>JARFIY010000110.1:24915000-27655221 GCA_036346155.1 Sinelater perroti
AGTCTTAAAAGCAGTATGGACATGCGGCCTACAACTCTGGGCGGTGCTATCAAAAGTAATATCCAAATCATTCGCCGACTACAGAACAAAGCACTAAGAGATATGGTCGTTGCACTTTGGCACTTTTACAACTGTGACATACATAAGGGCCTTGAAATAGAGACAGTGAGTCAAACCATTCTCAAATTCGCAAGACGTCACAAACAGCAACTTTTTCAACATATGAACGTTGAGGAACTCCAGTTCCTCGACAACACTAAAACTTTCTAACTAGTATAGTAAAATGTGTGAAAACCAGAGTACCCGTGCAATAGTTACACATTAAAATTAGTGTAGTGTAATTATTAGAACCCGAGGTGAACTAGTGAGTAGAGCCTTAGTTAAGTTTTCAACCTGCAGTAATTTAAGTTAAAATCAAATTATTCGTTGATCAATGTTATGATCAGATTATAATGCCATAATTATCCAAAAGGGGGTATTTAATAAAATCTAAAAAATGTAAAAAATGTAAAAAATGTAAAAATGTGTACAACGAAGTAATTTAAGTTTAGTCGCAACAATTAGTGATGCTCTTATAGTTTGGTCAGTAGCTTTTTGTGATAAAAAAACTTAAAGCATCTAGTAACATATTCAGTTCACTTGAGCAATACCCATAGTTACTATATTTAAGTGATTGTCGATGATAGTTTTATAAATAGGTGTATAAATAAGTTCTCAGCTTTTTTCTGCAAAATTAAAGTTTTATTTAAAAACAAACAAAAAAAGCTTAAGGATCAAAGTATTCTCCGTTGGCATCAACGAACTTTTGCCATCTTTCGGGCAGCTTGAAATTCACTGGTGATAGAAGCTCACCGGCTTCCAGACGATAAAGTTATCAATGCATTTTCGCACTTATTCTTCTGTTTTGAAGTGCGTATCAGCCAAGTGATGTTGTAACGACCGGAATAAATGATAATCGGAAGGGGCCATGTCTGGGCTGTACGCCGCATGTGGGAGAAGTTCCCAGCCTAACGCGTCTGGAGCTCATCCGTGTCAAATGTTTGAGGGCGTCCAGCGCGTGGTTGATCTTCAAGACTAAACTCTCCTCCGCGAAATCTTTGGTACCACTTTTGCATGACTTACAGCATTCTCACCATATGCAGCACAAATCATTTCGGTGGCTTCAGCAGCGTTTTTCTTAAGATGAAATGCAAAGTAGATAGAAAATCGATTATGCTCTTTTGTGATTGCCATCGTGAACACAATCGCATGATGTTTCGAGAGACCAAATATCATTGCTTTAAAACCTCAAGAGGGCGAACTAATACGTTACATGTAAACGGTGATTTGCGTCGTGTAAAATCTAAAGCTGAGAACTTATTTATACACGTATAGTTGTCTTTTTTTTAATTTATTAGTTTAGAACTTCATGAAGGACTATAAACCTGCTCCTCAATAACTTAAAGAAATTTATAAACTAATTTTGTATTATTGCATATCTGGGAAAGGAGGGAGGGTACAAAATACCGTTGATACTACTATTGTATAATTTATAATATGATATTGTATTTATAATGATTATTTCTACCTGGTGTAAGCGGGATAATAGGTGTGGTAGGTTCTATAATTATAAATACCGAATTGACTGTAGTTTGTAAAGTGTGTTTCGGATATTAAAAGTGTATTAATTTTTTGGGCATTGGGCGGTGTTGCAGTGGTTCGTATGCGTTACATGTAGCGACTCTTAGTAAATCCATTATTTGAAAATCTTATTTATTAAGCTTGTAAGTAGGTTAAGCAATATAGAGTTTTTTGTATTAACCTTTGAATTTTGATAGAATTAGAACAGTTGTATATCACTGGTGCTACGATTTTGATTTTACGTTATTGTATGAGTCTGCTATTGCCATGAACTGCAGTAGCTGAAGCATAGTCCCTATTTGACACCATTGCATTTGATCTTGGAATTCATTACACTTAAATTCAAGTTACAGTGTTGTTACTTCCTGTTTTTGAATTTAGTACATGTCCTTGTATTGTGATCATCACTACATTTCAGGCAAGCAATATGTTTTTCTGCATCTATATCCTTGGTAGTGAGAACATTGAATTATGTGAATTTTGTAGCTCAACAATAATGGGAATATTCAATAGGGATTTCAGTTCATATATGTTCTTGTTATTTTTACTAGAACTTAATATATAAAAATAAAGGATAAGGTATTTTGTCCTTTCCATGATTTTTATTTATTATATTACGTAGATTGTACCCTTCTTTTTTCAGTTTTTCTTTTATTCGTTCAGTATCTACTGCTGGGTGAAGGCCTCTTATAACAATGCTATTTGTCTTTAATATGATTGATATATATATATATATATATATATATATATATATATATATATATATATATATATATTTCTTCTTGTGTGTCAATTCGTTAAGTTAAACCTATTATAATCGCTAATTTGGCTTTACAGTTATATATTGTTATTAGCGATTTAAAAAACCCAATTTCTTTTCTACTGCTTTATTCATTTGTATTTGTTTAAAATTGCCTATCATTTATGCTAGTCGCTAACAATTAAGTGAACGTGTGTGAACAGCGGTGACACGTTTAGTTCAATCAAACTTCGAGCTCTTCATCCATTCTTAAATAATGAATTGATACATGTAAGTAGGCTATTAAAAAGTTCTGTGTTTAGACATTCAGAAAAATATCCTTTTATTATTTTTTTATTATTGACTTAATAAACCAAAGACAAGATTTGATAAATTTGCATTATGCTTTACTATTAGAGCGCACTACATGCATCTAAAGGTTGAGTGAGACTCCAACTTGCCTGCGCGAATTCCCAAACAGAATAACAATATTCATGGTTCTTTAGCAGAGGCAAATCCTGATACTTTGTCAGCGTTTAGACAGGGCAGCATAGAACGTCTATGTAATGTAGAGAACACTTGCGCGTTAAGAGCAGAGGTCAAAACATGTGTAGTAAAGCCTTGTCCGCCCAGGTAGACAAAATCGCATAACTCGTGTCTATGAACAAAGTTATGCGACTGTTAATAGACAGTCTGGAACAATTTTGGTGTCCTACAACTCCCCATAGTCAAAATCTCATGTGTATAGGTTTCCCATTTTCAATGAAAAACTTGCGACTTGTTGCGCAACATTTTGTAGCGTGAACATGTTCGGACATAAACTTAGTTTCAGTTTAGCCTTGCCATTTGTCACAAATTGTAGTCATCGTCCGCAGTGCTCATTCTTCTTTTTTATATTAAAAACTATTTATTTATTTTTAAAATATGGGCAACAGAAAAAACTTTAAATTTAATGAAATGTTTTTAAAGTACATCGTCTACATGATAAGTGACCGACTGATTATAAATCAGAATTAAAAGAGAAAATGCCGTTTCTCTCCAAATAAATCACTGGTTTGCCTAGAAGCATTTATTGTTTTTTCTTTGAGGATCAAGCAGAAACACTGATCGTGAGGAATACGATGATAATAGTGAGCTAAGTATATTTTCAAATGGTTTTACTTTCATACTTTCTACAGTAATCATTTTAATACTATATCTATTTATCAATTTTTACTTAAATTAGTTGTTCTGTTTTAATTTCTTTATTTCAACACACATCATCTACTGCTCCTTTAGGACAAACAAAATAATCTCGAAATTTATTTCAAATTTTATGCAAACTTTTATTTATTCTCCTCGGTATGTTTTGGAGGTTTATCAAAAAATAATGGTCGTTCCACTCCTATCTTCAAGAGTTAAGAATTAAATTTTATCATCGTCGCATTGTGGTCTCTTCTAGATAAAGATTCCCCTCGTAAAAAATTGTGTAGATAGATGCACGTCAAAATCGCAGCTTTCCTTTGTTCGGATTTAATGCTATAGGTTTTAGTGGCACTCTGAATGTTGAAGACATAATCCCAAAAAACATTTTTAATCACCCTTAGCGCTGTACTCATTCTGTAATTGTAAATTTTTCTGGAGATGATACGCCTGGCGTACAACCTAGGTAATGCTTCCTCATGTAAGTCGATAGATTAAACGCATTATCCTCCACAAAAACGTAAGCAACTGGCTTTGTTTTTCCTGACAATGACTCTTCATCTGGCATCTTTAACCTTTTTCTATCAGTCACCCTACAATGTTGTATACTTAAACACGCCGTCATCAGAAATGCGGTTTTGGTATCCAACGTCTGCATACAAAAATTGTATTTGGCATCTGCGACTCCGAGCAACACTATACTAAATGTCCCTTTGTAGTTTAAATATAATCTTACACTGTGTTCTGTTAATAAATACTATTTACACATATTTACCAATAGTTGAGCCCAAGTGTTGAGGAAAGTTTTATTTCCTATAAACCTCTTCGGCTATAGCTCTCTATCTAGTTTCTAAATTCACGTCTGTTAATAGACCGAGCAAAAAACACTTTTATGCTCTTTATTAGATAATATTAAGGGGGAAGATACAATTAGAGGGTAAAAAAAAATCGAATTCTTTTTTTTTTGGTTAAAAAGATAGTAAATTTTCCGTAGAATACAATGGTGAAACCCTGTAATTGAAATTCGAAGTCCTTTTATCTTTTTTCGAAGTTTGTCGAAGACAACTTTCGGAGCGCGCAGCAGCTATTTTCGAACGGTCGACATGGGGACCCTTTTTCTTATTTTGGAATACTTATGAAAGGAATTTATATATCTAGGAAGGTTGTATACTTAACTTACTGACTAAAGAGAATCACTTTTTCGAAGAAACTGAAGGTCTTTTGTACGGTCCTGGAATCACCGATTAGAAGGTAAATATAATTTTTCGGTAATCAAAACTTTAAACGCGTTTTTTTCAAAACAACACTTTTTGAGTTGGCGGACGTGATAACTCAAAAATTAATTATCCGATTGAGCTGAAACTTACAGCATTTTTTCTTTCTTCTTTCTAGATGAATTAAAAATTTTCGTAATTTTTTTATTTCTAAATGTAAAAATTATTGCTAAAATGGTGGAAAAACCCGTTTTTTTCGAAAAACTTGCACCAAATGTCGATTTTTTTTCATTCACTTTTCTTTAATTTATCGTATAATTTACGTAAACTCTTTTGCCCGACTGTTTCAGATTATTAAATTACGGCGCACAGAGCGGCCGCCAACAAAATTCAAGGACTCCGTAATCCCCATCGTACAGCCGCCATTTCGTTTAAAATAAAAATAAAAATATTTTTAGTATATCCATAAGAATCCGTTAATAATCCCACAAAGTTTAACTTATTTGAAAAAAAATTTCCACTTAAAGAAAATTTTTGAAAATGCGTCTTTTTTTGGCGTCTAACTGTATATCCCCCCTTAATGGTACATTAAATTAATAACGTTTTTTTTTGTTTTTCAGGGTAACTCCAACTCTAAAGAAGCACCAAGAAAATTTTCCAAATAGTGAAAGATTGAATCAAGATCAGCAGTAAACGTTATGCCACAAGATGCTGCGCCTGAAATAGCGTGTCGTAGTTCTGTGTCCAAACAGTAGACATGAAATTGTTTGCATCACAAAATGATTTCTTATTTTTTTATTTTATCTTTTTCTGTTGAGTTTAATGTATTCATTATCCACTGTGAAAAAAGTTAAATATATTTTTTGTCTCCCGTTATCTTTTTTGGATACAATATTATTTTGTTATTTCTTGCTTAATATTTGTTTCTTAATTTTTCTCAAAATTTTTAATAACTCCTTATGAGTTTTTGCTTGTCTTACCATTTATTATAGTGTTTCCTTATAGCTTCCATTCTTTCTTTATAAACATTTTATAATTAATTGTTCAAATAGTTCTTTCTTGTTTCGTTCTCAATGCTTACTTTGTTTTTTGTTTCTTAATCTGATTTGCTTCTTATGTTCATTTACAAAATTTTATTTAACTAAGTTGTTAATTTGCAAACATTAACAAATTCTGAATCTTATATTTTATTGAAATAAGAATTTTATATAAATTGCCAATCTAGTAAATAATAATCAACAAATTCCTTACGCATTCAAAACGCTCTTATCTAATAACATTTAAAATATTTGACTGAATTTAAGTAAAGGAAAAATTTAAATAAAAACTGCCTTCTCCAATTGTCACAGCCAACAATTTTCTAAAGTAGTTGGGAAAGTCTCGCAACAAAGTTTGTATTTTTCAGTATACGTATATGTAATAAAAAGTATTTAAATTACATTTGTAGTTTTTTCTTGCAATTTTATCTACTTTTCTTCATTTACCCAGTTTCTATACTTTATTGTTGTTATTCAGAAATAAAATGATATATGCCTTTTTGATAACTTATGCCAGAATTGTGTGTAGCCTTTACAACTGACAATAATTCTTGAATATCATTAATGTTATCTATTTTTAATTTAATTTGGTAATGATAAGAGCTTGGTTCTTTTCTATGCTTTTGTTTTTTTTAAAGAGTTCCGTTGAAATTTTAAATTTGTTGAAAAAATGTTTAATTGAAACAGAAGCTATATTTATTAATAACAAGTAATTGTACCTAAAGTATGAATTAATTAAATGACAGTATACAAGCAAAATTTAATTATTCCATCCATACTTAACGTTTAGTCGTGGAATATAACTTCGCAGCGGTTTTAGCTGGCATATTTGCTAAAATACAGTCATGATATTCGATAATGCGGATAAGTAAGATAAACGCAAGTGCTTCCATTTCAACACGCATAGCCAAATGTTGACTTGTTTTAATCTGTTTTGCACAGTTTCCAGTTTACATAACGATATTTCAGCGCTATTAATTCGACATAAACAAGTTACCAGAGTTTATAATATACTAACTTTAGACGTGCTCATAAAAGAGTGAACACAAACAATAATAAATTTTGGTGTGTTGATAATATAAATCGACTCTTTTAAAAACGTCCCTGGATTACCTGCAAATGTTGGGAGCTTATTCAGAAAGGGCCGCCGCTGCCGCGGAAACCGAAAAGCGTTTAAAGGGTAATAATGGATTTTCTGCCACGGTCATTAAATTTTATGATTGTCTCAAAGTGCTTGTAAACTGGTCATTTTACGGGTTTACTGCGTTTTAGCTGCTGGCAAGAGCTAACTTCATAACGGAGTTTCAGGCCGCCGCCAATACTATCGAGAAGCATAAACAGTATTTTTGCGACTGCCTTAACTTTTAAAAACAGCCAACGCGCTGACAACTTCCATTCGCCTGGCGCCATTCCCATAATCGTCTTGGCGAAAAATTAATATCCGGCCCTTAAGATGACGGACGAACGTAATGAATTTCATTAAAAGCACGGATGGCTTCCATCAAAATTAAGTGAGGCATAAGCTTCTGTCCTCGGACGTTTTACTATCGATTTATTTTGTAAATCTGAGCAAACATTTGCAAAATATTGTCTAGGTGGGTTAATGTGCAATCCCATATTTATTATAATAAATGCAACTCGTAATAACAAAATACAAATTTTACTAAATTCAGATGCCACATCTAAATATAAAATATTGTTTTTCTAGTAACAAATCTTAATAGGAAAACTAAATTTCTTATTGTACTCCTCAAATACCTTTGTTTCTGCATTCATCATCATCATCTGCCCAATTCAGTCCTTTGTTGGACGTAGGCCTCTCCAAGCATCTTCCATTGGTCCCTGTTTTTCGCCTTCTGCATCCAATTGTAATCTGCTACTCTTTTGATGTCGTCAGTCCACCTGAGGGGGGGGCTGCCTCTATGCCTTTTGCCTATTCTTGGTCTCCACTGCAGCATGCTCTTCGTCCATCTTTTATCTTCTAGTCTGGCAATATGTCCGGCCCACTGCCATTTCCCTTTAAATATATGTTCTATTACATCTTTTACTTTTGTTTTATTTCGAATCCATATATTTGTCATCCTATCTCTTAGACTGATTCCCAGCATTGCCCGCTCCATTCCTCTCTGAGCTACCCTCAGTTTTTGCATATTTTTTATCGTTAACGTCCATGTGTCTGCTGCGTAGGTTAAAACAGGGAGTATATTCTGGTTGTATAATTTAGTCTTTAGTGTTTGGTCTATGTTACTTTTAAATATTTCTTTCCATCTACCGAATGCGGCCCAACCAAGTTATATTCGCCTTTCTATTTCTTTTGTTTGATCCGATTGTAGTGAGATGTATTGTCCAAGGTATATATAACTTCCTACTTGTTCTAAAGCTTCCCCGTCAATCTGTATATCAACTATCTCATCTACTAGAGCATTTATCATTATTTTAGTTTTTCCTCTGTTCATTTTTAATCCTATGTCTTTGGCCTTTTCATTTAGGTCTGTTATCATTTCTTCTAATTCTTCTGCATTGTCCGATATGAGCACGACGTCATCAGCAAATCGTAGATGGTTCAATCTTTTCCCATCTACTCTAATTCCTTTATTTTCCCAAGCGCATTTTTTAAACACATCTTCTAAACATAGGGTAAATAATTTTGGTCAGATAGTGTCTCCCTGTCTTACTCCTCGTTATACATTTATCGGATTGGTAGTACTTTGCAATTTGATTGTACAGGTAGCGTTTGTATATATATACTTTATTAATTCCGTGTATCTGTAATCTACGCGGCTGTTCTGTAGAGATTGTATTATGGCCCAGTGTTCAACCGAATCGAATGCCTTTTCAAAATCTATGAAGGCAAGACATAATGGTAAGTTATATTCTTTTGATTTTTCTATTAAATTTCCCATAACTTGTAGATGGTCTTGGGTACTATAGCCGCTACGAAATCCTGCTTGTTCTGGTGGTTGGTAGTTGTCTAATTTGTTAACCAGTCTATTCGTAATGATCTTTGCCAGCAATTTATACATTTGTGGTAATAGACTGATTGGTCTATAATTTTCCAATCTATGTTTGTCGCCTTTTTTGAATAGTAATATTACAACTGCGTTATCCCATTCTTTAGGTATTTTCCCTTCTTGCAGGCATTGGTTTAATAGTACTTTGAGTTCTTGTAATATCGGCTGTCCCCCTTCTTTAGCATTTCTGGGAGTATCTCATCTTCGCCCTGTTTCTGCATTATAAGATATTAAACCAATATTTTACGTGGGTTTGTACGGTACACAGAATGAGTATTTTGAAAAAGTACCTACATAATTTTACTTATCTTCAGATAAAAATAAAAAAATTGTTTTTTTTCTAATTCTTTAAATATGATGGTATTATCCTAATGTGCACAATCAAAATGGGAACTTAATTTATTAGTAGAATCACAAAAGTTTTAATAACTTGCTCTAACTTGTACTTTAAAAGATAATTTTTTTCTTCTTACTTTATTTTTGATATTACTTATTATAGGTTTTATAATATGCTTATAATAACATTTAGTAAATTACTGGTTGCATATAATTTGTGATTTTCAGTCTTATTTTTGTATTGGTAAAATAACTACGTTAGAGGTAATTTAAAAAATTACTAATTTGATAAGAATTAAATTAAAATTTAGTTTAACTTAACTAAAGATAATAATTCGTGTATTTTGACATACAGCTTATTTAATAACGCCAAGGGTAGGTTATTGATATCAACACTAGATTTTGTTTGACACTTCCGATTTATTGCATTATTGTGGTATAGAAATGTCCCACTAAAAATCTAGTTGAAAGCATATATCGGAGCATCAATTATTATTCTTATTAATTGGCGAAGCGAAGCGAATTCACTTACTAACTTCATGTTGTCCGTCCGTCCGTCCGTCCGAGCAAAAACTAGAGAACGGCTGGGAATTTCCAAATTCTGTTTTCACCAGTCGACAGGTGACCAAAACGGCTAGTTTGCTAGTGATTTTGAAACTGATTGGTTAAAGATCAGCATTAGTGCTTCGCCACTTCGCTATGCGTTGCGAGCTTTGCAGGTTTATTACTTTTTCTTTTACTATTTGCAAATCTCTGTAACATTTCCAGATGCAGTTACCAACAGTTTGCCAAAACTTAATTCTATAGGTCCACATTGGCTTTAAAATTGCTTTGAAAAATAGTAGTTGTTCTCTAAAATAATTGGGGATTTCTCCCTATTAACTAATATATTTGGCAACATTTTAGTCTAAGTTGCATTTTATTTTTTAGTACATAACCTCATAACCAATTAACATGACTATATAAGTGAGACCCTAAATACTTTGCACTATCCTATTGTTGAATAAGTTGTTATTTAGCGTTACTAGTGGACAGGTTTTCTTTCGTAGTATAAAAGTTACTTATACTGATTCTACATATTAATGTGTATGCCATAGTTTTAGTTGGTTTTTAATTTTTTTCAAATTAGTTTTGTATCGTTATCGATGCTGTCACCAAAACACTATATGACGCCAAAACTGTTGTGTCATCTGCACATATAAAGGGTGTCCAATATGGGGCACTAATTATAAATTTTATTTCACAGAATAATTAGGCTAATTAAAAATTAATAAATTAATAACAAATAAAATGTTATACATTAATATCATTTATAATTGGCGTTTAATTACAAAAATGAATAAAAGGCTTGCCATTGCTGACAATGAGATGTTAAAGTCGAGTTTAAAAAGCCTTTACAGATCGTTATCTCATATAATCGGGAATCGATGGAATGACAGTTGTATTGCTAAGCGGTGTTTAATAGAGTTTGTCTTTTAAATATCCCTATAACCAGAAGTCACCAAATCAGGAAAACAACTAGGCCAATTTATTTCACCTCCGGTGTGCTTTCTCGAAACCAATGCGATCAATCTGTGTCCAAAGGTTTCTCTGAGTTTAGCGAATACTTGTTGAGCCCGATGAGGAATGGCACCGTCTTATTGGAACCAATGATTTTCAATAAGACCTTTTCGATTAGCCCAAGGAAGGAATTTATCCAAGATTTCGGTCTGATAGACATTAGAATCAATAGTTTGATCCACAAATATTGCTCCAATAATGGCGCTGTAACTGATAGCGCACCAAACAGTGACTCTTTCTCGGTGTGCGGTGACGTCCAATGAGACATGTGGGTTCTGAGACCCCCAAAAGCGATAATTGTGACGGTCGACATAGCCATCCAATTGGAAGTGTGCCTCATAGGTGAAGTGGATCTTCATTACATCCAGTTCTTGCGATCGGATCATCTCTAAGGCAAGGTTTGCAAAGTCGAATCTAATATCGACGTTGACAGTTGACAACTTCTGCTGAATTTGGATCTTGATAATTGAGATGTTCGACAAGGATGGTGTGCAGGCTATTCTTGCTTATTCTCAACAAAGGTACCGCTCCTCCCAATGAAGTGTTTGGTTTCGATTTGTCTTCTGATTCATAAAATGTTTGGACCCGTCGTATTAATTCCTCACTGATCACACTATTATTACGTCCAGTCTTGTGCCAAAATTTTTGACCCACTGTCGAAAAAAATTAAAAAAATAAATAATTAAATTTTGATGAAAATGAGTATTTTTGCATTTGGTAGCAATACTCACTTCGCAGATATTGAGTTGGCCAATGGACAATGTTTGCTATATTTGCCGATAAAGTGGGTCCAGAATTTGCGCAAAGCCTCGGCCACACTATTGTTGTTCTTGTAGTAGAACTCGATAAATTTTACTCTCTCATTAATTGGATATGAATCCATTATCAGGTTGATTGTTTAACACTCGATTGTCAACAACAAACGTCAACTATCGCTCAATACATATATCACGTGACAGAGCTATACTACGTGGTTATCAATTTTTAGCGCTAAATTTAAAATTAGTGTCATATATTGGACACCTTTTAGTTACTAGTGTTTGTGGTGTTATAGGTAGACTCTCTGTATATGCAAAAGACATATTACAGGTCCCAACATACGACCCCTAGGTACTCCATCTTATATGTGTTGAATACCTGACTATGGGTCTTTAAATTAACTTCTTCCGTGTTTATAGTTGGTTAGGATTCTTGATTTTACATAACAGAACTCTATTAAAGGCCCAAAGGTCATAAATACTTTTGTAATTATCCTATGTATTTTTGTGCTATAGTCGTATTATTTCGGTAAGCAGTTTTCGGAAATAGTTTCAGTTTGGTTGTTTAAAAATAATGTTTTTTTTTAAATAGTAGTACTTAATACTAAGTATTATATATAATAAGTACTGACGGGAGCCGTATTGGCTCGGCGGTCAAGATCATCGTTCCACTGTCCTCGGCCTGCGCGGGTGAGTTCGAGTCTCACTCAACCCATGAATGTGTGTGTTGTCCTAGAATTAAGTTAAGTGCTTGTTAGTAGGCACAATAAGTCCTTGAGGCTGCAGTGCCGGTAAGTGCGCTATAAAAAATGTACTGGACAATGACCTGAAAAAAATATTTATGCAAGATTTAGCTTTGAAATAATTTGATATAACTCCTTTGGTAACACAGAAGTCTTAATAGGTTTAGAATCTTATTAAAATGTTGAAGGCCAGTACGTAGTATAGATTTTGTTCTTGTGATGCTTTGACTGATTTTCTTCAAGTTAACTATTTCCGAGCTCCATATTTGCTTTTTTGTGTTATAGTCTCTAGTCTCTATAAAACCAAATTCAAGGAAAAAAAGAAAATTAAAAATTGTTACTTTTGAATGGTTTTTAAAGCTTGTAATGTTTTATTACACCTTTTGCGAAGAAGGTAGTTTCTGTATGGCCAGGATAAGGTGTGGCATGTATAGAGTATCTTGATATTTTTGAGTAATGATAACTGATATAATCTTGCTTATACATATATCTACATTGTGTATTAGTAATTTTGTTATTAATACTATCTCCTTTCTATTGGGGTATATTTTGGGCTAACTGTTGTTGACCATTTGTTGTATTTGGATATAAGCTAATATTCAGCTGATTTTTAAGCATATGAAACTTTTAATCAACAAGCTAATTGTTAGTATCAGTTTTATTTGCAAGTAATGCTGGATATTTCTTCTCTGTAGTCCTTTTACTATTAACTATGTATAAAAAGTAGTTACAGAAGAATTATTCTTAAATTCCAAGAAATGATACAAACTCAAATTAAATTTATTCATTCCGCTATAAACTGCACAATATTTAGTAACACTGAAAATTTGGTAAAACTACTAGGAGCTAAATATCTTCGATTTGTCCTAGCTTTTTTTTACCTCTTCCAACATACGTTGGCTCAAGTTAACGTCAAGATTCTTAGGTTGAAACATGCCTATTGTGTAAGCCAAAGTCGCCTATTGAAGTTTCTGCTTCGTCACTTTTTATGCCTACTTTGTCTCTTATTACCAGGTTATAATTACAACGCGTCTCTTGAAAAGTAGCTGTTATGTCCTCGTAAAATACTTTTACTTCCTCGTCTTCGTGTGTTGATGTAGGGGCATAGACCTGGACAATCTTTATATAGTATCTGCTATTCAGTCTTAACACAACAAATGCGACTCTAGATGAGATGCTTCTTACGTTTAGAATTTTATTATAATGCCTTTTATGTATTAAGAACCTACGTCGCCCTGGGGGCCGTCAATATTTCCTGCATTGTAAAGACATGGCCTAATTTCAGAGTGGTCCATCCTTCTATTTGTCCTCGTACTTTTTAATTTTTTAGCTCTCCTTGTAGTTCTATAAGTTTCTGTTCAGACAACAGTTTTGTGTTCTTTTGATGATTTGCCAAGTTTTTGTCCTCTCCCCCCCCCTCAGAATCCATGGAACCGGCTAACTTTTGATCAGTGTGGGATTGTGGATTAGGAGCGCTACCCACCAGAGGTATTTTTGTTCTTAAAATTGGAATTTTAATTTAGAGGGTGTTTGGCATTAAAACGCCACACTTGCTAGGCATGTTGGCGAGTTGGATAGGAAATATAAAAGGGGGGAAAGGTGTGTATTTATGTATTTGTTGGGTTTGCAGATTAGGACATGATTTCTCTCGGTATTTAAGGATGGGGTTAGTCATGGCTCGCATGAGGCAGGGGCGCATCCCTGAAGTAGACTTGACTCCGTCGGGATCAAGAGTGCGTCTACCTGCTACCTATTTTATTAGATTATATAATATAAATTTCTTCTTCATTTGTACCTAGTCATTGTCGTATTGCCTTATTTTTATGAGAAACATGTCAATAATAAATTTCTTTTTATGTCCTGAAAGTTATATAATTGTTTAATGAAGAACTATACTGACGATTGCATTATTTTGTTGTGGTTTTTCAATTATAATAATTATGTTCATAATCCCTCAGTAGTTGCATTGCTTTCATTAATTAATGACATGTTATCATGGATATCGCAAAAAACTTTTAATTTAAAATTTAATAAATTTAATTTCATTGATTGGTGTAATATACATTGAAATTGTTATATATGTTGCGTTTACTGGTGAATAAAACTTATGGATTTGCCAACAGTATTAATAATTTTAGGGATAAATATATAATCTGTTAAACTAGACAAAATAAAAGGTAATACATAGTAATATACAATAATTATTTTTTTCTTAAAGGTCTTCTACATGAATGTGATTAACCAAAAAAATAAATATCCAAGAAATAATTTTTAGGTTGCATTTAAGGAATACAAATAGTACAAGGAAATAATAAGTTAAAAAGGTCGGCGCAAAAACCTGTTAAATCTATAAAAACAGTAAAAAATAATCATTTGTTAGGTAATAGTAACATTGGAAAAATTAGAAAATATTGTTAGAAAAATAAAATATATAAATATATTGCAACCAGTAAAAAACAAGGAATATACATACAAAGTGTTTATACATACGTGCCTGTAAATGACTTTATATAAGAAACACTTTGTTTTAACGAAGACATTTGTTTGTGGCTCTCAAAATTTATGAAAGGAAGCCCAGGCTAGGAAAATGTCAAAACAATTAATTAAACTTTGTAGTGCAAGTAGCAGTATAAGTTTAATGACAAAAATAGATGTTTACCCATCATCACTTTTATTATATACATAAATAACTATAAGAACATATTTCAATCAATTATTATGAATGATAAATGCCACCTACCTACAGAGCCACTTGCTGGACAATTTATTTGATTTCTCTTTAACAAGCTTTTTAAATGTAGCAATAATAGAACTCAATTATCACATTCCGTAAAAAATATGCAAATGTGGGCACAAAAGGGATTTACAATTTATTTAAAATTCATTGGCAGTAAATCAGATAGGAAACCCTCCTTCAGTAGAGCCTCCGACCTCCGTCAGGTTACCTATATATTGAAACAGTTCTGGGGTTAGAGATGTGTTTTCCTAGAGTACACTCTATTATACCTGCGTTAATTAGTAAATATGTTAGTTTATACTCTATTTGTCTTTCTTATTTATTCCTTTAATAATAATAAACGTTACAATAGGAAAACACAGACTTATTTTACTAATATCCATTAAAAATGTACCATATGCAAGAGAGTTTAATAATTAAAAAAAAATTAATTACGATTAAGTACAATAATATTTACCAAAAGTGTCAACAAAAAAATTGAAATAATAGTATAATATAAATGTAAATGTTTTAAATTTAATATTTGTGCGTTATTCCTTCTTATAAATCAAAGATCAATGTCTTTTTTATAAGCATATTAGTATGTGTTTGAACACTTGAAAGCAATATATAACATTGTAGTATTTACAATAAAACAGAAATTGAAAGATAATTGCAGTAAATGTCAAAATTAACTAAAAACACAATTTACTTTCAGTCACGTTTTCTTTATTTTTTATCTCCAATAAGTACAAAAACAGACAAATTTATATAAACATTCAAAAGCTATTCAAAACCAAGAGAATTAAATATTTTAAGATTTAAAAATTTAGCAACAATTCCTTTTTTATGTCGCAGCACAAATTTTTCTTGTTTTTAATTCAATAATTGTCTCAAAACTATTTCTAAAGTTACAAAACGCCGAGTAATTTCATGTTAAAACTTAAATTAGAAAAACTACATTTATTCTTGTTTCTCAGTTTAGAAGAAATGAAGAACCTACCCATTAAGAAAATCTCACTTTTATAGGAGAGGATTTCTAAAAGTTGAATATATATTTCAAATAACCCGACTGGTTACAAATTTGAACAGATAAAAGGTTCGCAATAAAATATAGAGATTTAAAATTTTCCTTTGGCAAATGAAACAATTTTACAAATGTGCGATAGGTTTGGCTTAATTAGGAAATATTTTTTAATCAAAATTTATTACAACTATGTAAAAATTATTTAATAGTAAAGGAACTGAAACAAAAGTTCTAAAAAAAGAAATAACATCGACTTACCTCATAAAAGAAAATTATTTTCTAATTCATTTGGCGTTTAAATTGTTAATCCGCAGCCGTATAATAACGTCAATTCTTTTAGCTACTGTAAAATAATATATAAGAGAAATGTTAAAAGTGTTTACGTATGATTGAAGTAAAATATTTTTTTTTGCTGAACTCATATATTCTATTTTATAACAATAATTAATGTGCTATATAACAGTGTTTAAGTAAATACATTTTAGAAAAAGAATAGTTTTTGAAAATATAAATTTAAAATAACAAAAATGTTGATTTATTTTTAGTTTTCCAGTTTATTTTATTTTATAGAATTACAATTGCAGAAGTATAAAATATAACCTTTTGAAAGTTAATTAATTAAAATGCAAATTATATTTTTATTTACTTTAGAAAATACAATTTCTTAACACATAAAATATTCACTAATTATCCTTACTCTTATTTTGGATAGAAAATTTGCTTAAATTTTCACTGACTACCGAACTTAGCTTTGTCGTTCTTAAAAAAGTCAAATATATTATATATTTAAATAATTATTTTTTATTGGTTGTCTTCAATATAAAAATTGCATATTTATTGTCGTAAAATTTTATATTTCACTTCTAGGTTTCTTATAAAATTTATGAATACTTTTTTATGGAATCTTTTAAAGCATTGCTACAATTAATAATTTTTCCATTTCCCTGCATTCATCAGCAAAATCTGTTTCCGTGCACGAATTTGGATCAGTTCCAGGCGCCATTTTTCCAAATAACTTAATACTGCGGAGGTCTGATGCTCGTCAAAATGGATTAAATTTCTTTGTTGAAACGTTTTGTAGATTTTAAATACCGTAGGAAAATTAACAAATCTACTTTTCTGTCTTAAATTCGTGGCTTTAAAAAATTATTAGTAATTTTGGGTTTTAGTTCCTTTATTTTATTTAACAGAAATTTAAATGTGCAATTGGAAATTTTATTGTTTTGAGTGTTAGCCATGTTCTGATATTTTTGGAATTTGCATCAATTCATATACAAAGAAAATCATTATTAAAATTAAAATTACACAATCATGGTGTGAAACGACTCAATTTCGTTTTTCAGTCAAAGATAATAGTTTCTTCTTCCTTTTTTAAATTATTTTTTAAAACATCTATTCCGAAAAAATTTGAAAAATCTGGCAATTTTGTAATTTGAAGTAATTGTCTAAGTCAAACATCTTTAAAAAATCTTCGTCACAGTTATTTTTCGATTCATTATTTATAACATGTACGTCAGTTTCAGTAATTCCTTTATCTCTAAATAACATATCATCGTATGGTGTACACAGTTAATTAATTATAAGCTATAATTAGTCAAATTATTTCATAATAGCAGGACCTTAATCTGACGATGCATATTTCGTTGCCTCATTTGAAAAATACATCCACAAACTAGTTTCTAAAAACAGATAGAAAATGTTATCTAACGCATTATGTAAATAGAAAAGGAATTTTAAATTTAATGAAAAGGCTAACTGGCATACAAAAATGTTAATAAATTAAAAATAAATTTATGATTAAAATTAAAAAAGCACTATCAAGCTGTGTAGATTTTTTTTTGTTGAAGTACTGACACCGCAGCCACATGGGTTTATTATTTTTACTAACATGCAATTTAATACTACGACGTTACATACACCCGTCGGTTTTTCCAAGCGAAACTCGAACTCGCCCGCGCATTGGGTCGCTTCTCTTGACAACTGAGCTACAGCGGAGGCCCAAGCAGTGTATTATAAATACAAAAAGTAACAATAAGTAAGAACGATTTTCTAAACGTCCAGTTGAGTTAAGCAATTAAGCAACAAATTGTACATTTTAACGTTTGTACCCCATCAATTACATAAAATCTGCATCAAATGAGCTGCGTTGTGAATAATCGCTTTATATTTTTTTAATATAAAACACTATACTAACGCAGGTATAATTTGTTTGTTAAACTAAATGTATCTCTATTAACAAAGGAATTTGGTTCTTGCATCCAAACCAAGCAGTCGTGTTGTATCAGTTACACATACGGCAGTGACTGCAGGTTGATTAAGGTCGGTCATACTTGATACTTATTTTCCATCTTTTTTTAATTTAACTGACTAAACTGGCGTCGTTGAATAGTAAAAATAGCCCTCACACAGGAGTGTTCTGTACGTGACTATTAAAATGTCGATTACTGTAGATGTTTCAGCAAGTAAAGTGTTAACGAGTACAGACCGCAAGATCAATAAAATAATAGAACATTACAAGAGAAAACTACCATCTACATTTTTCAATTGTATTTGAAGCCTGGTACCAATATGGTCGTGCGGTTGAGGTAGTTGGCTGCGGTGTAGATAAACCCGGTTTATTTTTGAGCTCTGATGCCACTTTAGCCTCAAGGGTTTATTATGTTTAATATCGTGCAATCTAAACATTACGATGTCACATACATCCATGAGTTTTTGGCGAGACTCTAACTCGCCTACGCATGTAGGTTCCCAAACAGAAGAGCATTCGCTTGTGGCCAGTCGACCACAGCGGCGGCCCAGGCGCGTGGCTTACTCAATTACAATTGTATTGAGTACCTGCGTGTACTTGTAACTTCAACTTCTTAATTTGTAAGCTTTCCTTTAACGTGGGCGTAATCTAAATCTTCTAAGAAACTTGTACACAAGCCAAAGACTAATGCCTTATCAAATTAATAGAAAATATTTAAGTCAAAATCCAAATTATATCAAGGATTATAGCATCATTATAAAAGCAATAAAAATAAAAATTAATTTTTTCCAACATAAAGAAGAGTGGTATTACTCAACGTGTATCCTACAGGGGATTTAAATAAATGATATTAATAAATAAATATTATTAAAAAAGTAACAAAGAAATCTACAATATAAAGTTTTTAATGAAATTAAGAATTACATTTAATGTAATTTATTAATTTTTATGTTAAATATTTGCTACCCCATAAACTATTATCATATTACTCCACGGTATGTTAAATGTGTTGAAGGACATTTAACGAAGAACTATGAAAGAGGAGAAAAATCGAAAAACATCAAAAGTGTTAACTGGCAATCCTGTTGATCTTGTAAGTTACAAAAATGCACGGTAGTCAAAGAAACTTAAAATATTGTATTTCCACCACTCAGATTGAAACAAGCAGCTGGTACAACTAGGTGTACATTATGCTCAAAAGACTAGTGATGAAAGTCAACAAATATTATAAATGCAAACGTGGAAATAGCAACAGACAAATAACATAGTCAAAGATGATGGTTAAACTTATGGAGAAAATGGATTTTTAATTTTGTTTGCAACTAGGATCTCTAAGCTGCTCTAATCCGATTTTTAAATATTGCAACGTAGAATGTTAATAGTTTATCGCAGCATAGTAAAGAACTCAAAACATTTATAAGAAAAACGACGTCGACATTATGCTGATCTAAAAAATAAATTTCACGCAAAAGGCATATATGAAAATACGTAAATACTCTATTTTGACTGCGGTGCGGACGGTCTGGATTCAATCCTGAACGTCAGATACCTGTCATTAAGTAGAATTGAATGTCTGTGTTTACTTCAAACAAGTAATTATAATGACGGTCGTCTAAGACAAGAGAACTTGTCACATATCTTCGTATCAGAAATGGTGCTTGACGATAAGGAAGTGAGAGCAAATATATGAGAACCATAACCTCTCAGTTCGAAAGCATTTTCCTACGTTGGGCATTAGAGTCTCAGCAATTACTACTCTATTTTATAAATTACCCTAATAGTATAGCTCATAACACCATTGTAACAGTAGTGTTGAATTCAATAAAGCGCTATAAGAATCATCGGTACCACCATAAAGATGCCACATCCGTTGTAGTCGTACAGGTTAATCGGGATATAACTGTTACAGCAGTGTACTGCGCTCCAAAACATATTAAAATAGTAATAAGTTTTTAAAATTTTGTTAATACCCTTATTTTTGAACTTAACAGAATGGTTCAGACTTTAAGACTAAAAAGAGTTCGTATGTGTGGCTTGATGTTTGTTTTTTCTTTTGAACTTTTTAACAAAATAAGTTTTGTTCTTTTGTCCTGGAGCGAAAACCATTTGTATGTTTTGTTTTTTCTATTTTGGGCCTATTTTGCCAGTGATGCGCTCTAATGTGAGACAAAAATGTTTTTAGCTAGAGTCGTTTAAGTTTTAGAATTTGTGTTTATGTTAATATCTTTAATAATATGGATTGAGGATTTTTTCTATCGACTTTGTATTAGAATTTTGGTGATATAATGTCCGTTGGTCGGTTGTTAGTGTGGAAGAATGGTTTAATATTTAACTATCGGTTAGAATAGGTAAATTTTCTGTAGACAATAAGACAGAAAACTGCCCTTAGAAAGATTTTTCTTTGTTACGAGAGTATCCAGGAAAGAGATTATTTTGTTCGGCTTTTATTGTAAACTTGATGATGTAAAATTAATTTATATGGAAAAAGAATTGAAAAAGCATATGTTGTCCATGAAGTTGATGACAAAAATAGGTATAGTCAATGTAGCTTCTTTAACAGAGACTCTTCAAGGGAAAATTTTGTTTTAAAAGATAAAGTAGGTATTGAATGGACAACAGTTAATTACATTGAGGGTGTCGTCTTTTATATTACAATTAGATTTCCATAAATTGCAAAAACTCTGGGATGAAAATATTGGTAAACAGGAAAACAACATCAAAACTGACCATTATATCACCTTTGCGTATAGGAAAGGATTGAGAATTTTTAAGAAGTGGTCAGATGCTTGGCTAAGTGGTATGTAAAGAAACCAAATGCTCCTATAATAGACTATTTTTCTTGTAAGCTTTTGTACAACTGCATAATTTTGAGACTCCGGAGAATTTTATAGAGGTATAAGGTTTTGATGTCAGGGGGTAGGTTTGAGTTAGCGATAAGAGTCTAAGTTTTCTTCTCAAGATTAATTATTGGGTTGTTGAGTCCATTAATTTTAGTAAATCATTTATCTTACCAACATAGTCTGAATTATTAGGAATAAATGATATTGTTTTTGTCTTTCCTAGGAGTTATTGGGACTTCTAATCCGGAAGCTTTAATATTGGATTTGACACATATAGTGTGTAGTATTTTAATTAAATCTTGCTTGATTTTGTTTGCAAATGTTTTCGAAAAGCTTCATAATAGAGGATGCTATCTAATATATATGTTCGGTAGAGACATCACTTGAAATGACGGCACAGTTAAAACATTTTTTAAGAGCTAAGGTAGCCAGTTTACTTAAATATAAGTTCGAGAGGTTATGCATAGTGATCTGGGGTGTATGGTTCTAGCACAGATTAGAAAGCTTTTGCTTTTGAGTTTTGGTTTTCTTTTCTAAATATGGGAGTAGCTGAAATTATAGAAAATGTCACGCAGTTGGGTGAATAGAGTATCAAAGTGGAGAAAATTTTAATTTCTGAAATATATGGAAAATAAAAAGATTTTTTGACACTATTTTATTCGTAATCCTTCTAGCAAAGTAGACAATGATAGCCACTTATTCCGATGACACTGCAGTGTTCGTTTCGCAGAGTGAAACAATCATAGCATCTCAAATACTTCAAGAAATCTTAAAAAGTTAAAAGACTGGTTAGGTACCTGATGTATTAAAATTAAAGTAAAGGAAAAAGTCCAGTCCATATTACAATTACTTTGAATTACATGTACACCACAGGGAACTTAATGGGCAACCTGACTCTCCAACAACATAGCGTTAAGTATCTCAGAACGTATGTAGATAAGTGACTTACCTAGAAGACACATACTTGGACAAAGAGGCTACAACTAGTGCTAAAGTTTCAATAATTGTACTAGGTTCTAGGTTAAAGTTCTATGCTAACAACGCAGAACAGACTTTTACATTATAATTTCCTAAATAAATCGATATGGACCTAGAGTATCCGGCTATGGGGGAAAACTTACAGATTTTAAAATATTTAAAAATTAAATTTTAAGATCATCTTAATTAACATTATATGTTGACAGTTCGCATTTGACTTTTAAAGAATAAGGACGTGTGCATCAATGCTCTGCTATCTTAAAGTGTCAAGTGCCAGCCGTTTGATAAGTGTATCTAAGGTTAGCGACCACGATAACCAAATAAAAATTAATTCAATGCTTTAAAAACTGTACGTATAAATTTACCTATTTCATGTAATTCGACGTTGAAAAATATACCCAATCGGGAGTTTTTTTTAAGCGCTCCAGGGACATCCACATTCAATAGTCAATTTTATCCTGCTAATACGGGAGGTGCATATAATACCTACAATACCCAACAAATTCATTATGCTCAGAAAACTCAGGCTAGCATACAAACCCCGTTTCCACTCCCAAATCAAACTTGATCAGCAATTTTTCTAAAATCCTAGAAAAAGAACAGTTTTATACAAAAGCAATGACCAATGATGCAATTAAAATTAATACTCATACTACTAAATGAATAGAAAACTAGTTACATATCCTTAAAGATGAGGAAATAATTCACCACACTTATTAGTTTAAAAAAAACAAAGCTTATTTATTAAAAAAATTTACAATTTGATTTCGACTGGTGAAATTAAAGCAGAGTTACACACATTCGGTCACGAAGTACGAAATGTTATGAATATACGGCACAGAGCAACATAGGAACCCTTGACACTGTTTATAATTGATCTTGAACCGAAAAATAACAGTAAAAAGATATACGATTTCAAATACATAAGCAACCATAAAGTATTTGTTGAGCCCCAAGGAAAAAAAAATATTATACCCCGATGCACCCGTTGCCAAGGTTATGGACATACAAAGGCATACTGCAATAAACCCTTTGTGTGCGTCAAATGTAGAGGTAAACATAATACAGCAGTGTACAAAAAATCACTAGACACACCTGTTAAATGTACCCTCTGTCTCGGCAACCATCCCGCCAATTATAAGGGATGTTCAGTTTACAAAGACCTACAAATAAGTCGAAGCTCATCATTTACGCTAACTAAAAACCACCAGCAAAAACAAAGGATTCCAAATGTAAATAACTTAATTTCGCTCAGAACTCAATCGAACTCTATAAATAATTCTGTCAGTCTTCCCACATAATATTTCACTATCCTATTCACAAGTAACCGCCGGTAATACCAATCCAGCTTCCACCAATGATCAACAACAATTGAACATTAACGAACAGTTTTCCAACTCCCTAATGAAATTTAAATCAATGTCTTCTCAGGTTATCAATCAGAACAGCATGATTTTAAATATGCTCTCCACAGTTATCAATTCATACTGCTCTTTGGAAGGCTAACGGTATCACAAACCACATTCCAGAAGTAATATCATTTCTGCAATTCCATAAAATTAACATAATGCTAGTTTAGAAACTCACGCTACTTTGAGAACAGTAATAAAAATACCAAACTATACCACATACCCATCTAATCATCCGGATGGGACAGCTCATGGGGGTGCAGCGGTTATAATAAAAAAATCAATAATACACCACCAACTCTAATCTCATACAACAGCAAAATTCCAAGCCTCAAACATAAAAATAGAAACTCGTTACTTTAGACTAGTGCTAGCATTAATCTATTGCCCCCCGCGGCGTTCTATCTCCGTTGAAGAATATCAGAACTTCTTCAAATCTCTCGGTAACAAGTTCATTTTTGGAGGGGACTGAAATGCCAAAAATACAATAGGGGGGTCTAGGTAATTAACCCTAAAAGAAGAAATCTCTTACGGATAGCTTGCTTTCTCAACCTCAATTTCTTTAGTACCGGAGAGCCTACCTATTGGCCTAGTGACACAAAAATAAGTTACCTGATCTACTCAATTTCGCAGTAGTCAGAGGTATAGCAAACACATATCTCAAAGCAGAATCCAACTTTGATTTATCCACAGACCATTTGCTAGTATTGGTAACTCTCAGTACAACGACAATCACAAAGGAACCCCCTGTAAGATTATGCTCTAAAAACACAGACTAGGACCTCTTCAGAACACTACTTGACCAAGAACTTAATTTTCAAGTCAAAATTAAAACTCCACATGACCTAGAAGAGGCTACACATTACTTTACAATCCTTACACCTAGTAAACCCAGAAATACACTAGAAATTCCTCGCCATCTACGAAACCTGATTGTGGAAAAGCGCAGGGCTAGAAAACAGTGGCAACGAACTAGGACAAGACAGACAAAATTATCTACAACAAACTTACGCATTAATTGTATAAAGCTTTAGAAGATGCACGCAACGAATCCTTCAATATTTTACTCAGCTTTCTCTAGCCGATCACTCTATACGGAAAGCCACCAAAAAATTCAAACTGCCTGCTATAGCAAAATGGACTATAGCTGGTTAGTCGAACCAGGAGAAAGCTAAGACATTTGCCGAATATTTAGCAAACGTTTTTGTTACACCTTCAGCTCCAGTAAATGGCGACGCTACGCAAATTGAAGCATTCCTTGATGCACCTTGTCAATTATCGCCTCCAATTAAAGTCTTCTCGCCGATAGAAGTCTGAAAACAAATCTAGACTACCAAAACTCGAAAAGCCCCTGGATACGGGCTTAATAGGGAGAAATACTATAAAACTTATCTAGAAAAGTACTAGTTCTTTACTACCATCTACAGTAGCATTCTGAGATTGTGTCACTTTCCTATTAAATGGAAGCATGCGCAGGTAATCATGATTGCTAAGTTTAGAAAACAACCTACGGAGCCTTTATCCTATAGACTCATATGTCTCCTGCCTTTAATGTCAAAAATATTCGAAAAACTACTTCTTAAAAGAAGACTTAAATTTATTAATACCACAACATCAATTTTGATTTTGAGAACACCACTAGACAGTACATCAAGGTCATAAAATTGTTAACATGATGATGGAAACCTTAGAAACCAGGAAAGTCTGTGCAGGCATATTTTTAGACATCAAACAGGCATTTCATAAAGTCTGGCACAAAGGCATGCTTCTTCCAAGCCAACTATACCTTACATTCAAATCTTATCTGAGCGAAAAAACATTTCAACTAAAATTAATGATGCAATCCAATCACCGTAATATACTGCCGAAGTACCACAGCGCAGCGTACTGGGTCCACTTCTTTACTTAATTTATACTTCCGACATACCTACCACCTAGTACACAGTCATTGCAACATTCGCAGACGATACAGCACTATTATCCATAAGTGACTCAGAAGGAAAAACAGCAGAAAATTTACAAAACCACCTCAATTCATTAGAAGATTGGTTCGAACGATGGAGAATTACAGTCAATAGTGACAAGTCTGCCCAAATAACTTTTACGAATAAACGTGCTCAGTGTCCACAATTAGCGATTTATAATACCCCAATATCAATTAAATCAAACGTGAAATACCTTGGTTACCAATTAAATTTTCCAACTCTCCCTATCCAACAAGGTTCTACTATATAAGGTCATCTTGAAATCAGTCTGGACATACGGTATCCATTTATGGGTGTGTGCAAAATCATCACATACTAGAATATTGATTTCAATCGAAAACAGTACGTGTCATAGCTAACGCCCTTTGGCATGTCAGAAATGATACTCTGCTCGCTGACCTAAAAATCCCTAACATAGCTGATGAAATTCGCAAATTTGCAAGCACCTATCATAATAGGCATCCCAACCAATTAATAGAACAACTCACCACCCAACCAACAGTCAGACGGTTAAAACGACAGTGGCCGCATGATTTAGTTAGAGACTAATATAACACTAAATAAGTGGATTCAGCACTGGCTGAACCCTTGCATGTATGAATAATTACTTTTTCGCCCATTTACTTATTACTTTAATACAAAGTAGATTGCAAATTAATAGTTTAATAAATAAATAAAAAAATGTGTTGGTAGTAAAGGAAGGACTATAACGATACAATAAGAGATGTTAGACAGCCTCTAAATACCTACCAACAATATAACAGTGAGCTTATTACTAATGTCAAATACGCAAGCACTAAAGTTAAAAATGTTTGATCCATTATATCTTTCATTTAGGTTTTTAAATGTTTATAATTTATTATTATTAAACAGTGTTGCTTTAGAGAAGAATGACTTTGTTGAAAACATCTCCTAAAATGAAATAAAAAGTAACATGTTATATTGTTCACTAAATAATATTTATGTAGCAAGTGCAAAATTTTGTATAAATCAAATGAACCCACCAAAATTAACGAATAAGTTAAACCTTTAAGAAAAACATATTGAAAACCACAATCCGAAATCTGTTATTTGTCAGTTTCATTTTAGTCGATTCGTAGCGTGATTTATATTTCTTAAATAAATTGAATCAAATTAAGTTAATTAAAAGAGTAACGTAAATGGTTTATTTGTTTAAACTAATATATAAACACACTTTACGTTGAGCTATTGATTAATTGTGCACTAGGCAGCCTTTCCTTAATTACTAATTGCCCTGTCTGAAAGTTTACTACAAAGTAAACTTTGAGTAGTGGGACCTAACTTTGAGGGGCATTAGGTAAATCATGAAAAGCAGTATAGTTTATTCGCGCTTGGAAAACAAACGACTTTTCTGTATACCTTTTTCTATTTAGAGTTTTAGAGAAACGTATTAATAATAGTTGATCCGTGTTTTGTCTATTTTGTTAGTAGTTTGGTTATAATATACAAAATAACGAGATATTCACGACTGACAAAACAGAAATAAAATTTCAGTTGTATTTTGCAAAATAAAATTTCGTATTTCAAAGCGGCACAACTTGCAAACTCACGTAGAAAAAAACGGACGATTCGCTTATCACGACAAATAAGGAATTCAACTGCAGGCCAAACAGACATTTACTATTTTCAGAGCGGACTAGTCTTCGCTGAATGCCTCACGTAGGCACCTTTTCATAACTTTTACATCTATCCATTAGTTCCTACAGAAGTTTGCGAACTGCGCTCGGAGAATTTTCCAGGTCTAAACCGATTTCGAAGTTGCAATGTATTATTAGTAATCCGCTTACACATGCCTCGCTGCCGTATGCACAAGACTGAGTCCGCAAGAAAAGAATTGCCGCAGCAGCCGCCTCGTCCGTCCTAGGACTGATTTTTTTTAATTAACTACGTATTTACAATTAGCGGTAAGGCTAACAAGCAAATTTTTTCTGATACTAAACTAAATAAAATTGTATTGAGGAGGTAGTGACGTCCAGTCGAGATTCCCTTTACATAATAATAGAACACTTATTAATTAGTAAGGTCTAACGTTTTGAGTCTATTTAATTTTCGAGTGATATTAGCATTATCTAGTAAGTAGAGCACTAACACATTTGGGTAGTTATGTATTTTGTTCACATAGGTGGTTGTAAGTCTTTTAACATTCTCTCTGACCCATGGAATTTTTAGGTCCTCATAAAGGGTTTTATTGCTAATGTACCAGTCAGAAATGGTCATGACGCAAAGAATTCGCTCTGAAATCTTTGCAGAATTTTGATGTTTTACGCGCAGCTCCATAGATGAACACTAGGACTTCATTTTGTAGCGGTAACTTTGATTTTCTCCCTAGAAATCAGTACATCTTTTCCACCATTGTGTCCAATAGCTTTCGGTTTTTTTTTTGTAATATGAGTTCTTCATGTTAAGCGCTTGTCGAGATGCATGCCGAGATATTTAGCTTCTTTAATTGGGATTTGTATACCATTTAGTGTGACCGGAGGAGCAGAATTGTGTTTTGTCGTAAACGTGATAGCTACGAAATTATTTTCATTAATTTGCATTCGCCTGTGCAATCATTTTTGCATGTTATCCAGATTACTTTGTAGGATAACCGATGTTTGTGTTGGATCTGAGCGAGAAGCCAATATCGCCAATGGCCGTCATTGCATGGTAGGTCGGCTTTGAATATCTGGTATAGAGTTGGTCTCAAACCGCTACCCTCAGAAACGCCTGCATTTATTACTTTTTATTAACCTGATAATACCTGTCATTTAGTTAAAATTTAATTATAAGTTAGTTAGTACTGGTGTGGCAGTGACCGTTTGATTTTATATAGAAACGCGGGATGCCAAACTCGGTCAAATGTCTGACTAATATCAAGGAATACTGCAACACAATATCTACGTTCTTCGAGGTCCGTTTCTATTACATCGAAAACTCCGTGTATCTGTTCTTGTTCAATTATGATTGCCAATCTCTTTAGTTTTAACCTTTCTAGTAGTTTTGACAGTATTGGTAATTGTGTTATCGGCCTATAAAAGGTAACTTTATGTGCGAGTTTGCCTGGTTTCAGAATTAGATTTATTTGGACAAATTTCCACAGGATTGGAAAATACTGTAATCTGAAGATTTGTGTCATGCACATTATTGCGTTGTGGGGCAGTGATTAGGTCACACCCGGGCGCTTTTTTGTTATTTCATTTCTTCGGGGGTAAAGGATTGTATTGGTGCGCTTAATTGTAAAAGAGCTTGGGAGCAGTTTATAATCACTTGTCCTTCCTCAGAGGTACTAACTGTGGGATGCGGTAAGATGTTGGTAAGTGTTTCGCAAAAAGTTCAGATTTCTCAACTTCTGTTTTGCCCGGGAGCGGTCGATCTTGCGAATTGGTGGAATGGGATTTTGGATATTTTTCTTTTTAGTTGCCTTCTAAAGCGTGTAATTGTTAGTATCTGAGGGGGAGAGTTTGCTAACTTATTCATTAAATGTTGGTTGCTAGATTGCTGGCCCTTCTTTTATCAGAAATTTTAGTTTTAATATATAATGGGTAATTTTCAATAAGTTTAGTCTCTTTGTAACCAGGTGGCAGTGTTGAGTAGCAGGCTGCGTGTTGAATATTACTTTCCTTATCCTATAATAAGGAAAGTAATGTAATCGGCGGAAATTTGACCTACTCAGTTTTTCACATTTCTGGGCGAATTATAGCCGCAGGACACCAAAAAAGTTGGTTTGGCCCATTGTTCCGTCAGTAAACAGGATATCTTGGGAACCGTACGAGCTAGAGACTTGAAATTTGGTATGCAAGTTACTTGTAGGTAGGGACTTTTAGTAAAACTCGGCCAAGTCGTTTGGTCGCAAGGTCGCAAAATCGGTCGCAAAGCGGTTGCGAATCTGAACGGTTAAAGATACAAAAAATTCATGAGAATAAAAGGTTGGTAAAATAGGAACTCGAAAAAAAAATTGAATCCCAGGATTTCTGGCAGAATTACCCAAATAAAGGATAAGGAAAGTCGTGTTATGTTCACACCAGATTTTTTTATTGTATGCTCTACTGCAGTATCAATTTCATCTTCTCTTTTCAACGAAATTTTAATTGTTGCAATGTCCATTAAGTACTCCCTGAACAAGTCTCAATTTGTGTGGTTGTTGCAGAGAGAAGGATTATTTTGTTTTGGAATAACAGAAGTGCTGATTGTGACTATTATAGTTGAATGATCTGAAAGAAGGTCAAAGCAGGTTTTCAATTTATAGCATCTTGGAGATAGACCTTTGGTAACAAAGAAATCTACGGCATCAGGTACTTTATTTAGTCAGCCGGCTAGTATACGAGCTCCTCAGTATATAAATTGTTATAGTAGTTTACCAGCATAGCCTTATGTAATTCTCGCCCTTTGGTGGTTGTGAGCCTTAAGCCCCAGATGGGATTTTTAGCATTGTAGTCGCCGCCAGCTATGACCTGTTGCCTAGTTCTTTGAAGAATACTTCGTACTGATTTTGTTTTATAGAGTGTCATGGCGGGCTGTATATCGATGCTTTTATTAGTGAACCATTGGGACTTTTGACGTTGATGATAGTGCACTTTAAACACTCATTACAAACGCTTCCATTGCATGGTGAGACATTTTGTTGTTTACAATCATTGCTGAGCGTTCCGTCGGATGTGGTTTCCGTAAAATAAGTTTCAAAGATCAATAAGATGTCAGTTTTTTGCACTTTTAGAAATAGTTCAACTAGTAGCCGCTGCTATGCTAACCCATTTGCATTTCAGGAGGCTATTTGGAGAAAATGCCTTATTGGTTTTTGGTTGTTAGCGTGATAAGTAGATTTAACATCATGCTGTTTTGGTTCATAAGTTGATTGAACATAGTTTCAAACTTTAAATTTTTCAGACGTAAATTGAGACAGTGAGATATCACTATTGTTACTATCTTGGGTTGGATTACTGTTATAATCGCTTGACGCGATTTGTGAGAAGCTTGCACCATTTACGTTTGCAGATTATACACGACGTGCGGTAATCGGTATATTTGCCTTTCTTATACCTTGTATTCTTAAAGAGGCAGCTAATTTTCCTCTATTTAATTGCAGTTCTTGGTATACCTGACAACCCTTGTAGTTTGCTGGTGTGATCCTTGGCACAACACACACTTAACGGGAGAATCTTTAGGTTTCTTGCAGATAGTAGTGCTGCGCTCTCTCCATAAGTAAGATTTTGTGCAGTAGCTTTTACTCCATAAAATTAGCATCTGGTGCACTGGGTAATTGTAGTTCTTTTAAGTGGGGGTCCACCGTTATAATTTGGTAGTTAATGTGTTTTATTTTATATAACTTTTTATTGTTGTCTGTAGGTTTGAGGTCCACAAAGGACATGGGTACCTTTGCTACTTGGTGTTAGACATTATGATGTTTCGTACCATATGACCTTGCTTTTTAATTTTCTTTGATTTCTTCGGTATCTACAAAATGATAAATGATTCTAAGTATCACTCTGTAGGCTCTGTCTCCCTTCAGCTGGTAAACGTGATGTATAATTTCTTCGACTCTGAGATGTGTGATTAATTGACTGTATGATACGGGAGTGTTTGTATGGACTTTAATTGTATTGCTTGCTAGAGCCTTTGTATTAAATTGTTCCGTTACTAATACTTTTGTTAGGTTTCTCATCATTTTTGCGCAATTTGTAACACCATGTATAAATATTAAGGGAGATTTAATTGTTTTCGTCACTTCGCTTACTTCTGATGCTTGCGGTTTGTCGTTGATACTAATGTTGGCTAACATATTGTATATGTTTTGATATGCAGTCAGGTTTTCATTTACTTGTAATGTCGCAGGTTTTTGATTACTGACCTGTTGGTCCTTTGTTTTGTCCTCATCGAAATCGTCAGCAATTATTGACTGTGTGTTGTCGGCTAATTAAAGGTTATAGGCTTGATTACTTGCTGGTACAAATAGAGGTGTCTTAATAAAGGCTGGAGATACCAATATGTAATTTGGATATTGAACTGGTTTTTGCTTTGTGCAAATTGCAAGAAACCAGAATTTTGCTTTCTAAACACTGGCTGTTGCAAGATGTAAGGGAGTTTTGTGAATTGTGGTTGTGATAAATACATATTCGAGTCGTTGCTTTGCATATTCCGCCGAAGCAGAATTTGGTAACTTGCTTAAATTTATTATGTGTATTTGTAACTTACATATTTAGTTTAAATTGTAAAGCTGCTATCTATTGCGGTAGGAGGTGCACTTTTGATAATTCGGGGCGATCACGGTACGGCACACCACTCGCTTTCGCTGTTTACAGCGGCATGAATAATTATTTAACAATAAATTGCGTGGAGGGAGATGACGGAAAAATAATGGGAATTTTTTGATCATCAATCATCATTTAAGCGTGCTGCCTCGCGAAAACTCTAATAAAAGTTGTTCAACCTCGTCAGCGCGTAAGACTGGTAATTTTGCTCCCAATTTCGGTATATTTGTTTAATTAAACATAAAGCGTAGAACGTATTATTTCAATAGTACGCCAAAGTATATGCTAACGACAGCAACGCTTGCGGTCTGCTAAATGTTTTTGTTAAATTTGTAGAAATGCTCTGGCTAAATTACTTAACAGTACATTTTGCGTATTTAAAAAACGAACACTCCCAGAGGTCACCAAAGTAACTTATTGTTGCAAACTTATTAATCTATAATTAACCTACTTAAATTACTAATTAAGCAATTTTAAACCATGATTTAAATAACAACGCAATGTAATTTGAACAAAATTGGCTAAAATACATGTAAAATTAAAAGTAATTAGAAAACAGGATATTTTCAGTTCGACTAAATACAAGATTATTGTTTTCTTGTTTGATTAAATACATAATAAATAGCTTTTAATAGTGAGTTTAATATGTTTAATACTTAACATTTATATAATTTATTTTTTATTATAGACCTCTTTTTACTTCTTTATCAATCTGGACAAGTAATTAGTGTAACTAGCATATTAATATAATAGGTTGAAAAGAAAGTTCTGTCACAGTTGCAAAGAATACAATTTTGTGCAATTTTCATTATTGTTTTGTGTTTATAATGGGAACTAGAAAGTTAGCTTTTTCTTTGATTCTAAATAGACAAAGCTAAACTTTGAATCCTCGTACGTTATTACTGGAAGCGTCAACTTTCATCGAGAGAGGCTGAAAAAGAGAAGGAACAGTAAGTTACAAAACTGTGGCAAGATGGTACATAAATTTTAATTCGGACGATCTCGGTCAAGAAGATTAGCTACCTTCTGACCGAGCATCTGTTCTGGATAACAGAGAGTTGGATGTCGATCCGTCTTCAATCACTCGGGATTCAGCTACAGAGCTTAAATTCAACCGGAAGACTGTATGAAGTGATCTTCGGCAGCTTGATTTTGTCCACAAAAAACCCGACAAAATCCACACGAGCTGACCGAAGCATAGCGAGCCGAAATTTGAAGCCAGTTGCTCAATAATCAATTTTGGAAACAAAATGTGACGTCGGACGAAAAGTAGATCTATCTAGTTAATCACGATCGGCAGAAGAAATCGGTTTAGGAAAGACAAGAGCCGCTATCAGTTCCATGCCAGAATTACTTCGATTGAACTTGTGCTGAATGGTTGCGCAATCAACGCCGAACTCAACTATCCGCAGCTGAACCCTTCTACGACAAGCTGAAGGAGAGGAATCCGACATTTGTTCCAACAGGACAATAACAAGCCGCATACCCCTAAAAAGACCAAGGAAAAATTCAAAAATCTGAACGGCGTCGAAGTCCTATACTACATCCAGCCTACAATTCAGATGCTGCTCCATCCTATTACGGCCTTTTTCAGTAGAACACTTCTTTCGTGGACTTTGGTTCAAGATTTTCGATAAAGTTGAAGAAGTGTGTCAGGAGTACTTTGATTGAAACCCGGCGGAGTGGTAATTTAACCAGATCCCGATGCTTTCAGAGCAATTGCAAAAGATCATAAAAAATAATGACCTTTATTTTGAACAATAGTTGTTTTTTGAATAAATTTGTTCTCAAAATTAAATTTTTTACAAATGCGACAGAACTTTCTTTTTAATCTAGTACAATAATAATTTGCAGGAAGTATTTTAAATGAAGATCCTTTTTTATTATATTAAGTACGTAATATCATCAATAATAATAACTTATACTCTATATGGTAATTATATAATTAATTACACTTCTTATGTTTATGTGGTTTATGGGTATATTATACATAAATATATAGACCAGTGTCGGTTCCAAGAACTTATATTGGAGAACTTCAGGATGTATGTTATTTATGGTAAATACGTTTTTGTTGACATGTACAATAAATTTTGAATTTGATAAAAACAAGAATACATTGACAACAAAGTATTGAAGGATATTAAAACATGGCAGCTTATATTTGAGACCTTCTATCTATATTTTATTAGAGGTTTTGTTAATATATAAAACAGAAGTATTTTTTTTTATGGTTAAATCCCCTTGAAATAATTTCAGAAATACGTCCTTTTTGGAATCAAAATTAAATTAGCGGATCGTCTGTTTCACATTCAAGGATATATTTAGACATTGTGAGATAACATTCTCAAATAATTTAGATAAAGTAGGCAAATAGCTTCTCGGCTGATGGTTCATTCAGTTTGCCTTGTTTAGACCTAGTTTGGAGAATATAAGAACGCGCACAATTTTTGATGATGCTGGAAAATATCCGATTTGCATAAAAGCATTAAACTGTTTTGCCAAAAATGCAAGCGTTTTATTATGTAAATATTTTAGGACTAGGTTTGGCATCATGTAATCAGTAGTTTCTTTTGTAAGAGAATTTTGTATCCAAAGGAAAATACTGATTACATGATGCCCAACATAGTCCTAAAATATTTACATAACAAAAGGCTGGCGTTTTTGGCAATTTATACAATTTATAAGTAAGTGATCTTATTTCTATTAAAAATTGTTATTATAAGAACGTTTTATAAATGCTCCACAAATAATCAGTAAGATTTAGCTCTTCCAAATTTGTAATTTGTCAATACTTTATAAAAACGTGTATAGCTGATAAATGACCTCGAACCGATCCCCATGATTTGACTAATGCACACGTTCAACGTAAGACTTAGGTTTGTAAATAAATGCTTCTATATTTTAAAAATCTGGTGCGAACATCACACGATTTTCCTCATCTTATTATTTGGGTAATCCTGGCAAAAATCGTGGGATTCAAATTTTTTTTTCGAGTTCCTATTTTACCAACTTTTACTTTTTTTTAAATTTATTTAACCAGATCGGCAACGTCGTGCTATACATGGTTCTGTTAACTATTGATTACATGTAACACTATTGTCGCTTAGGGATTGCCTATTGGCTTACCCATTTACTGTTTAGTTTTATTGTTGTATTATTTTGGTTTTGTCACTACTCTACACTTCATTACCACTACTATCATCGGTTGAAAGGAGATCTTGCGTCAGTTTACGTTTCAAGCGTTGATGTATGTGTCTCATTCCTAGTGTGTAATGGGCTGCTCCTGCACAGTTGTTTAAATTTTTAAAGAAGGTTGTCGCTAATTTTTTAATGTGTTCTTCTATGGTTGAGATATACCATGGAGAATTTGTGGCTATTCGAAGAATCTTATTTTGTAGTGTTTGTATTTTGCGGATGTGACTCGGTGAAGCAGATCCCCATACACAGGATGCATACATTACCAGTGGTCTAATTATTGATTTATAGATTAGCATTGTACAATCTATGTGTAGAGAACTTTTTCTGTTTATCAGTGGGTATAGTAGGGCTAAACTAGTATAGCTTTCATTCAATTTGTGGTTAATATGGAAACCCCAGGTTAGTCGTTGGTCTAAGTATACCCCTAGATACTTAACTGGGCTATTTTGCGTGTTCCATGGAATTTCTTCATTATTTATTTGAATGTTGAGTCGTAAGGTAAACACTTGGGCTTGACATTTGGTTGATTTAAGGTTTATGTGCCATTTTCCCATCCAGCTTGATATTGTATTTAGGCTGGATTGTAATTCGTTTGATGCTTCAAATAGTTCTTTGCTCTGGGTAAGTAGCGCAGTATCATCTGCGTACATAGCAATGGCTGCTTTGTCTATTTGAGGTATATCATGGACGTAGATATTAAATAGTGTTGGGCCCAATAAGGATCTCTGTGGGACGCCTGCATTGATAGGTCTAATTGTTGAGTATGTGGAATTGATTCTAACGGAGAAGGTGCGGTGTGTGAGAAATGATCATATAATATATATCAAATAATCTGGTATGTGGAGGCGCTGTAGTTTATAAAGTAGACCTTCTATCCAGACCCTGTCAAAAGCCTTAGCTATATCCAGGAATGCTGCTGTAGTATAATCTTTATTTTCGTAGCCTTTTTCTATGTATTCCACAATTCGTTGTAGCTGATGGGTCGCTGAATATTTGGATCTGAATCTAAATTGGAATGTAGGGAGTATGTTAAGCAAGTGTAGGTTTTGAAGTAGGCGCCTGTTCATTATATTTTCTAACAATTTGGATAAAGTTGAGAGCAGGCTGATTGGCGTTGGAGCTCGTTGGAGAGTGCCGATTTTTTCCAGGTTTGTTTTTGTTTGAATTTTACTTTAAATTCATGTTTATCTCGTGATAACGAATCATTTTTATTCTCATGAATTTTTTGTATCTTCAACCGTTTAGATTTGCACCGATTTTGCGACCTTGTGACCAAACGGCTCGGCCGATTTTTACCACTGCGTCGCCTACCTGCGAGTAACTTGCATATTTCAAGTCTCTAGCTCTTACGGTTCTCGAGATATCCTATTTACTGACAGACCGATAGACACACACACACACACACTAACCAATGATCCAAATCAACTTTTTGGTGTCCTGAGGCTATATTTCGTCCAGAAATGTGAAAAACTGGGTAGGTCAAATTTCCGCCGATTACATTACTTTCCTTATTATAGGATAAGGAAAGTAAAAAATATCGCTTTTGGGTAAGAATTGTAACTAGAAAAGAAAAGTGGATATTGTCTTCATAATTTAAGAAAAAAGTTATTACCAGAAAAGGTATCTCTAATGATTGGATGAAATTTCGATGTAATTTTATACTTTAAATTGTAGTTATAAATATAAAATTAGCCTTTAAGCAGCTATTGAATTTGCATAGTCGTAACCCTGTCCTAACCTACAAAATCCTAATTTTAATACAAAAAGATAATGATAAAGCAAGAATATTTGAGAACGTGCTATGTTAATGTTTATCTACACTCAGCATATAGCCCGGATGTTGCTCCATCTGACTGTGACTTATTTTATTTGATGACGATAGTTTAACAATTTTGAGAAGGTAGAAAATAATGTTCAAAATTCTTTACTTTACACAAAATTCAATTAGTAGCCAAATAGAGAACAAATATCTTAATGCATTATGCACGTAAGCGTGTTGCTTTTTTTTCATTCTCGGTAGACGTAACGAAACAACTAGTTATAAAGCCCTATAAACTTTAATGTACCATCTGGATAAAATGTTACAAATATTAATTTTGAAATACAATAGTCCTAGAAATATAAAGTTAACTTTCTGTACACTTTGAAAATGCGCAATATTTTGCCTGAAACTGAAAATGAAATGCATATTTTTGTTTAACAAATTAAACAAAAAACATTTTTGATTGGACAATTCCGTTTGGATTTCGCTTTGAAAAATTTGCATTGTTATTATTATTAACTACCTACAAACATTTCAAAACGTCATCGAAATTATAAAACTCATATCCAATTCTAATACTCAAGAAAAAAATTGTAATGCAATAAATACAATTAGGGTTCATTTTTACTTTTACCAACGACCTGTGAAATAATAATAAAGAAAATAAGCTTGAAAAATTTCCGTTCTCATAAAATAGTTTTATATGTTGTATAACGTAAAATGCACGGATGCTAAAAAATTACTTTAAAAAAAAAGGACGACGATTTAGGAATAATATTAAAAAACTATTAAGTTAAGTATTGTCTAAAATTTGTCGAAACGTTATGAAATATATACTTGAAAGAATTTGCATTTGTAGAGTGATATCAAGCAGCAATTTAGATTAATATTATACACTTACACAAATAAAAAGTTTCTATAAAATATTTTACACTCAATAAAACTAAAGATGAAATGCTACTTTTGATCAATCACGTACATATGTATAAAAAATTTCACCATATTTCCTCAGAATTATATCAAATATTGCCTGTTGGCATTTAACTTCCAAATCGAAATCCATTAAACCCCCTGTAAATACAAATTGAATCAAATTACAGGAGATATTGATACGTCCTTGGTAAAACGGTACCAAAAGCGCAGAGTGTGAGAGAAAAGCGAATGAATGTTAAAAGTCGGCCCGCAAGTCCGCAGATTAAATTAAATCCGAAAAGCATTAAAAGCAAGGAGCCGACAAACCTCCTTTGAGAAAGAACCGCTTATCAAACACTTGCAATTAGTAAATGGATTAACATAATAAAAGCGATTTCCTTTGTGCTGCAATTTCTTTCTAAATCAAAAAACCGTGAAAAGGTAACGCAATATTAATTGGAATGCCTTCATGTTACTAATGAAGAGTTTTAATTATATTGTGCGCATAAGATTGCCCATTTTTATATTCAGCAATTAATTTCGTTGTAGTATTTTTTATAAAATCTCAATTTAGAGTTACAAAAAAAATTGAATCTGATTAAATATTATTACAACTTTATGACACTTTTAGCTTTTATATACAATACTTATTATTTTTTCACATAATCATTCTGGTGGTTAACACGTTTGTGGCAAAGAAAACATAACTATTGATATTGTTGCTGAAAAATAACTTTGCTTCTGTTTATCTATTTGTACTAGATTTACAAGATCAAGTTGCAGAATCCAAAATAATATATTGGTAAACATGTCTTAATGTTCCTTGCCTTATAAGATTAAAAAGTTTTACTAGTACAAGTGTTTTATTTTACCTCTTCTATTCAGTGTAACAGGTATTTTTTTTAAGAAGTGGGGTACCATAGCATTTCTTTGCTGGTTACATGGTCTTTTATCAAGTACAGAGTGAAAGTTAGAGAAAATGAGAAGAAAGAAAACGAGTATAGAAAAAAAAGATGCAGAAAGAAAGGTTACAGAAAGGATTAAAAAAAAATGTTTACTAAGAGAAAATGAAACGTTAGCAAAAACTTCGAGACAGAAAGAAAGAGGAAGAAAAAAGATATACAGACTGAAGCAATGAAAACTAAAACAAAGAAACAGTAGTTTAAATATAGGATATAAATGCAAACAAAGATTAGGAAAGGCACCGAAAAAAGTAAAACGGCTGCTGTCTGTGAGCTCTAATAAAAGAAAAACCGTAATAAAGCGTTTAGCATTAGAAACGCTGCCTGGACTATTGAAACCAGGCAATAATAACAGTAAAAGAGTTAGTGTGTCAATCCAGAGCATAAAACGATAAACCGAATTCTTTAACAGAGATGATGTCAGCAGGCAAGCTCCAGGAAAATAAATAAAAAAAGTGTGAAGGATATGTCGTTAAGGAAGAGAGAAATATTCCAAAAGCGCCATATGATATTGACAGTAAAGGAAGCATTTGCTTATTACAAAATCCTTTATCCAGAAACTTCAATCCAGAAGAGTAAATTCTATAGCTTAAGACCTAAGCATGTGTAATTATCTTCAGATATGCCACACAACGTTTGTGAGTGTAAATACCATGCAAACTTTAGTTTTTTAATTGATGCTATTCACAATAAATTTGAAAATATTTCTGAATCTTGTGCTAAACAGTCTGTTGCGATGTAACTAACGAAACATGTATGACCAGCGAATGCATGAGATGTAAAACCGATTTGAGCTTGTCCTTATTATCTGTTTTTCAATATGTCCACATAGATAAATTTATTTTAATATGGAAGCAATGGCAAGATATTGACGGCCGTCCTCAAATTGTTGACACAGAAGCATCACTTCAGACTGCAATGAATACTTTTAAGAAACAATTAAATCAATTCAAAATTCATTTTTATTTGAAAAGAATCCAAGAACAGTACTTTTAGTTGACAAAAGATAGTATCAGATTGAATAAAGTTGCGATTCAAGCTGATTTTGCTCAAAATTACTTTTTGGTGTCACAAGATGAGATACGAACTGCTCATTCGTCACAAAAGCAAGTAATAATTTTTACATGTGTTGACTGGTTAACTAACTCTACGAAATTATTCGCAATAGTTAGTGATGACCTGACCCATAGTGAATATGCAGTCTATGTTTTCATAAAGAAAATTTGAAGAGCACTGCACGATAAATTTAAAAATATTAACAAGATTAAATTTTTTCTGAAGGTTATGCGGTACAATTTAAACTTAAGCTTTTTTCCTACTGATTTTTGCTACGTCTCATGGTAAAGGGGCTGTAGATAACATAGAAGGTCTAGTTAGAAAGAAAATCGGAAATAATGAGTGCGTATGACTTTTACCAATCGCCAAAGCTAAAGTAACTAATGTGCATGTAATGTTAATTACCAAAAGAAAAATAGAAAAGATTAAAGAAATGTTGAATGGGAGGTGGTAAAAAGTATCTAGAAGAAAGTTCAAATCATTTAATCACCTTTTAAATCTATAGAAAGATTTATGTAACATTTTCACTTACCTTAAGTTTCTATGCCATTTGTTAATTATCTTTCATGTATTAAAAACCTTTTCATTGTCGGCTTCATTGGTTAATAAATTATTTTTTAAATATGAACTTTAGAATAAAATTATGTCCCGTTCCTTATGTCCCATCCGTTACTCAATTTAAAAATTAATACATTCTTTCTATGGCTACAATGCTAATGATTAGTGTTCAGCATTAGGCCAGCAGCCAAATAATGACATGCAGAACGTTTAAAGTCCGATTATGTGTCAAATTACAGAATTTGAAAGAAAAATTTCATATTTCCAAATCATAAAATGTTTGTTGTCCCGTCCATTATCAGTCTCTTTTAATTACTGTTAAAATGGAGGGAAGCCAAGAGGAGGATATTTCTGTGGTTTCAAATTCTAGTGACTGTTCTCCTAAATTTATATAAACGATATATATTTTTTTTGTAAAGTGTCCCGTCGGTTATTGTGGAATGGCTGACCAATTGTGTGATTTCAAAATCTGTATCGACAATTATTTTTGGACTATTAGCCCTAAAATTTGCAGATTAGTCGAGACTGCTCATCTGGAATAGTATTATGCTTTCCACATTACCTTGGGTAGTTTTTTAATTATTAACAGGGGACTGTTGGGATAGCTATTTTATGAAAAAGATGGCAGTTGACCTTATTTGCAGTCATATTGTTCAACTATAAATATTTGAGTTGCTGTAAAACTAATCGCAATGTATGTGATTAAATCAATAATCACTTTCATTTCCTATATTTGAAAATAAAAAAATATATTAGTGAATACATTCATGTACCCCAATAGCAAAATAGTTGGTGTTGTCGGTGCTCCGTATTAATGGTTTCACTCAGAGACGCTTAATTACCCTCAAAAAGGTGTTACTGCTATTATCAAAAATAATTCAGATACGGCTACGAATGTATATGGGGCAAATCGCGTCAACTGCCCCAGCGCTACCGCTATCGTCGTTTAAATACTCGAAGAAAACAAAAAAAACCTATTTTTTTATTAACTATATTTATGTAAAAATGTCTGATCTTTCGATCTAACTGGTCTAAAAAATTCAAAAAACAAGATAAAAAGATATAACGTTTTTCAAACTTTTACATTTTTTGAGGTTATAGAGTAAAAATTCGTATATATAATGGTACCATTGGAAAGCTGAGAAAAAAATGCGTAATATTGTGTTCTCAAATCATTTTTTTATTAATGTTTTGAGGCCGAAAACGTCGTGTTTGGCGCTCGCGCGGTCGTCTGCGGTAGTGCTGGGGCAGTAGACGCGATTTGCCCCATATGTGAGCAACCCCCACCAAAGAACGACATTCCAACGAGTGTGGTGAGGCAACATACAAACGAACTATCAAACACAAGCAAATATTGCGCGAATTTTACCCATCATCTTTTAAAATAGGCGTTACTAGCCAAAGATTTCGACAACGCTAAAAAAGGAGAGAATGAGAGAAAAGAAGAGAGAAATATCTAAACATCCAGAACCAATACATCTTATATTGTTTGTAAATATCTCAATTACTAATTTCTGAGAGTACACGCAATGTCCGCCGGAACTGTCTTTAATATATGTTTTGGTAAAGTTTTGTAATAAGCATCTATCGTTTCGTCATTAACTTCGCCGAAAAAAGAAAGCGATGTTCTCTTTTCGAAGTTAAAAAAGCGAATCTGAGGGAATCACTAATCGTGATTATACGTGCAGTAATTTTTCATTTTAATAACTATCAAGACAAAAACTATCCGTCAAACTTAAAACTATAGTTGGAAAAGTTTATAAGAGAAAAATGGAAAAACTTCCAATTACGTGATCCTCTATTTTATGAATGATATTATTTATATCATCATAGACGTAAGTACCGCGGAAATCATAGTCTAAGATATAAAACTGGTGAAAGGTGGCAGAAAGAGATGGAAATGGACCTCAAGGTCAGTGTAGTTGAGAATATCTCAATATTATATGATATTCTATAAAATTGATGAAAACAATATATGTAACTTTTGTCCAACATTTACCAGCATTTCTCTTGTACTTGTCGAAATACTAATACTTAATTCAATGTAAATCTTTAATTCTTCATTTTATTAATTAATTTCATATCCTGCATTACTGTTAAGATTTTCTTATTTATTAACTGCATTGAAATTGCTAGCTTGTTCTAGGAATTCTTAAAACATTAAAAATTGTAAAAAACTTTAAAATTGCTTTTTCACAAATAGACAATTTGTATTATAATAAATTTTTATAAATTTTATGATTTATGTGTATGCAAACCAGCACCGCTCATTTAGTTTTTTTATGTATGTTTCAGTTTTTGTTTCATTCATTTTATTTTATACTTAGAATAACTTTATTTATAATGGAGATTAGAAAGCTACTTTTTTTACCATAAAATATTATAAATTAACATTAATATAAATTAAACTTTTATAATTAGAGCACATAGCAGAAAAGAGTTTGCAATTCGTCAGAATGCAAAAAAGCCCCTTAATATTTACAAAAAATTGGATTTTATGTACTTGAATAAAATTTTATGTCGAAAAGATTTGCGATATCACATGACAAGAAATTTTAAAATGCTACAAGCAGTTTGATTGTCAAGTTCGAGTGTTTCATCCATCTGGCTAGAGTGTTTGTGCCGATTTGTAGCTTGTTGATCGTTACTAGTAGATTTTCGTTTTTACTAGCAATGTGGTGTCATCTGCAGTGACGTTGGGAATATCACTCAGAAGGTATTGGACACAGAATGCTCCCCTGAGGCACTCCAGCTTTAATGTGTCGGGTTGTCAATACTATAGCATAAATTTTAATTGCAGAAGTTCTGTTGTCAAGAAAAGAGAACAGGATTGCTTTTAGATTGCAATTTAGAGACTTTTTGTATTTAAGACCTTCTATCCACACACGGTCAAAAGCTTGTGCTAAATCCACGAAAATTGTCAATGTAAATTATTTGTTTTTATATCCTGTTTCAATTGTCCCGACGATTTTTTGGAGCTGATTGTATGTAGAATGTCCCCTTTTAAATCCGAATTGGAACTTTGATTATAGATGTAGTTTCTCAAGTTTATCATAGAACGTAATGTAAATCACTTTTTCGAGCACTCTTAACGTGTTAGAAGACTAATAAGGCCTTTAGAATTATTGTAATTATATGACAAAACATGACAACGATTTTGTCCAAATTTTGGTAACAAAATAGGGTTTGCTTGCTTAGCTTTAATGTTTCTAACACTTATATATTTTTATTTAGACATTGTTTTGCATTTTTACGCTAGTACAATAATAATCCTAACAAGTATAATTAAATTAAATTGATCAGGTGTGATGATGAGCCTTGGTTGATTAAATTAAATTTATTTCTGCATCACCTTCGTCTACCCAATATTACAACCTTAAACACTGTGGTTTCAAATAATACCGTTTTGACTGGAATCGGTCTGTTCTAACAAAGTTATGGATCTAAGATATTCTTAGATCCATAACTTTAATTTAACACAAAAGAGTTAAAAGGAAAAAGGTGATTATAAAAAGGAAAAAGCAAATTCTTCAGGTGAAATTAATTTAATAATTTTAATTCCTTCTAAGCGATCAGATGGCTTTTCTTATGCTTGCTTGAGAGATTGCTTTCCTCTCTATAATCAACGCGGCTCTCAATTCTATCACGCTCTCTGGTGCAAGATTTCTGGCCCAGACTCTTTGCTTCAGCTTATCTCAAAGATGCTCAATTGCATTAAAGTCTGGGCTACATGGAGGCCATTGCATTTTCGATATACCGACGTCAGCCAGGTAGGTAGTAGCATGGAATCCGTAACATGAAATCCCGCAAACGGAAGAACGTGTTCCTCCAGAATGTCCCTGGTGTAGTAGTTCGCTATTTAACCTCCTCCACGTCCTCCACTAGCCACGAAAACCAACTCAGTTTTTCCCTGCATGGAAATGCACACCCAGAACATACAAAAGCCACCTCCATATGCGACAGTTTCTTAAATACAAAATGAGCAAATCGCTCCCCTGGCCTCGTCTGTAAATAATATCTCCAATGGCCGAGGTCTCAATCGAGATATTTTCGAGAAAATTCCGGTGGGCCTTGCTTTTGGACTGCAGTCATCTTGGGACCTGAAGCTGTTTCTTTTTTGTCGGGGCACGTTGGCTACCTCCAGTTTTATTCTCACTGTCCAAGCGCTGGAGATCACACCTATAACCGCACTCAGCTATTGCTTAAGGTTAACACCAGTTATATGTCGATTTATGAGAGATATCGAGAAAAAATTGATCGTCTCTCTCTGTTGTCACGCGTCTACGGTCGCTTCCTTGCAGGCGGATGTAGCCATCGGTTTTCCGGCACCAACGCTACATTCTTAACACAATTGATAGATTCCAATTTAGCCAATTTGCTACTGCCCTCTGACTGAGGCCCTCTAAACAATGCAACTGCTTGGGCTGCTTCGTCGGTTGCGGTATCCGTTTTCTTGCAAATCACTCGAGCACTTACGTCACTTTCTTACTTACCTGAACGATAAATGACTGAGATGAATTATCTGATTGCAAGCGTAATATAGGCCAATTAAAGTCGTCGCGCACGTGCGTTCGAATTAGAAAGATTTGTAAAACCCCGTTCGTGATGCTTATTTTTTTGAATACCTCATTCGATTAATTCAATAGGTTTTTAAAGCTTAATAAAGATACTCGTTGCTTGTTATTGTTTTTATTTTTATTGTCTTTAGACTGAAACAAGAGACGAAGATGCGCGTGAAACTAGTGAGTTAATTGTTTTGCTCTCAAGTGTAGATTCAAATAAATCTATGATAAAGAAAAAAATACTGGAAGTATAATATTATGATTCTCAAATTATACAGCAGCTTCAGTGACAAGAATAACTCTTAATTACAGCTAATATTAAAAATTTCAACTGGAGGTCTCTTGGACTTGAAAAACAGTAAAAGCTTCTAAAAATATTTTTAAATTGATACCAGTTGCATGTAAGAATTGTATTACAAATTAATTTAGTAAAAATTTAAATTTCAAAAACAGGATGAGCGCTGTCTTTAAATAACTGTTAACAGACTGACTTTTTGAAAATACTGGTTGATGCGTAATTATGCGGCGTTTTTTAAAAACAATTTTTATTGAAAATAAAATACCTTGCAATGACCGTCCCGAAGCGTAATCACCATCAACTTCAATTACTGCAGCCCATTTGCTTATCAGCCTGTCAATTTTCCAGCGCTCGTTTTTCGAAGCAATCTGCGCTTTAATATGAGCTACGAACTTGTCTAAATTATAATAGGCTTTTCAGTTTTTTAGCGAATGCCTGACATAGTTGTTCGTAGAGACTTAGGTAGAAAAGTGAGGTGAATAACAGAGCTGATTTCATCTCTTGGCTTAGTCAAGTTACGTGTCATAAAAGTCGGTGTTGATGCTAAACTACCTTTGCCATTTCTGTCCAATATTGTTAAAAAACGCGGAATAGTTATGAACCAACTTAATATTTTTTATCCTAGTGCGTTAGTAGTCTTTTTATAAATACTTATCAAAACTTTTTATATTTTATTAGGAATAAGTAATGTATACTACTGTAAAAAACTCATTAAGTATTGTATTCAAATACATCATATTTATCAAAATAAACATTTAAAATCAAAACACATAGAGACGGCTAAACATATAAGTCTCATCTAATAAACCGATAAAACTAGAATTAATGTTTTCAGGCAGATTATCCTACTACAATAATAAATATATTTGTGTCTATTTTACCGAGATCAGCAGAATGTTAAAGTCTTGGTTTATAATAAACGACCCTTTGTGGTTGTTGGGTCAGAACATTGGCATTATATTGTGATGTTTTTAAATATTTAATTTTTGGGTAATTTGGAAGTTATAGTTTTATCGTTTCATTTTATTAGCATAGTTTTGTGTAATACTATTAGTAGGAAGTTGTTGTAGGTCCGAGCACTGCTTTTTTTTTGCTAGTCTTTATAGATTAAATACTTTTTATAATTTACAAGACAATTAGTGCAAAAAACATTTTTAAAATTTATTGATATATTTTTGAGACATTCTTCAGTTTTCTGATGCACTATGTATATTATGCAACAAGTGACAAACATTTTTGGTGTATCCGTAACGTTGACACCTGCTACCAGGGATGTCTCTCATTTCTGTCGTAGTGGTTCTAATTCAACTACTTTTACATCATATGTATTTATTATTTCAATTAGGTTTTAGATCAATAAAGAACATTTATAGCAGTGTTTTAATTCTAAAAGGTACAATGTTTCAAATACTTCTTACAGTGAAGCTTCACGTCTTTCGAATTAGAAGATTTGTAAAACCCCGTTCATGATGCTTATTTTTTGAATACCTCATTCGATTAATTCTATAGTTTTTTAAAGCTTAATAAAGATACTCGTTGCTTGTTAATGTTTTTATTTTTATTGCCTTTAGACTGAAACAAGAGACGAAGATGCGCCTGAAACTAGTAAGTTAATTGTTTTGCTCTCAAGCGTAGATTCAAATAAATCTATGATAAAGAAAAAAATACTGGAAGTATAATATTATGATTCTCGAATTGTCTTAATTTCAGCTAATATTAAAAATTTCAACTGGAGGTCTCTTGAACTTGAAAAACAGTAAAAGCTTCTAAAAATATTTTTAAATTGATACCAGTTGCATGTAAGAATTGTATTACAAATTAATTTAGTAAAAATCTAAATTTCAAAAACAGGATGAGCGCTGCCTTTAAATAACTGTTAACAGACTGACTTTTTGAAAATACTAGTTGATGCGTAATTATGCGGCGTTTTTTAAAAACAATTTTTATTGAAAATAAAATACCATGCAATGACCGTCCTGAAGCGTAATCACCATCAACTTCAATTACTGCAGCCCATTTGCTTATCAGCCTGTCAATTTTCCAGCGCTCGTTTTTCGAAGCAATCTGCGCTTTAATATGGGCTACGAACTTGTCGAAATTATAATAGGCTTTTCAGTTTTTTAGCGAATGCCTGACATAGTTGTTCGTAGACTTAGGTAGAAAAGTGAGGTGAATAACAGAGCTGATTTCATCTGTTGGCTTAGTCAAGTTACGCATCATAAAAGTCGGTGTTGATGCTAAACTACCTTTTGTAGTGTGTTGTGCTTGTCGAATGAATCAAAAAACGAACTTGATTTTGATTGAATAAAAAAATAAATAAACAAGAGCGGTGTAATACCGTAAAGGAGACTTTCTACAGTGGTGCGATGAAATTAATGTAAAAACTTTTAAAAGTAATTAAGATGTTGATTAATGTCTCCATAATGATCAGCGTCAACAATGCTATCGAATGATATGCTGCATGACATATATGAGTATAATGAACTTTCGGAATCGTAACGGTCACTTCCGGTTGCCGTTAATCGATTTGGCTGAAAATCTCATAAAAGGTACTGACCTAATATGTGTTATGCCAAGTTTGAAGTGAATCCGCTGAATAGAACAGAAGTTATAGTGTCACCAGACTCACGCTTTGTTTTGGTCTGAAATACTTGTATTCCAAATTTGGTGTCAATCAGAACTTTAGTTTTTGAGTTATCGTGATGACAGACACACACCCAGACGGGATTTCAATATCATTACCTACCTCTTAAGCGTTAGCACCCTTTCGGTTAATAATTGTTAATCCAAACCCTTAAAAGTTTTGTGTTTACCTGACTGTTAATAGGTTAGATTTTACCTTTACTTCAAAGGAATTTAGTAAAATGCAATAATTTCAACAATAAGTAAAAATTGAATCTATATCTGTAAACAACTCACATACATAGACTAACTAATGTTATATTATCTGCATCCGCATATTCAATTACTAATGGTATTAAAATTTGAGACCAAACCCTTAATAGTAATGATTAGTGTAATTAATATCACTGTTATAAAAATTAAAATTTTACCTTTTACTCAAAGGAATTTGGCTTAAAATAGCAATAATTTCCACTACAAATAAGTAATAAATTGAATACTATATCTGTTAAACAACTCCACTAATCAATAGACTAACTAATGTTAGTATTAATTCATCGCATATTCAATTACTTAAAGGTAATACATATTTGGAGACGAATAATAGTAATGAATCTGGTAAATAACTATAACTTTATACTTTTATTGCTATATATAAGAAGAAATTTGGCTTTCAAATAGCAATCAACGTTCTCGCCGCACCTGTTATCTCATAATATCAACTGTTCAACTTTAAATAGAAGTAACTATACTACACAGTTATAAACCCATCTAAATTCAAACAGAATAACAGTAGTAGTTAGGGTAGTTAAATATATAAGTTTTCATGTATTAAATACTGAGAGAAGTTTGGTCTCGAGAAGAAGAGCTGCGCTGTTGCGTTACCGCAAAAGTTAAACACTTGCAAAACTGTTTTTAAAAGGCATGTAAATAATATAAAAAAATGTGTGCTTACTAACATGCTTTTAAACCGCCTCAATCAATAGGTAGCATTATTAAGCACAACTACAATCTTATCATTACTAACTGAACAGATCAATTTAGTTACTTGTAAAAATTCTATTAAGCTGATATAACTCAGCGCCTACCCATTAAACATAAATTTAAACAGAATTTACACTCCCACATCCCCTGCATTGATAATGAGTTAAAATAATTTTATTCATATTTAGAAATACTAGATAAGAATTTAAGGAAGCTCGAAGCCTATATAATTATGGGTAATTGTAATTCCAAGACTGGGAAAGATAAGTTTGAAGATAATGTGGGAAATTTTGGTTTGAGTTTAAGGAACAAAAGAGGAGAAGACTGATGCAATAATGTGAAGAAAAATACTTGATTGTTACAAATAGAAGGTTACAATAATAAGAAATCGAATTAATTTTATTTTGGTACGTCGTGTGGTTGGTTCTCGAGTTCAGAAACTCTTGACGTTTCGTCCACAACGGTGGCGAACATCTTCAAAAGAAAATCTTTCAAAAATAAATTTTCTTCTGACTTGTCTGTCGCAGTTGTGGACGAAACGTTAAGAGTTTCTGAACTCCGACCACGGCTTTATAACACGAAAACCAACTACACGATGCACCATAATACCGGCCATGGAAGCCTTTGCATCTGTTTATTTTATTTTAATAAACAAAGGATTTAGAAATGGAGTTAAGAGTGTAAAAATTACCCAAGTGCAGAATAAGATTCTGATCTTAATGTATTACTGACCAACATAAAAATAAAATTAAGGAAATAAAAATTTTAGGAAAAAAATTCTAACAAACAGTTTACCAAATAATAATAAAAAACTTCATCAAGCTACAACAAAAGATAATGACAATACCTAGAAGAAGTCTTGAATAACACAATTATATTACCCAGGAACGAAAGCCGGAAATATAAAAACCATGAAAAATGTATAAGCAACTAAAGAAACAAATAGAATGTGAAATTAAGAAACCGAAGGAGCACTGCTTGGAAGAAAATTGTCAAGAAATATAAGAATTAAACGGTAAACGCGATACTGCTAACCTTCATAAGAAATTGAAATCACAGGCACTACAAGAAAGAGAACCCCACTACTAATAAGAAACACGCCAGGAGAAATTGAACTGTCGAAAGAGCGTAAAAACCGCATAAACAAAAAATGTGGAGAACAACTTAAGCAAAGTCAGTTTGGGCCTCAAGAAGGAATGGGTGGAGAGGCATTATTTGCCATAACGGTCCTACTGCAAAAAATATAACAAGAACGTCTATGTCGGTCGCATACACTTTTAAAAAATCTTTGATCGGTAACATTAGATAGTAATCAAGGCAATCAAGGTAATTTAGGAAGTTTTTAAAGAATATTAATAGAGAAATCCGAGAAACGGAGGGTCAGTTATTAAATTAAATGAACCAAATATACAATCATACCTAAGATGCTGAAAAACTTTTGTAAAATATGTCTCAATATTCAAGTACTTAACTTTAACAATAAGCTTACAAATCTTAGAATGCTACGAATGGTCTCATCGTTGTATGAAGTAGAAACCTGAACGATAAAAGCACAAGCAATAAATGAATAAAATCGTTTAAAATGTAGTTTTATAAAAAAAATGCTGAAGATTTCTGAGTCGCTAGCAAAGATCTTCTAAGACGCACTGGATGCCGCCAAAAAAACTGTAAACATTGGCAGAACAAGAAAAATCGCTTATCTATAAGGCACTCTTTACAATGACAAATACTTATTTTGCAGAACATTATAAAAAAACGAATTGAACGAAAAACGGTGTCGATAGAAAGGAATTTTAGAGACTAGACCAATCTAATCGTTTAACAAAAATTCCAAAACACTTTAAAAGAATAATTCCTATAGGTGAATTAATTTTAAATCCCAAATTTGGAATAAGATAAAACTATTCTACCGTTATGCCACAGACTGACAAGTAAGATGAAAAAAGCATGCAAAAAGGACGTACAGTAGGACTTTGATAAAGTATGGTGCGATTTCCTGTTGTATAAGATAAAAAGCAATTATGTGATCCTCAAATTATACCTAAAAAACAATTTTTTAGTAAAATTTGATGCTGCCTTATTCAACTACCAGCCCATTATAGGTGAAGTGCCACAAGGCACTACCTGGGGCCACATACATTTAATATTTGCAGCAGATGTATCGCTATCAAATAACACAGCAACTTTTCCAGACAACAGTGTCATAATGTTTGGGAATTTTAATCCTACTAGAGTATCAGAAAAACGAAAGATAATCTCAACAAACCAATAGAAAAATAACTATCTGCCCAGAACTCACCATAAATAACACTGATACACCAATTAAATTAAAATACAATACCTTAAATACAGACGAACAGTTCATTTGAAAAATTTATATAAAAACGTCTGCAGTTCAAGAGCATAAAAAGGTTTCGTAACAGAAAATTGCAGTTATCTATTAAAAATAAATTATTTTTCTACAAAACCACACTTAACCTGGTTATGAAATAGAACTGTAGGGTTACAGTAGATCCTTTAATACAAGGAATAAATTTTAGTTGTAACTCTTAAGTTGATTGCCATACTTCGTGGTACATCGCAAAGTTAACACCCCATAGTGATCTGAATATAATAATAATAATGGTACGGCTCTAACGCGTGGGAGCACGCCCGCAAACTGAGAAGTTAAGGCTCATTTGTCTGACTTTACTGACCGGTCGTTGCACATTAAGTCTGATTCGGGGCGATGTGGTAAGCACCACGCCTTAGACGACCGCCATTATTACTCCTTGTTCGAGTGAACGCAGGTACTCCAATTATTTTTAGTGACTGATTATGTCAACCGCCAGGCATCAGAGAGCACCAGGAATTAAACCTGGGTTCGTCCGCATCGCAGCCCGCGCCTCAACCTCTGGACCACTCTGGCGGTAGATCTGAATATACCTTTTGTAAATTATTTCTTCAAATCGTATGCCCTCAAATGTAAAGATTGCAACACCGACCACAATAACCTCTGTGTAACAAAACTGTTTAATCAACCAATAGCCAAAGGAAGATCTTATATAATATTTACTAATTACTCTATATCCAATAAGTTGATTTTTTTAGATATAATAGAAGCGACTTGCAACCTAAGATAGGGTTGACGATTTATATGCTAGCTATGAAACTGGCATTTTTGAAAGACCATTCTCGAACTGTAACTTAAAAAAGATTAGCTGGTGCAGTAGGAGGGAGATACGCGCTCCCACTTTAATCCTTAAAAATTTTTGAACGACATCTGTAGCTTATTTTTGGGTACAATCTCATTTCCTCAATAAGATAGAACAACTCAAATAAATATTTTTATAGTAAAGAGTAAAATATTAGACTTAACGATTTTGCCGAATTTTATTCTGAATCACAGATAGATTAGAAACACAAATTACACATGTCTATGGTATATATCGTTACAATAAAAATAAACTGCAAAATTTAAAACATTAATACATCTTTATAAATTATCTCAGTAGCAAATAACCTGGTCCAAAGTTCCTATTGTATATGACAATAAAATCATAACCGTTAATCAATGAATTGAATTTTAACAATGTATTTCATACATCACAACACTCAGTGACCAATCACATTTCAGTAGTAAGAAAGGCTCATTCAATTACATCAAAGTAGGAAAATTGAATATACTGTTGTATTTGGTTTACTAAACCTATATGCTATATATTATTAATCTCGCCTTTAATGAAATTATTTACACATCAAAATCCACCGTGCTTGATTGTAATCGGAAACATACTTAATATGAGCTATAGCAAGGCGATTATATATTTGAGCAGCTTTCTAATAAATTGTAAGGTCTTCTGTAATTATTAAAAAAATAAACAAAGTAGTAATATATCAAAAATTTAATGAAGCTACAAAAGAGTTGCAATAATAAATAGAGTAAACAAAGTCCCCATTGTTTCATTACTTGTCGCAAAAATTTAAGAAATATCTTAATAACAAATAGCAAGTTTATAGAGAGCAATAGCCCAAGTATGTTTTTACTTTATCTTAAAAAACAATTCTTATTAATTTTCTTAAACCATAATCTTTAGTCTTGCTGTTCTGACGAATTGCCTATATAATTTAATACAAATCTTATAATTGTTTTCTGGATTTTGTACAGTGTCCTAATTGTTTGTCTTTTCATTTTCTCGTTACAAGACTAAAAGATTTTGATGTAAGGACAGCAGTTTCTAATAATTTGCTAATAATTTTTTTTTATAAGAACCTTTTATATTGATAGTTTTGGAAATTATTTAATGGGCCACTATTTGATTTTTTGTTGTATATTAGTTTTCCTGTTTATTAGAATTAACTAATTTTATTATAAAAACTTTATCAAGAATTTATCTATGAGGGTTGTTTCAAAACTGACTCACAAACTTTTCTTTAATTTATATTTATGTCTGCAACTCTTCTGTCTGTGCTGTATGTTGATGTATAGTTTGGTAAAATAATAGCTACATGTGCCAGTTCAGATTTAGAATGCACATATATCACCAATAATAATTCTGACAAGTGTACCTAAGCTATCACAAAAAAGTCGTTATGTTCAAAGTTTTATCCGAAGGAAGTTTTCGAATTAATCAAGAGCTTGCTGCATATTGTTTTTAATTTTTTGTGTACATCTGTCAGCTTGTTTGGAACCAACTCTAATTTTATTCAACTTTAGCGTATTAATACATTTGAAAGCGAAAAATGTAGTATATAAGTCGAACTTTATACTTCTGATCCTGGGGTCTAGAAAAATCTCTATTGATAGTCTTCTGTAAATCGATTAACTACTTTTTTATTACATCGTCTATTATAAATATTTGATGAGTCGAGTACGAGTATTGATACGGTGTGGGTGCAACGCGCGCTCCGTTATCAGTGCAACACGCTTGGCCTAATCTGTAATCTTTAACCTTCACTGTGAGTATTCATAGTAATATTAACAAATACATAGTGCCAACACCTCATTAAATGATAATAAAATGAGTCTACAGGCGCGGACTAAGCGCAAACTTGATGAATTAACACCGCCTCTCAATGAGGTGCAAAAGCGATACATGTGATCAGCTGAAGAGCTAATCACACAAAACAGATTCTACTTGCCCTCACAAAACGATAGCGAAGATAACACAAGCAAAAAAATCAACACACCTCATACAGAACCAGTTACTTCTATTAATAGACCTAAAATCCCGCCAATATATCTGCACAATGCGATTAATCACAAGGCTCTTGCGGCAGATATTAATAAAATTATCAAAGAACCGTTTACAACAATGTGTACCACGAATTCGCTACGCATCAACTTATCGGATGATAACGACTACCGCACTCTCACAAAATTTTATTCTGAAAATGGAATTGAATATCATACATTCCAAAACCCCAACCTAAAACCTCTGTCAGTGGTAATTAAAAATGTTCCGTTATCACTGACTACTGATGAAATCAAAACTGAGTTATAAGTACTACCTGTCATCAATGTAACACGTCTACTGACAAGAGATAAAAAGGCCCTTCCTGTGTGTGCAGTCGACCTAACCAATAGCGATGAGGGCAAAAGATATTCTCCTTGAAGTCAATATATCATTCAGTTGTGACCGTTGAAATGAGAAAAAAGTCAACCAGCTTACCACAATGTCATCGATGTCAACGCTACGGGCCCACAAAAAATTACTGCACCCTCACACCAAGGTGCGTCAAATGTGCTGGATATCACAATCACAATGAGTACACCAAGCAACCAACAACTAAACCGACATGTGTCAATTGTGGCGGCGATCATGCAGCGAGTTACCGTGGATGCAGTCACCATGTTGAACTCCAACAAAAATACTTTAAAAATAGAAAAATAGCCAATAGTTCTCACGTCAACCCAACGCAAACATACGCTGATAAACTAAAAAATAATCCACACGTCAACAACATCTCCTCAAATTCAGCAGCAACACAACCAGTCGAATCCTCTCAGTTATCACATATAACTAAAATTATTGTCGATCTTGTAACGTCCTTCGTTCCCCAAATTAAAACATTCCTTTCAACTACCCTGATACCCCTGCTGCTTAATGGATCCTAAGACCAGAAGAGCAATTGAAAAATTAACAATCCTTAAGTGGAATTCGAATGGCATCTTAAATCAACGATCTGCATTTATCGCATTTTTAGCCAGGTACAATGTGGATATAGCCTGCATTACTGAAACTCATCAGCAAGACCACGATAATCTTAAAATACCAGGATACAATGTATATCGAAAAGAGAGCAACGCCACAATAGCTTCAGGAGGTGTGGCCATCATCATTAAGAGAAACTTAGAACATGCAAGTATCCCTAATATACTAAATACTACTTTAGAAACAATTGGAATCAAAGTAAGACTACATGACCAAAGCCCTCTTATCATCTATAGCGCGTACAGGCAGCCAAACAAAAAACTTAATGAAAATTATATAAAAACCTTATTCAATACAACTGACCAAATATTAGTAATTGGAGATATCAACTGCAAACACTGAATGTGGGGCTGTCTAGCTACTAACCCTGAGGGTACAAAACTCGAACAATATTCAACTACATATGGCTTTCAAATTATGCCTCCGAACAAGTATACGTATTATCCTTATCGGGAAGATCACCAACTTGATATACTAGATATTGTTCTTCAAAAAAATTTCCCAAAACAGATAAATCAAAATGTAGTAATGGAACTTAACTCTGACCATGTACCTGTGTTAATATCCTTCCTGGGCACACCACAAATTAAGCAACCTCCTCAAAGACTTATTAACGGACGAATCGACTGGAACAACTTCCAAGAGCGACTAAACTCCAACCTACATGAACCATATAGGTGTGAAAACCCTGAAGACCTTGATACTGCAATTTCTAGCATCACCATGTCAATCACGGACGCTGCCAAAACATCGGTCTCAACTCCTCGAAACATCATACACGCTAACTATAACTACCCACCCAGCTATATATTAAAACTGATCAAGACAAAAAGTCAAACCAGGAGACTATGGCTGAGAACTAAAAATCCCGAAGTAAAAAGACTCCTAAATAGCCTCACCCATCGTCTTAAGAAACAACTGGACGAATACAGAATTGAGTCATACCGAAAGCATATTGCCGATATCAGCCCTGGAGATTCGGGCATGTGGAAAACTACCAGAAGAATTCTGCAACAACATGACGAATTACCAACCATAACAAATGGACCCAATATCCTCTACACTGATAGCGAAAAATCGCAAGCTTTTGCCGATCACCTCGAACACGTTTTTACGCCAACAAACATCTGTGGCACTGCACATGCACTTCATGTACTAAATCTTATCGAGCGCAAGCGCCCAGTTATCACAGAAAACATATACCCTATATCACCAAGTGAAATAACCCAATTCATATCTGCTCTGCCCAAACGAAAGTCACCAGGCCATGACCTAATAACTAACATTGTCCTTAAACACCTGACCAAAAAATGTATAGCATACTTCGCATCTATATATAATGCGTGTCTTCGCATTGGATACTTTCCACGGAGCTGGAAACACGCGCACATACTCATGTTTGCAAAACCAGGAAAAGATAAAAAAGATATTAAGAACTACCGGCCAATAAGCCTACTTACAACTTTATCAAAAATTCTGGAAAAAATTATTCATGTTCGATTATCAAAAATTGTAGAAACCCAAAATATAATACCAGCATTTCAATTTGGCTTTAAGAAAGGACATTCAAGCTGCCATCAGCTCCAGAGAATTAGCGAAATAATCGAAAATTGATTTGAAAGTAAATGCTATACAACAATCATCTTCATCGACATTGCGAATGCTTTCGACAAGGTATGGATTGAAGGTCTAATGAAAAAACTACTTGACAATAATATACCAAGTTACCTGCAAGCTACAATATTAACCTGGAGCTACCACATAAACAATAAGCTACTCCAGGCCAACAACAGAATGCGTCAGCTATACCCTCTCATTAATCGCAAGTCATCTCTGAAGCCGGAGTGTACCATATTACTGTATAAAACCCTAATACGCCCCTTAATCTTATACGCTTGCCAGGTTTGGTGTACTACGTCAAAAACAAACATCAACAAAATACAAAGACTCCAAAATAAAATTTTACGAGTTGCAGTGAACGCGCCTTGGTTTATTCGTAATACCCAACTACACTACGAACTAAGAGTTTCATATGTACAAAATTACATCTGTGAAAGTGTTAAAAAGTACAACATGTGCAAGCGAAATATACACACTAGGCTAAAACGAAGACTACCCCAAGACATCGTTATCGTAGAAGAGCATAACGATTAAACATTAACAATATTAATAATCAAGACGTTACAAATAGTTTTGTCGTGTCATTTTCAGTAGTTATTTGTAATATTATTAAACATGTCATGTATAACATTTTAATTGTTGAGCTGACAATAAAGTCTATTATAAAAAAAATATTTGATATACTGCGTCTTGCACTCAAATTATATCGTTAACATCTAAACAAAAATATTTGTCAGTCCTAAAGATAGATACCAACTTTTCTTCAGTAAACGTACCATAAAAGTAACATAACACAATACAACCAAAATTTCTCGTTATAAAATTGTTTAAATTACATATTATAATATTTTTACACAAAAAATCCCTTCGCACTTTAAAAGGATTGAAAAGTATCCGATAACGTTTTCGCAGGGTTCTTATTTCCTGAAAACAATTAATCACGTCGCTGAACAGATACTAATGGTCGTAGGATAGGTTTACTGCCCCACATTTTAGTATTTTAGCAATATCCGCTATAATCGAAATCTTCAAAAGCCAGTGCCGCTTTCACTAATCAAACTCTTGTTTATATAAAGAAATGCATTTTATTGTATAGCGTTACTGATAGAAATTGCAAACTAAGAAAATCATTTATAATAGGTTACAAACGTTGATATCCTTTACGTGAAATTATATGAGCATAATTATAAAAATGTTAATCCGGGATTAAAATACGAGTAACTTAATCTTTAACCCTTTTTACTAATATACGATATCCATTTATAAAAAGAGGGCTACTTACCATTCGAAATAGATTCTCTCACATCTTTCAGAGACTTGCTAAATTCTACTTCTTAATGAAAGGAGAAGCAGGTACAAGTCCGGTAATGTTACAAACGCTTGAAGAGGTGATAATGTGAAAGAAAAAAATCTGGCAAACACGCCAAGTGTGACATTATCTCCAAATCCAGATCTGTGGTCATCAACAATTCAATTGTGAGTTTGTGGGGCACTCCACAGCCTTGTAGAGACACTTGTAAATAGACTGATATGTTAACTCAAAGTTTCTTTGCAAGCCCAACTGTGTGCGACATTTAAAATCTTTATCATTGTAAACACTCCTTGCAGAAATTGTTGGAAACACCTTAAAGCCGCATAAGTTATTTTTTGACCTTCATCAATACCCTATTGTGGTTTAAATGCGAAAAAATTGAACGCTTGTCGCACAATATTAATGTTAACTATTTTCAACACTAAGTTTTAGATTATGTTTGTTGCATAAGCACCATTTGGAGTGCGTTGTAAATTTGACAAATTGAGCTTTACTATATCTAATTGGATCTGACTAGGTGTTGTCAATTGAAATGAAGCAGCACACCTGATAATAAATAGAAATTATGTAAGCAAACTGCAAAGTAATATCAATAAGTTTTTAGTAAATTTATTACTATACGCTTTACACTAATATTATAATATTAATTTGAAAAATATCGTAAATCTAGTTAGGCTTATGAGAAACCACTATGTGGTCATTTTCACAGTTGCTAAATTACAAACAGCGTCTACCACAATTAATTATTCTGTAAATTGATCTCCCGGCTCGACACCTGCTCCGAATATGAACTCTGCGATAGGAAAGGCAACGCAGCAACTTGGAAATGACTTGGGATTGGTCTGCGTTACCTGAAAATCAAGGGCCGGGCGATAATCTAAATTACCCGACCTTGAGTGCTTTGCCAAGTCGTTAATGGTAATGAGTGTAAAATTATTTCCTCTTTTTAAAACGCGGTTTGTGGTTTAATTGGAGCTCAAATGCCATAATATTAATTAACAAATTTAGTTACACTACCACTAAAACAATTCATTATTTTTAAGCATCACTTTCCTGGCGCGCTAAATAAGTTTTGTAGAGGTGTGAAATGCCACTTACCTTGCAAGTTTTCCTGTTGCTGCTGCTGTTGTTGCGATGGTGCCGCAACAGCAAATCCTACCATCGTCAAACTAATTACGTATTGTATCCAACAATCAAGCTGCATTGTTCACGTTCGCTTATTATGCATGTTTAGGATGTATGTATTAAACCGCGTTCGGCACCCCGACTCGTAAAGTACACAGCATATTTGAACAATCGATTTCCTAACACCGGACTCAGAAAACTTTAATCTTTAACATAGTCTTAATACAATTGTAAATTTGTGTAAGTTTAATATAATTATATATAATAACCACCTCTAAGAAATGTTTTTTGTTTGTCTTTAACATGCTATAACAACAATTATATCACTTTAAAAGCAACCTACTGGCAATAGGTTTATCCATTTGGAAGTTACATATTAAAATTGAGGTTCTAAAACGTACACATTAACATTTTGAAAGTTAAATATTTTTATCAATATACAGTTGTAGCTTAATTCGCATTTCATTGTCTGGCGCCTATAAGCAGCGAAAAGCTGCTAGAAATTGAGTAATCGCGAGTCTACAATCTCCTGACAATTGTATCGTTATAAGCCAGGCTTTGAACGCCGTCAGACAAGAGGGAGTGCTGTAGCGTTGCAAATTACAAAGGCGGTTTTAGGAAGTAACCCATTTTCCATATCTTGGGAAAACGCTGCGTACGTGAAACGTTCTTTTTGCAATCGCGCTGCAAGCTGCACCCGGATCTCGGGTTTAAGCGTGGTCGTTACAAGGAGGCACTTCTTTGTGAGCTGAGATAATAGAAGGTTCGAGCTGGAAAACTCTCTTGTCGCTTAACTACTTTAAGAAAGTTCGAGCGATTTTAGCTCCGTGGAGGAAACGCTTTAATTATCGGACTTCATTATTATGCACTTTGTGTAAAACACTGGTAAAATTTGTATAGGATGTCAAACGTGTTTTTAATTTGAATTTCATTTTGTTACTGTCGACACTAAATTGTTCAAATATTTCTGATTGCGTCTAGAAATTTATCATAATTAAATACAACACATTATAATGTTAACGTTAATGTTATGTGTTTTTAAGAAAGAAAACCCCACACTATTTGGTAAAAGGGTTAAAAATGTCCTGATTGGACTATTCTACGAAAAATAAAAAGGTCCTGGCAATAACAGCTTTTAGCAATATGGACAATTTAGTAAATTAGCGCAAATAAAACAGAAAAAAGCCAGTATTGGTTATTTAATTCAATTTTTTAATTGGAATTTTGCTAGTGATGTAACAGCATAAGAACCTGTATTATTGGTTGCAGTTGTTTTCCTATCTCTTACTTAGTATTGTTTTAATTTTTCCACATAGCACTTATAATTCCTAATCCTATTACGTCACATTAGGCGGGAAACTACTTTTACTGTTTTCTTAAAAATGATAATTCATTTAAAAAAATGCAAAATCTACTTTTTTAAAAAACTTTCTGGTGTAGAAATTTTATTTTTCAGTGGAAAACCCACTGTTACTAGAAAAGTAATTTTTATACCATTGTGTAAATTTTACATACATTTCTAGTCAATTTAGCCAAACAATTTTGTGTATGTTTACTTATAGATAAAATAATTTTTTTGTAATTTTAACAATTAAGTGTTGTAAATTATCCATTGCAAATTTTTGGAAAGCTAAATCCAATTTAAATAATAAACTATGCCTAGTCACACTCAAAATCGGCTGACGTAAATCTCAGCTAAGAGTAAGCAATCGATTAAAGAATCTGAATGACGAACGACAACTCATCGTTCACCATTACATTGGAATTGAAGATCCAATCAAGAAAGTAGGCATAGTAAATTAGTTCTCAAGAAGAAAAATGCTATTCAATCGCTTATAGAAATGATTGTTACTTATTATCTAAGAGAAGAAAAATTATTATTGGCTAACGTTGCGTGTTAGTTATGATCAAGCTTAAGGGTTTATCTGTGTTTCATAAAGTGAATGCAAAATAGACCAAAAATAGCTGTAAATTCATTCATCAACAAAATTAACCTCAAAACTTGCACCTCCGCTTCCAGGAGAAATCAAGAATTATAATAAGTTCCGTTAGTTGTGTTAATAAATTTACAAAACGTGTTGGATTTAATAATTGTCTACCTTAACATTGCTTTGTGATGATCGATATTTAAAGATTTCGGTGCACTAGGCGTTACACAGCAAAAGAAACAACAAAAAGCAGTGCTTGCACGCAAAATTAAATTAGCATCAACTGTTTAAATTCTATTTAAAATAAGAGCAGCAAATCTTTTTCCCAAAAATAAACTTGTATAAGCATCATACAATTATAGGTATTTCTCGGAAGATAAACAACGCGTTGCGCCTACGTTTATTTAAACGCGTTTCCTCATAATTGCGCAATTGCGTCCGTCTTCCGTTAGTCTCGCATTTGTAATTGCAAGCAAGGGAAGGATCTGCTGGAATTCTAAATTATTATTTAAATGCGTCTGCTGGTAATTCTCCTCGCTTTTGTAATGAATATTTTTTTATTGTAATACAGCTGTGGACTTCTTGTTTCGCATACCGCAACAAAAATCTGCATTAATTAAGATTCAATTCCATTTACTTCAAATTCGGAATTTCTAATTTTGAGCGCCGGCAGTTGCTTCGCATTCCGCCCTTCACTTTCTCCCTGCAGCACTCCACTTTTAGTTTCAACATTTCAACTGAACTGTTGTCTTTCAGCTCCAGCTATTTGTCACCGAATATTGAAACTGTGGAAAATGTCGACGTCTCTTTTCGTGCTCGGGATGCCAACCGGAGTGTTTTATAGACAACGGAAATGACTCGCCCATACAAATATAAAATTTGGCGACGGGGGATTGTTTTGCTAAAAATACAACTTGGAAGTTGTGATCGACACGCAACATAACTGTTTTTTAAGTGCGGGACAGATAGTAAATTACGCCAATATTGTGCTTTTCGCTTCGTCCGCTGGGCTTTAATTTGATGTAGGTGTAGTATCTCTCAATTTATGCCCCATTAATGTCCCTACAAACCTTGGACGAGATAACGTTTATATTTTCCGCCGCATCCGCTACTGCGGATTCGTTTGACGGCAGGATATCCGTTTGTAATATAATTTAAGCCCTATCAGCGCAGCGTTCATTATTGCTCACCTTTCCTATTCGAATGTGTTATGCGATGTACAAATTAGCATCTACAGAAAACTTGTATGTTTGTTGTTTTAGCTACGTGTTAACAATTAAAATTAATAAAATGTATTTTTTAAACTTACAAAAATCTGCTAGAATATTATATCCATAATTATTTTGTATTTTTTGCTTACTCAGCATTTCTAAAATTTATGTATATTATAACAAATTTTTTTAATTTTGGTCTTACTTCTAAAATGTAGCCAATTGTTATGAAACTCTTTTGTCAAATATCTCTAAAATCATCTATTTAAATTACTAAAATTAAATTAGAAAATAAAATTTAAATGGTCAAGGTATTCCTTTACGATAAAAATCAATCAACATCAGTAGATTAAACTACATACAGAACACATTTAGAAGTTTTTTACTAATAGTTATTTGCGTCACATAACGATATTTGAATAATCCTGAAAACTACGTAGAGTAACACAGAATGGTCAAGATAAATACGGAACTTTTTCAAGTTGCACTGCGGAAAAGCGGAAAGGTGATCTGCCTGTACACAATCCCCTAGCAGGTAACACAAGTTAGCTTCACATAATCAACAATCTATGATTGTTGACAAAATAGGCCGCAGAGCTGCGTCGGTAAATCGCCAACAATAATTATTGCGTGCCCAAGTACAAGGAGTACGACTATCGGGACGAAGTAATTGGTGACAGGGCAACGCACAACAAGCGATCCCAAGAGAGGCCATTAGACAAGATCTATCAGGATTCTGGGAGGAACAAAAGAAATGGGAGTGGCGAGGTCGATGGACAGTCTAACAGTACACTAGGACTTATATTAATCCCGAAGAACCGTTAACTGTTGACAGAAAAACAAGATAGATAGGAAGATAAAAACTCAACCACTGTTGAACGACATCAAGCATGGACAAAAGTACTTGATTTAGAATAGGAAGCTCCGTTGTCAAAACGGTCCTTGAACTTGTCAAAGTACCTCTGAAATGCCGATTGTTATACATACAAAGTTTTTCGCCCCTGTGCTGATGCTCGGGTGTCATAGCGCCCCAATTATTTGAATAAGGTCTGAAGGTGACTATCGATAGCTATGTACTTGATATGAAGACAGTCTTTAAGCTCTACCCGCCAGCCCCTGCGGTTACGTGAAGGACGTGGTCGGGGCGAAGGTCAATCAAAGGCATTATAACACCAAAACGGCTTAAGTCTCCCCATTATGGAAGTAGTGACACTTACAGAAAGAAAAGAAATTTTTTTGACCTGCAGCAGGTTTAGGTCTTGGCTCAAAAAATTTAAAAGTAATAGTTTTTAATACTTACACGCCACATCTCTGTATTTAATAATTTTAATGTTATTTTCATTGTTTATTCATTTAATGTACAATATAAAATGTCCTTAACATCCCTTTAATTTTTATTGTAGAATAATTTTTGTAAAATATTCAAGCATGATTAAACAAAGTTTATTTAAAATTTGGGAATTAGTGACATAATTAGAACTGTTATTTATATAATTTTTAAATTAAATATGGATATCAACAATGGGCGAGATCCTAAGCTTAAAAAAATGGCACATACCTTAAATTCCTGTCGAAGCGTTATAAATTCATGAAAATATTCGATGCGGCGGCTACTTAAGGGCAAGAATAAAGCGTACTTTAAAAATTTCTAGAATTTTTAAATGATTTTTTTAAATATCTTAGAAGGACAAATTTATAAAAAATGCTACTTTTTTAAATGTTGAAAATTTTGTTAAAAATCAATTTGCTTTTAAAGGCAGCTACGCAAGAATAAAGTTATTAAAAAATAGCCTTAATTACAACGGAACAAGTAATTGCACTACCATCCCTCTGTATGTTATTTACTTGCAACTTGTTTGCTGCTGTATAGACTAATGAGATAAAAAGGTAAACGAAAAGTAGCCACCGCTTGGAATTGGAAAAAAGTGCTTTGCTGGTGCACATAAAAAGGAGAAATGTTATCCTGAACGTGCATTCGGAAAGCTTATTCGAAATGTTGCATAAAGTCCATTTTAAAGCACTTACTATTCTTTGTCTGTATTTTAGTTTACAACACTATTATTTAAAGAACTTAGTTGGCCAGAATTAAAAAAAATGCTAAACTAAAATAATATTTTATCAATATTTTTACCACACAGGGGTTAATTTTAGCAATACCTGCAAATTTACATGTTTCTTTCAACTAATTTAAAATTAAACCAAATTTAGGGAAGTCAAATACGTAAAACAATACAGAAAAGTTTGAGAAATTAATAAAAGTTGCGCACATTAAACTTTTTTAATGAACTACCTGAAAGAATTGCGGAGTAAATTCTCTTGTAGGCAATAATGAAATAATAATTCCCAGTTAAAACTTCATAATAAGTCTCCACGAGTTTTACTTTCCTCGACGATACGCAATAAAAAATTTTGTGCAGTGTATAACTGTTAGCAAAACCTTATCTTAGATTTTTTAGAAGCTGGTGCATAAATTCTTGTATGAATTTTCTCTAGAAAGAGCCAACGTGCGAGCAAATTCGTCTCATTTAGGTTTTGTATTAAAAATAAAAATATATACAAGTTAATATGTTTTTAATATATTGTACTGACTCTCCGTCTGTATTATTTAAAATTGAAAGCTATTTAATTTGTGGTAGAAGAGCCTTAATTGCAATTTGTTGCTGGTGTCTGGCAAAAACACAATGAGCCTGGATGATAAATTGGGCAGGGAATAATATGCGTAAAAACAGCAACTACAATTTCCCCGTGGTCTAATTTGCGTTTTAATATTCCCTTGTGAAGTATTTTTTTGCAGCTCGTAACCAGTGAACCGTACAGCTTTATTAGAGCTGCAGAGTTAGCCTGCAAACTGAGAAACACAAAATGAGCTGAAAAGCATCGCCATGGCGATCGATCACTCCCTTATCATTATTAAAAAAATTGAGCGGCATAATTTACTTTAAGAGATGAAATCATAACACATCGGCTGGCTGCAGAAGCTCCGGTTATTTACACAAATAACGCCATCAACATTTGATACAGCTGGTTGTTTTGCCGATTCCCTACAGCTGTTTTCTCATTAACGAGATTAAATTGTTACATGCTGGCCCTTCCCGAGGCCTCCAAGCTTTGCTCATTGTGTCGGAATTTACAGCTACCGTCTGCAATGCATACCTGCTCGAATCGATACTTTTGCGATGTCTCCATTTAAATGTACTTCTGTTGTGTGGCCAGAACAAAGGCAAGAAAACCCAAAATTTAAACATTTACTTTCGGGGACTTCGTTAAACATCGCCGTATTTACTTTCTAGTCCTTTAGAAGGCCCTGCTGAAGAACATTAAACTAAATGAGCCTAATTATATCTTTACAAATATATTCAACAGAGAAAGGAATTTGAAGTACAATAAAAAATGTTCTGTACTGTTAAAGTTATTGTTGAAGAACTCTCGCTTAGCCTTTTGCTTTTTTTATTAATGTTAGATTTTGCGGAAATAAAACTGAAATTTCAAGCCAACTTTAAGATATCCTTTAATAAAATAGCTAAATAAAGTTAAAACTAAGTAAACAAATCAATATTAGACAAAAAATTTACTAGAGACAACTAATATTACGCTAATTATAAATGTAAAGCAACTGAAAAATTATTTTCATTATAAGATTTGCCACTAGAAATATGAGCTTTAGTTACCAAGTGTATTTTTTAAAAAGTCGTGCCCTACATCTACAAACCTTAGTAATCGTTTAATAACACGGAAAAGAGGGATAAATTTGTTGCACAATATATTCAGTTTTAAAAATTACAGCTTTTGCCAGTAATAAACATTTATAGTAATTATTTCGCTTAACATAGCAACAGATCTCAAAATAAGGAAACATAGTACAAAAAGAAGAAATATAATTTAATGTTATCTAGAAATTGCAAGTTTTTACAAATAACCTGCAGTATTTTTTAATTTACCATGTTAGATTATGTGAAAAATTGATGTTTCCTCAATAAAATCAATGATTAAAATTAATACACAAAATGTGTAGGAGTTAACATTGCAAACAAGGTACTACTACTTAGCATTTAGTTACACCCACGTTTTCCCATGCTCTTTTTTAATAAGTAAAGTATTTACAGCCCTTTAGCTTAATTAAGTGTAATTGAAAATATTTAAATAAACAGAAGTCCAACTCGAACCCACTGAAAAAATAAGTTTTAATTTAGCTAAAGTGCATATTATTTTAAAATAGTGATTTTCAGTCTTCCATAAACTTGTATATTTTTATATAAATTTACTTTTAAGATAAAATATAATTTAACCTTCTTATAGTTCAAATATTGGAGAAAGATATATTTTGCGGAAAGTAGCTGATTACAGAAAGATATATCAGTCAGAAACATGTAGTCGTAAAAGGACCAACAGTGTATTTAACTGACTAATAATTCCTGTCTGTGAACTTCTGAAGAGAACTGATGACTATAGACCACAGGCCTCAGGCAGAACGGTGTACCCATTAGTGCTTGTTGCGTCTTTGAAGGTAAGCTAATAGACGAACCGAACCTGCGCACTTACAGCATCAATAGGTCTAGCTCAAAACACCCGTTTTGCTCTGCATAAAACAAAATTCACCAACTGATCGAAGAATTTAAAAATAAAATTTAATTTCTTCTTTGGCCGGAAAATTAAATAAATTTATGCCAATTACTTCAAAAATTGTTAGCAAATATAACCAAAGAGAATAATTCTGTCTTAAGTTACAGTCTATAAAAAAAGCTAAAAGGAAAGTGTTGGTAAGAAAGGGAAAGCGCATACAAAAGCTCATCGAAACTTCTTTCAATTGTAAAATAAATTTGTGTACAATACTTTAATGTTATTTATACATAACTTGCAAAATATTAAAATCTGCTATAATTGTAGATTGAGAATGATCCAAATTTGTAATATTTAAGAAAATTAAATCTAAAATCACTTTTAAGGTATATTTTTCACCAGTTTTTCTAAAATGTTAGTTTAGTTACTTTTAAGCAAAATTCACTTTTTGATTATTTGATAAAGTAGCAGTTTCCAAAAAAATAAATCACTTAAAATGGGCCCATTCAGTTGGTAGGTTGCCGAACGGCGTGCAGTTGCAGTTTGGGAAACGGAATTGCAAAAACATGTCCTGAAAATTTTCTGAATATTTGCTGCCTAGAAACTAGAAAATGAGACAAAACAAAATAAATTGTTATAGAAATCTTCTTTCTTGCTTTTTAAAAATTATTCGATTAATGCAATTTTGATAAAAACAGTAAAACATTTTATTTTTTAAAAATACACGCACTTTCAGTTAAAAATGCATACAATAACTTGATGTTATAAAAATGAATTAAACCATGAATATTTTATTTTAATTTGGTTCCACATAAAGAATAATAAACGACGTTAAAATACAGTTTTGAATCGTTTCAATTAAAATAGTATCAATATAAAAGCTTCTACACGTTCAAAACTTAGTAGATTTATTTTTGCAGACGTAAATGCTTATATTAAAATTAGTTACTGCGGTAAAATATTACTATGGTTAATCATTTTGCAATTAATTTTAATTCTCCCCAAAAATCTTGTACCACACAACGTAAATCTGCAGTTATTAAAAGCAAAGTCTTGTACAAGACTAAGCGCGGTTATAACTTTCTTAGCTTAATTTTTAGTAAAACGAAATTCTGCCGCGGTGCAATGTTGTGTTATCAAGCAAAAATGAACGGAAGTAGCCTTTTTAATTACTGCTGCGAAAAGAACGTTACTAGGTCCACGAATTTCGCCCGAAATCTACTCCCATCTTGTTATTAATGAAGGCAAATTTTGAGCGCCCATTAACAAACGCGTCGGCGTATTTCAGAGCTGCTCAGCGCTAACAAGATTAAGTCGGAGGGCGCTTGCTTTTCGACAAAATATCTGTTGTCGAGTTCCGGAAGGACTCGATGGGCCGACGCGGGGTCGCGATGAATGGGCCCGATGGGTCGGCCGCGGGACCACGCACATGTTCCCGATGATGTACGGGAGCTCGGGGCGGCGGAATATCCGCGCCGAATTAAGCTATAAAATGCAAATCAGCAGCCCGCTTAGCAAAAATCGGAACTTCTTCAAGTCGGACGGCAGCCCATTGTGCAAATTAGGACGATCGAGGCATCGCCCAAGAATATGGAAAGTAACGGCGCGCCCGTCTCATCTTTGCATTTTTTATTTAACTTTTTAACTTTAACAAAAGAACTCGCTCCCTCAATTTCCCGGCGTTACAATGTGCGGCGCAACTTTTTGCCAATTGCCTCGCAGAACTTAGAGGCAGATTACGAACACGACGGGTAATTTCAATATTTGATAAGGGGCTGAAAAGCTGAAAACAAGGACAACGCCTATTGCCAGTCGGTTTCCAGGACTTTGCAAAAAATTGCCGCATTTTGGAGCAGAAACAAATTAATGAACTCAACACGTTTTAAGTATTGCCAGTACCGATGTGAATTACTCCCAAACTTGCTGGAAACCCCCGAGGGAATTTATGATTCTTATCACACACTGCACTTAGCGACAGGCCTTCGAAATCGTTCCGAATGTTTGATCGCAGCACTCGATTAGTCCACCATCGAGCGCGGGATTCGAAACGTCATTCACGTTCGTCCGAGGGATACTGGCGTTAGACTTGAGCGACGCCGCGGCGCCCATTGCGCCTGTCCGCGTCCGCGAAGCTGGAGAATGTGCATAGCTAACGACAATGGGACAAACTGATGAGATATACATGCCAGAAACGGAAAGATTAGGAATCGCGACGGTTGCTAAGTACTCCACGTATTAAAGATGTGAATGCAATCGCGGCTGAATTTTTTAGAGCAAAGTGAAGGTAAATCCTAAACTAACAAAGGTTGGTCGCCTAAAATGAAGGATCTATAGGTTTTCAATTTTTCACCGGCTCTTTTTAAATTAAACTGAAGGCGATTATTTGAAGCACTTTTTCGATATTTCACAAATCATGTTATGTTAGTAATCCTTTTTATAACAACCAATTAAAATTTAAGGAAGCCCTTCCAAATTGGGCGAATTAAATTAGTTTCAGACATATTGATTGAATCATGTTAGAAATTACTGTAGGAAGATTTTTCAATTTATGTTATATTATATTATCGATTCAAGATGTTACGTTTAGTAAAATATTTAGTTTGCCTAACAATGAGTAAACCACAGTATAGACCTAAATTTTTGGATTTTATTCTAACACTAGCGATAAAATGAAATTTGCTACAGGTGAGTTGCTGCTTTTGTGAAATATATTGAAAGTTTTCAGAAAAAGAAAATTTAATTATTTTTCATCCCATAGTTAGGCGCTGCTGTAGAAGTTTGCCTTTATCATTTTTTGGCTTTTTTTTAATTAAACTATCATTCTTGCTAGTGCCTTCAAGCAGACCGAACGTGCGAGCCGAGCTATACCTGAGTTATCACAACGGCGAGCCGCAGCCGTAGCCTTGCTTAAGGTCAGGCAAATTTTTGTATTTATTAATTTAATTTCAACATTTAACTCAGTAATAACAACTGTTTCACTTTTAAAAACCCAATGACATCAACAAATATTATGCAACACCAGCCAGCTACGAATACGCAAATGTCACAAACGTTCCTATCACAGCCTTATACATTCCCACCTAACCAACAGCAATTACTACAACCTTACATGCAAAATCTAAACCCTCAACAACCTCAATATTTTCTACAATCACAGCACGCCCCACAACAATTCATTTATGATCACCCACAGCAAATTAACAACAAAAGAATGATATCAACCAGCGATGAAGAAATTGCAAATTCATCAAACGAAAATTCATGGCAAGTAATTAAAAGTGTCAAGAGAAGAAAACATTCACAAACAAAGGAATAACACCGACTAACATACAATTATCTAATAAATTTAGTGCCTTAAATCCTAACCCAGAAAGCACCGACAACCAAACCGCAGATATCATCCCTAGACCTCCTCCCATTTTCGTATACGGAGTTGCCAACTTCCCAGAAATGATAAAAAAATTAAATGAAATAATTGAAGAGGAGCAGTTCTCCTCTAGAAGTATGTCCAATGATACAGTAAAAATAAATTGTAACACCCCTGACACCTTCAGGAAACTATCTAAGTACATGAAAGAAAACAATATCATTCACCATACTTACCAACCTAAAGAGGAAAGAGCTCTTCGAGTGGTAATAAAATACTTACATCATTCCATGGACACTCAAGATATAATAGATGATCTCGAATCCCAGGGGCATAAGGTAAGGAATATCATCAATGTGCTAAGCAGAAAGGACAAAACACCGCTGAATATGTTCTTTGTGGACCTAGAACCAGCAGACAATAATAAAAGAGTCTACGATATCCGTACGTTATGTCATTGCGTTGTACAAGTCGAACCTCCAAGAAAACAAAACAACGTAATACAATGCACACGATGTCAATTATATGGATACTCCAAGAAATACTGTAACAGACCCTTTAAATGTGTAAAATGTGGCAATACGCACAGTACCGCCAGTTGCAAAAACTAGGGACACCCAGCTACATGCGCTTTATGTGGAGGTCCACACCCTGCGAATTACAGAGGTTGTGAATATTACCATCGTTTATACAAAAGAAACCCTGTCTCAAACAACAATATTAATCCTCATATTACTCCAACATTATCAAATCTTAATCAACAAACACCTGCACCTATTGTTAACAACCCACTTCAAAACTACAACTACACTAAAACAGCCAACAATAATACTAATTACACACCACAATCACAGAATGTTAATACAGAAGATAACATCAGCGAACTGTTAAAAAAGTTCTTAGAAGAATTCAAAAACATGTATAACCAGCTTTTACACCAGAATAGCATGGTACTAAACATGCTAACCATGTTAATTGGACAAAAGTAATGGCCAAGTTCCTTCGAATAGCACTTTGGAACGCCAATGGTATCTTACAACATAAAGAATAAATAAAAACCTTCCTTCAGTACAACCTAATTGACATTCTTTTAATCAGCGAATCCCACCTTACCAACATGTCATACTTTAAGATTCCCGGATACAAATTCTACCACACTAACCACCCAGACAACACAGCCCACGCAGGATCTGCAATATTAATAAAATATACCATCGAACATTATGTACTACCTGAATATGCCAAAGATTACTTACAAGCCACTTCGATAAAAGTTAAAACTCTACCATTTGACATAACCATAAGTGCTATATATTGTCCCCCTCGCCACCAACTTAAAAAAGAACATTTTGAAGAATTCTTTAAAACGCTTGGCACAAAGTTTCTCGCTGGTGGCGACTACAACAGTAAATATACCCTATGGGGATCACGAACTACTACCACGAAAGGAAGAGAATTAGCCAAGGTCCTACACGAAGCGAAATACAATTTCTTATCAACGGGCAGTCCAACTTACTGGCCAACTGATCCCGAGAAAATTCCAGACCTCCTGGACTTTTTCGTCACTAATGGCATTTCAAACTCCTATTTGGACATTGTCCCCAATTTAGATTTATCTTCCGATTACTCGCCAGTAATAGCAACAGTCAGCACAACTATAATAAATGTTAAAAAGCCACCTAAGATATATAATTCAAAACTGATTGGGAAGACTACAGGAATAAAATCAACGAGAGCATCAATCTAAAAATAAGACTAAAAGAACCCAATGAAGTAGAGGATGCCTTAAATAACCTAACCACAATATTATTACAAGTCGCTCACCAGGCAGCGCCGCCCTCGAAAATTCATGTTAGTAACATTAATATCCCTTTAGAAATTAAAAAACTAATAGCAGAAAAAGAAAAGCCAAAGCAAAATGGCACCGTAGCTATTCCCCAACAGACAAAACAGCTTATAACCAAATAACAAGGAAACTCAAACGCCAAATAAAGGAATCTCAACATGTATCGTTTAGAAACTACATATTAAACTTGAATCGTTATGATAATTCCATCTGGAGACCAGTTAAAGCAGCTCTCAAACCAGTTCACGCAAACCCCCCAGTTCGCAAGCAAGATCCCACCCCGGGGCCATGGGCAAGAAGCAACAAGGAAAAAGCCGACCTATTCGCCCAATATCTAGCAGAAGTATTTACTCCTCACGATAACACACCAAATCAAGAAGTTTCCGATTTTCTGAACAACAATCCTCCTCCCGCAGAACCTATAAAACCAATCATTCCTAAAGAAATCATAGATGCAATAACTCAATCAAATATTAGAAAAGCTCCAGGTCCTGACCTGATTACACCAAAAATGTTGAAAGAACTCCCCAAGAAAGGTATTGTAATGCTCACATATATATTCAATGCGGTTTTAAGACTACAGTATTGGCCCAAACAACTAAAAGTTGCTGAAATAATTATGATCCCCAAGCCTGGCAAAAACCCAAATCATGTATCTTCCTACAGACCAATAAGCTTGTTATCAGCTATCTCCAAACTACTGGAAAAACTAATCCGCAGCAGAATGAACTCATTTTTAGATGTTATCCCTGACCACCAATTCGGATTCCGGTTACAGCACTCAACGATCCAGCAATGTCATCGAGTAGTTCACAAAATTAACACATCCCTGGAAAATAAAGAATATTGTACATCGGCTTTTTTGGACATAGGTCAAGCCTTCGACAAAGTTTGGCATGATGGCCTTCTTTATAAAATCAAGCTCCTTCTTCCCTCTCTCTTCTACCTACTTAAATCCTATTTAAAAGACCGTCAATTTAGAGCTAAAGTAAATGGTGAATTCTCTGACTCATACGATATTAAAGCTGGAGTACCACAAGGCAGCGTTTTAGCCCCCCTGCTATACTCTTTATATACAGCAGATCTCCCAACTACAACAAATACCCTAATCGGTACGTTTGCTGATGACACAGCTATTCTGGCTAGTCACGAAAATCCCATAATCGCAGCTTCTTACCTGCAAGACCATCTAACCTAATTGGAAACTGGGTCAACAAATGGAAAATAAGAATTAATGCATCAAAATCAACCCAAGTAACCTTTACACTGAGAAAAGGTAGATGTCCTTCGGTCACCTTCAACAATGCTCCCATTACACAATCTTCTTCAGTGCGTTATCTAGGACTACATCTTGACGAAAAAATGAATTGGAAAGAACACATAACCAGAAAGAGGAAACAAATAGATCTGAGGTTCAAGGAGTTACACTGGCTGCTTGGAAGAAAATCGCGTCTACCACTCGAGGAAAAAATTTTACTATATAAAGTAATATTACTACCCATATGGACATACGGCATTGAATTGTGGGGCTGTGCCAGCAAATCAAATATTTCCATTGCCCAAAGATCCCAATCTAAAATCCTGCGTGAACTCACTAACGCTCCATGGTATATGTCTAATAATACACTGCATAATGACCTACGCATCCCATACATCACTGAAGTTATCCAGCAAAGAAGCAACAATCATCATAGCAGACTTACAACACACAGCAACCCTCTTATACGCCCACTTCTATATCCTCAAGACAACAGAAAGCTAAAACGTCTCTGGCCAAACGACATCCGATGAAAACGACGAGGACTCTTCGATGGTAGAGGCCTCATCATGACCGATAAGGATTTTCATATTTAAGATCCTATGTTAGCACATTAGCCTATAGAATACATATTCTGATTGCTAATTTATTGTACAATAAAAAAAAATTAAACTATATTGCTAGATCTGATTTTCTTCTTACAGAGTCGTTATAACTAATCGTAGAGGTAATTGTAAAATAAAATGTTAAAGAAACTTGAAGGCGAAATATTCAAAATGGAAAACGGTAGCTTCTTACAAAAATGCAGAAATAATTTAACACAAAAAAAGTTAACTAGAAGAATTATAAATTAAACATTTACTAACTCGCAGAAATTAATATTTTTTTATTTTAAGTACTAAAAATTCTAAAAAATAAAACAGTTTTAAAAATTGCAAAAAAATTGGGAATATTATTCCAAGTAAAACTTTAATACATGAAATTTGTTAAAATCCAAAATAAAAATTATCAACATGGCTGATTACCTGACAAACTTGGACAAGAACACACTTATTTTAGGGATGCAACCTTGCCTGCGGTTGGTTTCTAAATAGAGCAAAATCGTATTCTAATTTTTGTTCCATTCACTTCCCCAATTTGTTACCACATACCTCATCTCCACAAAAAAAGAAGCTTAAAGCTGTTTTGCGGAAGTGTTCCTAGACAATTTCATAGTTCGTCCCAAAATAAAATGAAAGTCTATTTGGAACAAAATCTACGGTTGCGCATGCACAAGGAATAAACGAGACTAGCGACGTCTGTCCTGTGACGCTGTCCGTAGTAGTTTCGTAAGCAGTGTAGAATGAAAGAAGAAAGTTGCTATATCAATTGAAAGTAAACGCTAGCATAGAAAATATTACCAAACCTTGAGTGCGTGCAGTAATATGAATGCTATATGAGGTGGCTAAGATTCATGGCGAGCTGTGTAATGTTTGTGGCCAAAATATGATAAATTGGGGTAACGTGCGTCAATGACGTATGTAATGAAACAAGAAATGGTCGCCTATTTGTAGTCAACAATACATTTGTGCAAAAAACAGAGAAATATTTGTTATGCACATGAAACAGTGGCTTGTATCGCGCCACTTTAATGATAATACTGCGCTTTAAGATGCGATATGGTGGTTTTATTTCCCCAGACAAGAGAGTTTTTTGTACAAAACTTTTCAAAGCTTGTAAGACGTTACGACAAGTGCTTTAATTTTTATGGCGATTATTATTTATTTAAAATGCTCTACGAGCCGTGACGGCCTAGGGCATACAACTAAATTTTTACTCTATTTTACATTATTGCATAATTACATAAATACGTAACTCTTACACAGACTTTCCTAAGCATCTATTTACAATTTCCCTCCACTCATCTTTTTCTTCTTTTACCTACTGGTTTTTTATATAGAACTATCTTTGGTATTATCCCCCTTTGCAATCTTTCTACATAACCTAACTACCTAATTTTTTGTTATTTACCGTATGTAGATATTCTAGGTTTCTTATATAATTTTTCTATTTCTTTGTTTGTTAACTTTTTTCCAATTTTCTTATGTTTTGTCTCCTTGTCTTCTAACTGCCCAATAGGTCATTCAACTTTTTTTAACGTCCAAATCTCATAACACATATAACTCACTGTCGGCCTTGAAATTGTCCTGTGTAACCTTATTTTTATATTCCTGGACACCACTATTAAATTCATTAATGGTCTCAAGGCTACGTATTTCTGGTTTTCTTTTACAATTCTTGCTTTTATTTCCTGATCCTCACGGCTGTTCAATTTGTACACCTAGATATACAAATTTATTTAACCTTTTATAAGTATAAATGTTGCCCCTGATGCTCGTTATTTTTAATTTGGTTTTTATTGACTTGTCTGATTTCTTTATTACCACATATTTTGAATAACTTTTTGAATGTTTTTATTAGTTTCTTCTGATTTCACTATTAATGCAACATCATCCGCCAAAGCCATACATTGATGTTCATTACTGAAAATCGTCCTTCTTTTGAAGATTTCTTCAAGTGTTAAGTTAAAAAAAACGATAGATACTGGGTCGCTTTATCTTAGTTCTTTGTTTATCTCAAAATCTTCTGACCTATATCCCTCCCATACCACTGCACTACTCGATTTTCCACCATTCTTATCAGTTTTATTAATTTATTTTAGTATTCCAAACTATTCATGACTTTGTACAGTGCACTTTTGTTGATCCATTTGTATGCCTATTTAAAGCCAATAAATAATACATATAAAATTACTTTGTATTCATACCATGTACTGTGTATTTTCTTTAAGGCAAAAATCTTGTCTATTACTGATGTACCGCATCTAAATCCAGCCTGATGCTCTTCTTCTACTTCTGCCGCATACCCGTTTAACCTTATACTTAGGACTTGGGCTAAAACTTCATAACAGGTACCTAATACTGCTATGGTTCTATAAGATCTACACATTAACTTATCCTTTTTTTGTGCAGTGTGACTATCAGTACTTTAGACTATTTCTTTGGTATTTCTTCCTTTTCCTATATTTTTATTTTTTTGATATCTTTATTTGTTTGATGAGGTGTGGTTTTAGCATTCTGATATAGACGTAAAATTATAAGCCGCATCGGGCTGCAAAAACACAAAAGACTATTTAGAGAGGAAATCTAAAGAAATAGGAATGGTAAAAGATAGATAAACAAATATATTTCACTGGATTAGTAAGTAAATTAGTAAAATAAATAAGATTTTGAGGTGAAGTACTTTACAAATAAGAACGAAAATCACGTGTAATAATTAGATAAGAGATAAGAAGAATAACATAAGCAACTAAAATCGCGCGAAAAAGTTTGCAGAATAAGCAACCCATTATACGAGAGATAATTTTCGCAGGAAACTTATAGAAAAGCTACACGCAAGGAAGCTAAAAGAAAGTAAAAATTATTTTCTGTCTCCATATCGAACGGCTGCGAAAAGAAGGGTTGATCCTCCTAGGTGTTGCACAGGGTGAAAACCCTTTCGCTGTGCAGGATACAGAGAATAGAAGAAATGTTTACGCGAATTGAGAAGAAACTAAGTAATATAAACAAAAAACTAGAAGATAAAGAAAAAAATAAGCAATTAATTTAATAATCAAAGGCCTAGTGCATAATAAATCTGTATTAAAAAAGTATTACAATTAGAGTAAACATTAATATAAAGATCGATTTTGAAAAGCAAAATGGATTGGGAAATATGACCAGAAAGGACCAAGGACAAGTATTTACGGCGATTATGTTGAAGGTAAATTCACTTTTGTAGTTTTTTAATGTTTAAAGTTCTGTATCTTCGCGCGCCTGTTATGAAAAATCAAGCGGAGGTTTTCTCCGAATTGGCCTCATATACCTGAAATTAAAATACACCACAACAAAATCAAAATTGTGACCTAAAATATCTAACGTCTATATCTTAAATGCCCATCATTATTATTATTGAACAGGAAGTTAAAGACAAAAAATAGTAGATCTAATTGAAACTCATTGGAAAGACAACGGCTACTTTACATTGAAATGCGCCAATAATATTTATCTTCCTGGACATGAAACAATTAGTGAATGGGGTGGCAATAAAAGTAACTAAGAAATGACAACCAGTAATTTTTAAGATATAATTTAACAATCCCTAGAATTTTCACAGTGAAAATAAATCCAAAACCACGAATAACTAATGTCATTCAAACCTCTGCTCTACTTCCAAAAGCAACGAAGACGAAATCATACATTTCTACGATTAACTTAAAACGACCCATAAAATACCTGTTCTAGCCTACTATATAACCAAAATTAGCAATACAGAGAGGGATAACCACATAAGATACGTAGTAAGAAAATTCGGACTAGAAGATTTGAATACACCAGGCAAGAAACTAATACACTTTTGCAGTTTTACTATTCTAAATAGTTCTTTTAATCATTAATCTAGACGGCGATACATAAGAGTAGTACCATGAGTCAAATATAGAAAAAATAATAAAAAAAAATGTATGCAAAAACATATTCCGGGCTAGACTGCAGTAGTGATCAGGAGCTCATGATGGTTAAAGTTAAAATGCATATTGAAATAGAGAAGAGTGCGAAGAAAGATGCACATCACTAAATCCCCAGCATCTTTTTTTAGTTAACCTGTTTTAAGATTACAAGCTACATATACAAAACAGAAAAATGTTGATTTATTCTGCATATGAATGTAACAATAAATCTGTAAAAAAACTAGGACACAAATTGGAACGTGATATGTCAAGACGCTATGGGTACCATCAAAGTTGGCCCAAGTTGCAAGGGAAATAAAATCATACAGCATCCAAGTGCTAGAACTGCAAAAGGAAAAACGATGGTTAGGTCTAGGCAAATATAAAAGTAACGAAAATATCACGATTATATATTTTGGACCACCTAAAGAAGAAAAAATGGTGTTGGAATAATGATGTTAGAGTTAGCCAAGAAGAGTTTGTTGGAGTGGACTCCTGTGTCAGACGGAATAATCTGAGCACAATTCTTTACTGAAGCAATCAACATCGCACTAATACCATGCTACGCCCCCACTGAGCCATCTGATTTAAAAGAAAGATTCTACCAAAAGTTGAATCTTACTGTCAATGCGCAGCGCAAAGGTAACATAGTTAGTCTTAAGCGACTGAAACGTCAAGATTGGCTTTGACAACAGAAGAAGGGAACGTAAAATGGAACAACACGCTATCAGAACCCGCAAAGCCAATTTTTACAGAATTCTGCATAAACAACGATCTCTGTATAAAAGATTTGCTATCCTCACATAAACATGTCCACAAAATAACATGGATATCCCGTGATCGTACTACTAGGAACCAGATTGATTATATAACTATAACCAGAAAATGGCGCCATTCGTTACTAGGTGTAGAAATAAGAGAAGCTATCGACCTCTATTTTCGCGTAGGCACATTTCAAATCAAACTGCAGAAACATAAAGCAAACCAATCTATATTAAACAAACAGAAACTAATCTGGAAAACCACAAAATCCTCCGATAATTCAAACGGCAAATCAGAGACATTGGCACGCAACTTGCTAAAAACACCTCAGATAGCAAAGCAGTAAACACACTGGAAACAACAAGCACAAGAATATATAAAATTGAAAAAAAGTTACTGAAAATATAAAGGAAAAACAATGAACCCCAGATATCAGACGAAACCTGAATGCATGCAAGAAAGGCAACTAAAACAAAATAAACTTTTTCAAAACCAGAGAATAAAGATAACAAACAGTAAGGCAGCTTAACGAAACCAACAAAGAAATCAAGCGAGCGGAGAAAAGGGATAGAAGGCGTTAGGTGGACAATTTAACGCATGACGGCAAAGAAGCAACATAGAAGAAAAATATGACAGAAGTTTACAGAGTAACCCAAAAACTAGGAAACATAATATTAAAAATCACTAAAAGCAGACAACAAAGGTAGAATAATCGCATCAGAGAACGACCACCTGAAGAAATGGAAAGAATATTTAGTTAATATTCTAAATGTAACTTAAAAAAAGCAACCAGAAAAAAGCATAAAAGTAGATTCACCCAACCTTGAGGAAACAAAAGCTGCTACACTGAAATTCAAAGCTGGTAAAGTCAATGAGCCGGACAAAATGCCAGCAAAGCTTTTAAAGCATACGCTTACCAAATCGCTACATTGCTCCTTCCCACACTAAATAATATATGGGAGCAGGGAGAAATACTAAATGCATCTAAGAAAAGATTCATTATGAAACTCCCGAAGAATGAAGACCTTACAAAATGTCATAATTAGAGAGACATTACTTTTTAACATGATAAACAAGATATTAGCATATATTCTCGATTCCACATGAATGGAACAAATAGAGACCAAAAATTCGCCCATAACAAGCTGGACTCAGACCAAATAAATCTTGTGCATTGACCAAACAAACTGCCTGAGAATAATAATAGAAGAAAGCAATTAGTGACGTAGGTAGTTATACATTGTAATCAATTTGCCAACTTTAAACAGGCATTTGACTTACTGAATCATAAAGCAGACGGGAAGATCCTCGGCCTAATGGTATTCCGTTAAAAGTTATAAACCTAATAAAAACATACTGTAAGATAGAACACAAGGGGGAAACCACCAACTACATCAGAATTACTAATAGAGTTAAACATGACTGCCTGTTATCTCTGATTCCGTTTAATCTGATAGTAGACTGGATAATAATGTTAAACTGCAAAGTGGAAGAATGACAGGGAGAATCGAGAGCCAGCTTTACTTAGATCATCCAGATGACATGTGTATCGTAACACATACTTTCACCGACATGCAGAATAAAATATCTTCTAAAATGTTATGCCAAATTAGCAGGAGTGGAAATAAATACAGCAAAAACAAAATCTATTAGAACGGGCACAAATAACCAATGAAACTTCCTCATAAATAATCAGCCCATTGAAAATGCTATTACCTGAAAAGCATAGTTTCAACAAACGGAGGCAATGAAGCAGACACACAGAAGAGAATAAAAACACTCAGGACAATATAGCGAAGCCCAAACATTACATGGTTACGAAACTTAGAAATCCACTGCCGTCACGAACCGAAGAATTCAATCTTTCCTCAACAGAAGTCTGAGAAGAATTCTCGAAATACATTGGACAGACTATGGTACCAAACACAGAATTATGGAAGAGAATAAAGCAGACAGAGGTATCAGTGGAAATCAGGAATAGAAAGCGGAATTGGATCGGGTATATTATGAGACAAGAACCAACAAATGTACCAAATATGGCACTTGACTAAAACCCACAAGGATCCAGAGCAAGAAGAAGTCCAAGCAAACTTGGATGCAAACTATTCCAAAAGAAATATAATCTACGGGTCTTTCTGGCAGTTGAGCAATAAGCAAATTTTTTAAACTTCAAGTTTCGTTTGGAGCAAATTATGTAAGTATCATATATCAAACCATTTATAATCTATCACGATCTCCAAAAACAAAAAATAATTAAGAATAATGTTAAATATTAACCTATACGCACAGATAAACAGCTTATTAAAAAAATCATCAACTGTCAACTACATTGTAATATAGTTCATCAATTTTTAATTAGAATAGATAATATACAAAAAAAGATTATTTAGGAAAAGTTGTAATTCTCTTATTGATCACCTTTGTCAAACAAGAAATAAGCAGTTCACAGTTTGAAAAATACGCTACAAAATATAAACCGAATAGTGTCAGCTTCCAGTCACAACATAGTTGGCCTCGCTGGCCGCTGTTGGAACTAACTTTCCTACAAAACACACGGGCGACAAGCGCTCGACAGGCGTGAGTCCATTATTTTTGCACTGTGCGTAAGCGGGGCCGTTCCCCTAGTTGCAATAAAACAAATAACTTTTTTGCTCCAATTTAAAATTTCACACAACCAGGGAACGTATCAATTTTCCGTGAAATGCACTAATTTGTTAAAATGTGTCATACTACAAACATAATAAAGCACTAATTTCATATAAACAATAAAAATTAAATTAGAGTTGCGCTTGACAAAGCATTTGCGATCAGAACTAATTAAATTGCCGTTCTAATTGCTATCGCGTTATATTAAATATTTCACAAATAATTACCATCCATTTGCATAAAATAAACGCAGAACGCACTGAACATTTTAAGGGAGGAAAAATATTGACAAAATTTTGCATCCTAGAAATTTTAATTTTTTTTTAATGTTTGCTGTGGTTTACTTAATTTCTAATTTATTTACAGCTACTTTTCAATATAACCAATTATTTGCTAGATGTACTAGTGTAATTCTCACAGTTAATAGAAAGATCTAGTAATGTGCATTGGAACCAATAATCTACCTACACAATTCGCATTCTTGGGATGGAATCAGCTAGGAAACTCGACGTTGCTGGCATAGTAACATACAACCTTAAACCGCAAGTGAGTTAATTCTACTATCCTGTATTTGAACGTAATCCGCCCAACCATTTTCACGACATTTGCGGTTTATACTGCACAACACGTAATCCCTCTAAAATCTTAGATACGTTACAATTTCCATAAATTCAATATTATGTCAAATAAAAAACTCCATTATTATCGGTAATTAAAACACAAATAGTTTTTTTTACAATTTCTAAATGTTTTAAAAACCGTTATTTAAAATATTAAGTTTAATTAATTTTTAATTGTTTAACAAAAAATAACAAAGGAAAGGAAAATTAATACCAAGTTCCCAAAATATTTTAAACACTTATTTGTTAATTTTTAATACATTTTTATTACATGTTACTTTATATTGTTTATCTCAATGTTTGTAGTAAATTTAAGTTTCTACAATATGAATTGTTAGATAAACGCGGAACTAGATCCACTGACAGCCAAGTCTGTATGATTGGTTATTTTTGTTGTGCAGAAGAAATAGTAGTTTTCCACGTGTTTCTTCTAATGTTCGACTCATTGTTTTGCAGAGGTAAGTACCCTTTTTTTACTATGTGTTGATCTAAAAAGTCATATAATATCTCTAGTTATACAACTATATTTTCAATACGGTAGTTCATCTGTTTGGCTTCAGGTAGACGTAGTCTGCCATATTGTCCATCCGGGGCAATGATGTCATGCCACACGAGGCAATGGCGCCACGGTGGCGCCTAGTAAGAGATTTTTTTCATGGCCTAAGATTCTTATGTTATTTTTTCAGATGGTTTGTGATAGAACACGAACAACTGAAAAAGCGAAGTGGACGGACGGACAACTTAAAGAGGCTATGCATTTAGTGTCAGAGGGTGTTTCCTGTCTTCAATGAAGAACAAGAAAAACTATTAGCTACAAGGGTTGACTGAACTTAGGCGTGTAACGTACCACGTCACTGAAGAGCTTAATATTGAGCACAATTTTAATAGACACAAGAAAATGGCAGGTAAAAATTGGGATGTGGGTTTCCGCAAAAGTAACAAAATCACATTGAAAAAACCATTACCAACAAGTTTAAGCAGAATAGTAGGATTCCGCGAAGATGTCCATCTATTTTTTGCTAATTTGATTTCTGTGATGGACAAATTTAAGTTTTTACCCGATCGAATCTTCAACATGGATGAAACCAGTGTTCTAGTGTTCAAAAACCTGGATAGTTCTTAGGTTCTAAGGGCCAAAAGCAAGTTGGAGGTGCAATCAGCTGGGAGAAAAGACGGAACATAACTGTCATTTGCTGTATCAGTACTTCTGATTCTTATGTTTCCCCTATGGTCATCTACCCAGAAAAAAAATGACACCGCTGCTAGGAAGAGGATTTCCCATAGGTGCACTTTGAAGGTGCTCGCGTTATGGTTGGTCAAACGAGAATCTTTTTCAAGAATGGTTAAAACACTTCAAGAAAGTCTCCAAGCCCAGAAAAGAGATCTGGTGCTGCTGTTGCTCGACAACCACGGGAGCCACATTTCTTTAAACACTTATGAATTCATGTGGTATCTATCCCCCCTCATACATCCCACAAAGTGCAGCCATTTAATGTAAATTTTTATGATTTACTAAAGAAGGCATTTATGAATACAACAAGTTCATGAGGGCCAATTTGTATCAGAAAATCACACCGTATGACATTTCATACATTTTTAACAAAGAGTAAATGCCCCTATCGAAAAGGGTGTATCTAGGTTCAAAAATACTGGGATATTTCCACTTAATAGAAACAAATTCGATGAAAAGGAATTCTGTTCAGCTCAAAACTCTGACACGCAATCCGTGGTGATTGATGAACCTAAAGAAGACATGCAGCTAAAAAATGTACCTAAGAAAAACTTGGAAAACACTAAAGCTACTGTAATTATTGAAGAGAGTCTTCCAGGACTATCTAAAGAGACATTTGCAAATGCTCTAGATAAATTTTCGTCTATACGCAAAACAATTCTAATAGAAAAGGTCACTCAACAATACTTACAGGAACACCAATAAAATCAGTATTTGAGTGTGCCGATACTAAGAAAAGGGAGAAAACTGTAAAAAACAGACGCAAAGAGAAAAAGAAAAGCTGAGGAAATTCTAAAAAATGCAGACAACCGAGAGAGAATAAAGAAACCAAAGAGTACAAAGGTAAAGAGAGAAAAAAAAACCTGGTAGTCGACGATTTATCAGTTTTGACGATTCGTCATCAGATGACAACGCTGACAACTGCATTTGTAACTTCTGCCAAATGAATTAAATTAAACATTTTCAAAGTATTGTTTCCTTAAACTTTATGTTTACATAATTTACGAAAGGTGTATAAATCCCATTGTATTCAACATGTATTTAACTCAGTTTAATGTAAACTACTTTAGTTGTGTTATAAATAATGTCTAAAAGTATTTGTTTTGTTTTTTTCTATAGGTAATATCTATTTTATAGGTTTTAAAATATGTAGCGTTATTAGCTCAGTAGCTTGGCGGAATTACCCCGGTACCACTATGTAGACTTGTACTAAAATATTTTTTATTATTCACCTATGAAACTTACATTATTGAAATAAAGTTATCAAGTACTAGAACTAGTTGGGGAAGAGTAAGACTTATTTCTGTAATGAAATAATGTTTTTAAGTGTAAGGAAAAATTGAATTTTCTTAAGGTGGCGTTATTAACCCGGTTTCCCCTACATGCCCCACTTGCTCCGTTAAATGCACCGGACTGCATGATAATCGTACCTGCTCAAAAAATAAAAATGGCAAATTAGCTAATTGCGTTTTATGTAAAGGAAAACATCCTGCGAACTACAAAGGATGCAAAGTGCATCTCGACGTATTATCCCGACATCATCCAAACCACCCCCAACTCATCAACCCACCGCGTATTCAATCACCTCCTTACTTAACCCAACAAAACCAACCAACACCGGCACGTCCAGCACAACAGCCTGCAACCTATGCAGCCATAACTGCCAAAAGCCAAATAACACGCCACCGTCCAGTACCGGACCTCAGTATTTCATTCATCGACAATCAGCAACCCAACAAACAAACGACCTAACCTCCCTTATAATGGCAATCCAAGCCCAGCATCAGACCATAAATGAGCTTACTAATAAAATCAAACTTCTTAGGCAAGAATTAAGATTTAAAAATGGCTCAAATATATAAAATTGCTTTATGGAACCGCAATGGTCTCTCTAACCACAAACAAGAGATCGAAATATTCCTCAAAAATAACAACACAGATATAAAGCTTATCTCCGAAACACGCTTCTCTGACAAAACCTTTTTTAAAATACCGAATTTCTTCATCTGTGCGATCCATCATCCTGATGCGGAAAGGTTTGCAAAAGGCGGATCAGCCATTCTAATTAGAAAACAAATTAAACATTATCAACTACCAGATTTTAAAGAAGATTTCCTTCATGCAACAAGCATAATGATAGAAGACTGGAACGGACCACTAGCGGTCTATGCTGCCAACTACCCACAAATAAAGAGGGACTCACCATGTGATTGGTTCTCGGGTTATAAAGCTGAGGTCGGAGTTCAGAAACGTTTCGTCCACAACTGCGGCGGACATCTTAAGAAGAAAATCTTGTAAAAATTTATAGACGCCGATCACTGCCTTAAAACCCGAGAACCAACCACACGATGCGATGAAAGCCTTCGCATCTATTTTAAGGAAAAAAAGAGCCAGAAAGAATATGGCAGTCTGCACAATTTCCTCCAGCAAAAAACGCTACAAGACCACCTTGCTAACCTGGACGCCACACCGATCTCGGATTAGTCATTATGGACAGCAACCAAAAACATCAAGAGGCGACTCCAACCCATTACCCCAATTCAAAAAGCAGACGGCACTTGGGCAAGATCAGATAAACAAAAAGCTGAAGTCTTTGCTTCATACCTCGAATCAATTTTCCAACCTCTACCATCAACCTTGTCCCTCGAAAAGGAAGCAGAGATAAAGGCAATCCTCAATGCACCATACCAAATTTCACTCCTACCAGACTTATTCACAGTCACTGAAATAAAGAAATTAATTAAACATAACTTAAACACAAAATCGCCGGATTTCGACCTTACAACCGGACATCTTATAAAAGAACTTCCCCTTAAAGGTCTAGTCGTGATAACAATGATGTACAAGGAAATTTTGAGGCTGGGCTACGTACCGATTCAATGGAAAGTTGCTCATGTGATTTTAATACTTAAACTCGGTAAAATCAGAAAATGCCACTTCCTCCTACAGGCCGATAAGTTTGCTGCCTCAATTAGTCAAACTATTTGAGAAATTACTTGCTAAAAGACTAAAGTCCAATTATCGAAGAACTGAGACCTATTCCGGATCACCAATTTGGCTTCTGTAAGAGACACTCAACGGTACAACACGTTCACAGGATTGTCGATGTCATTAACCAAGCATTTGAAGATGAGCAATATTGCACTGTTGCATTCTTAGACGACAGCCAAGCCTTCAGTAGAGTATGGCACAATAAGCTCTCATTCAAAGTAAAAAGATCACTTCCCCACAGTTATTTTGTTATTCTCAAATCTTTTTTTATCAGAAATGTTCTTTCAACCAAACATGGTTAAGAAATCACAGACCTGTATCCAATTAAATTCGGTATGCCGCAAGGAAGGATATTAAGCCCAATGCTTTACCTACTGTTCACAGCCGATTTTCAGAGGTATAACTATTCTACTACTGCTACTTTTGCCGACGACAAAGCAGTCTTAGTAAAACGTAATAACCCAGCAATCGCAGCTATGCTCCTCCAATAGAACTTATATAAAATAGAAATAAGTAAGGACGTGAACTCCTTTTCCACCAATGACCGGGACTTCTATACATAAACAAAAATATGCGACTACTTCCGGTCAAACCGGTCTCAAGATTTTCTAGGCTTGACTTATGGTCTTTAGTTGAATACTGAAAACGTTATGTCTCTATCACAGATCAAAAATTATAAGGCGTGACAAATGTTAGAAATGACAGAAATAGATACTGGTCTCAGCTTGGAAGCTGCCTTGATCAAAAGTTATAAGGAATGACATATTGGAATCTGGGTCCGCTAAAAACCCTTATTGCATTGTTGTAGAACATCCCACCTATGCCAGCTCGCGGGTGTGAACCCGGTAGGCCATAGGCTTTCGAATTATACCTCCCTTATGTCTTTAGGTTCAGTAGTTCTCGAGTTGAACGTTGCGACAGACAGACAGACGTCCGCAACAATTTCATTAGGATCCCTTTTCATGTATAGAAGCCTAAAATGGGCGCAAAAATAGAGATATATATATATATATATATATATATATATATATATATATATATATATATATATATATATATCATATCATTCTCACAAAATGCAGAGGCATTACCCTACCAGTTACTATTAACAATGCTCCACTTAGGAAGTGAAGTACCTAAGATTATATCTAGATAAAGGGTTGATGTGGAGTCAAATAGAATAAACGGAAACAGTTGAGGTTCAAATTCCGAAAGCATTACTGGCTGTTAGGCCGTCAATCCAAACTATCTATTACAAACAAAATGCTAGTTTACAAAATTGCGTTTAAACCAATATGGTCTTACGATCTTCAGCTCAGAGGCACTTCCGCCACCTCATTATTGCGATGCACAGAAAGGTTTCAAAACACAGTATTACGCGTTATATGCGATGCGTCCTATTTTTTTTTTAAACGCTGACATCTTAAGTTAGGTAAAAGTAAACTCAGTGTGTGATGAAATATGTAGGTGCAGTGCCAAATATCCAACCATCCAAATCCCTATGCAGTCAACCTGTTTAATAACAGTGAACAAACTCATAGACTAAAACGATTTAAACAACTAGATTTACCACACAGATTTTAGTGTCTTTGTTTCGATTGTAACTTAAAACCTCGGTGTCTCAGCAAGTCACAACAGAGAGGTAATCGTTGGAATACCTCTTCAGGTAATCTTTTAGTCTTTAGTCATGTCCTATTATTATTAATTATCTGACACTGGATTTACTTATCGTAAGTATTACAGATTGTAAATAGAAATAAACATAAAAAAATATCTATTTAAAAAAAACTTTTAAAGTAATGTAATAAAAACGTGTTGTAGTACACCTGAAGAGAGCTTATAATTTTAAAGCTGATAATCGATTATACACGCACATAATTTTTTCGCGCCTGTGCCTTGCTTACAAATTCAATTTAACACGCCGCCAAGTTTAGTAGGAAAGCAATGTGAGGTACACATTTTTTATACTTCCGGGAAAATGTAATGAGACAGAAAACTGCTTCGTTTAACACATTATTAACCGTCTAACAGTTAAATTTTATTGTTTTTCTTTGATAGTCATGTGACTTTAGTGTTAATAAAGTTATTCAAAGTAGTTATTTGCATAACTAGAAATATTTACTTTAATAGATTTATAAGATTAAAAAGTATTGTAAAGATATAAAATTCAGAAGATATGATAAAGAGTGCACAAAAAATTGTTTTTATGTATCTCTTTATTTGTACAATCGGTTTCTGCAGATGCTATAAGTACAACTAATGTGTGCTTAACAGAAATTTAAACTAAGAATAACATACCATGTAGAGCAGTGACCATGCGGTCATTCTCTGTTAATTTGTATATGTATAACTAGTTAATGGGGTGTTGGGGTTCACGCTGAAGGGGTAGTACCTTTTGCCGGGACGGTCACATCGAGCGTTATAAATGGGAGATGGTTCCCGGTAACTGGTCCCCGCAGGGTGCCCAACCCTCACTTATGGCTCCACGTGCCACACCCTGGAAACTGCGTTGACCCGCAGGCTAAATAAGTGAGGGTAACCAGATATGGTAAAGAGTCTGCAACGTCTGACCCAGAATGGGCGGTTGCAATGAGCAGACACGGCTCAACAGCCGTAGAGAAGGCAACGTGTCTAAGGGATAGTAACCTGAGAAATTGCTCTGCCTGCCGGAGGCAGAAAAGTGGCAGCCCCACTACCGGCTTAACCTGCACAGCGCTCGTAACGCTGCCAGGGGATTTTAAATTACTGGCAAACTTCATGAGAATCAACCGGACGGATCACCAAGCAGACGAAAAAGGCGTGAAAAGGACAAACGAGCTGGAATTAAGGAGAGAATACAGATAGCCACGTGGAATGTTAGAGGGCTAGGAATAAAAGAAACTGAATTAGACAAAGAACTTATGCAAAGAAAAGTAGACAGCAGTTATAAGTGAAACAAAAAAGAAACTAAAAGGCACTAAAGAAACTAATAATTATATAATGATCTACAGCGGAATACCTCAAAACAGACGGGCAAGTAGTGGAGTCGCAATCATGGTCAACAAAAAGTGGAGAAACAAAATAGTAAGCTACGAATATATCAATGAAAGAATAGTAACTACCAGAATGAAAATAGATAGAGGACACATGATGGTTATAGGAGTATACGCCCCTGAAGAGGGAAAGAAAGAGGAAACAGAGCAGTTCTACAAACAACTACAGAAAGTAGTAAACAAGTATACAAAGACAGACCACCTCATAATAAGTGGAGACCTAAATGCAAGAGTGGGAAAAGACCCCATCCCAGGAACTGTAGGCACATGCGGCGAAAACGTAATCAACAATAATGGACAAGAACTACGACATTTCGCTACTTTCAACGAACTAAAACTAACAAACACGTTTTTCAAGAAAAAAGATATACACAAATACACCTGGTCAGCAAGAGGATTAAGATCAATCATAGACTATGTAATAGTCAATAACAAGATGACAAACCTCGTGCAAGACGCAAGAGTTTACAGGGGAAGTGATATAAATTCAGATCACTATCTTCTAGTAGCCACTATAACCCTATTAACAAAATGGAAGAAACGAAAAACCACAAACACAAATAACCCAGAAGAAGTTTTCAAAATACATCTCCTCAGAGAGGAAAGTACCATATATTTATTTCAAAACAGACTACAAGAACACTTACTACGTACACCCACTAGTAATGAAATCAATGAAGAATGGGATAATATAAAGATCGGCATCATTAAAGCAGCGAATGAAGCAGTAGGGAAGAAAAAGAAAAGAAAGAAAACTAGAGGATTAAACATATGGAATAAAGAAGTAGAGAACGCAATAAAAGAGAAAAAAGAAGCATATCTAATATATCTACAAAGAAGAACCCCCGAAAATAAACAACGCTACAATGAAAAACGAAACTTAGTAAAACAGATCGTAAGACAAGCCCACGAGGAATCTTGGGAAAAACTGATAAGCAACATAGAACACGACGTATATGGAAGACAGGAATTCGCTTATAAAATGATGAAACATTTGAACAGCACAGTAAAGGACGTAGCAAAATTAAAAACGATTAACGACAAAGAGTGGAAGGAACACTACACAAACCTATAGAATAATCGAGAAATCAACGAACAGGACATTTTAATACAGGAAGATATTGATGAAACTGATTTTACAATTGACATGATTACCATAGAAGAACTAAGAAAATGCCTAAAGAAAATGAAAAACCGGAAGGCTGCAGGGCCCGATGGAATTAGTATAGAATTATTGAAATATGGAGGACCAGTTCTAGAATTCAGAATACTACATCTTTTAAATGAATGTTGGCGAAAGAAGAAGGTCCCAACAGAATGGCAGACAGCAGAAGTCATATCAATATTTAAAAAGGGAGACCGCTCAAAATGCTCAAATTATCGAGGAATCAGTCTCCTAAACACCACCTATAAATTATACTCCAAAATAATTAATGAAAGAACAAAACCCATAGCTGAGGTATTACTAGACGAAGGGCAATCTGATTTCTCAAAGGCCGCTCATGTAGTGACAACATATTCGTTTTAAAGAGATTAATTGAAAAAGAAGAGAATTCAACTTGAAACCCACCTTGCATTTATAGATTTCGAAAAGCTTTTGACTGCGTAGACAGACATAAACTCCTTGAAATAATGAAAGAAAAAGGATTCCCTAACCACCTTATAGAAATCATAAGATCATTATATATTAGCACAAGCATAGTAATAAACAACAACGGCAGTAAGTCTGATAAAATTCAAACAAATCAAGGACTAAGACAAGGGTGTGGGCTATCACCCACTTTATTTAATATTTATATCGACGACGTGGTTAAACTTTGGAAACCACAAGTAAACCCAGGGATAAAACTACGAGACGACAAAAACATAAACTTACTGCTATATGCCGATGATTTAACAATAATTCAAAAGAACGAAGACGATCTGCAAAGATCAATTTACCGTCTCAAATTACTCTGAGAAAACTACAATTCGAAAATATATAAAGACAAAACAAAGATAATGGCCTTCCAAGGAAAACAACCAGTGCGATCGAAAATAATAATAGATGGAAAGACTTTAGAACAGATATCTCACTTCAACTACTTAGGCTGCGACACCACATACGAAAATGATAAAGATGTAGAAAACAAGATTCATAAATTCCAAGCAATTTGCGGGACAATAAATAGAACGCTAAAACACAAAACAAGAAAAGAAACAAGAATAAAATTTTACAAGACCATGGCCGTCCCTGTACTCACTTATGGAAGCGAATCGTGGATAACAAACACAAAAAACAAATCTAGCATACAAGCAGCGGAAATGAGGTTTCTCAGAAATGTTAAAGGTTGCGCAAGGAATGATAGGATAAGAAATGAAGAAATAAGGGAAGAACTAGAAATTTTCAACGTTAATGACAAAATAGAAGAAAACAGAAACAATTGGAGACAACACGTTAATAGGATGACAGAGGAAGAATACCGAAACAAATCCTAAACTACCACCCAAGAGGACGCAGAGATGTAGGAAGACCGAAGAAAAGATGGTCTTAATCAAATGAAGTTCGGAACAGGCAGAATGGCCTAAGCCTTGATAACAGAAGAAGAAGAAGATAACTAGTTAATTTATATTAGTTCTCTAAAATCTAGATGGTAGATCAGTTGGTTTAAACCATTTCAGTATTCGTGACTCTTCTTCTCCTGCAGCAGCAGGGTTGCTAGCTCATTGGGGTGTACTGTTAATTTATTTCTGTATTTAGTGCTATTAGTAATTTCTTCTCGAACGCTCGGTATGTTTAAGTCAACGTATATTTTCTTGGTATTTAACTTGAAATGTTCTGTCCGAGAGGTAGAATTTCGAGAGTGAATAGAAGGAATGTGGGAGTAAAAGCTTAAATTTGTACGTTAGTCCAAAATCCCAGATTTTATTAAATGCTCGACTTATAACAATAAAGATTTGTTCCGTGGTTCTATGCTCTTTTCTGAACCCGAACTGGTGCTGAGGTGTTAGTTCATTTTCATCTATGATTACCATAAGTCGTTTAATTATCAGTTTTTCAAGGACCTTTGATAAGACTGGAAGGAGACTTATAGGTCGATATAACGTAACCTTATTTAGATTTTTACCAGGTTTGACATCCATTATAACCTTTCCAGTGCCACGGGAAATATTGAAGTATAAAAATAACATTAAATATTTGCGCTAACTAACCCTTTAAGACATTTTATGGATAAATTTTAAAGTATTTCACCAGTGACGATATGATAATCTGGAACCTTCTTTGGGTTGATTTCGTGTTGTATCACTGCTTCTACCTCACTCTGTAAAACTTTTTGTATTGGTAGGGTATCTGGAAAGAAGTCTTTAATTGATTGTGTATTTCTGTTTTTTTTTCTGTAACCGTTAACTGAAAAGGAATGCAGCGGCTTTTTGGTGATCAGTTCTTGCCCACGTGTTATCATTAATTCGTATTGGATGTAGTTGCTGTTTTAGTTTACGAGTAGCTCTTCACGGAGAATAATCAGTTGCATTAGTTGGTGTTAAGTCTTTGAGATAATTTTAGACAGAGTAATTTTTTTACCTTGCGCGGTAATTTTTTGAAGTCATTTGCTAGTTTGTTGTACCTTTGGAGCTCTCATTATCTGCCATCCGTTTCAAGCTTTTCGTTTCTCTAATATTTTGTACTTCAGTATTAATGGGGGTTCTCGGATTCTTTCTTCATTTCTGTCGGGGGTCATTTGTCATGCTGCATTTTATATTGCTTGTGTTTATCTACGACGGCTTTTTTATATTCAATTTAGTATTCGATGGTATTGCTAGGATTATATGTGCATCTAGTTTGTCTTTGAAATAATCTTTGTCTTTTTGCTGTATAGTGATGGTATCTTAAGTTTTCTTTGAAATATTTAATGATAGTTTTTGTTGTTAGCTTTCATGAGTTTTAATAGTTCCTGTCCTTTAGTTGTTGTGAGCCTAGATTCCCATCATCATGTTTTTCGCATTAAAGACTCCTTCAACTAGAAATCGGTTTTACAGCGCTCGGAAATACCTGTCATAATCCTCATATTCATTGTTGAGTCTTAGTGGGTAATATATCGCGGATATTGACATTTTGCCCGTATTGGCTATTCTAGTGACGTTGGTGGCTTGTATCTTGTTAGGCTTATTTTTCATAATATTTAATATTATGCTTTATTATAGCTGTAGAGTTATTAATATATAAATTTCGCTACCTGCTACATTAAGGTAGTTATGGTACTAAGAATAAGTAAAGCAGTCTCAAATGCCGTATGTGAATCAGTAGAGCGCTTTTATTTAAAAACTCTAGATAACTGGAATTTTAACTGATTAATAATAAATCCACTAACAGATCTAGAGTTTTTATAATAGTCAAAGAAATTATTAAAATACTACCACTAACAAGCTTCCTTTCGCAGGATTGGCAGCAGTTAAATTCACTTTAAAGAGGAAGAGCTTACTTTTGATACGACAATTTACGCAACCACCAACGGATTCTAATGATTGAATAATAAACACTCCATACATAAATAGATTTGTTAAAAATTAACACGTGTCTTATGAAGAGTACTGTCCAAAACACCACTGCAATAGTCATAACTTAACGAAAACTACAGTTAAGATATAAATCAATTTAAACTTAGAAATAGTAAAAGAACAGTTGACAGATATTATTTTTTTATAAAAATAACTGATTTTTTAACTGTGAGGGCAACAGGAAAGTTTTCTTGTGGAGCGAAGAAATACTAGGCTGATAAAAATTGTAATAAAACTGTTTAATAGGGCAAGATTTTTAAGAAACTGAAACCAATAAAAAATATATCTAAATATAATTAACACAGCACCGGAAAAACTCGGAGTGAATCATAGGGGAGACCCGTGGAAAGAAATTGAAAGGTTTCTCTAAAGATTCAAGGTATTTACTAAGTGTTCTAGTAACTAGCATAGGATAGCGCACCAAAAACATAAAATAACGGGGGTATTTCCATCACATCTTCTGAATCAAACATTATAGAGGATTCACTCTGATGAACTTTAGATTGTACATGTATCTGGATATAAAACAACAAAGGTCAAATGAGCAGTGAATTTATTTCAGCAATTTAAAACAACAAAATCGAATGAAGTCTTTCCGGTCATGATACAAAAACACTTAGAAGAATTTATTCGATTCTACGAGTAAGCAGGCCCCTTAATTACCGAGAATATGGGTCTAATTAGCGTAATGTTATTTTAAGCTATTAATCCATCCGTCTTGCGCTATTTATCCTTAAAGTGGTGGAGAAACTGCTTGACAGGCACATCAGGAACAAAGCATTGGTAAATAGCCCTCTGTACCAAAACCAGTATGTCTATGGAGAAAAATTATCAATTAAAACAGCGCTGTACCATATCACGTAAAGAGTATAGAAAGAACTATTTAATAAAAAGGTTCTTTAGGTATAATTTTAGACATACAAGTGTATTTGACAATACAGCCTTTAATTTTATTATTGGGGGTACAAATTAATTCGGTGCGTTTTTTTGTGTAAAACTGCATTCATTTCAAAACAATATAAATAAACAGATTAATCAAAGTATTGTCCATTGCCGGCTACTATATTTTCCTACTAGCAATTTTGAATTCCATCTCAAAAAAAATATTTCGTCTTTTGAGGCGATCTACGTTTGGAGCCAATTTTCGATTTATTCGAAAGAAGTGAACCGGTGACCTGCCAAATCGTGCTACATCCGTCGGAACAATCAGTAATCAGAAGAAGAGTAATGTCCGGCGAATCCGGCGATAAAATATCTCACTTGAGCGTTTTTCACGACTTGTGCGACATGAGGCACAGAATTACGATGCAAATAACTTTCTCGTATTCTGGCCTTTTTTCTTGTAATACCCGGCTTAAACGAATCAATTGCAGTCTATACCGATCGCCCGTAATGGAATCACCAGGTTTTAGCAGCTCATAATATGCAACACCCCTTTGGTCGCACCAGATACACAAGTAATTGTGCAATAGCTCATAATATATATTTAAGTAAAAAATATCTACAGTTTTATCAAGATTACAGCGGTTATTTTATTATTGAACAAACTGTAGGAAATATTTGTTGTCGATAGATACCTCACACTAATAGAAATACATAAACGACAGAAATAAAGTAACATTATTTTTAAATATGATGAAGTAGATCATTAATACTGAACCAGAAAGTTAAATAAATGTACGACTTCAATCTGAATTAAACATCTATTGGTAGGATTTCAACCCAGTGAAAGTAATATCAAGACTTATTACAATTGTTGTTAGAGAATGGTATATGGCAGTATAACTCTTAAACCTTATTCAGGAAGCTCGTTTATTGTACTACGGAAGTAAGATTGTTCTACACCACAATAATTGTTTAAATTATACTACATATCAAACATTTCAGATTAAAATTGCTAGGTTTTTCGCCATACATTCTCGACTTGGCACTTTTAATTGCTTTGAATTAAAAATAACATTTAATCTTAAAATTATCGTGAAAAGCTTCGAAACCCTTGTTTCTGAAGAATTATTTTAAGAAGAATATTTTAAATAATTATTCTATCAAATTTTGTACATTTGTTTAATAAAATGTAAATAAAGTATATATATATATAATATATAATATATATATATATATATATATATATATATATATATATATATATATATATATATATATATATATATATATATATATATATATATATATATATATATATATATATATATATATATATATATATATTTCAATACCGAAGATGTTGGTAATTCCTATTGGAGCACAGTATGTATTTCAAATATTTGAGAGCAATATCTTCTGAACGTTTTCTGATAATGTCAAAGATATGCCGATACCTCTTCGTATCCGACCATTCATAATAAGTAATGGACGATTTGTGCCCCCAATTGAGCTGCTATTTATTGACCACAATAGATACAGCTGGATACTGCCAAATTTATTACTCGATAAACACAAGGTTAAATCTTAGTCGCATACATTACTGTTATTATAAGCTGTATTTCTTATAAATAATAACTTATACATTTTATACAAACTGGAAAGCATTTTTGTAAAGATAGCTTGTGTTCATATTTTATGATTAGAAATACAGGTCCTATTAATTTTTAGTATGAGAAAAATATTAGGAATTTACCCACTATTATAATTTACTTATTCTTCTAAATGAGTAACTTTTATTGTAATATCTACGTAACATAACTAATTACATTTTTAAAAATGCTTGATAATGCTTTAGAGATCTAAATTCTCTTTTGTACACTCCTTCAAACTGTCTAGTTATTAATCTAGAGCTACAAGCACAGATATCGGTACCGCTGTCATGACCAGATATTGCTGCAAGCTTTAAAGTAAGCCTTTTTCTTTACGCCATTTTATAAGCAGAGGTTGAAAGGGTTGTATTTTTCTAAGATCGGAAGGTTATTTGACCGCAGAGTACTACACCTGCACTTATATTGAGCGGATTATCGCATTCGTTCTCCTCTTTGTAGAGCTACCGTGACACTCCATTGATATTCTGTGCATATTAGATATGCTTATTCTTTTCTTGTACAATATTGTACCGAAAATGTATTTTGTTTTACAACTTCTAAATGTACGAATGACGTGTCGTTAAGTTTAGAATTTCTATTGAAATATATGGGGATTACTCAAATATAAACCAACAGAAGCGCGGCTTCTGAGTACTGTAAGCAGGCTTATTCGCGATGGATTCTCTCCATAAAGTACATCACATGTTTAATTAAAATCACGATGTCAGAACAAAAGATACTCCGGTCCGTTGCACAAAAATTATTATCGAGTTTTTTACGACAGGTGACATAATACCTTTCTTAATTTTGATAAGATTTAAGACACAGTTTGGAGACAATACCTTTAAGAAGATTCAAATGTACGCGTGATATAAAAAATTATAGGAGGACAAAAAGCAGTTGAAGATTTTCTGACAACCAGCATGACTGGGAGAATATTTTTGTTGTTTGCTACTAAAATTCGATAAATTCCATGTGTTATTCTGCTTTACAACAACGCCCGCTCTTATAAAGCTGACCAAACTTAATAAAACGGGGATTTATTCTAGACTACATTGAAATACTCTCGGTATATTCTGAACTTGCCACTTTGCAATTATTGTTTATTTAGATTAATAAAAGAAATACCCACATATTTACATGAAGCACCAAAGACGCTATGGTAGTGAATTTTAAACTTTTCCACTAAAATTCAATACTTGCATGAAAGACATGAATTGAGAAACAGCCATATAAATTTGTGTTGAACATAAGAGTACGTGCGAAACACATATGTGTAATTACATTTTTTGTGAAGAAATATACGCTTGTTAAACATTCTGACTAGCTATGCATAATTTGATTCAGTCTAGTTCAGGGAATTACGCGCATGGTTAAATATTGTGCTACAAACAATAGCAGTCAAATTATAAAGTAATATTACAAACTTTACGCAAAGATCCTACAAATACAAATAAACTAATACAAAATTAAAGGTAGCATTATCACAAACGGTAAGACACCGTTACCACTACAAGCTGTATTAAAAACGGCAGTGCTTTTAATAGTAACGTAAATTATGCATTTAAGGGTTTAAAGGTGCAACCATTAGCAAGTAAGGTAACCTACACTGTTTTTGAATAAGAAAATAAAAAATTCTTTTGAATTTTCCAGGCTGAATAATCTTTATGCTCCAACAGCTAAATTCTTTAATTTTAAGTTAAACCTCTCTTTACCAATTGGATACCATAAAGTACATTACTAATCTTACTAGGCTAGACGATTCCTAACATCGTTTAGCAAAAAAAAGTTACTAAATTTTATTATCAATGATGTTGTACTTTGTACGAAAATAAACGAAAATTAATATACAACTATGTTTTGTTACTAAGATTTGAATCAACAAAAAAGGCAAAAGTCAATATTTTCCCAAGACGATTTTTCTTTCAATGTATTCTACACAACAAAAGCTCAGGAAGAGAAGAAACATTTAAATAATATGGGTGTAATCATGCTTATACTGCAAAGTGTAAATCAATTAATTTGCACTTTTTCTGTACTTAATGGAGACAAAATAACATCCTCTATTACTCGATAAATATCTTCTTGCATTTTAGGTTTACTTATTGTTGATTTCCCGACAATAGCGAAATATAGCTAGTAGTTAAAAACTAACAATTAAATTTTATTGAGAACTAGAAGCCTAACACGACTAGTGACAAACGAAGTGACTAATAAAACAAAATAAATTAAATGCCTAATCAGTGCATACAGATACTTTTGTACGCCCGGCCAATAAAGTGCCCCAAACACGCTGACGTTGAAAATAACTCCATATAGTATTGGTCATATTGTGTACATTCCTAAGCAGGCCAGAGCAAATACCACCAAGTTATTAGCAATTATAACTAACACATTAACTAAATATATTAGAAAATTTTAAGAGCGTGCGCTACAAAATTTTTAAAGCTAAACAATAAACTCAAATAAAAGCAAAGCAAAATTAAAACCTATTTCAAATTAATTCATTTTTTAGCCCTGGGTTTTATCTTATTGAGCAGCTTTGTGAAATTATTGTTTATCTGTTCCTCACTCACCACGTGCTTTATATTCTATATCGCCGACTACAAAGGGATTCTTGCTAAAATGATGCTTAATATAGATATACTTCGTAGGCACAAGTTTGGTGATCGATTTATCGGCAACCGTGATATTGATGTATAATCCAACAAAAGACAAAAGACTATCCATCCAGATGAGTTCCTTCGGGCCCATATACTTGTTTGCGTATTCCATATAATACAACGGGTCTGCTTACGGCTGAACTTGACCAAGGGTCCCTCGTTTATCATTAAAGTTGCTTTACTAATTGAGTATTAGTTTTGATTTTAACCCAGTCTGTATCCAAATAACCGGTATATTGGTTGATCAGCAATACGAACGTTCTTTTAAATATTAGAAGACACTCTTGACGGCGTTCCTATACGCGGACGATGATTGCTCCAAAAACTGTCTAATTGAATGAGCCAAGTCAGGTCGTGTGCCGACGACCAAATACATAAACAAATCAACAGTATGATGCTAAGGCACGTTCTCTACTTGCCGGGATAGTCATTTAGTCGACATTTGCTCGCAGCATATTTGGGTCGGCTGGAATTGCGACATTGTTATAATAAATAATTATTCTTTCAAGCTCCCTCTCGGGGGAGCCTGAAAACCCTAGAGGGCGCGTCCCCATGTGGCGGATAGGGAAAAGCTCGGTAAATATGCCGGGTAAGAGGGAAATAAAATACCTCTTGTGGACCAACAGGCAAATGACTGTAGCGTCGGTTCCCATATTGGGCGGCTACAACCAACGTCTGCACCTAGATTTAGAGGCAGTTTAAAAATCAAACAAAAAAATATCCTGGGGTAGACTGTGGAAGTGACCACATACTACTGGTCACGAGTCGCTACAAAACTAAAATTGGCATGCAACAATATTCCCAAAGACAAATTAAAAATATCCAACTCAGATAAATCAACATTTGAAGAAAGAATTCAACAATCGTTAGAAGCTTTAGCTGCTGACCCCACAAAACATAAGTCTGTAAAAAAACTGTGGACAGAAACAAAAACCATAATATCCAACAAAATCAAAAATATTCCGAATAATTTCAGGGAACAAAAACGAAAACCATAGCTAACTGATTGTACATGGAAACTAATTAGACAATGAAACAACGCGACTATAAACATCCAAAATACATATATAGAGACTTACACATAAAATACAAATAGCATAAAGAGAAGAAGAAAACAACTATATAAAAAATATATGTGCAGACATAAAATCATACAGAACACAATCGTACTAAAAAAAAACTATGGCAGTTAAAAAGCTAACTTGTTATTTTAAAGCAAGAACAAGGGACATAAGAAATAAAAAAGGTAAAAAAGTTACAGACATATTTAATATTCTGGAAAAATGGAAAAATACTGTGAAAAACTGTTTAATAGCAATGAAGTTGACGTAAGAGAAAACATCAATATGACGGAAAATGACCACAGGAATGGACAACATCCATTTTACTTTCCCTCCACAAAAAACACACCTGAGCAACGGCTTTTATTTTCTAAAGTTTTTTGTTTTTGTTAATTATTCTAGTCACGTGCTCAGTCGTGAAGTACTACTCCCGAAAACCAAATTAATAATGCGGTAGTAAATTATCATTTAGAATTAGCGGTTTGAGCCTCGAAGGTAGCATCTTTTCAAAGACTAGAAAAAAATGGAAAAAGTCTTAATGGTCTATAAGAGGTTAGTTGTTTGGTGGTTTGTTGGGTTTTAAGATCGGAATTATGCAGCCCAATTTTAATTGGTCGGGGAAGTTTTCTAGTATTCTAGTCTGAGTACTGCGTCGAATAGCTTTGTCAGGAATTTTTTTCCTTTCTCTGGTAACTCTTTGAGTACTTTGCTCGCGGTTAGGACATAAACATAAACATGTAATGTATTGCCTTTTAGACTTTTGATTGTAGTGCTTACTTCTTTAGTTTTAAAGAGTTTGGTTGGTAAGCTCACTTAGAAAGATGCTGTTAGGAACTGGTAATTTTCTTTCTCTTCCTCGGGAAAGCGTTCGGAGGATAGAGCTCAAACGCGTCTCTACAAAGAGGTGGGATGTGTTGTTTTAGTCTTCTGGTTGCTCTCCGCGGGGAATAATCAGAGGCTTCAATGGGTAATAACTTTTCCAGATACTGTTGTATTTATTGATTTTTTAGCATCAATGAAATGATTTAAGCTCGTTTGTAGTTCGATTGAAGTTAAGCTTGTTAATTAGGTCTCTAGTAATCTGGGCAGTCATCCATTTTTATTATTTTATGCATTCCATGCAGCTTCTTGAATTAATTGGTTAAGGTGTTTTATTGCTTTCTGTAGGTTATCTCTGAAGTAGTACCAATTGGTTTTTCTATTGTAAAGAGACAGAAGGTTTTTCTATATGAAATATTTGTGTGCCAAAGGCAATTATAACAGGAGAATGGTCAAATAGTAGGCCAAGTCTAGATTTAGCTTGAATGTAATTCAGGTTTATCTTTTTAATGACGCAAAAATCTAAAAGATCAGATAATTTGTTCAAATCGAAAGGCAAGTAAGTTGGTTCGCCGGTGAAGAGAAGGTTTAAATTTTTTTAGGGATTCTCTTCCTTTGGTAGTTATGATTCTGGAACTCCAATGAGTGTTTTTGACATTATAATTGCCACCAGCAATGAAGCGATTATTCACTGAATCAAAATAGCGCTCAAAGTGCTCCTGTTTGTTTGCATGCCGTGGAGGACAGTATACCGTTGAGATAGTTAGGGGCCCTATTCAGTCTTCGACTATTACAGAACTTGTATGTATACTTCGTAATACTTCTGAGATTCGTAGTGCTTTATGGAGTTTTTCATAACAAAGGCGGGGTCAGCGTGTACGATTCCGTCGAGGTGTTGAGTTACGTAAGTAGAGTAATTGGAAATTTTAAAATCACTTCTAAGATTAACATAACATCTATGAGATTTTGATGTATGAAAATAGCGATTTCTAGTAAGTGTAAGTAACAAGAATTGTTAAAAGTTTTAACATAGTTGACGTTTGCTCCATGAGGTTCTTCATAATCTGTTTTAATTCGCAAATGTCATTTATTTGTTGGGGTGGTGCTAATGTCGTTATTTGTTATTAGAGAGTGGCAATCTGAGTTTGGGGAGCTTTTCCGCCAACGATCTGGATGTGGGTGATACCTGGCTGAACTAGAGACGATTGTCTTGTGTTTATTCGTCTTTGTCCAAGTGCCAGGAATTTTTTTCACATGAGCTCTTAATAGACAGAGCATTCCTTTTAGTTGGCTCGATGATTGCCGTCGCATAGTACGCTTTTAGTTTTGCATAACCATTGTGCAGTTAGGTGCATTCCCTGCTCATTTGACACAGCGATGACTTCCGTTGCACTTTGCACAATCTGATATCACTCGTTTTGGCCTAGTAGGTTTATTTTATTATTACATGTAGATAGATGTTATACATATCTTTGTTGTTAGTGGCAGGCTTTAGTTCTATGTAGAATAGTGACAATTGCTTTTTTGTGATTAATTTTCTTATATTTGAAATGTTTGTAACTACGTGGTTATGTTTTTTAAGTACTTTTTTAGGGTTTTTAGGTTAGTAGTAAGATGGATATTTCGTAGAACGACTCTAAAGCTGCGGTCTTGTTTATGTTAATAAGTCGACTTCTGTGTCCTTCTCAGTTAGGGCTGTGCATTTTTCAGATGTTTTAGGTAATGTTCTGTCCTCGTCATTGTAATATACTTGTATTTCAAATTTGTGTTTATGTACATTCTCTAGGAGCTCTATTAATAGTGGCAGCAAGTTAACACCAGAAATGAATACTGAGGGTGGTTCTGGTTTATTTTTATTTGTTATTTGGCATGTATTGTTTGTTAAATTTTTATTATCTAGATTTTCATAGCGGACAAGGTCTCTATTGGTTTATTTAGTCAGAAATTTGTGATTTTTGTCTGTTTTAGCTGTGCTGGAGCCTTATCTGAATTTTCCTGACGTTTTCTGTTTTCTGCTAGCTGCCAGTTGAACATATTGTGTTTGGGATTATAATAAATAAAGAATATTGTAGTGGGAATTTGGTGCAACTGTTGCATCGGTTTCGCTTGCTGATCGTTATAATGCATCGTCATATTTTGTAAGTAAGGCATGGCTTATTCATTAGTATTTAAATAATCTTAAATACTTTGGTAAATTTTGCACAAACTTTTATGAGCACTTTTATTATTTACCTATCTGCGATCTTGACTCGAGAGTCACCAGTTCTTGTGTGTCGTCTGATATCGTAAAAATAACATAAATACTATTGATTCGTATGATCCAATATATTTTTTAAATATTATATAATATTAACCAAAATATATCTCATTGTGTTATATAATATTCCATTTATTTGCAAGTCGTTTTCTATATTTTGTTGCTATCACCCTTATAGTTTGAAATCAAAAAACTTGGCAATGTTCTTTTACTACTAAAATTTGATAGTGGTGTTCTGCCGAAAAGCGAACCTTTGATTGGACCATATGAAAATCCGATCGTACCAAATCATAACTATATATGGGGTGGGGCAACTGTGTAATTCTATTTCTTCTGGATTTTTGGGCTGCATGTGGTCTATCGTTATATATCTTTGTTTAAACTTACCATGTATTTTGTCAAGCTGTTAACCATAAAACTCGTCAGTAAAGGCTAGACGATTGGAAACCAACTCAAAGTAATTCAAAGTAACACTGTAATTCTACCAAACACAAAGCATAACTTTAGCTTTAAAACTTTTATATTTTACAATATGTTCTGTAAGCCAGACGCTAGTTAATCAATGTTTTGATGTGTTTGTTTTCAAAAATAGATACATTTACTTTTTATCACTTGTAGCAATTTGGCCAAAGAACCTAAGCCTGAAAAATTGTCAAACAATTTCTACATGCAATGCTCAGTTTGCTCTTGCGTTAAAATTCGATGTACTTTGCATTATTTGTTAATTTATGTAAGTAAAGGTTTATTGTCTATCGAGATAGTCCAGGTTCTTGTGTAACTGTTTCGACAGGCTTAAAGTAAAGCTTCTTAATTTACTACAGAAGTTCGTTTGGATCAAACCTGTCATATCAAAATACTTTCAAATACTTTTGAGGCGTATGACCTGACGTCGCGACTTAACCTTTAAACTCGCGGATTATTAGAGCTTCATCAGCTATGCTTCGCTTTAACTTGGTGAAAAACGGCCATAATTTTAAAATTTGGATTGTGTGTATTACCCATTATCTAAAGTTCAAATGTTAAGAATAAAATTTAGCACAATATACTATATTATTCAACTATATCTTGTCAAATACAAAAGGCTTCTAAGTTCTAAGGTCTCTAGATTTTTTTTCAGCAGTAAGAACAAGTAAAGATATGAGGTAAATATTTCTGAAATTGTTAGAGACATTTTTGTTATAGTACTATATTGAAGTGAAATATAATAACGCAGTACACAAGGCTTTTTATATTAAATGCGTGCGTTTAAGTTCTAAGATCTTTAATTTTTTCCCAGTAGTAAGTATAAAGATGCGTTAATTTTAAAAGACACGGGAAATATTTCTGAATTTGTAATATAAATGGCAGAACCATACAATGTAAACAGGTCAAATTACCACCAATACAGTGAGTGTCGTTTTGTATACTTCAAATGGCGTCATTTAGTGTTCAACAACAACGTGTAATAACTCGTAATTCTTCACTTGTGTGTTAAAACGCCCTTAGAAATTCATCGCCAATCGGACGAGGTAAGTGGTAAATGCGTTTGTAGGTCCGAAAGTTTAAACAAGGTCGAGAGTTATGTAGCAATAAACGGACCACCAACCACACGGACCGAAACTAAGATTACGAGAGAGAAGTAAGTTGTTATGCAAGACCGTCGATTAGGTGCGCATGATATTGTCTTTAAACTTGGCATTTGCGTAGAATCAAGGGAGTCCATTTTGTATGATAACCTGCAAATGCGGGAAGTTCCTTCAAGGTGGGTTCTAGGAATTCTGACCGGCAAACATAAGGCTGCACAGGTAACGTTGTCTCAAGACATGTTGACACGTGATGCCGCTATAAATTTCCGACCATGAAGGACACTCGCCATGGCCGCTTATTTTTCATTTGAGACACTGTTGGATCAGAAATATTCTATTGTGCAAAACACGCTCCTAAAGAAGTGTTCTCAGCAACCATGGAAATATGACGACAACACTGTAAAAAGTGTGTACGTCCAGACTGAAATTAAGTTGAAAGTAACAGAAGTACTTTTTCAGAAAAATATTTGGAGACTTTAGAACTTAAATGCATCTCGTAGTTATCAAAATTGTCATAGTTATAGGTGAATATTAATGTTGCAATCATAAAAGATATTCTTACAGTTTCAAACAAGATGAGCACGTGGAACAATGTTCCACAGATATCTCGGGCTTTTATACATATAAATTTTTAGCTGGTAACAAATTCGTGTTTTTTAATATATATATATATTTCTACCTTCTATAGTTACTACCGCCCTTTTATCTGTTTCAGTTTGCGCAAGCTATTTATATATTATATTTCCTTTGTGGGAATAACACACTTAACTAAAGATGCAAGAATATGCATACCAATGATATTCATTATAAAATTATCATAATGTCAGGATGGCCGAGTGGTCTAAGGCGCTACATTCAGGTCGCAGTTCACTTTGTGGACGTGGGTTTGAATTTCACTTTTGACAAGTTACTTTTTAATTTAATAAAGCTGAAAAAAGCGACAAACAGACGGACCGTACGCAATAGGCTTTTATTTAGATGTGTAAAAGCCTAAAAACTGAATTTTACCCACTCTAGTACAAGTTTCTTGCTTTTGCTGAACACTTCCGAACCTATTTGCTTTTCCTCTAAAAGAACCTTTAACTCTTTTATAATCTTGCATTATGGTGCACCGCAGCTCATTATAAATTATTATATGACTACTAGTAGCACTCCGACATTATTTAAAGAATTCAATACGCTCGGTTGTCTGTTTTTTACTCAACAATTTGAAGCCCACCGAATAGGAATAATTCGATATTGTATTTTGTTTTTTATGTTGAATTTGATAGGTCCGTAGCTAATTCCAAGTTTTTGGTAAATAACAACTTTCAAGCAACGATCAGCTTCCATAAATGTACGAACAGGGACAATGTTCTTTTAATGAGATGGTTCGCATCTTACGCGGTGTATCGTCCTCCTCAAAAGTCTTTGTGTTAGAATTTCACTTAACCTTTTGGATAGTATTGATCCTTATACGTCACCTGCGGCACATTTTGTTAAACTCGACATTTTTGTTGGCAAGATACTTGATACTTGAACGTCGTTCAATGGAACGAAAATTTTCTCTTTCACTCGTTATAAATAAGTGAACAGAGCTAGGCGACGCATTAGAAACCACACGCCCATCCTACCACCATTAAACGTCCCAACCTCACAAACACATACTAGCCACAGGAAAGAAATTCCACTATATATTTGATTCACTCTCATAATTGCTGACAATTATTTTTAACAACTTTTATGCGTCAACAATTAGATGATTTTCTCTTGCAGTACCTAACAATCTCAGTATTTAATATTGTGAGTATGTAAATTACCAAGAGGTGTTAGGTTAGGTTCATGCTCAACTCCGCGCCAGCAGGCAGTATGGTTGCAAGTTCTACAAAGTCAAAAGACGTGTTTGTTTCAACATAGTTATCGGGGCGAAGTTGCTAGTAAATGCAAATAATTCTGCTCGCTCATGCGAGTCATGGTTCTCGAGCAGAGCCGCAGCCGGCCCACAACATTTAATTTGATTCGGGCCGTAATTTTCCCATTACTCATTTTCATATTCGCTGCTTATAGCAGAAACAGACCTATGTGATGTAACATGAGACAAAAAGTGGACGTAAAGGAGGGCCGAGTAGTTTAAAACTAACAGTTCCGCATGAATTTATTAAAACTTTGCCGTAATTAACTTGCTTGGCACTGCTTGTTTTGCGGCCAACAAAAAGATCGATTTCGACTGTGTTTAAAATAGAAGAATAATTACACATTTTTAAATTTAATGATGGGATTAATTAGTATTGTTCTTTGTAGCTTAATGAGTTTCGAAAACTTTGCGTACTTAAAATAATTTTAACAAACTTGAAGGTTGGGCTTTCTTATGATTACATTTTTTTTTAAATTCGTATATTTATATTTTTAGGGTAAATATTAGCGTTTTATTTCCATTTTACTAATATATAATTAATAAAAATCAATACATTTTTTAAACTTTTATTTATATAAGCAATTGCCTTATACATAAGCAAATACTTAAAATAATATATTGTAGGCAGCACCATTGGCTTTCATGTTAAATCTATAGATACTTTGTAAAAGTTATAAGGAACGCGTATTTATTAAAAAAATATATTTATATGTAATTAATTTTTACTTTAATGCATTTTACATTTTTACGAAATGTTAAACTTTCATGGTTAAGCTAAATTTAAAGGAAATTTTTGTTATAATAATTTATCAAAGCGACTTCCTTCGTTCTAATGCAAGGGGTCCAGCAAAGGAGCAAAATTTTGATGCTACTTTTGTAAAAAAAACAGATTGGTCCTGAGGCCATTTACTCACAAATTTCTCCACTTGACTGTTGCTTTCAAAATTCTATTTTGCTAGCACAGTTTCAAAAAGCTCGGATCGATAATAACCGATAAGAACTCAAGTAAAGCTGTAAGGAGCGTGATCCACTGACTCCCATTTGATGGAAATACGAGGACGCGCATTGTCTTGAAGAATAAGCATACGTGACGTTTTTTGTGTTTTCAGCTTTATTAAAACGCGTTGTGCACTGGCTTTTTATTTATTTCAGAGTCCGTTGATAATAAAAAAAGCTTTGTGGAAAAGTAACCAACAATATTAAACTAGCATTTAGGCAATTAGTAACAGCCTCTAACAAATCGCAGCATTCGAGCATTGCCACATAAAACAAAAATTTCACTTAAAATGTACGTAAAAATAAACAATATTAAACTTTATAAACAAGTTATAAAAATTCCTGTCATGCATTATGTTTGTCTTAAGTTTTATTTATGTTACAAGATAAAAATATTTTTCTCTTATTATAAACTTATATAAATCACAATTTTAACTTATAAATTAAACTTAAAACTGCTTCCTTTAAACAACAAAACTTAAGATGCAAGATAGATATGTCAAGTCAAAATACTATTAATATATAAACCGAAAAAAACTCTCTTTTATATATTCATGGCTATATGTTTTAGAATTTACATATTTTGTTATATTTGTAAGATAAAAAATTTTGTATTTGCCTCCAATGTCTTTTGTAGTGATGAAGACTGTTTAAATCATAATCACTTCCATTTATAGTAGAACGTATTTTTTTATTTTTACGATATTTTTTCAACGGTTATAAAGAATTTCTTTGTGTAATATTTTATAAATGCATATCTTGTTGGCTATTTTTCTTTGTAATTGATTAAAAACTTTATTCTCTAATTAATTTCTCTTTTATAACACATTTTGAGATTTTTAAACGGGTCCTTGCTTTAGTTAAATTTGTATATCTAAAATAATATTATAAGAATCTTCAAACTACCGCTACTTCTAAAAAAGTATAAGTATATAGTTCAATATAGCATAACTTTGGTTATTACTTTTCTTAACATAAAATTAGTTATCCTTTATTATCTTTATTAATAATTTTATTAGTAGAACAAAAATCACTTTCCTTGCCAAATTTTCTGCTTAATATGATAAACTCCATATCAAATAATCTCAACAAAATTATAAATAGAAACATTAATTTCATAAACCTAAGAACCTTATAATTGTCAGTAACTACATCTGTAAGTAAAATAAAAAATATCTGTTATTATAATAAACCGAAAGCATCGTAGTTCCATGTAAACGGTATACAGAAACGGTTGAGTCTAGAAACAAAAATTCTTTACTGAAAAAGACCCACAACAAATAAAATATGCTTTATTGAAAACTACGATGTATAGTATAATATTTTTAGAAAAAGTCTTATATTCTTCGTTAAATAATTATATAACAAAAAAGTTATAATTATATCTGTCTACATTAGTCTCTTCCATCCAAGAACGAATATGGGTTTCTCCAAGTTATTTCCAGTTGTTTTGTATTTGCACTAATGTAATTATTAAAAATATATATAAATGTAAAATATAGCCCTAACATTAGAAATTAATACAATATGAAATAAAAACTCATACTTTATATAATTTAATTATGTTACGAGCTACAATAGCTAAGTTTATTTAAAAATAGGCCAGTTTCTTACAATCGGAAGTTTGAAAGTTCAAAGTTTCAAAAAATTTGATGCCTAAAAGATGCAACAAAACGAATTTTTTCACAATTATTTTCAAACAGCACTCAGTCTAGCATTTGTGAATCATATAATAAGTGTATCAGTTTTATCAGTCTTTGTATTTATTAAAGTTGTTAAATGACTTCACATTTGGCAACGAATAATTCCCATTTAAGTAGAACGCACAAACAAAAACGATTAGCATTGGCGAAAAATTGCCAGAATTAGTCATAAAGCAGTGAACGTAGGTGTTGTGGTTAAATTAGCACAAGTTTTTACTGGGAGAGAAATTTGATTTGTTGCATAACAAAAACAATTATTATTTCAAAGACAAACGCATTGGGAAAAATAAGACACAAATTAATGACAATTGAATGAGAGGTGATAGATATAATGTCCAGTTTTCAATACTTTAACAACCCTAAATACACCCAAAAGTCATTAAAGGTTATTTGTTCTAAAATATAGAAGAAATATCCCTAACAATAATAAACTAGTTGAATCAAAAGTCGGCCTGCAGTTTAATCTAACTACTATAGAAGCATTTAGATTTGGTGGTACAAAAATTGCTACTTACAAATAAACAAGTCTTTTGAAAAGCTCTGAATAATATAAAAGTTGTTGAGAAAAATCCGGCTTTGTTTCACATTGTACTGTGAGTAAGATGCAATGTCCTATATGATACATCAAGATCAGCTTCACATAATTCACAACTCACGATAGTCGACAAAATAATCCGAAATACGCCCTAATAGCTGCTAAGCTCCAATTCGTTTGAGCCAGAAAATTACCGACAAAAATTATTGCGTGGTTTGGCTGTAAAAGACCAAAGTTTACTATGTAGTCGAAAAGTACAAGGAGTCTGATCGCTAGGAGGGGGTACCGACTAACAGGGTAACACAGCAAGCGATTTAATCGTAAAAGAAGTGATGAATTTGTGCGTGAATTGAAAGTGAAGATCGATCAGAAACTTGGGCTTAGCATGACTGGCCTGGAAAAAAATTTGCGCGGCTAGGTGAAAGTTCAGACTAGCAACAAATCAGGACATGCACTACAAGTCTTGTATTCTGAGGAACAGCCCACAGCTGACTGAGAAAAACAAGAAGCCCTACTGTGGCTAAACGACATTAAGCTAATTCTCTTTGGATGAAAAGAACAGGAAAGTGAATCGTCAATATGACAGATTTTCCAAAGTACCTCTGAAATACTTGCCGTCATACATACAAAGTTTCCCTCCTCTCAAATAATGTTAGGAATTGTGAACACCGAAGGGAATTTCAAGGTGCTCCACTTTATTACGCAAGGCTTGAAAGTGACTATTAACATCTATATCAACGTGCTGAAGATAGTTGTCAGGCCCTGGATAGAAGAAGTGGCCAGCAGGCATTGGCTGTACAACAATTTGTATCACCACTAGTTTCCCGACTCTCCAGCCCCACTGCAGCTCCTTAACTACTATGCATGGAAATACTCTAGAAAAAGGTCAATGAGAGGCATTATAGTACCAACGACAGTTTAAGGGCTCCTACCATGAAGGTAATGACACATATAGACAAGAAGAAAGTTATGTTAGTCCGCAGAAAATTTAGGTGTTGGGTATTAATGGAGAGTGGCATATAAAAAAGGCATTATATAAAATTATGTGCAAAAATTAATTAAAAGAATGACTAAATAGGTAGTTGCTAACAGAAAATTTTTGATGAAAATTAAATATCTCAATAAAATATGTAATACAGATAAACATAGTGAACAGTGTTTTAAAATATTTGACGAAGTTATTAATATTTTAAATAACATTTTCCAACCCTTCGACAAAAACAGTACATACCACCCCCACAAATTAGACAATACCAACAAATACAACCGGGACTATCGTATTCACAAATAGCTTCAGTACAACAACAAAACTCTGAACCTGCTGTAAATCTCCCACAAACAAAAAATACTAGCCATCCAAACCAACAAGCAAACCACATACAAGAATTAAAAAGCATAATGTTAAAGCTATCAGAACAAATAGGAACAGTATTAAACCTATTAACAGCAGTCATTGCAAAAATTAAATAATGGACAGACACTTACAGCTTGCCCAATGGAACGCCAACGGCGTGTCATAACACCTTGAAGAATTAAAACTATTTATTACTAGTCACAACATTGATGTGTTACTTATTTCGGAAACACATCTTACTGATCGGAGTTTTATCAAAATCCCAAGTTATGCGGTTTATACCACGAACCATCCGGCGGGAACAGCTCGTGGCGGGTCTGCCATAATAATCAGAAACACAATCAAGCACCATCAACTAGAAAGCCACAGTAGCGATTTTCTCCAAGCAACAAGTGTGTCAATTGAGGATCAAATAGGACCCCTCAATCTCTCGACGGCGTATTTCCCCCCTAAACATGCTGTTAAAGAAGAACAATTTACAAACTATTTCAAAACCCTTGGACAACGATTCATTGCGGGCGCCGATTACAATGCCAAGCACAGTGACTGGGGTTCCAGAATTACAACGACTAAGGGACGCGAACTAAACAAAACTCTTCAACACAATAACTTGCGGCACCTATACACGGGAGAACCCACATATTCGCACTCGGACCCAAACAAATTTCCTGATTTGGTGGACTTCTACATAACAAAAGGAATTCATCCAAGTTATGCCAATATAAAATCCTGCTTCGATCTTTCCTCTGACCATTCCCCAATCCTGTGATCACCCTTACCACTAAACCCCTCAAAAAAGAAACAACCCCTAAATTAAGCAATAACCGTACAAATTGGAACACCTTTCGGTATGTCGTAAATGTTGAACTAACCTTAAATATTCCACTGAAATCTCCCGAAAACATTGAGGCTGCAGTCAAATTATTCAATGATTTAATTCAGCGGTCATGTTGGAAGGCCACGCCAATTATACCCGATACAGTCACAATTCCTGATTGCCCCTCAATTATTAAACAAAAAATTCTAGATAAAAGAAGACTTCGAAGAAACTGGCAAAGGCTGCGTACACCTGAAAGCAAACTACTACTCAACAGAGCAACTCGAGAGCTACAAGATCTCCTTAATAAAAACAAAAGCGATCGCATCGAAACATTCCTTAAAGACTTATCACCCGTGGAAGCGACGGATTATTCCCCGTGGAAGACAACAAAAAAACTGAAACAACTAAAAAGATTCTCTCCGCCCATCTGTAACCTCTAGGGCAGCTGGGCAAGAAGCGATAAGGAGAAGGAAAACGTATTTGCTGTACACTTAACATCTGTGTTCCAGCCACATCCTTCATAAAATCTCCCCCAAGAAGAAGACAACCTCACTCAAACACTGTTTCAACCGTACCAACTTGAACTGCCGATTAAAAAATTCAAAGCTGCTGAAGTTCATGAAGTCATTAGCACACTCAACCCTAAAAAGGCTCCGGGGTATGATTTAATAAATGGTAAAATACTCAAAGAACTACTTGCCATCGGTACACAGTACTTAACTCAGTTATATAATGCAGTCCTTTAGAATGGTTATTTTCCATTCCAATGGAAATTGGCACAGATTATACTTATCGCAAAAGCCTAATAAACCCCCCAACGACCCAAAGTCCTATCGACCGATAAGCCTTCTGTCTATAATAGCTAAAGTTTTCGAAAAGCTCTTAGTACAAAGACTAATCCCAATTATTGATGACAAAGAGCTACTACCAACCCACCAGTTTGGTTTCCGAAAGTTGCACTCAACAACCGAACAAATCCATCGGGTAGTTCAAACAATCAATCAAGCCTTTGAAGACAGGCACTACTGCTCTGCTGCGTTCCTAGATATATCACAGGCATTTGATAAAGTGTGACATACGGGACTCCTATGCAAACTAAGAACACTCCTGCAATCCTATCTCCTTAATTGGTATTTTCTAGTTAAATACGAAACTGCAACAACAAATCTTCTTCCGATTAACGCTGGTGTACCCCAAGGCAGTGTTCTCGGACCACTCCTCTATCTCTTATACACAGCAGACCTCCCGACAACATCAGAAATCACAACAGCTACATTTGCGGATGACACCGCTATTCTGGCTACTGACAGAGACCCAGTCGCAGCCTCACAAAAACTTCAAGCCAATTTAACTGCAATTGACAAATGGTTAACAAGCTGGAGAATCAAAATAAACGAGTCTAAGTCAACTCAAGTAACCTTTATCCTGCGCAGAGATACGTGTCCCCCGGTTCAGATAAAGAACGATCCTTTACCGCAAAAAGAAGAAGTAAAGTAACTTGGGTTACATCTTGACAGAAGACTAACATAGCGCAAGCAGCTGGGATTAATTTTAACCAAGATGTACTGGCTACTGGGACATAAGTCGAAGTTATCATTAAGTAATAAACTCCTTTTATACAAGGTAATTCTCAAATCCGTATGGAGCTACGGGATTCAACTTTGGGGAACATCTGCCAACTCTAACTTAGAAATCCTAGAACGCTTCCAATCTAAGGTGCTGCGCATGATTGTGAACGCGCCCTGGTTCGAGTCAAACACGGCTATCCGTAACGATCTTCATACGCCTTCAGTGAAAGAAGAAGTCAGCCGTTTCAGTGTTAAATACAGTGATCGTCTTAGTGCACACATTAGTAATGGATCTTATAGTTCCCCAAAATTGCAATCGAAGACTCCAAAAATATATACCAAATGACTTGCCCACTAGATTCCCTACTTTATCAATATAAAGTCTTGCGTTAATTTTATTTTAGTTTTAAGATCTAGTTTATAAGTTTACTTTTATACCCAAAAACTCAAAACTCATCTAGATGACTATTGTTACAGAAGCAGCCTACTGGGGATGCTTCTACATGTCCAAATAATCTATCACAGAATTTACTAAATGCAACTTGTGCAGATTGTAAATAAATTGGGATTTCAATAAAAAAAAAGCTATGTTTGTTTGCCACATTTGTTTTCTTTCTTAAATAACATATTACCAATGGTGTTTGTAATCACTTGCAACCATTAGTGCCCGTATTGTTTTTGTTGCTGTAGCTAGTTCAAGCGAGCTGCGGGCAAAGTTTTCATATCGGTAATTTTTGCTGGTGGAACTTGAGTTATATATTGTTGGTAAGCTTGAGGCGATCACGACTTGTCTGATTTACATAATCAGACCATGGCTATAGTTAAATATACGGATTTTATAAAAATCCTTCTTTTTATTGTAAATAATATTTCATTTTCTAAGAATAAAAACAAGTTTAAAAAAAATTATAAATTTACATAATAATTTAAATGCATATACTAAAAAGACATGTGTACCTTAAACATATCTAAATAAAAGCAATTAATGTAATTAGTAAAAACAAACTATGTTAATGGAATTACAAATATACACATACCCATATGAAATACTTAATTAATAATGAATTTGACAATTTTATTATTTTTAGTTATGACATACACAAATTTTTAGCAATTTACATATGAAAGAAAGACTAAAGCAACAGTTTATCAAAATAATGTAACCATGAAACGAGTGTGTAGAAAGCATCTTGCTAAAATAAATTAAATTTATGAGCAAAACCGTACTCTAGATCGCAATAGAATTACAGAAGAAACAGAGAAAGAAGATTGAAATTAGTGAAAAAGGAATTAACCCAATTGAGGATTACTGTAATCTGAAATAAAACAAAGAAAAAACATTATTTACTGCTATAGCAGTCCCATACTTTTTGTAAGTGTCAGATTTTATTTGTTAAGAGTGTACTATTTTTCTAATTATTTTGCTTTGTATCCTAATTTTTGTAATAAATCAGCTTCATTTTCGTTCTCCGTTTTTATGTTACTATATAAACAATAAATAACGTTTTTTTTAGTACATTCTAACTAGTAAAACCATTTTATAAGTCATATAAATAAAATAATATAGTAAATTACTAAAAAATTCATAAAAATAAAATGTAATATTTTAAATGTTTTTAGCATTTTCCTATTAGGCAATTTTGATGTTAAAACTTTCACAAATTTTAATTTTTCTCTCGTGAGCTAATCGGCGGATACGATCTGACGCATATAATAAAGTAGAGATGTATGTCACGAGAGAGGACTGAACAGAACAGCGTTCATAATTTAAAAGGACAAACGCCGCTCGTTTGCTGCGTGGGGTGATTAATTGAAAAGACGCGCGGCTAACGAAAAAGAATAGAGCCGAAAGTCCAGATACATTATTAACCGCCGTCACTTTAGGCGACGCCGCAAAACAAGATTAATTTGGCGTGCCATAATGCATATTCAAATGAATATCATCCCAGAAAGAACAACCCGGTAATGTAGCAAGTGACGAGCAAAATCCAATTTACTTTATCGATTCTTCGGTAACTAGGCCGGCAAGGCGAAACCAACTTGGCTGACAAACATCCGTCTAAGCTGACAATTTTGTGAAGTGCTGCTGGCCGCTCAAGTGTTTTTTTACCGATGTAAATATTCTCTTTATACAAGATGCTTTCGAATAAATATGCAATTCACACGTTTGCCGCCATATCTTAACGAGTTTTAACTGACACTGAGCTTTTTCAGTTTGTTCGGTGAGATGTATGAATTTATAAATTTAAACAGCGTTTTGCCGATGTTTTAACAGAAAACGCAATTTATCTGCGCGGTAGCTTAAATGTGTCCTCTCACAACTTTTTCAATTTCGGTTATTTCGTTCACATAACTTTGAGCTGAATATGCAGAAACCTGTTAACTCCTGGATAATTCTATTACAGCGAATTATTCTGAACGTAAAACTGTTCATTTGTTTTTGCAAAGCAGTTTGTATTTATTGTGCGACTTAAGGCAACGCTGATTTACTTCTAATTTAGTCGACAACATTTTTCGCCTTGATGTATACTCCCCCAAGGCTCTGCTTTTATATCCTGCCGTGCAGTGGGTGTAAATTCGTAATTTTACAAAACGAAACATTTGCTCGGATTTACACAATGCTGCTCACAAAACCTTTTTGAGCTATTTAATAATACTCAAAAATGTAAATAAATTTTTGCAATGTGTATGCATGCTTCATTTAAATGTCATTTTATAATTATAGAAAGAAGAAAATATTGGGTTCCTTTTACTTTTTTATTTCTATTTTTGTTTAAAGACCTGGCATATAAGTAATTTTTCTAATATTTTTCTACACATTAAGTCCAAGTTATTGCAAATATGATATTTTTGTTATTCTACTTGAATAAATTTTTATGGTTTATAATATTCTAGCATCATCTAATAATTCTATACGTTTTCCCTTTTACCAGATGATTAATTGCCATTAATTTTTGATCCTTATTGGTCGACGTAAAATTTAGTATGCATATTGCAAGTACATAAAAAAAATTAATTTTTTTTATAATACTAATAACTAGCTTTATTATTTTAAGTATAGCTCTTCTGTAGTACTCTGATGTACATGTTTTATCATAACATTCTTAACAGTTGATAACTAAATGAGATATGTAAAGCATCATCTTTATTTCATTTCTATTTATTATTTTTGGAGTTTTAAGTTGTAGTGTTTTATGCCCGTGTGGGGTTGCTAGTCTCCCATCGGGCGCACTTCCAGGTGGCGAATAGGGGAATGCCTATCAGACATGATGGGTACCCAAAAAATCAAATACCTGGGGGTGGATGAGAACTAGTACAGCAGCGTCTGACTTCATTGGAGAGGTTACGTTTGTTCTACAGATTTGAAGTGTCTGAGTAAGTAATGGAAGCCCCCTGGATAACTACCCTAGATAATTACTTCCCCGCGATATCACTATAAAGAGAAACTAAGATATGACCTGCATATCTTATAAAAAGACTTAATATCATCATACTAGGAATAAGCGAATTAAAATGGTCAACCACAGGTACATGTTACAGAGAAGATGAAAAGCTATATTACTTAGAAAGCAACATAAATGATTAACATCATCGAAATGGTGTAACAATATTTGTGGAATAGAAATACAGAAAATATGTTAAAAATTTTATTCCAATTTCAGATAAACCAAAGTTACGAGGTTAACCCTTTAATATAAACATTTTACAAGTATACGCTCCGATGTCGGATAATGATAAAGAAGTATAACAGTTGTGCGACAATATAGACGGCGCATTAAAAGCAACGGAAAGTCATGATACAACCTTCATTATGGGTAATTTTAATGCCAAAATAGAACAAGAACGGTGAGAAAGCTTAGTTAGCAACTATGGTTTTAGAGAGAGTAATAAGAAAGAGGGAAGGCTTTATTAGTTTTTCCAGGAAGAATAGATGGTAATTGAAGGATAAAAGAAAGAACTGGATAAACTAGAATATTCAAAAATTGATGGATGAACGCAGGAAGCATAAAAGAATGATATTAAATATAAAAGAAAACATCGAGAAATGATAGCAAAACAAAAATAGATAAAAGAAAATATGACCAGACGAAGCAGTCGAAAAAATCACAACATAAGTGAAATGTAGAAAAAGTTTAAAGAAATAGCAGGATTGCATAAGCAGTGATACCACACCAGTGTTGAAAATAACGAATAAACAGTGCATGTAGTTAAATTACATGACGTACTAACATTCACATAAAAACAGAAAAATTGAAAGGTCCACAAATATTAAAAGTAGAAGTGGAACACGCAGTGAAGATTTTAAATAATAAGAGGGTAACAGGACCAGAAATTCTAAAGCTACAAATATAGAAAGTTTGAATGTAGTAGTAGAATTATTGAAGTAGATATGAGTCCAAAGAACTACCAGAAGACTGGTTATTCATTCCCATGCCAAAACAATCGGTTACCAAAAAATGTAGCAATTGACAATTAATTAGCGTAATGAGTCACCTTTTGAAGGCATTTCTACAAATTAAACAAAGATGCGAAGAATACTTGGACAATACTCAGTTTGGCATCAGGAATGGTTTCAGTACACGTGAAGCATTATTGGCAGTTACAGTTCTTTTACAAAAATGTCGAGACCAAAAAAAGACGTGTTCGCTTATTTCATTCATTATGAAAAACCGTTTAACAAAGTGAGACATAAAGAACTGATAGAATTGCTAAAAACAGCTGGAATAGGAAAAAAGATCTTCGAAATATCAAAAATTTATATTGCGAACAAAGAGCATCAATACGGCTAGAAGGAAGTAAAAATTAGTAGAATGCGATAAGGCTGCATATTTTCACACTTGCTGTGCAATTTGTATTCTTATTCTATATTTAAGGAAGCATTAGACGGTGAAGAATCGGTAGTGAAGATTAATTAACATTAGATGTGCGGATGATACTGTGTTACTAGCAGATACCATTGAAGATTTACAAAAACTCCTAAACTAGGTTTATGTACACAGTACCGGCATATAATTAAGCAATAATATTGATAAAACTAAATTTATATTATTCAGTAGGCAACAGCACTTAGACGTCATTTTACAGATGAATAGTAACCAAATAGAACGAGTTAGTGCTTTTAAATTATCAAAGCTGTAATCTTTCAAAGGATCTCAATCCAGATCACCACTACCTTTAATTCCATAAAAGAGCATTATGTATCAACGTACTGAATCTGCAACTTTGACAACACATGACAAACTGCTACATATGGTCAGTATTGTTATACGGAATGTTGGACATTGAAAATAAACACGATAAGTAGAATAGAGAAATTCAAAATGTGGTTATACAGAAGAATACTGAAGATTTCACGGACTGATCATGCGTTAAATAAGAGCTAACAGGGACAGAGAATTATTTATCACCATTAAACAACGGAAAGTGGCTTACCTGGGTCATATATTGCGAGAAAAAAATATCAAGTGCTACAACTAATTATAAAAGGAAAAATCAAAGGCAGTAGAGGACTTGGAAAAAAACAGATGAATGAAGAATATAAGAAAATGGAAAGGTTTAAGAACTACAAAAAAAATTTGTCGCAGGCAGAGGATCTTAAAGCATGGACCATACTGATCGCCAACCTCTAGAAGACTGTAATGGTACTTAAGGCCAGGTTCTCATCAAGAGGTTTCAAAAATAGATTTTTTTGCATTTTTTCATAGCTAATTATGTGTAGAATATATTCCCAGAAAAGTTCGTTCTAAATTATTTTTTAAAAAAAATTATAGCAAAAAAGTAGCGCGTGTTTTCCGTAATATTTTTGAATTTTCCACCTTTACGACCATACCATGGGTGACCATGGCAAGTATAGCTACCTCGAGTGCCACCAGATGTCGGAATATATGCTATTACTTTATAGATGTGCTTCTATATATACTAATATCAACGGTTATAGCGTGTAGTGTTAGTCGACCACGTGCTCCGAATACAAGCAGTTCGTGTACCAAAACTTTAAACGCGTTTTACTCGAAACCCCGTTTTTCAAACTGGGCAGCACGATATCTCAAAAACTACTGAATATATCGCTATTTTGTCTTTTGTATTTCAAAGTAGATTAAATTTTCTGGAGGATGAATCTAAAAACAATTAAATTTATTATTATTTATATTTTTTACAGCACTTTAAAGCGCGAAAACGCGACACTAAACTTTGTATGTCCGCCATTTTTTCAATTTTTGACTTTTTGTTGGTTTTGTAGGTAAAACCTGCAACAAATATAATATATCTAATAAAAATATTTGGTTTTTTGATTTCAGATTATAGGAACGAGCGTTACAGTGCTGCCCGCTTGGATACTTTTTTTTTAAGACTGCCACGTTTCAGTACAAATAAACAATAATTATTACATTATTTTTCAATATAAAAAATGTTTTTCCATACTTTAAGACCTATTAAATAAGAACCAAAAACATTGAGTTCCTCATTTATTTCCTTCCATGGAAGAAAATTCGAGACAATAGTGTCATTTTTGGGTCGCTAGATGAGAACCTGCCCTTAAAAAAAGGAAAAGTGTTTTATGGTATTATATACTCACTTGTCTTTTTCATCTTTAAGTTTTAAACCTATACACCAAAAATATACAAATACAAGCGAAAATATAAGATAAGAAATAACAAATAATCAAAAAAATCAGCATAATTCTTAATGTACTGCCAGTGCAGTACAAAATGACTAAAATATTTGACTTTCATTATTCACGTTTCATTCGCTCAAAGACATCTCAAAAGCAACTTTTTGTTGGAAGAAATTATTCTGAATAGCTCTCTAAGTCTTCAAGTAATAAAGTAGTCTTTACGTTAATCCATCGCCTCCTGCAGTAAGCCTACGTGGGTGTATCGATTTTTTAAATGTTTTTTTTTTCTGTAAGGTTTCTAAAATTACCGCTTTATTATAACAATATCAGAGCAAGACGCAACCTCAGATTATTATCAATTTTCTTGACAGAAATAACAATACTGTTATAAAGACTTGGACACAGTTCGAAGGCAACACCCTTAAAAAAATCCAAGCGTATGCGTATCATAAATATTTTTTGAAGCACGAAAACTAATTCGAACCAATCACCGACATCACCCAAGAACCAGTGTAATTTAAGAGAATATTTATATTATTCATCTTTTTGATGGTGGTCTCTAAACTCTTCTAAGGTCAAAATAAGCTATAACGATGTTACCCTGCTCCACGACAACATACGTCGCTATACAATTGTCCAAACTTAATAAAAATTAAATATTTGTTCCAGATTACCCCAAAACTTCCTTCTTGCAGTCCAGAGGTATCGCCCTCCAATTATCATTTATTTGGCTACTAAAAGGAGCAAGGAAGACGGAGAATTAACCACGATTTTGCTATGCAAGTTTTCCTACGCACCTTCATTTAAAGAAAAATCTAGCAATTAAAAAAATACCTGTAAATAGGAAAAAATTTGTCTCTAAGTTAATGTTTAAAAATAACTTCATATTTTTACTTCAAAGATGCTTTAATAAAATTATAAAAAAATATTTTATTTTATACTTGATTCACTCTTGTACATTTAACGAATACATTAGCATGTAATACACCTATCTATCTATATGTATGTTCGAATAGGTTTCCGATATATATATATATATATATATATATATATATATATATATATATATATATATATATATATATATAAATACACCATCTCCGTATCGTTAAAAATGCAGAGTTATCTCTCCCTAGACACTCCATTCATGCTACCCGTAGAAACCTCGCTAATACCAATCTGGAACATTATAGCATTTTCCATAAATTAAGTTCCTCCAACATCCATTCTATTATTTGGGATAAGTTCTCTAGGATAATAATAATAAACCGACACCCAGAAACGCAAATTTTCGAAGTTGTGCTAAAGTAAACTTTTTAATACCTAACCATCTCTGACTAATACCACGGTACATAACCTTTCTGACTACCCTGTAAGCGACTCAGCTATTTAGGCTGTAGAAAAATGTTTTATTTTTGCTGTAACGCCAAATCGCATTCATATTGAACACTTTATATCCCAAATAGAATCATCTATTTCTACTCTTTCTGAAAATGTGGCAAATTAAACTAGCCCGATGTAGCCAAAGTGTTAACTACAGCCGAACTACCAGAACCAAATATCATAACCTCCGAATTACGCGCCTTAAAACCCCTAAAACAAAATAATTATATTACAATTTTATAGGCAGATAAGGGCAACGCTATAGTGATACTAAATACAGCATATTACATCGGTAAAATGTAAAATTACCTTGAATATTGTGATTATCGCCAAGTAACCTATAATCCTACCACCTACCTCGAAAATAAAACCAAAATCCTATTTAATAACTCAAATCTATCATCTGATACTAAGAAATTCCTGATACCTCTAGAACAATCTTCCAGAATTCCTAAATTACATGGTCTGCCAAAAATTGATAAATAGAACATTCCTTTGCGCCCTGTGGTTAGTAATTTTGGTTTTTCCACTCACAACCTAGCTAAATACCTTGCCAAGACACTTCAACCTCTTACAGAGCTGGAATCATCCTATACCAGAAACTCCTATCATTTCCTAGAAATACTCAAAACCTTCCCTACTCGCAAAAGTAACATCAGGATCAGCTTTTACGTCATCTCTTTGTTTACAAATATACCAATTTCTGATACCCTATAGTTATTGAAGTCAACCTATAAAATAAATAATAATATCTTCTCCTTAATTAATCATTGCCTATCCAATACTTACCTTCCAAAATAAATTTTACTAATGGTGCTGCTATGGGTTCCCCACTTTCACCTGTTCTCATTAATCTTTTTATGACCGATTTCTAAACACAGGTCTTTACCTCCTTTCACCTTAAAGCTACCTGCTGGATGCGATATGTTGATAACACTTTTGTTATCTGGCCTCATGGACATCATACCCTTACAGAATTCCTTTCCCACCTAAACCAAATTCACACCAATCTCAAATTTACCATGGAAGCCTAACAAAAGGATTTCTGTTTTATATCAGAGGTATCATTGATAAAATAAGCCGCATACTAATGAGGCAATAAGTACGGTCTTTAGACCAATAATCAAATATTTGGATTTATTCGCTGAGCAAAGAATCACTGCCCCAATAAATCCCAAGTATTTTATTAAATACCTCGTGGAGACTGCCAAAAAACCTATATAGGTCCAACCGAATATATGAGCATTCTCTGGGCGTACGAAAAGGTGATAATGGTTTGACAAACATAACAAAGGAGCAGGCCACAAAATTAAATTTCCGAAGGCTAAAACCATTGGTCCTATTTACCTGAGGCAATTGAAGTAAAAAAACACACACGATTCCTAAATATAATCATATGGAAATCCCTCATTACCCGCACCCTCAATTACACAATAATCTTAAACCAAAAAACTTTTTCCAACCTAATGCATCTTCCGCCAAACAACATTTTCGCCAAACTTTTCGTAGCTCTCTTTGGGGAATAGACAGATTGAAACTCCGAGTGAAGAGCTAAACTCTTAAAAATGGCATTAAAGGTAATGCCGAAACGTCGCAATCTTGAAGTAAATTGTTCAAACATAGTTAACCGCGGAAACCTATCCAAACGTATAGACCGCACGAAACACTTATAAAAATACATTGCTCGCAAAAAGGTATTTGTCCTAGGCGGACAATTTTTCACCCGCTTTCCCTCAAATTTTTGAAATGTGGGAACGTAAAATAATTTATTTACAAATGATAACAATGAGATAATACCTTACAAAAGTAAGATATGCAAAACGGTCTTGAAAATAGGCAACCAAACTTACACTCAAAGTTTAACCACGCTACATTTCATATCAGCTCTCTTTTTTTACTTTCTATTCAAATGTATAGTAGATTGAAAACGCTAATAAACTTATGGTGTCAACAGTCTCTCCTTGTATCTAATGTATTTCTACTTATCGCCAAAGCTCATTTCTTTGACAAAGAATATGACTAATTGTTTACTTGCAAAAAAATTGGCCGCAGATCTATCAATAAATATAGCTTTCATCGACACATTTTAGTAATTGAGCCTACTTATTTACTAATAATAACTAAAACCTGCAAATGTTGTGCTTTACAACAACATTCTAAAACTTCTGAAGTTATATATAATGCCATCAGTAATTTCCTATTATCCGAAAATTTATTCAAATTACAATTATACAAGAAGAATGTTGATCTAATGATGACAATCCAAATGTGATATTGGTCTTCTTAATTTTCCGCCTCCAAATTTATTTGTCTAAAACCGCCGCTTTCTGTATGTCTCTTTTTATTTTATCTTGCTGGTAGACCTCTGGTCATCTTACTGATTTTTCTGGTTTCCTTAAAACATCTTCCTTGCTCATTTTTTTGAACATACCCAACCCATTTAAGTTTCCTTAGTTTGATGGAATTTGAACCATCAACTTCCTTGAATATATCTTGTAGTTATATCAGATTCCCTACAGGTCGCTCTTCTTAATTAAGCCACACATCTTCCGCAGGATCTCTCATTTTAACGCGTATATGACAGCAATTGCTCTTTATGGCAATATCCATGTATCGTCTTTACAACACAGTGCTGGTCAAAGTATAGTTTTGTCTTGAATTTTATTTTTCTTTGTATACATGGATTGACATAAGGCTGTTTTGTTTGCGTTATTAATTCGCCGTTGGTTTTCTCATTTTGTTTGATTTATTAAAGGTGTTGGCGCCCGTCTTATATATACATACATACATTCACTATTTTAAAATTATTGTCTTCTACTGTTATGTTTTGACCTCTTGTTTTATTGCTCCATAGTCGAGGCCACACTTACGCTCTACCGTTTATTCGTACATGAATGAGACTGGGGAGCGACGGTTCTACAACATCTTGACCAATCTCCAAAGAGAGTTGTCAACCACATCAAGGGCTTTCCTAAGCCTTATGGTGGTGTTCTACAACGGCGGCCTTCATTTCCGCAGCGAGTTTTTTTTTGTATTCCTTTTGGTCTTTGGAATCTAAATATCTACAAACGCTATTGCACCTGTTTCTTCTCTTCGATCTACTTCTTGAGTTTTTGTGGGAAGAGGTTCCTCCCATCTCCAGCTCGGACAAAATTGGTGGCGAATGTGATGGAGTTCTGGATGGAGGTCGTGAGGTAACGTACGGTCTTCAACAGTAAATCATAGGTGTGCTGCATGTATGCGTATTTGAGGATGGTTATATAAAAAAAGTCTACGCCACCAGTGACACTGTAGCGGGTGGACTCTGGGGCCCACCACCACGATATTACGGGGCTGGATATACTCAAACAGCGTCCTTCCGTTGGTATTCGTCACTCGGCTGCTCCAGGAAGACTTCAAATCCTAATTGGGATGCCATTCTCTAATACAAGAAGGAGTTGTAAGTGGCGGCAACTCTTATAACATTCTGATATATTGTTTGGAGACGTACGACAGTAGCCTCCAGGTAGTTAGTGGCCAGGAGCGAGACTTTACAAAGATGGCAATTTCCCTTGGTGGTCGTTGTGGTGTCAGGTATAATTTGGCCTCTGAACAACGTCTCTCCTTTTGAGATAGGTTTCGTTGAGCAGAACGACGTTCCAATTTATATCTGACGGCAAATTACAGGGGCTGATCTTTCTGCCCCGCTTGCATTGCAGAAGGTCAGCTGCAGATGAGCAAGTTGTGTAGCCTCCTATCCATAAAGAGACCGGTGATGAGCTCGCCAGTATTATTGGCTCCACTCAGAAACATCAACATTCCAGAAAGAAACTTCTCCAAGACTGGAGAAACTGCACGGGTTGGAAAACTGACATCTGAAGCGTGTGGAGAGCATCCTGGCGTAGGGTACTGCTGAACGTAGAATACGCTTGGTATCCTTGTAATTATTCGGGAACGCAAGACATCCCCGGTAGCTGGCAGGATATGTGTCTAAGCAATTGACACATACTACGGAAAAGCTGCTATCCGTAAAGTAGTCGCTAGAATGGTAAGAGGAGGGGGAGGAGCCGTTTACATATCGTGCTGGTGCCGTTGGGCATGCCCAAACCTTTGGCAGAGGTGGCACTGTCCAGCGATCTGCTTTTTTGTGGCTACTCCACACGCACTATAATTGAAGCGACTGGAATGTCTTGATCTAAGAAGTCAACCTTGAACTTCTCTTGGAAAATGGACTCGTGTATACCACGCAGTACTATTTGCCACAACTTCTAGGTAAGTAGCTACGTGTAATAAGGGATTCCGGCTGCCTCTATCAGTTGGGTAAGTTCCCGGTAGTCCTCCTCTATGGACGGCTGTATTAGTATAGATTCTGCCATGTTCTTGACCTTGGTGTAATTAAGGCTGTTTTGTTTGTATCAAGAATGCCATAAATCGGGTTTTGTCCCGCAAGATGATAGGTGTGACGCATGTGGATTGGGAAGAGTGCTCAGCTAGCATACCTTCACTTTCATCCATATCCATTTTGCTGTTAATATTACGAATTGCTTCTGCTGTCTTGCTTAGCTTAAAGTTTTATAAGAATATTGTACGTAATTGCTTCTTTTTCGTCATTAAATCAATAGACAAAAATAAAAAATTAAAAAGAAAAACTAATAGTACAGAGCAAAATGTGGACTTTAAATAATATAAAAATCGACATTAATTTCCCAAAATCTACAGCATACAAATTCTTAACAATTACCAAAGCAAGGGATTATACAGCTACAGTAGTCATAACATCTGTTCCATAAACTCAAAGTTCAAAGTTTTATATCAATTGGTATGTCGTATATGTTAAAAATATTTTCAAAAATATTCTCCGTCTTATATAAAATATCATCGTGTTTCTACGACTTTTGGCTGTATTCTGCTTGCTTTAAGCGACTGTGCTAATTTACATTGAAATGGTACCAAGAAAAAATCCAATAAATTGTTCAGAGATGGTGGAAACATTGGGCATTCGTAAAGCGTAAACTGAAAAGCACTAAACAAGCGTCAAAGAACTCTGAGGTTAGACGAAAAACAGGTTTCGGTCGCAAATTCAAGTACCCAACTGGATGAGCCATAGTAACAGAAAGGTAGGCCAACTTATCTATTTCGATAACAGTTTCTAAAGTAATCTTAAAAATTTATAATTAACATTTCAAGAAACGAATATAATATAATAAACATTGATAATTTGATATTGTTTTCAAATTAGGCTCATTTTTGCTTGCTTGAATTGTAGTGTGACAAACTTCATTAACTAACAAAACTAATATAAATTATTTTATCATTATCACAATCATAATTATATTTGATGCCAAAAATTGATAATTATTAAAAAATATAAAAAATATTTAAAATTATATATCAAGTTCATGAACTTCAGTAATCTATCCAACTCACAAATTTTAATTTTATTTAAAGATATAGGTTAATTGAATTCAAGAAAACTATAAAAATCATTTATATTATAAGGTTAAATTATAAATTTGTAATTCAGTTTATCATGGAAACGAAAGTTTTCAAAATTTATTCCATTTATTTATTGGTAGCTATTGATAGGCCATTATTCCGTTTTTAAGCTTCTAAAATATTTCTTAACTATACATTTTCATATTGACATAAAACGTTTGCCGAAGTTTGATAATAAAAAAGTATCACTCCTTAACTGCAAATCTCTAATAAGCTATGAAACTCGCTGTACTGTAAAATCTACAGTTGGCAGTTTGCAAAGAGCCAATCCCTTAACGCTGTATAGGCGTACGCACGAATGGAAGCAGGAAAGTTTGCGCCTTTATCTGTAAGTCCAGGTAATGGCTGTTTTGCATGTACACAAAAACTGAATAAAGGTCGGGTACAATTTGTGGTCTTTCGGGGCAAGTCTGCACGAAAGCAAAGGAAGACCGGATTTAAACCCCAAGGGCTTTCTTTTATCCGGCTATTTATGATTTTCGCTTTCTGACTACTGTTTTCACTACACATTTTATCTGGTACGCTTTACCACATGCTCGTATATTAAAGTTGGTAAGAGCATTCTTGCGAGGATAAAACGATCGTTTTAAAATTGAATTGAATTTATAAACTTCTGTTAATTTACTTTTGATGGGTCTGTGCCTAATAACTGCTTATTACTATTTGCTAAAATAATCATTTGCAACTTAATTAAATTATCATTTATTCATTTATGTGTAAAACAAATACAATAAAAAGTTTTTGATATTACGGACGAAATAAATAAATATTAAAATAATTTATCTAAATAATATTAAAGCTTTTTTATTGGATTTCATTATAGGTACTACCTATTGCGAAAACCCACATGTTACTATAGTTTTCGGTTCCATCTCAAAACCATTCTCTATTCAAAACTTTAGATGAAAGAGAATGAAGATTTAACACGGCAGTCTAAATAGTTATAAGCCCAACATTGAAACAAGTATTTTTTCTGTTAAATTCAACTTTATTTTTTAACAGAGTCTCATTTTAATTTGACACACTATTTCCAGTGATTCTCCAACCTTTTTAATCCGTCCAAATAGTAGCTGGCGTCTCACCCCGCAAAGTAGTCGTCTACGGTTGCGATGGCCTCATTTTATGAAAATCTTTGTCTTTCGAGGTATACTCTGAGTTTAGAAAAACAAGAAATAGTCGTTAGAGGGCAGATCTGATAAATATGCTAAGTAGTGAATCAAGTCAAACTGCAATTCGTGAATTTTGGCCATGGCGATCGTCAAAGTGGCTTTATAGAAGATTACTTTCTTCCGTTTCAAATGGAGACGTTTTTCAGCCATTTCTGTCTTCAACTGGTCCAATAACAATGCGTAGTATAACTCCGTTACTGTTTTCTCTTTCTTTAAATAGTTTAGGAACAGAATTCCCCAACTATCCCCCAAAAGCAATCGCTATCACCTTTCCGGTTGATAAATCCGTCTTCGCCTCTTTTGGAGCATGTTTACCCTTTGCAGTCTACTATTTGACTGTTCCTTCATCTTAGGAGTATAATGGTAGACCCACGTTTCACCGACAGTAATAAATCGATGCAAGACGTCCAACTTGTTTTGCTAAAACTGCTTAAGGAGGACTTGGAAATGTTCAGTCCAATTAATGTTTGGTTCAAAGTGAGCAAGCGCGGAACCAAACGTGCGGACAGCTTCCTTGTGGCCAATTCTTCAGTCACTACATGACAAGCGCATTATTTCGATATGCCCACAGCCTCTGCTATCTCTTTAACCTTAATTCGACGGTCGTACAGTACCATTTGGTAAACTTTTTTGATGTTATCGGTAAAAGTCGCAGTTGTTCATCGTCCCAAACGCTCATCATCACTTGAGCTAGTACAACAATATTTAAATTTAGCTGCCCATTTTTTCACGGTGGCAAATGATGGGGCAGAGTCCCCGTAAACGCCGTCTAACTCGGCTTAAATTTGCGTAGGCGTATTGCCTCTTAAATGCAAGTACTGACATTGAGTGATACAAACGACTGTCAAACAACAACTGAACATCCAAAATGGCTAAAATTTTTAAAGATATATTTAACAGCATGCACGATTGTAGTAGCAGAACGGTTTTAACAAGTGGAGCCATCTTCATGCTGAGGCTCAAAACTGTTTAGACTTCCCACGTATATACAGGATTACCAAGGTAAATCTGGAACAATTACCTATTAGCTAACATCAAGTTAGCTTCACGTACTCAACAACTTACTATTGCCTACAAAATGATCCAAGTACACGACCGCAGAACCGCTATACTCAAACCCCCTCGCCAGCAGAAATGATTGTATGGTTCGGCTACAAAAGACCCAAGTTTAGGACATATCCAGAAGCGCAATGAATCTGATGGCGAAGAGGAGATAACTGCTGATAGAGCAACTCAGAGCAAGCGATATGATCGCAATAGAAGTGACACATTCGTCCATAAATTGAAAGAGAAAGTAGATCAGAGCCCAGGGCGGAACATAACTGACCTAGCAAAAGGAATAGGCATTGCAAGGTCGACAACCATTCTAGCAGTGCCTACAGGGCTTATACTTACCAGTCTTTCGTCTCAAGGAACTCCCAACAAGAAAAACAACATGGCTGAAAAGTTAAAGCCCAAGCACTACTGTTGAAAGACATCAAGCACGACGAAAAAAATATTATCCAAGACAGGAAGGCGAACCTTTAGATCTGCCAAAATGCCGCTGAAGTGCCTACCGTCATGTATCACTTTGTGATTGTGCTAAAACTAGTGAGCAACGAATAGGATGTAATGGGGCCCCTTATTCAAATAAGACCTAAAAGTAACCGTTAACAGCTATATCAAAGTGCTGGAGACAGTTGTCCTGGATAGTGTAGGTGACCGCTGAGAGGTACCAAGTGTTCCAGCAACACTCTTATCTAGTCCGCAGGCATGGTTAAATATACAACACTTTGTGTTACTGATTTATGGCAACCCACCAGGACCGACTGCAATTCTTTTGACAAGCAGGTTTGCGATGCGGTCGAAGCGAAGGTCAACGAGAGGCATTAAGGGCAGCTTAAGGCCCTTTATCATAAAGATAACGACACATATAATATAAGAAGGAATTTTTGTTAGCCTGCAGTGAGTCTAGGTCCCCGGATTTAGAAGATATTGATAAAAGCTGCATTGAATAATATGATCTTCAATATTTTAGTTGTATTAAGTTTCATGTAAATTTGATTTTTCTTGTATTTTAATATTATTTCCTCTGTTTATCGATGGCTTTGTAATATAGAAATCTCCATTTAATATTGTATTTTATATTATTTATTAAATAATGTTAATTTTATTGATATATGTAATCTACATAATATAAGCAAAAAAATTACTACATTTGGTTAAGATTATTGCATACAAGGAACGATAAAATAAAGCTAAATTGTAAAATTCTGAAATTTTGGCGCCCACTCGATTTCAACCCCTCGCGAGACACCTCAAGCTGAAAAGGCGACAACAGTTGGAATCAATCTATATTCATATTTCTTCTCGGAGTTCAATCGAAAATTCATTTTGAGATCGAGTGCCCAGAGTCGCCGAGAGGGCGGCCTCTGAAAGGTGTCCTGATGTAAACTTTTGTGATGCGTCTACGAAATAGCCCCATTTACATATTTTTGTGGCACAGGAACGTTTCGGCTGAGTCTGCGGGGTATTTTTGCTTTTTTTATTTATACTGCCGGAGGACTTTGGAACTCGGATCATGAATGATTTATGTAATTCGAATTTGTACCGTGACTAGTTTTGCGCAAAGAACGGATCGGCCGCGCTTCCTCCCTCAACAAGTTTTAAGTTACGATTTCGCGGGGAATTTGCTGTATTTCATTTAGGGGGATTGCGCGCTCGGTAGTAAATCCTCTGCACGTATAAATGTTTACATAAAACGTACGACGAAGTTGGAATCTTCGATTTCACTTGTTTCGGCAAAGCTTTCCTTCTATTACTTTCGTTCTGTTTATAGTCTGCGCAACTTTATGACGTAGCCGTGGAATATTGCCGAAAATATATCTATGTACTGGTAATGTGGAGCTTTTAATATTTTTAAATTATTATGTTTAATTTATCCTATAACAGAAATAAAGTGCGCCCAGTACACTGAAAGTCTATTTTAGACACCTACAAAATTTTATCAATCTTAACCTCATATCACATCAGTTTTTTTTCCTTTTGCATTTTCTCATTTTCGCATCAGATTGCAATATACATAATGTATGTTCCATTAACCTTTTTGCTATCTAGGCTGTTAGGTGCAAGATATATGTGAATATGTGGGTTATTTAGAAGAGACATTTACTCGTAGATTGCGCCCAGGTGGGTGCTTTACAACATTCTTGTAAATAACGGTTACTTTTGTTTTCTCAAGCGCGTGACTTTCATTAAATCGAAAACAATATTTCTTAAACTCATTGCTAATTATTGAATTACCTAAAAATTATTTTAACTATTTTTAGTGATATTGTACAAACGTACATAATGTAAACTTTAATAAATTAAAACAAAATCTATTTTTACAAAGCAAATTACTTTGCATAGATTGTAGCTACACTTTATTATTTATACTTTATGTTATTTTTGAGTACATATTTCGTGATTTCTCGCTTGAGTTTCAGAGCACTCGAATGTGTAGGCGTCCTTCCGCTGCAATAATACCAGCGCGGGCCAACGCGTGGCAAGTTGTTTATTTATTTTGAAAATGTCAAGTGCAGTACTATACATTTAATAAGTAATAAGCGCACGGATTTCCTCTTATAAATTGGATTTAGAGTTACCTTTGTTTTTACTTATTCTGTGCACACCACCAAGTCCATTATATCAAACTGCCCCAGGAAACTACGAATTCACATTCAACTTTTCTAATTATTAAGGATACCAATTTCAATAACAGCAAATTCAGTATAGTAGTCAGCCAAATTTACAACTCCCATATGCAAATTATTAATGCCACCTTTCTATACACCAAGACAACAAGTAATTAATGCTTCAAACAAAAATAAATTTAAAAGTGCAGAAAGGATGCAAGTTCTGTAAACATTAGTAAAATCAAGGCAAACAATTAAAATAATAATATACAACTCACAACCATTATTGTGCCAATCAAGCAAGCACATCAAGTAGATTTAAAGTTTTTTCACAAATCACAAATTAAGAATAGACACTCAATAATCAAAACCCAAAATTGTTAAACCTCCACCAATTTACATTTATAAAGCAAATAATTGTAATGTCCTAAGTGGTGATACGAAATCTTTATTAGACCATTTTAACAGAGAATATCATAAAAGAGGTAAGTGCCTTGGACACATAGTTCACTACCTATATCATTATTTATGGTTGATCTACAACCTAAATCTCAATTGAACCGTTTAAAAAAATACCGCACCTTAACCCATTTGTTGTTAGAACTGTGGACATACGAAGGCTTATTGTAGTAGACTTTTCGCCTGTTTCAAATGCGGTGTACAACACAAAACTTTTACATATAAGAAATTCCCCAACACTCCAATACACAATCCATCATTATGAGTTGGAATCTTATCAAACGATTAAAATTTAAAGTGTAAATATAAAGCTTCAAACTTATCCTTATCATCTAGAATTTTGTCTCCGCTGAAGAATAAAAGAGTTTCTGAGAGCTTTTAATACAAAGCATTGCGAGCTATCCAAAACCTCAATTATAGTTATCTTTCAACCGTTAAGCCTACCAATTGGCTTATTGATACAGATAAACTTTTAGACCTGTTTAATTTTGCCACAATTAATGGTATGGCAAATACTTACACCAGAGTAGAAGATAACCATGATCTATCTTCTGATTATTTCCTAATAATTACCTTAAGTGCAACAATAATTAATAACCTATTTTAAAACTTTGCACTAAGCCACTTCAGAAGCTAACTGGACAAAGACTCAATCTTACTAAATAAATTAAAAACATCCAAGACCGTAACAAAATATTCGATGACAGATATACAAAACACTGCTTGGCAAGCCACGCCAAGCCCAGCAAACAAGCATTCGAAAATCACTAATATCCCATGCTACATATAATATCTTATTGTTGAAAAACGTACGGTACGAAAGACGTGGCAAAAAACTAAAAATAGACAAAACAAAACCACACTTAGTAGTTACTCATCAATTACATAACGCGTTAATAGAAGTACTAAACTATATATTCCAACAATACATTACTTTGCTCACTATAAAAAGTAACGAAAAAGTTTAAACACAGAACACTTTACTAATATTTTTACACCACAACTGTAAGTAAATAATGATAACACTGAAATTGCATCGTTTCTGGATACTGCATGCTTTTTTCGGCAGATGAAGTACGTCAATAAGTCCTAATCATCAATATTCGTAAAGCCCCGGGGCATAAGTTGATAGCAAGAAATGTTTTATAAAACCTTATTAAAAATAAAAAAGGTTTTATAAAATTCTGTATCCGAATATTATGCAATTACCTCTGGATTCCCACAATACAGCGTATTAGTATCACTACTATACCTGTTGTGGACCTTTGATACATCTATTACAGGCAACATAATAGCTATACTTACCGATAATACAGCTATTCACTCAATTAACAAAACGATCAATCAGCAGAGGTTACGTTCACCAATAGACCAGATTTGGACCAGAAGTTCACCTGGAACATTAAACAAATAAACTATTAATTTAGGAATTGGTAGCCAAGTAGTAGTTAATATTAGTGACTTGACCGGTTTTTTCCATTAAATTGAGTTTTTTATTGGGGGTTAAAAACTAGTCAAAACAGCTGAAACGTAAATTTTCGATAGTCAAAATGGCGGCTTTATTGTGACGGCATATTTAAAACGCTGCTTAAATGGTGCAACAAATGTTCTCCTCAAAGTTACGCAAATTGAAAGCTACTACATTGACAAAATGATAATAATTATCTGTTAAGTTTACGGTTTACCATAAAATCTTAAAAGACTTAAAGTGTTGCTCAAGAACTATTTGCTGATTTTCTTTAAGGACGACTTAATAAGCATCGTAGTTGCCGCCACGATTGAGTTCACCTTAGAAGCTTCTTCCGACAATGTTTTCAGCTGTTTGTTTTGATCTGAACCTGATTATCCCTGGCTTTTGGCAACTGAACAGAAAACAAAGTCTTATGATTAATTGATTAATACAAACATTTTAACAAATTATTTTATTGTAAAGTCCAAAGACATTTTGGTGGTCCGATATACAACTTTTTATTTTTTAACGTGAGTTGCCAAGAAAGGATTGTAACATATCCTAAAATACAAAGTTGTAAGAACTTACTCCACTAAATAGGACCGAAGAAGATTTAGTACGTTTTCAGAGATGAAGTCTTTGCTATAGAGGAAAATTTAATAAAATATTATCGTCTTTACTACAAGAAGGAGTTAAATCAAAGAATTATCAACTATTGAGTCTATAAAGCAGACAGAGTTATTAAAAATATCTTTAGCAAAACTTTTTCTATTTTCTGTCTACTAGTAAAGCAGAAAATATTTCACTGATAACACCAACAGTTCTTTTTTATTCAGAGCCGTTTAACCTTTGTATCCGATAACACTGCAGCCTCATCGACTTATTATACTTTTCTTATTTTCTCTATTTTCCTTGTTTCTTGTACTAACCTGTATAAATGCTGTATTCTTCTCGGTTTATTATTAGTTTTTTGTAAATAGCTTGCTTTTGTGAACTAAAACCTTACACTCGCAAAAATGGAGATGGCGGTCTCTGATTCCCTGCTACATTTCATACAGCTCAAGTCTCCATTGTACAACTTTATTTTGTTAAGGTGTCCTCTGAGAAAACAGTACTCTGCAAGGAGACCTATTATAATTCTTAACTCATTCCTCCTTTGTACTAAAACTTCTTCAGTTTTTTACGAGATAGCCCTTTTATGAAGGTCATTCCATTTGTTCGTCCCGGTATATGTTTCCAGTATTGTTATGCCGTTTCTTGACACATTCTCTTTTTCAACTCTGTATTATACCTTCAGATTCGGTGCCTGCTATAAAGTTGATAATTCTTTTTGTGGTAGTCTATCAGATTCCTCACTGTCTGTAATTCCACAGTACTCTGGTATCGCAACAGAGTAAACTATTTGTAATCGCCCTGAGTTCTCCACCATATTCCCAGTACTAAAAGTTATTCTGTCACATATTGTACTTTTTTGAACCCGTGGCCTAATTCAACTGAACTTTATTTTTCATATATTAAATGTTGTAACAAATTGGGTTTAAACAAAAACGTATTCACTTAGTTTCTGGAGAAAAGTAGCACATCAAGTCTTGAATGTCTAACATAAAGAAAGCAAAAGTATTATGCATAGTATATATGGGTTTTCCACTATTGAGCTCCCATTTTAAATTTGTTTAAGTAGATTTTTAAAATTTTTACTAGGGTGTTATATATCTAGGCTTTTTTCTTGTCGGATTTCATACTATCAAAGGAAATAAAAAAGGCATATAAACTTTCAGTGTATCTATCAACATCTTTGAGTTTTAACAGCAATTTTGTACACTTTTAGAATAAATTGTTTAGTCAAATAGAGCTTTTATGTGTTATTCATGTGAAGTTTACTTTTACTGTACTTTATTGGAGTGTTTTGTCGTTTTTATTTTCTTCCTATCTGTTTACAAAAAAAAAAATAGTAAAAACAATAAAATGGTTCAATTTAATCATTCATGACTTTTGCACATTACTAGGTTGAATCCCGAAATTTAGCACACACTTGCACATCACCAGATAAGTTGAGACGGAATATGGGACTAATAACTTACTTTCTAACAAAGTGGCAAATAAGTTTCTCAATTATTCTATTTTTGGACTTTTTGATGTGATAAGGAGAGGTAGTGGCACATTAATGTAATTATATTGGTCAAAATCACTATGACTAATGTAGATGGTTGCAAGAAAATGGAGCCACACATGTTCACTTCTACCTATTTTGAAACCCTGTATCTTCTGATTCATATGTCGGATGCACTTATGTGTAGTATAGTTTATAATACCTTGCTTTGTCATTGCACAACATGGACAATCTTTAAATATAGAGAAAGTACGGGGGCATTGTACAAATTGTCCCCATTTTATCATTACTAAAAAAAGTGTATGTTAACCGTCACAAAAGTTGTATTACTCATTATTTTATAAATCGGAGACGGAATTATTTTAACATATTTTTCAGGAACACAAACCAAAACTTAATGACATAAGTGGAATTACAAGAAAATGAGACAATAAAATGCTTTGTTTGCTCGAGTTTCAGCTTCAGTCTTTTAGATGTTATTAGTCCTATATTCCGTCACAACAAAGCTAGTAATGTTATATAAGTATGTACTAAATTTCAGTAATCAACCTAGTAATGTACAAAAATTATGACTGATTAAATTAGACTATATTTGGTTTTTACTGTTTTTGATTTTTTTGATAAACAGAGAGGTCATTGGGAGCAACTGCCAGGGGAAATGTATAACTCATACTACACCATGTGGTAATGTATTAAGAACACCCAACTTTAAAAAATTTAAGAGTATGAAATGTCCGATCAAGAAAAAAGGCTCTGTGCTGAGACTAAAATGGCAATAATGTCAAATTTCTACGTAAAGAAATGAGAAAAAACAAAATTAAACTCGATATAGTAATTTTTACAAAAGTTCCAATCATTGACTTTTACTTTACTGATCGAAAAGACACTGTTAATAGTAAGCTATAATCGAAATTCCCGAAGAAGTTCTTAACATGCAACAACGCTCTTTTTACACTTTCTTTACCAAAGAGAGAGGTAAGTCAAAATGTTTGTCTAAAGAAATGTTTTTAACAAGACCGTTGAATTCTTTTAGTTTAGTATTAAGAATTACTTTTAGTTTAATTGTAAACCTTTATCTTTATTAAGCTCAAAGAACAAAAGTGGTATAATGAAAAATTGTTCTCACAGTTTCAAAGGAATTTAATCAACCATATTTTATAAAATTCAATCGGTTAAGAATATTGGTCTATAAAAAAAAGAAGAGAAGTCATGGCATGAAAATTTAAAAGTAAAACTATGAAAACTGACGTAGTATAGATTTTTGAACCAAATTCTTGGTTCTACAAGTATACATCCAATTGGTTATCTATGTTGTATATCCTTACTAATATCTTATTAAGTGAATAAATTCTATTATTACTGCAAACTATTTTCTCTTCCTCAATTTGTTTATGTGATTAAAGTTTAACAATCTTTAATTTAAATATATTTATTAAAATCTTTAACCAGTATTTAAACATTGCAGTTAAATGTATAATGCCCAGATATATGTTACCTAGCAAAAAATTGTAAACAGATTAAAACTACGTGAATTCAATATAATTATTATGAGCGGAGTCTGATATATTAATAAAAGAAACAGAGACTATATTAAACAGACGATAAAAGTATTAGTATAATTAAGCTAAAAGGAAATAAATTAATTACTAAAAAGCGTCAAAAGGATTTTTTAATTATAAATTAATCGACTTTAAAGAAGTAAATTAAAAAAACTCATTTAAGTTCATCTGCTTAGTTAACGAGTTAATATTAATTTAGCGAACAGCTTTAAGTTAAAAAATATAATTATATTTAAAGACAATTTCTTGTTGCGATAAATAATTTTTTATTGCTGATTTTAATCCCTTTTTTGCGTCACAAAAATGGACTATAAGTCATAAAATATATTACATTCTTTTGTGTTTGTTTCCAGTTAATAAAATATTTAAAACTGAATTTTGAGTTATCTTAATTATTTTAATTATTCAGTTAATTACAAATTATTTTATAAGTTTTGTGTAACAATAAATATTATTTTATATGGATTCTATTTTTTTCAAAGACGACGTGGAGAGATCTACTTCTCTACGATCATTCGAGCGCCACCTGATCTGCGGTCAGTTCAAATAAACAGTTCTACTTTTGCTGATAACCAAGTGAGAAAAATCTGCAAGCTAAATTTAATAATTATTAAGATAAGAATATTACACAAAAATAAAATCGGCTTTGAATTTTTTCCTCTGTTTAATATATATGCAAAATTTTTAGGTCAACAAATTAAAACTAATTTTCCCATGTCGACCTTATAACCAAGCATTAACAGGATTATACCGCAAACTAATATGAACTATCAACCAACACTGAATCAGTAATAATTTAATCTGCAAATGTTCAACTAAATCAAAAACTTGATTTTCAAGCTGAACTATCGGATACGGAACAGCACAGGAAACACTTGACTGTTCTCCAACGGAAGAAGTAAGCGAAGAAGACCTTTGTAACACCCCAGTCATAGCAAGTGATAAAGAAATAAAAATAGTGCCACACAAAAACTGACAAAAACACTGAAACAGAATCTGTGGTATCCATAATTACACATCCATTAATAACACATCACTCAATAAGTCCAGGGCCTAAGCAATAAAACAACAATTTTTGTAAAAATTCTTCTTTACTCTTCAAAATAGTCTCCTTTGGCGGAGATACAATGATACCAATGCTTCTCTAACTTTTCGATGCCATCCTTGTAGGACGATTTATCTTTGTCTTCAAAATAGGCTTCAGTTTCGGCGATGACTTCCTCATCCGAGCCAAATCTCTTGCCACGGAGCACTTTTTGAGATCAACAAACAGCCAGTAGTCGCTGGGAGCCAGATCTGGACTATACGGTGGGTACAGAAGCAATTCGAAGTCAAATTCGTGCATTTTTGCCATTGTGCCAGGGTGCATGGGCTTTGTGAACCATAATTTTTTTCTTAGCCAAATGAGGTCTTTTTGCAATTTCCAGTAATAGTCGCTGTTGATTGTTTTTCCATGTTACATATAGTCGATGAATATTATACCGTGTGCTTCCCGAAATACAAATGCCATAACCTTGCCAGCTGACTGCTGCGTCTTTGGTCGCTTTGGACGGCTTTCACCGGCTGCTCTCTAATCAGCAGACTGCTGATTTGATTCCGGAGTAAAATGGTGGATCTATGTTTCATCTATTGCCACATATTTGCGAAAAAACTGCGACTTATTGCGCATAAATATGCCCCAACAGCGCTCTGAACCATCAATTCGTTGTTGTTTTTGTTCCAGTGCGAGCAAACCCGGCACCCATTTCAAAAACAGCTCTCTTATACTCAAATGTTTGTGTATAATAGTGAAAGCACTACCTTCTTATATCTTCAAAGTTCAGCTATTTCTCTCAACTTAATTTTGCAGTTGCCCATAATGATTTTTAGGGTTTTTCGATGTTTTCTTTAATAACTGCCGCATTTGGACGTCCAGGGCGTTCACTATCATTTGTGTCTGTATGACTGCGTTTGAAGTTAGCCAACCAACGTTTAATCGTTGTTTCGGATAGAGCAGAGTCCAGGTAACATTTGTCAAGCCACTGCTTTACTTAAACGGTATTTTTTTCATTAAAAAGAAATAATAAATCAACACACGAAATTGCTTTGAATTTATCGTTTTGATAATAACAAAAGTAGCGTCACTTAAAGCACTGTAACTCGGTAATAAATTGACCAAATGTCATGAAATTTTGACTGTAATATTTTGAAGGCTGCCACTATTAAAATATCATACAGATATTTGGTTAGAGGTTGCATCTAGTGGTTAGGCCCGGGACTTATTGAGTTATGTGTTAAATATGTGCATCAAACGTGCTCATTCTAATTCACATAACTATCAAAAATTTTAAATGTCCTTTCATTTATACATTTATGCACAAAAAGTTTTTATTACTCTATTCTCATAGCAAAAATTAAAAAAGAAATAAAAGCAAAAAAGAATACAGTATTTAACTTTAAAAATATAAGGCACAGAATTAGTAAACAACCACTAATGCAGTTCTATGTAAACTTAAAAGCCTAAGTAAATAAGAAAGACATTTATATTTTTAAAATTCATTGATTATATAAAAATATATAAACACAATCGCGCATGCACACACTCATTTACATTGCATTACTCAATTACTATTACAAGTAAGGAGACTATTTACGCAAAATTAAATTTTAACATTCCAAATGGCTTTATTGATGTAACGAATTTATAGTGGCTTTACTAGAATGTTATAAGCACTATTAGAGATTATAGTAAAAAACATCTAACGAGAATTTTAATATTTTCAACAATATTGTTTACAGTAACTACTCAGTTTTAAGTTTTCTATTTTCAACTAGTAACCGTGTAAACACAAATTTAGTGGAGCAATAAGAGGGAACCTTCTTTTTCTATGCATTGTTTTATGACGTACATATTTTCGACTGGACAAATTGTAAGAAATTAAATACTAAATTTAGCAATATAAAAACCGCTTATTACACTTTTTTAAAAAATTTAACAAAATTATTCTTCTAATATTGGCAAATTTTCATATTTTTTAAAATATATAAAAAATATAAGATAAGGTACAATTTCTTGAGTTTTTAATTTTTATAAATTATGATCGACATAACTAAAAAAGCAATATTGAAAAATTCTTTATCTAAATTCATCCACACTACACGAAGTAAGTAATAGATGTATAAATAAGTTCTCAGCTTTAGTCCGCCCTCTTGCGGTTTTAAAGCAATGACATTGGTCTCTCGAAACATTATGCGATTTGGCGTTTGATGCACATAACCTCAATAATCAGCTGCTGAAGCCACCAAAATGATTTGTGCTGCATATGGTGAGAATGCTGTAAGTCATGCAACGTGCACAAAGTGGTACCAAAGATTTCGCGGAGGAGAGTTTAGTCTTGAAGATCAACCACGCGCTGGACGCCCTCAAACATTTGACACGGATGAGCAGCAGACGCGTTAGGCTGGGAACTTCTCCCACATGCGGCATTTATTCCGGTCGTTACAGCATCACTTGGCTGATGCGCACTTCAAAACAGAAGAAGAAGTCCGAAAATGCATCGATAACTTTATCGTCTCGAAGCCAGTGATCTTCTATCAGCAGGGAATTCGCAAGCTACCCGAAAGATGGCAAAAGGTCATCGATGCCAACGGATAATACTTTGATACTTAAACTTTTTTTTGTTTGTTTTTAAATAAAATTTTAATTTTGCAGATAAAAGCTGAGAACTTATTTATACACCTATTAATTAACTATTGAATTTCTCAACGCTCCATATTTTTTACAAGGGCTTTACATTTAACTGCAAACTAAACGAATTTATAAACTAAAACTACTTATAGAAGGATAAAAAACTATTTGTATGTTTGTAACATGTTGAAAATGTTTAAACAGTTTTATAAAACCTTAATTACTGCACTTTCAAAATAATTAAGTTGCAGCTAACTTACAAATAGAAAATATGTCACTGCACACTCTTTTGAGATAAGATTACTATCTGAAGCAAATTTTTAACTAATATTGTTGAAAAATTATAAATTACTGCTAAATAAAACTAGTATAGCGTTACGCTTCCAATAGAACTTCAATCAAATTCAATTGAACAGTAATAAGAATTAAATCGTATTTATCATATAATATCCAAAGCCAAATATACTAGGAGAGTAACAAAATAGTTACAAGTAAAAATCACGAACGTCAAAAAGAAACAGCATGACTGAGCAGAATATTTGTATTGTGCATCATTTTCTTGAAGATGGCCATCAATTAACATCTAAAATTGCTTCTGAAATCGGAGTAAATTTCTCCGACAACGTCTGATCCCATATATGTTAGCTATCCAAACTCAACACAAAAATGAATAGTTGTTCTAGACTACACTACAAGATCCATTGTTTAAACCAGATTTATCGCCCTGCAAATATTAGCTGTTTGAATTACTAAAATAAACACTGTAAGACAAGATTTGACAATCATGTCGCTGTCAGATTATTCGCGCAAAATTGACTGGTATAACAATTATATTTCTTATGGTAATCAAATTATAAGGTTACACATCCATTAAAAAAATATGTCTAGGAGGTGTGTTGAAGTTATGGTTTTCAATTTTTTTTCTCTCAGAAACGAGAGTAAGTAGAGAAGATGCGGTTAATTTTAAAAGACGCGGGAAATATTTCTGAATTTGAACTACAGATGGCAAAACCATATAAATTAAATTACCGAAATACCAGTGAGTGTTATTTTGTACAGTTAAATGCAAACGTTTATTGTTCAATAACAACGTGTAATCATTCGCTTTCTCCTTTTGCGTGGCGAAACTTCTATCAAATTCATCGCCAATTGAGTGAGATATACGATAAAAGCTTTATGGATCTTTAATTACTAGGTTACTAGGTGCGAAAGTTTAATGAAAGTCGAGAATTCTATGAATCGAAGCACCCTCGAATCAACTGGAATGAAACATGATTGCGCGAGTGGAGCAAGTAATACGTAATATCAGAGTCTAAACTTGACATTTCTGTGGAATCTGTAGAATTTATTTTGCATTATGACCTAAAAATGTGAAAAGTTTCTTTAACGTGGATCTCACGAATGCTGACTGGCGAACACAAGGTTGTGCGAGTAGCAATCTCTCAAAATATATTGACACGTTATGCCGTTATGAATTTACGACCATGAAAGACACTCTACGTGGCGGCTCATTTTCCAATCGAGCCGCTGTTGCATTTTCCAGTGGGCAAAACAACCAAAGAATCATAGCGACGACATTGTGAAAAATGTGTATGTCTAGACGAGATTACGTTGAGAAGTAGCAAAACCTTTAACTTTTTTTGTGTAAGTACTTTTTCAGAAACAAATTTGGAGATCTTAGAACATAAACGCACCTCTTAAGTCATAAATTTTTCTGAAATAATAGTTCTATATGTTTATATTTTTATGATGCTTTAATAAATTTTAAAAAATAATTCCCTTTTATATTTGCTTTAACCTCAAGCGGATAATCAAAGTTTGATACGCTCGTGTCTAATTATCCAAATATGTGTCGAGATTTTCCTCTATTTCCTCTAAGACACAGTAAAACAATGGTAAGAGTAGTGATAAACAGAACACAAATATGAAACAATCACTTGTAGCAAATCGTAAATAAATCATATTTATTATAATATCAATTCGTTTTATTCTGACATAAAAGATAGATAAGAATTATTAACACAAAATAACAAAATTACCCCCCCGCCCCCAAACGATCAAAGTCTCAACTAAAATTTGCCATCTTTCTATATTTAGATATAAAGTAACAAATTGCCATGCTATAATTGATAATATAGTTTAAACAATTAAAGAAGGAATGTATTACTCTAAAATATTAGATAATCAAACAGTTCAAATTAAAGTTAACACGACCAAGGTATAGTAAAGAAAATTAGTAACAAACCAGAAACGTCACACGTATCAGCTCAAAAAGGAAGGACATACAAAGTTTTTATTAAAGAACTACATCACGCTGTAACAGTATATAATATTAAAACTGAATTAAATATTGGACATAAATTTTCACTAATAATAAATAATAAACAAATAAAATCTAAAACACCCTTATTAATGTTTTGTAGATCTAAAGCAATAAAAGAAGAGCCAGAAAAATAACGAACAAAAATACATTTACTATACTGATACCGTACATTTCCAAGAATAAATCATATGGTTTAATGTATGGGACACCAAATAACGGACATTAAAAGGCGTACTCTACTAAACTGCATTACTGCATTAAATGTGATGTGCGACACTATACAAAAACACATGAAAAGCAAAAAATGACATGCGCTTATATTGGGGTATAAAAATACACGGTTTACAAAATTTAGTAAAAGGAAGAAATGCAAATATAAAAAATTATTATTCTCTTAATTAGTTAGCTACTCTAAACTTCAAAAAAGAATTATTTAATCCTACAACTTGAAACTATTATACACACTTTCTTATTTTTAAAGAAAAGCTTAGATAAGGGCATTACTTTCAAGAATGTTTAGATATAAACAAAATGGACGTTCAATTCACATCAAAGTCTCACTTGCTAGTCGAATAATTTTTTTAAATATCACTATAGCTTATTTAGAACATTAACCATTCCATTTATCTTGTACAGGAAGGAGATTCTGTTATGACCAAAAATTCTCTATCTTAGGATAAACTAACTAAATATCAAATATACAAGCAATAAAAATTCAAACAAGTTGCCAGCGTAGTCCCGTGGTTGAGGAGCGGGCTGCCATGCTGGCGAACCCGAGCTCATTCCCCGCTGCTCTCTAATACCTGGCTAATAATAACTAGAATTACTTTACACCAAGCGAACCTACATACTCGTCAATTTCTAACCTCCATGATATTTTAACAGTCAGTGATATTACATGTGATGTACATACGAACAACTGATATGTTGCTTTACATTTGAAAACTAATAATGAAATAACGCCCAGCTAAAAGGGTTACGCAGAAGTATCGCTAAGCAGCATAAAACGCTAATCAGAGAGTTCAACTTGATACTTTAGAAAGAAATCCAAAACTCATCATTTGGAAACTACTCGTCTTCTAAAGATTACATATAAAAGGCAACTAAAAAGATTAAAAAGCTCCAGATCTACGTACCGCTAAACAGTCAATAGACTCGTTCAAACAAAGAAAACTCAGATATGCATGCTACTTATCTGAAATTATTAAACCATTTAAAACTGCACCAGGTTCTCAACAACAAGAAAATAATAATGATGAGGAGGTTCTAACGCCCCAAGTGAGAGCATAGTTTGAACTGATATAATTGACCTCACTCTGATAAGGGGCGATATGACAAGCACTACACCTAGACGATTGCATTATTATTCTTTATTCGAAGTAATTAGGTAGGCCACCCGCCAGACATCTTAGTTCAGGACTAAACCCAGATTCATCAGCACTGCAACCAAAGCCCTGAACCACTCGGCCAGACTGGAGCTTTTTTGCACATAGCATATCAAATAACCCCACTTATAAAATCCTAATATTAAAAAACTTGCCCTACAAACTCGTTGTTCTCCTGAAAGTCACACATAACCGATGCCAAATCCTATTGCACCAAATGCTATTGCACCTTATCGAAATATCCAAATTTAATAATTATTTCAACTTCTACTAAACCTTCGCAGGAGAAACATCATGCAAGCTCAATAATTTACAGACTGTGCCTAAAAGTATTCAAAATGTTATTAATCTAAAAAATTTAAAAAAAAAAACTTTAACTTTACAGCTCTACTGTTTCATCATTAATTTGTGCCCAGAAAAAAATTATCGGCAATATAATATGCTCACAAAATCACACATTATATAAATGTGAGTTTAGAAGAGTAAAAATACTTCAATGCAGTATTAATTAATATATCACAGGCATTTGAGAAGGTTTAGTATACAGATCTATCTTTCAACATCAAAAATTTTGTATTTATTAATTATTATCTCCTTTTAAAGTTCTATTTATTTGACAGAAAATATCCAAATAAAAGAACGGTCTTCGTAACTATCATGATATAAACTCTAATGTACACGAGAGTAGTAGATGCCCTTTTTATGCTTAACATATACTGCAAAAATGTCCCAACTTATATATACTATTTGTAATACAATATCTGTAAACAATATTCAAGTTCATCGAGATCTACCCACAAAACGGTTTAAAAAATAGAGAATCAAAGTATATCAGTCGAAATCAGTGCAAGTTACTTTTATTAACAGAATTGGTAGTTGCCAACTGTAACAATTAGTAATTTCCTATGCTTTAAAAAGCTGAATTCAAACACATTAGTTTTCATCTGGGCGGAAAACTAACTTAGCATACAGTTAGACCTTAAATTTAAGCAATGCACTAGCTCTGTGAGTAAAAATTTAAGTTATCAATAAATAACAAATTGTTATTGTGCAAAGCTATATGTGACAAGCTAACCCAAATAGAAATCAATCAATGATTTTAGTGAAAAATGGTTAGAGTGTTAGCACATCAATAAAATGTTAGCCGAAGATCTTAAAATTTCATTTATCTCAAAATAAATTCGACGAACAGCCTCTAGATATAACAATAAGCTCGCTGATCATAAAGATGAACTATTAGTAAAATTATTCAACTATGACTTACCCACACAAGATTTACTGAAAGTCTCTCTCGTTCCTAACATTGTCAGAAAATGTACTTAATATTGTTTTGTGACATATTGTCAACAAAATCACAAAAAAATTACTATAATTTGAAAAACCTACAATTTAAAAATAACAAATTAATCTTTCATTTTCAATAAAACAAATCAAATTTTAACACGTGCACCGCCCCGAGAAAGTGCAATTGCATTATTCATCTACGGCATACATTCGATAACTGCAGATTCTAAGATATCGCCTACGAGTTTAAAACGAATGAAGGCACTTAACCCAAATCTCGGCTGTAATGCATCTGGCAAGCGTTCCAGATATGAGTTTTCTTGTTAACGGGGGCACGAAAATTGATTTAAAGTTTTGATCTTGAAATATTCAGTTGAATTAATGGTAGCAATATTGCTTGTTTCTAAAATGTTGTAGAAGACATAATTCAGGAACCGTTGCCAAGAGACATGTACAATCCTCGTAATACTATTACTGGTAGCCCATTACGATTAATTTATATTTTATTTTTTAATTGTGTGCAACAAGTTATGCTGACATTAAGAAAAGTTTACATTGTGTATTATATTTTAGATGAGCTTGGAATTTTTAGAAAAGTACAAAAAGTTTGCATTTATACGTTTGACATTCAAGTACACGGAAAGTCTACCAAAAATCACTAAAAACGCTGTACATTTGTAAATTGAGTTTTAGAAAACATAGCAGTTGATTTTTGCAAAAAAAAATTATATTAAGCGATGAAGCTCATTCTTTAAATGGCTTTGTAAATCGTTGAAATGATCACATCTGGGCTAGTCATAATCCAAATACTATTCACGAAAAATGAATGCACCCGCAAAACGTATTGTCTACTGTACATTGTGGTCTGTAGGAATCATTGGCTTGTACTTTTTTAAGGACGAAGCTGTCAATGCAGTTACTGCCAATGATGTAAACTTGAATGACATGTGATTTCAACAAGATGGAGCCACATGCCGCACAGCACGTAAAACATTCGCTTTACTTTAATCCAAATTTTCTGCATTTGGAGCTGAGCTGTGTATGCGGTTCTTATAAGATTAGTTACTACGTAAGAAAAATATGCGATATGACCAGTGAAAGTGAGAGTTATGGTGAGGCTTCAAACGCGTAACAACTGGGCATACTTAATTATCCTGTACTACAAAGACGCAGAGGCCGCGACTATATCCTTCCAAACATGGAGGAACAAGTCTGGCCAAAGTTCACCCACCCAATCAACGCCGAAGGTCCAGAATCGCTTCCTCCACCCCCTAGGAGAGCGGTTCGGAGCACGCTAGCACAACCCAGATAAAAACTAGCGCGGAGTAGGACTTCCACCGCCGTTGTGCGTGGGTACAGATAGTGCCCTTATCCTTCACAACAACGAGCATCAATTTTCTTCGGACGCTCAGCTACCAAGAAGAGCATGTTGAAAGGCTAGCTGTCCCCAGTTTCCGCAAGACTCCCCAGTTGTCTCCAGCTTCCGATAAGGCATACCACGCCGTTCGCTATATGCTTCTTAAGAAGGAAGAATTCCTCCCGTGGTAGTTAAAGACAAAAATGCCCGGTCTTCAATGAGAACAACATAGAGTTGCTGAAGGCCAAAAACATAGCAGACGGCATCTCCATCCATCCTGCTAGAGCGACTGATCCCATGTGGCTGGCCCGCTTCCTCGCCGAAGCAAACTACTAGGACGTCACAATCCACAACTCCCTGTCAGACGGTGACCACTCCAGATCTTTCATACGCTGCAACAACTCATGGAATAATCCCTGTCGAGCATCGTCCACAACAAAACCTTCGATGACAGATGCAGTTCACCCCTCAACAGCCAGAACATCAGGGCTGGGTCACCTTGGAGAAATAGTTCCGGAGCGTGGATCCCGCCACGTTCTTGAGAGCTATAAAAAACATCGCGGAAGCAACACAAAATGCAGTAGTTTTATGGAGATCGTTGCAAGTCTAATATCCTGCAAAGAATATGTGAAAACTATGTGGCATGTTCGGCAACCACTAAACTCATGGGTCACCAATAAGCTTCCGTCATCTAACAAGCGCCTACATGGTACTTGTTGCTAATCATGCCAATGTCCAAAGTTCCTGGTCGTGTTATCTTACAGAGAGGTAGCACTGCAGCCTTGCGGTTTAACCCCATTAAACTTTTTATCTAGGGATATTTGATGCATACGGTTTATGTCAACAAACTTGTTACAATTTCAGAGAACATCAGCTGTGTAATTTACGCAACAGAAAATTTGCTAAAAAAATAGTCACATGTCAGAAAAGTTGTAAAGGGCATTTGACCGATATTATATTTCACACATATATACGTCAAGTCTGTACTTTGCATTGATAGAAACATTTGGGTTTTTCGAATATTTTTTTGTGGGAAAACACACTGAGGTCCAATTTGGATCACCTTATGAAGAAAGTACAAATAAGTCTCTGCCGTTTGACAAAAGATAGCCACATAGTTGGTTGAAATTTTCATTAAAACTTTATCGGATTGGACATACGGTTTATGTCAACAAACTTGTTACAATTTCAGAAAATCAGCTTTAATTAGAACAGAAAATTTGCTAAAAATAGTCACATGTCAGAAAAGTTGTAAGGGCATTTGACCGATATTATATTTCACACATATATACGTCAAGTCTGTACTTTGCATTGATAGAAACATTTGGGTTTTACATTTTTTGGAAAACACTGAGGTCCAATTTGGATCACCTTAGAAAATTACAATTAAGTCTTGCCGTTTGAAAAAGATAGCCCCACCAGTAATTCCATGGTTGAAATTTCGATGAAAACGTCATATCGTAAGGTTGGACATCTAGCAACAGTATAACCTTAAAATATTACAGATAGAATTGGAAGCATTTTTGGGGAAGATTTCTACCAAACCAAGAAACCCTACTGGGCTTCTATCGAGCAATTGAGAGACATTTCACATCGTTTACAAGCGCCCATATTCCCAAAAAAAAATTGGGTTCCATATGAATAAAAATACTCGTCCACATGTTGCGCCGACAAAACCTACTTGGAATTGGGAAGTCCTACCCCACCCCCGTATTCCACATTGCCTCTTTCGATTATCACTTGTTCCGATCGATGGCACAAGGCCTGTCTGAGCAGCACTTCACATCATATGAAGATACCAAAAATTGGGTCAATTCTTGGATAGTCTCAAAAGATCCGTATGCTGCCAGAAAGATGGGAAAAAGTAGTACCTAGCGATGGACAATACAAGGTTCCGTTCTTTCACAATAAATGCCCAATTATTGATAAAAAACTTCGGAGACTTATTTGTACTCTCTTTATTAACATCAATATGTAATAAAATAATTTTTATTTACTATAAATTAAAAGATTTAAAATACTTATAAAATAAATATTAGAAATTTAATTTAGCTTATCGGCTGGTCTGGGCGTTAGATTAATATTAAACGGCTATAAATACACACCTAAACATAGTAATACAAAGATGCAAGGGAAACTGTCTTTAGTATAATTATATTTGGAGGGTAGATACACATTAAGTCAGTCTCCTAGAAGATGCGGTTATCTTAGTTTATTGCGAATAATCATCCTAATTCGAATTTGTGTACTAATCAGGTACCCTACGAACGTATTCCATTTAACCTGATTAGTGACAACCCTTACAGTAATCTTGCAGATTTATGTCACACATTTTTAAAAATTTATCAAGGGCAAAAACTAATTTCGAAAAGTTATTATTTAAGTTTCTTAAGAAACTTTCGGGCAGCACAATTACATAACTAATTTGATTTTTAAAAATAATTATTCCTAAATTTAGTAATGTAACTTAGTGGCCACCGTTTCAACACGGCAAGGAAATTAGTCTTAAATTTGATTACTGAGCCCCTAATTGCAGAAGCGCAGACTGCGACAAGTTGTTTTGTAACGAAATTGTGGAACACATCGGCCTTCGCTGATAAAATTAACGATAAGAGAAGCTTCGACCCATTAAAAAATATTTAGAAAAGCATTGGCGTTACAGCTCTTCTAAAATATTAAACTTGAGTTTGTGCTAATTTCTATTTAACCAACTGTAATACTAATTAAAACGGTTGCTCAGCAACTGTAGGGTTAATTATGTACGTTTTAAATTAATAAATCCGCATCTGGGATGTGCTTAAAACAATTTATCTGTGGTTTATTAAAACAAACTTTTCGTTGATTTTTACTTTCCTTATCCTATAATAAGCAAAGTAATGTAATCGGCGGAAATTTGACTTACCCAGTTTTTCACATTTCTGGACTAATTATAGCCTCAGGACACCAAAAAAGTTGGTTTGAGCCATTGGTTCGTGTGTGTGTGTGTGTGTTGTCGTGTGTGTCAGTAAAGAAGATATCTGTGAGAACCGTAAGAGCTAGAGACTTAATTTGGAGAAGTTACTTGTAGAGGAAGCAGTGAAGCTTTTGGTAAAATCGGTCTAGTTGTTTGGTCGCAAGGTCCAAATCGGTCGCAAAGCTGTCACGAATCTAACGGTTGAAGATACAAAATTTATGAGAATAAATGGTTTGTTATCATGAGATAAACATGAATTTAAAATAAAAGTTGGTAAAATAGGAAGTCGAAAAAATTGTCAAAGCTCAGGATTTTAATATACCGGTTGTTCAAAAATTTTGGAAAAATGTTATATTACCGGATAGATCAAACCGAGACGAACAAAAATGTAATGGAAATTTTTGATCAGGATTCAAATAAATATTAAGCTCGATTTAAAAACGTTAATTAAAGGACCAATCTTTGCTCGGAGAGCTACAGCCGACTGGGAGGAGGGAACGCTTGCCTAGAGGAGACGGAGCGATAATGCCGAAGGCTGTCGGCAGAGCTCGCACGGTTACCTTCAGTGACGTAGAAAAACTTCTTAAATACGGAGTCAATTATTGTCTTGTACTATTTATCTAATCAGGCTGTGTTGGAGCTCGCATCGGTCCTTGTTAAAATAGACAAATTCGGAAATAGCGAGTCATTATATTTATTATATTATATATATATATATATTATTTGGCTCGCGCATCGTCCTATATATATATATATATAATATATTCGGAATAATATATATATATATATATAAAATAATAGGATAAGGAAAGTTGTGTGATGTTCACACCAGATTTTTTTATATATTAACTAAATAGCCAGTAAAAGCAATTTATTACTCTTTTAGTCCTAATCTGCAAGATTTTAATTTTATAAATTTTATAAAGTTGTGTTGTGTAACTAGCAAGAACAAATAATCCGTACGATAATACTCTTACATACAATTGTCTTAAATAATTTAGCAATAAGTGAACAAGTTATAATTGTAATAAAGAAGATAAGCTTGAACTAAATCTAAGTAAATCTGTTTGATAATTCCAATGGTTTAAACCTCTTGAGTCTCGTATCTCCTCTTTATAATGTGAAAGGTCCGCTGCTATCATATTAGGGCGTCATATGCTGAGCTTTATAATTTTCCCATTAATGGTAGATACATATATGCATATCTCGATAGGTAAGCTCATTTTATATAAATCAAGGAGCATTTGCAATAGCACGCAGTACCTTTAACTGAAATTGCTGAAGTACTATTAGATTGGATTCATATAATTAGCAGCCCATAGGCCACACTGGTCAAATCTTGCGTTATACAGAAGTAATTTGCCCTTTAGAGATAATTGGCAGCTGCAATCTATTAACCAGTGCATCCTGAAAGCTACAATCTAGTTGATTTTTTTGGTCCGGATAATATGTATTTTCCTATGTAAGTTCGTACAAAGATGACTGCTTAGGTACTTTTCATCTTCTATCTGCGAAAGTTATTGATTGTTTAAGAAAAGGATAAGTTTCCTCACTTAAAATAAAAATTACGTGCCGGTTCCAGTTGCTCTCATGGGCTTTTTTTCAACCAGATTATGATTTTATTTAAATTATGTAAGTAACGCCATGCTATATCCGGGTTGTTGTAGATGCCATAATATCTGTGTAGTAAAATTTGTAATTGGAAAATGAAAGTGTATAGTAGACTTAGTATTGGTCCCAACACGTTTTTCTCACGCACTCCTGAAATGACCGGAAAAAGTAACGTACAATCTGTTAGCTTTACGAGAAACAATACGTTAACTGACCAACTGATCAATTGTCCAGTATTTTTGGTAATTCTCTTCTTTTAATCATCCTGAATCCCCTTGGTCATGCTCGACATTATAGTTTCCTGCTGCAATAAATCCGCTTCCAAGAGTATTGAAGAAATGATCAAATTGTTTTGGTTTTATGACACGTTTAGGAACGTTCAGTGAAATGGGCTTCAAACATCAATACAATATCTAGCTTGCCGTACAATATTTTAGCTCATGCCCATGTTGATAAAATTTATTGGCGGTTCAATTAGCTATGGTATATTAATGTATATTAAGTTATTGTGCAATATTTAAGATAACTGTGGTAAAAGGCTTGAGCATAGTACTCAATTGTTCTAAGTCTTATCAACTCGTTATTTAACTCATAAATTTCATCTCTTTGATGGTAAAGCATCTGTTACATGCAGTTACTGACGAATAAAACGAACACTATAGTTGGCTGAGTATTTTTCTCTCCAGTTTACATATTTTAGATTCTTACTTCTTCTTTATTTCGACACTCAAAAGCTAAATGATTACTTGCACATTTTGCATAACGAATCCTGCTACAAAAGTTCTTTATATGGACTTATCTTAAACATTCGTAGATTGAAGTATTTTTATTTAATAATGTGGAGCTCAGTTACTATTTTCGTAGTAACTGTTTTATTTAATTATTATTTTTATTGGTGCTGCTATTTGGTGCAGTTTGAACGAAGAATACCCGTATCTGCTTTTTGGCGTCTGCTATGTTTTGTACTTTGTGTCTATGTTCTTGGATGATTTCTTTTATATTAATTAGATAATATATTCCCCGCAATGCTACTTTAAAATTTCGATCTTATTTATGTTTATAGGTATCGAATTTTGTTTTTCTTTCCATAGTTCAGGAGTTTTTACTTAAAACTTTACGGAATAGTTTAAATTTTATAATTACTTCCAACTGATTCATTTAACAATTTTGTAAGTAGAGTAATCTATGAATATTGGAGGTGGTTTGAGAACTTTTTCGTTGAATCATTGTGTGCTGAGTGTGGAAATTATATTGCTGACCCATTGAAGCGTGTTACTAGGGTTGCATACAATTTATTGATTTAATATATGCAAAATGTGTCAAGTACATGTCGTCAAAAATAACTAATGCTTTTCCGTACAGCACTACACAAGCATTACCTCAATTAAAAAAATATTCTTATACTCTAAATCTATATTTTGCATTGCTCAATTTTCTTAAATCTATTGTAGTCTCAAATTTACTTGCTCGGCCATTCGCCTTACCCCAAAACATATAAAAGCTACAAAAACCCAAGTCGTGGCAAGCAAACTGAAACCACTAATGGCCCCAAGTCTTCCTAAGGTTTAATAATTCTACGCGAAGAAATAGACTAATCTATCCTAATCTACACCGCGGTCTCTGTTTGTTTAGTCTTTAATGTTCACGAGTTCGCCTCTCGCACCCATACTACTTTGCTCAAGTTCTGCGAGCTCCCTAGAAATTTATGTCTACAAAATAGTCTTGTGCACCGATCTGCAAATATCGCAATATCCGTTCGTGTTAACGGCCCTTTCTGCCCTGGTTGCTCCGCATTACAGGTCAGCAGGACATGCGTGACGTTGTCGACATTTCCACACGCACATTTGTTTTGGTCTTACGTTAACTTCCGAATTGTTACTAGGTAGGGCCGGAAGTTACCATATTCTGTGATAAGCGGAAGGATGGTGTGCCGGTTGAGGCTAACTGTTTGCCATCTTTTCTCCCATCTTATCTTTATTCTAGCTGGTGATCTGTTCTCTACGAGCCCCATTGGAATCGTCTCGAAAATTGACGGCCTTGGTCCTGCTGCTGCCTCTTTTGTCAGTTAGTCCCCAAGCTCGTTACTTTCTTTTTTCGTCTTGGTTCAATATCAGATCTCGATCTCAACTCTCAAATCTGCCAGTGTCCTCATGCTTCTTGCTCTATGTCTGTGAATATGTCTTAGGTTCCCAGATGCACCCTCGACTTTTGAATAAAAATTGATTTTTTGTGGAGAGGGTCGAGGGTCGAGGGACATTCGACACAATTTTCGGTTCACAAAACTTATTCTGGTGCATAGGATTATCAACAAGAGTATAAAAGTATAAGAGGTAAAAGAATGTGTTCATATAATAATGTATAAAAATGGCAATGCAATTTAAAATATTTTTTATATTAAACAGTATAAGAATAACTACAGAAAACAACGTTGAATTAAAAATTATAGGAAAATAATTAACAATTAAACAAACAAATAATATATAGGTTGATAAAGAAAATGAACAAGTACAATAAAAGGAAATAGTTTGATATACAACTTAAATAGGTAGTAGAATAAAAACAAAAAATTACTATTAACAGGAAGTTTTGAACAAATTGAAAGAGAAAAAATAAAAACAGTAAACTTATACAACTATAACGTTTAAGACAGAAAGGGCAAAAGAGAACTTCAAAATGAAGCAAACAAGGAGATAATTTATAGAAGTGAAAAGTATATTAAACGTGCAAATTTTAGAACGTACTAGGCAAGCAACGTTCTAAAAATTATAATTACCATATTCAAATTAATTTGGTCAATAAAGTGTTTATAGTAATAATTAAAAAAATAGATATTTTTACTCGATAAAAATTAATTTCAAAAAATTTAAAAAGAAAAGGTAAGTTATATAGAAAACAAAAGTTGATTATAAAATAATTTTGTTAATAAAATGAAAATTAATGAAGCTAGAGAACGTCAACAGAAATTAAGTAACTAATTGCAAGGAGAAATTAAAGCACAAAAACGTTTTATTAAATAATGTAATTACAAGAAATTCCGTAAAATAGTGAAAGTGGGCATTTCTAGGAGATAATAATAAAAAGAATTAAAGTTTTATTAAGAGAATTACTTGAAGTAGTGATTATATTAATATTACAGACTTGCAGTTCAGCTTATTAAGTTATTCTATATTGGAGCTTGCCCGCCAAAAGGTATTTTGGCGTCCTAAGCTGGCAATTTGTTACCCGCCTTTTCTGAAATATTTGCAAGGTGGGATCGTATAAATTTTTAACTAGTTCGACTTTTTTCCTGGATTGGCTCTACTCGGCGGGAGCAAATACCCATGGCAGACTTACCTTTTGCGTTCGGCAATGCAGCGACCCGATAGCCGAGGCCGTCCGGCCATTCGGCAAGGAGCGAAAGCGGCCCCGACGTGCGTACAGGAGCGCACGGACCTTCTCCTGTAAATCAAGAGCGGAGGACCACGCCACATGTCTTTGTTTATTTTCTGTTTAAATGTATAGATAGAAGATAATCTTAAGCAAGAAAAAGTGTGAAGTGATGAAATTTTGACTGTTAAAGACAATTAATCAAGTCATATGCAGCTGTATTTAATAAATATTTCTTCGAGATCTGTTCTTACTAGTTTTATTTAATGCAACAAAGGGGTAATTATTATTTATTCTTGTTACAATTTCCGAAAAGTTAAATTCCTTGAAATAATGCAGGTGTAATTTTTAGAGAAATTTTAGTAGTTTGGATTTTTGTTTTGATTAATATTTTCCGACTTATATTTGCAAACTTATTACTTATCATTTATATTACAAAAATAATCTTTTTCAACAACTCAAAAAGTTTCTTGCAAATAATTATTTGCCGTCTACCCTAATATCTACAAATGTAATTACTTATTCTTGTTTGTTTTTGCATTTACTTTATATACTTATAACTAATGTGCACCCTTATCAGTATTACATAGAACTAAATTAACATCGTAGCCCTTGGTCAGCCAAAGTCATCTAGAGAGTTCTAAACTCGTCGCTTGGCAAGCCCACGCATTTCAACGAGGCTTCTAAAGGAATGTATAGGTACCTAAGCGTATGAGGCACAGTCAAAAGTGATAGCGGCAACCAGTTTTAGTTTGAGCGGCGATCTAAATACGCCAAGAAACAGATAAAACAGTATAAATAAATCACTAGTATTAATGCATCATTTAACACTACAGCCTACAACTTTAAACAATGTTAATAATTGTTAAGTGAAAATAAATAATAAAGGTCATTTACGGAATTCGTTAAAACGTCTTCGCAAATTAAATGGTCTTATCTTCTTTGTTAATATTCCCACAGTTATAGAGGAATATCTAAATTGAAACCCACATCTTATTGCAACAGACATTCAAATCTGTAAAGTTATATTGCCGAAAACATATAGTGGCATTCTTTTTAGTCTTGATATTGGAGAGGCAGGCGTGTAAATAGCCGCTCTCGTGGATGCGGTGTTGGATACGATACCGATGCGGCTCGTAAGGACCAACAAATGGAGAGGCAGGCGTGTAAATAGCCGCTCTCGTGATGCGGTGTGAAAACGTAGTACGGCCCGTTTGGAAGGTCAGCCGATAAGGCCAAATCGTCCCTTAAACGGCCGTCGCGTAAGCGGATGGGGGCGGCTACCGATATCCACCAACGAATATTGCCAAATCGCTCACCTGAATCGGCTTCGGCTTCGGCTTCGTCGGCGATTCCCAGGTGGCCGCCTCTGCGTTGCGGATCGGTGTCTGCGGGTAGCGAATGTTCTTGCGGGGTGAAGACACGACCAAGTTGGTCGCGCTGCGGATGGCGAGTTTCTTGCGGATTAAAACACGACCAAATTGGCCGCGTTGCGGATTGCGAATTTCTTGCGGGTTGAGACACGACCAAGTTGGCCGAGCTGCGATGCGTGAATGTGCGGTGTTAAAACACGACCAAATTGGCCGCGTTGCGGTACGTGAATGAATGCGGTGTTAAACATGACCAAGTTGGCCGCGTTGCGGAACGTGAATGTTTCCGGACTTCGCGCCTGGCTTGGCGGCAGGTCTTTGCGGGCAATTTGCATTCGCCAGCACCTTTCATATCAAAAGGTGCCGCCGACGGCGTATGCAGACTTGTCGGCCGAGCAAAAGCCCATATGCCGTTTTGTGTGCGATGGCAAAACGGGCAGATATCAAAGGCTCGCATGCCGCCGCGATATAAAGCGGTTCAAGGGCGAAAAGGCCGCCACACCATACTCCCCGCCTTGAAAGGTCCTGAGCTTTCAAAAATTATTACCTTATCAAGGAGCTATTAACAGCGGTTTGAAACAATATTGTCATTAAATTCCTGAAATTAACTGTTATATTTCAGGTGCGTTAAATTGCGGTTAGATTTATATCGTAACAAACTATATATAAATGCCCTATTAATACACTATCTATATATACATGAGTCAGCTAAAATATTGTTTATTGGGTTGGCAAAGGTTTCCAATAAGACAATACAAGCTGATCTAAAAGCCTTTTGCGGTTTGTTAAGTTCAAGCTTTCTTCTGTCAATTCAGAAGAAGGTAAATTATCTTGTATTTTAGCAATACGATTGCTGATAAAAATAGACCACCTATGTGGCGATGAGTGGATCCACAAGCGCTATTGTAGAATCCGAGAAGGCGTAAACACCTGTAATAGGTACACGAGCGGAAAGTTTATCGCGGACCACGCGAACAAGCTTGGACAACAGCAAAGCGGCAACAAGTTCTAATCGAGCTAGCGTTGTTATTTTAACTGGAGAAACCTTCGACTTTGCACATAAAAGACGGACGATGATATTACCTTCAGGATCAGTGATGTGTAAATAAACACAACAACCGTAACCACTGAAGCTCGCGTCACAAAAGGCTACGATGTTCACTACAGCTTTTCCCACAATGCCAATATGGCGCGGAATTTTAGAAGAGAGTGCGGAAAAATCGCGTGCAAAAGCTGAAAAGCGACTGATGATGGATTCCGGAGGAACCTCATCCCAGTCTATTTTAGCTAGCCATAGTTCCTTAATAAGAATTTTGGCGTACAGCACAACTGGAGCTACAACGCCAAGTACGTCGAATAAGCGGGCAACTAGCGATAGAATCGTGCGCTTTGTGCATTTATCTTCTACAGCGACTGTTGTTAAAGAAAAGTAATCGTCAGCAGGATCCCAGGTTAAACCAAGGATTTTAAAATTGTAAATATCGTTACCCATGCCAGAAAAATTTACTGGTGAGCGGTGAGACTCGGGAAGAACCTCCAATAAAGCGGGTGAATTAGTGGCCCATTTGACAAGGTCGAAAGAGCCTAATTTAAATAAATCGATTAATTCGCGAGACAATCGCATGGCAGTCTGTTCATCGGGAACCGAATCGACATAATCATCCATGTAAAACTGAGTTTCTACCAGTTTAGAAGCCTCAGGAAGCGGTCACTATGCTCGCACGCTAAGTTGCGTAACGTACGCATAGCTAGGTAAGGGCTAGGCTTTGGCCGAAGGGCACGGTCAAAATTGTAAGTGCGAATAGGTTCGTTCCTACTGAAACGAAATAAAATTCGTAAGTATTTACGATGGTGCTCGTTTACTCCGATGCGCAAAACATTTGTTTTATATCAGCGGTCATTGCTATTGGGAATGTACGAAAGTCGAGTAACAACGAGAACAAGTCGGCCTGCAAATTAGGTCCGACATGCAAAATGTCATTAAGTGACAGCCCTGAGTGCGTTTTAGCACTAGCGTCTAAAACGATACGGATGCTGTCCTTATCTGGTCTGACAACGGCGTGATGCGGTATGTAGTAACCCTCCTCTGTCAATTCAGAGTCAGGCACCTGGGACAAATACCCCTGCGTTATATAATCGGCGATAGTTTTATTATAATTTTCGCGTAGGGTTGGCACGCAATCAATTTACGCTCGAGCGCAAGTAGACGACGGTGAGCCAGAGCGCGTGAATTACCCAGCTCCGAGGGGTTTCGAGAAAAGGGTAAATCAACAAAATATCTGCCGTCTTTAAATAAAATCGAAGAGTTAAAGTTATTTTCGCAATCTAATTCATCTGGACTAATAAAACGTTGAGATGGAATTTCCTCTAACTCAAAGAACTTCCGTAAACTTGACTCAATGTCAACGTTAGCAAGCGCAGTAAACGAAGATGTAGTACTATGTAGGCAGGTTGCATCATAATGACATGCAATATCTCCCATAAGTACGTAACCAAAGCTGGTTAATATAGCGGGTGGTGCGCGATTACCAGAATCGACCCTATCTCCCAAATAAATATAAGGAAACAGTTGAGCACCAAGAACAACGTCAATTTCTCCCAGTACATTCCAGGATAAATCGGCAAGCGGTAAATTATTTAAATATGACATATCTTCATTTAATGTAATGAAGTTTGCGGAAGTTTGTCTGTAATACAGTCAACTACTAAAGCACGAATGTAATATTTGTTGTTAGGATTAATTCGTGATTCTATTGCGAAATTAATAAAACCGTGTACAGGTCGCGAGGTCATACCAACACCTTGTAAAGACGAATTGCGTAATTTAATTATGGGAATGTTCAAGCGTTTACAACAATCCATAGTAATTAAGTTATTTTGCGACCCGTTGTCTATTAAACACCTGACGACGAGCGTATTTCCGTTTTTACCATGTGCATAGATCTGTGCGGTCGATAACAATATAGCCGAACTCGCAGCCGCCGCACTAAGCGAAACAGAAGACGTGTGAGGTTGCGTTGCTGAATGCGCTGACTCAGCTATTATGGGCGCACGGTTACCTGCTTGCGGTCCAGCCGCCACAGACGGCTTACTTCGGCGATCATTCTTTAAGTTCGAAAAATGCAGTAAAGAATGATGCTGTTTTTTACAAATTTTACAAACGTTGCGTGATTTACATTTAGTTAACGAGTGAGATAGACTTAAACAGTTTATACAGCCGCGTTTCGCTTTAATTAACTCGAAACGCGCTTGCGGTGATTTCATATTTTTAAATTCAAGGCAGCGAAACAGCTGGTGTTCTCTGTCGCATAGCGGGCAACGCGTATTAAAAATCTGTTCACTCGACACAAACGACTTGCAGGCACCTTGTGCGCCACGGCCAAGGCTGTGATAAGGTAAACTGGAATTTGCGCGCGGCTTGGTCTGCGAATTATTAACATGCGAGCGCTCGAGTACTTTGACATAATCTTGCGTAAATGAAATAAATTGTTTACAGGAGGGCAATTCTATTCCGCTCACATATTTTCGAATTGTTGAAGCGTTTGGGGATCAAGTTTTCTTAAACCACAATGTAACAAGACAAAATCTAATAGGTCGGGAATGTCTAACTGTTTTAATGCGGCGATGGACGCGGAATATTTTTCTATATATGTATTCAAACTAACAGCATTACCGACGCATCCTTTGATGTCCAGAATGTTATTTAGATAATGACTGCCTAAACTACGTTTATCTTGATACTTTTTAACAAGACTATCCCATATAATATTATAAGTATCCCTGTAGGAATAATACCTGCGGTTAATTTTAAAGCGTCATGAGTTAATTTACTAATCAAATACTGCACACGCTGCGCGTCAGTCAAATTGTATTTAAATGCACATTGCTACGAAATATTTCGTAAAATATTGGCCAGCTCTCAGTCTTGCCATCGAAAGAAGGTAGTTCAATTGGCGGTAATTTTACGATACCTCTTTTTTGAACTAATGTAAATGTTTTGCTGTTTGACAATATAAGGTTGCGTTTATATTTAATACTCGAATATAAATCTTCAATAGAATTTAAACATGAGTAGTCTGGAGGAGTCTGATCAATTTCAAACTGCAAATTGTTAATTTCTTCAATTATTGTTTCAAACCTGCTGTATAATTCACTAATAGCTTCAGTTTGAGATAAAAATAATTCGTTTGAGCGTAACTCATAATTTGAAATATTCGTTGACGATAAACGATTAAATCGTTCGAAAATAGCCTCTTTTTTGGCAGTTAACTGAACTAATTTTAATTCAAGCTTATCCATTATAAGGAAACTTTACTTGAATAAAGCGTAATAAATTGTATCTGATACCGATCCGGCTCGAAGGACCAAAATGGAGAGGCAGGCGTGTAAATAGCCGCTCTCGTGGATGCGGTGTTGGATACGATACCGATGCGGCTCGTAAGGACCAAAATGGAACGGCAACCGAGAAGGCCCAATCGTCCCTTAAACGGCCGTCGCGTAAGCGGATGGGGGCGGCTACCGATATCCACCAACGAATATTGCCAAATCGCTCACCTGAATCGGCTTCGGCTTCGGCTTCGTCGGCGATTCCCAGGTGGCCGCCTCTGCGTTGCGGATCGGTGTCTGCGGGTAGCGAATGTTCTTGCGGGGTGAAGACGACCAAGTTGGTCGCGCTGCGGATGGCGAGTTTCTTGCGGTTAACACGACCAAATTGGCCGCGTTGCGGATTGCGAATTTCTTGCGGGTTGAGACACGACCAAGTTGGCCGAGCTGCGATGCGTGAATGTGCGGTGTTAAAACACGACCAAATTGGCCGCGTTGCGGTACGTGAATGAATGCGGTGTTAAACGCGACGTTGGCCGCGTTGCGAACGTGAATGTTTCCGGCTTCGCGCCTGGCTTGGCGGCAGGTCTTTGCGGGCAATTTGCATTCGCCAGCACCTTTCATATCAAAAGGTGCCGCCGACGGCGTATGCAGACTTGTCGGCCGAGCAAAAGCCCATATGCCGTTTTGTGTGCGATGGCAAAACGGGCAGATATCAAAGGCTCGCATGCCGCCGCGATATAAAGCGGTTCAAGGGCGAAAAGGCCGCCACACCAGATATTAAAATTTTTGTTTTTAGTTAAAAGTTACTGCTATTCTAAATCATCTAGATTTCCTTAGCTCAAAGTGAATATTTTTTATTTTATATATTTTAACAAATATTTTGTTTATGTTTTAGTAATTGTATTTATTTCTACTTCAATTTATTTTAATTTGTGACAAAATTGTTACAATTATATTTATAAATGCGAAGGGTTTTACGGCCGGTGTTTTGATGCATCGTGTAGATGGTTCTCGGGTTGTTAGGTCATGGTTCGATTTTGGAAACTCTTGATGTTTCGTCCACAACCAAATCATTAGAAAATTTACTAAAAAATTAAGTTACTATCACCGTTGTAGACGATACCGGGTTAGCGATGTAGTAAATCGGCTTGTTGCGGCTAACATTTGGGCATTTGATGACACGAAAAACCCACAGGATACATCAAGGATAAACTACGTATAAGCGGGTCTACATTTAGACTAAGGGTTGTACGATTATCGCTAGAATAAAAGAACACCAACGACACCTAAGGCGCGGTAAATTCAAAAATTAGCTGTGGCTGAAGATGCTTTAGAAAATTCTGGTCACGAGAGCCGGTAGAAATTAAATATAAAAATATTTTTACAAATACAACAAATTTTATTTACGTAAATTTCGATTTATTTCTCTTAAAAAGCATAAAACACCGCTGTGCAGTAAAAAATCCGATTTAGGTGCGTCAGTAGGTAGCCCGATTGTGTAAGGACCTAACAAAATTTTAAACAATTTATCTGGTTTATGTTTGCTAAACATTTTATAATAATAATGTCTCGTTATAATAAAGGCAGCAAAAAATATACAAAGAAAACAATTCACGTTATGAAATTGCGTTGAACACGGAATTGACAATTTTAAGATAATAAGGAAACTTTTGGAACTATCAAACTTGTCCCTGAAATCTTCACCTCTATTGATTATAAGTGATTATAAGCAACCAGAATATACAGGTCTCTATCGACAGTATCTATACGTATAAAAGAGAAAACTCTGACTGATTCATTAACACCCAGCTTAAACTGCCAAACCTAAAACCTTAAAACTTTCGGGTTTTATTCTCTGTATAACGAGGGATGTACCGAAAAAGTATTTTTCGAAATTCGCCTTCCAAGGGGATCTAATGGGGATCCAAAGTTTTAGGCTTCTTCTAAAACGACTCGAGTTAGAGACGTAAAAATTGGCATGAATGATATTCGGCCAAATTAAAAGGACCCGTGTTTCGGGAATTTTTATGCAACCCTCCGCAGGGTCAAAAGTTAAGCTTTTATTTCGGTCACTTCTGACATTTGTCACGCCTTATAATTTTTAATCTGTGATAGAGAGATAACGTTTTCAGTATTCAACTAAGGAGCCTAACTCAAGTCCAGACGCCAAACATCAACCTGAGCGGAAAATCTCGAGACCGATTTGACCGGAAGTAGCCGCTAAATTTTCGGTTCCGGCCGCTAACTTGTTGCTGCTTTTCACATCCAAAAAAAGTAGATGGCAGTGTCTAGGTTTGGTTGCAACTTTCTAAGTCGTGACAGCTCATCTCTTGACTTCTATAATTATTTAATTTCTCTAAAAATACGGATATTCTCATCTATATACTTATTAAAGATATTTGGCAAAAATAATCTGTAGTTAAAATTAGAGAATCCGTGTTTCAGGAAATTTATTAATTGTTGGTTCATGTTTTAAGGGGTGCACTTTATTAAACGAATACCCATTCCGCAGGACTAGATAGGGAAAGGGAGCCGAAGGCTAGTTAAGCCATATAATTCAAAAATTACAATAGCTATAGCAAATAATCTGTAGAATACGTTCTGCAAAGTTGTTCACGTAAACCATAAGTTACTTATTTACGCATAAACTAAGCTTGAACCAGGCAAAATCAATAATCGAAGTGTTTACTATTGACCTCAATGACTTCCCGCCACGTTTCGGTAAAATATTGATGCTTATCAATCAATTTCTCTTAGACTTTCAAATCTTAAATTGTCAGTCATTCGGCCATCTTCCAAAAATACCTTGAGCAACTTCTGAACTGTACGAATTGTCATCGTGACTTTGCATAAACTCCACAAATCTTTTTTTTTCCTGATTGTCAATCCGAGTTTCTATAAAAATTGTTTATCCTCAAACCCCATGTAGAGCAATTTCTATAAGTGTTACATATTAAAATGCTTATAAGATTGCCAGCTATCGAGTAATATCCAAAAATCTAAACAATAGCTTACAAAAATATTAGTTTATTTCCATGCTCACAACTTTTGTAACCGCACATTATTTAGTAAAAATTGCAAAGGACACAAACAAACATTATTCGTAATCTTAGTTTCTTCTAAAAGAAGGCACATACTTTTAGTTGAACATTTACTTTCGGATTGTAATCGTAGATCCACAATTCATCTACAGTTTTTGAGTCCGCACACATTTAACATTTCTGGTATTCTACTCGTTGCTATTTTCCGAAACGTAAATCACTTTTAACATATTTCGGACTATTTTTAAATATATTCTGCTTTTATTTAAGCTGCATTTATTAAATCATTCTGAAGAGCCTTCTTAAATATACAAATAGCTTTTCTAATTGAACTTTTTAGTGACGTACATAGTCTGAATCAAATTTGTCGCTCTGTACACTCAGTCATTACAAGCCCAACTGAGGACTTTTATCGTCTGCTGGATTACCTCGCGTTATTATATTAACATTTAAATAAATGCTAAGGCTTTTATGACCTGTGTTTTGATGCATTCTCTTATCGGTTCTTGGGTTGTTAGGCCATGGTGAGAGTGTGTAAATTCTTACGTTTGGTTCACAACCGCGGCAGACATCTTTAAGAAAAATTTCAAAATTAAGTTACTTTTCTTGTTACCGGTTTAACTGCTAACGTTACTTGCATGGTGGGTTGTTCTTTACCTCTTAAGAACAGTGAACCAAGAATTAGAAAAATATAATCCGTCGTTTCTGTTAAAATTATTTTTATATTTATAAATTTCCACCTCCTCTTCGTATAACCTCGGGTAATGGTTCCTACAGCTAGACAAAATTTGTATTTGCCTGTATTCTATCTCGAGGCCGAGATTTTCCAAGGCAAGTTTAGAAACAGCTGGGTTTTTGGTTGATTGAGGCGTGGTGTCATTGTGCTCTTTTATTCTGGTGATAATCGTACGGCCCGTAGTTCTAATGTTCCTTGCTAACATAAACATTGTATGCAGAACACTCTTGGGTTTCTTATAACCTTGGCTGGTCGAAGTAAATCCAGTATTGTGGTGGTAGAATTATAGATGGTTTCTACCTATATGTTTATTGAGAATTTTTCCTATTTGGTCGGTAATTCGGTTAACATGACTGTGATCGATTCCGATTGTGTTTTGCACACACTCCTGTCAGATTTTACTGCTCTTATCTGTCTTTGAGTAGACATTCCCTTGTAAGGCTTGTTTTAAATCCTTTAAGTTTTTATCTAAGAACTGAGGTTGACATATTCGCCGTGTTCGATCTACCAATGTTTTCATAACCGTTTTTTCCTTGTAAAGGTGTCGGTTCACACGTGTAGATTTTTATACACACTGTGTTGTAAATGTCCATTTTTTTCTAGGAAGGCAATTCCATTGATCTATTTCAGTTCCATAGTAAACTGTATGCTTGGGTGTATAGAATTCAAGTATTTAAAAAAGTGCGGTTGGGTCTCCTTGCCATGCCTCCATATATAAACGTATTATCTTATTCATATTGCGAGCTTCAATGTCTTCTTCTTCAGGTGCCGTCTCCGTTACGAAGGTTGGCGATCATCACTGGTATGCAAATTTTGAAACAGCCTATCTAAACAGTTGGTTTGTGTTACAGTTAACCATCCTCTTAACTTTAGTAACCATGAGTGTCGTCTTCTTCCAACACTTTGTTTCTCTTGGATATTTCCTTGTATTATTACTTGAAGCAAAAGGTATCTGTCACTCCTCATGATGTGCCAAAGGTATTGTAGTTTTCTTTCTCTGATTGTATTAAAAATTGCTCGATCTACCCATGGTATTTTTAACACTCGTCTGTATTTCTTCCATAACTCTAACGCTTCCAATCTTTTATTGTCCATTTTCCTTAGTGCCCATGTTTTCATTCCATAGAACAGCACTGATAGTACATAGCATCTGACTAATTTTATTTTCAGTTTAAGATTGATATCTCTTCTACATAAAACTACTCATTTTGATAAAAAGACTTATAACTATATTACATAAATATATTAGCATTGCATCGATATCTGCAGACAAACCATATCTTTAGCTACAATTTTATTGTTCATACATTTTTCAAAAGTAATAGTTGAATATATTAAACGAGATAATTAAGAACCTCTGGTCTAATCTGCAAATCTTTTATTTATAGATAGTTTAAATGTGCAAGATATTTAGTATATGATGTGCGCTTCTATATAGCAGTGTATTGTGATTTTAAATTTTGTCCCAATTAATATAAATTCTTAAAAGAAAAAATAAATTTTTATTCTCAAAAATGTTTGTCTATAAGCGCGGTAGCTCACCATGCCCATTTGCATTATAATAATTTTCATTTACTTATCCTGCGTCTGTGAGTTTTCGGCGTAATCAAGACACAAGCAAATTATTTAGTTCCTGCTAGGTTTGCATATCAAACGGCTGGGGCAACAGAAACAACTTAGTAATTGAAACCACCCACGTGAAAATATGTTAGTATCTCTATTATTCCACGCAAAATTAGATTTTGCGCTATGAAATTCCACCGGCCTGCAAAAAGCAGTCTAACTCAGAAGGCGAGCGCGCAAATTCCTTTAATCAGATGCCCGTCTTTTAGGAAAGCATCCAAACGCTCTCGATATTACCGGCCGAAGTTAGAAGCTACATTCATTACCAAAGTGTTCGTTGTTACTGCAGCGCCTCGGTTGTCACGAAGGTTATTCTGGAAATTGAAAAAGTTTCGACCTATTTAATAAAGAAAAGATTTGTGTAAATGTACCAAGTTTATAAACAAGTAGATTGAGAAATTGCCGTGGAAACTCTTAGTGGCGTAAGAATTTATTAGCATTAGTTTTATTAATATTGCAGAAGTTATTTTTGTTTTTTTTAATATACAACTGCAATACATATTCAATATAAATATTTATCGTCATTTGCATTTACGTTTTACGTTAAAATATATATAACACGTATTTATTTCTAGGAATGTTACAGCTCTCTTACATCAATAAAGGCCATTATTAAAGAACAACACTTACTTTCTAAATTTTAAAGAATATTTTAACAAATACAAAAAAATTACAACAAAATTAAGATAACAATTACAGAAAGACAATACTACAATAATTGTACCTGAAGGAATCTTTTATTTCAATTTGTAATGACTAATTGCAACACCACAACTTCAATAAATAACAATGTTTTATATATACAGTTATCAAATAATACATAACTGATTTTCCATAATTATACAAACATGTAGATATATATTAAAAAAAAGTATTTAGAGATGGTTTTTATATTTTAAGCTGCATTTAGGAGGATGAGATTGCATTGAAGATGCCTTCTAAAATTTCTAATAGGAGTTTTTGGTCAGGGATATTTGACTATCAATACAATTCATAACAGAAAAATTAATTAATCGTAAAAATGTGTGCCTTATTGTAATCTAGGATTTGATAACATACAAAACTTGTTCACGATTTCTTCCTCATTTAACGCCGGGAGAAATGCAAAAGGTTTGCAAAAATCTTAACAATAGGATTACGACCTAAATTTCTGAAACTCATTATGGCAGCACTAATCTTATGTACAGACCTAGAACAAAGGCAAACTGAACAGAACAGCGATGCGAAAAATCACTTATCAATAGTAATCGTTGCATTTTTTCACGTTGAAGATTTGATTAAAAAGACATTTCTTCTTAACATAATTACACTAAACGATACCACCTACATTCAAGTTCTATAAATCAGTGAGAACAGCTGGTTGATTAGCTGGAATTTTGAACTCTTTGTGTATGGTGTTGTTAGAGACATACCAGGATGCATTTGTTATCGTTCTGAAAAGTTTTAAGGATTTTCGTATTGTAATGTTTGCTACAACCAAGACATGCTTTTTATTTTTAGGTCTAATTTGCGTTTCTTGGCTTTGATGTATGATTTCCAAGTTAGTTTTCCATTGAGATGAAATCCGAGGTATTTGATTTTGTTTTTAATAGAAATGAGAGTGTTTTTTAAAGTAATTTAAGAGTATTCGGCTCTTATTGTAGTGAAGGTGACTTGAAATGACTTATCGGTGTTTATCAAAATTCTCCACTGTTTAAGCCATTTTTAAAGTTGATTTAGATAGTTTTGTAGTTTTTTTTAGAAGCCTGAATTGGATTGAGCTTTGTGGCGACGATGGCTGTGTCGTTAGTGAACTTTGGTAATAGCATATGTTGACTAGCTAGTATATCGATAGTATATAGCAGGTAAAGAAAGGATTCCAGTACGCTTCTTTGAGGTATGCTGGATTTTATAGACCGATACTCCGATAGGGAACCTTAAGTTTGATTTGGAAGAAATGGTCGTACAAGTATGATTTAAGGTTGAGAAGTAATTGGCTAGAGAGTTATTCTTTTAATTTAAAAAGTAGGCCTGTATGCCACCTATCGAAGGCTTGCTTGGTATCTAAAGATGGTGATGTACATATCTATTTTGCTTCTAGACTTTTTTTTTACTTTGTTTACTAACTTATGGCATTGTTGGATAGTGGAGTGGTTCTGTCTGAAGCCAAACTGGGGATTTGAAATTAAATCGTCGATGTTTGTTGCGACTATAATTCTGGCAAGTCTTAAAATTTTGTACATAATAGTAATGCTTATAGCTCTATATGAACTAGCATTAATTGGATGTTTCCCAGGTTTCACGGTCATGATTACTACAGCATATCTTTATAGTATGGGATAGTAGCATATTGTATATGGTTGCCGGTAACACAACAGCTTTGCTGGGACAGTTTTTAAGCACATTTCCTGTTACCAGATTGTATCATGGAGCTTTATAAGACTTTAACAGGTTTAATAAATGACAAGGGCGTTTAAGAATGTTTGTATTTCATCATTTACTTAATTACCGTTGTGGTTTTCTGGGACGGAAAGTAATGTTGCACAGTGTTTTGCAAATCTATTTGATTTTTCAGTATTTGTTCGCGTCCAACTATCATCTGCTGTCCTTAGTGGTGGAATCGATACTATAGGTCTTTTGAATGTCCTCACCACTGTCTACAGTAAGTGGTCATCGTAGATAAAGTGGCAAAGGAGTGTTCGAAGATGCATTTTTATCTTCTTGGATCACCTTATGAAGATTGTGCGTAATTTGATTTAGATAAGCCTTGTCGAGAGGATTTCTAGTCGTTTTCCATCTTTATCGACCTTTGCGTTGGTCAGTGGATAATTCTATAATGTGAGTCTCTTAGACTAATCTGTAGAGTTATGGAGTAGACTTTTACGAGGCGCTTTGAATTAGCGTGGTTAGATATTGCACAGCTGGATCGCCGTCTTCATTATTTTTTAAGCGGATGTTTAATGTCATGTTGTCATTAATATGTTGACTAAATAAGTCCCAGTCTGTCTTTTTTGAGTAGAGTTTAGGTGAAGGTTATTTTCATATAATACTGGTGCTTAAGATCATTATTAGAGGTGGTAAAAATGTAGATCAAGATTTGATTCGATGGCACTGTGTGTTTCAAATATTCTCTTAGTTATGGCTAATTAATCCAGAGTTTTTTTAGATCGGTCGGCAAATAGGTTGGTTCTCCAGTCGATAAGAAGTTCAGATTTGTTCGTTCTACGACTTGCAGCAATATTCTGCCTTTAGGTGTAATGAGCCTAGATTCCCAAATTGTATGCTTGGTTATCCAGTCTCTGGCAACCAAGAAGTGGAAGCCAAGTTGTTGTCAACATGGTTAAGATCATGCTATTTTGGTTGAGCAATTGAATGAACATGTTTTTAAAATCATTTAGCAGTGCAGTAGGTTTGCTAATTAGATCTGTTCCATCGATATTTGATAAGATGTTTGGTTAGATTGCAGCCGTTTGTATCCGTTTAATTCACTTGACTAGTGTTTCTAATACCTGAGCCATAGAGCTGGATCTATTTAATCTTAATGAACCATTTTTCTTAATTAGATCTTGTTATACTTTACATCATCTTTAGCTGGAGGATTTCCAAGACACAAAGCTGGAGTATCTCTAGATTTATAACAGTTGAGTATGTTATGTGATCCTCCACATTTGACACACTTAAATGATTTCCCACAATACGTCTTTGTGTCTCCATAGTCTTGGTATTTTTTACACCATATGATACTATTTTTATTCTTTGGTGCTTCTACTCTTATTTCTCTAATTTGTGGCAAAGGAACGGTATGGTCTATACCTCGTATCACTACACGGTAAGTTCGATCTTGTTTTATTTGAAATGTGTGGTGTACTATTTTCTCCTCACGAATATGGCGGACAAGTTTTCTATAAGTATCTGAGGTAGTTGGGTTTATTTTACAATGTTGTTAGCTAGTGCTTTAGTAAAATATGTTTCTTCTTCTGTTATATTTGTTAGTTGTTAATCATGCCATTGTAATCTGTAACTCCATATATAAAAATTAGTGAAGGTTTCAGCTCTCTTTTTACAGGATCCTAATATCAAGTTTTTTAGTTACTATCTGCAAAGGGTGTTTAGTTTTGTCTTCTGCTTCATTATCTCACATTGACTCATCACCACAAGCTAGATTACCTTCAGTGGTTTGTAATTTATATTGAAATTTTTATTCTTACTATAAATACCTTCTGATACATTTCTCACCCGGAAACCAATTGTGGAAATATTTCACCTTTGGAGAATTTGGTTTCACAAGGAGCCATTATTAAATTTGCTGCGGTCAAGAAAATAATACGGTGATTTCTCCTTTTCTTGCATATCGCAGTACAGCAACCTTATTAACGCTTGCCATAAACGCCTGTTGGTATCTGGTATGTAGCTGTAAAAACATGTCCGTGTTTTCACCTACATCCATTGCTACCACAGTTGCTGTCCTATAGTTCTTCTGCTCTTAAACTTGTTAGAGTTATGATCTTATCCGCCCTGTAGCCATTAATCTTGTTTCACCTGTAATCATAGGTAGAAGCCTTTACAAGGTACTATCAACCGGACCAGTTAAACCCTGTTTAACGAGGTTGTTACTCTTCTTCCTTCCCCTTTCTTATTCTAACTTAGAACAGGCAATGGTGGAGTTTATGAAAATGTCTTTACTTTCTAATTATATTAGGCAAGGCCGATGGCGTTTCATAATGCGGTTTTTGAGATGTGATTCATCTAATCATGGTTGTGAGTTGGTTGTGTAACGCGTTCATCCTTTTCATTGTTTTTTTCATTAGTGTTTCTAGTTTTTTAACTATTTGTTATTGAAATACATAGTGTGTGGATTTCTGTCCACGTTGTGATCTATTCTACCTTCTGATATTTCATGGGCGTATGATATGCTGGACAATTAATGCATTTCAAATCGTTACTTTTGGCTTTCTTTTCACTGAACTTGTATAGGTGGTTGTTAAAATTAAAGTTGCTTTTTTTATTATTGTTGTTGTCGGAGTATTTTTGGTATGCGCAAGGATTTGATTCCTATCATTGGTGTCGTAGAGAGGTACGGATACCCCTAATTCGGTATAATAAAAATGGAGGCCCTTTACGATTATAGAAATACTTGAATAAATTCAATACTCATTTGTGTTTGATCTGACGCTCATTAAAAACATAAATTTAGAAAGTAGCCGGCTGACTTTGGACTAATTGTCACTCATCAATCAGGCATACGGAGAAAAACACAACGTTACTGTACGGCAGTCAAAACCTCAACTAAAATAAAAAATGGTTCTAAAAATATACACTCCCTTACCATGCGAAAATACAGAAAGTTCTATAAAATTTGGGAAACGGAATAGATTAGATCTTATAATTTGGCCACAAATGCGTATATTAGATATACTTAAAACCGCTTCCACTCCGAACACTTTAATAAGTAATTAGCAAAGTCAACACACAATAAAAACGTGTTGTGCAACTCGGCAGTTTTTTCTAAATACCGTCGATTACAACCAATATAGTAAAAGAAAAGACTTTAATGCTTAAAATATGTTTTCATCAAACATGATACAGGTACACAATAAAAAATATAAAGTACAAAAACTGCAAACGCGTGCCCGGCTACTTGAACGTAAAAATATAAACAATGATAGGTTTATACAGTTGTTCAAACCCTATGTACATATTGCTCCGTTATTTGATATGATTGTAAAAAAAACTACGTAATACAAGTTTTATTAAAACACGAAAATCGACTTTCTTTATCCTACCGTATACAAAAAGTTCCCTACTAAAAAACAATAGTTATTGCGCTTCGAAAACAAACCTATAAAATACGATGAAAATTGTAAAAGAACTTCAGGTATGAAAGCGGATGTTTTTTACCGCTTTGCAAATTTGAACACGCTTAATTAAAACGTTTTTAACAAATTTTGATTAGTGGTGTTTCTGACGGCAAAACACTGATTTGAAGTAAATTTGCAAGTAAAATTTTGCCCAATGTTGACATGTTGACGATTAGAGAAAGTAATTATTAAAATAATCATTTTGGACATTTAATTCAGACTAATAAAAATGCATAACTTTTAATGCATTTATTGTTATTTTTAATGTATTCTATACGCTAAGAAAATTTTATAATTTAGTAAAATGGCAGAATTATAAGAAATTCATAATAATTTTTATCTATTAGTACAATGACAATATTATAAAAAATAGAAACAATGATAAGTTATTCATGACCTCTAGTATAACTTTATGTAAGGGTTTGACAATTTTAATTTTTAACTGTGTCAATTATGATCTAGTACATTTACTGTTTAAGTATTTACGCAATAGATTAAATAGTTCAGGCATCTTTAGTAATGTTTATTATCTTTTTACTAGATTATTTTGTAGATTTTTGTTCTCATCTTTAAAAATTAATAAAATCGATAGCAATTTGTATTAAATTATTTGTACATACAACAATAGCTACATTTTATTATGCATGTTGCAGTTTTATGTGGTCAGTTGACTCTAGTTGTACTGTAAATATTTTTAGATTTACTAAATTACACTGGGTATTAATAGAAGTAATTAGGAAAAATATAGACATATTTTATAGGCATATTATATTCCACTAAATATTAAACATATCTATTATATTAAAAGCTTACAATGTAAGCTTTTACCAGACAAACAATGATCGCTACCTCTATGGAAGACACCGATGTTCTAGCCTCTCAAGACAATCCACAAGTAGCATCTAACCGCTTTCAACTAAACTTAGATAAAATTCCAAACCTGGTTAAACACTTGACAAACTAAGGCTAAATCAATAGAGATGACATTTATATTTCATAAGAAAACCTGTCCTCCAGTTCTGTTAAATAATAAGTAGCTTTGCGAGAAGGGAGCGCTAAATATTTGGGCATATACCTTGACCGAAGATTAAAGTGGGGTACATGTATCTTAAACAAATTCAACTAGTAATCGTATAATTTATCGAAATTATTTTTGTACAACAAATGGTAAATATTTACTATTAATAAAAAAGAATAAAGGCATTTGTAGGAATACTTAATTAAAAACTCTTCCAAAAATGCTCAATTACGTTTAATTTATACGACTGATTTGATCGTGCCAAGACTTACTGATTATTATTATGTTGCCCTATAAAACTTCGTTCAAGAATTTTACTTTCACATGGAAGCATAGTGTTCAAAAAGTTGTCAAAGAATTTGTTTTTGTCCTTTTAAGTCAAAGAAGAACCTAACGTCACTTCCCCTAAAACATCACATTTCTAACATGTCTCTATGTTTGACAATTGACAATTGGAACTTAACACTGAATCCTTTCCAATGTGCTTTACCAAAAACAAATGTTAAGCAGGAAAATTAGCTTTTATGAGAAACCGCCTTCTTTGAGGAATGTCTGGTACTTAACGAATAAGACAATGTTTTTGTGGCTTGTTTGGCAATAATGTCGACAAAACTAAAACAAGACTTAAATTGAGACAAGTAAAAAACATCTCTGTTAAATAAATGAAAAGTCGTTTGAGGTTTACCCAAACCGTTTTTTTTAATAACCTTGCTACTGATACTCCTGAACGGCTAACTGTATTCTACCATGCTGATGTCCTTTAGTAGCAGAGTTTTGGATATGGGCAAATGAGTGAAGAGCTACAGAAAAAGGTAGAATTATCAAGCTAAATTTGCAGAAAATAGACAAAAACAGTTTGATATCAAAAAAATATAAACAAATTTGAATAACTTCAGAACGTTCCGCGTCAATTTTGATGAATGTTTTATAAATAACTAACTGAATTACGTTCCCAAATAAAATAATTACAAGGTTTGAAGCTTACTGATTAAAACTATAACAGGATATAAACATAAATATAACTATTTTACGTTTCCTATTGTAAATATATATATAAATTCAGAAAAGGCTATTTACAATTTCCTAAATGAGGCAGTTTTTTTTATCAAGATGCATGTCAAAATATGCCTCACATTTGTATTCGAAATAAGCAGTACATAAAAATACATAATGCGTTAATCGATTTTAATTAAATATAAATAATTTACCTGAAGAACACAAAAGCATTACTTTTTTTTTAAATACAACTTAATTTTTGTGTTTACGCTTTAACACGGGGTTTATGTATGTAGTTCACTTCAACAAAAAAATCTAAACTTTTTTGTCTTTAGCTGCTTTTATGTTATATTTACAAATAAGTTCTTTTTATTCTTCTTAATTTTTGATAGCAAGCAGTTATTTATTCCCAATGTCTGTGTATGGTGTAAAGCATAGCTTTTTTTACCATACGCTAAGAAGCTATGACATATGGTAAAAAAATGGCCATGTAGCAGTAAAGTGTCTCGCCTTTGTTACTGACCCATACGTTTTAATATTAACTGTTTATAATCGCCTATTCATCAAACTTGATCTCCACCATGCTTGACATTTTTAAATAAATTACCGATATTGTTAAAATTACTTAAATAATTTTTAACATGCATGTACGTATATTAATTTGTTATAAGTACAGGGTTTGTCTGGAAAATATCAGAAATAATTTAATAAAATCAAAAATACTGCAAGTAATCATTTATCTCTTTAAAATTCTTTAAAATGTTTCCACCTGCATCTACATAGCGTTTTTCAGCTTGGTTGCTACGGTTTGAAATTTTCTTGGAATACAGAAACTGAAATACCTGTATGACCTTGGTTGCGACAGTTTGGATCCTCTCCACCGATCCCTTTTAGGCTAGATTTAAATTTTGTGAACAGAAAGAAGTCGAACGGAGCCAACTCTGTTGGAACAACATTGGCTCGTTTTTAGCCAAAAATTTTCTTAGGAGCAGCGACGCATGGCACTGTTGCATTGGTAAATTTAACTCTTGTGCTTCCAATCGAACACTTAAGCCGATCAGAGTCCAAAAATCGTTTCACCCTCACCAAATTTTTATCATTCGGCTCGTTGGCGGACGTCCTTTGCATTCTTCGTCTTTCGGCTTCTTTTCCCTCATTCCCTTATTCAAAAACAACTTTCTTATTTATCTTTTAGGGGCAATTTTAAAAGAATTTATATTTTGATTGAAAGCCTCCTTTTACTAAAAAGTTAATATAATTAACGCCAATTTTTTTTAAATTTTATACAAAATTAACGTGCTTTATTAAAATATCGAATACTTTGTATATACCTATGCACCTAAAAACAGTTATTTTTATAAGCTTGTATTAAATATTTCTCAAATATATTACATGCTTTTAATATTTTATATCGTAATTTTATACGAAAAAGTTAAAATATTATTTTAAAACTATTACAGGGGTGCAAAATTTTATTGGTTTTTTAATATAAAAAGTATTTATATAATATTTGAAGAGCGTTTGAATTGAATTGTGGCACGGCGTGGACGTAAGTGCGTGCAACTGGTGGTTAATTTAAGGTACAATTTTTTTGTATTTAAATATAAATGCAAGGCTAGCAACTAACCAAAACGGAACATTTTTATGCCGGTTGACAACGGCTTCGGTAACAGTATATTTGTTTCAGCTTTTCAAAATTTACAATCACCAATACAGCAGAAATTAACAGCATATCTTCAACCTGTACACAGCAATACAAAGGGTCCCACCGGTTAAGATAGGCGAAATGCCCCCAGATTCGGAATTTCTAATGAACCTAATAATGTTTTATCTTGAGGTAAAAATTATACGCGGACATAGTTCATATGGTCCCAACCCCTTCCCTCTCCCTCCTAGGGTCAAAAGGGTTATTTTTGTTTTAATTTTTTCTGTTGATGTGTTTAATGCAAAATTCTGAAAAATTCATCAAGGTAGGTTATGAATAGACCTATCAGTAAAAGTTTTTCAATGTCATCCAAGGTCATTTGGTATTTAAAAAATAAAAAACAAAATTTTGTTTTTGAGCTAGAAAGCGTTGAGTTGCACGCAGTTTTTTCACTATTTTATAAAAGTCCATTAATTTTACCTCTAACAGGAACTTTTAACACATTTCGTGTGGTGCGCCACCCTAAAATCCAATTTTTCGCATTTTTTCGATTTTTCGATTTTACAGGTAAGGGTTGATATTTAGCAAAGAAACTAATTGAAACTTTTTATAGCATTTTATAAGACAAAATTTCGTTTTTAATTTTGTTCTAGCTCTAATATTAAAAAGTTATGACTAATTAAAAATTTTTTCCTTGATTTCGATATTTTCCAATTATATCGGCGCAGGTGGATATTTAGCAGAAAACTCATAAGACATGTTTTGTAGCATTTTCAACACGAAAATTTTAGTTTTATTTACATTTTAGACTTAATACAAAAAAATTATGTGTAAATCTATGTTTCTAAAAATTACATAGTTAGTTCTTAATTTGTGATTATAGTAAATTGAATTATAATAATATATAATATATATGTAAACTACATTTTTAATCTTCATCACTGTTTTCATTAATCACTGGTACAAAGTTATCTATATCGAAAATATTGGACAGCATTTCGGCGGGACGTACTATTTTTGATAACCATCGGCCGTAAGAAAGATGATATATCAAACTAGCCACGTGAGAACAACATCCAACAGTGCGTAGTCCATTAGCACAAGTACAACAGTATTGTTGTATCGCATCGATACCTGCGCCTTCTTTGTTGTATTTTACGTAGCATTTGTATTCTTTCGATTTTATATGACGTGACCTTACGTCAAACCTTACAATGCCTGGTTCCTCTTTAATGAATTTTAATATCAGTATTCCATCCTCTGTAATCATTTCTCCTAAGTAAGATAATGCTTGAGCGAGTTGGTATGAACCAGTAAATAAGACTTCAAGATCTTCCAAAGTCAATTCAGGAAAATCCATAAGTTCTTCTGAAGTTGTACTTTGGAAAGGAACTGATTTTTTATTCAAGTTTTCTGCAGCAACCTTTTCAGCTAAATCGTTGACCTCCAGGTATGTCAATTTCATTCTATTAACTATAATATTTGTCTTATTATCCGTAGGGTTAAGTCGTTTTCCGAATTGATTTTGTAGAAAACATGCAATTCGACGTCACAGCCCAGTAACCGGCAACATGCTGTTTCGAAATTGGTTGTGCAATAATCGGTATTTTTGGCACAAGATACCGTGAATCGCTTCGATTACCCAACGAAGTTTAGTGACAAATCTCGAAAAGTTTGATTCTTTAGCAGTTAGTTGATTTCTTTTACCTTTAAGAACTGGCATGAGGACCGTGAATCCTTTATTTTTCAAATGGTCCACAACATCTCGAAAACCTCTATCCAAGATAAAAATATCTCCAGATTTAAGAATTTTGCTGATACCATTTGGGTTATTTAATACGCTTTCTAAGATTTGAGCATCGTTAATATTTGCGTTAAATGGTTCAGGTAAATCAACTACATGTCCATTTGAAGTGCAAATTGTAAAGGGCTTGCACAACGGTGCCTTTTTTGTCCTGAATATGACTTTTTTTGATAAATGTTGTTACTGCTTTTTTCGTGTCGAAGATAGCTTCCATCACATATTAATATTAATTTATTATCACCAATATCGTGTAGTAATTGAGTTATTGGTGCTGTTTGACTAAGTAGTAATTCATTCATTCAAGATGTTCCATGTTTTCAAGAATCAGGAAATATTGAAGATCTTGCAACGCAATTATACAGTAACTCGGAAAGTCCTGAAATGAAGAGTCAAGACAGTTTAACTTCTAATGAAGATTTAACCTCTTTAACTTCGCAAGGGTCAAGTTTATCATCAGGATTTAGCATACCTATCCAAAAAGTTCCACCAGAAACTGTAACAATGCAGTTTGACCGCGTAATTTCGACTAAAAGATATTGTTTCATTTGTTTTTCAGGATACAATATGTGTGATGTACCTTTTCAAGCAAGAATCCAAGTTTTTGTAAAAAAACGAATTTTTATTCCCAAAAGAAACCGATGTTGTAAAATACATTTATTAGGTTCACGTTTTTATGAGATAGAACTCAAAAACATTAGTGTTTATTCTAACGAATCCGATATTGAAATTGATGAAGTTAAAAAATTTCTGGACAAATTATCAACTTCAGATTTACGTATTATAGACAAATGTGCGGATCTAAATATGTCAGAAGAAAGAATAAAGTTATTAACTGGTCATTCGTTGAAAGATATTCTTGAGCTACGTGGAATGCTGAGGACAATGCGGGATTCTAGCAATCGAAATATACTTCAAGCTCTCATCATTTTTTTATTCAAATTAAAATCTGGAAACTCAGATAACCTTATTGCAGCTGTAATGGAAATTGAAGAGCGAGTTGTAAATAATTCTATTCATTCATTATTGGATTGTTTTGAGAATGAAGTTCTACCAGAATATTTTGGAGTAGATTCTAAGAGCAGAGAGTTTTTTCTTAGTCAAACAGCACCAATAACTCAATTACTACACGATATTGGTGATAATAAATTAATATTAATATGTGATGGAAGCTATCTTCGACACGAAAAAAGCAGTAACAACATTTATCAAAAAAAGTCATATTCAGGACAAAAAAGGCACCGTTGTGCAAGCCCTTTACAATTTGCACTTCAAATGGATATGTAGTTGATTTACCTGAACCATTTAACGCAAATATTAACGATGCTCAAATCTTAGAAAGCGTATTAAATAACCCAAATGGTATCAGCAAAATTCTTAAATCTGGAGATATTTTTATCTTGGATAGAGGTTTTCGAGATGTTGTGGACCATTTGAAAATAAAGGATTCACGGTCCTCATGCCAGTTCTTAAAGGTAAAAGAAATCAACTAACTGCTAAAGAATCAAACTTTTCGAGATTTGTCACTAAACTTCGTTGGGTAATCGAAGCGATTCACGGTATCTTGTGCCAAAATACCGATTATTGCACAACCAATTTCGAAACAGCATGTTGCCGGTTACTGGCTGTGACGTCGAATTGCATGTTTTCTACAAAATCAATTCGGAAAACGACTTAACCCTACGGATAATAAGACAAATATTATAGTTAATAGAATGAAATTGACATACCTGGAGGTCAACGATTTAGCTGAAAAGGTTGCTGCAGAAAACTTGAATAAAAATCAGTTCCTTTCAAAGTACAACTTCAGAAGAACTTATGGATTTTCCTGAATTGACTTTGGAAGATCTTGAAGTCTTATTTACTGGTTCATACCAACTCGCTCAAGCATTATCTTACTTAGGAGAAATGATTACAGAGGATGGAATACTGATATTAAAATTCATTAAAGAGGAACCAGGCATTGTAAGGTTTGACGTAAGGTCACGTCATATAAAATCGAAAGAATACAAATGCTACGTAAAATACAACAAAGAAGGCGCAGGTATCGATGCGATACAACAATACTGTTGTACTTGTGCTAATGGACTACGCACTGTTGGATGTTGTTCTCACGTGGCTAGTTTGATATATCATCTTTCTTACGGCCGATGGTTATCAAAAATAGTACGTCCCGCCGAAATGCTGTCCAATATTTTCGATATAGATAACTTTGTACCAGTGATTAATGAAAACAGTGATGAAGATTAAAAATGTAGTTTACATATACAGGGTCCATCCCAAAAGAAATGAGCCTTTTTCAAAAAAAAATAGTTTTATTGAGCAGATCGCTACAACACCTCAAAATTCTTCAAAATAGGATCCTCCTGCATCAATGCACTTTTGGAGACGGGTCTTCCAAGTCCGGAAGGCTTCCTGGTAGGCCTCCTTAGGGATGTCCTTGAGGGCTGCTGTGACATTCTCTTGGATGTCCTCAACCGAGTCCCAGTGCTTGCCCTTTAGCACTCTTTTCAACCGCGGAAACAAAAAGAAGTCCGGGGGAGACAAGTCCGGGCTGTAGGGAGGCTGGGGAACCACGCCGAGTTGAATCCGGGCCAGGTACTTGGTCACGATGAACGCGGTGTGGCTCGGCGCGTTGTCGTGGTGCAAACTCCAGTCGTTTTTGATCGCGCTCCGCTTACTTGTGACCTTTCTTTTGAGTCTTTTGAGGACTTCCAGGTAGAAGGCGGCATTCACTGTGCGTCCGGGTTGTACGAACTCGTAGTGCACAATCCCCCTGGCGTCGAAGAAGGCGACGAGCATTGTCTTGGTCCTGGATTTGCTCCTGTTACCACTTTGTTTAAAAACTCCGGGTCATCTTCGCACATTTGCAAGAGTTCTTCACACCGAACCACCCGGAGCTGTTTTTGTTCGTCAGTCAACACCCGCGGCACAAGTTTGGCGCACACCTTCCGCATCGATAAATCCTCGGAAATGACTCGATGTACTGTCGATTTCGGAATGTTTAGGGCATCTGCTACTTGATAAACACTGAACCGACGATCGGCGTTCAAAAATCGCGCACTCGCTGCACGTTCTCGTCGGTTCGGGAGGTTGACGGTCGTCCAGACCGAGGTTCGTCGGCCACCTCTTCCCGGCCCTCCTTAAATGCTTTGTGCCACTTTTTAACTTGCGAGTACGATAAACAATCATCCTTGAAGGCCTCCTGAAGCATTCCAAACGTTTCGGTAGCATTCTTGCCGAGTTTGAAGCAGAATTTAATTGCGTAGCGTTGATCGATTTTTGAATCCATCGCGCCGTGTCGAAAATTGAAAATAGACATTCACGGAAACACCCGTCCTGCCGCTCCGAGAGCTCAGAGCCGACTTGCACCGACCGCGTATGGAAGCTAAGACCCCCCACCACCTGCCCCAAGCGTCAGAGCACGCCGGAATGTACACTCGCGTCCGAAAAAAAATAAGGCTCATTTCTTTTGGGATGGACCTTGTATATTATATATTATTATAATTCAATTTACTATAATCACAAATTAAGAACTAACTATGTAATTTTTAGAAACATAGATTTACACATAATTTTTTTGTATTAAGTCTAAAAATGTAAATAAAACTAAAATTTTCGTGTTGAAAAATGCTACAAAACATGTCTTATGAGTTTTCTGCTAAATATCCACCTGCGCCGATATAATTGGAAAATATCGAAATCAAGGAAAAAAATTTTTAATTAGTCATAACTTTTTTAATATTAGAGCTAGAACAAAATTAAAAAAAACGAAATTTTTGTCTTATAAAATGCTATAAAAAAGTTTCAATTAGTTTCTTTGCTAAATATCAACCCTTACCTGTAAAATCGAAAAAATCGAAAAAATGCGAAAAATTGGATTTTTAGGGGTGGCGCACCACACGAAATGTGTTAAAAGTTCTTAGAGGTAAAATTAATGGACTTTTATAAAATAGTGAAAAAAACTGCGTGCAACTCAACGCTTTCTAGCTCAAAAACAAAATTTTGTTTTTATTTTTTAAATACCAAATGACCTTGGATGACATTGAAAACTTTTACTGATAGGTCTATTCATAACCTACCTTGATGAATTTTTTCAGAATTTTGCATTAAACACATCAACAGAAAAAATTAAAACAAAAATAACCCTTTTGACCCTAGGAGGAGAGGGAAGGGGTTGGGACCATATGAACTATGTCCGCGTATAATTTTTACCTCAAGATAAAACATTATTAGGTTCATTAGAAATTCCGAATCTGGGGGCATTTCGCCTATCTTAACCGGTGGGACCCTTTACTCAAAATTCCAATTATGAAGCTTAATATTATACTACACTGATCCAACAAATAGCACATAATAAAATTATCTTCTTGACAAAATGAAAAGTGAGCCAATAATATTTGGAATCTGATATTCAAAACTGGCAAGACCTAACAAATTAAAGCAATAAATATAAAATATTGTCATATCATAAAAACAATAATATTAATGGCAATATATTCTGTTAACTCTGGTTAATTATAGAGTCAAACAAAAACCTACTACAATCGACCATATCGTTACGACGCCCCTAAAAGATCTAACAATTGCAAACTAGAAATATTCCAAATAGACTTGCTGTTTGAATTTTACAAGATGTCCGTCCAACAACAGCAATTCTTATGCATAGCTCTGTGTAAAATGCCAATGGTCTTCGTCAACAAAGGACTTAAAATTTTATATATATTTTTTATAATATATTAATCTCTAAAACATTTTACATTAAAAAGTTATTTTAATATTTGCACAATTTTCAGTTTTATCATACTAACTATACGGATGCTACAGAACATGGCGCTGCTACGATATTAATAAAATAAAATATTGCTCATCATGAATTATCTAATTATAAAGAAAATCATTTACAAATAGTTATTATCAAAATCAAAAAATGTCTAATACTTTGACAGTTTCATCATTTTATTGCCCCGCATGTTATAATATGAAGAAAATAACTTTTCACATTTCACATTTTATAACTGAAGATGATTATAATTACTAAACTACATTGAGACTCACACCTAACGACACTTAAAGAAAATAAATGGTTAAAATTAATGTGACAAAGAACCATTCTTTTACATTTACAAGAATGCCACCGCTAAAGTATTTGCTTGCTGACCACAAAGAGACTTCAGTACTTTTAGCCTTTTTTATAACTAAAGCTATCTTATTCTTATATACCAATGTAAAAAGTGGTAAAAACTTGAAGATGTTGAATCAGCATCAAATAATATTATTAAAAGAATAGCAATCTGCGCCTATTACTAAGAATACGTACATAAAGTAAATGTATTTGTTATTGTTAGAAATATGTAACAAATCTTCTGAAAATTTGTTAAAGTATGTCATAGTTACTTAATCATTATTTCTATTAAAGATTCAATTTGAAAAGCTGCTAAGGAATTTCAATTACATATAGATTATTGGCTAAAATGTGATTAAGAAAAGGTAAAAGCATTTACGCAACCTCTTGAAAATACTTTTTATATAATTTTAAAAATAGAACAATTTCTATCAGCGCCGTATCAGATATCAATTCAGATTAAAGCCTAGTGAAATAAAAATTAAATACTTAGTCTCCAAGCATCATTTCGATTTTATTACTACTAAAATATTACAAGAGTTATCACGTAAAGGATGATTACATTTATTTGTAATGTCCATCGTACAATTGGATGCTGGTCAAACTGGGCACTCTACCATATAACAGGGCCATGGATTAATTAATAATATCAGTATAGTCATGGGGGAAATATTGCTCTGCTATGTTTCTAAATAAAATGCAAGCATTTGATAAAGTTCAAGAACTATAAAACCTGTTATAATATCAGTTTTGTGAAATATTTATATTATATTCGAATTACTACGTTATAATCAGGTATGCCTCAGGGTAACGTTTCGAGCCCTTCTTATACTCACTATATGTAGCCGACATTTGTACAAGTTGTACAAGTATAATGAGTTCGTTTGTTGACGACACAGTAATAATCATTGCTCGCGAAGATCTGGCGACAGCATCATCTAGTCGCTTGCAAAATCTTTTCAAATTAATAGAATAATAAATCACTAAATAAAAAATGAGAACTATCCAAAATAACCCTGTTACTTATACCTTTAAAAATTATCCACCGGTACTCGTAAATAGTTCAAATATACTTTATCTGAAAGTAGTTCATCTGGGTAAAAGTGTGACTTTCAAATGACAAAATTTTACTTAAAAATCAAATGAAAAAAAATCTTTCAATTTTTAACAAAACTATGTTATGTAAAATATTTATCAAAACCTGTTCCAACTTATGAGATTGAAGTTTGAGGCTATACAAGTAAACTAACCTGAATATTCTGCAAAGATACCAATCCAAATTTTCCGACAAATCATAGATGCAGTATATTAGCAATACAATCTTATAAAATTACTAAAGATGCTAGCAGTGAATGAAGTTTGCAGAAAGAGCGTTAAATATCATCAAGACTTGACATTCCAACGATTTACTTCTAAATATTGGTAAGTCGGTGTTTTATTAAACATTTAAAACATAAGTATTCAACAGATTTAATTTTGTAAATAAGTTGGTATTATTGAATACCACACTCGGCAAGTTGTAGATTAACATACCATTAACGTATAGGATACTTTGTTATCCTCATTTTAAATAAATTGAATTAAGAATATAAAATAAGGGTTTATTTTAAAAGAAATAAAGAGATCAAAATGTATTGCATTGCATTGTACCCATCCATTTACAAGACAAGTTCTTTGTCTCGTTGGTACAACTCTTGTGATTTAAAATCAAGTTACTTCCGACACTCTTCTTCTACTTTATAAAAGTCTGCAAAATGGGAACTAGATAAGAAATGAGACGTTGATTAGAACAGATGATAATTCGACCGTTCCAAATTAGAAGTTATGTAACAGTTACATTCCAACAAGTTTTTTCATATAATTTCTTTTGGATTTTTTGTTTAGTATGTGGTATGCTATACATTTGCAATATTTAATTGATCATACCAGGTTATCATTGTTCTGAGATAGATTGATAATAATATTCTTTTATTTAATAATTTTTTCTTCTTTATTTTTTAAAGTTATTTGTGGAAAAGGTTAAGGTTAAGGACAAAAAGTGTTCTTATTCTGATAGTTACTGAGCGCTTTCTTTAGTTGTGATATCACTTCTCTTTTCCGTTAGCTAATATGTAATCAATCGCCTAAAGACATTACCCAATAGTAATAGTGCTCGTATATATATATATATATATATATATATATATATACCACAGAATATAGGATATAAAATAACATAAAGCATACTTTAAAATATTGCAGACAAACTCCTAGTCTATTTATGTAATCATCGACTCTAGGGTCGCTATCAGGAAGTCTTTAGGTTTATCATTATATGATCGTATGAGACATTTTTTTATGATTTGTCTGATGGTTTGGGTTTCTTCGCAATCACAGACAGGTGATGGTTGCTTGCCCCATTTGTGTAAAAAGTATGCACATCTGCCAAGTTGGGTTTTGATTCTGTTAAGCGTGGACCATATTTTGAGTGATGCACGGCATGTTATTGTTTCGTTGTATAGTCCATTCTTGAGTCCATGCGTTCGTAAGGTTGAACTCATCTTTCACAGTTGTCCTTGCCGTTTTTGTTGATCGTCGTCTAGACTAAAGTCGGCTACGGTTGGTATCTTCAATATTTTGATGGATGGGTGAATTTATATTGTCCAAGATCTTTTTATACAGTTGAGGGAGGTATCCCACTCCCCACTTAGGACTGGAAACCATTGCGTGGGAATTGATTTGATGACACCAGCAATCATTCTCATGGTGTTATTTAGCTGTGTGTCTATTTTCTGTACAGGTGTGCTGTTTAACCAAACTGGAGCGCAGTATTCTGCAGTTGATAAGACAAGACCCAAAGCGGAAGAGCGCAGAGTGGAGGCCGATGCTCACCAAGTTGTGCCATATAGTTTTTGATTTATATTGTTTCCTGTTTTTAGTTTTTCAGATTTTTTAGATGCTCTCTAAAAAATAGTATTCTATTAAAGGTTATGCCCAGGTAATTTAGTGTTTTATTATGGGTAAGTATGACGTTTTCAAATATGTTGAGTTCTCTTCTGACGAGTTTATTATTTAGGTGACAGCAGGCAACTTCTGTTTTGGTGGCGTTAAGTTAGAGCCTACACTTGCGGAAATATTTTTCCACTATTTTTAGATTTTTCGTTGGGGTCTCTTCTGGCTGTTCGATAGAATTGCACCTTGTTGTAAGTACCCAATCATCAACGTAGCTAAACTTTCTTGATCTTGTTTCTGGCGTGCCTGCAATATATAGGCTAAAGAGGAGTAGAGCAAGAACTGATCCCTATGGTAGACCGTTCTTTAGTTTCCTTGGGGAACTGATTTCGTGTCCCATAACTACTTGAAACACTCGTTTGTTTAGCATGCTATCTACCAGTCGAGCTGCTAGTTTGCAGAAGATTACACGAAGGAGCTTGTATATCATGCCTTCTCTCCACACTGCATCGTAGGCCGCCGATAGGTCGATAAATTCAGCTGTTTTAAGTTTTCTTTAAAATCCTGCCTTAATGTAGGTGGTGAGTGATAAAACTTGGTCTGCACAGCTTATTTTTGGCCGAGAGCCTACTTGTTCAACCGGAATTGCTTCAAGCAATCTTGTGCTAATTCTGTTATAATTAAGCCGTTCTAGTAGGTTATAAGTCACAGATAGCAGAGCTATTGGTTTGTAGCTCTTGGAGCTATCAGTTGGTTTGCCTGGTTTTAATATAGCGATTATCTTCTATCGTTTAAATTCTTTTGGGATATTGCCGGTTTGCATGATATCTGTGAAAAAGTGAGCCATTCAGACCTTTGCATACTTACCGCAGTTTATTATAAATTTAGGGTGGATATTGTCAAACCCTGGGGCTTTTCCTGGCTTGACATCCTTAAGAGCATCTGAAACTTTTTTGCAAGTGTAGAAGCGAGCATGTTCTGTTTCTGAGGCTTGAGCTGTTAGGGCTTTAAGTTTTCGTTTCACCTCAATTGTATGTTCTTTATCCTGTGGTACTCTGGATGTTGCTACTATGTGTGAAACGTCGTTTGGGCGGACAGTTGGCTTTTGTTTTTGTGTGGGGGCCCCGCTTCCTATTTCCTTAACAGTGCCCACGCTCTGTCATCCGAGAATATAATCCGTGCGGTAGCCTCTTAATATACACTTTTTGGCACTACTCATTACGGCGCCGACAAACCTGTTGTAGTTTCTACTGGTAGGAGGTGGTATCCAGCATTTGTTTGGTTCCGTGGAAAACTTTGTCCAGTTGGCCTTTTTAAAATTCCACCTTAGGCGAGGGATAGAAATGATTAGAAAAATTTGTATTTCTACCTCTAATATGACTGGGCTGTGCTGACTGTGCGGAAAATCGGGGAGAACGTTTCGCAAAGCTTGTATGGGCTGGCCTCTGTTGTCAGTCGAGACAAAACATATATCAGGATTGTATGCACGTTTCCAAGCTGCTGCTTTATGTACGTACAGTCTTTAGCATCAAATACAAGGGTAAGGTGTTCATCTTCTGCCCATTTTACTATTATGTTGCCATTTGAGTCACAGTCCTTATACTTTCATTGCTCGTGATGACTATTGCAGTCATCCACATGCACAACAGGATGAGGGTGTGTTTGGATGACTTGGGCTGGCCCGAATACGGCTGGCGGCTTATAGGTGTTGGAGACCGTGGTGCTTCCGATTTTTATGACAACGTTATGGACTTCGTCATCAGTGGATGTGGAGATAAAGGAGGCGTTTTCTATATCTTGTTTAACATACGTTATTACGCCATATAATCAATGCTACGTAGATCGTAGCAGTTCATAACCCGGTATTTTTCTCTTATTCAGTAGTTGCTCTTTTGTTTCACAATGAGTTTCCTGTACAGCGACTAGGTCAAGGTTGTCTTTTAGAAGTTTTGATAGATAATGGCCTTTTAATAACTTATGCTTTCTATATTTATGTGACTAATTCGAACAGAGGGTCCGAGGTTTCTAGTCATCAAATCCTGAGAAGGACTCTTAGCTTTGTCTGGTAGCACACCTACTCTTGAAAATAAAATGTTATATGTTAAATGTGTTTTATGGTCAGGAGATCCTAAGATTATTTGACTGCCAGTATGTGCTATTATATCAGTTGGGTTTATGTTCGACGACTGGCTTAACCATTTTTAGACTTGAGCTTTTTATTGTTGCGCCACTCATTAATCAACTTTGGCGAATGTTTTGGATTGCTATTATACTGACATACGGCACTTTGTTCAAAAATTTGCTTTTCATATAAAAACGTTTTGTCAAGCAATTGGCATCAAAGCTCAGCGACAACACTTTGGACATAACTACAACAGATTCTATAGCTTAGCTTAACCATTGGTTTGATATGTTTTTATTATTATGATAATTTTACTTTCTGTTACCGATAACACTTCGGAGAAAAAGTTCAAGTTCCTGACTATTATTAAGCAATTGCCTGGTATTCGGCTTACTATTAAAAGTGATAGGCATTAAGCTTAGCTTATTTAAGTGAGGGCTTTCTATGTCCATGATTAATAGTAGAGTGCTTATTTTTAGGGATGTTTCGGTAGCATAAAGTAAAACTTTTTAACTTCCAGTAGAATTTTCTATTTAAAGAGTGCTATTACCAGTAACGAGTTGTAAAATCACATCTTGACTTTCAAGTTTGCGGATTATTCGAGCCTCAACAATTCCAAAATTTCGTAAAACTGGAGATAATTTACAAACGATACTTTTAATAACAAAAAGAGCAAAAGTGTATGACTTATTTTTATAAAAAATATATAGCATTAATATAAAATAACAAAATTTGGCAAAGGAAAAATATTTATAGTACAACTTTAGTGCCAATTAGCCCAAGTTTCTTCGCTAGAAAATATATTTACAACTTTCCAACAAAAACAAGCACAAAAATTACGCGTAAGAATAGCTATCGGTTTAAATGATCTTAAATTTTCCTTGTGTCTTGAGAAAAATATTAATACGCTAATTTTTTGTTATACTAAACAGTGATAAACTTTGAAACATTTTATTTTTTTTAAATACCGTGGAGATTTTCTAGCCCGATTCTATTTTTATGTTTAGTAGTAACATTAATGTTTTTGTAAATAATACTTTAAAAATGTTTTTCAAGCATTAATATTAACAGAAAGGCAAGCAATTGCTTGAAAGAAAAATCGTGCTTTGCTTTGTTTAATTCAAATCAACGGTATTATAAATCTTGTCTTTCTCTTGTTTTAAAATGGCAGTCATTTTTAAATTTGTATATAAATAATGTTATAATTATATTTTTCTAAGTTTACTTCACACCTAGCTGGACTTTTTGTAAGCTCTGTAATTATGCGCAATTGTTGCGCAGCATGAATCCGCTTTAACTTCTAGAGTATTTCAGGAGTACTTTAATGTTCTTGCAGAAAGTGTCCTATAAAACAATTTGCAAGTCCTTGTAAAGAGCATCCAACGGCTCTTTGTAACTTGTACCTAATAAAATAAGTAAAGTGGCTTGCAGACGAACTAAATATCCGGACGTTTATTTTAACTAGACAGTGCAATTCTCGGGCGTCTCTGCAGCCGCGGGACTTCGCCGAGCTAAATTATAAAGTGCTACCTCCGAAAGCACAGTTGTTCGGGTAAATTGCAATAGGTATTGGCAACAACAGCAGCGGCGTGAAAACCTGAACGCTTCCAAAACTTTCCACATCAATCCACCTCTTACTTAAATAAACCCCACTTTGCAATTCTCTTCGCGCTAGGACTTCTCATAAACAGCAGACCGGCTCTGACTGTTTAGCTTTTCTCAGATAACTGCTTCAAGGGCCGCCCACTCCTGTTCAAACAATTTGCGGTTCTTATAAAGTTTGGCTCAATTGTCGCCAGACGAAATTGCACGATTCAAATTAGTTTTACTATTGTGATAACAAGTGCAAAATAGTTTACTGACATTAAATATTTGACAACTACAACTATAACAATTTTGAAAGACTTATTGAAAGGGATAAATAAGTTACATATTAAAATATTTTATATATTATTTTATATTAATTTTATTTTAGTAACATCGAAAGTTTTCTAAAGTAAACAGGAACGTTAATATCAACATACAAACATATTATGTCAGTTAGCAGTTATAAACGAAAAATAATAAGATATCAAAACCTAAATAATAAATTAGTTATGCTAACTTATAATCAATTCATATTAGAAATGTATATTTATCCTGACATGGCAATCGTGGCATGAAGCACAAACAATTTAAAGCGATGTCTGTATTGAATCGACAAGGCATAACAAAGAAATATCAGAATTAAATATGACTGAAGATAACTTTACACATTATTCACTATATTGATATTAATTTTTGTATTTAGGTATTAATTATTAGACAACCGAAACTTAAAGTCAGCAAATTTAACTCTTTCGCGCCTACAGCTTACGACCCATACAAATTCAAAAAAATCCGTCGTTTCAAAAGTATATTCTGGAATAACATGCCGTCTTTCTACCAGTGTTTATGATGTCTTCGTCTATTTTCGTCTGTTTTCACAATAGATAGTTTCTTTTTTATAGTCTGCTATGTGTTGCTGTAGGCAAAAACTCTGTTTCCTATAATAAAAAAATAATATTTTTTCGTTACATCATTGTCATTACATATATTTAAGACGACTGTTTGTATTCATATACATCTGTCACAATCGAGGGTCATTGACTTTACTATTTACGGTTTCATATATTAAGTGCTACGCAATACATACGGGTTTTCTGGTATGTTTTAAAAGGATCGTGTACTGTAATGTAAGTACATGCTAATGTAATATATTTGTACTAAATATGAGTATTGTAGAATTACCGTATACATGAATAAACGTAATAGGACCAACGAGACGTAATGTATCTTTTTAGATTGAACAGTAGGGTGGAGCCTACTAAAACACGAATGTTTTGAAAAGTTGTCGGATGAAAATGCACTACTCTTAAAAAGTTGTGTATTAACTAATAGATCAATCGCAAATTTTTCTCCTTTATCATTATTCGCCGCAAGAGCCTTGAAATTTTGCAATTTTGTAATGGTACGGTACAATTGAGAATTTTTAATAAATCTAACTTTTTTAGTTAACGACACCGTTGTAGGACCTACTTTATAAAATGCAACTTTTCGCTGGTTCAATGAACCACCCAGAACTCACCACGAGGAGATGGTTGCATAGCTAGTTCCACCCGTGCCCATCCCGACCACCCTACGTTTGGGCACTGTGTCTTAGTTTCAAAGGTGGGCATAATCGGCCTGTCTAAAATTGTTATTCTGGTTACTTCATTTCAAGCTCTAGTCCCGTATACTTGTCCGGAAACTTTCGTAACAACTTTAACACACCTCTCAACCGCCTGGATGTGGCATCAAAAGTGGAAAGTGCGTAAAAGAAGTGGGGAGCTTTCCTTGATATACTGCTTTAAATATTTGCTCAATATATGGGATGTAAAAGGTGGCTCTGTAACTACACATTACTGTCAGTCGATAAAGTTAATGTAATGTTGCGCATTGACTTTGATTGTTGGAAATTGGCGTACTGGAAGGAGTAGTTCCTTTGACCGGAACATTACAGAAGGAATTCTTTGCACACCTAATCCTCAAATTTGTTTCTGTTAGTCTGCTTGCATCAGCAGATTCTTTGAATGTGCGGCATAACTATTTTGCTAAATGGAACTATCGACCATGACCTTAAGATTATCACTGAGGTACCGAGAGAACAAAAGGGTACTCCAGAGGTTAATAGAAGCATCTTTAATAAAACCACCTTAGAGGATATACTTTAATGATAAATGAAGTCATCTCATTTAAGGTGGTAGATGCATCAGGACTCTCTTGGTCATAATGAGTCATCTTACACAAGAAAGTTTCCCAAGACTTTGCGTCGTCATATTCGGTGGCCGTTCACCTAAAAAGACAACTCGGCTTATATCCCATAAATATTTTTGATCTGTACTGAGATTTACAACGTCATCCTCTCCCATGACTGCCAAATTTCCTTCAATTTGTTGAAAAATCAACTACTGGGCGGTGTTCAAAGTTAACCAAGCTCGATGACCTATTGTCTGTCCGTTTAGAGAATTTATCATATGCCTTAATGGTAGCTCGTTACACTAAAGCAGGCATATCACCCACTGCAGAGATCTCTTTTCTAGTAAACAAATGACACCTCTTGAATTTCCTGTATTCACTGCATTCCATCGTATCCAACAGCTGTATGTTGGGATACATTAATGTTTTCGTCATTCAGAAAAGTCAGCAGAGCTTTTTGATACTAGACGCTGAAAGAGTTAATGGAGAAACGTGCCTAAGGTACACACTGACTGGTTCTAGAATCATCGATATAGGTTCTTCCTCTTTAGATCTGCGATAGAAACTGCCACCTTTCGTGTCCTCCATAACCAATGTATTATTTTTTCTTCCGTCAAGGTACATACCTGATTATTTTGTCGCAGTTTTCTTTACACCTTTCGAATTTTACATCTGTCTACGATGATATACACATTTCTTAACTTTTTCTTTATCTTTTCCTAGTTTCTCAGTACAGCAAATCTTGTTGACGTGAGAGCGGTAGCAAGTCTGTCGGGAATTTCGTATCTGTCGTATGCTCTAGTAAACATTACAAGCTTGATTCTGGTTTGAGGTGCGGTTGAAGTTAACGGCGGAGAGTTCGAAAAGTCGAAAAGGTCTTTAACTGAAACGCATGGCAATTCGTACTTCCCCCAAAAGTAGTTCCCTTTTCTTTCTTTTTATTTAGCTGCTGAGTGATTCACAAATCAACGAAGCCAATGGCCATCCGTCTTACAGTTCTCTGATCTAACAGAAAACCCTGCTCTTTTGCATGAATTTTCCGTGCTTTTTTAGAACTACAATGCTCGAAGCCATTGCACGCATCAATGTCAAACAATCTTTTTGCTTCCTCTCTAAAAGCTTGAACTTTATCTTTAAACTTGGCTGTATCGAGACAATTATTCTTACAGATGTAAAACTGAGACTGAGGTCCTATTCCAAATTTTTCAAGCTTGACAGTAACTTGTTCGTAAACTTCACCGACTTTTGCTTTGTACTGTCCACAATTATATATCTGTAGGTAAATCCAATCGTAACACCGTAACGCAACTTCTTGCGTGGGCAGGTACTAAGGTCTTTTGAACTACCAGTAATGAAACGCTTCACTTGGTCTCTAGTTGAAGACATATTTTGCTTATCAATGTGCATCGCCCAGGAAGGCAGACAATAAACTGAGCTATTGAGCAGCGCAACAGGGGCTGACGTTGTCTCCCTACATAACAGAAAACTGGATGACGTAATCTCTACGTGTGCCGATGCACTCTATCAGTGGAGTGCTAGCTGGGTTCCTACAACCGACTTCAATTTTATAGGAAAATTTAAGTCGCATATATTTCATGTTGCAAAAATTAAAATATTATGATTCATTTTTTTTTAGTAAATAGTAATTTCTTTGAACACATGCAGAAACATTTTACAGTTTTGTTAGTTTAACAGGAAAATGTCTAAAGTATTTGGCATCATGCATTTCCGTCTTACTGTTGCACGCTTACAGTGTTATTGTGAGAAATAGCATATTGAAATAGTTTTTTATAATAAGAAAATTTAATGTAAAAATTGCAAATTTGAAGTCTCTCGCGGGGGGATGAAGACAAAATAGAAAACTTTTTATATTAGTCAATTACACAACTTCTAAGGGTAGTGCATTTTAGTTATCCAGCTTTTATTTTTTCGCTCCACCCTAATAACTAAATAAATAAAGAAAAAATTAACTACATTGATGACGGGATTGAAAATCCGTTTATAGTGATAATTCCGATTATAGAAAGCAGTGATTAAAAAGCCAATGCTTTATCTCTTAGAAGTTAGCTCATTTCAATCCGAACAGGAATCTGATTCAATCAACAGCATTAGATTTGTACATTAGAAAATATTTTCAGTTTTCAACCTATAAGAACTATGTATCCAAATAAAATTAATAATGTGTTGGCAAATCTTGACAGAACTTCTTCAGTTCTGGAAATATGTTTTGAATATTTCCTGAGTTTATTTATTCGCGTTGATCACAACACGTTTAAAAAAATGATAATGAAATCAAAAAATAAGTCTTATAACCACCTGAAACAGACGCTCCTGAAATGATGATTGTTGTTCATATCATGGTGATAATGTGTTACAATAACCTACCTTCTTTTTAGAATTGCTTGTCTAATAATAAAATATATTATACTAACATGTCTGCTTGATATAAAGATTTCTTTACAATTATGTGTTGATAAGTCGCTGGCTACATTCAAAGGCATCTTTTCACTCAAATAATTTCCATCTCTAAGAACGATATAAAGGGGCATTAAAATATACCAATTGTATGATATAAAAACTGAATATATCTATAATTTTAATGGTTATGCCGGAAAAGGCTTTGAAAACGAGTTATAAAGAACTTGTTAAGTACATTTCGACTAACAAAAATATATTTGTTTATTAAAGAGATTTTACATTGGTTAGACTATGATCTAAAATTTGCAGTGATTAGTTCTTAAACGGAACATTGAAATAACTCAACTTTAAGATAAAATTAGCTGGTAAAGAGTACAAAATTATTGGAACTACAACCAAACTGCTACTTTTTAACAAGAAGCAAAAGAAACTATTGCTACGCCAGTAAACCATAAAATAAAATGACACAAAGAATGTTATCTAGTACCCACAAGCAACTGCTGAATACGAGTAATACAATCAGACCTTCCGATTACTTAACAAATATCTCCGGTTTTAATAAAATCCGTAAAATAGTAGATTATAAATAATTTTTGATATCAGTTGTAGATCTATTTTAAATTATATATGCACGTACATGTGCGTGTATGTACAGAAAATAAGCCCAAAAACTTAACTCTAAAGTGGTTCTTAATAAAATTGTTTGAGCTATTGATTGCAGAAGGGAGAAAATATGCAAGTTATTAGAAAACTGTACGACCTTTAACTTTAGCCAGATATATTTACAATGTGGATGACCATCTTCTGATAAAAGAAAAAACTTGTAGATGGTGTAGATATGCTTTCTTATAAGTAATTTTGTAAGAATTATTTAATATTGAATAAAAGTTATATTCTATCTCGTACTCACATTTGAGTATGAAAGAATAAAAAGAAAAATAGGAGACAACTGCACGTATTACATAATTAACAGCTGAATAAAATATCTTAGACAAAGTTGTCGTCTTTTACCTACTTTACGTTGAGCATGCGCTTAAAAATTGAAAAAGTTACATAAATAAATTACATAAAATTACATAATAATATAAGCATTTATAATTAACAATTAGCGGGTGACCAGATTTAAGACTTGGAATACATGACACAAAATCAAGAAGAAATGCACAAAAGGGATTACTGATAAAGTTGGAAAACAGGTATTTATCTGTAGAAGTTAAAGAAGATAAACTAAACTCCTCTTCTTCTTCTTCTTTTCCTTGTACCCCTTCAGGGTGTCGGATATGAGGTCCAGTCCTTCCACTCCTTCTGGTTCTTTGCCATTCTTTTCATGTCTGCCAATGTTTTGCCCCTCTTGATACCGATTTCTTCGATCCTTTGTGTCCACATCTTTCTGGGTCTACCCCTTTTCCTCTTTCGTTCTCCTGTTGACTCTGTGATCTTTTTTAGTAGCGATTGTTCATCTTTTCTTATTATGTGGCCATACCATCTTAGTTGCTTTCTTTCTATAAAGTCCATTATTCCTTCTTGTCTTAGAGTGTGTCTGATTCTTTCGTTCGTCTCTCTATCCCATTTGGTTTTCCCCTCGATTCTTCTTAGGAACTGCATTTCACCAGCATTGATCTTGCTTTCGTGCTTTTTGTTTATGGTCCATGTCTCACTACCATATGTTAATGTTGGTCTTGCTATTGTGTTGTAAACTTTCAATTTCACTTGCTTGTCTATTTCTTGTTTTTGTAATATTGGTTTGTTTATTGCGTAGTATATGTTCCTCGTCTTTTCATTCTATTTGCTATGTCGACTTCTATTCTTCCGTCATCTGTTATTACGGAGCCAAGATATTCTACTGCTGTGACTACTTCTATTGTATTCCGTTTATTTCTATTCTTCTTACCATCTCTGATTTTTGTTATTTATAATCATCATTTTGTTTTGTTAGTGTTTACTTCCATGCCCATGTTCTCTATTTCTTCGCTCCATATTTTAACCAGTCCCTTCATTTTATTGTGGGTGTCTGCTATGTCATCTGCGTACATTAAATTGTCTACTTTGATTGGCCTTAGTTGGTAATGTCCTATTTGTGTTTGCAGATGCTGTGTTTTGTTCTTGTGTTTAATAAGATTTTGTCCATCAGTGTTATAAATAGCAGTGGACTAAGGCTATCTCCTTGTTTTATTCCTTTTGTCATGAGGAACGTGTCTGAAGATTCTCCGTTCATCTGCACTTTCCTTTGACATTCTGTTACATGTTCCTGATATTTCTGATGAGTTTTCTTGGTGTTTGTAATTCTGCCAAATACCTCCATATGTGACTTCTCTTTATATTGTCGAACGCTGCTTTTAAATCTATGAGTGTCACAAACAGCTCTCCTCCTCTTTCTATTGTTCTCTCCGTTATATTTCTTATTATGTGTATGTTGTCTGTTGTTTGTTTTCCTTGTCTATATGCTGCTTGTTCATCGGCTAGCTTGTGTCCTATGTAGTGTATGAGTTTCTTTTGCAGAATCTTCGTGTACATTTTGAATACTGTAGAGGAAAGGCAGATGGCTCTATAATTTTCACATTTTCCTGTTTCTCCTTTTTTGTAGATTGGTATAATTATTATTAACTAAACTCAGAAAATTTAAATATGCAATCATCAAAAACCATTGGCATAAAAATAGCAAAAGGAGGACAAGAAGAACAAGAGATTAGAGAACAAACTAGACAAGTAAAAGGGCAATAGAAAGATCTTATGGAATATAGTGCAATAAGGGAATAACTAAAAAAAGAAACCACAATATCTACAGCAAAATTATTAAAAATATTATTCTATATAGAGCGATGAATAAACTAAACGGAGTTATGGAGCTATCTGTCTGCACCTAGTAAGACATTAAATTATTGTAAGCCAGAATTAAACTGCAATATGTGAAACATAAATTCATACCTATCCAATACATCCAGGCATAATGCATCATACCAACGATTAAAACAACGACATCAGCCCCAAGACGCAACAACTGAAAACACTATACCTTCCGAAATTTATCTTGAAACATGACAGACAATAAGGCTATTCATCATAAATACCAACCAAGAGAAGATTGCAGTGTAAGATAAAACCGCCAAAAACTCCATCATAAAACTTACCAACGTATGATGACTGAAAATGGCTAAAACGTTCAAAACCAAATATTCTAATTTCATCTTAGCTGAGCCAAATGATAACACAAATGACGAAGATGTGACTAATATTTTAAATGCATCCTACTAACTTTCTCTATCACTGAGGCCACTCTCCCCTGCCGAAGTAAAATGAGAAATATTGCAAGTTTCCATAAAACTTCTGCTTATGACATAACTGAGTATCTTTACGATACATACCAAGAAGAACGCTATTTATAATAGCGTGCTACATATTATTTTTAACTCAATTTTATCAAATTATAATGATACAAAAGTTCGCTAAACCACACATAGAAACTTATATTATAGGCCACTAAGCTTCTTTTCAATTTTGTTCAAAATCTTCAAAATAATATTTCTGCGCAGAATAGAAGACGCGATCTACTTTAGCTATATGATCTTGTTACATCAATTTGGCTTTTACAAGAACGATACAGCAAAGACAGAATTATCACTAAAATACTGGTAACCCTAGAAACACGGAAATGCTTCATATCAGCCTTCCTGGACATCAAATAGGCTTTTGATAAAATCTAGCACAATGGTATGTTATAAAATAAAGGAACGCTTCCTCAGACCAATCTGATGGTGGAATCATACCTATGAAATAAAAATCAATAATGTAGTTTCTAATTATCATCCATCCCATTAAAACCGAACATTGTAAGGCAGTGTTTCGGAACTTTTCCGTACTTGATTTATACGTTGGATATCTCAATAACCGACAAAACCGAAATTGCAACCTCTGCTGAGGATACGATTGTGTTATCTATTCGTAACAGTCCAACGCCATCTTAATTTTGTCCAAGTGCCAAGTAGCATTTACAAATAAGTGCAATGTCTACCCATCTGTTATGATTAATAACACTGTTATCCCAACAAAATCAGAGGTTAAACATCCGGGACTACAGGTAGATTAGAACAAATGTATTGACTAATAGGTTGCCGATTGCAGCTTTTATTAGCTGACAAGGTGCTTCTGTGTAATCATATTCAGACGATTTTGAACCTATGAAATTCCACTACGGCGCTGCAGCAAATCATCCAATACTAAAATTCTGCAACATTTTTAGCCCAAAACGATCAACTGTTGATGCATCGCGACACATATCAAACCAGACACTCCATGCAGATCTAGCAGCTGCCTATCATTTTATACTCGTGGGACATAAAAACACCCCCATAGAAGACATATACGTCGACTCTACCAATCCCTAAAAGCTTAAACCAATCGTGGTTAAAATAGTTAATTCTTTGAACGAACTAGGACTAACCTTGCATTCAATGAGACTAACATTGCTGGATGGATTTCCCCTAAGTTCATATTACATACAATAACACAATATTTATTCATTACTTTCTTTTGTTAAATAGATCTGTAAATTTGCACTCTCTTAAATTAAAAAAATCTCTTTGCTAATAATAGTGTTTTATTGGTATTCTAGATATATAATTTTTAAATTATATTGATATAAACACAAAAATGATGTATTTAAAAAATATAAATTAAATTAACAAACGCACGTCGATAAAGTCAAAGATAATAGTTATCATTTAATCAATAAATATGGTTCTATATCTAACGCAAACAATAACGACGTTTATTTTGTGTTACAGAGTAAAAAATCTGTCATAAGAATACATCTATCAAATAACAGGGTTTTTTTAATCTATTGTTCGCATTATAGCACCGCGTTTTTATCCTCTTAAAAATAATACGGCACTTCAGCTATCAACATATGTAACTGTTAATTTCTATAAAACGATTAACAATAAAATATACGCTATTGTGCTGTAAATATTTAATTCATTGTATATATTTTTTAATTTATCTCCACCAATACAAAATATAAAAACGCAATTTTATTTTACACGCAATAACCCTTATGATTTATTGTATTCAGCGAATGTAATGCTCTTCCATTTGTTATATTCAAAAAAACAATGCACTGTTATTCACTTAATTAAACAGTAACAGCTAATTTTTGTAATTAATTCAACTGTTGTAGGTACCACGTGCGCTTAAAACGTTTGTTTTAATGCTCAAATTGAACGTTCCAAAACAGTTTTATAGCACACGCAAACACTTTAAACAAATTTAAGTGACAATAGCTTTCAGTACAATTTTTTTACTGAAAATGTACGTAATAATTATGCATTGTGCATTTAATAACTGTAATAAACGTAATCACGTTTTAAATAATAAAAGAAGTAATTATTATTATGGTTCCTTTATATGACAATTTAAAAATATTTCTCGAATAATTGCTTTTGCAAAGATATGTAAATTAGTCCTGTGTATTGTTGATAAATTTAACTTTTCTTTTTATTTGGTAGTTATTATTACATTTATAGTATCTCTACTCATTATCTTTCTGTTGTTGATAAACCGCATAGTGTTTAACTAAGAAAATCCTTAATTGAAGATAATGCTGCTCTTAAAAAATTAATCTCGCCAATAAAAATCTTAATTCCATTCTCTAAATTATGCTACTAAGCTACCATTATTGATGTTATTAATCTATTGTACTTGTGGTTATTGGGAAGAAGTGGTCCACGGTATAAGCTGCCTGTCCCTAAAAAGAAAAAACGTGTTTGTATGCAATATGGAAAGTAGACTACAGAGCAGTACCGAAGGTGCTATTTAGTAATAAATTAACTTTTAATATAATGATCATAACGAAAATTCACATTCTAGAAGATTCCCGAGAGAAGATTATTCACTAAAATGCGTATGCCCTAATTAAATATCCAATCTCTATAGTCTATCGACTATATATCGTATTTGAGATAATAAATGTTACAACGTAGAATGGCATTATTTTCTAGAACAATAATATAACTTATTTAAAGAAAAACTTATTTTATTCCAGACGACCACCAACAAAATTGATAGAATAAATAAACCAGGGCGATTCTCGGATTTTAATTCCACAGAACGTTTATCTCAAGAAATGGGGAACATCACATCTAAAAAAATAATTGGTTGTCTAATTTACTGAAAAAAAGCTAGCTAATAAAATTTGTATGTTAGTTCAAGTTTAAGTAATATATGTAATGTAATATTACTCTCTTTTCAATTCTACTATTAAATCTATATACTCCTGTAATTGTTTTCCAATCGCATTTCGTTTCTAATCAAAATTTGTGGTGTGCTTTCTTTACAAAATTATTATAATTAACCATTTGTGCAAAATAGAGAAGAAGTGACTAACAAATATTGGAAAATAGTGCTTTACATATTTAATTTTCCGCCGCAACGAGAAATTTACCCTCGAAGCTACTGCGTAGGCTTCTATGATGAGTTTGAAATAATTCAAAGCCAGCCAATCAGTCAATATATGCTAACAATATTAAATATCTAAAGCAAATAGCATAAAAACTAAATGCTTATAAAATATTTGAACCTCCCTATTAAATTTTTAAACTTTTCAGCTAATGTGGCAACATACTGTCAAATATCTCGGATATCTTTGATAACGGATATCCATACAAACCTTTGGGTAATTAACGATTTTATGGTCTATTTGCCCATATGTGACAGACTATAGAACGAGTTAAATATTTTAACATATATTTTTTTTTTTATTACTCATTTGCTAATTTACAATCTACTCCTATAACTAACAGAGTAATGAGTAAATATGAGGCAAGGTTCATGGAAAGCGTTGGGTACCGTCCCTTGACGGTTCTCCACTTTCTCCTAGTTAACTAGGTCTTCTGGCCATTGTCTTTTAAGTCTTCTTTCAATTTGTGGTTGGGTGTATAGTTCACTTATGAGTTGGTTGCTGTGGTTGGTGCTGCGTTGTTTGGATTTGTTGGCGTGGTGGTTGATCACTTCTTTTATAAAGGATATTCCAAAATCGTTGTGGAGGGTTTAATTGGACACGTACCAGGGAGCGTCGGCCATCATGCGAAGTGTCTTCGACTGAAAGATTTGTAGGATTTTTGTGTTGGAGGGCTTACTGCATCCCCACAGTTCGATACCGTAGGTCCAGACTGGTGTTAGAATTATTTTGTAGATGATCAGTTTGTTCTCCAGAGATAGTTGAGATTTCCTGCCTAGTAGCCAGTTCATTTTCTTCACTTTTAGGTCCAATTGTGTCCTTTTTGCCTTAATGTGCTCTTTCCATGTGAGTCTCTGGTAGGCCCAAATATTTGACTGTGGCTTTCTGTGGGATCAGAGTGTTATTTATGTTAACTTGTGGACAGTCGCTTCGTTTTGTGATGAACGTGATCTGGGCGGACTTTTCGGTGTTGACCTGGATCTTCCATCGTTTTAGCCAGTCTTGTAGTTCGTTTAGGTGATCTTACAGTTTATTAGAAGCTCTTGCTGGATCGATATCGGACGATAAGATTGCTGTATCGTCAGCAAATGTGGCCATCATAGTGCTCTCTGTGACGGGAATGTCAGCAGTGTATATTAAGTAGAGTAGTGGCCCAAGGACGCTGACTTGCGGCACTCCAGCTTTAATTGGGTGGTAGTCGGAGAGTGAGTTGTTTACTTTTACTTAGTAGGATCTTTCATTAAGGTAAGATTTTAGGAGTAGGTATATGGGACTGGGAAAATGCCTTTTTAATTTATATAGTAATCCGTTGGTCCAAACCTTATCAAAGGCCTGCTGTACGTCAAGGAACACCGCAGCACACATCTTCTTCTCTTCAAGACTTTCTTTGATTTTGTTCACAATTCGGTGGCATTGCTGTGTTGTGGAATACTTTTGTCTGAATCCAAATCGGTGTTCAGGGATTATGTCGTCTGTGAGTGTTGATTGGGTTATTCTGTCGAGAAGAAGCTTTTCAAATATTTTTGACATTTGTGGCAGCAGGCTTATTGGACGGTAGGATGAAGCTTCGGTAGGTGATTTACCTGGTTTTCCAATCATAATTATTTGCGCGTATCTCCACTGAACTGGGAAATAGCATAATCGAAGGATGCTGTTGAATATGGTAGTTAATAGCACGATTGCCTTTCTTGGTAGATGTTTTAAGATCTCCCCGACTATGAGGTCATACCCAGGGTCTTGTACGAATTTGTATTGTTGATTTGTTTTCGAATTTCTGCTGGTGTAAAAGGCTTAACGGGCAGTGATAGTTGACAGGGGCGTTAATATAGTCTTCAATTTCTTCATCTTGGTTGTCATTGTCTGAGACTGGAGAGAACACTTTTGAAAGATGATCCGCGAATACATTGCTCTTTTCTATGTCTGACTGCGCCCAGTTTCGATCAGGTTTTCTTATGGGTGGGGTTTGTATTACTGGCCTCTTAAATCTTTTGTTGCTTTCCACAACGAATGGTCTTCGGGGATAGATTCGTGATGTAGTGTTTGAAGGTGTCGTTGCGGGCTTGGTTTAAAACAGAGTGGAGTTGGTGTGTTATCCTGTTAAGGTCAGTTTTGTCCTGAGGGTTTCTTGACCTTTGCCATTTCCACGTGCTCTTCTTCTTTCTGTGATCAATTTTTAATATGCAGAGGAATATTATCATTTCCTGGTTTGCTTTGTTCCTTAGAGGAGTGGCTTTCCATGCTGTGGTTTGTATTGTATTCGTTAGATGCTGTACCACCTCTTCGATTTCGAATTGCTCTTTGATACGATGATCCAGTCTGATGTCTTCATTTATTAAGTTTTGGAACATTTGCCAATTGGTATCTTTTGTGCACAAGGTAGGCATTGGCTCTCTGTAGATAACATTGGTACTGAGGGTTAATATTATGGCGCTATGGTCATGGCATAGATCTAAACTAGACTTAATATCAATGTAAGTATTTGATATGCCTTTTGATATAGCGAAATCAAGTAGGTCCGGAATTTTATTCCTGTCCGTGGGCCAGTAGGTTGGCTCTCCCGTTGAAATATAAGTTAGGTTGTTTAGTTGTATTAAACGGAACAGATTGCGACCTTTAGGTGTGATTAATCAGGACCCCCATGTTGTATGTTTGGAGTTCCAGTCTCCGATTGCTATAAATTGTGTTCCAAGATAGTTGAAAAAGTCATTATATTCTTCTGTCGTGATATTGTGTCGTGGCGGGGAGTAAACAGCCGCAATAGTAGTTGGTCTAGGAAGTGATTTTAGTTTTAATAACGTCGCTTGGATTTTGGCTGTTTTAAAGGGTTGGAGGACATGGTGGTTAATAGTCGATCTAATTATGATGGCTGAGCCTGCATGCGCCGTACCGTCAGGGTGATGAGTATAGTAAATGGTGTAGTATGGGATTCTGATAAACGTTCTTTCAGTTGAGTGGCTTTCAGAGATTTGGAGAATATCAATTTTATTGTAGTTTAAATATAGGGTGATTTCTGGAACGTGATTTGATAGCCCGTTTGCATTCCAGGCAGCTATTCGAATTGAGGAGGTCATTGTTTGGTCAAATTGCTTATGACCGTGGTAAGCATGGTGAGAATCATGCTGTTTTGGTTTAGTGTTAGCTGGTTGAATAGGTTTTTAAATTCGTATAAAAAGTTTTGCATTGTATTAGTAAGGTTGTTATTATTATTATTATTTTTATTTTGATTACTTGTTGCTCCTGCGGCTACATGGGCATAACTACCTCTAGTTTGAGGAGGCTGTTGTGTTATCTGTTGAAAAGCTGGATTTGTACTTGAATGTAATTCGAGGATTGGTTTATTTGTGAGGTTTGGATTGTGTTTATTTCTGTACTTTAATAGATCTCTGTAAGTTGTGCAGCCCTTGTAGTTGGCAGGGTGCCCTCCGCCACATAGTGCACAGGTAGCCGGGGTGTCTTTGGTTTTATTACAGCTTTTTGAATCGTGTGGTTTGCCGCATTTAACGCAGTTGTATCCTTTCATACAATACGATTTGGACTGTCAATAGGCCTGGCATCGGGTGCATTGTATTATAGTGTTTTTATGTTTTGGTGGTTCAACTCTTATTTTTGTATTTTGTAGGAATTCTATGTTATAAATTTCTTTATTATTACTTTGCGGACTTATATCGACGAAAAATAGTGGTAGCGGATTTTTTGTAACTCTGTGCCGTCCGTTGATGATATTTCTGACTTTATGTTCTTTTTCAGCTAGTTCTGTTGTTATATATTCATTCTAACGGGATTGAATGATGAAGACCGCGTATGACAACTCTATAGGCCCTGTCTTGTTTTAGTTGGTAAGTATGATATACTATTTTTTCGTCCTTCATGTGCTGGATTAATTTTCTGTAGGTGTCGGGTGTCCGTGCATTTATTTTTACTGTATTATCTGGGAAGGTTTTAGTGTAGTAAGTTTCGTTATCTGTGACAAGGGATAGATTATCGGTCATAGCTTTGTAGTTGGTAACTCCATAAACGTAAATTGGGGGTGGTTTCGGGTCTTGCGGCTGAGTATTGTTCTTCATATTGTTAGTATGAGTTTGAATGGTACTAGTATCTGCTTCGGCGAGTGATTGAAATCTGTTTGTTGTTATAGTTTGAGAGGGATTTACGGAGACTGTTTTTCTCTTGTTTGTGAAGCTTTGCCAGGGATGAGAGTTTGTAATTTCAGAGTCATTCTCCATTTGTTCGTCTTCGCTGGTCGCGCAATCGAAAGTTTCTTGCGTTGATTTTGTGTCGTTGTAGTTATTATTTGGCGGTATTAAAGGCTGTATGTTATTTAAAGGACCGAGGTTAATAGGAAGTGGTGGGAATTGTTCTGTTGTTACTTGATTTTGGTAAAATTGTGGAAGTTGCATATTTACAGCTGCTGGATTTAATTGGTAATTGTATGCATGCGGCATTTGTGCTGGTATTTGATTTTGAAGTAATTTAGGTGGCTGCATAAGGGTGTAATTATACATATTGGTGTTTAAACCGGGCCCATTCCCGGTTGGGAACATCTTTGCGAGGTATAATGTGTTTTAAAAATTATAAATTCTTACGGTTTTTAAAGGTGAAACAGTTGTTTATCACTTGAGTTAAACGTTGATTGCAGGTTATCACAGCACTTGATATTTCGAGCGTTCAGGCACAACCTTATTCACCGAAACCCAAATGCGAACTTATTTTAACATATGAAGTCATGTAACGTCTTCAATAATTTCGTAATATAAATTAAAAGCATTCGTATTAAATTAATTTTCAAAAGTGTGTTCTTATCGTATAGGCAGCTGTTGTACGGTACTAATAGCACAATATCTATTGTAAAAAACTAACAAAAACAAATGCTTAATATCTCAAACTTTTTTATTATTTTTAAAATTATTTTTCTTGACGATTGTAATATATGTTGGAACCAATTTTTATAGCATTTTTTCCATGGAGAATTAGGTATCTCCAAAACATGAACACACCAACCGCCCCTTTCCGGCGTCGAAAATCGTTATCCGCGCAGTTAGTTCTTTTAAAATTGTTAAGGGGCAAATCAAAACTATACTTATCAATTCGACGTTTTGAGTATTTAAAAGCCAATTGTTTGCGTCGATGTGTGAGCTCCTATTGTCATGGTAGAGGATGATCCGGAGTTGCGCGTTGGTTTTTCTTATTTCTCCGAAGACTTCTGGCAAACAAATGGTTATGTACCATTTATAATTAACCATTTTACTATCCTTAGAAACCAGTTTTCCAAAAACAACAGGCGACCATTTGCTTCGAAGTGCAAAAATTATGTTGGGTTTGACTCATCTTGGAAGACCCATTCATGCTGTTTACTTTCGGGTTCATACGCATAAAGATTATTCACCCATGACAATGTTGTTAACGGTTTTGGAGCACCGCGTTCGTATTTCTTGAGCCTTTCTTTCGGCCAATCGACTCGAATCAGTTTTTGAGCGATCCAAAGCACACACAGGTTTTTGCTTAAATGTTCATACAATATCTATATGCTAGTCGTACTAATGCCTAACATTTTTCTTTATCAATTTGCGTACGCATTTGGCTTTCAAAACGTAAAACAACCGCAAGAAAGTACGAATGCGAGCATTCTTATCACGCGCGTTATAAACGAAGTTAATAACCTTGTGTTGATAAAATTAATAACAAATATAAATTTGAATAATATTTGGAAAATCTATAGTCGTGTATTGTAAGAAAATCAGTTAGGCCATTATAGCTAATACTTTCAATAATTATGCAGGCATTCCACCGGCACAAACAAATACTATGCTATGTGGTTAAAACACACACATGCATTACTCTCATATGTCAATTTCATCCTCTTTGCAACCAATGTTCCTGCAACAGTTGCAGCCGCAAGTAAAATATTACAATCCGCCACAGAAACTAGAAAACAAGGCGTAGCCCCAATTACATTAACCCGACAAGAAAACGAATGGCAAGTATTAGCAGGTAATAAAAGTATTAAAAGCCCAAAGATATCTCCAAATCTACATCAACAAAAAAAAACTAAAATCAATGACTACTGGATAGCTAATAAATCAAAAGTAACAAATATTCTAATATCCACAACGGTAAAGACGATAAGGAAGACATCACGAAGGTTAAAGTAACTGTAGAAAAAAGAAATGAAGCAAAATCACCGCCAATTTATGTCTGGGAAGTTCAACTAATTGCACATTTGATACAATTATTGAATAACATTGCTACAGATAAATACATTATAAAGATTTTAAGCAATAATCAGGTCAAAATTCTATCTAAATGGAGCAAAATGTGTAACTTGCAATTGAAATGCAGTTTTACAAACTAAACTGCTGGCATTGCCTCGAGTGCTCAGTAGGGGTTATTATTTTTAAAGAAAAAGAAGCTGGGTATTTTGGACTAAATGTATTTATACTCCCATCCCGCTCTTTACAAATGCAACAAATGCTAATTAACCGACGACGATTTTTCCAAAACGGTCTGCTGATGAATTTTATACCATAGAAATTTTTAATTTCCATAAGATATAAATATAAGTAAATAAAACAGTAAGCAGGAAAATTGGTTGATGTCTGGTAAGAATTTTAAAAATTTCATTAAAATTTAATTGTAACTATTTTCATTAGTTATCTAATTTAAAAAAATTAATGAGTAAAACTTTGTGCAATTAAACAATGTAAAAAGTTAGAAGATTGCATAGAAAATAACTTTTATATGTTTGTATCCTTATTATTCTAATTAAATTTAGAAATATATATCTCTGGTTTGTGCTGGGTGTTCCAAAAGGATTTAAATCATGTGTTATTTTGTACTAGGTCAGAGTTTTTCTTAGTGTCATTTTATAGTAAACACGATGTGGTTATTGAATATATAACGTTAATCAACAGAGGAGCAAATGAGAGTTAAAATTTATTATGAGCAAGGAGAATGCTTTGCGAGACCGAGCGCAAATTGCGTGATAATGAAACAACTACAAAAAAACTAATTAAAAAATTTAAATAAACGGGTTTGGTTGTAAACAACAAAAAAACATTGTCCCTGCGAACGATAATATGATGGAGCGTCGAGAAACTTTAGTGCGCCGTTGGTCATTGAAACTAAATATTTCAAAACGCACCATGTAAGGAATTTTAAGTTTAGTGTCTCAGCCAAAGCTCACAGCCACAATGAAACTTAAAGAGTTGTGAAATACCGTATGGAGACAGCCAAAGGCCCTATATAGGTCAAAGAAACTGGCAAACATCTAGTCGAATACGTGGGCTTTCTCTGGTCAAATATAATAATGAAACTGGCCACAAATTAACTTTTCCCGGGCTCCTATTTTTCATCTTACCGGCAGAATTATTTGTGATACCATTAAAACAGAAAAACTCCAATAATGCCTAAAGACAAGAAATAATAACCAACGCTTACCTGTCACATAGAAACCCCTTATTACAATTACGTAATACCCTTAAACCGATAAACTTTCTCCGATAAAATACATCTCCCGCCAAACTTTCACTTCCAGCCCTATAAAAAAGCAAGACAGGACACATAAAAGATCCGTCTTATTTAAAGACCCTCTTTGGGAAACAGGCAGATTGAGACCCCGAGTTAACAACTAAACTCTCTTGAAAATGGCATCAAAGCCCAGATATTTCTCAAATACGACGTGGTTCAACCCATAAACTCAGTTGTTCAAACACATTTAACTGCTGCAAATTATCCAAACACATATATATTGTCAACTAAACAATAATATAACAACTAGAAAACCAAAAGACTTAAATCTGATATATATGAAGTATCTCCCTATAACAGTTTTTCCAAAGAAAGAATTATTTTATAAAAAGAGATAACAAAAAAAATTAAAGAAAAAATTAATCTAAATTTTCACTAACAAACATTTTTATCGTTAAAATCACGAATAAGCATAAGAATTATGTTATTGCTTCCGCACGAGATAGTTACGGCCAATTACCTACTAGTCCTAATCAAAGCAACAAACTCTCATTCGCATTCGCATTCGGTCGCCGATGCTGCACCCTGCACAAGTGCGAATTAATCCATTCAAAGCAAAACTGCAAATTAGACTTTTCTGGCCCGAATAACAACAGCTATAACCACTTTCCAGTCAAATTCCCACTTCGAGGTTCCGTTACGACGGCTAAATAAAGACCCGGAAGAACCTTGGTCATTTAGGATTCGTCCAGGGGCTTCCGTTTATTATGCGGGACGCGTAGTTTTTACTCTCTCATCATCCTGTGCAGTCCTGAAAGTTGTCCTGTATGGAGCGCGCCACTGAAATATGAGATATTTACCTGAGCTTAACATGACCCCCACGTAAACACAATTTATTTTGATTATTCTCGTAACTTTATTACGTGGGTGAGATTTTTGTTTGCTTTCGTGATTTCCTATCGCTTATTCGTAACACGTAAGCAGATAAAATGCACATAGCATACACAAAGTGCTTTTGATCACAGGCTCAACAAAATATTTGCATATATTACTGTAATAAGAAGTAAAGTACAGCGCCTATTTTATTATATGCTTCCTTATCTGATAATACTTAGTTTCGCATTATATATCTATACCTGTTACAAAAATCAAGTTTATTTTGATAATTATTTATTTATTTGCAATTATAACTAATATAATGCTCATTAACTACATTTATCATTAATTTAAGTGACACCGTTTAACTATAGTGATTGTTACATTTTAATGGTTACTAATACACATCATTGACAATTATTTTTCTGCATAGAAGGGCCTAGAATATACTTCTAAATTTAAGCTGAAAACATCCCCATATTTAAAAAATCCCTAATAAATACGATGTAAGTAGATTTAAAGCATTTTATAGAATTATTACTAGTGATGCTAAATATAATTTAACTGGAATCAAAGCAGTAATTGGTACATTGAGTGTTTGTTATACAAATAAGCACTTCTGCATGATCAATGTTTGGCTCAGTGACGAATGTTCGCGGCCGACGATCATGCGGATTATTCTCCACGCGCTCTCTGCCTTCTCTGAAGAATTTACACTACTCCAACACAAGGTGAGATACACTGTTTTCTACACTGTTGTTGAAGTCTGTGGTAAATTTCAACGGATGCAACATTCTCTCCGACAAGGAATTTAATCACCATGCGTTGTTCCATGCTACACAGTACCTTCTGTTCGTTCATTGCTCTAGCAGCTCCCAAACAAAACAGAACAAGTTGTAATCAAAGTAGAAGGGAGGATTGAAGCTGTGGCTCCGCTTTTTAAAGATCGCACAGCTGACGCACAGTGCCGTTTGTTTACACACAAATCAATCCCGGTCATATTTAAACCACCTTGTACATCCTAATCCTGTTAAAATTAAACTATCTTGCGGCACTAAGATAAAAATAACACTTTTTTTCTTAAAACTACACTCCAACGCAATTATAATGTTTAAAAATAAATATGCGATTTTAAACTGCAGTGGTCGGAGTGAGGACGTTTTTGTTGGTCTTTTCAAAGTTAGAATATTAATCATATTTCGATAGTTTTTATTTATTTAGTCCTGTACTTAACTCTCAGTATGGCATTAGATAAATAAGTAAAAAATTTGTGCATTAAGCATTTTTGTGCTATTTTGTCAGGACCTGGAGCTTTTCTAAAATTTAGATGATTAATTTTTTTGAGTAGCTTCTTTAATAGATGATAGAATTTAAGAGATATCTATCAGGTCTTTTTTATTTTGTCATCTGCAGTATCATCGTCTGAAATAAATACTTTTTTTAATATTTACTAAACATAGTCACCTTTTCTTTATTACTTCTGGGTCAATGGGAGTTTGGTACTTCCTTGGTGCAGGTAGGTGTTACACGTTTTTTTTGTTTTTGATTGGCTTCAAACTGAGTTGTCGAATTTGCTGTTTTGTAATATATTTTTGGAATGACCTTTTGTGTTTTTTATTTTTGATCTTAAGCGGTTCGTTGCTCTATTAAACGTTGTCTTTCTTATCTGTTGGTCTCATTGTCTTTAGCTTTTGTTTTTACTGTTACCAACTTTTTATCTTTGATGGTATATTAGGTGTATGTTTTTGTCCTTTCATATTGGTTAACTTTGTTAATGTTTCGTCGATTTCGTTAGGATTTCTGAGATCTAAATCTATGTCCTCTTCGATTTTATGCCGAGAGCTTGTCCAATTTGTGTTTTTATTTTGTAATTTTGGAGTTGTTTCTTTGTATATGACAACATTACTAATTGTTGAAATTATTGTGTGAGTGGTCTGGACGAAAATCATAGCTGTCTACAATATTCATGTATTCGGGGAAAATTCCATGAATAACAAAGAAGTCTAAGAGGTCCAGCATTTTATTCGGGTTCGTTGGCCAATACGTTGAAGCGCCGTATAGAATAGAGTTGTTCTTTTCTTTTGGGACCTTGGGCAATCCTTTACCTTTGGTTGTTATCAGTCGAGAGCCCATAAGGTGTCTTTACTATTTAAGTTCCCGCCTACGACAAATTTTATCTTTAAATTCTGAAAAATATCTTTAAAATCTTCATTTTATGTTATACCGAAATGGACAGTACATTGCAGCGACGGTTAATTTATATTTCAACATGTCCACTTTGATTGATGTGTCTTGTAGAAAGACCTTCTTATATTCGGTCATTTTGTAGTGTCTAATAGTATTTTTATTATTACAGCTGTTTCAGCATGGGCAGTATTGAATAATTGGTGAAATAGATTTTATAATATCGTATATGAAAGTATGATTTGTTTGTAAAGTGTGTCTCGCTGATAAGGAGTGTCTATGGTATTTTGAGGTAAGAATATGTCGATTTGATTTTTGCACTGTGGAAAGCTATCAGCACTAGACAATTTTATGGAATTCACTGAATCTTATTTATTAAGGCTAAGAGCATGCTCGTCATTATGTTATTTTGCTGGTCAGGTTGTTGCTACATAACTTTAAATTCTTCTAGGAATTTTCTGAGAACTGAAGAGTTATCCACATTATTTTGTTTACCGTTACCTCTTAATGCAGTTACATAATTGATATTCAGTTGGTCGTGTATTATTGATTGAATCCTGTGGTAAAAGTTCCATCCTCCATAATTAGCATATTTTACTTGAGCATCCCAATTTTCTTACATGATTCGTTGCATTTTACTTATCTTTACATATCTGTTACAATATGTTTTTGCAAATCCATATTGCTGGTAATGCATACATTGTAACAAATCTTTAGTCTGCTATGCTGATTCTACTTGCGTAATTTTATTTTTAATATTTTTTAGTCTGTAAATTCCCTGTTGTTGATAGCAGGAGCTACGATCACGAAAAACAAATTTAATGATTCATTTGTACTTGATATCTTATATTTAAAATTTTTCTTCCCTTATGACCTTCTTGTTTTAGTTAATTTTTTGTTTCCTCTATTTTAGTTGAATTATAAAGGTTTTTTTATGTGTGATGTATGACTTTATTTTTATTTTCTCTCATAAAATGTATTAATTTCGTAAAGGTATATTGCATGCACTTTTTATTATATTGCCTGCTAGCTTTTTTTGATATGCTGTTTATAGTTTATCTATTTTTTCTTTGTTTTTAATAATTAGTTACTCTATAAGCAAATAGTGGTGAGTGTTTGTAGTTCTGTTTTCTGAAAGTTAATTATCATTATAATTTTACAATTATTTGCAGTTAAACTGGTATATCTGTTAACTAAGGGTATGTTTTCTTTATTTTTGGATTTTTTTTTCTCTTTTCGACATGTTTTACATTTTGACAGGATTTGCTCCTAAAGTTTTGTCATCATTTGGGTCTAATTTTGGTATTGATTATTGCCCGATCCTCGGTGTTCTAAGCTAATTTTTGCAACTGAATACTGTTGCGATTGTTAAAAATATGTGTCACATGGTACAACTTAACTTATTAGTTCAACATTGTGAAGTTGTTGGATTTTCGTGCTTAACATTTGTACGCCTTGTAAAGTAATGCTGTTTTGGTCTCCCTATATAGCGTTATTAACTTTCTAAAGCCTTTAAAGCGTAAGCTTACGATTCTGTCTGTCTATCTGGGCGTGTGACTGTCTGTACGATATCTCCAAAACTACTTGACCGATTCACTTCATAGTCGATATTGAATTTCAGACCTGCAGCTTTCTTTTGATCCGAAATAGGGGAGGAGGGGAGTCTCAACGTCACATCCATGACTTGCTTTGCTTTCGAAAGTTACCTTTTTGGATTTTGCATCCGTCTAGTTGTTGATAATATTGGGCTGACTATAAATAAACACGCATTCGAAAAGTAAAATCGTTTTGCACCACAATAGTGCTTTAAGACATAAATCGCAATAAATTTTTAAATATTTGTGGGGTTGTAAGTTAAAATTCTAGAGTATTTTCTAATTATCTTTTATTTCTTCGAGTAAGATATAAAACGCATAATGTACTATTTTAAAACATAGGCTTTAAAACGCTTGTTTTAAAGTAATTTAAGGATTAGTAATTTTTTTATAAAATATTAAGTTTAAAAGCAAATATTAAAAAAAAATATTAACAAAAGTAATAGTTGTCGACAAGGCTTTATTTTATCAGAATGAAGAATTTTTCGGTTTCAACTTTTGAAGGTTTCATACTGATTTGAGTGACTTGTTTTTATATATATTAGCATTTATGAAATTTTATTTTCCTTTGTTATTGAGCCTACTTTAACTACTGTTGAATCGGTGTTAAAAACCGCTATCCAAGTAACTTATACCGTCTACAACTCTTATATATGCAGACAAATTTTGTAATTTTATGCGGGAAGCCCAACTATGCCAACCTAATGGCTTCCGCTTTACTTTTCGAAAGCATGTCAAAAATTTTGTTCACCAACATTGGATAAGCTCCAATACCACACTACCGCTACATTTGTATCCCTTAACAAAAAATGGATGGTATGAAACAAATTTATTTTTAATTTTTATGATGTCCAAATGTAGTAACAAACGGTTGAACGTTTTGCACTACAAGGAAAAACTTTCTAAACTTAACGAACATTCGACAAAAGTCCATGGCGACAAAAAAATAGAAATTTATCTTTGTTTAAAACGGCAAAAAAAACACCGTTATGGCGACAATTTTAGCGACAACATCTAAGCGAGATGACAATAGACTCCGTGCTTCTGATAACATTTTTTTACTGATTTCAGAGTCCAGAAGGCCACACACCCTTGATAAAGAACTTATCCTACCAGCTATAAGTGAGGTAATACGCACCGTACTGCATAAATCAGCTTTCGATATTATAAGAATTCCAATGAATAGTAATACAGTACAAAGAAGGATTGACGAAATGGCGTAGAAAATTCTTTATATGAGTACTAAAAACATCCGAATTCTCTATGCAGCTTGACGAATCAACTTTTCCAGAAAACTAAGCTTTACTTTTGGCTTATGTGAGATTTGTAAAAGAAAGAAAAATTTTCCAAGAATTGTTATTTACCAAATGTTTGAGAACTTATACGAAAAGTGAAAATTAATTAAAAAGATTTTTCGATATAAATTTACACCTTTGAGTAATATCCTCTTCGTTGCTACTAACGGTGCTCCAATAATAGTAGGACGACACCAAGGCTTTCTGCACACTTAAAACAAGCTATACCGAATGTATTATGTGTACATTTTGTTATTCATTGACAACATTTAGTCGCAAAAAGTCTTGGTGAGCGCTTGTATGGCTCACTAGATTATGTCATTAGAGCAGTTAATAAAATCAAAACGAGAGATTATTTGCTCAACTTTGCTTACAAAATTATGAAGATTATAATCGTTTACTAGATAACACGGAAGTTTGTTGGTTATCCAAAAGTGCATGTTTGGATCGATTTTATGCACTCTTTGGTAGAATTCCTAGAAAGTGAAAACAATTATTTGCGACTCACTTTAGTTAATTTAAAAATGACATAACTTATATAACTGATTTATTTTTTAAATATTAAAATTGGTTTGGTCATATGGTAAGAATGGAATCAGACAGAATTGTGAGAAAAATAGTGTAAATTGGACAACCATCCACAAAACAACGAAAGAGGCCAAATAAAGTGGTTGGATTAAATCAGAGAAATAAGGATAGAGGAAATTAAAACCCTAACATGAAACAAAAAGACATGGATACAGAATACGAACCCCTCTTCTGACGCTTGAAAAACCACATGGGATTTATTAAGAAGAAGAAAAAGTATTATTTGTGTAAGTAACGTTTTTCCTATGAAATTCTGTTTAGACCTAATTAAAATCAAAATTATTTATACACTAAATTTTTTCTTTTAAATATATTTTTTAGGTTACTCTAACCATAAAATAAAAATCAATTGTAATGACCCAAAAACCATATTTTACATAGCCTAAAAGAAATAGTTCAATCATAAATGGATAAAACAGGTCGGTGACCTCAGTATGGGAAAGGTAGCAGTAAGAATGCACTCAAACAACTTTGCGTTATTACGGTACATTTCTTAAATTATCTATGTCTACAGATTATCCTATCTTTTTATTTCCTCAAATAACCCTTGGCGCTTTAAAATAGCATGTCACATTTAACTTTTCTGTTATGAAAACACGCGGAACGGCATCGACATTATGCAAACTCGATGGTGCTTTAGAGGCGACCACCGGAACATTCTAACCCACATACAAAATCCCATACGCATTGTTTCGTTTATGCTCAAAAGAATGAAATTTCATAATGCGCTGCGGATGCCGCAAAGCTGAACGGAACCTTATTTTTACGCATTCACAGTTGAATGTCTTTGAAAGGTGCAAATCGACAAGCCTAAACAAACAACTTGCGAAGCGTAACGCTCGTATTTTGAACGAAATTCGAATCAACACTTTTTGGGGCTTGTATTGAACGCAACGCGGTTATTTGGTTTTGCAGAAAATTCTACCTAAACAGAAGTGGTCAAATTGTGTAGTGCAGGTTATATTTATTTCATACACTACAGCAAAATAAGATACAAGCAATGTGTTTACATACCTTAAAGAGATATATAAAAATATACGAAATGTACAAAATCTTTGCAGTATTAATTGCAGTTTATTACAAAATTATTAAAAAGCTGCATATTATATACTTTGGTATTTGTTACGGTGTAAAATCTTAAAACAAGTTAAAACTACTTTTTAGATGTAGAGTAAATTAAAAAGCATTCTGTAAACATACATTTATTTTTTCATATTTTAAAAATAAATTTTAATTTTTAATTTGTCCTTAGAAACACTGTATTAATAACACTAATCTACAATTTTGCAACTTTTTTCTATTATTTTCAAATGAAGAGGTGTGTCTAAATGGATTTTTCGAAAATTTCGAAAATGACCATCAAAATTTTAGATCAAGTCAGGTTTTTCCACAAATCACGAAAATGTAAAAATTTGTTAATGGCATTGATATATGGCAACATTTGTAACGTGTGAAAATATTCTCTGGGGGGACGGAATTAATGTGTAAGAAATAGATAAACATAAATACATAGCTGATAAAAGGAAATAAAACTGAAATGTGTGCAGTACACACTTCATCAACGGTCTGTGTGCGGGGACTTCAAGGTGATTAGAATATTGCTAGACCAACAAAGCAGGCAACATCAAATTTGTTTTATGTATGAATGGGATTCTAGAGCTAGGACAGAACGTTGGGTTGGAAAGCAGTGGCCAGTCAGAAGTACACTCACCACTGGCGATAAAACATTGTTGTACTTCCACTGGCTGATCTTTAGAAAATACTGTTGCCACCTTTACATATCAAGTTTGGCTTAATGAAGCAATTTGACATATATTTAAGCAGGGACAGTAAATTCTTTCAGTATCTTGATATTAAGTTTCTACAAATCAGGTCTAAAAAAATTAAATCTGGCATTTTTATAGACCCACAAATGCGAAAATTAATGGCGGGCAATATATTCGAGAAAAACATGGGTGAATGGGAATTGCGAGCATTCAGAAACGTGGCACAAAACTTTTTTGGGAACACAACGACCGAAAATTACACCATTTTAGTCGAGGAGATGTTAGAATTCTATAATGCGTCAAAGTTCACTTTCTTCATGCCCATCTAAATTATTTTTCTGACATTCTTGGTATTTTTATAAAAGAACATGGGGGGCGCATTCATCAGTATACAAAAGTGATAGAAAAGAGATACCAAGGAAAGTAGACTGTACATATGATGGCCGACTATTGTTAAATGTTGAAAATAGACTGTAAAAACAAACGCCAAAAACATTCTAAGAGAAGGAAATTTCAAGAAGTGGTAAATGTTAGATATTTTTGCTTTTAAATATGTATTTATGTTTATCTACTACATACACATTCATTTCGTCCCTTCAGAGATTATTTTCACATGGTACAAACGTTGCCATATATCAATCTTATTAAAAAATTACGTTTTAATTTTCACATTTTTGTGACTTGTGGAAAAACTTGACGTAACACGGCATTTTGAACATCCTTTTCAGAATCTACAGAAAAATCCAATCCGGCACACCTCTTTATTTCAAAACGACAAAACATTGTATATTAGTGTAATTGAACAACATTTTGAGATAAATATTGTAAAAAATATATAAGAGAAAAACGCTCTATTAAAAATTAAATATTATTTTTCCACATCAATTGAGAATAAAATTTAATTATTTGGATATTAACAGGCTAACCTTTTAATAAACAAGGCATTTAATCACATTTATATAACTTGTAGTTTAAATGTACTACTTACTAAAAATGTTGTTTCACGTCACCTAAAAACCAAACAATTTAGAAAACAAAGGGTGGTCGTTTAACAGAAAAACTGCTGAAATTTACAATGATTAATTACAATACCGCTTTGTCATCGTAACAAGCAAATTTTTATTCAGCCTTTGGCGATACAGTTACTAGATGTTTGCTGCTATATGAGCTTATTGTTTTTACATGCACTGAACTGACAAGTAGCTTACGTAAATTCATTCTGCGTGTTATTTTTATGTATTTATTATTTACAAATTTATATTTATTACAACAGCAAATACCGTAGACTTCTAACAATCAGTTTCTAAGCCAATCAATGATTTGCTATGTTTTTATATCAAACTTTTATGCAATATGTTTTTTCAAACATCAACATATCGGACTTTTGTCTTTATTCTTGACGAATAAAAAAACGTGGTAATACATCAACAAGTACATTAATAAATATGTAGTGGTAAAAACAGTACCGTAATGAAGAGACTACTACAGATATACTAGCAAAATTTTAAAGGTCTTTCCCACATTCGTGTATGTAATAACTAATTACCAACAAACAGCTAACAAACTGAGAAAAATAGCATGCAATGCATTACAATTTAAAAATGTTGGCGGCAACATGATAAGAATTAAATTCAATTACAAACACTTACAAAAATTAGTAAATTATATGATAGAAAAAAAGTTAGCTATCACACTATGCGATAATTCAATATTTGCATCACAAAACTGAAATACAAGAAATTACGAAAGAACGATCTCATAAAAAGCATAAACTTATAAACGTTCTAAATGCAAATAAGTACAAAGTATCCAAAATAAAATCATATAAATACAACCTCCTGTCGCAAAGCATGCGCTATCAGTAGTATAAACATGCAAAGACTTATTGGAATAAACCCTATGAATATGTAAAATTCGGAGCTGTATGAAAATTAGAGATACTCCTGTAAAACTTTTGTTATACAGAGACTGCCAGTTTTATGAAAGACTTTTAAAAAGCCAAACAACACCGATAGCTGATTAAATATTCAACAAATATTATTATAAATAATTTTATAAAGTCAAAATCACATATGACATACGAGGCACATTAAAATAAAACAGAACCATCAAAAGAAATGAAGAAAACAATTTTGCTATTTTAGGCTAATTTCTAGAATAATTCAAATGCATTTTTTAACAACCAGTCCAATAAAAAACAGTTTTAAACGTTATTACAACAATCATCATTAGAACTTGTTATATTTACTAGAATAATCCTGTGGAATGCCAATGAATTTCTGCAACACAAGAATTGGAAGTGCTTCTCCATCACGACTTTACATGTGTACTCTTCCTTATTAATAACACTTTCAAATATTTTTTCCAAACTACAGGAACAGCATTTATTATAAGCTTTCAGTTCAATAGTAAATATAAATAACAATTAAATACATAATTTTTAAATATTTTAAACTGCTCATATCAAGAGTCGCTCCAACTTGCTAGTGTTCCGACTCCCACAAAATACCTGACATTAGAGACTTATTATTATATACATTTTGTCATTAGCACGACCCAGTTATAATCTGTTTCTAGATCACTGTCCAGTAATTGCAACAACTAGTACTTATGTCATTTTCAGAAATTTTGTTCCAAAAATATGCAATAAAATGCCAATTGAAAATATCGTAAAAAAGTGGAAAAAGAATTAAATCTAAATATTTGCATTAGAAATTTCAGTAAAGTAGAAAAGTTTACCTCAAGCAAACATTTACACCACAATTAAAAACGCAGAGAAAATTCAATAAGTGCCAGAAATTAAAAATTAACCATAGAAAAAGATGGAAAAAGCAAGGTAGTATCGTACTTAATCTCCATTAGATAAAACTGTATTAGATCGCGTAAGCAGTCAACTAGAGGTAAAAATTAAAAATTTATCTGAAATTTCCTTTTATGATTACGCTGCCAATTTAAACAGATTTCAGAGTTTAATATGAAAAGCATTAAAATCTAGGACACACGAAAATCTCCAATGCGCAAAGTAACTCTTCCTATAGTAGAATGGTCCAAAAATGATAAATAAAAGAGCTCTTAGCTGAATATCTTGTTAAAGTCTTTACACCCAATGACCCTATATGAAATATACTAGTACCTATATACATCTACAACATCAAAACTGCTAAAATTATATTTATTCCAAAGCCAGGAAACCATCTGATCAAAGTTTTATCCTATACGTTTTTTGTCTATTATTTAGTGGAAATTGAAAGACTTTTACTTACGCGAATTAATTTTGATCTCTTCACAGAATAATGGATTTCTTCCCATCAGTTGGACTGTAACCGTATAATAAATTAAGTTTTTCTAGATGTTATCTAAGCCTGTACAAAATTAAAGAGTTCCTATCACTAACTTATTATAGTTTTAGTAAGTCTGTTTTATCCCAATTATTAAGAATTTAAAATCAAAGTAAATAACAAGGTGCCTAAAAACTTTTCGGACAAATCTAGAATTTCACAAAGGGGTGTCTTAAAACCGGCTAACGGAGGTACTATTAGTGGATCCTTTGCGGATGATACCATCATTTTTGTGGCAAACAAAAATACAGTAAGAGCCGTACATATATTACAAAATTATCTATATCAGCTACAAACCTAGTACAATGTTGAAAAATAAGCTAATGAAAGCAAATCTAAGTATGCAGATTGTACATTCTCATATATACTGTGCGAATGGTCAGATGACGTATCATAATTTGACTCGGCCCTAGTATAGTGAGTATATATATATCATACCTTATGAAAAACTCCAGTAGATTTAGAACTTTGTCTGGATTTTCCGACCAATATGTTGATTCACCTTTAGAGAGAAAATCGCAATTGTAATATATATATATAATAAATAATAGATCTTGGGAGGTTTATGCATCTTATCGTAATGCCCTTTGGGCGTGCTTAGAATTTCAGTTACCCCCGGCAACAAATTTAAAGTTTAACGACTGAAAAAATGCATGGTATCAGTTAGAAATGCATGTTTAGATGCTTTTGTGGACTATATATTGCTAATACTACATCGTACTAAAATAGCCTAATTTATTAACGAAGGATAATTTGTTTTGTAAATTGTGTTTCTAAAATCGAAACGATGTCAATTTTATTAATGTCTAAAAATAGAATTAATTTATATTTATCGATTAGTAACCCTTCTTCGGTCTAGGTGGAAATCTTCAAAGTATTAGCTATTATTATCTCATTTGACTAATGACAGATGAGAGCAACTAATTTAGTTCTAATTTACTTGTTGGACGATCATATTAGTGACAAGCAAGCAGCAAGTCGGTACTTGTGCCGTCTGGCTGTGATCAAATTACGCCAATTTAAAAAATGGGCAGTAATAAAGCGTGCGATAACTCGGTATTATTAAAAATAAAAACATTTTGAATAATTTCGACATCTGCTACGTAGAATTAGAAAACTGTGTTCGCTGTTGTTAACAACATCCTTGGGAGCCAGTTTCGTAGATCTTCTCCCACCATTCGTGCAGTCAGCATTGCAAATGCTTTAGCCAGCGTCAGCGTTCCGCAGTTGCCTTCAACCCTCTTGCTAAAGGACAACTCGTAATATGATAGTCTAGCCCGGCCATCCCCAACAAGAAGCAAGATGGCATCGCCTTCTCCCGGCATCTATCGCCAACGTTTTTGAGGTCTCTAGCTACTGCGAAGGCAATATCGAGATGCTTGCCGTCTCTAGTCCTTGTTCGGACACAACAGTCCTTCCAGCAAGAGCTCCGTCCCGTCATTTTCCGAAATAAACAACAAAGCATAATTAGCGGTAGGATTTACTCGCTTCCAAATGGCAGTGAAGGTCCAGCATCACTCTTGTCTGCTAAAGGAATATAGGCCTCTAGGAGGATGAGCTAAAGCAGAAGTTCCTAGACAAAGACATCACCACCCTCAAGATGATGAAACGCCCTGAACGACGCCCAGTACCCGATATTTCCCCGAAATGTCTTGCATTCCCTAAGGCAGCACTCCGACAATCGTAGTCAACTATCCAGCTGCTCGACACCATAGCTCAAACACTAGGACTGGGTTACCATCTCCAGTTGGTTTCAGAATGAGAACTCTTCCATATTTCTGACAGCCTTCCACAGATTCGTAACAGCCACTAATTTCCTTGAGGTTGTTGCAGACTGATGTCCTGAAGCAAAGACATCAACACCAACCTTAGCATTTTCAAAAAGCATTGAAGACCTGGGCTACCGTTAGGCTTTTGCCATGCAGGAAACGTTTCGACTTCTTTCACTAGAGCTTCTAGGAGAAGAAACGTTAAAGGCTTAGACCTAGGTACTTTGTGTGCCAAGAATGTGCACGTCTTCCATGTGGGCACAGTTTTAAATTCAGCGAAAATGGTAATTATTTGGTTCACTAACTTTATCTGTGGATCATTTTCAATATTAATATGAGTTTGTAGTGATATGATTTGGTTTTGAAGTTACTGACTTCTATCGAGTTTTTTATTTCTGGCGTTCAATAAATTTTTATAAATGAGACAGTCTTTGTATTGTTCCAAATAACATACATTGCGCTGGGATGTCTTTGGATTCAACACATTATTTTGAATAGTGACTTTACTACAATACAGGTAATTATAGGAACTGGTACACCATGCTTTTGAATAACGGTACAGGAACTTCTCCACTGAAAAATTTCTCCTTCTTTTATATTTTCGTATAAAGTAAGAACTGAAGTTCATCTATGTATATAATTTTTACACTACAGTTTATATGACATTTTCTTGTTTACATTTAGTTCTAAGCCCATATAGAAAAAATGTATGTGATCTTGTCGAACTTTGTGACTTTTTCTAATTTACATTTTATGTTTTAGATTGGTATTGGTTAATACAGATTTCTTATATATATTCGATTATCTTTCGGTTGGTAAATGTGATAAATTGCTATAGATAGACTATTATGTGTCATCGTTAGCTATTTGGAGGTATTTGTTCCGAATATTTGATAGCTAAGAGTTTATATTTTTTGTGTAATAAAATTAATTAATTTTTTTAACCACAGTAAGTATGATATTTTATTATCATTTATATTATTATATTTCATAGTATATGGCCCGCTTTATTTTAATTAAGTATTGGAACGTGTAAAAACATGTAAGATTTATTCTCAAGTTGCGATGAAAAATATAATGATTTTGCTTATTATTGAAACTTTATAAATTATTTGTTGATTGCTTTTTAACATTTGTTGAGGGTGAGGTATTGGTTGTTTAGCAGATTATACACATACCAATAAGTAGCTTTGAGATTGGCTGACTGTTTTACTCAGTGCGGTTTAAAATCGTAAAGGTTGGGTTGCCCCAACGTACACATCAGGTACAAAATGTATTTCTAAAGGGTTAAATCAGTGATACCAATTTTATTACAAAATAACCAAACAAACAAAGTGAAATTTTTATATACTGTTTGAAAATTGACCAAACCCGTACTAACAGTAGCCGAACACGTAAGTGCGTCTGCATCAAAATAAATTGTAACGCGTACGTACTTATCTGGTTGCAAATTGTTCGTAATCAGTTTTGTACGCGATGTTTTTGTACAGAGCAAAAGTCTGTACACTAGTCGTAATCTCCACACCCTTAGTTCTAATACATATTGCATTTCGTGCACTCTCTGCTTTACTTTTTTTATTTTGCATCGCTTTTGCGTTAATTTCGTTAAATTTTAGCTTCCATTCGCTTAATATTAAATGCTAAGCAGACGCACTAAAAATATTTTCTAAATTTTTAATAATAGTGAGGCTCTACGCCCCATGCAGGAGCAAGCTGAGGGTACAGGTTTTAAAAGGTTTGTTTATCACAAACCATTTTTGATGCAGGATGAAGCAAGCGTTTCGACTGAGACAACCGCATTATTATCCCTCGTATTATTTGTAGTATTTGAGTAGGCCACCCGCCAGGCATCTGAGCTCAGGATTAAACTTTGATTTGTCCGCACCTCAATCAAGCGCCTCTACCACGCGGTCGCATTGACAGATTTCTAAATATTTTTATGGGCAGAAGTTTATTTAACTGCCAACTGAGCGATGGTTTGCTTGCGCCCCAGTCAAAATATTGTCTTCGACAAACTAAGCGAAGTGAGCGAAACAGTATGTATTAAGCCTTAGAATTGTGATGCAAATAAACCCCTAAGCCAATTCTGTGAAAGTATCATTGCATTGGTCAGTTAATAACTTTCAGAATATATTAAAAAATAACACAAAGTACTTTTGATAAATATATTTCTAGTATATTATACAATATGGAAACTAATCCAAAAAACTTTCATTTTTAGATTATGATACTTATAGTAAGCGTTTTATGCTTTGTGTGGATGTAATCTTCTAGTTTTATCTCGTTGGGTGTATGGCGTTTTAATATTCGACCATCGTTTCTGTTTACAAAAAACTAGTGTTTATTAACACAAACAATTCTGCATCACTTGCGTATCGATTTTCCATCGTCCGCTACAACCTTTATTATCTATAAAAAGAAATAGCCACAATATAAAACATTTTCCTATTAATTTTGTTGCTAATAAATGACATCGATTAGAGAAGATAGACAAATGGTACCGTTTTTCATAGAAATACTGCTACGGCTATTAATTCTTCAATTTATTTTCCAAAATACAACCTTTTAAATTTACTGCTAAATATTATAAGCATATCTTATGCATATTGGGAACCTTAATCATTCACTAATTATAACATGCTTAAACTACTTTTAAATTTTTTAGAGGTATTTTTTATAAGGTATTATAAACTAAACGAAAAAATAAAACCAATAGCTATAGCAAAAATTCTAAAGCTTCAAAGGTGTCCAGTGTAACTATTAAAGAAATGAAGGAAAACTTAAGATATGTAACATTTTTGAAGTTATTAATTAATGTACTAATAAGAATTTGAGGGAGACCTATGCCCAATACTGGGCGCAATGAGGGTTTATATATATATATATTAAAATAATAATGTAGTTATGCAATTTAAGAGTATAAAACAAAAATGCAAACAAATGTAGCCCCAGTCCAATAAGTGCGCGTCGCTAATTAAATTTTAAACAAATAATATAACAATGCAGTAGCTTTATTAAAACAATTAGTCGGAATGGAACATTTGCTCTTAGTTAAATAGAATAGTAAAAATAATTGCATTTCAATTAAAATTAATTAAAGGAAGCTCGGCAAAATGCAAAGCCAAATTATCGCGCTACCGCCTCGTACTTCTTGTGTTAATATTAATTAGAAATGTCAATCTAAACGAATTGCAATTATCTTCAAGCAGTGTGTTTGAACGTGTAATAGACAATTTAAAATATTTATTTTGTGGAGACACATTTGTACTTCGTGTAATTAGGTATTTCGTTAGCAATTGCTTGCTAAGTAAATTTAAAAATCTAAACGACTACTAAAATTAAGGAAGCTATGATGCATAATATTACAGTAAATAAGATAAATTTTCAAATAATAAAATGTCAACAAATACTACTATATCAGCTATATATTTTAATTGTTAGTTTTTAATTAACGAGTACTAGGGGAGCGGTTCTGACACTTTATGTTTTTATTTTACGATGCTGTCAGTTTCATAAACTGCTTGTTAAACTTATATCTGTGCATAACAGATTTACAACGCGCTATGCTGTGCTGCAACCAGATAGCCTTGTTAACAACATGCGTTACCGCAAACGTTAATTTGACATTTATAGCCACCAATCTTTAAAGCTCCATTTTTGGATAATTTCAATATTTTTTCTAGTAGTTATAAAGAAAAAAAGACACCAACACGAAATTTTAGCTCTCTAATGCTACTAGTTTTATCAGGATCACCGGTTTTATCAGTAAATCGTGTAGTATATAAAAATAAGTAGAAAAAGACGGCAGTCTTGAGCACGAAGAAAACAATGAAACAATTTAAGCTGTTTTCTTCAAGCCTGTTTGTGTTTTTAGAAAACTTTTCAAAAGTAGTCAGTAGAAGTAACATTTTTAAATAACCCTTTTTCCTTGTTCTTATCCTTTTAAAAGTATGCGGATGCTTTTCTTCAAATTTGCATTTGACACTCTTTTTATTGATATATCAGCGATTATCTTACCATCTTCAATCTAAAAAATATCGTTTTCTATTTATATTATATTATTTTATCTTTTTTGTAAGAATATCTTTTATCTATTATGACATTGTCTTGTAATGAGATTATTTTATATGATCTGGCTACCTAGCCGTTTGTTTATTGGTTAATTACTTTGCATCTTTTTATATATATTCATTTATCTAATTTCTTAAAGCAGCCAAATGGAAGAGAACCTTAAAGAAGAAGGAAGTCACTTAAAATGAAAAATTAAAAAAAATACTGAAGTGGAAATTCTGCAAACGATTTCATTATAATTGCCATAAATATAGAAAAAAAGCTATAAAAGCTTTTACAAGCAAGTCAACTTTTACATTAGTTGAAATAAGTTATTATGGATGTCAAAAACCTAGAGTGATACGCAGCCGTTATCTCATCTATAATTTACAACCAACTCCGTTAAGGTTAGATTTTAACATCGTCCGAGCCACAACAAAAATATTTTTGTTATACCTATGAGACCAGCCAGCCTTTTGTATTAATATACAGGGCAACAGGAGCTTGATTAGCGTTGCCAGCTGCCTCTTTTATCTAAAATGTAGGCCATAATGCTATCCTCGATAACTACTACCTTTATTACAATGTCTATGTTTTCCAACAACTATGCCCTTCTAAAGGTAAGATTAAGAGTGATCTTGGGATTGTCTTAAGCCTATCTCAAGAAAGTTGATTACCTCAAGACATCCTCTCCAAGAAATAATCCTTTACTCACAATGAACACAAGCATTTCATTGAGTACACAAACCGGCCATTAACCCCTACAAGAAATAAAAATAAAAAAAGGCTTTAGCCATCATTTGAACAATTACAAAATTCCACTATTATATAGAAGAAGCATCTAATCCTCTTCGTCAGTCACTACTAACTACTAAAATGGCTAATGTCTCTTCAAACTAAGTCAAGGCATTAACGATATCCAAAAAGCAAACATGTAAAACAAAAACATCACACAGATCCTCGACTAGTTGCGGTCATGCTTAAGAATGTGCTCACGCCGTTTGCTTTTAACCCCACCAATTTATCACCCAATCTACATAAACAGCCACCATAATATAGTTGTGTGAAACCACGACCTCCACAGAAATTTGGGAATTTCAACCATCCAGGAATTTATCTCCCTCGGAGCTCAAGACCTTTACAGCAGCATTCAAGACCATGGCAACTTCACCATCCGTGGCCTCTACAATTATGAAATCCAACAGATGTGCCCATCACAAGTGCCTGAAGATCTTGATTCTCTGTGAGGCGGCACAGGAGCAACCTATATGGCCATTCTCCATCAAAATAATCAAAAGAACAGGGGTTAGGAGTTGGATTCAGAAACATCAAGTCTCGTCAGTGAAATCAACGTCCAATAACGGTGATATTAGATTTATGTTTTTTCGGACTTGTTTTTCAGTTTTTCCTAGCTAAACCACCGATCGTCAGTATACCAAAAGACAATGATGCTTGCAAATCCTGTAGATAGTTAACGAAGAACTAGCAAACTTGAAGTACGTAAAATGTTGTATATTCCTCCATCTATCAACAATCTTTATAAAATATTTATTTATGTATCTTATACACTGGTATACAGTGGGTGAATGCGACCATCTCCATCAGTCTGTTGCATCGGTAGCGCTTTTACCATGAAATCGATCACTATGAAATTTTCCAGAATGATAGAACTCGAAGCGAGTGAGGTAACCTGATAAATTGTTTCGAAATCGGACAACTGGATTTAGAGCAATTAGCAATCAGCTTAACATGAGGTTCGGCGATTGTTTTGACAGTTTATGCAATAATACGTTCTTTGCAACTGCTGACTTCTCAAACAGCGTGCGCGAACATTACTAGTTTTTACATTTTTATTATTTAAGCAATATATTTAGGGACTAATACCATATACTGGCAGGCATCAACAAATTTAAATTTTCTTTTATCTTGGCAAAAGCGTTATCACTTATTAGCACTCAATTTTGCAGATCTCTAATTCAAAAATTTAGATTTGCTTCAAACTCAAACCTCCAATTTCTTTGAGACAGTAATCGGCTATTTGTTTAACTAAACGCCTATTATCGATTACAGTTCGGCGTAAAATTATTTCTTCAATTTTTTTTAATGATTTTTGTAGTTCCAATTATATTATTTGCAGTTTTTCTAAGCACATATTTTATTCTTCGTAAAATCTAAAATAGTTTTTTTATATCATCATTAATTTTAGTTTACCTCATAGCATTTTTATCTTTCTGGGTGAGAATCTTAAGCAGTAACTCTTGAAACCAAATTGTACCAAACGCTTTTTATGCCTTTAGAAAAACCGCACAGAAATCATTATTCTTTAACCTCCATTTATTTATTTATTGTTAAACAGTAGAATGTAGAACTGATACTTTGGATTTAACTATTGCGGAAACATCGCTACATAAATTTCTTTTGATAACTAATTTTTTGTAATTTAGAAATCACCAGAAGTAAGCTGATAGATATATAAGAAGACATTTTATTCGGTTAAAATATCATTAAGATTTGCATAAATTTGAGTTATGAAGGCCAGTAGGTTAATTGTAGTATTACGTTAAATTACGTTAAACAAAATATCTAACAAGGCAGTTCTTTCAGTGCCGTTCCGATAATGAGATAATAGCCAAAATTTATTATTTTTTTATTTCTTGAGGTAAAAAAAGGTCGGATCGGTAGTAACAGTTGTAAGAGTGTTGTTAAATATTCTTCCATTAATTCATTCGAACATGTACTAAAAATTTCTCCTAAATATCGAGCAAAGATATTAAGTTTTCCAATTCTTTTTTTTTTATTGACTCCAAATTGTTGTACAGTCTGTCTGTGAAAGCAGACATTAAATACATCTTATGAAAAATACTTAAAACTATTTCTTAAACAACTAAATTATGACTTGAAGAGAAGTGCTCCTATGAGCACACTCAGAGGTTAACTATAACATTGTTAGTATAACTACAATTTATATTTATGATAATATGATTAAAGACAGCAATTTAAACGAAGCGGGTTGGGAGGTCTGTAGGTTTGAACCTTTTCAGTCTTCTTCGCTCTTCATCATCGTCAAAGAGCGTATTTGCCAGTTGATTAGGGTGTGCTATCATCTTGTTTGCATGTTTGGCACTGATAGTTGTGATTTTTTGCTGTACGGTGGGTATGCCTAGGTCTGTGTATATAATTGAGTTGGAAACATACCAAGATGCATTTACTGTAGCTCGTAAGACTTTATTTTGGAATCTTTGGATGATTTCTATATTTGACTTACTAGCAGTGCCCCAGAGTGGGATTCCATATTTCCAGATTGGTTGTAAAATGGTTTTATAGAGTAATAATTTGTTGTCAGTCGTTAGTACGGAGTTTCTAACGAGGAGCCAATACATTTGACTGAATTTCTTCACTAGTAGTTTTCTTTTGTTAAAGAACTGTGTACGCCATGTCATATTTCTGTCTAAGTGAAGACCGAGATATTTAATGTTATCCGTGTGCGGTATGAGAGTTCCATTTAACGTTACACCTGGACAGTTTCCACGCTTCAATGTAAATGTTATGTGAGTTGATTTGGTTTCGTTTGTTTTAATCCTCCAACGCTGAAGCCATTCTTCGAGGTGAGTGAGAAATGTTTGTAAGTTTTGAGAAGCAGTGATGGGATCTTCGTGCGATGCCAATATGGTTGTATCATCTGCATAGGTTGCAATAATTGTTTGAGGAGTTTCAGGTAAATCTGCAGTGTAGAGGGAATATAGTATTGGACCAAGAAGACTTTGCGGCACTCCAGATAGGACTGGGAGGATGTTAGAGTAAAGCTTCTTGATATTTAATTCGAAAGGTTCTATTTGTAAGGTAAGATCTTAGTAGGGCATAGATTGGGTGAGGAAAGCTACGTTTAAGTTTGTAAAGCAATCCGGTTATCCAAATTTTATCGAATGCTTGACTTATGTCTATGCATAAGGCTGAACAATATTGTTTAGCTTCGAATACGCAGTTGATTTGATGGACTAATCGGTGAATTTGTTCTAGAGTGCCATGATGTTTCCGAAAGCCAAACTGATGATTTGGAATGAGCTGCTGTTCATCAATGAGTGGTGTTATTCGATTTAGATAATTTTTCTAAAACCTTTGAGAGATTGGGAGAAGGCTGATCGGCCTGTAGGATGAGACTTCATTGGGGTTTTGCCATGTATCATCACATTGGACTTTCCACTGACAAGGAAAATGTTTAATTCGTAATGCTGCATTGTAAATATATGTCAGTATTTTATATCACTTTTCAGATAGTTCCCTCACTACTTTGCCTGTGATAAGGTCAAATCCAGGTACCTTTTTGTTATTTAATACACTTATAATTGTTTCTACTTCCCACTGATTTGTTTTTTTTTGATAGGTAGACATCTGATGAGGGATATTCAAAAATTTAGCAGTATCAGCTTCTATTGTTCGTGACTGAGTTGGATTAGGTTGTAAAACCTTGGTTAAATGTTCCGCAAAAGTTGTGGCTTTTTGTTGATCAGTCCTTGCCTGGGTATTATCTTGTTTCCTTATTGGTAGAATTTGTAGTTGTAGATGTTGTTGTAATTGTTGGATGAGTTTTCTCGTGGGTTTCCAAAGGGAATAATCTGTGGCTTCAGTCGGGGTTAGTCCTTTAAGGTAGTCTTGTATTGATTCGTTGCTAGCCTCGAGCAGTAGCTTTTTAGGTTCTTTTGCAAGCTTGTTATATTTTTTCGAATGGAGCCTTTGTAAGTTGCCATTCCGAGCTTTTCTCTTTTCGACCAGTTTTTCTTTTAGTATTATGGGACATTCCTCTTTTACACGAGGCTCTTCAGGGTCTGGTGTAGATTTCCATGCAGCCTGTTGTATGGCTTTAATGAGATTTTCAACCGCGTTCTCTAAGTCTAAAATAGTTTTGAGAGAAATTTATAGGTTCCAATCTGTCTTTTGGGTTTGCCAAGTACCGAGTTTAATGTAGAGACTATTATAGGTGTGCAATCAGAGTTAAGTTCGAGACATGATTCAATTAAGAATTTTTTTGGGTCCATACCTTTTACAATGCAAAAGTCCAGTAAATCTGGCAGTCTATTGCGATCGGAGGGCCAGTATGTGGGTTGTCTTGTTGTTAGGTAACTTAAATTATTTTTTTGAATGGAGAGTAAAAGCTCTCTGCCTTTAGTTGAGGTGGCTCTTGAATGTTTTTCATTGTAGTCACCTCCAACTAGAAATCTAGTTCCCATCGTTTTTAAATGTAGTAAAGTTTGCTTGTTTATTATTGTGCCGAGGAGGACAGTATATTGCCGATAATGTAATTTCTCCTGTGGCATCTCTATGCGCACACTAGAATTTTGCATTCCATCGTTCAATGTTTATAATTGTGCGCATTATTTATTAATAAGCTTAGACATGAGTGTCCTGTACTATCAGGTGATCTTGTATTATAACGTTTACATCATTTGGAAGTCTGTTAAAGGCATTTGATGGTAATGAGCTGTGACAATATAGTAGTATGTCTATGTTAGCTATCTTGAATTACCGGTATGTTTTATTCTTGTGCTTGTGCAACGTTATTCCTTTGCAGTAGGTCCATATCGCAATTTTTAGTTTAGATGGAGCCATTATTGTATTAGCTTATGAACTATGCAGGTTTACCTAGTGTACTCATTTGATCCGATTAAAGTTGTTAACATCATTTGAATCGTTAGAGTCTTACCTTTCTAGGGCATTCAGTTGTTAGATGTTCTGTGACTTACATATGTGTTGTGCTATCTTCTGCAAATTATGCCGGTATTGTTGAGCGTTGTATTCTTGTATTTGCGTTTTGTATGCAACTGTACTTCTGGTATTTAGGAGTAGGTCGAATCTTGTAGATATCCATTATTATCATTTGTGTTTTAGGTAAAGAGATCGGTAGAATTTTATTGTTGTTTTATTCCATATGTTTATGATGACTATGCAAGCCATCTTAGTTATTTCATTTGTGGATGATGTTATTAATTGCAATCTAAAGTTCAGTTTTCGACTTTAGACGTATGAGAGTCTGTTTACCTTTCATAGGGCATTCAGTTGTTATGCATGTTCGTGGTACATTAACTTAACATTGTTAGTGCTGTTATTTTCTGCAAAATTTGGTATGCCCATAGTTTTTGACAGCGTTTTACATCTGATGGATATGTTCGTCGCTTTTGTATGGTGGGACCTCGAACTGTACGTTATGGTATTCTTAGGAAAGGTCAATCTTGTAGATATCCTTATGTATCTAGTCATTTGTGTTATTTAGTGCTATAAAGAATATCTGCTCGTTGGAGATTCTGATTGTTTTCGTATTTACATCTCCGATATGTTGTTTGATTTGATAGTGATGAGGCCTCTTCAAGAACATTAGGCAAAATAATTTAGTTATTTCAGTTGCTATATATCGTTTGGTTGGATGCATTTGTTTTTAATGGTACTCTAAAAGCTAGTCTATTCAGTTTTCGACTTAGACGTATGAAATTCTGGTGTTTCTTTCTAATTACGTGCCTTTTTTACAGGATAGTTGTGGTCTTTAAACATCAACGTTTTCCAAATGGTTGCATCTTAATTCAATCATTGTTGTAGTGCTTTTGGATTACTTAATTTATTTTTCTTTAGCAATGTTGTTTAATAGATCAATAAGTGGTTTTATTTGTTTTACTCTTGATAGGAAGATGGGCGGTGGCTTTTGTTCGGCGCTTTTAGGACCTTCTTCTTCTCCGTTCATGTTATTTTCTTCAGAAAGAATATTATATCTATTGTCTCCTAACCAGTAATCTTGTTTATTTGATGTATTAGATTCTTGCTCGTCTGTAGTTCTGACGCGTTTTCTACTATATGGGGCATGCTGCCATTGATATGTTGTAGCTTGATTTGATAGGTGGGATGAGGATTGTAAGTGAATCGGATTAGGCAAAGATAACTGATTACTGTTTTGTGGTTGACTAGTATATATGTTTGGGTTGTGCAGGTTTGTTTGTTGAATTGGTAACGGTTGCGAAAAAGATGAGTTAATTGTTATTTGCACGTTGGAGAAATTCTGGTTTTCTATTCTAATCGTACCGATTGCCCTGTTTGATTTTTTATATGGGATGTGCATTTGAGGCCTTTTAAAACATCCAACGGTTTTCCAAAATGAATTGTCATATCTTAATAGTACGCCAATATATGATTTGAACTGGCGTTTTCGGACTTCCTTTAATTTTTATTTTATCTGATTGCCTAAACAATTATTTTGTCTAAAGTATCGCATGTGTTTTTCCATATGGCTTGAGATTGATGCTTTTGGGCTGCTAGCTTTTCAATTACTAAAGTAATATTTACCAGATTTTGTTACATACATCTAGTAGACAGAATAGCGTCACCCTGCTTCTTGTAATGTTTTAATATAATGATTTGTTGTACTCTCTAGTTATTCTGCTTTCATTAATTTAATACTCTATTCAAAATTGTTGCCCAAAGCATTGTCAAAAAGTATCCCAATCTATATGTCGACTATGTATGGTTAAGTGATCTAATGATAAATCATAACTAAACCCAACATTGACAAATTGTCAGTATGTAGGACACCAAAAAACAAATGTAAATAATTTGTTTCATTAATGCCATTATATAACTTTCTGTGCTTTGTGTTTGTAAACCTGGATCTTTAGTGGGTATTTTGCACATTAAAATCTCCCCCAAGAGAAAGTATGCAGACTTGCGCATCAAAAAATGGTAATAGCTTTTTTTGTTAGTAAATGTTTAGCAGGACGGTAAACTGCTGTGACCACTAGTGAAGCAAACTTTTCATTTGTGTAGTTGTGGCTTTCAAAAATGTATCTTATATTGGCGCAATTTGTGATGAATAATAATTTTTCTTATAATTACAACTAACTCACCATGTGTTGTATGATAATGCAATAAGGTATTCTAAGACACATCCTTGTATTAAAATAAGTTCCTGATATAATCGTGATATGGATTTTATTTGTATTTAAACAGTTTATTACTCCATCTTTATGTTGAATAAAGTGAATGGCGTTCCATAAGGCTATTTTTAATAATGTTAAGTAGTCAACATGTATAAGATCGTACTGCTTTGGTATAGTAGTTGATTAAAAACGTATCAAAACCTGTTCGCAAATTTACAGATATATTTATTTTTAAGGAAGTGTGGTTACAGCAAAATTTGTTTGAAGGGCATTAGCGTATTGTGGATTTTTTTGTATGTCTTGATAGATCGTACATCCTTAATAATTCGCATAATATGATCCTCCACAAAGTGGACATTTAGCAGGCGTGTCCCGTATATTCTTACATGTTGGAGTATCGTGTACCTCTATAGACTTTACGTTCGATGACAATATGCTTTTGTATGATTGTGCATTATGCATTGTACGAGCTCGACTGTTTTACGTGAGGAGTAGACTTAAGTGTACATTTTCTGTAAGTATTTAACATTATAGAGTCTACATTATTTTTTCTCTAAATCTATAACGGGTAATAGCAAGAACTTTAGCTATCATACTTTTTATATTGTAAATATGTCTATAAATTGTGATTGTGCAATTCTTTAATTTCTTCCACTGATGCGATAGGGTACAAGTTGCCTGATAACCGTAAAATAACATTTTTGTTGCTTAAATTGGTAGGTATAATGTTTGACATTGATTTTTTTGCAATTATTCAATTACTTTACAATAATTTTTAGATGTCTCCAAGTTAATTTTGAGTTTACTACCTTTCATGGCTTTTGAATTATATTATGTTGGTAGAATTATCAAATATCAGTGTTTAATCACAGTGGATAAATATAAGAAGTGGTTGACGAGTTAAGTGGTGTCTTAGTTTCTTTGTTCTGTTCTTGACTATATTATGATTCTACATTTACACTTAATTCTACGTACATCTTATCAGCTATTTTCTCTGCTTAAGGTTTCATAATCTGAAACTGCATATGTTTGCATGCTTGCATAATTCTGCCTTTGTAAATTTGTTGACTGTAGTTGTAAAAAGTGCTGTTGATAATTATCATTGAGGAATAAATTTAAAAACAATTGAGAAATATTTATAAACTCTGAACGTTTGGATAGGTCGAGTCAACACGGGTGCAATGTTGATAATAAACATCGTTTGGATAATGATTGGGTATAAAATTAAAAATAAACTCAGCTTTGGCATCTGGGCCGGAAAGTAGCATGTCATTTCACTATCGAAATTCGATTTTATAATATAGAACTCAACAATTATAAACTAATCAATCAAAGTGGACATTTAGACAATCATGAACATCTGTATAGTACAAATGATTTTATAAAATTTAGTGCCAATGAAATAAAATGGGAATTAGACGAAATTATAAAGAATTTTCAGTTTTATATGTAATAGTGCAAAATGAGTTGTTTCAAACGCAATTAAATGAGCTTAATTGTGATACACGATGTGCTGACAATTTAAGATAACCACCAGTAAAAAATGGTGTGAGAAATAATGACCAAGTAAATTTAAAAAATAGAACAGATCATAGATATTTCATACAATCGCACATACTATAATTTACATTGTAGCTTTTAGTAAAATATAAATACATTACTACACTACGGAGAGCAAAAAACAATTTAAAAAGTCGAAAATAGATAGTTAACTAACTTTAAATAAAGCCAAGACAATTTTACCAACCAGAAAGGTGATGACTACATTCTCATCAAACTCACAAGATGTAATTTTTATCAACTACCTGCAACACAAAATGGCAATAAGAGAAGAGTGGTTATTAATTAAATCAAAGCCAAAAAGTGTTGCATGTCAAATACGAAAGCTTTGCTCTAATAAGAAACTACTCTATACTGTAAGGTAGCAATTTGCAATGTTAACCGTACGCGAATTATTATTCAAATTGATCGAGTATGCGCTCGCCAGACTTGGCACCCTAGGATTTCACCGTTTTCAAACTTCAAGAAATAATTGAATGAAAGAAACTATGTTTATAGTCCGCTAGAAGCATTGTAGTAGCCCATTTCATCGTGGTTTCTAAATTACACAAAGTTTTTTAATTTAGAACAAGGCAAATTTATTTTGTTAGCAGCTTGACAAATAATTTTATGGAAAAACTTTTGAGACAAACATCTTATATTTTATTTTTGGAAGTTTGTTGCAGTTGTCTCTGTGTTTGTCTTGTCATCTGCATTTATTAATTTTTATGCTAGCGCAAATATCTGTTACACTGTTAGTTTATTAAATTTTTTCTATCGCGTTGCGGAAATACAATTTTCATCCGTAAAAATAGAACATTTTGGCAAAACAAAATATAATTCAGTTTGTTATACATCAATTTAGCTTGCGATGCGTGTAAAAAATAACGATAAAACCATGAAAATAAATACGATATAAAGCTCAACTTCTGTGAAGTAAACGAAAATACAAAGAAGTACTTTTTTGTTTAATGTATATTGTTTGGAGCTACTCGAAACATAACACGTTAATATTTGCCGCATTCCAATCTGAATTTCTCTGAACATCGAAATTGAGGTAAAATAGTGAAATTTATTTGTAGTTCTTACGAATTCTTTAAAGCAATGCAATAAATCTGCCATTTAAAATCATTTTCTAATCAGTAAACTAAAAAAACAGGTTTATTACATTTTTATTGCAGAAAGTGGAATATTGTGTCATAAACATATTCAGTAGCTACATTGTCGATGTTTACTTTAAGCAAAAAACTCCTGAACGTTCGTTATTGTTGCTCGGGCTTAAGATGATTATTATTCTCTTTCTGTGTCAAGGGAGCGCGAATATAATTCGAGGGTGAATTTGGTTTAGCATCTGATTTAGAAGTCTATCCGGTAACAAACGTGCCAACTTAGTCAACAAATTTCGCAGTCGCTGTTGTGCGCTATTACACTTGCAAATAATAGCGTTAAGTTATGGTGCTCTAAAGTGAACCACTTGAACAGCTTGTTTACAGTTTGAAAGTTAATTGCTGAACTAGGTTACGGCTTACCGTGGGACTAGGAGGGGGTTCGGGAATTTTATTACGCGAAGACAAATTATGTCTGTTTATGTAGCAAAGACAGTCACTAATGTATGTTGCAGTGCTTGCTATGTTTATATATTTTAATTTGGTTACGAGTGCTTTAGATATGAGATACCCAGAAAAATGTTATACAGGATATATGTAACAAACTCTCATTTAGCAAAAGAAACATATATTAGGCGCCTAATATATGTTTAAGCATATTACACCATTCCTGCTTCCTAAAATATAAGAATGTCAGAAATTTATCGTGATATCAAAATAAGTGTGGCAATTAACGAGTGTACAGGACATATTTTATCTCGAAATTATCAAAGTAAAAGTTTTCAGCCTAAGTATTTAAATAAAATGGATTTTTTAAAACACTCATTGATTAAAAAAATTTACATTACACAGTTTTAAGTAATTATAACAACACATAAGATACTCCAATTAGTTGTTATGAAATAATAACACCTGCTTGGTGCGAAGGTTCTTCTGCAAGTTTCTTCTCTTTCTGGCATCATAATTATGTACGCTACTTTCTACTGAGCTGGAGTAATATGGCATTTTGAAAACAGCATTACATATCGGTGTGATTAATTTTACTCCCTTAAGCAGCAGTTCTTTCAAGAATTTTTCTGTAATGTCAGGTTCTGGAGCTTTTTGAGTCTTTAATCTATGTATAATTAGTTTTATCTCATTAATTTTTTAAACATGTAGGGACATTTAGTCTGGAAAATCTAATTGTTGTTGGATTTTTCCTGCTTCAATAGGCGTTAGTCCTGATAGTAGTAGTTAAAATACGTTAATTAGATTGTAAACCAAAAGTCTGAACTTTAACTTTTGCGGATTTTGTCTAATTAGCATTAGCATTTTTTAAACAGACTTATAGTAGTTTGTGGGTGTCTTACTTGAGCAATGGTTGTTCACAGGGTGTTATCGATGGCTTCCGCGCAGGAAAGGTTTTTACAGTGTGTCTGTATTACTTAGCCGTTCATATCTTAAAGCATGCATTTTAAATATCTCTCTCCCTCTACATTATTCAGTATAGTTTTGTCAGTAAGTGCTAGTATTTTGCTAGTTTTTTTTAGCCTTTGTTCCTTAGTAGTTGTTTTTTAACATCTATGGGGCATTACGTATAAATTTCTTCATTTGCAAGCATTAGTCGTAGACTCTTAATTAGCATATTGTATAATGAAAATCAAAAGTACAGCATTACCTATGTCTTTTTTGTTTTTGTAGAGATGTCTAGGTTAGTTTTTCGTTAATTAGATCTCTAAATCATTTCTAATCCATACCTTTATTTCTTTTTTATATTAAGCTAGTAAATTCAATGAGACTAACAGACATATATGATCAGATGATAATCAATGTATTGTTTCACTGTGAAGTAGTGTGACGCAAAAATTTAGTAATCTGATATTGTACGTCTGTCTGACGGGTAATAAGTAGCTTCCCTAATAAAAATGTAATTATGTTGATTCATAGATTTTCATAGTTCTCTCCATTTAATGAATTATCTTTAAGCCGCTATGTTAGTGTTTTATATTATAGCTATCACCAACAATAAACCGATTTGCTAGTTTAGAAGAGATAATTAAACTAATTTTGTTCTTTTGACTATTGAAAAGGCTTGTAAACAAGTGTAAATATAATTTAAGCCAATATTCAACCACAATATATGTGTTCATGCTGATATTTGTCTGTCTTGTCTAATAAAACTTGTAATTATGCTGGTAGCATTTCTATGGAATGTTCCATCAGGATGTTATAGATAGTATACCTTGGCATGCGTAGACAATATCTGTTAGTGAAAAAAGTTTACAAAATTATAACTACTTCTTATTTGTGTGTATTGGTAAATATTTGAAATTATGTTATCTGATTTGGCAAAAGTCGATATTATATACTGTGCGCGTATAGTTATTTGTCCTGTGTTATGGATTGTGATGTAGCTGGCCCTATATTCGTTTCCTGTGTGGAATTTATTGTAGAATGTGTTTAAATTCCACCTTTTTAGGCTGTAGTAGAAAGAATTTCTTTCTCTTTTACTAATCTTAAATAGACTATTATCCTGCTTCTAACCACATATTTCGTGTAGTACTATGAGCCATGTTGAGTGTACCCCAGAAAGGTGGCTTGTTTAACCCGTTAGAAGAAGAAAAGTATACTTTACGACCGTCAAAGGTGTATGTATGACGCCCAGAGAGCATTTGACGTTTGCCACTGCTTTTGACCTGGGAGTCAAACCTAGGGCTCGCCGCCCGCTAATTTGGTGAACCGAGGCTTTTACCTCGCGGCTGTCGTGCTCTCATGGAAAGAATTTAAGGTTCTATATTTCTTGGTATACTTTACAGTTTTTATAATCTATCGGATGAGCTTTTATGCAAAGTGCACTTTTGGATGGGATGTTTTGAATTTGTCCTAGCTTTTGTAGACTAGGAATTTTCGGGTTTAACACATCTACGTTGTCACGTACAATATGTTTTTGTGTACCCATACCTTTAACAATTAATGCACTTTTCTTTTTTGACAAAAGTTCTATGGTTACTTTGGTACGTAATTTTGTATATTTTCTTATCTAATTTGTTAGGAGCAAGATCACCAAAGAACACAGATGACATCTCTTAGCAGTTCTTTATGTCTGCGGATTAGCAGAATATCATTGGTCGCTACTTTAAAGTTACGCTTTTCTATTAATTAATACGTATAACTGTACTTTTAGGTTTTTTATTATAGCGACTAGGGTTAGATGCTTGTTCGTATTTGACGGCATTATTTTAATTTGATTTTTCTATTATTTTGATAGTTTAACCGCCCTTAGCAATTGCATCTAGTTCATTTGTCAGAGATTTGATACTTAGAACATCAGAAATATGAATTGGTAATACTTTTATAGTTACAAATTTTTTATAATCCATATTGTCAGCAGTGCTGTTCTCACTTGCAATTTATTAGTAATATTGTTTTGTTGTATTTATTTTTCTGTGTTACACAATAAAGGTAGGGACTCATAATAGCAAAAACAAAAGTGTAACAAATTGCCACCAAACTGTTGGCGACAATGACGTAAATTTAATCCTTGCGTACGGCTATATGTAACAATAAATAACAAATAAAATCAAACAAACCTAATTAGTTATTAATTTGTAACCCTGAATATGTAGTTTCCCATAATTTAATAATGTATACATCAGTTATAAAGTGTAAAATAATAAATAAGATGATAAAAGCTCACCTACCCCATAGGAAATAGACGTTAATCATCCTACCAGCAAGTAGTTAATTGCACAAACCAAGGAAATTTTAACATTGCATTCAATAACCTATGTAGCTCACTATTAAAAATTGTTATTATAAAGATTTTTTCTCTATACTGAGACCGTTCGAAATTGATGATTTTGTTTCTTATCTTTCAAATACAATTCCGACATTGTACATACATAATCATAATTATTATCACCTTAAGTTGCAGTACTCGTTTTTGTAGTAATATAAACATTTTGCTAAAGCACCTCATAATAAGTTTACAATACGGTAAAGTGAAATACGATTTTGAAGCATTGTCTGACACAAAAATAGTGCTCCTCGCTTCACTTTTTGTCGCAATTCTATTGCATGTTACATATATGGCGTTAGATGTCTTCCTTACCCAAGCTAATAGTTATTAGGAAGTATTGGGTACATTCTTGCATCATGGCTGCATTTTGTCTTTCGTGTTCTTCACTGAAGTTGCTACATTTGGGACACAACTTGAGATATCTCATTTGGTACTATAATGCAAGTATAAGCTGCATACAAGACATATTTTGAAACTGATTTCCGCTAATCATCTCTAGCTGATTCGATAAATTGTTTTTAAAGACTCATATGCAGCACAAACTATTTTTATCACGTGCAAATAAACACTTCGTCGCAAATAAATAAAACGTGTGGCAAAATGACTTTACAAAGGTCGAACTACGAATCCCTTAAAAATTCAAATGGCAAGTAATTTAATAGAGAGAAAAATAATATAATAGTTGTTATACAAACGAAATAGAAATATTGATTTTTACAAGCATAGTCAACAGAAAATGTTTATAGCGTAATTTATAAGAAATTTAATAAAAAAGTGTTGCATATAGTGAAATTATATGTTACTAATTTTTACCAAGCAAAAAAAACAAAAATTTAAAAAAAGTTTGTTGTGGAAGGCTTAAGCATGCTCTAATTGTAAATATATGTGGTGGCTAAAAGCCGGTTAGAAAAAGTTGAGAAATATAAATATACCGCCTGCAATTTTAACGAAAAATGTGACCACAGCATATAAATTAAAAGTACAATAGAACAAGCAAAAGCGTCGTTTGTAAAAATTAAAAAGAGAGACTTAAACCTACAACTGCGCATGCGCATTATACGATGTAATTTTTATTACCCGATCTCTTGTACGAAATAGAAGCATGGACGCTCACCCAAGCAACAACTAAAAGAATAGAAGCATTTGCAAGTGAATTTACAGAAGAATACTAAGAATATCTTGGACTGAAAGAATAAGAAACGAAACTGTACTACAAAGAACAGGGAAAGGAAAATAGAATACTTAGGACATGTAAAGCGTAACAAAAAGTACCAACTATTACAACTAATTATCCAGGGGAAGGTACGGGGCAAGAGAATCGCTGGAAGAAACTCAAAAATCTACGAGTATGGTTTTGGGAAAGCACAAGATCCCTATTTCGAGCAGCAGAGATAACTAATGGTCGCAAATTTTCGTTAGGAGGTGCACTATAAAAAGAAAAATTATAATTTCAATAGAACGTTAGTCGACTTTATGTTATTTGGTTCTCAAATAAAAAAATTTGGTTTATATACAACTCAATAAAATGTCTCAAATCCAAAAAAATAGTCAGTTTATCTAGATGATCAAAATCAGTTCTCTACTGTAACTTTGAAATTCTGAAGATTCTATAGAGAAGCTATAAGAGTTATTCGAAAAATATTCAAACTGATAAAACCAAGTAGATATATAAAAAATTGTCACCAACGTTTATAATTTCTATTTTACTAGTAACGTAATAGTATGGATGCAGCTATTTGCATACCATTGGATTGCTCCTGCTTTTCTTTTTCACTTGGGCAGCCTACAGCACTACATAGAGCTGTTTACTTTTTCTTAAAAATCATAACACTTTCAGAAGACAGAAAGAATACCCGTGTGTTACTTTTTAACCTTCTATCTATTCCAATATTCTTTTTTAAGTAAAATAGTCCGTTAATTTAAGAACTTACAGAGGAAAAATAAACTGCAACAAATTATATAGAAAGTAAGCCGTAATAGCTGCAAAAAGGAGTATTGTGTAACTAAAAAGTTCTGTCGTTTTTTAAATTCCCAACAAGAAGATAATTTAGAAACTCCATTTTTATAAATTAATTGTTTTTATTTTTAGTTATACTTCACTATTAAATTATTTACCACACATCTGCATAATTGTCCAGAGATAAAAATAAATGATAATCCGATGAAGGTACATTTGCAAAATGCAGTGAATTAAGGAAGATCTTCCACTCTAAATTTATTATATTTTTGGTCCCTACTCCAATAAACAGACAAACATTATCTTGTAAAGAACAAACTTTTTACGATTTACCAATGCAGTTTATTTTTATTACAATGGATTATGCATTTATTAGAGTTATTTATTATAAATATTTGTCGTAATATTTTGAAGAAGTTGTTATGGCGTCACCTTTCTTTTTAAAACTTTGTGGCACAAGATCACTTGATGATAACCAGTAGTAAGTACGTTTATAGTTGGAACAGATAATCCATTTTTCATCAGTATTCAAAATTTGATCCAAAAAGTCATCTGCTTTTAGACGTAAAATAAGAAATGGACTGATTGTAATTTGTTATTGAGGCTTAATTCGAGCGGTACCAATTTATTCAATTTCCATCTCTTTCCTCTTTTGCGTAAATGCTGCCGTATTGTTCAATTACTTAGTTTGAACAATTCTGTAAACAGTACTTTTAAAGATTTATCCCCTACATATAATTTTATAAGCTACCACTGTACCATTTTTGATGTAATCTTTTTTTCCAAACCATGTATACATTTCTTGCAGCTTCTGTAATGTTAGTCCAACAATTAAATTCGTAAAGTAAACACGTGTGTATTACTACTTAAGTTTTTATATAATTTTAAATTTAAGTGGAAAATTCGAGTTTTATCTGAACAACTGAAGTGCTAATATAGCAGATAATCAATTCTTGGGATTTTATCCGATTACATAAATCAGAAAATTTTTAAAATTATTGTACGTCCACAAACGATAACTTTTTTAGTTACCTATAGAGAAAAATACCTTTTTAATATGTATTTAAAGTTTTTTAAATAATATATGCCTAGAAAAAGTTTTACGGCAGCTTCTGTTGTATTTTCTAATACTGCTATAGCAACAACACTAAAATGGCAAACGCTTGTAACAATTTGGCCATTTAGTTTACTTGACTTTCCGGAATCTGCAGCAATTAATAACAATTTAAACTTACAAAATAAATAATAATAATAAGTTTCGAATATTGTAAGCAAATATAATTAGTATATAAATATCAAATTTGAAAGTTAATAAAAATTGCAGCATCAGTCGCTCTGTATATTTATGATTAACAAATTTTCAAATAAAAACCGCTAGACTAAGAGTTTCATTGCATGAATGTCGGCACAACAGGAATCCGATATCTAAAGAGGCAAAACATCCTTCGACTTAATGCTGATCCGCGTCTGATGGTACAGCAAGCGTCATTTAACGGCGACATGCGAAACTTGTCGTATCCCTTTAGCTCTGACATTATCAAGGTACGATGCGTAGTGTCGTAGAACCATTCAGATCCATATTGCTTTTTGGAATGCCAATATCTCGTATACCTTCTGGGTAAACTGCTTTCGCTAACAGCCAACGGAGGATTGGAGTACGGAGGCAAATATTTCTTTTTATAATGATGCACGGAAACGCAACCGATACAAATGTGCCGCAAAAATTCGATAGTGTCGGTTTTGGCTAAGAAACCGCAATATTTCGTCTTTAAGTGGCTGATAACCAAATAACTGCTGTGTTTGTGAGCCAGCATGATTGTTTCTGTGCTTTTGCATGTAACTTGTCTCCTAGCTTATCTTAGATTGCCATTACTTCCGCATGGGTTAAAAATACTGCCGAAAATATGTTGATTAAAGAAAAAGATAAATATAAATTATCATAACGTAGAACATGATGAAGCAACCTGCATTTGCATGGAAAGTGCAAATTTTAAATACAACGAGTATCGAAATTGTTTAAGTGCACCTTAACGCCAGCCAAAAACAGTAGTTTTAATAAAATAAGAAGATTCATAGTGCAAGATTTTGGGCGTGCTTTTGCGCAATCAACGTGATGATTCTTGCTACGTTTGCCGTACTGCAAGTCCATACGCAAATGTGCAGTAATAACCGTAACCAACAACTAAATCAATATGGTCACTAATTTTACAAGACAAACAAAAATCACGCACGCGCGTATATGTACGAACGTGCTCTCTCTAAGTTCAATACATATTCAAATGCTTCACATAGAGTCCCGCGGTAAAATGCAAGAAAAGTTAAACAAATCAGAAAAATATAATTATTTATTTTAGGAATTTAATGAAGCGTTTTGCAATGCGCCCAGGCACTTATAAAATACATTTATTTTATGCTTAAATTGTCAGTTTCCAAGTCATTAAGCACGCAAGATATAATACAAGTATAATAAAAGTAAGTGCGCAAAATTTATGTGGAATTTAGTTTTTTAATAAATAAAAGTTTTTATTTTTGTACACAAGTACTATTATCAAGTTGACTTTAGAAACATCTACATATTTTTTTTACAATTTATTGCTGTTGTGTGCAGTACATCAGATCTAAACTTATAAGCTAAGCTTATTTTAATGTGAGCTAACTTTTTAACTTTTAGGTTTTCTTAAAGTTTTTATTTTTAGAGAGCCTAAACTTCTGGATTACTTTCGCTGACGTACATATTGCTTAACCGTTCTTTCTACTTTACTTAAAAGATTAAATAATAAATCACAACTTTTACGTCACATCGAGAGATAAAATTGTTGTGGCGTATTAATAAAAATAATTTAGTCATTTCTAAAATACAAAGTTCTTTTGCGATCTGCATGCGGCCGTTTTACCCGGTAGCATTAATATAAGTATCCAATCTTATCTTATACATTCTTTTTTAGTCGTCGTCTAGCTGTCGTAGAAAGAGTTATACATGGCCCTAGAAATAATGTGTTTTTCGATGGCGGCTTAGTTATATTATTATATAGGGCTCTATTTCACCAACGAACTATTAGTATGTAATTTTCATAGCAGTTTTGTCTCTACCATTCCCCATTACTTTGCTAGTAAAAAGTAAAGAGTTTGGACTTTTCAAGTAGAACTTTACTGTTGGTTTACTTTCATACCTTTTCTGCAGGATGCAATATTATGCAATGTAAAACAAAGCAGCTTAATACAAACAGACAGTTTTCTTTGCAAGTTAGTGTATACGCAATTTTATGTACAAGTAAATATATTTAAGTAATAAATATTATACGTCATTATAGCCCAGAGTGTCAAGTGCTGATAAAATTCAAACAGAAAGGGATTTAACAAAATAAGTTCAACTTCCGTAACCTACCATCTTCTGAACTTCAGCAATAATTCCGTATATCTGCAACTCAAGTTGATTTTTTAATTCAGAAAATTAGTATAATATCGCTCATAGTATAGAAAGAGGCAAAAAGCACTGTTTTTTTGTCTGCGTTAGTCAAGAAATAAGCTCAGCACTATTAAAGTCAAGAGTGTGTAGTGCCATAGTACGCATTATATATTGACTTGTAAAATATCTGGAATAAAGGGTGGAGTTTTTCAATTTGCAGCTGAGCAGGTGAAACATTTATAAATATATTTATATACCCCAATTACTCATGAAAAAATATATGTTGATAGGTGCGAATATCATTTACTCAAAAAAATATACTTTCTATGGCACTAATACAAATCGACTGACGTGCTTTCATGATTTTAAAGTTCTGCAAAAAAGAGCAATATTTTGAGAATAATTAGAGACCATTTTCTAGAGCAGTTATTTCAGGTAACAATGCTTAAGGACTAAAAGAGTGTTTAATACCTTCTCTGAACAGAAACCCTGCTGGTATTTTATAGCAACGTTTCAGTCGTGCTCATAAAGAATATAATACAGAGATTAAAAAAAAACGCTTTACCAAGAAAAGAAGAAAAACTTATATCGGCATGTATTACGTTACATAACATAGCATGCATAAATAAAAAACAAAATGGGAATGAATAAAGATATTTCCAATGGAAGATAACCGCATTGAATATCTTTTTTAATGCAACTTTTTCAGTAAATTCCTTATTTTTAAGATAAGAAGTGGCAAACTTTCTTCTTTTTCTTGTAAATATTATTTCAGCTTTTACATCTGCTTTCACTTACAAAATTTATTTCTTTCCAAATTCAAATTATTTACAGCTGCTGTAGGTGTTAACTAAATTTACTTTACTAATTCGTTCGTCTTTTCCTCCCTCTGCAACGGTTTTTCATAAATTGTCTATCTTAACTTTAAAATAAACTTCAATTTAATTAAAAGTCATATGAAATCCAAACATAAAAAACTGTAACATAAAAATCAGTCTTCAAATTCACTTCTGGCTCAAAAGTTTTTAGTAATTTCAGTTTACATTTTACATATATTTTTAGCACTGACAATGACTTAATATTTTGCAATGTTCTTGAAGGTTCGATGCTAAAACTAAACATCCCGTACAAAGCTGACGATTAGAGACTGTTTATGGACGCTTCAAAAACAAACCTGAAGGGTGTGCTACTGCATAATAATATCACCAATTGCTGTTACTTATAAATCGCTAGGTAAAAAAAGTTATCCCATATGTCAACGCCTTCTGGATCTTATAAATTACAATCAACATAAGTGGTTAATATGTGGTAATTTTATAATGATAGTAATTGGCCTCAGTCTACAAGGTGGGTACACAAAGTATTATTGCTATATATGTGAGCAAGGTATGTCAATTACAAACAGAAAGAATGGACTCTACGAACAGCTTTGTTGCCTTGCACTAAAAAATTTTCATACAAACCCCTAGTAAACCCTAACAGCATTGTCCTACCACCGTCGCATGTAAAACTAGAACTTACAGAAGCATTTGCAAAGACCGTTAACACAAATAAACATACATTTGAATACTTATGCCAAAAGTTTCCACGTCTAAGTATGGAAAAGGTAAAACAGAGGATATTTATTGCGTTGTCGGAAAAGTCAAGGCGTATTTTTGGATAATTTTCAAGACTTATTTACTAATAACATAACAAAGTTCAATTAATAATGTATTGGCCTTTTGCCATTTTTTTGGGAGTTGCATGATTTCGTGCTCGTAGAAACACTACTCTACCAGCGAAGAACTGTGTGAGACGCTCTTTGATGGACTTATTAGAATCGAAAAACCTACCATTCACTTTATTTTGCAAAGAACGAAACAAATAGTAGTCTGATGGGGAAGGTCTGGCGAGTGAGGACGATGGGCCAAAACTTTTGGCGAGTTACCAAACTTGTGTGCGGTCTCGTATTGACAGGATGGAACATCATCCCTTTGCGGTTGACGAGTTCTGGTAATTTTTTCGTGAGAAATGTATTTAAATCATCCAGTTGACAACAGTGTACAACAGAATCGATCGTTTGATTTTGCGATAGAAGCTCAAAAATACCACATCCTTGTAGTCCCATCATATTGAGAGCATAACTTTTTTTGCTGAAGATCGGCTTTGGATGTTGTTTTGGCTCGCTCTTTTCCTCTGAACCACGATTGTAAACGTTGAATATTGTTATAAACAATCCATTTTTTCATCGCCGGTCACGAGGAGCTTCAAAAAAGGGTCGATTTTGTTGCGATTTAAATGAGTATCGGCGATATTGATGCTTCTTTAAGTTCATGCGGAACCCATATATCAAGCTTGCTCATGATTTTAGCTTCCTTAGATGGTCGTAAATGGCTAAATGATGAAGACTCAGTGTTTCCGCTATGTCACTAGTGATCAAACGTGGGTTTGCTTCAATCAATGCCTTTATTTGATCGCTATCAACTTCAATGGGCCTTTCGTTACGAAGACCATCGTTGACGTCAAAATCACCAGCACAAAATTTAGCGAACCATCTCTGACACTGACGATCGTGAAGGACATTGTCCCCGTAAACTTTAGGCAATTTTTCACAAGTCTGTCTTGCGTTATTTCCTGCGCGAAAATAAAAAAGCAAAATATGCCAAAAATGCACATTATGGTCTTCCATCTTCAACTTAATGTAAGAACTGAAGGACGTGACCAAATCAAATATTTATCTTTTTCAAATAAAGCTTAAACTGTAAAAATATATAACAATTGTGACGATTGCGATGATGTTTCTAACCTAAAAATAAGTATAACGTCATTTATTGCAAAATCCATCATGACTTTTCCAACAACCCTATATAAGTCTTTAAGCTGTTTCATTTTGAATCCAATCTAAATCCTGATAAGCTACATGTCTAGCATTGTTTTCGGAATATTAATACACTATTCGTGGGCAAAGACCTAGTGGAAGAACTTATGTTGGCCTAGAAAAATTTCACTACCTAAATTCACATAATGATGTTCTTCTAGCAAATTGAGGCACTTTCAGTAACAAAAAAGGAGAGTGATTCCATCAGAACATTTCTGCAATGGAACAGCATTACAAGAGAAAGTAGTCAGTTTCAATGTTACCAGATTTCTGCTGGATGATCCAAAGAGATGCTCCGAACGTTTCCCACAAGCGACGTGCGAAAAGACGACGTGTATAGAAAGAAAAGTTTGTTAACTATTATATTCCTATATCACTATATGTAAAACGTAAACAGCCAAATTACTCAGAAACCTGAACTAGGGCACAATTTTAAGTGTAATTTTCGTAACCAGAAGGACGGATGTTTTCGTCTCCGTAAAAATTTCACTATTAAGCAGTGTAATATGTATAAAACACATCAATTTCCGTAATTGTTTAGTACCTTAATGTTTTTGAAACATTTGTTGTATATATACAAATATATTTGTTTTCACTCAGATCTGCAACCCCTGCACCCCTTATTACAGCCCACTGAAGTCAAGCGTCATTATAATACGCTTCGCAAACTCTCGAATTATTTTATAGAAATAATTTTGGAGTTACTCCAATAACCGATGTACTTTGTTTATAATCCATTTAAAACTCTTTTATCCCTTTTTGACAACACTATAGTATTACAAAAAAAATGCTTGAGTGCCTCCAACCTCGTTTCCAGATTGTTGTCTGTCAAAATATGTTGCAAAACTTGGAGCACTAAAGAGCTGCAAAAGGGGGTAGCAAGCACGTTGTCGAGTGTTTTAAGCAAATTAAGGTGCATTAATTTACATCAGAATCATCGCTATAACATAACTTGCGAACGTATAAAAACCCAACTCACTTCAAAGGGTTGTAACAAGGAGTATAAGGTTTGCAGAACTGAGTGATAGCGAATGTATTTGTACTACATTTTTTCTATAAAATAACTGCTGTAGAGACACAAAATTACTAAACAGTTATCCAGCTTCTTTGTATTGCATTTTAGTACTTCAATGCCACGTTTCAGCTGTCTAGCATGCGTACATAGCGCATGTAAATGCAGCACATTATTTATATTGCATAATAAGCCTGAGAATAATTATCTTCTCTGATATACCTATGGGTGTGTATGCGCGCGCGTGTGTATGCATGGGAGTCAATTAAATATAAGTTAGTAGCTTGTAACCCAGTCAATCGCAGATAAACGTTTCGGAGCCACAAGAAGAGCATTCCAGTATACACCAAAACAAATTCCTCAATTTTTTATCAAATTTGAATAGCTATATAGAACCAAGCATTGTTATAAAGCAGGACAACATTTTAGATAGCTGAGTATTGCTGTAGCTTATTCTAATCTCAGAACCAATTTTAGCAACGCAAATATTCTCTCCAGTCATGTTGATCGTTGGGAAACGTGGGTGATTTTGATTTTCGCTTGCTTCTTTTTCTCCAAAAAATTGTTTGTGCTATGCATACACTTGGGTTTCCTTAAGGCTGTAGTTTCCGAACTGTGCCTTAAGTTTTTTCTAATTTCGAATGGCTTTACTCCATCTGGTGTGAGAAACCTGATAATAATCCGTTGCGCAACAGAAGAGGGTAAATCTGTTGATCTGACATCGTAGTTCTGATTAAATAAGAGATAGTGCGAGATACAATACGGAGTAAATTCCCTTCAGATATCTTTATTTCTAACGGTTTACGTCACGGAATGTAAAAAATGAAACGAAATCTCGAAATTCTGAATGCAGCAGGCTTGGTACAAAGTACGTTCAGGTTGTAAGGTCTCTAAATCTGTTTCTTAGCAGTGCGAGCAAGTAAAAAAGTGCGGTTAATTTTAAAAGACGCGGAAACTATTTGCAATATAGATCGCAGCATCATACAATGTACACAGGTAGAATTAACGCAGTTGCAGTAAGTATTGTTTTGTATACTTCAAATGGCAACTTTAATGTTCAAGAACAAGGTGTAATCATCCGTTTTCTCCTCTTGCGTGGCAAAATATTTATCAAAATTTATCGCCAATTGAGTGAGACATGCGGTAAAGACGCTATGAATGTACGTTCGTAGGTGCGAAAGTTGCGAAAAGATCGAGAGTTGTGTGACAATAAACCGAAGAAGCAACGGCCACAATATAGAGGGACCGAAACCATAATTGCGCGAGTGGAGCAAGTTGTTATGCAAGATCGTCGATTAGGTGTGCGTGATATCGCCTCCAAACTTGGCATTTCCGTGAAAATACGATAAGTTTTTCAAGGTAGGTCCAACACACGTTGCGCAAGTAAATATCCAACCATAAACGACACTCTCCGTGGCCGCTCATTTTTCAATCGAGCCGCTGTTGCATCGCCGATTTTCCAGAGGGAAAAACACACACTTAAAGAAGTATTCTCAGCAGCCATGGAATTATGGCAACGACGTTGTAAAGGATGTGTACATTTAGACGGAGATTAAGTTGAAAAGCAACAAAAGTTTCAACTTTCTTGGGTAAGTATTTTTTGGGAAAAAAATTTGAAGACCTTAGAACCTTAGAACCTTAGAACTTGAACGCGCCTCGTATCAGAGGATAAGTTGTTGCCAGATCGGAGTGTAACCGACGAGAATGAACTGATGACTAGGGATCACGGTTGCAACGACTGGGCGCAGGTGCTGAAAAGGTTAATACTCAGGGATGATTAAATATAGAGTGTACAGCAATCCGTACAAATAAACTGATATAAGTGTTTTTAAGCTAATCTAATAAACTAACGTAATTCTACTGCTTAACTTAATGCTGGTGGTATGATAACGACTGGAGGTGTATGTAGTGGCGGAGCGGGCGGTGGAGCCGGTGCCGGGCAAAGCTAGCGACAGAAATGCAGACGACGGGGCTCGCAGCTGAAGGGCAGTGCTGGAGGTGGAATACCTCGGGGTCGCCTTGACGATATCTGGAATTTTTTTGTGCCTGGGTGCCAATCGTTGTCCCACAATTGACAAATTTCGCTTTCTCATTGGCTAAAGTGAGAATATGCCTCGACGACTCGAGCAAAGAACTCCGGTAACAAGACTTGAATTGCTAATGAGGATTTTGTTTCTTTTCAAAGTAGCTTGTTGACTTATTGGGTACGTAATATGGAACGATAATATATTAGAAATTTTTAATACTTTTCTATACGTAAAAATGGTATAACATTTAATTTTAAGTTGTCTACATTCTTACCTACATTCCTACCACTAAGGTTTTGCAATTTCTGAAATTAAGTTATAATCTAGAAGACAATACTCTTCAATTACTTAACCATTGTTTATCCAATACCTATATTACCTTTTACGATAAATTTATTGCTAAACTAATGATATTTCTATAGGAAACTTCTACCTGTGATAGAAAACCTTTTTATAACAAATTTTGAAATAATAACCCTCGTTGCCTTTCCCTTAAAATCTATGACAAGATATAATTTTCCATTTCCGTTTCTACTCAAACAAGTTTTACCCAAATTTCAAGATTATAATAAAAGTAGAACAAAACATTTTCTCCTCCTTTATACACGCCTTATAACAGCAAATCTGTTTTACTACAGTTCCTACCACAGCATCTACAGAATCTACAATCGTAACATAAATTCTCACACCCAGTTGTTTGCAAAATCTCTTATTACAAAAGACCTCAAACTTTTTAGTACTAAAAACCAACAAACTAAAATCAAAACTATAACTAAAACCCTCATACGTCATATTTCGTCAAATCCTTAACTCATATCATTAAAAATATTTAAAAAATTCAAACTTCACGACCTTCCCGATCTAGTAAAGCATTCTTGCCTTACATCATAAATGTCTGTTGCGACTAACAATAAAATAGTCCACATTATCCCCTTAGTTAAGGATCATTATTCCCACGAATCCCAAGGAAATAATTTGTAAAGACTACAAAATAATCTACATATGTCAAATGACCATAAAAATTGCAAGTTGTATTGTAATAACATTAATTGTTTCAGATCAAAAACACACGCTCTAATTTCCTGTTCATCAACAGAATTATTCATAAAGCAATTGAAATAGAAAGACGCCCTCAATGTTTCAATATTCCAGATAGTGGCTAACGATTATCCGTTAGTTGAAAACCATTACGTCATCAATTACATAACACTTTTATACCATGAAACTTTTAAATCTTATCGGAAATGCAAAAAGGTCATAAGAGTTTCACAATTCAGTTTCACGAATAACTTTAGACATGCGAACCGCTATTCAGTTGCAACGTCGTCTTAAACAATAAAAAAAACTACAAAAATCCACTCATTTAGTTCAACATTGAACTACTATATTTTTTGTCGTATTGGTATAGACGGTCCAAAACAATCGCCAATTTATATTATTTGCGCCGCTGTGTTCCTGGACGTGTCCCAGGCCTTCGACAAGGTTTGGCACACATGGCTGCTATATAAACTAAAAGAGTCATTACCGAGCTACTATTACTTGCTCCTTAAGTCATACCTAACAGACCGCTATTACTCTGTCAATTGCGATAACAAACTATCCCCATATTACCCCATCAAATCTGGTGTCCAGCAGGGAAGCGTCCTGGGCCCCCTCCTTTACCTTGTCTATACTGCTGACCTGCCAGAAACTGACAGCACTGTGACTGCTACCTTCGCTGACGACACGGCAATACTTTCCATCTATAAAAATGCGAATAGTGTAACTTCCAACTTCCAACAACACCTCAATATAATCAGCACATGGTTAGATAAGTGGCGCATAAAAGTTAATCAATCAAAGTCAGCCTCAAAGTCAGCCCAAATAACATTTACTATGAAAACCAATATTTGCCCGCCTGTCAGCATTAATAATGCTCTCGTACCGGTAAAAACCGACGTAAAACACTTGAGACTACATCTTGATCAACGGCTCACGTGGAACAAACACATACAAACTAAGCGCAAACAATTAAACCTCAAATACCGTGAAATATACTGGCTCCTTGGTAGATATTCAAAGCTATCGATCCGAAATAAGCTGCTACTCTACAAAACGATGCTGAAACCAATTTGGACATTTGGTATACAACTTTGGGGATGTGCTAAACTGACCAGAATAAAAACACTGCAACAATTTCAGTCAAAAACCCTCCGCACAATTGTTTATGCGCTCTGGTTTGTAACCAACCAAACAATCCACCAAGACCTAGACGTCCCATTCGTTGTCGATGAAATCAAAAGAACCAGAAGTTAGATTGACACAGCAATCCACTAATTCACCAGCTTTCCACTTATCATCGACCAAGACTGAAGAAAACGTAGCCTGAAGACCTCACCAACCTCCCGTAAATGGTGCTCCTAGGGAGTGTCATCAATGGATGACTTCTCCTTTCACTGCCTCCCCTAGCATCACATTTACTGAATACTTTTGTTAAGTAGATTGTAAGTTAACATTATTGCCAATAAAAAAAATTTATATTATAATCAGAAGGCCATTCTAGTGTAGAAAAGACCCGTAAATACAAAGAAGTTTGGCAACGCTGTATATATTTAGTTTAGCTATTCAGTGTATACTCAGAGCAAATATTCTGCAATACCCTAGACAACAAACACAAAAAGATCATGGTTAATTGTGTTGCTAAGGGGGTAGATTAAAAAATATATAGAATTGTTTGCAGTCAAGTAAGAACAAAATGTACTTATACAAACGAAAATCAGTTTCAAAATACACAGAAATCCAAATAAGTGTCCAAAAAATTCTGCTGAGAAAATTAAGGACAACAGATTTAAAACATGACAATCAATAGTGAGTTATTATACTCTGATTTGAAATGATATAATACTTACTGACAAAACTTAAATTCAAAAAAACATACTAATTTAGTACACAAAAATTTATTTGATTGGCCATTATGAAAAGAAGAAAGAAAATCCTCGACCTATATTGCACTTCCGGAGTTTGCAACAAATGAAGACACGATGAAGACTTAAGTCGTTCATAAAAAAAATACGAGAACGTTTCAAATGTTTTATAATTTAGGTCAATGGGTAGATTTTTGTAGCAAGATTTATCTGGAGTACTTTAAATATTTCCTCAACAATGGTATACAATCATCTCATAAAGCTTGCTTAAATTCATTTGCTTTGAAATAAAGGTTTCGCTTCTGTTGTTAGAGAGTAGCCCCCTTAATTGTATTTCTACATAAAATCTTCACAAAAATAAAAAAGCATTTTTCAAATCACATAGCTGTTAAAGATGAAATTAAGATCCTTAATGAGGAAACGTAAACCCTCTTGGTGCCACGATAAGAAACGTCTGTAACAATAACAAAGCTCGTTCCACATCAAATAAAACCTTTAATTTCTATTTGGTGATAATTAGATGCCATTTATTATAAACCGATTTTACAACTGAGAAATTTAAGACAGCAATTAGCATACATTGACGAAAATAAACAAACAAACGAGAGAAACAAATTGTTAACATTGAACTAGCATATTATCTATTTCTTTCACTAAATAAGTTTGAGTTATATAAATGACAGAAAAACGTACGAAACGGTATTTTGCTAACAAATCACAACAATGTAACTTTTAAAGAGGTGAAAGATAATGGAGCAAAATGGGCCATATATAACTCAGTAATATAACACAAATATAAAATATTTTGCTTTCGTTGCTTCCTAATAAAATGAAAATTTTGGAACAACCTTATCTACATTGATATAAAATCCTGACTTTATAAAACTTTTAAAACCTAAAAAATATTATATTTTTACTAATGACAGATTTAAGTTAATGTGTTTTTAATACATTAAAGTAAATAATAAAATACTTCTAATATAAAGTTTCCAAATACGTAAAATAACATAAAACAGTGCTTAGTTTTTTCAATGCCATAACACTAATGTATCTCTATATGAATATTAAATTGTTTATTAGAAAATTTAAAAAAAATTAAAAAACCAAAAACCAACGATTCTTCTGTAGAGAAAAGCATCTAATGTGAATTGTTTCTTATAACTTACAGCTAAATAAATAACAGAAATATGGCCTATAGATGTTTTTAATTATAAACCATCTTTAGCATACTTACATACATACCTGTAAACACATTAAATAAACAAAAAGTCATTTAGAAACTCGAATAAGCATAACTTTCATGAGATAAATAGTTTCGTATACACAAAACTTCTTAAAATCTTCTAAATTTTGTAAATACCTTTTCCAATGGCTGACGTAATTTTAAGTTACCGTGAAAATGAGAGAATGTATAATTGATTTAAGGTGTTCCCTAACCGTAGGAGTTTAATTGATTTAGGTCAGGTAACTTTTCAGGTTATCCTACGAAGTCAATACGATTAATACTTCCTTAAACCGCTGTAAAACCGAAACAATCCGAAACTTTGTCACATAATGGGAATTTATCATAAAATACTAAAAAACTGCTTTCCAAAGTTTTTCAATTAAGCTTTTAAATGAAAATATTGGTTTTTGTTTCCAGCATTTTAAATTTCAAAACACCGACTTGAAAAAAAATGAATTTATAAAAACTAGATATGTCCATAGATTGTTTGATAGTTTTTGGTACCTTTAATGTAACTCTTTTCTTTTAAATTTATTAATAATTTTAAATAATTTAAATTTATTTAAAGAAAAATATCTGCTAGCTGTTAATGAAAATACTTTATAGAAAACTAGTCAACGTAAATCATAAATATCTGAATAATTAGGCAAATATAAGTGCTAAAGAAAGTCTTAAGACTTGTTTACTTTACGGTATTTTGGAAAAAGTGTTAGATTAAGTATCGTTATCTAATATGCAGCATAAAAAAGTATACCAATAAAACTTTTGAGCTAGGCAATCAAATTATTTCGCCTCTCACCATTTCTAAATCGAATCCAAAGTGAAATCTGAAATTAAGTAAAGTTAATGTTTTCATTAAATAAATAAATACGTTTATTCTGTTTATTATTTTTTAATGTATTGTCATTTTGTAAACAAAATAATAAAATATAATAACAAATTTATTAACTATACACTAACAACGTTGAAATCGAAGGACATCAAGTCTAGATTATATAATGGATAACTAACAAATTGACTGCTATGAAAAAAATGTGGATTTCGTAATAGTTTTGTAAAGTAGTTGTTTTGTCTTATGTAGTTTAAAAAATAATTATAGTTTACATAGACGCCAAAAAGTATGGTTTTGCAGTAAAAAAACACGACTTCTAAATTAAAAGCCATAATGGCTTTCTATACATGTTGTGGTCTTACATATAAACAAGAGTTCGCATTTCATTCTGAAAGCGTAAATACGTGCATGACGTTGCTCCATTAAATGATTAAGGGGTTACACCCCACTTTGACCCTTAAAAATTACGCTTTTAAAATTTTTTTTTTGAAAAATAGAAACATTTTTATGTAAATTAAAGTATAGTAAGGTAATATACTATTATTAAACTACAAATTATTTTTTTTGTATTTTTTTTTTGCAAAAATGGTGGCTTGACAGGTGATTTAGCGGAGCGCTGCCAAAATTGGTGGTCGTGAGATGGACACGATAATTCAGTCCAGGTTTGAGCGAGAACAAAAAACTAAAAAGAAATAGTTTCTGTAACCCAAAAGCTAGTGAAATACATAGCCGTTTTAAACAATTTGCATTTTTCAGAAAATAGCATCGATTTGAAGAAAAAGTATTTTTGCCTAAATTTCGTTACTCAAAGTTGTCCCGAAAACGTAAATATTAATATTTCAAAAAACCGGTCGTATTTTGCCAGATAATTTTAGCACAAATAAAATAAAAAAGATCGATTGAACATTGACGGAGCTAGAGTGTCCACCGATTTTTAAAATGTAGTTTTGAGAAAAACTCGTTTAAAGTTTTTGTAACAGTTTAGTCATGATTAAAGGTGATTTAACTAAAAATTATAGCATTTCTTTGTTAACAGCATCAGCACCATCTTCTGATGAGGCAAAACATCAATATCCCAGAAGGTAACAGGTAAATCTGATCAGGTAAAAAAGATGCCGCGCGTGAACGTAAGCGCGTCTCTGCTTCTACACTTCGAAAATTGCCCTTTCACTTAAGATATCAATTTGTAACTAACAGCATATCATTTTTGTGTTGATAAAGAGTACTTTAAGCCAATAATTTTTTTTTTTTGATATTTTGAAAATTTTAAAGTTGTATAACCCCTTAAGTGCTGCAACAGTTACGTGATAGTGAGAGGTCGGCAGGTTACTTTAGATCTATCTGACCTAAGTGATTTTACCGATAAATGGATAACCATTTTTATTATCACGTCGAGTAAATTTTACAGCGAATTTAACGTTAAAATGTCTTCTTAACCAGACACCAATTTTTAACAGCAGACAATTATTATCAACCTCTTTATCCTCTCCAACAAAATTCTTTCACCTTTAACCCTGATAACTTACAATCATTAATTGCTTTCCCAAATACATCAGCTTTGACTTTTGTATTTAACCAATATGCTGCACCTGTAGGTACGCCGCTCCAAATCAAATCGACACAGCAAATTTCTAACGAAAATCAAGAAGTAATACAGGAAAATACTCACGACTGGCAAGTAGTCAAAAAATAAGAAGAATCAAATTCTACGAAAATCTACAGATGAACTCAAATCAGTCTTATTTAAATACACACAACAGATTTTCAGCATTTATCGACAATGACGTCAATAATGATGATAAAATATTAAAAATGAGTCAACTACCACAACTAAAATTCAAATAAACGAACTAAAACCACCGCCAATATTTATATAGGACGTAACTACCAATGATGAAACATACTATAGCAAGGCCCTAACAGAAAATGTGGTTAAAATCAATGCCCTCGTCATTGATACATACAGAAAGCTAATCACCCACCTAATAGAAGAAAAGAAAATTCACCACACCTATCAACTAAAGCAAAAGAGATCCTACAGAATTGTAGTACGGAACCTTCACCATTCAATCCCAATTGATGATATACAAGCTGCATATAGCTGCAGGAATCTCTGGAAACTACTTTCATGTTAAAGATAACTATGACCTTTATCAAACCACTCTCATGTTATTATAACCCTTGGCACAAAAAGAATACTCAAACCAATAAATCCTACTCTATCCACTAGACTTGCAAACTGGGAGCAATTCCAAAATTAACACCCCGCATGGGAGCACGGCCAGCGAGCTGAGAGTTTGAGACTCTCATATGTTTGCTCTCTCTGCCCGGTCGTCGCGCACCAAATCTGATGTGGGGTGATGTGGCAAGCACCACGCCTTAGACAACCGCCATTATTATCCCTTGCTAGAGCAAACGTAGATACTCACTTATTTTGTATGACTGAGTAGGCCACCTGCCAGGGATCAGAAAGCTCCTGGAATGGAACCCGAGCCCGCCCGCATCGAAATCCGCGCCTCAACTGCTTAGATTACTCTGACGATTTCCAAACCTATATTAAAGTAATTTTAATTTAAATAAAGATATAGACAATACGGCCCAATACTTCACTGAATTTATTTAGAAACCATCATGATTGTCCACACTTAAATAAAGACAGGCCAGAGGGAGATGGAAAAAATCTTATGCAGATAAACGAATTTACAACAGATTGACCAGAAGACTCAGTAACCCACTGAAAGAACATTAATATTCCATTATCCTAAAACTACATTATGAAGCTAAACAAAGAAGATCACTCTATTTGGAGGACCACAAAAAAGTATAAGCGTCTTCAAATTAACGTACTACCAATACAAAAGCAAGATGACACCTAGGTGAAACTTGATATCAAAAAGCTGAAAAATTCATTCATTATCTTTCAGGAGTTTTCTCACCATTCGACGAAGTGCCAACTGCAAACTCTGAGAAAATAGCTAACTTCTTTGATATTCCTTACCAGTTGTCACATACAATAAAGCTGTTTACCCCTAATAAAACCAAAGCATAAAGCTCCAGGTTACAATTTGATAACAGCACAAATCCTGAAGCGTCTTCCAAACAAAGCTGTAATTTTTCTGACCACTATCTTCAACCGGATGTTCAATCTGACTTACTTACCCATATAATGGAAATACGCACAGGTCCTAATGATACTTAAGCCGGGTAAACCAACACTTAACTAGCTCATATAGACCGATCAGCCTGCTGCCTCTCCCTAAAAAATTATTAAAAAAGCTTCTCCTAAGTACACTACACGACTACTTAGACATGACCGCCATAATACCAAGTCACCAATTAGGATTTAGGGAAGACCACTCGACAATTCAACAAGCCTACCAAATCGTCAATCTGCTAGCTATATCCATCGAGCAGAAAGTTTTCGACCGCAATGTTTCTTGACGATAAATAGACTTTTGACAAGGTGTGGCATGTTGGATTATTATATAAATTAAAGCAACGATTACCGAGCACCTATTATCTTTTGGTAAAATTATATCTTACCAACCGCTACTATACCGTAAAATACAACAATCAACTCTCTACATATCACCCATTAAAAGCAAGTGTACCAGAAGGCACGGTCCATGGTTCCTTTCTGCACCTCCTTTACATATGATATCCCAGAAGCCAAAAATGTCTCTATCACTACATAAGCTGACGATACCGTGATACTTTTCACACATCAAGGCGCAGCTGAAGCTACACTATATCTACAAACACACTTAAACCAACTCAGTGATTGAAACGACCTTTGGAGAATCAAGAAAAACGAAAAAAATCTCTACAAGTAACATTTACACCTAGAAAAATCACATGTCCTCCTATAACATTTAAGGACATTCCCCTGCCGGTTAAAACAAAGACCAAATATCTTGGACTCCACCTAGACAGACAGCTAACCTAGTTTCTACATCTTAGAGCAAAAAAAAGAATAGATTGATCTAAAATTCAAGCAAATGTATTGGCTGCTTGGACCTAAATCCAAACTCTTAACTGAAAATAAATTCTTGCTATATAAAACAAGAGTGATATGGTGTCCAATTCTGGAGGCGCGTCAAGAAAATTAATATAAATATTATACAACCATCACAAAGCAAAATTCTTTGAGTCCTGGTAAATGTACCTTGGTTTGTAAATAACTGAACCCTAGACGAGGACCTCAACATACCTTTCGTGACGGATGTAATAGAAAAGTCAGCTTCAGACTACTTTACAAAACTACCCGGACATGAAAACCACCTCATCCTACTACTTATGAACCCCCTACCATCAAGAAAGCTAAGCAAACAATAGATCGATCTGCACTGATGAGGAATGCAATCCAAGTCATCCCAGTACACCCAAAGGGAATAATTGCTGGATGAAGACCCTTACATGCCTCAACAGACAACATATTTACTTAATATTCTTATAATACCGGAGTAGATTGTAAATTTTCAGTTTTTTCAATAAAAAAACGCATAAACAAACACAAAAACGTACGCACATAAGATGTAAGATATTACTTATAAGTTTTCTAAATATTGCCTGTGCACTTTCTTTGTTACTTATATTTTAACACTTTTTTTTAAGTTAATAGCTTATCCAATGCTTAATCTGAAAATTTCATATTGAGAAGTAATGTAAGTAACAACGTTAGTCATAAGTTAGAGCAGTTGAATAAGTCGTTCAAAGTATCTCCTTTTATATAATTCTCATAACTTGCAGATACGCGTTATAGTAAATAACACCAGACAATGCGTTTCATCCTAATGGCTTGTAAATTTTTTAACATTACTACAATACTTAGCTCTTACAATTCTACCAATAATCGCCCTTCATGACCAAAAATACTACCTGCATTACTTTATCTGCAAAATATTCTATCCAGTTGCAACACAACTAAACTACGCATGCTTACTGTGCCTCCTACCACAGTATGATCGTAAACAATTGCTTTCTACCCACACAATTTTCAATTACACTTTTATATATGTTTTGATCACTTTTATTAATAACAGGACCGATTTCGACATTAAAATTATCAAATGTTTTCGAATTGCTGGCATATTATATTTCAGGTGACCAAATAACCAGAAGCTCCATGGCGTCACATCACAAGATATGACCAGTTGAGTTCAGCATTTCGTAAAACAACGCAAACATGAAATTATTGGAGCAGTAAATCAATTGTTGCTTTGCTGCATGACAGATAGCAATGTCTTGTTGGAACCACATTTGTTCTAAATCTATTTGGCTCAGTTTATGCCAAATAAACTGGATTGCTATGTAATGATAATAACCGTCATTCATATTTACAGCATTTTTCAATAAATAGGGGCCTATCGTGCCACCTGCCCAAAATACATACAAAACCGTACCTCTTTGGGGGTGCATTTGCTTTTCTTGAATTACGCGAGAATTTTCTAAACTTTGTTCACGAATCCATTGAGTTAAAAATGCAACTTATCGTTACAAAGCTGATCTTTCGACCAAACAGAGAATTGATACAGAGATTGTCACATTGTAAATATTGTAGAAATGGCCAGAAAACTGAAGTTCTCGTGTTACTTAAAGTTTTTGTACATACATGGAAGTCCAAGTCTGTAATGAGTATTTGCCGAAGGAAACTTTTTGAAATGTACAATTGTTGCGACAATAGTGAGTTGATGTTTTTGGATACGCAGCAACTAACTATAATAATCTTCTCAAATACCTTACCCTACGTTGATAATCATGTGGTATTGCATCTATCGCCAATATATTTTTATGAAAATATGTAATCAATCTTTGAGCAGTTGCTTTATTTGCTGCACTATTTCGACTCTTTGTACCGCCTCCCTAAAATTCTCTCCTAATTTGCAATGCATTTTAACAATAATAAATCGCTGTTCTTTCATATAGCGTTCCATGTTTACTAATCGGAAACATCGTATATATCTGTCAAAGTACCAAAACCTTCGATCACAAAGAAAAACAACGAAATGTTTAAATAGGCGCTCAAATTTGGCAACTCTTTGTAGCAAATGTATGTAAGTAAAACCCTTACGTGGGTTATTTACAAAATGTTTCTCATATATCTATAGTAAAACTGATGAACAATATGAAACCAAGAAATTATTTTACAATTTGGAGTTGATCAGTATTACTTTGTGAGTTTAAATAAAAATAACTCTTTAATTTATAAAATTATATTTATCATTTTATAAAATTTGTATTAATATATATATAAATACTATTTATAATATTAAATAGTTAAACAGGGATACTTGACTTTAATTACTGTTTAATTTACACACTCTGGGTAATTACAAATATTGCATACGTATACTGTTGTTCAATTGATTTCATTGGTTATTTGCGTATTTACAATAATTATTAAATATGATGGCTCACATTTGTGTTTGTTTAGCCAATAATCGATGATGCGATTAATTTTCCGGTCCATTTAATTTTATGTATTTAATGAATGTGTGCTGTAAATTATTGCTCTTGCTGCAACACCACGATTTTTTTCGACGATTCATCTTTTAGTAAATTATAAAAATAACTTTAATGTATACCTAGTCAGTTTACAGCCACTCTTTATTGTTTATTAATTTCAAATTTTAAGATTTTCTAATAATGTTTATTATTAATGTTGTTACATATTTTGACCTTTGATGATTGTGCAGAAGTGCCCGCCACATCATACACTCATTCTATCTTGTCCCACCTAAACGCTGACGCAGCATGCCGTTTGAAGTGAGCGAAGGGAAAGGTCGCTGTACGTTGCTCAATTCAAGTAGCAACGTTCCTGAAGTTACGTAGAAAATTTTAAGATACTGCGTTTAACAAATTACTACATTATTTTCTATAAAAATTTATAACATGTATAGTCTAATTAATCTTATTTATAGTTATTTTTCTATGTAACTTAAACATCAATTTGATTTAATTCACAGTTAGTCTATCGACAGAAGCACTGCTAAAAGAACTGTATCAGCAATTTGTCTACAACGCCACTACAGCTCGATGTCCCTGGCATGCTGCTTTTCCGATAGGTACGTAACACATCCTTTCATACGATTCTGATCTGTCAAGTTTATAAATTTGATTTTAGTTATTCGAATATTACTTTAGCAAATTATTTGCTTCTTATTTTACAATAATAAGTATTTTAATTTAATGAATTCTAAAAAATTCTCTCTGTTCCTACAACACGTGAATTTTGCAGCGTTGTTTAAATGTAGCTCTAAAGATGATTCATGTCCAGTAATAAAATTGCATAAACTTTCTATATATGCGTTTTTGAGCTTACATTAGGCACCAGCTTAATTTTGGTTAGAAGACGCTGATCTTTCCCCGATTTTTATGTTTCTTCCCCTTCAAATAGAACGCGCCACAATAATCTATTCTAACATTCTAAAATGATCTCTTTTACTCTATTATGTAAAAGATCAGCCATATAATATAAACAATCAGTCGGCTTAGCTCGAAAGCTAGCTGCACATTGATAATTCTTTCAACACTAATTTTGTCATTAATAGGCCAGCACTTAGATCTCGCTACATTAAGGGTTTCCCGAGTTCTGTTGTGTAAATTTATAAAATGTTTACGGATTATCGAATCGGTGATTTAGTGATTCTTCAGCAAAACAATATGATATGTTAAATGAATTCAATGCCTAAAGTAAGCTTTTTGAATTAACGCAATTTGCTTTAAATAAATGTGATAGGTTATTTTGAAAACATTTGCTGTGAGTGATTTTTAAAATATTTACTTATTTGTACATGTCTGTGTCGGATAACTTAACAATTTAGTAGAAATAGTATCTAAGGACCTATTTTTAAAAAATCGTTTAAAGAAAGGTTAGAGCTCGTTTTAACTGATGTAATATATACTATTCTAATTTTTTGTGTAGTTGAATTTCAATAGTAAGACCTTAGCTTAATAGCTGGATACATGCTCTCAATATTGGGTTTTCGGCAAATTATTGTTCTAACGAGTAGAACCATTTTTGTCGGCTTGTAATATTATCCCAATTCTTTGATTTTCCCGTTGATAGCACGGTAGTTACCTTTTCCCAAAGTGACAGTAACTGTTATTGTACGATGATTCACTATGTACACAAAAATATCTTTTTGGCGTGGATGTTCGGTTGTTCCGTACTGGTCAATAATTCACCTAGATAAACCTACGATTTTCATAATTTTATATTTACGCAAAAAATCCATATTTTTACAAGTCATAATATGGCTCAAGAATTTTTTCTTTAATATGAAGACCAAAAACTTAGCAATAGCATAGTCGACCCTTGTTTTCAGTTCGTGGGGAACCCAATGGTTTTTCTTATGAACACTCTTCAACAGTTTCAACTTTCTTTGGATATCTAATATGTTGGCATAATATAGATTTGAGATTTTTTAAAATTTGAAAATGGATTCTTATAGGAAATTTTACGCTGATTTCGAAAGGTCTTTTTAAGTTCGTTCTGGGATTGCTTGCAGAGCAATTTCTTCGTCGGCCCCATGTTTCTTAGTGAATACGTAAAAAACAAAAGGAGTAGCTTTTTGTATGATTTAGTTTTAAAAAAATTTTTTTTTATAACATCCCATTTATTTGCAACTGTACAAGTACATTTAGCAAAGTCATTTGATAATTAAATAGACATGTAGAAGCATGCTCAGCAGAATACTTCTATAACAGATAAGCTTATAGGCTTTGTGTGACAAACGGGAAAAATCTTACAAACTACAACTTATAACTAGTCTTATATATAATAATCTTATAACTAAGAATTCAAAATCTGGTTGGCAGATCGTTTGGCACATGTCGATGTAAACGCCTGTTGTAGCTGGGCGGATCCATAAGATGTATTGCGAGGATGTTTGGATGGGCGCTAAGTCGAGTACTGTATTGGAAGCTGTAACGCCTAATTTCGTCCTTGACTGTGGGGATACGAAGATCCTTTATGATAACCGTGTTTGGTACAAACCAAGGTGCGTTTGTTATCATGCGCAGCACTTTTCTTTGGAAACGCTCTAGAATTTCGATATTTGAAGTGGACGCAGTCCCCCAGAGTTGGATGCCATACGTCCAGATTGGCTTGATTATTGTTTTGTAAACCAGAAGTTTGTTGTCTAGCGAGAGTTTAGATTTATGCCCAATTAACCAGTACATCTTAGTAAGGGTTAATCCTAGTTGCTTCCGTTTTGTGAATATATGTTTGCGCCAATTTAGCCTTCTGTCGAGGTGTAGTCCGAGGTATTTCACATCATCTTGTTGTGGAAGTTGGTTATTGTTTAGATAAACAGGTGGGCACGTGTTTCTGCAGTGGTGAAGGTTATGTGAACGGATTTGGTGTCATTGGCTTTAATTCTCCACTTTTTCAACCAGTTTTGGACTGCAGTGAGGTTAGTTTGTAGTTTCTGCGAGGCAATGTTGGGATCTCTATCAGATGCTAAGACTGCAGTGTCGTCGGCAAAGGTTGCTATCAAAGTTTCTGGCGTAGTTGGTAAGTCTGCAGTATATAACACATATAATAGTGGTCCGAGAACACTTCCTGTGGCACACCGGCGTTTATTGGAAAAAGTTCCGTATATTCGGTTTCAAACTTTACCAGGAAGGATCTATTATTTAGGTAAGATTTAAGGATAAGGAAGTGGTTTAGAAGGAGAAGTAGTCGCAACTTGTAGAGAAGTCCAACGTGCCAGACTTTATCGAACGCCTGAGTGATGTCTAAAAATGCAGCAGAACAGTACTATTTATTTTCAAAGGTATCGTTAATCCTTTGGACAACTCGATGTATTTGTTCTATCGTGGAGTGCATCCTCCTGAAGCCAAATTGGTGATTGGGGATTATATCATTGTTTTCCAGGATTGGTAAGAGCCTTATTAGTAAGAGCTTTTCAAACACTTTTGAAACAATTGGCAGGAGACTTATTGGCCGATAAGATGTAGGTTCGCTGGGAGGTTTCCCTGGTTTTAATATTAGAATGACCTGTGCCACTTTCCATTGGTCTGGGAAATACCCTGAGCGAAGGACTGCGTTGAACAGCTGGGTAAGATATTTAGTTCCGATGGTAGGTAGTTCTTTAAGAATTTTACCAGTAATTAGGTCATATCCTGGAGCTTTCTTAGGGTGAAGAGTGCCAATGATTTCATCGACGTCAGCAGTTTTGAGTCGCTGGATTGGTAATTCTAGTTGATATGGGGACTCTAATTGTTGAATAATTTCTGCTTCTTCTTCGGGCCTATTATCTGATTGGTGTGGCTGGAAGACGTTTGTTAAATGGTTGGCAAAACACGTGCTTTTCCAGAATTTGTTCTGGCCCACTCTCCTTGAGGTGTCCTGATGGGCGGGGAATGTTTTTATCTGTTTTAATTTTCTAGTTGTCTTCCACAGAGAGTAGTCGGTAGCGTCAGTAGCTGTAAGTTCTTCTAAGAAAGTCTGGATGCATTCATTTTGTTTTGTTTAGTATTTCTTTTAGTTCTTGTGTGACTGCATTGAGTAAACGTTTGCTTTCAGGTGTTCTCAGTCTTTGCCATTTCTTGCGGATTCTTCTCTTTTCAAGAATTTTTTGCTTGATTAATATAGGACAGTCATAAGCGGTGGTAATCGCTGATTGCTCAGGCGTTGAATTCCAGGCTGCCCATTGTATCGTATCATTGAAATGCTTAACAGCATGTTCTATGTCTGTTTCGGTCTTAAGAGATACGTTTAATGTTAGTTTTTGATTAACTAGGATTCTGAAGTAGTCCCAATTTGTGTATTTAGTACATAGACACGGTTGTTTTTCTCTACTTATTACTTTTGTTGAAAGTGAAACTAAGACTGGGGAATGATCCGAAGATAGGTCGAAACAAGACCGAGCGATAATGAGGTCCTGTGGGATACCTTTTGTAACACAGAAGTCTACAAGATCTGGTTGTTTATTCCTGTCAGATGGCCAGTAAGTGGGTTCACCAGTAGAGACATGTTTCAAATTATTGCTTTCTATAGTTTTAAGTAGCTCGCGTCCTTTGGGTGTTATAATTCGAGATCCCCAATCGGTGTGTTTGGCGTTGTAATCGCCTCCTGTAACAAACCGTCGTCCGAAGGTATTATAGAAATCCTCGAAATGCTCCTGTTTTACTGTATGGTTAGGGGGGAAATATACTGCTAAAATTGTTAACGAACTGGCTGAATCTTCTATGGACACACTGGTTGCTTGGAGAAAAGGTTTGCTGTAACTGCTTAGTTGGTGGTGTTTTATTGCGTTTTTGATAATTATGGCGGATCCACCTCGGGCAGTTCCTGCTGGGTGATTAGTATTATAGACATTGTAGTTGGGAATTTTTAAATAATTTCTTTCTGTAAAGTGGGTTTCAGAAATTGGCATGACGTCAATATTGTGAATTAGTATAAATGTCTTTAGTTCTTCAATGTGGTTGAATAGGCCATTGGCGTTCCATAAGGCGAGTTGTAAGTTTTTAGCCATTATGTGAGTTTGGAGAGCACGGTTGTCAGGAGGTTTAGTAGGGTTCCTATTTGGTCGAACATGTTTTTCATCATGTTTTTTAGATCTTGAAATTCATTGGATTGGTGATTAGGTTGATTAGTGTTTGGAAGACGCATTATGTTGGCGGGGGCGTGAGAAGGTTGCTGGGCTTCATTTACTGCATGAGCGTATGACAGTCCTGGTTGAAATTGTTGATGACGTATGACTGATGCAGGGGAGTATACTGTTTTGGTCTAAGCGGTGGAAATTTTTTCTTTTGAAGTTCTTTATAGATTATACATCCCTTATAATTGGCAGGGTGATTACCTCCGCACAGGACACATCTCACATCTTTGGATTTTTTTTTTGCGTTGACACTGCGCAGTAGGGTGATCGCCTGTACATTTTACGCATCTGGGTTTTAAATGGCAGAAATTTTTAGTGTGCCCGTATCTTTGACATCTCGCGCACTGAGCGATTTGTCTTTTCTGTTTCGGAGGTTCAAATTTGATTTTGCACTGTTGTATATACTCAACATTGTATATATCTTTATTATTGGTTGCTGATTTTAATTCAATAAAGAACATTGGAAGTGGTAATTTTGTTCTGTACTGTTTGACGTTCCAAATATTCGTGACCGTGTGCCCTAATTTCTCTATTTCAGCTTTGATTTCTTGGGTGCTGATGGAGTAGTGCATATATTTTAATACTACCTTGTAAGTTCGTTCCTCTTTTAATTTATAGGTGTGAAATTCAGTCTGCTTTTCATTTAAGGCTTTTATTATGACACCATAATATTCAGCCGTTTTAGGTTGAACTTTACTTGATTTTCAGAGAGCTTTAATTTCATATTGCTGTTTTGCGATTTGGTCTAGGAGTTTAATAAGCGGAGCAATACTTATAACACCATTTATAAAAATTGGAGGAGGTTTAGGGGAATTTTCAGAACTTTTAATTGATTGAGTATCCTGTTCTTTTTCTGCTAGAGACGAGTAACGATTAGAGGTGGAAGGTGGATTTAACCAATACTCATTGTCTTTCGAATGTTTGGCTTTTAGTTCTAAATCATCCACAGGATTTCTACTTCTTTTGTATACAACTTTGTTCCAAGGATTATTTCCTACTGGTTGCGATAAGAATGTAGGGGTTTGAGGATGGTATTGGGGTTGTTGATAGGGTTGGGAATAAAACATAGTTTGTTGAGGCTGGATAAATGAATTACCTGGCATTTGCGTTTGTTGGAACTGTGTGGTGTACATCTGGGTTTGATCAGACGTTATCATTGGTGTATGTAGCGCCCCTGGGCCTGCTGCTACTTGTGAGGATGGAATCCCCCCGGGCGGCGGGAGGAATGCCATATCCTCCTACACATATGCTTTATTGGCGTAATCCTGTTTGCAGTTTATAAATACCAAAATAAACTATTGCAATAAACACTCGCGATAAGTCGAGGCCGGTGCACTGATAACACAGCGGCGCACGGAATGTCTTTCCTCTTTGAATTTCAAATCGGAACTCAGTTTTAAAATCTATTTCCTACAACTACGTGACGATGTACTGTAGGTTGCATGCCTTTACTACAGAAAACTAAAAATATAAAGATTAGGCATTTAACATCGTTTTTTTCGTGTAGAGATTTTTAATTAATTTTATATGAGTGCCTAAAAAGTTCTATGAATAAGATTTTTTAAAAATAAATCGTGAACTAGAATAGGTTAAAAAAATAAACGTCTTTATTGTGAACATAAATGAGCATATACATTTTATGTACTAATTTTTATGATCTTATTTACTTACTTTATCTATAAGAGTACAACATAATTTAAGTGCAATTATTGAATATATTTGTCCTTTATATTGCTTTAAATCGGTTTAAATATGCTGCTGGTTTTGCCCTTTTGGCATATTTAGTCTTACGCAAAACCCGGTAAGGTTAAGTTCGAAGCATATTTGATATATTGTCAAACTTTTCTACAAATTTTGTGCCAATTTTGAAATAGCTATTGTCACCAATAATGCGTAATAACATGATGTCGTGTCCATGTACAGCAAAACATTGTTTTTCATACTTTTTCTCAATAACTGAAAACAATCCTAAATTTAAGGCACTCTTTTAAATAAAATTTGGCGGTTATGAATTGTAGTAATAATAAATGGAGCCGTTTCTTTATCATCCTGATCAATGGTCTGCCAAATTCGGTATCTTTTAAATTTTTTAGAGGAAATAAAGATTTAAAATAGGGGTCAATATAACTGCCAAATATGGGAACCTTAGCTTGCCTGCAAGGGGTCAAAAAATGGAAACACTTTATAATGGAAGCCTATGAGAGAGACACATTTCTTCCATCCAGTCACGTGACGTTAATATCGAGGAGGCTAGGGACTAGGCACATATTAAAGCACTTAATAAGAGCTTTCAAATGATGCATTATACGTGTCCGTAACCTACATGCAACATGGTAAAAATAAAAAAAAAACTCAATCCGACCATAGGCTTTTCGCTCATTTCTCGGCCATTGTACTTTTGTATCTTTACGTTAACTGTAATTTTTGACCATTTAAAAAATACCAGGAGCCCCAAGAGACTCAAAATAGGTGCAAATGGAGGCAAAACCAAAAATCGTGAGACTGGCATGTGGTACCACAAGGTGTGTTGCGTGGAGATGCAACGGGGAGCGACTCAAGCCCGAAGGGAGGAAGAGGCGGCTGCATCAGCTCTGGACGACCAGGCCATTATTTTGAAGATTTCCAAACTCCCGGACAATCACATGTCATGTGTATTTAGCTGCCCCGGACCACGTGGCGGATCAACGACAAGGCATGTTCTCGATTCTGCACGACTTCAAGTTCTCATCTCTCGACGTGCAGTGATGCCCATCAGAGTCAGATGTTGTCTTCACCACCTGGATGCAAATGATCTTTTCTTAAATGATGCTCTCGAGATGATCAGCGGCTCCGGAACGGCTCAGTTCACTGCAAAGGAAGTGGTGGAAATCATGCCGCCTTCGATAAGACACTCACTGGTCTCCCGCGAGACAACTTCGACACTCTCGTCAGCCTCATTCCCGCAAAATCCGGTGGCCACCTCGTGACGTTTGAAGTGAGCGTTTATTTCAACTGCCTTCGCACTGGACTCTCCCATTAAAAGATCGCTGCTTACCTTTCGGTTTCGCGTGAGGCGGTTAACAATCACGTCAAGAAGATGCGGAAAGTGTTCAAAGAGCTTTTCGTTCCTTATCAACTTGGTCTTGGTCATTTCTCTCGTGATACTCTTCTGGAGTCAGTCACGCCTAGTACTCAGGAGCTATTTGGTAACCCGTCAGGAACTTTTGCTGTAGTAGAGATGGACACGACGATTGTCAGCACCAATGGACTGATTCTTGACGTGCTCGAGAAATGCTCTAAGGGGAAATCCAGTGACGCCAGCATCATAAACATTTTTTTAGTTTAGACATGCATTTATCGTCGACAAAGAGTTTCACAGAGCCATTGAATCAATGCAGTCGACATGGCTTGCCGTGAAAGCTCCAGCCATGAAGGGAAAAGCCGCTTCTCTAACCACTAAGGTAGCGAATGAAAGCCGAATGGTGACGAAGGTCCACTACATCGTCGAACAGATCAACGGGAGGATCAAGAATATGTTCAAGGTCTTCACCCAAGTGTGAAACATCAAAACTCTCTCTCTCTCTCTCTCTCTCTCATAAGATAGGCGACTTGCGCATCACTTGCGCCGTTTGAACGCCTTCTACTCTCGTGATGAGTCTGACTGTGGTGAAGGTGTCGATGTGGAGAGACGGATAAAGGCTTTGTGCGTTGACGTGAATTTTGTCTAGGCGATGGTTGAGCAGTTGCGTCTCTTCTCTAAGCAGAAGATGTGGAGAGTCTTGGATGCGTCAACGACTGACCTCGTGGTAATCCCTCCACTCACTGAAGAGTCTAAAACTCTTGACGTGCGGCTCATACCAGCGGAAACACGTTATTCACTACTGGCAAGAGCATGTCTCCTCTTCGGGCGCATTTGTCGTGAAAGTGGCGAAGGAATCGTCGATTCGAGTACCATCTGGATGTGACGTCGCCTGTGGTCATCCGCGCAAGTATTCATTCACAGCATTCTGGTTTCGTCATGCACAACGTGGTTGTGCTCTTCGACACCGCGCGCACTGGTGTCTATTTAATCGCAGAATATTACTGCAAGTGTCCAAATGGTAAGATTGAATCTCTTAAACCAATATTAGCCAAAAAACTAATTGAATTTGATTCTTGTACATTTTTAAGCGCTCATACACTCGATTGCTGTGCACATGTCATGGTGGTCATCTGGTCATCATGGCGCGATGTTCTAGGAGTCGATCGACGACGTTGGTGGAAATTCGTGGGGGTCTTCTGACAAAGAAGACGGAGAGTAAAGGCCAATGATCATTGACTTGCACCTTGACAAACCTTGTTTGTTCAGACCTGTACAGTTTTTCTTCTACAGGCCTTGACATCTTATTTAATAAACCAGAGTATGACAACAGAAACGTGACACGGTCTTAGCTTTTTCTTCTTTCTTTACTTTTGTTTGATAGGCTATAAACCATAAAACAAAATTAAAATTAATAAATAAAAAAAATCTTCAAAGAAAAGTATTATAAGATGAGGTACATTTAAAAAAAAATACAAGTCATGATCCGCCAATAGATAATATAATATTCATTTACCATTCATTTTCATTTACCCACAAATCTTACATGCGGTGTTAATTAGCATTATTTTGCAGCAAAGTCTGCTTCTTTTTATTTAACAGCAAAATAATCCTTACCTACTAATTTTTAGGTGTTGTGTTATACGCCAAGTCTTTTTGCAGATTTCAAGAAACAAGATTTTGCTTTTTTCTCCCACGTATTTAATCGTTTTGCTGATTTTTTATTTTTTTAACAGCTTCGCAGTTCCTCTGTAGTTAGTTTATCATTAGTTATTTCTTCAATTCTTTCCACGGGTTTTTCTTCTTCTCCGTCCGATTGGATTATTCCCTTCTCTATTCTTAGAATTTCTTGAAAATATTAGTTCTATTTTCTTGGTACCCTCAATGTACAGTTATAAGCTTTTTTAATTTCTTTGTTCCGCCAATTTGTTTGCATATTACAATTGTTTATTTTGGAAATTCCGCGCACCGTCTTTGCAGCTACTATTAAAATGTTCATGGTTTGTTGCCACAAATTTTCTACGTCTCCTTGAAGTAACTCCATATTAATTTTTCTACTCTCTTCTACAACTGTTTTATTGGTGTCTTTTTATGTAGTTTGTAGGTTTTAATTTTTTCATGCGCTTTCTTCTTCTATGAGCTGTTGCTTTTCGCTATACATCCTGTTTCGGGGTGCCTTATATTTTCTAATAATAGGAACTGGTTACCACAGATTTCAGGTTTTCTTTCCATCTTGACGTCTTTTTCATTTTCTTATTTCTTTTTCTTATCAGTGTATAGTCTATTATTAATCTTTCTTCGTTACTTCTTACTTCTCTAATAAACTGATGTATTGTTTTATGCTTATAAAAAGAATATTCTTTGGTATCTCGTTCCTCTTCTCTATATTCAATCAAGATCTCCGATGTTAACTGGTCATCTTTTCCCATGTCATTCATTCTTTCCAACACTTATCTTTGTTCCTTACATTATCAGCATCATTAGGTCCATATACTGTCATTATGTTTAGGTTACGTTTATCCTCTCCTAATTCGACAGACATTAATCTTTTGTTTAAACACTTTTGTTCATTATACTTGCTACATCTACTTCGTTTTCTGGTTTAGTACTACTCCACTATAAATAATTATATATTTGTCATCTCGTTGAACTATGGCTTGACGTTCTTTGTTAGTCTCAAATATTACTATTATTTTTATTTTCCTTTTTTTATTTTATTTATTAACTCTTTCTTCTCCACTGTTGCCCCTTACTTTTCAAGTTGTGAAGTTCTATGTTTGCTCTTTTTTTTTGTTCTATCTATAACTATAATACAATTTTTGCTAAAATACCTAGCCAGTCCTTTTTCATATTCCGTCCAATTCATTTCAATTTTATCTTTTCTATATATAATTTTCTGTATTGTGTTTTAAGTGTTTTTCCATTTTCCCTTTCGTCCTGCGCTCTGCTCTAGATTAGACTTTGTATTTCTCTGTCCTTTTTAGATAAGTCACCGGTAATATACATCTCCACTTCTTTATTATCCTCTAGTTTGTTTTTATTTATTATAATCTTCTTATCGTTCTCATTTTCCAGTTTTGTTAGCCTAGGTTTTCTCTCCTAGCTTCCTTGTCGATTTAATTTTTATTTCTAATTCCAATGTTTTTATATTATCTATGATTAATCCTTGCATCCCTACATTATTTGCCTCTTCTCATTTTCCAATTTTGCTACTCTATCCTTTATTTCTTTAACTTTTCTTATTAATTGCTCATTCTCGCGTGTAATCTTTTCATTCTGCTTTTGTTAATTTAGTAATTTTATTGTTGTCGTTTTGATCGTTTTAAATTTCTTTAACTCCAGTTGTGAGATTTTTATCATGAAATACATTTTTCGGAGAGTATTCTTCTTACTTTTTTCTCAGGTATTACTTTGCTTTTGCCTGCAGGCTCTATTGGGCCTGTAGGTTTTCTTTTTTTTTTCTTCCGCCGTCAGACGTATATTCGCTATATTTATTATTCGTACTTGGCATTCACTTTAACTCGGGGTCACGTTTGCCAGTGGGGAGTATAATGTAATTGAGACTCTTCGAGTAAAAACCTACATGGAATTTTCGAAAGTGCAGATAAAAAAATAGAACGGGGTCATGTCGGCCCTTTAAATGAAAATATTGCCACTGACAACGATTGTGTGATGAAGCGTCTAGAAACCTTAGTGCGCCGTCTGTCACTGCAGATGAATATTTCAAAAAACACCTTGCATTAAATTTTAAAGAAAGTTCTGCATCTGTATCTATTCAAAATTCAAATAACCCAGAAACTAAAAATCGCACTATCAGGATTAAAAGAATTAATAAGCAAAGTTGTCGCATTTGGAACATACAAATCATCGGGTCATTCAAGAGCGGCCTACGCAAACCCAAAGAGTGACAGTTTCGTGTGGATTTCATGCCAGTGGAGTGATTCTTTTTTTAAAATATCGTGAAATCATTGTAGATTTAGATGTTACAACAGACGGCGTTATCTGTGATATAACACATAAAATAATAATTCACTAATAAGTTCGTTGAGTTATCCACAATTATGCGAAAAGGTAATCGAGAATTTTGTCAGAACAATTAGAAAGCGTCAAATTAGCCGTGAAATTTGTCAAATAACCCATCCATACACAACTGCAATGTTTATCTTTTAAAATAATGTCATAACTTTGCCAACTAATAAATAAATAAAATTTGGTCTAAAATTGAATCCTGTGTTTGGGACATCCTTTATATGAAAAATTGACTATCTGCCCTGTGTCGATTAGTCCCAGTAATCAGCGCGTTACTGTACCACTCAATTGCTTTTGCTTTTTTAAGAACCGTAAATCAAGTTCAGTGCAGTCAGTTAGAAAGTGGTAAAACTAAAAATGTTGCAATAAATTTGATAGAAGTATTAAATCTTTTCTATATTGTATTGTATATGACGTAAACGGGTAGCATTGCAACCATAGTTGAGATAAATTGCACTTAACGTTGCGAGACTTTAGGTTCGAGTTTGATATACGATATTCACTTATAAATCCTCGTATGATATTTATCGCTTAAAACAGCCGCGCTAAGAAAACAAGGTAATACCTTTGACGTGCAGCACGTAATTTAATATCGCCGAAAGCATTTAGCAAAACATTATTACAACGGTTTCATTGTGATGTAACTGCAGAACTTAATTACAACTCGGAATGTTCACATTATTTTTGTTTACTTGATAAGCGTGTTCCTGGAATCTGTGTAGAAAGGAGATTTTAATTGAATCAGTTCACGTTCAAGACTAGTTTAGTTTAAATATCATCACCAGTCTGGCAGAGCAGTTCATTCGCGGTGCTCCATAAATTTGGCTGTTTATATTCCGAAGAGAATTTGCCTAGAAACTATAAAACCTCCTTCAAGTAGTAAAGTCTCGGCGCTAAAATTTAATTTTCCACTATTAGGGGTTGCTCGGATTATATTCCGGAGCATTACCTCGTTCCACATGCAGCATCCGCTTCAAAATCCGGTTTACGCGCACCGTGCCTTTTTTTAATGTGCGGAAGCTAAACACGGGGGACGTGCCCGCTGTTTAAACTTTGCGCGATATAACAATCCGCGGCAACGCCTTATTACACCCCAATCGGATTTGAGACTTCCGAGTGCTTATCCGTCCGCTAATCTGCATTAAAATTCCGAACTCCGAGCTTAATTGCAGCCGCTCAAATTTACAATACTCCAATTTCTAGTTCAGCCGAGTTAACATTCCATTAAAGAGCTGCACTCGGAAAGCACGGCCGTTGTGCAAGTTTTGTTATCGACGGGCTCAGGACACGAGCACGAAGAGGATAAAGCGAGTTAATTGAAGACCGCAGTGAAAAACCCGCGAAATCCGAGAAGCGGAGATCCTCCCCGAGAAATTAAATGGACGTCAACGTTTCGGCCAATTTATGACGTCCATCAGGGCGCCCGCCGTGCTAGCTAGGTTTTCCGCCCCTTACTGCAACGTCTTATTCCCCTTGCAGAGTTCATGAGCCAGGCTTCCGCTTCAATCAATCTTCATTAGTAAACTTGTTCAATTGCAGAAATTAACGAGATTAGATTGTAGAGAACTTCAAGAATTGTTGTATTCTACTGGGTTCAAAACGTTATAGACTTGATTAACGACCAACAAAAATTAGTAATATTTCTGTCGATCTAATTATTGCGATAGGCGTCTCTTCTAACAGGTAATTTTGACAACGAATTCGTCTTACTTTCGAATTTCATTTTCTTCCACTATTTTGTTGTATTACTAGACATAATTTGCCGTAAGTTTTTGAACGTCTCTCAACATGGTTAGAGTATAGGCAATCTTCTAGTATTTACGATTATGACAACTTCTTTCTCCTTTTTATCTTATTTATGACTTGCATTGCCTCCTCTATCAACTTATTTTGATTATAACGTTTTAATAAGCCTTAAAAGCACAACTTATGGTACATTTGTATCTTTTAGAATTCAACTAAAAATTTTTTGGTTATATAAATTTATTACTATTAATACCTTTTTAAAATATAATAGATAAATTACAAAATATTATAGAAAAATGAATGCAGCGTTTAAGGAGCTATTTTTTTATTTTTTCTCGGCTATTCCTGAGTCTTCTCAGACTTTATAGTCTATTCAAACTAAATTTAGAAAATATTCTAATTACTTTGCAAAATATTCAGTATTTACAAAACATCAGCGTCGGACTTAAAAGAAATTTAAAATTTTAAACCCTGTCAGTTTCAATAACCTCAACTAAAAAATAGGAATCATCTGGAAAAAATCTAAAAACTACAGCATTTTTTAAATCCGCACACGTACACAAACACCCCGCCGGCCTATATAAAAAGGATTATGTACGCCGCTCGACCATGACGGGTCGGCTCATTTTTATTTAGATTTTTTTTTTAAGTACAATAATTTAGCAATCAGAATATGTATTCTATAGGCTAATGTGCTAACATAGGATCTTAAATATGAAAATCCTTATCGGTCATGATGAGTCGTTTTCATCGGATGTCGTTTGGCCAGAGACGTTTTAGCCTTCTGTTGTCTTGAGGATATAGAAGTGGGCGTATAAGAGGGTTGCTGTGTGTTGTAAGTCTGGTATGATGGTTGTTGCTTCTTTGCTGGATAACTTCAGTGATGTATGGGATGCGGAGGTCATTATGCAGTGTATTATTAGACATATACCATGGAGCGTTAGTGAGTTCACGCAGGATTTTGGATTGGGATCTTTGGGCAATGGAAATATTTGATTTGCTGGCACAGCCCCACAATTCAATGCCGTATGTCCATATTTTTCCTCGAGTGGTAGATGCTATTTTCTTCCAAGCAGCCAGTATAACTTCTTGAACCTCAGATCTATTTGTTTCCTCTTTCTGGTTACGTGTTCTTCCCAATTCATTTTTTCGTCAAGATGTAGTCCTAGATAACGCACTGAAGAAGATTGTGTAATGGGAGCATTGTTGAAGGTGACCGAAGGACAATTACCTTTTCTCAGTGTAAAGGTTACTTGGGTTGATTTTGATGCATTAATTCTTATTTTCCATTTGTTGACCCAGTTTCCAATTAGGTTTAGATGGTCTTGCGGGTAAGAAGCTGCGATTATGGGATTTTCGTGACTAGCCAGAATAGCTGTGTCATCAGCAAACGTACCGATTAAGGTATTTGTTGTGGTTGGGAAATCTGCTGTATATAATGAGTATAGCAGGGGGGCTAAAACGCTGTCTTGTGGTACTCCAGCTTTAATATCGTATGAGTCAGAGAATTCACCATTTACTTTAGCTCTAAATTGACGGTCTTTTAAATAGGATTTAAGTAGGTAGAAGAGAGGGAAGAAGGAGCTTGATTTTATAAAGAAGGCCATCATGCCAAACTTTGTCGAAGGCTTGGCCTATGTCCAAAAAAGCCGATGTACAATATTCTTTATTTTCCAGGGATGTGTTAATTTCGTGAACTACTCGATGACATTGCTGGATCGTTGAGTGCTGTAACCGGAATCCGAATTGGTGGTCAGGGATAACATCTAAAATGAGTTCATTCTACTGCGGATTAGTTTTTCCAGTAGTTTGGAGATAGCTGATAACAAGCTTATTAGTCTGTAGGAAGATACATGATTTGGGTTTTTGCCAGGCTTGGGGATCATAATTATATCAGCAACTTTTAGTTGTTTGGGCCAATACTGTAGTCTTAAAACCGCAATGAATATATATGTGAGCATTACAATACCTTTCTTGGGGAGTTCTTTCAACATTTTTGGTGTAATCAGGTCAGGACCTGGAGCTTTTCTAATATTTGATTGAGTTATTACATCTATGATTTCTTTAGGAATGATTGGTTTTATAGGTTCTGCGGGAGGAGGATTGTTTCTTGATTTGGTGTGTTATCGTGAGGAGTAAATACTTCTGCTAGATATTGGGCGAATAGGTCGGCTTTTTCCTTGTTGCTTCTTGCCCATGGCCGGGTGGGATCTTGCTTGCGAACTGGGGGTTTGCGTGAACTGGTTTGAGAGCTGCTTTAACTGGTCTCCAGATGGAATTATCATAACGATTCAAGTTTAATATGTAGTTTCTAAACGATACATGTTGAGATTCCTTTATTTGGCGTTTGAGTTTCCTTGTTATTTGGTTATAAGCTGTTTTGTCTGTTGGGAAATGGCTACGGTGCCATTTTGCTTTGGCTTTTCTTTTTCTGCTATTAGTTTTTAATTTCTAAAGGGATATTAATGTTACTAACATGAATTTTCGAGGGCGGCGTTGCCTGGTGAGCGGCTTGTAATAATATTGTGGTTAGGTTATTTAAGGCATCCTCTACTTCATTGGGTTCTTTAGTCTTATTTTTAGATTGATGCTTTCGTTGATTTTATTCCTGTAGTCTTCCCAATCAGTTTTTGAATTATATATCTTAGGTGGCTTTTTAACATTTATTATAGTTGTGCTGACTGTTGCTATTACTGGTGAGTGATCGGAAGATAAATCTAAGTTGGGGACAATGTCCAAATAGGAGTTTGAAATGCCATTAGTGACGAAAAGTCCAGGAGGTCTGAATTTTCCTGGGATCAGTTGGCCAGTAAGTTGGACTGCCCGTTGATAAGAAATTGTATTTCGCTTCGTGTAGGACCTTGGCTAATTCTCTTCCTTTCGTGGTAGTAGTTCGTGATCCCCATAGGGTATTTTTACTGTTGTAGTCGCCACCAGCGAGAAACTTAGTGCCAAGCGTTTTAAAGAATTCTTCAAAATGTTCTTTTTAAGTTGGTGGCGAGGGGACAATATATAGCACTTATGGTTATGTCAAATGGTAGAGTTTTAACTTTTATCGAAGTGGCTTGTAAGTAATCTTTTGCATATTCAGGTAGTACATAATGTTCGATGGTGTATTTTATTAATATTGCAGATCCTGCGTGGGCTGTGTTGTCTGGGTGGTTAGTGTGGTAGAATTTGTATCCGGGAATCTTAAAGTATGACATGTTGGTAAGGTGGATTCGCTGATTAAAGAATGTCAATTAGGTTGTAGTGAAGGAAGGTTTTATTTCTTCTTTATGTTGTAAGATACCATTGGCGTTCCAAAGTGCTATTCGAAGGAACTTGGCCATTACTTTTGTCCAATTAACATGGTTAGCATGTATTAGTAGCCATGTCTATTCTGATGTAAAAGCTGGTTAAACATGTTTTTGAATTCTTCTAAGAACTTATTTAACAGTTCGCTGATGTTATCTTCTGTATTAACATTCTGTGATTGTGGTGTGTAATTAGTATTATTGTTGGCTGTTTTAGTGTAGTTGTAGTTTTGAAGTGGGTTGTTAACAATAGGTGCAGGTGTTTGTTGATTAAGATTTGATAATGTTGGAGTAATATGAGGATTAATATTGTTGTTTGAGACAGGGTTTCTTTTGTATAAACGATGGTAATATTCACAACCTCTGTAATTCGCAGGGTGTGGACCTCCACATAAAGCGCATGTAGCTGGGGTGTCCTAGTTTTTGCAACTGGCGGTACTGTGCGTATTGCCACATTTTACACATTTAAAGGGTCTGTTACAGTATTTCTTGGAGTGTCCATATAATTGACATCGTGTGCATTGTATTACGTTGTTTTGTTTTCTTGGAGGTTCGACTTGTACAACGCAATGACATAACGTACGGATATCGTAGACTCTTTTATTATTGTCTGCTGGTTCTAGGTCCACAAAGAACATATTCAGCGGTGTTTTGTCCTTTCTGCTTAGCACATTGATGATATTCCTTACCTTATGCCCTGGGATTCGAGATCATCTATTATATCTTGAGTGTCCATGGAATGATGTAAGTATTTTATTACCACTCGAAGAGCTCTTTCCTCTTTAGGTTGGTAAGTATGGTGAATGATATTGTTTTCTTTCATGTACTTAGATAGTTTCCTGAAGGTGTCAGGGTGTTACAATTTATTTTTACTGTATCATTGGACATACTTCTAGAGGAGAACTGCTCCTCTTCAATTATTTCATTTAATTTTTATCATTTCTGGGAAGTTGGCAACTCCGTATACGAAAATGGGAGGAGGTCTAGGGATGATAACTGCGGTTTGGTTGTCGGTGCTTTCTGGGTTAGGATTTAAGGCACTAAATTTATTAGATAATTGTATGTTAGTCGGTGTTATTCCTTTGTTTGTGAATGTTTCTTCTCTTGACACTTTTAATTACTTGCCATGAATTTTCGTAATTTGCAATTCTTATCGCTTGATATCATTCTTGTTGTTAATTTGCTGTGGGTGATCATAAATGAATTGTTGTGGGGCGTGCTGTGATTGTAGAAAATATTGAGATTGTTGAGGGTTTAGATTTTGCATGTAAGGTTGTAGTAATTGCTTTTGGTTAGGTGGGAATGTATAAGGCTGTGATAGGAACGTTTGTGACATTTGCGTCTTCGTAGCTGGCTGGTGTTGCATAATATTTGTTGATGTCATTGGGTTTTTAAAGGTGAAACAGTTGTTATTACTGAGTTAAACGTTGAAATTAAATTAATAAATACAAAAATTTGCCTGACCTTAAGCAAGGCTACGGCTGCGGCTCCGCCGTTGTGATAACTCAGGTATAGCTCGACTCGCACGTTCGGTCTGCTTGAAGGCACTAGCAAGAATTATTTTTATTTAGATGACAAAGTAAAAGTTTAGCAGGACTGTTGTTTGTCGAAAAATACGTGGAATCGGAAAAGCTTGTCGGTTTGGAGGTGCCTCTTGCATTCAGGTATTGCACACGATTTTTTATTTCAATTGCTTCATGAATAATGCTGCTGGTGAGATGGAAAATCGGAACAATAAGTTTTGCCTAGAAAAAGTTAAAAAAAATTATTTGGCAAGTACCAAACAGTTGTTGCCTTTTCATGCAGCCAAATAGTGATTATATATTCGGCTAGATATTTACAAGCTTAGTTCAACTATATAGGTTCTTTGGCAGTCTTGATAAACTATTTCGTGAACTTCTTGGGATTCGTTAGAGCAGCAATCTTTGCCTGAGCGAATATTTTATCGTTGGTTGTGAAGACCGTATGTATGTTTTGCCCCAACAATATGTGACTTATTTAATCGACAATACCTTTGATCTAAGGCAAAAACACTTTTGTTGGTTGAAATGGCTTTGTGTATAAAAGTTGATATTTTAATTAATATTACTAATTATATAGAATAAATATTACCGACAAGGAATACCTGTTTAGAGGGTAATGGTTTTAAATTCTATTTCCTTTTAATATCGGGAAGTCTGATAAATCTGGTAATGAGGAATTTTGCAACTGAATGGATTTAGACATTTTTATAATGGGATTTGGCTAAGTATGAATAGGCTTTCTATAAACGATTTAATGAAAGCTGTGATTTGAAGGGTTAATTATTTTGTTAGCTTTTTATGGTCAATTTTTTTCAGCTGAAAAGGGGTTCTGAAAGTGTATCTTGTCCATAAGGCCAGATAACAAAAGTATCATCGACATACCGTACCTAACAGGCGAAAACAGACGAGGGTTTTGTTTCGAAATTGACCATGAAAAGATTTTCTTTGGCAGGTGAAAGTGGGAACTTGTAGTACACCGTTAGTTTGATGTTGAAATTTATTTTGAAAGGTAAATCAGATATTGGATAGACATTAGTTAATTAACAAAAGAATATCGTTTGCTGTAATGTAAGTTAATTTTAATAATTGTAAGATCTCAGAAATTGAAGTATTTATAAACAACAAAACATCAAATCTAACCATGATATCTTTTTTGGGTAGTTTTAGTACCATACGTTTCTATTTTGTGGGTGGAAAAATCGAATGCACTAACTGAAAGACGTAAAAAAAATTTTTGTTTGTGAATTTTTGGAAGACCGTATAATTTTGGAATTATAGGAAATTTTTCTTGAAGTAGAAGACTTAGTTAGGTACATGACGACAGTCGAATGATTCAAGTGCATCTTACCGATGTAGTTTCCTGTGTTTAGGATCACTGTAATGTTCCCGTATCTGCTTGTAAAATTTTAATGTTATTATTATGTTTTAGAGTCTTTAATGCACGTAATTTTAAGCCTTTAATGGGTAGGTCATTTAGGACAACAGCAAAATTAAAACCTTTTGAAAATGCTTTGTTCTATGAATAAAAAGCCTTCAAGAACACGACTTTGACGGCAAACGATATTTTAATCTATAAGAATGTAGCATAAGTATAATAAAGAATAAAGCTTACTCAGGAAACAGTTAAAGAACTATGTCACATATGAGAAATATAAGTGATAAATAAACCATACTTCATTCTGTAAAATTTACTTCACACCAAATTTTGATTAAATATTAAAGAAATGCTAATTTTTACTAGATGCAACAATACATAATGCTATCAAGGTTTATATCAATACATCACTGTTGGTATTGCCGAACCCCAAACAGAAAAAGAGATTATTAAATTAATTTAGCAAATATCTGTTAATAGATGTTTTTGGGGAATTTGGGCTTTATTTAAATTAAATTTCAATTGCATAAAAAATATTGAATTGATTGATTGTTAACGAAAAGACGAATAACATAACTGATATATACATAACACGAATAATACTACTACATCTTAAGTAATCAAAAAAAATCGCCATTAACGTTCCATTTTTTTAAGAACAAGTAGAAAGAACTGATGATGATAATGACATCTTAATTAAAACAGTCTAGTAAAACATGAAAGCTCAACACTTGAAATTTGTATAAAAATATTTATTAGCAAAATCATATTGATTGGAACCACCGCATGTTTTTTACTACTAAGCCTAGTTCTTGTAAAGCAGATGCAGTTACATGTCCACTTTATTCAATTGTCTCAAGAGGCAAATATTGAAGTAACGAAAAATTATATTATATAGAGTAAGAACAAACACCGGTATGACCTTGAAAACTATTTTAAAAGTACCTATAAGTGAGTCATGTAGTAAAGTTCAACAATTCGTATACAGTGGAAATAACATTTATTAAAACATATGTGTAACATGTAGTAGAAACTAAACCAAGTAATCAAAGGAAGTAATAATATTGCATGCGGACTTTATAAGAATCTATAAAATAAAATAAAATTCTATTCATTTCTATGGTTCTTTTTGTCAAAGGTAGAAGCATTTTCCTAAATCGAAAGGCGTTTTTTTCCGAACAGCTGATACTGCGGGTGGCACATCTGTGAGAATTGAAAGTTTCCTGAACAATTACGCAAAACGTATTAGTTTTTTGAATCACCTAAGTTAAAAATCATATCTTAAAAGCTAAAATAAGCCTTCCATAACATTTTACTTTTACATTTTCAAAGAATATTGTTATCTCTCGTACAATCTACCTAACTTAGGAAGAAAATTTAGTTTATTAGAAGGATTATGAACAAGAAAGACTAATTTTACTTTAATAAAATAAAATTAAAATTATAAAATAGGTAAACAAGGCAGTTAAGCGGCTTCATCAAACCTAGATGGTAAATCTGACGCTTAAAATCTTTTTTCTCTTCTATTTTCTTCTTCAAGTATTATTGTAGTTAATTCGAGTACGAGTTTGAAGCCCGTTAGCGTATTTTTGCACTTAATTTTATGATCACTTTAAATCTCTGCGGATCACCACATTTGACACGTACTGTGGTGCATTCACTAAAATCCAAAGCGGTATACTCTTGTTGTAACATTGTTATGTTAAAATTATTGACCATATTAAGTGTTATTTTATAATAACAGTTTATTTTTTAGTTGTAGGTGAAATTTCCACCAAGTATTGATTGCTAGTTGTTTGGGTCAAACTCTTATCTAGATTTGTACCTAACTATTTAATGTTGTTCGTTTATGGTGTCGATATACCATTTAGTTATTCTTTGATTTCTTTCTTTAATAAATTCTAATTTTAAATGTCGTAAAGGAGGTTTCTAAGACTTTTCACATTTGAAGTTCTTCGAGGGGTGTCTCGATAGATTTCAATTTGTCTTAACGTTGTTGTTCATCCATTATGTGCTGCTTGTAGATTCGGTATTGTTGTATGAGCGTTTTAACTTCGAGTAGTCTTCCATAATGAGTAGTCCGTGTTTTGTGTTGTGATAAGTTTTGGAAACGAATACTCTTTAATTGTTAAACAGTGTTTTTAATTGATCAGCTACCCGATGTTTGTTTATCAGCAATCAGCTACCATACAGTTTTACAACGATTTCTTTACGCTCGTTTCTATTTCGTTAGGTAATATTTGCCATAGTGAGGTTTTAATTAATTTAATTTTTTAACAGCTTATTTTATATGAAGTTGTATGGTCATTCTATTAGACTAATCTAGATTTTTTCTAAAGCAAATCTAATTAGTGTGTTTGCTATATATTTTTGTTTTTGTTAAAATCAGAATATTTATATTTTATATGCCAAAAGCAAGTAAATGCAATATTTTAAGTTAGGACATTATCGGAGAGGGTCTACATTCAGTGGTTCCAGGGTTTCATTTACATAACTTTCCAGGGCGATACGATAATAGCACATTGACAGATAACATTTTTTACGTATGCAATGTGTAAGGTGTGACTTGGTACATACCATGATTTAGATTGGAAACATTAAATGATAGGAATTATGGCATATCTCGAAATCCGACACATATGTCCAAATTAGTCAGATTTTTACATTTATATATCAGGTTTTTATTCTCTAGCGTTAAGAATGATTTTCTTACGACTAGCCAGTACATTCTTTGTCCATTTAGTATCCATGTTTTAACACTTCTTAGGCGTTTTTGTGGGTTTTAGAAGTTGAACATTTATCAAAGTGGAGATGACAAGTGTCTAGTTTTAAATGATATATGTAAATATAAATTCGTTGACTTTTTGTCACCGTTGTAGTCACTGTTTGAAGATTGGTAAGTCAGATATAAAGAGTGGACACAACATTGGAAATTTTTATATAGGATTTACAGATAAAGAGTGATTCAGGCACAAGCAAAATATTTATATAGTCGAGATATAAAAAACGTTTCATTTCAAGTTTTCGACATCGTCTTATTGGCAATCCATTCAGAAATTTGTATAAAGTTAGCCGTTATTGAATGAATGTATATTATCAGTAATTCATAAGTATCATGTTTTAAATCACGTTTTAGATTTTGTTACTTTAAGAAAGGTGCATAGAACAAATTTAATGGAAAACACTAGAGTAAGCGTTGACTATTTCGTTGAGGTGGTAACAATAAAAAGCCTTGGTTCCATTAATTGAAGAGTTTCGCGAATTGGTAGTTGAGAGGAATTACATAACTGATTATTCCATTTAGGACCTGATGTTGGGGAAATGCGTGGCATACCACTGCATTTTTATTCACTTGTAAGTAAATCACCGGTGAATCAATCGCAAGTCCTATATATTTTATTAATCATAAATTTAGACATTATTAAATGTAAAATAAAATAATTAAGTGCATGCAACTTTTCATTCAAGCAATATCACAGATAATAGGTGCCCTTTCGTTTGAAGACAAAAATGAAATTTGTGTTTGCTGTATAGTGACAGTTCTTTCTTTTTCCATATATAGACACTACAATAGTGGTGTGACCGAATGTACGAGGCGCATTCATAAAGTAAGGGCCGTTTGGTCACAGAAAAAAATGTACTCATAAGAAACAAATTTTATTGTCATATTTAGTTAGGTACAATCTTACTTTACTTCTCTACATAATCGCCGTTCACTTCTAAGCATTTTTCGTACCGCTGCACCAGCTTCTTTAACCCCTCTGCATAGAAGCTTGCCGCCTGAGAGTTGAACCAGTTGACAACGGCGTTTTTGAGTCCGTCTTCGGTTTCAAAACGTTGTCCACCCAGCCACCGTTTAAAATGCAAGAAGAGGAAGTAGTCGCTAGGTGCAAGGTCGGGACTGTACGGTGGTTGGTCAAAGTTCCCAACGAAAATCTTGAATTTTCTCAATGGTTTTGGCAGCAGTGTGAGGACGCGCGTTATCGTGGAGGAGGATTATGCCAGATGACAGTTTCCGCGGCGTTTGTTTTGATCGCACGTCTCAAGTGTTTGAGCGTTTCGCAGTACACGTCAGCTGTAATTGTTGTCCCACGTTCCATGAAATCAACCAAAAGAACACCGTCTTTGTCCCAAAAAACTGTAGCCATCAATTTTCGACTTGTGTACTGAGTTTGTTTACACTTTTTCGGTTTTGGTGAGGATGAGTGTCGCCACTGCATTGATTGCAGTTTTGTTTCTGGGTTGGCGTAGGATACCCACGTCTCGTCCCCAGTAACAATGTGAGAAAACAAATCATCTCCATTTTGTTGATAACGGGCCAAAAACTTTCGTCCACTAGACATTCTTTGCTCTTTGTGGTGGTCGGTGAGCATTTTTGGTACCCACCTTGCACACAATTTGCTGTATGCGAGGTTTTCTTTGACAATATTGTAAACAGTAGTGCGTCCAAGTTGAGGAAATTTGTCAGCCAGGCCACTAATCGTCAATCGACGATCAGATCGCAGTGCTTGGTCCACTTGTGAAACGATTTCATCAGTCTGGATACTGGGCCTGCCACTCCGCTCTTCGTCATGGACATTTGTTCGGCCATTTGTAAAATAACGGCACCATTGTCTAACCTTTCCTTCACTCATAACTGTAGGTCCGTAAACCAGGCATAACTCCCGATGAATTTCAGCAGCCGACGATCCTTTTGCACATAAGAAACGAATCACAGAACGCACTTCACACTTGGCGGGATCAACGATTTTCGCGGCCATTGTTCTTTGCATTCACTGACAACAATACAATTTCAGAATCAAAACAAATGACGCTGTAGCTTCGCAATGAGTCAGTAGATGGCGCTGCAGTGGTAAAACTGTGCTTCGAAGCGCCACTATTTATATACATGCAAACGGCCCTTACTTTATGAATGCGCCTCGTAACATCAAGCTAGGATGTAGTAAATAATATTTTTATCGGATAGCCAATATATAGATTTACCAACAGATGAAAACCATTTAGTTGTTTAATAGCACAGGAGACAACAATCCTTTGCTTTTATTTGTGGTGGGCTAAAAACCACACCAAATATTTTTTTGACTGTAGTCTCTTCCGATAAGGAGCATGTTACCTACAAGTTTAAAGAAATTATTATTATTATTGTACTTCAATTTTCCTATATCATCTTTGACAGCAACAGTAGTAGCTTGTGTGTTTTGGATAAATGCTGATTTCTCAATTATTTTGATGCTTTATCTCTATAATAAGGTACCACCTGGATGATTCATGTGGTACGAGTAGTTAAGAAGTTTAAAAAGCTTTAGTGAATAAAGCGTATTTTGAAAATCCATCTATATTATTAGTAATTAGGAATAATCTAAGTTTATCTGCGTATTGAGACAAGCCGTTGGCATTCCATATTTCAATTTTTAGTGTAAACTTTTACGTGGATCTAGTAATAAATGTGACCAGAAGACTAGCTAATGTAGTATTTTGTGTTCATTTAGTTCTTTCATAATCTCTTTTAGTTTTATCAGGTCATTAGATGGCTGTTTGTGAAGCTAATTTTCTGATGTCGTGCAATAGTTGTATACCATAACTTGTTACTCAAGAGTATGTTATTCCTGGTTTCAACGGTCTCGGTGTAACAATTTTTTGATGAACTGAGGAATACACTTGTAGCTGCCGATGAATAGCACATCCTTAATAATCAGTCGGATGGTCCTCATGTTTACACAAGTTACTTTTTCATCTTTTATTTTTCTAATACAGTTTTTGCCAAAATTTTTGTAAAAAGAACGCAACGTAGCTCATTGGTACGCTACCTTTTTGTATGTCCATATCTTTGACATTGTGCAATTTTTCTTGTTTAAACATAGTGCTAATTTTGCGCAAGATATCCTAGACGAGACCTGGAAACAAGTTAATACTTGAACATTGGAAAAAATAACGGGATTGTGTGAAGAAGTCTGGCGGTAGAAGTCTTAATTTATCGAGAGCCGGACCGAAACCATGATTGCGCGTGTGGAGCAAATTATTATACAAGACTGTCGATTAGGTGTGGGATATCGCCTCTAAACTCGGCATTTTTGGATCTGTAGAGTCTATTTTGTGTGCTGACCTAAAAATGCGGAAAGTTTTTTCAAGGTGGGTTCCACGAATGCCCACCAACGAAGAAAAACCGCGCGGGTAACAATTTCTTAGAAAATGTGGACACTAAAGAAGTATTCTTAGCAACCATGTAATAATGGCAACGACGTTACAAAAAATGTGTACGTCCAGACGAAGATTAGGTTGAGGAGTAACAGAAATATTAACTTTCTTGGGTAAATACTTTTTCAGAAAATAAAATTAAAGACGTTACAACTTGAACGCACCTCGTAAATGTTATTTATTTTGGTTTTAAATCAGTAAAACCTTGTTATTTTTATTTTTCCATATTTATAATTAATATGCTTGTAACCTCGTGTCTTTTTTCATTACGCTTATTTTTATTTCAAGTAAATCAATTCTAAAATGCTTTTCTTTAACTCAAAAGGTTCTGAATTATTAGTAAGAAATGCAGTTTCACATTAATGCTGGTTTATCGGCTGATTGTACTATAATTTGGCAATTGTGTATTCTTTTTTTTTAACTTTCATGGCAGTTGACTTCATAGATTTAAATTTTTGACTCTCGAATAAAATATAGAAAGCGACTTTGACTTTTTCTATTTGTTGTCTTTCTTATCAAGTCTTTCATACCTATTGCTAGTTGATACAGATCCACCAAACCAGAAATCTTATTTCTCTCCTTGTGCAGTAAGTTTCACGTTCAAAAATTGTATAAAAGTTTGGTTGCTTGCGATAATGGTAGGTATAATTATTAAGAGTTGTAATTTTGAATTACTGGTTATGAGAATTTTTGTTATTGACTAGAAAGATATATTGTGTCGAGGGTTTATACACTGGCAAATTATTGATTGTGTTAGGAATAAAAGAATAAATTGTGGTGCATCCAGATATAACATGAAAAGTAGTCCAATTATATAATATTTATATAATATTTATATAATTACACTTGACTTAAGTATAATTCACAAACATTTAATTGTTTGCAAATAGATCTTTTCAATGAATAACAAATGTACATACATGCTTTAGTTTGTAATTTATTGTTGTACTCATTGTTACTTGTTATCTCACAACCCAGGGTCCGCCGTTCAATACACAATTAGCCGATTATAAGAAAAGTATATATGCAAAAATAAACCCCTACAAATCATTTTGAAGTATATGAATGTCTATAAAAAATATCCTTATTGTTTTAGTTTAACAACAATGCTTTAAGAAGTCGTAAACTATTGTAACAACTTTTTTATGTAACATAGAGTAAACATAACATGTCACTAAAAACAATTCGTTAAATACATATGCGTCTTTTTACCTGCCTTTCATTTTAAAAAACGTAAGCACACGTTTTATGGTTTTTTTAGGTTTACTACGCGTTTTATTATTTCACACATACATACAAACTCACTCTTAACAATATTTTACAAGCTTTATACTGTCAACCATAATTATTTTTTAGTTGCTTTATTCTGAAATTTTAAGTTAAAGTTCATATATTATAAGTTAAAAATCCAAAGTTATTTTGATAAAAAATTAAGAATATTTCGTTTATGTTAAAATTGTATTTTAGATAACACCTAAACTCGAAAAATATTTTTACTACTTGTAGATAATTTTTAAATTATTGCCATTTTGTGTGCAAAAAAAATCAATGTTGCCAATTTTAAAGTTGTGCTTTATAAAGAGCTATAAATTTCGTTTATCTTATGTTGAGTTAAAAATTGATAAAAATGAATAGGTAAAAATGAAAAACCTATGAATCCGAACAGTTGTTTTCTTAGATTTTTATATTTATGTAGCCTTCAAATGATCGTAAAAGATTTAAACAACTTTGTAGAAAAATTTAAATGTAATTCGTGCAAATCCCGAAGACATGTTTTTTAAAAATGTATTTTGACATATCCTCCGCCTTCTAGCTATTCGTCCCGATCCAATTTCAATTTTCAATGAGATCGACTTCCACTTTAGGCTGCGATCTTATGTATGTATACGTTCTGCCCACTCCTCGCGTTCGCTACTTCGTTTTTGTACCGCGGCGCAGGTTTGAGTGCACTGGAATAGCTATGAATTTTTTAATTCGTTTTTCGCAATGGTAGGATGCTTCTCGGAGTAACGAGGGAAACCGCCTCGTTCGGCATCCGGCAAATCGCAACATATTATGAACGGTAACCGCGGATGCACCAGGCAGATTTGTTTTTCCAAACCATATACTTGCCAGGACTTTCCTTCCTTTTTGCCTTCCCTAAAGCGTCGCGAAACAAATAAATTACGGGATTTAGAGGAGCGACAGCTACAATTCCTATACTGAAGACAAATGTCACAAATTCCTTCCGCTCATAATGCAGTGACGCAATTGGGGCTGAAGGAATCCAAAGTAGTTCGGAAAGCAAGAGAGACGCCGAATGTAGATGTGCTTACGTGGAATTCGAGGCCAAGTTTGTTCAAACATAGCATTCACGGAAATTGCAAAGGGAAATAGTTGCCTCCTGTTGGGCTGCTTCATCGATATTTGGGCGCTTTCTGCTACGCTTGTTACGTTATTCGAATTTGTGCGATTTCCGAGTTTTTAAATAACTGTTCATACGTCAATCAATATGAAAGCATCTTACTACGCCATTTCTGAGATTCCCATTTGCATTGCGTTACACTTGATATATGAAACCATAGATACGACTTAAAAACGTTTAAAGTCAGTTACCTTCGATTGTACAGATGTATATGAATACAAACAGTCGTCTTAAATATATGTAATGATAGGTTCACCTAGCAATTTTTATGTAATATACTATTAAATTATTTTATAAATTAAATTATTAGTTTTATTATGTATTTACATACATTATTTATAACTTTTATGCAACGGGTTTTTGTATAAGCCAATTATTAAAATAAAATTTACGTGAACTTCTGCTAATAGATATTTGATAGTTTTCATTCTAACAGCAAACATTACAAGAATATAATTCCAGAAATGTTTTCCTAATTATCATTACAAACAAGGCACATTTTTCATGAATAGAATTGCTGGTACTTTTGTTGATTTGTTAGATATTTTATAATTTTTCAGACCTATCGCGTAAGCCAACTTTTGCATTTTTGCTTCCACAAAAGATGCTGCTATACATATTTTATCAGTGTTTTTTATCTTTTGGTTTGAAATTGGATTTTAATTTACTTGAGAAACGATAGCATCCTCAAAAAGCAGGCGCCTAACCTTATAGTTAAAAGAATAAACTTTAGTTTCTTCGAACCTTTCAATAAATTTTCTGTTTAAGAATACTTTTCTATAGGCTGAAAAATAAATTAAGGCCTATGCTATTTAGAAGTTTGTTACTCGATGGACACGGTGGCCTAGAGAAGGTTGTCAAGAAAACGCGGCATTAAGTATACTGTAAGAAGGTTAGCATTATTATTCAGTTTATTTCGCATTAATTATGTATATCCTAAAGTCTAGCCATACGGATTTTTTATTGTTTGAGACAGGCGAAAATATTTTTCAGCGATCCGGGAATACAAGAATCAAATGTATAGTACGGCATAGTTCTGCTGCATTTATTCCATAGACAATTATGATTCTTCTACTAAATTTACTTTTGTTTTTCTTGACTAAATCCTAATAGCTGAACTAAAAAGATTAACTTTAATGAATGTTCACTGAATGTTTACTGAAGTCACCTAGACTATCTGGACTATTTCTGTTCTTAAATTACCAACCACATCGAAGAGTTTTAACGTCTAGACAGCCCATTTCCCACGTGCGGCTAACTGTCGGCATAACCGAAGACCCACATTATTACATCCGACCCTATCTTTTTTGCTCGAACGAGGAGATGGCAGCTGTAGCCAACAAAATGTGTTCGAAATATTTTCTTCTGTGAGCAAACAATTAAAAATACTTATAATATTTAATTCCTCATCACAATAGCAATGTGAAAGAAAATTATGTTTGTTAAAATTTAATTTTTAAAATGTCCGTCACTTATAAACTTGTTTATTTTAACGTACCAGCTGACACAAATGATTCTGGGGACAAACTTCTTAAGCAATGAATACGCTCAGATGCAAATAAACTTCGTAGTACAGGGAAATACAATTGCAACCATTAATGTAACTAATGCGTGTTTTCCTGGACTGTCGTAAGTTAAGTTTAGATTAGAATCACAAACGGATTGTTTTCGTGCAGTTTGTTATCATTTTTTATCAGACGCTTTCTCTAAAGTAAGTTATACTTTAGTGAAATTCTAGGTGCATGTACAACCTTCTTAGTTTCAAAGTAATCAGCCTTGTTTCAATGCGAAGGTAACTTTGACAAATAAAAAGTTAAACGCCGAAACTCGACAAATGATTACTAATGTTATTGATGTTAAGCGCCAACAAACTAAAGCAAATCCAGTATTTTCAGAAACTGCTTGGCTATCCATCGGCATCAGTTAGCAAAATGTTTAAAATATTTTAAGTCAAATTAAAGTGATTAAAAAGGACAAACAAGAAAGCTTCTGGACATCCAATGGAAAAAGAAAAAATAGATAGACTGTAAATTATTATATTACACAAAAAAGTACCAAAAAGCTACACAAAGTGTATAGACCATAATAATTTAAAAAAGCATACAATAAATAAGAAAACAAAATATAAGAAAGACGAATACTTCAAAAGCACCAGCTCAATTATTTAAGAAGCACCGAGTGTTATCAGTATAATAAAACATAGATATTACGAATGAACTTGATATGTCATCCCATTTCTAAGGTATAAATACTCATAAACATTAATAATTAAAACGGCTTCGTACTAAACATAAAAAATGTCTTAAAGAAGTATTGATACTAAATTTGCCAATGGGAAATGTTGTGTTAATTGGCAAACACAATATGGGGATTAAAACGTATCTAAACATAACCTTTCGTAAAAAAAATTATATATTAAAACTTACAACGTAGACAAGTTGCTCAATAATAAAGACCATGTCTCCTGGTGTGGCGGCCTTTTCGCCCTTGAACCGCTTTATATCGCAGCGGCATGCGGGCCTTTGATATCTGCACGTTTTGCCATCGCACACAAAACGGCATATGGGCTTTTGCTCAGCCGACAAGTCTGCATACGCCGTCGGCGGCACCTTTTGATATGAAAGGTGCTGGCGAATGCAAATTGCCCGCAAAGACCTACCGCCAAGCCAGGCGTGAAGCCCGGCAACATTCACGCATCGCAGCTCGGCCAGTTTGGTCGTGTCTCAACACCCCGCAAACACTCGCCATCCGCAGCGCGACCAGTTCGGTCGTGTCTTCACCCGCAAGAAACGTTCGCAACCCGCAGCGCGGCCAATTCGGTCGCGTCTTATCATCCCGCAGATACCAGATCCGCAGCGCAGAGGTGGCCACCTTGGAATCGCCGACGAAGCCGAAGCCGAAGCCGATTCAGGTGAGCGATTTGGCAATATTCGTTGGTTGATATCGGTAGCCGCCCCCATCCGCTTACGCGACGGCCGTTTAAGGGACGATTTGGGCCTTCTCGGTTTACGTTCCAAACGGGCCGTACTACGTTTCCACACCGCACCACGAGAGCGGCTATTTACACGCCTGCCTATCCATTTTTTTGGTCCTTACGAGCCGGATTGGTATCAGATACAATTTATTACGCTTTATTCAAGTAAAGTTCCCTTATAATGGATAAGCTTGAATTAAAACTAGTTCAGTCAACTGCCAAAAAAGAGGCTATTTTCGAACGATTTAATCGTTTGTACAATACGTCAACGAATATTTCAAATTATGAGTTACGCTCAAACGAATTATTTTTATCTCAAACTGAAGCTATTAGTGAATTATACAGCAGGTTTGAAACAATAATTGAAGAAATTAACAATTTGCAGTTTGAAATTGATCAGACTCCTCCAGACTACTCATGTTTAAATTCTATTGAAGATTTATATTCGAGTATTAAATATAAACGCAACCTTATATTGTCAAACAGCAAAACATTTACATTAGATCAAAAAAGAGGTATCGTAAAATTACCGCCAATTGAACTACCTTCTTTCGATGGCAAGACTGAGAGCTGGCCAATATTTTACGAAATATTTCGTAGCAATGTGCATTTAAATACAAATTTGACTGACGCGCAGCGTGTGCAGTATTTGATTAGTAAATTAACTCATGACGCTTTAAAATTAACCGCAGGTATTATTCCTACAGGGGATACTTATAATATTATATGGGATAGTCTTGTTAAAAGTATCAAGATAAACGTAGTTTAGGCAGTCATTATCTAAATAACATTCTGGACATCAAAGGATGCGTCGGTAATGCTGTTAGTTTGAATACATATATAGAAAAATATTCCGCGTCCATCGCCGCATTAAAACAGTTAGACATTCCCGACCTATTAGATTTTGTCTTGTTACATTGTGGTTTAAGAAAACTTGATCCCCAAACGCTTCAACAATTCGAAAATAGGGTGAGCGGAATAGAATTACCCTCCTGTAAACAATTTATTTCATTTACGCAAGATTATGTCAAAGTACTCGAGCGCTCGCATGTTAATAATTCGCAGACCAAGCCGCCCGCAAATTCCAGTTTACCTTATCACAGCCTTGGCCGTGGCGCACAAGGTGCCTGCAAGTCGTTTGTGTCCGAGTGAACAGATTTTAATACGCGTTGCCCGCTATGCGACAGAGAATACCAGCTGTTTCGCTGCCTTGAATTTAAAAATATGAAATCACCGCAAGCGCGTTTCGAGTTAATTAAAGCGAAACGCGGCTGTATAAACTGTTTAAGTCAATCTCACTCGTTAACTAAATGTAAATCACGGAACGTTTGTAAAATTTGTAAAAAACCGCATCATTCTGTACTGCATTTTTCGAACTTAAAGAATGATCGCCGAATTAAGCCGTCTGTGGCGGCTGGACCGCTAGCAGGTAACCGTGCGCCCATAATAGCTGAGTCAGCGCATTCAGCAACGCAACCTCACACGTCCTTCGTGTCGTTTAGTTCAGCGGCTTCGAGTTCGGCTATATTGTTATCGACCGCACAGATCTATGCACATGAAAAAAACGGAAATACGCTCGTCGTCAGGTGTCTAATAGACAACGGGTCGCAAAATAACTTAATTACTATGGATTGTTGTAAACGCTTGAACATTCCCATAATTAAATTACGCAATTCATCTTTACAAGGTGTTGGTATGACCTCGCGACCTGTACACGGTTTTATTAATTTCGCAATAGAATCACGAATTAATCCTAACAACAAATATTACATTCGTGCTTTAGTAGTTGACTGTATTACAGACAAACTTCCCGCAAATTTCATTAGATTAAATGAAGATATGTCATATTTAAATAATTTACCGCTTGCCGATGTATCCTGGAATGTACCGGGAGAAATTGACGTTGTTCTTGGTGCTCAACTGTTTCCTTATATTTATTTGGGAGATAGGGTCGATTCTGGTAATCGCGCACCACCCGCTATATTAACCAGCTTTAGTTACGTGCTTATGGGAGATATTGCATGTCATTATGATGCAACCTGCCTACATAGTACTACATCTTCGTTTACCGCGCTTGCTAACGTTGACATTGAGTCAAGTTTACGGAAGTTCTTTGAGTTAGAGGAAATTCCATCTCAACGTTTTATTAGTCCAGATGAATTAGATTGCGAAAATAACTTTAACTCTTCGATTTTATTTAAAGACGGCAGATATTTTGTTGATTTACCCTTTTCTCGAAACCCCTCGGAGTTGGGTAATTCACGCGGTCTGGCTCACCGTCGTCTACTTGCGCTCGAGCGTAAATTCGATTGCGTGCCAACCCTACGCGAAAATTATAATAAAACTATCGCCGATTATATAACGCAGGGGTATTTGTCCCAGGTGCCTGACTCTGAATTGACAGAGGAGGGTTACTACATACCGCATCACGCCGTTGTCAGACCAGATAAGGACAGCATCCGTATCGTTTTAGACGCTAGTGCTAAAACGCACTCAGGGCTGTCACTTAATGACATTTTGCATGTCGGACCTAATTTGCAGGCCGACTTGTTCTCGTTGTTACTCGACTTTCGTACATTCCCAATAGCAATGACCGCTGATATAAAACAAATGTTTTTGCGCATCGGAGTAAACGAGCACCATCGTAAATACTTACGAATTTTATTTCGTTTCAGTAGGAACGAACCTATTCGCACTTACAATTTTGACCGCGTACCCTTCGGGCTAAAGCCTAGCCCTTACCTAGCTATGCGTACGTTACGCAACTTAGCGTGCGAGCATAGTGACCGCTTCCCTGAGGCTTCTAAACTGGTAGAAACTCAGTTTTACATGGATGATTATGTCAATTCGGTTCCCGATGGACAGACTGACATGCGATTGTCTCGAGAATTAATCGATTTATTTAAATTAGGCTCTTTCAACCTTGTCAAATGGGCCACTAATTCACCCGCTTTATTGGAGGTTCTTCCCGAGTCTCACCGCTCACCAGTAAATTTTTCTGGCATGGGTCAACGCTCTCAGAAAGTTTACATATGTTTGTTTGTCTGTATGGTTGTTAAAGCCATACATATCGAACTTGTATCGGAACTTACATCCGAGGCGTTTCTTTCCGCCTTCAAAAGGTTTATTTCCCGCCGCGGTCCAGTGTCTGTTATATACTCAGACAATTTTGTCGGAGCTAAGGCACAGCTCGGCGAAATTTATTCTTTTTTGTTAAACTCCACTGTCCAATCTGATATCAAAAGGGAACTTCTTAAAACACGCATTGAGTGGACAATGATTCCGCCACGCGCCCCGCACTTCGGAGGCATTTGGGAATCTAACATTAAAAGCGTTAAGACACACTTGTATCGAGTCATGGGCAAGCAGTTGCTCACTTATGAGGAACTTTTAACCGTGCTAGTGCAAGTGGAAGGTATTTTAAATTCTCGACCACTTAGTGTTTTATCATCAGATCCGCATCCGGATGTGCTCACTCCGGCGCATTTCTTAATGTCCAGTCCCCTCAAGTATTTACCTTCTTCTGAACTGACAGAAGAAAGCTTGAACTTAACAAACCGCAAAAGGCTTTTAGATCAGCTTGTATTGTCTTATTGGAAAAATGGCGAGTTGAATACTTGCACACGATGCAAGTTCGGCAGAAGTGGGGATCACCCGATCGCCCAATAGAGATCGGTACTGTTGTTCTCTTGGGTCAAGATAATGTACCTCCTTTAACTTGGCCACTAGGCGTTATAACAAAGACTTTTCCCTGATCGGATGGTGTAATCCGCGTAGCTTCAGTAAAAACCGGGTCATACAAACGTCCTGTCGCCAAGCTATATCCATTGCCAACCCAATAAACAATATTCTAGCTGACTCATGTATATATAGATAGTGTATTAATAGGGCATTTATATATAGTTTGTTACGATATAAATCTAACCGCAAGTTAACGCACCTGAAATATAATAGTTAATTTCAGGAATTTAATGACAATATTGTTTCAAACCGCTGTTAATAGTTCCTTGATAAAGTAGTAATTTTTTGAAAGCTCAGGACCTTTCAAGGCGGGGAGTATGGTGTGGCGGCCTTTTCGCCCTTGAACCGCTTTATATCGCAGCGGCATGCGGGCCTTTGATATCTGCACGTTTTGCCATCGCACACAAAACGGCATATGGGCTTTTGCTCAGCCGACAAGTCTGCATACGCCGTCGGCGGCACCTTTTGATATGAAAGGTGCTGGCGAATGCAAATTGCCCGCAAAGACCTACCGCCAAGCCAGGCGTGAAGCCCGGCAACATTCACGCATTGCAGCTCGGCCAGTTTGGTCGTGTCTCAACACCCCGCAAACACTCGCCATCCGCAGCGCGACCAGTTCGGTCGTGTCTTCACCCGCAAGAAACGTTCGCAACCCGCAGCGCGGCCAATTCGGTCGCGTCTTATCATCCCGCAGATACCAGATCCGCAACGCAGAGGTGGCCACCTTGGAATCGCCGACGAAGCCGAAGCCGAAGCCGATTCAGGTGCGCGATTTGGCAATATTCGTTGGTTGATATCGGTAGCCGCCCCCATCCGCTTACGCGACGGCCGTTTAAGGGACGATTTGGGCCTTCTCGGTTGACGTTCCAAACGGGCCGTACTACGTTTCCACACCGCACCACGAGAGCGGCTATTTACACGCCTGCCTCTCCATCTCCTTTCCTATCATCCAAACTCAATTCTAATCGAGTTATCTAAAATTCTCTAAATCACCATATAACAGGCAGGAATATGGTACTTAATTTAGAAGACGTAAAAAATTTTACCAAAAATTCTTCCAAACATTTTTTCCAGGCAGGCGGAGACTATGAAGTAAAATAGTTCTTTATTCCCGTTTTATCCGAATTTGTTTTCGCTTTGACATCGGAAAATCTACTTACAAATCTAAACACCAAACCAATATTTTTCGGGTCTGTTTTATTCTACTCCTTATTTATGTATCTTGTCTCCATTCCCCCCATTAGCATAGTCCCAAAGTATTTGTAGTTTGTCACTCTCTATTTCCTCTGTCCCCACTCTTATTTCTGTTGGTGCGTGTTGTGCTTTTTCTATAATCATGTACTTCGTTTTCTTTAAATTCATTTACAGTCCCTATTCGCCACTAGTCACTTGCACAGAGTTAAAAAGTTTGTAAATCTTCTTCTAATTCATCTATCAGTAAACTGTCGTCAGCATATCTAATGTTATTGACTAGTATTTCATTAATAGCTACACTTTCATTACTGTGTTGTAATGCCTCTTTAAAGATTGCCTTCGAGTATACTTTAAACAGCAGAGGAAAAATGCACACCCTTGTCTCACATCACGCTGATGTTCACTTCCTCTGTTAATTTTGTACCCATTCTCACATTAGCCTTCTGATACCAATAAAGGTTTTCAATTATATCTTGCTTATCTACAACCAATTCTCATAAAATTTTAATCAGCTTGTTGTGTCTAACTCGACCAAAATCTTTCCTATAATCCGCGAATCCAATACGCACCCTTTTGTTTACATCTCGACATCGTTGTATTAGTACGTTTACACCAAATAAACCAAATCTATTTCTAAATCCAAATTGGGTATTTCTTAATGTTTCTTCACATCTTTAGCATTTGAATTATAAGGCTAATATGCGGTACTCCTGGCAGCGCTTAGGATGGGGAACTTTAAACAAAGTAACAAGTGATGATTAAACAATTGTGTGGGTAAGCAACCTGTTGTAGAAATTATGTTGAAAAAATTTACTAATATTTTGAGATTATCTTATCAATAAGTTTTAACATTTCTGTCCGAATTTTATCGAGCGCCGCAGCTTTACTTTTTTTAATATTTTTAATGTTGTGCATCACTTTTTCATTAATTAGTGCTGGAGCGTTTTCATGATTTTTTATATCAGTTTCTGTTTGGACCCTTTAGTTTTGAAACATATTCATTATGTAGTCTTTCCACTGCGACACGTGTTCTTCTATAGGTATTAAGTGTTTACCATCAACATCAATTAATTTATTGAAATATTTCTCTCTATACCGCCCAGTCATTTGTTTCATTTTTTCATGCATATTATGACTATCATATTTTTTTATATTACTCTTCTATTTCGTCACATCGTTTTTTTATTTACTGTTCCTCGCCTTTTTAATCTTTGTTCTGATTATTTTATGTATTTATTTGTAGACTATAGGGTTTTTGTTTTTATGTTCCCGTCTATCTTGTATAAGATCCAATTTGTCGACAGTGGAAGCGTAAACCTGAATGTTGTTTATATTATTAAATTTTCCTGATAGTTGTAACATTATCACTCTATCTTATATCGGAACGACGTATTTTTATTGATAATTAACACAACTCCATTCCAGTGGTGTGGGTCATTCTTTCCCCTATAGTATATTACTTTAGTATTTGTTGTCTATTTGCCAACTCCTGCCCATATTATTTTACTAACTCCAATTACATCTATCCTGCCCATTTTTTGTAAGATATTATAAAGTTTACCATGTTGCAATTCGTTTTTTCCACCGGGAATTCTAATTTTTTACTAAGAAAATAGTGCGATGTTTTACTTCTTTCTTTTCGCACCGTTATACCTTTGCCGTTCTGATGATTTCCAGCTCCGCCTTAGGTACCTTCTAAACCACTGTACCCAATAATTTTTGTTTCACTAAAGTAGATTACTAGAAGTATAACTCCCCACTTCTAGGCCTGTTGGTCCGCGTTACATATTTCCTTTCCCTTCTACCACCTATATTTGAGAGACATTTTCTGACCCACTACCTAGGGACTCTCTAGGGTTGCAAGCTCTCCCGAGGGTCAATTTGTTATTTGTGTTTAATTTGCTCTTAATCTAAAATCTCTCTAAATCCATCTATTATTTGTAATAGAACCGCTGCTTCCTAGATCTTGTCTTAATGAGTAAAAATGATTTAAATTACATGCTAAATTTTGTTAATAGACATATTTGAAAATTTCCTAGAACGCGTGGATTGTTGTTTACATTTTTCTTCGAACACATGACGACGTGACAATAGCACTTTTACTGTACATTTTAACAATTTGGCGATTAATTATACCCCATTTAATTTTGTGGTCACAATAATCTCATTGGCCTTTATTTGACATTTCATTGTTTACCCGAAGATAGGCATTGACTTAAATATTTCTGGATTTTGTTTAAGTTCAGTATTATTATAGTAATATATAATTTTTATTTAGATTTTTATCTATAAACAGTGACATGTAACTACAAGTCAAAATGACATTAATAAGAAATTCTTCAGCAAACCCCAACCAAGCAAAAAGAATATTTTCTCATTTATACACTTTCTCAATCTTTGTAAAAAATAAATTTTATGTAGTTACATAATTCGATGTATGATATGTACTAATGATAATAAATTCTATATTATCATTCACACAGTTGCTGCACTCTTTGAAGAAAAGTATCAAGCGAAATGCAAAAGTATATTTATCTATTCCTTTAATATTTTATTTGTATAGATCTGTGTTATGCCAATAATTCATTAAGAGTAAATTGTGGAAGTTGATGGAAGGCTGTTTATAATGATGCAATAATAATGTAACCACTTTACTACAATGAAAACAATCGTCATAAAAAATATTGTGAAAATAAAGTACATATATGTACCAAATAAAGTATCTTCGATGCGTAACAGAATTTCGTATTTCAGAAGATATAAATACTTTTCTTGGGAAAAATAATGTAACGAGATGTCGCGGACGATACCTTACTAATAGTTTGAGCGGCGCAATTTAAAATGCCAAAAGCGTGCGGAAACGAGGTGCTCGAAGCACTTAAAACATGGGCGAATAACACAAAATTGTGATTCAATGCCAAAAAGACCTAGGCAATATTTTTTGGCATGCGACCTGAGCAAAAAAGGCCGACTTTCTTACTAAACGGCGAGCGCGTCTAGTGCAAGGATTGCATTCAGTACCTTGAAGTAGAGATTGACGATCGGTTATAGAGAAAAACTTAATTACGCGTGGTTTGTGACAAGGGAAAACATATACTCTACATATACTCTACATTATTACCCCTGGCCACGTATCGGCCCATAAGCTTGTTACCAGTACTATCAAAGATATTTGAAAAGTTACTACTACAAAGACTTAAGCCAGTACTGGAAGAAAAAAAGCTCATACCCAACCACCAATTCGGGTTTAGAAACCAACACAGCACAACGGAACAAATACATAGAATTTTTAAAAAAATAACAGAAAAAGTACTGGTATGCTGTGTTCTTAAACATCAAACAAGCGTTTGATAAAGTGTGGCACCAGGGACTACGATATAAACTGAAAAAGACATTACCACATCCCTATTACGAAATCCTCACATCGTATCTAAAAGGCAGATGGTTTCTGGTCAAGCGGCATAAAGATTAAATCAGATCTATACCCGCTGCTTCTGAAGTACCTCAAGGTAGTGTGCTTGGCCCAATATTGTACAGGATGTATATAGCCGACCTACCCACAACTAACGTAACTACTACTGCCACATTCGCTGATGACACAATACTAGCTTCGGACAGTAACCCGATAGTCGCAACTGAAAAACTGCAGTACAACCTAACACAAATCGAAGATTCGATTAGAAAGAGGAAAATCCAAGTTAACAACTTTAAATCATCGCATGTTACGTTTACGTTGAGAAAAGGTCCATGTCCACCGGTAATACTTAATAATGCTCCAATCCCCCAAACGGAAGACGTGAAATATCTTGGTATGCACCTGGACCGACGCTTGACATGGCGCAAACACATATTCACAAAAAGAAAACACCTCGCTATTAAATTCAAGCAGATGTACTGGATATTGGGCAGAAAATCACAGCTAACAATGGAAAATAAAATCCTCCTCTACAAGGCTGTTATTCGACCTATCTGGACGTACGGAATTCAACTGTGGGCTACTGCTAGTGAATCCAACATTGAAACAAAATAAAGTGCTGAGGTGTATTGTCAATGCTCAACGGTATGTGCCAAACTATGTAATACAAACGGACCTAAACATAGAGTCAGTGCGTGAGGTAATCAAAAATTACAGTATTAAATATGAAAGTAGATTCACAGTGCACCCAAATGAACTAGCCATCGAACTATCACACAGTAATGACACTAGACGGTTAAAAAGATTCAAACCCATGGACCTGTCCACTAGCTTTGATTAAATTTACATTGTCGCATGAGAATAATGTATTGGCTTTAAATTACACAATTAGGTAGATAATTTCTATAAAATACAACTATCACTGGATTGTTCTAGGCAAGTCTTATTATGTACATAAGTTTAAGAAAAAAGACACAACATTTACTTATTGTTTGCGTGTAACAGATTGTAAATATAATATGTAAAATTAAAATAAAAAAAATTATTACCCCTTGTAAAATGTATAATTCCTCCTTACGCAGGTAGAATGGATACAGTTAGTTTTAAACATGAAATCTGACCAACCAGTCTGGATGAGTATGTAAACAACTAACAGATCCTTACCCTTTATCGGAAGAACCTTCTAATGCTCAATCAGGTTTAACTTTGCATTCAATTTCTTCTTTTGAAACCTCCAGGGTAGGCTATGACGCTGGACAACAAGACAATGCATCTGCATTCCTATGACCCTTGGTGTTACGATACTCGATATCGTAACAGGTACAAGGACCAGTGCTGTAAGCGCATAGCGACGTACGGTTGCAGGTTACTTTTATTTCCAAAGATGACCAGCAGGAGACAATGATCCGTAATCAAGGTAAATTTTCGACCGCATAGGTACTTAAAGGATTTTTTGACCCCAATGATAAGGTTTATTTTTCAATATGAGTGTAGCGCTTTTCCGTTTCACACAGGATTTTGAAGACATACTCTATAAGATATTCCTGGCCATCTGGGTAAGGATGGAATAAAACAATTCCAATTTCACTAAACGTTCCGTTGCACGATATTCCAAAGGAAACGGTTGGATCGTAGTGAACAAGTACTTCTGCCGACAAAAGCATCGATTTAACATGTTTAAATGCTTTTTGCCATTTTGATGATCTATTGCAGTTTGCTTCTTTCCATGTAAAATTGTAGGGGTTCGCTTCAACCTTCTTTCAATTGACGTGGATCTTTCCCTTGGATACAACATAACTCAAATACTCAATGTTCCGTTGTAAAAATTTACATTTATCCTTGGTCAAACAATAAATTTTCGCATGCGACTGAAGATAGCTTTCAGCGTCTGAAGGTAATATTGGTCTGACTGGCCACTGCACAATCCATCGTCAATGTAGGACCTGGATATTGAAATCCCTTCTATGAATTTATCAATAAACTCCTAGAATATGAGGCGATGCCCTGCGGTATCGGTACAGACCTTGATGTGTGCTAATACGAGAAATTTCTTGCTGGTTTCCTGCACTTGCAGTTGATGGTAAGTGTTGACTCCATCCAACTCGAAAACTTGTCTCCTTCACCAATTGACAAAAACAACTCCTCTGATCTTGCCAACGGATATAGAGTGTAAAGTGTAAAGTTGACTCTTCACTGTTGACTTGAATTCACCCATAATTCAGAGTTTTTCATTGGTTATGCCCATTTAATAGATTTGATGTGTTTGGTAACCCCAGACTGGTCTATTTCTGCAAGCTCCAGATTAATTTTTCCACGTAATGCAAAAGGCATAGGACAAGCCTTCAAAAACTTTGGTGTTATGTTGTTTGAACCAGATTTTAGCTATAAATCCGTCAATTCTGCTGGCAGAAGATTATCATACTCCTTTAAGAGAGCTGCAGTGTGAGGTTTCTACTGCTTTCTGTAGTCTTCTTATCGTCGTAGAGAGGAAAAGCTTGAATATCCGCATTAGATCACAACCGAATAAGAACTCGTGTTTTACCACTGAAATGCGGTGTTGACTTTTATTTGCACTTTAACTTCCATAAGAGGATCCCTGGTGGCTTCAAAAGTTTTGGAGAACCATTTTCTTTCCAAAAACCTTCATTGAACATTTCATTTCCACAACCACTGTCGTGTTTTATTTGATGAGGATGACCGTATATTTAACATTCAGTATTATGGGTGGATTTTCAGTAGACGGTTGTACTTGGTAGACAGAACGGTTATTTACAATTTTACTGTGGTGTGTGACTTTGAACTACAGTTTGTACAAGACTTGGACTAGCCCTTGGATTAGGTAGACATTTTATTTTCACCAGTGAAACTGTTGTTGAAGGAGTTGGGGAGGTTTTTTCCTAGATTTGAAAGCTTTTCTCAACTTGAAGGTAGTCTTGTGGACTGTCTGCACTTGTGTGAGGACCTTGAATTAGCTATTACACATGAGTGGTGCACTGAACTAGGTAGCCTCGTGTGCAAGTGCAACTTGCACCACTTCTCCAGTTTAACATTGTCGTCCTTTCCAAAACAGGATTTCTGTGTTCATATGCTGGTGCCTTCGGTGCGGGCTTAAAATGCGCCTCTGGGACTGCGACAAGAAGGGATTGGAGACTGGGTTATCTGGTTCTACCAAGTTAGATGGTGGAAAAGGTGGCTATCCCTGTACTGAAGAGAAAGATAGTCCGACATCGATTTGCTTCTGTTTTCCGATTATCGCATTGACCACTAAAAAACTGTGGAAGACCTTGACCTAAATTTCAAAGTCATCGAACGTTGACTCAAAACTCCTTAATGCTCCTATAACTGACATTCTGAATTACCGCAAACTGACACTAAAAAAATTGTTAGTCGATCATACTCTTAGAGGCTTAATTTTTAATTCGAACGATGATAAGAATACCTATTTTTAAATCCTACGCGGCACAGCCCATCTTCTCGTATTTCGGATCCCACCCTTGTCCCTAAAATTGCGTAGTGTATGCCGTAAATTAGCGTTTAACGTAGACGTCGTATTTATAACACCACACACTAGCATACTTTTTGTAAAACTAAATTTCAATTTTATGTACAGTTCAATAACACGTGCCATTTCAAACTAAATTAAATTCTGTCTACCGAATGATCCCGCTCTCCACCGCGTATTATACCCATGACCCCACGCTGCAACGCACAGCGTGCTCTACACACCAATACTATAGTTCCATTAATGTTAACACCCCATTGTGAAGACAAAATATATACTAATACTGGCAAAACAAAAGTTGCAATAAATTACTTTGACCAATAATGTACTTTTATGTTTTTCTAAATTTGTTAGAAATAAATTTATCAAAACATCCTCCTAAAGATGTCAAAAGAAGACCAGGGGCTTTGAAAACTTATGTTGAGTAAATTGACAAGCTTTTGCGCCTACAAAGAAAGTAATTTTTAAAAATGTATAAAGGCCAGGTTCTCATCAAGAAGTTTCAAAAAATTGAATTTAATTTTTTTGCATTTTTTCATAGCTAATTATCCGTAGAATATATTCCCAAAACTATTTGTAAAAAATTATTTTTTTAAAAAGTTATAGCGAAAAAGTAACGCGTGTTTTCCGTAATATTTTTGAATTTCCCACCTTTACGACCATACCATGGGTGACCATGGTAAATATAGATACCTCTAGTGTCACCATATGTCAGAATATATGCTACTACTTTATATATGTGCTTCTATATATACTAATATCAACGATTATAGCTTGTAGTGTTAGTCGACCACGTGCTCCGAATACAAGCAGTTCGTGTACCGAAAACTTAAAACGCGTTTTTCTCGAAACCACGTTTTTCAAACTGGGCGGCACGATATCTCAAAAACTACTGAATATATCGCTAAATATTTTTTTCATTTCAAAGTAGATGTAAGTCACTGGAGGATGAACCTAAAAAATAATTAAATTTATTATTATTTATATTTTTACAGCAATTTGAAGAGTAAAAAAAAGCGCGAAAACGCGACACTAAACTTTGCATGTCCGCCATTTTTTCAATTTTTTACTTTTTGTTGGTTTTATAGGTTCATCCTCCAACAAATGTAATATATTTCATAAACATTTTTGGATTTCTTATTTCAGATGATAGGAACGAGCGCTAGAGTGCCGCCCGCTTGGATACTTTTTTTTTGGGGCTGCCACGTTTCAGTACAAATAAACAATAATTTTTACATTATTTTTCAATATAAAAAATGTTTTCCCATACTTTAAGACCTATTAAATAAGTACCAAAAACATAAAGTTCCTCATTTATTTTTTTCCATAAAAATTCGAGAATATCGAGAGTCATTTTTGGGTCGCTAGATGAGAACCTGGCCTAAAGGGAAGAGTTGGTAACATTGCCATATATCAAATGAGAGTGAAACCTATTAAGGTCGTTGTGCTTATTGTGATCCAAAGAAAAATCGATCAGCATATACATTACTCGTATATACACCACTTTTGTATGTATATTAAGAGTGCTGCGAAAATGTTGAATAATTTTATAAAAGTTTAATTTTTGACATAGTATAAGCTCATAAGTGCAGGAAAGCTGACTGATAAAAATTACATGTATGAAAACAAAAAAACCCAAAGTATTGATATCTTAGTGTTACTACATTAATAAAGCGCTACTTTGTGGAGCGCTATAAGTTAAATGATGTCGTTATTATACATCAATGAGAGTGTTACATCTGAATTTCATTTAGCAATACATATATAAGCTTCTCTACAGAAGCATTTTTAACAAAAATCTTGCTGATTATTGGTTTTATTTACTACGTCTAACATCAACTGTATCACAACAAATAAACTAATTGCACAGGTGATTAAGAACGTAATAAGCATTACCATATTAATTTTTTATTTGAAATTCAATCTTGCTTCTTTTAAAATCAACAAACTCTAAGAATATTTTATCCCTATAAATTTAAATTAATTTAAAAGACGTTTTGTGAAGAGCAATAAATTTTGTAAACACTAGCTTTATATTACCAGAAAAAGAGAAAATTATTCTTATGATGAAATTATTTATTTGATTTTTTAGATCACTTTAGTTTTATTTCAGTTGTAACTATTATTAATGGGATTTGATTTGAAGTTAACTGTTTAAACTAGAAGAAAATGAAAAACCAAATTTCACTAGTGTGGAAATCCAATAATATACTTTTCTGGAATTTCCGGAGAGTGCTTGTGGCAAAATGTAGGGTACCAAAGCCATGTTTGAAGTTAAAATAAAATTTAAAGATACTTTATTGATGCAATAGGAAGGGAATAAAAAAAGCAACCAAAAGCGTCTGCAGACGGTAGCAAATGGATTAATATACTAAGTGCGTTGCACCTGAGAACGACGACAGCTGAATCACGCGCTTTCTGAAAAGATAATAGCTATTCGATTCTTACTTTAAAACTAATTTGAATATAAATTTTAATAATATTAGATTTAATATTGGCTAACACAACTATATATGTATATTTCTGGTTTATACTACATCTTCTACGCTAAAGAAATAATTAAGAGCAGCAAATTCTTGTGCAGATTAAAAATTATGATATTTTAAGTATACATTTTTTATTTTCGAATTATTTTGCCTTCTAAATTTAAAAATTGAAAATAAAGAGAACTGCATACGAAATGTAGGAATCGATAATCTGTAATATCCAAATATTATCGTCATTCTCAATTAAATTTACTTCCAAGTTTCATTGAGTTAAATTAGGTGTTTTGCTGTTTACAATGTTCTGTTAAATAGAAGAGTCGGCTGAATACTGAGTATCGATTGGCATCTTTCGGCTTTAACAGTGGACTCAATTAACTTGGTTGCGTTAATCCGATGTCTGTGTCTTTTGTGGTTATTTTGTTTTGCGCACTAAATCGACTACAAACCTCTTACGAGTTTTTTTGCTAATATAATTAAGGTTCTGGAAATTCTAGCTTTCCCGCATCTTTACGTTGCGTATGTCTAGTCGCCAATAATTTTCCAACATGTAATGGTTATGATGTGATTGATATATTGAGTTTTATTTGTTGTTATTCAAAATTATTCAGCATTTTGACATTCGAGGCCGCTGAGCATTTTATAAACTTAATTGTTCGTTTAAACTCCGCGAATGCCATCAGTCGTGCACGCGTACAATTAATTGGTTGCATGCGATGTCACCTCGCTAGGAGGCAAACATTTACGTCCACTTGTATTCGCATCCGGCAAGCATTTAATGGGTTGTGTCTAGAAACAAACACTCACATTGTAAAAGCAATGAAAAACTAACGGATCGTAAGCCCTTCTACCAACAATGGATTTACTTTAAATGTCACTAGCTACCTGGGATTATAGTTTTTGTTGTAAATACTCCCGTGACATTCAAAAAGCAGACACTACTTATTTTTTTACGGTTTCTATTATTCGTGTATTTCGTCAATATGATTTCTATTTATCCTCTTTTATATTTAATACGTAGCTCAATCTGTACAAAGTGCAGGCGAAACTCGTTCTTAATTCTAAACAACATGGGCCGCGGCGCTCGCGGCGGCCAACGCAATGCGATTCATTTCGCAGACACTATCGCCCACATATTGGATGAATAATGCAAGAAGTTTGGAAGTACACCGGCGTTGAACGGCGAATTTTTAAAACGCTCAAAAACTAAGTTTGGGCGTGCACGGTGATTTATTCCGCGCCGGAACTCATTTGAATGTTGAAACAAATGCAGTTAGTTGAAGTGCAGGCAAGTTCTGCCGGGGCGAAACTGCGCCTGCAACTGGGAAACGGAAAACTGGAAGCGGAAATATAAATAGCAATATTGGGAACCCAATCTTCGCAGCCGTGTCCTTGCAAAAAGTTCTTTGTATTGTTTTGAAGTTGTATTTTTCAGATACAAATTGTTTCAAACAAAAACTAAGGGAACAGGAAAAATTAAATATTTAATTTGAAAGATTAATAAGTGATAATTAAACAACCAAATCAAAGCGGCTTAGTTCTATTCATAATTAACTGTCATTAATTTTCAATTAAATTTGAGCTTTTAAATAATACTTTATTAATTTAGCTTGATTTTGCTCTTAGTCTATTTTAGAAATTTTATTAGCTGAATTGTGGTTGCACTCTTGGGGAAGTTGTCGGACTATAAACTATGTTAATAGAACTCAAATTCGGATAAATCAATAAGCTATAATAGAAAATACGTACTTGGATTGTAGTAACATTGGCAACTTGTAATAAAGTTTACGCTTCAAAATACCTTTCAAAAGTCCTTTCCTTTATTCTACATTATATCACAGCGTTAGACCTACTAATCAAGCTAATAGAAACGCACATACATAAAGAAAATTATGTGTATCCGTTATTATAAGGAAACAAATTAAAACTACAAATAGACGGTGTAGAAAATTACAAAAAAAATACATGACGTACTTGATGCATACAAAGTAGTAAAACACACGTACACTTTAGAGGAGTAAAAAGAGATACAGAGTGGTGTTACCCACTTATTAAAATACGAAGGCCACGAGATTATTATCATCATGAATGTAACAAACAGAGAAAATAAACAAAACAAAAGTCAATAGCAAGGACATTTTTTAAATTAAACATTTGGGAAATCCTTTCATACAGTTCAAAGAAAAAACCACAAATTCAGCAATGCAGAAACTGTCAATGCTACAGTCATATAAGAAACAGATACACGCGTCCCGCGCGCTGCGTTAACTGCGCCGGAATGCATGATTATAGTTTCTGTTCAAAAAATAAAAAATATGATAAACCAGCTACGTGCGTTTTATGTAAAGGTGAACATCCTGCGAACTAAAAAAGATGGAAAGTGTATTTTCACATAATATCCCGACGTCATCCAAACCACCCCCAACTTGTCAACTCACCGCGTACTCAATCAACATCTCACTCAACACAACAAAACCAACCATTACCCGCACGTCCAATACGACAGTCCGTAACATATGCAACCATAACCGTCAACAAACAAAATAACACCCCACCGTTCAGTGTCGTACCTCAGTATTTCATTCATGGACAATCAACAACTTAACAAACAAACGACCTTATCTCAGTTATAATGGAAATGCAACAAATCACCCAAGCCCAACAGCAAACTACAAATGAGCTTACTAATCAAATGAAACTCCTAAGAGAAAAATTAAGTTTTAAAAATGGCTCAAATGTATAAAATTGCTTTATGGAACGCCAATGGTTTATCTAACCGCAGACAAAAGATCGAAATATTCCTCAAACTTAGCAACATAGATATGCTTATCTCAGAAACACACTTTTCTGGTTAAATCTTTTTTAAAACACATGCAAGTGGCAGCTCAGTCATTCAAATTAGAAAAGAAATTGCGCACTATTAACTTCGAAAAAGATTTCCTACAAGCAACAACTATCATGATAGAAGACTGGAACGGACCACTGGCGGTTTCTGCTGCCTACTGTCCACCGAACTACCCCTAAAATAAAGAGGAATTCATTAATTATTTTCGTTCACTGGGTAACCGTACAAGAACTCTATTTATGTCACCTCTCAACCTACGAACCAACATACTGGCCCACCAACCCAACGAAAAAGCCGGACCTACTTGACTTCGTAGTTAGACATCGTACCAGGTTACCTCACAATTAAATCTATCTTCAGATCATTCTCCCGTTATTGCAACAGTAAATAATTCCATCAGCGAAAAGGCTTTCTCACCTAAACTTTTTAACAAAAATATCGACTGAAGAACCAACTAGAGCTGAAGATCTAGGGCTAGCTGTATTACATTTTACTACAGTAATTTAGGAATTCTTATGGGAAGCTACTCTAAAAGCATCAAGGAACAATGATATATATTAATAAATAAATAAATAAATAAATATATATATATATATATATATATATATATATATATATATATAGCCAGGAATAAAAGAAAATTTTATGATAAGCGACGATGGAGAGGTAGAAAATAGAATTTTAATTTTTGAAAGAGAGCTGGTTGCAGCATTTACATAATGCCAATACATGGTATGCTAATGGTACCTTCGCAATAGCACCGAGGCTATATTCCCAAATTTACTTTGTTATGGCAACAATATATGGAGGAGTGCTTCCTATATTGTATGCTTTGTTACCTAACAAGCAGCGTATTACATATAGACGTATGTTCGAACTAATTAAAACACTAATGCCAAATTTAAGTCCAGCATCTATCATTTGTGATTATAAATATGCAGCTTTTAGTGCCATGAAAGATTGCTTTCCAGAAGTAAATGTAAAAGGTTGCTTCTTCCATTGATCATAAAATATGAGGAAGCATTTAGCTCAGATTGGTGTTATTCGTCAATACAACAATGATGCTGAATTTGCATTACGAGCTAATGTTTCGTCCAACAATGTGAAATTTATACCAAAGAACAATAGATGGAGAAGATCGTACCAATAATCATACAGAGGCAACTAATCGCCAATTGCTTTGTGAATAAGGCATGCGATGGAATTAGCGATGGATTGCGAAAAGTACAGAAAGAACGAGACACTTATTTTGAGTAATTTATCGCCGAACATTTACTACCGACGAAGCTGAAAAAATACCGTGACGCTTGATGGACGCATTCGAAGAATTGTCTTATATTATGGAAACAGGGAACCTCTAGATTATTTACGTGGCCTAGCACACAATTACCAAATGACTCGATAATCTTATTTTTCTATTTCCTTTCGTATGTATATGAAGTATTCCTTTAATTTAAAATTGTAATAGTAAATTTCTTGGTTTTATTTGCATTGCAAGTTTTATTTATTCTTTCTTATTATTGTTTTACAAAGCCATAGTAACATTAATGCAAAAAATAAATTAAGATCAGCCCCGTAGAACCGGCTGACGTCGAATCGGCTGGCGTCGAACCGGCTGGCGTAGAACAGTCTCGGCGTAAAAAAGGGCGACGATGAACTGGCGGCGAAGAACCGGCGGCGTAGAAACGTCCTATACTCCGCTCAACGGTAAAACAAATTCACAGGATTATTTATATCATTAACCAAGCATTTGAAGATAAGCAATATTGCACTACTGCAATCTTAGACAACAGCCAAGCATTTGTTAGAGTATGGTACGATATTCAAGCCAAAAAGATCACTTCCCCACAATTATTTTGTTACTCTAAATCCTTTCTATCAGAAAGGTTCTTCCAAGTTAAACAAGGTCATGAAATGACAGACCTGTATCTAATTAAATCCGGTATTTTCTGCAAGGAATTATATTAAACTCAATGTTTTACCTGCTGCTCACAGCCAATTTTCTGAAAGATAATCATTCTACTACCGCTACTTTTGCCGACGACAAAGCAGTCTTAGCAAAACATAATGACTCAGCAATCTCAGCCGTATTTCTTCAACAAAACTTATATGAAGTAGAAAAATAGGCGCAAAAATGGAAAGTTAAAATCAATGACGCGAAATCTGTGTTTATTACCTTTACAAAATGCAGAGGAAACATACCATCAGTTACTATAAATAATGCTCTACTTGGGCAAGTTCAAAAAGTAAAATACTTAGAATTACACCTGGATAAAGGGTTGATGTGGAGAAGTCACATTTGGAATAAACGGAAATAGATGGGTCTCAAATTCCGTAAGCATTACTGGCTGTTAAACCGCTAGTCCAAACTATCGATTACAAAGTACGAGTTTACAAAGTTGAGTTTAAACCTATATGGTCTTACGATCTTCAGCTTTCAGGCGCCGTTGCCACCTCATCGATAGAATCTGTAAAAAACTTTCAAAACAAAGTGCTACACCTTATACGCAATGCGCCCTACTTTGTTAGAAACGCCGACATCTTAAATGATCTAAAAGTAAATTCAGAGCGATTAAATGTGTAAGTGCAGTCCTAAATATTTAGGCAGGCTATTCAGCCATCCAAATGCCTATGCAGTTAACCTGCTTAATAATCTTAATATACTAAATCGTGTATATACTAAAACGATTTAAACCACTAGACATCCTACAGGTTTTAGTGTCTCTGATTCTAGTGTAACTTAAAACATCGGTGTTTCAGCAAGTCACAACACAGAAGTAATCGTTGGAATACCTCTCCCATGAGAGATGTGTGTCACCAAATTTTATGCAATTATTTGGGGAAACGGAAACTTAATGCAAAAACAGCCTTTCAAACATTGATAGAAAAACACAAAAGAGCAGACGAACAATTGCTGCTAAATTGTTGAAAACACCCCCGTAAAAAATACAGCTAAAAGGGTAGAAAAATTTTTATAAAAAATTTTGAAGTTACTTATAAAGCAATAATAAACAGAAAAAGATTTAAGTATCTATTAGAGTACTAGCAATTTTACGACAAAATGACTCTCCGGAAAAATAAGGGAACATTCCGCCAGATGCACAAACAAAAAGTTTTTAAAGAATTATCTGATTATTTTTTATTATGATAGAAGGATCTATGACAATTATGTGAAACAAAATATCGACCAAATGCTCGCCACGGTTTCGGTGGCATACCTCTATCCGATGGTCCATATTTTCAATGACTCTGAGACATAATTGAGGTTCAAAGTCGTTAATGTGCCGAATTATCTCATCCTTTAGCTCTTGAATTGTTCTTGGCTTATTGTCGTACACTTTTTCTTTTAAATATCCACAAAGAAAAAAGTCCAACGGTGTCAAATCACATGATCGTGGCGGCCAATAAACATCGCCACGACGTGAGATAACACGGCCATTGAATTTCTCGCGCAAAAGAGCCATTGTTTCGTTGGCTGTGTGGCAAGTGGCACCATCTTGTTGGAACCGCATATCGTCCAGGTCCATATCCTCAATTTCTGGTCACAAGAAGTCCGTTATCATCTCGCGATAGCGAACACCATTCACGGTAACTGTTTGGCCGACCTCATTTTCGAAGAAGTACGGCCCGATGACGCCGCCAGCCCATAAACCGCCCACACAGTCACTCTGTGTGGATACATCGGCTTTTCAACAATCACTCGTGGATTCTCATTTGCCCAAATGCGGCAATTCTGCTTGTTAACGAATCCACTGAGGTGAAAGTGTGCCTCGTCGCTGAAGATGATTTTCTTTGTAAAGTCATCATTCACTTCTATCTGTTCAACCAACCATTCGGCGTATTGACGACGCTTGAAAAGGTCAGTAGGCTTTAGCTCTTGAGTGAATTGAACCGTGTAAGCGTGTAAATTCAAATCTTTATTCAAAATTCGCATTAGTGATGTTCCTGAGATGTTCAATTGTTGGGCACGACGACGAGTCGAGGTTGACGGCTCTTCTGCCACACTATCGCTAACAACAGCAATTTTTTTCGCAGAACGAACTTGGCGAGCTTGCATAGGTGTTTTCACATTTCCTACAGACCCGGTTTGCTGAAATTTGCGCACAATTCTCCCGATTGTGGACACATTTCGTCGATTATGCTGACCAAAAAAATCACGAAGTGCACGAAATCCATTTTGATTTGAACGCCCATTTTCGTAAAAGGCTTCAACAATCTTAACGCGCTGCTCAATTGTGTACCTCTTCATGGTTGAATTTGTCAAACACGGAAACAAAGAAATGTCAAATTAAGTTGGGCAAAAAACTTGACGTTAAGGTGTGACTCACAATTAACATCGTGCATTATGGTTGGACTACCCTTTATATATTTCCCGAACTGCACATTGTATGTAAATAAATCACATAACATATTAAGAAGAATGACATGCAACAGCGTTGGTTGTGAACATCAGTTGACAATGAGATAGCTACAATGTAACACAAGTATTTTTTTGCATTCGTGAGTTTAGTAAAACAAAGTCTACTACTGCGGTGCAATGTGAGTTTGTTGTTAAAATTATCAATTTGATCAAACTGTCTGTTTGTGTAAGACTGTTTGTATCGGAGGAGAATGTGGAACAAATCGAGAAATTTGAGAGCGTGGCGCAATGAAGACAACCCTTATAATAAGCAAAGAACTTCTACTGCCCCAAACAACATTGAAACATGAGAGGAACTCTCCAAAACTTAATAACTACAAAGTTGAGTCGTCATTTTAAATCACCCTGTATAACATGAGTACGTAGTGTAACGAAATTAACTACTCTCGTATATCACTATTCTACTATTTCTAAAATACTCCATATTGTAACATTCTTATTCTTAACTGTAGTGAATAAAATACTTCAATTTATTAAAACTACTTTTCAAATTGACTTACAGAAAATTGAATTGCATATGTACACTACACAAGAATCTACTAATGTAAAATTTCACTGTTTTTATTTATAATACAATTTATATTGCACTAGTATGGTTCCGTTATTTTATTACTCTTGATTGCATCGCTGCGTGATGTTTATGCAATTATAAGTGCACAAGCAGTGCAACCCCACGTAAAGCATTATATTCGCCACTCACCAGTGACGCCTCGGCGGCAAAAAAACGCGACCCTGGTATTAGTCATGGTCATCGTAAGACCATAGTATTCTTATGGCGTTCGAAAATTTGCTGCAATATAATGGTACACTAATCAGAGTGGTTCCGTGGTTGAAGGGTGGGCTGCGGTACCGACAGACCCGGGCTCATCAGCCTACTCAGTCACTAAAAATAATTAAGTACCTGCGCTCGCTCGAGCAAGGGATAATAGTGGCAGTCGTCTAAGGCGCGGTGCTTGTCACATATAAGTCTTAACCTCTTTGTTCGCAAGACGTACTCCTACGCGGGACGTTAGAGCTTTACCATTACTATTACCATAATGATAAACTACAGTTTTTTCAGCTATTTAAATGTTATTACTAGGAGTTAATAAGTACTTGAGAATTATTGTATAAATATTGCTTTTATCTACATTTTTTTTTATTTCAATTAGGAACATACAGTCACATAAACAGATATTGCTACATAAATTTAGAGTAATTTAAAACCTAGAGTTCCCTAGTAATAATACAGGCATACGTGAATTAGTACTTAGTAGTAAATACAGTTATATTTATATCTTTTATGTATCTGTTCGTGGTTACAATATTTACTTAAAGTATAATTACTTAAAAATACATAAAGTTGAAAGTTTAAATTTAAACTTCTAAAAGTAATTTATTTATTAAAGTTTTAAATTTTACTAAAGAGCTATTAAACAGATCAACATTATTTAACCTATTATTGTGAAGTCTACATGCACGTCTAATGAAACTGTTTTTAGCATAACATGTTTTACTGCTAGCAATAGAAAAAAGATTCTTTTTACAGCAATTCCTTTCCTGTTTATGGGGTATGTTAACAAGATGTTTTGTAATAAGGCGGGTACATCAACAAAGTTGTTTATTATTTTATAAAGAAACATAGCGTCAGCACATTCACGTCTACATTTCAGTGAGGGTAGTCTATGCGTTTTAAGAGAGGTTTCGTAATCCAAATAGTAATTTCCTGTTCTATATTCTAAAGCTTTTATAAATTTCTTTTGCAATCTCTCAATTCTATTAGAATGAATTTCAAACCAAGCAAGCAAATTCCAATCTACTACGAACATAACTATTGTATAAAAGTATATATGTAAAAGAGCTCTTAAAAGACTTACTTACTCTTAATATGAAACCCAATTGTTTATAGGCTTTACATAAAATATTGTCAATATGAGGCACAAAAGATAACTTAGCGTCCATTAAAACACCTAAATCACGAACTTCTGTCACTTTATTAAGATCCTTATTGTAAAGTTTATACGAATACTGAATAGGTTGCTTTTTCGGGTGAAAGTAATAAAACAGCACTTATCTAGATTCAGAAAAAGGTTATTATTCGTGCAGAAGGATTCTAAGCTGCTGTAATAGACAACAATCATCGACACTACGAATAAGCCTGAAGATTTTAGTGTCGTCCGCATAAAGTAATACATTTGAATGCGCTATGCTTTTCGTGATGTCGTTGATGTAAAGTGTAAATAATAGAGGACCTAAATGGGACCCTTGAGGTACTCCAGAACTAATACCTTTATATTGCGACGAAAATCCTCCCAGTACTACAGCCTGATATCTGTTTTCGATGTATGATTTTATCCATCTTAATAAGTCACCGTGTATACCGAGCCCCCAAAGCTTCAACAATAATGTGTTGTGACAAATTTTATTGAAAGCCTTGGCAAAATCAGTATACACGGCGTCCACCTGACAGCCGTTATCCATAGCAAGAATGAACTCAGTAAAACTCAGAAGGTTAGTTTCAACACTACGACCATTAAAAAAGCCATGTTGGTGGGATGTAATAAAACAACGAAGGGCACTGAATAATTGACTGGTAAGTATCTTTTCTAATATTTTACCAAACTGGCATAACTTGGAAATAGGCCGGTACTTCTCTATGTTTTGCGTAATAGACACTTTAGGTATCGGAGTAATCCAAGCTCTCTTCCAAATTTTTGGTACACATCCTTCAGAAATTGACTTTTTATAAAGCAATGTTAGGGGCAACGTCAAAGTAGAATAACATTTGCTAATTAGTACTGGATGCACACCGTCAGGCCCTGCACCCTTGTTAATGTCATTATGCTTAATGAACTTTTTGACAATTTCTTCTGTTATATCTATGCTGCTAATGTCTGTTACCCAATTCAAAGGAGATTCCAGCTCTTTAATATTTATAACTGTTGGATCGGCTTCCTCAAACACAGAATGAAAATGAACATTGAAAAATTCGCATATTTGCTGTCCGTCAGTAGCGCACGCACCTTTGTAGTACATAGTTTGCGGCAGACCATCGTTAGAGAAGACCGATTTCACAAAAGTACAGAAAAACTTGGGATGAGTCTTAATTTTTTCTTCTGAATATTTAATAAATGTTTGATAACATTGCCTTTCTATCTTATTTGCCCTTTTTCTGATAATCTTGAAACTATTGTAATCGAGGGGATTTCCGAATATTTTCCAAAGACTATTGTATTTCCGTTTTTCTTTTAATATTTTTATAAGCGGTCTGCTATACCACCGCGGTAAACTATTATTATTAGGGTACACTGTACGAGGGGGAACAAAACGCGAAATTAAATCATCAAGTATGTTATAAAATTTTGATATGCATTGCTCAACATCCAAATTCTTAAAAATTGATTGCCAATTAGTTTGTTTTAATTCATCATTTATTTTCTCAAAATTTGCTCCATGAAAATTATAAAGATATGAAATACAGGGCTTCAGATGCGGTGTATAATTTAACATAAGGTCTATTAAAAGTGATTTATGATAAGGGTCTTCGGGCGTGAGCGGATAACCACAACTAGTAATGCTACAGTCCGTAGACTCGCTGCATATGATTAAATCTAGAATATGGTCGATAGTGTTTTTAATATTATTTGTCTGTATAAAATTCGTAAACGCCAGAAACTCATTAAAGTGATTAACTGCTAAGTTTCCGCCCGGAAGAATTGAGGAATGGAGACAACCGCGTGATGAAATAGAATCCGTCCAGTTTGCTTCATGTAAATTAAAATCGCCCGTTATCAAAAAAACATCATTAGGTTTATCAATTATAATGTGACTAGCGATATCGAAAAAAGAAGTCAAGGCATCACGGTAGCCAGGTCCTCGCGGAAAGTAAACGCATGCAATGTTTAGGTATGAGCGGGCGGGACCACCGCCATTGTCATTGCCATCGGCTCCAACATTCAACGGCACAAAAAACCATGCGCACTCTGCTGCGTAGGCGGGGGGACGCGGGCAGTCCCGGCGCAATGGCAGCAGGCTACGGCGCATCGCTACAAGTAGCCCACCACCCCGCGTCAAACCTCTGTCCGCCATCGATCGATCGGATCGATACACTAAATACCTACCATCAAAATATTCTCTGTCATAAAAATCAGCTGTCAACCAACTCTCACTAATGCTAATAAAATCAAAATCAGACTGTGCGACCTGTGAATAGAACTCTTGCGATTTTGTACGTCACCCGCGTACGTTTTGGTATTAACCTTTAAAATTCATATTAGCCATTTTCAAATGCAACAATTAATAGTAATAAATCACTGCTAGTCTTATTTCGTATTCGTACACAACAAAGGAGCGGTTGCTGTGACTATAACGTTATAACGTCATAATATGAGGATATTAACATTTTAAAAATTTTGCTTGTGATATAATCAAACCACTTCAAAACTGTACGGATTTCGTACAGCTTGTACACGTGTAGTACTAATGGTATGACAATAATAACTACCTGGCAGTAAATACATTCGCTAATTATTGATAGGGTGCGAAGTAGATCACAATGATAAGTTGTTACATTTTGCCTAGTAACCATTTTTTTTAAAATAGTTTACTAATTTCTTCTGTTATTTAATTTTTTATTAAATTATATTGTTTTTATAGCTTCTATTTTGATATCTTACTCATATATTATAATTTCTAAAAAATTTTCAACAAAAACTAGTATGAAAAACCCTTTATAGTTTTGCATCATACAAATAAAAAACTAAAATAAACGTTCTATAGATAATCTACAAACAAAGATATTATCTACTAGTTTTAGTGACTGAACCTGTAACAATTTTTGTTACATTGAAGACAAACTGGAGACCTTGAACAAGCGCATTCTGGGAATAGGCGTCTCGTATAGTTACAAATTGCTTATTCACATGTCAGTGACGTATTTTGGCAATATGGGCTGAGCATACGTATTTCTTGAAGTAATGTTCACGCTGGCACAAGAAAATGCTTACCTGTAAAAATTTATAGCGTCTAGACGTATTTGCGCGCCTAATATCTAAAGGTCGATTGCCAATTTCATATCAATTTTCGATGAAAAAAACTAGGTACTTACATCTATCACATTCTAATAGAACGGCCATAATAAATCATAAGATAAATGAAATTTGGAAAGAATGTAATACTAACAATCTTAAATAAAAAAAAAATTTTTTTGGCGTATAAATTGCGTTATGCCTAGATTGAATGCAACATTTAATAACAATCAGCTATAAAGTGTTTATCTACATATTTAGTCAACTAATTTTCATTCCTTAAAAAAATATTAGTATCAGGTTGAGGAAAAGAATTTTTTTAATCCAAAAAAATTCCATAAAAAATAAAATATTATAAAATGCATTACAGGAAGATAATATATGGGACATTACTTTAGAAATAAAGTATTCTCAAGAATAGAAATAAGGATAAATACGTTAAAACCCTAAATCAAAAAAATATAAAGACAAAAATTAGCAAAAAAATATTTAATAACAAATGTTTTGATAACAAATAAGAAATCTGACTTATAAATTAATTATTAAGTAAAGAAAATAAATGTAATAAATATTATCAATAGATAGAAATTAAAAAAAAATTAAAACTGAGTACCATTTCAAGTAAATGATTCTTGCTAGTGCCTTCAAGCAGACCGAACGTGCGTGCCGAGCTATACCCGAGTTATCACAACGGCGGAGCCGCAGCCGTAGCCTTGCTTAAGGTCAGGCAAATTTATATATTTATTAATTTAATTTCAACGTTTAACTCAAGTGATAAACAACTGTTTCACTTTTAAAGAACCTTCTAGTGAAAGAAAACATCCAGCTAGGTAATCTTTCTTTTTAAATTACCAAAATGCTTCCAGCAGGCAATGGACCTGGCTTTAATTACATATATAACCAACCATATTCACCAAATATACAATGTCAACCTCAATTAAGAGTGCCCAAAAGTTACAAATTCCAAATACGTATCAAACTCAAAGTTTCATAAACAGTCAAACACACCATACAACACACAATCACTTCAATTATCATCAGGGCCCAGTAATTATTCCCCTCCAAATCAAGAACATTTAATCACTTACCAGCCTCAAGGAGCCTATCCAACTAATAATCCCCAACAACTTGTTAGAATGTATTCAACTAGCGACGATGAAATGGAAACCCCTACAACATCGAAAGAAAACTCTTGGCAAACTGTTAAGGCTATGAAACGCAGAAAAATAAGGACGAACGCACAACAAAATGGTGACGAAAATGTTACACAAACCTCCAACAAGTATAGCGTATTAACAAATACAATAGATGACACTCCACAAAGCAACACTACCAACAGCATCACTACAGAATCCTCCTCCGATTTTTGTGTACGGAGTAGTAAATTTTCCAAACATGCTCACCCAAATACGCGATCATTTAGAAGATGAACAATATAGTACAAAGAGCTTAGCCAATAATACAATTAAAATTAACTGTAATACAGTTGATGGATACAGAAAATTAACAAAATACAACAAGGAACAAAACATAATACACCACACATATCAATTAAAGACGGAACGAGCATACCGAATTGTTATCAAACACTCGATGAACACAAATGACATTTCAGAAGAATTAGAAAATAAAGCACATAAAGTTAGAAATATTATAAATGCGAAGCATAGAATAACCAAAGAACCCTTAAACATGTTCTTCATTGACATAGAGCCAGCAGACAATAACAAAGATGTATATAAAATTGAAAGAATACAAAATAGCCTAGTAATAATAGAACCTCCGAATAAAGACAAAAATAATATTGTACAGTGTACGAGGTGCCAACTCTATGGCCACACCAAGACGTATTGCAACAGGCCCTTCGTATGCGTCAAATGCGGTGGAGCACATAATACAATCAACTGCAAAAAAAGCAAAGACACCCCAGCTAGCTGCGCATTATGCGGGCGAGACCACCCAGCCAACTATAAAGGTTGTGATCATTGTCAACAACTAATTCGTAGAAATAATCCACAAAGCAAGACTAGAACCTTCGCACCACAACTATCAAAAATAAATGTTATCCCCAATCTACAAACCAATAATGCAAACACCGCAATGCAAACAGAGTCACTGAATCTTAGTCAACATCATAAATCTTACGCTAATGCAGTAACCAACAACTCCAACCCCCTAAACAATTACAATGAGTCAACACAAATGTTAAACAACGCTCTCCCTCAGTTTTTAAATGAATTCAAAGCCATGTTTAATCAACTCGTTCAACAAAATAGCATGATTCTAAACATGCTTAGCACGCTAATAAATAAACTAGCCTAATTATGGGTAAGGTTCTCAGAGTAGCTCTGTGGAACGCTAATGGCCTAATACAACATAAAGAAGAAATAAAATTGTTCTTATTACATAACCACATAGATGTACTGCTAATAAGTGAAACACACTTCACACAACAGACTTACTTCAAAATACCTCATTATGAACTCTATCATACCAATCACCCAGACGGTACTGCCCATGGAGGTACAGCCATTCTTGTCAAGCAAACAATTCAACACCATGAAGAAATAAAATATCAGGAAGACTTTATCCAAGCCACCACAATCAAGGTACAAACATTCCCATATGAATTGACACTTGCTGCAGTTTATTGCCCACCCGACATAATATCAAAAAGCAGATTTTGACAAATTCTTTCTAACACTAAGTCACAAATTCGTAGCGGGAAGGGACTACAACAGTAAACATACTAGATGGGGCTCACGCTTAACAACAACGAAAGGTAGAGAACTCCTTAAGTCAATGGAGGACAAAAAATACTCATTTATATCAACAGGAACACCAACCTATTGGCCCACCCACGCAAACAAGTTACCAGACCTACTAGACTTCTTCGTCGTAAATGGAATCAATCAGGCATATACTACTGTAATACCCAGTTATGACCTAACTTCCGATCATTCTCCTAACAATTGGGGCATCTATAGTAAACAAGAAGCTCACAACCAGATTACACAACTCTAGAACGGACTGGGCTACATATCGTAATATTCTAAGCGAAACCATAAAATTAAACATTCGACTCAAGGAATGCGAAAACTGAAACAGCTACAGAAGAACTCATAACAAAACTCCAGCAAGCTGCGCAACAAGCTACACCAACCATTTCACAAAAGCAACTAAACATTGACATACCACTGGAAATTAAACCAATGGTCGCAGAAAAACGTCGTGCTAGAGCTAACTGGCAACGAAATCATACACCTGCTGCCAAAAACGCCTACAACCATATGACCAATAAATTAAAAACAAAACTCAAAGAAATCAGAAATGAGAAATTTGAGCTCTATGTATCTCAATTAAATCGAACTGATGATTCTATCTGGAAACCCATCAAACAAGCTAGGAAACCAAAATTCAAAATACCACCAATTAGAAAAGCAACACCGAACCTTGGGCAAAAGCGATAGAGACAAAGTCAGACTCTTCGCTGAACATCTATCCTCAGTCTTTCAACCACTTGATAGCGCACCAGACCAAGAAGTAGAGCGAAGTCTTTCCATCCCTCCTGACATACGTCATGAAATTAAACCCTTTACCCCAAACGAAATAAAATCTGAAATAAATCTGCTAAACCTCAAGAAGACCCCAGGAACTGATCTGATAACTGCCAAAATGCTGCGTGAACTCCCAAAAAAGGGCCTAGTGCTCTTAACTTATATTTACAATGCAATCCTGAGGCTAGGATATTGGCCAAAATGCTTTAAGGCTGCACAAATCATAATGGTCGGAAAACCCGGAAAAGAACCAACCGACGTTACATCCTATCGGTGACCTCAAAGCTGTTAGAAAAACTCATACTTCGTCGAATTAATGAAGACTTACTGCCCCAACATTGGATACCTTCTCATCAGTTTGGGTTTCGACAGGCTCATTCTACCGTGCAACAAGTACACCGCATTACACAAACCATAAATAAAGCACTAGAAAACAAAGAGTACTGTTCACCTGTCTTTCTCGACATTAGTCAAGCATTTGACAAAGTGTGGCACCCCGGATTACTTTTCAAAATTAAGCAAACGTTCCCTTTGGCATATTATAATTTACTAAAATCATATCTAAGCGATAGAACATTTCAGATAAAAATTAATGAAGCAAACATCAGATTACCACCCTATCAACTCAGGCGTTCCACAAGGCAGTGTTCTGGGGCCTTTACTCTATGTCCTATATACATCGGATCTACCAACGACACAATATACAACAATAGGAACATTCGCAGACGACACTGCTATACTGTCCAGACATGAAAATCCTGCAACTGGATCGGCCAACCTACAAAACCACTTAGTACTCCTTCAACAATGGTTACACAGATGGAAAATCAAAGTTAACGAAAACAAGTCGGTACACAACATTTACGCTCAAAAAACAGATATTCCCACCAGTCGTAATAAATAATGCACAAATACCACAACTGGAAAAGGCAAAATATCTAGGCTTACACCTAGAGCATAAGCTAAATTGGAAGGAACACCTCAAGAAGAAAAAAAAACAAATAGATCTAAAAGTAAAGGAACTCAACTGGCTAATTGGAAGACATTCAAAATTATCGCTTGCAAACAAAACCCTAATCTATAAGACTGTTATAAAACCAATCTGGATGTATGGAGTAGAGTTATGGGGCTGTGCATCCAAATCAAACATCGCATTAATCCAACGTACTCAATCAAAAATATTACGTCAGATTACAAATGCGCCGTGGTATGTATCCAACAACACGCTGCATATGGACTTACATCTCCCAACGGTCCAGGAAGTAATCCAGGAGAGAGCTATCAAGTACCATGCAACCCTAGAAACTCACTCAAACCCCTTACTGGAGCAGATGCTGGAACCCAGGGTCAACCAAAGACTAAAGAAACTATGGCCAATAAACCTAGTGTGAGTGTCGTGGTATGGCCAACAAACTCGTGTGTGTGTGTAGTGTATTCCTAATATCTATTAGACTCTAATACTCTCGAAGTACAAAACTGTAATTACGTAGGTTGTATCGTAGGATGCAAGCCTCATCATGTTATTCTTATCGTTAGTATCTATAATGATTGTTAACCATTTAGCTTATAGAATGTAACCTTGTTCTGATTGCTAAATAATTACATAATAAAAAAAAATTCAAGTAAATAGAAAGGTCCATAAATAATAATAACTAAAATAAAAATAAAATTATAAAGTTTATTTTTATTGACAATCTACTCTAGGAGTAATAAACAAATTTGTTGATCGAAAATCAATTCGAGAGGAGAAGACCTCAATTAATGATCCTCCGTAGATAAAATTACTTTATTATTCTGTCCTTGAGTTTTGGGATCCATAAGGTCCTCATATCTTCAGTCGTCTTGGTACTGGGAGATGATTATCTAATTGATTTATTTCGTTATTCTGGTGACCCGAAAGTCTTCGAAATTAGTTGCTGATCATGGAACGAATTTTCTCTTCAATTTAGCGAACGTGTAGATCATCGTTTATGATTTTTTACTTATATAGATGATCTACAATCGTGATTAAGTGCGTTGGATTATTTTAACGGTTTAGTACAACTCCGTAGCTATATCCCATATATCTGTAAAGGTTTGGTGATGTATTTATAAAGAAAATTCTTGTTTCCCAGTGTTAATTTGAACTTGCGGCCCAAAAGCCACTGCATTTATTGTAAATTTAGTTTTATTTGAGTTTTCTTCCACTTAATATGTAGTTTCTAGGTTCAATTTTAAAAGTGATCTGTGTGGATGTGGTAGCATTAACCTTTATACGCTAAGTATTGAATTATTTTTCGAGACTGTCTAGATGAAATTATAGCTTTTACGTGGCTTCTTGTAGATCGTGATACGTAGATAGTACGGAGGTGTCGTCCACAGAAGTGGAAATTAACGTGCTGTTTATTATTGGAACATCGGTGGTAGAACTAAAGTATAATAAAAATGGAGCAAATGCACTACCATGTAGTACGCCACATTTAATGCCATACTTTACGGTTATTTTTTGAAGTTCAATTTAGTTTGAAAGTAGTGCAGAAAAATGTGACTTTAGGATGAGGTAATAATTTGTAAAAATTTGATGTCTCATTATTTTAGTTATAGGTAGTTCTCAAATGCCCTTTTACTGTCAATAAAAGCTTTTTCCCTTTGGCTTTAGAAGCCGAATTGGTATTTGGATAAAATTTCGTGTAAGTTGTTTTCAGTTTCTACCCTTGTAAATAGCAGTTTCTTAAATATTTTGGATAGCGAAGGTAATAAACTCATAAATAGATATAAATGTAGAGAGTTTGTGGGAGTAAATATTTTTTCGAGATGTTCAGTGAAGACGGTGGTCTTTCTCTTGATATATTCTAACCTAGCTGTTATTGTTAATTCTTTGCATTAATATGTATCGTGTATGGTAGACAATAGGAAAATACATACAAATATGAGTTCCAGAATTAAACCTCTTTAAAAATTTATTGAATCTAAAAATTGTATTCATAAGCTGCCAAGTTAAAAAAATATAACAGTCAGCATAGCTACCTCTAAAAATAATGACAATCCTCGGTAAGGTGCAAAATTTTCTCCGATATAACTTGTGCATATAGCTATATTAATCACATTGCGCCGCTGTTGTATTCATTTGATGTTTAAAACGGAATTTTTAAAATTTGTTTTCTTATTATATATGTATATGTATTCGGCCGCGAGCCATCAATACAAATCAAATGCGCGTGTTTTTTTGTGCACTGTGGGCAAGAACAGTGTATCAATTCGTGCGATAATCAGCCAACGGCATTCAAATTAATATTACTTGTATATTTATTAAACCACAATTTCCCGGGGGCTGGAAGGACTCATGATACCCATAAATTCGTTCTAAAAGAGAAAATCTAACCAACTGTAAAAATAAATGCTGAAGCCAAGCACTACACATAGAACTAAAAGCTAGAACAGACTATCCACTATCATCATAACAAATTGTCAATAATAAACAACTTAAACTTTTTTTTAATTTATTATAACTGGCTCTGCAATTTAATATGCAATACACTGCTAAGTTAAAATACAATAGATTAACAATATAATAAGCTAACAGTAAGTATTTAATTTATATAAAAACAGGGAAGAGTTGAGAAATTAGTGAAAAACACATACCTCTATCAAGAGTTTGCAGTTAAATTAAGTCCTGTGGTAATTTACGCTCAAGGCGTGTGTGGATGGTTTTTCCCCCGAGGTTGAACTTGGTAGCACTAGAACATAGAGCTAGGTTTTGGAAGAACTTTACTGTAGTTTTTTGGATAAACTCAGTTATAGTAGGAACAGTTAACTCCCAGTGTATTTGGATATTGCGCTCATACCATGAGCACTTGATAGCAATTCGTAGCACTTTGTTTTGCATTATTTAAAGCTTTTTTAACGATGTTTGTGAAGCATTGCACCGCGTAGGGCAGGCGTAGGTAAGTAGAGATCTAAGGATTCCTTTATAGAAAATGACTACGCATTCCGCACGAAGATTTGACTTCCGGTTGATAAGCGGGTACAGTGCTCCCAATCTGCTATGGCACTCGTGAATTATTTTGTTTATGTGTAATCTCCAGTTCAGCTTAGAGTGAAGATGTACTCCTAAGTACTTGACTGCTTGATCCTTAGAATTCCAGTCTATTTCCTTATTTCTTAGTTGGATTTTTGGGGGAGTGTTATAACGTTTGAGTGTAAACATTTTAGTTTGGCACTTACCAGGGTTGATTTTAATTTTCCATTTTGTGAACCATTCAGATATTATATTTGTGGAGCTTTGAACGAGTTGAATTGCAGTCTCAGGACGGGAACTTCGTACAATTATAGCCGTATCATCAGCGAACATGGCTAGTGTAGAGGGAATTTATGTTGAGATATCGTGAACATACAAATTAAAAAGCGTGGATCCCAAGATACTACCCTGCGGGACTCCCGCCTCTATAGATTTTAAGCTAGATAAGGTTGAATTCACTCTGACTTAGAATGATCTGTTATTGAGAAAGGATTAAATAGCTTTAATTAGGTAGAGTCGAATTTCTATAATTAACAATTTGTAGAGAAGTCCATCATGCCAAACTTTATCGAAGGATCTCTCCAGGTCGATGAATACAACGACTGTGTATTATTTGTTCTCAAATCCTCTTTCTTTCAGTTATCCTAAGCAGTTGATGTGAGGTTGTGTGAGCAGCTCTAAAACCAAATTGATGAGGGGAACAATTTCTTTTGCTGGAGGTTATCTTGTAATCGGGTAAGTATTACCTATATGCACCTATTCCAAGAGCCAAGGTTGGCAGGAGACTAATGGGTCTGTAACTATCCGGATTTTCCTTGGGTTTACAAGCTTTATAGATGGTTAGAATTATCGCGGTTTTCCATGAAGTCGGGAAGTATCCAATGCGTAGACAAGCATTAAAGATTGATGTTAAATATACTAGTGCCTTAGTAGAAAGGTGCTGTAGCATGTCATTAGTGATAAGGTCAAAGCCAGGGGATTTGCGCTTAGGTAGTAGTTCGATGAGAGATTTAATTTCTTCAGGGGAGGTTGGGACTACTTAATTATTAGCTTGTGAATTTAGATTATCAATTGCGCTTTTCACTTGGGTTTCGATGAGTTCATCATGTACCTCATTATTTGAGGTGAACACTTGTACGAGATGTGTTGATAGTATGTCCGCTTTTCTTCTTCAGTGGAGTATTTGTTGTTACGTAAAACCATTGGATAAATTACATTCGGTTGTCTAAGGATCCTTTTGGTGGCGAGCCACATGGAGGGGTCACCCGGTTGTATTGCCTCGAGATAGGAATTGTATTTCTGGATTCTGAGTGTATCTAGTTCGTGCTTAACTATATGATAGTGTTGGTTATTCAAGGTTTTGAGGTAAGGGTTCTCTGCCTTTCCCTTCTATATCTATTCTTCTTTTTTATTAGGTCCAGTATATAAATGGGTGTTCTCATATTATCTGGTGTTTTTCTATGTCTTTAAGGTGTGGATGATTCTTGCATACTTTCTTGTAAGACCGTAGTAAATTTTAAAACAGCATCGTCAATCTCCGAGGGTAGATTTAGAGGACCCGTCAGTCTCATCTTTTGGTTGAAAGTAGTCTCGAACGTGTCCCAGTCTGTCTTGCCACAAGCTAGTCTAGGCGCAGGAGGTATATTTTGAGGTATGCTTTGAAAGTTAATGACGACTGGAAGATGGTCGGAATCGAGTTCGGTATGTACTGTTTGGTACACAGGGGTCAGAATATTTGTGTACAATATAACATCTAAGATATCGGGTTGGTGATCCGGCCGATACGGGTAGTAAGTATATTCATCCGGGGCAGATAAATTGATGGCGTGGTCAGCCATGATGTTATATAGTTTGATTCCATCCGGGTTGGTTGCTCTACATCCCCAGATGGTGTTTTTTGCGTTTAAGTCACTAAGAACTAGAGTCGTTTGTTTGGCGGTTATATTATTTTAAATGGAGAGTTTGATAGCAACAGCTTCAATGTTGTGTAGGTCTTCTAAAAGAAGGAGGTGATGTCTAAGTTTATTTTTAATTATTATTGCTACACCCCCTGATGCGATCACTGCTTCTCTATCTTTCCGATATACATAGTATCCCGGAATTCTAATCCTTTCTGTGCTAACGAAGTGAGTCTCGGTAATACACACAATATCAACGTTGTGCCTTATTAAGAATTCGATAAAGATTGATTGTTGAGATTTGAGACCATTATATTATTTATTAGTGGGGAACTATTTAGATCCATTTGTTAATAATGTAGGAAGTAGTGTTGTTATAAGTGGCGTTAATTTGTCTAAGTGTGGGATTAAGAACTCTACAATTTTCTGGGCTATAATTGTTATGAGATCAGTTGATGCTTGCTGGTCCCTTGTGGGATTGGCGTTTAACTTGAGGGTGGGACGACTACAGGGTTGCGGCTCATTTGTCTGGGTTTCTTGTCTAGTTTGTACTGTTTGAGAGTATGTTCTATTATTTGTTCTAAGGCTTGAATTTCTCGTTTGATTTTGTCGTACATTGTACGAAATAACTACAACCTTTATAGTTAGCCGGGTGCTTTTCTAAGCAGTTCACACATTGAGGGTCGACTCCAGGTCGTTTGGGGCAATCATTAAAGAGATGATCGCCAGTACACTTAACACAGCGTACTTTGGAATGGCAATAATTACGAGTATGGCCATATAATTGGCAACGTTTACATTGAGGGATTTCTTTAGATTTTTTTTTCGTAGCTCCACTTCTACAATACAGTGGAACAGTTTTGTTAAATTGAAAATTTCCTTCTCCTCTTGGGTGTCGCTAAGATCGACTGCGCAAAGTGGGATCTGATATCTATTCTTATTGTAGAATCTGGCTACTTTTTGTACAGGGTACTTTAGCGTAGTTAATTCCTGTTGTATTTCATTTCCTGCGAGAGAAACGCGGAGATTTCGAATAATTACAGATATAAATTATTTACTTCAGGGTTTTTGAACGTGTGGTAGCTTAAGTTATTATCGGTATAATGCTTATTCATTACCCGATAATCGTCCATGCTAGACAGATTTACTCCACTACTGTGGAGAATTCTTTCGTGGCCTTTTCCTTGAGATCAAAAATGATTTCTTGGAAGTTCAATTTATCCGCATTGTGAAGGTAAATTGGCGGGATTTTGATTTGTTTTTCTTTATCTTTGTTATCTTCATCTTGTTGCGAAGTAGATTCAGATGTTTCCATAGAGTTTATTGCTGCGGCGAGTTTTCTTTGATAAATTATTTTATTAGCATTCTCGATTTGTTTTTCAGTTACAAGAAATTTATTTTTGGCTATTAATGTTTCGAGTTCAAATAATTACTTTTTATTTGGTTCAGTTACAGGTGGAGATAGTTCTGAACTGTTTCGTTTACTCAGCTTGATAGAGAACCCCCCCACAGGGGTTCTTGAAGCTGATGGGTATGATTAGCGATCAGAATGTACTTAATTTATGATATACGTTAAAATAGGAATACAAAGTTTACCAGAGGTTGAGGCGGATAACCTTGTGGTTATCACAAATCGAACTTAAACTTTTGAAACTTTACTAGAAAATAGAATTTTACTTATTCTTCCTCACAATATTAATATATTTATAAAATATATAAAAATATTTATTAGAGATCACGAATTTCTAACTACTATTAATGGCAAATATATTTAAATTAACATTATGTCCATTAATGATTAATATAGATTGACCAAATGTTGTAAGAATAGTGGGATACAATTTAAATTTTAAAATCCAACTAATAAGTTTACCCATTTCTATTACTAAAAAGGAAATAGCTAATGAATTATTACAAAAAACTAACTATAACTAGCTTTACGTGTTAAATAAAGGACACATAATTCTTGTGTGTGGCGTTCTATTGACAGGTAAATCAAGTCAAGAAAATTATAAAGTAAAAATTTAAAGATTTTCATACAATTGTCAAGCCTAGATCTGGTAGCGTACCTCAATGTCGTAAATTCCAGCAGAATTGCCATGTTGCAAAAAATAGACGAACCACAAAAACAAACGGGTAAACTGTGGAAAAATTACTGCGTAAATGTTAAATGTAAACGTTAAAATAACACCATTTCCAAAGAACCATCCAACCTCACCAAATAAATAGCGCATCCTCCTTTTCTCTTGATTATAACATCAGAAATTTCGTGAAGAGCTTAATATTATATGTCCAGCGAATACAGATAGTAATAAATCATCATGACATAGCCCTGAACCTCCCCCTTAAACTCAAAAAGATGTGCGCCGAAGCCAGGTTTACAGTGTAGAATTTATAACAATATTTTATATTTACCTCTTTGCATTAAACAGATGAATCAAATTTAAAAACTCACTTTTACAATACATAAATCATTAATAGTGAGCTACAAATGAAATCGTCACTTCTAATCACAACAAGTTAGTTTCAGCACTAGCACACGAATGCCCAAAAATGGATTAGTATGTACCTGACTACTGAAATACCCGCACTTTTTTATACCGACCAATAACGGACAGTTATTTAAAATAATCGGGAGTTTTTGACAGTTTTATTACTATATGTATTCGCTGACCGCATTATAGTTTCCTATTTAAACTCTTTATTATTATCAATTATTCATAAGCTGTGAACAGATAATTTAAAATAAATACTTTAAAATTTGGCAGTATTTCATCAGCGGAGATAAACAACAATAAATTTTTGTATTACATTTAGCTAAATACAACGTAGATATAGCTTTTATAATATATACTTGTGCTTTCAAATCCATATATTTTGTAATCAATGGGTTTGTTTGCCGTAAGCAGGTAATCACAGAGAAAAGTAGCTATTATACTAAACTAAATATTCAACAAGGCTCAAATAAAATCAATATGACTAGTGTTCACGAGACCATCTCAATTAATAGCCATATCAGTTAAACAATCGAATAAAAATACTTAGCGCTTAAAAGCAACCCAGCAATGTTATAAGTGAACCTGACATTAATAAAGATTCTTATAGGTAATCTTAACAGAAAATATCCATAAAAATTCTGTAAAGATAATCCGTCTTCTTCTTCTTCTTTTGCAATGCCCTCTTTATTTAGTTGACAACCACTTGGTTACACTGTTTTCTGTCAATTGACACCCGAAAAAGTTGTTCGGCGTTCATTCCAGTCCATATTCTTATGTTTCGGAGCCAAGATAATCTTTTTTTCACATTCCTCTTCTTCCGACAAATTTTATTTTAATCATTAGCTGTAATAGTTTGCATTTATTATTTCGGAGGATATGTCCAAAGTACGCAATCTTCCTTTTTTTAATTGTGCTTACTAATTATCTATCTTTTCTTACTCTTCTTAATACTCTAGCATTACTCACTCTATCAGTCCAAGATATTAATTCTTCTTGTTCTCCGTAATTTGAAGGATCCTATTCGTTTCAGAGCAAGGGGGCCAACAAACCTACAACCAAGGAAGTCCTGAAACCTGGCATACTCAACTGTGTGGAACGCGGACGAAGTGCTTCTCTATCAGAGCAATCAAAAAACTAATAACCCATGCCGACACCTCGAAAACCCCGAAACACATGCAATAACCACCAACATCCGGAACCGAACCAAAAAATATACAACTTTATCCAAATTAACTTTGGAAAAATGCACCTCAAGCCGGTTGGTCACCGTGGGGGAAGACGACCACTATCTTCTAGCGAATAAAGAAAAACCAAGCAATATTTACAGAGCCACTCTAAATACACTCTCATTAAGAATATCGGAAAAACTTCTCGAACTGGAAATAGATCTAGAAAATATTAAATGGGACATCTTAGGCCTGAGTGAATTGAGACGAATTGGAAACCAAATTGAAAAACATGATGACTACATCCTGTACTATATAGGTGAAACAAAGGGGCTAAATGGAGTAGGATTCATGGCGAAGAAGCACTTAAAGAAACAAATCTTCGAGTTCAAAGGCATATCTGAAAGAATTGCCATACTAAATATATGCATACCAGAATACAAAAACAACTGGACTATAATGCTGATCTATGCACCGACAGAAGCAGCAGAAGAAACAATAAAAGAAGACCAATAACCAACTTTCAACCACATTGGAAACTGCCCATAAAAACATCATCGTCATGGGAGACTTTAATGGCAAAATAGGTAAACAGAACCATGGTGAAGAGAAGGCAGTAGTAAAATATAGGAAAATATACAGGAAAGAGAAGCGGCAATGGCAAAAGGATCGTAAACATGGCCCTTGAGAACAACTTAACCATAATAAACAGTATTTTTAAGAAGAAGCCGGCCAAAAAGTGGACTTGGATATCACCTGATGGGACCTACCGAAACGAAATAGACTTTATAACAAGCAATCAACCCAAATCATTCCAAAATGTCAACATAATAAATAATCTTAACTTCAACAGCAATCACCGCATGGTCAAGGCAACCCTGTTTAACAAAGAACATAAGAAACAGAGGAAGTACTTAAACCAGAAAGGGAATGCCTTGTTAATGTGCATATCGCAAAAAAATACGGCACCTGAAGAGTTAAACAAAACGCAAGAACTTTACAACAGAAATAAATGAAATCTATATAACAAAAATCAAGAAAAACCTAAACAAAAATACACTAACCTCTAAGATAATATATCTAATTCAGAAAAGGAAGGAGTTACTTAAAAATAAGAAAGACAAAGCAATATTGCAAGAAATAAATAAATTAAGTAAAGAAATAATCCGTAACATAAAACAAGATAAAAAAGATATGGATACCAAAAATGAAAAATAAAAAAGATCAAGAAGAAACAAGAAGGCAGCCAGTTCTAAAGATTGCAACAGATTATTATCGTAAACTATATTCTACTGAAAACACTCAAGAAAGTAACATAAACCTTGAAGACAACATAGAATAAGTCCCTCAAATTCTTGAAAGTAAAGTTCAACAAAACGACAAAGCTCCCGTCACTGATCACATAACCAATGAGATGATGAAGGCGAGACTACAGGAAACAACAACAAAATTGACCAACCTGTTCAATGTCATTTTAAATACGGAATATATACCCACACCCACACAGTGGACAACAAGTACTATAGTTCTCATCCACAAAAAAGGAGACAGATCAGAAATAGGCAACTATCGCCCAATAAGCCTGATGTCTAATGTATATAAGGTGTTCTCAAAAATAATACCTAATCGTATCACCAAAAAACTAGATGAAGAACAACCAAGAGAACAAGCTGGGTTTATATCACGATATTCCGCAGTGGACCACATCGATGTAGTGAAGCAGCTAATCGAAAAAAGCCATGAATACAACTACCCACTCTACATGGCCTTTGTGGACTATAATAAAGCATTTGACTCCTTGGAACATCACTACATCTGGGAAGCCCTGGAAAATCAAGGAATTGAAAATAAATACATAAGGATATTGAAGAATGTATACACTAACAGCGCAGGCAGAGTAAAACTAGAAACAGAGGGGGAAGCCTTCCCTATACGTCGAGGTGTGAGACAAGGAGACCCACTCTCACCAAAACTGTTTTCGTCGGTGCCAGAGGAAATCTTTAGAAAAATAGAATGGGACAACTTCGGTATCAACATCAACGGAACAAACCTGAACCATCTAAGATTTGCGGATGACATAATATTCATAACAGATAACCCAGAAGACCTACAAATTATGCTCCAAGATCTGGCACAAGAAAGTAAAACAGTGGGATTAACAATGAACAAAACAAAAAAAATAAAATAAAAAATCGTTCCCAAAAACTTATCAAAATAGAAAAGGAAGACATTGAATACGTAAACTCCTACATTTACTTGGGACAACTAATTGCATTCAGTGACCAAATGGAATTAGAAATAGAGAGACGGATTGCCAACTCATGGAAGAGATTTTGGACACTCAAGGAAGTTATGAAAAGTAAACAATACAACATAGCAATGAAAAGAAAAATATACAACTCCTGTATACTAACCATACTAACCTATGGTTGCTAGACTTGGGCAAACACAAAAACAAAACCAAAAACTAACTACATGTCAAAGAGCAATGGAGAGAAGCATACTGGGCTATACAAAAAGAGCCACAGACATAAGACACATAACAAAAATAGAAGATGTTGTGACCAAAACAAAACATCTCAAATGGCGGTAGGTAGGACATATGCTCAGAGAAAATAAAAATAAATGGACAAAACACATAACAGAATGAACTCCCCGATTCCAAACCAAAAGAAAAAGAGGAAGACAAAGAAAACGATGGTTCGATGAAATAAAAAAAAATAGCAGGTCCATTATGGCAGCGAACAGCTAAAATTAGGGAAGAGTTGAAAAAGCTAGAAGAGGCCTATGTGTCGTAAAGACACGCCAACGTCGAATAGAAAGATTTAAATTGCAACATAAACAATTAACTTATAAACTATTGGCATATGAAGGCTATAATAAAAAAAATTTGTTTCATAATAGTTTTCTTTAAGATCCAACCTCTATTCCATGCAGCAAGTTAGACCACATGTAGCACTTAAGAAATTTAAATCTAATTGTAATATTAAGGCTTCTATTATTTAATATCAATTTAAATTTCAATTCTTGTTAAAACTTCTTCATCTGGTTGAAATGAGTCATTTATCCATCATCCGAGATGTTTATACTTTCGGACTCTTTCAATAGATATATTATTTAGTGTAATATGTATTTGTCCTACTAGTGCTTTGCTGATTACCATGTATTTTGTTTTGTTTAAATCCATGCTTCGCATTTGCTATTTCATCGCGTTAACATATTTTGGAGATTTTAAACGTTTTCGACTAGGGTTGCCGTGTCGTCGGCATATCGGATGTTGTTAATAATTTCTTCGTTTATTTTAATTCCTTCTGACGCTTTCCAGGGGGCTTTTAAAAATATTTCTTTCAGAATACAGATTAAATAAGATCGTCGAAAGTATGATTTCAATTTCATTTGTATCTCTATCTTCGGTTCTGATTATATCAGTTTGATTCCAATAGACATTTTTAATTATGCGTATATCTTTTCCATCAAATCCTAATTTTATTAACAATTTGATAAATCGGGCGTATTTGACTCGAAAGCTTTATCGAAGTCAATGCAGCAGACGAAAGCTGGTTTTCGGTATTCTCTACACTTTTGCAACAAAACTTTCATATTGACTAGAGCTTTTCGAGTGCAAATCTAAAACCAAATTGCGAGCAATAGGATCACATTTTTTTATATATTCAGTGTTAAAGTGGTGAGGCTGGTTCATCTAAAATCATTATAAAGCATTGTTTTCTTTGATATTAGTATAAACATGGATTTTAACCATTATTGAGGAATACCTATGTCCTGTATTATATGTATCATTTAACATTTTAGTTATTGTGCCTATATTATCTTTGTTAAAATGTTTTATAACAGCTGGAATTGTATCTAGTCCGGCAGTCTTTTCAGTCTTGGCTAACTGTACAGCGTATTCGACTTCGACCTTGAGTATATCTAGACCTGCTATTTGCACCACTTCCTGTAAATTTATATGTGAGAGGTGTTGCTTGAGATGACGAACAAACGGAATCTTGCTTAAATTCTTTACTTTCGGAATACTATTACCGCTCGCCCTGATTGAGGCGCACTCGACGGGATCTAGAAACTCTATACAGTTTCAACAGGTAGCGCTTAAAGTCCTTGCTCACCTTGTCACAGGAAGATGGAAGTTTAGACAGCACCTGGCTCCGCCGTACCACCCCAATGCCCTCGGCGCGCACAAATATTTTGTCTGCCGTTGTCAAATAAGGTGTTAATATATATTTCACATGCTGGTTTATTATAATTTTTTTATTTTTATTTTTCAGTACTAGGGCATCTTTCTTTTAACGTGTCCTGCTACTTCTTTTAATCTTTTGTGTATATTAAATCCATCTTGCTTGTCTTCCAATTTTTCTATTTCCGGGCATCGTTCCCTCATACATTTTTCTTTGGCCGTTTTTATTTCCCTTCGGATCAAAGTTGTAGATCTTTATATTTGCTTTTATCTTTGCTTTCGAAGCTTCTGCGCTCTCGCATTAAATTCAGGATTTCTTCTTTATCCATTCTTTCTTTGATTCTTTCTTATTAGTAGCAATTTTCTATATATTTTTATTTATCTTTTATTTTTGTATTTATTTCTTTATTTTTGAGGTTTTGTAAGTTAATTCTTGTATATGATGTTTCTTTATGTTTTAGTTTTACATCTACGTTGGCTACTAATAAGTTTTAGTCAATGTTGTTATCAGCACCGGGGTATGTTTTTACACTTTTGATACCATTTTGGAATTTTCTATTAACCATTATAAAATCAATTCGATTACTTACAATTGTGTTTGGAGAGATCTCCAACCTTCTAGATGGTAATTTAAACCACAGATTTGTACAATCAAAGTTTCTTCACTACGAAATTGGATTAATCTTTCTCACGGTCATTTACGTTACCTAATCCGTGATTGCCCACTATATCGTTGACCCTATCTTCCCTTATTTTCGCATTGAAATCTTCCATGATAATGTTTATTTCGTGTTTCCTAAGGTATCTTGTAATTTCTTTTATTTGCTATAAAACTCTTCTATTCTATCGTCTTTTTATCTGCTGTTGGTGCATATGTCTGCATGATATTAATGTTCACTAGTTTTGCTTTTATCTGCAGCATCGTAGCGCGATCAGAGTACGTAATAAAATTTAGCTTGGATTTATTAATTTTGCTGTCAATTAATATCCCTACGCCGTTTTGATGAATGTTATCATTTCTTCTAGAATAATATATAACAGTGTCGTCTAACTCAAATTTTTCAATTTGGATTCGCTGATGCCTAGTGTTTTGGTTTGATTTATTTGCATACTTCAAACATTCCATATCCCTATCCTTTTTATACTGTTTTGTATCTTAATGAAACCAAATTAAACAATTATGCAACAATTTACCGACTGTAAATATATAAGTAAATTTAAGTATTACTCTTATAAATTTGATTTGATGCCTGGTATCTTTCACAACATCGTCGCTTAAGACTTTTCTTCTTTCTTCCTCTTTTCTTTTTCCTATAACAAGTTTAGCATTCTCAACTTTTAATACTGTCTCTCTGTTTAATTTTTTTACTTCGTTCTTTTTTACGTTATGTTTTGAACATATTTTCCATTCTACTGCTAGTATAACTAATTTTTCCTCTAGAAAATTAGTTCGTAACTTCTTTGATCCTTTTTTCATCTTTTCTTTAAATATGGACATACCACTTAACGTTCTTATTATGTTTTTATTGATATTTCTATTTCTATCCCTCTCTACATGCCTTTTTCGATTTCTATTCTTTTACGTATTGTAAACTTCTCATGAAATCTAGTTCTACTGGTCTCAATTTATCTCTTATTTATTAGTCATCGCCCACAGTTTTTCTCCATACGTTGTAACAACAATAGAGATAGATATCCTTTTATTTGATTTGTGAGAATATGATTTCTCATAGTTATATTTCTTTATGGTTATATTACTTTATCATCTATTTCCACATCTTTGTAACTGAACACAAGTTTTTATTATTTTTCCTATGTTTAACTCATGTGTGCTATTTCGTTAAAGTTCATAGCAAATTTGCCGTATTACTCATTTAATTTGCGCAGTATGTGTATTATGTTCTCCTCATCCCATGCTACAATTCGCTAGTCATCGTCAAATATAAGTGAATGTAATATTTGGTTTCTTATAAGTATTTCCATTGCCCTACATTTTATATACAAATTTTCAAATGCTTGTTTTGGGCACGTAATAAACAATATCGGTTACATAAATCGTCTTTGTTTTAACTCTTTGGATGCCTTAATTTAAATTATTACTTTATTTCTAAGCTTAAATTGTGTTTTTATGCTTTGATATAGAGTTTTAACTATGTTAATCTGCTTTTATTTAAAAAAATATAGTAAGGCAAATAAAGGATATTTGCAACCAATTATTGCATTTGTATATTACCAGTTTACATAAATTCACCTTTTTTAGTTTAATTCAAAAGCAATCCCTGTTACAGATTTACTTCATTAAAAATCTTGTAGCTCTTTTGGAACCGTCAACTTATCCGTTATCAAACTGCAAATATACGAGGCTGTCAGATTTTCGTAATAAGCTTAAACTAAAGCCTGGACCAACGCAGTTAATCGCTAAAATATACATAATCGCCGATTCTGGTTGACGTATTTCAGAATATATTATTTATCCGGCACTAAATAAATAAATTATTCATTAGGGAGCTTAAACCTGCTTTCATTACACGGACGTCAAGATACGCGTGCGGCTTCATATCAGCGGCTCGAAAATTACGTACTCCCTGTTATTAGCACGTGGTTTTATTTAATTTACTCAAAATAACTGCTGCAGAGAGGCGCACAATAGACTAGCGCGTTTCTCATTAGGTGGCAGCTAGCAAGTTCAGGGAGTGAAACTTTCGGGGCATTGCGTATGATTATAACAACAATGCGAGTTGTGTGAATGCATAAAGTATTGCAAAAGCCTTGACACATTTCAAGTTAGATAATCGTGGAAAATACACCCTTGCCTAATTTAGTGATTGCTTTTCAAATATTTTTTTTAAACTATATTACATTAGCTTCAATATGTTTATAATTTCTAAAAAAAATTTTGTGTTTAGAAAAGGTAAGTTTTTGTAATCGCTGTTTTAAATTAGATGGCTTTTCTTTATAAATGTACCAAGGGCCTACAAGCAAATTTTTTGGTGATTTTTATTAAAAAGATGTAGCGAACATGCAAAATTAAGATTTTAAAAATAAGCAAATTATAATTTCTTACCAACCATTCTAAAAGTATCGAACCATATAATACTCCATCGTCGTTGCTACTATTCAAAACTATCTGCAAAGTTCTGTGTACTGTGCTTTATCGTATTGCTCTGAGTCTTGTAGATGTTCTGAAGTATCTTTCTTTTCAAAGATTGTTTCAATTTCGGAAGCGATGCTCTCACAAATTTCACAAACTTTAGTTTATGGAATCCTTAGCTCATTTTATATTTCTCAAGTTATCAATCCCTAGTCCTTGTTGATTGTAGTCCACACTTTACGATGTTGTTGGTCTTCTAGGACTCTGATCACTTCTAAGAGATGCCCCGTTAAATTTAAATTGTTTGCACCCTGCGTTTATTTTTGCTGCACTCATTGCAGTGTATATATAAATCTCAAAATTATCAGATGGCTATACTGTATTAAGATTCACAAATTTAGTAGTATGTTTACCTCAAAAAGTAATAGGTGTACCCACCATTGATAGGAATGTCTTTAAAATGTCAGATGACCTTTATAAAAGTATTATTTAAATATTTAGTAATTAAATACGTCACAATTAATAAAATACCACAAACTATTTGTAGTAATTACTAGAAGTCTTCATCTAAATTTACTTATACATACAAATTTTGTAGCTATTTTTTTAAATAAACATAAAAGCATAGACCAAATAATAATGCTAAAAATAAGGAACAAATTTTTTATGTTATATAAGTTTCTATTATTAATATATAAATTTTATTTAATAATAAACCTGCAAAGCTTGCAACGCATAGCGAAGTGGTGAAGCACTAATGCTGACCTTTGATCAATCAGTTTCAAAATCACCTGTCGATTGGTGAAAACAGAATTTGGAAATTCCCAGCCGTTCTAGAATTTTTGCTCGAACGAACGGACGGACGGATAGACAGACAGACGGAAAACATGAAGTTAGTAAGTGACTCCGCTTCGCTTCGCCACTTAATAAAGTAACCACTGTAACCTTGAAAAAATAAAAATGTAAATAACATTTCTTTCAGATCCAGTTACCTCCATTATTGATTATAGCTTCACATCTTCCTTCTATGCTTTCGACAAGGTTTTCTGCAGTCATTTAGCAAACATCGGCATATCTTCTTAATATGAAATGACAATTGCTTTACCGTGGGCGCTGGTTTTTCTTCATGTACGATTACATATTTTCAATAAGATTAATACCTGGAGATATTGCCGGCCATTCCATCATAATGATGTTATTTTCTTGTTTCCAAGCACTTTTCTGAAATGTTTAGGGCCATTGTCTTCTTACAGCACTTAACTTCTCCTGTCAGAACCAAAAAACTTTTCAGACGATTGCAGCACATATTTTTGCTATATTGTGCAATTTAAATTGAACAGAAAGAGGCAACCAAAACCGCGTTTACAGAATCATCTACAAACATGAATTTTTATATGGTGTTTACTGTACGCGTTTAATAAGAAAAATCATGCTCAGAAAGAAAACTTGCCTGTGAAGATAACATTGTCTCAATCTCGATTTTCCTTGTCCATTCCAGCCGTCTTCCACGTGCTTTTCTAATAATAAATGTGTCTTCAAAGTTGACTAAATAGATTTTTCAAAGAAGGCGACTTTGAATCGTGTTTAGAAAGACCCGAGTTGTGTGGTTGTAAAGTTTTATTTGGGTATAGCACAATAAAAGGCCTGGCTTGTCTTCAAAGAGACGCCGGGTTACTTTATTCTTCTTCGTTGTTGTGATTTCGACAGATTGCTTACATTCTGAACCTCCAAATATCACCTTATTCGCTGTTGCGCCTCTACTAAATAACAATGGCCATATTCTTGTCATACAAACTGTAAATATCAAGTTTAGTGCCTACGTAGTTACTTTATTTTTAGTATAAATATTGTAACAAATATTTTAAAATCCACTGGTATTTAAATTAGAACATATAAATCTCTACTACTAATTTACTATTTTACAAGTAATTGGCATAAAGCACATTTTTATGTATTTGGTCTTTAATGCATTAATCTGCTCAAATTTGTTAGTTTTCGTACAAATCAGTATAACTTGCCTTTTATGTAAAAGAAGATAACAAATTCTGATTTGTAACAAAAATCAGTCAAGTTGTCAAATATGTGAATAGTATAATAAAACAGAAAAATCAAGTTTTGGGTAATATTCCTGATAATAATATATTATCATGCGTAAACAATGATTCATAAATGTGCTCTTTTAGTAAAAATAATTTCGGAAATATTGACTTCTTATGACAAAATTAACACTAAAACTCTTGCTAGTGTAATTTCAACATTAAACAAAGAAAATACATTTGTAACTGAAATATTAACAGTGTTGTATATGTAAAACACATATTGTTCAAGCAACAACTTAATGGATGCATTTGATGTATTGGATTTTTCTGAAATTACCGAAACTAAGTTAGAAATACCCTTTAGAAATACTTGTCAGTTTGGATTAAATGATAAAGGAATATTTCTTTCTCAACTGATTAGATACTTTCACATTATAGAGGCACAATTTTAATGAGATATTTATTACGTAATTTCCCACTTGCACCTTTTGTTTTTAAGTTACATGTAACACTTTTGGCTTTTGTTGGGAAAACCATATACCTCGAAAAAATTGATAAATTTGTTTTTGAATGGCCTTAAGGGTATTTCTTTAAATCACAATCTGACCACAGTTTCGGCAATAAGAAATTTATTCAAATTTGACTACTGCAAAGAACTGAAGCTAAAATTTTACTCATTAACAGCTTCAAAACTCTAATCAGTTAATTATACTTTAATAATTGGTACGCTTTGCTTTGCTTTGATTTTACAAACATAAATTAACTCAAAAATTTAATCCTCTGAGTCTTTTGATCAGCTTCGTGTTGTCGAGAATTTAGATAGCATCAATAATGATGTGATCAAAAAAATTCGCTGCTTATAATTTCTGACAACATTTTTTACTTTTAAGTCTCTATAAAGGTTACTGTTTCTAGAGTACCAAGTAGCCTCAACAATGCCTTTTAGTACTTTATTCTAAAAGAGTTTGATGATATTGAGATTAGTTTTTCTGACACAACCACACAACTGGGTGCCATATGTCCTTACCGGCTTCAAAATCTGGTTGTACCGTAGATTTTGTTACAAATTGACCTAGTAAAATATCTACCCAAGAGCAAATATATTTTCGTAAACTTGAAGACAGATTCTCGTGTTTTTCTTTTGACAAGGGCCCGACGTAATACCCAAATTTTTCTTTATATTAGCATATGGTATTTTTATATTATTTGTGCTAATGAAGACATGTTTGTTTGTGAAATTATCATGAGCGAATTATTTTCGTTCAATTTAAGTAGGCAATGTTTAGATTAACACAATAATTTAAATCAATTTGATTAGCAAATATTTTTATATTTCGTGATTTTACCCTGCGGTACTTCTGCTTTAATTTCCTTTATTAGAATATGCATAGTTTTACTTAATTCTGAATGATTCTAGTAATTGTGTATATATGAAAGAAAAGCTTGCTTAATTTGTACTTAAATCTTTACAAGCATATTTTTCAAAAAATTATGTTTTATCAAGGACAATAGTAGAACAGAATTTCTTTTTTCCTAATAATCTTTCAGTTATATCTGTTATCCTGTGGACTTTGTCTATGGTTGCGCGACTTTCCCTAAAACAAAGCTGGTGAGATAGAATTAATTTTTTCTCTTCCATAATGGTTTTAAACATTTTAAGAAATCATTTTCCCGTTAGTTTTAAAATTATGGGGAATAAGGAGATTAGTATATAGGATAAAATTTGATTGAGTGGTTTTCTAGTTTTAGGGAACATTGTTGCCTCAGGTATTTTACATCTGTTAGATACATATCTCAGTCTAAATGAGGTTTTGATAAAATAGGGACATTTGACTATAGCTATCTTAAAGAGTCGTTTTAACGTGTCTCCAGTAATCAAATCAAAACCTGAAGCCTTTCTGGGCTTGTGTTTTAATTTATTTCAGTTACAGTTTCTTTTAGAGGGGGTGTCTAATTTCATACTCTGCTCTTGCGCTGAGGGCAACGGGGTGTCTAGACGGCAGCTGGGACATTTTTCCGAATTTATTGGCCCTTCCTATGGGAAGGTAAGCGAGGACCTTAGGGCGACCCGTCGAAAGTGTAGAGGGCGAGCGGTAAATGTACCTCAAAAATAAAGAATCCAACCAAAATTATGTTTGTTTGTTATCTCCAGCAACATTCCTTACAAAGGTTTTTCTAATCTAGTGCGCCTTCGCCCTCATTCGACTAAATTTTTCAAGATGTTCAGCAAATCTGTTAACTTTCTGGATATTTATTTTTGCCCAAACACTATCTGTATTTTTTATTAGTAGATTCTGTAGGATCGTTTTTTTAGTTTTACTGGTTGTCCAGAGCGAATAGTCAGATTTGATATTATTTGGCAATTCATTTAGGTATTCATTAATCGATTTATTTGTAAATCTTTGAATTTATTTTTTAAACTGTTGAATAATATCATTAAATCTAGTTTTTCTGTTAAAGCTCGAAAGTTATACTTTTTTCAGAGATAAAATCTTTTATTTTTCTTGAATATTTATTACTTTTGCATTATCCCACGGAGCTTGTTGTATTTCCTCAACAGAATTTGTTGTGACGTTAGTTAATTATTCTTTATTTCTTAGATGAACTGACAAATTAATGTTTTCTTTACGTTGTAATTTTGTTGCATGTCTATAGAAAAATAGATTGGCTATAATTTTTTTTATTTTTATTTGTTTTGATTACTGATTCTTGTTAATTTATTTTTTGCATCTGTTTGGAAGAACTAAAATTTTAGTGCGCTTTTATTTCAATTTTTGCATTTTTTTGCACCATATATTTTATATAATAAAAAATGCCCGTCTCTACTGTAGATGAACTTTGTCTGAGGCCTGTAGCATTTTGCTATTATATGTTCATCAGTATAAATTTAAATTCTTCATTGGCAGAACTTCTACTTTAACGCTTAACATATTGGTAATTCTATATATCTTATGAACACTTTTGTCTTAATAAAATTAAGAACATGTTTAGTGGTTGTTTTGTCTTATAATTTAGTTTGAGAGTGGCTTCAATGAATTTGTAGCTAACGTTTTCTCATTTTTGGTTTTAATGATTGATGGTCTATTGTCCATAATTTTAATTGATTCATTTTGCTTATTCTCATAAAAATTCAAAAATGTTTTTCTTTGTTTAATGCTGAAAAAACGTTTTAAAATATTTTTCATCTTGTACATTAATTAGATTTTAATATCTTAGTTGTTAATAACTTTAATCTGTGCGAAAGGAAATTTATGGACTATAACATAAAGTTCATTGAAATTCTTAAGGTTGTCCACTTTGTTAAGTTGAAGTGTATTTTTTAGATTTTTTACATTAGTCATATCAGATTGTTTTTGTTGTTGTTGTAGATTTCTCACTAATCCGCCCATTTCATGAGCTAGTTTATTTCATCTATGTGGTATTTACCTCTCTCTTTATTTTCGGCGTTAGATCATCCATTTTCTATCTATTGGTATGTTTTTTTACAAAATACTGTTTATTTTGCAAATGTTGATATATTTTTTAAAATAACACATAATTGTAATTAATTATTATAACTTTATTTTGTGATTGTAATCTGGTTTGTTATAAAGGTATTTTTTCGATAATTTTACGAGTTTATTAAGATCGCTCGCATCATTCGTATATATTAATACCTGTTTATCACTTTTTTCTTTTTGCAGTACTAAAAAGCTTATTTAGTATTTAAAAGTCAAATAAACACTCCAAATTTGTGGCAAAATCTAATATGTCGGAAAAGGATAGTGAAATGCGATTTATACGTACAATTTTCAGTGCTTGTAAGTTACATATTATTGAAAGCCATTTTAGCTTTATCTAATAAATGAAAATTCAATTGACATTTCATTACAAATACAAATGTTAGTACACTTAACTTTAAAACTAAGGACGATCGTAAATGCAAATCGAATATTAAGATTTTCCAAATTGACTCAATAATGCTTCGCATCGGTCAAATTGTAAATAAACGAGTTTTTAATCAGCGGAATATACACGCATGCGTGTACTTACACACACGCGTACAGACACCCTTGCTTTGAAAGGAAGTAGAAAAAATAAGCGGCACATTCTATTTTCACTCTGCTATTGCCTTTATGTATGCTACTATCCATAACAAACAATTTGGAGAGAAGCGATTTATTGTCGTTAATATTCATTTTGGGAAATAATGTTCGAAACAAAAGTTTTGTATATAATTTTCATCTATACACATTTGAGAATTTGTTTTATTCAATTGTGTTTGTGTTACGCCTTTTTGCAAAATTTTAAATAGGAACATATTAATTTTACGTTCCCATTTGACAGGACATTTTTTTAGAATAATTTCAAACAAATTAAATTTACTTTAATAACATTTTCTCAGTAAAATGCTCGTTCAAGTCTTTATTAAATATTTTTTAATTAATTTTGTATTGAACATTATTTCCCAAAATTAATATTAACGACAATAAATCGTCGTTTCCACAATTTTAAATATTCCTGTATAATATTATATGATACATTAATATCTACATAAGAAAAATTGAATGATAATTTAAATTTGAAACTTAATTTTATTTCGCGTTGTTAAATTACAAATTTGTGTATATACGTATGTGTATTTGTGAAAATCCGAATTCCCTTCCAACTAAAATTTATATTTACTGTGACTAAAACGTAAACTAACTCTGTTATCAGATCCTAACTTCTTCCAGCCAGTTTTAATACTCCCAAATATATTGAGCAAAACCTATACTTTGTAGAATTCCATTATCGCTCTGGAGGTGCTCCGCTGTTTAATTCATAGTAAGCGGAAAAACTAGCGTTCAGAAACTTTCTATTAAAATTATTGCAGTCAGGAAATAAAGTAGTGTGCCACCAAGAAGCTCTATTAACCTTTATAAATAAATAATGACAACATAGCGTTGTTGTACTCTTGAAAATAATTTAACATGTGCCTGTTATTTACTAAACTATACAATTAAAATTAATTAATACAAAGAATATCTCAGCAATTTCCTGTAAATTTTGTATATAACTTTGTTATTGTTTTTTTTAATTAAGCAGATAATACTTGATTACGTTACTTATAACTAGAGATTGGAATATGTGCACGAAAAAGGTACATGCAAATGTGCACTATAAAACTGTTATAATATGCAAAATAAAAGGATTCTACTTACAATAACAGTCAGTGTGCGATGAGAAGATTTAGAAACAAAAGTTTTGTAAAAAATTATTGCAGTACTATTCGAAAGAGCTTCGTATAACACAGATAAAAGTAAAAAAAGACGCACAAGAACCTCTCTTTGTCCAGCACCGAAAATCTGACACACTTACCATTTTGTGGCCCCGCTGCATCACGCTGAGAACAACAGCACCATCACAACACCAAAAATTCACCGACGCGATCGCGCTAACGCAATTGTTCCAGCCGCATCGACGATCGCGCCAAACTAAAAAATATGCGAATTTGTGTTATTGAGGGCTTTGCAGGCGAGTCTGAGCAAGAAAAACATCTGCGGCACAATCCTGTGCACCAAATGTTTGCTGGCCTGCGAACTGTTTACAGGTGTTGACCAAAAAGTTGTTCCCAACACGGAAAATTCCAACCCGTTCTCCAAATTACAACAAAATTAAGAGCTAAGTTATCACGTCAGCGAAACCCAAACTTGATTAATTCTCCACCGTGCAACTCGTCCCTATTTATTCTTCCACCGTTTAGTAGAAATTTTATTTCTTCTATTTGTTAGCTTACGCAAGAAAATTATTAATACCTGCTCACATTTTTATTTTTCTCTTTGGAAAAGAGTGGGAACCTCTGGATCTTAATGTTCAGACACGAACATATGGCTCAAACTCGTACAAAGATTAGCAGTTGTGCGATTTATATAAATGCAGGTGGACAACTGTCTCGCAAAACTGCAAATTTATGTATGAGGAAAGAAGATAGTAATACGATTTTATACCATTGAAGTTGCTCTTATGTTCTTTATACAGAATTGGACTACAGCACTCCAACAGCAATACTTACCTAATCACTTTCAAAAATTTGATCCAACGATTCTGCCTTTGTTAAGAACATTGGAGGACGTTTTGAAACCTTAAGGCCTTTGATGTTTCTGATGGTTACACAACGCGTCCCCTTTAGAGTACGAGACAGTCAAAAATCAATAACTCAGTGTGTGATGGCAATTTTCAAATTTGGTGTGCAAACCTAATATAACTTTACATACTTATCCAAATGCAAAACCAATTCTTATGTCGTTTAAAAAAATTGATGACCGCTTATTCACCTAGCTTGTAGCTCGTTTTATGCCATTTAAATTTTAGAATCACATCATACGTGTTTTTTTTTAATTCTGTAAACGATAGTCTAGGGTTGTCATATCTGGCCAATAAAGTGAATCTGAAAGCTTCTCTAGTATTTTATATACATGAAAACATGATTAACCTAAATTATCATTACACATACGTTTCTACACTGGAACTTACTAAATATTTTTCTAAATTGTGCATTCTAAGATGTGCATTCAAATTTACAAGAAGTAACAAGAACGTACTTTTTTTTATTTAATAGACCGCAAATTTAGAAGTTACTTTACATTGAAGTAATAAGCAAATAGTAGGAAGGCAAATTAACATGAAAGGGGTTCACCCAGTGCTGGACTCCAAAAGAATTACATTAGTTCTGAATTAATTCATGCGGCCACTGACGTTTCAATCTTCGAAATACTGGGTGGGTAGTAAGCTGTTCTACCAACTACTATACTACTATAACAGGCACTTGCGAATCTGTGGATTCATTTAGCTATGCCTGGTATGTGTAGGTCGGAGTGTAAAGTGTCGTTCCAGATATAGCATGTGGCCTTTTGCTATAATACGTAGGGTTTTAGATTGTAAGCGTTGAAGTAACTTTATGATGACTTTATAAAGGAGGAGTTTCTTCGATAGGAAAGGTTAAAAGTACCGGCCAATGAACCAATCCATTTGTTTACGATTGAAATTTACATGTTTTCTTTTGCCCTAATATTTTCACACTACATTAGTTTTCCGTTCAGATACAATCCGAGATATTTGACTAGAGAGTGTGTTTGTTAGTTAAGGTTATTTGAACAGACTTGTAGATGTTTTGCTGCAGCTGTTGGGGTATCATTAAAAATAATAACGGTGGTTTCAGTAGTTAAATATCGGCTGTGTATAGAAGATAAAGAAGTGGCCCAAGTACACTGCCCTGTGGCACACCAGCGGTAATGCGTTGATAACTTGAAACTGTATTATTAATTTTAACTTGGAAAATTCTCTGATGTAGGTAGAGCTTCAGAACAAGATAGAGCTGGCTTGGAAAATGTAACTTAAGTTTATAGGGTAAACCCTTATGCTAGACCTTATCAAAAGTTTACTGGATTTCTAAGAATGTGGCTGTGCAAACTTTTTCGGTTTCAAGACATTCCATGATTGTGGTGAGGGGTCGATGTCCTTGGTGTTTTCTTTTAAGCTTATTGTTAGTGTTTTTCAGTTCTATTGTCCATGAGGTACCTTTAGAGAATCCCTTTACAATTTTTCTAGTAGAACCCGATATTTCAACGATATCCGTAATTATTTTTTCTTGTAATAAAATATTGTGTTGTCTAATTGCTCTTTTCACTATTTTATTAAGTTTACAGTATTCTAATTTCGAAGTCGCGTCCATTTTCAGCTTCAATTTTTTTTCTTTTATATATGAGCTCTTTAGTTTTCTCTGTAAGCGCTTTGTTTTTTTCTTCCTTATAGTTGTTCAAATATTTTATACTCGAAGCTATTGTCATAGTACTACATACGAAATTATTTATTTAATTAATTCGGTGTTCACTTAATTCTTAATTTTTCTTGATCTGTCGTATTTATCATTTATTGTTAAACTCTTAGCATACTATAATCCGTACTAAACTTATATTTCTTTATTACTTCTATGTTGGTTATCCATTATCATCTATTCGATAATACATAGGCAATCTCGTTTTTTACTTACTTGTTTGGCGAAATCCACGCCCGTTTAATTCCTTTTCTCTTTTTCAATATCGGGTTGACTACAACCATTTTCTGTTCTTGAGCGAATTCGAACAACTTCCTCCCATTTTAGCTCCTTCTTCCATATCCGTAAGGATCTATTTACATCAAAGTCCTCTTTTGTTGGCATACCAATTTGATTATTAAAATCATCCATAATTATAACATTTCTAGTGGTCTTTCTTAAAGCATTGATCGCGTTAAAATGCTTCAATTTCTTCTGTTTCTGCTAACATTGTAGGTCTACTTGAATTATTCCAACTTTTAAATTTGGCTTTAATTTCATGAGTAACGTAGCACATTCATTTTAATAACCTTTAAATTCCTGAATTCTATTTTTCCATTCCTGTTCAACCCAAAAGCCCACTCCGTACAAGCCTTTTCTTTGCCCAGTGTAATAGAATATATGGCCTAATTTAGTTTCTAAATTTTTTCCTCCAATACGGCGAATTTCTAAAAGGCCTAAGATATCCCATTTGATATTCATTATGGCATGGGCTAATTCTTCGTATCTACCATTTGATAGTAGGGTCTGTACCTTTATAGTACAAATGTTTAAATCTATCGTTTTACCTACAAATTTATAATTAAATTTGTTTATTTTATTATTAGTGCTATCTTAGTGGTACTATTTGTGATAGATATGAGGGGTAGTAGCTTTCTACTTTCCTAATGGCCAGTTTAATGGGAAGCATATTGTTAACAGTATTATCATTTAATTCCTTGATTGTGAGGTTGCTTGTGTCGTCATCCATAATATCCGTCCTGCATTTTCCTGAGAGTTCCATTGGGTCCCTTCCTCTGATTTTCTGCGGGTTCTTACAGGGTCCCTTTGCTGTTGTTGAGGAAACCTCTTCAGTAACGTTTGTTGCCACATTTTTGGTTTAGTTGTAATTTTATTTTGTTTTTTTAACCTCTTTTCCGCCTTCAATGTTCTACGGTGAGCGTTGATGGGTTTTACGTTTTATGGCCTTAGGTGTGTTGTTGTAATCCTTCTCCTCACTCTTTGTCAGCTGTTGGTTGTGTTGTGGTCTTTCTTGAGTGAGGAGATCTTTTGTCGTATAAACTTCTCCATTAACAGCTAGTTTGTCGTATTTAATGTTTGCTCGAAAACCGTTAAATTTGGCCTCTTTTAGGTATTTTATTAAGGTTTTCCTTTCTGCAAGTACCGATTCAAGGTGGTCTTCATCTAACCAGTTGCATCCTTTAAGTCCAGGTTTTAAGTTTTAATAGTATCGGTCTGTTATAATTTTCGGTGTATCTTCCTATGCGTCTTAGATTTTCCACTTCATTTGAAATTAAAATTTTTTTATCTATAATATGCATAATCTTGTTAATACTGTTAGCAATAAGTTCTGAGGTTTTGTTACTGGTGTCTGGTACACCTTTACATATTATGTTTTTGTTCCTAATATCTCTTTCTAGCTTTTTCAGACGTAGATCCTGTTGTTGCACCAATTCTCTTAGCTTTATGTTCTCTTTTTCTAACAGAAATTAAATAATAAAAATTCAGTTTTTCATACAGTAAATTTTTTAAGCAGCCTTTTTACACATGAAATCTGAAAAATGTGGTATATAGTCGAATTTGGTTAATCTCTTCTAGAATTTACCATGTAATAATAATATATATATATATATATATATATATATATATATATATATATATATATATATATAACTACCATTTCCCTTTGCTTTTTCTAAATTAAAATCAATCTCATTATTCTTTTATGACTTGCGCACGTTTGTCCAAGCCATGTTTGTCTGGCAACATCAAGCATTTCGTGCCCGCTCTCTACCTTGGCTATTATTTCTGGTTCTAGAAACTGTTCGTAGATGGCAGTAAAATGCAATTATACAAATGTAATGTAAGACATTCGTTATCCGAACACGTGTTTTTTGTCCAAACATAAACAAGTACTGACGTGGAACTCCGGTTCCACAGATTTCCGGGACTTCTATACATAAACAAAAATTTCCGGCCACTTCCAGTCAAACCGGTCTCGAGATTTTCCGATCAGGCTGATATTTGGCATCTGAACTTGACTTATGGTCCTTAGTTGAATACTGAAAACTTTATGTCTCTATCTATCACAGATCAAAAATTATAAAGCTTGACAGATATTAGAAATGACAGAAATATAAACTTGTCTCCAGCTTGGAAGCTGTCTTGATCAAAAGTTATAAGGAATGACATATTAGAAACTGTGTGTACTAAAAACCCTTATTGCATTATTGTAGGACATCCCACCTATGCCAGCTCGTGGATGTGAACCCCGTAGGCCATGGGCTTTCGAATGCCACCTTACGTCTTTAGGTTTAGTAGTTCTCGAGTTGAAAGCCGCAATGGACGGACGGACGGACGGACAGACAGACGTCCGCACCGATTTCATAAGGCTTCCCTTTCAATTTAGTTACCTATTGTAAGTAAATATTACCCTTACATTTGGAATATTCACTGTTTTATTAAATTATTTTACAATATATCTGCTTTGCAACTACTTTTAAGCTATTAGGGCATACTTCACAACATTGTATACATTTTCTGTTTTGTTCGATCTTTTTGCTAGTAGCTGCAAACAACGACATAATATGCGACAGTAGACTAAATAAAGTATAAAGCTTACTGTAGTGCACTGCTAATATTTTAAAAGCCTTTAAATTCCGCTTTTTCTTGTTGCAGAAAGCAAATAAGTCAATTTATACACCAATTTACATTGATGTTACTTTACAGAACATTCCCAGTCTGCAAGGCTCTTAAACATTAACAGCCCCAACTTACCCTGCAAAGTTTGCTATATTATAAGCTCTGTCAGCACATTTCTGAGCTTATTTAGCGGGTGTGATTGATGAGAAGCCGATGCTCTAGTTTCGCATTGTTTAAAGTGCCTGCAAAATTAACCTTAGGTCACTCACTACTATTATACACAGCTCTACCTTTCAGCAAAGTGATGCAGGTGATTGCTTTTTAATGTTGTGGAAGTATGATGAATTGCTATTTTTTGGCAATGATAAATTGTGCACTCTTATTAATCTTGCACATGAAGCTCTCGCATTAACAACTCAGAGTTAATACTACCTGAGAAAATTTTATATTCTTTTATACGCATTAGAATTTGTTATTCATGTACCAATAAATAACTGGCTAACTCAAATTATAGGTTTGCGTTAATCACAATGTTTGTCGAAATTTGCTTTAAGCATGACTGCTGTACAGAATGTTTACCAACTTGATTTCCTATTTCTGGAATTGTCGACGTTTACAAAGCGTCGCAAGCATTGCTTCTGCGTAGTGAAGAGCTTAATTGGTTTTGGCAGAAGAAAATTGGGTTTATCCATTCTTTTAACGAATCCGTGCGTAAAGCGACAGCATTCATAACAAAATCAAATTAGTTGGAAGTTGATTGGCGTAAGTGCGTACGCAAATAAAGCGCGAGGGATATGCGGGGTGAAATGCTAGACAAGCGTGCGACGTGTGAGCTTCTGACGTATTTCTAATTAAAATCATGATTATGTTGTTTTGGTAAATTAATCATTAGCTGCGGCGTTCTCATTACTGTTGTACTGCCTCACTACATGAACGTTAAAATTTGAAGACGGAATAAAGGGAGCCTGGGGAAAATCACAACAATCTACAAACAATAACTGCAGATAGCTCTACGGTTCCGGCTCATTTATTGCTTGTTTGTATCGAATCTGAAAAGTTTTGGAAAGAACACAAAGGAACATTTCCGCAATCCTCCGGAGACGTGTCGGATGCCCATCTGCACAGCCACGAAATAGTCAAATTCGGCTGTGAAGCACACGTACGTAGGGAAACAATTTCAAATAGGTCAGCCTCCCCGGGTTCCAACAAAACTATTCAAATGCAAAATACGGGAACGTTGCTACAGGTCGATAAGGAAGCTAAAAGATACGCCTTGTATTCAACTAAATTTATGGACGAGAAAAATAGTAAATATTTACGTAATTTATACCGCAACTTTTCGAGCTAAATCTACTTAAAGACTTATATAGATACAAGTTCCACAATAAAAAAAGTGGGTATTAAGCAATTATTAAATATAAGTTATTTTATACTTTTGAAACAATAATATTGTTTGTAAATCAAAGATAATTTTGAAAACCATAACTTCAAATTCCAAATACAAAGTATTTTAGGCAGTTAAGAACCTTATTAATATTTTCCTATATTTAAACAATATATTTTCATCTAGCTTTACTAGCAACAAACATTCTCTCATTGTCTAGCTTTACAAAACCTTTAAAGTTTTGCTTTTAATGTTGTTGTGATCTCCAGAAAGTTATTTTTTCATTATCGTGTTGCTATATTTTCCAGTATTAGAAAGAGATTACTAGCTTTTTTTTAACAATTATTCTTTTGTTAAACTATTTTTTTATTTTTAAAATATTTACTTTTAAATCATTATTTTAATTTTCATGATTCCATGTGGTAAACTACTATACTACACAATCTTATTTTGTTATATATTGACCTTGAAATTTCGTTGTTACTTTATGGTTTATATAAATTGTTTACTAATATTTTACTACTACAAAATCCAAATTAACAACTAAAATTTTGCAGGTTTATTTGATCGTATAAGATTAATTAAATTTAAAAAAGATTTGCCCATAACCATTTACATTTATTCAATAATTTAGGTTCTTACTCTCAGACATTTGTGACTGTCTTAATTCTTCTTGGCATCGAATTAAACAATGAACGAATAGTGCCTTAACGAGCTGCATGCCATTTATTATCGACGTGCTCCCATAATTCAGTCAAATTCCTCGGAGCTTGTAAATATCTATGTACACTTCGTGTAGCGATATTCCAGATATATGCAATCAGTGAGAAGTCAACAAAGGCACTAGAGCCTGCTACGGTGGAGTTTTCACTTTGTTATGTTAAAATAAATTTATTGTATTACATGCCACATGTTAAAATATTGTTGAAGGAAGTACTACGGGCTGTAAGATCGCAAATGGTGGTAATGTTACATCTAACTACGCGATGACTTTGTATCACATCATAATACCTTTAATTGGCGTTGTACGCCTAGTATAAATGCAAACATCTTGCTCCGTTTCTTCGCGTTTGCGGTGTATCTGTGTATATTTATAACCTTAGTTGCTGATGCGTCAAACAGAGAAGGTAGATAGTTCATACTGTTGTGCTAAGAAATTTGAAGTCGCACTATGGTCTGTAGTTTCAAACCGCTAAAAATAACAATCCTCCCGGTTAGTTATTTGGCGCACTATTGTAGACCTCCGTCTTCGCAAATAAATATTTTATTCGGGCAATGGTTCCCTATTTGCACATTTATAGTACTATGCAAACCAATTCTTCGGCCTCTTTCTCGTAAAGAAACATCCCCTTCGTATATGTCAACAATACGTCCTCTTTCAAACCCACCAGTATGATAATGTACCTTTTGTTAACGACACTATTTTACACTTTATATCACTATTTCCCAAACCTCACATATAATAAATGATATAATCAAATCTCATATAGTCATACCCATGTAGTTCTCAAACTTTAATCGTTTTCTGATGCTTAAATTAATATTATAAGCATTTTTAACTGTTTGATTGAACAGGGAGATATTTAGAAGACACATTTTGTTGGTTGCAGCTACGAATAGTACTCTCCCGAGTAGCTGCAATTTAGAGCAAATGGAGTCATAAACTGAGACTTTGTTTCTAACGCAGTTTGCTGCACGTAAACAATGGGCCACCTAGGCTTGGAAATGGTTTTGACCCTTAGCTATTGAGATAATAGCAGCTTTTGCGTTGGCTGAGAGCCTACGGCCGCGTAGATATAGTATTACATAAACAGATTCTTTTGCTTCCATTAGAGTTTTTTTATCGACACCACTCTTATAATATAAAAGTTTCAGTCCAATACAGTTTATTTCTAACAATGATGTAATTTTAATGGTGCTAACGTTAACATGATTAATACATGCAAGGTACTTGGGTCAAAAGCCCTAACCTTTTTCTTATAGGAAGCTTTTAAGTAGGAAGATAGTGTACTCTTCGACCGCTTTCAATGGGACGAAAGCGTAAAGTGACCTAGACATTTAGAGGTTCCTGATAATTGCAAGAATAGCGTGGTCTAGTCGATGCAGGACATTAGCCCCGCAATCATTCGGTGGAATTTTATGTGTTCGCCACTATATTTTGGATGGCTCCCAATAACGCGATGGGATCCACGTTCTAGAATCTTCCAGTCGATCTGCTATGTGGTTGTGGCGGAAGGCAAAGCATCCCCCTGTTGCCACAGCATATGTACGACCTGTTGTACCTACCGCCTAGAAGAGGTCGGCTTCTGGAATGTGGGAGATCACCGAAAGCAGGGTAGGTGAGGGCTTTGGCAATTATCATAGATAGTGGGGTTGTCCAAAGCTTTTTGCACTCCTTAGAGTAGTAATCATTACTACACGCACTTCCAGCTGGAGCGACAGCAACGTACCTAAAGTGCTGACAACAGCGGCATTTATTGATGATATTTTTCTTCTTTGGCTGTTCAACAGTCACAGCATACCGTATATGTTAAATATGGCTGACAAACATAAGAGGGCAATATTGAGATGCTATCCAAAAGTTCCTGCTCGAGATCTTCCTTCGAGGCGTATTTTGGCATACCGCTCATGATGGTGCATAGAGGCTTATCTGCCGTAAACAGATACTATCATCAAAAAGCAAATCAGTCACCAGTAGCACTAATTTTTTGGCCTTGAGGAGGTCTATCCTGTTTTTATTAATAGCTTTCTTCACAAAAAGCCACGTTTCTTTCTTCCTGGGGGGAGCTAAAGACGTTAAACACCGCGGCGCCGTTTTCCTAGTTGCTAAAGACCTCGAAAACATTGGCGGTAGACGCCGAGGAAGAAGGCAGAACTATACTCATCTTCGCTCGGCGGAAAACGAGGAGACATGCGTGGGCAAGTTTAGGCAGTTTTGGGTAAGTCTAATGTGTTCAAAATTGCTCTATGGCAGAGAAAGTGATAGCAACCATGGAACAACGTCGCTGGCTGAGGAAGCTACAGAGTTGGTGAGCAAATTTACCTGTAATCGACTAATAAGAGATTTTCTTGATAACCTCAGACACGGACTTCCGGTCCTCTCTGTGAACCACTTTTTTTTTGTTTATTTATTGTCATAGTTGTAAAAATCACTTATTTATCTATAATAACACCATTTAACCGCTAATATTACGTTAATTCCCTTTATTGCAACTCTGAAATTTTTTACTAGTTCCTTTATTTTATTTATTTAATTAAGTCTTTTAGTTTCACTGTAAACCACAGTTTGTACGAAGTTCTAAGACATGTAAAAATATGCATTGCATATTATTGTCAGTAACGTAAATATGTTGCTTTGTTTACTACTATTTTTAAAGTAGGTCGAATTAAACTATAAGTAGTAAATACGACAAAGAGAAAAATATGCATCGATCGAATAATTATTTTAAATTAAAAATTGTTTATGTTCTATTTTGGACCTAAAACACTGAACCATCTAAACCATAAAAATGGTGTTGAAGTTCAAGAGTAAATGGCTGGCATTAGTTACTATAAACATTAAAAAACGTCTTTAATGCGGCTACATAGTCTCTTAATAGAAAGATTCCGCAATCCTCAGTAAACCTTATCAGTACCCATTTTAACAATAGAAAGATCAAAATAGTGAAAATTAAAATTATATATGAATTCTTTTGGAATTTACCATATAATGGAGCTACGGTGCGGATGAGCCCGAATTGAATCCTTTGCTCAGGTGCTTAGTGGCATCATTTGTTACTATGTTCAGTTCAAATAAAGAATAATAAGACACAATCCTTGTTACATCTCACTGTATGGATGGTGCACGACGACGGGGCCGTGGAGGAAATACATGAGAGCTGGAGAGGCAGGCGTGTAAATAGCCGCTCTCGTGGATGCGGTGTTGGATACGATACCGATGCGGCTCGTAAGGACCAACAAATGGAGAGGCAGGCGTGTAAATAGCCGCTACGGTGCGGTGTGAAAACGTAGTACGGCCCGTTTGGAAGGTCAGCCGATAAGGCCAAATCGTCCCTTAAACGGCCGTCGCGTAAGCGGATGGGGGCGGCTACCGATATCCACCAACGAATATTGCCAAATCGCTCACCTGAATCGGCTTCGGCTTCGGCTTCGTCGGCGATTCCCAGCTGGCCCTCTGCGTTGCGGATCGGGTTTGCGGGTAGCGAATGTTCTTAGGGGTGAAGACACGACCAAATTGGTCGCGCTGCGGATGGCGAGTTTCTTGCGGTTGAAGCCGACAACTGGCTAGCTGGAATGCTGAATGTATGCGGTGTTAAACACGACCGAATTGGCCGAGTTGCGGTACGTGAATGTATGCGGTGTTAAACACGACCAAGCTGGCCGAGTTGCGGTACTTGAATCTTGCCGGGCTTCGCGCCTGGCTTGGCGGCAGGTCTTTGCGGGCAATTTGCATTCGCCAGCACCTTTCAAATCAAAAGGTTCCGCCGACGGCGTATGCCGACTTGTCGGCCGTGCAAAAGCCCATATGCCGTTTTGTGTGCGATGGCAAAACGGGCAGACATCACAGCCGCCAGCATGCCGCCGCGAGATAAGCGGTTCAAGGGCGAAAAGGCCGCCACACCAAGAGCCTTAATATCTCATTCGCAGGCTTTGACCCCTACGCAAGATATAGAGTCTCAATATAGAGAATGAGGCGGAACTCCTTCCTATTATTCAGATTGAATAAAGAAGAAATGGAAAAGATATGGAAAATTTATTTTTAAATTAAAGTAAAACTGCAGAATTAAGTTTCGTTTCTATAAATTTTAAAGAGAATATCATTCAAGTGGTAACCTTTGTTCCCAATGTATCATTGAAGTCGTATCTATAGTTCTTTATTACTCTTTTCTGTATGTGTAGAGGAATACGCCATTTATTAACGTATTGAGTTTTATAAAGTTTGGAGGCACTTAAGGCTATGTTTCTAAACATCAGCTTTCAAATATTTTTAGAAAATAAGATCACGCAGAGCAAAATCCGATAAACTGGCTAGCTAATCGTGTTAAAATACATATCACCTCCCCGAGGTTCTCCCCTGCAATTCGGTGCATGGTTCGCTCACTCACACCCAACGCTGACGCCAATTTCCTTAATGATTGCCTCGGGTCCTTTAAGCCCCTTGTACGACTGTCGGGGTCCATGTCACTTGTCCTCTTCGAATTTCCCAAATTTCTCGGAAGCATTATATTTAGCACCTGCATCATACACAGTTGATCTCGTGTACCCAAAGAACCGAATTATTTCAGTCGCTGAACACCCAGTACGAATATTTTCGACAGTAACGGCAATGTAACGAGTTGTGAAATGAATATCTGGAAGCCATTTATAAAACTATTTTTATATGATGGTAGCTCAAGAATCTAGGACAGCAAAGGACGAATTCTTGCACAGAAGTGCAGGTGACACACTAGTCTATGAAAAAAGCAAGACAAGGAGGAGGGAATAATAAAAAGAGAAGAAAAGAAAATAATACCAAAAAATCGTTAGACTTATGGAAGTGACTCATGCATTTTAACAATAAGAAATAAAAGTCGAATCAAGGCTAGAGAGGTGGGGTTTCTAAGAAAAATTCAGGAATTATTAGAAGGAATAAGATAACAAGCACAATATTAACAGTTAAAAAGTTAAATGTAAAACCAATAGAAAAGAAAACAACTGAATTGATTAGTACATCTACATAGAATGGAAGAAGATACAATGGCCAAAGAACTACATAAAGCGAAGCTTCAAGGAGGAAATAAAATAGAACATCCACAAAAACGATGGGAAAAAAAGTTGCGGAAAATCGAGGAATACATCGGTGCAAAGTAAAAACAATGACAAATGACAAAAAGCAATGAAGAAAAAAATTAAAGTCACATTAAAGGTAAGTGTTATATGTATTAAAATATAAATAAATAAATATAATATAAAAACATAATGTAAAATATATAGTCCAATACATAATGGTATTTTATATTATATAAGTATTATATACTACTAATAATACACTTTAAATATAGCATTTTGTTAACTGGCGACAATTAAAAATTGCGTCCTAAAAACCGATACGTTTTTTATATCATTTGAACTATTATATTATACGGTAAAGATATACAGGATCCCAGAGAAAGAAAGAAAGAACCATAATATTTACTTTTTTATTTGGATACGTTTTCCCCAAGTCAAACACCCATTTTGGAGCATTCTTAAATATGTAATTCTTCTTGTTCAAAGTATTCACTGATTATTTAGTCTAATTAATAAACAATTGCCATTTGCAATAATATAAATTACATATAACTTTCTTTCGTGCTTATCAATGTAGTCCTTAAATTAGTTTTCTAACCATAGTACAGGTAATAGTCTGATCCTGCGTTACTGTCGGGGTGTAATAATAATAAAAATGTCATCTGCGGTAGTAATAATGTTGTTTGCGAAACAAAAAAACTGAATAAGAAAAGATAAAACATGTTATAATTTGAAACTAAGCCGTATAATAACGCGCTAAATTTCTTTATCCCAGCCGTTAAAAGATCGTTAATATAAGAGTGGAAGTGTAGTAGTAATAAAGAATTCTGCAGAGTCACTTTAGGAAATTAAATGTGTTAAAGGCAAATAGAAGAATAATGGTTAAGACAAAAAATTTACAATCCTTACTAACTAAATTTACTATAAGGACCCAATATACTTTTTAAAAGCTTGCTTTGTTTGCAGATTTGTTATATAACAGTAGTCAAATTTGTAGAGAATAAAATGTTTAGGAAAAGAATTGGCTCTACTGCATACTTTCTAGTTTTTAATTGATAAAGCTAATTTAATTTTTACAAAAATTTACAAATTTCTACCAAATTTACCCAACTTGCTTTTGATACTAGCTAATGTATAAATTTCAAACAGCAATTAAAATAATCCTAAATTTTATTGTTTATTAATTCTTCTGTACAATAAAATAGTTTACCATGTTCTATAATTGTGTGAATCCTTCAAAGTGCAAATTTTCGCGTTCTCTCTCTTGCGAGCCTTTACGTTTAGTTTACAAAAGGAAATGTTTACACGGTCTACATTTGTATATGCTTCAGGCCAGCGTTGCTTATATTAAGGCATAACAACATACGCTACAGCAGTACCTACCAATTTCATTAACAGAGCTCTCGCAACAACGTAATTATAACCTATACAACAAACATTGTGCAATAGGTAAAGAAACGGAATTAATGTTGTCCTTAGAGTGAACCAATTATAGCACTTGATTGTGTGTAACGCAATTAATATTAATTATTAATTTCGACTGCAAAAAGTATTTTAGTTATAGCTATCTAATGAATTATGTAACACAATATGTGTATAGATAATTAAAAATGATGTAGCAGGAACTGGAATTTATTTTATTTTCTTTATATCGATCTTTCCGATTACTTAATTGGCAGTTATAACATTTTATATACAAATCATTTAATTCTTATTGGAATACCCTTTATATGATAAAGAACCATCTTCTACATAAGATGTCCCTATTAAATCTAAAACTAAAGAGAATCACTAAACAATTTTTCTTGCAATATGTTAGTAGACTTCCTAGTCCACAAGTCAATTACTCAAAAACACAAATACAGCCTCGAAACATTAGCCAGATCTATATAGAACAGCAAGCACACGAAAAATCCAAAACGATTAGGAAGATTAAATAACCTTAAGATAGCTATATGAAACATCAGGGGTGGTCTCAATTCGAAAGAAACGAAGAAAGGAAAATTGATATCGCTATAGTAACCGAAACAAGAAAAATTAAGAAGATCTAAAAGTTTCCAAAGCTGTACTTTAATATACTGTGGTGTAAATCAACATTTAAGAGCGCAAACTAGCAAAAGTTTCATGATAAATTTAAAATGGAAAAGCATACTAAAAAGCTATATTTATATTAACGAACGATTACTGAATGTTAGATTTAAAATTGGTCAAAGTTATCTCGCATTTATGGCTACCTATGCACCAAAATGAGAGTTAAACAAAATAACTATACCCTACTATGCGGTGATTTAAATTTTCGTGTCGGTAACAACTGCTTATTAAATACATATAACGAAGAGGAATGGAATAATATCAAAGATATAATTCAAAATATAGCTTTCGAATTAGGAAGATATACTATGCAGAAAAGAAGAAAAGGCTTAAAATAAGGAATCATAAAATAAAAAATGCGGTTAAAAAATACAAGAATCAAACTAAAAATATAAAAGAAATGCTACTTTGCAAAGGTATAGAAAGATAGTTGGGATAGATTTATTTATTTAAGTGACACGATGTATGAGACAAACAGGACTTGTCCTACAAGTTAATGAAAACTCTGAATAATAAAGAAAAGAAACAAGCACATCTAATATCATAACAGAAGAAGAATAGATTAAACATAATAAACAATTACAGACAAACAACGAAACAGAAGAAGAACCATAAATAGACCAAGCTTCTTATTCACGCGACTTAATCAATCTATAAGAACTCACTGACCCATTAAAAAAAACATCCAAAACACAAAATCACCGGAGTTATAACATCAACATTGGAGGACTGTTGAGTCATTTTATACCAAATCGCCGGGTCGTTGAACATGACATCTGCGATTTTGATGAAATTTGGTATATTGCTAGCACTCAGATTTCTATAGAAAATTATAATTTCGTTCTTTAGGATGAAGCACAATCTTACCATTAGAGTGGTATAATGTCAACAATACATCTCATAATTGTTTACTACAAAGAAGATTACATACTAAAACATAAAAGCGTAGTATTTATTTCAGACTGTTTAAAGCATGATGTAAAGGAGTTGTTTGCTAGCAACTCGCGACGAGTTTAACGAAGCTCCTGCAGCACTAGCATCAAGACCACCAATAACGGTAGACAAATTCAGAGAGACAGTAAGAGAAACCAAAAATAATAAGGCAGTAGGCCAGGTGGTTTACCAGCAGAAATTATGAAACTGATTGACGAAGACAATATTGATATCTTAACTATAATATTTAATAACATATACGACACAGAATGCTTTCCTAAGAACTAGTTACGGTTCACATTTATTCGTCTGCCCAAAAAGAAAAATGCACAGAAATTCAAAGACCATAGACTAATAAGCTTAATGAACCATACTCTCAAAATATTTTTACAGATATTACATAACAGAATTTATTCTAAATGCGAGCGTAATATAAGTCCCAATTAGTTTGGCTTTAGGTCAGGATGAGAACTTGAGAAGCACTCTTCGGAATACAGGTGTTGGTATGAAATTGTCGAGACTTAAACAAAGACGTGTTTCCTTGTTTTATAGGCTACGAAAAAGCGTTTGATCGCGTTCAACATAAAAAGCTCATGAATATCTTAAGAAACACGGACATAGCCGAAAAGGCACCATACATAACAACTATTATTTGAACTCTACTCGGAAGCCATATTTGACAAAGCCATTAAAGAACAACAGATAAATATAAAAGTGAATGTGGTGCCAATTTTGAACCTCAGATATGCAAAAGTACTGATTGCCAACAATATTAAATAATTACAGCAGATATGTTCACAATTAAATGAGAGCAGTAAAAGATACAGACTAAACATAAATGTAAAAAATACCAAGTTCACGATTGTTAGCAGGAAAAATAAACCGTACGCTAACGCGGCTATCCAAATAGAAAATCAAAAAATTGAAAGAGTGACCCAATACAAATATCTGGGATGCCAGCTAAATGCGGACGAAACACCAAAAAAGAAATTCAAGACAAAATTTAAATAGCACGTGCAACGTCTATGAAGTATAAAAAAGTTTTGGTATAGTCTGTACTGTTATATGGAATGGAGTCGTGGACCAAGAAAATAAGCACAATCAATAAAATCAAAGCTTTCAATATGTGGACTTACATATGCCTGTCGGGAGTGTTCTGGACTAAAAACAATAACCAACAAGGAAGTACTAAGAAGAATGTATAAAGACCGAGAACTGTTACACACAATTAAATAAAGGAAAGCTGCTTACCCGGGGCTTATCGTTAGAAATAAAACTGTAATTAATCTTAGAAGGAAAAATAGAGGAAAAGAGAGTAATAGGAAGGAAAGAACTGTCATGGGCAATAAATATAAGACAATGGACTGGATTCAGAACAATAGGGAAATTAGTCAATATGCAAAAAATAAAGAAAAATTCAGAAATGTGATCGCCAACATGTAATAGAGTGGATAGACAGTCAAAGAACAAGAAAGCATGATAATGCGTTACCGTTATTTGATTTAAAAGAAATTGTTAAACTCGTTGAATGAATCGAACTTAGTGCCTAAATTACAGAAACTTTATTACTTTTCCGATGGTTGTGCGTCGCAGTATAAAAATTGCAAGAATTTCAAGAATTTATGTTTACATGAGAAAGATTTTGAAATAGCTGCTGAGTGGCATTTTTTGACACTGCCCATAGAAAGGGAGCGTGCGACATGGAGTCACTTTGAAACTACCAAATTAAGTCTCCAGAGCCCGTACAACAATTAGATAAGGAATCCAATGGAATTATATTTATGGGCCAAAGGTAATTTTTGGTATGATGTTAGTTTTGTAAAAGCCAAGAATACTCCAAAAAAAAGTATTAAAAAATTATTTTACGTATTTGAAAACGATTATTGAAACCCAAAAGCTCCATTGCTACGTCTCTAAAACAAAAAACGTATTAGAAACGAAAATACTCCATTTCCTTCAAAAGAATGTGTGATGCAACTAAATTAATTATAAGTAAGTAGTACAAGACAAATAAAAATCCTTTGGAAAGCTCACTAAAAGATTCAGAAGAGCTAAGTAGTAAGTGGTAAGTCCTTTTTTCAAGAGAAATAACTACAAATATATTCAACTGCTGCTACTGTTGGAATAGTCCTGGTGTGAAAATGACGGAATTGAAAAAAGAAATCGTTTTTCTAAATATTCTGTACGCCTTTCTTTAAAAAAAGCTTTCAATTTACGTTTAGTTTACCGTTCTAGTTATAAATTTGACTAAGATATAAACATTCAAAGGTATTGAGGTAGAGCCGATTTTGCCGATTTTTCGATTTTTAAACGGCTGTGACTTTGCAACTAGTGTTCCAATTTTTTTTAATTAGTTTGCTTATTTTTGCGAGTGCTACCACATACCAAATTTCTTCGAAATTGAAGATGTCATGTCCAACGACCCGGCGATTAGGTATGGAATGACTCTGTTGCTAAAATATCGATATCTAATTCCATTCAAAAATATGTTGAGTGCAACGAACTATTCCTAAAGAATGGTTAATAACAAAAGTCACCAATGTTTAAGAAAGAAAACCGAAGTCAAACAAAATCCTATCAAAAGAGAAGCATATTAAACTGTGGCTACAACATCTATACGAAAACGCTAAATGCACTTTGAAAGCAATAAGTGAAGTACGCTTTTTGAAAAAGTCGTTATTTTATCGATGACGTATTCACAATTAAACAAAAATTTATTGCTAAACGAAAAGAGTTTAATCAGAAAACGCATTATGAGCATGTATTGATTTTACAACAGCTTTTGATAAAGCGATAAGTGGAAAACTGTAGAATATTATGAAACAACGAGCATATCTTCTCATAAATAAGATTTTTAAAAAGACTACAGAAATGCTCAGGCAGTTATTAATATGCAATATTCTTTCTTGCGGTAAGCCTTTTATCAACTTTATATACAAGGTGATTTATACGAGGAGGCGAAAACTAAAAATTTGTGTTTGGGATTGGGATTGGATTGTAAGAATAAAATACGAAACAATTTTTTTCGATCGGCCTTTGTTTTGGAAATATCGAGGTTAAAATTTTTTAAAATATAATTTCAAGTTTTACAAAAACTAATAGTAGGCCACATGAAAACTATTTAATCACTGTAACGGTTACACATAAAGAAAAACTATTACTTTAACTTACAACTCATGATCGAAAGGTCCACCGCCTGCCACGCTGCAACCCTGGCAACGTAAAACCACTGAATTGTAAACTGCAGTAAAATTTGTTTACTTTTAAATTGAAATACAGCATTCGTAATTCTGTCTCGTAATTGCTCTTTATTAAGTGGCGAAGGAAAGCGTAGTCACTTACTAACTTCATGTTGTCCGTCTGTCTGTCTGTCCGTCCGTCCGTCCGAGCAAAAACTCGAGAACGGCTGGGAATTTCCAAATTCTGTTTTCACCAATTGACAGGTGACCAAAAAGGCTTGTGATTTTGAAACTGATTGGTCAAAGACCAGCTAGACTATAGGGTTCTCAAATTTGGAAGACTGCTTCTCCACTTCGCTATGCGTTACAAGCTTTGCAGATTTATTTTCAATTTCCTTTGCATAAACTAGTTGTTTTATGTGACCTCAGAAGTAAAAATCCAGTGTATTTAGATATGGTGACCTAGTAGGCCACTGAACTGAACTGCGCCTACTCATCCACCTTCTATTAAAAATGTTGTCCAGCCATTCTACAACCCTTGCAGCATGCGGTGGCTCACCATCGTATTTTATTTAGCTTTTAATGCGTTTTGATTGAACAATGTACTGTTAGAAAGAGGTAATTCTCATGTTTCACGTTATTGTCGACGGATAGCACCAGCGCGTTTTGTACATCTATCACATCAATGTTTGTCAAGATGGCGACTGAACAAAGAAATCATTTTGTGTTCATGTGACGTACTATTAGTTTTTTGTGAAACTTGAAATTATATCTTTTAAAAGTTTAAACCTTCATATCTCCAAAACAAAGACAAATCGGAAAAACATTATTTCGCATTTTTTGCTACAATACAATCCCAAACAAAATTTTCATTTCGTCCTTGTTGCTTTGTCACAAAAGATTCAGTTGGCGTTAAATTCTTGCTAAGGAAATTTATAAAACACCATGAGTTCCGCGTACGCATTGCGTTACGGGGTGTTTCTTTGTACCTACCTGAAAGATCCGAAAATTTCACATGTAACGACTGCTAAGTACATAAACAAGTCGAAAACATTCGTCAGCAAGTTGGCGCAGCAATATAAGGACACCAAAACGGTCGATGACTTGCCGGGACGTGGCTCAATAGGCAAAGTGTCCGCTAAAGTCGGAAAACAGATCGTAAACTTGTTTTCGCGGAATGCGAGCTTAACATTGCCTCAAGGAGCAGCAAAACTGAAACAAAAAGTTGTAGATATATCATACATAGCTAGTCGAACATATCTTTATACGCATGACATAAAAAACCGTAGTTCAGTGAAGAAACCTTTGTTAGGTAAAAATCATATGAGGAACCAACTCTCTTAGGCAAAGAACAATATCGACCGAGATTAGAGCAATGTGATTTTTACGGATGAAACTTCTGTTTGGGAATATGTTACTTTCCTACGAGCCTGGTCAATCTCAACTAACAGGTTGGTACGTTGGATCTGTTTACGTACAACCTAAATATTTCGAGAATGCTCGAAATTTATAAGAAAAATGTGTTACCAACTGCCAAACGATGGTTCGTCGAGAAAAACGAGCACTTGATCCTACAGGAGAACTAGAATAGTCGCATTATTAGGAAAGCTTTATGAAAAACTTGTCAGTGGATTTGTGGAGGGCATTTAGCCGACTTCACTTTTATACATAATTACTAAGTCTGTACTTTACACCAATAGCAATAAAAGTCGGCAGTTTTTGAAAGTAAGGAGAATTATTTCAAAGATTATACTGGTATTCAACATTTTCTAATTAACATCAATAAAGAAGGTCAAGAATTACGTAGCGTACTTAATAGCATCTTTTTTCTGAAATACAAAGACACAAAAACTATTTTTTCTATTGACAAAAGAAACTTTAACTGATATTTTCGAAAATTCTAAAGTGACTATACTATATTCGAATTTATTTTCATCAATATCATTGGTATTAAAAGACACTAATTTGTAATGTTTCTACGTAAGAGAGGTTGCGTTTTTTACTTAAACTAGCTTACTAATTATTGTTAAATATTTATACCTTAAATACTTGAATGTATTTATTTATTACCCACGAAGTGTAATTGTGTTGTTATACATTCTCACCACATTAATGTAGTAGCACAAATTATTTAGACACCCAAAAACAAATACATTTTATTTACTTTCCTTACTTACTCGGAATTAAAACCTTCTTGTCTAATGCAGTAGGTGTCTTTTTAGAATCTATATTTCCCAAAATATTGTGTTATTCATAAATTATAACTTTAATGATAAAAAAATAAAGTTAGCATAAAAACGCGCATGAAAACAATTGTGTGGATACAATTGAAAATTTTAGAGGTTCAAATGAGAGTCCGCATAGAAAAGTTAAATCGCCCTTTAAATTAATGAAATAGTGTTCGTTGTGTTGTGCTTCAATTTAATTATTGGGTGGATGGTTCAAAACGAATTTTTCAGCTTCATTCAATAGAATGGAAACAAATTGGATAAATACGAGACGATTGCTTTATTTGTAAATCTGTATCGGAATTTCAGCTAATAACAGATCGGCTGAAAAGTTCGTAGGCTGACACGTATATGGTATTACTAGAATTAAATCCATACGATTTTTAGTTAGTACTAACCTTCAAACGATACGTGTCTAAATTTGACAGCTGTCGGACAATTGGTTCGTGAGATGCAGCATTGTGAGTGAAGCACCTTTTGTTATTGTAAAAAAATGGATAAAAAAGAATTACATTTTTTAATTAAGCATTGCTTTATCATGAAAAAAAATACTGTTGAAGCCAAAGCTTGGTTTGATAAACATTATTCGGATTCTGCACCAGGAAAATCAACCGTTGAGAAGTGGTTGCTAAATTTAAACGGGGCGAAAAGAACACCGAAGACGATACACGCCCGAAAGAGGCTGCAACGGACGAAAACATAAAAAAAGTTCACAAACTTATTATGAATGACCGTAAATTAAAGTTAATCGAGATAACTGAGACTCTGAAGATATCAAAAGCGCGTGTTGGACATATCGTGCATTAATATTTGGACATGCGAAAGCTGTGTGCAAAGTGGGTGCCGCGCGAGCTCACAATCGAGCAAAAGTTTCAACGTATCGTTGACGGTAATAATAACGAATTTTTCTGTCGATATTTGACAATGGATGAAACATGGCTTCATCACTACGCTCCAGAGTCCAATCGACAGTGACCCGAGTGGACTGCACGCGATGAACCAAATCTAAAGCGTGGAAAGACGCAACAGTGGGCTGGCAAGGTTATGGCATCAGTATTCTGGGATGCGCAAGGTATAATATTCATTGATTACCTTGAAAAGGGCCAGCCCATCAACAGCGATTATTACATAGCGTTGTTGGGGCGTTTGAAGGATGGAATCACGAAAAAAAGGCCCCATTTGAAGAAGGAAAAAGTGCTGTTTCATCAAGACAATGCACCGTGTCACAAGTCAATGAAAACGATGGCAAAATTGCATGAATTAGGCTACGAATTGCTTCCCCATCCACCGTATTCTCCAGATCTGGCCCCCAGTGACATTTTCCTGTTTGCAGACCTCCAAAGAATGCTGCTGGAAAGAAATTCAGCATTAATGAAGAAGTAATCGCTGAAAATGAGGCCTATTTTGAGACTAAAGAGAAACCGTACTATAAAAATGGTACCGAAATCGCCCTCGAAGGCGACTATGTTGAATAATAAAATCGAATTTTACCAAAAAAATGTGTTTTACTAAGTTAGCCTACGAACTTTTCAGCCCAACTGTTACAATATATGAAATTATTCAGTGGCTATTGAAAAGTGGGTAGAAGAGCAAGGCCATAACCAATTAAATTTTCTTTAATATAAAAAATGCGAAAGAGATTTTAATTAAAAAGTATTAGTTTTAATAATAAATAATGTGTCACATGAAAGTTATTCCCAAAACAATTTATCAAACTAATCCGGTTGGACTAGACTAAATTCTTTAACTCTCCTTCTCCCGTTCCTGATTGAAATTAATTTTCTTTTTGTTTTTAACGAGCTAAGCAGCGGCGTTCCATTAATATAACTTAGTTGAATTTAAATTGAATTTGAATTGGGAGTCCGAACTGTTCAAATGAGATCATTTCCGGCAGCGAGGGTATCAATTTTCCATCTTTGTCGGCTCGTCAATATCTCCGCGCCAACATGCTAATAGAACCTAACATTACCTGGGTGAATTATTGTTTGCGACGCCCTCGCGCTGATGTTGATAGATTCAAAACCTTATGCAAAGTGGAATATTCCATCACCTAAATTACGTTCAAGCTCGGATTAATAAAATGCAAAAACTAGAGGTTCGAAAAAAAATAAAGAAAAGTTATTTATTTCATTAATCTAAAATTTCTAGAACTCAGTAAATATGCAATCAAAATTGACAGCTTTAATCAATAATTGTATATCGTCTACAAAATTAAAATGTAAAAAAAATTCGAAATGTAAAATTATGTAATCCACTAAAAACTAAAAATAACAGGCTTGTCCAAAAAGTAAACAATTTTTAAAATTACACTGCTGCAGTTACGATCAGGCGCTTGGGTTTTTTTTAGTTCGTTGACAAAATACCGATGCTTTTTTATGCAATCGTAAAGGGCGTGTGCTTTGAGGTGTGCATCTAAGAAAATTAAAAGATTTGCAGTACTTAAAATTCTTTGAATGCAAGGAGCACTAGCCAAGAAGTCATAACATTCATGTGATGTCGATATTGTGCTCATCTCAGAAACGCATTTTACCTATAAGAACTACACGAAAATAGCTAACCATTCCTTCTATACTACAAACCATAGAATAGCAGTGGTAGATGAGAACTCAATTCGGCACTACGTTAGTCATCAGCACCAACAAAAACATCTACAGGCTACATGCATTGTAATATCAGAAGTCAACAGAAGTATAACCCCCGAAACAAGAAAGCTTTGCACTCTTCTTCCACAGGCTTGGAGCTCGCTTTATCCTGCAGACTCTACAACATTTTCAAAATAAAGCATAAGAACTATCATCAAAGTTCCACTGTACGTCCTTAAATAGGTAATACAGCAAAATATTTATATACTGTTACTTAGAGAAGAAATAAAAGCCCCCAGAAAAAAATATCAAAGCCGCTATTAAATAAGCCAAACCATCGAAGAACCGATTAGTGAGATCTTCTTACCAGATTTAATTAATAGCATTCTTACTTAATACATTTAATCAACCCTATATAAGTTATCTTATGAAAGAGTGCCATTGTTGGAAGGCACTCTTGTATACCACATTACTCTGTTTTACTATTTACTAAATTCTTCTTCTTTTTGTGGTTTTATCCATTACCGGATATTTTGTTAACCGCGGATCTAAACAGTTTCGTTATTGTCTTGGCATAGCATTGTCTTAGATTTTTTTTCAACCATGATATACATTTCCTGCTTGGACCTCTCTTTGCTATTATTTTTTTTTTGTTATATCGTTATAAAATTTCATATCTTTTGAACACTGTCATATTGATAGTACAAAGGATATCCGTATGGATCTTTAATGCAGTGGCTTCCTTCTTGCCTTCTGCATCCGCACACAAATGATCATATATGTTTTTTTAAGGCCAATTTCTTGCCCTTAGGACAAAAGAGTGTCTTCCCCTGTTGGCTCATCCACCCTGTTGAACATCCAATGGGAAACCGCTTATACTGGCAGTCAGTTGGTTAGCTGTGTTAGTTTTGGTCCACTTCACGTATTTTATTTTCCCGCTATATATATAGCGAGCATCCTCCTATCCGCCACCTGAGGAGGCGCCCAGTTGGGGACTAGCAATCCCTCTGGGGTTTATTAAATGCTATATATTAATGTAACAGATTATAAATATTTCTTAGATAAAAAGAATTAACAATAATACTAATCTAGGTGAAATACACCTGCCATACGTATTACATGACTTTTAAATATTTCTGCTTTAATCACGGATAATATATTAGGCTCCGCATATAGGATCTATTTGTTAGTTGGTACTTCATATTTACTCTTTCCTTAATTTTCTTTTCGTCATAGATACCTCGCAATATTTTCCCATGCTATTATCTTTTGTTGCTCATTTTTATTTATAGTGTAGGTTCCGCCACATAAATTGAGCTTATTATACTTTTGCATATTTTATTTTTCTCTATACGTTTGTAGATGTAAGTAATTTTCCCAAATTTCTCAACCATTACTCGTGCTTGGATTTCTTTCTTGCTATCACCATAGTTCACACACTGCATACTGTTATTTGTTTTTCACTGCTAATTGGCCTTTCCTCCCAAATGGCACGTATTGTTTTTTGGACATTTAGTGATAAGCCGTTTTCAACCTTCCTACACCTTTACTGGGTTCTAGTTTTATTCTGGTAATAAATATTGGCGTATCTTGTTAAAAAGTATACTTATCCTATTTATCTGTGCATCTTTTATCAGATTTTCAGGTAATAAATTAAACTTTACTCTAGAAAAATAATTGCCTTAACTTAGACTACCATTTACTTCAAAATAATTAGATAATTTTCTTTGTACTTTCATTTTCCGCTTCGCATTTTTAATGTCATTTTTGCATAAGTTTATAAATTATGTGGCATGTCCAATTTTAACATTGCTTTTACATATAATTATCTTTTTAATTTGATTTTCTAAAATCTATAGCAAAATAATTAAAACGATGTTACGTTTATGAAATTTTTCTAGTGTTTGCTCCAGTGGAAATATATAGTCAGTTAATGATCTATTCTTTTTGAGTTTAGTTTTTCTATTTATACTTTCATTCAGTTTTCAACAATCCTTGCCAAAATCGTGTAGATGCTATCTAGTACTATCATTTTTTATAATATAAATCCTGCATTTTATCCCTGTTTTTAAACACGGAACAAATTATTCTCGTTACCATATTTTCTTTATTGCTTATGGAATTTTATTGTGTGGGTGTTCTCCTCATATTTGAGCAACTCTACTAGTATTTTTCCTTTTCTAAATCTTTTAATGTCTTTAGTCTTAATTTTGGTGAATCCATTTGCTGTTCTCTTGTAAATCGTCTTATCTGATATTCATTTCTTCGATACTTCCAAAGTAGCTTTTTAAATTGTTCCCATTTTTCTAAATAAATTTCTCATTTTCTTATTATTGCAACTTTTCTTTATTTTCTTTATTTTTTTAGTGTAAACTACTTTTTTTCTTTTAAAAATTCGTTTTACTCTCCACCGGTTGCTCATGTTTTTCTATATTTTTACGATCGCCTAATTTAACATAAGTAATCTCTCCGTTACTCGCCAACGCTTTACTATATTCTTGGTCCAACCACCCAATTCAATCTTCTTTCTTCTTTTTCTCGACGTTTTTTTCTGTTGTCTAATGAATATTTCCGTGAATTTAAGCCAATATTGTTCGATAATTAAACTCTCCTCTTCAGAGTAATTTTCTCCTTCAGTTTATGGATAGTTTTCTTTTATTTCCTATATATAACTTCAAAGCGTTCTTTTATACCTTTTTTCGTTTTGTCTTCTCTTTTATACTTTTTTTTTGTTCTAGGCTGACCTTTACAACATAGTGATCAAAGTTAACAATCCGACCTTCTAAAATTCCTTATATGTAGAATTTGCAATGGTTCGGATTTCTCTATTAACACATGTTCGGTTTGGTTTACCATTATGCCATTTTACGCGATGCTAATAAATATGCTCGTGAACAAATTAATATGAAAGTTACTACCAGTAACAATCTCTATCAGTTTTTGCCCATTTTCATTGGTTTTCTTATGGAAACGCTGTTTTCCTATCACTGAATTGCACTTTTCTCCTTTTCCCGCTTTTAAATTAAAATCCCCAATCATAATCTTTCAATTATAACTTGGTAGTTTATCGAGTTCTTCTTCTAAAACTCTTTAAATCTTTGTCTTTTTAATTCTTTCTTATTATTTAAGGGTGTATGTTAATAATTGTCAATTTTTAAATCTTCTTTTAAAAGCATAGTACATGTGTCGTATAACGGTCTGAAGTCAACTGTTGTTTTCTTTATATGTTATTGTATTTCCTCCTACGTTCCTAAAGAAAGTACATCCTTTAATACATGTAGTAGTCTATTTTCCGTTTTGTTTGGTTTCTTATAAAACTACTAAACCTAACATATCATTTTAGCTATCCCAATAATTTTATTATACCTCCTGTAGATATTCTTAGATATTCCACGTACCTATTATTGAAGTTCTGCAATATTTAAACTTTTCCTATTCTTATGTTTAATAATATTAATTCTTGTCTTAAGAACTGTTCTATTTCTTCTTCAACATTTTTCATCAGATCTTTTATCGTCATATTCTGTTTCAGTCCACTTTTGCTTTTTAATTTAATTTAATTTAATTAGTTTTAACATTCTGTTTTCTTCTCTAATATTCCTTTTTTTTCTGATTTTACCGAGCCCTTGCTTTATCATTTTTATTTAGTTCGTCATCTGTGCAGGCATTTGCTTTATCTCAACTAAATCTTTATGTGACAAGTCTTCTCTCTTTAGAGACTTGTATGTCTTCATTAGAAAATCAAAGATATTGGGCAAGTACTCACTCTTTTTTTGCTTCTTCCGAATTCTAATTTGTTTGCTATCATCTGCATTCCAATAACCCTTTTCATTTGTATTTTAATCTTAGCAATGGACAAATTAAGTGCAGTATTGGCAACGTCACATCTCTTATTTATGCAAGGTTATCTTTATCATTGGCACTTTCTAAACTATACTTCTTCTCATTGTTTTCGATTATCTACTCGTTTATTTATTGCCAAAATGTAGTTCCTGTTTCTTTTTTTTAGTTTTCTAATATCTATTTTCACTCAAATCTCTTAAAGTATGTATTTTTTAAATTTAAAATTGTCTTGTATTATAGGAGGTGCCGTCATGTTCCAAGGCCTGCAATATTTTTTTTATTTAAAAAAGTACTTGCACAAGAAAGTGGAAACTTCGGTTACTTCTAAACATAATCTTCAGCTAGACGTACACATTTTTCACAACGTCGTCGACATGATTCCATGGCTGTTGAGAACACTTTTTAGGGTGTTTTGCCCATTGGAAAATAGCTAATACAACAGCAGCACGATTGAAAAATCGTAAAAATTCGTTGGACCCACCTTGAAGAAACTTTCGGCATTTTTAGATCATCATACAAAATGGACTCTACAGATCCTACGGAAATGCCAAGTTTAGAGGCGATACCACGCCATAAGTACAAGTATGGTTTCGGTTTGCTGGCCGAAGCTGCTTTGGTTCACACAACTCCCGACCTTTTTTAAATTTTTGTACTCACGAACGCACATTTTTAACATCTCTCTCACTAAATTGGTGATGAATTTTGATGGACGTTTTACCACACAAGAGGAAAAAATGGAGGGTTGCACGTTGTTCTTGAACATTAAACGACCCCATTTGAAGAATACGTAACAACACTCACTGCAATGGCGGCAAATTCGACCTGTGTACATTGTATGGTGAAAAAAACCTGTAGACCTTAGAACGCATTACCGAATCATATATGATCGATCTCGCTCTGTCACCTTTTTCAATCTGCGAGAACCGTATAACAATATATCGTTCCAAGTACATTTTTATGTCATTTATTGAACTAAACCTCTTACTACAAATAAATTTTGTAATACAAAACTAGATAACAGCCACATAAGGCAATAACTAGAGAGTACGAAAGAAACACCAGAACATCCCATTCAAATGCTAACAATTTATTTTTAACAGCTACAAACACATGGGGGTGGAATTTTAAAACTGAAAAATGACACACCATTAGTTCGTTAATTTTGGATTACTTTCTTCAATTTGTTTATTTTTGAACAATAGTTATGTTGATAATTTTACATTATAGAAACAGCTAGTCAAAAATAATACTGTTACAATGCTATTAAATAAACAAAAAAAGTCTAGGGATCACTGAGCGTTGCTATCGTCAAAGGCTTCTTATTGCTAAACCACGAACGTTTACATTTAAAAAAGTTTTGTTGGATGAAACTCAAATCGCACATGGTATTACGATTAAAAAGGTTGCCCTTCTTCAACTAATGCAGAACCTATGTTTTACATCGATTAACGTAGCCAAGTTTTATAAGATGCATCCATATCGCAGATTCTTGTTAACCATTGCTTTGATAAGTTTTGTATTTGTAGTAAAGGGGAGGCTGTTGGTGCGGTCTATATTTTCCAGATTAATATTACTAGCCCCAAATCCCCTAAACCAAGTTTAAACACTTGTAGCTCTAGTTCCCTAAACGGTACATATCTCATTTTCAGTATCGTTAACACCGTTGCCTTTTTTTAAAAGCTTTATAACGTTACTTGTCGAAAATGCTTATTTTGATAATTCGATATACTTAAGATGAGTACGATTGGATGTGTATAACTTTTAAATTTTACAATAACTAGTCATTAACTAAAAATAATGACATCAATATTTAGTAATTCAGATTGTGTGTTTACAGAAATGCAGTTAATCAGCTAATTACAATTCGCGAAACAACCTTATTTTTGTACATTAAAACATGCTAAAATTATTTGCATATGCAATTTGCTTTTTATGTACTTTATTGTTAGAAATTACGTGTTTTTATGTAAAGTTTTAAATATAATTTTAAAAATTACATTTACTACTTTTTGTATCTAATGAAAGACGGCACTTTTGGCGAAAACTATATAGCTTTCGTCATTATAAAAACTAAACGCTGCATTTTCAGCTGCTATAAGAACGTTTTCTTTGCTACTTGAAGTCTAAAAGCTTTTATATGTATTCAGATATCTGTGTAGGGTTCATGGTTAGTTGCACTAATGCTTATCCTGAGAGCTTAAAACAAAGTTTATTTGTCTTTGCAAAATAACTACCAGCAGTCTCAAACAAATAGCTCTCTGTCAGTTCTCTGTTTGCCTCGCAATACCACTGCAGTAGTCATTTAGTAGTTGCATTTTTAAAATAGCAATGATACGTTTAAAAACAATTTTAAGGAGGAAACTAACCAAATTTATCAGTAGTAACAAATAATGTTTTACTATAAACTCCAAGGTCATATAACTTATGAAACATGCATAAGAGTTATTTTACTTTTAATTTAATAATACGGGATGTGGCAGAAAAGTAATGAAATTGGCAACACTACAAGCGATCTGGCAATGCTACGCTGTTGTCCTTGATAGAACACGTGTATAAATACCCTCCCATAGCTCAGTGCGAGTTTCAATTCGTTCCGTTAACTACGTAATTTTTGTGACTGCTATTAGTGAAGTTGTATTTTGGAAGTGCGTCACGCAAAATGGAACAGCGGAATTTGGAGCAACGTTGTGTCATTAAATTTTGTGTTAACCTTAGAGAATCGGCAAGTGTTTAAAAAGTTAAAACAGGCCTATGGGAAACCTTCTTTATCCCGAGCTCAAGTTTTTCGCTGGCACAAATAATTTTTGGAAGACAAAGAACACATTGAAGATTAACACCGTTCAGGGAGGCCTTCAACTTTGAAAACCGACGAAAACATCGAACGTGTGAACACTCTTGTGAGATTAGACCGTGTTTAACATTAGGAATGTTGGGTGAACAATTAAATTTGAACAGATTTACCGTTCATCAAATTTTGACTGAACATTTGCACATGCGAAAGGTCTGTGCCAAAATGTTGCGAAAAAACTTCACAATTAAGCAGAAGGACATTCGAAAAACAAGTGTCTTGATCTTTTTGACAGAATCGTTAATGAGCAAGATTTCTTTTTGTCATTTTGGGACTTTAGAAAACATCCAAAGGAGTGTAATGGACATGCTGAAGACCATACCAGTTGAAGACTTCCAGCGCTGCTACCAACAGTGGGAACATCATCTAGATCGGTGTGTAACTGCCCAAGGGTACTACTTTGAAGGGGATAACAATGATGTTTGAAAAAAATAAAAACTTTGCTAAATAAAAAATCAGTTTCATTACTTTTCTGTCACACCTCATACAGTATACCAGCAATACTACCAAAAAGTTACAATTATGCAAATATATTATAATTTTTTAATGTATAATATACATGTAAACCAAAATACCTTGCAAATTTTAAACTGTTTTCACACTGAATCGTAACATAATTAGTGAGAATATTATTAAAAACAACAATTTAAGTTGTAACAGCACTTTGTTTTTTGACATAGTATCTTCGAAGTTACATTTGCTCGATAAAACTTTTTTACTATTACAGAATGCCTTTTCCTAACTTTTTTAATCTATCCAAATGTCACATACTATTTGTCATTGATGATTTCCCCTTCTCAACGTAATTAATCAGGACAATATTTTTCCTTTCCAAAAAAAACTAATGCCGTTATTTTTCCAACGTAAGGTATGCTATCCGCACTTTTAGAAGCCGGTTCACCTTATTCTGTTCACTGTTTAGATTTATTGCTTTATTTTCTTCTATTATAAAGCATAGAACCTTCCTAAATAATCTCCTTTTCTTGTCCTTGGCTAGTATAGTCGTATTTTCTAACTCTTACCAGAACTCTGGCATTTTCTTTCTGTTCTGTTTCCCTATGTTATTTGTGGCTTTCGCCTGTTTTTTATTCAAATGCTAAGCATTGAAGTATCTGTTTTACAATGCTCTCATTTTTCTCAATGTATAAACGATCCAATTCCACTTCCGTTTTAATATTAGATTAGATACTAATTTCTTGCTACTCTAATAGTTTTTTCAGATTACATTAACTATTTTTCTAAAACATTTATGTATTCTTTCTAATTTTCAGACTAAGTTTTGCTACCATATAATAGGACCGATTTGACACTACTATTAAAGTTTCCATCTCCTTTGCACTTATGTATAGTTCTTCTTAAAAACCTATTTTAATTACTTTTTTGCTATATCAATTCTTTCTATAATCTACTAAAAATGTTTTCCATGTCTTTATATTTTGTGATTTCTTTTTAGAAGGCTGCCAGAAAATTCAAGAGACTACAATTTGCAACCGTACCTATTAGAACTGCAAACAGACACTGGGCTCGAACTAACTAAGAAAAAGCCGACACCTTTGCAGAACACTTGCCTACTGTTTCCTAATTGAATCATCCACCTCCCAAATCAAACAGATAGTGAAATCAAAAACTTTCTAGGTATACCATGTCAAATATCGTTCCCTATCAAGCCCATTTTGCCAGCTGAAGTACAAAAAGAAATCAATAAATTGAAGCAATGCAAATTTCCAGACTATGATCTTATCATCAGGAAGTACTACAAAATTTACCAAAAAAAGCTGGTGTTCTGATAACAACCATATATACCCGCTTGTTAAGTCTTTCATACTACCCTCTTGTATAAAAGTACGCCAAAATAGTCCTGATACCCAAACCACCCGAAGATTGAACATCGTACAGATTAGTTTGCTTCCCCAGTTAAGCAAGATATTCAAAAGGTTACTGCTGCAAAAACTACGTAACGATGTTGACTTATATCTGCTACTGCCTACTCATCATTTCAGATTTCGACCAGGATATTCAAGAATACACCAAAATCGCAGTATCGTTAATCAAATTTCACTCAGCCTTGAGAGAAAGGAATACTGTACTGCGGTATCCGTGGATGTTGCCCAGGCGTTCGATAGAATGTGGCATATTGGACTACTATAAAATAAAAACACGGCTAACAAGTCCTAATATCTTTCCTATAACACTGCTTCTGTTCACTAAAATACAAAAACTCCTTTTCCCAACTGTAATCGTGTATAGTCTGGAGTGTACTTGATCCGCTTCTCTATCTGATATATACAGCTGATATCCCCAAGCTCAAACACCATAATGACCACTTTTCTAATAATGCTGTAGTACTCTCCACTTATTATAATCCAAACACTTGCCAGTGAACACCTACAACAAACTTTAGACAATCTTAGTGAATAGTTCAACAACTGGAATATAGAAGTAAACCAATCTAAATCTGTGGAGGTCACAACTCGATCTAATATATGTTATCCAGTCTATATCAACCATGTTCCTATCCCAGTGAAAATAGAAGCGAAATATCTGGGTCTTTACCTGAACCAACGTCTCACTTAAAAACGACAAATAAAAATAAAAAGACAACAACTTTCTCTAACGTTTTGAGAAATTACTGACTGTTGGACTATAGTCTAAAATAAAAATTGAAACCAAAGTGCTCCTTTATAAAAGCGTTATACCACCAATTTGGACATACGGTTTTCAATTATGGGGATGTGCAAAACCGTTCAATATAAACATTATCCAACAGTTCCAATCCAAACTACTCAAGACAATCTTAGACGCATCTTGGTACGTACTCAACCATCCATGAGAATATACGTATGCCCTTTATTCAAGAAGAAACAAGACGGCTCACTGCAAAGTACCCCGCCAATCTACATAGACACTCCAACCACCTTGTGGACCAACTCACCGAAAACATAACACCCAGGCGACTAAAACGAAAATGGACTAATGATTTATAACATATAATCAACTTGTTAAACCTATATAGAAACTTCATCAATGGATGAATTTTTCTTTAATGATTTGTAGCTATTATCACTTTTACTAAATACTCTCTCATAGTGAATTATAAACCCGAAAAACAATTTTGTGATATAAAACATATAAGTGGTGACAAAATTCAGTTTTGTTTTATTTCTTTTTCTAGAAGCAGTTTTGTGAATAGTTTTCTTTATGTAGAATTTGTTTTTCCTACGCTATCTTGATCAGTTGTTTCACTTTTAAAAGTATTCCCAGTCTAGTTCAGTATTTTCTGTATTTTATATTTATATGTTTTTAGATACTTTTGCAAGATCCACAAAACAAAATACTGCGGTCTTCCACACGATCTTTTTTATTAAGATTTTATTTATTACTATCTCGTTTATGGAAGATTTTAATTTTCTGAACCTCGCTTACTGTTGCTTTAGATTTTTATCGATGTTTAGTTTAATTCTTTAATATATTATGTATGCCATTACTTCATTTATGATTTACAAAAGCTTTACATTTCTTGTCTTCTTTTCTAAATGTTTTTATTATCATACCAGTTCTCCATTCTTTAGGTACATATGTATTCTTTTTCACATGCGTCTTCTCTATAACAGTAGTGTTAATATGTGTTTTGTAGTTTCAATTTCCGCTTCATATTTCTGATTGACTTTTATTTTTTCACTGATTTGTTATTCCTTATATGTTTTACTTCTTCAGATTTAAATATATAATTTTTGGTTTGTTTGTTTTTTTTCTATATTTCCTTATCATAATAATCTAATTAAAGAGGCCAAAACTTATGTCCTCATCCCAACTCTCAGAATTTGTTTCTCTTCCTTTGGAAGGGATAGCTTTAATCTCAACCGCAACTGCAGTAATAGAAGCAGCCACAGCAGTAGCGACAGCAAACTTGCTCAAAATTTTAATAAAACCTTTAACAATAGCAGCGTCCTTAAATTCCACATATGTAACTATTCCAAACATCTTTTGCTGCTTATTTTCTTTGTGTAGGTTTTCTTAATTTAGGATTTAAACAGGAAATAGTTAGTAGCCGTCTACCTTTGAAAATGTTTTCTATTTTATTTTCTTGTTTGTCTCTTTGCCATTTTTTGCCTTGTGGTTTGTCTTGTTCCAAATAGACATTTTAATACCTTATTTTTTATTCCTTATTTCTTATTTGTTACAAAGTTGTTAGCACTTGAATACTATTTTATATTTCTTTAAATGTTTTAATGTTAGTTTTTGTTCTTTCCAGTCACATCCATGGTCTGATCATTTATTTTTTTCTTGTGATAGTGAATTTTGATAACTGCGTCTTTTTCTATTTTTTCCTTTGCTAAAATTCACTTTTTCTAAATGATTTTCTCTTCACTGTATATATCCATTCCTCCAAATCTTCTTTTTCTGTTGAAGTTAGTCCTGTTGCTGTCCATTTATTCATATTTATTATACATTTTATCTGTGTTGTTTTGTAGACTTTACCTCAATAGTAAATTAAGTTCCATATCTACGGTACATCTAAAATTTTTAGTTTTTCACTATTGTTAGCATATTTTTTATCTTTACTTTCTGCTAATTTATTTGTCAGTTTATCCTTTTCTGCTAACCAGTTATTTTATTCAGCTCATTTTATTTTTGTGACCTTCTTATTTATTTTTTAATTCAACCATGTCCATTCTTAATATTTTGTCTCATTTCTTGCAGCATTTTTAATTTCCTCTGTCTCTAGTATTTTTTTTTAATTATTTGATTTGTTTTAATTTTAAATGCGAATTATTTTTTTGCTTTTTGGAATATTCTTAACTCTTGTTCTGAATGGAAATAGATCTTGATTTCCTTTACTGCTTATATATAATTACTTCGGTTTGTTCATTACTAACCGTATTTCATTACAAAACTAAATTATAAACTCTGTCTATAATTACTGGTGTGACCAGTGTGACCGATCCTTCAGAAAATGATGTATCTGCAATACTTGTTCCGCGTCACTTGAATTAGTGTAGCTAAAGTCGTTTTATAGAAATAGATGATAAATATTATCCGATATGAGCAATGCTAAATTTCTTGTTTTCCGTTTTAAGAAACAATCTTGCACTGCTACCTAATAGTCTGTATTTAAACAATTGTGAAACGCTAAATTAGGATTAGAATAATTTTTAATTACAAAATAAACTCTGTTATCATCTGTACAGTTTTTATTGCTCAAATATTGGAGACAAGTTATAGATCCAAAATGTTGCCAATTAATTAATAGTTACTTTAAATAAAAATTTTTTCTTTGTTTTTAATGGATAATCTTAATTACATACCTTAGTCCACCAAAATTGAATACTCTTTGAACATTAATGTATATGTGATAGAGTCTATTCTATTGTTGCTGTTCTAAATAGAGTTATTTTGCTTAGCTTTATTTTTTAAATAATGTCAAATTATGTATTTGTTGAAACTGAAAATATTTTTGTAAAATTGCACAACACGTTTAACAACTTCTTTATGATGGATATCCTCGTAAAATTACTAAACTCAAGTGACGTTTCTTAAAACATGGCGCTGACACATGTTTACACTGTATTTTAAAATATTGCAATAAAAAAATATATTTAATTCATTTAACTTACTAGCACTCTCTTTTCAGGTACCTTAAATTTTATTCTATTTGAGCAGTCGACGAAATGACACACTTAACTTCCGAAAGCTTCATGCGAGAATTACCAGTAAATCAGTTTAATAGTACCACACTGGTTTTCAAATTAAAATTTAATTTAATTTCATATCCTTGGCAACTTGTTTTTGATCTCGTTCGTTATACGCCTGACCTTTCCGAACCCACGGCCAAAAACCTTACATAAGTAATTATATTATTTAAAATGGTGCTCTAGGGATAACTCGTGTAATTGCTTTTTTAATTTTAAAACTAAACAATACTGAATTATAATGGAGAGAATTATTAAAATTAAAAGTTTGGATCTATTCCACAACAAATGTTATTGTTTATCTTCTATCCATTATAAATTCCTTCTAATGAAATGCCGACGTTAAGGTGAGTAACTAAATTTAATATTTTTTAAATTGATTTTCTATGTTTTTGTAAGTTATACTAAAAATAAATAAAATAAAAATAGTAACAACTCTTTTACAAAAGTCAAAGCAAAGTAGTAGTTTAAAAAAAGTAAAAGATAAAGTCAACTAGAATCGGAAAATTATATTTTTAAATCGAAGTATATAAAACGGCAGCTCTGTGTTAAAACATTTATTACAACCAAATGCTAAACTTTATAACAATGAGGTGAAGTGGCTTTGTAGTTTGTGTACTAAATCTATTGAATGCAAAGTTGGTTTCACTGCTAGTTATATTAAGTCATAAAATTACAAGTTTAAGCTTCCGAGACGACCTTTTTTTGTCATTTGACCAGATAGATAATATAGAAAATGCATTATAAAGGGTGGTCCAACCATAAATCACGCTGTTAATTGTGTCACACCTTAACGTCAAGTTTTTTGCCCAACTTAATTTGACATTTCTTTGTTTCGGTGTTTGACAAATTCAACCATGGAGAGTTACACAATTGAGCAGTGCGTTAAGATTGTTGAAGCCTTTTACGAAAATGGGCGTTCAAATCAAAATGCATTTCGTGTACTTCGTGATTTTTTTGGTCAGCATAATCGACCAAATGTGTCCACAATCGGGAGAATTGTGCGCAAATTTTAGCAAACCGGGTATGTAGGAAATGTGAAAACACCTGTGCATGCTCGCCAAGTTCGTTCTGCGGAAAACATTGCTGTTGTTCGCGATAGTGTGGCAGAAGAGCCGTCAACCTCGACTCGTCGTCGTGCCCAACAATTGAACATCTCACGAACATCACTGATGCGAATTTTGAATAAATATTTGAATTTACACGCTTACACGGTTCAATTGACTCAAGAGTTGAATCCTACTGACCATTTCAAGCGTCGTCAATACGCCGAATGGTTGGTTGAACAGACAGAAGTGAATGGTGACTTTACAAAGAAAATCATCTACAGCGACGAGGCACACTTTTACCTCAGTGGATTCGTTAACAAGCAGAATTGCCGCATTTGGGCAAATGAGAATCCACGAGTGATTGTTGAAAATCCGATGCATCCACACAGAGTGACTTTGTGCTGCGGTTTATGGGCTGGCGGCGTCATCGGGCCGTACTTCTTCGAAAATGAGGTCGGCCAAGCAGTTACCGTGAATGGTGTTCGCTATCGCGAGATGATAACAGACTTCCTGTGGCCAGAAATTGAGGATATGGACCTCGACGATATGTGGTTCCAACAGGATGGTGCCACTTGCCACACAGCCAACGAAACAATGGCTCTTTTGCGCGAGAAATTCAATGGCCGTGTTATCTCACGTCGTGGCGATGTTAATTGGCCGCCACGATCATGTGATTCGACACCGTTCGACTTCTTTCTTTGGGGATATTTAAAAGAAAAAGTGTACGTCACTAAGCCAAGAACAATTCAAGAGCTAAAGGATAAGATAATTCGGCACATTAACGACATTGAACCTCAGTTATGTCTCAGAGTCATTGAAAATATGGACCATCGGAATGAGGTATGTCACCGAAACCGTGGCGAGCATTTGGCCGATATTTTGTTTCACGCATATTGTCATAGATCCTTCTATCATAATAAAAAATATTAAGATAATTCTCTGAAAACTTTTTGTTTTATTTACAATTAACATCGTGCGTTTTGGTTGGACCACCCTATAGTTAACAAGCAATTTGGATGTGTAAGATAAGCCCGTGTTATTAAAATTATTGGAACATTACGCCTTGGTTTTGAATTTTAAATAAAAATTATTATAATTACATGCGACAGATCCCCATTTAAACTAAAAAGTGTTTATATTATTTTAATGTAAATTTTACACCAAAAATTTTTACCAGAATATCTATGAAATAGTAATTGATAATTCAAAAGAATCATTAATTATATTTTGCTTGGTAATTATTGTCTTTTAGTAATGTTGGTAAAAACAATTAAGCATTAGAAATAATTATGATTGATGGTAACAACCGCATAGTTAATTGATTTACATTTTGAAACACGTATTGAAAATAAAAGCGCAAACAACATGGACTTTTTGGGAATAAGAATATAAATATACGACTTGAGTTTGAATCCTAACCATTTCAGTGGCAAAAAGCTTATCATACAATTATTATCGATACAACTTGAAATTGTAAAAAATAACACAAAAAAATAAATTTTTATCAAAAAAAAATTTTTTTTCGAAAGATCCATACATGACATTAACATTTGAAAATGATTTCGGGCATATGGCCATCGCGGCTGTTATTGACGAAGCGCATTCTGGACATCCAATTCTGAGCCAGTTTTTCGAGCCTTGCTGGCCGTATGTCACGAATACGAACAATTTTGGCCTCCAAGGCGTCAATTGTTGCTGGTTTATCAGCATAAACCAGTGACTTCACATGGCCCCACAGGAAATAATCGAGAGGTGTCAAATCGCACCACCTTGGAGGCCAATTGACAGGTCCATTTCTCGAAATCAACTTATCGCCAAATTTTGATTTCAATAAGTCGGCGTTGCGGTCGCCGTAAGGCACGTAGTGCCATCCTGATGAAACCACATCTCGCCCAGATCAATGTCATTCATATTTTCAAATAAAAAATCATTGATCATGGTGCGGTAACGATCTCCGGCTCCATTTTTGGAGAAATAAGGTCTGATGATGCCACCAACGTGTAAACCGCACCAAACGGTGCATTATTCTGGATGTAATGGAGTCTGTAGGGTCTGTTGTGGATTGCTTTCACTCCATATGCGGCAGTTTTGTTTATTAACAAACCGGTTAAGCCAAAAATGAGCCTCATCGCTAAACACAATTTAGCGATAAAACATCGGGTCAGTTTCCAACTGCTCTAGAGCCCAATAGGCAAAATATCGACGCATATGATGGTCTCGTGGCTTTAATTCCTGCACCAACTGGATCTTATACGGGTGTAGGCCAAGATCCTTGAGCAAAATTTTCCACGTAGTGGACAGACAGAGCCCCAATTCCTGCGACCGACGACGAATCTATAAACTTGGATCTTCTTCCACACTTTCGTTTACAGCAGCGATATTCTCTTCAGTACGCACATTCCTTCGACGTGTTGGTGTTATTGCATCATTTAGAGAGTATGTGGTATGAAATCTATCCACAGTTCGACGGATGGTTTGTTTGCATCCGCAAAAGGTCATTGTATGGTATGGTGGCATTATCGGACCATTATTTTTCCAAAACGAAACAGAAGATGCAGTCACAGTGACTGGTGAGCGGTACTAATTGATATTAATTGATTTAAAAGACATGTAGTTTCAACAAGACGGTGCAAGATGTCACACTACTAATGCCACTATTACCGCATTGCAAAAAAAGTTTAATAAAAGAATAATATTAAAAATGCAAGTGTTAGTTGACCTCTAATAAGTTGTGATTTAATTCGTTTAGATTATTTTTATGGGGTTATTTGAAATCTATACTCTATACAAACAAAACACAAACCCTTGATGCATTAAGATTGAACACCAAACGCTTCAATCATGACATTAGACACAAGTTACCGCACAAAGTCATCGAAAATTGGGTTCGTTGAATTTGCTTGTGTGCACAAAGATTACTTAAACGATGTGTTATTCAAAACAAAGTGTAACAAACTATGCTTTAAAATAGTATAAAAGTTTGGTTGTATCTGAATTAATTTTTATTTTATTTCATTTTAAAACCATATTATTGAAAACCCGTTTACATTGAAACTTTAAGATGACAATTAGATGACTTGCAATTCATAACTTTTTATTTTCAGTAAAAAAGTGAAATAACTTATAATTAAATATAATACTAATATTTCAAAATTATTAAAAATTAAAAAGCGCAAAGAAGTATAAAAAACTTCTTAATTCTATTATTCATAACTATGCACATGACACAATTATCTATAAATTTAGACAACGAGATGCATCTCTACTTGTTACAGCTCTATATTTGAAGAGATTAGTAATAAAAAAAGTATTATTTAATCATTATTTATTTAGAGAAAATAAACCAATTTTCAGAAGTGAAAGGAAACGTAAAAGTCATATAAACTTAGCTTTTCACCTATGAAAATCTTAAGATTTTCTCCTAAAATACTCTGTACAGGCAGCAAAAATTAATATCTACACGCATACAACAATAAACTGTAAGTATCAACAACAATTATATGAGGTATATCTAAATATTCCACCAACAACCTAACGCCGTGATATCCGATCTCTCAGACATCAAAAAAAAGTATGACCACTAGAGTGTAGCTGACTAGAGCTGCGGTGATGAAAGCATCCAATGTTTGGTTGTTTCAAAGAGCACTAATAAAATTGTTACAGAAGTCTACGCAAAATATAAACATCATTTTCTAAACAGAAGAATAGATAAAAGTCGAAACTTATTAAAAAATGTAAACCGATGTTGAAGCGTATGATAGTCCAAAAACATGGGGCATTTCTAGAATCAGTTATCAACCAACCTTTGTAAACCACACAGGCAAGCATGCAATGCTTAGAAAAAATAAGAGTAATCTCATGAGCATTGCAATTAAATTTTTTAGTGGCAAGAATAGGACAACTGACTTTTATAAATATCCATTTATAAACAATTTTCAGACTAGACATACGCATATTGCGATAAAAGATAAAGTAAAATAGACACTAAATGAAAGTTGGTAACTCAAAGTGTTAATAGTAAAAGCTAAATTATCTGTATCTAAATAACATTCTGAAACATTTGTGAATTTGTGGTTTAGTATTATTCGAATTATTCCACACTTACATGAATACAAAAATTCACTGTAGTTTATCGCACCGAGAAATAAATTTGTGTTTAAAAGTATCCTTACTGATCAGCACCACTAAAATCCAGCCTTCTAGGATGTTCAAAATAAATAAAACAAACAGTGATAAGATAAGTAATTCCATCCCGGAGCTCTCTGATGCCTGGCGGGTAGTCGACTCAGTCACTATAAATAATTGAGTACCTGCGTTCACTCGAACAAGGGGTAATAATGGCGGTGGTTTAAGGTGCACATCAGAGATGGTGCGCAAGGACCGAGCAGAGACAGCTAACATATGAGAGCCTTAACCACTTAATTAGCAGGTTCTGCTCCCACGTGGAGCGTTAGAGCCTTACCATTATTACACTATTTTAGCAAAATATAATGACACAGTTAATCAAAAAAATTTAAAATTGACAACTTTTTACGTATAGCTCATTGCAATACAAATGGACTTTCAATTCACAAAAAAGTTAAATTAATTTTCAAGCAAATTTAATAGACACTGATCAGCAAAACCTATTTTATTAATAAAACTTACTTTGAAATACCAAATTATAAATGTTTTAGCTTGTAATGAAATATACAAGCTATATCAATAAAAACTGTCTATTGTTCACCACGATAAAATCTAAAAAAACAATTTATATTCATAAGTTTATTGCTGTAAGGGAATATAATAGCAAAAATACAAACTACCAAGCCTATTGAGCTTCTTCATAACTAATAAAGTTTCTTTAAATTCGACAGACGTATTTTTAAGTTGTAATCTAATTTTCGACCACAGCCTTAGAAGTACAACAGTAATCACAATGGTAGTGGTAAAAAACTTTTACTGTAGAACAACAAAAAAAACTGGATTTCCTACCGTACAGATAATTCATAATGACAAATGCCTCTTAACAAGACTACAAGAACGAAGCGATATAGAAGTGGAATGCAATAATCCAGTCAGAACACTCTAGCAAGCAGCAAAAAGCCCATACCAATAGATGACCCGATAATTGAATCAAATGATACTAAATTAAAAATAAAGACGCTGGTAGCAGATAATAAAAAAGCCAGGTCGATATGACAACGTACACGAATGACAGAAGCGTACACCAGATGACAGAAGGAAACATAATAAAACCAGCAACAGACTTAAATAAAAACTCCAAGAAACAGAAAATGCTTCTGTAGAAATTTAGCTCTTTCCAGATAAAACAATTCCATCTAAAAGCAAATAAAAGCAAAAAGAAAATTATAAGCTACTTCCTATTTGCATATGCACAGCACATCTGAGCAAAAAGTGATAAATAAAAACCTATTTATACAATAACGAACAAGTAAAAAAAGTAAAAGAGGAATTATCCACAGCAGTTGTACTCTAAAGAAAATACAACAAACTATTAAGATCTTAAATCTGAAGAAGGCTTCTAGTATAGGTATGATTACTAGCAAAATGCTAAAAAACCTCTCAAGAAAAAGGCTGATAAAACATTTGTATGTATTCAGCACAAGTTTATGACTCAAATAATTCAAAAATTTCACTGTATACATCGAAAGCGAGTGGTTGTGCCGTATCGTAATTGCCTCGAGTTATCAGACGTGCCCAACATCCGACCCGTAACGTATAGCAGCTCTACAATTTAAAATAATTGTGTAAGTTAAAAATACACATAACAATTTTAAGCAATTTACCAAATTCTGCTTCGGCAGAATATGCAAAGTAACTATCCGAATATGTATTTATCACAACCACAACTGCCTTGCGCCTTGCCTTCAGCCAGTGTTTGGAAATCAACAAACAATTCAAACTCCTGATTTTTTACAATTCGCACAAAACAATTCTTGTACACCACTAGTTCAATATCCAAATTACATATTCATTAACACACCTCTATTTACGCCAGTAAGTAATCAAGTTTATAACACTCAATCAACCGCAACACACAGACAACAATTTTTGACAATTCCAATGAGGGCAAAACAAAAAAATCAAGAAGTTGGAAAACATAAATAATCAAACATCTGCGATATGAAAACCCGACTTCATATCAAAACAGATACAATCTGTTAGCCAATATTGGTACCAACGACAAACCACAAGCTACAGAAGTAAGCGAGACAAAGAAAATACCTAACCCTCCCTAAATATTTATACATGGTGTTACTAACAGCAGTACTAACAAGAGAACAATTTAATACAAAAGCTCCAGCAAACAATACAATTAAAAACAATACAAACACTCTCGCATCATACAGACAGTTAATCACACATCTCAAAGATGAAGAAATTATACATCACACTTACCAGCTGGAGAAAGACAGAGTCTACAGATTGGTACTTAGAAACACACATCATTCTGTAGATACCGAAGAAATCAAAAGAGAATTAAAAAAGCAAGGTCATACGGTACGAAACATCATAAATGTTCAACACCGAGTAACAAAGGTGCCGCTAGCTATGTTCTTTGTAGACCTTGAACCTGCGGATATCAATAAAAAGATATTTTAAATAAAATACATTAACCACCCAATGATAACGGTGGAACCGCCACGCAAAAATAAACTACAATTATCTAGTGCACCAGATGCCCATCTTATGAACACAGTAAAAGCTACTGCACAAAACCGTAATCATGCGTTAAGTGTGGATGGGAGCACACTATTACCATCTGCAAGAAACTGAGAGATTTTTCCGTCAAGTGTGCGTTGAGCCAAAAACCACACCCGGCAAACTACAAGAGTTATCAGGTGTACCAATAACCGCAGTTAAATAGAAGACAATTAGCTGCCTCCTTAGGAACATAAGGTATATCGAAAGCCAATGTACTGATTACTGCACATAGTGTATATTCTGCAAACGTAAATGGTCCAAGCTACTTACAAATCGCGTCAAGCCATTATAACAGTAATCCAACCCAAGAAAGTAGCAATAACGATGTCTCAATTTCTGTCTAAGTTTGAAACTATATTTAATCAACTTATGAACCAAAACAGCATGATGTTAAATCTACTTACCACGGTAGTTACCAAAACCAATAAGGAATTTCCTCCGAATAGCCTCCAGGAATGCAAATGGGTTAGCATAGCAGCGACTACTAGTCTAATTTTTCCTAAAAGAGCAAAAAATCGACATCTTATTAATCTCTGAAACTCATTTTACGGAAGGGAGCTATTCAGTATCCACAATTATACTACATGCTATACCAACCCCCCAACGAAACATGCTGGCTCAGCAGGATAACAACCACCAAAGGGCGAGAATTACTTAAAGCTAAGCTAACAAACAACTATAACTGTTTATACACCCGGGAACCCATATACTGACCGGGTGTCTTAAATTAAGCACCTGATGCCATAATCTTTGTTACCAAAGGTTTGTCTATCTCCAAGATACTGTGAAGTGGAAACGTGCTTTGATCTTCTTTCAGATCATCCAATTATAATAGTTACAATCAACACTTTTATTACTACAAAGCATAAGAATCCTTCCCTCTACAACAATCACACAAATTGGGACTTGTTTAGGGGCATTACAACAATTAAAATTTCGTTAAAAATAAAAAATGAAATTGACATTGCAGTAAAACACCTAAAAAAACATTCAACACACAGCCTGCTGTTCAACACCGTCGCCTGGTCATAAAAAAACCCAGAGCTATTGAAAATTACCCATTATAGATAAAAACCAAAATTGCCGATAAAAAAGAGCCAAACTAATCTGAGAGCAAATGAGAAATCCCCTAGACAAATATAACCTAAATAGGTTAACTAGAGAGTTAAAAATAGCTTTAAGAGAATAAAAAACAAAACATTTAATGGATGCATTGGTAACCTATCCCTCTCGACTAATAAGAATTACACGCTTTAAAAGACAAGCAAAGAAACTAAAAACTATCCAAAATCTTATTCCAATAACAGGAAAAGCCTTAGGACCAGATGAGGTACCTACTGAAATTATGAAACTGATAAAAGACGAAAATATCTCAATACTAGTAGATCTTTTCAATTGTATATATAAAAGCGGGACAATTCCAAAAGACTGGTTACACTCTGTGTTTGTAACATTGCCAAAAATTAATAAACCAAAACAGTGTAAAGATTTTCGAACAATAAGTTTAATGAGCCATGTTCTCAAAATATTCTTAAAAATCATACATCTCAGGATCTACAAGAAATGTGAAGAACGACTAACAGAACATCAGTTCGGTTTCAGGGATGGATTGGGTACACGCGAACCTTTATTGTTTATGCGAATTTTATTAGAAAGATGCCGTGATGTAAATAAAGATGCATATCTGCTCTTTATTGACTACGAAAAAGCTTTTGACAAAGTCAAACATGATAAACTCCTTGAAGTATTGACTGCGATATAACTAGATCAAGCTGATATTCGTGTAATAACCAATTTATACTGGCACCAAAATGCAGGTGTAAGAGTTGATGGACACAGTACGGAAGAAGACAGGGATGTGTGTTATCACCCTTACTTTTCAACTTGTATTCAGAAGAGATTTTTAGTCAAGCTCTTGACAATTCTGATGATGGAATACTATTAAATGGAGAACGAATAACCTCAATAAGATATGCCGATGATACGGTATTAATCAGCTGAAGGATTGCAAAGAATGCTGGACCAGATATCAGTCATTAGTCAAGATTTCGGTCTCTCCATAAACACAACAAAAACAAAATCAATGGTGATGAGCAGAAATCCTCAAGCAACGCAAATAGTACTACGGCATAACAATAGAATAATTGAAAACGTATCTAAATATCGTTACCTGGGCTCATGGATAAACGATCAGTGTAATTGTCTGCAAGAAATCAAGGTGAGAATAGAAATGGCCCGCTCAGCATTTATGAAAATGAAAGCAACATTATGCTCTCACGAGATACATCTACAGATACGTATCAGACTATTACGCTGCTATGTGTACTCTGTGCTGTTTTATGGTACTGAAACGTGGACATTAACGAAGGATGCCCTTAAAAGAGTAGAGGCTTTTGAAATGTGGACATACAGAAGAATGCTTAGAGTTCCATGGATCCACAGAGTAACAAGGAAATTTTGAAAAGGATGCAAAAAGAAACAGAATGTATTGAGAAAATAAAAACAAATAAACTGCAATACCTCGGCCGCATTATGAGAAACACTAAATATCGGTTATTGCAACTAGCACTACAAGGCAAGATTAACGGCCGACGCCCACCAGGTCGCAGACGTATATCTTGGCTGAGAAATCTAAGAGATTGGTATAAACTGACATCATCACAACTGTTTAGAATTGCAGTATCCCGAATTATGATCGCAAACACTCTTTCCCGAAGAGTATGCACTTGAAGAAGAAGAAGAACAATTCGCAAGGTTGCTAGCTCCTGGGTAAGAACAGAAGTTAAGAAAGATGAACTTTTGCGGAACACCTATTAACAATATTCAAAACACACCCCGCAATTACTATCCCTGAAGAAAAACAAGAAATTATAAACTACCTCCAAGCTTCTTTACAAGTAAGCCCAAATCTTTCACCCATGAAGAAATTAAAACTAAAATTAAACCGCTGAAGGACTTCCCTCGCAAGCAAGAATGTGCATGACACAAATCTTCAATGCTGTCATAAGATTACAGTATTTTCCAATCCTGTAAAAATTCGGTCAAATAATTCTAATTTTGAAACTGGACAAACGCACACATGAAATTACCTCTTATAGACCGATAACGCTACTACCAATACTGTCAAAAGTACTGTTAGTACTAAAGAGATTAGCAATCATAATTGAACAAAAAGCACTAATTCCACGTCATAAATTTGGATTTTGTCAGGAAAACGCTACGTTAGGGCAGATACACAGAGTTGTCGATGTAATAGAATAGATATTGTGTTGCAGTATTCCTTGATGTCAGCCAAGCGTTCGACCGAGTCTGGCATCTGGGATTACTATATAAAATCAAACGATCACTGCCACACCAGCACTATCTTCTAATAAAATCATATTTAAACGAGGGGTATTATCAGGTCAAGTACGGCGGAAGTTAGTCTGGACTATACCTAATAAAGGTAGGCGTTCCTCGGGGTAGAGTTCTGGGATCAAAACATTCACAACTGGCCTACCATGCAATGAAAATGCAATGACGGCAACTTTCACAGACGACACCGCGCTATTAGCTTCTCACTCAGATGCAACACAAGCATCGGCTCTCCTACAAAGTAGGATAACATGCAAAAATAGTTGCACAAGTGGCGAATACAAATTAATAAAAATCATATTTACGACAAAGCACAACTCCGCTCTTCCGGTTAGACTAAATGGTATACGAAGCTCAATTAAAGAAGAAGCTAAATATTTCGGCATGTACCTCGACAGGCGCTTAACTTGAAGAACCCACTCTACAAAAAAGATAAAATTATTAGACGCAATGGTAAGAAAGATGTACTAGCTCTTAGGGAGAAAATCAAAGTTATCGCTACAAAATACAATGCTATCGCATAAGCGAGTTATAGTTTGGGCGTACAGTATCCCAATCCACTACTGCTGTCACTGTTACAACAGAATATTAGAAAGGCAATAGCCTTTCGACCTACAAAGAGATGACATAGTTGGATGCTCACCATTCCGTGTTGTTAACGTGTGTAAATATTTTAAGTATTATACAAGCTATTAAATTAGCTCATAGTCTTTATATATTCTGGTTGCTAATAAAGTTGCAGAAAAAAATTGCTGTTGCTCTTTCCCAGAATCCTAATAATTTTAAGTTTACATTTTTGCTTAAAATATACACGACACATATTAATAGTAAATAATACTAATACACACGCATTAATAGTAAAAATGATTGATCGTATTCAGGTGGTCTCGCACTTCTAAACAATTTTTTAAAACTACATTTCCAAATGCAATATATTGCATTTCGTTTAAGTGCTGTAAGTTTTTGCCGATTCATCCACATACAATTTGCTGCAGTAATTATGCTGTAAATCTGATAACGTGCCCAGCATAAACTGAATTATACAGCACACTCGTAAAGCTCCTCGGCTCCAATTATCAATAGATTCGTTTTATTTTATAAACTTTCCCGCTTTATTCCACAGCAAGTTGAACGCTCATTTCAAATAAATTGATTGTAGGTCCAGCTCCTTTTCTGTTGTAAGCTTGGGAAACAATAAATCGTGCCGGAAGAGAATTGTTGCAGCTCCATACTAATGCGCCGCGTTCGGACAATTTAAAAGCATTTAAAATCTAATTGGAACATCGCCGAAACTTTTCGTATCTGTACAGCTTACCCTTCTACCAGTACTGCTACCTATCAAACTCACATAATTATTATATTTGTTAGATATATTATAAATGTAATACATTTATTCTATTACCACAAAATCAACTTTTTTATTTTCTTATATCTAAGTTCAGATGATTGTTGCTTTAATTTTTCCTCTCTGTCGGTAAGGTTTTTGTTTACCTGTGATTTTCTTTAAAAATTCCATTTCTGGGAATACAATACAACAAAAACAAATTGTTTACTCTTTGTATGAACAAAACACTAAAAAAGCTGCTGTACGGTGTTTTTTGCGTTTCATTACCCGATACGAAAAATTTAAAGTGAATAACCTTCAGTTCCACCAAATTCTATATTCCTCTTAAACCAGATTTTGTATTCTAGCATATTTTACTTGTTTTAGCGATGTTTTACTTATGTTCATTAACAACAAATAATTACAAATTTATATTTTTGAATCCCATTGGTTCGTTTGACGTCCAAATCTTTCTCAATGTTTGGACTCTAATTTTCTCCGTCTAAAGACGACATTTCCAGCTGAAAGACAACGTGGTCTGAGGATTTCTTTATATTTTATCTTACTAGTGGGCTTTTGATCTTCCTATTGTTCGTGCGCTTTTTAGTTTTTCTCAAAATATCTGCTTTACTATTTGCGATTCAGCTAAACATGTATAGTCCATTTAAATTTCTGTTCAATTGCATTTATGCCTGCTACTGCTATTTGTAACAATATCCATCTCTCATAACACAATACTGGCCTAAGCTTAGTTTTGTAAAATCTCAGTTCTGTTTTAACGTACACATCGCTTAACTTAAATATGGACAGTAGACTGCAATGTGTTTTGTTTGCTTTATTAGTTGCCGTTGTATTTTCTTCATTTTGTTTTCATTTACTTCTGGACTGGTCTAATGCGTTTTCTAGTTTTACATATATTTTTCTGATAGTGTGTATGTTTCTTCCAAGAATGTTAATATAATTAGCACATCCTACTGTTCAATTGAATTGATAAAAAAGCGTTGAATTAACGTTCACTATAGCATTTCTTAGCACATATTTCAGTGTCATATTAAATAAAAGGGGGATCAGCTTATCTCCTTATTTCATCCTTTGTTTTATTTAGAATAGTGTTGTTAGTTTTTTATTTTTATTTTATGCTTGTTTTTACTATATTTTCGGAGTTTTCCATTATTAAACGAGTTTAACTGAGATGTTAAAATCCACCATGATTCTACATCGTTTTCTATAACATCGATGTTATTGTATGTTTAAAATCCACATACAGTTTATACACGCCTATGTTGAACTCCCTTCTCTAATGCCATTCACAAATTCACTTATTGTTTCAAATAATTGCTGTATTTTGTTTCTTAATATGGTGGTAAACATCTTGTACGCCGTCTTTAATAGTGAAATATCTTTAAAGTTTTTCTTTTTTTATATTTGGGGCGTATAACGCTGCTTCTTACTTACTTACTTACTTAATCCAAAACCTTTCTACCTTTCGGTGTAAGGCTATTGAGCTGAGTTGTGCTTCATACAGTTCTCTCCACTTTTTTCTATCCTTTGCTGTTGTGCGAATTTCTTCCCACTTTATGTTTCTTGATTCTGCTGTCTCTTTTAATTCCTCCTTCCATGTTTTTCTCGGTCTTCCTATCCTATTTTTCCCTTTTGGTCTTGCTTCAAACACATTTTTCACTGTTCTGTTTTTGTCCATTCTTATTATATGTCCCAACCACCCTAACTGTCTTTCTTGCACTGATACCGCTACCGCTTTAGTTTTTAAATTTTCTCTAAATGTTATGCTCCTGATGTGGTCTCTCTTTGTTTTGCCCTCTATTTTACGCAGGAATCTCATCTCCGTACTTTCTACCCTGCTCCTATGTTTATTCACTGTTGTCCATGATTCACTGCCATAGATGAGTATTGGTGTTACAACTTTTTTGAATACTTCTACTTTTGCGTCATTTGGTACTTCCTTTTTTCCTAGAAAAGAGGACTTTATGGAGTTAAATAGTCGTCCTGTAATTCCCACTCTTTCATTTATCTCGTCATCGAGTTTTCCATTTTCCTGTATCCATACACCTAGGTATTTGAACTTCTCTACTTGTTCCAATTTTCTTCCTCTATATATATATATATATATATATATATATATATATATATATACGATGTCTTCTCTTGTCTGGTGCTATTACCATTGTTTTGGTTTTATCTCCGTTTATCTTCATGTTTTCTTTTTAGTTCTAAGTTGTATACATTAATATTTTCTTGTAGGTCTTTCTCACTTTTCCGAATATAACCATATCATCAGCAAAAGTAATTCTGATATGTAGATTTTTCCATATTCCAGCTTCCTACATGGTATCTTCTTATTTTTCTTGCATTCTTTTATTGCCTCATCTAATACTAAATTAAATAGCAGCGGGCTGAGTACACATCCCTGTCTTAGGCCTATATTGGCCTTAAATTCCTCCGACTGCTCGTGTCTCGTTCTTATTATGTTTCGCTATTTTCGTATAGTGCTTTGATTGCTGCTACTTCTCTGTAATTTATGTTTGCTTTTTCTAGACACTGCCATATTGTCTCTCTTTCTATTCTGTCGAAGGCCTTTTCCAGATCTATAAAACAGAGATGTATTTCTTCCCTTTCTCTATGACCTTTTCACTTAGCTGTCTGATTGTAAATATATGGTCTTGTACCCCCGTCCTTCTCTAAACCCACTCTGGGTGTCTTCTATTGTCTTATCTAGTTTGTCTCTGAGTCTAGTTTCTAGAATCCTTGCGAATACCTTCCTGGGATACTTAGTAAGGAAATTCCTCTGTAATTACAGCATTCTCTTCGGTCTCCTTCTTATATATGGGTATTATGATTCCTATTTTCCATTCCTTCGGTACTTTTCCTGCTACTAAGATGTCGTTGTATAGTTCTAGTAACCTTTCCTTGCCTGTTTCTCCCATGTATTTTACCATCTCTGGGGTAATTTCATCTATGCCTGGGGCTTTTGCTAGTTTGAGTTTCCTTATTGCTATATCCAATTCTTGTTTTGTTATTTGCCTTCTGCGCTATCTTCCTCTGTTAAGTTCGTGTCTTTTTCAAGTCGGTATTTTCCCTCCATCTTCTTTTTCCAATCCTCTCTGTTCTTCCCTGCTGCCAACAAATCTTCGAAATATTGTTTCCATCTTTCCATAATATCGTTTTCCTTTGTCAGTACATTTCCTGTTTATCCTTGATGTTTTTGTGGGTGTAGTTTTCTTTTTCTCAGTTGCTTTAAAGTTCCGTAAAATAGTTTCTGGTTGTCGTCAAATTCTTTTTCATTTTGTTTCCGAATTCTTCCCACGCTTTCTGTTTTGCTTCCTTCACCTTTTTTTACCTGCGTTCTTTTCTCTTTGTATAGATTGTAGTCCTCTTCCAATTTTGTTTGTAGATATTTGCGCCAGCATTCTTTTTCTTTTTACCAGTGTTTTTATGTCAGTTGTCCACCATGCCGTTCTTTTAAAGTCCGTATTTGTTACCTTTGCCACTCCGCAACATTTGCGCGCTGCTTTTATCATGCATTGTTTTATCGTTTTCCATTTATCTTCTATATTTGTTCTGATATTTTTGTCTCGTACTCCTTTTTAGGATGTCTTGGTATTTCTTCCTGATGTGTTCTTCTTGTAACATGTGGCTTTTAATTTTCTCCTTAGTTATTTTTCTATGTTTCTCTGTCGCTTGTTTTGGCTCACCCTCATATCCATTTGGAGTAGGTAGTGGTCGCTGCCTATTTCCGGTCCTCTCTTCACCTTAACATCTTTGATTTTTCGCCAATTCTCCCGTTCACTAGAAAATAGTCTATAATTGATTTCTCGTTTCTGCTGTGTTGCACCCTTGTGTATTTGTGTATGTATTTATGTACGAACTTTGTGTTAGTTATTACTAAATCATTTGCCACGCAGAACTCTACAATTTTGTACCGTTTCTATTTCTTTTGTGCTCTCCTTGTCTTCCTAAAATTCTCTCTATGCCTCTATTATCCTTTCCTACGCTTCCATTTAGGTCCCCCATAATTATAATATTGTTTCCTTTCGTATCTATTACTTTTTGTAGTTCCTCAAAGAACTGGTTTTTTATTTCCACTTTCTCATCTTCATCAGGTCCGTACGCCACAATCATTTGCCATGTTTCTTCTTTTTCCCCTAGTTTGACTTCTACTGCCATTATTCTTTCATTTACATACCTTTCATTTATTATTGTTTCCATTTTGCCAGGGTGTACCACTAAACCCACTCCCGCTTGTGCCCTTTCAGATTTTTCTATTCCTGACCAAAGCATCCAATATCCTTTGTGTAGTCTCGTATGTCCTTGGCCTTTCTTCTTTGTCTCTGTTATTCCCATAAAATCCAGCTTTTGTTTCTCCATTTCTTCTATGAGTTCCTCCTCCTTCCCGTTTATACTTCTGATGTTCCATGTTCCTATTTTTATATACTCCTGCTTTCCTCTTTTTTGTTTCGTTTCTCTGCTCGTGTCCGTGTCCTTTGCTCTGTTCGTCATCTTTTGTGTCTGTTTTTTATTTTCTGGGTGCTTAGTTTTTGAGGAGGAGTCTCTTCTATGGCTCCTTGTTCTCCTTCGCTCCACTTGTAGCAAGTTCCGTCTATTATTATCTTCTGGTATCCAGTTTTACCTCTTTTCCTTCTGCTCTTTTCGCTCTTGCTATTTTCCTTATTTCCGCTTGTATTCTTCTCTCGTCCTGTGTTTGATCGTTTTCAATGTATATTCTTGTTCCTTTCAAATATTTCTTGTTTTGCATTACTTCCTGTTTTTTCGTTCCAAGAATCCATCTCCACTACTGTTAGTGCTGGCTTTATGGTATGTACATTTTTTATTTTGGCCTCCACTTGTAATTTTTCTTCGAGGAACTCCATCACGACTTGTTTCTTATTCTGTCCTTTGAATTCAACCCCTTTTATTACAATATTGCATTTCCTTCTATTCTTTTCTGTTATCTCTAGTTTTCTTTCCAGCTTTTCTATTCTTTTGATTAGGTAGCCTTTTTCCAGCTCCCACTTCTCTTCTTTCTTATTAATCTCCTCTCTAAGCTCCTTGTTAGCTTTCGTGTTTTCCTTTATTTCCTTCATCATCTCTTCAAACATTATTTTCAGCTCACTTATTTCCGACATTTTGGTATTCGCTGATCCTGTGATTTTTAACAGGGGGGGATTTGTTAATGTTTTTTCTCTTGCTTTCTCTACAGAGTTTTTGGTCCAATTCTGTGCTGCTATTTAACTCCCGTTCCCTTTTGTTTGTGTTTTCCATCCAGTTAGCTCTTAAATGTGATCCCCTAAGATTTGTTCAAGTTTTATAGCACGCTTATTTGTTTATTTGTTTATCTTTCCTCTGAACTCCGTTGACCGCGGCCTTTATCGCTATCCGCACTTGCACCGCTCGCTTATCACACTTTCGCCGCCCATTCGTTGTCGTCCGCTCTAGGTTTATTCACTGCATTGTACACGTAAAATCACAGAACGCTGCACACAAACCCTTTGTTTTCCTCTTTTTTTCTTTTCGCCACTAAGTCCGCTTTGTTTTATATGCACGTTTTACGTCGCGTTGAAATTTACGAATTTCATTTGGTGTGGTATAGCCCGTATACGGTATTTATATATCGCCACATGCTATAAAATTCGCGTCCGCGCCGTCCGACATCCAAAACTCAGCTCACGCTGTTTCCCCATTCACTTAATATGGTATCTTTTGCCTATATTTTGCTATTCATGTTCGTCGTTGTCGTCATAGAATCTGACCCTCCATGCTCTTAGTAGCTCGGATGATATATTGTCGACTCCAAGTGCTTTCTTACTGCTTAATACCTTTATTGTATTCTCAGTTACTTTTAGTATGAGAGACAAAGAATTCTTTATTTGCTATGCGTTCTCCTAATCTTTCATTGTTACAAAGTCAGGTTTTGTACTTTTTTGTGGTTTAGCAATTTGTCAAAGTACTCCCTCCCTTTACGTAGGTTGGTGTTTCATTTGTATTAGCTTTTGAAAATGTTAATTTGCTTGTATGCCTTTCTGATATTATTATTTAAGTCCGTAAGCCTGACAGCTCTCTTTTTTCTTCTAATCAACTGTGTTTATTATTTTTCAGGCTTCTTCATATTTAATTTCATTTATGGATGTTAAGAGATGGAAAATATGTTGAACTGATAGACAAATTTATGCTTATAATAAACTCAATCAGTCTTTTTTTATTATCCTTGATGCAGACTGTTGGTTGGCCGGTAATATTAAATAACATTTCTATTTTCTTCTTTTTTTAGATTTATTTAATATTTTAAATATTTTGTGTCACATGTATATAATAATCTCTTAAATCCTATTGCTCTTTGCAACTTATAACAAATTACTATTTGTAGCTTTGATGTAATTTTCCTGAAATTTGGTTATATTATTTGGTTACATATATTTATTTAAAAGCACAGCAAAAATAAAGAAGATATGTTTGATGCTATGTGCGTATCTTTACTACTAAAAAAATATTGCATTAAATGAACGTTTGCTGCACAAAATAATTAAACCAAAACATTGCAAGTTAACAAATTAACATTATTTATTATATTATTAAGAGGAATTTGGGCTGCAAACAGGTGAATTGAATTGTAAATTTTTGGGCGGATTTTTTGTAATAGTTACCTTTAGTTCATCTTTTAGTAAAATATTGCGACCATCGGATTTTTATATTTTACAAGTCATATATAATTGTTGACCAATATTCCAACAAATATCAAGAAGAAAACTAATTCTAAAATTAATGAAGTTCAAAACTTCGAAGTTATAAGACACCAAAAAGTAGAATTTATCACGTAGAACTTCTTTCAAAAGCATATCCTCTAATTCTCATTGATAGGAAATCTCAGTTGTATGAAACTCAGTGTGTGCTTGATAAACTTATGTTTGTTAATAAGTAATCCACAAAAGAAATAAAATCCAAAAAAGATGCGTTCTTAAACATATATGTATTAAAACTTTTTATTACCACTAAATTTACTCTACTAAAAAAATACACAAAATTGAAGACAACACTAAAAAGGCAGTAGAATCATTCTTTTATTACCTTTTCATATACACTTTAAATAATTTTTATTTAGATTCAAAAATAGAAATTTACTTTGTTTAAAGGAAATTTTTCAAAATTCGTTAACAAATAAGAAATTATTTTTCTTGGTCGTCAAAATTAGTTTTAAAAAGAAACTTAAACCAATTATGTAGATCTAAAACCTAATTGTAAAAGAATATTAAACCTAATAACTCGATTTTTGCACTAATTCCCTTTTCTACGTAATTTTTACTAGATAAAACAAATTTTAATCAAAAATAAAATTCCCAACAATATCTGCAACTACCAACATGAATGCAAATGGAGTAAGTAAAAACAAAATTAAATCAAAGAATGTCGAAGATATTGGAGTAATTGAACATAAAGCAGAAGATAAATATAAATTTTAAATTTACTTACAACCATTGTACATTGTGATAATTAAATTAATTTTAATTATCAAACTATAAAAATAGTATTAATATAATTTACGTGTATTTACCTAGAAATTCGTAGTGTACGTCAAATTTCATAGAAAAATTATTTGTATCCAAAAATAATGCAACTCAAATTAAATCCATCAAATTTTTCTTAAAAAATTTAAAAATTATTAAGATACTGATAATACTTTATAGACATGTAAGCATACTTGCAAAAAAATATTTTTTATTAAACAGAGAATACAGTTATATGCTTCAGCAGTAGAATACACCTAGACTGTCAGTAAAATGTGTCTCAATCAACTTCAAAAGTTAAGTATTGTCATTGATTACCTTATTCTGCCACTAGTATTCATTTTTCCTTCCTTTTTCTATCCGTTTTATATTATTTTCGCATACCCTACACCTGCTTTCCTTAATTTCACTATTTTAATTTCTGCAGGCACTTCTTTTAAGTCGCAGTGAAATGTGGAATATCGCATTGTAGGCTTGAACAGTTTTTTTTAGAAATAAATTCCGTTATTATTGATCGTACCACAATACTCTAGTAGTGTCGCACAAGTGGGTTAGTTATGAAGAGGAAATCAACTAGACGTTCCCGTACAATTCGGACTCTGAAAAACGAGAGAATAAAAATGTCGAATATTCAGAATCTTTTATACTCCACTAGGCCTGGTGTTCCAATTTTAAGACTACCTCCTACACGACGAGTTAAAATTCTATCCGTACAAAATCATGATTATTCAAAACTGCTTTAAGGTAATTTTGTTCAACGCAAACTATTTTATGCAAGAATGCTTCTGATATAATCGTTATGAACAATGAGGCATATTTTTATTTGGATTACTAATAAGCAAAATTATCCTTTTTAACTACACATAAACCACAAAAATTACACTATAGACCTTTTCATAGTGCAAAGGTTACAATTTGGTGCGACAAAAAAAACAGTCGCAGGAGTTTACTTTTAAAAAGACTGCAGTAACAGTAACTTTAGTGCTCTATGTTGATATACCAGGCATTTTTTATGTCCACAGTTTCGATGTTTACGAGTCAACATAGAAAAACGTAGTTCCAACAAATTGGAGCCACAATCCTCATTGCAAATACTTCAACAAAGTTTTCCCAATATGTAAACTCACGTTTCAGTGATGTCCGTTGACCCCAACGTTCATCTCGAATCGAAACCTTACGTTATAAAGCCTTGTACAGCAGACCAGTCGCAAGTTGCCACTTGTATATAAATTGCAACTGTACCAGAAAAATGTTGGAAGTGTAATGTAGAACTTTGCAGAGAAGAATGGCACTTTCCTTATGTAATATTCTATAATTAAATAATCAATGTACACCTATCAAATCTGCATTTATTACAAGTTGTTTTGGTATTAATAAAATCAACAAATTTACACTTATTTGAAAAACATGCATTTTTACGCCATCGTGCATATAGCCAAATTTATTTTAAAAAATATTACTTTAGTTAAATGCTTCACATACTAAAGTATTATGCAAAAAAATATTTGTAATGTATTAATTAAGGAAATTTACCAAAAAATTACATTAATTTGGAAGTGACGTAAAATAACAACTTTCAATAAGTTTCAATAAATCGTTTTTTAACGTTATAGAAGTAAACTTATTGGAGTTAATAAAGAGAAATCAAAACTAGCAAATTTTAATAGGTAATGCGAGCTAACTGGCCGTTACACAAGTCGAGCAGCATAACTTAATTTGATATAAAAAAAACTATATTTCCAAAACTAACTACTAAGACTTATAAACTAAATTAAAGTCAACTATAGTAAAACGTAGCGTAAATGTTAATGGAAAAGTTAGTTCGTGTCATCATTACTAACTTATAAAGCAACTTATTAAACTGTAGCATATACGTATAGTTACTTAATTCAAGATGCAATAATTTAATTTTCTTTAAATTCATTGAACCCCCTCCACTCATTTTTTTATTTATAATGAAATAAGTTTTAGTTAAATAATTGTTATAGAAACCTACTTAATGTCGCAATTCAGTTTAATTCCTAGGGCGCTCGATTGTGTGCCGCTGCGGCCCAGGTCGAAACATGGACTCGAAAAAAAAGTTCATTAATCTTATCTACAAAGGAAAAGACATTAATTTTGGTCAGAAGTCAGGAGCAGACTGTAGTCAACCATTTATTTTTGTTATCAAGCACGCATGTTTCTTGTCAGCTAAATACACAGCAAACACACAACTGTGAATTATTATCACGTCATGTACTCTTTTTCCAGCAATCAAAATTTAGTGAATCGTTAGTCATCCTTCGGGTTCGCGAGAAGTCCGCAAGCGAGAATATGCAGACGTTCTTGAAAACGAGTGCTGTCGCGGCCTAAGCGGGCATCTATTTCTCCCACTTGATGTTTGTACGGCAACTTACGCAAAGAAGCCTAGGAAACCTGAGCCATCTCGCGTGTGATTTGGTTCTCATAGGCTGCGTTATTCATGGATTTTTCTGGCGTTTTTCAATAACTGCGTGAAAATGATTAATGGTTGCGTAAGCCTGTCTGGAAGCCTTGAGGCAGTAAATTGCTCTTTGTTTTTGACGAGGAATTATAAGATATTGCGTTAATTTATATAAGCTGTAGGTAATGCTCCACCGCCCAAGAATTAAGCTTTAATGTACTGAGTATAAAACGCATTCACTACATAAAACGTAAAAAAACTGGTTTTGTGCGAAATTTTGCTACTATAGCTAAATATACACATAGAACAAAATAATAGTATTTATAAAATTTAAAAGTAAAATCAATGTGTTATATGTGACCTTGCTGTATTAGCCTCATTCATATCTATTACTTCAAAATAATGTTTGTTTAAGGGAATGCAATTTGCACATTGCATACCCTACGTAGGGTGAACATAGAGGGATGTGGCTTTTAAGCTTTTCAAAAATTCGATATTTTATTATTGCATTTTTCAAAAGTATGAACCTTTTTCTTTCAAGTGTCGTTAAATTTATTTCAAAATTCGAAGAATTTCCGATTTGACAGCAATAAACGTAGACTAGCGCGTAATCGAGTAGCTGCCGCTAAAAGGACGCTTATCGTCTCATTGTTGCTCTACCAAGTATTACAAAAGGAATGATCGGTATCTTTGTTCTTTCTATCTGCTTGCTTGGCTTTTGAATAGTAAAAAAGGAATAAGTGGGACAAGTATAGAAACGCTCGGGCACACGACTGCGCAACGTCAAGAGGGAACAAAAGGCGTCGCTGAAAAGGGAAAATTGATCGGTAAGCTTATTTGAGAACTCAAAAAGTACTACGGTAAGACCACTGAGACAACAATGAGGATGTAGGAAAAATGAACAAAAATAATGACTACCTTATATCATAAATGTTTGACGGATGATAATTTACAACATCAGTTTTTCCCAATAGTATATAGTTGGTTCTCTTGGGAAAAAGCAAAATCCATTGATAAATTAGCCGGTTATAAATATAAATTTTCCCTTGCTACTAAAGTTTAAGAAACTATTTTACCAGTTTCCGATGATTCGCCCAATGAAAAATTTTTACAAGATGCTTCAACAATATGGTTTGGAGAATAGCTTCAAAAAGTCAGATGCAGTATTTAACAATAATTGCAAAGCAATATTATTTCAATTGCATGAGTTTCAAGTGACTACTAGAGTCCGCGCTCAAGACATATGCGAGAACTTCGACAGGCAGCACGTGCGGAATCCTCAAATAAAAGGAGAATCAAATTGCACGTCAGGCTGATATAAAGAAAGCACTAGAAACATCATATTATGCTAGTGAAGCTCATTAAACGAGGTATAAGTAATCGTACGTTATGTTATGGAAACGCAATTATCTCGAAAACAGAGATTCAGATCGACTTGAAAAAATTTGAACATACGTGAAACATGTGTCATTTCCAACCAAACCTCCGATGTAGTCCGTAAACACCCCTGTTTTCCGAAAAAGCATCAGTCGTAGTTTTATAGTAACATTTGAAATAACTTACATTTCAAATTAATAATACTTTGTTTCTTCTGTTTCTTTAGGTTTGGTGGGAAATTACGGATCTAACAAACAGATTTCTGACCTGCAAAAGTTGATTACACAAGTTTTCTAAATGGAGATCACTACAAAACCAAAAAGAAATAGGCCTAAATGTTGGAAAATTTGTACGGTCATTTTGTTATAAAATGAACGTTTTCTATCAAGTTTTTAAAGTCGATATTTTGCCATTATACACCACTTAAGAGGATTTTACTTGACTTGCGTTCTTTTTGTGAGATTACAAACGAACCATCAAAATAGTAACATATGATTGCCTGTAGCCTTTAAGTAAGGATGCTTGAAGATGATTGCTCCTGTAATGTACCTCGCACTACCGCTTTTTTAATCAATATTATGATCTCAGACCATGAGATACCTTATTTTGTTGCGCTATAGATTATTTATATTTTCTCAAGAACAGCCAACATTTTGAAAAAGTTTAAAGCACGGTTCGGAAGCAACACTTAAAAAACTGGTATATCCGTTACATAAACAATTTTTTAAAAGCGTGACGAGAAGAATAATTGGCATTGTTCAATGTCTTTTTGAAGATGGCCGCCGATTAACCATTGCTGAAATTGCTCCTGAAGTTGGAGTAAGCTAAGGCAACGCTCGGGCACTCCAAGACGTTTTCCTGCTTTACGATAATGCTTGACCCCATATAAAATTAAATATTTGTCCTAGACTAACTAATTAATATACTATATTCCGAATTTATCGTCCCTGCAATTGTTATTATTTCAAACGACAAAAAAAAGAAATATTTAAATTTGACGACGATGTTATTGTCGTAGCATTCGTTGGCTGATATTGCAACTATCTTCACTTTACAATAACGAGAGTGAAAACTACCTAATCATTGGGGAAAATGTGTAGTTTCTTTTATGATGTGCTGCTTTATAATAACATTTGTATAAACAAGCAACCTGATTTTAGTTGTCTGGGTGTCTTAAAATACTATAATGACCAACTCCAGAAAGATAAGTTTCTCTCGAATGGTGGCGGGCAAAAATAGGCAGATTCTTCGAAAAGACAACCACCATGTATTCGATTCTAAATAATTCCTACGCAACCGCAAAAAAAAGTTTCAGAAATTCGCCCAGCGCACTAAGTGGCGAAATTAAAAATAAATTAGAAAGGTTGTATTTAAGGACGACAGAAAAAAAATATGACATAGAAATAACTGCAACAGGCCCTGATCGACAAAAGTGAGAACTCAGACGCAAATCTGTACAAAATTACATTTTTGTGGTAAATTTTTATCTAAATTATATCATCAATGTGGTAGAAATACGTACTTAAGAAATATATGTTAAATTAGAGAAAGATACTTGCTAGAAAATAAAACGAGGTCAAAAATGTAAGGCACTAGCACCAGAAAGACTAATCCAAACATAGCTCTAGTTTTTAAGTTTAAAAAGGGCAATCGGTGGCTAACAATTAACCAAATATGGGGCATAACAGACTTGACATCCCAGAGACCCGTTGCTTTTATATATTTATATGCTAACATATAATGAAACTAAGTTTATCATTACATATTACACCGCCAAAGTCAAACAAAACAGTTTTAAGTAATAAATGTGCACGCATCTAAATCAAATCAAAACTATTTGAGTAGAGAGTTCTTCCATTTTTTTAATTTAACGAAATACAACTAAACGCTCAGCATTACTGTAATCCTAGCCTATTAAACGATATGTCGATCAGAAGTACCTTTCTTATTTAAGAAAACTCTCGCTTCCATAACGCCGTACGTTAAACGATACCGAGATCAGTAATATTATAACCGCGTCTTATATTTTTGCTTATCTATTCTAGATTTAAGAGCAACAATCGAGTATAAGGATTCGTTCAAAATGTGTCAAAAGTACATAAAGGGAACACGGAGAAAAATATCTTTGTGTGTTGCATTGTCATATTCAGATTCAATAAAATATCACATCAAATTTTTTAGTTTAAATATGATTTACTCACATAAGTAATAAATTAAATAAAGTTATTTGTTTCCATAACAATAACACGTCACAAAATTATAAATAAGGAAAATTAAAAACCTAGATTAACAATGGTTTAATGTAAAAAAAGTAACCATATTTAGATTTATATAATTACGTTAATAGGTTGCACATAGTAAAATAACAGCAAACTGTTCGCTTAATGAATTTCTGATAATAGTATTTTAAGTTTCGAAGCTCACACAACCATTGACTATTGCAGGTATCTAAAAAGGTCAAAGTCTTTTTTAACAATTTTTTAATAATAGAAGAGGGGAGAGTAAAAGGGGCTCAGGGATATAATATGAAGTACCGAAGATTTTGATTATATATAAGGTGCTACCTTACAATAAAACAATATAATTGATAACGAGGGGAAAATTATGCATTTTTATTAATATAAACCAACGTTATGCAGTCAAAGGTCAAAGGTTTTGTATGCTATTGATTTTAGTGTATATTTCCCTTATTCAAATAATTTTTAAATGTTATGTATTTGCCAGATCTTACCTTACTTAAAAAATATGTGTCACAATATCCTATTTTTATTTGTATGCAAGTCTAGACGGTAAAGCACTACTAGCAGAAAATAGATATAAATAGTTCCCAGAGTCGATAAAATTAGCAATAAATGCATTATACGAGTAAATAGACAACTAAGTTTTTCAAATAAATCTTAAAATAGAAGATAATAGCAACAAAAAACTGTACCTACCCAGTTTAATAGAACAATGGTTTAGCCCCTAAAAATCTGTTTTTTAATAAATAAAAAAATTTAATTAGTTCGGTCTGCATTAAAAGTAGAAGAATAATAAACACTTACCATATGATATTTCTAGTTTACCAACGAGTTAAACAAAGGTAATAAGTATTCTAAAATCTAGAAAAATATTTAGTAAAGATTATTATCTCATTTTAGACATTGTCAAATCCAAATGTAATTAGAAAAACCCGAAGCAACCAGTCTGATGAAGATAAAACGTTCAATAAAATAAAAGTTCTTTAATGTTAGGTCTGTGATTTTTTGACAAAAATAAGTTAACATTTATAAAACATATAACTACAATAAATTGCCTTAAAACATAAATCAAAAGGTCTGAAACATCTCAGTGTTATTTATCTGCTAAAAGACAGAATATAATTAATATGCCACATCCTGTCCCTCTAGGGCAGCAGCAGAAAGGTACCAATTCTTTTACATAAAGTCGAATAACCAAAAAATTATCAATTACTCCTCTCTTAGGTGGTCATTTAAACTGTATAAAAAATAAAGCACCTACTAATTACTAGATCTTGCAATATATACACGAAAAAGATATAATATGCGCTATAAAATAGTTAAAAATAATTATAAAATAATTATACGCCCTTTAAATAATTACTTTTATTTCACAATATCGACGGCTATATTATATCTACCAAAAACCTTGTTGTGCCGTTAGACGTCAAGGTGTACTTTTGAGCAACAAATACATTTTATTTAAACATTATTGGTATACAAATTCTTCCCATTCCTTCTTGTTTTTCGTCTTTTCTTTTGTCACTCTCCAATTCGTTTTCTGTTTCCTCAAGTTCTCTGCTACTGCATTTTGTCATGTTCTGGCCGGTCTGCCCCTTTGTTTTTTTTATTGTTCTTATTTCCCATATTACTTTTGCTTGTTGGCTTTCTTTCATTCTTGTTAAATGGTCAAATCATACAACTTGCAATTGTTCTTTCACATCGGTGTTTCTGATTCTGTTTCTTTTTGTAATGCTTATCAGAGCTCTAAAGGTACTTCATCTCAATTGCTTAGAGTTTACTACTCGTTCTCTTGGTTAGTATCCAACTCTCACTGACTCATACATTAGAATAGGTATAAATATGATTTTATATACTGTTATTTTTGTATTTTTTGAAACTTCTTTTTTGCGTATAAACGAATTATTCAGACTGTAGAATACTTTTAGTGCATTTTCTATTCTTTCATATACTTCCGCGTCGTTCTTTCCTGTCTTATGTATTTTCGTTCTCTGAGATTTATTTTTATTGTTGTCTTTTTATCTCTTTTACCTATTATCATTATCTTAGCCTTATCTATAGTTATTCTTAGATTTTTTCTTTGTAGTGCTGCTTTCTATATTTCAATAGTATGCTGTAACACTTTCCCTCTGTCTTCACTTCTTTTAATACATCGTCTATTATGATATTAAACAAGGTTGGGCTTAAAACTCCGCCTTCTAAATCTAACTCCTTCTTTTCTTGTAAACTCCTCGGATACAAAATTTGATGTTCTTACATAGCACCTTGTGACTTGGTATAGACTTTTAATGGATTTACATAAATGCATGTCTACCCCTCTTGCTATTAAGCTGCTCCATATAAGTTGTCTCGGTGCACTGTCAAACGTTTTTTCGAGATCTAAAATAGCAAAGCATATTTTACTTCCACTTTTTCCTATTAGTTGCTTAAATGTAAACATATAATCCTCTACCCCTCTTCCTTTCCTGCATGCACTTCGGAATTCCCCTAATTGAGGCTCTATAATTTTTTTATCCTGCTTTCCAAGATTTGCTCATACATTTTAGCCACTGTACTAAGTATTAAAATTCATCGGTAATTGGAACATTCCTTATTATCTTTTTTGTATAAGAATATTATTATTCCTAATTTCCAACCCTCAGTTTTTTCCATTTCTCATTATTTCGTTAAATAACTTTCTTAAAATTTCTCGATCTTTATCGCCAGTATTTTCACGATTTCTGCGATTATGTTGTCGTGTCTTTTCAGTGTGTTGATCTATTCATTAACTTTTTCTAGTATTATTTCTTTTCTGTCTTGCGTTTGACTGGTTTACTTGTTTATCTTCACATTTTTCTTTAGCTTGACATATTTGACCTGTATTTAGGGCTTCATCAAAATATTCATTCCATCTCTTCTTCGTCATATATTATTTTGCCATATTTATTTTCATATGCTGAACTGTATATTTCTTTTCTTTTTTCATAGTTTGAGGGCTTTATAGAATAGCGTTTGGTTTCTATGTCTATCACTTTCCAGTTTCTCCCCGAATTATTCTCGTGCTTTTGTTTCGCTTATTTCAACATTCCTTTTACTTTACGTCTCTGTGCTTTATAATAATTATACTTCTCATTTGTTCTAGATTGCAGGTACTTTTTTCATTTTTCTTTTATTGATTTTAATTTTTTTAATTTCTCGATTCTACCATCTTGTCTGTTTCTTGTTCATATTTGTTTAGAAAAAACATAATTCCGCGTGTTTCTTTAGCAGTTTTTTTATAATATTCCCTTTATTTCTTTCCATAGTTCTTTTGTAGAGATTTCCTTATAATTTATATTTAACTGATCCATTTTTTATTATCCCGTGGCTATTTCTATTTCTTTGTAAGATCCTATTTTCTCTATTGTTCTACCTTTAGAGATTCTTGGGTTTCTCCCTTAATTTATTACTACTTTCGATATTAAGGAGTAATGGTACGAATATATTTCTGTCCCTTTTTTAACTCTCATGTCTTTCAATTCTTTCTTGTATTTGCTGTTGATAATTATGTATTTCTGCTATCCACTACTCTTGTATATTTATGAATCTCCTTGTGGGAAAAAATGTATTAGTTATTTTGAAATAGTTGGTAATACAAAAATCAATGAGTCCAATATTTGTTTTTCTCATGCATTCCTATTATATCGTTTGACTATTCTTTCATTAATATCTCCAATTATTATCAATCTTCCTTTATAATCTTCCACTGCTTTCATAAGTTGCTCCCAAAATTCATCTTTCATTTTTGCGTTTTTATTTTCATTTGGTCCCTATGTTACAGTAATTATAGTTTCTTCCTCATTCCCTATTTTGATCTTTAGTAATCTCTTAGATATTTCTGTCCGTTTCTTTATATATGCACCATTTTTTTTTCATAATACAACCCATTCCCCATTTTTCTCTTTAATTCTCTTTTGTTCTGCTGTATATTATCGCACTGAAGCAGACGAAATACAATAAAACAACAGAATGAAATAATAAAAAACCTAATCACAGTGAGCGAGAGCATAATCTTGAAGCACCTAGAAAAGCTATTTAACAATTGCCTCTACGTTGAAGAAGTACCTCATAACTGGGAAAATCCAAATGTAGTGCCAATATTCAAAAAAGAAAATACTACTGTTCCGTTTATAAAAACTATTTTCAAGATAAATAACAACCAGAGTAACGAACAAACTGAACGCTTTTCAACCACCAGAGCAAACGAGCTTTAGGCACAGATCCACACGGTGCGACAAATTATAGAAAAACTTCAAGAATACAATTTATCATTTTATGTGGCCTTTATTAATTTCGAAAAGGCCTTCGACGCAGTCGAAACCTGAGCTCTGATAGGCTATGAGGAGATATAGAATAAATCATAAGTATATAGAAGTGGTCAGAAATGTACACGAAAACGCAACCATAACAATTCATACCTTTAAAAATACTAATCTCATCCTAGTAAAAAGTATCAGGTATCAGACAAGGAGACACTATCTCTCCGAAACTTCGCAAATCTAGTGAAAGACGTTTTTAAGTTATTCAATTGGAAAACTCAGGGGATAAAGATAAACGGAAAACGGCTTTTAAATTTAAGGTTTGCGGATGATGTAACAGTGTTAGTCAGTACCAGGCAAGAACTAGAAAATTTTATTATAGAATTGCACAAAGCTATACAGAAAGTTGGATTGAGGATAAATATAATTCAAATTGTAATGACACAACACCAATCTTTGTGTATCTCGTTAGTTTAGTAACTGTTGGTCTTCCTTACTCTTTACTGTTTGCCAATTCTTCTTATTTTGTCTAATTCAATTTCCATATAAATCTTCACATCCATTTTTTTTAATAAGGATTTTTACTTTATTATTAGTTTTATCCATTTTTTCATGTTCTTCCTCTCTAACTAGTTTTATTGTTTATTCTTGACTTTCTTTCGAAAACTTGTAATTTTTTCGCTAAAACAATTATTTTCTAATTTTACTCCTTCAACCACTTTAATTACATTTTTATTTTATTGGATTCAATTCTAGATTATCCGTTAATTTTTTTAACATGACGTAGCCCTCATTTTTTGTCAAAATAGACTTTGTTTCAACTTTATTTTAAAATGTTATCACCACCTGCAGCAATTGTGCGTTTCAAGCTTTCAATAATCCTTAAACTTGCATGTAGTGGACGTTATCGCTTTTCTAATTTTACAGTAGCAGTTGCGATGCAAGTTAAATTAGATTTGATGTAAGCTTACTATTGTATAATTGTTGAATCTCTAAAATATTTAATACAATTTTCAACTGCCGCTGAACTTAGAGAATCAAACTGATATGCGACATCTTTACTTTTTACTGTAATTTGTTGCAAGATGCATTTTAACCAAGTTGCCCATCTTGTTAAGATCGGCTCTGGTGATAAGGAGAGTTTAGGGTACCTTTCCTTATACGCCTGAACTCTAAGAGGTGCTTTAATAAAAAAAATTAACATTTGAAGCTAAACTATTGACTAAATTATATTCGAGTCTAACAGTTTCAGCAACACGATTGAAACAGTGACCTAAACAAATACAATAAATTAAGTTAAGGAAAAAACTTGCAATTTTCTAATGCTTTTATCATATACGGTGCAGAATCTGTAACCATTAACATTATTTTATCCATTGATATTTGATTCGGTAAATAAAAATTACTTAACGATTTATTAACGAATCTAGCTATCGTTACATTATTTGTTTTTTCTAGGCCTTTTAGACTGATCAAATAACCTCTTTTAGGTTTAATTTTATTCAAAGTACCCAACACAAGATTAATTATACATCGACCTTTAACATCAGTTGTTCCATCAACTGAAAACTATACAAATCCATGGCTAAGTTGCTCTTTTTATTTCAATAATTTTGTTGTGATAATTAATATCGACATATTTTATCTTAATATTAAAGAACTAGGAACATTAGTTTCTAACGTTTTTAATTGTTTCTATTAAAACTTCAAAATAAAAGATGAACTGTTCCGTAATGTGAAACAAGAAAATTCTATTTTAGAATTAAAAAATATAATAAAACTTAAAACAAAAAAAGAAAATGCATCGTAAAAAATTAGTGAATAAATATTAAATTGTAAACACACACTAATCTCTATATATACACCTTCTGCTTATTTGCTCCTTGACAGTGCATAACATTCCTCTAAAATAAATGACCAAAAATGCATTAAGTCGCCGTTGCACTGCCACCACAATAAAATCTAAACCGGCGTAATAACACTGTAATGAAAAAATATTAACCTTCCAGAACCCTTCATAAATCTTGTTTTAGGTGTACTTCCATCATAAATCCCGGGTAGGCCTAGCTGTGATCCGCAAACAACCAATTCAGGGGTCAACGCGCTTATTTCATAATTAATGGTTAGGGAGGATATGCTTAATAATTACAATAGAAATCTGAAGCAGACGATGTAACCGTGAATTATGGTTTTATAGAAGAACTGATTTTGTTGCCTACTTCCTCGATTAATAATATATTTATATTTAGACAAAAAATTTCGGTAATACGAAACAATTTGTTGTGAATTCATTAATTATTGCTAAGGTTACGCAGACCAAGTGCTTCAGTAATACCGCTACTTCTTTCTAAAAGCAGCGACGATAAATCGGCTGTACCAAAACCGCATTGAAAAAGCTCTCGAAAATAAATTACAGAAAACGCTTCAAAATCCAACATGTCCCCCTCTGATATCAGTTTGCCTAAAATTAAGACACATTCAATTATTAGAACAGGTTGTAGAGGAAAATGACAAAAGCAGTTTGTATATTTTATTTGTTATTACACCAAGTTAAAACAAAAGTAGCGCGCAATTATTTAAGCTTTCTTACCTATACCGTGTTCATCTTTAGTTTCCAATAAGTTGGCAGTTATATTAGCGTTGCTATCCACACTAGTAGAATTATTTAATTTAGTTTCTTCTTCTTCGATATTACTTATTATTGCTTTAAGACTACCGGTCAACTGATGTATGTTTTTTATTAGATCACCAGTTTCGACTGCAGAAGACAATCCACTATTTTGGGGGAGTAAGTTTTGGTTAGTTAAACCGAAGTTAACTAAATTTGCAATAGGTCGACTTGTGCTGAACTGTTTCTTGATATTATCATTTGCTGGCTCATTATCTAAAATGTAGTGTTAATGTTTTACTCATTTATTGATAAATTTATATATTGCTAATTTTTTTTATTACCTTCGTTTTTATCTTCTTCTCCATCTTCATTTTCGTCGTGGTTTCCACTCCCATTTCCCTCTTCGTCATTACTGTCATCATTTGTGGATTCACGTTTTTTTTCTTTATCATTATTTGCGTTATTTTGTTGTTTAGAATCATCTTTGTTTCCATACTTTTGTTCTACCGTATTTAATAGCTTGGTGATGTATTCTATTCCATTAACCTGAGACCTATTGAAGCAGATTACGTCACTTTCATTTTTAATGTGTGCTTCAGTTTTACTCCTTTGACTGTCTGTATCAACTATTTTTATCTGAATTGGTTTTGCTGTTTGATTGGATAAGCGTGCGGTTATTGTTATTGGATTTGTCGTAACGTTTTCATATTTTGCAGCAGGTATACGTTGTATATTTGTTGGTGTACTTACTACTGTTGTTACGGCAGCAGAAGAAATGATTTTAGTAGTGGTATTGTTGTTAGTAGCAGTCGATAGATTAGCAGTTGATTCTACTGTCAAAGGTGTTGTGCTGCTGCCTGACGTTCCACTTGGCTTGTTGGTAACTGTCGAACCGCTAAAATGGGGAGTGGTCCTATTTGCTGCGGTGACGTTTTGCCTCGTATTAGTCTCTGTTAAATTATTTTTCACCACAGGTGAAAGTGTAGTATTATTTGAAATTTCAAATATAGCATTGTTGCTTAGAAATAATCCGCTATTGACACCTTTTTCGTCTCCAACTTTTCTTTCTGCATCAGTACAACAAACAATAGCAAAAACGCTTACAATAATGATGTATTTCATGACGACGCTTTACTTTTCATGTACAACTTACCTTCTGATAAAAGTTTTAATGCTTAAGGTCTTAAAAAGTAAATTTGAAAAGTAATTATTTCCGTTATCGAAACCTTGGTCCTTATTTAGCAATAATTAGACAATTTTTCATACAATTACAATACTGTTAATTAACATGCTTATTAGTATGACTTACATAGATATTAAATATATACTTACCGAAACTGTAAAATAGATAACTGTACTGTCACTTTTCTCAGTAATTTAAAGTAGTACATGGTTATTACTAATGATTTAACGGGTTTTAAAAATGATGTTTTAGTGTTAAACATAAAACAATAAACATCATACAAAATCGAACAGACATTACTTAAATTAAAATTATAACAATATAATTGTTAAATATATGCCTCTTATATTTTACAACATCTGTCTATAAGATAATTTAATTCCTCCACGACGCATTGTAGAAATTTTCTGTTGACGGATGTGAATGCAGAGGTAAGGCGGTCTTGGAGCTAGTTAAATGTTTAACATATCTCTAGAAAAAAAAACTACAAAGCGTTAGAACATGAAACCCAGATGGCCAACTACAGTGCGCTGTTATTCTCATAAAATTATGTAATCCAGTAGCGCAAAAGGACCTCATTCAGGTAGCGACACATTTGAGTATACCAATAAAATGGAGCCCCGTTCTGTTAAAATATATCATTAAAACCGTCTTTCAGTTGCGTAAATAATTGGTTTTGCAACATACTCAGGTGTGATGTACCTAACACTATTCTCAATAGAAAAACAGTGTTTTAGATATTGCACAGAAGGTGAAAAAAAAACAACGATTTTCTGTGCTCCTTATGCAAACATTGTAGTGATTTACTTTTCTATTTAAGAAAGATGTTTTCTCGTCACTAAACACTAGCCGGTCGAGAGAAAAATTTTTGTCCTAAAATTTCCTCTGCATTTATCTCCAAAATTCTAATCTCTTAACACGGTAGTTTTGTTGCAAATGTTGCGAGAGTAGAAGCGATATAGTTTTAGCCTTAATTGTTGTAAAATCTTTCGAACCAATAAGGTACACCAACATTAGTGGGTTACTTTTGTAACGCACCTGAACTCTCCACATTTATGTTAGAAATGCTTGGTCAACCACTGCTTTTACCTTAATTTAGGCAACATGTATCCTTAAACTGTCGATATCATCGTTGAATACTCTGATAGTCTGACGAAGTACATGCTCCATTATAATAATTAATAAAAATTATATTTTATTTTTTTGTTTTTATTATTTTGTCTTCTTTCTCTTCTTTTCTCTTTTAATATTATAAGCGGGTTGTCCCAATTTTGCTGTATTTTGCCTTCTTTTAGACATTGCTTGAATAATATGTAGTAGTTGCTGTTCTCCATCCTTTTGTTTGTTTTAGTGCTTTATCTATATTATATATATATATATATATATATATATATATATATATATATATATATATATATATATATATATGTAGTAGTTGCTGTTCTCCATCCTTTTGTTTGTTTTAGTGCTTTATCTATTATATATATATTTCAATTTTAAGAATATTTTCTGAATTTACATTTGTTACTTTCTGTTTTATGTCTGTTCTTTGTAGAACTCTTCGACTCTTTCGAGAATCTTATTTTAGTATATAATCAAGGCACTATTTGCATCTTTTAAGGATGGAATTGTAACTCTTAATTTCTTGTTGTTACTATATTTCCTCTAATATCAACTGCTTCTTCGATTTTCATTTCGTGTCACTTTTTTATATCTTTTTGCGTTTCGATTCTTCTTGTTTTATTAAATTCTCTAAAAGTTTATACTTTTCTTTCATTGTTTTTCATAAATTTACTTCTTTCTTTTATTAATCTGTTTATATTATTTGAAAGCTTGATATCTCCTGTCCTGTTATTTTATTTTTGTATATTTATTATTTATTTTGGGTGTTGATAACTATTTAACTTCTCACTGGCCTATGGTTGCTTGTTATATTTATTTTATTTAATACCGGTGCATCTTTGACTATATGTTTGTGTGGTGTTACGGTAAAGTCGTACTGACCCTGCCATCGCGATTAATTTACGTCCACTTGATTTTATCTTTTTTTTTCATAGCAATCATTTGTTACTCTTGAAAATTTATCATCATATCTCTCCTTTCATTTCTTTTTTCTATCCAGTGTTTACTAATACCTTCTTCTCCTTTTTCTTGTTTTTGTCCCATCCTTGCATGAAAACCGCCATTGATTTTGTACATTTATGTACTTCTTTATTGCACTCTTATTTATAAGAAAACCTGCTCCTCCTCAGCTTTTATTTTCTTGTTCATCATAAAACAATATATGACCTGAATTAAGTCTTAAAGATTTAGTTGGCCCACACGTCTTACTTCACTCATAATAATATCCTATTTAATGTCGTTTAGCTCTTGACATCTAACAAGTTTTTTATATTTTATGTGCTTATAAATAACCATGTTTTCTTCTTATTTCGGCGGGCTGACTCAATCCAGAGATTTTTAACACCCTCTATTTTCTTATTATTTTGCCCTCTACTTCGGAAGGAAAATTGAACCTGGTTGGAGACTATATGCCTTTTCTTTTCTTTATGTTACGTTGGCCAGGCGTCTTGTTGTATAGATTTCATACCTTCTACCAGGAGTTGCTTCAACCGCTCTATTGTAGTACCGTCGCTGTTGTGTACTCGCTCATTCTAAGCCAATACACGTGTTTGCTAATTTTAGTCTACTCCAGGTATTTTATTTCTTCAGTATTTACAATATTTAATGGGCCATTCCCTATCCGCCACCTGGTGGGAGGGGGCGATGGAAGACTAGCAATTACATACGAAGACATACAAATAGTGAGAATAGCACAAAGATCAGTAGATCGTAAAATGAAATTAATAACTCTAAAAGATAAAATAACAAACATACGGATAAGACAAAAGATTAAAGTAGAATATGTATTTCAAAAATCGATTCGAATAAATGGTCGTAGGCTGGGTACATTACAAAAACATAAAATACTAGGTAGTAGTCTAATGAAGACCAAAAATGAGGAAAAACACTCAGGTGGACACATAACATAAGAAGAATAGCTGATTATAAGTGGTTGCAAAAAGTGTAAAACAGGGGACAATGGCGAGTAGTTGGAGAAGCCTAGGTACGACAACGGATAGATGTGCACAGATAATGATGATAATTGTAAGTTTAGTTTTTATGTTGGCAGTAATTCTAATAGCAAAAATATTTAATGTTAACTACAAGGCAATGCACTAAAATTTGTACATGAATATGACAATTTCTGGAACATTTTAATGTAAATGGGTGATACCAACACAGTAATTAAGAAGTAGCAGTGCGGCCCTAAAATACGACCACCCCTTAAAACATAAGAGTCTTTTGCATTAATAATACACTTTATTGATTAGTAACAGATATATTTGGGGTAGAAAAAACCAACTTTGTTTAAATACCTGTTTTAATTCTTGAGAGCAACAACATAATAAAGTTTTTGTGATAACTATCTCCAAACATTTTCTATAGTATTAAAGTTGGGGAAGAGAAACGGCCAGTCCATGTGTTGTTCTTTAATCCACCATTGGACGTTACGCCCGGAATGAATGTTGGCGTTGTTTTGTTGAAAAATAAGTGCTTGACCTGCTATAGCATTTGAAAATTTGTCTTTCGCCTAATCTAGAAGCTGTATGTACTTTTCCAAATTTTGCCTATATGTTACTATTAGAAAATCAACGCGTCATTTATAAAATAACCATATCATGACTGAATCAATATGTAAATAGTAGGAAAGACGATTGCAGACAGGGCTACAGGGTGGCTACAAGTCCTGGTTAACACAAATGGTGGCAATACAAATTATTGTATAGCCATGCCTGAGCCTTCCTTCTCTTGTCGGCAGGAGCTAAGTCTTGCTGGAACACATACCCCCGCACAGTAACCATGTCCTTTATCCAAGACTTGATGACTATCTCCAGAATACTTATATACTTATCAGCGGTCACCTTTAGACCTTCTTCAAGGAAGTGGGGCACTGTGATATCCCGTTCTCTGCTCACAAGCCTCAGCAACATTACAGAGGCGTAAAACTTTGTGTGCATGGTGGCAAGCACTTCAGAGGCACCTTGGCAGATTTAACGCTTATTTTTGCGAATAAAGTTCTATTTGTTTAAAAAGAATTTAAAGAAGCTAACGCTACCGTGCTTAATGTCATTTAACAGTGCTTGATCCTTAATTCTTTTTCTCAGTCAACAGATGGTAGTTCCTCAGGATGAAAGATATAGTGCAACTCTTGGTGCATTGCTAAAATGATCGTTCACCTCGCCACACCCATTTCTTTTACCAGATCAGTCTTGCTCCACCCACGATCCAGATCGATCTTTCCTTTCAATTGGTAGACGAATTTATAACTTCTCTTGCGATCAAATTCCTTGCTGTAAGTTGCCCTGTCAGTACTTATCTTCTGGCAGTTAGATTCGCTGCATTTTTTGATTACGTCGTAAACCTGGGTCTTTTTGTAGCTAAACCACTCAAAAATTTCTGTGGGCGATTTTCTGGCGCGAAGTAATTCGAGTATAGCTGCTCTGCGGTTGAATTCTCAGCTCGTTTTGTCGAGAATTGTAGGTTGTTGATTGTACAAAGCTAACTTGTTTAGTTTGCTGTGGGGAATTGCACATGCACATAAGAAGAACTTTCGGCTTTCCTGCAACTAAAACTAAAAAAATCCGGTTTTATCTCAGTAACCCTGTAAATTCATGTCTGTAGTATAAACTTTCAAGGAAAACTGACTTAGGAGCAATGTTTCTTTCAATTACAGTAAATTTTAATATTTTTTTAATAATACCCTTAACTGTTTTTTTACTAATTCTAGAGATTTACGACAGATTAATTAAAATAATTAAAGTAAAAAAGATAGGGGTAAACGTATATTATTTATTAGAAAATTATCCAAACGGATTCGGAAAACATAAACTTCGCATTTCGATTCTTACACTGTAGTCATCAGTGTATAAAATCGTTACAATGTGATACTTTCAGTAAATATTGATGACTAAAAACCTTACTGAATTAAAGCACAATGATGTACCCATAAGTACTCGGAAGTATAGATTTTATATTATTTCTAAAATTGTTTTTTCTAAAAATCGGGTGCTCTTGTGAAGCTAACTGTATATGTGAAAAATGGCAAAAAACCAACATATCTCAAACAGGCATATATAAACCGAATATATGTGTATTTTCTGGGATGACGGCCCTGCAGCATTAAAATTATTTTACCCCATTCAAAAAAATTTCTCTCGTTCGCATCCTACAAGTAGAATTATTCACGAGACAATTGAAATACAAAAATATCCCCAATATCTCAATACAAGGGACTACAGCCAACAAATGCATATCATTTAGAAATTTTAATCATCCACGCTATTAATAACCCACCAAACTTTTCAAACCCTATATATATTTCGCCGAAGATCATTCTCCAAAACTTTTATTTTCAAACTAATAAACAACGACACAAAGTACACAAAAAATTAATTTTCTTCAAAAACTCATAACTCTCCTCGAGGGGCAGGCAAATTGAAGTCCCCAATAAAGAGATAACTCTTCGCTCTTAGTAATGACATCAAAGCAGATGCTGAGACGCCAAGAATTTTCTAATAACGGATGCGGTTCAACCCGCAAACCAAATTATGTACCTACTATTGATCTCTGAATATATCCATCATTTATATTCATTTGTATTTATTTATATTCATACAATTTCAACGAAACAAAATTTGAAAATATATGACATAAGAGGAACACGCCAAATTTTTTGCATAGCTTCTAACTGTCTCATATTCAAAAAAAAATTAAAGCTAATTTTAACGAGAAATTTAGTGTAATTAATTAATTATGCCCACAATTAAAAAAATTCCAATTTATTATTTAGAGGCAGTAGAAAAAGTAAGGATACTAACTCGGAGATGACCAGAGATTATTGCCGGATCGGAAGAAACGGTTATTGCCACGTTAAAGAGGGGATTTTTTCATGTATTTCTCAAAGAATTAGCTTAATTTGATAAATATTACAGTTGCACATAAATATATAAGTAAAATTATATTAGTAGACGTCACTGAAAAACTAAATTAAATTTAAAAATCTTGTGCATAATTACCACAGAAACCCAAAAATTAATTTGCAAAAAAAACAACTGCTTTGTGTAACTTTAGAATGTAATAAGTAAAAGAGAAATAATTCATATTAATCTTGCATATACCGCGAGAAGCTCGTAAAACCAGTTAAATTTTGATTTAAATTACTATTTGATTTAACAGTTTTGCGGCTGTACCATTATAAAAAAAATTATAGTGCAATGCAGCTGATTTTAAAGCTATTTCAACTAATTAACCCCACCATTAAACGAAGCACAAAAACGATATATGTGGACCACCGAAGAACTAATCACGTAAAATAAATATTACTTGCTTTCACAAAATGACAGCGACACTAATACTAAAGAAGCAAATAAACAAACCACCGAACCTGTTACTAATATTAATAAACCTAAAATTCCACCAATATATTTGCACAATGCAATAAACCACAAAATACTAGTTGCTGATATCGAACAAAAGGCAACCGACACGTTTACTACAATGTGCAACGCAAATACGCTTCGAGTCAATTTATCAAACGAAGATGATTACCGGACTTTAACAGAATATTACAGCAAAAATGGAATTCAGTTTCACACATTCCAAAACCCAAATAAAAAACCACTGTTGGTGGTAATTAAAAATGTACCGCTATCAATCACTGCTGCTGAAATAAAAGAAGAATTAAAAATTTTGCCTGTCATCAATGTAACTAGACTACTAACCAAACATTTAACGAATAATGATGAGGTAAAAAGGATATTTACTTTAAAATCAATCTATCATTCGATAGTGACCGTAGAGATGAGAAAAAATCAACTAACATACCGCAATACCATCGATGCCAGTAATATGGTCACACTAAAAATTACTGCAGCCTTTCCCCAAGATGCGTGAAATGCGTAGGAAATCATAAACATAATGAGTGTACTAAGCAGGCCAATACTAAGCCGACATGTGCAAATTGCGGCGGTGACCACCCGGCAAGTTATCGCGGTTGTATCCACCACATTGAACTCCAACAGAAACTTGTTAAAAATAGACCAATCACCAATAGCTCACGTGTTAACCCAATATATTCATATGCTGACAAGGTTAAAAACATCCTAAACGCCAACCCTATTTCGCCAACGTCAACACCAACTCAACTAACTGAATCCACAAACATTATCAATATTATCTTAGAATTAATAACACCCTATCTTCCACAAATCACATAATTCTTTACAACCACCATATTCCTCTACTATTCAATGGACCCTAGGACCCAGCGAGCAATAGAAAATTTAACAATTCTCAAGTGGAATTCAAACGGAATCGCTAACCAAAAATCAGTATTCGTAGCTTTCTTGGCTGGGTACAACATCGACCATGCCTCACAGACACTCACTTATCCGAAAATGACAAATTTAAAATACCAGGATACAGCGTATATCGTAAAGATAAAAATTCCAGAAATTCTTCCGGAGGACTAGCTATCATTATCAAGAAAAAAATTGAACACTGGTGCATTCCTGAAATCCCAAACATTACCCTTGAATCTGTTGGAGCTAAAATTAAACTAAGTGATCAAAGTATCCTAACTATCTACAGCGTATACAGGCAGCCAAATAAAAAACTAAATGAAAATGACATCAAGATTCTATTCAATACAACTGATCAGATACTAGTAGTCGGAGATATTAATTGTAAACATATCACTTAGGATTGTCGAGCTACCAATCCTGAAGGGACCAAACTCGATCATTATTCAACTGTTTATTCCTTTCAAATTCTGCGTCCAGATGAGTATACTTACTTCCCTTACCGCACAGACCACCTACCAGACATAATAGATATCGTCCTGCAGAAAAACTTTTCGAAGCAAATCAATCAAAGAGTTATAATGTAACTTAATTCCGATCATTTACCGATACTAGCATCCTTCCTCAGCACACCACAAGTAATTCCACCACCCGAAAGCCTCACTAATGGACCAATTGCCTGGAATACTTTCCAAGAAAACTTAGATCACAACCTTCGAGAACCGAACACCTGCGAGACATAGATATCGCTGTAACCAATATCACCACATCAATTGTGACTGCCGTAAAATCATCAGTTATAACTTCTACTAACTCTAGATTCACAAATAATAACCATCCTCCCCATCATATACTGCAACTCACTAAAACAAGAAGCCAAACCAGACGCCAATGGCAAAGAACCAGAAACCCAGAAACGAAAAGGCTATTAAACAGTTTAACTCATCGTCTCAAAAAGGAACTCGACGAATATAAATTGGAATCATATCAAAGATATATAGCAAGTATCGGCTCGGGCGACCCAGATATGTTGAAAACTACAAAAAAAAATTAAAGCAACATGAAGACTTGCCCACTATAACTAATGGCAATGACGCATACTACACAGACAATGAAAAATCAGAAGCATTTGCTACACACCTAGAACATGTCTTCACGCCGTTATCTATCTGTAATCCTACACACGGTCTCTACATAATTAATCATATTGAACGAAATGTTCCAGTCATAACCAAAGACATTCGTCCCACATCTCCGAGGGAAATAGCACAAATCATAACTGCCTTGTCCAGGCGAAAATCACCTGGTAATGATCTTATATCCAACACGATCTTATAACACCTGACCAAAAAATGTCTGGCACATCTACCTCAATGTTAAATGCATGCCTCCGCACTGGGTACTTTCCCCGCCTCAATACATTATCCAAGATCTTAGAAAAAATTATTTACATTAGATTACTAGAATTTGTCGAAACCCAAAACATAGTACCACCATTTCAATTTGGCTTCAAAGAGGACACTCAACTTATTATCAGCTCCAGCAAATTACTGAAATAATAGAAAAGGATACCACAACAAATACTATACTACAGTCCTCTTTTTGGATGTTGCTCAGACTTTCGATAAGGTGTGGATCGAAGGCCTAAAGAAAAACCTCCTTAACATAAATGCTCCCAACTATTTGTTAGGAATTATCTTTTCATTTCTAGAAGATAAAACGTTTGAGGTTAAGATCAACTCTTGTATATCTGAGACTAAACAAGTGCATGCTAGAGTCCCACAAGGCAGCATACTAAGACCTCTGCTGTTTAACATCTACACATCCGATCTCCCGGTAACCACAGCATCCATAGCCGCATTTACAGACGACACAGCAATTATCACTCAAAATACCGATCTACAAGAGGCTGTGTATCAATTACAAAAATCCGCAGACAAGATCACTAACTGGTCTACAAGTTGGAATATTCAAATTAACCCCATGAAATGTCAGACTAAAATCTTTACTTTAAGGAAAATAGCTACCGTATCTAATATCATCATTGGCGGCGATCCCATACAATGGAATCCAACGGACTCGGCGGTCAGATATCTCGGAGTATACTTGGACACGCGCCTAACCTGGAGTTTTCATATCAATCACGTAATCACAAGCTATTACAGGGCAACAATAGGTTAAGGCAACTTTATCCATTGATTAATCGCAAGTCAACATTGAAGCCTGAATGCACTATCTTAATGTACAAAACGCTACTACGCCCATTAATTCTGTATGCCTGTCCAGTCTGGTATACTACATCCCAAACGAACATCAATAAACTACAATGATTCCAAAACAAAGTTTTACGAATAGCAGTGAACGCGCCGTGGTATATTCATAACAACCAGTTGCAATACAAACTAGGTGTATCTCATGTGAACGAGTTCATTCGTCAAACCACTAAAAAGTTTTTACAAAACGCGAGAACATGTGGTAGTGTCCTTCACTACAACTTGTGCCAGTTAAATATACATGGTAGATTAAAACGAAGACTATCACAGGATGTAGTAGCCTCTGACGAAAATAGTGATTAACGCAATAATTTCCCTAGGTCTTCAATTATTGTCAATTTCTCATACGTAATCAACAATTAATTGCAACATTTATTATTGTAATTATTGTAAACAAGACGTTATAAATAGTCTTGCCAAGCCATTTATTGTAATTGTTAGTCTATATGACAAATGTCATGTATAACAATTTTCTTTGTTGATCTGACAATCTTCTTCTTGTCGTGCCTTCTCTTAATAGAGGTTGGCATTGGCAAATGTTTGTCTTTTTACAGCTGCTCTAAATATTTGTTGAACATTCATGCCTGTCCACTGCCTTATATTCTTAAGCCAACAAGTTTTCCTTCTACCCCTTCCGCGTTTGCCTTCAACCTTACCCTGTATGATAAGTTGGGGTAGGTTATATTTTTTATTTCTTAGTAGGTGTCCCAAGTAGGCGGTTTTTCTTCTTTTTATGGTAGTTATAATTTCTCTATCACAGTTCATTCTTTGTAATACCTCTTGGTTTGTAATCCTGGCTGTCCATGGAATTTTAAGTATTCGTCTCATCAACCATATTTCAAAGGCTTGCAGTTTGTCTATCTCGTGTTTATTTAGTGTCCAGACTTCCGTTCCATATAACAATATTGACCATATATAACTCTTTACCATTCTCCATCTGATTTGTAAATTTAGATTTTTATTTGTCAGGAGTGTTTTCATTTTTATAAATCCTTGCCTAGCTATTTCTATTCTACTCCTTATTTCTATATTTTAGTTTAGATCTGAGTTTAACCAGCAACCTAAATTTTTGAATTTTCCAACTTCTTCTAAAGCGTTGCCATCAATTGTAAAATTTATACCCTCAGATTTTTACTCACTTGCATGATTTTTGTTTTCTTAGTATTGATTGTTAGGCCCATTTGTAAACTTGCTTCGTATACTTTGTTAATTAGCTGTTGTAATGCTCTAGGGTTGTCTGCAATTAGTACGCTGTCATCCGCGTATCTTATGTTATTTATCGTTTCCCCGTTTATTTTTATTCCTAAATTGCAGTTGTGTAAGGCGTTCTGAAAAACTACTTCCGAATAGAGATTAAATAACATTGGGGACAGTATGCAGCCTTGACGTACCCGCGTTTAATTTCTACGTTGTTTGTTTCAGTGTCTTCTACCATTACTTTAGCACGTTGGTTCCAATAAAGATTTTTGATTAGTTTTATGTCTCTTTCGTCTAAGCCAATGTTTTCCAAACATTCTATGAGTTTGATGTGTCTTACTTTATCAAATGCTTTCTCATAATCGAGAAAGCACAGATACATCTTTTTCTGATCTCTACATTTCTGCATCATTACTTGTATGCAGAAGAGAGCTTCACGCGTTCCCATCCCATTTCTGAAGCCGAATTGGTTGTCACTCACTACTTCTTCACATTTTCTATATATTCGGTTTTGCATTATCTTCAAAAGTATTTTAAGCGCATGGCTCATGAGACTTATTAATCTGTACTCATTGCAAGATTTCGCATTTGCATTCTTAGGCAAAGTAATAAATGTTGATTCCAACCAGTCATTTGGAATGTTACCCGTTTCATATATTTTATTATACAAATTAACTAGTATCTTTAGGTTGTCTTCGTTTATTAGTTTAATTAGTTCCATATATATGTTATCCGGTCCTGGGGTTTTTCCTATTTTTCTTTGGTGTATTGCATTCTCTACTTCTCGCTTTAGGATTGTGGGTCCTTTTTGTTCTTCTCCTCTGTTTTGTATAATTGTTTCTGGTCTCTCGTCGTCAAACAATTTTTCTATATATCGTTCCCAGATTCTTATTTTCTCAGTTTCGTCCATTATTATTTTGTTGCTGTCATCTCTTATCATCATTTGTGTTTTATTTCTGTTGGTGCCAACAACTTCTTTTATTTTCTTATATAGACCAAACATGTTGTGTTGTTCGTTTAAGCTTTCTATTTCTGTACATCTGTCGCACATCCATTTTTCTTTTACTTCTTTAATTTTAATTTGTATAATTTGTATTTATTTGTTTGTATTCTGTTTCATTGCTATTTTTGACAATTCTCCGTCTATCCATTAGGTCTAATATTTCTTTCGTCATCCACTTCTGTTTAAAGTTCTCTTCTCCTTTGAATTTCAGACTTTCATTTCTAACTGTGTGTATCGTTGTTTTCAATTTTTGCCATAAATCTTCAATATCTTCTTGTGTGCTTCCTGTTATTTGTGAGCCATCACTTATCAAACTTGCTATTTCTTTATTTATATTATTTCTTACTTGTATTTTTGTTTCTGCATTTCGGAGTTTATCCACGTTTAGTTTTCTGTTTGTTTTCTTCTTCTTGATAATTATTTTCAGTCTAACTCGCAGTATGATGATTATGGGGTTGTGATCTGATCCAATGTCTGTGCCCGGGTATGTCTTAGCACTTAGTATATTGCTTCGATATCTTTTATTTATAAGCACATAGTCGATTTGATTTCTAACTATGTTGTCCTTCCTGTTTTGAGGAGAAGTCCAAGTATATAGTCTGCGAATTGGCATTTTGAACCATGAGTTGCTTATTACGTAATTTCCCTCTTGGCAGAATTGGATTAGCCGATCTCCTCGTTCGTTTCTTTCTCCTATGCTGTATTTACCTACAATATCATTGACTTCCCCACTTCCAATTTTTGCGTTCAGATCACCCATTATGATGTTTATATCTTGTTTTTTTGTCAAACGTGTCATGTCTCTGATTTGCGAGTAAAATTCTTCAACTTCAGCATTAGATCTTTTCGTTGTTGGAGCGTATACTTGAATGATATTTATGTTGACAGGATTGCCTCTCAACTGTAAGAGCATGGCATGTCAGAGTATGGTATAAAATTTTGGACATGTTGCTTTAGTTTACTGTCTGTTACAATTGCTACTCCATTTGTATGTTTGTCTTGGTTTCCTGAGTAATATATGATTTTGTCATCAGATCTTAGAATTCCGGAATCAGGCCATCGTACTTCACTGATTCCTAAAATTTGTAAATTTATTCTTTTCATTTCCTGGATGAGATTTGCTAATTTTCCAGGTGAATATAGGCTACGGACGTTCCATGTGCCTATTTTAATGGTTGAATTAATATTTTCCACTCGGGATTCTTAGCACCCCTGGTTACTTAAAACCTGCCGAGGACTGGGGCCATAATTAAGTTTCGTGCTGCCATGTAATTTTCTTGGAACAATAATACAGTGGTTTTCCGTTGCCTTCTGTATCGCGGTACTGATTGCCGGTTGTAGCGTCCATCGCTGCCGCCATCAGGTTCCATAAGTGAAGCTGTTCCAATCTCCTCGATTTCCAACTTCACTTACATGTTGTTTTTTTTTGAGAGACCCGCTTCCATCTTCAAAAGTTATTTCAACCAGGGCCATTAAATTCAATACTTGTAAGTTGCCCCTGGTTGCCCCTCATTTAGTTTAGCCTGTATGTCGATACAGTTTACCGGTGTGTGGCCGCTGTTTTATCTTTACAGCTACTAGGAGCCATAAATGAGAGTTGAATGATTGTTGAGGACCAAAACCCTAGTACGACTACCCAGTTACCCGGATAGCCCGACAGTACTGGAAGTAGAGGTGCTACCTCTAACAATCACCCTACACACCGATCTGACAATAACTTGCAAATAAAAAAAAAATTTATAAAAACCTTGAAACATCACTCGAGCTTAATAAACTAAAATAAGAAATAAGATTTTTAAGAAGAAGAAAAAGCTTCAGCAAAATTAATACGAAATGACCTAAATATCTACACTACATATAAAAGAACAGTTTATTACAAAAAAATAGAGAGAGCATGTTAATAGAATGTGAAAATAAAGGAATACACAAAAATTTCAACTGCAACCCTAAGGACAAAAGAGATGTAGACTGGCTGAGAAAATTATGAAAATAAACAAAACTTCTGGAAAATAAAACAGAAAAATAAATGATTTTCGTAGTACAAAATAAAAAGAAAATTTGATTGCAGATTTCTATAGAATCATGCAAATGATGGCATGCGATAATCTTGCAGTTAGTAAAGACCCATTCCAAAATTTGCTACGTTGTCTATGATATGATGGTACAGCAGCTAAAAGAAATAAGCATTTTTTTATAAACACAAGTTCGAGTGCTTTGATCTTTTTTAAACTTCGGACAAGGTTTTGGTTATTCAGCAGCTGAGAAGCTTCTGCATTCTCGTGAAAATGAAATCTGGCTTCATGTTTATCAACAAATCTTTTAATTTCATATTTAACTAATGGAATGCCACGATCTCGATGTAAATTAGAATTTCTTACGTACCATGAACCATATATTAGGTTACTAAACAATTTATTCTAAAAAATCAGTATGAATTTGATGTTACTGTCTCTGGTAATTGTGTATTGACAGCTTGGACTTTCTTCCAAGAAGCCAATAATGTTGTTTGTATTTCAATCCAAGTTTAGTTCTTTTCTTCTTCACATGTTCTTTTCACCGAACCTTGACATCCACACTCATGCCTACATATTTAGCATTAGTCTCGTAGGGTACGATGGTATTATTAATACCCAAAAAGCAAATAGTTAACTATCTTTTTGTTGGTAAAATTAACATAAATAGATTTGAGTTCGTTTAGCTTAATCTTCCATTGTTTAGTCCAATCAAATATCATGTTACTTGTTTACTGCAAAAAGTACTATGTCGTCTGCTAATGTGGTTACAGTAATTCCTTCCAATGCTGACATATTATTGGTGTATAACAGATACAGGATAGGACCAATAACATTCCCCTTATTTCTTTCTCTTTTTATTTAATACTGAAAAATCTATCTGATATGTACTATGTTAGTATCTCTATATATTGTTCGGAAGTATTTTGCTTAATAGATTTTGTAAAAAGTTTGTGCCGCTTTGGTTTTTTAATATGATTTTTGCAATAAGACTGCATGGTTTTAATATCATTCGCTGGGAATTTTTTGTGAACATTTTGATATCCAACTTTTGGTATCCATGCTTTAAAATTGAGCTGTCTTGGAAACAAATTCGTTTCCTACACATGCACGAATTGCGCGTAGAGGAAAATGCTAGTGAAGTGGCCCGCAAGCTTGAAGCGATGACACGGTTGCAAAAGGACGGCTAGGAAGTGGTTCGCAAAGTTCAAAGCCAAAGAGGACAGCCTGAAAGATCAGCCGCGCTCGAGCCGTCCGCAAGAAGTTAATCGTCAAGCTATTCTTGAGATGGTTGAAGAGAATCAGTCAATGACATGCCGAACACTACACAACCTATTAATTTATGTATCAGATCTTCCTACCAGACTTTGAAAGATCTGACTTATATACAAAAACGCTGCAAAACAAATTTGCTTTCTTCAAGAGAACACTCTATTATGTCAGTAATACGGTGCACTTGATTTAATGTTTTTAGTGGTTTTACAAATAATTTTGAAACGTTATTAGACGGCTTACCTCGTTTAAACAGCATTCATGTTTTAATGTAAATGCTGCTTTGTAAAGGTAGATGGGCATAACTATATCTTTCCTAGGCAATTGCTTCAAGTTTTCCTCGGTTATCAAAACCACATATTATCCGCTTCAATTTTGTTAGATGTAAAGTTATTAGCCAAATGTTTAGCAAACAAATCAGCGTTTGTTTATTATTTCTAGCCAATGGATAATTACCCTGTCTGATTGGAAAAATTGAGTTATAGGCCTTTAATCTTCTCAGAAAAAATAATCAATCACTCCATCTGCGGTTAAATTTTGCAGGTAAGTAAATAAATATATCCTTAAGTTTTGTATTTATTTTTAAATAGTTTTGTTTTATTATTTAAGATTATTTTCTGACTCTGCATTGCACGTAATACATTATTGTTGGTTATTCTATCTGTCAATGAAATTTTCAACAAACGTCGGAATACCCACCTTTTAAATGTCTCCAATTGCCCTATAGTATTTATTCACTTTTACCTCAGGATTAAGATTGTTTATTATACAGCTGCCTAGATGCTTAAATTTTTTAAGTTGCTGCGGAATTTGTCTATTTATAGTCACTTTTGCTGAAATATTACATTGCTTTTTATGTCTATTACATTATTCATCTCCTTCTCTAACAACTCTATTAGCGGTTGTTGCAGATCTTCCTTGCTATTGCAGAATTGTTTACAATTGTACCATTTACTGTGACGCTTTGATGAGCCTTTTTTATTGCTTTAATGCAGTACTTTTAAATATTCTATTAAAGAATATCGTCAATAATTCAAGATTGCCTTTCTCAATGATTTTTAAAAGTTCGGGGTAAATTTTGTCTAAACCAGGATATTTTTCTATTTTAGTGGTCTTTATAGCAAGTTTCACTTGAGGTTTTAAGATTGGTAGACTTTCTTCTTTCTGTTCTCTATAGTATCTTGGCTCTGTTCAATTGTCATCGAATAAATCATTGATGTGTTTTGTCCACAAGCTTTTACTTCTCCTTCACTATTTATTATTTTTCTTTTGTCGTCTCGTAGTCTGTTACAAGTTTTTTTTTAACAAACCAGCCATTTTCTTTATCTTTTTATGCATCATGTCATGTTTTTTCTGTAAACTTCTTCGGCCTAACTCTCTTTAGCTTCCTTAATCTTTTGTCTTATTTCTCGTTACTTTGTTTTGTCAATATTTCCTGACAAATAAATAACACTTATTAGTAAGATTTATTGCAATAAACCAAAATTAATCAAATAGCTCACCAAAACTGTTGGTTGAAAAGTAAACTCAAGCATTTATGGATTTAGAAAATACTCAACTGCCATATGCTGTTACTCTAAAATATAAAAATTCATGACTTTATTGAGCAACCTGCATGTTGAAAGCAAAAACGAAGCAAATGAAACGTATAACGCACAGCTAAAGTAGATACGATAGATTAGATTTTTTTAATATGATTGACATTAACTTTTTGAATTTTTTTTTATATTGTGGAAATCTATTACATCCAGTAACATAACACGTCGCCACTTTATCATAAATCTACGAAACACTCTCTAGAGTAGATAAAGGCAATAAAGAGACGTTGTTGTATATCTGTCAGTGTTAGACAAAATAAATAAATTATATGTAAAAACTGTAGTAAAAATAAGTGTAAAGATCATTGTGTTACATTATAGTAAATTAATAAATAATATACATAAATACAAACGACGTTCGAAAAACAGAAATTATACTAAAAAGGTAAATAAACATAAATGCGAATTATAATAAACCATAAAAAAGCATTTTATTTTTTGCAGTTGTATAATTTAAGGTACAATTCCCATGTATTTATTGTTCAATGACAAACTGTGAGTCACCTACTATTACTCATGTATTAGCCGTATTTTAAGCGGATAACATATTGCATGCAGTAGTCATTTCTTATAATCACTTTTTCATATTAACTAGTTCGTTAGTTGTCCATAACAGCACTTATTATTTATCAAATTATGATAATTTTGCATTACCTATATAAGCCGGCCTGAAAATGATACCGTCTATACATGAAAAATGAAGCAGCTCTGGGTGATTACACTAACGGTCGTTATACTAATTACAGTTTTTGAACCGTTAAATGCCAGACCGCAGTCGTCAAATTCCAATGCAACTAACAAACCAAAATCGTCAACGTCTAAGCCAGCCACGAAATCAACTTTAAAAACCACTCGGAAGCCCACTACGCACAACCCATCAGCTGGAAAATCAACAGACAGTTTAGGTTAGTGGGATCAGTATTTATAATTTGTAAATTTATTAATTTAAATTCAAAATACGTAAATATTTATTATTTGTTTACAGAAAAGGAGCTAAATAAACTCGTAGAAGAGTATTTAGCCTTGTTTGAACAGTTGTCATCCGACAATGCTAACATAAAGGGTATAGCAACGAATTTAGTGCAAGCAGGCAATGGTGTAGCTGAAGTATTAAAACAACTAGATGTTGCCGGCCAATAGGTATCTTTGGCGTACTAGACTGACAATTTTTCACCCGCCTTCCCTAATTTTTTTTCAATGCATATTATATATTTTTACTATATAAACGTAAAATTTTTAATTGGATCGGCTTTTTTCCTGAATCAAAAACGTGGAACAATTTAATTTAGCGCCCATTCATAATGGACGTAAGCATAAGCCGTCAATAAGAAATACTAATAGGTGAAGTTGAATCAGTGCAAAGCTTATGCGCTCGTTCATAATGCGCTCCCGTAATTTTTACGCTTTACCTTGAAACGTAAAAAATCGGTTCAACTTTTCGCATTTCTTACATTGATTTGCAGTGATTTTTAATTTTTTCCTAATTTAATGCTGGCAGCAGGAGCAGAATGGTTGTTTTGATTCTGAAATTGCTCAACTTAACTTTAGTATTATCTGTTGCTCCACCATAAAAAGGTTATGCAGCGGCCTGGTAGTCGCGACCGCCCAGCTATCCGGCAAAGCGCGAGAGCGGCCCGACGCTGTGCACGAATGCACGGACCTCCTCGTTTAAATTATGTGCTCAGAGTGCGGCATGCCAAATTTCATGTCGGCCGTCTTTGTTTACTTTCTCTCCAAATGCATAGGCTGTCTTTGCTTACTACGCACGGATCTCCTCGTGTAAATCAAGGGCGTAGGACAACGCCACATTACGTTTGTTTACTTTCTGCTCAAATGTATAGACTATAGTAAAAAGTCACAATCTAACCAAGCACATAGAAACTGTAACTAAGGTATAATGTCAATATAATTTTCAAGAATTAATAAAAATCTATAAAAAAATCCTTTATTTGTACATTATTATGTCTATCGACCGTAAACTCTTGCAAAAACAACATACTTCTAAAAGTGTTAAATAGCTATACATATTTACTAATAGAGTAACAATAAAATAAATAATGTACAAAATGGGTTAGATTCTAAAAAGTATCTAACATGAGAGTACTTAATGGCTAATGGGCAGAACTCAAATCTATCTTTGCATTCTATGTTTTAAAAAGTAAATACAATAAAATCATTTATTAAGTTTTGTATAATCTAAATTTGTATTAATATTTTTAATGTTTACTTAACAAAAGAAATCACGTGCTTTTGGCTAATTTCAATTGCTTAGTACCACCTAATATTGCTCAGTAAGTTGTTATTAACAAAGGGAAAAACTTAATTATAACAATTATTACAAATATTTTGCCTCCTTTGAGGTGATTTTTCTAAAAAATAAGATCCATAAATATGTTGTAAGTTTTATATGCTTAGAATGCCCTCTATCAATGAGGCACTAATTTTTTATAAAATTACGTTCTCTATCCACGCATGTACGCCAAATCTGCACAAGTTTCTTCATCTAGATGAAAAAGATATTTTGTTAAAAAGAAATACCTAGAGTTTCATATTTTTTTTTTGTGTAGCAATTAGCAAAAATCAATTAATCCACACGTTCGATGTTGTTGTAGTTGGATTTTTTCACACTTCTTGGCTACCACCACTAGCACTAGGGTAGCACTACTAACACCCATACAAGCGTTGCCACATTCACCGTCAATAAATATCAATGGGCGCACAACCCTCACCTGTTAGTAACTCAATAAGAGCGCGTTTATTTAACCCTACGTTAGATTCATCAGTTTTTGCAATTAGTTTAGTCGCTCGATTTACAGTTTAAATATTGGTTACAATTGCTGATATTGGGGTCTTCTAAATTAACTTAAAAAAATTTTTGTACTCAAATAAGACGGTCTAAATGGATCTGAGACGAATATATTTGTATATATGTAAGACTTGCTATTTCAACATTTTAAACCATTTTAAAAAAAAATAAAAATGATATACTATGTAAGGAAGAAATATCTAAATATAATAAAATCAAACAATGAATTAAAAAATTATAAGGATAGTAAAAGGGTTACGATGAAAGCAAAGATATTTTATTTAAAAAAACATAGTGCAAATATATTTTAGGATATCTAATCCCGTAAATATCCGCATTTCATACGTGCTCTAGTCAAAAATTTTATACGCCTTCTAAAATATATGCAACAACAGACGACATAATTGTGAGGTTTGTTTTGGGAGAGGGTAAGTGTTCCTTACTTCCAATGAAAACCATATTCGCCGCTTAAATTCAAATTTATCAATAAAGCAATTGTTGATTTAAGTTATTATGAGATTTCATGGCAGCTTTTCAGTAAAATCGATTCTTAAAAATATTTTGCTTTATAGACACAAATATCATTTATTAAACAAATATTTAAAAGATAATAAACGAAACGATGCAAAAAAAAGCATGTTTTCATGAAAGTTCATTTTCAATATACAAAATTTATATTAACACCAAACAAAATCTGTAATAAAGGTAGTTTTGATAAGTATATATTAATTATTTAATTACGCAAGAGTATATCAGAAAGATAACGTTCTACATGACACTTCAAAAAATTTGGCAACTTTCAGTTCGTTTACTATTACAAGAATGTCGAATGTAGATTTTCAAATTGACGTAATCCCAAAGAAAGAAATTGCAGGCAGTTAAATCTAGTATCGAGAAACATCGCCGAAGCATGATATTGCTTGCTATAGGAACATTTGTAGAACAACTGGCAACAAAGTGCTTGCCATGTAGGCTTCATATTACTATAATTTTTTCCATATTGATTATACGTCTGAGTTGTGGAAGCAGAAAATTGCATAACATGTCAATATAATATTCTGAAGTCACTGGTGGCTAGTAAAATCGAACGATCTCTACTTTCAAAAGACCCCACTAACCTTATCACTATGGAAAATTGTCTGGTGTAATTCTCGGCAATTCTCTGCTACTCGAAATCGGCAGTTTTGCTTATTGTGTCTCATCACTCATATTACATAATCAGAAGCAATAATTTTAAGCATTTCTTCACAAAACAGTTTGTATTGGCAAAATTATCTTAAATCAGCTTTCAAATAATTATAATTTTGTACGAATGGAATTCTATCTTTTCGTGTAGGATGCGCTGTAGCGAACAACAAGAGAGACCCAATGTTCTCACTGTCTTAACATTTTAAAATTCGAGTCGTAAGGAAACCACCAGTTGATCTGTTCTTCATAACTAATTCAGTTGTGCGAAACGATTCAGCTCATCTAAATATTATATTACAATCAGGGATGGGCTCATCGCGTGCAACATTATTTCTAAAAAGCTACTCAACAGGCAAAACACGATGTGTCACGTTCCACTGCACTATGTCTACTAAATTTGAACCCTCTAAATCACTCACAGGCGGTGTTACGGTTGCCAACCTCCCTCTTGCCCAAAACTACCCATTTCAAAAACATGCCTGTTTTGAGCCATCCAGCAAGTCTACGTCAATCTTAGTTCTATTATAACAATTTATTATCTCAGGTTTCTTTCCGTCTTTTTTTTTGAATCGATAGAATAGAAGAAATTAGAAGTACCGTTTTATTTTTCAGGCAACAAGAAACCAATGTAACATTGTTTTAATAACTAAAAAGATATTTATAAAAACTTATAATTCAGTTTTGCTCTTTTTGTGATACTAACAAATCTTAGTTTCTTTCACTGTACCCATTTTATTATCATATAAATATTGATCAACCAATTGTTACATGTATGATCGGAGTTAATTCTTTTATGCATTGACATATCACGTTTTGGCCCGAGTAAAAGCTTGATAATATTATAGCATAAAAGATGCACTTATACTTTTTTTTGTTACATTTTCTTCATCCGACAGGATATCTTCTTCTATTAGCATAACTTTATTTTCATCCGAGAAAACGTTTTACCCAGATTCTGTATTGAGGTTCGGAGTTTCCATCATATCTTCTTCTATTTTATAAAAATATAATAAACATAAAAAATGTAATAGACATAATATTTGTAGCGAGAGTATCATAAAATGTAAAGGAATTGAATACAACTACAGCAACTCAAAGGCATGCATACGCAAATAATACAAAATTGGAAACATCACAGATCGTAGAAGCATAGTCTAAGATTAAAGAGCAGGGTTAAACAAATGTCCGTATCACTTTTCATTTTAATCATTAAAGTAAAGTCACCTGATATTGTAGAGAAACGCTACTAGGTCTCTTGGTAGTCAATGAGTTAGAGAATATTACAGTACCTATTTCATGTACCTCAAAGAAATATTCCCAAACCTATTGGCTAGAATACAATAGCTTTCTAAACATCCTCGTATCTTAGCTCATCCAACAGTTTTTATGAAGGAGGATTATTTTTAGCTACATTAAAATAATATCAAATGGTAATACGGGACGTGAAAAAACCATCATTAAGATATTATGAGAAAACAATAAGATAAAGGGAGTACAAATCAGTGTCCGCCGGCTCTACCAGTAAGTTATGGTTAAAATTGTCAGATGTAAAACCATAACTTTAAAATATTACCGATTTTATATCAGCATCACATCATTTTTTCGTGTGAAAATGTCAAGTTTTAAGCCGAATAAGCGGCATTTGCGGGAACTTTTGATCTACTTCTTTAATTTGGAGAAACCTGCAGCTGAAGCGCATCCATTGCTTGTAGCAAAAATCCGAAAATGTACGCAGACGCAGAATTGGAATCATTATTGGAGGAAGATTCCTGAAAAACGCAAGAAAAACTTGCACTTACATTAAGAGTAGCTCAACAAGGAATTTCACATCGTTTAAAATCATTGAAAATTATTCAAAGGAAAGACAATTGGGTTCGATATAAACTGAAGCCGAGACATGTAAAATTCTGCTTGCCAAGCGTAAGCGAAAGGGTTTTTTCATCGTATAGTCACTGGTGATGAAAAATGGATCCACTACGATAACCCAAAGAAGAGGGGGACCACGTGGTCATGCTTCAGCATCGACAGCCACGTCGAATATTAATGGAAAAAAAACTCATGTTGTGTATTTGGTGGGATCAGCTTGGTGTCGTGTATTATGAGTTGCTCAAACCTAATGAAACCATTACTGGGGCTCTCTATCGAACACAATCGATGAGAATGAGCCGAGCACTCAAGGAAAAACGCGCCCACTACTACTCCAGACACGACAAAATTATTCTCCTGCATGATAATACTCGTCCACATGTTGCAGCGCCGGCCAAAACCTACTTGAAAACACGGGAAGTCCTACTCCACCGCCGTATTCACCAGACATTTCCCCTTAACACTTATTCCGATCAATGACACATGGCCTGTCTGAGCAGCACTTCACATCATATGAAGATACCGAAAATTGGGTCGATTGGGTGGATAGCCCCAAAAGATGAAGAGTTCTTTCGACACAGTATCCGTATGCTGCCAGAAAGATGGGAAGAAGTAGTGGCTAAGAAAAGTTGAAGTAGCATTTTATGAGCAAATACTCCCACTGCTATCAAAGTAAGTCTTTATTGCAGTAGAATAACGTAATCTGCCTTTGGAGAAATTAGATGACTAATATATGCGCCATTAATTTAAAAGCATTGTTTTGTAGTTAAATTTTTGTTAAAAATGTAATAAAAGTTGCTGATCAACTGTAGACAGGTACCATTTGATTCATTGCTAGCTTAAGTAACAATCTTAAAATGTCATTAACAAACACATATTTGTTTTTGAAACTTTTGATTTATGCGCTTATTTTTCTTTTATTATCTCCCATTTTTTATTTTATCTTGCAAGGTTTATCTTAATTCCTTTAATAGCTTAGCTTGTTTTCAGAATATAAGTTAGAAGATTAGTTTTCTAACTCTAAGCCGTTTACAAAACTTTATGAATATTCTAGAATAAAGCTCAATATCTTCGTTAGAAAAACTGTTTTGTGTACTGCCTTTTCTTAGGCATTTTTTGTTAAAGATGTAGATGTGGCGTCATTCGTTTAATAAAGAACTATATTGACACTACGATTTGTAAATCGTACAACTGCATGTTGATTGCATCATTACCATCAATGCAAAATCAATATTGAAAACATTTTTTCAGAATAATTTCCCATTATTTTACACCAATACATTTAAAAGTTATTATAAATAAAAATAAAATAATGTTGTCGTCTGTATACTTTTGTGCAACTTAGATATCAAAATAAGAGCAATAATTGTTTAATAACAATAGAGTCAGTTTGAGAGTAAAATAGTCCATAAACATTAAAAATCCTACGTTGAACCATTTTCTACATCAATACTTTCTGGTTGTCCATCTCAAAGAAACGCTTTTTAGTTTTAAAAAACAAAAATCAGTCAAATAAGTCTCCATTGACATTAAATACATATTTTACAATAACTGAAACTGTCTGACCTTTATTCTACAATGATCTCTTTGGTTTTTTGCAGTAGTAACGTGTTTTCTATTCATTGTAAATTTACTTATAAAAGCTATTGCAATATAAACAAATTTTGTACATTGTGTTTGTTAATTAATATTACATATTACATTTTATAAAATTGGACAAAGAAGTTTTTTTGTAAATAACACACTTCTTGGCTATTTTTATTTACCTAAAATTTTTGCAACAGAACGAGTCGTTTTATTGTCTTTAATACTATTTTGTTAGTTATTTTGTATAAATTTAAAGAAACAATTCTTATACAATGTTTACCTTTTACTCTAATTATCTTTCTGATAATGTTAAAAATAAAATACGTGTCATAATTAATTTAAGTGAAACACAAAGCAACCTTTAATACAAAAACTAATACTTGGTTTTTCCTTTATTTAAATTTAAAAGTACATTTTGGTTATTTTTAAAATATGTAAATGTTATCAAGATATTACTATTGTAAGATATGTCTATTACATAAAAATTCCATGTTATAAACATCTTTACTATTTTGTGCTGGTTCGAGATCCACAAAGTGTATTCGTATAGGACTTTTATTTAATCTTTTCCTTTCGTTTATTATATTTTGAACACATTTTCCCACTCCCCATAGAGTTGTTTTGTATTCTCTAAGAACTGTAGACGGTATAGTCAATCTTGTTTTATTTAATAAATGTGATAAATAATATCGGTTTTTTCCTATGTATTTAATTAATTTTCGATAAGCATCTACATCCTTGTATTAACTTTAATAACATTACATATTTGGTAGCCATTTTTTATAACAGTTACCAAGAAAGTTATGTCGTTTGTGTGCGTCCAATAAAGTGTTTTGCTTTAGTCGTTCACTGAATCTCAAACTGTTCACTATAATTTAAAATATAATTACAACCCTTAAAATGTCTGTGAATAATAGTGTAACACGTTCGTGTTCACTTTACGAGTTTAAACTTGCGACTAACGCTACATATATAATTTTTTCTTGTTATAAATATAATTTTTATATGATGCAATACTTTCAAAACATACCTTGCACCTGTAATATACCTTAAAGAGATATATTTACAAATCGTTATAATACCGAGGAGTTTCGCGACTCGCCCTACGCTAAATTCACATGAAACTGTACAAATTTATTAGGACGATGACGAACGCCCAAACGCCAATTAAGCGCAGTTTTGCTTTCCTAGACATGCCTATTTAAAACTCTTAAAATAATATGCTTTTGTTGACCTACTAGCAATTCATTAAAATTCTTCAAGTCGATGTTAGTATGCACAAACAGGAGTATGGTTTTAAAGACGCGTACTAGCAACTTTACTGGTCTGTATAGATTTTGTTTCGGTCGACCCACAGCATATCGCCGACGAGCATTTATGACTTTTATGCTTATCATGAATTTTCAGTGACTGCGATACGTTAACGTAGTGCCATGGCATGTGTTAATGCTCCATTTTAGAGTCGCTGTATTTTCTCGTAATAATCTTTAACACATTGCAAACCGATGACGCAGACTTGGGTTTTGTTCATCTGCTTTAATGTATAGGCTATTAATCTATTTCTAACCACACATTTTGTGAGGTACTACGAGGATAGTCCCAAAAATAAAGTCTTCTAAGCGCTGCGGTCGCATGAAAATCTTTTCGCATGGCTGTTGGCCACACTGCCCTACTACTTTCCCCACTCTCACGTAAACTATCGTTTAGCCTGCGGGGACACTAAGTTTTATCTCAGAAACCGTCCATAATAGAGTTTGAACTTGCCGCTGCCACCACATGCGAAGTTCGCGCATTGATTCACTTTTTGAACGCAAAAGGCGTTAAGCCAATCGATATTCATCGTCAATTGACAGAAGTGTATGGAAAGTAGATTATGAATGTTAAAAACTCCCGCAATTGGTGTAGGGAGTTTACAGGTAGTCACATAGAAGGGAGGCCGTCAATTTCCGGCGAGACAGTTGCGAAGATTGAATAGATCAGCTTAAAGATCAGAGTCTTACTCTCGATGATCTCGGTTTTGGTTCCTTAGGTTTCTCGAAACACCATTTATAGGCTTTGAAAAATTAAAATATGCTTCAGCGACAATGACGGGGTGAGGGAAGCGGTCCAACCCTTGTTCAACGACATGGCGGCACGCTAGTATGACATAGGCGATTATGTAGAAAAATAGATAAATTTTCAACTGCGTCGCCTACCTGCGAGTAACTTGCATATTTCAAGTCTCTAGCTCTTACGGTTCTCGAGATATCCTGTTTACTGACAGACATGCACACGCACGCACACGCACGCACGGAAGCACGCACTCACACGCACACGTACGCACACACACGCACACACAGGCACGCACGCACTCACGCTCACACGCATGCACGCACGCACGCATGCGCACGCGCGCGCACACACACACACATGCACGCACGCACAAACCAATAGCTCAAACCAACTTTTTTTGGTGTCCTGAGGCTATAATTCGTCCAGAAGTGTGAAAAACTGGGTAGGCCAAATTTCCGCCGATTACATTACTTTCCTTATTATATTTTTTCTCTCTTTGAAGGTGAAAATTGCAAAATTTAAGATTCTGTAATTTTAATCAACCCAATAGGTGACAGTTAAATTGTCCAAAAAATGGTGGTTACCAAAATTCTTAAACTGACGAACAGTTTCAGCCAGGGACTCGTTAACATGGTACGCCAGAACAGCAGAGGTTTTGTATTATATGGTGTATCTTACCATTGCACATAAAACTATAAAAAAAGAGTAGTTTTTTTTAATTCAACTAAACTACAAAATACATGGAGCCTTTCATGGTTTTGTTAACAAATGTTTATAAAAACGTGACCTTATTCAGAGTTAATGATCTGTGATGAGAAGACAAAGCGCTCTGTATTTTGCTCTGGTTTTAATCAACATTCAGATTTGAATAATTTTACACCTCTGAAGATGAGACGTAGTTCTTACGGAAGAAACATCTCACATAAGATGAAATTTCAGCGGTATTGTTGATGGGCACATTATCTGGTTTCGTGGCAACGCTAAGATAGTAAAAATAACAGTAATTATTCTATTGTTAAAAATAAGCAAAACCAAAATGTGCAAAAGTTGCAGTGATAGTGAGCAAAAGGTAAACGAAAGTGACGATGACGATGACACTAAATTCGACGCTTGCCACATGGATAAAAAAAGCAAATAAAACGCTAAATTGAGGATTAGTTACCGAAAGCTCAGATGTGAAACAAATTCTCTCTAACCTGACAAAAATATCATAAATAAGTAACAGGACTTTTTCTTGAAAACAGATTCTTTGATATCTTGTGTGATGAAACGAATTTATATTAGTTACAAAATTGGAAGTATGTTACTCGTTAAAGGTTAAAATGTCGGACATTGTTGTAGCACACTTGCAAAAAATCTTCATAATTATTCTATTGGGCAAGTCAACAAAAATAAACTAAAGAATTTTAGGTATTTTTTATTTTTTGTGTACTTATGAGCTCTAATAGATTTGACCAAATTCTGTAGCGTTTACATTTCAGTAACAATGAAGTTCTGAAACAATCAACTAACCAATTTTTCAAAATTCAACCCCTACTAGATTTTGTTCCTGAAAAATGTAAGTCAAATCAACAACTTTCTTTAGATAAAGCAATTATCCCTTGGAGAGATAGGGTTCATATACGAACATATACCATGAAAAGGCATATCATGTAGTTACTGAAAGCACCTCAGGCTATATCTTAAATTTAGAAATTCATGCTGGTGAAAGAAAAAATTACACGAAACTATTTTCATATTTTTGAAACTTTATCTGGATCAAAATCACCAAAACAACTATTACAATGGTGTGACAATTGCTGAAACTCTCCTTTCAAGACAAGTTAGAATATATGGAACAACTAGAATGAACAGAGGTCAAAAAAGTGAAGACAAACTCAAACATAGGCACAAACGCAGCGCGTCCAGGAACATCAACTTAAATCGCTTATGCACCTTATGAAAACCCCTGGGAAACCTATCTGGGGATATTCACAAACTTACTAGGGAAAATTATTGGAAATGTATGCAGTAAAAGCAAATATACTGCTAGGATGTACTATCCACAAAAAAAGTGAAACTTGGTACAGGGAGAATATTTCCAGGGGTATCATACCCTCAAGCAATACAAGGGTCTTTGGTGAGAATTTCCTGAAAATTTCAGTTTACCCAAAAGCTAGCAAATTTGTTAAATTTTTAAAAAAACAGTATATGAGTTGATTTAAATAATTATCGGTATTTTTTATATTACATTCCTGTTAATATAAATTACTATATTAAATCACTAATAAAATTCTTTTTACTTTATACTTAAAACGAGGTTATTTATTAGACTTATTGATTCATTTCTTTCTTGTTACTTTTCTTGCATTTTCTATTTTTAAACATGTTTAATAGTAAGTAATTTACTAGAATTCAATTGCCATACAGGCAAAATAATTTCGCATCTGCACCTTTATCTTACATTAGCTAGTGTTTAACGTGCATTTGTACATTTAAATTTTTTTAAGTCCTTGGACCACTATGTTACTTATTTCCGCAGCTGAAAAAGCGCAATCTTGAGCTGTAGTACTATTTTTGAGCACATCCAGCGCTGCTTTTACGTAAACATTAATTAGTTCATCGATTTGACCTCCTACAGAATCAGAAAAAGTAATAAGCAAAAATAATTCTGATAACGAAATTCATACCTATGTCAGATGTAAGGTCATCAATGCTAAGTTGCTTTGTAGTGGAACTTCGTGGTGTAGATTTTTTAGTTGGTTGAGTCGCTTTGCTCTCAGATTTGGTAGTGGATTTTTCGTTTACAGGTCGCCCAAAAACCAACACAAATAGAAATAAAAGCATAAGCAAGCAAAAGTTTCCTAAGCTGAAACGAAACATTTTTAAGTGAAAATTGCAGCAAATGTTTTAACTGCAATTGGTGCCATTACATGTAAACTTAATAATGAGCGGAAATAGATAACAATGTTAATTAATATACTTTTACGTCAGTTCAAGTATACATGAAATATAGTTTATAATTACCTGTTTACCATGGTCGTTTAAAGGTCAGATATATTTAAAGAAAAAACGAGCCACTGCGTTCAAATTCTGCTAAATATAATTGGTCCGAATAGTTTCCAACGCCTGAGATTTCTCCGCCAAGACAAAACACTCACATTATCATTAATCAGGCCCATTGTTGTACCATTAAGGCAATTGTGAGCTGCAGAATTCCGGGCACGTAAAGATTTCCACGACCAAATGGAACACAGGATATCGCCGGTAATTGGTGTCGATTTGTCAAACAACACAATTACATTTTCTGGAAGATCCATAAATTGCCGCCGTTACACCTTTAAAGCCAACACTGTCTTCAAATCGCTACGCAACAAGTCTGCAATTAAAGCGCCTCGCTCATTCTTCGTTAATTTTATGACTTTGTACGTTTTCCTTTGAATGTGCTGCTTAAAATTTAACCTCAAATTGATGGCAATAGTTCTAAAGTGCATGAAAATTTAAATTGTTATTACACGGATAAAATTGTGATAAATGGCATTCGCGGGCAGATGATCTCTTTAAAAACTTCAGGTGCAATTTTCGCAGCCACGAATGTCTTACTAAAATAGCAAAGTTATTGTGATCAAAGGGAAACTTTAATAGTACCTTCTTGAAATGGCAAATTATTCTGTTTGATTTGCTAATCCATTTGAGTGCAGCTCGAATAACTGCAACTTTGTTACACATCATTTTTAGAACCCCTAGGAGTTATGAGGCAAGCACAAAGGAAATGAAGACATTTTGGTTGTAAACTATTAATTAAGCTAACTTTAATTAATTTTTTAAATTAACAAAATCAAACTTCGTCTTAGTTAATTAAACTCATAAAAAATGATAATTTGTACTTTATAAAAATTTAAATTATATCTCAAAAAAAAGTTACATAAAGTGAATACATAAATGTATTCAAACATGGATTACAGAAATTAATATGGATTTTAAAAAATGTCTTTTAATTAATTAACTCCCGCTTGTATTTTCATTAATGATCGCTACCATTGTCCAATTTCAAAGATTACTGTGACCACTAAAAATCTGGTTACTTTAAGACTAGTTTTGAATAACACAATTTTTTATTATTTATTAGCATACTAACTATCCGATATAATTATAACAATTTACGTTCTGTGAGTTAACGAAATGAAAATAATAACACGAAGGAAATCTACCCAGTGATTTTATCTCATTACTTGGAGTTAGTCTCCTTTTCAGTCAATCGGCCATTTCTTCTTTAACCTTCTGGTAGGAGGGTCATGGTGTAGGTTGGACAGAAGAGTATTTGAATAAGTTTGTAATCGCTGAAAATGGTTAGTACTTCTTTTGATGCATTCGTCTTAAACTGTTGGTATTTCAAGGTCAGTATGCAGATTCAGATTACTAACACATAAAAAATCATTTGCGAGCATTCTTAGAGTTTTAGACTCTAGGTTCAATTCCATAGATCCAGATTGGCTCAATTATCACCTTATAAAGAAGGATCTTGTTTTCTAAAGTCGAACACAATTTTTCGACTAGAGACCAGTACATTTTTTTAATTCGCAAGTCAATCTCCTTTCTTTTCTTAAATATATGGTTTTTCCATATTAGCTTCTTGTCTAAATAAAGACCTATATAGGGTGCTTCATACGCTTTAGAGATTGATATATTATTTAGCTATACTTCAGAACACTCCGTACGAAGTAACATAAAGTTAGCTTGAGTGCTTTTCGTCTCATTTATTTATATGCGCCACTTATTTAGCTAGGTTTGTAGGAAGGACAAATAATTCCGCAGGTTTGTGGAGGCTCTGAAAGGATCAGGATGGTTTGAGAGAAAGACAGTGTCGTCAGCAAAGTGCCGATGTAAGTATTTGCTGTTGTAGGTATTTCAGCGGTGTATAATATACATAATAGAAGCCCACGGACACTTTCCTGAGCCACGTCAGAACTGATTGATCAGAATATTGATGCTCATATTTTATTTAGAAGTATCGATTAGCCTAGTAGGATTCAATAAGTACGTAAAATTCTAATGGAAAAAGTAATTTAATCTTATACAAAAGGCCATCGCGCCACACCTTATCGAAAACTTGTTTTATGTCTGTAAATACTGCTAGACGGTAGGACTTGGCTTTTAAAGCCGCGTTAATTGTATTTACTACACGGTAGCACTGTTGAATGGTGGAATGATACTTCCTAAATCCAAATTGATGGTCCGGGATGCAGTTTTCCAATTGATCAACTTCACAAACTTGTTTCATTAACAGCTTCTTTAATAATTTAGAAATTTGAGGCAATAGCCTTATTAGACGGCACGACGAAACTTTTTCAGCGGGTTTATCTGGTTTTAATATTAACATTATCTGAGAACATTTTAATGAAGAAATCCAGTATGTAAGACGTCCTATAAAGTTGTAAATGTTTCTTAAGAGTAGTATACCACTTCTAAGTAATTCAGCAAGCACCTTCCCCGTAATCAAGTCGTAGACAAGAGTCTTATATTTGTTGAATTTCTGTATGCACCTCTGTAAAGGTAAAGTTTTTAATAGAAAGCTACAGTTTTACTTCTTTATCTGGCGTATTGAAGTATGGAAAAAATAGGTGATCAAAGTGTTAAGCAAATAAATTTGCTTTTTCTTGGTCCGCTCTGGCCCATTCGTTATTAGGTTTCCTTAGTGGAGAGTTTGTCATTTGCGATCTCTTATTTGCTTTGGCAATTTTCTAAATGCTATTATATTCTCACATGTGAACATTTATATAATACCATACCTCATTTGTAACCGCAGGTGTAGAACGCTTCACGTACAATAGTGATGAAATAGATGACGGCTTCCTCAAGCTGATAAAAAGTACTTACACTGATACCAGTTTGTAGATTTTCTTCAACAAGTGCTCTAAATAAATTCAAATTCGTTTTGTGGTTATACAATAATACTCTGAGTGAGTTTTTAATTACTGTTGCTTTGATTATAGCAGTAACTGTTGTATGATCGAATGCTAGGTCATAGCTGCTAACAGTATCAGCGTAATTAGAAGAAACATCACTTGTGATGAAAAACTCTAATATATCGGGTATTCTGTCCCAGTCCGCGGGCCAGTATGTGGGTTCACCGATTGAAAAATAACCGTAACTTTCCTCGCATATAAGATTATATAGTCCTCTGCCTCTAGTTGTAACTAAACGAGAGGCCCAGTAGGTATGTTTGCACCACATATAAAATTATCGCCCAATGTTTGAAACAATGGCCTAAGAACCTCTTTAGTAATTGTATGTCTGGATAGATATTGTGATTGAGTTCAGCAGTTTACTAACTTAAAATAACGTTGCTTGCAAAAGTGGCTCTTGGTATTTTTGTAATTTATAATAGACGATTGAGCTCCTAATTAAGATAGCTGTCCCTCCATAAGCCCTACTGTCAGAGTGTTTTGTATGATAACATGTATAATGTGGTATTTGCAGATATGATCTAGCTGTAAAGTTTTTAATATAAGGAGTATATCAATATTATTTAATTTTAGAAATAATTAAACTTTATTCACTTTGTGACAGGATGCCATTTGCATTTCCATAAACCTATAGGTAGAGATTTAGCTATTAACGAACGAGTATTTAAGACAGTAGACAACATATTTATCACCACTTTGTTTTATTGCATTCGTTTTTAATTTTGTGGTTAGTGAGCATGACGGGTGTTCAAATATTATATTGTGCATTGAATGTTGTTGTAACTTGTTTTGGGTTGTAGACCGACTTTGAAATTGCAAACCTAATCTAAGTTTACCTTGTAATTCTTTGTGCACTGTGTGCCATCACATAAGGCACACTTAGCAGGTGATTCCTTTGTTTTGCATGTTTTCGTATTGTGAAGTCCGCTGCATTTTATCCAAACGTTTGGACAATTACAGTACGCTTTAATGTGATTATATTGTTGACATGTTTTTGTATGGCGGTTCAACTTTTATAACTTGATTATTTAAACACTGAAGATTGTAAATGCCTTTGTCGCTTGAAGAAGACTTCAAGTCTAACAAAGAATAGTGGCAAAGGTGTTTTTTGTATCCTGCGTTTAATATTTATTAGAGGTTTAGGTTTAGCAATAAAACCTTTCTCTTTTGGTGACTGCGTTAATCTGTAACTGCACAAACAAATATCGTTGGCGGTTTGGGCACTATATTTTATTTTGTGTTCGACGTACTAGCAGTAGTATTTTTGCTCGTATTTTTGTAACACGGTATCTGTTATTTTGCATGACATTATTTGCTTTGTTTACAATTAGTACACTTTATTTATCTAAACCTTAACTTATCAGACTCACAAGTAAACAAACAAAATTTTCTTAGACAAAGAATGAGCTAAATTGTGACACTAGTAACCAACATTAACTTCAATATTAAAGTTAGCGCTGGCCTTCTCTACCATCTTATTTTCATACATTTTGGATTATAATTCTAAGAAAACACTCTCAAAAATGTATATTGCATTTGAGGATAGAAAATCGAGTACTATGTAATTTCTTGCATACTTCTCAAACTTAAAATTATCTTAACCTACAACTGCATACATTTTCAAACAGACTCATTACTTCTGTTTTTCTTTACAATTTTATCATTTTCTATCACTTGCAATACAGTGACTTTAGTCATGTTTTTCTAAAAATCAATATAATATTGGTTACTTCAATACGCATTATATGTGTTTAAGCAAAAATTATATTTTATATATAGAAATAAACCATCTCTAGTATATCGCATTATTAATTTCTGTTCATAGTAATTGCAAGTACTCAACTACTTTTATTGACTGAGTAGGCCAGCCGCCACGCACCTGACTCCAGGATTTAAGCCGAGCTCAACCATGTTGCAGCCAAGCACCTCGACGGCGTGGCCTCATTGGTGCCATATTAAAATGTAGTTTAAGTTTTAAAAATTCTTTTTTGCTTTTGTCCATTAGTTTTCTTTATTTCTTACTGTTTTTTGTTTTGTTAAAACCGCACCGTTTTAATTTTTTATCATTCTCTTCCATGCATCTGGCAATTTTCAACTTTCATTTTGTTCAATGTATTGTAATTAGTAGTCCAAATCTTTCTATTCCCCAAGAAGAACTATAAGAAAAAATAAACGGCCTTTTGAATGCTATAGTAGGCTATTTATTTAATTTTAAGTGAAGGTTTGGTGGGCACGTGTTTTATGGGGAATATAGTATAGTGAGTCGGGTAAAGTTTACATGTTTCGAAATAACATATTACAGTAATTTAATCATCTATATTGGGATAACACATGACCCAACTCATGCGCCATAGGTTTCTACTATTATTGAGGAAATATTGACAAAATTTTTATTTTTACCAAAATTCACTAATTTTTTCGATGCTTAGCAAGCATGACAAAACCAATCTAGTTTTATCCTACAAAAATTCTAAAGCTTTAATTTTTGCCGTTTTCAAAGCTCAATAACTTGCAAAAGCGCGTGAAATTCGGGAAACTATCCTTGACTTTTTAAAATCACGTCAGTGTTTTACTAGTAAAAAATGATAATAACTATGGCTAGACATTTTGCCAAAATTGGTCGATCTATCGTAGAATCGCCCATATTTAATATCGTCTAACACTTTTTCATCGACTTGGGTAGCATCCAATTCACATTGACATATCTATTTATAGTAGTATGCTCTAATGTTACTAATATTGTTTCGAGTGGTTTTCGACCATAAAATGTAAGTACTAATAACACATTTAATAACACCATCATCATTATTATCAACATATGCCTATATATCTATCCTATCACGGATGTAGACTTTTCCAAGTAGTTACTCTCCACAGATCCCTGTTTTGTGCTTTCTGTATCCAGTTATAACTGGATATTCTTTTTGTCGTTGATCAATCTGAAAGACGACCTTCTTCTTTCTCTGTTTCTCAATGACGGTTTCCACTGGACTATTTTCTTCGTCCATTTGTTATCTGTTGTACGGGCAATATACCCCGCCCATGATCATTTTAATTTAAATATCACTTCAATCACGTCTTCCAGTTTTGTCCTTGGCTGATTTTTATATTTGTCTATATATCTCTTAAAAACATTCTTAACATTTTCCACTCCATAGATATTTGGACTGCTCTTGACTTTTGTTTGTTTCTTGCAGTTAAGGCCCACGTTTCTACTGCGTAAGTTAACACTGCGATTATATTCTGATAAAATAATTTTGTTTTCATTTCTTGTTTTATTTTACTTATTAGAAAACCTCTCTATTTTCCAAAAGCATCCCAACCCGGTTTTATTCTTCTCTCTACTTCTTTTAATTAGCTATCCGTTTGCGTAGTAATACATTGACCTAAATATATGTAATTTTCTACTTCTTTAATGGTTCCGTTTTTACCTGTATATTCACTCTCTGTTTTACTAGGTTGGTTGTCATTATTTATGTTTCCTTCTTGTTAATTTTTAGTCCAATAATTTTGCCTTTTTTTAATACCTATAAACATTTCTTGTAATTCTTGTAAGTTCTCTATTATAAGCAAAGCGTTCTCAGTGAATCTTAAATGCTTCAATCTTTCGCCATTTATATTAAAACCTTTTTCCAGTTTAATTGCATTTGTTGTATTGCATGGTTTAATTTTCAGGTAGTGTTTTGACAAATGTCTTTTATTAGCTTAATATATCTAAAATCTACTCGAATGTTCTGTAAATATTTTATGATACCTCAATGCTCAACTGAATCGAACGCCTTCTCATAATCTATAAAAGCAAAGCATAAAGGCAAGTTATGCTCTCTGGATTTCTTGATTAAGTTTCGTACAACTTTTGTAAATAATCTTGTGTGCTGGAACCACTACGGAAACCCGATTGTTCTAATGATTTTTGAAGAGCTTTCTAGTTACAATTTTTGTTAGTAATTTATATAATTGAGATATAAGACTTGTAGATCGGCAGTTCACTAAACGAGTTTTGTCACCTTTTTTATGAAGCAGTAAAATAATAGCATTGTCTCAATTTCTCGGTATTTTTCCCTTTTCTAGATATTGATTGAATAATATTTTGAGCTCATTTAGCAATGGTTGCTTACCTTCCTTGATCATTTTTGAAAATATTCGGTCTTCTCTCAAAGCTCTGTTTATGTTTGTCTATTTTAAAGCTTTCTTTATTTCATATATTTTGATATCGGGTATATCTTCTGAATACACAATTATAATCTTTTTTCTATATTTTTAATTTTTGTTACTGCTTTTGAGTTGTATAGTTTTTTATAAAATTCTTATTCGACCTTAGTTTCTTAATTAAGTTTTTTTGTATATCCCTCAGTGATATAGTTATTTTCTAGAGCTTCTTGGATTGTTACCTCTTTCCATACTTTCAAATCATTTTCAATTTCTTTTCTTACTATTTTATTAATTTCTGACAACAACAAGACCCTCAATATTTTCTTCACGATTTATTGTTAAATCTTCCTTTTTTCAACACTCTTTTGTATTTTGTCTAATCTTACTATCCCGTTTCTATAATTGCGTTAGTTATTTTCTTGCTTCATTCTTTTAAACTATCTTTTTCGTGTAAATTTCTTTCTCAACACTTATTCATATTTATATATATATATATATGTTTTTGTATACCTCTAACCTTCTCATTTTTGACGTTAATATTTATTTTCCTCTTACCAATCTATGGTCACTTACTATATTTATATATCTCCTCTATTATTTCGATTCCAGATGCCGTAATCTCCATTGCAGTTTTCTACTATTCCCTGCTTTTGCTCAATTTTAGCATTAAAGTCTCCTATAATTAATAGGTATTTTGAAGGATTTCCTGAGACACATGCGTCTGTTTATTCATAAAGTTGTTCTAATTCTTCCTCTTTATAATCTCTGGTGAGTGCATAACCTTAAACAACGTTTAACTAATCTCTTTTTTAAATATCTGTATTGTTATATATATTATCTGGAAAGTTACTGCTCTGAAGTGTTTAATATTTGTACTCACTTTCTTGTTTATGAGGAACCATACTCTTCCTTCACTTTTTTCTTCTTGTCCTTTGTGGAACAGTATATTTTCCCGATTTTAGCTTTATATTGTATATATATATATATATATATATATATATATATATATATATATATATATAATCTTATTCAAAGACTCATAGATCTTCTTGGGGAGTAGGCAGATTGAGACCCCGAGTGAAGAGCTAACCTCTTGAAAATGGCATCAAAGCCGATGCCGAAACGTTGAGAATTTTCTCTAAATAGACGCGGTTCATCCCGTGAATATATATATATATATATATATATATATATATCTCGAAGGTCATTGACTTTAAATGTTTTTAATTCGTATTTCAGGTTTCATATATCAAGTGTTACGCAATGCATACGGGATTTTTCCTAGTCCCCTTTGATTTCCTTTACTTCCTGTTCTAATTTTATCAATCTATTTTCTCCTAGGAGAGTTTTTACATTATAATTACTAATGAATAATTCCGTTTTCTTTGCATTATTATTGTTTCTCCGGCAGGCTGTTCGAACTTAGAGATTCTTAGCACCCTCCATCCTTTCATCATGCCTTGGGTAGTAGTTTTTAGATTTTTGGGGACTGAAGCCCGTTTGTTCTGATACATTGGAGAAATTTGGACAGTAGTATTGTTACATGGATAGGACAAAGGAAGGTTAATGGCAGGATTAGAGTTGGGGCACGGCTTGATTCTAGGAAGTGGAGAAAATTCAAAGCTCGCGTGAGCAGAACTGCTTCTCTGAAGTAGATCTATCCTTCACCGGGATTGCAAAGGAGTATCTACCCGCTACCCTATTAATAACATAAATTTAGAATTTACTTAGCCCAAAGTCGTTTATTTATACTTACTTTTACAGAAAAAATAAAAAATCAATACGTATTTATCACACAGTTAATTTTGTATTTGGAAAATGTTCAATCATTTAGTAAACATAATTACAACACCACTTTTAGTTTCTACTACAATAACTTTTTATCACAAAACTCTAGAAATATGTTATGTAGTAAAAATTGCTGGAAAGGAACATGGATAATCATATAAATTTACTGTCAGAAGTATAGATAACATTTATTATTTGTTTAAGAAATGGAGTTAGTGTCTAAAAGGAACATGAGCCAGTGGGTTAATGATGTAATAATGAGGGCAGGATACTTTTGAGGAGACAAAAGGACGACACACTTCAAGGTAAAAGAAATTTTATTTCACCCTCGCACCTATACACGTCTATACACCTCGGGAGCTAGACACCATTCTATGCGGCGCCGACACGGCAGCGGCGGTACTGCGCTGCACGTTTGCAGCAGAGTGATATATAGACATATACATATATAAAGAACAAGAGGGTCCATATTCTAACAGTTAATTATGAGAGTGATATATTGAGATAAAAAACTACTTTTTTTGTTTTGTATCACACTCTCTCATTAATGGCACAAAAAATTGCATTATAACTAAAACATAATAACCTTATGCACAGAAAATAAAAAGAGCACTAAACAGAGTTGGCATTTTCACAAATATAAATTTAAAGCGTAAAGTACAATTCATCTCCAATAAATAAATTATCAAAATAATTAGGTCATAAAAAGGAGATAAATTTATATAGATTCTATCATAAGCAAGACAAAATTTGCTATAAAATTTTTATTGCAATCGGATTTAAATGTAATGTTTTTCTCTACAAATGTAGAAGAAAATCTAGGAAAAATATAATTATGAGGTTAACTACCAAACACAAGATTGAATAAAATATAAACAGAAACTTTTCAAATTTATTGATGCATAACAAAAATACAAACATAAAACGTTATTTATTGGCCATCTGAGGATTGCTTTCAAGTTTCATTTTTATATAGCTTGCAGAAACCAATATTGTTGCAGCGAGTAATTTTAATTCCCTATAAAAAACTTTGAGGAGTTATAAAAGGTACTCAAATAAAAGCATCAAATTTGTTTTTTATAAAACCATCAGTTATTCGAGAAGCGCTGTTTGTTATTATAATGTAAATTACGTGGATGGATCAAATATAAATTATTTATTCAACTTACTAAGACGTCATAAAAATTTAAACAAAGTTATGTTTACGCAATCTCCTGAGTTAGAAACACAATGATAATTGACAAGGCGACAAATCCAAATTGTAGTAAGGGAACATTTTTGTCGGATTAAAGCAGCTGTACAAGGTCGGACTTAGTTATAAAGCAGAATAGCATCTTAGACTGCCTGAGCACTGGTGTAGTTTGTTACAATTTCAGAAGCAATTTCAGCTACCATTAGTAAGCGATCGTTCTTCAGAAAGCGGCGAACCATACAATTATTATCCTCAGAACGCTGATCTTCTGACGATAACGGTGACTTATTTTCAACTACTTTTGTTTTCCCAAAATTGCCTTCGTTGTGCACACACTAGTCTTCTTGAGGGTACTGTCCCTACCCGTGCTTTAAGTCTTCTCAAATATTTTGGGTGATTTTATGCTCTTTGCCACTTAGATAATAATTTATTGAACCAGGGCACCTCGAGCGAGACAATATTTCTGTGTATATTTGGTTGATTGTCGCAAATTTTACAACTAATAAATTATACTAATTACGGGTGTGTGCCAATGGTTTATAGTTAATGTAAATGCAAAATATAGTAATAGGCTGGTAGAGAGTATAAAACTAAAATGATCATAAAATAAAATAGATATAAGCAACAGCAGTGAGTAATAAAAAAATACAAAACTTGCTCGGCACTATCAAAATCATCTAAAGCATTTATGTATAAGTCTTCTTCTTCTTATTATTCTCTATTATGCTTTGGATATAATTCGTTGCGACACTACAATTCTGTATTTTTATACTTGCTCCTTCCATCTCTTTTTCGGTCTTTCCAAGCTTCGTCTTCCTTTTGCTCTATATCTGTAGTATATTTTGGGTAGTCTGTCGTTTTCCATTTGTTGTAAATGTTCTTTCCATTGCTGTCTGCAGTCTTTTATTTTGCCCATAATGTTGATTATTTTTAGTTCTTCTCTAATTTCTTCGTTACTTTTTCTATCTCTAAGATTGTATCCAGCGGTTTATCGTAGGAATCATATTTCTAATGTAGTTATTCTGCGTTCATTATTTTTGGTAATAGTTCAGCATTTACTATCGCATGTTAGGATTGAGAAAGCTGCTACTTTATAGAACTTCATTATTGTTTCCTTCTGTACTTTGTTTTTGAGTGTTCCTTTTATTGTGCCATGTATAACTAAAACTAAATTTAAAAAATTATTTTCTTGTTATTACTCACTAACATACGTAATTTTATATGTACATGTATGTTAATGATATAATGCAAGATAACAACTTAGCCAAGACTGACCAATAATGTTTGTATAACAATTTTCGGCCATTAACGTCATATAATGTGTTGTTTCATATTGTTCAAATGATGACACATTTTGCAGATAATATCTGTTAATAATTGTTACCTCAATAAAAAGCAAATTTAATGCTTTTTATATAACTAAAATTTTTGTATTAGATAGAAAGTTATAAATTCAAATATTGCTATTTTCTTGTGGTCTTTGTAAGAATGTGATAAGAAAAGCATAATTATTCTTATTTGTTTTACAATTATGTGCTTTTTATACATCTACAATGCTTAGATAATAGTAACTTATATAAAAACCTATTATTTAAGAAATATATAAACCGACTCCCACAGCTACTTTATTTTCACGTGCATTTATTCGGCAATCTACAAAAATCAAGTCATAAACTTTGTCCGTACTAAGGCAGCCGTTTTTAACGTCTTCCTTTTGTTTTCCAAAACGCAAAAATTTGGAAAATAAATGTTATAAGTACCCAACAACAGTGTTCAATTTTTATTTATTTTTCATTACGGTTTTACCTTCTAAATGAAAAATTAATGACCATCTAAATTCGGTTTTATCCATGACTGTTAAATAAATATATCTCAAAACCAAAATGTTTAACGGATCTGTAGTATACATTGTATGTGACAAAAATATAAACTCAAATTGATAAGTTTGTATCCTTCACCTTTTTTTATTTATTTACATAATTTTTAAACTTTTTCAATTTTTAAAAAATAAATAATGTGGACAGTTTTGATTCGTTTAAATAAATAAAAATAGTTATAGTACGCTGTTAAGTTAAATTTAAAAGAAAATTTTTGTTCTAACGCCAATATGACAACTCTGAAATGTTGCGATTGGATGAAAGTAGTTAACATCGGTATATGTAGGCTAGTATCATCACTTCATCGGTTGCAAGTACTATGACTACTTAGCACTAGTACCTAGTCTCAGAGTACACTGCTTTATATGATTTTCAACAAAAAAAAATATGTAAAAACCACAGATTTATCGCCAGACTAAGTTGACAGTTTATTAAAAACATGTTATTGAGAAACCAAATGTCCAGAGTGCATACAATACACTCGCACAGACAACATAGCCACAAACGCTAGTAAAATTTGCCACCAATCAGACAGAGTATCTAATAGTTACGGTACTGACACATCAATGCATGTTTTTCCTTCCTAATTCTTTAGTTACCAAAGTTCCAAGAATAGAAACATTAACTAGTTACTTTCTTTTTAATTTATGATTTATATTTAACTTACCCCTTTAGTGAATGACATTTTGTAAGATATTAATGTTTGTGTATTTTTGTCACCGGCGCTATTAAACATATAATTAAGTTGTAAGTAATTAGTCCATTTTTAACATTTAATTTATTGTTTTTTTAAATATTTACGCAGAGATAATTCCATATCATTAACATCATTTTGCAAAAATGCTCCTAAAAACTAGGTTTATTCGCTTTGGCTTGCGTGATAGTGACAGTTATCTAAATAATATGTAATCATAATGTGGAAAGTCTACAAAAGAAAATAGGTAACCATCAGGTACACATACTATAAAAATAAAGTTGTCAACAATCATAAAAAAATTACCATTTAGCAATTTCTTCTGCAGCCCTGGACTTTTTCATAACCTTTGAAAGGTAAACATCTGATCTTGTAGAACAATCCGCAAAAGCAGAACTCATAAGTGTCTTCTGACACCATCGGATGCATTGAAAAGCAATATAAGAGTTACACGAGTAAAAACTTTGTGTAATAATACTATAGTAACCTTACAGAGTAATCTTTACACAGTTACAACACTTTAAAGTACTTCGAAAAGCGTCAAAGAGAGACATAAAACAGAAGTCACACAGCCATACTTTAACAAGAAGTACAATAGAAGAATGGACAACGTTCTCTCTTAGGCTTTCTTTGTGCAAGTTATTACCTGAGGTGTCGATAAAAAAATAACTATGTATAATTTTTTGTATGAATTGAAATTGTCTGTAGTTACATATTGTACTAGAAACAAATAAGCCATTTGGTGTTTTATAAAAAAATCCTTTTATACCTGATCAATTGGGAGCAACGCAGAGAAAGATAATAGGATATGGAATCCAACGGCATCAATCATATAAATGGTATCATAATGCTACAGTTTTCACTGATGTCTTAATCGGAAAAAAACATAATTATCTCTCATTTCTATTGTAATCTGTTAATTAATATAAAAATCTACTATTTTCCAATAAGATTTGAGGTTCTAATGATAAGTGTACTTTTTCAAGAAAACATCCGTTTGCACACCTCAAAACAAGTTGAAAAATATATTGGACGATAGTAGACTAGCCTTCTTACATGACCAACTTAAATTCTTGTCACTATCTTAAGCATCCCTTAAGGAGACGTCTTAAGGAAGCAATAATCGATTAGAATTCTTGAGCAAATAGTTACAAAACAAACCTACCCTTTTTGTGGAAGTATGTAAAAACCCTTTAATAAAGTAAAAAAATCTTATCTAAATCTGACTTACCCACGTAAAGATTTCAAAGAAATCTAAGCAATAAAATAATTGTTATTTCATAACTCTAACATACAACATCATACAAAATCATTTGATTGACGTTTTAAATAAGCACAACCAACAAACCTTCATAACTGGCAACGACCGCAAACGAAAACGTTGCGTTCATTAAATCTAAACACTCCTAATTAAGTTTCTAAAAATTTACAACTAAGTGATATACGCATGAATTACAAATTTAGTGTTACATAAGTCTGTTGACATTTTGGGCATACAAAATTAATTTTATTGTTTGTACTTTAAATCATGTTATGCCTCATAATTTCACTGAAACGAAATAATTCACAGCATCGTACAAATTTCGTAATTTTACAGTAGTTGCAGAAATGGCGTTATGTTTTGTTTCTCCCTTCTGCCACTTTAATAATTTACGTTCAATTTTATGTGCGGTTGTTTTGTTTATATTGCTGTAGTAGAATATGTAATGAGTGTAATGCGATTACATCGTGGGAGAAACATCCTCTGTAGTTAATGTTTTTGTTCTTGATTATTTACACCCAGCTGCCATGAGCACCAACCATTTAACTTAATGCCGTATTAAATGTCTTTTTTAGCATTTACATTTAAGTTGGATATTTAATTACATCCGCATTATTTACAGTAATGTTATAAATAAAATTTTTCACCGCCTTAACACATTAACATTGTTAATTAATATGTTTATGAGCAATTAATAATTAAATTAGTAACGTGTTAGTTAATTTAAAAAAATCATTAATTAACAAAAGCAAATATCTTTTATTAATTTTTTTCTATATCCGAAACTAGAATAATAATTAAATTGCCATTTAAGCAACGACAATTATAATTCATGAATAAAATGTACCTTTTAAATACAACAAGAACTAGATCTTAACATTTTTAATGACTGGAAGGTAAAATTCCGCATCGTTTGGAAACTTGTGATTTATGTTCCTAGATAAGCCACCCCAATTTAATTTGGAACACTTTCTTATGCAAAATTTGTAATATTGAAGTTTATTACTTTAATCCGACATTAAATGCACGTAAAATAAATCGGAATCACTTTTATTTTGTAAAGAAGATAATCTCACCCTGGGTAGTATATTATTAAACTGGACTGTAAAGTTATAAGTAAATAAATTTTATTCCTAGAGATCTTTAAGTAATATTTGTCTTATCGCCCTAACTTTCTAAACTTGTAATTCTACCTCCTCCTAGACGCTTCAACCGATTTCCTTGAAACTTACACACCACATTCACAACTATATTTGCTAATTCGGTGCAAAAAATCAGCCTTCTAACTTTAACCTTTTTTGAATTATTTAAATATTTTGATTATTGTCGCAGAAAACCAGATGATGATTGTTGTTATGCTGTTTGGTTTGTATTGTGTTTACTCCTCTCTTTAATAAACACCGTGACATCAATGATAAATTACTTGTATTGTAATGCTCAAATATGAAAGTTTTCATGTCCTCCCAATGTTTCTATTGTTTGTAGTGTTAAATGTACGCAAAACATGTGGAATGTTCTACACGACTGCCTAGCGTCTAGATCAGGCTTCGTCGACGAAGCCTGCGGGGTGCACTTGTTAATATATAATAGCGTAGATGAATAATATAATATTAAATGTCATTCCTAGAGTTGTATGCGAGGTACATTTATAATAAAAAAATATATTGTAAACATATATGCAATTGGAAATACAGGGTCATCGAAGTAATATCGGAAAATAAATAAACAATAAAAATAACATTGAAATACAAGAAAAATTAAATGTATTTACATGAAACTTTAATTAAAGTAAATAGCTTTGAGAATTTTATTATTCAACGTAACCCCATCAGCGGCTACAGCGCTCCCAGGCCGGTACCTAAACTTGCTCCAAGCCTTCCTTGTTCATATGTGTGATTACCTCCATGATAGAGAATCTTATGCTATCCTTGGTATTATGACCACACCTCACACGTAAAAGTTAAGAGGATTGCACTCGGGACTGGAGGATGGCCACAATTGGAGGATCAAGTGGTAATACAAGTTATTGTATAGCCTTCATCGCCTTGTAGACTAGAGCGGCGTCTTGTTGAAACACGTGCTCCCAACCAGAGACTACCTCCTATTTTCATGGTTTAAAAACTGTCTCCTGTATATTGATATAGTTGTCAACGGTTAGCTTCAAGCCTTCTTTAAAAAAATAAGGCATCATAACATTTCCATCTCTGCTCACTAGCCACAACACTATCACAATGACAAGACACTTTGTATACATGGTAGACAATTCAGATGCATCTTGGAAAATTCAACGGCCATTTTAGCATTCACCTTTCTGTCCTGGATGAAGTTCTTTTCGTCCGAAAAAAATTCCAGCGCTGTCTTGCTCGATGTTGTTCAGCATTGCTTACGTCTTTAACTTTCTAACCATCTTAACGTCTTATAATGTAAATTCTGGTGCAGTGCTAGGCTAACAGTTGACCTCACCACATTCATTTCTTTTGCCAGAGCAGTTATGGTCCACGCAGAATCCTAAATGATATTTTTCAATTCGCTGACGAATTTATCGCTTCTTTTGCTATCAGGTCCCTTGCTGTGTGTTGCTCTATTAGCAGTTACTTTCTCCTGGTGGTTAGATATTCTATACTTTTGTAATATAAAGTAGACATTATAAAACCACAAAAACAATATAATAATATAATAGATAAAAATCTACACAAAAAAATTGAAAAAATAAATTTTTAAATTTTTTATTATTATAACAATAAAAATATCAGAGAATATTAAGAAATTCTAAGTAAAATTTCCAAGTGTTATTCTCGTGCTTGTAAAACGTTTAGTGATACATTTGTTGTGGTAGTAAGGCACACCGAATACCAAAATATATTAAAAACTTCTAGCACAACAAGGAACCTAATAATATAATGGCTAAATAAACTACTGATAACAGCGTTACATGCACGCAAAAGGCATGTAGACTGGTCAGCAGTTAATAGCACTCATAATTATTTTATAAACATTACCCCTGAAGTAACCTATAATACTACATAAATAACAACAAATACTTCTTTGTACTTAAAAAAGTTAAAATTAAGAAAAATATATAAAATGTAAGTATTTATATTATATAGAGGTATAAGGAAACACTGGGAGGTCTCAACTCTATACTCTATGTCAATCTTTTGGGATATTTTGAGATATTGGTCTCTGATGTCCCCCAATTCTCACATATGGTTTCAACTGACACACCACGGTTACCTTTTCGACAGACGGACTACAATTGGTATCATAGATGTGGAGTTTTTAATTCATAAGGTAAGGGACAGATAAATTAAATTAACATAAGTAAATAAATAATAACTAAGAAATACAGTGCCTCTTTTCGATCTTAAATTTGCCGAGCTCAAAGATGAGTTGGAGGAAATAGGTCTAGAAATTTTTGGCAGTCAGTCCACATTGCAACTTTGACTTAAGGGAGCTTTACTAGCTGTTGATGAAAATTGCCTGATATGGACGCCGTGATAAACGGGGAAAATTTAAACTCGAATATAACTAAAAGCAAATTGAATTAGAGCTCAAATATAGACACAATAAATAATGAAATAGATAGCCTGAGAAAATAATTTTCTAGAACATTGGGCGATAAAACCAGCAAATCAAACCAAAAATCAATGAAGGAATTAATTAAATCAGAAAAAGAATCAAATGCAAAATAATAAACTGAAAATAGCAATGGATGTACAAAATTTAATAAAATTAATACATTTGAAGAGATAATAAAATAAATTTAAAGTTATCCGATCAATTTCACTTCTATTAGTGTGCCTGGTGAGTTTGATAAGGGCAATCAAGAAAGTCAACAAATGCAGAGGACATTTTTAAACGTCAATATGATAAAGACTAAGTTAAGCCTTCAACATCTGATAAAAGTTTTCTTAAAAAAATATCAAAAATATTTTGAGGCAGTTGCTAGAGTAAATAAATGGTCAGAAATTAAAAATATGACTGCTGTAGTTGTCTCGTCATACTATAGATTGTGTCCACTGACGATTTCGAAAGTTATTGCCAAATCGTCAAACGCTTTGAAATCAAAAATCTGACAGAACTCTTCTAGAATTTGAAGCAAACGTAATCCATTTTATTCGCATTTCATACCTAACAGCCCCAGATAACTTACTGAAAATATTAGGTGCGCGAACGGCATTAATGACCAAAAAGCAAAAAGCCACAAAAGGCTTCTGGGACCCCTCAGGAGAAGAAACTGTAACGGGTTGATGAGAAGAGAAGAGATCATCTGTAATGATAATGTCCCAATCACGACAATACAGACTCTCAAACATAATTCCAATAGTGCTTATATCGATAGTCCAATAAATAAAACATTGCATGATTTTCCATTAGATACAGGAGCAACGAAAACTATCGCAAAACCTAATATTATCAAAATTTCTGGAAACTTTACACCACTTGGGTTTTAGCAAAATTTTACAGAGAGATAAAAACCCCAATAAATAATAGAAATGCAACTTTAAATCATTTGAAGAGCATCTGAAAAATTTAGAACACTTATTCTAATGTCCGAAATCGTGTATTTATTAAAAACGATATGTGCTTGGACATTGCAAAGCCTGTGACGCGACTAATGGAAAATCGGCGAAATTTTGAGTGAAGCGAAGAATGTCTAATATGTACAAAAATGCTTCAAAACTGGAGGTTAACAAAATTTCCAGAAAAAATAATAAATGCAACTATTGTTGAACTAAAAGAAAGCTACTTTCTGTTATAAATATCTTTTATAAATATTTGTATGGGAGAAGATTATTTTGACTGCAATGTGATGAAGTACACAGCTGTAAGTAGTCATCGCAACTCCGAAGCTCCGTCAAAGAGATCGTGTCCAAAAGACTGCACCTACTGTAGTACAGAAAAGAAAATGGCACTACGCTACGAACAATTACGACTAATAACTTGAGGCGGTTCAGCAAATTAAGATGTGGTCAAAAATAATATTCAAATTTAAAATATGTCTGGAAATTAACGAAAAATGAAAATTCCCTAATTGGGAAGTATTTACAATTTAAACTGCTTTTCGAGAGTAAATCTGAAGAAAGAGTATTCGAAAAGACAAGGTCGTCGATCTGAAGAAAAGAACAAATGTTTTATTCGCCACTTTAAAAACAAAATGTTTTCTGCGGTTAGCTACGTTTCTAACTTAGTTCATGGGTTGAACTGCGTCGTAAATCAAAGAAATCTCGACGCTTTGGCATCGGCTTTGATGCCATTTTCAAGAGTTTAGCTCTTCACTCGGGGTCTCAATTTGCAATCTCCCCAAAGACAGCTACGAATCTTTGAGTAAGACTGGCCTTTTGTGTGTCCTGCTTTGTTATTTAATAGGGATCAAAATAATAATTTGAAGGAAATTTTGTTTAGCGGAAGATTCATTGAGTTGAAGAAAGTTTGTTAGTTTAAGTATATAGTATATATTAAGTGAATAAACCCAAATATTTGGTTGGATATAACGTAGGGTTTGAAAAGATGTATACTGTTCCCAATTATGTTTAATATATATTCAGTAAATGTTATACAAAATGCATTTGCTGAAAGGACGGAAGAAATAAATACTAACGGAGTTATTTTAAGTAACATACAATACACTAATGACACAACTTGATGCTATACCACTACGTTACAGAAAAAGGCTAGAATATAGGGCAAAAAAATTAATATGCAAAAACAAGTATCGTAATAATAAGTAAAAACCACAGCAATAGACATGATTTGAGGAAATGCTAAACACACGCAAAAATATTTACTTTAATATATTAATTTACAATCAAAGAAACTCTGATAATCAATTGAAGAAAAAAACAGAAACAATGAGAACAGAATTTGTAAAATATAAGAAAATACTTTGTAATCGTACAATCGATATCAAAATACGACAAAAATTTCTTAAGTGTATGTATGGAAAACTTTAGACATGATTTGCGAAACAAAAATACGTTATGCTGCAATATAGCATTGAAAAACGTCGCAGAGTAAAAAGAAAGACATCGTGAGTGAGCAGTCTAAGAAATTATGCAAGATTAAATAGAGACACGCTAACCCATACAATTAAAGATAAGCAGAAATTTACCATGTTGATAGCTAACTTGGAAAACTAATATTATATATCAGTCGCCATTTAGTCTACTTATAAATTATTAACAAGTAGTCTATTAAGCTTGAAAGCAATATATACAAGGATTACAACTCTACAAGGATTACAACTCTACGAGGATTTCAAACTTAGACTTTCGATTTAATGTAATCCCAAATTAAAAGTTTAACAAACATGTCTGTTGACCGTGAGGACCGAAACGTGAAATTACGTATTGGAGAAACATTTGTCGAACAACTGGCATCGAAGCTTTTGCCGGTGGGCTCTGGTTCTATCTTATTGGAACTACTTTTTTTTATGTTGACCCAAAAACGTCTTAAACGTAGTATGTCTACTTAGTGTTCTAAAGTCCTTGGTACTGTAGACCTTTTTGTTTCAAAAAGATAAGAACCAACAATCCCTTCTTTCGAAACACCGCGCCAAACTGTAACCTTTGTAGCATGGAGAAGTTTCTCGTATAATTCTCATGGGTTCTCTGCTGCCAAAAGTAAACAGTTTTGTTTGGTGACATAACCATTCAAATGAAAATGTACCTCGTCACTCATCATCACAGTTACATCATCAGAAGCAATCATTTCAAGCATTCTTTCACAAAACATTTTGCGTTGGACAAAATCATATTGAAGTAGCTTTTGCATAAACATTACAATTGCGGATTTGTAACATTAAAATGTCGATGAAAAAAAAACTGTTTGGTGTCAAAACCGCGCGATGCTCTATAATTTACTGAGCCATGGCTACTAAAACTGAGCCCTCTTCACTAGTCACAGATGGTGAAACTCCCTCCCTAGTTACTACCCATTTCAAAAACATATATAATTATCGAAAACAACACCTATACATGTGTGCAGATATTTAAAATTAAAACTTTAGTGTACCAATTACAACATTACATTTTTCAAGCAAATTTTAAAAATTAAAAAACTGCTTTATTGCTTAACAATATTAAGCATGCACTTATAACTGGAAAAATTCCTATTAATATATTTTTCTTATCTTGTAGCAATAATTAGCCAAATTACATCAACTAATACATTAAAATCTTAAATACTGTAATTGTCCAAACCAACAAATTGAGAAATATAAAAAATTAAATTTAAGTTACCTACTACCTATTTAATTAAAAGGCTATATTTGAAAAAAGGCATTTTCATTTTCTAAACACTTGCCTGCATATTCCTACATACATATGTATAAAACTTTATATAGAATAATATTTATCTTATACCAGCTTTATTTATTTGCTTTATGTAATTTAAATAAGTATAGCCCCAGTTTTAAATAAGTCGCAGATTCATTCCATAAAAAGTATTTGGTTATTTTACTGATTGATGCGTAGAGGTAGCTACCACAAGTTAAAATAAAAAAAAACACAAAAAGCTTAATTTGACGTCATTCTTGTTGCTAATATAATTATCTATGTTTCTTGAGTTTTAAAATAATGGCTATATGTAGGTTAAACAAATGCAAAAGTAAACTTAACTTACTCCAATAAAAAAGTGCCAGTTTAAGTTCTGAGATTAAGAATTTATCTCCCAGGGAAGAGCAGATTGCTGTTGCCAGAAAGATATAGTCCAAAATAAATATCTGGGCATACTGGCAATGTATACCACTCTGCACAACCATTAAGTGAAAAATTTTGTAAACCATGCCTTAACCGAGGATCAGATGGCACGACGCGGTTTGTAGTGCCACAAAATGTTCGATACGTTTGAAAGTAGGACAGTTTGCTATATCAGTAGCATTATAACAGGTGAGTACACCCGGCTCTAACTCAAATAAAAAGAAAGAAATATTTTTTTAAAAACGAGGATCTTCTAATGGTGTAAGATGACAATTGTACTCAAATTCCTGAAAAAACGTAAAGAAACTGATTTGAAATCTAATTTCAATGGATGCAAAAATGCCTGTAATGTAGTAAAAGAATTTTGGAAGTTTATACAAATGCACAATACCTATTTATGGCAATTTAATCCAGTTAAATAAAGACGCTACTTAATGGTTGTTGATCTTCCATGATTATTTAATATCATTAATTTTCGCTATTTTCATTTTGATCTACTTTTACTACTTTTTGTATAGGTCACTAGCCTGTTTCTAAGCACACAATCATGCGGTAATATGAACCATCAGCTAGCTAACCATATTTTTAACACAAATTTATTAAAGCAAATTATTCGTGTACTAAAAGCAAATCTTGAAATTTTAACGTATGCAGCAGAAGTGTCCCCCAGTTTTCTCAAACGGTCGAGAATAAAATGCTCAGTCTTCTAGAGGAAGTCGTTTGGAATATTAGTGAGAACCTGAATCTGTGCCTCCAATCCTTCATGCGAGCTTTTGTCCTGTACACCCCGTCTTTTGCTCAGCTTCACAGGTAAAAATCATATGAAAGGAGATCTGGACTTCTTGAAGACCATTCATGGGGTTTGCGTTATCTCAGCCAATGTCCTGAGAAATGCTTAACTAATCACGTATACACGATAAGAGAAAAATGGGGTAATGCACTATCCTGCATAAAAATAAGGTTTTCAATATTATCCAAACCAGATACCGTGGGTCCCACATAATTTTCAAGCATCTGAATGTAGTGGTTTGCAATCATGAGTTTTATTGCCGTTCTTCTAAACCACACAATTACTTTTAATCGAGTTTGTATACTTTCAATCGTAGTTTCGGTATCACTATCACGTGACACCTAGTAATGGCAATTGTGGCAATTGACAAAATCGACGACATGAAATATGGTTTTGTCACTCCAGAAGATATTTACGTTACTGTCCTTGCAGCCAATGCTTGCACTATTAACGCGAGAAATATAAAACATTATATACTGTCGTTTATTTAAAGACTGCTTTTATCATTAGTTACATTTTCATACAGCGTGTATAAATATAGTGTCATTCACGTAAGTCATTTAATTATAGAAATATTCATGTATTTTTCTTAACAAAATCGTAACATTTTCTGTCCAAGACAACTATATCCAATATGTATATGTGCGAAATGACACATATAATATAAATATTACTCAACATCCAAAAAATTTAGGGTTTATTACAATAAAGAATATGGTCATAAAAATTAAGCAGCCAAACTTTTTACTAATTCTCAGTTTCATGTTAGAAGTGTTTTTGATATTATTACCGAAAATTCAGTAATAACTGCTACCTTTGTCTAATATGTACCATAATTCTTTGGTATACATTATTACGGTCATATAAAAAGTAGTTTGACTCGTGTGAATGAGACCTCGCTCCCGTTATCGACGTAGCCTAAGTCACCTGGCTTGCAGCTTCTTACCGCCGTTGCTGCCGCTGCTGCTGCCACCATAGTCGCTATTTTGAGAGAAGCATTGCAATAGGTTCGTCGTTGTCCCAACAAAGTTGATATAACAGCTTTTACTCTGCGGCAATGTTTCAGTTGACCTGTACGATAAATACACAGAAACATCATCAACGCTTATTTTAAGCTTGCAGCATCATTTAAAAGAGTAGCGAAATGGTCTGTGTTTTTTCGAATCAGAATTTGTCCCGCGCAAGTCGCTCTACTATTCTCAATGAGCAAGTAGAGTTAGTATAAAGTTCCCTTATCACTAATCATCGTAGGTGCCCGAAAATTATCGTTAAAAATAAGTTTGGTCATCAAATAATGTGACTCATCTTAAAAAACAAACTCGCACACAGTGTGAACTAAAGCACAATAAGAGTTACTCTATTACTATAGTCAACATAAACAAGTTCACTAACAAAATCCAACCACTCTTAAAGATTTGACTGAGGTACAAGAGCTGTCTGGTGAGGATGTGACGCAGTTTTGCATTTAAATTCAATAAAATATGTGTACTACCTATGTTGCCATTGTTATGCCACTCATTGTATATATCTACATTTTTCATAAAAACTGCTCTTTCAAAGCACAATACTTCATGTGTTATAACTAGATTCATTTTTTCAATGAATAGTCAACCAATTGATTAACTTGATTTGCTGTGTTGAAATTTAAAATCAAAAATAATTCTAACAGATATTAATTGCTTCTAATAAGTCTTAATTTCCACATGTAGACTTAAAAATTTAGCTTTAAGTTGTTCTGCATCTTCTAATCCAAAAGGGAAATTAGACCTAATTAGCACTAGACCGAGTCCTTTGTGCCTTATACAAGTCATAATCCGAATTTAGTGGCCCTTCAATTACCGTTCTAGCGGACGAGGCCGAGGTAACGAACCTTCGTGCCGGACGATTAAAAGATTTGCATCGCAGTGACACCCAGCACGGAATTACTAGTTAATTCTGCCGCTGCGGCAGCGATACGAATATATTTATGCAGCAGTCACACAGGACGCATGCCGCAGGTCTGCAGATTTACTTCCCCAGCCCCAAATGATGAAGAAGGATGTGGCCCGCGGGATGAATTACACCCGTGTGCGTGTAAAGTACTTCATCTTATCTAGCGGCTGCGGCGTCATTAGAGGCCTTACAACACTAAGCATGCTATACTGTATGTTGCAGTTATGTGGAGCTGCCCTTCTTCGGTGAACTTTAAGACCTCATAAACTCCGCGATGGGGTTAACGACGTTGTCAAAGGAACGTTATAAACAGCGACGCGCTTCCTTCACTGGCTATTTTCTAACATGTCACTTTTCGCACGATGGATGTATTAGCTCCATGCGGGAAATTGCATCAGCTTTATTAGTTTGAAATTATTTTCAGGTTAACGGGAGTAAAGCTACTTTAACTCGAAGTTGCTCATATCAAAAGATATTATCGGCTATAGCACAGTTTCTTTATTACTTAAGTGCTTTGGTCATGTCAAAAACAAAATTTAAAAATTTGTCACTTGACATGGGTTGCAAAGTTTTACGGTTATAATACTTGCTTTAGCTATTATTAAATTCATATTTCCTATTTACCTGCTTCTCTGAAATAAGTGTAAGTTATTTTGACTTTAACAAAATTTAAAATGTACATATACTTTCTCCATGTTTATTTGATCTATACGTAATTTCGCCAGAAATTTTCTCAGGTACAGTTTTTACGTACCATTTCAAAAAAATAGTTCTTCGCACCAAAATACTTTTGTTGCTTAAGTGCTAAATTACTAGGTGAATGTCGTTGGGTCACACAAATAATGTCTACCTATAAGACATTGCGTAATACCCTATGATAATTAATGTATTAATATACCATAATATCATTTAGTCTAATCATATGAGCACTAAAATTGGTAAAAGTAAATTAAGTTTTCTTTAAAATCCAAGGTAATAATCCTCAAATTAACACCTGTTCACTATCTTTTAGATTTATGAACATTTCGATTTTTGGGTCGAATTATTTCTCTAACGCTACCGGATATGGTCTTGAAGTTACCAGAGCAAATATCAGAGATAATAGGGTTTAAAAAAGAACCAATCAAAAGTAGTTAGCGGATGAGCACTCTTTTTTTTACGATCCCTGCAGGGAACAGGTTTACCTTAGGAATGATATGTTATGGTGCACTGGTCTGGTGACCAGACAGGTCACTGCAGCAACCAAGATCTCACACATTCAAGTATAAGTATCATGGGAGCAATGCCTGGGTCCTCCCTTCACTGGATATCTATGTGTAGGAGGTGGAACTAAGATCAACTCTAAGATTGCAGACAAAGGAGTAGGAAAAGACACCGTCAGATTTTAAAGAGGGCTGTACAACAGAGTCCCTTTTTGGAAGCACTTATCTATAAATAAAGCTCTTCAGAATCTTTCTAAATTTTGACGAGGCAACCGAACCTAATATAACCATCTTTACAAATGGGCCTAAAACGAGTGCGGGTTTGGGATCAGGTATTTTTTCAAATAATTTAAACCTCTAAGTAAGCATAGCATTAGACAAACTAACCACAATCTTCCAAGCGGAAGAGTTGGCCATAGTGCAAGGTGTAAATGTAATCCTGAAAAGAAGCATTAAGAACAACACAATCAGAATTGCTAGCGATAGCAGAGCTGCTTTACTGGCATTAAACATCTGCAAAGTTGTATCTGGAATAATCCTTCAGTGCCAGACTACTTTTGATCAAGTTGCGATAAATAATGTCCTAGAACTCGATTGGATTAAAGGGCATTCTGACTTATATGGTAACGAACGCGCAGACAATATAACGAGGCAAGGCTCGAAACAACCATTCTGTGGTGCTGAGCCAGCACTCCCACTATCATTAGCCGCACTGTTTATACTAAAAGCAATCAATATTATAGTAGATTAGTCAATATGAAGATATACCAACATGCAAGATTGGCTATTCAAAATTCAACAATAAAGATGGCTAACTTTTTCAAACAGTTACCTAGAGGCAAACTACGACTTGTAGTAGGAATATTATCAGAACACTGCTAACTGAAAAAGGATATGTACAGAATGGGCCTCGTAGCGCACCTATCCTACCGAGGCTGCAACTTAGAGAAAGAGACAGCAGAGCACGTTCTTTGCGAATATCCTACGCTTGATCTATGTTAGGAAAGTTCTGGCTTAACATAGCCAGCATCAACACTACCCCTTTGTCGGCCATCTTCAAGTTCATCCAAAATATTTGTTAACTTTACTAACTAGTGTACGGAGAGAGACAGCGGAGGAGGTAGTATAATGGGCCCAATTAAAGCCTAAATGCACATGACTTTATTTACCCTCCAGAATCCAGAATCCCGCCTCAGGAAAGGGACCCTATCTACACAAGTTTTGTTTACGTCCATACCTGTTATCTCAAAGGAAATTATGTATTAATATTTATTTTCCGTCTACACTAGGTATTATTCTTCCCCTCCTATAACCACTCGCCAATCTGTTTGGCCACCACGGCGATCTAAGTCCAAATACCCCAGGACAAATAATATATGTCATATAATAAATCAGAATTACTCCAGGCGAGTAGAAGTTTTTCACAATATTGTCCTCTGACTACAGTCAGCCCCATAGATTTTGTGGATAGGAGGGGACATAATTTAATAATATAAAAGGATACACAAAACAATATATAATACAAAGGAAACATAACAAATAATTTCAACCCATAACTTCAAAACTCTATACATGAAGGAAAAATTAGAAGAGTTAAACAAGATCAGGACATCTTAAGATTGTTGGAAGTAAGAATAACAAAGGAACAAAATGTTAAATTAAAATCTTGCTGTACCTTTTCTCATATTGAAAGCCTAGAAGAAAATGTAAAAGAATTTTATTATTAACAAAATATTAGTAGATAATAATATTAGTTTACGCATCTACCACAGACAGTAAAAATAAAATAGTAAAAAAAACTGTGCGAAGAAGTAATTCAAGCATTGACAATCAACCAAACTTACCAAAAACTAACAATCGGTGTCTTTAAAGCAAAAATAAAAAAACACAGACAGATGAAATCAATGTGAGTTAGTTTAGCTAGCTAAAAAGTAATGATAGAAGTGAAATATTAGTTAATTACCTAAAATAACGACAGTTGTATCTTATGAACACGTATTTTAAGAAAAATCCAGGCGGAAAAGAACATGAAAATAGAGGGACTAAGAATTAGATTAATTTCTAATATCACATAGAAAAAAAATTTACAAAACATATTCGTCATCAAAGATTTACAAGAAGTAAGCGTAACTTAGTTAAAGCCAAGGTCATAATAAATTATAAATAGATCGAACTCAGAAAAATAGTAAATCCACATGGACAGCGAAAAACTAAAAGAACACAAAAAGCAAATCAGGAAAAACTGAATAAACAATTATGGTCTAGTAAAATATTGAACAATAACTAAATGAAAAATATATGGAAAAATAAATCGCATACAAATATAACGTCAACGAAAAATAGAATAAGTACATATACTAAATAAATGGCTAAAAATGAAAACAGAACTTCAAATACATATAAAGAAATTAATATAAACATACAGAAAAGGATAATAGAAGACATAAATCGTTACAAATAATAAAATTGATTAATACTACATTAAAAAACAAAAGAGTCTTGAAAAATCGTTATCAGCGACCCCAAAAATTTATTCAGAGAACTTAAACTCGGAACACAAACAAATTTGAGGGAATTTTCTAAAATCACCCACAACCCCAAAATTATGCCTCTCAAGTGCACCGGGGCACTTTCTAAGCATCAAATTTGTGATCAGGGACCCCAAAAACTCTTATATAGACAGTTTAAACTCAAAAACAAACAAATTTGAGGTTATTCCCCAAAATCTTTCCAATCCCCAGGATTATGTGTCTCTCGAAGTGCATTGGGACACTTTTTAAACATCATATTCGTTATTAAGTAGTAATTTCTCTAGTACGCATAGAAACTATGTTTTTGTAAACAACAAAATATGCAAGTATTTAGACCGAATCATATTATTTTTTTTATAAATAACCGATATTTTTTATATTATTTCTTTCTTGAAAAATTGTGGATATTGGCGTAGGGACTACGGTGGTCAAATTTTATTTTATTGTATTACATATTAATGATTTACATATTTTGCTTGTGTTTTCAGATAGATTTCATAGAAATACAGAATAGAAACCAGAACTTAAAAACCGGTACTATTAGAGTTGTTATGAAAACAATCTCTAAATAGAGACAATAAATAGGACTTCATGCTAACTCGATCAAAAGTGATCGTATAGTATAGAATGACGACTTTATTGGCCCATATCTTGCGTGTGACACCATGACTACAGACTAGTACATTCAGATGCTTCAAAATTACAAAAGGCGTCTAAGAAATCCAGATCTCACTCCATGTGATTGTTACCAATGGAGCTACGCAAAGAAGATATACAGGACAAAGCCTGGTACACTAAAAAAATTGAATGCATGGAATAAACAGGTTTTCAGCAATATCCCAACTGACATCCTTCAAAAAATGGTGCATTCCATCCTCGGTCGTTTGAGGTAATCGGTTGATGCCATCAGTATATATAAATAAACTACATGTACAATTTATTCCAATAAATTTGTATCAGAAAAATAAACCTTATAACCAATTTTTAATACTTATTTATTTTTTATCCTCCCTGAGAGAAAGAGAGGGGGGATCGCGCGGGAGAGAGATCGAACAACAAAATAAACAAATATTACTATGAATATTTTTGATTTCTATACTTAACTCACATTAAATTCTAAAAAAAGTTTGACATCTGGCAACACCACAACCTTAAAATATTAGCGATTTTGTATCAGCATCGCATAATTTTTTTCGTGCGAAAATGTCGAGTTTTGAGCCGAATAAGCGTCATTTGCGGGAACTTTTGATTTACTTGTTTAATTTGAAGAAATTTGCAGCTAAGACGTATCTATTGCTTGTAGAAGCATATGGTGAGGCTGCTTTAAGTGACAGAAGTTGTCGTGAGTAGTTTCATAAGTTTAAGAACGTGAGTTTGACGTCGAAGACAAAGAACGTACCGGAAGCATTTGGCAGCATTATTGGAGGATTTCTGCCAAACGCAAGAAAAACTTGCTTTTACATTAGGAGTGACTCAACAAGCAATTTCACATCTTTTAAAATCGTTGAAAATGATTCAAAAGCAAGGAAATTGGGTTCCATATGAACTGAAGCCTAGAAACGTTGAAGGCAGATTTTGCACATGTGAAATTCTGCTTTCCAAGCATAAAAAAAGAGTTTTTTGCATTGTATAGTCACTGGTGATGAAAAATTGGTTCACTACGATAACCCGAAGAAGAGGAAATCATGGGGACCACGTGGCCGTGCTTCAGCATCGACAGCCAAGCCGAATATTATTTCATGGAAAAAAACTCATGTTGTGTATTTGGTGGGATCAACTTGGTGTCGTGTATTATGAGTTGCTCAAACCTAACGAAACCATTACTGGCGCTTTCTACCGAACACAATTGATGAGACTGAACCAAGCACTCAAGGAAAAACGCGTTCACCACTACTCCAGACACGACAAAATTATTCTCCTGCATGATAATGCTCGTCCACATGTTGCAGCGCCGGTCAAAACCTACTTGGACACACTCAATTGGGAAGTTCTACCCCACACGCTGTATTCACCAGACATTGCTCCTTCCGACTGTTACTTGTTCCGATCAATGGCACATGGCCTGTCTGAGCAGCACTTCACATCATATGAAGATTCAAAAAATTGGATTGATTCGTGGATAGCCTCAAAAGATGAAGCGTTTTTCCGACGCGGTATCTGTGCTGCCAGAAAGATGGGATAAAGTAGGGGCTAGTGATGGACAATACTTTGAAAAAAACATAAGATTCCGTTCTTTCACAATAAATGCCCAATTTTTGATAAAAAACGGCGGAGACTTAGTCGTACTCCTTTTATTTATAGCCGAAAATATATATTTGTTTTAGTTTTTTGATTACATCAGATCATACACCGATTATAGTTACACTAAGTAACAGGTAGTTAGCAGGCCTACAGCAATTAAACTTAATAACAACAAAACTAACTGAAAATTATTTAGACAACTAGTCAATGATCAAATAAACTTAGAAATATTTCTCAAGACTCCTGATGAAATTAATGATGCAGTAGAATACTTACATCGCTCTATACAAAGCGCTGCATGGGAATCAACTCCCCAACTAGAAACAAAGGACGTGTACAACACTCTTCCAGTAGTAATAAAAAAAGCAGTCGCTAAGAAAAGAAGACTTCGCATGATTTGGCAAAACGCTAGATCTCCTAATGACAAAAATAGGCTAAATAATGCTACAAGAAATTTAAAAGCGATTGTTCAAGGAAAACGAAATTAAACTATAGGATACTATCTTTTAACCCTACCTGCTACACGTTATACAAAATTACGAGAAGATTAAAACAACCGCAGCAAGCCATTCCCCCAATACGAAAACCTAATCGAAATTGGGCCAGAAATGAGCAAGAAAAAGCCGATACATTTGCATTACACCTCACAAATGTCTTTCAACAATTCGCTTCTGAAATAACTATAGAGAAAGAAACCAAAATACTACAGTTCCTGAAAACACCTTTCCAATTGAGCCTACCAATAAAAAAGATCAAGCTAGCGGAAGTAAAAACAATAATAAAATCTGATCTAAATCTGAAGAAGGCACCAGTTTATGATCTTCTCACCGGTGAAATCATAAAAGAACTACCACAAAAGAATTTAAGCTAATAGCTGCCATTTTTAATTCTAAGATTGAACTATTTTCCAGTCCAGTGGAAAGTGGTCCAAATAGTGCTCATACCTAAACCAGACAAAACTCTAGAAAGACCATCATCTTATCGTCCAATTAGTTTGTTGCCGATATGACCTAAAGTCTTTGAATAGCTCCTACTCAAGAGAATCAAACCAATCTTAGAGAGAATAATCTCATACCGATACATCAATTCGGGTTTAGGCAGGAGCATGCCATTATCGAACAAGTCCACAGAATAGTAAGTGAAAACATTAAGGCCTATGAAGAGAAGAAGTACTGTTCTGCAGCGTTNACATAACGCTTCGATAAGTTTTAAGAAAAACCTTTAACACACCTACTATCAACTAATGAAATCCTACCTAACCAACAGACATTTCCAAGTGAAGTTCCAAGCCACAAAATTGCATCCTATAAAATCTGTTGTATTACAAGGAAGCCCATTAGGACCTATTCTTTATGTATTGTACACAGCAGACATACCCACCAACGACCATACGATCACAGCTACGTTCTCAAACGACATTTCAATCTTTGCAATCCACGAAAGCTCTGTGATAGCATCACAAAACTTACAAAACTGTCTTGATAAAGTGCAAGATTGGCTACGAATCTGGCGCATAAAAGTAAACAAAGTCAAATCCGTACACGTTACATTTACACTTAGAAGGGAGACGTGCCCTCCAGTCACACTCAACAACACCCTACTTCAACAAACAGAAGACGTTAGATACCTCGACATACATCTCCATATCAGACTAACGTGGAGAAAACATATATTTAGCAAAAGAAACAACTAAGATTGAAGTTAACAAAATTAAACTGACTGTTAGGACGTAAATCTATACTGTCTTTGCAAAACAAGGTACTACTGTACAAGACTGTGTTAAAGCCCATATGAACATATGGCTTGCAACTATGGGGGACTACTTGCAACTCAAATCTAGAGATATTGCAAAGATTTCAATCTAAAACTCTGAGAGCAATTGTGGATGCATCATGGTACTTAAGAAATGAAGTCATCCATCGAGAATTGCGAGTAAAATTAGTGAAAGAAGAACTAAAGTGTGCGAGTGCAAAATATCTTACTCGCCTTGAAAGTTATACAAACACTCTGGTCGTAAATCTGCTAGACAACAGTAATACCACTCACAGGCTAAAAAGGTACGACCCTCTAAACCTACCAGATCGCTACAAATCTCATTGCATATTAGTGTTATGTGTATATGTAACGTACCTATAAGTAATTCTTAAGGGCATTCCATCCGGAAAGTATCCTGCTAGTAAATAATAATACTTATTATTGTAAATTCACCAAAATTACTTATTGCTCACCACAACAGATTGCAAATATAAATAAAGTTAAAAAAAGTTTTTTGATTTCTAATATATAGAACAGTATATAGAACAAATAATTTTTTTATTTTAAATAAATATTTAAGTCTAACTATCATCACTTCTTATCACGTGATTTGCCAATTTAATATGTTTTAGCTTTTTCAAGTTTAGAATTTGTTTTGGGTAAAACATTGCTATACTTTAAAGACAATAAGTAGAATTTTGATTTATAATAGTTCAAACTCATATCACAAATTACGCAATTTGTCACTATTGCGCCTTAATAGACAATAACATATTAAAATTGTCAACAAATTATTGTGCCAGTAATTCAATAATTTTTTTTAATTATTCGGCGCTATTTAGAATAAAAGGTGGCTAAATTCTCTTTTAGCTGGAGTTAAATTTTAATTTCTATTTGGGTCGCTGTCGCTTAAAGGCTCGTAACGGCTTGTTGAGTTGTCAGAGACTGGTCGTTTTAGTTTGTGTGGTCTGTAGTTTATCGTTGTTTTCTTTGCGCCCCATTTAAACTAATTGCCACTACGAATTCTAAGGATACTAAAACACTCGTAAATAATGAAAACGCCCACCACTTAAAAAAATTAATTGAAAGCATATCTGATGCTTATAATGTTGCATATTAAATTTTGAATACAAATCTGTTGTGTATATTTGTAATTTTGCGAAAAATATTGTGATGAATAATTCCACTTTATTTTAATGCAGCTGTAACAGTGATAATAAAATATAATTCGTTTTTTGTTTAAATTTATATTTACTAGCTGATACAATAATAATCTTTACAATTTATAGTCTAGTTGGAAATTAAATTAAATTAATTTAAAGTACGCCTAATACAAAAGCAAACAAATAATAAATACAGATGATCTCAAATATTATAATTTCTTTCGACTTTCAGAAACTATATATACATAATTCAGAAAATTAATACAAAAAAAAAACACAAAAAAGTAAAATTAGCTTCCGTATTCAAAATTAGTCATGAATATTTCTAGAGCGATAATTTTCCGAGTCTAAGCACTTTTTTAAGGAAAATAAAACATCTCCCGAGTACTGCATTAAAGTTAGGTCGGGAAATAGCTTATGTAAAGTAATAGCTACTCCAGCCACCTTTAAATTGCTCGGTAAGACACGAGCGACATTAGTGAAATTAGAATAATCACGGTAGACGTGTTAATTCCATTTCGAGTGCAGCATGCAGCACTGAAAACTACAATGTCTAACATTACAATTTAAAAGCCAACGGAAGGCCTCACGATGCATGAACTCCCATTTTAAGCTCTAACAAACCCCGCAAGCTGAGGTGTAACATAAATTCTAATTAAATAATCTTTTTAAAATAAATTATGAAATTTATATGCCATTCATATACATATACGAACAATTACATTCACGGGTTGAACCGCGTCGATTATTAGAAAATTCCCGGGGTTTGGCATCCACTTTGATGTCATTTTCAATGAGTTTAGTTCTTAACTCGGGGCCTCAATCTACCTACTTTCCAATGAAAACTAAAAATCAAAAAAGAAGACTTCTTTCATTAAAAATGCAGGAAAAAGGTACTACAAGTGAACATAATTTATAATAGAATATTAGTAAATGGTGCAATTGAATAATGTGAATAAAGTAAAACAAAAACATATAATAAAAAAAGCAAATATAAAATTCAAAATACAAAAGCAATAAGTGAAAAATGCTTAAATAATATGAAATACGATAAAATAAAACAAATACAAACAATTTTAAATACAGACCACAGCAACAAATAAATTAAAAAGTAATCGACCACATTAAAGAACTAATAAATAAAATAAACAATTACCAAATTAAAGAAATAAAATCTGGAAAAAGTAAAAAATTAAAAGCCATAAAAAAATAAGAATAAAAATAAATAAACATATTTATAGAAATATTAGGAACTAGCGAGACAAATAAAGTGGGAAAGAAAAAACAAGTTACAAAGAAAACATTTACCATATATTGCTTTATAATAAAACAACACTAAATAAAAAAACATAATAAAATATTTGTTGCCATGTACCACCGTCAGTCTCTCATTTCTAGGTTTTTATATCTTCTTTTTTGTCTTTGTCTTCCTTACAGCTTCCCATCCTTGCCAGTAGAAATTATACTTCCATATGTAGCACATGACTCATCCATTTTGATTTTTGTACTTTCACTTTTGCTAATATATTATATCCCTTTTTTAATATTAAATTTATTGTCAGATCAACAAATACTTTTGTTATACATATCATTGATGTTACATAATGTGTTTAACTGAGACTAAATAACATAAGGAGCCTTTTATCTGTCTAAGTGAACGTTTCAATAACAATTTCAGTGATTTTCGTAATTAACGGCAATTGACGTTTGAGTCTTGTGTGATCTTTGTTTGAAAAAGATCATAATAAACCGCACCATTACACGCATTTGAGTTGGCTCTAAGCTTTTTTGCACTTTTTTAATGTGGTCTTCAATAGATATAATTCCTAGTTCATGATGCAGTTGACTGCAATCCGCAACACTTTGTTTTGGAATCTCTGTAGCTTTCGTATGTTGGTTTGAGATGCATTACACCATGCCGGTGATCCATACAAAATTAAACAGTAAATCTTCGGAACGTGTTGATTTTGGCTTTGAACATCTTTCTAGATTTATTTGAGTATTGCATTGTTCGAACCATTGAGAAAGTTGGGTTGTAGCTAGCACTGCTTCACCCAATAACATTGCCTGGGTGAAGATTGCTGTGTCATCCGCAAAGGTAGTAAGAGTTGCCTTGGTTTCGGGTAGGTTAGATTTGTAAATGCAGAATAGGGTTGGACCCAGAATGCTCCCTTGCGGAACGCCAGCGTAGATATTCTTGGTTTCTGATAGTATTGAGTTCACTTGAACAACAAAGGTTCCATTTTCAACAAATAAAAATTAGCTGGCTTTTAGATAGAGTGGTAACTTAATATCCAGGATTTTCTTTTTCAAACCTTCAAGACAAACTCTGTTCGAAGGCCTGTGAGATATCAAGAAATAAAGCTGTGGTGTATAATTTATTTTCGAAGCCGCGCTCAATATGTTCACTTATTCGTTGTAATTAGTGACCTTTTCTGAATCCAAACTAGAAGGTGGGAATTGTGTTGAAATTTTAAATTTCAGCATTTAATCTAACATGAATTATTTTTTCTAGCAGTTTGAACAGAGTGGTTATCAGACTTATTGGTCTATAGCTGCAAATTTTAGTTTTGTTTTTGAGAACATTAAAATTTGGGTGTGCTTCCATGCCTGAGAAAAGTAACCCAGCCTTAGGCAAGTATTAAAGATTGTACTTAGACAGGCTAGGGCTTTCTTGATAAAATGCTGGAGGATGGAGTTTGTGATGAGATCATGTCCGGGAGACTTCTTTGTTGAAAGTGTATCTATATAGGTTTTAATTCTACCAAGGTGAGACACATTTGTTTTGATATAAGTTATTACGTGGTTAAAGTGTGTAGAAGTACAGGTGATGATAGGAGCAAAGTTCATTTCAAAGTATGAAGTAAAAGCGGAACCTTTTTCGTTGCCTGAAATGTAGACATCTTTACCTGTCTGTTGTGAGTGTAGGCAGTTCTTCTCTTTGGTTTAGAATCTTTTAGTGATTTTCCATAAACCCCTGTCTCTTGAGCTAAAGTTGACTGTGTGTTGTTTATAAGTGTTGACTCTGAAAAAGTTCTCTTTTGATCCAATGGGCAATGTTGTTTAGTCGGTTTTTAATTAATGGACTCCTAGTCTTTTGCCATTCACGCATAAGTTGGCTTTTCTCGTTCTTTAGGTTAATTATATTCCTCGGTGGATAGTTGTACATGCTTGTCGTACACTGTCACCGATCAATGTAGTGAGGTTAGCAATCGTAGTGTCAGTATCCTGCTTGCTTTGAATATTTGTGGGACAAAATATTTTGTTATCTAGTATTTTTTCAAATAGTTTCCAGTTTATTCTGCCATTTATAAGCTTAGGTATTGGTTGTTTATATGCTAAGTTATTTATAAAGGACACTAGAATAGAGATGTAATCTGAGTTAAGTTCGGTTATAACTCGTTGGTATAATGGCCTGTTAAAGTTCTTCTGCAGAACACTGTAAAGTATGTGGGGCTTATGATCTCTTTGATAAGGGTACTAAGTATACTCATCCGGTGCTAGAATCTGGAAGGAGTGAGCTGTTTCAAGATTCTCAAGTTTATTCCTCTCGGGTTGGACACTCTGCAACCCCATAAAATATGTGTAGAGTTTATATCACCAATGACCACTAGTGACTGACTTGTATGAAATATTGTTTTGGTGTCATCAGCTATTAACTTTTTATATGGCTGCCTGTAAGCGCTAGCTATTTTTCCGCTACTATTGTTGTCAAGTGTTAGTTTAATTGAAGTCATTTCATTGTTTAACTTGGGGATGTCAGGGAGTCGCGTGTGTTTAAAGTTCTTCTTGATTAGGATCGCCACCCTCCTGACGCAATCGGGGAGTTTCGGTCCTTTCGACAGACGTGATAACCAAAAATGTTAAGGTTAATTTTTTCGTTTAGGTGCGTCTCAGTAATACAAGCGACGTCAACTTTGTGTCTAGTTAAGAAGGCAATAAGTAAGAAGCGTTGATTTAGAAACCCATTAGCATTCCAGTTGAGGACTATAAAGCATTGAATTGGTTTTTGTTAGTTATAGTCCACTGAAGAGCATGGGTGGGAGGGTGTTGGTAATGAACGATTTAATTTGGTCGACGTGAGGTGTGAGTAGTTCAAGGAGGAGCTGAATAATATTGTTGGAAAGTTCTGGGATATTGATTGGGGTTGATATCTTAGCGTTAAGATTGGCTCCGCTTTTTTGTCTGCACAAGTCTGTTCGCTGTTAACGTACAAGTTTCGGATGTAGTTGGTTTTGGGGATAGAGGTCTGAGTTTTTGCAGGTTGGTGTAGTAGTTTAATACAAAGGGGACAACTACGATAATTCGCACTGTGGTCTCTTCCACAGTTTGCGCATTTTTGCGGGTCATTGGGCTGTTTTTTGCATTCGGTGTGTAGATGGTCGCCTGCGCATTTGACGCATGCGAATTTTTGGCTGTAGTAATTCTTGGTGTGCCCGTACTATTGACATCTATAGCATAAGGGTACAATTTTAGATTTTCTTCTTACTTCAACGATTACTATGTAGTGGAATGATGCTTTTAAATTTTTTGTACATTCACTGTTAAATTTCTTGCAACAGTCCTTTACCCTGCACTAAATTATTATTTTGTTCTGGTAATAAAGCATTGACGCATCTTACTAAAAATTGTTCCTATTCTATTTATCTGTGTCTCTTATCATCTTTTCTAATACTAAATTAAACAATATTATTGTTTACTTTAAAAGAATTAGATAGGGTTTTTTTGTATCCTTGCTTGGTATTTCGTAACCTGTAATATTATTTTTGCAAAAGTTTACCTGTTTTGGTGAATATACGGTTAGTTGACGATCTATTCTTTTCGACCCTATATTATAGCCGGTAACTAGTAGTACTATTCCTTCTGTAATTTTACCACTTTTACCCCTTTTTTAAATATAGAACAATTTGTTACTTTAGACCATTATTATGTCGTTTATTCTCTTAGTCATATTTAATAAATAGTAAAAAAAGAAATATAAATAACGCATTTTAAAAATATATTAAAAAAGAACAAACATATATATGGACAAGGTTAAAGAATATAATATTATTATATAATATATTATATAAGAATAGAAAAGAAACACAAATTAGTATTGATAATAATAAGAGAGTGAAATGGTAATAATGTAAACTAGTATACAAGTACTGATAGCTTTCTAGCTAAGCAGCACTATTAAAATTTGCGATATGGCTAAAATACGTCGATAATACTTTTGTGATAAGGAGACACGGAAAGGATACCCTACCACAATTTCTTATATACTTGAATTCTATACACCCAAGCATACAGTTTACCATAGAACTGCAATCAAACGAGAGGATTGCTTTCTTAGACGTACAGGTGTTGAGATCGAAGAATGGACATTTACTACACACAGTGTACAGAAAACCCACGGATACGGACAGATAACTTCATAAGCAGTCAAATCACCACCTCCGTCAAAAAATGGTTGTGAAAACATTATTAGATCGAGCACGACGTATATGTTAACCGCAGATTGTAGATAAGGAAATAAAACATTTGGAACAAAACTTGCAAGGGAATGGCTACTCAAGACGGAGATAAATAGAGCAACTAAACCTAACAATTGCTCACGAAAAACAACCCAAGTTTTTACCTAATATCAACAAGATTACGGACCGGATACAAAAAATTCAAATTAACCACAAGGTGAAAACCACTAAGATACGGGATTTGCTCAGACTAGCCAAAGATACAAGAGACCCACAAGATACACCACGGGTATACTGCATACCTTGTTCATGTAAGTTTATACTAGGACTACGAGCCGAACGATTACCACTAATCAACCCGAAAAATCAGCAGTTGCTAAACTTGCTTTGGAAAATCCTAACCACGAGGTAGAATTCGGGCAAACACAAGTTTTATCCAATTGCAGGAATTATTATAAAGATTTATAAACATAAAAATAATTTTAACATGGATGGCGGACCTAAATCTTGGCTTATCGCTCTTAAGGGGCAAAAAATGAACTGTTATACGGTAAAAGAGCGAGTGACGTCAGAAAATGCCACCCGACTGACGTCAGCACCTAGCCCGATAACATAATCTACCCCCCCGATGACGTCAACAACGGCCCCCAACACCATCCCTTCCGCACGCGCACGAGTACGAAAGCAAAAACGCACGAGACAGTCACTTAATTTTTAGGAGACTTTTTTCTGAAGATGTCTGCTGCAGTTGTGGACGAAACGTCAAAAGTTTCCGAAATCCGACCACGTTTTTATAACTCCAAAATCAACTACATGATGCACTAGAACACCGGCCATAAAAGCCTTTGCATTTAAGTGTTTCAAATTGATTTTATCGAGGTATCTTTGGGCTGAGTAAACAGAGTTTATAATCAGAAATAGTTCTTCTATCTTGAGAATACGAGAGATCCCAAATGATTTTTGATAATTTTTCAGTCGCAATCCAAGAGAAATCACAAAGTGATATTGCAGGTTCTTGACAGTTATACAAGAGTTTGGTCTTCTATAAAGTAAGTTTTCACTATAGCTTGGTTAGGTCAAAAGTTTTCTCCTTATAGAGCCACAGCCAAACAAACAAAATGTACTATCAAAAATCTGTACGTATAAAAGTGAAAGCCCTCACTGATTTTGCCAAACCTAAAACCTTGAAACTTTAGGGTTTTATTCTCTGTAGGACGTAAAAACGTACTGAGAAAGGAATTTTCAAAAATCGCCCTCCAAGGGAGTCTAATGGGTGTCCAAAGTTTTAGGCTGACATCTGTCAGAAATGACAAAAATAGAAGCTGATCTTCAGCTTGGAAGCTGCCTTGATCAAAAGTTATAAGGAATGCCATATTGGAAGCTGGGTCTGCTAAAAACCTTTATTGCATTGTTGTAGGACACCTACGCCAGCTCACGGATGTGAAACTGCTAGGCCATAGGGTTTCAAATGATAACTCCCTTATGTCTTTAGATCCAGTAGTTCTCGAGTTGAAAGTCGCGACGGACAGACAGACGTCCACACCGATTTCATTAGGCTTCCCTTTCAGGTGTAGAAGTCTAATATGTTTACCCCAACTAGATTTCAGTACCTACTGTTCTGCTTTCTTTTGCTATAGTGCAAGGACATTTAGTTTTTAAATTATACCTAGAAAAAAACTTTTTGTTATTTTTACAAAAAAAATTAATTACAGTATGTCTAAAAATTTTCGGAAATAAGGTTAAAGGTTTATTAAAAATGCACATGTTAACTCATCTGGTATATTAGCCGAATTCCATTCTGTGTAACTATTGACTTTTCCAATATTAAATAAACTAAGTGCATGAACGTTCTAATCATCCATATGATCTATACGAGAATCCTGAGCACAATAGAGCAAAATAACCCTCAATAATCAATACATATCGTGGCCAAAGGAGTCTCGTTTTTCCTTTATTATTATATAATAATTATTATATAATCTCAACTAAAATAAAACAAAAGAGATATTATTTACAGTTACATACGCCGCAATTAAATAGAATGCAAAGTTGCACCGCTACAGTGAAACATATAGAAAGCGCATGCAGCTATCGCGACTTTGCATTTAAAGCAACTCTAATTACGGCTGAATATTCAAATAAGCCACAGACGAAAGCTGCTTGCAGGTAATCACTAATTGCAAATATGGAGGTTTTTCGCAATAATGAATGCTTCATGCCACGGCCGGAATAAATAACAAGAGCGGTAACATTAGGGCTGCAGCGTTAATGCTTTAAATTACGCGGTGTACACAAATAGCAAATTTGTGTTTAATTACGGCAAGTTGTAATGAATGGAACCGCTTGTTACTCTTGTAAACGGCACCCCTGAGGCGACCGACAGCGTCTGCTCCCCTGCGAAATAAAACCTGATGATTTGCCTCCGCTACTTTATTTTCTTTACGACGCAGATTATGGACGAATTAAATGCTAAATAAATTGCATCCGTTAATTGCCGTTTCAAGGCGCTGTTTATAGCTGAGTAAAAAATAACGCCCTAAATAAGTTGCCTTTGCGAAAACCCAATGAGCAAACAAGAGAACGCAATGCGCATCTTTCGAACATTCGACGTTGCCTTAGAAAAAGCATTAAAACAAAAGGAATAATCGGTAATCAATTTCATTAATTCCTATTCTAGTATGTTATTTTATTATTATTATAATTAAAAATAGTTTTTTTAAAACTTCTTTGCAAGCGAATTTTAGCATAAAATATATAGTATAACGAATTTCTGAAAGCCGTTATGAGGACGCCGGCACCTTACAACGTTCGCGGATAATACCTAGCCGTCACGGTCGAGCGGCGAACGCAATAGCTTTGACATGCGGACATCTGCCGTTAAAACCCCCGCGGTGCTAATGCACATGTGAGAATTGTAACATTGCGAAAATATCTAAATTGTACCAGATGATTCCAGCGCCACGAGAAGTTCCAGAACAGATGTTAATTGTATAAATAGCGAAACAACGAAGAAAAATCAAGTTATCAAGTTATAGAGTTTGATTTTATATTATTGTAGTAATTCCTTGTGTTAGTGCACATAAATACTATTAAACAATTCATTTGTTGTAAGCAAATAAATAAGTAACGGGTAACATCAACCTTAAACCTTCAAATTGATTCCAAATGAAAAATTCGTAATGCCACAGCGCACGACTGTGATCCGTTTATAAAATCTTAAAGCAAAAGTATCTGACTAGAATTAATCACAAATAAGCTCTACTTTGACAAGATAACGCGTCTACCCATTGTAGAATAAAGATTGCAAACAAAATTGCTAAAATGGGTGGAATGAAGGTCTTGTTTCATTCAGCTTACAGCTCCAATATTGGATTTTTTGATTAGGTGCTGCATTTATTTTGTGTTTTGAGTCGATTGGTTAAGTTGATGGAGCATGTCAAAAAATGTTTGTTTTAAATTTAACAAGTTAATAATATGAACAAATAAAGTCAATGAAAATCACTTTAGCACCAGAATCATGAAATATCATAGCAGAATGTATATTTATTATCATTTGTTTTAACCATAAAAAATACTTCATTTATTTTAAATTAATTTTTGTAATTATTATTCTGGAATGCATTTCATCTTAATAATTTAGTTGCAAGAATGTAATCTTGTGCGTTTGTAGTTTTAATCATTGCAATAATACGCAATTTTGCTTTATGATCTTACACGGCGTCGAAGAAGCTCTACTAATATCTGGTCGATATGTCAGATGGGTGGAAAAGTGTACCCGTATACCGTAAATAAATTAATTTCTTAAAACACATTCTAATGTGCTTTGCAAATCTATCCTGTAGACGAAAAAACGGTACTATTTTTGCAAAGAGATTTAAAGAAGTGTTCCTGTGTCTCTACCATAAAGACGCACAAATGGGTATTGCAGCGGTCACCTGCACAAGTCTCCTGATTTTGTGCAAAGTTAGATAAACCAATACCAGGATACAAAATCTGTAGGTAAAGTACCTCATTAAGAAAAGAGAGGAGCAATCTTGACAAATCAAGCGATAGTACACTTATTTTAAAAAATGCAAACTTAATACTTCGTTAAACTTGTCCAAAATTTGTAAAAAAATTGTATAAGTTAGTCTCATAACAATCAAACTACATTTATGAGCACAGTTCCATGCCAAAGTTCATAATAAAATAGTTTCTTACCAAAAATCACCAGAAAAGACCAGGTTTGTGGACAGAAAAGATTTAGAAAGAGACTGAACCAACATCATATCTAGTGAGGCTCCTTTTAGGCTTAGTCTGTAAGTTGGAAGAAATTACCCTGGCCTCTATTCCACATCCTGATAGGCTGCACGTTTGGAGTTATTTCAGTGAATAGACATTTAAAACATTTTACCTATCTACATAGACACCAAATTCAGAGAAGATGGTTAAACTATATGGAAAAGGTTTACTGCGATCTCTTCAAAAATGTAGCCCATTATATAACGTGGTTATTAAAAAAATAACGACTACAAACATTACAGCTGATTGCATACGATTTAGAAAGAAGAAAATTTATTCAATTTATTAGATTAGTCGCCATAATCTCCCTATGCTAATTTAATATAAACTTTGTAGTTCTAGCCCTATATTAACAGACTAAGAAGTAAACGCATATTAACCAGCAGAACATATTCTCGTAAATGCAGTTGTCAATATGCAAAATAGTTACCAAAGAATAATGGGTAATGTTGAGCTGCGCGATAGTACTGAAAAGTATCCACTGGTTGAATATAACTAATCTAACGGTTAAAAACTTTATTAAGAATCTCGAGTTCTGCCTGAACTGAAATGAAATGTCCGGTCGGCGCATATACATAGATGCATTTGCAAATAGGGTCAATAAAAGTGTCTCAGGCACGCTGACGAAAAATAACTGCAGCTATCTCCCTCGGCATTAAGACTTGAAATTCAGACCTCGAGATTATCTATAACTTTATCGTAAGATAGATGGAAGCTCAAGAATCCCATTAAAGAAAACTTTATATATTTTTTTCTTCCATATTTGTTTAACTATTTCGTCTAATATTTCCAAAAACTTAAGTATTGCTTTAAAAATACATTTAAACTAATTTCCGCGCTCGTTATGACGTAAAGTGGTGAATACAGTGCGTTTATGTTGGAGACTTATTTTGAAAACGGTGATTCCGTGGTTGTGACGCAGCGGCTATTTTGAGTAAATCGTCACAGAATAGTTTCGCACAAGAAAACCATAAAGTTGTGGATATCCAATTTCCAACAGATTCATTGAAATTGAGAATATTAGCACAATGTTCCTCAGCTAAGCATGCTTTTGCCTTGGGGATATTTGACCAGAGCGTGAAAATACTCTGCAATCTCACAATCCATCCATACAAACTGCTCCAGGAACTTAAACAATGTAACTAGCACGCCCGACAGGCTGCTTGGGAGAGCATGTTGTCAAATGTTTAAACTGTTATCGTTGTGCTCAGTAGTGAGGAACTCAATAAGCAGAATTTTCTCTATTGGGCCCCGCAAATTCCTTGACAACTCCATAAACAATCTCTTCACAGTCAGCGTGTAAGTGTTTGGTGTGCTGCATCATAGGGTCGTATTTTTTTGAGAAAACAAGAGATGGATGCTTGTCATATCTACCCATTAAGTTGCCTTTTTTCGAAATTTCTCAACGAACATGAAAATGCACTTCTATGGTTCCAACCAAACAACGCTAGTTAACACATGGCAAAAATTACTCGAAAAATTCTAGGACATGTTTCTAGGCCGTCTCGTCTCATTACATGGACTTGCCGCTTGCAATTTTCTGTGAGGACACTTGAAGACTAAAGTTTTTCACTTCAAGCCGCGGACTACTGAAAAATTAAAATATGTTATTTCGCAACGCAATCGCAGCAGTACCAGGGGAAATGATTCGGAAAGCAATGCGAAACTTTAAGGTGAGACTACAGGACTGTATGGCTCGTGCGGGCAAGCATTTGGACATTATCTTCAAAACTAGTTGACGAAATGGCAAGCACAGTTCTGTGTAATCGTACAATAACATATTATTGCTGTTTCGAAAAGGGGAGATCATTCCTCCAGACCCTATATTACATGTTTTACCCAACTCTAATAAATCTTTATTTTAAATTCTTATTTTTTATTCATTTGGTTAATATACAAAACTAAGACATTTACGATTGTAACGTAAAATATAAAAAGCCAAACAGACTTCTAATATTTGCTCTTTTCGGTGTCTTTTAGTTATTAATTTACTTTGATGCTCCCAATCAATCGTTGGGGCAATTTACCTTGCAAAAAAGTAGAATTACCGTTGGTTTGAATTTGAAGACTATGGAGTTCATTCTTTAGAAAGCGTTTATAGGAATTTTTGGCCAAATATATCGAACAAATCAACAAAGTTTAAAAGTTTAAAAAGTGCTTTAAAACTTAATAAACTTGTAATCACACAATAGAACGGCATTTTGAGATCTCAGATCCTAATGTAAACGTAAAACGTGGGTGGCAGATTTAAAATGGGATTTCAAATATGAATAACATATTCGCACCGTTCAAATTTAACTTTTTCATAAGACTTCATAAAGAAAGTGTTACACACTAACAAACTAATGCTATGTTTCTGACCATCCTTTATATCTCATTAATCACACATTTCATATTTAAAAAGGGTGCTAAGACAATTTTTCTTTGTTATAATTTTTTTTAATCTTTATTACAGCCTAAATTGCTTCCAGTTGAAATTTTTAACATTAACATGTTTTTAAAAATCACACGACAGTATAATATTGACGCGTTAACAATATCGTTAACTATTAGTCATAAATCCACGCTTGCATTTTGATTTATCAGTGCCCGAAACGATTAGAATTTTACCTTGTATTTTTATCATAAGTTCAGATTTTAATTATATTTTTAAGAACAAAACGGCCTACTATTATTCACTTTCCCCAACAGTTAATTCAAATCAACAATATTATCCAATGCAAGTAGATCATACTCACTATGTTCCAACAAGATACTAATATTCATAACTTGTTAACAATAATTTCTACGCACACTTTTCTATAAATTATGTCAAGCAACATTTGAACAACACAGCAATTCTGAACTTGTCTTGTAAAAATAGTGGCGCTTATGAACAACTGCAATCACTAAGTTGCCCCAATTTTTGATGTTGAATGGCTACTAGTAGAACAGCATGAGAAAACACCTTACCAAACCAAACCAACAAAAACTACTAGTTGTATCCCACCAATTTTTATGGGACATTTAGTACCATTGATATAGAAGCTCCGATCCCCACAATCTTCATAAACGGCTTCAAAATGATGAAGCCCTAAATTCAACTATTAGAAGCAATAGCCAAAAACGAATAGAAGATTAAAGTATTTCATAATGATGGCATGTCCAAATGCGCTAAATATCAGCACTTTGACCATACAAAATACTTTTGTGGTAGAATTCCAAAATATGTGAAATGCAGCGATTTTGGATTTACTTTCTATTGCTTCTTTGTTACGTTCCTTAATCTTTGCCCTTAATTCGCCAACTCGAAAACATTGTTGTGCTACACTCACATTCACTAAGCTTTCACTCTCATCCACTTCACGTATTTTCTTGACTAATTTGCCGGCATTTAATTTTTGTCTCCAGTAATGCTGTAACATGCGCCTTCCACAGCTTTTAATGTAATGCAACACAACAAGAATTTGCTCACGATGCATTTAGTCAGATCATGTGAGTTGTGTGACCATTTCACTGATAACCTTCATATAGCGTAGGTAATAGATGCAAATTTCACGTAGAAGAGATTAGTGCAAAGTCATTTTAGACAGTTTTTCTATTTTAGTTGCACTTGTAATTAACAAAATTTATAAATGTCATGTCAATCCTCAAAATAGAACTAACAAAGACAGTTTTACCATAAATTGCAATAGAGTTATAATTAACTTAACAATAAAGACTGGTTAGCCGCTTCTCATCTTTCTTTTTCCTATTTAACTTTGTTGTTCTTTTTATTTTATTATATACTTCATTTAGATGTTTCCTATCACTAAAACTGTTGGAATAAGACTTTTTCTACCGTTTTACTTTGCAAAACTATTTGAAACAAATAATTTATTTTTTATTATTTTGGTATGTTCTAAGTATTGTAGCGTTCTAATTTTATTGACATTATATTTTTTCTTTTTTCTAATTAAGTTTACTTAGTTAGTCCGAGAAATTCTTGGTATGCAAATATATTTCGAAACACAGTAAAAGAATAGGAATTGCAGTGAACGCTGTAAATGTTTCAAAAGTTAGCAAATCATTATTACCTTTATTGAATATGTTTACTTAAAACTCTGTACAAGACACAGTGACAATGATTGTTAAGAAACTTTTTTTAATATTAATCTTTATTAACAATAAATAAGTTACAGTTGATTACTGAGACAGAAAAGCTTTATAATCAATACACTGATAAATATTTTATATAAGATTACTTATTACTATAGAGGGTCATCCCTAAAAGACTTCTAGACATTTAGTAGCTCCGACTTTTGCTTAACCAATAAAACAATAATATAAAAATTACAAAGCTGTCCGTTTTGCCTAAAGATAACAACTACAAATTGGATGACATTGTAAGATTATGTTGCACTTTCCTAGGAGTGTAATAACAGCAAGTTATAGCATCTCCTACTTAAATGTCAAGATCACTTTTACGGTGGTATACCCTGTTACTACTAACCAGGTTTTAACGACCGAACATGAGCGCAATAACCCTTCACCAAAGACAAAATGAATGAAAACAACGGGAATCTTATGATGTTATATTAACAACAATTTATAATAACGAGAACCCAAAAAATTAGATCACTAGGAAGTCTTAAAAATCATCCAAATTAATATACTGAAAACAATTAGACCATAGCTTGCTGCCATATCAAAATTTTGGCAAGTGGTAAAATAACACTATAAAAGAGATTGGAAGACCATACATTAATGTATTGGGTATATTACTATAACAAGATGATCTGGAAATGAAATATATCAATCAGAAAGAACAACCTTCTACTGCTCCAAAAAATGATACAGATAAATACAAAAATGGCGTGAGTATTATTTTTAAAGTCCAATTGAAAAACCCAGCCTGTCTTAAATTCTAACTAAATCCTAACACCCAATATACGCGATAAGTAACTTCCTTTAAAAAGCAAATTAAAGCTTAAGGGCAGAGGAACATAAATTGAGAATAGGTACAGCACTATCAAAAAACTTAAAGCAATGCTGTCCATCAAGGTTGGTAGTGTAGAAAACATGATGAAAAACCACTCGCACTATCACAAGGTGAATGCACCATGGGTACCACGTACTTTGACGGACGTGAATAAAATGGTGCTCATGTAAGCTGTCAATCGTCTCCTACATCAGTTTTAAGAAGAAAGTGGTGCATTTTTGAAGTCTATAGTGACCACCGATAAAACCTGGATCACACAAATGGTGACATACCAGTTCTCCCAAACCCAAGAGAGCACGGAGGAGCCGTTCGGCAGAAAAAGTGAAGGCGCCGTTCTTCTAGGACTAGCAAAGAGTCATCGATTTAGACTTTCTGGCGTAAGCCAGAACAGTTAGTGCAGCTTATTACTCAGACCTCCTAGCAACAGACGTGAAGAAAAAAATCCAACCCAAGCGGAAGGCAAGTGGAAAGCGGGTAGTCTTCCTTTAAGACAACGTCCGCCCCCATACGGCCAACACAACAAAAGAAACCCCCCGGAAATTAAAATGGAACCTTTACCGTACAACCCCGATTTGGCCTCAAGTGATTTCTGCCTGTTCGAAAGGCTCAAATCAGACTTGCAAAACATGCGGTATGCGGACAACGACGCCGCAATCCAGACTGTTCGGAAGTGAATACGCCGTCAACCAAATGCCTTTCTTGAAACGGGCATCAGGATGTTTCCAGAACGTTGGAAAAAATGTGTTGACTCCGTAGCGTTAAAAACTGACATGTGTAAGTAAGTGTTTGGAAATTGGTTTTATCTTTTTTTTTAATCAGTTCCGGTCATATTTGAACCACCTTGTAACTCGAACTATTTTCTATAAAATACTAAAAACAACAGAAAACAACTTTAGTATTAATGAATACATATTATACGTTTATGAGAAGTATCTCCATAAAAATTCAAAAACCACTCAATTCTCAAATCATGGAGGAGTAAAGATTAAAGTAGGAAAATGCTTATACGATTTTACAAAGAAAAAAAATTAGTTTTTTAAGATTTCGCGAGACCTTTGTATACTAGGAGGTCACCCTAGTGAGGTAAACTAAATATGGTGCAGAACCAAATAGACTTCTTACTTATAAATAATAGATTCAAAAATTATATTACAAGAGAAGCTACGTATTCGGGTGTATATTTGGGCTCTAAGCAAAACCTAATTATTTCAAACTTTCGGTTTCAATTCAAAACAAGAAAAACAGCCACACATACATGTAACATAAAGAAACTAAAACAACCAGAAATAAAAAGGAACCTAAAACTTAAACTGGAGAGACAACAGGAAGATAACAAAAAAAAAACGAATATCCAAAAGGTAGTCGAAAACATACTTAAATACTGAACGAAAGTAAAGAAGAAACGTTGGATGACAACTAAAATGCTTGATCTAAAGGAGATAGGAAGTGAAGTAAAAACCCAACAAAAATTTAAATTTATAAATAAATAAACAACAACATTGAGAGGAATGGTAAGGGAAACTGCAAAATGTGAGGAAGCCGAAATGTTACATAACCTTTGTGATAATGTCAATTTTTATAGAAAAATTAGAAATATATCAGTATTATACAAAACAAAAGCAATAATAACCCTAAAGAATAATCACAAACTCTAAAAACAAATAGAAACAGTTTAATGACCATTATAATCGCAAATCTATTTATGGAAAGACTGCAGAACTGTCTGAACAAAGAATATTAAAATCTAAAGTTAAAAGGAAGAGTCCTGGCCACAATAACATTTATTCTGAAGTTCTTAAATTTATGAAAATGGAATACCCTACAATCATATATAAAAAAATCCCCAAGTATTGACAAAAATCAACTTTTATGACAATACCGAAAACAGTGTAAAAAGGTATGAAGATTTTAGGTGTGCCTGTTTGATAAGCCATGTACTAAAAATATTTCTAGGAATAATCCATAACAGATGTAAAGAAATGGGCAAACAGAATTTGTTTTCATCAAAACAAATTGTGTTTGCGCATTTCCTATGCTGGAAATAAACTAAAATTCCTCGAGAATAGCCATAGCTAAAATAAAATCTCTCTTCAAAAAAAGGCGATAGAACAGATTGCAACAGACATCAGTTTACTAAATTCAGGATATAAGTTATATTTGAAAATCATAACAGCGAGAACACAAGCAATAGCCGAAGGGATCCTAGAAGAAGAGCACAATAGCTTTCGCAAAGAACGATCCTCTATAGATGCTGTTCTCACCTTAAATCAGATCATAGAAAAACGTAGAAAACATAATTTACACACACATACAGCATTTCTCGATTTCACTAAAGTATTATGTAAGATCACAAGAACAAAACTATGGTCAATTTTAGGAAAAAATGGATTTCCATTTCATCTGATAAAAGCAACGCCAAAATCACTATGTAAAACAATGACGCAAATAAAATTAAGAACAAGAATGTCATCTATCACCCATTCTGTTTAATATTTATATTGACGACATGATAAAGACATGGAAACAAGAAGCACCAAAAGAAATGCAAATACATATGTCAACACTATACTGTTCGCAAACGACCAGACTATAATTGCAAATTTAGAAGACAATTTACAACAAACAATCTACATATTGAACAACATATCAAAAGATTACAACTGCCAAATATCAACAACTAAAACAAAAATCATGCCCTTCCAAGTAAAACAACCCATAAGATCTAAAAGTATTGTTAACAACACCAATCTAGAATAAATACAACATTTCAGATATCTAGGTTGCGATGTCTCATACAACTATGACCAAGACAGCGCTACTATAAGAAGAGCCCTAAGAAACAAAACAAGAAAGGAGACAGATAAAACTTTACAAAAGTAATGGCAGTCCTCACATTACTATATGGCAGCGAAACATGCTAATAACAAGGGACTATAGGAAAATAAAAAAATATTTAGATAGAATGAGGGCAGAAGGACTTCCAAAATTAGCAATAAAGTACAACCCAAGAGGAACTCGAGATGTAACATGAGGAACGGGACGAGAGTGAGAGATGCGACGACTTTTTGTAAAGAAAGAACTCTTTACGTGTTGAAATGATAATAAAAAGGGCAGCTAATCGCCCTAGTGCAAATAATCATATGGCATTGAAAGAAGAGCACAAATACACATAAAAAGATTTTTAACATTTTAACAAATAAGAATGAATAAACCAGATGCAGCGGATTAATACACAAAAATAAGCACAAAGCATAGTTTATGTTTGTTGTTGTTATGTCACGTTAGTTCATTAGGTGTATTTGGATTGGTCGGTCAGCTGAACTTACACAAATATGTACGACCAATCTCAATATATGCTAAAACAAAAGATGCTCTCAATAGAAACAAATTTGTCAGATACACATGTATTCAAATACAATGTATAACCGCAATATTAAAATTTCCTTTTAGCACAAAACAATTTTTACACTAGCCAGCAAAATTGTTTATGAAACAAAATTATTCTTGTCTCTATTTAATAGGTTTTCAGTAGGAATTAAAAGTAAAAATTAATATTTATCAAATAAATCATGCATTCAATTTTTAAGGTCTCCAATTTTTTGAAAAAGTACTTACCCAAGAAAGGTGAAATTCCTGTTACTTCTCAACATAATGTCCGCCTAGACGTACACATTTTTTGTCGCCATGATTTCATGGCTGTTGAGAACACTTCTTTAGAGATGTGTTTTGCCCACTAGAACATCGCTGATGAATCAGCGGTTCGATTGGAAAATGAGGGGCCACGGAGAGTGTCCTTCATGTTCGAAAATTCACGGCGGGATCATGTATCAACATGTGCTTTGTGTTTGCCGATCCGTTTAGAGTTTAGAGACGATATCACGCACACATAATCACAATAACAACTTGTTCCATTGGCGCAATCATGGCTTCGGTCCAGCTGGTCCGTAGCCGAGCCTGTGTCGGTTCATAGTCGCACAACTCACAGTTTCGCACTCGCAAACGCACATTTTTAACATCCACAACGCCTTCGCCGCATGTGGCACTCAATTGGCGATGAATTTCGACAAGCGTTTCACTACGCAAGAGGAGAAAACGAATTTTTACACGTTGTTCTTGGACACTAAGCGTCGCCATTTGAAGTACATTGTATGGTGCTGCCATCTATATTTAAAATTCAGAAATATTTTCTGCATCTTTTAAAATTAACGGCATCTTTCTACTTATTCTCACTGCCGAGAAAAAAATTTAGAGACCTCGAAATTTGAACGCACTAGGGTGCACGTTAGAGTGGAATTACACCTAACGAACATAATAAACTAAATAAAGCAAACAGCAAAATTTAGTATTTCTCAATGTGGAATGCATCAATTTATATTTGTCTGTGCTTCACGATGCGTCGACACTGACCAGTTTGTGATCGTTTGAGTTTAATTGTTAAATGTATCGCATCTTTAAAAATGTGCACTTAATTTAAAGTAACGAGTCATATACTCGTACCTTTATTATTCTCTAACACATATTTTAATTATCTAGAATTAACATTCTCTAAACATGTGAGCAAATAAATGGACCTCTTTTAAAAGATAAAAAAGGGTAATAGAAATGAACATTTCAAGCCTCGGTTTTGCATAACTTTCTCATATTATCATTTTATGACATCAGTCTCTGCTTGCATAGTATTTGGCAGCAGCCTAAAATCTTTCGTATAGAATGGCCAAACCTGTGCGAAATTATTCACTATTTTCAAGTTAATTTCCAAGATTTCATATATGGAGGTTTGACCTTCACAAATTATTTGGTAAAAATTCCTCTCCTGGAAGTTGTCCAAAATGAAAACCGATGACATATTTAGACACTACTCGACGAGTTCCGGACTTTCAGCGTCCGGAAACGTACAGGGAAAGAGTTACCCGTGCTTCACTGTTTTTGATGTTAAGCCTATTTAGCCGTCCGAAGCAAAAATTTCATGCCTTGCACTTCCCTGTTCCTTCAGTAAATCTTCGTTAGGGACAAGCCCTAAAAACGGCTGTTCGGATACAATGTTGCAAGCAATAAGAGCTGTTTGAATATAATGTTGCAGCTCCTGCAACATTGTATCCAAACAGCTCTTATTGCAAGGGTAACTCTCCCTGTACGTTTCCGGACGCTAAAAGTGGTGTCGATGGACTCAACTGGACGAGATACGTCGAATGACACTAGTCCCGCCCCCCTGGGACAACTCCCAAGAAAGGAATATGTCCCAATTATTCCACTTATATTTTTTATATATATTTTTTTAATTTCTGGAGACTATAGATATAATGTACTAAATTGCCAATTGTAAGGTGTAAGAGACACAGCCACAACTTCTATAACCTCACAATTTTATTGATTTGTTTGTTTGTTAACCTTATACTGTTTGGAGAACGTACTTAATTACATACATTTTTAAAAGGAATGTTTATGCTTCTCCCAAATGCTGCTCTTTCGTTTTGACGTGGTGCTTGTAAATTTGTGTACCTTTAAGGAAAAAGGTTAAACAGAAAAAGGACTCCTGCGAAAGCAATGATCAGGTATTTTAATCAAAAAGGTTTGTAAACAGATTAAAATATGAATAATTATGTGCTTTTCTTGCAGGTAATTGATGCAGTTTACTATTAAACTAACAATAAGAATTTCTTTTATTAGTGGTTTTTGGTATTGAAAATTATTAACCGAAGTTAAATCAGTGACAACATTATAAATCTTGCCATATTAGTTTTGTGGAGAAATGCAGCATCCCTTAATTAAACAATTAAATAAAATAATATGGCTCTATAAATATTTGGGTGTGTAACTGATTATTGATTTTCCATATATGAGGGATAATAGACAAAAATTTTAACTGATTTTTTTTCAAATATATTTGAGACTATTTTAAAGGTAACGTAACTTTTCTCTTTGTCTTCACTTGCTTTATATTGCTAGATCCAGATCACTATCATAACCACTGCTCTTCTAGGAAAGCATTTTACCAATTTACAATGCATTTTTATCAAGGACTTTGTAATGAATTATGGTATTTTGTAGTGAGTTTTGATGCTTCAAAATTACTTTGAAGGTATTCAGTAATATTAATGTTAGGATTTTTAATTGATTTATTTTCCGGTTTTTCTATGACTTAGTTACAGTCTTTAATTTATGGACAAGTGCATTATACTGAAAATGAAATGGATCATTTTCATATCTTTACCAAATGTGGTAAAGACAGGCAGGTAGTGCGAAATTGTCCCAAATTGCTTTATAAGTCTTGGTATTTATGTATCTAAATATTAAATGAGTCATGACCGTATCAGAAAAAACGAACAGAAATTTGCTTTACAGGTAAAGCAGTGCAGAGCCTATGCATGAAACAACTATAGGATTTAACGAAATTTTATTGAAACCAATGACAGTAAATTATATTCAAATGAAAATGAATAGCGGCAAAAATTTAGTGGCCGGAACTGAAAAATTTGTGCCCACTTTCTGTCAAACCGATCTTGAAATTCTCTGATCAGACTGATATTTGGCATCTGGACTTGACTTATGGTCTTTAGTTAAATACTGAAAATGTTATGTCTCCATCTATCACAGATCAAAAATTTAAGGCGTGACATAAGTCACAAATGACAGAAATAGAAGCTGGTCTTCAGCTTGCAAGCTGCCTTGATCAAAAGTTATAAGGTGTGTGACAGACGCCGGACTCTGTCTCTTTCATGCTTTACAGTGGAAACAATATAGTGATGTAACCAGGCATGGACCCGATCCATACATAAACATATATAATTAGTAATATGAATTGTCTCTTTATACGATATTTGTATATCGTTTTAAAATTCAGTGGCAATATGTTTTGCACCACTGCAATTGATGGGTGGTTTAGCAATTTTTTAACTGAAGGAGCAGTTACTATTTTGCCTTATTTTAGCAAGCATCGTATTTTGTAGAGAGATGCTATTTGACCTGCTGCAAATATAATGTATGACAGCATTGATTCATTCGACACTTGAAACAAAAGGAGTTTGAATCAATAAATGCTCTTGGTCACACCCTTGGAAATGCACAAATCTCTCTCGCTTGCACTTATTGCAAACCTTTATGTAGTTTTTTACTATAACTTTGTTACACATTGAATATGTCTATAAAAATGTGTTGCTGAAAACTTACATAAAAGTTAACTATTGTGCTACAAGGCAAAATGTTGCATTTTCAGCACTTTTAAGGTTGAATCTAAAACTGACAAGTGCATCTGACAATATAAAATACATTTATTAGGCTTTAACGATTACAAACAAATCATTCAATAAATACTTTCTCTAACTTATACTTGGTGGAAAGTTTACATCATGAGGGTATCCAAACATCCCGTTTTGTTTTTAGCAAATCTAACAGCATCTCTACAAAACATTGTACATGCAAAAATATGTAATCAAAATGATCTAGTCTTCTTAAACTATCAGGATTGAAACATTACCAGTACTATTGCTTCCTAGTGGACAGTACATTCATTTACAGTACTTCCCAGTGCCAAAGTTAACTTTAAATTTATAACAAAGCCTTTCAGATTAATTTCATGCCAGATGCTTCGATAGTCTCAATCTATAAATTTTTACTTAATAATTACACCATTACTGTTTTAGAAGATATGTGAAACTTCCTGAAATATTATTAATATTACACCAAGCATCGAGTGTAGCTGCCCATGTGTGTATTTATCATGCACGAACAATCTCCTTTGCTTTTTAGGGGATAGCTGGTGATTATTGACTAAATAGCTCATGCATTGCATTGTCTATTCTAGTTTTTATTGACATAGCCTCTGGCATTCTTTATCAGGTTCTTGAAAATTGTTTCACATAATTTCAATAAATGTAAAGTTAATGCTATATTTTGCTGAGTTTACATTATTTTATCTGCTAATCCTTACCAACGATCACAACAAAAATATGAAATTCCATCTTGCTTAATAAAAAAATGTTTTTTTTTAAGGAAATAACAAAACAGAACTTTTTGCTAATTTGTTATTGTAGGTTTTATGATGTATGGATGGAATAATTTTTTCTGAGAAATTATGAAGAAATCCCAAATTGTAAAGGATATAGCTAAAATGGAGTCATGTGTATTTGACTTATAACTACTGCTGGAAGGCCATTTCCAGTTGAAAAAATTTTAATAAAACATTTTAAAATTCTACAGTAATCATTTGTCTACTCTTGCAAATTTAATATTTAGAATAAATGTTGGCATTCATCATTCATTTGTTCTTAATAGATAAAATGTCTATTACAGGTAATGTTTGTTAATGAAAGTTTATTAAAAATATCTACTTCACCTATTAAGTTGGATAAGTACAATTACTAACATATGAGTAATATCGGTCTTTTTTTCTGAAAGTCATAAATAGAATTGTATTATTCTTTGCTTCTTTATTATATTAATGTGTTAGGAATTTGTTTTTTATTCTAGCATTCAGTAACTAATTTACTTCTAATAAATACAGTAATTATAACTAATGCTTTGGTTTTGTTTCTAATCTTGCAACAATTGCTAGGTCATCATGCTTTTCGGTTGCATACCATCAGAAGCAACTTGAAACTTTTACTAGATTAGTCTGATTTCTAAAGAATTTATCGTTTTTACATCTCTTTAAGTCCTCTTTAGGGTATATTAAAATCAATTCAAAAAACCTTAAACCAGTATAAAACTGCAGAGGTTTTTTGTTGTCATATTTTATGTTCTTATTGCGCCGTCTCCTTGCGAAGGTTGACGATCTATATGGTTAATTTTGTTTTGGAAACTGCTGCTCTGAATATGTCAATGGGGTTGCAGTCAAGGCAGCGGCGGGTATCTTTTAACCAAGTCCCTACTGGCGACCTTTTGCCTTGGGTTTTTCCTTCGATGATTAAGCGGAGTATTTCATATTTACTACCCTGCATGACATGCCCAAAGTATTGTATTTTTCTTTCCTTCAAAGTTAATAGAAACTTTTTATCAGTATTCATTAGTTGGGGTACTTCGGCCTTTGCTATTCTTTTTGTCCGGGGTATACTACAATGCGTTGGTAGATGTACATTTCGAAGGCTATTTTTCTTTCTGTGGTAGGATCCAAAGTCCAGCATTCGCATCTATACAGAATGATTGGGGATACATAGCATCGTATCATTCGTAAGCATAGATTGAGGCTAAGGTCGGATCTGATGAAAAACTTTTTCATGCTTGTAAATGGACCGGATTTCTTTTCTGTTACCTCTATTTTCATTAACAAGAGTTCCTAGGTATTTGAAATTGAGTACTTGTTCTATGATGTTACGAAGTTACTTTGGTCGTAGTTTTTGATAGATTCATTACTTTTGTTTTTGATATGTTCAAGGTTAAACCGTATTCTTCAGTACACTCCACCAATCGATTGACCATCGTCTGCAACTCTATTACATTTGTTGGCATTATAATTCTATCGTCTGCATAACAAAGATTTGTTACTCTGCAACCATTGATCACCACTCCTCCAATGTTTTCGTCTAGAGATTTTCTAAATGTAACCTCGGAATACAAATTAAAAAGCAGCGCCGAGAGTATGCAACCCTGGCGAGCACCTTTCTTTATGAGAATAGATTCTGAAGTTTCTCGCTCTATTTTAATTTCAGCTGACGGTAGCCAATACAATGCTTTAATTAGGCGGATATCTCTGTTGTCTACTCTAGTTGACTGTAGTGTTTCTAATAGTTTTTCATGATTAACGCAGTCGAAGGCTTTTCTGTAATCAATGAAACACACATGTATATGTACATTCATGTCTCGACATCGTTGCGTCAGGACATTCAAACAAAAGATTGCTTCATGAGTTCCCAGCCCTTTTCGAAAACCAAATTGCATATCACAGATTTGTTGTTCACATTTATTATATATCCTACTACAGATAATTCTTAGAAATGTTTTCAGGACATGTGGCATTAGGCTGAGCATTCGATAGTCATCTCAGTATAAAGGGGTAGGCTTTTTTGCTATTGTGACAAAAGTTGATTTTAACCAGTCCCTGTGCGATATATTGAATTGAATAATGGTAGTAATAGTTGTAGCTCTGCGTCGTCTTGTTCCGTAATATTCTTTAATATCTCCTTATGAATTCCGTCTGGTCCTGTTGTTCCTTCATCTTTCTTTGGCGTCTTTAGTGATATCTGGGCCTTTGTCCCTAGTTCCCTAGTTTGTTGATCTATTTGCATTTATTTGGTCTTATATTTTTTTTTTGTTGTTCATGAGATCTAGTATCGCGTCAGTCATCCATTGTTGTTATGCTTTATAAAATCCCAAGTTCTTTCAACTTCAGTTTCAGTTTCGTTTTCTGTTTTGTTGGGATTTTTATTTATTGGCATCGTAAATTTGTCCTATAATTTCTTCTTTACTTCTTTGGTCTCTGATATATTGATTTTTCGTATATCTATTCTCTTGACTGTAGACGATGTCTTGACTTTTAGAAATCGGCGCATTTTGAAGTCCATAAGTACTGGATTGTGATCCGAGTCCGCGTCTGCGCCTGGTTAGGTCTTTACTGCTTTAACGTATTTCCTCAACTCTTTCTTAATTACGATAAAATCTATTTGATTTCTCACAATGTTTCCTTTTCTGTATGCCGGAATATGTTAAGTTTTCAAATGTCACTAAAACTAAAACATCGTGTAGAGAATGGCAAAGTCCGAAGCGAATACTGGCATACATTCCTATGAAAATAAATCCCGCAAAATATAGAAATATTTCATCTAAATAATATTTACAGTAAAGTTTGAAAATTATATAACATAGGGTTTGAATGAGAGAAGCAAGTCATTAAAAATAATGATTAATATAAAAGTCAAGAAACAAGAAAATCGTATAAACAAAATAAATGTAATAAAGGTGAACTCTACTTGATTATAAGAAATACATAAATGGCATTGACTCAATGGTTATTGAATCAGAAAAAAATACGTAAATGAACAACATGAATAATAAAACCTCAACATTTTTTTCGAAAATTGTGCTCTTATTATTGAATATTTTGATTGTTAAACACGTTTTTTTTTGTATAATCATTATAACAAATACAATTTAAAGAAACAAAATAAAAAGTATTTGAAAACATCCATTGGTATAGGCTAGTGGCTCCCGAACTTTTCTAAAACGGGGCCCCTTTTGACATTAAAACAATAATTGAACGGCCAAATGGCTGGAGGTATCTATTACCAAATAGCTTTGGGTTATTTGTTACTGATCCCATCTCTTACTAAGTAACGCTGTTGCTTTCTTTGTGTTTCCGGAACTTAAATCATATTTGAGAGTGCAAAATGACTGGAAATTTTAATTTAGTTTTATATAACCAGTGAAGTGCGATGAGGCATTATTTCCAACGTGTGCTATTTACTGAGTGCATTATCAAATATGTAACGGTGAGTTATAAATTATATTCATTATTTTGTTAAATATAGGTATATTTTTACAAGAAAATTAAAAATTTAAATATGGTTTTACAGTGAAACTTCGCTTACCGAGCATAATTCGTTCCAGAATCTTACTCGTAACGCTAAACATTCGTTAAACAAAACATTTTTCCCTTATAAATTAATGTAAAATGTGAATATGCGTTCCATGCCGAAAAAATACTCAAAAAATTCTATGTATAACATTCAAAGAAAATTATATATGATGAAGACGAAAATGATTCACGCTTCTTAACAATAACCAACTTGGAATACGAATTCGACTTTGCAGAAAAAATCGAAATATTTAGTTTACTATTTAGATACATACCTAATTCTTTTTTTATTAGAAAGTTGTCTATAGACATTGTTTTTGTCGACGCTTCAACATTTGGCAAATGAGACAGAATTGTCATTAAATAAATTTGTAGCGCGATTAACCACTGCCTTATTAGGGTGATGTTTCTCAGTTTACGATGCAACACTATCCCATGCTTTCAGCATTTATCTTATTGCACCAGGAGATTGTTACTTTGCTGTTACCTTCTCCTCTTCTACCTCTGACAAACTCTCCACAACTTCTTGCTGCGAAACACAATGCAACTCCATAAGCTCTTCGGTGATCAGCTCTTGGTGTGCTCTTCCATAAGCTTATCCATATCATTGTTGTTCACCTCTAGTCTCATTATCTTGGCTAAAAACACAATACCATTGACTACAGGCTCCACAGGTACTATCTCAAACTCTTCAAAATCACATTCGACAACGCTTTCTAGCGAAAGTTTTTTACAAGCAGAAATGAGGTTTGTTTTAGTAACCCTTTCTTACGCATTTTGAGACAGGCAACGATGTGGAAGTGATATTTCGAAAACTTTTTTCGAGTGAGATTGGTCTCTTCAGTTACCTTCAAAACAACGCTCGAGTGCTTTAGTGTAGAGCTTCTTAAAGTTAAAAATAACCTACTGGTCCACAGGATGGAATAACTGGAGTGATATTGGGAGGCAGAAACTGGATCTTGATGAATTTAAATTGTTCAAGGAGGTCACCTTGTATGCCTGGAGAATGGGCAAGAACGTCCAGTGTCCGTTGTACAGAACAAGCACATGGAGTGGCAGATTCATCTCAAGCAAATATTTTTAATTAATTTTATTAATCCAATCAGTAAAAAGGTCATACGTCACCCAAGCCTTATAGGTCGACCTCCACATCACATTTAGTCTGCTCTTCTTGAATGCTCGTGGAGTTTCTGAATGGTAAACAAGCAGAGGTTTAATTTTCAAGTCGCCACTTGAGACTGTCTTTCATTGGCTTGTGGCCGGACTATGTATTTTCCTCTCTTGTTACATAGGTTCACTTCTGCATCTTTTTTTCCAGAATTAAAAACCTGTTGCGGCAGATAACTCTTGGAATCTACAAGATTCGTGAAGTTGCCGATAAATTTCTCTGCTGCCTTTTTGTCGGAGTTTGCTGCTTCATTGTGCCTTACAACGCTGTGAATGCCGCTTCTTTTCTTAAACTTCTCGAACACACGGCTTTCCTTAAATCCTTCTTATTCGGCCATTAATGATTCTGGCATCTTCTTTACAAGGTCGGCCTTTTCACAGGTGACGCTTTCGTCTTGAGATTGCTTTTTGTGTATTCATATGAGAAGCAACCTTTTACCATCGTCGAGAATAAGTAACCGTTTCGAAGATATTCTTGTCACTACTTTTGAAGCATCTATCTCCTTAATCATGTCTTTATTCTTGAGGACAGTGCAAATCGTTGATGTAGGCCGATTGCACGATCACATTTCGTTCTCGCTTTTCAATGATTTTACGTTTCATTTCTACGGTTATTTTTCTTCTCATGGCTGCCTTCTTGCAACTGGATTCGGGAACATTTTTCAAAATTGATTAAACTTTACACAAAAAATCACAAATAATATAATAATAATCTGAACACATGTTTGGAAATGTGTGATCACAAGCGATACTAAGATACTAGCGGAACGAATGCTAAACATGGACTGATACAGCCCAATTTGAGACTTTTTCTGTCCTCGTCATTCGTTATGCGAAACGTTGCTCGTTAAGTGAGTCATTTTTTACAATTCGTTTTGTTCGATAAGCGAGGTTCCACTATACTGTTACTTCAAATAAACCATAATATGTTGTTTGTCAAGATGTCTTGTTAAAAGAAAGTGTGAAGCCGCCGTCATAACTATTTCAATATTTTAATAGAAACTTTCAGACAAACCTGTGAAATTACTTGAAAGAAAGCTATATTCTATATAAGAAGCAAGCCATTTTTATTCAGCAACCACTACTAATGAAAAAGCATCACTAGAAATTTATTTAAAATACCATCTACTTCTCATTACAGACAAATCCACGGATATTTCGGTGTCCAGTTTCTATGATTACTAAGATTTGATGCGAAAAATTGCATTATGGAAGATATTTTAGTTTGTGCACTATTAGAGATCAATATGACCAGGAAATGTTTGTAGAGACACTTATGAAAGGTATTAAGAAGTACGATATTAAGTGGGACGATATGTCATCAAAAAACCTTTGCGTCAAAATTTTTACCTTCTCTAATGGATTGTGTTATGAAAATGTTTTTAAAGTTAGAAGTTCTATTAAAGGAAAAGCTTTGCACACTCTCAATTTTTGAAGAATTCGTGAAAGTGTGAGTTTATCATGTATAAATTTTCTTTATTCCACAAAAATGAGATGACTTTCTAGGGGTCACGACTTGAAAAGCAAAACTTTTGATGGACTGATAAATTTCCGCCATTTAAAATTACAGCTCTGTGACCATTTCTTCAAAGATATTCATAACAGTTGGATACTGAATCCATATTTAGATAATTCCATTCAACAGTAGTAGATTCCAACAAAACATGAAAGGAAAACATTGAAATAACAAACTAAATTTTAAATATAAAAAACAACTTTTTTGAAGAATCCAGATCAGTTGTAGACCAAAAGGATACGAGAATGCCACAAACTGGCGTAGCATGAAATTTTCAAGAAGATGAGAAGCAGCTGAAAGTTAAAGTCATTGATTTTGCTCAAGAACCAGCGTATAACTGAAAAAAAATTCAATTTTTCGTCGCCTCCTCTTTAAACGAAAAGAAACCTCGCGTATTATTGGAAAAGACGCCAATTTCTAATACAAGACATTATTTTGCTTTACTCGATCACACAGTAGAAAAAATGTAGATTTGTTCTGAACTACATTAGAACGTCGTTACAGTCTGATTCTATGATTATCATTTAATGGGATGACTAAAACGAGCACTTATAGGGCGGATATTTTATGCACGATTGGCTGCCTATCCGTTGAGGAAATTTTCTAAGTTGGGAGATTACAAAAAATAGCATTGTATGTTTATATTTTTGTGAAGCTTCAATAAGTTAAAAATAATTCCGATTTATATTTTATTCATCCGTGTGAAGTAAGGTGTTATTTTTATTTAAGTTGCCAAAGACGAAAATAAAATGTCAATAAAATATTTTTGTTTCATTTTGAAAATAAATTTGCGATCCTCAAGGTCGTGATCCACTTTGAGAACCACTGCTGTATGCTATATATTTCTAAGTAATAATTAAATGCAAACTAAAAATTTCCGCACACAACACTCAATTGTAGTGTATCAAGTTATTTCAAATAAATTGGACATTAAGGGGGGAACCTGGTGTACATAAATTAGTGCTAGTACATATAGGGAATACGCCCTTGAAAGGATAAAGCCAGGCCGAACATCCTTACAAAGTTTTGGCCATTTTAGTGAACACGGTTCAGAGGCCACGTTGAGAAACGTGTGGGTAACAGGTTGCGAAACAAAAAAAAAAGATAAACTCGGAGGCCGCGGAAAATTAACAGACAATTTATTATTATGGGATTTTATATGCACATAACTTCTATGAATGAAAACCTTTTATGTAATGAAAACTTTAAATCCTTCTCCTGAAAAGAAGTTTTTGTTTAAACTGATGGGGAATCCAGAGAAAATAGATTCCATTTAAATTAATCGCCGTTTGGCGTCAATATTTGAAACTGTTTTCTCCACACCATGAACCTACTTTTGTACGTAATATGTTGAAACAACATGTTTTCTTGTATTAACAAAGTTTTAAAAAAATAGAAAAAGTGACTTCTTCTTTTCTACTTCAATTTTTTTTGCCAATTTTAGGTTCATCCTGTGAGTAATAGTTTATACTTTATGAAAATCTTCGTCTTTTTGTTTAAGATATTATCCCCCCCCCCCGCAAAGTCCTGCACTCATGGGGTCAGTTTCTTCTATATGAAAAAAAAAGACTTTCCTTTGACCTTTTTTAAATAAAATTAACGTAATTTTTAAATAAAAAGTGTCCTAATAACATGCAAGAACTATTACTAGAATTGGTTTATTTAATTTTCTTTAATCCACTCCTAAATTTTAAATATTATAAATTGTCCGGTATTATTGTCAGGAATTTAAATATCACAATAATATTATTAATGAACAACATTTTTATGATAGTTTTTGCAGAGCTTATTGTTAGCCAAAATATGTAATTGTCGTTTCTGTTTCTATAACCTAAATTTTACTATAAAATTGTCATGTCTACGGAACCAAATTTATTGTTAAAATTTGATTTCTCATTAAATTCAATTTATCGAATGTTATGATCATAATTTCTATTACTATTTAAAAATGTGGTAATTGTTTAGTGCTTTAACGCATTTGAAACAGTTATTTTGTATGAATAGTTGTGAAAATGTTGGTTATCACTCAGGGATCAGGATTCCACCTCCGTAGCTCGTCTATTTCACCTGCACCTTTTGTTACTACCCTTTGAAGTACGACGTCATTGGATGTTTTGCACGCTCGAAAGCTATTTTATAGGGGTGATTCTGGTGTAAATTTGTGTATAACTCTCGTCTGCAGTCTTCTCCTTCTTAGTTCTTGGCAGCTGCACATTTTGGCAAGCGACTGCGATACACGGGATATACGGGATTTTAAATGCGTTGTAGAATAATAAACATTTTTAAGGTATCAAACAATTACCAAAAACTTCAATGTGAAATACTCCACTGACCATAACGATATAGTTTTGTAATACAGAGAAAATTATTGATAAGATACGGATGTTTTATTCTTAGAGGTTATTAAGTTGACCAGATTTATCGGTTTGTCATGTATGCCTACCCTGTGCATGAATAACGGTTTGTATTTATTCTGTCGAGTGAGTAGAATTTGGATAATAATTTCCAATAGCTTATAAAAGGTTTGTTTTATTCTGGTTCGTAGATTAGCCTCATGGATCACCTTCTGAAACTTTGCTTAAAGATAATATATCGGAGAATTTTTAGACAATGCAAGGAACATATCAGTGACACATAGTTTGGATTTCGGAATGCGTTAGGCACACGGGATGCTCTTTTTAGTGTTCAGGTTGTTATCCCATGCTGCAAAGATATTAATTTTAATGTTTTTGCGTGTTTCATTGATTATCAAAAGGCATATATTAATGTACAGCATAGTAAACCTATTTAGGTAATTAAGAGAATTCGACTAAATAAGCAAGATACTAAGATAATCAATAATCTGTAAAAAAAAACGTTAGACAGGGTTGCATATTGTTACACTTGCTGTTCAATGTATACTCGGAGAGAATTCTCCAAGAAGCTTTGGAAGGGATTAATATCGGTATCCAAATTAACGGCCAGTATATTAATAACAGAAGATATGCAGATGACGCAATTGTAATTTGAATTTGAAAAAAACAAAACTATAGAATAGTGTCAAAGAACAACAATTAATGAAGCTTGGAATCAATCACTTGAGATCAGGTGCCGAATAGAGAAAGCTAGAGCTACACTCTTGAAGTTTTAGATGTCACGATCTATCTTTACCCTGACAGAAGCCTCTTGCAACAAACTTGAAGCACTCAAAATGTGGCTGCACCGAGAAATTCTAAGAATTTCACGTACAGACCACATCACTAATCAATCTGTCTTAGAAATAATTGGGAAAGAAAAAGAACTGCTTTTGACAAAGTAACCTGAACTAGAATATCTTGGACATATTATGAGGAATAACCTACGGTACAAATTATTACAACTAATTTTGCAAAGAAGGTGAAAGGCATGAGAGGCCCAGGAAAGAGAAGGATATCGTGGCTGAAAAACTTACGTGTATGACACAGCACAACAACGGCGGGACTTTTCCGACCTGATAAGGTGTGCTTTGCCATGATGATCATTAACATTAGAAATGGATAGAAACCGCAAAAAGAAGAAAAAGAAGAATAGAGAATAGATTTGAAAATAGTGCGGACTATAAAAAAATCGATATGTTATACTCTTCAAAAAAGAGTCGATACAAGACGAACAATATGTAGACAGGTATTGCCTTGCTAAAATATTTCGCCGGGGATAACTTATGGTTTCCCATATCGTAAACCCATGGGCAGATACTGTACATCTCTACCATGTGGTGACTTCTTAATTACGTTCAGTAATACAATTTGAAGCGGAATTAATTAGGAAACATTATCCAATATTATTCCTGCAGCAAGAATTTATATTTATCACACTATGCTAAACAGACTCGATTTTGTTAAGGTAATTAGCGACTACAAATTAAAATTACCTAAACCGACGGTAAGAGAGTTTTTGAATTGTTACTTGTCGCAATTAGGTAAGAACTTGTGCAACTGACGACTGGTCCCGAAGGGGCTGATTGGTATATTAAAATAGATTAAAATCTACCGTCTTTGGTTGATCCAATACTATCGTGAATTTTGTTCTTATGTACATCATCATCATGTCCTTTGGTTCCATAGAAGAATAGAGCGTCTTTCAAAAATTCTTTGGCATTTGGCGGCTGATGTTTTTGTCTTTGTGGTTATGGAGTTGCCAACTCTAGATCTATTTACTGCATGTCTTTTACTGTTTTTATTTGTTTATATTGTCTTTTATGATTTATTGTCACTAACACTGGTTATTTCCACACACTACTCTACACAATTTTTCCGTTTCTTTTATCTTTGGCTCTTATTTTGATTTTATTCCATTCTAGTCCTTTATTGGTAAATTCGCTTTGCATATTCTTTTTCCATGTGTCTTTGACCTTTCTTTCTTCCTTTTTTTAACATAGTATTCCAGCGCTTATTTTGTTATGTCAGTGTTCGATTTTCTCAATGTTTGACCTATTCAATTTTATTTTTTGTTTTTATTTTTTTCTGTGCCGGTTCTTGTTGTGTTCTTTTCCATAGTTCTATCTTTGTAATTCTTAACGTATATAATAACATAGGTTATAAGTAAGTTAATAAATTTTAATTAATTAAATTTTATTGTTTCATGAAACAATAAACGTTTTTATATCTTATTCTAAAACAATATGTAATTAATTCCACAGAACTGTATAATGCTTTGCAAACTTGTCTTATTTTTCTCTATTATTTTTGCTTCATCTATTTTTCAACTCTTAGATATTCTTCTCCATAATTGTTCATTTTGAGCGTCCCAACCATTAGAACAAACTTTTTTTAGCGAGATGTGCTAAAATTCTTCAATAAGGCGCTTTTAAAGATTATTAAAGTAATTAGACACAAAATTTATTTTGTTTTCCTTTAAGAAATTCTTAGTTATTGTGACATAATGATATGAAGACAAATTGGGCCAAAATACTAATTTATCACGCATTAATAGTATTTGTATAAAAAAAAATCAATCATTTTTAAAAACAAATGCGAATAGAAACATTTGCATTTACGATTTTATCTCTAATTCTTCCAGTAGGAAATCTTAAAGTTTTTGATTCAAAAATAATGCACTAGACCAAAACTTTGTTGAAAAATTCTGCTTTCGACTTATATTTTATAACAGCAAAACAATTTCCAATGTTAGAAATATAAAAACTGTTATCTCCTTCAATATCTGATTTAGACAACGTAAAATACTTTTCGCCATCCAGAACGATGAACCTATTGATAACAAAATGTTGACGCCTTAATGCTCTGCAATGTTTAGGGATTGTCTTAAGTTTGATCGTTATAGATCGCGTGTAAAAAGTTAGGTAAAAAAAGAAGATTCAAACAAATTAACTTAATTGATCTTCAAAATAATCGACATCCTTCACAACACATTTATGGCAACGTTCATAAATCTTCTGAAAACTCCCAATAAAGACCTTTTGAGAGACAGATCGCAAAACTGCTATCATACGTTTTTGAAATGCCACTTGAAGTTCAAATCTAACTGGTAGCACCGGGTTTTATTTTCTGTGACGATGATTTGCAAAAAGGATGGATCCTGTTCTCATTTAGTAATATACTCCTCAAAGGTTTTCATCCGTTTTGTTTTCTGTTTGACTGTCAACTAATGTGTCACAAACCAGGAATAGATCTTACTTCTATTCATTGCTAATACCGAAGTCCGTCATTAACTGTAGAATCACTCGCCGATCTTGTGTCACACTCGCTCAATCATGTCTGGGTTCTGCTTGTCGACGGCCGACCCGAACGTGGCTTATGCTCAATTGTACCCTTCTGGTCGCGAAACAGTTTGAGAGAGTCGTAAACAAATTTTTTGCTCACAACTTTCATCTCGTACACTTACGCCAACATATCATACGTCTCTGTTGCCGTTTCCCCAATTTGTAACAGAACTTGATGTTCATTCGTTAATCAATTGTAACCCTATCTCTCACACTAATTTACTCTAAAGGTCAGGTATACTTCAAGCTAAGTGGCACTTTTGGAAGTATTTCTGGAAACCATATGCATGCGCGCGCACCTGGTGCATATTAAGAATACTTTTAGGTATGTTTTCTACATTTAGGGCACTCTTTTTTGACATGTTAGATGTTTGAAAATCGAAATAATTTGATATTTGTTAGTATGCCGCAATTGTATTTATAATAAGCGCTTTTAAGACTTTTAAAATATATATATCCTAATACTTACAATTGGGAACCAAATAACCCTTGTTTGTTTTTCTACAAAAATATTATTCTTAACATATTTGAGCCCCTCCTACTGCTGATTCTATAATCCAATGTAATACTTGCCAAGAACGATTTCATGAAGATTACATAAATCTCAAGCGTTCGTAAATGAACAAGCTCGGTAATTCTAAGATGACTTCTTAGCTTTGCAAATTTCTTGAGCAAATTAACACACAGTCATTTTTGCAATTCCTGATTTGGAACCTAGTAACCTCTTGGATCACCTGCTTATTCTCGCTGAGTCACACATTTGAAGACCAGAAATGGCCTTAATCATATTTAGAGAAGAAACTTTAAAGAAAACTTTGTCAAACTTATATCCCAACTACAAGTTTATTAACAAAAACTATGAAGAATTGCCATAGAAAAATCCGCACGGTCGGGAGTATTTCTAAATCCATTCTAACAGAACGTATGTACTGAAATATGGTTTCGGCTTGGCAAAAACTACTGGTCTTTTTTATATGTCATTCAATATCGAAGGAAAGCGGGATAAGTCACTTACTGCAAAGACTAAGGAAAACTTAACCAAGTTACAATTTGCCACTAAAACCAACTTCTAGCCAAATCTGGATGTAGTCAGGTGGCCGACCTTGATATTTGCGAAGCCATCAGAATAACATAATGACACCCAATGATTCCAACATTCTAACTAGACTTTGTGAAAACCACCCGGTCACTTTAAAACTTAATCACTTTACCTGAGATTTCGGAAGTATTTCTTCTCTTTAATAAGCAAGGCGTTTTTAAAACAATTATTTTATTTTTCTGTGGTTCAACCCCAGGTTTAGATTAGAATGAGGCCAACATTTCGTCAATAGATAACAGACTACTGGTCTGTAAAATAAAAACATGTAACTATCTAATAGCAAGAAGAATAAATTTAGAAGTAGCTCCAATATTTTTTGGAGAACAAGAAAAAGCCTTTACTCATTTTTTCCCATATCACTTGGATGTAACAACTAAACGAGGCTGCGAAACTGTTGTACAAACCGTAAACACATATCTAAATGACCACACAAATGCGAACAAAGTACTTTTGTTAATCAAATCCCTTTAATACTCTAATAATCGAAGCATTGTTTTGTGAAGAATTTATAAGAATTTTCCAGTGTTTCTAACATATCGTTGTTAGAAACTGGAATGCATCAGGCTAACAACTGTGAATTACTAAAATTTTCTGCCACTATATATATCATTTTCGGGTTAATGGATTCGGAACTGAATATTTGATATCTGGATGATGTCTTGTTAGGAGATGAGTCTGATACCATAGTGATAGACTTTGCATCCCTGATACAACAAGTGTAAACGAAGTGTAAACTCTATTTTATCTCTGTAACGCTTGAATTGAAAATCTTGAGCTAAGCTATCCGGGTATCCTAGTAATGACAAAAGATAATCTAAAAATACTCGGCAGTCTAGTTTTCGAAGAAGGAAAATATGAAACATACTGCACATTTTCTGTCAAGCAACTATTTATTTGTTCCAAAAATGAGGCACTTTCTCAAAAATTCTTTGTAAAAATGTAAAGTCTCCTCAACCTCCGTTTGGATAAAACAATGGACAGAGGCTGTCTTTATTAAAAATGACAGGATTGGAATAAAAAATCTGTCTACCAGCCTTCCTGAGCTCTGTTTTGGATTACATTTCTTCGTAACATAAATAGTGACGTTGTCGTAATTAGCGAAATAGAATGGAACTTGAATAAAGATACAGCGAGGTTCAAGATACTTCAACCTCAGAATTCAAGACATGATTGCATGCTAAAATTTATTGGTTCAAAATCAAGTAACCAGGTCTTTCAGCTTTGTGTAGCACTAATTATAAGATTTAGTTGAAGTTTTGAAAAAATACAAGTGTATTTAAGGTAATATGATGAATGAAGACAGAGTTCGTAGATTGTATTGAATAAATTAAATGAAAATTTACAAAACACTCAGAACTGAACCAAATCATTCTTCGAGTCCTGGCTTCTGCACGTGTTCCCTGTACGCCCGAACCAAGTGCCCCTTCTCAGGGCGGTGAAATAAAACTAGATGACATGACCATCACCTCTTGGAACAAAGGGCTTGCTTTGGGACGTGACACATGTTGATAAATTAGCGCTATTTATATTTTATTAAATGAACTGCCAAAACGAAAATTGTTTGTAAAAACGAAAAATTCGTTGAAAAAGCAATTTTATTTTCCTTGGATTGACGTTTGAAACTGTAGGACTGTGAAGCATTGAACTCTGATTGTTTATCGATAAAGTTGCATCAATACAGGCGGCAACAAAGTGAAGCATTATCTATGTCAAAGAATATCAATTGCAATTCGAAAAGACCACGCAGTTAGTATTTTGGGTACCCATCCGGAACCAAATACCATTCATCGACGAGATTTATATTTTATTGTGTTTAATTTAATTTTTATCTGCATTACCTTATAATTATTTGTTAGTAATATTGATACTGTTTATAATGAAATTTATTTTAAATGATTTTGGTCGCAATTCTATAAATTGGATCAGAAACTAAATGAATTCACATTTGATAATATAACAGACATGTACGAACATATAAAAACTAGTATAAAAGAAACAGCTCGGGAGGTACTGGGATGATCATTAACATTAGAAATGGATAGAAACCGCAAAAGAAGAAGAAGAGTAGAGAATAGATTTGAAAATAGTGCGGACTATAAAAAAATCGATATGTTATACTCTTCAAAAAAGAGTCGATACAAGACGAACAATATGTAGACAGGTATTGCCTTGCTAAAATATTTCGCCGGGGATAACTTATGGTTTCCCATATCGTAAACCCATGGGCAGGTACTGTACATCTCTACTATGTGGTGACTTCTTAATTACGTTCAGTACAACTTGAAGCGGAATTAATCAGGAAACATTATCCAATATTATTCCTGAGCCAAGAATTTATATTTATCACACTATGCTAAACAGACTCGATTTTGTTAATGTAATTAGCTACTACAAATTCAAATTACCTAAACCGACGGTAAGAGAGTTTTTGTATTGTTACTTGTCGCAATTAGGTAAGAATTTGTGCAACTGACGACTGGCCCCGAAGGGGCTGCTTGGAGATTGGTGTATTAAAATAGATTAAAATCTACCGTCTTTGGTTGCTGCAATACTATCCTGAATTTTGTTCTTATGTACATAATCATCATGTCCTTTGGTTCCATAGAAGAATAGAGCGTCTTTCAAAAATTCTTTGGCATTTGACGGCTGATGTTTTTATCTTTGTGGTTATGGAGTTGCCAAATCTAGATCTATTTACTGCATGTCTTTTACTGTTTTCATTTGTTTATATTGTCTTTTATGATTTATTGTCACTAACACTGGTTATTTTCACACACTACTCTACACAATTTTGCCGTTTATTTTATCTTTGGCTCTTCTTTTGATTTTATTTCATTCTAATCCTTTATTGGTAAATTCGCTTTGCATATTCTTTTTCCATGTGTCTTTGGCCTTTCTTTCTTCCTTTTTTTAACATAGTATTCCAGCGCTTATTTTGTTATGTCAGTGTTCGATTTTCTCAATGTTTGACCTATTCAATTTTATTTTTTGTTTTTAATTTCTTCTGTACCGGTTTTTGTTGTGTTCTTTGCCATAGTTCTATATTTGTAGTTCTTAACGTATATAATAACATAGGTTATAAGTAAGTTAATAAATAGCACCAAAATTTTATTGTTTCATGAAACAATAAACGTTTTTATATCTTATTCTAAAACAATATGTAAGTAATTCCATAGAACTGTATAATGCTTTGCAAACTTGTCTTGTTCTTCTCTATTATTTTTGCTTCATCTATTTTTCAAATCTTAGATATTCTTCTCCATAATTGTTGTTCATTTTGAGCGTCCCAACCATTAGAACAAATTTTTTTTAGCTAGATGTGCTAAAATTCTTCAATAAGGCGCTTTTAAAGAATATTAAAGTAATTAGACACAAAATTTATTTTGTTTTCCTTTAAGAAATTCTTGGTTATTGTGACATAATGATATGAAGACAAATTGGGCCAAAATACTAATTTGTCACGCATTAATAGTATTTGTATTAAAAAAATCAATCATTTTTAAAAACAAATGCGAATAGAAACGTTTGCATTTACGATTTTATCTCTAATCCTTCCAGTAGGAAATCTTAAAGTTTTTGATTCAAAAATAATGCACTAGACTAAAACTTTGTTGAAAAATTCTGCTTTTGACTTATATTTTATATCAGCAAAACAATTTCCAATGTTAGAAATATAAAAACTGTTATCTCATACTTTTCGCCATCCAGAACGATGAACCTATTGATAACAAAATGTTGACGCCTTAATGCTCTGCAATGTTTAGGGATTGTCTTAAGTTTGATCGTTATATATCGCGTCTAAAAAGTTAGATAAAAAAAGAAGATTCAAACAAAACTTAATTGATCTTCAAAATAATCGACATCCTTCACAACACATTTTTGGCAACGGTCATAAATCTTGTGAAAAACTCCCAATAAAGACCTTTTGAGAGACAGATCGCAAAATTGCTATCACACGTTTTTGAAATGCCACTTGAAGTTCAAATCTAACTGGTAGCACCGGGTTTTATTTTCTGTGACGATGATATGCAAAAAGGATGGATCCTGTTCTCATTTAGTAATATACTCCTCAAAGGTTTTCATCCGTTTTGTTTTCTGTTTGACTGCCAACTAATGTGGCACAAACCAGGAATAAATCTTGCTTCTATTCATTGCTAATACCAAACTCCTCCGTCATTAATTGTAGAATCACTCGTCGATCTTGTGTCACACTCGCTCAATCATGTCTAGGTTCTGCTTGTCGACGGCCGACCCGAACGTGGCTTATGCTCAATTGTACCCTTCTGGTCCCGAAACAGTTTGAGAGAGTCATAAACAAATTTTTTGCTCACAACTTTCATCTCGTACACTTACACCAACATATCATACGTCTCTGTTGCCGTTTCCCCAATTTGTAACATTTTCAGGTTAATGGATTCGGAACTGAATATTTGATATCTGGATGCTGTCTTGTTAGGAGATGAGTCTGATACCATAGTGATAGACTTTGCATCCCTGATACAACAAGTGTAAACTCTATTTTATCTCTGTAACGCTTGAATTGAAAATCTTGAGCTAAGCTATCCGGGTATCCTAGTAATGACAAAAGATAATCTAAAAATACTCGGCAGTCTAGTTTTCGAAGAAGGAAAATATGAAAAACATACTGCACATTTTCTGTCAAGCAACTATTTATTTGTTCCAAAAAATGAGGCACTTTCTCAAAAAATGTGCTCTTTATAAATTGTGAATGCCTAAAGTCTCTCCTCAACCTCCGTTTGGATAAAACCATGGACAGAGGCTGTCTTGCCTATTAAAAATGACAGGATTGGAATAAGAAAAATCTGTCTACCAGCCTTCCTGAGCTCTGTTTTTGGATTACACTTTCTTCGTAACATAAATAGTGAAGTTGTCGTAATTAGCGAAATAGAATGGAACTTGAATAAAGATACAGCGAGGTTCAAGATACTTCAACTCTCAGAATTCAAGACATGATTGCATGCTAAAATTTATTGGTTCAAAATCAAGTAACCAGGTCTTTCAGCTTTGTGTAGCACTAATTATAAGATTTAGTTGACAGTTTATGAAAAAAATACAAGTGTATTTAAGGTAATATGATGAATGAAGACAGAGTTCGTAGATTGTATTGAATGGAAATTAAATGAAAATTTACAAGACACTCAGAACTGAACCAAATCATTCTTCGAGTCCTGGCTTCTGCACGTGTTCCCTGTACGCCCGAACCAAGTGCCCCCTTCTCAGGGCGGTGAAATAAAACTAGATGACATGACCATCACCTCTTGGAACAAAGGGCTGTGCATGCTCTGGGACGTGACACATGTTAATAAATTAGCGCTATCTTATATTTTATTAAATGAACTGCAAACAACAATGAAAATTGTTTGTAAAAACACGAAAAATTCTGGGCGATTGAAACAGCAATTTTATTTTCCTTGGATTGACGTTTGAAACTGTAGGACTGTGAAGCATTGAACTCTGATTGTTTATCGATAAAGTTGCATCAATACATGCGGCAACAAAGTGAAGCATTATCTATTCAAAGAATATCAATTGCAATTCGAAAAGACCATACAGTTAGTATTTTGGGTACCCATCCGGAACCAAATACCATTCATCGACGAGATTTATATTTTATTGTGTTTAATTTAATTTTTATCTGCATTACCATATAATTATTTGTTAGTAATATTGATACTGTTTATAATGAAATTTATTTTAAATGAATTTGGTCGCAATTCTATAAATTCCAAATTGGCACCTAATTTAGGTGACAATTTTTCAAATCTGTTTTCAGCATATTTGACATTTGTTGATTCTGTTTGGGATCGAAAGTTTGAATTTATTACGTTTTAGTAAATCCATACATGCATTATGTACCTTCTATACATTCCTTTATTGTTCGATAAATAGTCGGCAGTCCAACATTTTGATCTGTAAAAACTGGAACAGTTTTTTATTTGAGAATGCTCTCAAGTAAATTAAAAATGAACGTGCGTACTAAAGTTTGTATGGTATCTTGAAAAACCTTTTCTAACAACTTTGACTTGTATTAATAAAACAATTATTCCGAATTTGTTATAGCCAATGACAAATAATTTGACTAACTTTATTTAAGGGCCTCTTGAAACTTCTGTTATATACAATAAAATCTCTTTCAGTTTTGTGGATTTACATACTTCTCTCATATAAGCTTACATAATCCCATTAAAACTAAAGTTGTAGTCATTTGCCTCTCGTTTTCATTTGCAAAGCATAATGTCTTTCTGCGCTCCTTTCAAATAACTATTTAAATGTTAACTCTTTGCTGAGGTACATGCAGCGTATCTATGCTTTCATATTTTTATAAAATAGAAAGCGAATCTACCTGCAATTATAATTATTTATGTAGATCTTTTGTACTTATAAACTATATTAATGTGGACCTAACGTCTGTCTTCCTTCTGCGTGTTGTAATTTTTTGCTACCAATGTGCTTTTTTTCGCTTAAAGTAACACATTTTTATGCAGTAAACTTTCCAGACTGTTGGTTGCCCTTCAGCATCATGGGGAACTTTTTGTAGTTTTGTAATTTTTACTGCATAACTAAAAATATTTACCTTTGCCAGCATTATTAGTCAGAAGAATATTTAATTAATTCAAAATATGATTAGTGCTGTATTTTAAATTAAAAACGAACTTCACTAGGTTTTGTCTACTTACTTATACTTCGAGCTTTAACTTAAAATTTAGTTGCAATTTTTAGAATAGCTATCTTTACAATCACGTATATTTAATTGAAGAACAAAGTGCAGTTTTTGGTATTTTGAGCGAATGAGCGGTGAGATTGAACATGCGTGCATTAAATGGTATAATTAATGCCGATATTAATTATATATAGGAACTAATTTATCTAGTATTGCTCGTAACTCGTTTGCAGCACGAGTGTTCCTATATGTAATTAATATCTGAATTAATTACTTTACTTAATGAATGTATGTTCAATATCACCGCTTATTCGCCGAAAATCTACAGAAAGTTCCATTTTTGTAATTAGTAGACTACAAATGATATTTAATATGTATATATACTCATAGAAGGAACAGCTTAAAGGATTAAAGCACTTCTTTCGGAGAGGTTTCTAGGGATTCGGTCCAAGATTTTAATAAAATCTCTGAGTATAAGTTGTCTCAAATACAAAGATGGGCCTCAATCACCCAATAAAGCTATTGTCAAAAGAGGTTTGCTTTTTACCTAGGACTTTAATTACCTACTCCTCAATGAAACCGCCCTTTGGCATTAGCTGAACGGCGGCATTTTGTAGAAAAATTTTGATTATTGAATACGCTGTCATTCATTACTTTCTACGATTTTTCATCAGTTATTTTCCGCTGTTTCTTTAGATTGTAAAAAATGCAGAAAGTAGCAGGAACGAAATCTGCTGAATATGATAATGTTGAAAACTTTCGAGGAGTATACTAACAGATAATTATTATTTAACATTTTTATATGGAACCAAATGTTGTTTACACATAAGTATTATAAAGCACATATTCCATAGTTTCATTTTTTAATCGAAGCTAATCTTATATTTGGGTTACTGCTTTTCTGAGGATTTATGTAGTTCTTTTTGTTTATCCCAATAAAGAATCAATTTCATTTGTTCTGTGAATGTTTTTTCGAATATGGCGAAAAAATGAGAGATTTGGCAGAAAAATTAAGAATTTTACATTTGTAGTTATAAATCAAAGTTGTTTCCCGCAAAATAGTTTTCTTAGGCGGCTACACATTAATGGAACTGTTTTTTTTTATTGTAGACAACAGTCCTAGAATGTTTATGCTAGAATAGCTTTCAATTCGTCGGTTACGCTTTTCTAAACATTATTTACGGTACTAAAATAGTCCTATTTATAAAAAGAAGTTACAGGGACTGAAACTCGGAGAATAGGGGCGACGGAAAATCAATTCAAATTTAACTCACTCCTAGCTATTCTCTATGTCAATTGACGATCTATAAGAGTAGTTTTTCTACCTTGTCGTCCTTTTGTGTAATTGATAGTCTTCTCGCATAAAGTTCTTCTGGACCTTCTAAAAAGACTGCGTAACATTTGAATGCATGTACCCTGAATAAAGAATATTATGATTATATTAGAATATATTATCGTATTTTGGCATAAATAAATCGATACTAAATCAGAATTGCTGTACTCAACCATACAAAAATTATTATTGATTTAAGCTCAATTTCTGTTAAAAAAAATGATACTTCTATTACTTTTAGCCCTTATGACAAACAAGAAATTAAAGTTATATACCTTTATTTATTATTTTTTTTGCAATTTTCTTTATTGCATGTTAATTAGTTTAAACAAGTTTTATATATAAAGTGATGAATGTTTTTAAGTTTTAAAATTGTAATTTGGAAAATATGATCTACCGAGAAAAAATTCTATAGAAATTTGGTTTGAAAGGGATCTTTAAGAAATATTGTTTTTATTGTTTCATATTCCTGCAGTTGAAAAATTACTGATCAGCAAATCTAACAAAATAGCAAGTACGCTCTTGAAATGTACGTGTTTCAATATATGAGCGAAGCAATTGCAACCACCTATGCATTACGAAATTCAACGCCTTTAAATTGTAGATTAAATCGAGTATTTATAATTACATTTTAAAATGTAACCACTTATCAAAAATTATTTTAAGTCGTTGAAAGGCAAGCAACGATCCATTCGCCTCATTAATAGATTGAACAAAATCCGCCTTTATCAGTGACAAAAGGTGGCTTGTCGATCTTACACGTTTCAGTCACAATTTCTTATCATTTCAGAAAGATGCAATCAAAAACTGTTGGCTTTAAACCAAAGAAATGCTATTTTCTTATTGCTCGCTCAAAAGGGATGGGACTAAAGAAAATATAGCGTGGGCCATAAGTCACGTTTTTTTCGTTAGGCGCACCTACCCGGCACTACAACCTCAAAGGCTTATTTTACCTGCTAAAATGCAATTAACTATCTTAATACTACAATGTTACATAAACCTATGGGTTGAGTGAGACTCGGACTCGTCTGCTCCGGGTTCGCGAACAGCGGAGCAAACTCTTAACGGCGAAGCCACGGAGACAGCCCTACATGCTACTATTTAAACAAGGAATAACTTTTACGATTTTTTAATAATTACATTGATTTTTACAATGATACTATCAGGTATTTGTTTTCTTTCTACATTTTAAAAAGTATGTTACTCAAATAGCGTTTTCTTTTTCACAAGCAAGGGCCAGCTCTTGTTAACATTTTCATCAAACTAGTTAGTGTATTTTCGTCTATGTCCCGAATTTCTGAATGAATGCTGTTGAATATTATGGCGTTTATTGGTATTAACAAGATTTTTAAGTAACCTCACAAAAATCAGGCAAGTGTGTGGGCTATTTAAAAATTACCATCGTGGGAAACTATTGTTCCGTCAAAATTGTCTCTTAAAAGCTGCATTAACTTTTTTGCTATATAAGGAATTGCTCCATCTTGTTGCCATAAGTTAGTTGTGTTCTCGATAGTTGGACGAATAAAAATTTCAAACATTTCTTGATAGCTCGGGTAACTGTTACATTTTCGCCATAGTTCTAGAAACAATTAAGTTCGGTTATCTTTCCGCACCAAATAGTAACTTTGAGAGGATTCAGCTCACATTTATGTATGTCTCTTGGGTTTTCGGTATCCCAAGATCGAGTGTTTCGTTTATTCACTAAGCCATTAAAATGAAAATGATCTTCATTGCCCATCGGCAATTTTTGAATAAATCCGTTATTCATTCTAGCCATTTCTTGAATTCGAACTGCATAACGTAATCTTCGGCGAACCCTGTAGGGATACATATGTAAATCCTTTTGTAATTGTCGTAATGTTGTTTTTAAGATTCCAAGTTCTTGCAAACGCCTTCGCACCCAATGTTCTCCTGTACCCGTACTCTATTTTGTAATGTATTCCAAGTATGTGGTTTGCCGCTTTGCGACAGGCCCCTGTTGTCAAAAACGACTTAATTAAGCAATTATCTACGCACAATAACTAGGTATTCAGCTTATTTTTCTGTTAAAGATTGAGGTACTTACATCGTCTCTTGACCTTGTCCAGCTTATACAAAAGACAGCTTATTATGATAATTTTGAGTGGTTAAGCTAGTGATATTACGGCGGCTTGAAGTAAACTTCTTCATTTATTATAGAAGGTCGTCCGGATCGAGACCATATTTTATCATGGCTAATGATTTTTAAAACCAATTTGGACAACATATTTTGATGTTTAACCTCACTAATTATTCGAGTCGCCTCAGCAGCGCCTTAACATCAAATAACAGTAAAGAATGTCCAAAATCTCAACATTTTTCCAACAAGGTTTCTTTTTCATGGAATAACAAAATTTAATTACTAATAATAATAAATTAGAAATACTAAATATATATAAATACAATAAATGTGTAATGACACTGGTCAAATCCAATTAAAATATCTAACAGATCAATTTTTTAAACTTAGTATACTGGATCTTACTAATAAATTAAAAGGTAGTTTTTTTGTGCGTACGTGAAGTCTGTCCTGGTATTTATATTAAATCGTTACACTTCTTCTCTTATGGTTGTCATAGGAATGTCTTGCTGATTTAGCCAGTTTCATCTTAGCTTAGTACATTAGAGATTATTCTTAATATTTTATTTTCGAACTTTTGTAAAATCTCCATGTTTCAATTGCTAACTGTTCCCCATAACAGGATACAAATAGGTCCATGAGAGTTTAGTTATACATATATAAATTAAAGGTTTATTCTTTATTGTTACTTGGACATTTTGACTTATTAATCAGTACAGTCGTCAAAATTGTAATTCTAGTTATAGCCGTTTTTCGAAAAATGTCTTGCAAATAATTCGCCCATCTAAATGCAATTTGAGATGTTATCTTGTTTGGGAATTGGGTTACCATTTAATTTTACTAAGGTACACGTTTCTTAATGATAGGTGAAGTTAACATGGACTAATTTTTTTCGTTTACTTTAATCCGTTATGTTTTTACGCCGTCATATATTTTCTTTAATATTTTTTTAAGTATTTTAGATGCTACGTTTTGATCATTATGCGAAACTAACACTGCATTATTATTTACAAAAATGGTACCAACGTTTACCTTGTTGAAGGAAGGTCTGCAAGGTATGGTATCTTGTGGGACCCCTGATTGTATAGGATAAAGCGGTGTTAATTGTCTTTAATATTTGATTTGAAAATATTACCTGCAAAGGTGTGATTTTAAAATTTAATAGTATGCTGGCAGCTGCTTTTTTATATTGCAGAACAACCTAGTATGCCACACTTTATCAAAAGCTTGATTTACACCAAGAAAAGGCGCAGGACAATATTTTTAAGTTGTACTTATATATGACTGATAAACCTATGTGAAACAATTTCTTCCGGATTATGTGTAGGTCTTGGGATTAAAATTACTTTCCCTGATTTTTATTGATGTGGACAGAAAGCTGCCTGACCATGGAATTAAATAATTATATTAAGCCTTTCGATGATATTTTCTTCGCACTTTTTGTAGTGATTAGGTAGTAGCCAAGGGCTATGTTTGTGTGTTTGATTTGGAAAAATTAATTTTATAATAAGTTTCTTTATTCTGTTTAACAAATACCGAGTAATTATTACGCTTCCATATATTCAAAGAGTGTTTGTATACGAGTTTATTCGTTTGGCTTATGTAGTTTTTGCCGCAGTCACCAATCCTAGGGATTATAATCTATGGAGGTAATGGTTTTTAGCTGAGCGGATGAAGTCAACTATTTTATTGTTAGTTGTTATATATATATATATATATATATATATATATATATATATATATATATAAATGTTTTTCTTCAGTATGCTCCCTATTCTTTTAGTTAGGAAGGGCTTATTTTATTAGACTTTCATCCTAGACTTGATATTAGTGTGAAGTTTGTTTAGGTGAGAAAGGAATTGAGAGGGCGTATCTTGCCTATAAGGCCAGATAAAAAGGATCGTTAACCTACGTTATCCAACAAATGAGTTTCAAAGAAGGGGGGGATGGGGGCTTTTATTTCAAAGTCGGTTAGAAGATTTTCTGGGACAGGTAAAAGTGGGGAATCTATAGAAACACTATTGGTGTAACAGAAAAATTTGTTCTAAACGGCCTTTATATTGAGAATATGGTATAAGATTAACATAAATATTTGGATTCGGTTTTGTCTCCGTTTTATTTTGTTTTTTTTCACACCTTTTTTGTTGCTTTTATATATATATTTTATATATATATATATACTTTATGATTTCTTATATCAGTGCATGTTTTTTCGTTGTCTCTGCCATTTGTGTTTAAAAATTACGACGATTAAGGTGCGATCTATTACCATGTTATGGCAATTAGTATATGTTTTAAATACAAATAGATTATTATATATATATTATTATAATTTTAGTATTCGATTTGTGATAGATGCAGATAGATTACAATTTACTATTTATTTCGTTAGTTATAATAGACAAAGATTTTAACTAAAACATTATTCATTAAATTAATTAATAATACTTTTATTTATCTAATGATAAGTGATTTTTTCAATTTTTACTCCAACCATGCCTTTAATCGATTTTAATTCATTTTTGAACAAAGTATAACATTTATTTTATGTTTTGACTGCTTAACTGGAAATATTGTAATTCATTTGCATACTGGTACTATTACTGCATGATATTATCGTTTGCATTAATTTAAATATGTATTACACGTACACATGATAAACTTATATGAGTTTAACAAGAGTAGAACTTGCTTGTGGTCGCTGCGATCGAGTATTTTTAATATTATGTATTTTATTTTCGTTTAGAATAATAACTGGTATTTATTTACAATTCAATTTGTTACAGTATTAACAATAAGAATTTGCGTGGACTAGCGACATATATATGATTAGACGTATGTTCTAATGAACAAGTCTCTAAGTATACAATATTTATTACTAGTGTGTTACTAAAAGACTAATATTTATAAAACCAAGGTTTATTTCTCTTGCACTAAAAGTGGCGTTTTGTACTTCAGTCTCTTTGTTTTTCACCTTTATCAAATAAATTTGGATGATTTTGCAATCGACGATTGATTGCATTTTACATTGCACTGTGAATATTTGTGGATGTCTTTATTCGTAACAAACCGGTGGTTTCGTAATTGTATGCAAATTCTATTGTAATTCTCTCGAAACAGTAACATGATAGTGTACAGGTATTAACTAACTGTTTTGTTATATCTAAAATATATTATAGGCAAGATTTTGCTCCTTTTTAAGAAATGTTCCTTTCGCGAATTTACATGACTTTAGATTTGAAGATTTGGTTTCTGTTTGTCTATTGATTTCGTCTTAACGATTCTACTTTTTATATATCTATAACAATTCCTTCGACATTGGAGATTCTTCTATGAAAAGAAAGAAAGCTTTAACTCAACTGGAACGTAGTTATTATGGACAGAGGAAAAATCTGCACCATTTCAAGTGGTCTGCATACTGATGTTCAATTTCCAAATAAATTTGATTTTGTTAATGTTTTAGACTTTGGCATCAGCACATTGAGGGTTAAAGTTTTCTACAATTATTAAGAAGGTCTAAAATAAATATAGTTTTTAATATATTGAAACATCTTTGTCAAATAAAATATTATTGTAAGGATTCTTAGCCTAGATTCTGTTAGTTACTTGAGACTGCGAATGTTCCTTTATCCTAAGGGTACCTAATTGAGGATTTCTTGATAATTTTAGATCCGACTGTTCAATATCATGGCTATTCTGGGAGCTACTTCTGAAATAAGCTAAATAAAAAAAAGGTAGTGTAGTGTGGTCGCTAGTATTAGCTATCGCCGTCTATAGCTTATGCTACCTTCCTTACGGAATATCATTTAGACATCTTTACCTTGAACTGTAACTTACAGTAACCTCTTAACGGTTTATATTTTCCAATAAATATAGTCATCCGTCGTTTGGGCCATTTATAATCAACAGAGTTTGTTTTTACATTTTAAGAAATTTTACGGAGTTGTTCTAAAGAGAATTTAGGTACTTCTTGGATTACAGTGTAATTGTCACAAATATCGTGAATAACATTTATTATGTTCTGTTTTCCTGCCGATCTTTCCGAGGGCATTATGAAGATTTTTGAAGCCTTTGCTGCTTAAACCATTTTAAAAGAGCTTTGTTTTGATCTTAGCTCAATTACGAGTTTCGTTCGAGTTCTAAGGTTTCCATTTTTTTTGTCTCAGCAGTGAGATTAAGTAAAAAGATGCGTTTAATTTTAAAAGACGCAGGAAAAATATTTCTGAATTTTTAGTGTATATAGCAGCACCAAAATGTACACAGGTGGAACTACTCCCATTGCAATGAGTGTTATTTTGTATAGTTCAAATGGTAACGTTAGTGTTCAAGAATAACGTGTAATAATCCGTTTTCTCCTCTTGCATGGTGAAGCGTCCATCGAAATATATCATCAATTGGGTGAGATATCCCGTGAAGGCGTTATGGATGTTAAAAATGTACATTCGGGCGTACGAAAGTTTAAAGAAGGTCGGGAGTTGTGTGATAATGAACCGAAGCAGCCTCGGCCACGAATCAGTAGGGCCAAAACCATAATTGTGCGAGTAGAGTAAGTTATTATGGAAGACCGTCGATTAGGTGTGTGTGATATCGCTTCCAAACTTGGCGGAGTCTATTTTGCATGATGACATGAAAATGCTGTAGGTTTCTTCAAGGTGGGTCCCATGAATGCTAAACCGACGAACACAAGGGTGACAATGTCTCTGGATATATTGACACGTGATGGCCGCTCATTTTTCCATCGAGCTGCTGGTGCACACTTCTAAATAAGTGTTCTCGGCAGCCATGGAATCATGGCGACGACGTTGTGAAAAACGTATGCATCTCGACGGAGACTACGTTGAGAAATAATAGAAGTAGTAGTACTTTTTCAGAAAAAAATTTGGAGAGCTTAGAACTTAACTAGCATTATGACGTTTTAGCGATTTGTTTCTCGGCAATATTGAAGAAGTATTGTTCTATTTATTTTACAATTACAAAAAAAATGTAGAAACAAAATACCACTTTTTGTAGTAGTTAGTACTGATCCAGGAAGGTCGTTTTTTCAAATACTCATAAAATTATACAACATTATAACATTATGAAAATTTTTGGAAATTATCTCATTTTTGGGTTTGTACTGATCGAATTCTTAAATTTACTAACCAAACTTGTAATACATGATGCTTATAGAAAATTCTCTGAACAAATCATTTTGTCATTAAACTGAAGTTTTGCTACAAATGGATTTATTGTAACCTAGTTATACTCTGCTACAAAGCCACATGCCAAAATTATATAGAAAGTTGTATTGAGGGGAGAATGACACATTAATTTTTAACTTCTCTTTAATTAAAGGTAAAATTTCATACAAGATAACTTGCCATCAAGAGGTCGAAATACATGTTAGTGCATTAATTGTTTTCTAAAAAGTTTACTAAAGTAATATTTTAATTTTTCTAATAAAGAGGGTACCCATAATTTGTTGGCTTAGTAAAACTGCATTACAAAAGTGAAGAAAGATTTGTAGAGTTGTACACTATGATTTGATTTTATAATCTATATAAGCATAAGAAAGGGTGAAATTCTCAAACATGACAGATTTGGACATAAATTTGTGTAACGAATTTGGTGGAACTTCAAGGATTTCGTATACTTTGAATTTGTTGTAGATTATCTTAGCGTGACAAAGAACTTTATTTCGTTCACCTGAAATCCGTGCAAGTGATTTTGACTGAAACCTGCTTTTACAAAGAAAATGTAAGTTTTGCTACAAACAGGATAACGTTCATTTCCAGATAACTTAAAGAACCTAAGTTACAATCCAGGAACCTCTAGCCCCAAGCTTTCACGATTAAATTATTAATTATGTCACTCAATACCTCACTTTTTTTCTTTTTGCTAAATAGTTTGAACACATCGAGAAAGTGGTTGGGTTTAAAAATTTCTTACAAAACTCTCTGAGGCTTACATGACGATCGCATTATTACATTTGTTCAAAATGGACGCAGGTGCTTAATTAATTTTAGTGGCTGAGTAGGCCACCCATCAGGCGTCTGAATCCCAAAAATGAACCCAAGTAGCAAACCACCCTAACGGCGCGCCCAAACTGGCTACAGCTTTTTACATTAATTACGGAAAATAAAGTATTTTAAGTTTATTCGTCATTCTGAGTTTTTTACACTCTAATTAATTATGTTTTTAAATGAAGAGGAGTTATATACACGTATCTTAATGGTTATAAAATTAATTTCGATATCACAAATTAATAATATTAAAACTGTAATGCAAAACTCCCCGTTTCAGGAAAATTTCCTGCATTGTGTTGAAAACATAAAATTATTATCGACCCATTTTTGCAGTCGTTATGCGGGATATATTTCGTTTCATTTCTACTCCGCCAACGTGGTCTCGTTCTTACCAACAAAAACCATTGTGATATAAATGGAAGCATGTGCTTCATTATTGTGTAAATATGCGTTTGCCAACGAAAATACATGTTTGTTTATTTTGTGTAGTGCTTATTTGCTTTTTGTTTATTCGTGCATATTTCGTTATTACGTTGGCTTCGAGGTTTTGACCAATTATAGAATCACTCCTGTGCGATAAAGTTTGTTTACATTCAGCCAATTTATTCTTACGTATTTAAAGTTTTATCTAATTTTGGATTTATGCAGAATTTAAGGATTATGAAGTCGTTCTTTTTAATATATTTATAATTTTAACAATAAAGTTAGTGGTATTTATAAGTCGTTTTCCACTATTTACTCATTTTTTTTACAATTATGTATATATACAGGTATTGGACAAAATAATAGAAACACTTGTAGAAGTCGGAACATTTTGTATTAATAGGGTGTTGATCTATCTTTATCACCCAATGCAGCTTGAATTCTGGACGAAATAGACCGATACAAGTCGTACCGATTGAAGTCGTTCTTCATACAACATAGCTTTCAGCTCAGGTAGAGAGGAAGGAAGTGGAAATCGACACCGAATCCTTTTTTCCAAAACAGCCCACAGAGGATCGATAATATTCAGGTTTGTGGGCTGGGCGGGTCAGAGAAGACGAACATCAACGGCATGCTCTTAAAACCACCCTTGAACAGGGCTAGCGGTGTGAATGGGGGCATTATCATCCTGGAATATGCCATTCTAGCCTGAAAATAAAGTTTTTATCGTTCGGTGGACCTGATTACTCTACAAACTTCTCTACAAACTGCTATGTAATGTTGGCTTCCGAATACCAAGATATAGCGTCCCAGACCATAATAGAGCTGACACCATTTTGACAGTCGGGTGAAGATAATCTATATTGTATGCTTCAAAGGTTGTTCGTCAGACAAACACGCGTCCTGTGGTAGAGAAGAGAGTAAAAGTTGACTCGTCCGATCAAACGGCACGTTGCAGCCTTCCAACGTCCAGTTTTTATGGGCATTATACCATGTACGTCGTCTTTGAGTATTCGTGTTTGTTATTAGGGGTTTGGTAATAGCAATATACAGTTCTCGCCTTACTGTTTTGAATGCCATTGGGGTGTTTAAGTGCTGATCAAGTTCCGTAGACACTTTCTCGGTCGTTGTTTTTTCTGAACGTAACAATACATTTCAAGGCCCGGTGATCCCTATCCTTTCAACCACTATTATGCCTCGCCGATTCTGTTTTACCGTGCACTGTGTATGCGGTCATGTAACGTCGCTGTTTTGCTCACAGATGTTCCAAGCTAAACAGACACCAACAATTAGACGTCTTTGAAACTCCGTCTGGTCGGATATATTGTTCACTCACTACACTTGCACAACGTCTACAACGACACTGCTTCACTTTACTAGTACCTCACAATCGACACTACCTGCAACAAACAAGAGACGCTTGCTTTATGCAATGCCTAGGGTTACCCTTCACAGTGAAAATATGTCCCACTTTGGACAATTGCTTCCATTATTTTATCCAATATCTGTATTTCACGACCGCCAAAGCCGTTTGTATGACGGCCTCTAGCATTTTATATTTGCCAACCCGTCGCAGCTGTGTATTGTGCTGCTGCGAATTCGTGAGAATAAAATATTTAAGTATTATTTAAGTATTTTTCTTGAGCTGCCACTGTAGCCTAGTGGTCACGGGCATTGCTTCTCTGTCTTGAGACGTAGCGCACGGACGAGTTCGAGTCTCGCTGAAAACGCATGGGTGTATGTAATGTCATTTATTTATTGTACCAAGAATTCCCAAATTTCTAATCTATAACCTCAGTCTATTTTGGAAAATAGGAACAAAATTTGAAGAGGACAACCAAATTGATCTAATATTATTGGACTATGCGCATTTAGAGCAAAAGTAAATTAATTTTTGGAAGAATAGCTTTAACACAACTATGCAAGGAGACGTTATCATTCCTAGTTTTTATTTTTATTTATTTTTTACATTATAACAATGGTTAGTGTCGATGATACCTAAAGGAAAAAAACAACAAAAATCAAATTGAGTCCGACATAAAATACATACAGAAACAAAAAGTGACGATCGATGAAACAATTAAATATTTTAAAGCCAACGTTAATATAGCATTTGCAAAAGTTTAAAGAATCAAGTAATAAAGAATTACAGATGAGGAGGAATTTTTATAAATCCAATGTTTCAAAGACGCTGCGAATATACATTAACTCGGAGATGACCAGAGATTATTGCCGGATCGGAAGAAACAGTTATTGCCATGTTAAATTTTTTCATCCCTATAAGAATTAGTTGCCGAGCTCCGAAAAAAAACTGCACTAGATATGAATCGAACCCTCGACCACCAAATTAGAAACACGACGCCTAACCGGCTGGGCCATTCGCTGACTTGTGCAAACGTCAGTGGAGCATGCATAGAACATTTGGCATAAGGAGAAATCAAGAATAGAATACGGGTCGACTTTCCTTGCATTCCTTACACTTATTTTAAGCTATCGTAGCTCCGAGGGGTTCGGAGCTCGGCAGCTAATTCTTTGAGGAATATACATGAAAAATCCCCTCTTTAACGTGGCAATAACCGTTTCTTCCGATCCGGCAATAATCTCTGGTCGTTTCCGAGTAAGGTCTAACGTTCATACACGTTATAGTAATAGTTAAACCAAATATTTTTTTGAAAAATAAGAATCCAAAACGAAAGTACAACTAAAACTTATAAAATGAAGATAAAAATCTAAATACTCCTGTATCAATAAACATTGGTTGGTATCTAGAAATTTGTAAATCGTCTGGAAACCATCTGGAATTGTAGGAAAATACAATTTATATGTCAGTACTTGAATAATAGTAGAACTATAAAAAATTTTCAAACATTTTAATACATGTAAATGCAATTTTCTGCTCAATATCACATTTCACTTCCAAACAATGGAATCATTTTGTTTAATACACAATTCAATCTCTTATTTTAGAATGGAAGTATTTGAGTTTAGTTGTATTATCCAACAAAAAAGATGACAAAGGCAATATTATATGTGTGACCTATTGTAGGATATAATAACTAACACAGCTAAAAGGGCAACGTGACTCATAGTAGTAAAAGTAACAAAATACATGAATTCTATATTAAAAAATTAAATCATCTGCAACAGACAAAATTTACATCACGTTTTAAAAATTACTAAACATTCAACTTTATCATCTAGTATGAAAGGAGCCAATAAATTATTTTTGCGTCTCGTTTGCTGATCAAATGTCTTTAACAATAGGAAAAACAAAATTACTTTTATTTGATGTTAAATTGTTAAGAACTGAGTATACAATTTCGCCTTCAACTCTCTAAAAAACTTCAGTAGTTTATAGCTAGTTACGTCATGATTGCCGATATTAGACTTTTAGGTCCAAATTAATCAAAACAAAAATATAGAAATTGCATGACAAAGGCATTTATTTACCACACGGTAACCACGCGCCCGCAACAACTAAAATTACAATAAATTACTGAAAGAGTGCCGAACAAATGAATAAGTACACTTGAATTACCAGTTATTAATAAATTCAGAAACTACAGTGCGTGTACTATCCCACCCCTGATGTTGGGCCGTCGCTGTGGTCAACTAGTCAAGAGGGAACGATCCTCTGAATAGGCCTGCTGCGTGCGAGTTTCAGACTCGCTGAAAACTTCTATATAGAGTCGTAGGCTTATGATTTATGTTAGTGGGCACAATAGACCCTTTAAGTCCGCGGTGCTAATATTGCGAATGACAAAAGAAAGTTTTTTGTTATTTCGTTAAAAATGTAATGATTATAATTGACATTTAAATTTTATTTGTGTCTTATTTTATTCAAAATAATTTAAAGTACTTCTAATTAAAAACATTTTAAGAAAGTTAATTACAGTATTTAGAACCAAGTTGTAGCATATAAATTAAACAAATAACGTTACATATTTTTTGGCTTTCTATTTTCACAAAAAGTAATAAAAAAATTAGATACAAAATTGACTGTAAATAATCTTTTTAGAGAAAGATCCCTTTTAATACCAATAGTTAACATTAATATATTATTATTACAACCTAAATGATACTTCAATTAAAATATATTTACTAATTCTAATGTTGTGCACCTATTGTCTAATAAATTTTTGAGAACTTTGCGGACTTCACTTCCTCTTTTGCGGTTCTGACTCCAAGATCTCGTTGAATTATTTAATTCGACACAAACCACGGTGCATTAACCGTATTTCTTAAGATTTTTGATTTTTTAAGAATATCTAAATTTGAGCTTGACATCGTACACCCATATTCACTTCCAAATAACTTTATAGATGGGTAGCTTGCTTTTCAAGGAAAAACGAGACTCTCTCTCCATCAGCTATTATAGTTTGGTAAATTTTAACTCATTTGCGTGCGTTTGGTAAAAATGTTGATTCTGCACGTGATAAGCCTGTCTAAATTAATTCCAGGATTAAGGTAGTTGGATGTTATTCAGCTTTACTGGAAGGCAGTTACTCTTCACAGTGGGAATGCAATGAAGTTTTGTTTAATTGCTTTGATAAGTTACATCTTTAGTCATTATTCTAGAAGGTTAACATGAGCTTGTCAATTTCCAGACACAGTCGCCGAATTTTCTTGTGAAGTCAAAGTTGTAGTATCATTAATATGTAGTTATTAATGTACAAGGGGTTGGCGCCAAAAGATATTTTTGGAGTCTTAGGCTGATAATTTTTTACCTGCTTTCCCTCAAATTTTTGCAAGGTCGGAGCATATAAATTTTTAATTGGATCGGCTTTTTCTCTGGATCGGAAACGTTGAACAATTTAACTTAGCGCATAAGAAATACGTGATACGTAAAGTTGAACCAATACAAAGCTTATGCGCTCGTTCGTAATGCACCCCCGTAATTGTTACGTTTTACATTCAAACGTAAGTTGAAATCGGTCCAATTTTACGTATTTCTTACATTTACTTGCAGTAATTTTTAATTTTTCCCTAAATTAATGTTGGCAGCAGTAACAGAATGTTTGTTTTAATTCTGAGATTGCATAACCTAACTTTAGTATTGTAGACATTTTGGCTTCGTTTTTACAACGGATGGGGAGCTATTAATAAAGTTTTTTATTGGGGGTGGCGCGCTTACGGGCACTGCAGCCTCAAGGGCTTATTGTGGCCACTAACATTCACTTATTCTAGCACATTCACACACACCCTTGGGTTGAGCGAGACTCGAACTCGCGCGCGCAAGCTAGAGGACAGAGGTAACTGCTTGAACCATCTGAGCCACCGCGTCCCCTATTATTTAAGTTAGTAAATATGTATCTGTTCTTACGCCATAAAAAGGATAACAGGTACAAAGGCAACATAATTATGCAAAATGCCTGGAAGGATATTGCTGCCGCTACTTTGATGTTACATAAGACTTACGTGTATTATACGTATTTCTTATGGGTGGCTTATGTTTATGTCCATTATAAATGGGCGCTTACCTCCACTTGGCGAAAACAAATCAAATGACCGTAGCATACACACTTTTGCGTACAGCAATGCAGCGGCCCGTACGTGCTTACAAATACACACGGACCTCGTGTAAATTAAGCGCTCAGAGCGCGGGATACTAAATTTCATGTCAACCGTCTTTGTTTACTTTACGTTTAAATGTACAAGTTGTTTTTGTTTACTATGCACATAAAGCAAGGGCGTAGGGCACGTCACGTTTCTTTGTTTACTTTCTGTTCAAATGTATAGATAGAAGATAGCTTAGTGTGGTTGATCTTTCTGGTGTGTATAAAGTGTAGACAGATCTGAGGGAGCTTCTTCATACTTCACCTAAAAATTTCTGCCTATTAAATATGACTTCGAAGTGGAATACGTGTACTAAAGCTTCTGCTCAATCTTCAAACGCAGGCCCGCGTGCAAAACTATAAAAATCCTGAGAAACTCCAAGAAAGATGGCTGAACAATTTTTTCTCAAATATTTGTTTAATTTCTTCTATAACCCTTGTATGTTTTCAACTGTAGAATGTTCTCCTGGAATACAAACCAGTTATCAGCTATTGCTTGAGATTATTCAAAATGTTTTAGTCGCTTAACTAGGAGCTTCTAAAGAGATCTTCTACAAGTTTCTCCTCTTTATATATCATCATTATCTGCGCCACTTTCTACTGACCTGTAAAATACGCCACTCTTAAAACAGCATCACATATGGCTGTGATTAGTTTTAGTCCCTTCAACGAGAGTTCTTTCAAGATCGCTCATGTAATAATAATATCAGTTTCTAGAAGTTTCTGAGGATTTAGACTGTGCATTATCAGTTCTACCTCACTAATCTTGATTTCCTCAACAAGCAGACATTTGGTATGGTATCTAATTGGATTTTTGTTTCTTCAGTGGGCGTTAGTTCCGATGGTAGTGATTGATATACGTTAGCTAGATGTAAAGCAAAAATTTGGGTTTTTTCTTTGGCATCTTTGACCCAACTATCTTTACCGTTTCTGATCAGATATAAAGGGCGTGTAAGAATTTAATATAAGAAAAAATATTTTATTTGTTTATTAGTTGGAAAAGTAATAACATTATCTTAAAGAGTAAACATTGTCATTAAATGTAAAATAGGATATTTGATAAATTCTCCACAGTTCATTTGACAATTTCAAATTCTTGTGACAAAATTTTCGAACACTTTTTCGCATAACTGTAGCTCAACTTTGTCGACAAATCTTTAAATGTGTGCTTTTAATTCAGGAATCGTTTTCATTTGGTCTTTACGAATTTTCAGAGAAAAAATTGCACCGTTTGAGATCGCTAGATCTTGGTGGTCAGTTCACTTTGCTATTTTGGAAGATAAGTCGCCCAATAAATTTTCGCTTTAACAATTGGATCGGACGTGTCGTATGACAGGTGGCGCCATCGTACTGGAACCACAGTGTAAATGGGGCCACCAAAAATCCACTATCGTCTCATAATTGATAGTCACTACATTTCCGGCCTCATTTTAAAAAAATAACTATTCAATCACTTCATTAGCACAAAATCCACGCCAAACTGTAACTCTTTGAGTATGAATAGGTCGTTCTTGAATAATCTGAGAATTTTTCTATGTCCCAAATGCAACATACACACTAGGTGGATGTGCGCCGCTACGCTAAAGATAATTTTCTTAGCAAAACTGCCGTCAACTTCTTGATTCTCTAGCACCCAATCGGTAAATACCCGGAATTTTAAATTGTTTTGTGAATCTTCAATGGGTGTAGAGGCAGATCTTTTGTTACAAACCACTGAATGGTGCTTTTTAAATTGTTCAGTTGCAGTGACTGACAGCGCACTGGAGTATCTGGATTGCTCCCTTGTACTATCGTTCGTAGCGGCAACAATTTTGAGCTGAACGACTGGTAAGAACTGAGCCTGTTTTTTTTTGTTGTTGTCTGAAACCAAACCTGCTTGTGCAGGTTTTTTAATTAGTCTTTTCACAGTTGTTTCATTTGATAGATTTCTTTTTCCGAAAATGTCACGTCATTTACGCATAGCCTTGGTGAAACATTCTCCGTACTTGTAATGAATTTCAACAATCGCACTCGCTCCTCTGTCGAGTAATGCTCCATACTAACTAATCGTAATATGTTTACTAAAAATATCATCAAGCAAGACGGTGGCGACTTTGCAGGAAGAAAGAGAGCATAATTTAAATCCCACATTTCTTTTGGGGCGTCCTATATGATAGTTTGAGAATGTTTTAGTTACTTAATAACCTTCTATAAAGAGTAACCGATGGCTTCTGCGAGGGAAAGTGTGTTTCTATTGCTTTGTTGTTCGTACCTTGAAACATGCATTTTAGGTCTTTCGCTACCCTATTTATACCTGGTGTTAGTTATATGCACCGCCAGAGTGGTTCAGTGGTTGAGGCGCGGGTTAGGATACGGACGGTGTTATTTGATGCTTGGCAGGTAGCCTACTCAGTCGCTAAAAGTAATCGAGTACCCGCATTCACTTCGAACAAGGGGTAACAATGGCGGTCGTCTGAATCACGCTGCTTGCCACATCGCCCTGCACCAGAAATGATACGCGACAATCGGGCACAATGAGCGATCATATGAGAACCTTCACCTCTGAGTTTGTAGTCCGTGCTCCCACGCGGAACGTTAGAGCCGTACTATTATTACATTATTATTTAGTTATATTCTTTTGAGCTTTTCTTTTTCAGCAGTTTCTTTTTTAACAGTCATTCCCAATACGCCTTCCTTGATATTGAAAATATAGATTTGATGAAACTAACACAACCGTATGATCAGATGAGAAATTAAGTCGTGAAGTAGTTTAGTGCAGTTCCCTTTGTGTTGTAAAATTCAAGTATATCTGATATTTTACGTTTGTGGACCAAGAAGTTGGTTGTCTTATGGATACATAACCATAGTTCTGATTTATAGGTTTTAACAGCTATCTTTCTTTAGTCGCCACCAGCAGTAAAGCAATTCGCTAATGTTTGGAAGAAATGATCTTATCTTATTCGATATTGAGGAGGGCAGTAGACATTTGTAATTGTAACTGAATGAAGCTAATTTGCAACCATAACGCTTGTTGCTTGTATATGTCCATGGTAACATTTATCTATTTAATGTCTGATAGAACCTTTAATTATAAGGGTAATGCCTCTATAGGCTGTTCCATCAGAATATTGTGTGTTATGGGTATGCGTAAATAACTTGATAATTAAGTGGATTTCAGAAATTTTAAATACCTGGTTCGTGTGTATTAATAAATGTCTGCAACTCTTGTCTGTGATTAGCCATTGGCATTCTAATGTGCCATCTAGACCGCCTTAGCCATTATTAAAGCTTAGTGACTATGGCTGTTAATATATTTTCAGGTAGTTTAAGCATTATTTTCTTTAATTTGGCGAAAATGGATGTTGTATATTGTACACGTACTGTGTCTATTATGGATTGCGATGGAGCTTGCCCTATATTAGCTTTTTGTGTGGAATTTATTATACAGTTTACTTGAGTTCTACCTTCTTTAGTCCGCAGTGGCAGGAATTTGCGGTTCCGTATTTCTCGTTAGACCTTATACCCCTTATAATTCGCTGCAATAGCTTCTCTGAAAAGTGTGTGTTTGGCTAGGACATTTTTGAATTTAGCGCATTTTTTTAATGAGTACTTTTGTATCTACCTTAGTTGTCTTACACAATATATTTTGGTACGTTCATACTTTTGTAGCAGTTAACGAAATATTTCGGGGATAAAAGCGCCTATATTTCAGCACGTGTGATGGTCTCTTTTAACTCTGGTATCTTAGCAGGTTTGTCGACATAAATCCTTTTCTTCAAATAGCCCCAGAGAAAAAATTTAATAGGGTTAGATTTCAAGACCACTGTAGCCAATTTGTGTCTCCCCTCTGCGAGATACCACATCCAGGAAGTTTTATTTGAAGTAAAGTGGATATTTCACTTGATGTCTGATATGTGGCTCTATTTTGTTGAAACCACGTCTTTCAAGTTCAAATCATTTCGTCCTCAAAAAAATACGATCCAATGATTCCTCCAGCCTACAATACACCCTAAACAGTGCATTTTTGTGGATAAATTGGTGTTTCGAAAATATCACTTGGATTTTCACTGCCTAAGATGCGACAGTTTGGACAATTTACAATGCCTTCTTCTTCTTTTCCTTCTCCCTTGTGCCCTAAAGCGTCGGGTCCTCTAGCCACTTCCGGAAGCACTCCCGGTTGGCTGCCATTCTTTTTACTTCTCTTAGGTGTTTTCCTCTCTGTTCTACCCTCTTTTCTAAGCTCTGTTCCCATGTTTCTTGTGGCCTTCCTCTGCTTCTTGTTCCCTCTGGCTTTGCTTCTAGAATTCTTCTGGGGTCTCTATTTCTTGACATCCTCACTATGTGCCCATACCACTGTAATTGTCTCTTCTCTACCTCTTGTATTAGCGGTTGCTGACCTACTTCTTCTCTGGTTATTGTATTTCGTATGCGATCTCTTTTTGTTCTACCTACTAGTCTTCTTAGATATTTCATTTCACTCGCCGTAATTTTGCTTCTGGTTTTATCTTGTATTGTCCAGCTCTCTGCCCCATACGTTAATACTGGTGTGTATATGCTTTTGTATACCCTAAGCTTTGTTTGCATGCTTACTTCTTTTTTCGCTATTATTGATTTGTTATTCGCATAATATACTTTGCTTGCTTTATCTCTTCTATTCAGAATCTCCTGTTCTATCGTGCCAGTTTTATTTATTATCGTTCCTAAATATTCATAGTTATTGACCCATTCTAGTTCTTCCCCATTGCATATTATTCTTGTGTTTTCGTTTGTATCATTTTTCTCGATTTTCATAATTTTAGTCTTGTTTATGTTTATTTTCATACCTCTTCTTTCTATCGCTCTATTCCATTTGTTTATTGCTAGTTGTAGTTTTCTAGTTGAGTCTGCTAGAAGCACGATGTCGTCTGCATATATGAGGCATTGTATATATATATGGGCTCTAAATTCCAATTTCCTACCTTCACATTGAATCTTGGTTCTTTTGCTTCCTGAATAATCTGATTTATTACTATTAGGAACAGTAGGGGGCTCAGTGAGTCTCCTTGTTTGATCCCCTTTTCCATTTCAAAGCTTTGAGATTCTTTCCCTTTAATTCGCACTCTTCCTTTTGCATTAACGTATACTCTTTTTCTGGCCTGTTGTAGTGGGTATGATACATTTGGTTCTGCTAGCGCATTCCATATTGTTTGTTTGGGTACTATGTCAAATGCTGATTTTATATCTATGAATGCTAGATACAAAGGGTTTCCCCTTTCTAATCTCTTTTCTGTAACTGTTCTTAGTACAAAGATATGATCTTGTGTTTGCCTCTGTGGCTTGTAAGCTGCTTGTTCTTCACATAGTTTTTCTTCAACTTCTTCTCGTAATCTTCTTTCTAGTATTCTTGAATATATCTTCTGTACTATTGAAGAAAGGCATATTGCCCTGTAGTTGCCGCAATCGTTTGTATCTCCCTTCTTGTGTATAGGTACCACTATGTTTTCTTCCCAGTCATCTGGTATTTTTCCCCTTTCCAGGCTAGTTGACATATCTCTTTTATCCACTTTAATATTCTATCTCCCCCATTCTTTATTATTTCTGAAGTTATGCCATCTCTACCTCCTGCTTTTCCTTGTTTAATATGTTTTACGGCTTCTATCACCTCTTCTATTTCTATGTCTATTTCTTCTTCTTCTTCCTGAACTGTTCCTCTTCTCTCTCTGCCCCGGATATTATCACCTTTTTTAAATATGTTGTTGTAATACTCTCTCTCCATGCCTCCAAGATTCTTCCTTCTTCTGTTTCTACTATGCCTTTGTTGTTCCTTATACTCCATACTTGCTTTCCATATTTCCCTCTTAGCCCTCTGATTACTTTCCAAAACTGTCTTCCGTTATCTTCGTTGAATTTCGTCTCTAGTTCTTTTCCGAATTCCTCCCAAGTTTCTTGTTTTGCTCTATGTACCGCTTCTTTGGCTTCATTTCTTTTATTTATATAGTGTTGTTTATCGCAATCTTTCTTACTTTGTATATACCTTTTCCAAGCTTTCTTTTTGATCTTTACTTTATCTTTTACTTCTTCGTTCCACCACCGGGTTCTTTTTTGATCTCCCTTTACTGTTACCTTTCCGCAGGTCTTTACTGCCTGTTCCACTATTCTGTTTTAGTATTGTCCACTTCTTTTCCATGGGCCATTGGTTTCCTTCTTCTGCTTCTTTCGCTTCCCATCCTTCTAAGGTGTCTTCTAATCTGTTTTTGAATTGTTTTGCTTTTTCTGGTTTTCTTAATACTGATATTTTTATTTTCTGATATTCTCTTTGTTTCCTGGGTTCCCTGCTATAAAATCTGGTGTCTGTTATTAGCAGTCTGTGGTCTGTATGCAGTTCGGCCCCCCTTATTACTTTTACATCTGTTATGGCATATTTCGCTTCTCTGTTGTATGTTATATAGTCGTTAATGCTTTTCGCTTCTCTTCCTACTGCCTCAAAAGTAATTTTGTGTATTATCTTATGGTTAAAGTGGCTGTTTCCGATTAACATTTGATTGGTAACACAAAAGTCTATCATTCTTCTTCCGTTATTATTTATGGTAGATTCTCCTCCATATTTACCTATCGTGCCATATTCTATATCTTGTCTATTTCCTATTCTGGCATTTCAGTCTCCATTTATTAATATGTGTCTGCTTCTTTCTCTCCCTTTATCTATTTGTACTTGGAGTTCTTCGTAGAATGTCTCTTTCTCTTCTTCTGTGGAGTTTTCTGTGGGGGCGTAGATCTGTATTATGGTTATTTCTTCTTGCAGTTTTACGTCTACCTATAATATCCTTGCATTTACCGCTTCCCATTGTTTTACTTGTTGGGCCATCTGTGTAGTTAGGATTATTCCTACGCCCTCTTTAGCTCGTCCTGCTGATCATGAGTATATAAGCTGGTAACCTTGATCTAATAGTTCTCTTCCGTTTCCTTTCTTCTTTATTTCACTTATACCTAGCATCTCCATATTATATTTGGCCATTTCTTCTATTATTTCTACTTCCTTTCCGTTTATACCGTTTCCATTCCACGTTCCAATTCTTATCCGTGATTCACGCCGAGTCCGTTTCCCAGTTTTCCGTCCATTTCCGAGGCGATTGTTTGTTCTCTGAATCTGTTTGATTAGCCCAGCCACAAGGGCCCCGTTACCTCGGGACAACTGGTATCAGGTTATACCCCCCGATGCTGGGTCGCCAGAGCCTCGTCTGTTATCTAACAGGGAGTACCACGTGTAGGTGAGGTTGGCATTTGGGTGTCTAGATGTTGGCGCCACCCCTTACCCCCAAATTTATTTTTTACAATGCCATTTAAAGAAAAATGAGCTTTATTGATCAATAGTCTGTTTTCATGATAAACTTGACTGACATTGATACGCTGCTGTATACAGTATCATTACAACTTCGTTATGTGTTTAAATACAAACTGTACAAATGCAACTTCCAACGTTCACAGAATGCAAATGTGGTGCAATTCTAATCCTAAAGTTTAATTTGGATCATCCTATATAAACTATTCAAATTCAGACGCTAAGAAGCTATAAATCAACCTGACCTCCTTATCCGCGTGGGTTATTATCTTTATAATGGAGAATTTCAGAACATTACTGGTGTTGTGATGTTTTGCAATAACATTTTCCTCAACTATGCCGCATACGCAATAGTCAAAAATACTACAGTCGATGATAAAAGGGGAGATACATGTAGGGATAGTAGTAATAGTACGAGTTATTTTAAAGCTACATCTAGGTCTTCCTTGCCTTATGGACCAAAGCTTATATTTTCTATTCAAGACTTTACACCTGTCTCTAGTACATTGATGTAGTTATTGAGGGTCATCTTTAGAACACTATCAAAAAAATGGGTCGATAACCTCCTCTCTTGCGATCACTTGCTGTGTATTTTTTACTATTTTCAACGAACTTAAAAAGTTCGTTACTGAATTCTATATGTCTGTCGGTCTGTCTGTCGCTGTCTCAAAATTATGGATTTTTTAAAATTTTAAAATGGATTCTTATAGGAAATTTTACGCTGATTTCAAAATCGAAATCACAAAGTTTCTATCTCGAATGGTTTTCGAGATATTCGACTTCGAATTTCGGGAAAATTTCGACATTGCAATTTTATGAGTAATTCTTAAAGAAAATTTTACGCTTATTTCAATAATGAAATCGAAAAAATTCTATGTCGAATAGTTTTCGATATATTCGACTTCGAATTTCGGGAAAATTTTCGACATTACAATTTTAAATGTGATTCTTATAGGAAATTTTATGCTGAATTCGAAAATGAAGAAAAAATTCTATGTCGAATAATTTTCCAGATATTCGATTTCGAATTTTCCCGAAATTCGAAATCGAAATCGAAAGGTTTTTTTAAGTTCGTTCTGGGATTGCTTACAGAGCAATCTCTTCGCCGGCCCCATGTTTTTAGTCATTTTTTTGTAAACTAAACAGCATAAGGGTTTCCAATGTTACATCACGAAACGATTTTAGTATTTCCGCGGAGATTCCTTATTGAATGATCTATAATAGGAAATTACGCATACGTTGTAATCAGTGAGTTGACTGCTCTTAATACTTCCTAAAAATCTAGAGTTATCTCGACAACGCTGTATAAAGAATTATGTTATTATTTTTCACATTCTCAATCGTTTTATGTATATATAAAAAGACTAATAACTGCGGGATAGTAAGAATGCCAAAAATTGGGGTATTATACCAGATCGCTTAGTCAATTAAATGACTTTAGTCCTATTTATCAGTAGGCATTTTTGTTACTATAAATTTACTAATTAACGATTATGATTAGATTCAGCTGCTCGAGAAGCTAATTAATGGTGCACTCGATTGTGCGCTTTCAATTAACTTTATTTTAATATGGATAAATGAGCTATTTTATATTAAACAATAAATCAAGTTTAAATCACAAGCTCAAGATATTAAACAATTAAATCAAGTCAAGGGGATTATAATAGTTAATTCATTAGATCCACAATTTCGTGTGAATGGCGATTATCCCGTCGGAAACTCCGGTTCCTTCAGTTACAGAAACGATTACTATGTTCGAGACTCCAATCGTTAGCTCGGATAGCAGAACCGCGCCGATGCGTTGTCTCGATATCGGAAACATCTCACGCCTAGCACTTTTTGATCTAATTTAGGAGAGATGATGTCCATGTGAATCTTACAAAAGCGCCTTGATTGGATCGTTCCGGAGAGGTTATTGCCGAAACGCTCGCTTAACACCAGCCTTGATGCTCTTATATCCCGATTAAATTGCTTTGACGGGAAAATAAAGCACTTTCTAGCCGCGATAACGAACCTGCGTAGGAGTCCGCATGTGTGCGGTGCAGCCCGTACCGTATCAAACTCGTAAATATTGTGTAACAGGTGATATAGTGGAATTCCTACATTATATTGGGTTTTTGACTTCGCGCCGCGCGTTTATCATCTGAACATGTGCGCATTTGTAACTCGTGTTACGCGCCGCTCTGCATCGAGCCGCATTTAACGCTCGGGGAACACTTCTGCGTCGTTTCTGCCTCAGAGGAGATAATTATTACGGATATTAATTTTACCGCCCGCTTTCCGGCAGAAGCGGCTGCGGGATGGCCCAGAGATGCATGCAGCTGATATAGATCGCATTTGGACTTCTGAATTTAGTGATTTTTAAATGATAATAGAAGTTTAATCGCATCCGGTAAAACTGACTACCAGGTATACCGGAAAGTCTACCGATTTTTTCCATTAGGTGTCGCTAGGCTTAATATACAATATTATGATTTGACACGTGTTCATTTTATTCTACAGACATCAAGCTTCAACGTCGTAGGTTATATTTTGTGAAAGTATCACCGTCATATATTTATACCTCTTCAAAAATGTCAAGTTATGTGCCTGAAAACGTGCATTTGCGGCATGCATTACTTTTTTTATTTGATCAAAAGAAAAAAGCCGCTGAAAGTCGTTTGCTAGTTGAAACATACGGCTAACACGCTCCAACCATAAAAAACATGTGAGGCGTGATTTCGACAATTCAAAAGTGGTGTTTTCGATGTGCAAGACAAAGAACCTTCTGGCAGATCGAAAAACTTTGAAGATGCGAAACTGCAGGAATTATTGGATTAAGACCCAACACAAACTCAAAAACAATTGGCAGAAGCGTTAAATGTGGCCCAAGAAACTATTAGCGACCGATTACGATCGATGGGAAAAATCCAAAAGATGGGAAGATGGGTGCCACATAAATTGAATGACAGACAAATGGAAAATCGAAAAATCGTCTATGAAATGCTGCTTCAAAGGTTTGATCGAAAGTCATTTCTGCACCGAATAGTGACGGGTGACGTAAAAAATTATGGTTATCACTTGGAGAAGCTTTGGCAGGAAAACGATGCTCTGTGTTTGGTGGGACCAGAGTGGCGTGGTGTCTTATGAACTGTTGAAACCTGATGAAAGTTAATAGTGATCGCTACCGACAACAAATGATCAACGTGAACCATACATTGATCGAAAAACGTCCAGAATGGGCCCGAAGACACGGTAAAGTGATTTTACAGCACGATAACGCGCCGCCGCATACAGCAAAACCGGTCAAGGAAGCATTGAAAGCGCTTGGGTAGGAAATATTATGTGCCTCAATAATGATTCGCTACTTTATTATAGTTGCAAATAAATCAGTCGAGAAACAATTACAACGCTTCGGGCGAAATTTGCAAACTTTATAACTATGTGATTGAATGATCATTACAAATGTAGTCATTTTCACTACTGAATGTTGATACCATTTAGAAGATTGTGTTAACAATGTGGTTAGACCAAATATATTACTGTATAGGATGCAATTTGTGGTGGGCCTTTTTAAAAGAAATTATGATTATTAAAAAAATAGCAGATATTCAATTAATGAATGCTGAAAGGTCTCTCTGAGTCATCAATCAATTGACTGGTTTGTTATAGACTTCCAGCACCATTTATGATTTGCTGTATGTACTTCACCTTAGTTTTCTCTTACGCTTATCTCGTTATTCTTCCCTCTAGTATAATTTTTAACAGGCTGTTGTGTCGTAGTGTTTGTCCTACTAACTAAGCCATACCTTCTTTATGTTATTGTCATAACCCTGTCCATCTATTTTACTTTCATTATTCTTCAGAAATATTTCTAGAACTTATACTCTTCGCTTATCATATGTTCCAATTGTCCAGCTCTTGGAACCATGCAATTCAGTACTCTTTAGTACGTTTTTAGTCAATGTAATCTCCGTTATAGTGAGATATTGTTCCACACAAGCAGGTATTTTATCTTATAGAAGGCTCTTTTGCCAGTTGAGTCCAATTACTTATTTCTTTCTTGCATTTTCCATCTGCTGTTATAGTGCTGACTAAACAACAGAATTTCTTAACTTTCTTTATTCTTCCATTTTTTACCTTTATTTTTGTTTGCTCCTATGCTTTCCACAAAACATTATTTTCATTTCTGCTTTATTTATCTTCATATTAGATCTTTGCTGCATCTCGTTTAGAGCTTCTTCTGATTTTTCTTCAATTTCTGTTACACAGACAATATCAACTACATGGCGCAGTATCTCGATTTTTTATTTTGTACATGGGCTGCACGATATCTATTCCGAATTGGCAACCCTGCGTATGATCTGACGTTTGCATCATACAGTTTGACATTTTGGCGGCATACGTACTCGGAACGTTTTGTTATACGGACACTATTGTTTTGTTGTCGTTAAGTTGAAACTTTTCTCTCGGCCAAAAAATAGAATTAACTCGTGAACATTTTCGTGCGATGAATTTTTAAGACATTCGACGTTGATTATCTCAACAACAGTGCGCCGATCAACTCACTTCGATTTTTTGTGATGAGCCATATACAAAGCCACTATATATAGTTGGTTTAATGAATTTAATCGTGGTCGTAGTTTGCCGGCGGATTAATTTAAAAAAGCCGTCTAAAATTGGCTGTGGTGCTAGCAAAATCGATACTGTGCGTGATTTGATAAAGCAAGATCGTCATGTGACTTATCGTGAAATTTGACATCCTTAGGCATTACTATGATTAGTATACATTTGATATTGCATGAATATTTCACCTTGAGAAAGCTGTACACGCGTTGGACCCCGCAAGTTAACAATCGCTCAAAAAAAAAACTCATGTCGTTTGGTTGAAAAAAATGCTCTAGAAATACGACCGCCATGCTTCAAAAACCGTTTACAACATCGTCACAGTGACGAATCTTGGATTTATGCGTATAATCCCGAAAGTACACAGCAGTCGATTGTATGGGTTTTCAAAGATGAGCCAAATCCAACAGAAATCGTTCACCCGAAGCACTTGGAAGCAAATGGTTGCAACCGTAGTTTTAGTAAATCGTAAAGCAGTTAATTCTGAACGGTACACAATCATTTGCTTGCGAGAGGTCTTCGGATAAATAAGAAAAACCAACGCGCGACGGCGGCTCATTCTCCGCCATGACAATGCGAGCTCTGGCTTTTTGAGCACTCAAAACGTCGAATTGATAGATCATCCGCTGTATAGTCCTGATTTGGTACCTAACAAATTGCGTGTATAACGATTTTCGACGGCGGAAGAGGGGGTTGATGCGTTCCAAACCCATGTTTCGCTATGGAAAAAAGGCTACGAAAATTGGTTCTATCGTATGCAACAATGTTTTAACCGTCAGGAAAAAATTGTTGAAAACCATTAAAAAAGTTTCCAACTTTAAACATTTGTTAGATTTTCGTAATAGATATCATGCAGCCCACGTATTACTTTGTTAAGAGCATTTTCTACGTATATATTAAATAAGAGTAATGATAGGGCATATCCTAGTTCCACGAATTGTAAATTATTCTTATATCAATGTATTTTATTCCAATCGATTTGAGAGTCCTAAATAGCTTATGCGAGTCCACATTATCAAAAGTCTTTTCATTATTTATGAATGAAATATAAATTTGTTTGTCTTTTGGAATTATTTTCGCTGTGATTAGTCGCAAAGCTAAAATAAACCACCCTTTGGTTCCTCAATGTTTTCTAAAACCAAACTGATCGTTTTTAGGTTTTCTTCTATTATTTTCTATTCGACTGTGTATTATACGTGTAAGCATCTTTAATGCGCGTGATGTTACGTTAACACTTCAGTGTTAAACATTCGTTATTTTTTGTATTATTATCATAATGGCATTTCTTCTGTTTATAAATTTTACTAATTGATCTAAGGAGAAGTCACTCAAAAAAGGCACTTAATAATATTTGCTGATAATTGATCTATTCCGGAACTTTTCCATTTCTTAAATTCTAGGGGTTGCCCGCCAAAAGGTATTTTTGGCGTACTAGTCTAGAAATTTCTCATCAGCCTTCTCTTAAATTTTTACAAAATGAGAACATATAAATATTTAGCTGGATCGGCTTTCTCCCTGGATCTGTAACGTGGAACATTTGTGTTCGGCAATGCAGCGAACCGATAGCCGCGACCGTTCGGTTATTCAGCAAAAAGCGAGAACGGCCCGATGTGCGTGCACGAACGCACGGACCTCTTATGTAAATTAAGCTCAGAGCGTGGCCGCCAAATTTCATATCAGGCGTCTTTATTTACTTTCCGTTCAAATGTATAGCCGGTCTTTGTTTACTATGCATAGATCTCCTCGTGTAAATTAAGAGCCAAGGACCACGCCGCATTTTTTTGTTTCTTGTTCATTTAGTGCGAGATTTTACGTTTGTTGAGGAAGTATTTTATGGCTTTATAGGCTTCTTCTGCGTTGTTACTTTCCATGTCTCTATTGTTTTCTTTGAACTTGTTTTCAGTAATCTGATCTTTAGCTTCTACTAATTTAACATTTTGTTTTTTCCTGTTTTTACTCATTGTGTGAATTTTTACTTTCCTTGTCCTATAATAAGGAAAGTAACGTAATCGGCGGAAATTTGACCTACCCAGTTTTTTGCATATCTGGACGAATTATAGCCTCAGGACACCAAAAAAGTTCTGTTATCACTAGATAAACATGAATTTAAAGTAAAAGTTGGCAAAATAGGAACTCGAAAAAAAATTGAAGCCCAGGATTTTTGCCAGAATTACCCACATAATAGGATAAGGAAAGTTGTGTGATGTTCACACCAGATTTTTATACTTTCAATGTACTTCATGATTTTTATTTTATTTTAGTTTTGGGCAAATCGCTATATTTTCAGCCTATATTGTAGTTTGTTTTAAGCTGTTTAATATACTTTTATGGTTTCCTTTTGTTGGTATAATTTTTTTACTACTTCTTCCAATATTTGTTTTACTTTGTCTTTTGACTTTGCAGTATTCGAATCAGCTATTTTTATTCCTTATTTTTTATTTTCATCATGACCCAATTTAATAAATATTTATGTCTGCACCTGGATATCTTTTACGGTCCCTGGTTTGATTTCTAAGCTTTTGTTTTATTATAACACAATCACTTTGATATCGTAACTTCTATATGTCCTCTTATTGTGACCATGTGTATTATTATATGTGTATCAGGCCAGAAGTTACTCTGCTGTGACCATCTGTGTTCACTAATGACTAGAATTTCTATTTTCAATCTGGTCATTTTCAATTTTAGATTTTCAAATTGTCCAATTTTAAAAAATGTTTTTACACACCATGTTTTGATGGTTGTGGCATTCTTTGACCTAAATCTATTAAGTTGGGAAGATTCCATCATATTTGCCCCATTTACTTGGGAAATACTTTTGTTTTCTTTATCCGATGGGTTTCCTTTATCTTCCGTATGTTGTCTATTTATATTTCTTCTAAACTAATATTTGTTAGTACATGGAAGCATGAAATGTAATTATACCACAAATACAGCATTGTTTGCTTAAAATAGTGAATACTAACTTAAAGCAGGTTGACATTTGAATAACAGAGTCTAGAAGTTTCGCTCACTATATCCGCAAACGGGATGGCATCTTGGATTAACTAGAAAAACATATCTTTCCCAAATTATTTCAAAGTAGTTTTGTATGGCCTCTATTCGTCTCAAGATCAATGCAATGGATGTCTTTTCTTGAGGGGCTACCAAGGATCTAGAAACCAAAATCACTTTTATAATCCTCACATAATTTAAAATTTATTGCCTGTAGCAGCATATTTAAACATACTCTAATATTTCTTTTATTTAATATTGGTTTGTGTATGAATTAGTATCGCTTTATTAACTATGAGTAATGAATATCTATTATTCTAAAAAAACACTTAACACAAATAAAAGCGGAGATCCGCGAAAATTCCAATGAAGTACCGTAAAATTGGGAGTTTCGTATAAGATTGATAAAAAGTATATGTCAACGACATTTTAAAAAATAATAGAATAACCTTACACAAAAATCAGTATCTAAATATTTGAATAGGCAACTTGACCAAAGAAAAAACTTGCAGTATCGGCATCTTGGATGATAAATTGTATTTTACCTTTAATTGTAGTGAAATGGTAGTCAAACGAGTGCTGAAATAGATGGTGAAGTGACTTTAAATAAAACAAATTTACTATTTTTAGCTGTATACTTTTCTCTTTTTCTACTTAATGTTGTTCAATTTTAATGAATTTATGTTAAAAGATTTTACTTTTTGTTTGCAATAGGAGAAGATTAATTTACAATAATCATATCATATTTATATTTAATTCTCAGTCACTAAGAATTTGCGACCTACTTATTAAGCTTTCTCATTTGACAGATTATATGTTCCCATGAAGAGCTCCATAATGTGTAGGCGCAAATGAACGTAGCAATATAAAGGTCTAATAAAACTAGCTATCTATTAACGCTAACGGCTCAAAAAATAAATAAATCGTCGGATGAGGAAGATTGCAGCTTTATGTCTCTTCTATTACAAAACTTTTTTTATAGAACATGGAAAGCGTTTAGGAAGAGCAATTAATCATTTGTGCTTTGATTTTGTTTGATAAAAATTTGCAATTTGCAATAATTTTAAACTACATTGCCAATATCGCGCTTTTTACGTACTAGTGGTTAATTTTTATTTTGTGTTTTATTTTGTGTTAACTGCTAATTAGAAAGAAAAGAAGAAATTTTGGTTATTAGTTTTTGATTTCTTTGGAACCTTATATAAATTTATATATTTAATGCCATATTTTTTACACATTGTGAAGTTTAAAAACATTTTTTATGTTTACAGTTACGTAACACTATTAGTAACAAATTACGTCTTACTTAACGTTTTCAGAATTAGAAGTATATAATTTATACAGTGCTAAAATGTCTTCCTTCTCCGAGACAGGCTTTTTAGAAAAGAAAGTTTCTGTAGCTCACGTTAATTTATTTTAGAAATTGATTTTAAAGGCACATTTTTTTAGAAACAATGTATTTGATTATATTCTGCTACATTGTTGGTGACTGTAAATTTCTCATTCCTTTGGGGCTTTCTATTTTTACATCTTGTGTGTTTGCTAGTTTATTCCTTCAATAAAACGGGCATAGAAAACGTCATAAACACATATATAACATAATTGCTCGTATTTAACAGATGTAATCACGCATTGTTGCATAAGTGCCTTTGCTGAGCTCTGAATTTCGCGCTTACTATCACTTCCGTTTCGTAAAAGCTAAAATTTGATATTTCCATTTCATGTCTTGGTTTATTTTGTAAAATGATAGGAAACTCTAAAGCTTGAACGACACCAACATTTGCCGTACCGAAATGCCGCTTTTATAAAGATCTGTAGATGTGGTGCACTTTCAATCACATTCACAGCTTACGAGACATCTGTTAAAACTCACACGAACTTCCCGGGCAGCCCAAGTACACTTTTTGTTTGCCGTTTGGTTGAAGGTATATTAATTTGGTAGATTTTATCGCATATGCGCACAATAATTCATTTAATACATCAAAACTTCTCAATTTCCCAAGATCTTGCACGGATTCATTTATCTTCCTTTCAGGCTGCAAAAGCAGCAACCGTGTAACTTATCCCTTTTGGGTAATAATCTATTCCGGCTAAAAATTCTGAATTTTATTAACATTGATTAATGGTACACCTTCCTGGCTGCTTACGCGAATGACATTCCGCGCGAAAATCCAGCAGGTCGTTAATAACTGTTTCAATTACGGGCCTAAGTAATCCAAAAGCTGAAAAATGGTCGCTGTTCCAGTTCCCATGGAAGCGCCAGCAGCACATAATAGCAATGGGAATGCACGGCGTTTTTCAGTTAGGCCAATATTTACAAACAAAAACACGCACGATTACACACGTCGTCATAAATTATAAGTGCAGCTCTGCTAAGATCGTGTTAAGTAAAAGCGTTTTTACTGGTTGCTGCAGCGCAGTTTTTACAACGCCGCAGTGTAAACAAATGGCATGTAGTTGTGCGGAGATGGCGCTTCACAATACACGTGTTGTGGAAAAAAGGACTTTCTTACGATAAGAAATCCCTCTTTCCGGTCGTGGAAGTTGTAAAGAAATTAAAAACAGAGTGATTAATAAAATGTTTTTGCTTGGTCGGTGTGTGCGTGGCTCCTATAAATTTAAAAATTTATTTTTAATTATTTAAAATTTGTGACAGTAAACCGTCGTTACTATAATATGCATGAAAAAAATGTTAGTTACTTTTTTTACACAAGGAAAAATTAGGAAAATGTATTCAATTATAATATATTTTGGTGTAATCTACCCTATAAAATTGAAATAATTTAACTGTGTGTGTGTGTGTGTTTATTTGTTTGTAACTAACATTAAAACAGTTTAATTCGGTGGGTTAAGTTTAGGGCATGTTTAACCAATAAGCTGAGTAAGCTGCAGCCTAGTGTACAAAATTAACTAAACGAAAAAGTGCGCTCAATCAGAGAAACTTTGAATAGGTTTTAACTAATAAAATTTGAAATCATACATTTATGGTTTATCGACGTATAAATTTTCAAAAATATTTTTACTGCAACAGAAATAACATATCACAAAGAAATTACTCCAGAACTTTCCATAATAATTGATCACCGTCCGCAACATTCCTAGCGGCGTCCCTGAGTTCGAACTGCAGAACCTTCTGATTAGTTCTAGAACCGCCCGTTTGAATACAAAGCGGAGCAGATGGGCATTTGCAACAGTCGAATCGAATAAGTTATACAGCGAATAACAGTGGTGCAAATGAATTGTTATAGTAACTGTTGATCATTGCGTTAATAGTATTATAAATTATAGTCATTGTAGTAGTGCAGCTTTGTATATAAAATTTAATTTTGAATAAATAGTAGTTCGATTCACATTTCATCTATTACAAAGGCTGAATAATGAGTGGCAAAAATTGTCCAGATTTGTTTAAGAGACCAAGTGCTTAAATTCAGAAAACGTTCCAAAGAACGTATTGAACGCCAGGATGCTCTGATCAAGAAAATATCAACACCAGACATCTTTTGCACAATCGTCGCCATCGACTTCACTGACATTAATTGTAAAGAAGCAAGAGGCTTTGAGCTCACAGAGCTTTGAAAATACGCTTAAAGTCGTAGACCCAATTACATCACTTCATGGCCCTACATTGTGGTACATAAATGATAAATCTACGAAATGATTCTGAATTTAAAAAATCTGAATGGCAGTATGCCACTCATTAAAAATTTTATACCAATCAGTTGTTTTATAAAAAATTAGTGGCGAGCGCATTGAACGAAGTTGGTTGATTCAAAATCAACCGGTTGACGGCCTTAGCCATTAAGGGATTTGATGGTTGGAAAAATCACTATATAATAAGCGATCATGTCAACTTTGATATTAATAGAAGTCGAATTTTACAAGTGTTTTTAAAAGTTGATGAAGTTGTGAAGTTTTTAGCTTCCGTGGGCTGCCAATTCATAGCGATAATGAAAGAAATGGTAACTTTCTTGGCTCTATAGAACCGATTTTAAAATTCGATTCTGTTATAGCCGAACATGCAGCAAAATTTAGAAATAAAGGAAGATGTGTTTCCTCATACTTAACTGTCAATTAATTCATTCAGTCAATTACGTATTGTAAACAAATCAGTTATTTTTCAACATCCCATCGGCTTCTAGGAGAGTTTATATCGACCTTGGCAATCTTCAGACTAAACAAATGTTTGAGCAGCTGATTAGGGGCACTGAAACTGCATTGATATGGTATGCTTTTTTAAATTCTTGGAAATCGTAAAACGGGGCTACTTTAACATTGTTTTGAGAGTTTTTCATTGAAATTTATGTAACTTTTGTCCAAATTGTTTAAAATGGGATTCATTAAAATAATTGATACCTCCGGTTCAAAATATTTTAATAGCCATTTTTTACCTTACATTATTAAAAAAAAAACTTGTTATTTGCTATTAAATTAGCCCCACTTTGACATGGCTTTTATTTTAACAAATTTTTAGAATAGCCTCATTACGTTGACATATCTAAAACTGTGTCTATATATATATTTTATAAAATACACATATAATACAATGTAAAATATTATTACAGACTGTTTATTAGAAAAAACAAGAGATAGGGAGGTTACATACTATTAATAATGAACTGCAGATAACAAAATATTCATAAGATTACAACAAAAAATTTTGAACAATATAGAAATATGAAGGAATTAATTCTTATGAAATAACTAACAACTTTAAGTATCTAAGATCGATAATTAATGAAAAATTGGAATTATGATGATAACAGGTGTAATTACGAATTAAAAGGTTTAACAATCAAATCTACTCTCAGTAACCAGTAAAATTAAAATGTACAAGTCTGTGTGATATGCTGCAGAAATGTGGTGGGCAACCAAAAGTAAAAGAAAAAAATGGATCTATGGGAAAGAAAATCCTCAGGAACATATATAGTCTTTTAAATAAAAATGAGATATGGCGAATGCTAGCTAATTAAGAAATAAACAGCGATTGGGTATGCGGAAACAAGCAAATCTCAGATATTAAAATTAAAAGAGTCAAATAGCTAGGGCACTTCAAGCAGTCACAACCTACAAGCGCAAGAGCGGAAAAAGACGCAAAAGTCGTGGGAGTAATAAGAATAGAGAAAGATTGTAGCGAACGTTAAGAAGCGAAAAGAAGAGTAAAATAATGCGGGTGACGACTGAGGTTATGCATCTGTTTTATTGCTGTTATCTTCTTTACCATTAGCTGGCTTTTTTACGTCTTTTTCACTTAAGAATGAGTTCAGCTAATGTGTAATCACTAGTAGGTTCTAGGATTATTTGAGTTGACTTGCAACGCCTTTTCTTTTCTATATCGCACTTTGTCTTGACTTTAGCTATCTTTCTTTAAAAATTTAAATAAACTGACATTCTAAGTTTTACCTCAAACACTCAATTGTGCTATGACAGACCACACTTACTGATGTTCTTGAATGCTGTTGTACCTTTTCTATACTTTTCTCGCTCGTAATATAAGAACCTTTTCTGAACCCCGATCATCCATATAATATTAATCCCATCGTAATTATAAATGAAAATAGCTACTATTATAAAACTGTTATTATAGCGGAACCCTTTGATAATCGTTCACTTTTATATTTGCAGGCAGGCGATTGGAAAAACTATTTCTTATAATAAAAGTTTATATGAAATTGTAACCGGGCACATCATCCTTCTTCAGTTCTGCCTTTCTTATTGGCAATTCTTAATGTCTGATTTTGTAAAGAGGGTCGCAGTCTATTACAATACCCAAAGTTTTGGCGAACAGCTTTCTTCTTCCAAAATCAAAACTGTAGGATGGTTACACAATTTTCTAGTGTTTCTTACAAAGCTTGTACAAGAGATTGATTGGTTAATTTTGTATTTCTGTAAGGTTGTTTATTGTGATAATCTTCCATTTTGTATCTCTTCAAGAGTTTCTTACAGTTGTTCGTCGGTAAATTGTTTGTAAGAACAGCCATCATATTTTTTCTTATAATGCCTAACCATGTTTATCTACTGCGTTTAACTGTCAGTACGCTACAATGGAACCTACTAAAAAAGCAATGTCAAAGTAACCCCCAAAGTCGAACTAGCCCTGGTTTATGACACGCCTTGAAAAATTTTAAACTTGGAGAAGATATAAATCTTTTCTAGTTTCAAGAACTAGTATAAGAATCTATAAATACAAAAATAAATCTAAAAAAGATAATGGTTCCCACACTCATAAATTTTAATTTGCCAAAATCGAAATAAAAACAGGTTAACCCATGATTTCATTAATTAAGAAATTATTGTCTTGCAGTAAGTAAGGCTAGTAACATTAGCAGCAAATTCCATCCCGACCACTAACCCTCTTAGATCAATATAGCACCTTCGCGCAAATAATTGCAGGTTAATTTTACCAGACTGTAAGGAAATCCTCAATGCTTACGAGAATTTTGATTTTGATTAATGTAAAAAATTAGAAGAACTATTTTTTAAAATACAACCTATTATTAATAATGACTTTTTATTGGTACTATGCAAATTGTCGAATCTATCTATGGTACTAAGTGTGCTATAGATTAAAACTGGCCCTAATAAAGAGGTAAAGATTAGAGGTGTAAGCTGGATACGGTAAGACCTCAACTCCATCACGTTCAGCAAATTTGTTTGTAGTCTTTGAAGCTCTACGAGCGGACGCTTTGTTTAGTTAAATAAGGGCTCATTTGCAGTTGTCAACGTCAAATTCTTTTGAAATAAATACAAAGGCTTTTACAGCTAGAATTTGATGCATCGTGTTGTTTGTGCTCGAGGTACTAGGCTATGGTTGAAGTTTAGAAATTTGGAAGTTATAGAGTTTTCTCTTCTGAAGAGAATGCATCAAATACTTTTATTTTAAAACTTTGTAAACATGTCCAAATTGCTCGCTGTACAACTTGGTATTTACGACTTTTTCACTTGCAACCAATTTGAAACCCACAATACCGTTAACGTTCCGGCAAACCAAGATCATGCCTTTCTTCCAAAAACGATGCTGTCGAACAACTGATGGTAGATTTTGGCCCCGACGATCCTAACGCTTGCAACGATTACAATTAACATGGTAAACCCATTTTTCATTACAAGTGACAATGTGCTTCCAAACATGCTCCCCGGATTTGTAAGCAGTTGGTGACAAATCTCGATTGGCTTGTGCTTGAGACAATTCGTGAATTACGTGTCTTGACTTCTTGTGCACAAGTTAGAGACGATCAGAATGATTTCAGACAGTCGTGCAAAACGCCAAGTTCATCCGGCTACATCATGAACATGAAAAACAAGAAGAATTGTCAAAATTAAATCTTTGGTAGGCGTTAGAAAACTTTTTTACAACCTAATAGAAGAATTTCTTCTAAATATATCCACCAAAGTTGTAGACGAATCATCAAACGTTAGAAACCTCCGAAAACCTTACATTGTTCTATAGAAAAAATTCAAAAGAATACTTGCTACTCTCCACAGCTGCAGACTCACCTGTTTGTAAAAAGTAACTCGCGCAAATAATGAATGTGACCAGATGATTTACTTCTTTTTTTTTCTAGCCTGAAGATCTTTATAACGTCCAGATATATTGTTGATATTGTAGTTCACCTCTACAGTTATTAATGCAAGACCTAGAAAATCTACGTCGATATTACAGTATTTTTCATCTCTTTACCTTTATGGCCACAGCTAGGAATAAACGTTCAAAAACGTTCAACAGAAGTTTCCGCAGTTAGCACATAACGTACCACAAAAACCAGTTGGTTTGTGACATTGAGTAAATAATTTATAGCATTTACAATCTCTTGGATAATTTCTGCCTCAACTTGATCCTCTAACTGTATAATTAATTCATTGACCATTGTACACCTCTTCCATTATTTCTAAATTTCACTACGTATTAGACCAGAGAAGGATCAAATTTTGAAATCAGTTCTATACAGCCAAAAAGTTACCATTTCTTGCAGTCCGCGGAAAACTAAGAACTTCACAATTGTAACAACTGTTAAGAGAACATTTCGCCAATGCAAAGCTTCTTTCTTGCATTGTTCTGCTATTTTACAGTCCACTCTTTGCGAAACCCGATTTCTACAAATGAATTTTGTGTTTCGAGTTGTTCTCCTGATTGTTTATTATATGGTTATTTTTCTAATAATCAAACCCATTAGTCGCTAGGAACGTCGTTCCTTCATAGAGTTTACAAGTTAATTTTGTTACTTACGAAATTGTGTAAGATTATTTATTATTTATTATTTATTATTTTCAAATCTCATAAAACATTAACAAAATTGCATTTTGATTTTATGTGAGTTGCAAATATTAATGCAAAAAATGTTATCGTTACTTTCCAAAACTCATTAAAAATCTTGAACGATTTTAAAGTAAATAAAAGTGACCGAAGACAAAATTTAATAAAAATTATATTTTTCTTGATTGAGATGTTTTATGTCGAATTTTTGTAATTCATAGCTTTAGTTGACATGAACGTTAATTAGGAATGAATTGGTAATGAATACAAATAAAAGTTAGGTGATACAAAATAATTTAAATTAATTTCAAATTAACTGACTCAGGTTTCAATAATGTAGAAATATAAATAATTTTCTAGACAAGTTTAAAAAATAAACAATTAATTAAATTAGTTCAACAAATTTCAACATTTATAATTAGTGTTTTAAAATTTTTGATAGAAATTTATTTTATAATGTTTGCATTTTGTTACATAATTTTCTTGCAGTCGCTCGCTTGTCTTATTAGGAAATAAATTGAAGAGGGCACCCCCGAGATGACCCCCACGTCCACCGCCCGTCGCCGGCAACTTCGAATAATCATCAGTCATCGCGGCCATCATCGCCGCAATCATCCATTATCGGTGTCCTTCTGCTACATGAAATTAACATCAACTTCACTACTACCAGAGTTCTACTTGCATACATTATTACATACACAAATTAAGATCGTGGAGTCGGCAGCCTCCAGCAGCTGAACGACAGTCGCATCTCGGCGTTGTGTCTGTGAGCATCGCCTTCGCCGTTGTGCGCCGGGATCTTGAGCTTCCTCCTACGCGGTGTGCATGCACGAGTACGAATCCCGAATTTGCGGGACATGCGGACTTGATGTGTTTTACCGTTGCCTAAGCTCTGAGAATAGCCGAGGATCCGAAGAGATTTTCGTAAGTCTCGTAGTTTCTTCACTCCTTTACGCTTTCGGTCGGCCGCGGCGAAAACTCAAAAGACGAAAATAATTTAGAAAATGTTTTGTTGCCTTGGAAACGTCGCCGTTGAGGCTGAAATGTGGGTGAACACGCTGCACTATCAGACTTCCGGATATTTTGCAGCTTGCTTTATCGCCGTTACTTGCTTTAGCCACGGTACTCCCCCACATTATTAAACAAAAAATCCGTTTGTATGAATCACCAGCGCTCAAAGGGCTTTGTGTGCATTTAATAAGGTAAAAGCAAAAATTTAGCTGGATAATCAATCTTTCCCTCGAATTAGTTTTCAATATGATGTCTATATTATCAATTTACAGCCCCTTCGCCAGCACGCCCCCTAATTTTCTCGTTAATAAGTCATCCTTGTCAGCAAAAAAATGTATTCTTAATTAGCTGCAATAATTAGTTGGTCTGAGGAGCGCTCTTTCAAAGAAGTGTTTATCATAGCAAGAGCAATTAGGTGTCAGTCAGCGAAAACAAGCATCACGTTTACATTTAATTTCCAGCATAAGAGATATCAATATTGCATAATTTGTTTATTACAGAATTATTACCAGCACGCACTACTTTCAATCAAAATTGCAGGACATTAGTTTCTTATCAATTTAATGGCAAGCGAACATGTTGTAGTTTAAAGAATTCTTAGAGAATTCACAATTTAATTTCTGATTTTGTAATTTGGTGTCAAAGGTGAAACCAAATTGATTATAAAATTCAGTTCAATAAACGCGTATCGTTTTAGCTTTATACGAAAAATATAGCACGGCTGCTGAAAATAAATTATTTTGTTTTAAACTGACCTTTGATCGCTTTAAACAGTAATTTGTGTGTAAGCAATGTAAGCAATTCTATAGCTGATTGGAATTTTTTAAATTTGAATTTTGTATTTTGTATCTAAAATTTTATTATGAAACAATTTTTTATATTTGGGATAGCAGTAATTTTCACTTAATTGCAGCCTTGACCTAAATTTTAAGAAAATAGGCATAGCTTTGTCCATTCAATTGATAATTAAAAAATAGCACAGCCATACCCAAGACATTCTGATTTCGGTTGCCTTTATTTCGAACACCTATCATAAGCAATTTGTTCCACTTGCGCTTATTTTGCTGTAATCCGAGGTCGTATACCGATTTATTTTTCGAATGCGTTGTAATTCGTAATTATTCGGGGAACAGCCATTATCGCAGGCTTCTTCCAGCTCAACGCCTTGTTATGATCACAAGGAACATGGAGCATGCTAGCATAAATATTCATCTCGCTCTTAGTTCGTGTTCAATGCAAGTTGGCAGTTTTAACCTGTTACATAATATAATTTCCATACTGGCACGAGTAATCATAAACTTTACAACCCAATAAAGTTAGATAAAGTGCGACATGCATGTAGCATGCGCGATTTTTCCATTCCAAATATGCCACTTGCATACGTATCAATCATCCAGCATAATCTAAAACTAAACAAAAGTTTTTTAATTTTGATGTAATTTTTACTTTAACAAAGTTAGCCTATGAAATGGCATGAGTAGTTTCGAAAAATTGGCTAAAATATAGGGTGATCCAAATCAGGAATTTTATTGCTATGAGTATACGCTTGGTAGTTAGGCATGAAATATGATGTCGGCCAAGTGCCCTCCATGGCTCCGCTGACATGCCACCATTCTTTTTGCAAAGTTTTTCGTAATGCTTTCCAAAACTGCGGCTCTATTAAAGCAATGACATGCCTAATGTCCTCTTTTAGCCCTAGTATCGTAACAGTTGTTGACATAAATCTTTTCGTTCGAATAGTTCCGGAGAACTAAAAAGACCAATCAACGTCACATCTCTGCTAGATAACACAACCAAGAAATTTAGTTTGAAGTAAAATGGATGTTTAACGTACTCTGTAACACATGATTCTTACAGTTCACAATGCACACCAAACAGTGAACTTTTGTGGATGCATTGTTTTTTCGTGAATAGCACTTTGGATTTTCAATACCCCAGATGCAACAATTTTGACGATTCACAAATGCATATAAATAAAAATGAGTTTCATTACTGCAAAAATTAACATAGATTGCAATTTTCTCTAAATCCCAGTTGACATGCATAGCATTTCTAGTAGTCTTTAGTGGACTTATATATACCGATTGTACAAATACAAAACGTTTACAAAACGCAAACGGCGCACAATTGTAATTCTAAATTTCAATTTGCATCGCCTTATATATTTATTTTAACTTAAAACTTTCCAAAAATTAAAATATTATTCAAGAAAATTTAAAATTTGCACTGAAAATGAAAATTTAAAATATACAGGCCGATCTTTGCCATTTCAGAAACCGAATTTATATGAAAATGTAAATTTTAATTCTTCTAAATTAAAGAACATTGTTTGAATTTTACCTCACACAAATATGAATTTAGAGTGGCCATTTCGTAATCACAGTTATGTTGAATAGCATGTCTGTGCTTTCTGTAATAGCAAAGGAGAAATTTAGTGTTAAGAAAGCCTCTTAAAATTAATTAATTCATTTACATATAAATACTCAGACACATTATGAGAAGCTTTGGAAATTTATTGAGTATTTCAAGAATTTAAACTTACATTAACACCTTAAAGTATGTTCATCCTTAATCTTCAAGTAATTAAATTGATTGGGTAATAAGATTAGTAGAAAAAAGTACATTATTTAACCTGCATCTATCAAAAAATGAAATTTATCCTTTCCCAACATTTGCATTAGATTTATTATTTAAAACGCATTGATGAAATAAATGATTAGATTTAGTGCTTCTGAGGCAAAATCAAAATTTCTCAACATTTCCTAACATAATTACAAGGCACAAGAAGATAAAAATCTTTTATGTATATATTTTGAGCTATTTCAGACCATAATATAGGGTGTCCTAAAAGAAACACATGATTTAAATTGTACCCTATTTTTTACGAAGTTAGGAGCGTTCTGCTTGGTGACATTTTGTGGTAAACACATTGCGGTTAGTCAATATGGAACGCTACTCGAAGAGAGTGACGATTGCTAAAATACAATATAGACACGGTAAATGTTTCTCCGATGCTGTTTGCAAATTATGGAATATTTTCGGAAATAGAAATGCAGCAAATGAAACAACTATGAAAAACTAATAAAAATTTTGAACAAATAGGTTCGGTTGCAGACAACAAAAAACAGGTCGATCTCGAGGCAGCCGTTCAGCTGAAAACATTGCCGCTGCAAAACGATAGTGTGACATAGCGTCCAGAAACCTTCGTGCGCTATTGGTCACTGCAAGAGAAAATTTCAAAAAGCACCATGCAGCGGATTTCAGATTCAAGATTAAAGATTCAGCTAACCCAGACGACCATTTGGAACGCCAGCGTTTTATCACCCAAAACAGCGAAACGAACTGGGTACTAAGACCTTGCTACTTCACGCTGCGAAATTTTTCCTGTGGAGATTCGTAAAGACTAAAGTTTCGAAAATAACAGCGACTTCTAAATTAAAATTAAAAGTTCGTTGAATTATCATAGAAATTGGGCCACATTTATGTGAAAAAGTGATCGAGTATCTTGTCAGAAGAATTCTAAAGTCATGGAGGGCATTTGTCAATTATCTTTTTCCACATTTAAAGGCAATGTTTATCCTTTAAAATAATGTCATAAGTTTTCCAAGTAATAACTAATAAAATGTTTTCTGTAAAATTAAATCCCGCCTTTACACTTCAAAACCTTTCATAATTTTCGCTAACTATGACAAAGCAGACTTTAGATGATTATAGATGAGTTGATCCACGGCACAAGCAGTTGCAGGCGAGCGTCAAGGCGCATCAGGCCGAGAATGCAACGTCTTGAAGCGTACTAATGACGCATCTGTAGAGTTTCGGTATTCACTCCGCTTGATTGTTGCCTTGATTGGATGCTGCAAAAAGGTTTTGTAATTAGCTAACCGGCTTCCGTTCGGCAGATTTGCACGGGATTAATATGCAGGAGCGGTCACGCCGCCGCTAAAACTACCAGATCAAATGCGCCATAATTCAATATTAGTTGCAACGACATTACACGTAACTTTATTGATGGCAAGCATGGCGTGCAAATCACTGCAATCAATTACGAAGATTTGACCCGCTGCAATTGTACTGCCTGCGAACACTAACTTCCGTGCATATCATACGTATTAGGCCGCTTTGCTGCAATTACCGCTTTGTGCTGACATTATGTTTACGTTATTTTAAGAACTTCCAAAAGATGACTTAATACATATGATTTTTAGTAAAAGCAATTCAATTTGCTATGCAGCGGCGCTTACAGTTTACATTTTTGTGGGGGATAATCAAAACAGAACTACATACATTGCACTTTAATCTTTGTTGTTAATTGTCATAAATAAAAACATTGATAAAAATGTTTTTGGGTATATGCAATGTAAATAACTGCATTCGGTGTTGTTATAATTGATTCAGAGATCAGTCTCTGATTGAAACGTTTGTATTAAGAAATTAAAGGAGTTAATACAGAAAAATGTAATGATGATACAACTTTATTCTCTTTAGTAGCAGAATTCTTCCATTGTTGTAAGTGATAAGTTTCTAGCAAAGATACAATTGGTAGGAATTACTTTCTGTTAGTCCAGTCTTTCATATGCGTTTAACATGGATAACAGTTATAGCAAATTAGTTTACCTTCTAATTTTTTAAGGGGTCATGTACGTTTCCTAGCCTGGAAATGTAGTCCAATAAATATGACGTATTTCCAAAAAACCACTAGACCATTTAAGTTGAATTTTTTGTTATTGCAAAGAATAAGTCTTGCAGGAAAAAACACATTTGCACTAAGAAATAAAAAAATATAGTGGCATTGTTCAACTTGTAGGATTAATCTAAAACAAAATTTGTTGATTTATTATTATTATAATTTGGGATCATGGTTCTGACTTAACGAAAGAGATTTTTCTTAAGGAAATACAGAGGAATGGATACACTTTCAAAAAGTTTTTCTGAAGAATTGTTATTCTTTTATTATTCAGTCTCATGAAGCAATAAAGAATATGAAGTTTTTTGGACGAATGGGGTAGTTATCGTGTTTACTATCTTGAAAAGTGGGGGTTCGAAAGAGAGACCCTTAAAACTTATTTAAGAGTTATAGCCAGATAAAGTAAAACTAACTTTTTCTGCAGTATGAGTACCATGTGATGGCAATAGACTTGTTGATTCCTAAGTTCAGCCGTACAAATTTGTAAGCTTCCTGACGCATGTGGTAGCCTGAATTACCAAGAGAAACGTTCAATTTTTGTAAGATAGTCAACGAACTTATGTGACGTTTATTGAATATACACAATGTACACGGCTATTGAAACAATGTGTTAAAATAGTGCCACTATATTTTTTATCATTCCTCTAGGATGTCATTAAAGTTCTACGTCTTATATTTGTAGTTTTTAAGGTGGACTATGAATCTTTACGAGAAGCGTAGTTTTGATGTTGCTTTTCTCATCTCTTCATCGCTTAGTTTGCTTGTTAGCTTTCCCGATAAAAATTTTACTGTAGCGGGATCATCCAATATGGCTGACTCATATATCAATCGAAAGCGTCTTTGATGCTAAGTCGAAGGATACCAAAGCTAACTCGCGTTCTCGAAAATCCTATTTAAGCCTACAGAAGATCTGATTTTTCCTTATAAAAGCCTTGTCAAACACTAACTTAATCTAACCTAACCTTTTTATCGGATCTAGGGAATGCTTTTTATACACTACATCTCTAATTGGCTTTTGTATCAAATGCTGAAGTCAGTGTGGAACTCAGAAATGCCTTGCCCACTAAACTCCAGTTCTATTGGTTATCCCAACTTTTCTGTCATTTTTCTAATATTTAGGTTTATATTTCTTATTTTCGTTCTTTATTAGCTTCTGTTAGCAGGTCTATTGTTTCGTGTGATATTATTTTATATGCACTTATTATGCAAGTGAATTGGTAAATAAGCTACCGTACTATAAATTTTTTTTAAAAATTTTCCCATTAGAGCCGTAGTATTTTTCCCATTTTTTTTCCAATATAATATATGTGTTCTTTCATTTAACCTAACCTAACTAATCGGTGGGAATTTGGACGTCGAGGAGGAGGGTCACAAAATATAGGCTAAAGCTGACGTGATTTGGCCGACTATAGGGAAGAGCCAACCCGAGATGGAAAGCCCTGCTTTATATAAAAAAATCGCCGAAAGTCAAGATAGCTTAATGCTATCTCAAAAACCAAGATCTGAAAAAACTACACCAACGCATTCACAATTTATTTTCTAAGCTTATAAATAGATTTGTCTTAAAAACCATATAAAGGAGGAGGGGGGTGAAAAATCTGACCTTGCTAAAGTAAATATGAGTCGTTTTCCCATTCTCTCCTACACGTGAGTTACGTATTCTGTTTTAATAATCAGAATAGCATTCGTTGAAACATTTCGAACAGCTGTAACTTCGCCGATTCAAATATTGACTTTGATCTAAACTTAAAATATTTGCAGAGAATGTACCTTCCAAATGTATACAAAACGAAAACAAAAACGAACAATTTATGATCTTTTATGATTTCAAACTCTGAACTACATAAATCTATTACAGCACTTTAGATTTTTCTAATACCGATATTGGACATTTCTAGATGATTTTCAATTTTATTTTATAGAACTTTATTGGTTTTAATATGGTCTAACGGTATTGATATGTTCTTCATTATTTTCGCAAGATTTATATGCGCATAAACCTAGTTTTAGGGCATTTGAGAGTTTTTCATACTTGTGTCAGTGTAGCGTAACAACATATTAACATTATCTTTCCCCATGTGTCTCTGTCTGTTAATTAATTAATTTTTGATAGTACTGCTATTGAGATTTTTTATTATGGAACTTTGCCAAATACATAAATCTCTATCATGAAATATGTTTTGTACTTAAGGAAGTTTTGCAGTAACAAGAACAGATGACTCTTCTTCTTCTTTTTCTTTTTCTTCTTTTCTGCTCCTCCTGCAGTGCCATTGGATGGATTGAGTAGCCTGAAGTTACTGTTGCCGGTTCCAAGTCCTGATAAAATAGGAGGGACTCCTTGAATCAGGCCAGCACCCTACCTAGGGACTAAAATACACAAAATAAAGACATGCATCGGATTAACCAAATTGATTTGGTAAAATTTTATACTAAAACATTATATAATGCTTCAACATCAAGATAATTTACATACTCTTCTATGTGCAAATGCTCCCTAATGGTTGTTTGAGATACTTTAAAATTTCTCTCACAAAATCCAATAAACCATTTTCTGTTTACTTTGTTTCCTCTATTTAAGTAATTTCCTCAACATTCTTCCCTTTTAGAACATATACCAAAATTATGTTTGACTTGATCGTAAGCGCAAGTGCTTCCGATTTCCTAAAGATTCTTTAACCAACATTTAGGTATCAGATGAGGTAGTAACCTTTATTATATTGCAAATCTCACTTAAAACTAGTAGTTTCTAAATAAATCAAATGCGAAATCAGTCGCCTGAACATTCGAAAATAACTGACCAAATAATATTAGAAATACAGAAGGAAGTTTTAAGAAGAGGAATTATAATGTTAACCTATTTAATCAATGCTTGCTGTGTCTTTATTACTGACTTCAACAATTAAAAACGGCGAAAATAATAATGTTAGACCAGACAAAAATCCAAACCATGTATTCTCTTACCGGTTTACAAGCCTTCTACCTATCATATCTAAAAAAAAATTATTAATCCACCATATCAGTCTTGTCCTGGATACAATCCCCGACTACTAGTTTGAATTCCTTAAACACCATTCAACAGTACAACATCATCGCGTCCACGCAATAAACAAATTCTTCGAAGATAAAAATTTTGTGCTTCTATATTTTTGGACATCAATATAGCATTTTATAAGATATGGCACGAAGGTTTGCTCTATAAAAATGAAACCAGCGCTTCCATCATATTTTAACCTTTTTTAATTCGTACTTAAGCGACCGACAAGTTAACGGCGAATACTCGAGCACCTTTATAATTAAAGCTGGAATTTTTTAGGGTAGTTAGTGTATTAGACGTATCACTTTACATACTGTATACATTTGACCTACCCATCACACCTAATACTCTAACTGGGACCTTTGCTAACGAGATAGTCATCTTTGCAAGCCTCGCAAACCCGACAAATCCATCTTCATACGTATAAAACTACCTAAACCTCTTACAAGTATGGGATAATAAGTGAAAATCAAGCTTAACGAAACTAAGTCAATTCAGATAACCTTTGCATTCATCTCCAGTTTTATCAACAGCACAACCATTTCTGTATGTCCAGTAGTACGCTATCTGGGGTTACACCTAGATGAAAAACTCAATTGGAAGAGACATATGTATATCTAAGAAAATAAAACAAATAGACCCTGGATCCAACGAATTATACTGGTTACTTAGAAAAAGATTCCAATTGTCCCTTGAAAATAAAGTCCTGTTCTACAAGGCAATTATCAAACCTATATGGACGTATATAGAACAGAACTATGGAGTTGTGCAAGGAAGTTTAATACAGCAATCCAAGATCCTCCGTGAAATGGCCAATGCACCTTGGTATATATATATCTAACTAAAAACACTTCAGGTTAACCTTGGCATCTCATTTATGAATGATGTCGTTCAAGAATGCAATTACAAGCATCTTGTCAGACTAAAATCTCACAGTAATGCCCTCTCCGAACCTCATCTATTAGAAAAAATTATCCGTGAAATTATCAACAAAATACCTTTAGGACTTGATTATAAATTATAAAATATATATGATTATAAAGGCTTTGGGTAGCTTACAAGTCATACACAAATAGATTATCTTGGTTTATTTAAAAGGTACCTAAAAAAATTAAATTTTCAAGGCTATTTTTTAATCAAAATTTAAATTTGTGTGGAAAAAATTCTTATTCATATTCAACATATTTGTCAAAACTGGAGAGAAAAATATATGAAATTGTAATAAAAAAAATCTTTAAAAACTGTTAAATCTTATTTTGTCGTATTCATGTTATTTTGTGTAATTGTTTATGTAATTGTATAAAGGTATAATATCTAAAATCATCTTCAATTAATTTTGAGTGCACGCCTTGCAAGACGATGATGTGACGAGATGCAAAAACAGGTTTATTTAAGTAAACAAGTCGTTTCTCTTTATTACTACATTACACGTGAAGCCACAACAAATTAAATTTTTTTTTAGCATTTGAAAAGTAACTTAAATGTCTCTTTGTTTTAACATAGGATCAATAGAAGCAAGGATGCCTTGCGTTTGGGGCGGGCATCCGGGATGGCTGGCCCATCTGGTCCCATTTCTCTGCACCTTCGCCTTGGTCGTTGCAGAACTTGCCCCACCTCCGAGAAGCTTTCCTAACGGGGACGTCGACAACGGGCTGCAGCCAGTAACTCCCGGAGGGTAAGCGACCTTTTTCTCTAAGCTCCGAGATTTGAATTGGCCGCAAACAAAAGCAAAGTACACAAATCGAGAGCGGCTACCCACGTAGAATATTAGATCTGGCCATAGCCAGCTCCCTAATTATTCGGGTGCTGTAATTTTTTCAATAATGCCCTCCCGAAATTGCCGCGTTGATGAAATTCGCCGTTTCCCAGCACCTCCGGGCCCAGAACGCACAAAAAAGAGAACTAAGTAATTAGCTCTTGATAGGGCGTATTAGCATTAATGTTATTCAGGCATTTCCGCTCCGTTTGCTTTAGTATTTAAATCGTATATGCCACTGGATTCCATTAGGACGTGATTGAATTAACATAAGCAACTGGAGAACGTCTTCAGGGTGTAAGCGTAGCAACGCGTGAAAATTGCGTAACGATGGCGTCTGCTTTACTGTCAAGGTCGTGATGGTAAGAACAGCTGTCAAAATCCAACAGTTCAATTTTTTATGCTTTACTGAATTAACTGGAACGGACCACTGACTAAGACAGCTAAATTAATGTGTTTACAAATGCGACATTTATCGCCGTTTCCGTTTTAAGAACAATTGAGGTCAAGATTAATTTTTGTTTATACTAGTGCATTTTTTTGTATTCGGCAAATTAAAAATATATAGGTTGCATGCTCGTATAATTAAATAATTGTTTTGATTTTTTAAATCCACTGAAATCCTGAAATCAGCCTATTGTTCTTTATTTCGTGTGTTGATTGGGCTTCATTGTTTATATGCCGGTTTATTCATTTAAACAATGCACTGTCTCCACTCAGGTATTTAATTATATTTTCTCACCATATAGCATAAACCAATACGAATACAATAATGCGAACTCCTTGTGGTAAAAATTTTTTGTAGAAGAAATGTTAAAATGATCACAGGATGTTTTAAATATCCAAACCGTCATATTTAATGACCAAGTATTTTTTTGAAAAAGCACTTTCCCAAGAAAGTGGAAATTTCTGTTAGTTCTCACTGTAATCTCCGTCTAGACGTACACATTTTCACAACGTCGTTGTGAGAACATTTCTTTAGGGATGTGTTTTTATGGAGTCCACAGATCCTACGGATGCTCTAAGTTTAGAGACGATATTACTCACACCTAATCGATAGTCTTCCATAACCACTCGCGCAATCATGGTTTCGATCCGGTTGATTCGCGTCCGAGGCTGCTTCCGTTCATTGTCACACAACTCTCGACCTTCTTTCGCACCCACGAACGCACATTTTAAACATCCGTAACGCCTTCGCCGCCTGTCTCGCTTAATTGGCGATGAATTTCGATGGGCGTTTCACCACGCAAGAGAAGTAAACGGATGATTGCACGTTATTCTTGAACACTAAAGTACCGCCATTTTAAGTATACAAAGCAACACTCACTGCAATGGCGATAATTCGACCTATATACATCATTGTATGCTGCTGCCATCTATAATACAAATTCAGAAATATTTCCCGCGTCTTATAAAATTAATCGCATCTTTTCACTTGGAGACCTTAGAACTTGAACGCCCTTGTACAATGTTTACTGTTTTATTTTCATAATAATTTATATTAAAGATTATTATTTTTTCAGTCGCAAATTTATAGTCCATTCTTCCTATCAATTATAAATAAACTTAAAAGTTTGAATTTAAAAAATGCAAAACAAACAAAACCTAACCACAATAAAAATGACAATCAAAAGTTTTAATCGTAATTTATGAGGGTAGTAAACTATCTTACTATTTATTGTGGGTCAGCGGAACAAAAAATCACGTCACGAATAGAATATGAGACCGCGAGAAGGAATTTTAATTTAGTAATGAAATTCCTGAATTTATGCGGTTCGTGCATTATCCAGCTACAGACCGATATCGTTAGCAGTTTACTGCTGATTGATTCTCCACCATAAAATTCCAGCATGCTTTTTGTAAGCGCTCGTGCTCGGCCGCCAGGTTGTATCTGGGGTTATCTTCTTATGAAAATAGTTACACGGGCGTTACTACTACAACTACAATGTGACACGCCTATCACTGAATTTATAATCAATGAAACGCATCATGAAGCGTGGATGCATACGCGACTTATCGCTAACAAACGTCCTTACTACTAACTAGCATTTTGTAACATGCAATCAAGCGTGATTTGAATATATTTGTAAGGATAATGCGAAGCGCACTTAAACCGGCCATTACTCACTTCTCCGTTTTCTCTGTTACCTTTAACGGCCGCGCCGTTCTGATTTTTACCTTCCTAATTAAATCACGGGCTGTTCTGCCTTTTTGCCTCTATTTAGATGTCAGTCAAGGCTTCGGACTGAATAATTTGACTTGATGATATGATGCTCTTCCCCTTTGCGGGGCATCTGTCACGCCTTGCCTACTTATATGGAATTATTGCCACTATTAATTTTTGCCGCTTTTTCGTCTTGGAATCATGCAAAATTGCGGTTATTTATAAGGCTTATTTGCTTATGAATTTTCTCAGAAGAATTTTATTACCATCGGGTTTAATTCCTTTATTTATGAGGTTTGCTCAGATTTTTTGCTTACTATGCAAAATAAACATGCATTGATTAAATGAAGACTAGAAACAGATGCTATGATCAAAGAATATAAGTAACAACTGATACCGAAAAGGGGATATTTGGGGCCAATAATAAAAATCTGGTGCAATAAAAAAATAAAACAATAAATTTGAGCCATTTAGAGGTTTTTACTAAAGCCATTCGACATACGTCATGGTGTTAGATTAATCCTAACACTATTTAGTTTGATAATGAATCAGTAACGAAGTAACAACCTACAAGGGCGACGAAGTCCAAAGCAACGAAATCAAAATTATTTGCTGCGGTCATCCTAGCGGCTGAAATAGAAGATGAGTTAGAGAAAAAATCGAAACAGCAGCAGACACAACAAATCCAAAAATATTAACTAATAAAACCACATTTCTCATGGTGTCGAAAGAACTACTTAAATATAAATTTTACCTTTTAAAAACAAAAGTATCCAATAGCTAAGAAAACCAACAGAAATATCGGAAGCTTTCAATGATTCCATTTTAAAAAAACATATTTCCGTAAAGAAAGAAGCACGCGTTTTATATGTGCGTGTCCCATTAGAGTGCAAAGTTAAAAGATAATAAATAGTTGTTAGATAGGTGCAAAATAGAAAAAGGTTACTACTACATCTCCTCTCTCTCTCTCTCTCTCTCTCTCTCTCTCTCTCTCTCTCTCTCTGGCTTTTCTCCCTTAATGATTTAGCCGTTCTCAACTTCCACAATTGCCTATCTTCAATATCTCCTTCTTGTAGGCCTTTCTCCGTTGTCATCTTTTTGACATTCGTTTTCCGTTTGACTGCTTGTTCACTTTTGCTTTTTTTTCGGTGACCAATCCCATAATTCCCTTCGATCATCTTTCATACTGTAAACATGAGCGAGCATCTCTCCAGTTTTCTTGCAATAGACATTTCTACTTCCATTTCTTTCCAGATCACTCTTGTGCTTCTTGTTCTTGTCATGTGTATTCTGAACTTCGGCTCATAGAATTCAGTTCAACTGTTTTTCTCTATTTTGTTCGTCGTGGGCCGCATATCCCCTTCATACGTTGTAATATTTGCTATAATTGCGCTAAAAATAGCTTTTTTATATTTTTCGAGAGTTTCTTATTCCAAATTAGACTATGTAATGTTTTGTTGTCATTTTTCCTTTTATCACTACGTCTGTCTCTGCGTCACTTTATATTTGTATTCTGCACAGACTCTTATTGTTTCATGTTCTTTCTGTAACTTACATACCACTTCCCCAACACACATGTATTCAGTTTTCTTAAAATTTACTGTGACCCTCTACTTGCCACATTTTTGTTTTTATTTTCATAGCATGTATACCATGTCTTCCCTATCTTGTGCCAGAATTAACTAGTCATCGAAAAACATTAGTGAGTGTAATGTTTTGTATCCTATTGGTATTTTCATTTTTTCGGTCCTGCCGCTATTCACTTTGATTTGATATAATTTGTCATTCGTTTCAATAAAATTTAGTTAAACCCTATAGTTTAGTTTCATGCATATGGCCCCCTCTACTTTACCTGTAAAGCAAATTTTCGCTTATTTATTCCTCGCTGAACGTTTATTTTCTACTAAAGATCTTTACTTTTATGTTCAACGCTTCCAAATGCTGCTTTTTGAATGCTAGTTTTTATACGCTTCCAGTCTATCGTGGTGTAGCTTTTTATACTACCCTATTTTGACAGTTCTATTTTATACATTAGATCGTTTTAATCATCTAACTGCTCTGTTCTATTTTCTTCTTGCTGTCTGGTTGTCACTGTTTCCTCGTAAACAAAAGTTTGTATAACCATATGATGATGTAAACTGCAGCCTGGTTGGTTGTATGGTCTTACATATTTTATTGTAGTTTTTTCGGTTTTGTTTCACCATTATCATAGCAATAATATATTTCAGCATTTGTGTTGGACAGACACACAAGTGTATTTGTGAGTGTTCTTATGTGAAAATTCAGTTAGCAGTTCTATGCATAAAGTAGTCGCATTTTATTCTGATTTTGTATTTGTAACGCGTTTGATCATTTTTTTTTTGTTATTAATATGGATACCTCACGCTTTTGGCTATTTTACTACATAGGTGTACGTAGTTTTCATATTTCCTGGCCTCTTCCTTTCTCCTTAGTTTTTGTTAGTATGACTAAAATTTATTTTTCCTATTTCCATTACTACTTCTTTCCGTTTGGTCGCTAACTCTTGCACTATCGATGTTCCTATTCTTAAGGTCCTTTTTCTTCTTTTTTTATCCAACCTATCGTTTTCCTACTTTTGTCCTTGCTTCTGCTTTTGTTTGAGGTTTAAAAATGATTTCAGAGAATTCTATGCAGAACTGCCCCCTCCCCGTATCCCTTTCAGCTGGGAATGTTTTATATTTTTATGATTTTTATTCTACTACGTTTTTTCTTCATCCCTTATTTTCTTCATGTTTCAAGGTATTAATTCCTAACACCACAACCTCCTCACTTGGAGTATTTGTGAAATTAACACCTACTCTGACTCAGACGTTGTTTGTAGCCGTCAGTTATGGAACAAACGCTGTCAAATTGTGTCTCACTTAGTAAGCTGGCAGTATGTATCGGAATGTAGCACGAGGGGCCATAAGTGAGAGCAGGGTATCTTGGTAGGACCAGTTGCCGAAAATATCCTCCTGTCAACGACATTTGAATTGACCGTTCCAACAGCTGCTACCTCTGCAGTATAACGCCCATTCCTACTATTACATAATATAACCAAACTAAATTAATAAAATATTATTTACTTGAAGTTAATCAATTAATAAAAATTGCAAACTGCAGATTTTCAAGTTATCCAAAATGATGTCTTTTTTAGTTTTGAACTCAACCTCAAATTTCATCAATATGGTCCTTAGGCACTTTTTATAGTTTTAAAACGGCTTAACCTCTAATTTTCTTACTGTCATGTACATTTTCTCACTAACCATCATTATTTTCTGTTACAATCATTATTTGGTATTAGGTTATTTATATCTACACATGCACTTCTCTTTCTGAAACTGTACTGTTTATTTTTGTGTCACTTTTATGAAATTGTGGTACTATAAGGATTTAAAATATTGTCTTCACTATATTTTGTCCTAAACTTGAACCACTTGTTCGACAAATTGCCAATTGTTCTTTTCTTTGCGTAATTGTTTTCATCTTAAAGCTTTCTACAACTAATTGTTATTTAAATTTGCTCAACTGCGTCTTGGACACTAAAATTTTCAATTTTTAATATTTTGTAGAAACAATTCGACTGTTCCTTGACTATCGACTTGATAAGGAAAATTTTTTAGCTGAATTTTTTTTCCGACTCCCTTTACCCCGCGTGTTTTATATTTTATCTATATCATTCTGTCATCATTCCTTTAGACCCGTGGTTCCCAAAGTGTAGGGTCATAAAATAATATGCAAAATAAAACAAAAAACACTTTGTTGAGACATTTTTCTCCATATTTCCGAACGTAAAGAAATATAATATACAAATGTAATGCCTTAACTACTGAACATACTGTCATAAATTTAGGAATATTACACTAATTTAAATGGTCTATCATCTGATGTTTTGATAAGTTTTTCTTTCATGCTTGTTAGAATTCTTAAATTCAGTATAATGCATCAAACTTCTTTTTGCCAAGCGAAGTCGACCATAAAGTAAGTGTTTTTATAAATTCTTAATTTTATCCATGGCTGCTATCATAGGAACATCACGCTCTTCCGAACTACTATATATGTCAGCAGGGAAAGCCGACAAAGAGAATTGAAAAATAAGTTTTTATATTTCGATTTCTAACTTTGCAGGTACATACAAAAGGTTTACTTTTAACTGGAAAACTCTTTTCTAAAACCATCTTCCTTTTGTGTGATAAAGAAAATTTACATATAAAGAATCTGTATCTGTATAGTTTTTTTTAAAATACGAGTCTACAACGCTTTTTCTCTAATATAATGTACAACTTTCATAGCAGTCCTTATAACAATATCTATTTCAGAATATAAAGATTGTAGGAAAGAGCTTCTGTATAATAATATGATAAAACCAGATCGAAAGAGTGTCGTAGTTTTGGTGCTATATTAGTATTAGTACTCATCATATGTAGAACGCACATTTTCCCATATTATTGGCCTCTAATGGGATGTAAAACAAGAACGGTGTAATACCGTAAAGGAAACTTTCTACAGCGGTGCGAAATCGTAACGGTCACTTCCGGTTGCCGTTAACCGATTTGGCTGAAAATCAATCCCATGAAAGGTACTGACCTAAAATGTGTGTGTACCAAGTTTGAAGTGAATGCGTTGAATAGAACGGAAATTATAGTGCCTCTAGACACAGACAGACAGACAGGATGATAATCTCATTAACTTTCTACTATAAGCTCCGCTGTAGAAAGTTAATAAGTGATGAATTCTTTGTTGGTAAAAGGTCGTTGGTTTCGATCCTTTTGAACGTATTAAATTAGGAATTTTCCAAAACATTTGATAGGCTTGGTAAATTCGCCGGTTGTCGTAAAATATAAGCTCCGATGTAGAAAGTTAATAGTCTTTTGTAATACCATTTCTTATGAATGCTATAAATTGGGCACGGTTATAAGTACCCATGAATTCGCCCGTCTGTAGCGAGAAATTACACATATTTCATAATATTTTCAACAATTCTCACTAAGTGAGGTTAGCGATAACCATAGCATTTCTGATTAGGTTTTCGACATTCAACTCAATCCATTCTCTGATATTTTTCATCCAGGATGTTTGTTGTCTTCCTGGCCGCGTCTATTTTGTATTTGTCCTTTGAGATAAGTTGTTTTCGCCTTTTGATAGATAAGATTATTTTATCTTCTGTTTGCATTCTACGTAATTGTTGGATATTCCATCTTTCCAGCCAATTTTTAGCAAACTTTAGAATACCCACATTTCAAATGCCTCCAATCGCCTCATGATATTCACTTTCAGTGTCTCTACCTCCATTCCATACGAAAGGGCAGTGTACAACTGAGAGGTTAAGGCTCTCAGATTCAGTCTCGCTTCTTAAATTGCTGCCCGAGAGTGTCGTCAAGAATTTAGCGCACCATCACTTGATGCGGGGCGATGTGCACGTATTCATCGCTCTTAAGACGACCAGCCAGTTATTGCACCTCTTGTTCGCTAATGAATTCATAATCTAGATATCTGTCGCAATATATCCTGGTACCTAGTGACTTTGAGGGAATCCACCTGCCAAGCATTAAACAGAGAGCACCAGGTGAATTGATACCTGTTTTGGTCCGATCAGCATCGCAGCCCGTCCCGTCCTCAACCACGGGACCACGCTGGTACATGATAAGGTGATAAATATTAAATTTATCCAATCTTGTGATAATTCAACAAATTTGTATATTCTTGTCACTTCCAAAGAGTAGTTTGAATGATCTTTTTAAAAATTTATCCATGTTTAACAAAATAATGAGTATAATTCGTAAATATTTCATTTGCACTCAGTAATCGACAGTAAAGCACAAGCGTTAAAATGATGCTTCATCGTGCTTTGCTGCTTATACATAAAAAGTCAAACTGAAATTTTTAAAAGCCATGTTTTTTTTTATAGTATTTATCGGAGAGATATTGTTTTTAACGTTACATCCCCGTTGTCATCAATGATTATTTACATCATTTTAGTAGCTGCCGGTAAAATTAGGTCTTTAACAGTTATAGATGCCTTAGTGGTTTTTGGCAGGCAAAACAGAACTCGATATCTTACTAATTCTTTGTTACTAATAATAGTGGGTAATGTAAAAATAGATTACTCCTTGAAGCATGAGTATAGCTTTTTTCGGGGAATTGTACGTGCTTCTCTTTTTTATCTGGATATTTGTTATGTAAATATGAAAGTATGATGGCCTTATACTCATTTTTAGCAAGACTTCTAGACAAATAACACACTGCAGTTTATTTTGAAATAGCAATAAAACTTTATTTAAAATATTTATTTTTGTATAAGCATTTTTTGTCGTTTGCAGGCGTAGATGATTCTAATGATCTTTTAAAAATATTTAAATAATTAGTATAACCCGTAGCTCTATCTAGAAATCAAAAACACTGTGCAAAAATTAAAATGATGTCTCGCTTTATTTCACTATTTTTATAAGGTCAAACTGAAATTTTCAGAAGCCCCCCGTACCTTCTATAATTTTCTTAAGTATGGCAAAAAATTCCAGAATTATGAAGAAAGAATTTGTACTACTTAGTTACTGATCGTGCAACAACAAAGAATAAATGATCTAGTTGGTAACATATGTTGCCAGTCATTTGGCCGCTTAATGTTTGTTTTGTTATGAATGAGGTTTAGTACAATAAGAGTCTAGGGGATCCCTAGGGATCTTATTTTTAAAAGGTTTGATAACTACTTCCAACATAATTTATGAAAGTAGAATATTGTGTGTATATGTCATAGTGGGTAAGTCTTGGAAAGTAATATGAAATTTTTATCTATTTTTTTCTTATCCTATATAAAAATAATGTAATGACGGAAATTTGACCTACACTTTTCACATTTCTGGACGAAATATAGTCTCAGGACACCAAAAAGTTGTTTTTAGCCATTGGTGTGTGTGTGTGTGTGTTGTGTGTGTGTGTGTGTGTGCTGTCTGTCAGTAAACAAGATATCTCGAGGACCGTAAGAGCTAGAGACTTGAAATTTGGTATGAAGTTACTTGTAGGTAGGGACGCAGTGAAGCTTTTGGTAAAATCACGTGCCGTTTGGTCACAGGTCGCAAAATCGGTCTCAAAGCGGTCGCGTATCTAAACGTTGAAGATACAAATTTATGAGAATAAAATGATTTATTATCATGAGATAAACATGAATTTAAAATAAAAGTTGGTAAAATAGGAACTCGAAAAATTGAAACAGGATTTTAACATACCGGGTGTTCATAAAATATTTCGGAAATTTATATTACTGGATAGATCAAATCGAGACGAACAAAAATTAAAATGAAATTTTTGATCCGAGGTCAAATAAATAAGTTGTAGCCGATTAAAATTAATTAAACGGACCAATCACAGCGCGCTCGGAGAGCTACCGGGCCGACTTCGGGAGGATGGGGAGCGCTTGGCCGCTAGGAGAGAGCACGCAGGCTGTGCGACCGAGCTCGCACGGTTACCTTCAGTGACGTAGCAAATTGTATACGAGTCAATTATTGTCTTGTACTGTTTATTTTAATCAGCTTTCAGTGTTGGACTGCGCCTCGTCCTTTTTAAAATAACAAGTTCTGGGACGAGAGCTGCAGGGCCCATATAATATATAATATATATATATATATATATATATATATATATATATATATATATATATATATATATATTATATATATATTTTTTTCTTGTGATATATTTTTAAAAATCATTAATAATCTGAAACTCTTTCCTACCTCAAGAAGCAGAACATAAGACATTAAATACTTTTTCAGGTGTACTGTAAGCTTTTTTTTAATAATTTCCTCCGGCTAGTCTTATTTTTACAAAAAGAGAAGTATTTAATTTTTGTTTGCAGTAATGTTAGTAAAAGATATCCTAAAATATGACTGTTGACTACCTATCTACTCTACATCTCTAATGTTATATTTATCACGATAATTACATAAGAAACATAATAAGTGCTTTCTGTAGGTTTCTTGTAGAACATGTAAACTGTAATCAATTTTCAACCATTAATCAAAAGGGAGTAGCTAACTGCAGACGTAATCAAATCAGGCGCATTAGTGAACATACCCCTAGCTCAGCGCTGTAGGCCCCGAGCGACTGCTGCACGCCCAACCTGGTAATTAATCTGAGGTCGACCGGCAGCCGACAACTGCACTTAAGACCACAAAAGAGCCCGTGGCTTTTTCCGATTCCGCCCAGAAAACGCGATCGCGCTCCAATTTAATGGAAATCGACCCCGTGGAAACGCAGCCTGTTTCTTCCCCAGCTGACCAGATCGTTGACTTCCCGCACTTGGCTCGCCACTTGTAAACTTAATTACCTCTCAGCGGCAATTAGTTTTCAACTTCTTGTCACAGTGCGCCGAGCGCTGTGATCGTTTTATTGCCGTTGCTTTAGAATTAGATTATTTTGTTTATTGTTTCCTTATTAGATTAGGTTTTTGCAGGCGACACCTGTCGCGGCGTTCCTGACGACGCAAGCCATGCCCATTATTAAAGCTCACTCTGTAAAATTAAAGGGAGCAACTAGACGGAAGGCGGTTTAGAATTGAATCAAACAATCACCTATTGTGAATTCAATTTAACTGACACCAGCATATAGAAAATTGTTGCATCTTTTAAATGTTATACGGTAGTTATATTTCAGCTAAATTCAAAAACACAATACATATAAAAATAAATTAAAAGGGACTGAATTTATTGCGGCCACAATTTGGATCGCATACTTCGGCCACGAGTAGCTGCTTTTATAAAAAGATCAGTCACGATTTGTAGATTGCAACGAAACGCTAAGACCTCCCGCGATTCCAAGGAGCTTCTGTATCTCTTCAGCCATTTGTATAGATGTCGAATTGAATAAACTTGCCTATTTAATCAAGGAATGTAATGTACGCATGTTCGTTAAAACTGTGCGTTCTAGCACCCTTACCGGGAACTCTACTGGCAGGTGTCGAAGTTAATGTTTGTTCTTGCAATTTCATAAAATATGCCCAAGTAATTTGAGATTACGAACTAAACCAATTAGGGTTCTGTAAACACCGATCGGTAAAGCCATTTGTTTAGATCGAACGAGCTATACATTACTACACATTACTTGAACTATAATTACCAGCCGCTCGCAGTATTCTATTAAACCGCTTTTCCGATTTCAAAATAATTACACGTTCTTTTTGTTTACGGCGGGGCTCTGCTGCGAAATTAGCGCACGTAGAAAATGGATAATTAATTGCTTGTTTGACGTATCCTGGATTAGATCACTTCCTTGTTAGCACACAGGATGCTTACGATCTAAAACACTTAACCTTTTCAATTTTTAGAACTTTATGGCGCTGTAACCGTTTGTAAAGCTGGAGTATTCCCTGGCATTTATATTGTTCATAAAAGGCTTTATAGACGAACACGCGCCACTTGGAAACACCTAGGCGGGTTTCCGTTCCGGTAGTTTTGCTTTTATGGCGCGATGGTATTGCGGATAACCCTGGTGAAAAGTGCAAACCTACGAAAAACGGGTTCAGTAAGTGCTCTTTATCTTACGGGATTATAGCCTTACTTTGCCGAAATTTGTTGAAATTTTCTTGCTCTCTATATGTGCTCTTTGTTGAAAGGAATTGGGTGAATATGCCCTAATAATAAACAAGGTAGCTCTCTGCCGCGTAAAAATGTTTAGATATATTAGTATAAAAATACACATTTTTAATGACTTCTGTGAAAAATATAATCTTCAATAGACCATATTTCCGAAATGCGATCTTTTGATTACATTCAAGAACATTATTTAAGGCATAATTTAAATAGCTTGACAGATTCTAGTCAATAATATTTTTATTTTACCTAATAAGTAATCCGCGCAAATTAAAATTAGCTAAACTAATCTTAACGTTTCTTATCCGCCCCGGACGTTGAAAATTAATATGGCGATTTTTCTGTATCGCCGGCTTTCCTAAATGGTTCAGTAGAAGTTTGGCCGAATCTCCTGCCTTGTCCTCTTCTACCTTCCAATTTACCCTGCAGTATTATTTGCAGTACACGATATGACTAAAATACTGGAACTTACGTTATTTGATAATAAATTCAACTTTCCTCTGCTTTTGTGCGACAATATGCCCACATCTCAAAATCTTATAGCTTTTTCAGCAGTACCTCAGTGTGGGTTCGAGCCTCCATACCATAAAACACAATTGTGAAAATGTAACAATCTAACATTCTGATCTTGAGGGACAGGCTCAAGTCTCTGCTGATAAACAGACTTTTTATCTTCAAAATGTCAGTTAGCGTATTCTATTCGACTACGAATTTCTATTGACTCCTGGAAATATCTAAGTACTACAATGTCCAAGTAAATATATTTTTCTACGCATTCTACAGAAGTGTTTTGTTAGGAGAGTATACCCAGTGGTAGAAGATTTTTGCTGATAGTCATATATTTAGTGTAAGACCATATTCCTCGTTAACTTCATTGACATTATCGGGTATATTTTGAAGTTCTCCCACTAAACTTGCAATCACCACAGCATTATTGGCAAACCTGAAATTATTATTTCACCGTTTATCTTTATACCTCCGACACAGTTGTTCATTGCTTCATAAATTATTTTGGCATGTTAAATAGTGTAGGTGATAAAACACATCCCTGACATACACGCTTCTGAATTTCTATTGTGTCTGTGTACCTATATTTTAAATCTTGATCTTTGCTGCTTGGTTTCAATACAACTTTTTATTATTCTAATATTATTGCTGTCTATGCCGACTTTTTGAATTTTTCAAATTTTATTTTGTTAAGGTTTGGTTAAGTATGATTTTTTAGGCAGGCGAAATTTCGAAATAATTTGTTTTAATAATTGATGCCACGATTAACGTTATTTACTTGTCAAAATTAATATGAAATGCCAACCATATCTTGAATTTGATTTGAATTTTATTAATGACGTTGGAGTTTATCGTTTTTTTTGCAAAATATTCGGACAGACAGGAGAAGAAGTTTACAACTCAGTGTAATGATTCAAGATTATAAGTATGTAGTTACTATCGCTTTGTTGTTCTAGATCTCCATGGTCAGATAACGTGAACTCTTGAATAAATCGTATATGTAATGACAATTTCCCAAGGTTTCTTATGTGTCACATCATTTATTCCTGATTTTAAAGGTCCAAAGAGAATCAAGGAAATAAAATTTTATAAGGTTAAGCGTTATCATATAAGACATCGCGCTTTGAATTCTAGATATGGAAAAATGCTTATAAAACTTTTAATTGTATTATCCCTTGAGAGCTGTTTTACTCTTATATAATTTTACACTTAGTATGTACGAAGCGTCTTTGCCAATCTTCAACTAAATGCTCTACTTATTTGGGGATTCAAATAAAGTTAACCATAACTTGTCTTAACCAGCGCGTGATCCAATCTGCTGTGATATAGTATATGCATATTATTAGAGCACAGATTTGCTCGTTATATCACCTAACCTTCATTAAATGTACATGGTACAAATTCTGGAAGTTTATGATTAATCCAATTAAGAATATTTATTATAGACATACTTAACTTTATCAAACACTGTTATAGACGTTTCCTTATTGATCACAAGAGACATAATACGCTTTATTGTTTTTTGTCATTTCGAGTGCAATACCCATTTTAATGTTTCAAATTCAAATTCTTTTTTTTTGGTAATTTCTATTTTATGAATTACTAATTACTCTCAAATTGAAGGCGTTTTATCCAAATCATATTTGTTAGCAGACAAATAAATATTTTGTGGTTATTCTAACAATGGATGCATTCATCTCTTTGATTAAAAAATAGTAGTGTTGAGAAAAATTAAAAAATTAATTTCATGCATTTACTCCTCAAAAAAGTTAACAAATCTTTTTTCCAACTTTTTGTAGTGTCTAAATCAAAAATATTACGTATCTGGCATATAATTATAAATAATTAAATTTTTATCATAAATATTTTGCTTAACATATCAATGATAAATTATAAAAACTTTAGAAGTTTCTTAACTTTCATTTTGAATTTAAACTAATTAAAATGATTTATACATGTGAGTAAAACGAACTCCAGTATTTCTCTTTCTCTCTCTAAATCAAAGTGTTTTTGCGCATTAGTATACATACATAAAACCTAAAATTTTATGCAAATGCATATTTTATCGTTATGAACTGCATGGACACCACATTTAGTTCCGTATTTTATTTTTTTATTTTTTCATCTAATTTTGCTTTAATTTGTTCATTTATCATTTTTTGGGCTCGTATTCATTTAGTTTTATAATGTTATCTTGTTTTGAGTTGTGGTTACTATTGAAGCTCTCTTTTATTTTTCTTGTTCGCTTTTTTGTTGTTTTGGGTCCGATAAAAGCCACATAATAGTTTTCAATAAAATTTTGGACAGTTCTTGAAATTGTGTACAGCTTAATTTATTCGACATCACTTCGCCGAATATACGTTGAATAGGTCATATTGTAAAAAAGAAAACAACACTTTATTCTAAAAACAACGGACTAGAATATATTTAAGGAAAAATTGGACTAGTTAGTAGACCTAGAAATGCTCTTAAAAATAAAAACAAAGATGATGCAATGCAAGCTTTAGCTCAAGCTGCCTGGTAAACCACACCAAATCAAGATAATTGTTCTGTAGTAAAGGAATTGCCAATAAACGCAAACTACGCGAACAATAAAAGAAAACTATAAAATATGCAGATAAACAGAAGTTCTGTAAAGATCTAAACGCACTTCTCAGCAAACTTAAGAACTAAGGAGACTAAGTATGGGTTACAGAACGATTATGGGCTATGGAAAGCAACTAGAAAAATAGAGAAGCCGCAGCAACAGGAAAAAGCAAACGCTTGGCAGATTATTTATCTACAGTGTTTACAGCACATCACAGTGAACAAGCTGTTGAAGAGGAAGCAGAAACACTAACATTTCTAGAAACACCTTTCCAAATGAATTTTCCTATACAGCAATTCAAAGAACTGTAGCAGATTATTGCCAAAGTAAGTAGCCTAAAAGAATCTCCCGCTTAGAATCTCATAACTGGAAAAGTCTGATAGAAACAACTGATAAATGCCAGAAACTGGTTTTAATAGTATTTAATAACTATAAATACTATACTTTCCTAATCAGTGGAATGTTATACATATTATTCTGCTACTTAAACTTGACAAAAACCTAAATGAAGTAACCTTTCATAAACCTAATACTTTTTTGCTCCAACTATCTAAAAATCTTTTTTATACAAAAAACTTTTACTAAAAAAAGGTTTTTACTAACACCAATTCATTTTAAACGCCAGTATATGTTTACAAAAAAAAAGCATGACACAAAAGAACAAATAGATATATGATTGTAAATCAGATAACTGCTTTGATAGACATCAGTTAGCTATTCGACTAGGTTTCACATGTCCTCTTATATTACAAGTTAAAATTGAACCTACCACATATCTATTGGAAGATTCTGAGATCGTGTGCATACCATAACTGCTATAATGCCTCAGGGTACCGTACTGGGCCCTACACAATACCTACTGTATTATAGATCCACCAATCACCAGAGTAACAATTGTTTTAACCTTCACTGTGTTTGCCTCGCATACAACTCCAACTTCTACTTCTAGAAATTTACAAAGAAACCTAGATAAAATCCAAAGCTGGTTAAAAATTTAGAAGATGTAAGCTAATCAAAATCCATATCACATACACGAAAGAGGACATATCCCCCAGTGAATTTAAATGCTTCGCCAGTACTTCAAATAGAAGATATTAAGTGTCTTGGGCTCCACTTAAAAAGACAAATGACATGGCTTAAACAAACTCAGATATACTGACTAATTGGCGACACTGTTGTTAAAGAATAAAAACTTGGCTTATAAAGTTATACTGGAATTTATATGGACTTAGGGCATTTAACTGTGGGAGAACTGCCAATCCCACCAATATCAAAATATTACAAAGGTACAAAAACTGTTTGTTTGTAGTACACATTTGGTATTGGGATCTAAAATTTTTAGAGCTCTATCGTTCTCTAAAAGAACCTACTGGTGTGCAGATTTAATGCATTGCATGTATATCTAAGAATAGGATGACCGAAAATGTAATTAAATTTTCCGCAATTTTTTCTATAGCCGATAATGTGCTATGAACAATCATTACATTCTTAAGAGAAAAATAAGTCAATATTTTACAATAACAGTAGGTAACACTTATGTTAACTAGCAATGTTGGTCGGAAATTTTATATCGCTAATTAGCATCTTTTCTAAAATTATAAATAAACTGCACTGTGTGTATTTTAAACTTTATGTAAAATAATGTAGGCTAAACGAACAAGAAAATAATTCACCAAAAAACCTGTTATAAAGTGATATTAAACATTGCTAATACATTATCTTCATCAATAACCTAAGCATGTTTTTGAAAGAAAGCTTGAATAAAATATTTTAATTGAAAGGCGTTGTTGCTATTTTGAAAATGTAAAAATGGAAGTATGAATTACAGTGTTAGTAGTTCATATTTCACTTGGTATTTGGTTTGTGGTATATTTTTAAATTTATATATTATATTTTCTTCGTGTTATTGTTTCTCTGACTCATGTGGTTAATTTCATTTATTATTTACAATTAAGGGCAAAATACAGCTTCTCATTATATAGAGTTTGTAGTTCGGTTGCATATAGTTTTCTAATTTAGAAGAATCTGTTGAATTGGCAAGCTCTTGGCGATATAATGTATTACTGACTGTATCTTTTAGTCAATAAAGTTTAAATCTTGAAATTAACTTCAACAAATTGTTACAGAATAGGACAAGCATTATTTTAGCCGAATCTGGTTTTTTACTGTAGCACTATCGCGAATACTTTTTTAGATTCTCTCAAAATCTTGTATTATTATCTAACTTTGTTATATAGAAGATTATTTTGTTTGATCTCTTAGCATTTCTTCTTTTACTTCTTATTTTACTTCTAAAAGCCAAACATATATTCTTAATCTAGTTTTTTAAGTAAATGTGGACTCCTGACATTTTAAGTTGTTTTCTAGGTGAATGTTTCCTAGTCATAACTTTAATACAAAACCAAGCGCATTAGAAAACTTTTGATTGCAGATAAACAGCAGAACAGACGAAACATTTAATTGCTTTCCCCGGGGCAACTTCAAAAGACCGGTCCAATTCATAATTATCGGGAAGTTGCAAAACAATGTTTGTGATAACCCAGCCCATGGCTTTGAGCCTCGCAGCTGGCCCATGCACACTCATTAACTGGTGACATAACTTTGTAATTACTGCTTGTGCATAGCTTTGCTGTTGTGGTACTGCACAAAGTTAATAAACTGCTAAGGGGCACAGCCGCGCTAGCCGGAGTCCGATCTTGCTAATTAAGGTGTCGGAATTTTCAGGCACGTGCAAGCCAGCAAGCCCCTGGAAATTCCGGCCAAACGCAACAACTTTGTAGTAAATAAGAGAAATTTACATAGGCATTTCCCGAGTGAATGCTTTGAATGGCGAAGTAATTCACATAGCGCCTAATGGATAATTTATTAGTGAACGGCGGGCGTATACAAATTACTTTACATCAAAAGTCAAGTAGCGACATACATCATCAGGCCAACCACTTTGAATACAAAGGCTTCGGATACCGGTATGTTATTATATAATGATGTTTCAACAGTTTCATTGCCGCATTCGTCATTTTGATGATTCTGTCGGCGCTTCGATTTTTAATTTAATTATATTTATTTATTTTGTCTTGGTTACAGAGTAGATTCATGAATAAAACGTAAGCATTTTACTTTTTCATTTGCTTAACAGAATTTGTGTTTTTAACGAATTCTCATATAATAAAATGCAAGATTTTGCAGAAATACCCTTGCCAGGATAATTATTTATTTTTAGTATCTTCCGAATTCTTTCAGATAATATAAATCACCAAAAAATCAAATCGATCTTCTACATAACTTATAAATTCATATATCTTTGTAAATAATAATGGTAAGGCTCTACGCACCGCGGGGGAGCATGGCCTACAAACTGAGAAGGTTGTGGCTCTCATATGTTCGCCCACTGTGCCCGATCGTCGCGCACCATTTTGATGAGGGCGATGTGCTGTCTTTGGTGCAACCGCATAGTCAAATTGTATTGACAGCTTCGATTTTCTCCCAAGAAGCCAATAAAGTTGTGTGGATTTTATTCTTAATTCCCTTATTTTTTTACATGTTCTTTGCGCCTAAGTTTGGCATCTATTGTCATACCTAGGTACTTGGGATTGTTCTCGTATGGCACAATAGTACCATTTATGTTCAAGGCTAGTAGATTTTTTAGTCTTCTATTTGTAAATGATTGACAGCTTGATTTAGCAATAAAGTTATTTTATTCTTAATTCTTATTTTACATGTTCTTTGCGCCTAAGTTTGGCATCTATTGTCATACCTAGGTACTTGGGATTGTTCTTGTATGGCACAATAGTACCATTTATGTCCAAGGCTAGTAGATTTTTTAGTCTTCTATTTGTAAAGCTGACGTGTGTAGATTTGTACTCGTTAAACTTTATTCTCCATTGTTTGGCCCAGTCTGCTATTGCATTGTTGACTGCTTGTAGTCTTCCAATGGATAAGGCTTAATCTGTGTCAATTGCAAGAAGTGTGGTATTATCTGGGAACATAGCTATTGTGGTTTATTCAAAATCTGGTACATTGCTAATATATATCAGATAAAAAATAGGCCTCAAGTACCTTGATTACTCCTACTTTTATATTTTTTAATTCTGAATATTCCTTTTGTTGTTTGATCCAGAAGGACCTGTCTAATATTATTACGTATTACTCCGGTAACATTTTGTTAAGTTTATATCTAAATTCTTTATGCTAGACTTTATCGAAGGCTTAAGCTGCATAGGAATACTGAACAAATTTACTTTTCTTCCAGGGGACATTCTATTACATCCGTAATTTGGTCTAATCCTTACTCTGTAAAACTCAAAGATCAAATTAAATTTTATGCAAATGAGGTAATTTTTCTTTTTTCATCAACCTTTAATGGAAACATTATTTTTCTTCATCCACCCAAGATTTAAACCGCAGATTCTGTTTCGGCTTATCTATTGTCATCTATTTCTCGGTCTACCAACGTTTCCTTTTTCATTAGGGTAATACTTGTGTGCCATTTTTGATAGTTGATGGTCTTCTCTGTAATTTCCCGTCATGTTTGTTGACTCCAATTGTTGTGGAACAGGTTGTACTTCTAATTTTTTTCTTATATTGTCGTTTCTAACTTTGTCGATTCCGATATATCCTTTAGATACTCTCAAGAATGTCTACTCCGAAGCTTGGATGTGCAAATGATTTTTTTGGTTTAAAACCTAAGTTTCGTTACTGTACAGCAAGACAGCAATTGCCATAGTTGAATAAAATTTTGTGTTTCTTTTCTAGCCTTGTTGCGGAGGATTATTCTATATGGTTTATGTTGTATCGTACGTCACATCCCAAATAGTGAAAGTAATTAACTAATCCAAACTGAATCAAATCGCATTTTTTGTCTATCAAGTAAAATTGGTGACAAGCTTTTTGAAGATCATTTTTATTGTCTTAAACTATAACTAAGTCATCAGCGGAAAATATATGGACAGTTGATATAGTTGCTCATGTCTACCGGAATACTATTGAGGCTAGTATCTTTCTCGAAGTAAAATACTACACTCTTGTTGTACACCTTTCTTAGTAAGGAAGGTCCATTGTAATAGCTATGTAACTCTATTACAACTTCTGTACTATTATATAAGGACTCAATTCTATAAGTGTTGCTGGATAGCCTCAATTTTTTGTGCTCTCACAGTTTTTTGCGATTTACATTATCAGACGCTGTGATAAAATATATAAACGCAATGTGCGTTTTAATGTTAAACTCTGCGCTTTTAATAATTTATAGAAGAGTAAAGGTATTGTCTATGCAGGCGATTTGCAAAATCGGGTTGCTCCCAGTAAATTTTCGGTTATTGTTTTTGCTTGTGAATTTAAGATCTCCAAGTTTATATTGTATGTGAAATTTAATATTCTAATGTCTGTGGTTTTTTTTTAGCTTTGGTCTCCCCTTTTAAAAATCAGCACTACTTTAGATGTTACTCACCTATTTGGTATAATTTGTCGTACCCAGCATACATTTAGCAAATATAAAAATCTATGGTTGGGAAGGAATGTCTTTGTAAAACTCTGCTTGTTCTATTTATTCAAGATATATTTTTGAAACTACCAGATGATTAGACTCTCTTTGACTGTTTCTAACGACATGTGTATCTGTGACAGGGACAACTGTTTTGTCATTGGCTATAATATAGTCGATTAGTAAGTGGCAGCCCCAAACAACCCCAATGAATTTGTGAATCTGTTTCTTTTGCAAGAATATATCAGTTGTTTTAAGTTTGTTATATATACAGGATCATCGAAGTAAACTTGAAGTTTTTGAAGTTGTATTGCGGAAATCTGAAAGGCCGTCTTATGTGCATGCGTAATCCCCTAGTAGATAACGAAGTGAGTTAGCTTCATATAATAAACAACCTAGTATTGTCGACAAAATGAGCCGATAATACGACCGCAGAGCTGCTATACTCGAAGCTCTTTGCGCTGGAAAGTCGCCGACAGAAATTCTTACATGGTTTAACTACAAAAAAAAACAAGTTTACGACGTAACCAAGAAGTACAGGGAATCTGACTACCAGAAGGAGGTAACTGCTGACAGAGCAACTCACAACAAACGATCTTATCGCAAGATATGTGATAAAATCGTCCGCTAATTGAAAAAAAAAAGGTTGATCAGGATCCTGGGTAGCAGTGCACCGGGACGTGCACTACAAGTCTTTCGTCCTAAAGAACTGCCAACTGTTGACTGAGGAAAACAAGATGGGCAGAAAGTTAAAGATCCAAGTACTGCTGAACGACATCAAATGTTATAACGCTCGCTTCTTGAGATTATTTTCGGACTAAAATGACTTCATCTAGGACAGGAAGGTGAATACCCAAAATGACCGTTAGATCTTCCAAGATGCCTCCGAAATGCCTACCGATATGCATACAAAGTTTCCCCCATTTTTGCTGGTGCTGGGGTTTGTGAGCAGCGAAGGGATGCTAAGACACCCCACTTCTTTGAGTAAAGCCTGTAAGTAACCGCCGACAGCTATACCAGTGAGCTGAAGACAGTTGTCACTATTAACTACACACTACTACGTGAGGGCGTGGTTGAAGCAAGAAATAGGTGCAAGTGGTATTGGCCTACACCAGGTTTACATTCCGGCTCGAAAAGGTCGTGCTACATTAAATAATATGATTTTTAATACTATTTACTTGTTTTATGTAAACAAATTTAATGTTGCTTACATTTTAATGTTATTTTTATTGTTTGTTAGTTTTCCAGATTTACATCAACCACTTTGTACAAAGAGACATCCATTTTCATTTATATGTTGTCTCCTTTTGTTCCAACTACGTTAGGTATCGGGCAGTTGCCTACTTGTGCGTTCAGGTAGTTATAGAGTAAAATGTAGTCATTTTTAAATGGATGGTTTATTTTGCGTTGGAATACGTCATGAAATTGTTTAGAGCCTTCCGCTCTTCCCTCGTATAGCGCGTAAATAGTTACTGGTGCCATATATCTGTTTCTGTTCGAACCTTGATATTATTGTTCTTTCATTAATATATGAGTATCTCTAGCGTGGTTTTTAATTTTTAATTTATCATTATTTCCCACATCCCTATATACCAGTGTATATCTTTTTAAACCTTTGATCTTCTTTATTTCTTCTTAGTTTCTGTTATAATTATGATGTCGATGTTTCTTCTTTGCAGTGTGTTTTCTAATTGTATTTCTTTCGTGTTCGCTCCTCGGACATTCAATGTGGCTATTTTCCTATCATTTGTCATTCTTTACGCGTTTGTGGCCATCATTAGATGTATTCGGTTTTCCGAGAAAACATTTTAGCTTTAAGTACTTCTTGTTCTAGAAGGCAGTTTACCGGCTTGGGCGCTAGTAGGATTTTTTATCGACCTGTTCTAGTCTAGATTGGCTTCGTATGTACCTATAATTAGCACCTTACCTTTCAAGTTTTAACTATAACTAATATCAAATGTTATAACAATTACTAAATTTGCTTAAGTAATATTAATTTGCCATGTAAAATTCGCCCAAGAAGGTTTATAGTTTTTTACTGCAAATATTAAAACTTTGCATGTAGTCAGCACAAATAATTTTACTTCACTAGCTTCATTGATGAATTATTAACCACAACAATAAAAGCCACGCAGAATATCCTATTCAGCAGTGGTAACCCGCAATGTTAATGGATTGGATGAAGATTACTTTTCAATTTCCATTATAATTTTTGCGTGGTTAACTATTAACCCTTATAGACCTTTATAATGAACCGTCATTGCTATATTTGTCTATTTCAAATTATATCTATTGATTAAGCGAGTAACAGTTCTGGATTATTTAAAGTATTTCTATACACTTTATCTCTATTAAAAAGTTTCATTACGTATCACATATTTTAAAAATTGCAAATAGATAGTAATTTGTCGGATACCAAATTGTTAAAACAATAAGTTTGCTATCATTCAAAACAGAGTAACCGAAAGTGCGGAGCTAACCGCAATAAATTGCGCTCGGTGGGCTCTCCGCAGGTGTATGAGGTGTGAACTTGTTCTGCCTCTTGTACGCAGATAAGCAGAACGAGGATTTATCGAGTGTCAGGGTAATGAGCTAGGGTGTCTCCAGATAGCAAATCGCGGGACAGCCCTAGCCGCCCCTAATTATGGGCCACCATTTGTATGGCGATGAAAGCAACAGAAAGTTCAGTTAAAATGCCAATGAATCTTAAACATTGTTTTGGGCTAGAATTAACCAGTTCATGCTTTATTTAAAAGATAAGGGTTTTTATATCCTATCAATGTATTCTGCAGATTAATCGGTTTACATTAACATAATTAAAAAATTAAAAATATGACTTTTTTGAAATGTTTATTAAATTTAACTACATTTTAAACAAAATAATAGACTCAGCCAATTTTATTTAAATAAAAAATGTCTGTTTAATATCAATTTCATATTGTCGTTTTACATAATTTGCAAAAAATGTATCGATTGAAGAAATTTCCAAAATAAAAGTTTACGTCATTTAGAATGTTAATATTTCTTTCAATTAATCTAAAAAAAGTATGATGCCACAGTATCGTGGGATGTGATTAGGGGTGTATTCCGTCATCGGTTACAGAAATAAATGTATAGGAAACGCATAGTTATCCCACGTGTCAGCAAATTGTTGCAATTTTAGGTTAATTCCATCAAGACCTTCAAGCTCTGCTTTAATGTGAGCGAATTTAGCATTCTTTTTAAAATTCAAGCAACCTACAAAACGACTACACAGGGCTCTAAAAGCGGCCGGAATTAGCAGAAAATTATCGCTGCTGTCATCATCGCGTCATAAATATTTTATGTTCAGTAAATGAACGTCTCTGCAAATTGCTTAATTGGCGTTAGTTTTCTTTCATTTTTCTAATCGGCCAGAGCGTTTTTTGCACATGGTCGCTTCATTGTTACATTTCTTCGCCCCTCGATGCGGCGAGAGACCACCTTTGTTTGATCAACGATAAACGAATGTTTGCACACCACATGTGAATTGCACTAATAGTCTCTATTGACTTTGTTAACTGGCTGCATTTAACTATTTACGCTTGGCAAAACAAGCATGTGCCGTGGCAAAATAATCGAGTTAATCCAATAAATGCCCGGAAAACCGTCACAATAAGATGAATGAATCAAAGAGTAGGTAGTGTAGAACCGAAATACAATAAGGCCGCCTTATTCGTTCTGTCCTTACAAATGTTATTAAGATTGCTGATTATTTAGGAAATTTATCAGAAGTACAGCAAAATTAAGGAAAATTGTTCATTAAAATTTGAAGATTTTCAAAAATTAGACCTCCAAGATATTCAAACATTTCACTGACCGCTATCGTGGATATTTATCTCGTAAAACTATTATCCGCCTAATTCCTGTATCATCGTGAGCTAAAAACGCCCCAAAAACGAAAGCGACACGGGGCAGCCGTAGCTCCACGATCCCGGTCGCTCCCATGCACTCCCTTTCGAAACTCACGTGAGATATTCATAGAATTTAGGCACGACTAGACAACCGCAATTTGTATACAGTCACTGTAAGAATGCCGAGCTTACAGTTTTTGGAACAATGCCGGCAGTGTTGCCCCTCAAAGGTGCGAACGGCGCTATTTTTAAGTTTGAACAGGGCGGTGTTTTTGTTTGATCCCGGCTCGAGGGCGCTCGACTTCTGATAAAGCTAGAATGCCGATAAGTTGGTTCTGAGAGGGTTAGTCGCGTATTTACGGTTTAAGAAGGATTTCTGCATTTTATGGTCTCCATAAAACAAATTTTGCTGAGAACAACGCAACCATAGCGTACAAGGAAGAGTGTCTGTAGTGCTGAATCGATTTATATTTAAATGTTGCCATTGGTTCTAATGAAAAATCTTTAAAACCTATATATAGTAATTTTCAAATTAATGTAGAACAAATCAAAAATCTATCCCAACAAATCACATGCTTTATGTAGAAGCTCTTAATGAAAACAATCTTAAATCATTAACTTTTTGTATAGTAGCATTCAAAATTAAAAACCAACCACTAAATTACGTTTTTATTCCAGTACTTAGAGGACAAGCAGACACTAGTATTTTGTACTATGTTTTATTGGCCCTTTAAAATCCACTATTCGATATCGGCATGGCTGAATACATTATTTTGTAATTTTACACTAAGAGGATATAAGAATAAGGAATAAATAATATATATATATATATATATATATATATAATATATATATATATATATATATATATATAATATCAAATTCCTTATATCCTCTTAGTTGATTTCCATATTTCTCCAAGCATGTTGTCCTTCGCAGTTTGTTTCCCTTTTGGACAAGATCGTATGAATACTGTCATTCCAAATCTGTCTCGGTCGTCTTCGTTTATTTTCCCCTCGCACTTAAACTGCCACACGGCTTTTGTTAGTCGGTCACTTTGCATTCGGCTGAGGTGTCCAAACCATCGCAGCTGACTTCTGTCAATATAGGTAATTAGACTGTCTACTTTAAGACTTTCTCGAATCTCGGCATTGGGGATTTTACCGGTTTTGTAATTCCTTCAATTCTCCTCAGGACTTTTATCTCGTGACTTCCACTCTTTGAATATTCTTCTGGTTCAGCACCCAGGATTGTCAGCTGCATGTAACATTTATATAACTTAATTTTTATATTTTTAGTTAGCTGTCTGTTTCTGAAAATTTTTCACTAAGGCATAGTACTGTTTTTCTGTGTTGCTCAGTCTTAAGTTCAACTCAGGCACTATTTCGCCTTGGCTTTAGAGAGTAGCTCCTAGATATCAGTAACTATTCACTTCTTCGATCGCCTTGTTGTTTATTTTAAGGGCGAGGTTTCGCGGTGTTCTTGATAGCCCCAGACTTTTTATTTTGTCACAATTTACTTCTATTTCATGTTTTTGATCAGAAGTGGATCATCGGCAAAAACGCATTAATGTTATGCTAAACTCTTCTCCTATTTTGACAATATTTTTGGTGTTTCTATAAAATAATACTATAAAATCTACACTTACGTGTTTTTGATCTTGGAAGTGAGGTAAACGCTTGATGTAGATCAATAAATACCATAAACAAAGTTTTATCTTTTGGAAATGACTACAGATTTTTGCATTCCCTGCTAACCCCTTTTTTTAAAAATTGGCATAATAATTGCGGTCACTCATCTGGTACTTGTTGTTCTCACCTAGCTCTATTGATTATTTCTAAAAACATATTTAGTTTATTATTATCTTGTTTAATAATGTTTTTAAATGGTTTTCTAATCTTCTAGTAAAATTTCGTTTTTTGGCGCATAGAAAATTATTACTCCGTAGTTTTGGAAAACACTTGTTAACATTTCATTTCCAAATATTTCATTTTTTTCTATCAGTCTTTAATTTAATTGCCTATCTGCTTAAATTTTTTATACTTCAAGCACTGTTTGTGTTTTGTCATGTTCTTTTTGAACATTTATCCTTTATTAATGTATGTACTTCCTTTTGAAGAGTTGGCTTCAATTTTTATTTGTACTACATTTTCTATTTTTACCATTTCTTTTATACTTTTTTGTTTTCTTCTGTTAGTGTTTGTACAGTTTTATTTTTTACGCTTTGTTTTTATCTTTCTAACTTACATGTTATTTTTTATTCTATCTAAAAAAAATTGTTGAATTTTAATGTAGTTTGTTTTACTTTTCAGTTAATCAACTAGTCCGCCTGTACTTCAATGATTAAAAACTGCATAGACTAGCCTTAAACACAATTTCGTAATTATTTGTTTACCACAAATTCTGTATGAATTAAACTTAAAAAGTTATTTAAAAGTGTAATTTTAATATTAGATGATTTTTATTAAATTTAATAATGCGGTAATGATACTTTTCATTTGATCTGTATGATTTATTTTTCTTTTTAATCGTGTACTTTTTAGAACTCTCTTGAATATAGTGGAAACTTCCGAAAGCAGAAAGGAAAAAAGAGGAACTTAGAACTTGGTAACAAATGTTTTCAGTTATTTGATTGGACAGTCGTTGTTTTATTATGAACGAAGTTGAGTATAGACAAGGGGGTTACCAACAAAATTCTTGTAAAAAGGTGGTCCTGCCTTAAAAATGTTTCGGAATCACTGCGCCAAAGTATGTGAGTGAATATTGTGGCTATCATAGTAGCGAAATATTTAAGTCATGAAGTATTACACCATTTTAATGCGAACCAAGGAGTGTTTACTATAGTGCACAGCACTTTTGGTTGAAATCGTCCTGTGTATATTTGATCTACTAATTGTTTCCCATAACTGTATGCCGTAGGACCATATGGGCCTAATAACTGATTTGTATAGTAATGTTTTATTCTCTGGTAACAACTAAGAATTGCACCCTAACAGGCCTTATATTTTCTAAAAGTTCAATCTCAGTTGCTTTCTTTCTGAGAAACTGTTTTTTTTTCGCATTAGGCACCCATCCATAAGCATTTATAAATCTTTGATGGTTTTAGCGGACAGTATTTGTCTATTGTTTAATACAACAGTCAGGCAGGTAATTCTTCTTCTCCTAAAATTACATGAACTGATTTGAATGCAATTATGCGAATGCACCACGTTTTAATCCACATTTACGAGTTTTTGATACCTATCTGTAGATAAGTAGATACCACTTTTAGATCAGAATGTGTACAGCTGTATCGTTAGCCAATGTGATGTGGTCAACAGACCAACAGTGTGCAATAGGTATAAAAACAAGTGTAACACGCTGCTTGAGTCCTTGGAAAACACCAGCTTTGATTGGAAATTATGAAGTAAGAGTTTCAGAACATAACGAGAAAGTGTTTCTTAATTAAAGATTTTAATATTTCACAATAGTCTAGAGGTAATACCTTTTTTATTTTAGATAGAAATTTGTTGTACCAAGCCTAATCAAGGACTTGGGCGACATCGAAGAATACAACGAAACAATATCTTTTGTTTTAAAAAATCTTTAAAATTGTATCTGCTACTTTGTGGATTTTTCAATTGTAACATGAATGTTAAATTCATTTCGAACTAGTAGATTTATATAACTGAACCGTATGGCAAACTTCTCAAAACAATCTAAAAGTAGTAAAAAATATTTAAAAACAAATGCGAAAGATAATAACAAAATGATATAATTATTAATACCCTCATATTATAAACTAAACAAAAGTAGTTCGCAATGCGAAGCTATCTCGTTTTATTTTTCGTCCTTTTGTTAAAACTTTAAAAAATAGTTAAAAAAAATGGTTTTTAATTCATTCTTTTTAAATTTTTGAATTCCTTAGACAAAGAGCAATTTTGAAATTTAAGGTATGCATATTTTTGTACTGCATAAGTGAATATTGCAAAACTATACTAAAACATGGGCACTATTAAAATACAATTTTATATATGTTTAAATGCTGAATTTATAAAAAATAAGTGAAATCCATTGCCGATACTTAATAAAAGTTATTAAACTGTCCAGATATTCGTGTACTTATTCTTTAAATCAAAATTTCTATCAGATATTGAATAGTAATATATACTCAAAACTTAAAAAATACATAATCGAAGCTCTTATACCAGAAGGTGTCGGGATAAATTAAAAATGCATAATTTTATTTCTCAAGAATATTATTGTTGGTTTTTTTTTGTAAATTATTTGATTAATATTATTAATTATTAAAGTTATTGTTTTTTCTAAATTTAAAATAAAAGTTTTTACGGTTTTTATATAAGTTTTGCAAATAACCTGTTGCTTGCACACCTGTTGATAAAGTGTTTTTGGATGTTTTAGGAAATACTATTATCTTTTTGTATATATTTTTATATATAATTATTACATAATTATATTATAATCTGTAACCAAACGTTTTTAGTTTTTAAATACTATAAAGAACAAAAAATTCAAATACGTAGGGTAATATGGCCTTTAAGGGCCTCTGTAGTAGTCTACCAATCAGAAGAGCCCAATTCTTTATCGTGCCCGATATGAACAGTTTAAGTTTCATTAAAAAATCATATATGTAGTATTTTGTGGTAGCTGTGGTATTTTAAGTTGAAATTGCATGTGAACAGGCCTATTATAGATGCGTACTGATAATAGGGTAAAAAAATAGTTTCTAAAGTTTATTTGCATTTTCTTCTTGAAAGTGGCTAATCCTAATTCGGAAAACAATTTGGCGCTATACTGCTAAGAACCTGCCGAAATATCATGCAGATTTTTTTAAATGGTCTATTTTGATATTTCTAGAACAAATTATCAAGAACAACGTAGGATTACAAAAAATATTTTCTATAGTTGAATTACATTCAACTATTTTTACGAATACAAAGTACACTTATGTATATATGTATATTACCAGGTCGATTTACATTTATTTTAATTTTATTAATACAATTTAGTTTTTTTTCTCGTATATCAAATAATTTCAGCACAATAAAGACACATGTAATGAATTTATATTTTTTATAAGTTTTTTGGGGCAACTCTTTTTTCATGACTGTGAGTTATACTTAAGTATTAACGGCTTTTTGTTCATACTTTAAATTATACAAGTTTTTAATATTTATATCTATTATTAGAGAAACTAAGAAAGGTATTTACGACGTATGTCTCCTATAGGCTGCCATTTATGAATTTGATTAATAGTAATAATAATAGAAGCAGTAAAAAACAACCTTTCTTCAAATTTGTCTTACCAGCACTGAAACACCTGTGGTATTAACGAGATTTAAAGTATCACAGGTCCTATCTACCAGCTAGATTTTGACAAATTTTAAATAAATTACTCCGTTACTCACCTTTACTGGTTACGTCTTACTGTTTTTGTATTTTTTTTCCTTAAGACTGTAAATATAGCAAACACTATGCTTGGACTGGCAATCATTGGAATTGTATATTGTTTATAAACGAATCCAGATTTTGTCTACATCTAATGGTTATCTACAAGTCTATATAAGAATTATGTTGGTTTTCGAGCAGCTTTGCATTTCTTAGAGATATTGTCGCTGACCAAATGTTTATCTGTTTAGAGGGACAAGGGGATGCCTATCGAGCAGATCTTATTAATTAATTTATGGAAACAGAGGATATTCGCCTCATAGAATAGCAGCCAAGCCCCCTTGTTCTAAACCTTATGGAACACATACAAAATATCCTTCTTGTTCTTTTTAACAAATTCTTACAGAATTTTTGCCACATTATTTATATTAGAGTCATTATATTCCATATTAACATTTTTGCAACCATAGAACTTTCCAATTATCCCAAGAAGTAACCTCAAATGTACTTTTTCCCATTTTATTGTTTTCATTTGTATTACACATATTTATGCTAATTGGATTGAAATTAAATAATTGTTTAGGCTTTAATTACGTATATCATTTATTTATGAGTATATATGCAGAATCACTCGCCACAGTTTAAAATATTGACGCAACTTTACCTTAAATGTATAGGTTTTCTCTGCTTGTGCTTACTCTGTATTCATTATAAATTGTTATTGATATTAAATCAAGATGAATTTCAAAAAATTTAATTTGCTTATGTGATGAAATGGCCAAAGACGTTAATAATTCTGACGGTTGTGCTACTTTATTAAGACCTGAAAATTGCGCTATAAGAAATTTAGATTATTCACTTTGAGATGTTTTGAGCACAAAAATTGAACGTGTGTTTAAAAATGCAATAAATAAATAAGCTAATCTACAATATATTCCATTTAAGCTGACGAACACACGCCGATACAAATTTAAACCACAATAAACAACTGTAAAATCTAGTTGATGATATCGTATATTTGTAGAACATCAAGTACCTAAACTATCCTTTACTATTAGTATTGATAATATAATTATGCGATAGTAGTTCGTAAGTATGTTCGGTTATATATGTATATTGCCTCGAATAGCTTAATGTTTAATCGAATGAGGTCGGTATTTAACTAATAATAAGTTAAGGTTTATAAATTTCATTTAAATGGCTACTCCTTTTTAAAAACCAATAAAATATGATATATGGGCAGTAAAATTTACTGCACAATAAAATTTGATATCAACTTAATAAATATTTATAATAAGCGAATGATGAACAGCCGAGTATTTTTTAGACTGACTTTGGTAAGTGGCTGAAGCATGAATCTTGTGAGCCGTAAACAACTTGAGCAATGTTTAAGCGCTCTCCGCTTCAGATTATTCCGTAAACATTTTCTCTATTTTTATCTCCGGTCTATTCTGGACGCGCGCCTTTGTAACTTATTATCATCGGAAACCGTAAAATGAGAATATATCTGAATTATATCAAAGCACTAAAAATTCTCCGCCGGAATTTCGTCGCGGCGCGTTTCTGGCTCCGCAGCGCTGTCGGATGCTGCAATAAAGATTATTATCGGGGTCCAAATCGGTGCTCTCATAAAGAAGAAGGTGTTAATAACTCGCTGAACATCCGATTAGTTGTAATGATGGGTTAGTTATCTCTCATCGGTCGAGGCCGGCCCCTCTTGAAAAGAAATTGCAAAACTCGTCGAAATTTCAGCACCTGCGAAGTAACTCTTCAGAACACAGGGAGGGCCCAGTTTAATGTTGACAAAGTGACCTGCGAATATTCGGAGTGACCAAGCAAGTCCATTGTTAATATACCCGTTTTGTTAATGAGACAAAAAAGTCTTTCTCTGTTCAAATTAAAGCTATGCAAGTCAAATACGTCCCGCGCTTATTTGCGGACGTGTCCGGACCCGACTGCTAATTTGCGATGACGTGTGCTTGATTTACCCGCGCGGATTCGTGAAACTATTGAATAATGTGTCCTGGCATCGTTGCCCAAGTAGCTTATCGTTTGATAAGCCTTCGCAGCTTGACCTTACAGTTTGGTTCTGCAATTAACTAGAGCAAATCGTCTAAAATTAAACACTGGAGAAGGCAAGCCCGGCAGAACCCGCTCCATTACCTCGAGCCGCGATTAAGATCTCGATCTGCCCAGCAATCGCCGCTCGGAGGCGGACGATTACGGAACTTTTTTATTACCGTGGCTAATTAGCGACTCTGTCATACCGTGCATTATTACGCCTTCTGCACTACGCATGTCAAGGCTCCCCTTAACGGGCTGCTCAAAAATTTGCCACTTTTCGAATGGTCCGGCCCACGCGCCCATTTAACGCCAATTGTGGAAGGTATCGGAAGTGGGTAATTTCGCGCCGTGTCATCTTTGCCGGTTTTGGGAAAAGTGGGTTATGGCCAATGCTAAAGATCTGGCTCATCGTGTGGTTATCGGAAGTGCATATAATTGGGTTACTGTAAAAATAGGACGGACTCGAAAACACATCGCCTGCACGAAAAGGACGTGTGGTTATTACTTCAATTGATCCTAACTTTGAGAAACCCGCGGTGATAACATTCCCAAAATAATGCAATGATGCAATGTTAATTTTGTAATAAAAATAATTTAATAGGACTCTTAAAATTGAGGGATAATCGGATAGCATTCATTACAAAAGAGTTCGCTGTAGTTTAATTCGTTCGTTAGTTCCTATCATAAGGTCACTAATTTTCAACTATGAACTAATAACAAGGAATTCTTCTTTAAGTTTCCTCAATTACAGATAGTGCTTTTTTAAAGAAAGAGAAATAAGTAGAATGACTTTACAGTGACATTAATCTAGCACATATTTATGTAGCTAAAACCTTTGAAACATAGTTTATGCACAATAAAGACGTTAAATTATTCACCTATAGAACTGTTTCATTCAAATTTGTGGACATTCAATTGTGCGTGTGTAAATCAACATTTGTCACTTCTCGATTTGGCATGATACACGATATAAGGACAAGTCATATATTGTTGAAAATAGTACAGCGACCTTTTTCTTTTAAAATATGTATATTTTATTATTTATTTTATGAAATGGTATAGAATTGTATTATTTTATTAACAAAAATCCACAACATTTTGTAAAATCAATAAAAATTATTTTTAAATATAGAGATTCTATAAATACCTCCCAAAGAACGTACTTTGCTTTTTATCGGGACCTTAACTAAAACCTTAACTTAATCTAAAATGCACATACGTAGTTTTTTTATTTATTTATTATATATATTATTTATATATCCTTCCTCCCCCCCCTCTCTCTCTCTCTCTCTCTATCTGTCCCTCTCCTTCTCTCCCTTCCCTTGTTAAATACTAAAACGAATACACGGACCTGCACAGCATAAATGGTGGAGTCCCCCGGGGAAGTGCACTGGGATTCATACTAGATCTACTTTATACTGTGGATTTGCCTTTCATTCGAATAACAACAATTACAACTTTTGCATACTTGCCACTCATACCAATCCACCATCTGCTTCTTGAAACCTACAAATAAACCTAGATAAAATACAGAGGTGGCTTAAAACTTGGAAGAGAACTTGTGAACTCCGGAAAATGTATTGTTTAATAGAATAAAGTGCAGAACTTTCAATAGAAAACAAAATTTCGGTTTAACAAGTACAACTGTAGCCTATATAGACATAGGGTATTTAGCTCTGGTGGACTGCTAGTGTTTCTAATATAGAACTACTCAAAAAATTCCAAAATAAGGTCCTGAGAATGATGGTTAACGCACCACGATACTTATCAAACTTTATTATTGAGCAAGATCTACAAATTCCTTCTATCCGCGTAGAAATCAGGAAATATTCCATAAAATATCAAAACAGACTTGAAGTACACCGAAACGAACTAGCTACCAAATTAACAAATCCTGATTAAGTGAAGAGGATTTACTCTAAGTGCCAGATTCAACTAAATGTTCAGACTTAGAACGTTTTTGTATCTTTTACCGAATGTTCTGTAATTAAACAAATTGTAAATCTTCTACTCTTATATAGGCTATTAGCCTGTTTCTAACTACACATTTCGTGTAGTACTATGAGCCATGTTGGGCGTACCCCGGGTAGGTGGCTAGTCTGACCGGTTAGTAGAAGGAGAACATACTTTACGACCGCCAAAGGCGTTTGTATGATGGCCGGAGAGCACTCGATGTTTGCCGTTATTTTTGACCTGGGAGTCGAACCCCGGGCCCGCCGCGCGTTAGTCTGGCAGGCCGAAGCCTTTACCTCGCGGCTGTCGTGCTCTCACAAATTGTAAATATTACTGTTAATTAAAAAATACAACGCTGCAATTTAAATCGGAAAACAACAGCAAAATATTTTCTTCCCCTTTATATAGGTGTCTGTTCTTTCTCTTACATATTCAAGAGAACACTTGCTCGTGTTTACGAAAAATTACTATTGAATTAATCTGAGGATAAAAACTTGCGATCGCCGCGGTCACTAGAAAGACATATGATTTTAAGTTATAGAAACGCTTGAAGAAAGAGTATAGTATGATAATTTATAATCTCATTGAGTACTCAAAAATAACACCAGGAATTACTCTAGAAGAAAGGATGGGTAAAAGCCTTTTTATTAAAAGTTTTTCCAAATATTTTGACAGTTGAGGTAAAAGGCTTATAGGCTTATAGGATTATTTTATTTGAGTTTTTTCCAAGTTTCCAAGTAAGCTAGTCTTAACATGCCATTAAAAATCATTAGGATGAGTTTTAGACATTTACATGTTATTTCTTGTAAATTATCCCAGTTACCAGATCATAACCAAGAGCTTTCTTTAGACTATTTTCTGTGGTGATGATTCTCTTTATTTCCTTAAATTTGTATTCCTCTATAGAGAGATCCATTTAGAAGGGTGTTTCCAGAAATGCTTGTTTCTCTTCAGCGCCTTATTCATCGTAGTGCGGTCTGAATATTTCATATATATGTTATGTAAAGCATTACTTTTTCTTTATCATCTCTGCACCATTTCCCGTTGAGGTCTTTGATTGGTGGTATTGATTGTTGAGGCATCTTTATTTTTCTAGTAGCTTTCCATAACGCATAACCATTAGCTTCAGCGGGTGCCAAGCTATCTAAGTAGCCTTGAATTTCTTGATTTTTAAGTTTGCGATGGAGTTGCTTCAATTGTTTGATCGCCCTAGTGAGTTTTCGTTTATTTTATGGTGTTCTAGCTCTTCTCCATTGATTGCGCAATTTACGTTTGTTAGCGATGATTTTATTTACCACTATCGGCAATTTTCTCTTGTGTACTTGAAGAAATTCCAATCTGTTTTTTAGTATGAAGTGTTAGGTGTTTTTTTTTTAATTTCCGAAAATAAGTTTAGTGCAACTGCAGAATAATCATGAAAGTCCAAACAAGATTCGATTTTTGTCTGTTTAACATCGATTCCTTTTGTAATGTAAAAATCAGATAGGTCTGGCATTTTTTGCGGATTTGTAAGCAAATCTGAAGGTTCTCCTGTGGCCAAATGATTCAGATTATTAGATCTTACCGTAGCCAGCAGTTTTCTTCCTTTGGTCGTAGTTATTTTTGATCCCCATTGTGTGTTTTTGGCATTAAAGTCTGGCAGTGCTACGTGTCCTTCAATTATTAATCTGTTATTATTCTAATTATAAAATTATCTTAATTATACTTATTAAAGCCATTTGGATATCCGAATTATTTGGATATCGATTTTTCATGCTCAATGTTTCTGAATTAAACCTTTTATAGATCCACCCATTATATTTAAATGCTTATGTAATATATACAAGTTTTCTATAAGAATTACATCTGCTATAAAGTGTAAAATGTTTGTAGAAGCGAAAATCAAAAATCAATGTTCCAACCACTTAGCAAGCCTTCTTCGTTGTTAATTTGTACAATTTGGATCAAAAACATATGAAATGGTCTATAGCAATTCCACTAGCTGGAAAACTGTACTTTTTGTGAATTCGAGTCGCTCAAAAAGGAACCAGTGATAATTTTAGACAACCAAGGAGATAAATTTATAGTATAAGGTATAAGAACTATTGGAAACTGTTTATCTAACAAGAAACACATATGAAACAACAACTTTATAATCTTATTTGTTAACAACGCTGTGTTCTCTGAACAACTATTTGGTGTTGCTGAGTAGCAACTTCTCGAAATATTCCTTACCAGAATCCATCGATTTTTTATTTCTTCGATATTACAACTGCGTCCAATCTGATTATTTTCTTTTTAATTTTTTTTTTTTGTTTGTTTAAGTGATCTTGGAAACATACTATAGGTCCTTTTATGAATTTTCGAGGAATTTCCACTTTTTTCTGTAACTTGTAAGTGGATCTTCCAGCTTAACTAACGTTTCATGGACGTAATACCTAAGTATGTTTTCTCCCAATTGATAATTTTTTACTGTTAACTACTTGAACTTTCGTTCATATACATTCTTTGATATATATTTTTGCGTTTAAAATATGAAATTAAAATCCACATGAACATTTTCTTTTTAAACCTTTTTTATTTTATTCTCTGCATAATAATTTTGATTTGGCGTTTTCTGCTAATTCTGAAAAGGAAAATAAGATTTATTGTATTATGTAATGAATGTTCTTCATCTGATTTAAGGTGCCACAAAATCAGCCAGTTTCTCTTTCTGCCTTTGTTATTGTTCGGTAGTCAATTTTGATGTATTTGTTTTGAGAATACAATTAATTCACCTCTGCTTTAAAATGTTAGTTGTGTGAAGTATTCAATTTTTGCTGATTTTGGCAAAATCGCAAATTTTCCACAACAATTTATAATCTGCCATATTTAATCTTCGGATAATTTACTTTGGTTTATTATTTTGAATCTTTGTAAATAATATCTTTACTAATTCCATAAATATTAGGTTGCTTAGCAACCAAGTGCGGAATAATCATTAATTATTTGTTGTACACTTCTTGGATTAATTTTCACTTTTTAAGCTATGGTAATATAAACATAGTTTCACTTAAATAAACAAAAATAACTTACCATCGAACATAAGCTTTCCTTTTGATTATACGAAAGTAAAATATAAAATATTCATTTTTGTTCACATACGCTAAGTATTGAACGCTTTTGATACCTATAGTAGTAAGATGGAATTAAAATAACAATAATAATAAACAATTCAAACTTTAGCGCATTAAGTCACAAAAATGTAATACTGTATTTCGTACAAACAATTCTTACACATAACCACTGATTTGGAGCATAAATAAAATTTTTATAATTTGTTCTCTCAAAGCTATGCACTACCACAACTGAAAATTCCAAATTTATAATTAGAAGTATAAATGAGAGTAACAAATTATTAGGAGTATATATTATGATCACATTAAAAACCTAATCTATATGCAATTAATAGGTAACACCCGGCACATCATTGTTGTAATACATTGTTATAGCAACCATTTATGTTATCCAAGCATAACACTAGGGAAAGCCAAACAAAACTTTTTATTAGGGTTTCTTACCTTTAAGGAGTGTTTGTCATCAATAGTACCATTTTTGCGGAATTAATATTTGAAGAATTTATTAGCAAAGTTTAAAGTTATTTGAGTTACAAACGCACCAAAATGAAAAACATAAGTAAGAAAAATTGCCAATAGTTAGTGATTAACTTCAATTCACTTATAAATAAAAGGTCTTCTATTAAGATTTGATATAAATTTGTGCTATTTTTTATTCATTAATGTTTAAGCTGTTTTTCAACATAAGGATACGATTGGATAATGTATTATGATTGTGAAAATTTGGTACAAAAATGGCGAAAATGTTACACTAATATTTTGTAAATATCATACACTTTTCGGTCGAAATAAGTTACGAAAATAATCAAAAAAATTGACCTTTTCGGTCAAGTTTCTGATGTAAAGAATTCAAAAGGTGCTCTGTCAGACAAATTTGTTGGAAATGAATTGCAGATAATCTTAATTTATCAATTTTAAGACGTTTCTAAGAATTGGCCATCTGACAAACTAGCTTTCACCGTATATTATACAAAGGTCTGAGCTTAAAAGCTTACAAAGTCCAGCTGACACATGAATTTGTGCCAGCAGCTCATCAACAACTTAACATTCGTTAATGAGTGTTGGAGATGCCAGAAACTGCCTTTAATTTTTTATATGAAATTTATCTTGAGTGGTGAAGCCCTTTTTCAACTCGCTACGGAAATAAGCAAAACTATCGTATCTCGGGGTCTGAAAATTAAAAAATATAATCAATAAACCTCTCCAATCCCATCAAGTTGCACTTTGGGGGGCTTCTTACGTTGGCGTCATTGGTCCATATTTTTTGGAGAACGAGGCTGCTGAAACCGTTTCAATGAATGGTATGCGTTATCGTGAAATACTATCCAAGAGGGCAGCGCTACATGTCACACAAAACAATTGTGTTGCCCGAGAAATTTCTTGGGTGAGTAATTTCTCGAAATGAAGACTTTAATTGGCCGCCCAGGTCATGCCATGTGACACCATTAAACTTTTATCACTGAGGCTACGTCAAAGAAAATATCTACGTCAATGCTCCAACCACAATTCAAGCACTCAACAACAATACTAGGGCTGTAATTCGTGAAATCGAACCTCATTTGTGCGAAACCATTATGAACAAATTCCTCAAGCGAAAGGGAACTATCGCTTCAAGTGCTTTGGTAACTTTACCAACCAGAAACCTATGGTGACCCTGCTGTTTGCATCTGCACCTTTTATAGTTGTAACTTATTTAATTCTGAATAGCTTTATTTATATACATAGCTGCAGCAGGTAGTAATTAATGTTGGGGTGGTTGTTTTCTTATTATCAATTGCTGGATCTCCCACTTCACATCCCACTTGAGTATTATAAACGCCTGATATGACTATGATCTCTTTTGTTTGCGTCCAAAACCATCTGCGGTTATTTATAAAATGGTTCATTAACCTAAATCAATTAGCTTAATTCGCTGAGCCGATTACGTTCCAAGGTTGTTTGCCTCTTATTTTACGATATAGTTATGACATCTGGCAAACGGTATGAATGTTACTATTACATATTAGACATATTACTAATTTTTTACAATAATCATAACACTCAAAACTAATTTAAAAATTTCTGACAATTAATGATTAAATAAAAAATTGATATTGCAATTTGACTTTTAATTAAAGTAATTTAATTTCCAATACTAATAATTCAAAATATTTGTTTTAAGGGCTGTTTTTACATCAAATGTATGTGAAGTGCTTAACAAGGTCTACCGTATTTTTATAATATGTAAACAAACAACTAAATTTGATAAAAATTATAAAAAATTGTAATTTTTATTATGAATACATGAGGATAATATTCCAGTATCAACTTTAATACACATAAAATTGCGTCAGCAATATTCCCCGCAATTCCAGTGATTATTTTATTTAAGCCATTTTTCCTCTAAAATGTAGTGTAACATCATATCTTTATGTCATCGTTGTAATACACACTAATCGTAAATGCAGTAAGGCGCAAAATTAGCTCAACACCAACAACGAGTTAGGTCAACAAGATGCAGCAGTATCCGCTAATTAATAAATTGAATAATTACACCGGCTCCTCCTAGACAGTTTATATAGAGTTTGAACGGGGCGGCCACTTTGTATTTGTCCTCGTTACTATCGCGATAATTTATTAGATCCACTAATAAATGGGGTAAAGCGATAACAAACAGGAGTTCTCGTTTTCTAACTCCACTTTGCTGGTGGCTGGTTTAAATTACACAACGCTTTACCATCTGATAGGAGGTGTAACTGGTGTTTGGATTTATGGTTTGTTGGCCTTATAGCTTGCAAAATCTAACTCTTATTGTTCCAAGATTTCAGAAAGTTTGTAGCATCCTTGACACGTTTTGTGTTCTATTGTGTGCTCTTATTTGTTTATTTTTTGTTTGGCCGTTTACATCGCAATTTATGCAATAAATAAAATGAATCGGAGAAGTGAAGTTTTTATGCGGAGCGGTTCCGCGAATGGCCCGTTGCAACCAATCGTCCGAATCGACAATACAGTACGTTTTATTGCAGCGCACGTTAAATTTTTATAGTCACAAGTGCGATAAGTTTCTGCTGTCAGAACCCACGTCATTTTTAAAGAAAAATTCGCGAGTTGCTTTTGAACGGCCGACAAACGAGAGATGCAGTTAACGTTTAACATGTAGGTCGCTCCGCCGATAAGGACTTTATCTGATGACACTTGTAACATTAATATGTTCAATCAACAATACCTTAAAACAGACCGACGTCAAGATCTTTTATACATCGCACACTGCGAATGGGTCTTCCCGATGTGTGTGAGAAACTCTGACAATCCTACTTTATTGCTATCTGAAATGATCTGTTGATCTATGGTAAGAAAACACCTTAAAGTAACTTGTTCGTAAATATAACTTCCATGCTTAAAGGACCAGAACGATTACTAATGATACTTCGCGCCGAAATATCAATTTACCCAAGTCGTGCTCGCTTCAGTTAATCGAAAGTTATCGGCGGCCACATTAGGAAACATGGTACCTCTGGGCTCTTTAATCAAACTTAGATTTACCGTAAACTAATATTACACAAATAAATTCGTTAGTAATGACAGCCGGCAATTGATTTAAGGGAATTAAACTGATGTGACAATTACCATTGACAAACAAGGCAATTAGACCACCATTGAAGAACATAAAAAATGCATCAACGGAAACCTCAGGTTCGATTGACTGCACTTTAATATGCGCTCGTAAAATTTACTTGATCACCGAAACTGACCTAATTTAATTTAACGGGTTCAAACGTTGATGCAATGTTATGGCGGGTTTTAAGTATTTGTTTATATGCGGTTAATTACGTTGCTCCATTTGATTGCTGCCTTTCCTAATTATATAGCCCATAAAGCATTTCAAATCTTCACTTAAATCGGTATAGTGATGACATGCGATTTTTTACCTGAATTTAGATGCATAAATAAATGAAATTTGTTTTAACAAAATAATATTTATTTACACAAGCATAACAAAATTTAATTTTTAATTTGTTTTAATTTGCTTTGATAATAAAATAAGTTTATGAAATCAGGGCAGTTGAAAATCGAACAGATCTAGCATATTTTTAGATTTATTTTTGATTTTGCCTGGTTTAGATAAATTATATTTGTGGGATTAAAGCTGAGGTAATCACAAGATTTTTTTATAAATGTAGGTCACAAAATTCTTATCCTAATGCTCTTTACACATATTAATAGGACAAAGAGACTTTTTTGTTATAGTATGTACATAAAGTCACCAGAATCTTTACCCGGTATTACATGTGAATCAGGTTCATGATTACCATTTCTCTTTAGCAAACCTTATATTCCTTTTGTTAACAAAAGAACTGATTTTTTTAAGTGTTAACAGTTCCACTTTTTTTAGCACTCATTGCTAAGTTATAAAAAAATTCCTTATCACGTAAAAAATGTCGAGGACGACAGCAACTTTTCTTCAAAAAGGAGCCCATCGTTATCAATAACTTTTTGCTAGCATTGTGCAGGTTGTGGATTCTGTCCACAATCTACTGATTTCAAAGAAGGAATTCTTGGCTGTTCCTTCAATATGATCAAACTACTCAAACGATGACCCCGCAAAAATATACCACATATCGAAACAGGCCGTAATAAACTGCAATATCAGTCCTATAAGCTGGATGCGGAAACACCTCAATTCCATCTAGTTCAACAATCTTTCCTGTGACCTTTTGTGTCTAGACGACCAGGCGCGTTGTGTCGTTGTCTGGTTAGTCTAAGTCGAATACTTTTGCTGCAACACTTAAAAGACACGTCCTACATGTTTTCTGTACATTTCAGCATTCACAACTTCTTCATTCGGAACCAATATTTAAAATGCATAATACCATCAACATTCCACCAAATCTCCTTTACAACATATCATATTGATAGTTCCTATGGAGGATCAAAAATCGAAGTGCAATTTTGGCAATTGCCATCTGGAATCCAAAAATACGAAAACACGAGTATAAATTATTTTGAAAATGTTAAAGAACATTTCTTAACCGGGAATTTAAGTCCTTCAAATGTCTCCTGCTTACTATCTGCTTATTTTTTCGATATTTCTTAACTATTTTTTGTTCTTTTTTACTACCTTTTGTAGAACAAAAAGTCTCCTATTATATCAACAGCTGCCGATAAACATAATAGTTACTTAATCACAATGCATTACAACGTCACTCTGTGTGACTTTAAATTTACATTGTTAAAATTCGTACCAAAAACGTATGCAGTGACAAAAATAAATATACGATTATTAACACTGAGAAATGTTTTTTAATCTTTTTTAAAATGTTTGTCTTTGATACTTTTTTGGAATAATTTTAATGGTGAATTGTATTATGTGTTAAAATAACAAATTTTATTTTTAAAATATTTTGTTTTGGTTATTTTTCAAATTATATTACAAGTAAGTTTTATTAGCTGAAAATTATAATTATTCTTTTTACTACATGAGGAAAGGCACTGCTTAGAATCGAATAACCGCAAGAGATCATTAAATAAAGAATTGAAATTTATTTTTCATTTACAATTTCTGTAGGAATTCTTTGGCTAGATAGAAATATGCAATTAATAGGTATTGTATTCGCTTGGTTGCACTTTGAAAACTGTGTAATCAAAAAAGGTCCAATCTAAAATGGTTAGATTTGTTATTTTATTTTGTTTTTATAGTAATTATTAGCGTAAGAAGCAAAAGACGATTACTGCCGAGAAATGTTGTTACTAATTTCATTAGACAATATAATAATGACATAAGCAGCGCTTCATAGTGTATTTATTCAAATAAAATACAGCCTTTTCTACTCCTATTATTACTAGACTACTATCGACTTCATTTTCTGATTCTAATTAAAGATCTATTTCATGCAATACGCTCTAATACCCATATACTTATGGCGTTCAAAAATGATTGATACTACAAACTAATCTTTTGTGAGAAAAAGTGAATATACATTTTATTAGAGGTAATCTCTTTCAATATTTATATACTTTTGCCATCGTTCCGGCAAACCATTTTTTAAATGCAGCGCGATACCACTTGTGGACAACAAACTGAAGCTCATAATTAGAAAGAACACTACCTCTTTCATTGTGTCAAACAAAGCGTGGTTGCTCAGCGTAAGATCTCGTGAATATGGGACATGAGGTAATATAATACACCCAAAATCCTGCAAGTTGGGAACGATGTGGGGATTGACACATAGTCTCGCCTTGTTATGTTGAACCAATCTCGCATTTCCTTTTTTCATTCAAACGTGTTTTCATTCCATGCACGGCTACTAACCTATGAATATCTGAAGTAATCACTTTCTGTTTCCAAAGAAACCACGCCGTTTATTGTTGCCCATGATTGACTTATCCATTGTTTTTGCTTTGTCCACAACTATATTACTTTTTCTTCTGTGCGTTATCTCACTGAGACACATACTGAGCTTTCATTTTAATCTAAAACAACTGGAATTTTGAAGAGGAACAGCAATCATTTTTGAACGCTTTAAACAACTGCACGGTTAAGGCTTTCAGACCTGTTCCGAATTATTACTCCATCTTGATCATAGTCGTCCTACATCTGGCTTTTTTTAGGTATATATTCTATTGTTAGTTTTGATTATTCTCTCCTCGTAATGTTTTCAATTTGTTTTGTATTGTTTTATTTTGTTAATTATTGGAAAAATGTTTAGTTTTTGTCGCACTGATCTATTTGTTATTATATTTAGTCTTGTACGACCTTTGACTGATCTTAAAAATTTCATTTCACTTTATTGAATTTTAGAAATATCTTTTTTTACTTAGAAACTACATATTATTGCCGTAAAGATACCCAGATACTGCCATCGTCTTGTAAAACTTCTAAACACACCCGTTGAAATAGCTCTAGTTATGGATCGATTGAATGATACATCACAGCTTAAATATTTTAAATGTAAACTTGTTCAAGATTTTGATTGTTTATAACTCCTTTTGATCTAAGTGGATTATTTCTCCTTAAAAGCCATTATATTGGTTTTTACTTTAGATATCTCTCAATTGTGTCCTTTGTCTATAGTTTGTAGTTTTTCTATATTGACTTCGCATATTATTTATATTATTATTACTCGATCATCGGTAAAGAGGATGGTATTTAGGAAAATAGTTTGTTTTAATTGAATGTCTTTTGGGGCTTTTCTTTATCAAATCATTTATGTACAAGTTAAAAAAGATGTGTGATAAACAACACCCTAGTCTAATGCCTTGGTTTACAGGTATGAGCTCTACGCGATTATGATTTTTATTTACTTCAATTTTTATCTTAGAATTATTATGAAGATTTTTAATTGCTTAAATCAAATGTAATTTTTAATCATTTAGACTATATATCTATCGAAAACTTTAGTGTCTCGTTTTTTGCGCTCCTCTACCTATTTCTACCAATTATGTTAGTTTTGGCTGTATCGTTATTTTCTTTATTTAAATGTTTTAAAGAACTTCTTGGTGGCTGTGGATATCATCTTTTATTTTACTTACGTAAATGTCCCAACTCATAGGTTAGGTGTTTTCTTTATATATTTGCTTATTTTCTTCTGTTTGCCTATTTAGATAATGATGACAAGCTTGTCTTTCTTCATTAACTAATTCTTGTAATTTCTTATACCTTTTACTTCCTATAATTTTTAAATTATTGTTCTAGTACTTCTACTAAGATTTAGTTTTGAGTTCTTCTTATTTTCTAATATGTTATTAGTAATATCTTGTTACAAATATGACTAATAGAAGAACGTGTTAGTTATTTTAAAGTTATTAAAAGTGGTAAATTGTTTAAGTGCTAACCCCTTGTTATTCATTGCTGGTTCTCTAAATTTCTCAACATTTTCTATGAGTACTTTCTCAACTCTTGCGTTTAAATATTCATTAACACATATTCATTTGAGTTGATGTTCTATACTAATTCTAATATTTTGTAAAAGTCCTTTGTCTGTTTTTTGTTGCCTTCTTATACTCATTTGTTCTTTTTTTATATAGTCAGAACTTTGCTCTAGTAAGTTGTGGGTCACCGCTTCAAATTAACATATTTTCTCCAATATCCACGGTGCTTTTACGTTTCTTCATATCCGAGAATTTAAAAAAAGTTATGAAAATATTTTATCGACCTTCTCTGGTCTAGATCCGTTGTATTAGTCTAATTATAAGCATCTCAAGTTAGATATAGCTTTTCACCATCCACAACGGTCGTGAATAGGGAGAAGCTGTGAATATTAAAACATTACATAATTAATACACAGTTAAGAAAATTTATCTTTAAATGCTACATTTGTTTTATGTTTATGTCAATCCACTATTTAAGCGTTCATAATTTTTGAAGAATTACAAATCATGGAATAGACGTTTTATTAACTTGTGGTTTATGTCCAAGAGAATATGATGATTACGGACACATAGTAATCATAAACTCACTATAACAGTTGACTTTTGAAAAAATGGGAAATTAAATTTGACACGCATACAAAAATTATGTTAAAATTGTGTGCAACGAGAAAAAACATCATCAGTATGATAAAAATGTTTTCTGCCTGTGCATAAAGTAAAAGAGTTGTAGGAATTATTTCAATAAATTAGTTTTAATTTCAAAAGCTCGTTTTTTAAATGTTTTATAAATACAAACGTCAAAACTAACCAGATAAGTTAAGTAAACTTACACTTGTCAATTTGCTTGCGAAAGAAGGCTAGTTATTGTTTTTACAGCAACTGCGTCACCTCATCAGATGTTCCTGCTGGGGGATAGCTTTGAAATTTATAATCTGTTCGATGTATTACATTTTAATAACAATAAAATACATTCATATTCATGTCTCCAGTAGTTAAAAGTTTTACATATTTTAGTAATGTGTAGTGCCATGTGATAATCACTATCACTTTTTAAAGCCTTTGCGTAATATGATTCATTTAAAAATTACTTGTCAACTTTGATTGTTACAAGTTTATTTTTAGCATATGAGTTATGTCGCCTTATCCGATAAGTGCTAAAATTAGTTTTATTGGACACAAAATTATCTTACGTTAGTCGAAAAATATTCCATTAACTAAAACTTGTTGTAGTTAATGAACGTTTGTTATCTGCAATGTTCTAAATTTTTTTACTTCATAAAGTGCACCAATCAGTTAATGTTCCAATTTTAACATTTTATGTTGCTCAAGCAAGATGAATTCGCTTAAGCCTCCGCACCTGCAGCTTTCTTCAGACGGCTGGCTTTCACAACGATTTTCTCATGGCTTCCAGGCGCCGCCATCCAAGCGGCAGATGCACATCCGAAAGTGGAAGTGGAAGTACGTCGTGTCCACATTTGTCTAACGGCGTGACAAACGCCGCAAGTATTTTTATGGATGTGCCCGATACAGCAACAGTTTTATCCATTTAAACGCTCTCATAAATTGCCCACTTGATTATACAATCTATTGCTTCTTAAGCGCTAATAACTCCGAAGTGTAAATATGCGCTCTTGGTGCGAGAGCTGCGCTAAGTGCGATAATTGCGGCGCTGCTTTGGCGGAAAGCACGTTCTGCAAAAAAGCTCGATTGCTGCTCGCCTGTTTATCCCGCTGGAGTGCAGCTTCATTGACTCACATTTTGCTTAATGAGGCAACTGATTGACATATTTAATTGAACTTGCCGAGATAACTTGGCCAGACAACGTTCGAGAATGTAAAGCGATACTGTAGAAGACCAGCAACGCGATTAAAGATACCGTCAACTATGTACGGCTTCTTAAGGTTTTCTTGTACTGGAACTGGAAACATTCTATGTTAAATAATAAAAATCTTCCTAGTTATGACTAGTCATTCATAAGAATTATAAGAAATTCTATTTTTATACTGTTATTAATTGATATTAAATTTCTGCCGGTTACAGTTATGACAGACTTAATGACAAAGTCCGAAGATTTAATATTCTACCAACCTTTCAATTCAGTTTTAGAGACGGCTACTTTCCATCAATTACAACGTGTAACTGAGAGATTTAAAGAAGATTTGAAAGTAAACAATTCACAGCAGCCCTGTTTATTGATACAGCGCTAGCTTTAGATCGCGTGTCCACAAACGGCCTGAAATACAAAATTTTAAACATACAAATACCCGATTACAGTAAAGCCATTGTATTCTCTTTTCTAGATAATCTCAAGTTTTCAGTCAAATTTCACCAGAAACATACATGCAGAGATCCCTCAAGACCGCATACCAGATTCAATTCTCTTCAACATCTTCTTGCAAGACTTTCCCATTATTGACGCTGACCTCGCAATGTATGCACATAACACAGTCATATTGACGAACTTCTGACAACCTCTAAATTACAAGATGCTACTACAATACTAAACAGATTGTTCATGAAATGGAGAATCTATCCAAATGTGTTTCAAAAATATTTACACTGAGACAAATGAATAACTTATCCGAAATTTTAATTAACGATGTACTTATTAAATATTTAGGTATGACAACAGTAATCTTGACACCAGGCTTACCTGAAAATACCATGAATTCAAAAGACTAAAGAAGGACACAAGAGGTGGATCCAATTTTTCCTACTTTTACGCACATTAGTCCGTTTGGAGCAACACATCTGAAAGCGATCTCCGCCGAATCCAAATTGAATTAAAGAGGAATCCATGTACGGCTAAAATCTAGGACAAGGTATATTTCTGACAACGATGATGATTAAGTGATCAGATAAAAATTTTTATTTCTCTCAAACTTCATGCAACTTCATGCAATTTTAATAGTTTATTTTATAATTCATTTTGGTACAAAAATAAAAATATTTATAGTCAACTACCATCCTCCTGTTAGTCCAAAAAACTAAAATATATAATATGGAACAGAGGAGAGGTTACAATTAGATATTCTTTAATTAATTAACTTTCCTTATTCTTGTGTTTGCAGTTCTGTTCTTTATTAACCTAACTCTATAAACTTGATCCATTTTTTGTCCGTAAATAATCTTGTTAATTATATTTTTCTGTTAGCTGTCACTTATGAAACAGGGAAATTAAGAACAATCCTGGCTTATATTGATTTTAAAAAATTGAAGGATACAAATTAAGTGATAACCAAAAAATAAGTTAAAAAATTATTTCTATTAGGAAATTATTTTTGAAATTAAATTATTTTATATCGGAAAGAGACATTTCCTTATAAAAGCAAATCAACAAGAGGTTAGTGATTTTTTATTTCTTTATCTGTGGGCCTTTTTATCACTCTTTAAAAAACCATCTATTTTGATGAATTAAATTTGACATTGGCAAGGTTGTTGCTAATAGGATATAACCTTCTTATCACTATTGACTTATATGCTATTGCAAGATACTTTGTTGAATGAACTCTAATTACATTAAAATTTTTCTTAGATAAAATTAAATCAACATTGTTTTTGAATAACTACAGAGCAGTAAAAACTATTGCTTTACATATCAATCTAAATTTTAACGCTAAAGATGTTTACATATTTGAGCAGACTGATATAAACTTTTTTATTTTATGTAATTATATTGCAAAGAAAATATTTATCTAATTTAACTATAATTATTTTTAGCTGTAGTTGCTTATAATATTTGATTGGTTTATTAATGAATGTTTAAAATATAAACAAAAACTTCTGTTCTTCTTTTGGATTGCTATACTCGATCAAATTAATATTTAGTTTAACGCAGATTGGTTCCTCAACATAAATTTTGTAAAGAAACAGCCTCGGCTAACTATTTTCTCACTGGAGGCAGCACACACAAGGATTACGCCAAGCAGCAGCAAAATTAAAACGACCAGCCTTGAATTTCGCGTAATTGCCGGCCTCATCACCGCCTTTAATCTTTTAATCAAGTGGAAAAGTGCAAACTGCAAACTAATTGGAGGATCATTTAGCAGTTATGCAAGTGCATGGGTGTTTGCGGCCTGGAAATTGCGGTAAGTTAACTTAATAAGCGCTCATTACTGCCAAAGGTCAAGCTCGATTTTATAACTATTAATTTGAAGCTACTTAGATGGCAACTGATAAGGAATAATTAGAAAATTACACAACGCGCCGTTTATTCAGCCTGCATTTCGTTATTATGTTTACACACACATAAGCCTTGTCAGACATGAACAATACGGCCTGTTCAGTATTAAGTCGTTATTGGTTACACAGAGACAGGGCAACACAACAAAATTTAATTATCTGTTTTGTTCTATATTACATTGGCAGCTATAATTCATTATTCTTGTACACATTGACTGCTCACAAAATAACTTTTACTAGGCAATTCTACACCACAGCAATATGTTACCACGACCCAATTGCGGTAAGCCACATATTGTATCGATTTTATTTATTTACCTTGAATAGTACAAAAATGACCAACCTCTTGGTCTTTTCAATAAGAAAAGTATGTAACATATCTCGTTCAGTAAACAGCGCTTTTTGAGAATAGCCTTGTAATACCCATTTGGGATTTAATATTTCAGTATTATTCGGTTTTCGTACGAAAGTGCATTTCTATTACAATTCCAAATTAAATAGTAGTACCGTGACTCTATGAGGTTTATATTTTGTTTTAATTTTTTACAATTGTTCCATTTAATATTTTATTTTAATATTTGTTTATCTTTTAACTGAAACTAATTTGTTTCCTCAGTTATATGTGTTATTGCTTTTCTTTCTAAAACTCATATATCATATTTTTCAAATATTCTAATGGTCATATTATTATTATTATTATTATTTTATAGATTAATACCGTACAAGTCAGACTAAAAATTTGCAATTAAAACAACAGTCAAAAAAAATTAAGTCTTAAAACTAAACAGAAATAAATATATAGTGTTTCAATATATGAAGGTAAACGATGAAAGTTAAATAAATAAGTATTGTACTTAATCACAAATAAGACAAAAATAAACGTATTAAGAATCTGACTACTTTTTGTTGCTAAAAAAAGCATCACAGAAATATGTTTCTTACCAACCAATTTATTAAGTAGAAATATAAGAGGTATTGAAAAAACAAATAACAAATAAAAAATAACTAACAAACATTAAGAAATTATGAAGAGGGAAGCAAAAGGAGAATAAGTTAATAAAGATGTGATAATTTTAAGGAGCAAACAAGAAACATTTGTGAAACAAGAATGATGCAATGTGTCTCCATATAAAAAATGAAGCTACAAAATTTGAAATTAGGAAGCAAATAATCCGTGTTTTTATTATGTTTATTTATGCGAACTAAAAAGTGGAGAAATTGCATTTACGTAAATTGTGAAAATTAATTATCTTGCCACATCATTATGTCCAGCTTTTTCTCGTAGTCAAGTGTCTTCTGAGCCCGCTCTTGGTAAATTAATTGTGAAATTCAAAAAGTTGCGTATCACAATAAACAATTAACCAAACATTGGCATTATGCAGAAGAACCAAGATGTCCAATTCATACACCCGTTAGTGGGTACCTAGGACAGGTGGAAAATCTTTCAACAAAATTATTTTCGGCGGTCACTCGCATTTTTAAATGACTATATAAACAGTCAAATCCGTCCCAGTGGAGAAACAGAAAATCCCAAACCTTTATTTGGTATGCTTTACGGACCATCCTTTTTTTAAATAAGGAACGCATTCAAGTAACATTCAAGTCCTTGCTCTATTAAGCTGCGCTAACTATTTTATCAGGAGCAGAATTGAAAGTTTATCTTGGAAGTTTATTTTATTATTTTATATGTAATACACTGATATTCCCTAATTATCACTATATACACCAATATGTACTCAGAGACTTACACCAACCCATGCAATGCTAATATTACCATAGAGCTACAATTACATCGGCCATCCAGCAGTATATTTCAACATTTTCAATAACGCAACTGTTAGATTCAATATCAGTTAGTACATTAACTGACTAAAACACTCGCAATTCTCCAGTTCGCCACAAGTGCATGTATTCTAAAAAACTAAGTACAGCGAATTAACTAAACCAAAGGGTTTCTTAATAAATGTGCAGAAATTACATATATCCATAGATTCTATTCAAAAATGATACCAATAACACCCACTAAAGTGTTAGATTATTAGCATGCACCATTCTATTAAACAAACATCTAACCCTACTCACGTAGTTGTTACTATAAACATTTACACCTACTTAATTAAAATAAATTTAAGCAGTTACAAAACACTTCCACACTATCTTATACCGCTGGAAAATAAGACGAACTGTGACTTTAGAATCAAATAATTTGAAAAATAATTTTTCTAATTGGAAAAACATATAATTAAATTAAAAATAATGAAATAACAGTTACTTGTAATATTAAGGATTTTAGCAATTTTTCCCAAAAAATAAAGAAATATAATATAAATCTTTAGAATTTCCTATATTTGTTTTGTGTAAATTATTATATGCTCTTTCAAAATAAATTATCTAAAGCACATACTTTAATTCTGCAAAGTCAAATAAGTAACCAAACGAAAATATTAGAATGATTTTAAAGAGAAGCTGAATAAATATAAATTTATTTAAACTTTTCTTTAAATGCCATTATCGATGCCCGAATTTTAATTCAGTGCATATTTTTATTACGTCAATATTTCAAAAGTGTGTGTAGATATTTTTACCAACCAGCTCATCCTAAATGTTTTTGCCAATTTGTTAAATTTTATTTCTTAGCATATTTGGGTAAATAATTATGTTTCTTTGATATATTTGTGTATAATTCTTATAAATTACATGTAATTTTAGTTTTCTTAATAATTGTTTAAAAAAAATCATTAAAGTGTATAACAATTAATGAATTTAAGATAAAAATTTATCCGACACCATCAAGGGTAATAGGAGGATGGAATAAGAAGAAGATGATGATGATGAAGATAAAAATGTATATCTATTCCGTAGGATTTTTCTTTGGTGGAATATTGAAGAAAACTGATTCATTAATTAATATTTGGCAGGTGATTTTAAAATTTTAATTTTACAAATATACGTAAATATTTGACAGAAAGGCTTATCTTGAATCATAACATGGAAACTATATATCATAGTTTAAAAGCAGCACTGTGCAATATTCATAGGAAAGTATCTATCAATGGGTTGAGAAAATTCAGTGAAAATTCAACTTTTAGATCTTTTAACATTAAAAACTTCAATCAGATTTCAAAAATTTCTTCAAAGACACAATTAAATATGTTTTTGGTTGTCGTCATCAAATGTTCTCCGTTGGTGTACATCTTTAATGTAAACTTCTACCCTTACTTCCTTTAATGTTACTCTTGAGAACGCACATAGAATTTATTGTGGTTCTAAAAGGCAATTCCAACTTTTTGACAGAATCTTACAGGAAATTCTCTACTTTTAAATTTTGATACCCAGTTTATCTTTAGTATAAGTGACAAATGGATGTACTCTCTATTATACCTGTTTATGCCACAGCTGTAAGCGATTCATCTTGTCTTCGAAGTAAAAATATTATTATATTGTAGAGATAGGAATTTCAGGCCAATTTGATTAACCTAGATTATTTAATGAAGATCTAAAAGAATAAAAAGTAAAGTAATTTATATATCTTAATATCTCTCGACTGCCAGCTTAGTGTCTTGCCCAAGGAACATCCTACTACTGTAAGAGGACTGTTGGGAGCCGAATCAAAAGATATATAAACATATATTAACAATAACATGCTTATCGCTTTTGTTTTATATTAATTTTGCAAAATTAATTAATTAAATTTTCCTGAGATAGCTCACCTTTTATTTTTTCTTTTTTTAAATTAAAAACGAACATCCTAATGTTGTCTTGTTCATTTTGATATGTAATGTTGCCAATTATACTTTGGTTGTGACGCAGGATTTTAATATATAAGTGAATAATTAAAATATAATATCTTAACCTCAGAAATATACTCATATAAATAGCTATGTAAATGACCAATATTTTAGTCGATTGCAGTTTTTCCGATTATCGTTATGCGGTTTATAACTTTTAAAATTACAAAAGAAACTGCTAAAACACGTTGGTTACACTACTATACGTATAAAGGATATGTGCATTATATTTAGTGATTGTCTCTCTGATAAATATAACTTGTTCTAAAACATAAGCGAGGCAATATAGGCCGATTTTAATAAAAACTGTAATACTTAATTGTTTCCTATACTAGCCTGTTTATATCATCGATTAAATTTCAATAATTTAAAGATACTTTTGAATTTTTTCTAATTATTATCAAATAGTAATTTTCTGTTAGAGGCTGAAGATAACGAATTTGCGATAGATGAAGATGATAACAGCAGAGGACGTTCAATTTTTCTGTAATTTTATAAGTAAAACGAACAGCAATTTTTGTGTTCTGAAAAACATATGTAACACTGTTTAGTATTTAAAAAATAATTTTTCCACGCTTTTATTAGTTTTTTATTCTTGTTTTCCTTTCATTTCTAAAAATGCAATAGTTACATTCCTATTTAACTTTGGTTATAATGAATGAAAAGCAAGATGATTTCTCTCAATTTCTTTTGAACTTCCTTTTAGTTCACACACACACACACACACACACACACACACACACACACACACATACATACATATATATATATATATATATATATGTGTGTGTGTGTGTGTGTGTGTGTGTGTGTGTGTGTGTACGTATGTATGTATATGTATACGTGTATAATAACTCTTCTTCTTCTTTATCTTATCCCTTATGTACCGTAGCAGCGTCGAGGTTTTCTCTGAATCAGTTCTTCCATTCCATGGGTGATTAGCCCGACAAAGATGGGCTCCGTTACCTTGAGACAACTGGTATCGGCTAAAATCACCCCCCACCCCTTATTCTGGGTCGACAGAGTCTCTTTAATTGTCTAACATGGTGTATCGACTGATTTAGGTTATCAGCCCTCGCCATTTGAGTCCGTAGGTTGTTGGTGGATCTGTTACATCCCTTATATAGCTCGTCGTATCAAAGACACCATTTAAAGACTATACGCTATTAAATTTGCTTGCTTATTTGTAGAGTAGCAAATAATGGTTGTAATGGTTGACGGTTTCTAATAAATAATCACTACACATGTTACTTATTATAACATATTATCTAGTATATTTTTATTATTTGTACTGCATATCGGTCAACAAGAGCAAACATTTTTAGGTGGTTTTGCACCAGCTACCATTGTAAAGCAAATAGCTGTAGAGATTTGGTTTGAAAGTAGAAAGTAACAACAGCAACTATGTAGGTGATCATAAAATTTACTTATGGATAATAATTCTGTTATTATTAATTTTTGTCGGTAGAATATTTCAAAATGGATATAATTGGAATTTTTGGTTTGACTGTGTTCTTTTTTTTGGGAAGGGAATGAAAGAAACCCATAAAAGCATTTTGCTATATATGATTTTATATAGTTTTTGTGAAACTGTTCAAGCAGGACCAAACAAAATCTTAGAAAACGCGCCACATTTATATGCACCATTGTACAGTTCAAACGGAGCAATAGTTCCAAACAGTAGACTTACACAAAGTGAGCCTGTTCCCGAAAAAGACACAGGCTTACTATACACTGGAAAAGTGATGGCGTCAATGCCTCACCCTTTAGATGAGGAAACTGTTACTGACGAATACTGTGTAGCACCTTCAGAGAGATCTAAAGCAATGGTTGTCCTAAAATCACAAAGTATGTTGTTCTATTACGACAAAGCAGCGACGCATTCAATCCATATCGCTGAACTTTAATTGACTGAACTAAGCTTGCGCATTTATTCTATTTACCCAATATAGTTCTCTCAGATTACAATCATTTCCCGAAACTAACAACTCTCTTGCTTTGGCGGTAACTTAGATTAAAGAAAGTGTTGTGATGAAGTAAACGATTATTTTGTGGGCCTCGAAGAAACCCACCCTCGCAAAGAAATGGCAAACCTAGAGAAAGATTAGAACAGAAAGTGCATAGAACTTTAAACGACTATCGGAAAATCCAGTACTTTATAAAACTTACATCAAAACAAATTACCCATCAAAATGCCTTTATGGTCAACTAATTTTATGTGTTATATATGGACCGATACATCTGAAATATTTCGATGTTATAATTATCTGTATACTCGAAGGGAAAGGGCAGTCAAAATTTATTCTTTTTGTCCCCTGAATTTACTCCCACTACTAAAATATTGACCGTAGAACAGATAAAAGAGGAATTAAACCATCATATTCCATTATCACCTATAACACCATAGATTTTAACAGAACCATAAAGTAGTAAATATCATTCAAACTTACTTATATGCTACTTTTACAAAACCAATCTAAATAAAAGCGGTTGATAAAATTTAAAAAAAAAATAGGTCAGGCGTACTTTAAATCGTCCAATTTAACTGCAGAGTATGATACGTAAGGTACTTCTACAGCATCAGCCAGTTCGCAACAACAGATACAATGCAAAGAGGAATATTTAGAAAAATAGAAAGCAAACTTAATGTAATCAAACAAAAGATGTCACACCATAAAATAATCATTCACTAAAAGAGAAACTTAATGTTAGATGGCTTTTATACACAAATTAATAGACAGATAACTTTGTTTGGACGCTTTTGCCTTTATGTAGCTTGTAGTTTTTAATCAGATACTTAGTTTATATAACGTACTGCAATTGATATTATATTTATATATTTTGTTTTTACATACTAATGTACCTTGAGTGAAACCAAATAATTGTTAACCAGAATGCTAGATTATGAATGTCTAAATGAAGCCATGTTAACTAATTAGCCTTACTTATTCATTAAAACAAGATTTTCTAATTAAGCCAACCTCTAGATAACAATTAAGGGACGTCCATTTAATAACGTATGTTTTACAACTTATAATTATTTAATAAGAACATATATAGAGCAGTGGTTCCCAACCTAAGCATCTCTAAAATCCGGATTCTTTTCCCCTCCCTTGTGACATATAAAAGCCTAAAACATCATCAACTGTTAACTGAATTTCGAATTGTCCCCCTGTGAGGTGTGCACCCCACAGCTATACACAAATATAAAAACTATAAAATATTTAAAAATTTTTATTTTATCTATAATTTTATAAAACACCAAAAGCCTGAATAAATAAGGCGGGTACGTGGCCCGACGGCCGTACTCGATAACACTTGTAGTTGAACGCATAAAAAATATTTACAGTTCAAGGACGAGTTTACTGAAATCTACAGTTTGTTGCTTTTCGTGGCAAGACGTTAAAATTTTTTGGCAAGATTGCGCTCCAAGAAAGTGCAAGTGAGACCCGCGTTAATAACATACTTGTTGTGTTTGCACGTGTGGTTAGCCGGAAAAGCCGCAACACCTGATACTGGCGCTCCATTCGTTGTAAACTAAATATTATTGTTATCGGTTACTATATTGAGTTGCAGCTTTTTTAGCGTCTAACTGTTGCCGCAAAAACTTTATGTAATTAATTGATTAATTGTGGAAATGATTGTGAATGTTTACCGTCTGGGTAAAAATTTGCATATACCCTTCGTTGCTTTTCGTGCATGCACAGTTATATTTCAGCGTTTTCTTGAGATGGGGATCGACGCCTGTAATATCGATGGTTTTAGTCGTTTTATCTTTCCGACTCCCTGTGTTAGCAAAGGATTTTTTGTTTGAATTCACAGTAATTTGTATGAGCCCTATGGTGGTCTGTACGGCCACGTCTTTTCTCCTGGGACACGATTCATTTAACTTCTGGGAACTTGAAATTATAATTGGTGTGTCTAACAGATTTGACGGCGTCGAATAGCTTGAAAGAGAATTAAACAACGAGCTTTTCGTTCTTCTGCCCTTATCTAATACGATTGGAATTTCTTCGGTTTTTTCGGGTGTAAAATTAAGTTCCCTTTTGGCCACAAGAATATCCTTAACTGGTATCCGTTCCGATGCTACATTTACAGAATCTTGGGTCACAAAATGCGTGCGTCGCAATGTTGAATTTACTCCAGCTTTATTATTGATAGGCTCGAAAAACGCACTATAACTGGGAGCTAAAGATGCTTTCTTCTTGTTTAATGTGAGATCTGGACAACCCAGTTTTGGATTATTACAATCAACAACTGTCAGTATATTTGAAACTGTTATAGTCTCACTTGTTAATGAAGACTCCTCAGCATTACAATGCTGGAATTTTTGAAAAAGTTGAGGCATTACTTTTTCTAGTTTTTCCAGAACCACATATGGTTGTGGAGATTTCATTTTGTAACCTTGTTTTGCAGATCTGGAACGCAATTTAGCCATGTCGGTGCTTTCATTTACAGCTGAAATATGTGGACTCTTTGGTTTAAGCTTCTTTTTGTATCTACGTTTTCGAACCATTTTACAGAAGTTTCTTTGTAGATTTAAATGACATTAAGTATTTTATATTTATTTTCTCTTTCTTTTGTCTTGACTTGCTACGTTTATTTTATTAGGAAATTGTATATGAATTCAAATTTAAATCTACACATCGATTGATGCAAACAAAAAGAGCTTGCCTTGTAAATACATGACAGGCCGTTACATATATACTCCAAGGACAGCTGTCAGCGTCTATTAAGCAGAGCTCTATCTAGGATAATCGGGTTTGTTCGATAAATAAAATTTTCAACAAGTCTGCAGCTTAGCCGCCTGAAAATGTGTTAAAAGCTGTAACTAAATCGTGCGGCAAGGATTCATGCAACAGAGAGGTGGCGGCACCGGTGCTTGAATAAATTTTGTAAGGACTTAAGCTAGTTAAGTTTCCGGTTCTGAAGAGATTCCCAGTATTACGCGTAAGCCGACTAGACTTCTGCTCCGAAGAAGTACAGCAGAAATGAATTATTCATATTTTAAACGTGCTTACTGCTGTCGGATGAAGAACCGTTTATTAATCCCGTCCAATATTAACTGCACGAAAATTACTTTTTAATTAAAGCGGCCGACATTTTTTGTCATTATAGAGGTTCATTTACCAAAGTAACCCGCGTTTATCGTAATTAATATGATAATTTTGGTAAAATTTAAAGCCTAAATTTAAATCATCGATGGGCCGCTACAACAGTTATCGGAAAATGTAAATATTCCAATCCCTTTATTATCTGCTTAAACGTGTGGCCGGTCATATACGCAAACGGTATTAATTAATATTTTGAACAATTTTACAAGAGCAAATATATTTGCAGCACGTTACACATAACTATCAAATTAGATGTAATATGAATTTTACTAATAAGAGTACTTAAAGAAATTTATTTTACTTATATTGTAGTTCTCTCGTTTTCTTCACAGCACTTTTTCCAGTACTACTCGTCTCATACTAGTCCCTTGCTTCCTATGAACTAAAGCCTGACACTCGCACAAGATGCGAATGACTCTCTCTGATTCCCAGAGGTCTCAATTATACAACCCTGTTTTGTTAAGGTCTTCACTAAAAAAAATGCCCTGGATACCTGTGACATGTAGTTTGTAACTAATTCCTTCGTTATGCTAATAGTTCTTCAATTCATTTACGAGAGTTTTTCTATGTCTTTACCTCAATGCATTTTCCTAGTATTTTTTATGTTGTTTTCTCACCTTGCTTCGTATTGTACCTTTAGGTACTTTTAAAGTCGGTTCAGGGTCTACATGTGGGGTTGATGATTCTTTTTGTGCTAGCTCATCCGCTTTTTCGTTGCCTGCGATTCTGCAGTGCTCTGCCTTGTGGTTTGTCAGAACCCCGAGTTTTTCGCTGCATTTTCATATGAGCCTGGATGTCACCCTCGAATTTTTACTACCTTTGGGAATGTCTGACTAACTGTGAATATGTTGATTCGTCTATTTAGATAAGCTTTCAAAATATTTTTTCTGGCGCATTGCAGTGCAGCAAATATCTCCTCCTAACAACGGATATATATTTTGCTAATGAAAAGTTTAACTGCACGTCTCCTTTCGTACAGTATATGTCTGTTTCTATTCCAGACTTGATCTTTGATCCAGCTATATACCAGATAATTTTCCAAGTCGGTTCTGCTACTTATTTCGTTTGCACATTTATTTCAATCCGTAATATTAATCTCAAAATGTTACTGTTGGTGTTATTTTTATAGCGCCCGTTATTCTCAGACAAGAAAGTCTCTGTATCTTGTTATAACGATTATTTGCGTCATATTTGTTCACCATACTAAATCTGCTTGTTATCCGCTTGGTATATCCAATACATTATTTTTTATTTTAGACCTCATGTTTTCTATGAACGCGTCCGGCTAACACAAGTGTGGCCTCTTCCATCCTTTTGACTTTTTGAATGTGTTAATTCCAGATGAGTTTTGAGTCTAAAATTACTCCAAGATATTTTACCGCATCTGATATTGTTTCACCTCGAATCGTAAGAACTCGCAGTCTATTTAAGTTTATTTTTGTAAATGCTACTATGATAGATTTGGAGGGACCTTATATTTAATCCCTCTGCATACTCTGATAATAAGTAGATGTAATGCTGTTTTTGGACTTATAGATACTCCTGCTTGAACGCTGTACGCATACTGGTCTTGATGTAGAGAGGTCAAGTGACTAATACACCATCCATGATATGCCTGTCAAGCAGTTTTTCTAAAATTTTTAGTACAAGACATTAAATTAATTAGTCTTAGAGCCTTAGCTTTATTTTGTCTTATTTTTCCAGGTTTCTGTATAAAAGTATCTCTAATTAATAATTACAGAATGTCAGTAAATATTTTAGAGCAAGACTTGACCTAAGTATATCGCACATCCTTCTGCAAAAAATTGGCTAAATACCGTCAAGTCCTGACGATATTATAATGTTGGAATCAACTAATTTCTATCTTTATTTTGTCTATATCTATCACTTTTTTTGCGCCCTGTCAATTCTCTCTAGATGCCCACTTTCGAATTCCTATTTTGAATTTTGTCAGTCATTCGGTAATATATAAGCAACCTACGACCCTGGAAAGTGTAGTTCTCTAATTGTTTCCTTTCTAATGTTGGTGTATTCTTCGGTCTTGTTTTAAAAGTAATTGTTAGGCCTTGGTAATCTTTTGAGAGTATTTTGTAAAGTCTAATAGCTTATCGAGCAGTTTCTACCTCCTCACAGTACCTCCTCGCAGTGCTTTCTCCATGTATCTCTTCTTGGATTATCTTAGAGCTTTAATGTAATGTTAGGGCCTTTTATTAATAATCCCATTCTCTTGAATTATCTGGTGCGTTGAATTATTTTCTTACCTGTTTTACCATTCAATCAAGGTCTTTATTCTACCAGGGCTCGTTCCTGTTAGAATCCATTTTCACATAAGGATTGTTAGTTTCAAACACTGAATCACAATATCCTACCATTGTCCTATTACAATCTCTCCAACTTTGCACCATTTCTAATAGTTCGATTCACTCCACTAGGATTGTGTTATAGATCTGCCTAGTAGATGTGCCTGGGGCCAGAACAATTTATCTCGTTTTGATTATGTGGACACCAGCTTATTTATTTCTCTGGTTGGCGGTAATGCGAGTACGTCGTTATCTTAGCCCATCCTCATTCCCCATCTTTAATCTAACTACCGTTGAGTCCTCTAAAACATAAATAATTTAAGGGAAGCATCTTAAAACCTTTGTTGAGGATCGATTGCAGATCAGTTCTTCTATTCTCTTAGACCTCTAATTTTGCCCTTGTTTATTCAGGGTTCTTGAGGGCCACGTCAAACATTTTCTGAAAAGCATTAATACTATGTTATAGGTTCTACCAAAAATTACACATATAATCTTCAGTTTTGTAGCGGACTATTCTTAATTTGTTTTTACATAATTCTAACACAACAATGGCATTTTATTTTTAAAGATAGTTTTAAAATATCACCTTATTATTATAAATTTGCCATAGCTTATAAATTTGTACGTCACGAGTTTTATCCGAATGAAACATCAAAACCTTTACGATGGTCACAAATTTTCAACGAACTTAAAAAGTTCGTTACTGAATTCTAATGTCGTCGTCGTGTCTGTCTGTCCTGCACAAAATTATGGATTTTTAAAATTTTAAAACGGATTCTTATAGAAATTTTACGCTGATTTCAAAATCGAAACAAAATTTATTCGAATAATTATTATTGAGATACCGTTGATTTTTCTCTGAAATTGAAGTCGAAATCGCGAGTTTAAGTTCGTTCTGGGATTGCTTACAGCCAATCTCTTCGCCGGCCCCATGTTTTAATATTCAATTCTGTAAAATGTAATTGCAAGATGCCTTAAACAAACATTCATAGGCGAATATTTAGAAACAATAATTAAAAGAATAAGTCCACCGTTAAATGTATTTAGTTTCTGATGTACCATTGAAAATACAATTTGATGCAGTAATTTTGACTACCTACTTTTGTTAATAATAAAAATAAAAATCATAGTATCTTACTTTCAAGCTCAAAACGGGGCATATCTAAAATATACATTTATAGAAATGACAAGAACTTGAAAATAAATAAACTAAAAACTAATGTGAGAAGCATAACAATTAAAAAAAACAAAGAAAGAAGTCACACAGAGATAATAGACAGGATTAAACAGGGGGAAACAACTTTTAACAAGAAAAGAAATTTACCAATAATTAATGGAATTTCACTAAAACCCAAAAACGACTTTACAGCTATTTATATGGAGTATAACACTGTACATGTGCTAGAGCTGCGCAGTATTCCAAGCAGAAAAAAGATTATTAGAAACTTTTAAAATGTGGTACTTTCGATGAATATTAAAAGTCAGTTAGATGGATTGAGTCAGCAACGAAGAAATACTGAGGAGTATACAAGAAGAAGAACCCCAGAAGGATATGAAAACGAAAAAAGAGACTCAACTGATAGGAATACTGAAATTATGGGAAGTATAATATAAGAAAAAAATAGAAGTCAAGATTATTATATATGTATTAAATAATGAAAGATATGAATTACCAAACATACAAGCCTAAAAATATTAGCATAGAATAAACAAAATTGGAAGACGGTCGTTGCCTTTTCTATTTGTGGAACGTTTACGAAAGCAGATCTTCAAGTTTATTAAGTGACTAAGTTATGCAGGTCTCTAAAACATAACAGGCATAACATAAGACGGCAGTCGTTTGCATTATGACCATTGTCAATGTGCCTTTTGTCTCTGCTAAGTTAAAGCTCTTGAAAAACGTCAGTATGCTTTCCAAACTAGAAATTTTAATATATTTGTTTCTCAATTAATCTGTCGGTCTTCTTTCAATATTGTAATGTGAAGATCTCTAATTAACTACAAAAGGTTAGTTTAGCTTCATTGCGCCTTCAAAAACTTTTCCAGATAAATGAACAAATTACATAAGAGTTTACTAAAACTTCTTAACATGAGTGCATGGCTGCTTCTTAATTAGCAGAAAATATTATACATTTCGTATATCTTAATTTTGTGTCTAAGGATCCTATCCTATTCATTATAATTCACAGGTTTAAACTACATATCTATTTTATTGACAATAGTAAAATCATATAATCATTGAAATTCCCTAAAATTGTAAAAACATGCACTTATAGCGCCATACGTCCAATACTAAAATAATCTTAGATTACGACTCAAGAGGCAGCTTAATGTACTATTATGGTGAAATTTGATTTGAAAGTCTCTTTGTAACTGATATCTCCTAAAATTCAATGTTTTCCCCACCATTTTTCGTACAATATGCCGATGCTCCAGCGCTAGCAGTGTTATTAAAGCATCTATTAATGCGGCGACTCCAGAAAAATCCTAACAATTTGAAATATTAGTTTCATATATAAAAATAAGGATCTACCCCAAGAATAATAAATAGTCAAACATTTTTGATTTCAACATACTCTTCAAAGAGAAAGTCCAGAGTGACCTTGAACTAAACAGTTTCCATGTTGTATTCAAAAGCACTTACTTAGAAATAAGTTTTGTATAAGATTCATAATTTAAATAAAACGCACTTTATAAGCACCCACCGTCATCAACACCTCGATCTTCCAAATTTTAATCATCAAAGTAAAATCCTATACATATTTAATTGAACTTAATCGAGACTCATTCGGCCTAGACTATTTTTGCCTGAGTAATTGTGGTCATACATTCATAAACAGAAATGTATATTATAGTATAAGTATAATAAAATAATATCTAATGAATAAACACAAGAATCTGTCAAATATGGTTTGACCTTTGCAAGATTACAATTGCACAAAATCAACATAGATATTCAGCGCGGATGTACGGATCTCAGCTTTGCCCACTTACATAAAAAATAGTGACAATTTTTCGTATCTGTATAGGTGAATCTTCGTCACCCTTAAATCTATCTTTATCTACTTTTTTCTGGCAGCCTTTATTTTTATCGTACCCTAATAAAATGGTATCTACTATTTAAAAAATGCTTGAAATTGAGTACTGTTATCCACTGCATTTTGTAAAGCTCCTATATTTAAAAATATTTGTAAATATGCAATTGTCTTGCAATCTTAAGCGGAATGGTATCCCAAATATGCGATGTAAATTAATGATCCTTCTTTGATTTATTTTATATTCTTAAAAATTTGACCTAAATAGGCAACAGCCTCAATTAAGCGGAGGCCCAATTAATAGAAAAGACTGTAATTTTAGCCAACAAAAAAGATTAAAATGATAAATGCCAAAATGTCTGCAGGTCAACTGATAGAGGTATATTCAAAAACATTCTTTGTATGTGAATTTAGCATGGTTCAAAAGTATACAGTAGATTGTTAATGGCCAATTCTGGTCTGGCCGAGAGTGATCGCACGAAGAGCATTTTCGGCCTGAGAAATTTTAACGCATCATGAAAAGGTTGATTTAGTGCTCTTCTGTTCACTTATTATGTATCAAATTTACTATAAATATTTTTCAGAATAAGTTTTTGTACCTGATGAAAATGTGTAAGGCTCATTGTTCAAATATATTAATACACAACAATTATCTTCAATCTGATATACGTCGATTCTTGAACAACTTTTTCATAAATTTTTCACATCTCTATACTTTCTAAACATTTGCATTGTCTGTGTATTAGTTTACGACGACGAAAATTATAAAATTAATAATAATATTCCTTCTTTTACTTTTGTTACACATGTATTTATTCTTCCTTCTAATGCGAGATCATCGTGGGTGCTAAAATTTTGATAACTTAGCTTTTGATTTAGAAGGGTAACTATTTAACAATTAAAAACACTACAAGCAAATTAAGACAAATGTTCTATTTCTAAATTATTAGGTGTTATTAGTGAAAAGATAGATTTGCCTTTCTTATTAATGTCTATTAAACTATGCTGTTGTTTTCAGGTGCTAAATGCTAAATGCTTAGATGAAATTTTTATGCTTTTAGGCATATTTTCCCACTGTTTAATCAAAAATCGTAGTTTTCAGTATTTTATTGTAATATTACTTACTTACTTAGTCCTAGGCCTTTCTACCTTTAGGTGTAAGGCTTATTGTAATATTATTGCCCTAAACTTTTCTATTTGTGGCGGACTTACAACGATATAAACGCTGATGTAAAGAAAAGCGGTCAAATAATATCACTGCCCAATTGAAACAAATCTCTTACAATTATAACGTGAGGGGGGGTGGTCAAAAACCTTAAAAAGACCTTGTATTTTCAGACATTTACATTTAGAGAAAATGTCTACAGTGTAGAAAAAATAATAAAGATTTTGTGTTATGTAATGAATATTCATACATGTTGATATAAATGAATTGACTAACAATAAAATTAGAATACAAAAAATTAAAAATCAAATATAAAGACAAAGCAAAGAAGTAGAAGAGAACAGAAAATTAGTGTCGAACAATTTTACTTTAGAAATATATCTACTAGGTCTTTTTCAAATAATAGTATGATGTTTTTGAATATAAAACATTTAATTTAACTCAATATAAGATTAAAGTCCAGTAAAGGATACTATAACATCTATTAGTCTCAAAGTCGACAATCAAAGCCAGAGTCAACACGCGTACGTGAGTCTGTAGTGTATCCTCTGAACGTTTGCAAATTCTTGGATTTTATTTCCTGCATTTACTTCTCCATTATCAAGACTTATTTAAGTTATATTAGCATCAAATTAAAATAGACCCTAAGAGAAAGTTGGTTATGCTGAATGATAAAGTAAATTTTGCGAAAAAATTTGAATTATGTACAGCTAAATAAAATTGTTAAACATACCTACACAGTTTAGTGTTGTTTGAACGATACCATACTTAGTGGATGCAAAAATCTTGATAAGTACATCTTTAGAAATATACTTGGTAATCAGACTATTACTTAATTTAAAAAAGCAATAAACAATCAGCCCTGCTAATACTCACTGAACTGAACTGAACTGAACTGAACCGTTTTAAGAGAAGCTGTTAAGAATCCCCGAAAACACGTACCGTATTGGCGTCACCGTCAGAAAATAGCTGGAGTACAACGCTATTTACATAGTAGGGAGTAATATAAACGCGTCGCCAAAACAACAAAATTAGGTAACAAATATGCGTTCTCGACATAACTTTTGGTGGTCCGCCATTTTTTCTAATGAAATCAAGTACTGACAATTTAGTACTAAGTGACCTGAATAAATAGACAATCATGTAATCAATTGAATCATAAATCTTTCTACAAAAAAATATGGAGGGCGCCATTTGGTTGGATAACAGATGGTGTTTAATTGTGTCTAATATATCTAAATTTTGATAATAATGAAAATGCTATTTATGGGGGTTTATCATCCCTTGACATTAAGTGCGTACAACTACGACGTGAAAAAAACAACCACAATTTCTATTTTTGTCATGACCAGAGCAGTTTCAACCTTGAAGCTGACAAAACTTGGCCAAGAGACCACGTAAGCTTAGCAACAAAGCCCAATTAACGGTAGTGGATCTGTTATAAAATATGCTGTTCATGGTGCCTCACAGCGAGAAAGAAGTGCCTAACATTTTGTTTTAAAAGAAATAATAAACGATCAACACTGTCAACATCTGGCCACAAAACAAAGTGAACAGTTTCAAGAAAATCTGTCTAGGATCCCTGAAAAATAATGAATATTTGTCTAGTGTAGAAGTGTATAAACATAGTGCCAAGACGGTCCTTGCTAACTACCTCGACCGAATAACTACTGACGGTCAATCCTAGGTATGAAGGCTTTTATTTTATCATTTGAATAATAAATTCCTTCAATAGATTGTAAAATATAGGAGAGTTAAGGAATTGATGTGTAATATCATTTGGTATGGTAGCGAATCGTGTTTAATTTTGTGTAATGACATCATCGATATTCTGAAATGTGTTTTTTTGCATGTCTTGATTAACATCTCCGTCATCTAGTATGCAGAACTACGGTGTAGAAAGAGGAGCGACAAATTTATTTCTATCATAGTCAGGACAATCTACAGACACAAATCTGATTGAAAACCTGTGACACATTATTGAACCAAGCATGACAAAAAGTTTTTTAAGGCTTAGCAACAAAACCGCGATAATGACAGTGATAACACATAAATGCCAGAAGAAACCTCAGAAAATAATTTAATCGACCCCATGCCCCAAAGGTTAAAACAATTATATACAATAAAGGAGGACCAACAAAATGTTAATTTTATATAATATTTTATGTAAGTGTTGTATTTACTGTTTATGTTTTGTATTGGTCTATATTATTTTGTTACCCTAGTGTAATTTGAAATTTCTTCAGCAAATAGTATGTTATGATGTCAAGTTCCTGAAAATATCTGAACGTTAAATTTAAGACTTTGATTTAACAGAATAAGTTATTAACGCATATAATTTATAACTAATTTCAAACGAAAACTTATTACAATTTGATTAGAAGTTATGTTAGTTTTATTTCACTTAGTAACAATTTCCATCGGTAATAACCACTATTACAATTACAGCCCGCGTTACATTCACTTGAGTGTTTCTGCAACACATCAAAGTCGGTTTATTGCACTCGCGAACGTAATCGTCTATAAAACAGTAACGACAGAAACTTGCGGTATTTTAATACCGCAAATTTGGCGAGTTAATTAGTACAAGGCGTAGCTAGCAGTAAACGACGAGATATGCATTCCGTTCGCACTTTACGAGCAAAGTACGCAGCTTAGAGCACACGCGATTAATAGATTCCATGTGCTTAATAGAAAACTGTTGGTTTTATTAAAGAGGTACTTTAGTTGCATATATATAAATTTAGGTAATCCATAGCACAAACCATGGTCGAATTTAGTATTCAATAGAAAATAGTAAACAAGCCTAACAAGGCAATTTAACATTAATTTATTTTAAAATCTTAAAATACATAGATGTCTTGTGGAGTAAAACAAATCCATCCGCACAATATATGTGTGTTATGCAATTAAAAAGTTATGCTCAGATACGAATAGTTTTGCCTCGACTCTTGTAAACTTCGAATCTGCTCTGCTTTAAAAGAAGCGTTCTGACGACAACCTTGTTCTATTTTTCTGCATTTATAATATAAACTTCTGTAACGTAAAATGTTGCTCTCATTTTGATTTTATATGAAAATATGCTTTGTAGACTGTATCCATATATTGTAAGACACAATTTTTCTTTTATATAATAATTTGCTATTTTCTTCCAGAATAGGAAGGTGCTTCTTCCTTAAGATAAACAATGAAATTTTGGACCAAAAGAATCGTTAATAGGAAAGAAACTGCACCATTTTAGTATTAATATTGCAAACTTTCGAAGCTGAAAATAGTTTGCAGTATTTGAACCAAATTGGTTTAAAAGTCAATAAAACTATTTTTAAGTGAAGAGTGAAAACAGTGTTTACTTGAGAAAATAAACAAATAGAATTTTCCATGAATAGCGCATATTTTGAAATTTGAAATGTTATAGTTGCTTATAAGAGTACATAGAAAACCTTACAGAAAGTATAAATAATTTTATCGTTTTTACTAAAGCTCTCAACTAACTAAACTAACTATGAGACGTTGAAATATGTAATAAATTTCAAAGTTCTTTTTTAAAATGATTTTCAGCAATCTAATATCACGTATTTCAAGGTTTTTAGACAAATATAGAAAGTCGTTGATGTATTATAATGACATAATATAGTTTTTTAGACTTTATCGGAGTTTTTACTACAATAGAGGAATTCATATGTTCTTTCGTTATTATCTTTGAAGTATACTGTTTTATTATTTTAACTGCTCACAAATATTTTAATACTCTTCCACCAAAATATGTGATATTTTGACTCTGTAGCGTCAAAATATCTTATATAATAACCTATTTTATGTTATGTAGGGATCCCCCCTAATAAGCGAAGCAATTTTTTCTACCGAAGTGCTTTGTGATCCAATATGATGTCAAAATAACGGTTAAGAAATGAGGCCGTCATTAGATACAGTTTATTTGAGAAATAAAGTAATCTTGTTCTTCGTACGTTTTAGGTATTTTTTTTATATCTTGTAACACATTTATGTTAGATGTATGTCGATGTTGTGTAGGTTACTACATTAAATTTTATTAACTCTGAAATTCAAGAGCCTGTTAATAGTTACGGAGGCTTTATTTGTATGAAGCAAAAATATACGCCTACATTTGACCCATTAAACGAAATAGCGTTATAGTAATTTGTTTGCTACGGCTGGTGCAAGATATTTGAAGCTGTCTAGCTCTTGCACATTATCTCTAACTTCTATCACATTTATTTGTTTTCTAGTTCTTTTTTGAGGGGCAAATTTTTTCTTCTTTACTACTATAAACACGTGATGTGCGTAGGCTATTTTTGTTACATATATGTAATTTATATTGTATTGTTCTTATTTTATTTAATATTAGTACGCAGAGTAGAAGGCTTAAAAGTTCTTCCCACCTTGTAACTAATTTAGTCTGAAACATCTATTGGTTGGACAGTTGCAAAATAAGTTTGAGTGGCTATAAAAAGCTTCAAGTAGCTCCAAATCATTAAAACAATTATATTAGCTGACTACAAAACAGAAAACACTTTGTGACATTACTTTATTCTCCCCAATTTTTTAAAAATCGGAAAGTATAATTTAAGAACATTGCTTTAAATTTTAAGATACCATTCCCACATCACTGCAAAAATCTGATCGATTGTCTCCACTTCCACGCTTTAGAATACACTTAAAACCTGATTTGATCAATCACTACTCCTATGTATCTAAAATACTTTTTAGCCAAACACCAGCAAATACCGGAACGCCGTGACCTGATCCCGATCGATTAAAATAGGATCTGAATAAAAGGTAAAGGAAAAGTATACGTCAATTTATGTGCTCGCTTTTAATTAATTCAGTGAGTTACGAAGGTTAGTAGAAGGGGAAGAGGTAGAAATAAAATCTAAACAAAAAAGAAGTGTTACAAAAGATAGATAGATTGAGAAACAATAAAATAAAGCAGCATGTGAGAGTTAAATCAGTTAAAAAATTAATCAAAGAGAACAAACCTAGATAAATTGGTTATCTGATTATGAAGGTTTATTTATAATATAATTTAAATTTTCAGAGCGTATGCAAGAAGATCCAAAAGTAGGCTGAAAGCTAATTGGTACAAAACTTGGTACAACAGTAATAACATTCTAAGAAAAAGCATTCGATATAAGGAAATCTAGGAAATGTCTGTCTAAAGAATAAAAAGTAAAAAACACATTTTAACACCAGTAATAATAAACAAGGGCATAAGGCCAATGCTAAAGATATTTGAGATTAATGAGCAATTAATATTGATTAATTATCCCATAAAATGTTAAACTTTTTCGTTTTACATAGGCTAAAAATAAGAAAATGTGCACTTTAATTTTATTAATTATACAACTTTTTTATTCATATTATTTTTTATAAGCCCAGTCCCATCGTCACAGATTCTTACAAGCGTCGCTAATGAAAATTCGTTTGTCATGATCCTCTGATTCGAAAAATAACTGTTGAGTTATATTATGTAATTAATGTATTTATTATATATCTAATTAATCATTTAATTGTGCATTCAACATCTTTTCATCATTTATTTTTTTATATATATTTATATTTACATTTGTAATAAAATTCTTAGTGTATTCGTTTTATCTCTGTAATAATATTGTTATTACTTTAGTAGTTGTTTTATCCATTAAACTGTTAAACAATGTATCTATATTTACAAAGTTGTATTTCATATTCAACCACTTAATTTCTTCATTTTCTCCATCTACAATAAAAATTTATAAAAACATATCCATGAAATGCAATAATATAAAATATAAATTAAAATAAAATATTCAAATCAAAGTTGAAATTAATTCACAAATGTTGTAAATGATACCCAACATCTCACTTATCTGCTAGCTTTGCACAGTAATATAATGTTAAAAGAGATGTGTACAAGCTCGCATCGTTTTAAGTCATATATTCTAACACATGTTTTAGAAACTAGGTATTACTAAAGAGTGGCAAATCTTCTGATCAAAAAGCCCTTGTTAATAAAGTTCTTTTTGTTTAGAAATACCTATTTATTTATGCCAATATACATGGGCCGCTCGATATTTACTGCGAAAAACTAACAAAAACAAATGTTTAATGTTGAAAACTATTTTATTGTTTTCAAAATATTCTTCCTGATGTTCAATACATTGTTATATACGCTGGGATCAATTTTTGTAGTATTTTTTCCATAGTTAGTCAAGTATTTCCGAAACATGTGCTTTGAACGCATCAACCGCCTCTTCCTGCGTCGAAAATTGTTATCCACGCAGATTTTAACGTATGGGAACAAAAATCGTTAGGAACCAAATCAGGACTGCACGACGGATAACCCATCAATTCGACGTTTTGAGTCCTCAAAAAACTGGTTGTTTGCGTCGATGTGTGTGAGCTCGATGCGACGTCGCGAGTTGGTTTTTCTTATTTCTCCAAAGACTTCTGGCAAACAAATGGTTGTGTACTATTTACAACTGACCTACTTTTCTTGTGTTTGGCTCATCTTGGAAGACCCACACAGTTAACTGCTATTTTTTTGGACTAATACGCATATTTCGAAGATTCCTCACCTGTGATGATATCGTAAACGATACTTGAAGCACCGAGATCGTATTTCTTGAACATTTCTTTCAACCAGCCGACCAAGCCTTCATTAACTTATACGGGATCCAATGCAATATCGAATGTATGATAGTCATACTCTTGCCTAAGGACGCATGAATTTCACAATAAGTCACATGACGATATTGCTTTATCAGTTCGCGCACGGCATCGATGTTTGCTGGCACTACAGCTAATTTTGGACGGCCTTCTTTAAGTTCATCCGCCAGCGAACTACGACCACGATGAAATTCATTGAACCTACGATATACAGTGGCTCTGTCTGGGGCTTCATCGCCAAAAATCGATGTAAGTGATAATCCACGTTCAAAGTCGTAAAAAATTGTCACACGAAAATGTTTACGAGTTAATTCCATTTTTTGACCTAGAGGAATTTTCAACTTAATGAAAACAGAACAAATAGCGTCTGGATGACAAAACGTTCTGAGTACGTATGCCGTGAAAAATGTCAAACTGTATGATGCAAACGTCAGATCGTACCCAGCACACGCAGGGTTACCAGTTCGCAATAGATATCGAGCAGACTACGTAAAGTAGACAAATAGAAAGTAAATATCATATTAGTGATAATTAAACTAATTTATTTTCTAAGTATCTTCAAAAGATACAACTCTTACTATCACAATATACATCTATTGCAATTCGTTTGCAGTAAATTAATTCGTGTAGACATACATGGCATGGCGCGTAGTGTCATATTTTGAAACCACAAGTCAGCCCCATTAATATCTTTCAGTACGGACCATAAAAATGAATTATCATGTTTTAAAAGTACACAAAATTTCTTGCATAAATATCTTCCCCATAAAAAAATATGGACCGTTGAATCTTTTGCACTACACAAGCATATAACATAGTGACTTTTTCATTTGATAGTTGTTTAAAAATTAATCGTTTACGTTCCCTAAATGCATTAATTTTATTTATTTACATCATTACAAAATTTTATTAAATACCTCTGCTCATCTTCCACGATGCAAATTAATGAACATCAAACTTTTACAATGATCGTTTAATTTCAATTTTTGTGTTATTTGGATATTTTTATGTACAAAAATACAAATATTTCCAAACAGTATTAGATAAGGTAATTTTTTTAATACTATTTCTCTCAACTTTTCTACCTCAGTTTCTCCCGGGGATCTTTGGCTTACTGTTTTCCCTTTCTTTGAATACTGTTCCATTTCTTTTTGCGTGGCAGCCTGAGACCTTTGCAGTTGCAGCTCTGTTGTGAATTCTTAGTTCTATCCCGTTGTGTTTACATCCTCATCCATTATGTGTACTGCTTTTAGTTGTTGCAAGGTATATTCATCTCCATTTATAATGAGATTACTGTTTCTAATAATTGCGTGGTGCCCTTTTTGCCTGATCATATGCTCTCTCAGTTCTCTTCTCATTCCCTGCATTACCTTTGAGTAATCTTGTTCAATGTATATTTTAGTTCCTTTCAGTTTATTGGTTGCTTTCAGAATTTCAAGTTTTTTGTCCAATTTTTAATTCTATTAAGAGCGTGCGGGATTTTATTCCCGTTTGTGGCTTACCAACTCTTCTTATATCTGTTACTTATTCCTCAATCACTATTGGTATATCGATATCTCTCAAAACCAGTCTCACTCTTTCTTTTAGCTGTAATTCGCTCTCTTCTTTTATTTCCTCTAATCCATGCATTATTATATTCTTCTTTCTCATTTCTTTTTCTATCTCCTCCATTCTCATTTCCTGTTGCTCTATTTTTACTGTAAATTGTTTGTTATCTCTTTTTAATTGTTCATTTTCTTTTTTAATTTTATTCAATTCTACATTTATAATGTCTATCTTCCCTTCCAATCGTTCTTTTCTTTCATCTATTTTATCTAGCTTCCTATTTATTTCATCCAATATTCCCTCCATCTCATTAGTTTTCTTCTTTTCATTCTGTTAATCAGGTAGCTTATTTATTTAGCTTTACTATTATTTCGTTTGCCCGCTTGGTGTCACCAGTCCAGTTTCCTGTTCTCAACTTAATTGGTTCGGTTAAGAACCCGGACAAGCGCTAACCTCACTTAGCCTCCGAAAATAGATGTCGCTAATATTTAATATTAAGAAAACGTTCTTGATTTACTATTAGTATAACCTTATTTGTCTTATCAGTTTTAATAATTTTTACGTTTTTCTATCACTATTAAATAAATTATGGGTTTACCTACTTTTATACTGGTTTGAGGGTTTCTAACCTTCGTGTATATATTACCCCTTACATTTATTTCTTAATAATCTTTTCTATAAATCACAAAATTGCAAGCACCTTTGGATTGACCTTCACTTCCATCAAAACCATAAATCAGGATACTTAAAAATTACCAAAACAAATCGGACAAAAAACTAGCACAACAAAGTAAAAGATTAGAAATGGTAATGACAAACGCAAGAAATAAGGAAAAGACGAAAATAACTACAACAGATAAAATAAATATAGAAAGTATTAATTTGAAAATAACAGACAAAGCACAAAAAAGAAAACTATAAGTAAAACTAAAATTAAAAAGAACATAATTAAAATTAGTACGCGGAATATAAAAACAATGTTGGAACCTGGCAAAATGGAGACAATAGTATTGGAGCTGGAAAGATATAAAATAAATATAGTGGCGTTACAAGAACTACGATGGAAAGGACATGGTAGGATAGACAAAAAGAAATTCACACTACTGTACTCGGGAGGTGACAAACAAGGATTATATGGGGTAGGATTTATAATAATGGAAGGACTAAAAGACCGTGCAATTGATTTTAAACCAATAAATGAGAGGATGGCCTATTTGAGAATAGAATCAAAGCCTTTCAATATATCACTAGTAAATGTATATGCAGTAACTGAAGTAGCAGACGATGAAGAAAAAGAAAAATTGTTTGAGAAAATAGAAGAAGAAATAGACAAAATACCAAAGGAAGATACAATAGTAACTTTAGGCGACTTTAATGCACAAATAGGCAAGGAGGAATATATTAAACAAGTAGCAGGTAAATACACAATCCATGAAAAAAACCATAACAATGGGCAAAGACTCTGTACTTTGGCAACGAAGACAAAATATGATTATAAGTAGTAGTAAACACAAACACCCAGATAGACATAAAATAACATGGAAATCACCGGATCAGAAAACGAACACACAAATAGATTATGTACTAATTAACAAAAGAAAACAATCGACAGTAAGAGATGTACGCACTTATAGAGGGGCATGCGCAAACACGGACCATTATATGGTAACGGCAACCTTAAAACAAAAAGTGAAAAAACAGAACAGGAACCAAAATGTAAGTCGTAAGTGGGATGTAGAAAAACTAAATTATGAAAATACTAAAAAGAAATACGTTGAAAAATGGAAGAACAACTAAAAGGATATATCATAAGTGACAATGATATAGAAACGCAATGGCTGCAATTAAAAGAGTGTATAAATAATGTAGCGGAAGCCCAAATAGGAAGGGCAGAAAGCAAAACTGATTCAGGATGGTACAACTATAAATGTAAAGATATAGGCAAAAGGAAAATGGAAGCAAGATTAAGATGGATTAGAACAAATAAAGAAGAAGATAAAATCGAATATGAAAAGTTTAGAAAGGAGGCCAAGATAATTAATCGCAAAACAAAAAAAGAATGGATGGAAAATAAAATAAAGCAGATTGAAGAGGACAACAAGAATAGGAATACAAAAAACTATTATAAAAGAATCAATGAACAAAACAAAGTATATAAAGGAAAGACCACTGGAATTAAAGATCAAGATGGAAAACTGACTGAAAACGATAACCAATACATGGAGACGTGGAAGAAATATTTTAAAGGATTACTAACAGACGTAAAGATAGACGAGTTACAAAATGGGGAAATGGAAACACCAAAACAAGATATGATAAGTGAAGTACCATCGAAAGAAGAAATAAAAGAAATCATTATAAAAAGCAAAAATGGCAAAGCTCCAGGGAAAGATGACATAAATGCAGAGCTGATAAAGTATGGTGGAGAAGAATTACACAAAAACTATATATACTAATACAAAAAAATATGGAAAGAAGAAAAGATACCTGTGGAATGGGAAACTGGACAAATTGTTACAATACGCAAGAAAGGAGATCAACAAGTATGCATGAACTATAGAGGATTAACATTACTGAATACCACGTACAAAATCACGACATCAGTAATACAAAAAAGACTAACGAATAATACAAGAAATTTACTAGGCCAATACTAATGTGGCTTTACTAAAGGAAGGTCAACAACAGATGCAATACATATAGTAAAACAGATCATAGAAAAAGCCTACGAATATCAAATAGAAATGGAACTTCTGTTTATAGATTTTAAACAAGCCTTCGACTCTATCTACAGAAGCAAATTAATGAGAGCATTAAAATAAATGAAAATAAATGCTAAACTGAGAAGACTAATACAGATGACAATGATGCGAACAACAATAAGCGTGAAAACGCAAAAAGGAGAAACGGAAGAATTCGAAATAAATAAAGGGATGAGACAAGGACTCACTGTCCACGACATTATTTAACTTAGCATTGGAATACACATTGAGAAAGATTAACAAGAGTACAGTAAGGACAGGTGGAAGCCAAATTATAGCCTACGCAGACAACATAGTGTTGGTGACAAAAAACCGTTCAATAATGAAAGAGATGTTAAAAGAAATAGTACAGGAGGGAGAAAAAATGGGACTAAGAATTAATGGTGAAAAAGCAAAAATAATGAAAATTGGCAAACAAGAACAAACAGAATTAAAATATATTAAGATGGAGAGATGATTTTGAAATAGTGAATAAATTTAAATACTTGGGAGTAATGTTATCGAGCGATGGGAACAGAGAAATAGAAATCAAGGAAAGACTAATGACAGGTAATAGAGCATTTCAAGCAAACAAAAAAATGCTAAAAAGTAAAATACTTGGAAGGGAAACAAAAATAAATATATACAAAACAATAATAAGACCAGCAATATTGTATGGAATGGAAACAATTACAATGACGAAAAAACGTGAAGAGGACTTCAGGATGTTGGAGAGGAAAATATTAAGAACTATACTAGGACCTGTAAGAAGAGCGAAAAATGAATATAGAAGTAGGATAAATTTTGAACTAAAACAAGAAATTAAAGAAGACAGTCAAGAAAATTAAACAGCAAAGGATGAGATGCTTGGGTCACGTATGGAGAGCTGGCGCAGATAAAACAATTTTCACAATATTAGAATGGAACCCAGGCAGCAAGAAACGAAAGGGGAGACCAAGATAAAAATGGATACAGGAAGTGACAGAAGACCTTAGAAAAATTGGAATCAATGATTGGAAGACTAAAGTGAATAATAGAAGACAGTGGAAAGAAATTTGCGAGAAGATAGAATAGTAGATGGGTACCGATCATACCCGTATAATGATCTAGAAAGCTCCACTAGGGCGACGTTACTCCACTTGGGGTGTATAGCCACTATATATATATATTAGACAAGGTGCTTTTTTTCTTTTTATAAACATCTCTGTTTATTTCAGAGGTCTGCTGCCGCTTGGCTAATTAAAATGTTTTCGATCTTTAACTAATCGGGGCAAAGTGCTTTTAATAATATTTATTTCTGCTATAATTTCTTCATGCATTAACGCCAAACAAATATATTTTCTTGATCAATTATTATTATTATAATACATGGCTTCATGTTGTTATTTAAGTCAGATAATGATAATTGGATATTTGACATTTTATCAAATGACCAACAGTATTTCTTATCTTTAAATTTTAACTCCGTTTAATAGATTATATTGTATTATTAAAATATATTATAAGAAAGTTGTATTAATATTATAAAAAAAGTTTAAGATAACTTTTTAGTAGAATCATAAAATGTGAAGTCAAAAGTTGCAGAAAACCATTACCATATATTTTTTTGATTCCCCTAATTACAGTAGCGCTCAAAAATATTTCCCCGATGCGTTTTCGTCATAATTTTTCTAAACTGAACCAATTTCAAATTCGGAACACTTACCAGTTCAAGATGTTTAAAAATACACACCATAACAAAACGGATCATATATAACTGTAACAATTCAACAATGCCTAATATCGAGTAGCAAATCCTCTTGTATCGATAACAGCCTAGCAACGACGGGGCATGGAATCAAGGAGGGTGTCGTTGATTGACTGCAGGATCGTCTACCATTCCTCCTTCAATTGTTTGAACCTCTCAGCCGAATTCTTCGCTTTCGTCTTTTTCAATCTCTTCTCCAGTTTCTTCCATAAATTCTTGATAGAGGTCAAGTCCGAGCTCTGGATTGGCCACTCCATTACAGTGATCATCTTCTTACTAAACCAATCTTTGACATCCTTGGAGGCAAGTCTCAGATCATTATCTTGATGAATATACACCCAAGTTTAGACCTCGCATATGGAAACATGACCCTCTCAAGAATATCTAGATAAATTCCTGTCCATTATCCCGTTAATTTTGTGCAAGGGGCCGACTGAAGGCCCTACGCACTATCATGATTCGCCACCATAGTTGACAGTCGGGATTTGGTAACGAGGTTGAAATCTTTTACCGATTGGGCGACGGATATAATTTATGCCATCGGTACCAAACAACATAAACTTGTTTTCATACGACCAGACTACGTCGTTCCACTCCTGACGAGTCCAGTGCAGATGACTGCGGACAACCTCGAGCTCTACCTTCCGGTTTTTCTCACTGGTGAGTGACTTGAAGTATCCATGTAGTCTGGCATCACTCAGACGACGTCTAACAGACTGGGGGAAAATATCGGAGATGTTGAACTGATTTAGCTCGCGAGCTATGTCAACTGCAGTACATCGGGGATCTGTATGAGACATTAGGATCTTCCTATCGACAGCACGAGGAGTTTTCTTGGATCTTCCGGGCACAGTTTGACGATAGGCCACTTTAGAATCATTAATCCTCTTCAACAGTTCCGTGATAGTAGATAAACTGACCTGCAAGGTGCTGGTGAAAGAGTCCTTGAAGATGCCCCTGTTGGGTGGCCTTCCTCTCCTCATCTGTCAACCAACTATGCGTACGAGTATCAGCCATTCTTCTTCCTATGTCTTGATTTGGATAGATTACATTATTTTAAAAATGTTGTTCTATCACTAGGCCAATATTACATTCAAATCAGAACGATTATGAGTTCGTTATCAAGAGCTTTTTATTTGGTCAGCAATGTTTTGAACAAGTAAATATATTATAACACGTCACCACGATCATTCAACTACTACAAAATAATTTTGCCTGCATCAGTTTTTGTTCAAACTTATTGTGCTGTTTACTCATAATGTTTAATATCTTATTATTAGTTTCAGTATTCTTGGCGTCGAGTTAAACAATGAAGGAAATGTATCTTGATAGACTCCATTTTATTCATTATTTGCATGATTCAAACAAGCAAAAATGTTGCTTGTAGGGAACGCAAATTCAATATATATGGTTAATCAACCATCAAAACCCCAAAACGGTCAGATTTGTGTGATGCTTAGTGCAAATCAATCAATGATCCATACTTTTTTTGGTATAACGGTCAATTCTGTGCGCTATTACAACATGATAATTCATTTTTTTATGGTCTGAATTAAAAGACTTATCTATATATCTCTTACATTAATCAGTTTACTCCTGACAAAGTTCAACTGACATTTAATTTATGTGCGTTAAGGACGTCAATACACCGCTGAATTGTATTCTTTGAAAATAAAGACGTCCACTAACGTAAGGCAGACATAGCAGAAGTGATCGTCTGAGAATATTGCATAATTTCTAGACGTCTACTTTACGTTTATATCAATATATGTAGTTTCCCTAAATAAAAAGAATTTTATTAACAAATCGCCTTTTAACCTCAAACTTTGCCGCTCTTTAGTTTATATTTATAGTAACACTTAATTTCTAAAACATATGTGAGGATATACGACTCAAAACGATGGGACCTTGCGCATATCTCTTTTAACATTACATTACTTTACAAGGCTAGCAGATAAGTGAGATGTTGTTGTTGGGTGTGATTTACAGCCTTTTGTGAATTAATTTGATGTTTTTACGGATGTACTTGAATATTTTATTTTGATTTATGATTATCAGACATTTCATTTGCCATAATATTGTGACTAATTTTTGTGCTTATGCACTTTATGGGTATTTTTTCTAAATTTTAATTTGAAACAGAAGGGGGGTAATTAAATAGTCAAGTATGAAATACGACTTTGTAACATTGTTAACAACTTAATGGTTATAAATAATTACTAGGATAACAGTTTTTTCTAATTGTTGCAACAAAAAAAAAAACGAATACACTAAGAATTTCAGTAGAAATGTAAACAGCTGAGTACGTACAGTACCGGTCAAAAATATATCAACTTTATTATTTTTTCTATAACTTTATTTTCTTCTTGTATTTACCTCTGATATTTTCACTGAATCTTTTTCGGAGTTTTTCACACGGCTCAGCCGATTTTTCAAAAGAACCGAAACATAACTGGAAAAAAACTTTATTAACACAGCAAAAAATGATCAAAATACAGCAACAAAACAAACATCAAGTAAAAACATCTAAATCACCGGGAATCAACTAAAAGTAAACAACAACAATCTAATAATAATCTTAGTAGCATAATGTAGTGCGCTCCAGCTCTGCCCAGAGACAGACCCTCGATGATATTCAGGTCGGGGGATTGGTTGGGTCAGTCGAGGAAGGTCACACGACGGCGAACGAACCAGTCCTAGAATTGCTACGAACGATGTTTGGGCTTGTTGTACTGTTGGAAAATAAAATCTCTACCGATGTTCTGCGTGTAATATGGTTACATCGTATTTCGAGGATGTTCTCACACAGATGGCGATCAATAATATCGAGATTTCTCCTATGGGGACCCGTACTAAGACCGTAAATACAACCTTAGTTCTTAACACTTCCGCATCTGTGCTTTGGAGTACCTTGGAGAAGACGAATCTACTGAATCTCGTCCGTTCCAAACAAGGTGTTACTTGCTTTCGTCACTCCTGGGAACATTTCCCCACTCTTTTGTCGTCCAGTTCTTATGCGTCTGCGCCCACTCCACGCACGCCTTCTTGTTCTATTCCTAAATGTCTGATAGTACGAACAGATGGTTTTCGACCCAGAGAGACACACAAGATATATAGGCTGCCGTGAGGCAGGGGTTATCACGCGACATGTGGATGATGTTCCTGTCGAAGAGTCTCGAGGTAGTATTGAGACGACCGGCCTTGGACTTCTTTACAACAACACCTTGGACCTTGGGAAATGATGTTCTTGTGGAGGTTCAACTATGCTGCAAGCTCACGGAAAGTTCGACATTGGGCATGACCATTGGCAATCGCCTTCTGGATATCTGGGGATATGTTGCGGGAACCAGACTGCTTACCCATACCTTACATGGGCATTATTATTTATAAAAATACAAAAAAAATGCATGAAAAACGATGAAAACGATGCAAATACGAGTTCTTAAAAAGTCAATAAAATAGTGATTTTCATTGATTACAGTTATTTGCACGTCATCATCAGCAGACGTTTGAAAAAGTCAAAATTTTCACTAGCATAATTGTGCTACACATAGCAGGTGTCAAAACGTTGCCTGAGAATTTGAAAAGAATTCATCAGCACACAGAAAAGTTATGGGGGAAATACCAAATGTTGATATATTTTTTACTGGTGCTGTGCACAAAAATAAGTTAAATTATGAAAAGATGTTGAAATATACAGTTAAATGATCAATATAATTTATCTGTTTTAATTCATCAATTTTTAGCCTGACACATTAGCGACTCGTAATATTTGTAATAATGAATTTAATATTGATATAACTAAAATATATAAAATAAAAAATGGATATCTTAATTCTAGCTTATTTATAAAAAAAAGGTTTGAGATTTTTTAGAATGGTTATTTAATTTTGCATGCTTGTTTTTTTATATAAAATTTATTTCTATCTCTTGTTTCTCTCCTTTTCTTCACCTTTCTCTCCCTTTCTTTCCTTCTCTCTCCTTCTCTTTTCCTCTCTTACCCTCTCTCTTCTCCTCTTTCCTCCTCTATCCTTATCTCTCCCTTCTCTTTCTCTTTCCCTACCCCTCTTTCCCCCGCCCTCTTTCCTTGATAACTTTCTCCCTGTCCCTCCCTTCCGTCTTTTTTTTTTAGAGAGAAAAACTAAGACCACAAAACGTCCACTATGTGTAAGCCAATCCCGTTTTTTGTTTTAATGATTTGAAGCTATTTTAAACCTTTTGTAACTGCACAAACTCATTTTCAAAAGTGTCGCAGTCTTACTGAAAAAGAGAATTCAACAAATGTTTCATACGATTGCATGTTATTCGTCCCGCGGTCATATTTGTAGCGTTCGCGCCGCGACCTTTCTAGGTACCTGAGAACCGTGTAGTTTGCGCCGCGTAGTTATTAACTATCTCAATATTGTGGCCAACGCTACGAAATATGGCCGTGCCACGAACGACACGGCACAAATGTTTCAAACAATATTAGTTATGAGATAGGAAAAAGCTCTTGGACTTCTACTTCCTATAATTAGTAGTAGACTAGGTGATTAAAATAATTACACATTGAAAATGAGAACAATAAAATATAAACTCCAAATATGTAACAAACATAGCCCGTGCAGATAACATGTTTATAGTAGAAAGAGTAAGAGATAGTGTGCTAAAGCAAGAAGACAACTTCACGTATGTTGCACTAGTGTTTGTAAATAAATTACTGTAATCCTGTCTCATTCAATAGATACAATGTAGGCGTGCGTATATTTTTACTTCATTCAAATTAAGCAGCCCTCAAGGTTTAAAAATTTATTAAACATAAAACATTAACCTTTACAACCTCCACATAAGACAAACATAATTCTAATATAAATTTGTGACAGGATATGAAACATCAACTTACATTAAACGCAGAAAACAAGATTACCTCATTTCTCAAATAAACTGTTTCTAATGTCGGCCATATTTCTTAGCCGTTACTTTGACATCACTCTTCGCCACAAAATACTTCGGTAGACAACTGTACTGAATTTTAATGAGTTGAGTAGTTATACCTTCGGGTACTTTATATAGAATCTACTTATAAGTCACACTATGCACATAATATATATGAATATGAAAATATAACATTAATAAATAGTTATTTAAAATTAATTCTTTTTTGTTTACAACCTAAAATAATAGATTAACTGAATTTTAATTTTCGGTTCACTTGAAAATCGAAATGTATGTAATGATTGACCTATATAAATGTATGCTTATTAGGAGTCACCATCGTATGTTTAGAAGATTAATTTATCATGTTCATTATTTAATAGGAGTACATTTTTTTATTTAAATTTTTATATTCTCTTTTTATCCAAAACCAACGTCTTGGAGAGATGCGTTTTTCTATGTACAAACCTATTGGCTTGTTATGAACATCAAAGTTAAATTTTTGTAAATAGTTATTTGCTATACTCTGAGGCTTTAGATAATGTTTAAGTTAGGTGGTAGGTGCATAAGTTTTGTAACAGTTCTAAGCGTAGATGTTTTATACATTGCAAACATTGAACATGATTTTTCTCTTCAATTATTTCTACGAAAATATAAATTATATAACATCTCTATATGAATCTATAGGTTTATTAGGATTTGTATTGAATACAATTCCAATGTTGAACATATTAGTCTACAATTATACAATTATATTCCAAAAATAACTAACTATATAATATAAATAATTACAATTACGGTAACATAAGTTTATATGTTTATAAAAGTGGTACAGATCCAAAACCAATATACATAGTCTCAGACTCCTTTCAAATAAGTATCTTGAGATCTCACACATTTCTTCTAGCGTCATTTCCACTGTTCAAAACATTCTGTAAAGGCATGTGTTGGAATCATAACCGTAGGGCCATATTTCATCTCCGATTGTGACCTAATTTCACCGCAACACGTTTTTTAAATCACGACATTCTATCCAACGTTTCACACATATTAGTTTTCTGATTGTCATTCGCCGATCGTTGTTGATTGTAGTCCATACATGTTTAACATTGTCGGACGTTCTGGTCGTTACTGGTCTTCTAGAACGTAGACCATTTTGAACAGGTTTCCATCATCTCTGAATTCTGAATCCGTGCTGTATTTATCGCCTCGTTCCCGAGAGCCTTCAGAACCACCCAAATAATTTCTGTGGATTAATGTTCCAGATTCGTACAAAACTTAATGTAAATTCGCTGCTCTACTCGTTTCATCATTGCAAAAGCGACACTCACACACGACATGTGCTCACTTACCGGCGTCTATATATCATATTTTAGAGACTGCCAAATTACATCGTGACTGCAAACTATTTTCGTTATATTGGCATTGACTTAAATATTTAGAACAAACCTCATTTATAAACATAAAATTGATATTTTATTATACAAAACATCATCCTGGTCCTTAGATAAATATATAAAATTGTAATAACGTCAAAATAGAAAATTTATACTGAGAAAATTGCCGTCACTGGTCTGACTACGAAATATTGAAAACCTACCTCGATCCAAACATTACTTTTAATGCATATTTCACTTAAGTTGATTGTGTCCTTGTAAGGAATGCCCTTCAATTTATATGAAATTTAATTGTTATTTTAAATGAATTAGCATTAAACTTTTAAAAATATTTTTATAACAAAACCATTAGTTCAATTTTTTATGAATAGATAAAAATGAATAATGAAAAAATCTAATACTAAAAATCTCTTATCGCAAGACAGGTAGGTTTTATTTTCATATAAATTAAACCAAAATTCAATATCCATTTATAACCATATCTTCCTTATCAGTCATCCGACTCTCTCTATTTTTGGACTTTACGTAAATATTTGTCTAAGGAATATATTTAATCTAAATCTGGTGAAAACTACGGTAGTTACAAAAAATTCAAAAACATTTAAAGCTGAACTTTTTTGGCCGATTTTGCTCATTTACGAAATATTCATTATTCGGAAATTACGGCAAAGTTACAAATTATGATATTTAATATTTAATGTGAAAGTCATTAATGTACTCGCCATTTTTTGTTACGAATCACCAGGAAGTACGCAATCTTTTTATAATCTCCAAAGTGCTGCTTTTATTTAGTACTTTCTTTTTAAACAATTAAGGCTACCACTGCCTAAAAATAACTCCAACGATTAATTGCTGCCGATTTTGCCAATTATTGTGCTAGAAACAGCACAGCAAATCTGTTTATATTAACTAGTAGTAACACGTGCTCATAGGAAGTAATAAACGCCCATTAGTAGCTCTCCATTTCAATTATTACAATAAGTATACAGTGTATGATGTCCAGCTCAAACATTAAGCGGATGAGGTCAGTCTAGTGGGTTAAACTTTTTTGTTCTACATGCTCTTGCTAACTATTAACGGGCAAGTAGGTGTGGAGAACGACCTTTTAATTTCTGTGTATATTTAGCACAAGTGTTTATCCCTCCACATGTTTTTCTAGAATATGTGTCATTTTCATGTTTATTAAATTGTTTTGAATAGGTCAAAAGGTCAGAGGGGCAACTATGGTTAACAAAAGATCGATGACTTGAATTTCAGCACTTAGCCACTTGTTTTCTATGAGACCAACTCATTACGTACCTATTAATAAATCAACCATTAATAAATAACCTTTAATTTAGGAAAAATTAAATTTACTAAAATAACATATCGCGCCAGTGCAGCTACGCGGTTGAGATGGGTGACTGTGGTCTAGGCGGATCCCGAGTTCACTCCTGGGGTTCAGATGCCTGGCCAAACCACTAATAATAATTGAGTGCTTGCGTTAACGTCAAACAAGGGCTAATAATGCGATTGTCGGTAGTGCTCGCGACGTCGCCCTATATCAGAGATGGTGCGCGACGACTAAGCAGTTAGGGCGAACATATGGGAGCCTCAACCTTTCAGTTCGCAGATTTTACGCCTACCCGGGGCGTAGAATCTCACCATTATTAATATTATAAAACAACATATCTCTTATTTCCATCATTTAGGTTTATAAAATATTTTGACCAATCAAATAAATTGGTACAATTCAAAATATTCACTACAAGATGTTCATGGTAACTTAAAGTTAATCTAACTGTCCACATAATATAAGCAAGTTTAAAATTTTTTAAAATGCTTTAGTATTTTAATAAAACTTTCTTTAATAGAGATCTATGATCTCAAAATTTATTGTATTTTATTTCACTCTTTAAAACTAATACTATTATTAAATAAAGAAAATCCTCATATTGAATTAGGTAAACTTTACTAAATGGTTATGTTGCATGGAAGATAGATGAAGTATTTCGTTTTTTAATTATCTCAAGGGAATCTTCTTACAAACTGTAACTCCGTAAGATCTAAGAACTATGCAAATGTTCAATGTCAATGTCTTTAACTTAAAGCTTTAATTACCACTATGCATTTGATACTTCTTTCTCTTGAACATCACAAAGAATATTCTTGAAATAATCTGTCAAAAATATTTTTTTACATACGTTGTAACAAAACTTTCGATCTCTCTCTGTCATGACTCTATCGCATTATACAAGTACACAATATCAGTAAATTTATTTATCATCTGGGATTGATTTCATTTTATTTATACAGTCATTTAACATTATATTCAAATCACTTTGTAATTGTTAAGATTAATAATGTAGAAAAATGAAATTGTAAATAAAGTTCCGAAATCTGCAAACAAAATAATGGAATTGATTTATCACTTTTTTAGCAAACATTCTTTTAGAGTGAATACAGATTTTTTAATTGCCTTCGTTGCGAACGTGTTACAAATGAAGAGCATTTAATACTTCCAATCACCAGGAAATGTCGAAAAATATTGACAAAATTTAAGACGTTTGTAACCTATTATAGAATCTGTAAAACAACTTTTGTCATATTTTTACGAAGTTTGTACCCCAGTTCAATCAAAAGCGACGTTAGACGATCTTTAAAAAAAATTTGTTATCCTCCTGAGGTATAATACATTCTCCAGATTCTCTCAACTTCCTCTGGATTATCTTAAGATGCTTAAGCGATCTTGAAGATTTAATTGATTTGTGAATTTTTAAAACAGGGGGAGGGTGTATATATACACGACCACCGACTATAAGGAGAATTACATCAAATTAAAGAATTGAAAATTTTATAAGTAGTTATTTATAGCACTATTCTGTTTGTAACTGATTGGGTCTTCGCATTAAAGGAGATGGATGATTAAGCACGCTATGCCTCCTTTTATGCATAATTATTCTGTGCAATTTCACTTTTTTACATGTGGTTAGAACAATTTTTCAACTTTCCAGCAGTCCTCCTTTTTCATTTTCTACTTTCTTAAACGTTTTTGGGTTCTTCTGAGCGTTTTAAATTTTTGAGATATTGACAAATTTGATGATTAGATTTCTAAAAATTAAAAAAATAAATGTAAGCTCTTACAGAGTTTTAAAACCTCTAAATTTCAATATTTTAGTTTAAATTATATAATAAAGAGTTTTTAACGACACAATGTAACAGCTATCGTTCACATATTCTTCTTTAATCAGCCCTTGTCGTCCATCCTTGAACATAGCCTTCCCCATTTCCCTCCGCCGTTCTCTATCCTGTGCCAGCTCTATCCATTTTGGGCTTGTAATTTTCTTGATGTCGTCAACCCATTTCATGTTTGGTCGTCCTATTTTTTTTACTCTTTATTTAATTCTTCTAGCATATCTTGTAGCTCCTCAATTTTATCTGAGATCAGCTCCACGTCATCGGCAAATCTCAGATTATTTAGTGTTTCTCCGCTTATGTTTATTCCCCCGTTTTTCCACTTTAGTTTCTTGAACACATCCTTCAATGCAGCTGTGAACAGTTTCGGAGACATATTAGGCCCCTGTCTTATTCCTTTTTTCTATTTTAACTTGCTTTGACTCTTGTAATTTAACGGTAAATATTGCATTCTTGTGTATGTCAATGTGTCTGTTTGATTTGTCTTTTTGTATACCTTGTATATATTTAACGAATTTTGGCGAGAGTGTTATCAAATCTAAAACGGCTCGGCAAGTTTTGTGTCAATTACTTCAGTGTGCAAAAAATGTACACATTCCAAAGTGACACATGGCATGCTCATGAACTAGTACTTTGGTTTTTCATTTCAGAAATGTGAAAAAGATTTATTGTGGGTACACAAAATGCGTCGTGCTATCCGCTCATCATCAGAGGAAACGAATTTTTCTCACTTGAAGGTGTTCATGCAGAACTGTATGGATCAATATTGCCGACGTAGGTATGTTTAAACACTCCTCTATCTGGCGATAGGTCACATAGCTGTCGGACTTCTTTCTGACAGCCGCGATATTCTCGAGTATTCCGACTCCGTGGCGTTTTTTAGGATAAGTTTCTCCCTAGAATTCCTTTTTTATTAACCTATATAATTTTATATCCTGAATTATTTACTTTCCATAATAAACCATTTACGTGCATGATTTGGTTGATATTTTTCTATTAGAATGAAATTTACAAACAATAATTCCAATTTATTAATATTGTAACGTACTCGGTTTCTGAATCCGATTATGTATTTATACTTAACACTTGACGAACTGTACTTCACTACAATTGTCTGTCTGAATCTTCGTATTAACCATTTCTTGTACACTTAAATACACTAGCACTTGGTTTTAGAAGTCATACACCTCTGCGCCAGTACGCTAAATAAATTATTGGAATTTTTCTTCGCAAACGCAGCAAGCTCTAAGAATCATTACAAACCTTTTGGCAGTTGTTTCTCCAGGAAATTTCAACTTCCTGAGGTAGACCGTTGCACTGTTCATTCCTTAAGACCGTTTTATCCCAAAACCACCACTCATAAAAAGTTTTCGTAGTTGCCCGTGTTTCAATGACAAAAGGAACAGCGAACCGTTAATGCAGACCTATTTATAAAATGAGCCACGGCAACTAGGATATTTTTGTTGCCATTATCCACCTTTGGAGAAGAACCAGAAATTTTGACTTACAGGTACTTTTCTTTTTCTAAGAGAGATAATTTCCGACGCACACGATTTGCACTTTCGACACCATTCTTTTATATTTCTTCACAGTTCACCCAATAGAATCGCTCTTGGACATTCTTGTTCCAGACTGTCATCCTAATGCCCCATCATGTAGGTGATGTAGGACTTCTGATATTTGTCTTCTCTTAAAAACCACGACTTGAACCCAGGACCATGAACGTTCTTTTCATAAGATTATTTATTAACATTAACTAATTCTATTATATCTAATCAATCTTTATTGCCCCATTGAGTACGCTGATTTCTTCCCATCGTAGTCTTATCCCTTGCCGCTTCTATTCCTATACCACACTCAATTCAGATTCAAATTTCTGCTCTCATTGTAGCTCCTCTGGCAACCACCGATCATCAAACACATCAGCTTTCTACAACTCACAGACCACTTCCTTTAGTTGCAAATCATTACTATGCGACTTTATCAGTCTAGCGTCTGTTTATATCTCTAAATTTTATAATTTTTTTTTAAACATACTCAACACTCTTCCGTACTCTCTTTTCCAAAGTTTCGTTTTTCTGTCTTTAAAACTTCCTAGACGATCTTTTACACTTATTTTTACTTTTCCACATTCACATTTCTGAAATTTCTCCTGCCACTGCTCTGCTTTAAGATTACTGAATTATTCTTCTACTGTTTTACTTTTGTGATCAAACTGAAATATTCTTCCTTGTTTGTCTTTATTACTTTTCTAGAGCTTCTAAAATTGTCTACTGCTATTTTCTCTAGTTACCTTCTTAATATTTCTTTCAAATTTGTAGAACGGTTTTGGCTAATCTTTAATTTAATCACCAATTTTTGAAATACCATGGCTGAATACAGAACTTTAAACAGATAGTTTTCCGGATTCTCAACTTTGGTCATCAGGGCATTTCATATTCTTTTCAAATCTCTATTTTCTAACTCAACTTTTAATTCACTTAACACCGCGCATCTCGTTGCCCTTATGGTAGTTTATTTAATAGTAGTTTGCTTTGAGATAGATCCTACTTTTGACACCAGTAGTAATAAACTTACTTTTAGAGTTCGATTATTTCCACTTATTATTTAAAACATACAGAGACTATCTATTTCTACAATGGGTTAGCCACTAATGAACTGACGTACACTTTTGACATACTTTCCAACACACCAAACGAACCACGAGATGCGTTTAAGTTCTAAGGTTTCCAAATTTTTTTCTGAAAAAGTACTTGCCCAAAAAAGTTGATGTCTAGACGTTCACATTTTTCACAACATCGTTGTCATGATTCGATGGCTGCTGAAAACACTTTTAGGGGTGTGTTTTGCCCACTGGAAAATCGTTGATACAACAGCGGCTCAATTGGAAATGAGCGGCCAGGGGGAGTAGTTGGTCAGAAATTTATGGTGGCATCACGTCTCAACATGTCCTGAGACGTTGCCACCTGCGTAGTGTTAGTCGGTCAGCATTTGTAGGACTCACATTGAAGAAAATTTCCGAATTTTTAGGTTGTTATGCAAAATGATTCCATATATCCTACGGAAATGCCAAATTAATAGGCGATATCACGCACACCTAATCGACGGTTTTCTATAACAACTCGCTCTACTCGCGCAATCATGGTTTTGGTCCAGCTGCACATGTTTAACATCTATAACGCCTTCACCGCATGTCTTACTAAATTGGTGATAAATTTCGATGGACGTTTCACCACGCAAGAGGAGAAAACGGATGATCACACATTGTTCTTGAATACTAAACGTCGTCATTTGAAGTATACAAAACAACACTCACTGCAATGGTGGTAATTCGAACTGTGTACATTGTATACTTCACCGTTACCACATTTGCCTTCTCCGCACTTGCTTCTAGAAGTCTCGCGGTTCCGCATCGGTTCACCAAGCTCCGAGATTCGTCATGAACCTTCCGGTAACTATCCTTCCGCCTCTCTTGGTTGCAGCCCTTCGAAGAAAGCCTAACTTACTGGAATCGGCCATGAAAGTACTATGCAAAACTTACCTTTTTAAAGCAATATTTTTTATTTAGCATTTGTTATACCATAACTGTCACTAAATATTTTAAGCCATTTTTTTAATGTCAAAGACAGCGAATCTAAAATTACTTCTAATAAGTAAGATCGATGTAGTTTAGAGGTGACACAATACATATCGGATATAGCATTTTAAGGCGTATCAAAAAAATCTTAAAAATAATGTGTTTACATAATTATTGTTAGGATGTTAACTGAAAAAAATGTTAATCATTAGAATTCTTTCTGGAAATATCATAACTTAGGTTCAGTTATAGCCTGCAGGTTGCATTTTAATTTTCCATGTTTCTCTTTAATAGAGATCATGGTTTTAGATATGCCATAAAATATTTTATTATATATGAATATAAATAAATTAAATGATTGGCATTTTTAGTAAGCAACCGAATGCAATAATACTTATTTCCAAATTGGGCGCCTCCGGGCGAGCTTACAATTTGATCTCGCAATATATTTCCGCCCTCGGGGATCATTTATATGCAGCTCTTTCATCCATCGCAGGAATTAGTTTCAAATTAAATGAAATGATCACGTGAAATTGCTAGTTATCGTGCGCCAGAGGAGATGCAAATTGACTTCGAGAGTTCGCGATTTTTAGCGAGCGTACAATTGATTAATTTCTATATTAAACAACCGCCGGCGCACGCGAACCCGCGCCGTCTATAATTTAATCCGGAAAAATAGTCGTAGAGCTGCAACAATGACTGTCCGCTGATGTTATCTGTTAGTGATTTCTACTTAATCTTGGCGGACATTTTGCTACATACTCCTAGTTAATGTTCGCTTATGGTAATCTTCGGTGGTCTGCCTTTAATTTATTCAATGACCCTACTTAACCTGCCATTAGCTTTTCTTGTTTTACTAGACTTGCTGGTTTGCATAAGGCTGAGATGTTGCAATTGGAGTTTTCTATTTCACCCAACCTGTTATCTATATCGCTTACAAGAATGTGACGGGCTCGTTATAGCAATGAATTTACAGCTTTACTCTACTGACTTTAAAATTAAATTAATTCTGTTTAGTTCTAAAATTATGGAACTTTAAAAATTTTCATAATAGTTAATTGTATATAGAAAGGGGACAGAAAAAATGTATATTTGCCTAATTCTTTTTTTAAACTATAAGAATAAACTCGGCATTTAAGTATATATGCATACCTAGTATTCCCATAAATACTATTACAAAATCAAACATAACCTTTGCTTTACACAGCATATAAATATGCGTGACTTTAACATATGGTTGCAATTGCCTAGTCTTGAATTTGTAAGTTACATTGTGTTTCTTGTCAGGTTTAGTTATTTACTAATGGAGTGGGACGATAAAAAAACCCTATTGCTGTAATCGCATTACGTAAGTGAGGAACTGAAATTAGTATAATTTTTAAGACCCTGCAACCTCTCGGCATTAGACCTGTTTGCATATCGGACTGTTTTAATGTTTAATGAGAGTTGTCGATGACTGTCCAAGATCTGAAAGATCATGTTCGGTTCAGTCTGTTCAGGCAATCAAAGCCGTAAACGCCTACATTAAACAAAATCCTTTTCATAACCAGATTATGTCTCGAGAAATTCAAATATCCAAAACTTTGATGTCTTGTGCTATTAAGCAAGGCCTACGACCAGCTGTTTACCAAAAATCTACGGAACTCTATGTGGCCAGATGCTCTAAAGAAAATCAGGGGAGAAAAAGCAAAGAGGTCGTCGACCGAGTACGCGCATGGTGGCCACAGAAAAATTTTGTTTGCGAATAAAAAAAATTTATAGTGGAGGATTCTTTCAAGAAACAAAATGACACTAAGAACATTGCACGTTAATATGTGTAAAGAAGCATCTCAGCTAGTTCCATAGGTGTGCAAAGTCATTGATTCAATAATTGTAATGGTTTAGTGAGGAGTGCGTTATAATGGAGTGATTGACATTCATTTTTTGTGAAAAGGGAGTCAAAACTTGGTAAGCCTTCGAGCTTTCAGCAAGGCTTTGCACCCGCCCACAAAGCACGTCAACTCAAACTTGACTGGGGAACAATTATTTTCAAACATTAGTCGTTTGCCCTTTCGCTAGCCCAAATCTTAATCTATCAGGTTACAAATTATGGACAGTTTTAGAGTGCACAGTTTAGTGCATGCTGACATAGATGAGTTGCCTGGACCTAGCTTATGTAGAGGCTATTTTGAATAAATCAGTTGTAATAGTACTTACCAATAACCATGAAAATGTAAATAGTAAAAAAAAGACAAGTGTGAAGAACAAAATTCTTTTATTACCAGGTATTAAGTACAGTCAATGTTACTTTTCCACACCGTGAACATTGAGACATTTGTCATACCAGTGTATGAGTTTTCCAATACCCTCTTTATACAAGGTTGCCGCTAGAGTATTACGATAGGTCTCCACGGCATCTTGAAGCTCTTTGTTGGTACGGAAGCGCTGTCGATTTTAGATTGTCATAAAGAGTCCAAGTTTCATCTCCTGTGACGATTGATTTCAAAAACTCTTCCTCCTCATCAGCGTAACGTGTGATAAAAGTTAAGGCCGATGCCCTACTCCGTGTTTTATGGTGCTCAGACATTTTGGGAATCCAACATGCACAAAGTTGGTAGTGTAGGTGTTTCGTTACAATCGTGTATAGAGCTGACCTTGAAATGTCCGGAAAATCCACAGACAATTCACTAATGGTAAAACTCGCACTTGACGGGAGAATCAATCATGCCGACCACGTTAGTAGGCCTGCAGCTCAGCTCCAACTGATGTTTTGGACTCGGCAGTAACAATTATTACGATGGGGAAGCTACGCAGCTGCATGGTGCGCAGATCCGCCTCGTATCGCTTGGCTAATCACTTAGCAGCGCTATCGGAATTTGAGTCTGTATTTTACACTGATAGCAATAAAATTCCAATCGTTCCAATATTTAGTGTTTTATCCAGGAAAAACATCCTAAATTTCAATTTGGATCATCCTATGTTTTTCCGTAGCTCAAAGTCTCAAATATTACTTGTCTTTCTAACCCATCAAGTAGAAGAGGTTTCCATCTATCATCATAAACTTCGATTATTATAGACATATTGATGATTCGCCGATGTACCTTGACATTTTTTAAAATTTTACTAGAAAATAAATTTGAAAACTATTAAGGCAAATTACTAAAAAATGCTTTGTCAATTTTCAGACACTTTAAACTATTGAAGTATCCTCAGAGCACGTGAACTAAAAATACAACACAAAATATTCGCCTCTGTGACGGCTAGGCATCGGCAGGCGCATGAATGAGATTTCAGACCGGCGGCTCCCGAAATAGAATTTGTTTTTGGGAGTCCATCGCGCCCACGCAATAGTAAATCAGGTTAATGAATTCGACATTGGCAGCAATGATTGATGTAACGATCAATTCAGAATCGTAATTCATTGTTTGTAATACAATACGATGATTGTTTAGTGCAACTTTACGAGCTCATGGCTGTGCCTCACTTGATTGTACTGACAATACGCGCGCGCTGTTTGCTGTTCAACAACCGTGTAGAAATTGCTTAAAGCACGTGCATGCGATATGTAAATGGGTTCTTTCTTAAAAAGCTCGGTCCTCCTGCCTGCACGTAATTGTGAATGCAATTCCCCGTAATATATCGGGCTATATTATTCCCCGAGCGCGCGTCCGAGAAAAAACGTAATTGATGACTTTAATGTACTGTTAAATTTTAATCTCGTGGGTCGCGTGAACGGATCTCGTACGGCCCCATACGTATCTCTGCAGGGTTCGACTGTGTAATCAGGCTATCAGGTATCAAAAAGACTGATGCGCCGAAGTAGACAATGGAAACCCTAACAAGTCTGGTTAGGACCTACTGTGCCGACGACATGGGCATCAAATTGTACGTTAGGGGGTTGTTTTAGTTTATTTTGACTAGCAACATACTCTCTAGTATGAGAGGCCGCCTATAATACTATCAGCCGAGAAATCTATTGATAGGCATCAAAATGCTAACTTAACTAAGCGTTAAAATCACCGTCTTGGCCCTGAAACAATTGCACAATTAAATTTTACGTGACAGCACAATGAGATTGTCCAATAACAATTTATTTCAAAACAATTAAAACGACCTGAGTGATATATGGAGTTGACGCGTGTGTAAAAGTTATAAATTACGGCGATTTTTCATTGTGAATGCAGCGAGCTGTACTTCGAGAACAACATAACCGAATGGCTATTATTTGTTTTGTTCACAAATTAAAACTACTTGAGCGCGTCCAACAGTTATGTAAATTGTCAGAATAGAAGATGTATGTTTATTTTAACAAATTTGGTTATTTCAGAACTTTTTTTCTTATATTTCTTGAATAAACGGAAAATGTACAAACTGTTAATTCTTAATTATCTTTTACAGACCCAACGTATGTAGATCAAAACATCGGGCTTACTGCTGTGCAGGATGGTCGAAGCATCCAATTTCCGGATTATGTATAATCCGTAAGTATTTTTTCTATTCATAAATAACAAAAGGTACTTTAGTTTGAATTAGACGTAACTACCTATAAAATAATTAGGTACAGGACTAACTATAACTATAAAGTACAGAAATGTACTGAATTTCTTATCAGCATAACATTAACTATTTAACTATTTAATGCATAAAACCATAAAAACATAAAACTTTATAGTCGTTCATGATTGAAATCTGCATATAACCTATTATTTTATTAATTTAATATTCCTTGCCGTTTTATTGTTTAAATATTTTCCGAATGTACAAGATCGTTGAAGTAAATCCGGAAAATGAATAAACAATGAAACTAACTTGGAAAACAAGAAAAATTAAGTGTATTTAAATGAAACTTAGCAAAACTAAAGTAGATAGTATTAAGGATCATATTATTCAATATATATCAAATATTCAAATCTGCTGCAGGTAAACACAACTTCCTCCCTACCCTGCGTGTACTAGATACGATCTGACGTTTGCATCATACAGTTTGATAGTTTTGTTTTCATTAAGTTGCAAGTTTCCACTCGGTCAAAAAATTGGCTTTACTCGTGAACATTTTTGTGCGACGATTTGTTACCCCCTTCGACGTGGATTATCTCAATAACACTGCTTCGGTCGACTTACTTCGTCTTTTGGTGATGAAACCCCACACATAGTCACTGTATATGGTTGGTTCAATGAATTTAACCGCTGCTAACGGATGAATTCAAAAAAGGTCGTCCAAAATCGGCTGTGGTGCCAGCAAACATCGATTCGCCGTGCGCGAAGTGGTAGAGCAAGATATGTACTAATATACATTAGTTATTGCATAAACATTTAACCGTGAAAAAGCTGTGTGTGCGTTAGATCTCGCATAAATTAACGATCGCTAAAAAGACAGGCTCGTGCTGATTGGTCGAAATAAGTGTTCAAGAAATGCAATTGCGGTGCTTCAAAAACCGTTTACAACATCGTCACAGGTGACGAATCTTGTATTTATGCGTATGATCCCGAAAGTAAATAGCAGTCGACTGTATGGATCTTTTAAGTTGACCCAAGCCCAACAAAAGTCGTTTGCGCTCAAAACACTTTAAAGCAAATGATCGCATGTTTTTTTGGAAAAACTTGACATGTCGCAATCGTGGCTTTAAAGGATCCGTAAGATAGTCAGTTCTAAATGATACACAACCATTTGTTTGGCAAAAGTCTTTGGACAAATAAAAAAAAAATAATGCGCGACGCCAGATCATTCTTCACCATACCAATGCGAGCTCCTCACACACATCGACGCAAACAACTGGCTTTTCGAGCACTCATAACGTCGAATTCATTGGTCAATCGCCGTGCAGTCCTGACTTGGCTCCTAACAATTTCTTTTTTGTTTCCACACGTGAGGAATAAAATACGTGGACAACGATTTTTAACGTTGAAAGAGGCGGTTGAAACGTTCGAAACCCATGTTTCGGAGATACCTGATTCACTATGGAAAAATGCTGTGAAAATTGGTTCCAGCGTATGCAACAATATGCTGACAGCCAGGGAGAATATTTTGAAAAACAAAAAGTTTTCAACATGAAACATTTATGTTTGTTAGTTTTTCGCAATAGATATCATGCGCCGGTGATCTTCAGTTCTTTTTCAAAGAAATGAGGCGTCATGACATCCCCTTTACTCACAACTCCCAGCACTACCACAGAAGCGGAAAGCTTTGTATATATATATATTGCATATTGGCGATTAACTTTCCCATCCTATATGATGGGCCTTTCAGTTTCTGTCCATTTGTAGTTCAGGCTTCGTTGCACCGCAAAACTGACCGTCGACCTTACGACACCCAAATTCATCCAGGTTAGTTATGGTATTTCAATTCGCGGACGAATTCATCATCTCTCTTGCACTCAGATCACCTGTTGTGAATTGCCCTGCCAGCATTTACTTCTCTTTATGGACAGATTTCTATCTCTTTGGCTACTTAGGTCTTTTTGTAGGCAAACCAGACAATAATTTCCGTCGGCGCGAAGGGATTCGAGTATAGCAGCTTAGCAGTCATATTTTCAGCTCATTTTGTCGACAATAGTAAGTTTTTAATTATGTGAAGCTAACTTGTGTTACCTAATAGAGGATTACACGTACGCAATACAACCTCCAGATTTGTCTCGACAACCCTGCATATAAAACTTTCAATTGACAAACATAACTTAAACATATTATTTTAAACAAGCTAAATAAATATTAAATGAAACAAAAAGCTCTTCATTAAGACTCAACGTTCAGCTAATGTTCATAGATTTCGTATTGCTTGTGTTAGCTTAGTAATCGCTAACCTGTGTTCGATTTTATATAGCTTTACACACAGGGTAACCAAATAAAAGAACTCTGAGATTTACAGTATGAATCAGGTTTGATACAAAGAAAGACAATGCTACTGATATTTATCTACAATTACACATGTATAGGGGTATAATTAGATTGACACAGGAAATTTACATTTTTATAGCGAAAAGGCAACATCATTACATAAAAAAGTAGAAAATTTTAGAAGCTTAGCAAGTACTAAAAACACCAGAGCTATAGAAAAGGAAAAAAACAATCAAAAGTATAAATCTACCCATAGAAAAACTAAAAAACATTTAAAAACGTATTACTAATTAATATGAAATAAAGAATATAATATACGAATTCAAAATCAAATTTAGTCGTAAGCATTGGAAGATGGCATATGTATATGGTTAAAGCGTTGTTATTTATGAACTTATCATTTCAAAGTGATCCGACAGTTACATTTCATTCACCAGTGGCATACTAATTACTGCTATGAAAAACTACAATTGGGAACCAGGTAACCAGATGATCCCGAATTTTTCTTGGGAGACATGTTTCCCTATTCTCAGCAATATTCGACATTACGATACTCAACACCGAACTCTCAAAACGAATTATGTTGTCAACAACCAGGGTCATAACTGCAAACGCTTTAAACAAAACAAGTATTCTTACCATCAAAATCTTAATGACCACACTATCCCCTTAAATATCCTAAAATCCGCATAATTTAACTGTCGAGCAACGTCAATAAAGTAGAACTAGAACAGAGAACCTCATAGCAACTGGCCAAAAAACGTTAGAAAAATAGCCAACCAAAGAGCTGTGCTCTTCTACAACACCACTACAACCCGTTTTCAATCACAAACAGAAGTAATTCAACTAAAACAAACAAAATAATAACCAACAATTTCAAAATCACCTCTAATATTCATACATGGAGTTAAACATTTTAAAACATAATTAGTAGCCTCTTTAATGTAACATAAGAGGAAACATACTATATCAAAACCCTCCCCAATGACACCGTCAAAATTAATGCACACAATATATATACGTACAAAAAACTAATAAGACAAAAAAAGAAGGCATCATTAGCTACATGTATCAAATTAAAGAGGAACGAGTACCTAGAATTGCCATACATCATCTCTATAACTCCATATCAACTGAATACATAAAATCAGAACTAGAAACTGCAGGCCACAAGGGCCCCAATATTATAAATGTTAAAATAGAACAACCAAAAAATCGTTTTAGTTATTCATCACAAAATAATAAAGAAATCTTTAAACAGAAATTTCTGTGAAACACTGAAATGACTGTTGAAGCTCCAAAAAAGGATCGTAATATAATTCAGTACACGAGATGCCAGTCTTACGGCCATTCAAAAACTTATTTCATAAAATCATTCATGCATATAATGTAGTAAATCCCACGATATAAAAACATGGAGAAAACTAAAACCATACCTGGTAAATGAGCACTATGTAACTCAGCTCACTCTACGAACTTACAAGGGTTTGCACTATATATAGGGAATTAGTAGCAGCCGTAAATAGAAACGCTAAGGACAGCAACAAACTTAGTTACAACCAATAATTCCAAACGGACACATCCTCAAAAACCGAAACATACAACTACCATTAACAAAATAACCAAACAGAACCACAAACAAATATAGAAAACCAATTATCAACTTTCTTAATTGAATTTAAAAACATATTTGCACAACTAATAAGTCAGAACAGTATCACCTTAAACTTACTAACCACATTCATCGGAAAACTAATTCATAAATATAATAGTCCTCAGAATCACAACATGCTAAATCATAAACAAGAATTAATAACAGTTTTAAATATAAAAAAAGATTAATATTCTACTTATTTCTAAACCACAGTTCGTCAATCTAACAACATTTAATTTATCATAATTATCATTTGCATCGTCTATACAAACTATTATAATTTGTACATCTATCTGAAAACATGAATTAACTAAATTCAAACAGATAAATAAAAGCAACTAGATTCGAAGTAAAAGACAATCCATGACACTTCATTCTTATTGCTTATCTGCCACAACACACAATATCCAAAGATGAATACAAAGATTTGTTTCGGGCTCTTGGTATTAGATTCATAACCGAGATAGACTAAAAGTACTAACAATACTTTACTCAAGTAATAGAAGAAGAAACCTGAAACCAATACCACAAAACGAGCAAAATACAACCTATATCACGAATATACGACTACTCGTCAACTAGTAGCGAAAAAAGCTAAACAGATTTACCAATGATCATGTTTACAATAGAGTAACCACAGAACTAAAAGAGCCCTCACAAATGTGCAAAACAACAACTTTGAACAATACATTACTAATCTATCTGCAAATAATCACACACTGTGGAAAGCAACAAAAAATTGAAAAGTACCTCTGTTGGTAAACCTAATGGCAGTGGGCTCTTTTTGATTAAGAAAAGATGGACATTATTGCTTCATTTTTAAACGAAGCCTTAAAAACCCAGGCATACCATATTAATCAAAAAATAGAAGACCCTGCCAAATTTCTCTATCTACAAAAGTTTTCCGTCCTACAGAAGTAAAGATAGAAATAAACCAACTGAACATGCGCAAGGCTCCAGAATATGAACTAATCATTGGACAAGTACGTCAATATCTATCTAAAAGCAGTCATTCTCCTAAAAATCATATTTAATAGCACGCTATAGCTATTATACTTTCCTATAATCTGGAAGTATGCTGAAATAATAATAATCCAAAAACTAGGAAAACTCTCACAATAGCCATCGTGTGAAAGATCCATTAGTCTGTTATTTATCACAAACAAGGCTTTCGAAAGATTTTTACAAAAAAGAATATATACACATCATAAGTTTTTAGCACCAATTCAGGTTTGGAAAACACTATTTCACAATTCAACAACAGAATCCCACAGAATCGCCAACGCAATCTCTTGAAAAAATCTTGAAGGTAAGACATTTTACCACACAGCATTTCTTGATATTGACACATTTGTTCAGGTAAGATTTACCTTGAAGTGTGGAGTATGTCCACCTATAACACAAGAAAAATACGTCGGCGTTCATTTGGATCACTTTGAAAAAACATCCAATATAAAAAAGACAACATACTAAAGATTTCTACATGGAATACGCGAAGCATAGCTACAAACCAACTAACAATCTGTAATATAATGAAAGAAAAAGGTATTAATATTATGGTGATAAAAAACCAAGAAAAAACCAAAAGAGACAGTTGATATAGAGGAAAACCTTATCACGTGGAGTGGGGTCACACAAAAACAAAGAGCAAGGGCAGATGTAGCGCTTATAATAGACAAAGAATGGAAATATTCTATAGAAAAATTATAAATACATAAACGAAAAAATATTGAAAGTTGATTTAAAAACAAAAAAAGCCACTAACTGTTATAGGACTATATGCCCCAGAAGAAGGAAAACATTCCGAAGCCCAAATATTCTACAAAACTACAAAAAACCATCAGTAAAGTACAACCAAATAACTGCATGGTACTAGCAGGAGATTTAAATTCTAGAGTGGGGAATACACCAATCCAAAACATAGTCGGTCTATACAGAGAACAAACAATATATAATAACGGAATTGAATTAGGACAGTTTGCTACATATAATAATCTGAAAATCACAAACACGTTCTTCCGCAAAAAAGACATTAACAAATACACATGGTCAGCAAGAGGTTTCAGAAGCTTAATCGACTACATTATCGACTACCCTCGCTAGTTATGGACACACATGTATACAGAGGCAGCGACATAGGCTCTGACCGTTACCTAGTAATAGGTAAAACATAATCATCACAAATTTATATGCACATTTTTATTATATTTCTGACATTGGCCAAAAATATCAGTTGATAAAATTGACCAGCGTTTGCATATAAAAATACCAGTTCATCGTGGCAGAAACACACTTGTCAATAATCTTATTAATCGATAACGAAATGGATAAACGCCTTCACAAGCACAAAAGACTGCTGTTCTTAACCGTAAAAAATAGGTATCCATTCGCATAGAGAGCATTACTTCAGAAGTTTTCTTCTGTCTTCATTAAACAAAATCTGAATTCTCTGAATGAAACAAAATGGAAGCATAAGTAGCATAAGATTTGTCATTGTCCACAACAACCACATAAAATTCACGCTGACGTGGAGTGCTGATTACAAGATCATTGAAAAACTTTTCTGGCAATAACATAAATAAAAGTCTGGAATTGACCTCACTAAGGCATTCCATGTATATTCCATCGTATTTATATTTGGTAACACCTTCTTCAATAGCCATGACTTTCATTGTAGTGCAAATAGTTTTTTTCTGGTGAGTATCGCCTAATTGCGTTATTAAGTTGTACCAGATTTTGGTTTTATTGTCAAATTTGAGTCTTAAATATTCTTCTCATTTTCTGTTTCCTTGAACAGTCCTCAAATCCTTGAGGTAACACTATGTATCACATTGAATACTACGGAAATCTTTGTGTTTACATTACTTTTAAATAACCAATATTCATATCCTACAACAGAAGATTGTTATATATCATATTGCGACATAATCAAGGAAGTTAAGAGAAAAGTAAAGACACTAAAGGTGGGATGCAAGAATATGTAAATAGTACAAACATTAGAAAGTACCTTCGCAGATGATCTAGCGATCTACGCTAATAATAAAAGGGGCTTTCAAGCCTCAAAATATGGATAAGCGCTCTGCTTACAAGACATCTAAGGATAAATGTAGCAAAAAAAGTGATAGTAATATGGAAAAACTTTATGGATATAACAATTCAATTAAACGGAGAAAAAGTTAAATAAGTGGAACCATACCTTGAAGTGAAGATTCAGAAAAAATGGTAAATGCAAACAGAAATAAATGAAATAAAATTGTATTACTCATTAAGCAACTCCTTTGTAAGAAAGAGAGAAATAATGAAGAAAACCAAGAATCATAGTCTACAAAACCATTTTTAAACCCATCCTCACATATGGATGCGAAAGCTGGTGTTAACGAAACAAATGTTGAAATGAGATATCTGAGAGGTGTAGCGAGAATAAGGAGAATAGTCAGAATAAGAATAATATAATAAGAAGAAAGCTAGAAGTGGAGCCGTTAGTATAAATCATTAAGTGTTAGCAATTAAAATGATTCGGACACGCAATGAGAATCGGGGGAGAAAGGTCAACAAGAAGGATATGGCAAGCAAGGTCCCAACAAAGAAGATCGACAGCGAAATCGAATAAAATATAGGATACACAAATAACAAAAACCTAAGAAAAAGAGATTAACATGGAAATGGAAAAAACCATTCACAATCTATACCATTTAAAACCAAACGTTATTTGATATTATGGTTCTGTAACACATTTTTCACCTTGAAATAACGTAAAAGAAAACTTTAAGAAATTCTCTCTAATTTTTAGCCAAATCGGTTAACAGCAACCGGAAGTGACCGTTACGATTTCGCACCGCTGTAGAAAGTTTCCTTTGCGGTATTACACCGTTCTTGTTCTAAAGATGGTAACAATCTGTAGCTGCTGTTAGAAATTACTTTGGTGTTTGAGATGTATTCTAAATGTTTACAATTAATAAATGTTAATAAACACCGTTAAAACACTAACGGGGATATACAGTTTTGAAACAAAACTAATGAAAATATAAATTTAAGTATGAGGTTTAAGGACCCTCAAAAAATTTAAAAAAATGTTATTTTGAACCCCGCAAACTCACAATTCTCCAAGTTACTCAAATAAAATACCAATAAAAGACTAACGATAAAAATGAGGTAGAACCTAAAAATAGGTGTCTAAAAAATCAAGAAAAAAAACAATTAAAATTCTAATGATATTTTAAAGCTAAACGATGCTAATTATATGTTACCAGTAAATAACAGTGCTAATGCACATAGACGCCTACTTGCAAGTAATTTCGAAAAAATGTCAACAATTCTTTACGATTCGCAGTGAAAAGCAAGCTAAAAAACAATAGCACAATTTAACATTTCAAGGCATCATTTTAAATCTTAACCGATGTCATTTTAAAACCAATGCAACTAAATTGCAATACGTTTGAACTGAATTTTTGATTATTAAAACATCAACTAGTTTTTTGAATAATGTTTTAAAAAGTTACGATAACTTTATTAATAGATAAAGAATACAAATAAGCCATATATGTTCGATAAGCTTGGAATGTCCTCTATTAAGGGATGTCATTACTTTTCTACAAAATAACCATCTCGGTCCACACACGCACGCCAACGCTGAACAAGTTCTTTCATCCCGTTAAAAGAAGAAATCGGGCATCTAATCCCGGCGCCAGTGACGCACAGCTGTTTACATCTTCTAATACTACTGACATATACTCAGACGTTGCCATAGACAGCACCTATTTATCGATTATGTCAATGGCTAGACAATGCTCAGCCGGTAAGTTCTTAATAACAGCGTGTTGCTCCAATGGAATGTCTATGTTACTTGTAATTTTTGTCACTACAATCACTAATCAGTGATTTAGAAAACATGATACCTATTTCTTGTGTCTTTAAGTAATATTACGAGACCTACCGGCTAAAAGATAACGGTTTCCAAACACCTTTGTATTTTACAATAAAAAATTGAGCGGTTGTAGATTTTTTGCCAATGTTTATAAATTTTGTTCTTAATCTTTTTGCTAAATAATATATTAGAAAATCTAAGAACGCTCATAAACGGTAAAACTAATTATTCTTTAGAAATCAAATCAAAGTAGAGATAAATTATAAAGGGTGGCCCAAAGTGGAAGCCGGATTTAAATTTGAAAAAAATGCACTACCGCTCAAGGAAATATAGATACCCTACTAAAATTCAGTTATACAGTGAATAACTATACTTTTTTTAATAAATTTTATTTTGTTTAACCCTTTAGCATCTCCTTAGACTGTTGTTTTTAATGAAAATAATTAATCACTTGTAGATTTTTTATAAATATGTTATAATAAAATAAAATATCATAATGATTTTATGTCCTTGAACTGCCACTTAATACTTTGTATCCTTTCTGTCCATATCCTTTGTTTTAGATGTTTGTTTACATTTAAAAATTGCGCGCCCTCCGGAGCTCCGACTTCCGAACTCGCCAGTTTATCATCGGACCTTGTGCCGCTTAATAATAATAATGGAACGGCCTTGAACTAGGAGGTTAAGGCTCTCATGTGTTCGCCACTGAGTCCAGTCGTCGCGCACTATTTCTGATGCGGGGCGATGTGGCAAGCACCGCGCCTTAGACGACCGCCATTATTACCCCTTGTTCGAAGTGAACGCAAATACTAAAGTACTTTCAGTGACTGAGTAGACCACCCGCCTGAACGTTTTGAATTTTTGCATTCAATTACCCGTGATATGCCTCTGTCCATAGAAACTCGTTCAACCATTCTTTACATCTAGAAAGGCTATAACATCGCGAAAAAACTAAGGGTTTGTGCTCCAACAGTGCATCTTACATTACAACGCTATAGAGATCGCCATCGCCCTAGGCCATCACGAATAACATCCGATGCAGAGAATCAGTTAATCAGGCCGACGAGTAAGCGAAGTATAAGATTAACTTAACTGGTCCAGAAAATTCTAGGGAGTTTAACCGGAAACGTGATAAAACAATATCAGTCAGCACAATAAAGCGACGTCTTCAGGAGGGTAATTTTCAATCAATTAAACAATGGCAAAACGTATCATAGACCGACGAAACCAAATTTGAAATTTTTACTCAGAAACGGAGAATGTTAGTACGTCGGTCTAAGACTGAAAAGATGCTCCACGACTGTATTGTTCCGACTGTTAAGCACGGAGATGGATCTGTTTTAGTATTGGGGAGGATTTGGTAAATTCAATGGTATTATGAGGAATAAATATTATAAAAAATTTTTAAAAAAACTCAATACCATCTGGGTTGCGATTAATTAGAAAGGAATTTATGATAATGCAAGAAAATTATCTTAAACATACTTCAGAACTTTAACGTCTATCTAGTAAACTAAGAAGAACAAGAAATACTCCAAATGGTAACATAGCCACCACAGAACCCAGAACTCAACCCCATAAAGTTGCTATGGGATGAGCTGGACAGAACAATAAGAAAGGAGCGTCCCACGCCCAACAATCGTTTTTGGGGTCTTCTGCAAGGTGCCTAAAGAGATTTACCACTAGAGAAATTAAGAAAAAAAATAATCCAAAGAATCGTAAAAGAAGTAATTGAATGTAAAGGGTTATTTTTTTGATGAAACAAATGTTTAATTTTAAGTTAATTTTTCAGTGTTCATGATGATTTTTGTTTGTTTTTTACGTGTTATATAATAACCTATTATATAATAAATTGTTTTCTTACATTAAAGCGCATAAATTCATTTTAGAATAATCTAAAATACGCACATGACGTCATACTATTTGCAACAAAGGGAGAACAACTAAACTCAGTGCTGCACTAAATGAGACTTCCAAGAACGTGGGGTTATGCATAAACACCGCAAAAACGAAAATTATGAGAAACTCCAAAAAGGAAGTGAATATAGAAATAGAACAAACGCTATAGAACAAGTAGAAGAATATACATATCTCGGGCAAAGGATTACACTTAATAAAAAAACCAAGAAATAGAAATTACGAGAAGAACCAAACTAGGATGGACCCGCCTTTGTCAGATTAAGTTTTATATTGAAGAACCGAAAGTTATCCCAACATCTTAGGTCAAGAGCATTTGATAGCTGTATACTATTTAGACCTGGACTTTGACAAAAAGAAATGTTAACACGCTCATAAATACCTAAAGAACCATAGAGCGTCAAATGTTAGAAATAGCTCTAAAAGACAAAAAATGGAACACATAGATAAAAAAGAAGACAAATATTATAGATACAAGAGAGAGTAGCCAGATTCAAGTGCCAAACAGATACCAGGTGGAATGTCTTAGATTGGTTGCAATTGTTAGACAAAAGACCACAAATACGATAATTAGATGATATGAGGCATCATGTCGGTCTCGCATGGAAAAGAATCGCCCAAAATAGGAAAGTGAAAAGAGAAGCTGGGAAAGAACAAAGGAGACCTAGATCAAATCTATAGAAGAAGGCTAAAGAAGAAGAAATAAAAAGACAATAATGTTGTCGCTTCGCGCACAATGTTGCCAGTCTTATTATTTTTCTGTCAAATCTCGTATGTAACGTTCCATTTCAGTATTTCGAGGTTTTATAAAGTTATATTCTTCAATTCATTCAATCGCACCACTTTTCACAGAAAAGATGTATCACAGTCTAATAGCATTTAGAAAATTATAAAATTGTTTAGTAAATCATATAACTAATATTAATATAATTGTAATACTTATCAGTTTACGTTTTTTGCAGCCGTGTGCAGTAGAGCGTGTGGACCTAGCGGAAGATGTATCCAACCCAACCTCTGCATATGTGAAGATGGAAAAAGATCCGCTTCTTGCAGTCACCAAATAAAAAATGGTAACAAGATATTTAGGTTACGAGAAAAACGTTCAAAAACATGTTCATTCCTTTGGTAGGAGATGGTTCATGCCGATTAATGTGCATTAATGGGGGAACGTGTGTAGAAGGAAAGTGCGTGTGCGCTGCTGGTTATACGGGAGAATTTTGCACAGAACGTAAACATAAACTTCCTTATAATTGTCTAAATCATTATTTAGTACGTTGCAGCAATATGTTTGGAGTCTTGCAAAAACGGCGGGCGCTGCATAGGACCTGACAGATGTGCCTGCGTTTACGGTTTCACTGGAAATCATTGCGAAACAGGTATTTCAATTTAATTGTTTTCTTGGCCATATTTTAAAATTTGTTGAAATACAAATGGACCTCTAAATTTGCGATATTTGTACAGATTATAGAACAGGACCCTGCTATTCAGGCGTGAGAGGCTCTCTCTGTGTAAACCAATTGGAGGGTGTAGTGTGCACCAAAACCTTGTGTTGCGCAACTGTTGGTAAAGCTTGGGGTCACCCCTGTGAACACTGCCCTTCTAGGTTAGACTGTGAAATTGGCTTCATTAAAAACCAAAAAAATGGAGACTGCGTGGGTAAGCAGTTTAGAGTTCAAGCATTCTCATTTTTACAGATTTTATTTCCTTTAGACATCAATGAGTGCGAAGCAATTCCCCATTTATGTGGCGGTGGAATATGCGTAAACACAATCGGGTCCTTTACTTGCGAATGCCCATACGGGCAAGCACGAAACCCATCTACAAACAAATGCGATGACAGAGACGAGTGCCTCGATGAAAATATTTGTAGAGATGGCCGATGCATTAACACTGTGGGGAGTTTCTTTTGCTTGTGTAACCCAGGCTTCATACAAAGTCAAGACAAGACGTACTGTATTGGTAGGTTGCATTGTTCAAAATAAAAACCGTTACGTTTTTCTGATCTAATCTGTTAAAAACTTAGATGGCAGGCAAGGTACTTGTTTCACACTTAGAAGCCCTGGAGGTTACTGCAGAAATTCGCTTCCTATGCGACTTTCCAAAAAGGATTGTTGCTGTGGAGTCAACATGGGACAAGGATGGGGCGATCAATGCGCGAGGTGTCCCTTGCATGGCGAAGGTAAAGTTGTGATATTTTTTTAATGACATGCTTTAACGTGTTTGTGTCATTTCTGTAGAGGAACACAGATTGCTGTGCACAGGAAAACCAACTGGCCCACCTACCATTCAAGAACCTCCGAAAAAAGATGGTGGTATACCACCAAGAGATGATTTAGTGCTAGTTAACGAGTGTGTGCTTAGACCAAACATTTGCGGCGAAGGACGATGTATCGATACTGTAGATGGATATGAATGCATTTGCAAGCCAGGTTTTAGGCAAGGAAAATCTCGTGTTTGTGAAGGTATGTGTAATACACTTATTACTTATTGTTTTATATTTGCATATTTACCTGTAACTGCCGATTTCTTCTAAGACAAAAGTATATTATCCTTACCTTTACTTTCTTAATCTTTCCTAAAAGATTGTATATCATTCTGAGTTTTATCTACCAAAACTTGATTTCTTCTGCTATTTTCCTTAAAAAACTGACCTTGTTAAACAAAAATATTTGGTTTTCTTTTTTTACACTGCTTCATTAATTGACCACGTAAATCTAAAGTTATTTCCAATTAAAATAGTCTTTTTATCTATAACAGGTATTTGATGAGATATATATAAATCCAACTAGTCTATTTTATGTAAAAAAAATAAATAATTTGGACTTCTTAGGTTTTTGGAAAGAGCCAAAACAAGATTCAAGTTGGCATCTTTAAACGCAATCATCAAAAAAACATCATCTTGGATATAATTAGATTGTTAAATTATTTGGAATTTACAAGTCTTGACCTTTGGTCTGTAATTGGAGCAGAAGTTTCTTACAATTAAGGTTTTATCTTATGTGTAGTAAGAGATTCTGCTAACTTCACCAAATATGCTGCTGGCATCACACAGCTTTCTGCATGTGATATCATCAACAGATCAGGCGCTCTAGTACTGATTTTTTATTTGCTGCTTCAGATAGTATGATAGGCTTTCTTGAAGTATTCTACCAACACTTGTATTTTTTCTGGATACTATGTTGCATTTATTCCAAGAGAAAAGTTAAAATACCGATATACAATATTGGGATGTTATTTCTAGTAAGATTGTTACCATGTTCTATGAATAAAATCATAAGATAACTTTAAGCCATTTCCTAATATAAGAACTAGACCTAAATTCCTTCATGAAAAGTACAACATGAGATATTACTACCTATTTTTACAATTAACTACATTCACTATGTTTTGAATTGAAATTTTGAATATGTTTTATTTGAATTTGCCAATTTCTTTGTGATTTCTTCACGATTAAGCCATATTGTTGACTATACTTCAAGCTATCAACCAAACTTTCTTCTGTATTAATTCATAAAATTGAGAATTCGTTTCTTGATCTTGTGTTACTATTGCTTGTAAAATACTGTATATGCCTTTAAAAGCGCTATGGGTCTCTATACACATATATGAACTTATAAGCTATGTCATCTTGATACTTTAATAACTAAAACAATCAAAAATTGATTTGTATAGAAGATTTAAAATCTACAAATATCATACAATAATTGTTGTCTTAGATGACATCTTTATTATTTTATTGTCCATAAAATATAATCACAAATTCAATGAGATCTAAAGCGTTCATATTTGATTTCTTTTTGGCAATATATAGGTAATCTTCTCTTTTTGTAACTTGTCTTTGTTCCTTAGAAATAAATTTTAAGATTTTCTTCTTCACACTTCATATTTTTAATTAGATACCAGAAAATCTTACAACGCCAGATTTCTTTAACTCCCTTTGCTTTAATTGCTAGGTATTTGCTTTTTATTTATTTTTTTTTTTATTTGGCATACACTTCAATCACCTTTGAGATAAATTTCTTGAATGATTTTTATATATCATAATATTGTCATTTTGAATAGCTCCACTAAGGTTATTTTAATCTTTGTCACTTGATATCTGAAGTTTGCTTACTAGTACTTAGATTTCCTTGTAACCATGCATCTGTAAACATAAAGTATTTCACCTTAGATTGGGATTTTGTGGAAGATAAGAGTATTCAAAATAATTTCGACTTTCTCATCTCTGACAGCAAGAAAACTGATAAAATATCATTTTTTTCCATTTTGTCGGTAGTTCCTTTTCGTTGTTTTTTTTTAAAGTAAAATAATAAGGGGTCTAGTGATTATCAATACCATTCTTTTAGCATTTCAAATTTTGTTGTAGCTTTAAAATTAAAATTAAATAGAAAATATTTCCTTTTTTGTAATACCAGGGATTTCCCGCCAAAAGATATTTTTAGCGTCCTAGGCTGACAATTTTTTACTCTCATTCCTTAAAATTTTTGCAAGGTGGTAAAGTACAAATTTTTAAGTGGATCGGATTTTTCCCTGAATCGGAAACGTGGAACAATTTCACTTACAATCGAAGCTCTGCTCGGCGGAAGGAAACCAAATGGCCATGTCAGGCGCGTTTTTTTGCGTTCGGCAGTGCAGCGGTCCGATGACAGCCGCGGCCATTCGCCAAGGAGCGAGAGCGGACCCGATGTGCGTGCACAAGCGCACAGACCTCCTCATGTAAATCAAGAATTCAGCGCAGCTATCTTTCCGTTTAAATGTAGATAGATTTTTGGAGCTACGTTATTATTGTGAAATAATGATCCAGAAAACAAATATTTCATTGCAGCTTTTTATAGTCAGCCTCTTCTGAAATTTATAAGGTAGTGGGCGCTAGGTATATACAATTGAAATTAAGCAATTATAGAAATTATAGACTATTCATAATAGTCTAACTTCAGCAGTATATACAAATGTATCACCGTGCAAATTATAAATTTTTTTTAATATTTTAGTCATCATATCTTTAGAGTCTAAAAAAATAACCGTTCTTTCTTACCAGAACTTTAGTTTTGATTTGTATCTTTCAACAGGTTCTTGAAGAAGTCCAACCAATGTTTTCATTTTTGACCTTGTGAATTACAATCTAAAGCTTTATCTTCAATTGCGCCGTCTCGTTTCTATAGCGTATGTTCAATCTATTTTATTTCCTTTCCATAATTTGCAATACAACAGAGTTTCCAACAACATTTTATTTGTAATCGGCCATGATTTTTTCGATTTTTCGACTGGCAGTTCTCATAGGGATTTCTTATATTTTACATTCAGGAAAAAATAAAAAAATTATTATTCCTTCACAAAGAATATGCATAATTGGACTCCTCTATACAATCAACTATTAAATTCAGATTTAACCTCTCATTTAGTCTTCATTTGACTCTTATAATCTCATTTATGATTTGAGGCATTCTTATATTATGCAGGTTGTTATATTCGTAACTATTGTAAAAAGTTCTTTTTATTTAGATTGTCTTTGGAAAGTATCCCAGATAACAATTGATAAACAATTCATAGAGCAGGATATTTTATCCTAGACTAAATTACTAAATTTTTTTTCACTGCCTTATTTATTGTTTTAGTGCTATTCTACAGAAGAGTTAAACAAATGAGTGATTTCTATTCAGTTAAGTTCAATTAGTTTCATTTTAAACTTTCTGAGATACAATAAGGTCGCTGTTGATACATTTTCTTCTTCCTTTAGGATATCCAGAATAACGCCTCAACTTGGTACGTTTCTATTTTTTTATTGCTTAACAACAGCCGTTATTTTTCTGTTTGCTGATGGTTGTAGCTTAAGAATTAAATTTAGCTTTATATTTGCAACTCCATACCTTTTGGTAGCTACAATTCCTGCATTTTGCAAAAAATTCTAGATATATATTTTTCTGTTTGCTTAGTGTTGTACAATCAGTAATCTATTAGGTTTTATTATTCCTTTTTGCTAGTTGTTTTTTAGCTGATTCCAAGTAATTGTAGATTTTTCTGTTTTCTTCGTCAACTCATTTTCACAATCCCTGATGCTATGTTTGAGTTAGTGGTAAAAATATGTCTCAAGATTGCAGTAAATGACATCAAGAAGCTTTAAAAATTTTGGATTAGTTATCTTAGAAATGATTTAGGCGTAGACATTTAAATCTACTAGTACTGCAACTGTAGGGCTTATTGTGCTACTCATTAATTCACATATTCAATGAAAAGGTTTACCATCTGCAGCCTTCTCACCAAATCTTCTCCTATAAGAGACTCTTAAGAGTCCTCCTGGAAGTTCAGGCCTCTATTGAACAAAAACTTTGGACTTATGTTGTATGATAAACTCCTATTTGCTAATATTTACATCTCACATTGAACAGAAACATAGGTATTTTTAGTTAGCATGTAAAATCACTCTCTTCCTCAACATGTCCAATGTAAGAATTTTTATCAATCGTTTAATTTCTTATATATTTTTATAGCAAGCTAATTGAGCATAACGTAATTTTTTTCAAATCCAAATTCAATTTCAAGCTTCTCCATGCAATTGGTAAAATGAGGCATATTTATTACTTACTTATTTAATCATTTGGCTTATCTACCCCTGTAAGATCAATATAATTAAATTTATTCTATTTTGTATATCCATGTATTCTTCCAATTCCTTTCTATTTTTTACTAATTCTTAATTTACTTCTCCTGAATACTCCTCGGTTTCCTCTTCTTTTTTTCCTTGGCTTTATAAATCGTTTTAACAACACTACCGTCTTGCATCCTTAATTCTTCTCTCTTGTGTTTGGTAAATTGAATTCAACGTAATTTATTTACAGATTTCCTTATATCATTCTTATAATCTTTCTACAAACTGAGTTGTTTTTTTATATCTACTGATTCCTTTTTGTTCTTCTTGTTCTTTACATAATCTACTTCTTATCTTGTACTCAAATAATTTTCAACTTTAATTGTTTGCTTTTATCATTTGTTTTACTTTGTTGTCTCACCATTTTAGTTCTCCCAAATCTTCTGTTCTGTTTCATTATAGCTTTTTTTATAAAACTTTCATGATATTTTTTTGCTAAGTTTTATTTCGTGTCCCCTATAAACTTATGTATATTTTACGTTAGAACGTAATCATAATCGTTCATCGATCAAAAAATAGTCTATAATGATTTCTTTGTATTTTTACTTCTTGTGTTATAGATATTTCTGTGTCCAAATTTGATGTTTGCTAGATTCTGCACATTTCTATTATTTTTTGTCATCTTCATTTAGTCATTTTTCTTTTTTAATTTCCATATATTATTGTTTCTATTGAGATTATAATATATAATTGTATATATAATTAAAAAATAATATAACTTTCTGTAATTCCTGAAAAAATTATTCTTTTTCTACCTTTTTTGAATTCTTGTTCTTCCGTTACCATTACGTTCTAAAAATCTGATGGCTCCTAAAACTGTGTCTTAACGAATATTTTTTCATTCACAGAATTTATTACACCTTTTGTATTTGTTTTATACTTAACAATCAGTCTAACTTTTGCTCTTGAATTCGCTCCATATTAGCCTATCCTGTCCTTTTGGTTTTCATTTAGATAATTCCCACATCTCTTCTATTAAATCTTCTTAGTTGTTTAAACTCCTGACATACCATATTGTGATCATTTTTGATTTAATAAATCAGTTTTTTATCAATAACGATTATCATTTTTTTTCACCGTTGTGGTATTTTTTTACTTTTTTCTTAATTTTATTTATTACTTTTCCATTGTACCTATATTCCCGTCTTTGTCACTATTATTATTAATTTTTCTTTTGTTCCAATCTATATAGTTTGTTACCATGTTAAATTAGTCGGTTGATCTTTACAGACTAATTTTTTTTTGGTATTTTTGTTTTATGCGTTGTATATATATTAGTTCCTTATTATTTTCTCTTTTATTTCATTTAATTGTCGAAGTTTTCTATTAGTTATGAATTTTTAAAACCAATTTTTGGCCATTTTCTCTGTCCTTCGTTTCGTAGCTGTTATCTTTCTTATTTTATACTAAATTTCCCTCTCTTTTACTGTAAAATTGTTATTTATAAATATATGCTTCTGATCCACCATTCATTTTAACTTTTTTGTTTCTTAACACTGATTGTTTTATAATGTTTTGGTAGTAATTAACCAATGTTTGTTACTAATTTTAATGACTAAATCAAGTTTAATTTTTATATTCAAACTTTCTCTCACAAAGAATTCTATATAGTTTTCATATCTTCTTTTCTAATTAATTTTTTACTTATGTCCCTTTTTAATCATTGTCTAATTTGGTGTCCAATCATCTTAACTTCTGTAATTTGCACTTTAATTCAGTGTTTTCTTCCTCATGCACGTACTTCTTTAGAGTAATTTTACTAATATTTTTCGGTTTCGTTATTTTTCCCTTTTTTCTGAATTTCTTTTTGGTGCTTTTTTTGGTCTTTACTAAAATCCTTTATATCGACCATCGTTTCTTTAAGGGTAGATTTTAGTTTAGTTGAAGATATTTTAGCTTTTTTTATCAATTATATTAACTTTGTTCTTTTATACCAGAAAAACTTTTTTATCCCTCTTCCTCAGCTTTTGCATTTTCACTGAAATAGGCTTCACTCTTTTTGAGATATTTAACATTTCACTCTAATATGTTCTTTTATACTTGCGAATACATATATTATGTTATCTTTTGTACAGTTGTTTGTTATATATTGCTTATCTTTACACGAGTTAAAAAAATTATTATCTGTATCGACTTCTATAAGTTCCCTTCTTATCACTATATTTATAGATATGTAATTTAAGATTTAAAGTAAAATAAAATTACAATTCTTCTTCTATAAGTTCCCGTTCTTATCACTATATTTATAGATATGTAATTTAAGATTTGCATAAGTTTTGAAAATTTAGAAATGATTACAATATGGATTTGATTTTGGAGCTATAACTTAAGATCCTTATTTCATATAAACAATCTAATTTTCTGTTCATAGAAGGATATGATGACTTATAATTGCAAAGAATCTGCCAAATTCCAATATAACATTAAGATCTTGTATCTTCTTATTCAATTTCAAAACAATTCTCCAAGTATAAACGTTTTATCATTATTGTGTAGCTCTCTTCCTGCATTAATATTCTTGCCATAAATAAGATTTTGCATCACGTTTTAGATGTAAATATTTAAATCTGCATCAGCCTTTGAACTTAGTCTTAGATTTATCCATAAGGACTCCACTTCTTGCTTCTAGGAAAGTATTCTTTGTGTAGACAAAATTTTCTCAATATATTGTAATATGTTTTTATTGCATCATTTAGCTTGTAGAGCAAGCTGAAATATAATTTACACCAATATACTTGATTTCTATTGCATGACATAGGAGATATAATGCTATCGTGTTAATAACTGGTAACTTTATTAGACAATAAATGTTGTACTTTTTGCCTCTTCCTCATTAGTAATTTTAATAATTCGTTTTCTTAATGTTGCCATATCGTTTTTATTACTTCTTTCTAATTTCGTTTACTTATACTTGCTATTAAATTTTATTTTTTTTTAATTTAGAATAACCACAATCTCATATCCTTTGTTTTCCATGTATTTTTCTGAACTATTGCTATTATATTTTTGTTGTTTTCATTTTTTAAACATTTTGAAAGTCTACTGTATTTTTATTTAAATACACACCATTCTAATTGTTAATGTTTCTGTCTTTCTATTTTAACCCTCCTAATAATATGTCCTGGATCTTGCAAAATCTGCAATTTATTGGCTTAAGATTTGTTTTTCAAAATTTATTTTGATGCTTTTTGTTGTCTGTACCCTCAACAGAAAATGTTACATTACATATAAACACTCCTAATTTTATTAAGTAAAAAATCAGCTCTAACCAATACTTTTTTGTACTTGTACATGTAATGGCAAATGTAATTTATTCTTACTAGTGCTATATACTCACATAATTATTATATTAATAAACAATTCTTTACAGTTTTACTTTTATAATTATCAAGACAGTTCTTTTAATTAAAAAAAATTACCAAAACCATGAATCTCACACTGATTTTAATGTTCCTTTATTAATAAATACAATTTTCCAGACATCAATGAATGTCACGAGGGCAAATGCCAGAATGGTCGCTGCACCAATACACCTGGAAGCTTCACATGCATATGCCCTCCAGGTTTTGATGTGTCGCCTGATGGAACTTTTTGTACAGACCATGATGAGTGCAGAGAAATCGGAATGTGTACTAACGGCATATGCATCAACATGGACGGTAGCTTTAAGTGCCACTGTAAACCTGGATTCAAGTTGTCACCAACAGGCTATGCTTGCATCGGTAAGTGTTGGCGGCGGCATTTTTACTTTGGCGTCCTTTTGTTATTTTATTAACTGCAAACTACATTTAGCAATGCTCTTTCACTGCAGACATTGATGAATGCTATGAGAATCCAAAAATATGCTTGAACGGGAGGTGCAGCAACACGCAGGGGTCGTACACCTGCGACTGTTTACCAGGATTTGTGGAATCTGCAGACAGAACTTTTTGTATTGATCTTGATGAGTGCTCAAACACTGGTAAAGCTAATCATTAATAGCACTGTACAAAATTTTAATTTATAATTTGTAAAGGAATGTGCAGCCATGGAAGATGTGTAAATATTGAGGGATCTTTTCGATGCGTTTGTGATTCTGGATACCGTCTAGGCTCAGATGGAAGGCACTGTACAGACATTGATGAATGTATACACAACCCATGTCAACATGGCACTTGCTACAATACCCAAGGAAGCTTTCGCTGTGAATGCCATCCAGGTTTCAACTTAGGTCCTGATGGACGCTCCTGTCTAGAAACTCGTAGAGATTTGTGCTATCAACAATACCGTGATGGACAATGTTTTAATCCCTCCACCACAGCTGTGACCAAATCAAGCTGTTGCTGTTGCACTATTGTAACAGGCCAGCCTATGGGCTGGGGAACAAACTTGCCAGCCTTGCCCCATGCCTGGCACATCGGACTTTGATGTGTTATGTCCACATGGACCAGGCTCTACTTTTGATGGAAGTGACATAAATGAATGTGCTTTAAATCCAAACATCTGTCAAAATGGAGCTTGTGAAAATCTTATCAGCACTTATCGATGTATCTGCAATCCTGGTTTTGAAGTTGATGAAAGTGGGAAAATGTGCACAGACATGAATGAATGTGAAATAGAGGAATTGGTAAATATTAATTAATATTTAATGAATGTTTTTAATTACATAACTTTTATATTTAGGTTTGCAGTGGAGGACAATGCCGTAATACACCTGGCAGTTTCCAGTGCATTTGTCCAACAGGAACTCAACTAAATCCTTCCACATACATGTGTGAAGATATAGATGAATGCCATGATTTGGGTCCAGAAGCTTGTTTTAATGGCGAATGTGTCAATACTTTTGGTTCTTATAAATGTGAATGTGATCCGGGTTCTGTTTTAGATAACACGGAAGGATATGCATTGGTACTGTATGAAATATTAAAGTAAATTATTAATAAACATGTTTTAACTTAATAGATAACAGGAGAGGTTCTTGCTGGACTCGCCTTATCCATGGTAGATGTGAAAATAACCTACCACACCTGAGTCGAAGAGCGGAATGCTGTTGCTCTATAGGAGTAGCTTGGGGATCTCCTTGTGAACGTTGCAATAGAAATGAATGTGAATGTCCCAGGGGTTATGCAAAAGTGGATGGAAAAGCATGTGTTGATATAAATGAATGTGAACTAAATCCAGACATATGTCGTGGTGGTGGAACATGCGTAAACACTGATGGCAGTTTTACATGTACTTGCCCTCCAGGCCTTACTCTTGATGAAACTCGTACGTACAGAATGGCGTTAATTAGTTTCCAATATAGACAGTTATTATTTCAGGAACTCAATGCCTTGATGTCCGGCAAGAACAGTGTTTTACACGTTATAAACATGGAAAGTGCACTCACCCAATTGACGGGCTTTTCCACAAAGATTTGTGCTGTTGCTCATCTCTAGCTAAGGCTTGGGGAGACAAATGTGAACTATGCCCCAAACCAGGAACAGCTGTATTTGCTGAGCTGTGTCCTAAAGGTTTAGGTTTTTTAGATCGGAAAGACATCAACGAATGCACTGAATTCCCTGGAATGTGTCTAAATGGGAGATGCAAAAACACCATTGGAGGTTACAGCTGCAGATGCAACAAAGGATATGACTTTGATGAGAATAGAATTCAGTGTGTAGGTAAGTGGTGTAACAAAAAGCAAAGGATTTTTATACAACCTTGATTTTTAGACATCGATGAATGCACCATTACAACCAATAGCGTGTGTGGTAATGGGGTCTGCAGAAATATACCTGGAGATTTTGTATGCGACTGTAACGAAGGTTTCCGAACGATGGCTCCGATGCAAGTGTGCATGGGTAAGACTGTTAAAAATTTATATTCTTATAACAATACGTCTATGTGTTATATAAATAGACATAAATGAGTGCGAAGAGATCCCAGGTCTTTGTCGAGGGGGTCGTTGTACTAACACTGATGGCAGCTATAGATGCGAATGTCCTCCTGGACATGAATTGGCAGCTGACAAAAAGTCTTGCAAGGACATCGACGAATGTTCCAGAACAAGTGGAATATGCTCAAATGGAGTGTGCGAAAACATGATGGGTACATACCAATGTGTTTGCAATGATGGTTATCAGCAGACAGGTCTAAAATCACATTGTGAAGGTAAGTTATTTTTGTTTCCTTGTAATTTATCCATACACAGGGCTACCTTGCGGCAATGATGAAATACAAATTCATTCCAATTATTTATTGTTAGAAGCATCAAATTAGCTACTCACATCACGTAACTAAATTAAAAAAAATTATGTAACTGCAATCTGGAGAATCAGCAACCTCAATTTACTGATTACCTCCTACTATAAATCAATATATTGTATATAGTTTTTTGTCAGTATTTATTATAAGTGTGTTTTTCATTGGCATTTTTTAGATGAATTCATAACCACTTAAGCTCTGTTACAGAACTAATTGTCAACAATTGCATATAAAAAGGAGAGTTACTGAGATCTTTAGATATACAAAAAAATCCTTATCAAAGGACTAATCAATATTTTTTTTACTTTATATGAATTTCTTCTGAGTTGGAAAAAAATAAAATTAGATATGAATAGCAAATATTTTAAAATTATATTCACTCCTGCACCAGCAAGTCCAAATATACTTGTTAATGTTTGTGTGTCTTTGAGAAGTCACTTTTTGGTGTTTACACAGTTTTTAAATATATTTAGCCTTACATGAATAGCATAACTCAAGGTCTCTAATGAAAATCTTCTACTTCAATATTGTCTTTTCTTATAGGCCATATTTTCAAGCAGTGTTCATAACATATGGTTCAACAGAATTAAATCCAAATTATTTGAGGGATGTTCATCTAGAGAAATGAAGTCATACATTCGTTTAAAGCTACTTCTGAGAGTTTTTGCTTTGTCAAATCTTCTTAAAATTTCTAATAATATTATTAAACTAGGTATTTTTCAAACATATTCCAACATGGTATTGTAATGCATTTTGGTGATGGTTTTCTTCCTTTTGTAACATTAACATCCTTAAGGATCTCTAAAGTGTTTTTAATAAGCTTCATGTGGGAGTGGGGTATAATGCAGTTATTTTGGCGTTTAAAGCATTCTTTAATTATGAACATTTCTTTACGAAAAATATCTTCTTGTGCTCACTGCCTTTGAAAAAGGCGTTGAACTGTGGAGTGAAGAAGTCTCTTGTATTCTGCTATTAGTCTCTCAAGCCATCTTCAACAGTTTCTTAATAGAATTTTGCTGGATATGAACTTCTACTACAATAAGTAACTTTTTGTCTTCATATTGCACAGTCATTACTGCTTTAATCATTGATGATCTCATGCTCAATAAACCTGTTAATTCTTTTGGTAAACAAACATCCTGCCAATTTTTAGCTTCCGAGAAGCTACAAAATCTTAGATGATGTCATATAAAGGCTTATATATGTCACATGGTTTTCATAATTACTCCACTTTATAACAATAGCTTTGTTAAACTTTTCTTTCTTTTTTAATTCTACTCACAATGGTAACTTGTTGTTTACTACATGTAACAATGACTTTTAAAAATAGTTAACTACAATCTTTGTTAAAACTTAATAACAGCATTTTTGTAGTGAGACTGTAGTGCAGCAGTTTTCAATGCAATAATCTGAACCAACATATTTATATTCCAATGCAGTCTTGATCTAGGCTGAGGTTTTCTGACATGCAAATGTTTAAGTGCTGGTTTTAACAAGATTAAACAATTAAAATGGTTTTCTTTGTAGCTATAGACTCGAAAACAAATATGCACTCGCTTTTGGGACATAATTTTGTACTTTTCCACAGTCAACGGAAAAATCTAATTATAGATGAGCAAATTGACAATTTCAATTAAGAAAAAATGTTTATGAATGAAAATATTATTTTATCTTAAGACTGGTGGATAAAATAGCACTCAACAACAGGGAACTGAAAAGATGAAAATAATCCTGGACATGCTATATGTCATGAAGAATCGGTTCCATGGTATTTTCGTACAGTTATTGACGAGTATGTTTTAAAACCAAAGACTGTTATTAAAAAATATTATGGAAATATTTAAAATATTTTGACTCTTGAAATTTAAAGACGAGTATGCGTATTATATGGTTGCAATAAGGCTAACGCCATAAACAAACTACGACAATACACGTAAACAAACTGTATAACTTTTGGAACAAATTTTTCAATTTGATAACTTGCACCCGTTACCCAGATTAAGTGAGCATACTGACGTTATTTAAAAAGTAAAAATATTGGAGCAGTGTAAAACAATTCGTAGAAAATCGGTGATACATAATAAGAATATTGAAGAAACGATGATACAAAATATTTATATACGCATACAAAAATTTGTAACTAATATTGATAAGTGTGACAGAAACTAAAAAGGAAGAAAAGTGTTAACTGTCCATTATAAGGGGTCTGAAGAGAAAGTCCATTTCGAACTGAAAATCAATTAGAGTTTTTTTGTTGTGGAATGGATATACAGTAATTAAATAAATTTCCAGAGGAAGAATGGGTTATGTAGGATCAGTGAGAAAAATTGTATACACATACACCTACACCTATGTATATGATAATATTAAAAACAACATAATACTAATGATTGGCCATGACATACAAAAAATGAAGTTTGTAATGAACAATAGATGACTGAAATTTTGTGACTGTCTGCTAAAACTTTTTGTTCTAATTATTAAATAGATATAATACCCTACTACATTTATATAATACTCTGACATATTTCCAGAAGATACTAGAAATCAGTAGCAGTGCTGTTTGAAAAATGACATCTCTTCTACATAAACTTTTTAAGCAAATTTTTTAGTTTGAAAAAGATTCAAGTTTTGGGTACTTATATCTCTTATTAACTTTCGGCAGCGGAACGCTATAGGCGAAAGTTAATGATTTTAACATGGTGTCTGTCTGTCTGTCTGTGTGTCTATCTGAAGACACGATAACTTCCGTTATAATCATCGGATTCACTTCAAACTTGGCATACATATACTTTAGATCGATGCCTTCTTCGCAATTGAATTTCAGCCAAATCGGCCAAAGGTCAAGGGGTCAACGGTGAGGTCAAAGTGTCTGTGTGTCTGTCTGGAGACACGATAACTTCCGTTATAATCATCGGATTCACTTCAAACTTGGCATACATATACCTTAGGTCAATACCTTCTTCACTATTGAATTTCAGCCAAATCGGCCAAAGGTCAAGGGGTCAACGGTGCGGTTAAACTTTTTTCCATCATATAACATATGTCATGTGATACCTCATTCGAAAGCAGACGTCATTTATGGTTTTACACCATTCTCGTTATATATGGAGGAATATTACTTCCACAATAAACTCATCAGATGCAGTACTATTCACACTTTAAAAAAATCTCAGAACTATCCAGTTTGACAGTACCTTATAACAAAATTTGTACACATCCATCTGTCCTCTGTATATTATCAATATTGCAGGAGTCGAATATTTATATATTTTTTCTTCGTGTACTACGTGAACTATATGACTCTTACTTGTTGATATGTAATACATAGACAATATTACCAATTCTTTCTTTCAAGCTCTCATAATTTATTGAGATATGAAGAAGCAGCATAATTTTTAAGATTTATGGACAATTAACGATAATACTGAAAAGACATAAATGAGTGTAGCGATGTAAAATTGCAAACGAATTTCACAAAATTCAACGCAATGAGTAGCAAAACTTTAAAAGCAGTTGTCTACTTGAAATAGCTTCTTTAAAATGGTGTTTTAATTACCTCTTAACTTGCAAAGATAGATTTACCCTATGTAGACAAAAAAAAATCACTCATCGCTTAAACAAACGATAATAGTTAGCGGGCTTATTGAAAAATTATTGTGAGACGGTATAAGCCATAAGAACAACAAAAAAATGTAGATGATGCAAGGCATGTAGTGTTAATGGTGGATTCCGCGGTATTTTTAGTTTAATAATACTTATTTTGAAAATGGGCTACTCTGCTAGCACACTCTTTAGAGGAAGGTCACCAAAAAATATTGATTGCAAAGTGTAAATGATCTACAAGAATGCTTTCAATCATTTTGTTGTGTTATAGCATTAAACAGCAACAAAATGTAAGACAATCATATTAAATGATTAGGCGAATTTATTAATGTATATAAGTATAGTAGCCACATAACAACATATGCTAAAAAAGAATTAAAATATTTACTGTTGAAAACTACTGAGTTAAATTCAAACCAATTGTATTGTAATTATGGAAGAATGGGCAACAATAACAAATACATACATATGTAACAAATGAAGAAAAAGAGAATGGTACCAAGCATATAAAAAAAAACAGTGATAAATCCGAAACATCATAGACATGATATGGAAGTTTTTACAGATGCAATGGGTTTTGTTTTATTGTCAACTGGCAATAGAAAACTACAACTATTAAGTCCATACATTTTCTATATTTTAATACACAGTTGTTTCCATTTCGTCTATATATTTCTTCCTAGTCAACCGTTTATCTAGATGCATTCTTAAATACTTAATGCAGTCAGGTATCTATATTGATTATTTAATTTAATTGATGAGCAAATACCCCTTGTAGTGTGAAGGTCATATGAGTGGACTTTGCTTGATGACACCAGCCCTCCAGGCAATGTAGATAGTTTTGAAGATATTCAAATACTGTATTGGGGCCAGGGTGTGATAAAACTGAAGCAGTAAGCAATAAGAATGAAGGTTGTTTGCGAAATCAGAAGATATGATGTAAAAACCACTTACGGGATTTGGCACAAAACAGTACCTTAAGGAACGCCAGCATTGGTAAATTGTAAAAATGTTTGAACTTCACCATATTTGACCAGCTAGATCCTATTAGAGAGATATGATTAAAGTACCTAGTAATACCTATAATATTATATAGCAAGTCAAGGTACCATGCTTTGAAAGCTAGTTTAATATCTTCTTCTTCTTCTCTAATCCTTTATGCCCTTTCGAGCGTCGGATTATAGTTTAATATCTATAAACACCAAAATCGGTGAACAGATAGAGCACATCAAGGTGTCTAACATATAAGACTTTCATCATCCACTCTAACGAAACGGAGGTGTATAATGGAGGTGCAGTAATTCAAATTCTCATAGCTACATTATTACCCGTTTAATGGTGCTATTGACTGGCATTCCAAATTGAAGAGGAAACTCTCAATTAAATCTAGACGCTATAAAAACGAATCATTTATATTTCGTTTGATAACTCAAGAACCAGACCTGAGTGGACGATAAAAGTCACATATGTTAGATACCTTGATCTGCTTGATCTGTCTGCCGATTTTGATGGTAAAACCTCTATGATGACATGATTCATCTTCTATGATTACCAAAGTTTAAAACTATTTCAAATTTTCAGCTAGTAATACAGTGTCTTTAGCATACTTAATATTGTTAATTATCACATCACTAATTTTTATTCCTTCCCTTCTGTCACCTAAAATTTCCTTAAAAATTTCTTCAAAATATACGTTAAATAATGTTGGTGATAGAACACATTCCTCCTATGCTTCCTTTAATAGGGATTTATCATGTGGCGTTATATCTTTCGTTTTTTTTGAGATTGTCTATTATTTTTTATTAAAAAATTATGTTAATAAGTTTATATTTTCTTCGTCTAAGGATTTCAGCAATTCTGATAGGATTTCTTCTATTGCTAGTTTTGGCTTGTTTTATGGTTTTGCCGACTTCTGGTTACAGAACAGTTAAACTTTTATTATTTTCATGGACTAGAAAATATTCTTAGTCTGTATGGTTATCAACTTGATTGTATGTACATAATTCTTAGCCTATTCACCCTTTTGGGAGTTTACTTCTTTTTATTGAATGGTTTTCTAAATACTTTTTTCCAAGCGCTTTTTTTGTGTTACTTTTCTTGTTTGTTCCCAGGAGATGCCACTTTTTATCACTGCACATTTTAAGTCTTTGATCCAAGTTCTTCTTGGTTTTCTTTTTGGTCTATTTTTGACAATTTGTGCTTAATGTACTTGCCTAACTAGTTTTTTTTTTTATCTTTTTTTATATGCCTATACCATCTTAATTGACATTTCTCTATTTTTCTTCTATCAGTTTTACTTTTAGTTTTTCTCTGCACGTTATATTTCTGATCTTCTCCATTTTGGTTTTACCCTCAAATCAACTTGATCAAAAAAGTCTTAAAATATAATGTTCTCATTCCCGGCAGTATTATTCCGTATCAGTGACTAAATTTTCATTGTAATTCTTCAGTAAGCTTATCTTCTTTGATTAACATATTTCTGTGTCTTCTTTCAGTTTTTGTGTAGGTAAACATTATTGTTTTTTTTCAGTAATTCTTTAATTTTACTACATGATTATTTTAGCCCTGCTTTCTTTACATCCTTGATTTTACTACAAATGGTACAATGAAAATTTAAATATTTACTCTTGTTTTTATTAACACATTTTCTTTGCTGTTCCATTAAATCTATTATTTCGTCCAATTTTTTAATGTTATTTTTTCCTTGTCAGCACTTTTTTAGTTCATTTAAGATAGATGATTTAATTCTAGTCCAGTTATTGACAACAGAGTGGGTTTCAAATGTTGTTACAATTATTTCATGTAGTGCCTTGTTCAATTTTTCACAGACCTTTGTTTTATTTTCTGTTTCTTTTAGGAATTATATGTGCCTTTTATGTCTGCTACTATTCGGTTTTACGTTTTCTTTAGTTTTGCGTATATTGTAGAACATAGCAAATTATGGTGGTATTTGATGCCCCATCCAGGATATGTTGTGAAGACAAAAGTTAATCAGGATTTTGGTGTCCATCCAAGAACGATTTTCAAGTATAAAGCCTTCTCTTAAGTAATTTTACCCAGGTATTCATTATAGCAAATTGCTCCTCCTGACAACATTTAATTAGATGCTCAGCTCTACAATTTCCACTACCAAGCTCATACTGTTCAATAATGCCTAGCGTTGTATTGCCCCACTTTGGCGTTAAAATCACTCTTAATCAATGGTACTTTGTACCGTCTTGTGAGCCTTAAAGCTTCTTTAATGTTCTGGTAAAAAAATTTTATTTCATATTTTTTGTTATCCACTACGGGTGCGTACATGTGTATAACATTTAAGGCTGCTGATTGTCCATCCATTTGGTTTCACATATTTCTAATAGAATATTCAACGTCTATGCTTCTAACAATAGATTTCTGATTCTTTCTGTTTTATATAAGATATTTAAATTAAAGAAATCGATTTTAAAATTACCTTTAGTTTATCATCCTGAGATTCTTAGCACCCCTAAACACTCGAGGCTTTTGTTTGTGTTATTTAACCATGATGAGTAAATTAGGGAACATTACTGAAATAATTCAAATGAGATATTTCCCCATTGCTCTCTCTTTTATCTTTTTTATCTCAAGGCGCCATGTTTTTCTTATTTCCAATTTATATGATATACACAAACCATAACGCTTAGAAGCCTTATAAATATAGATTAATGTTGAAGCTTACAGAATGGGTTTTAAAGACCTATAATCACTTTTAGAATAGACTAAATAAAATTTATTATCTCATTCAAGAGGTAGTTAATGACATTACAATCCCGTCGCTGTGTGTGTCTGTTATCGTGATAACTCAAAAACTAAATCTCTGATTGACACCAAATTTGGTACACAAGTACTTCGGACCAAAACAAAGCATGAGTTCGATTTTTAGCAAAAAGAAATTTTACGTTCTTTCGGTAGTTGCAAATTTGTGTTTACACCCTTCTCGTTGTTACTGTATGAACAAACTTGCTAAAGGTATTCTCACAAAAATTTCTTTTTCCTCCAATAAAATATAAAACAATCATAATGCAATTAAATATTAGTGACTTGAAAGTTTTTGTAAGTGTTTGCTGGTTTCCCATGTTTTTATTATCTTTCTAATATTACCAAACTTATCTATTGTAGATATTGATGAATGTGAAGATGAACCCTGTGATGATGTATGCATTAACATGCCGGGAAGTTATTCATGTTCATGTGGGTAAGATCTTGCTTGTACTGATTTAAAGACACATTTTAACTGGTAAGGACTTTAGAACAGGATATTCCCTGATGCTGGATGGACGTACTTGTGTTGACATTGATGAGTGCAAAGAAAATCCTAGGATTTGCAGTGGGGGCAAATGTACAAACTTGAAAGGAGGCTATTCGTGTTTTTGCACTGATGGCCTGATTTCTGGCCCAGGAGATACTTCATGTTTAGGTATAATTTTAAACAACTAAAGTGCGTGTTGCATGAAAATTATTTTTTGTGTAACAGACATAGATGAGTGCAGACAGAACCCAAACATTTGTGGAAACGGCGAATGCATAAACACACCAGGATCTTTCCAATGCCGTTGTGAAGAAGGCTACTCAGTAAAACCGGGCGAAAACCACACTTGCACTGACGAAGACGAATGTTACCTTGGCATCTACACTTGTCATGTGAATGCAGACTGCATCAATAATCCTGTAACAGATATTATTTTTTAGATAGGTTGTTAAACTTAACTAACATGTATTTGTAGGGTTCTTATCAATGCAGATGTCAAGATGGATTTACGGGCAATGGTGTAAGTTGCAGAGATATTAATGAGTGTCTTACCAACAATGGAGGTTGTGATCAAAACGCTCAGTGTATTAACACTGATGGATCTTTTAAGTGTGTATGTGATACGGGGTTTAGGGGTGATGGATACAGCTGCACAGATATTGACGAATGCTCTAATGATCCTTCGTTGTGTGAGAATGGACAGTGTTTAAATTATCCTGGCTCATTTAGATGTGAATGTGAGATGGGGTTTATGCACCCTGATGAACACCGTGATCAATCTTGTATTGGTATGTTTTTAAAATTTATGCAATTTGTATGAAAATTTTACTTTTGCACCCATTTAGATATTGACGAATGCCAAATGTTCAACAATTTATGTGTATTTGGAACATGTGAAAATGTGTTTGGGATGTTTCGTTGCGAGTGCCACGACGGCTATAAACTAGACAGTTCTGGTGGTAATTGTACCGATGTAGATGAATGCGATAGTCCGCAGTCTTGTTTGTATGGCGAATGTATTAATGAAGAGGGAAGCTACAAATGCCTTTGTCCGTCTAATTATGATCTGGTTTCAGAAGGAAATGCTTGTATAGGTATGATTATTTTGTTAGGACGAATGAAAAATGTTCACATTTCTTTTACAATGCAGATCGTCGAACATCAAGATGTTACTTGCACATTGACAATCAAGGAAGATGTCAGGCTCCAACTGCAGATTATATAACGAAACCTTCTTGTTGCTGCTCTGTTGGCAGGGCTTGGGGACCTCACTGTGATATTTGCCCTCTTCCTGGAAGCAAAGACTATGATGAACTCTGTCCTGGGGGATCAGGTTACAAACCGAACGAAATTACGGTAAGCAATAGTTATTCATTTTAATAGTACACTTTAGTTAAAAAATCACCACTAAAATGCAAAGTTTTCTTTGGTCAATTTTTGCATAATGCTACATCTTCAAATAAAACAGCAGAATCTACCTATAAAAATAAGTAGAAGGCGCTTATATTCTAAGAAATTTAAAATAATTGATAATGTATCAAATACCTGCCCGATTAATATTTTTCCGTTGCTTTTTTATATTTTTTTAATAAAACGTATAAAGTATAAGAACCTAATAATAATTAATTCAACTTTTCTTATGCCTCATTATTTCAATATGAATTTTATTTTTTCAGTATTTAATATTTAGCCAAAATAAATAACCACACAGAAGGAAAAATTGTTCTTACAGATAATTGATATAAACAAATACTTTATATAATAATATTTTATCAGCATTAAAAACCTGATCTTTATTAAATGATATAAATATTACTGGTTTTTCTGTAAATCAAGTGCTTTATTTTTTCCAAGTTAATTTAGTTTTTTATGGAACTTTTGTTTCTATTTTCATAAATTATGTATTTTTATGTTTTAGTGTTTTTTATATCACTAACACTATTTTGAATTACTGAGAATTCACTTATTGGCATTTAAATATCAATTTTAACTGAATAGTTTCTTTCTTTTTTTTTCCGAAAGTGCACACCACTAATTTTATAAAGGGAGGTAATTCTTGGTGACTTGTTCGTTTTTCATACTTCTATATCCTCTGTGGTTTTCTATGCTTGTTTTTTACAATATACCAAAGTTTTGCTTTTAATGGGAACATAATAACTTTAAAAGAAGAGATATTATTGTAATTATTTAGTACTTTGACGCACTTACATCAATTGTATCATAGAAATGATTGCAATACAATCCTCGCACCTTTTGTTACTATACTTTGAAGTTTGACGTTTTTTTAGTGCCCTTGGAAAACTCTCAAACCATTTAAAAACTCCTAATTACTCTAATAATCTATATACCTCGTCTAATTAAAACCCTTTTAGCTCTCTTTTTAAATCTTTAAAGCGCACCCCAGCTGCCTGCTAAATTGTTGTCTGTCAAAATACATTACAAAACATTCAGCACTGTAAAATGAGATAGAAAAAAAGAGTTGTAAACAAGTGTTACAATCAAAATAGGCGGAGTGCATAATATTTACAACATAATCATGGCTACAAAGAGACTTAGAGCGTACAAAATTATCTAACGATGAGTTAAGGGATTGTAGACCAACCATTCTTATAAAATAACTAGTTCAAGCTCGTATGCACTATGCAATCACTAATATCATTAATAGGACTTAAAATTGAAAGTTAACGTTTTTTTTTAAACCAATAGAATAATATAAACTATTGAATATATTTGGCATAAATTATTTTTAACTTTCATTTCTATTTGCATTGAAAGGTATTTTAAATTATAAACATTATCAACTTAGTAATTTAATGAATACTTTTTAGTGTTTAATAGGAGATGTTGAACACTAGTAAAGTATTTTTATCGTATTAGCGTTTGACACCCTAGGCCAATTTCGTTGGTCTCGAAAACATTTCTTTTTTGTTATCCCTACGATTTGATGCTGTATAAAATAAAAGACGCCATTTATTTCACTTATTAAGCAAACACCAAGCGAGAATAAAAAAATAATCCACTCGCCCGTGTTGGAAATTTGGAATTAATACCAAGTGGCGATATAAGTAAATGAATGGTAACAGAACTCGTATACTTAAGTCATAGTCACTAAGAAATTTAAATTTTAGAGGGGGGAGATAAATACTAAAATTTCCGTGCAAAGGCATTATAACTATATCATCGACGCTAATGGTAATTTCAATTGATGTTGATAAGCAGATCCATCGTATATACAAAATGAAAGATAAAAACAACAAAACAAAAATACTGCCTTGTGCCGATTATCGGATTAACGGAAGTTTGGGCTACGCCATGCTTAACCAAAAAAAGTTTGTCGGTTGGATAAAAAATGAGTACTCTATAGAATATACGTGATAATTTTAAAGATTATTCCATGGTGCTTCCATTGAAGCTCTAAATAACATTGAAGAAGGCGCAGAGCAGTATTATTTTGATTCAAGATCTGCCTTAATTTTTTTAACAACATGGTGAACCTATTTGATTGTAAAGTAATCACGATAACCAATTTGGTATTTTTTCTTATTAGATACTAGTAAATCTAGCCAGCTCCACTTGGCTACTATAAAGAATGCAAGTGTTACGAACTTTCTGCAGCAATCGTTACTATTCTGCAGCTATTTCTTCCGATGTTCTTTGAGAACGTCGCAGTCGCCTTGCTTGAATTCTTGCTGCTATTTCTTCCGGGGTTCTTTGAGGACGTCGTTGTCGTCTTGCTTGGTTTTCTACTTCAACTTCCCTCGGAGTTCTTTCGGCACATATATGTCGCCTCGCTTCATTTATTGCTGCTCTTTCATCCGCAGTCTGCTCACTTCTTCGTTTTCTCATGTAATTTCTGTGGTGCTCAGCTGTTTGTACCCGTTCCGTACCAAAAAATGCTTATTTCCAAAAAAGAACAGAAAAACTAAAACAGTCGGATAACTAATTAAATTTTAATTTAAGTTTCTAAAATTGCAGTGTGCTTTAAAGATACGACGATCGTTCGTGTATTTCTGCGTGGCCCCGAACGCGTTACTCTGGCAACCAATGCTTTTCACACGGCCGGGGGACCGGAGACCGGGGACCTCCGCATCACGCTTTAAAGATATTAGATTAAATTCGGTGATAATACGGGTAATGGTTTCTTCTTCTGCCCCGCATTTACATTCTGTAGTTTTTATGTAAGCCCATTCGTGCATCAGATTTTTAATCTTCTGTGTCCCGTGTGTATCCTAATTCGCTTAGTTCATAAATACAGGGGCAGGTCAAAACCAGGAAGATTTCAGATGGTGTGATTTATGTTATATTTATTCTTAGGTGACACCCTTGCCATTGTTCGCCCCATACTTCTTTAACATTCAAATCTTTCACATAAGACGATAAAGAAAATCTTCTTGATCTTAAACTTGCTATAGAGGTATATCTTAAATCTTCATTTTTTAGTATCAAGTTACTAGTTTGTAACTTCTCCTTTAATTTCTCTAAAGCCTGAACATCTCCTAGTTGTGTTAGGGTTATATTAATTACTTAATATTGGTAATCATTTTCTAAGAGTGCATTTGTATTGTATTATTAAGTTGAATCATCATCCTTTGCACTTTGCCCTTGTGGGCGTTGGCTGCTCGACAATTCTTTTCCATGCCTTCTTATTCTTTGCTTTTTCTTTCCAGTTTTTGATTTGTAACGTTTTCAGGTCATGTGTTATATATCTATATATCTGTTTGTTGGATGTCCAACAGTTAGTTTTTGCTTTAGGGTTATTGTTAAATATTTTTTGGAGTAATAGTTCTTCATTTAGCCGAACTATCCTTGTATTTTGGCCTTTTTTTCTCGTAATGCCCGGCTTAAACGAATCAATTGCAATCTATACCGATCGCCCGTAATGGAATCACCAAGTTTTAGCAGCTCATAATTTACCCCTTTGGTCCCACCAGATACACATGACCTTCAAACCATGAATATTCGGCTTTGGTGTTGATGTTGAGATCGATGGCAACGATTGACCGGACTTAGCGTAGTATTTTTACTTTCCTTATCCTATAATAAGGAAAGTAATGTAATCGGCGGAAATTTGACCTACCCAGTTTTTCACATTTCTGGACGAATTATAGCCTCAGGACACCAAAAAAGTTGGTTTGAGCCATTGATTCGTGTGTGTGTGTCTGTCGGTCTGTCAGTAAACAAGATATCTTGAGAACCGTAAGAGCTAGAGACTTGAATTTTGGTATGCAAGTTACTTGTAGGCAGGGGACGCAGTGCGAAGCTTTTGGTAAAAATCGGCCTAGCCGTTTGGTCGCAGGGTCGCAAAATCGGTCGCAAAGCGGTCGCGAATCTAAACGGTTGAAGATACAAAAAATTTATGAGAATAAAAATGATTTGTTATCATAAGATAAACATGAATTTAAAATAAAAGTTGGTAAAATAGGAACTCGAAAAAAAATTGAAGCTCAGGATTCTTAATATACCGGGTGTTTATAAAATGTTTCGGGAAATTTATATTACAGTATAGACCAAACCGAGACGATCAAAAAATTACAATGAAATTTTTTGATCCGAGGTCAAATAAATAAGTTATAGCCGATTAAAAATTAATTAAACGGACCAATCACAGCGCGCTCGGAGAGGTACCGGGTCGACTGCAGGAGGACGGGAGGGAGCTACCTTCAGTGACGTAGCAAAATTTTAAGTACCAGTCAATTATTATCTTGTACTGTTTCTTTTAATCAGCTTTGAGTGTTGGACTATATATATATATATATATATATATATATATATATATATATATATATATATATATATATATATATATATATAGTATATATATATATATATATACACACACGCGTGCGCACATATATATATATATATATATATATATATATATATATATATATATATATATATATATATATATATATGTATATATATATATATACACACGCGTGCGCACTATATATATATATATATATATATATATATATATATATATATATATATATATATATATATATATATATATAAGGAAAGTCGTGTGATATTCACACCAGATTTTTTCTTCTTGGGATTACCATAGAATATCTACTTCTCATCCCCAGTCACAATCCGATGCAAAAACCCTTTATTTTTTGCCTTTTAAGCAGCTGCTTGCAAGTGAAAAATCGCTTTTCAGCGTCTCTCGGTTTCAGTTCATAAAACACCCAATTGCCTTGCTTGTGAATCACTCCCATGGATTTTAATCGTACTAAAACTGCTTTTTGTGTCACTCCCAATGATTCTCCAAGCTCCTCTTGCGTTTGACTCGGATCTTCATTGAGTAATGCCTCCAATTCTTTGTTTTCGAATTTTTTTGGCTGTCCAGGGCGAGGCTTGTCTTAAACACTAAAATCACCGTCCTTGAAACGTCTAAACCATTCCCGACATGATTTATCAGTTGGAGCATTGTCATCGTAAACTTCCACAAGCATTCTATGCGCTTCAACTGCACTTTTCTTCCAATTAAAACAAAAAATAAAACCTCCCGTAAATTCTGCTTAGTTACTACAAATTTTAACATTTTTAACACAATAAAAAATAGATGTTTTGTATAAAACTCAAAGCAATATGAACTGTATATTATTCACCAATGTATAACCTCTTTGAAACCACTGCAATCAGCTGTCAATTTGAAACATTCATAACAACCAGAGCCATTTTTTAAAAACGGACCGAATTAATTTGTACTCCCAATATATGACCTACATTGCAATTTGGCTGATTTAATAATGTTAATTAGGTTTAGTTCTCTGAAGGTGTTGTGTGGTTCATGATTGTATCAGGGTCTTCATTCTTCATTTTCCTGTATATGTCCTATGATTTTCTAAGTATTTTCCTCTCAAATGTTCCTAGGCTATTTTCATATTTGGTGGTCATCATTCATGTTTCGGCCCCATATGTTATTTACCTTATTTACATTAGAGCTGTTTATCTAAACTGGACTTATTACTGCGCTACTGAATATGCCAACGTGGGCTTGGTTATCCGCAGTGAATTAGCAGAAGCACACCATGTGGTAGCAGTTCCTTCTAATAGACAGTTGGATAATGGAAAATACTCCAAGTTCATTGATAGTGCTGCGCTTATTCTCACGAATAAACGCGTATGCACGATTAATGTTTGGCTCAGTGACGGATGTTTGTGACCACCAGTCATGCGCTCTCTGAAGCAGTTACACCACTCAAACACGCAGATTTGTAAGAGACATTCTTTCCCATACTGTTGTTGGAGTTTGTGGTGAATTTCAGCGGACGGGACGTTTTCTCCAACGAGGAATTTGTTACTCTACCCCCCCCCCCCGTACCTTCTGTTTGCTCATCACTCTAGCAACTCACAAACAGAACTGAACAAGTTCTAAGCCAAGCAAGATGGAGAGTGGGGGTTGTGACTTCACTTTCTCAAGATGACACAGCTGTTGCGCAGTGCAGCTTATATATACACAAATTAGTCTCGATCATATATGAACCACCTTGTATATAAACAAAAAGGGGATGGCCGCAGTCAAATGAATTACTATTTTATTGAGAACATCTGGAACAACAGCAGCAATCGCTCAACTAACTGCAGATAAAAATTCCTCATTGGTTTGTTTAGCTACTTTGTTTTTATTTTTTAGTCTCTTATTTATATTGTTTATTAGAATACGTCTGTAATAACTTTTATTATAATAATTTCCATACTGTTTCTATTGAAGAGGATGGAATGGTACCTACCTGAAGGGAATACTGTGATTAGAATTTTTTAACTGGATACTTATATGTTACAATAAACATTTTACTACAACTATTAATATTTTCAATGGTAATTTTATAAACTGTTCAGTCATAACTAATGAAACATTTTTTAAATTGTAGGTTGTGTTGGAAGACATAAACGAATGCGAAGAACATGAAAACATTTGCAAAAACGGCCACTGCACTAACACATTCGGCAGCTTCATGTGTTCCTGCAATGAAGGCTTCCGTCTTGACGATTCAGGCGCCGCATGTGTAGACATAAACGAGTGTTTTGAGAATCCCGGTCTTTGTTCTGTAGGACAGTGCATAAACGAGGAGGGAAGATATTTTTGCCAGTGTCCTGATGGGTACATGCCATTACCAGGAGGCAGTAAGTATCACTTACTGATTATCAGCAAACTTCGCATGTAAAAGCTCTGCTTCAGGGGAATGTGTGGACATGCGTAAGGACTTATGCTACCTAAGCTACAGCAGATGGAAGTGTTCAACGCCGATGACTCAGAATCAGACCAAGAAAGTGTGTTGCTGCTCGATGGGTCAGGCTTGGGGCCAACCTTGCGAACCATGCCCGATTCCAGGCACCAGTAGGTACAAACGACGTAAAAGTACTATTTGATGAGTTAAAAAACTTGCCAGTTATGAAATGCATTTAGTCTGTTCAGAACAATAATTTGAACACAAAAACTTTAGCCCAAATATTTTTAATGGTGATTTAAGGAAACATTCTGCTTTTGAACTAAACAGATTTAAGTATTTTAAAAAGAAGTTCACTCTTAAACCTAAAATTGCGTAGTATGCCAATACCATTTAAGGAATAACTTTTCACCATCAAACCCTTCATCATAGGTATTTAAAAGATTAAAAACAACTTTACACGTTTCTGTATTAGACAATTAGAAGAGTTTATTTATCAAAAGCAATATTTGGCTAGATTTTTAAAATAGTTTTGGAATGGCTTTCATCCTTTACTTTATTGGTTAACAATTTCAAGATCTATTTTTACTATAAATGTGGTAGTAATATATCCTAAAGATAAGTTTGTGTGATCTATAATGAATTATAAATCTTGTGTAAATATTGTGGTTATCCCTAAAATGGACCATTGCTTTGGCTGGTGATTTGGATAAAACATTTTATGGAAATAACTACACATCTAAGTATATATATGGTCGTTAAATTGATAAAACATAAAATTTGCAAAATTGAAAATTTATGGTAAGCAGGTATTACAATAATTTTACTAGAAAATAAGTAATCAGTTTGTAATCCAATTTTGTAATATTATGACAAGAGACTTGGATTTTAAGATACTAACAAAAGGATTTGATATCCAATATACTATTCAAATAAACAACCTTAGACTTGTTTAAAAAACTTATGAGGGAACCTGATCCTTCAGGTTCAAAAATAATATTAACTAGAGGGCACGTCAAGTGTTTGGTATTTTTAAAATCAGAAAATTTATTTTGGAAGATGCCCCATAATTAATTGGATACGAAGAAGATACACTTTATCCTGTTTAGTTTTAATAATAGTTCCCCGTAATAGGCCTTGAAGGCCCTTTGGGGTCGTAGCAGGATACGTCTGCTACAATCTAAAGCCTACGATAGTACATAAGGGTAGAGTAACGTAACTAGCGCTACATACCGACCGCCTATTATTACCCCAGAGTTTGACCTCCAGGTACTTATGCAGCCTGAGTCGAGCTGGACCGTAAAAATGCCAGCGATTGAATTGGCGAGAGAGGGATTCGAACCCGCAACTCTTGGTTTAGTAGTCTAGTGACCTATCCACTAAACCACCACGGCTTTATCCTGTTTAGTTTTAGTCAAACATATACTTTTGATTGAAAATATAATATAATATGAATAATTATATATAAGGCACTCAAATAAACTAAAGTGCCAACAGATAACATCGTTTTGCTGGGTATTGGAGTTCAGGATTTGAAGACTGTGTTGAAGCTTGGCAAAAGTAGAAGCATATGAAAATATACTAACAATTGCTACAACTCTGTAGCGTAAAACTAGAGACTTTCTTTGAATGTCTGGTCACATCATAATTCTCATACAAAACGTTAGAAAAGAAACACCAGTTAATGAAATTAAGCCTTCATTCCAAGAAGCTATAAACAGAAATTGTTTATTTTAAAACAAATAGCGATTGTCTTTTAAGATCAAAAGATAGCAGGGGGTTCTACTGCAAAGAAGAAATCCATGGAAGCAGATAGTTATGGGCATAAATAAAAATTAGGCGATAACGGCCTAATTTCGAGGGAGGTACCAAGTATTTCAAACATCCACATGAGAGGGATTGGCTGCCCATTACCCCCTAAGACCCCCCCTTTCTTTAGAACATATTATGAATGAGCGGTCATTGAAATTACTCCACCAACGTATTCAGCAACGACGCCAAGGAAAATGGAGACGCGGCGTATTACTTCAACAAGATAATGCGCGGCCACATGTCTGTTGCCTTCCACCAGGCTCTTGAGTATATTTGCAAGATCTTGTGCTGAGCACCAGTGCTCTGTTTGACGCAATAAAAGAAGTACTGCTTGGTAAGAAGTTCTCTTACAATGATGAACTTTAATCAGCTGTTCACGAGTAGTGTGTGCTACACAAAAATTGTTTACAACAGCGTTATGTGAGTTCATCCATTTCTCAAGTTTAAATTTACCTTTCAGTAATAACAAGATCAAATCAGCACATAAAACAACGTATTGTTCGTGAATTTCAATTATTTAATAACTCAAAAGTATCTTTCAAAAATCAACTGATCAATCGGAAAGCCAAATATAAAACACTCAACGCACCAAACATCACCGTTTTAAACCTCCATTCATTTATCAAATCATCAGAGAGAAATCGTTAAAAAATGCTGTTAAAAACAACAATAGTTAAGGTGCAATACAAGTGTTTAAATCCTAAGTGACTTATGATAAGGAGAAAAACTTTTTGTTTGCCCTAATTTTTTATACATTACGTGTAAATATGTCTTCAGAAGATTTTAAAGTGACAAGTTTTTTTAGTATAATGGTAATATAATCAGACTTTGAAAACCTTGTTAAAAGTATTTTATGTGTAAATCCAAGGATAGGTTTTGTTCTCTCTTCTCTCACTCTTCCCCTCCTCCTTTCTCTCTCCCTCTTCCTATCTCTTCCCTATTCCTCCTCTCCTTCCCTCTCTCTCCCTTTTGTTCCATCTCTCACCCCTTTCTTTTTTTTGGCTTTTCTCCCTTTATGAGTTAGACGTTCTCTTCTACATCTCCTTCTTATAGGCATTTCTCCTTCATTATTTTCTTGATACTTGTTTTTCATTTAACTTCTAATTGACCTCTTCTTCTTTTCCTTTAAGCGATCAATCAATAACTGCCTTATCATCTTTCATAATTTATCCTTTAGACACGAGCGTACTATCTCAACGTTTTGTTTTTCAGTTTTCTTGTAATAGACGTCTCTACTTCCATCTCTCTTCAGATCATCTCTCCTCTTTTCCTATCTTTTCTTGTATATTGTAAACTTCGTCTGATATAGTCCAGCTCCGCTGTTTATTACTTTTTAATGAAAGTAAAATAATGTGCTTTAAGAAAATATTTTTGCACATTTCTTCCGCCAACCAGGCACATCAAAAGGAAAATTTTTTCAATTTGTTAAATCAGACTGAGGATGTTGCTTAACAAATTTCCAATGAGGTGCCCAATCAAAGAGAATTGGCGACTTGATAACAGGAAAAAATATCCCATTTTAGAAACGATTGGAAATGTATCAAAATTGAATCTATGAAAGAAAGTAAAGAGAAATTATTTTAACATTTTCGAAGATGTACACAGAGAAAGAGTGGAGTTATTTTTTTATTTCCATAAAGGCAGTGAAAATTATTTGACAAGAAGTTATTTCCTTACAATAAACCAAGAAGGATATTCTCTAAAATAGAAAAGCTTAATCAGGCGATTCCTTCAAAGAGCCGATTAACAGAATTTTTCGAGACAAATCCAAACTAGAAAAACTGGAGTAGAAGCTTAAAATAGTGTGGTATTTTTTAATTTGACATGTACGTATTATAAAGTTTTGTGAATGACGACACAGGCATTCAGAATAACGACGACTGATAATATCACTTTTCTGTGATTTTCCAAAAATGCAAATAATAATTACGAGCAATGTGGAAATTTGGGATTTATTACAAATTAAATAAGATGATTTGTAAGTAAATTTATTGTTTGGGGGAACCAATATCTTTTTATTTGTAAAACTTGTACAAAGTGAGGTACTAACGTTAATGTAAATTATAAACTTAATTCTAAAGTGCTGATTAAGTGAAATTGTAAGATATTAGCTTATATAAAGATCAGTCCAAGTCGTTAAGATCAACTATGAACAGACTCAAAAGTTTTAAACGATAAATTTGTAACTGTGCCATTTTAGTGTAGTAAGACTATCCAATAAAATTCTTCTATAAACAAGGAGATTGCTAGCAAAAGCTGGGGGTCAGAAAAACGCTAGAGAAATATATAATGGAGCGGGATGGTTTTTCCATTTAACTGCCACTGCCTTCTTTAAGTATTACTCAACAATTTAGCGACTGGCTCCAAGAGATATTGAAACGCGCAATCAAATTAGATGTTATTCAAATGCACCATAAATGCAGATAGGTTACTATGAAAATGAATTCTATAGCGCAAGGATATCGATTAACTTTTTAAATTTTAAATAAATATTTGACCTGAAACCGAATTTGTTGCAATAATAATCTGGTTTGTACTTCATAACCAATTTGGGAAACGTTTTAAACCCACATAAAAACGAGAAGGTGGAAAAGTAGATGGTATATATATGATGTCCAAAGGAAAACAAGAAATACATGGTTAGCCCCACACAATTGCAACCGCTCTCTCTTTGATGAAGACCCGATTAAGGTGCAAATCTGAAAGACACTTAACCTGTTATTGTTGAAAGAATAGAAGAAAAATTCAAAAGCGTCTTCATGTGATCATTTGTCCATCTTGACTATTAGTGACACATCACTTTAATTAATTTCCTGTCTTTAGATAGCTTGGCAAATGAACTTTTGTTATAAATTTTATATTAACTTTTGATTATACTTAATGCTTAACAAGATGCTAATTAACAACGGCAACATATAAAAATAAGAAAAAAGTCTACACGAGCAAAAGCACTTTGTTTACCTTCTAACTTTTAAAATCTTTAAAGAGAAATGCTCTGGCATCACCATCAAAAATAACTTGAGCCCAGTAAATATATTTTTATACTCAATAAGTTTCTACAAAAATTATTTTATTTTTAAATATCAATGAGTAACTAGCATTTTAATTAACAGAAATAATACATCATTACCTTTTATCCCAATTTTTAATATAATAATGCATTCAGCTGAACACGTTGCACTTTGTGGATTACGGCCGGGGCAGATCATAAACCCTATGACCAATCAGTCAGAAGAAATAGACGAATGTCTGCTTATGCCCAGCATGTGCACTCACGGAATTTGCATGAACACGCCGGGCAGCTTTGAATGTCAGTGCAATCGAGGTTTTGTCTACGACGTCAACTCCCATCAATGCATAGACGAAAATGAGTGCCTGCGCGTACCTAATCCATGCGAAGGAAACGCGCAATGTATAAACTTGCAGGGCAGCTTTGAATGCAGATGCCCCGAGGGCTATAAGCACGGCTCAAGCTTTATGGATTGCGTGGATATAGACGAGTGCATCGAGCGACCCAACATTTGCAATAACGGAGATTGCAAAAACCTCCAAGGCAGCTTCCAATGCATTTGCCACGTTGGTTACCTACTCACTCCCTCGAGGATAACTGCTTAGATATTGACGAATGCGTGCGTCATCCAAACATTTGCAATAATGGAACGTGTATCAACTTGGTGGGAACATACAAATGCCATTGCAATCCTGGATTTAAATTAAGTCACACCAATGATTGTGTTGATGTTGATGAATGTCACATGATGCCTTTCTTGTGCCGGAATGGACGCTGTAGGAACACTTTAGGCTCCTTTGTTTGTGAATGCGCTGCCGGTTATACACTTACATCTGATAAACACAATTGTCGTGATGTAGATGAATGTCATGAGGTAACTCTATTAGAGAAATTGCTTTTATTGCTCAAATAATTTGTTGTGCTTTAATAGTTACCTGGAACATGTCCTCCTCCGGGAAAATGCCAGAATGTTATGGGCTCATATGTTTGCACTTGTCCAGATGGTTATGAACTGAGTGCTGTAACAAATTTGTGTGAAGATATAGATGAATGTGTAGTAAATCCGGGTATATGTGAAAATGGAATTTGTACCAACACTGATGGTGGTGCATTTTGTACCTGTCCAGATGGTTATATACTAGATACCAAAACCATGAAATGTATTGATATTAGGCAGGAACAATGCTATGACCAATTCTCTAGGAATCAGTGCTCAGCTGCTCGAGGTATGGAGATTACCAAAAAAGAATGCTGCTGCTCGAAAGGAGCGGCTTGGGGAAGATATTGCGAGCAATGCCCTCAAGAGGGTTCTGGTGAGATTTATTTTATTTATTCGCTGTATGTTTCTAAACCAATACTGTTTCAGTAAATTTCTCAAAGCTTTGCCCGGAAGGTCCAGGTCGAATGGATTCGGGAAACGATTTAAACGAATGCGAACTAATGACAAACGTGTGCTACTTAGGAGACTGCATTAACACAGATGGGTCATTTCGCTGTGAATGTCCCATGGGCTATGTTTTAGACTCAACAGGGCGAAAATGCATCGATGACAACGAATGTGTGTCCACACCAAACATTTGTGGAAATGGAACTTGCAACAATGTTGTGGGAGGTTTTGAGTGCTACTGCAATGATGGTTTTGCCCCTGGTCCTATGCAAGTGAGCCTCTTCGCTTAATTGTTTTGGTTTTTGTATTTCAAATTGTTGATTTGTAGGTTTGTGAAGATGTGAACGAATGCTTAGAAATAGGAAATCAGTGCGCTTTCAGGTGTCACAACGTTCCTGGGTCTTTCAGGTGCATTTGCCCATATGGTTATGCTTTGGCTCCTGATGGTCGCCACTGTCAAGGTAAGTGTAAATTTGGGCATCAATAAACTAAAATTTCTCTGTCTTGCAATTACGGAATAAAAACAACTTAGTAAGTGAATAAAATGAGGTTATAATATACCAGAAAAAATAAACTCATGCTGACTCATAATAAGCAAAGCAATTAGTAATTTTATCAAATAAATAACAAAATTTAACAGTGAAATAATCAATTACATACAACACAAACATCACCCCTTATTTAACAATAAAATGCGTTTGTAAGCAAGCTACAAATATCTTTTGTAGAATATTGTAGAAAAATAAGAGTATGATTATTAAAATAAATTATCTTTTCGATTGCAATTTTAATTGTCAATATAACAATAATAAATAAGAAACTACTATGAGTTATGAGTTGAAATTATCTTTTAGTAACGTGCTTGACATCCCCCAAACTTTTGAACCTACCCCTAATCAAAATTGCGGTATCTCACAAAGGAAAGGAAAATCAGGGCTGTATGTAAAGTAGGGAAAATTTTTTCTTCTTCTTTCATCCCTTCCTTGTACTCCTTGGAATGTCGAATTTGGGTTGGGTTCTTTTTATTCCATTCGCCCATTTTTTCCAATGCTTTCTATTTAATGCCGTTTTCTTCATCTCTTCTATTGTTTTACCCCTTTTGTTTCCTACATTTACTATTTGTTGTAAAGTATTTGTTTTCCTTGATCTTCCTCTTTACTTTTTTTGTGATTTTTGCTTCCAAACCCCCATGGTCAATCTGTTTGTGTTCATCTTAGTCATGTGGCCGAACCAGTTTAGTAGTCTTCTTTGTATTTGGCTCATTATTAATTATTGGCTAGTCATCTCTCTAATTGCATTGTTAATAATTCTATCCCGTTTTGTTTTTCCCGAAATTTTCCTTAAGTATTTCATCTTCATTGCATTGATCTTTCCTTTGTGTTTTCTTCTGTAAAATCCAACTTTCGATTTGCAAATAACAGTGTTGGGATGATTATGACATTATGGATTCTTAGTTTCGTTTTTTGTTTCAGTTCCGTCTTCTCTAGCATTGCATTTAATGCATAATAGAGTTTAGTAAATTTTCTCGCCTTGTTTGTTATTTCTACGTCCATGTTCCCATCATTGGTTATAAAGCTTCCTAGGTATCCACAGATTGTTACTTTCTCAACTGTTGTGTCTTTACATTTTATTTTTGTTTTAGCTTCTCATTTATCATAATTCTTTTACTTTTTTGTATGTTTACTTCTATTTTCATCAATTTGATTTCTGTCCTTATTTTCATTTGTTTCTGAATATTCTTTTTTGAGTCCACTATTAGCACAGTGTCATCTGCATACCTTAGTGTGTTCATCAATTTCAGTCTTTGATATCTTTGAGTAGAAGATATCCGATTGTTGTCTAAAGATTTTTCATTCTTTCCCTGTTGTTTTTAATCAGTTTGTTCATTACTATTATTAATAGCATCGAGCTGAGGCTATCCCCTGTTTGATTTCTTTCTTCCAAGCAAACTCTTCTGATCTAGCTCCTGCTGCCTGAACCTTTCCTTTCACTTTATTGTAGGTGTTTCATTTCTTCACCATTCTGAAAACTTCTCTTTATTAGGTTTCTTATTATAAAAATATTATCGTTCGTTTGTCTTACTGACATGAATGCTGTTTGTTCTTTTTTAATCTCCTCTTCTTTGTCTTACCCTTTTTTCTATTATTTTTGTGTAGATTTTAAAAGCTTATCGATGACAGGCATATATGACTGAAGTTATCGCATTTTACTTGTTCTCCTTTCTTGTATATAGGTAATACTAGATTTTTCCCAGTCCATTGGTATTACTCTTGTTTCCTACACATTTTTGCATATTTTCCAGAGCCACTCTACGCCTTCTTCTCTGAGGTACTTAATCATTTCTGGTTCTATTTTGTCTTTTCCTCCTGCTTGGGGCAAATTTCTTTGCCTTCAACTTTCTAATAGCTTATAGAAAAATCTTCAGTTGTTTAAAGCTAAATTTTTTTTTATAATTACAAAAAATACACATATTAACTTTTTGGGGAATATATATTATTTGTTGAAGATTCAATTATTAGTTTCCTATATTAGGGTAAACAATGCAACTTATTTTTAGTTGTCCATTACAATCTGATTGATGAAATATATGGCACACTATTGAAACAGGTTTTTATAACTATCTACATACTATCAAGTTTAGGCAGTGGTCAATTCACATAGCATTTGTAATGCTGAATTTAACAAATACTCTTTGAGAGCTAATTAAATAAACTGGTCTCCATCTATATTTAAGTTGCAATTTAAGGCATAATTTTTGGGCATCAAAGTATTCCTGGACTGCATATTTCCAAATACTTAAAGTTTCTGTTGTCTTCGTCTGGCGATACTTTGCTTATTCTACTTGAAACGTTTCAAAATTCACTTCAGATAGTCGATGATGTCATTTCAATTTTTTAATCATTATTTCAACCTTAACTTCTGCTCAAAAAAACTTATTAATGTAACATGCTATCTTTGCAATTTATATTCATCATATTTAAATGAAACCTTACACCTTAGGGTAAAAGGTTTCTATACATATATCTATATATATATATACACACACACCTATATAGGTCGATTTGTTTGACCTATGTAGGTCCTTTGGCAGTCTCCACAAGGTATTTCATACACTCCTTGGGTTTCATTGGGGCAGTGATCCTTTGCTGAGCGAATAAGCCCAGATATTTGGTTGTTGGTTGTAAAGACCGTGCGTATATCCTATTGATTGACCTATATAGGTCAAACAAATTGGCAAATATCTAGCTGAATATATGAGCATTCTCTGGGCCATACGGAAAGGCGATAATGGTGTATATATATATATATATATATATATATATATATATATATATATATATATATATATATATATATATATATATATATATATATATATATATATATATATATATATATATATATATATATTATATATTTATATATATAAAAAAAATTAGTCATTCTTTTAGAATTTTGCCAGTCTGATATATTTTATCGAAAAATGATATTAGTAAGTTTGTAGTTACTTTATCTAAGAGTCTGAGCTATCCTCTTTGGATATTTTTATGGCTTTCTCCGCTTTTGAAATCAGAATAGTTGAGTTTTATTTAGTTCATGTTATAGAGAATATTTTGGTTTATACGATTATCAACGTTATCAAAAAATATTGAAGTATAATGTTCCTATCATGAACGGTATTGTTTCATGTCAGTGACTACATTTTCTTTGGATACCTTCAGTGATCTCTGGTTGGCGGATTTCTGCAACATTTTCAGAGAACTTTATTTCCATTTTCATTTCTTTTATGTTTATTGTTATTTAATTTTACAGTCTTTTACATTTATTGTAGAACATAGCAAATCATAGTTGGATTTGATATCCGCTTCAGAGTATCTACTGCCTTTAATCTGTTATGAAACTGGTGATTAATTAGAATGAAATCTGATTTTGCATAATTTTATTTTCAACCAAGTGCTTGTTATTAGAAGTTGTTCTTTCTGACAAAATTAAATTAAATGCTCACTTCTAGGGTTCTACTACCCATGTTCTTCTTCTCACGGTGCCGTCTTTTTTGAAGGTTGGCAATCATCATGATTATTTGCATTTTGTTAACCGCTGCTCTAAAAAGTTGGTTTTAAACTACTACCCATACTGTCCACTAATACTTAGAGTTGCTTACTCAATCACTTTGTCGTTGAAGTCAACTATAATCAATGTTCAAAATTCTTTAATTAAATTTTCTTGTTTATCCTCTAGGCATGTACGCACGATTTAATATAGAAACAAAACTTTTCACACTCTTACAGATATTTTTTTATTTAATTTTGCAACACCGTTTTTGTGAGATCTATCTTGAATTATAGAGAAGTGAATAGTCTAACCATTTGATGTGAAGTTTTTATCTGGATATTTGGTTTCAAATATTCCTAACAGAATATTCGGCTTCTTCATTTCTAACAATAGATTTCTATCCCCTACTTCTGTTGTTATTTGATATATTAGATGGCAAAGAAGTTTTTCGAAAGAGTCAAAAACCAACAAGTGTATTGACCAGCATTAATTACAATTATTTCAACAACATTATTCGAAATATGCGCTCCCACCCCAAATCGTTCAACTTGACCTTGGTCAGAGATGCAGTGTTAGGCTTGGCATTGTCTTGAAGCAGGATGACATTGCGGCGACGTCGACGTGACAAGGCTTGATTGCAGGAGGATGCGACGATGTCAACCGAAACATTGGGCGAAGAATTTGAGTGCACTCCACAGCAGATCTGCAACTTTCTGAAAGCCACAGATAAGAAGTAGAAGAAGGGTCGATGGATTCCGCATGAGCTCACTCAAGCACAGATGCGCAAGCGCAAGGACATAGCTCAAAAGCTGCTCCGCCGTCATCTTCTCGCTCCATTTCTGGCCAAAGTAATCGCCACCGACGAATGCAATGTGTGCAGACCGATGACGCATACTCCGGATAATGATTTGAATAATTATAATTCTGGACAATAAACTTGTTGGTTTTTCAGTCATTCGCAAAACCTCTTTTGCCATCTAATATTTCCTTCTGCTTATAAAAAGGATTAGCGATAATAAGGTTGTTTTGTGCAGAAAACTAATAATATTTTGCCACTATCGTTAATTGTGTCTTCCATGTGGTGCTAACACCCCATTCCATATTTTATGATCATTGCCAAGTGCGCTGTGATGTTTCTCTTTTTTCTACTCCTCCATATGTTAATCAATTTCCATACCTATAACTGACAAACCGTTTTCATTCTACTTGGTTTTCGTCAAGCCCGCCAAAATTAAATTAGATTTTTTTATGTGCTCTATTTTAATTTTTTCATATTAGTTAACATTCCACGTTCCTATCTTCCAAATTGCAAAGTTAATTTTATTATCTACATGCATTGCCGGTGTCGCCTTGGTTGTATTTTTTTTCTTCTAGCATTAGTTTTTTGCTTATATCACAACAAACGTACAGTTCCTCTTCTATAGTAACCTTTTTATATTGTCTTGAATTTGTTCTATTTATTAATTTCTTCTTTAGCTATTTGTCTGATTTCTTTTTTAAGGCCAGATCACGCTATCTCTCTTTCTCTTTCTCCCTCTTCGCTCCCCCCTTTTCCACTTTCCCTCTTTCCTCTTCGCCCCTCTACTTCTCCCTCTCACTCTTTTTCCTTTAGACTCTTTTCATTTTTGGTAATTTTAAATCATCCATTATTATGTAGAATTTTTGTGTGATAAGATTTAAAATCGAGCGATTTATCGCCATCGAAGTATTCTACGTTCATATTAAACAAGCAATACACAAATGGCCATCAAATTCTTAATAATATATAGTTTATTATTTGTAAGGCTTTGATTTAAGTGCAATTTCTCTTAATCAGAAAACAAATTAAAACTTTACAAAAATGTAATGTCAACTTTATTATATTTTTTTAGATGTGGACGAATGCACGACACCAGCCAACAACTGCAAATTTCAATGCAAAAACCTTATCGGATCATTTATGTGCATCTGCCCTGAAGGGTACACTCAAGTGGGATTGACGGATGACTGTAGAGACATAAACGAATGCGCAGTCAATCCTAATTTGTGTCAAAATGGCCAGTGCGTAAATCTTCAAGGATCATATAGATGTGACTGCTTTGAAGGATATGAACCCAGCCATGACAGGAAAACGATGCATTGGTAAAAGAAAGATCTTATTTAATTTTTGTTTCTCATTGAATTATTTCAGACAGAAGACAAGGTTTCTGCTTTAGACAACTGATCCAAGGCCGTTGCGCCACCCACAACAGGGAGATGAAACGCGTCACAAAAGCAGACTGTTGCTGCTCAATGGGAGAAGCTTGGGGTCCAAGATGCGAGCTGTGCCCACCAAAGTATTCACCGCAGTACCAGGAATTGTGTCTTGAAAGTGGTTTTACTGTGGACGGACAAGGTACGATTGCTTTAAACCGTACACCTGCATTTTAATTATCTTTAAATGCAGATGTCGATGAGTGTGCAACAATTCCTGATCTATGCCGAAATGGGAAATGCATCAACACTTTGGGATCTTACAGATGCATCTGTGATAAAGGCTTTAAAGCTGACTCGAGTGGAATTTACTGCAGAGGTTCTTATTTGTCAATCTTTTTGTGATATTTTGTTTGAAATTGTTTTTTTTTTTTAGATGTTAACGAGTGTGAACAATTTCCATCACCATGCAAACACAATTGTCAGAACACAGAGGGCAGCTATATCTGTTCATGTCCTTCAGGCTTTATATTGAATGCTGATGGTATATCTTGCCGTGATATAGATGAATGTAGCACAGGTCAACACATATGCCAACACATTTGTATTAATACGCAAGGAAGTTACTCATGTTCATGTCCTAAAGGTTACAATCAAATTGGAGATGCCTGTGAAGGTGCAGCAATTAGTTCAGATAATTGTAAAAATGCCGTCACTAATATTATCATATATTTTGTAGATATCAATGAATGTGACCAAGTCGGATTTTGTCCCAAACCAGGGCGTTGTGCTAACACACTTGGCAGCTTTAGATGCATCTGCCCTAGAGGATTCAAGCTTGATCATACTGGAACATTCTGTTTAGATTCTGATGAATGCTTGGATGATACAAAATGTCCAGAAGGTATGCAGTTTATTTATTATTAAAATATATTGCTTTATGTGTTTAATTATATTTTTAGGATGTCAAAATTTGGTTGGTGGCTATAGATGTGGTTGTCCAGAAGGTTATACTTTGCATTATTATTACAATCAGTGTGTTGATGACAATGAATGTGCTGAAAATCCTTGTGGAATGACAGGAAATTGTTTCAATACTCCAGGAAGCTACAGATGCGGTTGTCCTGATGGCTACCAATTTGATGCAAAATTAAACATTTGTATTCAAGTATACGTTCTTACAAATAATAGTATTCAATGAAAAATAAATGTTTACATCACAGGTTAGCGCAGGTTGCACAAATGCTCCTTGTGCCTTCGGTTGCACCTCAATTGGAGGCGGATACTCATGTGACTGTCCTCAGGGTTATCAAAGGATCGGCCAGGGACATTGCTTGGCTACAATATCACCTTCGACAACCACATACGCTCCTGATATTGGCCATCTACCTACATATCCAATCGGAACTTCCTTCAAGAGTTACTCTGACGATAAGTTAATTACAACTGAAGGCTGCTTTTCATGCAGGGTAAAGCTATGGACTAATTAAAAGTAATTGATGCATTATAAATATGGATTAGGTTAATGGCAGGCATCGCAGAGACTCTAGACATAATAGGACCAACGAGACTGCTCAAGTAGGTAGGTATGATTTACTGAGACGTGTATGGAAGAGGTCTCCTGGAAGAATAGTCAGGTCAAGGAGACATCATCATGGAGAAGAACTACTTTTAAATATTCATCTTCAACAAACGAAACATAGAATGAGAATAGTCAAGCTCCAACCCTCAGTGACGGTACGTAATGTTTATCTTTTTGTTTTGTTGGGTACCCATTTTTAATAATTACAGAGAAATATTGAATACACAATAATGAAAGGAAATGAAAGCAATAAATTCCAGCTTGTCAGAAAATTCGGAGTGTGGGCGCTTCATTTCAGAAGAAGGTTAAAGCATCCAGGGGTGTTTGACCTAATAATTCATGGAAAACTCACAGACATAGAAGACTACGAGAATTCTGTTTATGAAAAGCCCCTCACTCTAAGGATAAGATTAAACGTTTTGGAATAGCGTCAGTCGGTCTTAGTTTTTAACAAATGTATTTAACTTTATGTAGGTAATTTAATAACTGTTAGTCTGTAAACATTGCCCTTTTAATTACTGCCTTAATATCAGCTATGTGTTCAGATAACACAATATATTTGTATGCTTATAACAAAACTGCCTCTGAATAACATCATAAGATAGCCAGGATGTGTATATGAACTCGCATTACATGGAGTTTGTTTCAGTTTCTCTCAACCATACAATGCATTTAATAATCTCTCCATTTATATACACATCGACAAATTCGAGCAACGTCAGTTTGCACTGCCATTTTTTATTTGTAAAAATACTAAGTCAAAAAATACGACTATTTGTAATGTAATTAAAATGTGTTCATTATGAAATAAAGCGCAGTAAAATTGTAGATATTTTGTATTTACCGAAGAAATAGAAAGTATTATAAAGATGTAAAAAGTAGGACTCTTCGTATCTCTTTACAAATACATACATATATAAGGAACGCCATGCTGTAATATGTAATATATGAAATTACAACATAAATAAAAGCTTTTGTAGCAACTTACAATTTTTTTTAACCTAATTATTCACTATTCCTAATGTATTTACAAGCTGAATAAACCTAACTTTAAACGACACAAATATTATAATTTTATGCTACCTTTAGTTTGACAGAAATTATAAAACATCACAACAGTATTAAGAAAACTAAATTCCACAGTCGCAGCAAAAATTTACGGCTCTTTCTTCCCACACCCACAGTTCACTTAATTCGACTGGTAAATCGTCGCTCTCTGTCCTTCGCACAATCGCGCACAAGTCATTTTTCCGTCGAAGGATCTTGATGGTGAAAGAGCGTGGTTTGCATTTGAACAACTTGTACCAGCAGCTCTCTGTGGTGCATTGTACGGACTTTAAGTACCGAGGGAAATAATCAGGGCCGAGATTGCTCCAGTGCAGCCTGTACTCACACTTCCATTGATTATGAACGGCCATCGCTCGCTTCCTCCTCTTGGAAAACCGCGAGCTCGCGAAGCTGCGGTAGCTCCAAGCCGGTTCGGTGCCCAACTGCTGGGAAAAATTTTCACTTACGTAAAAGTCGGGGTGCTCTGCCTCGGTTCTCCTTTTTTGCACTGCCTTCTGAAGCTCCTTTTCTTCGCACGGCAGCGTGATGCTCATATATCGGGAATTGTACAGCGTTCCCAGAATCTCCGTCAACTCGGCCCTTGACATTGCACTGCACTTGGTAGTATTGGTTTTGCTTATTACCGTATCGGACCCTATTTTACTAATTACAACTGCAATTAAAACAATCTTGGCAATACTAGCGGAATCTGAAGTTTGGAAATTAAACATGACAAAACTCGAGAGGCGACTGCTTTTACGGCAACCATTAGACCTAAACTGGCGCGTTACCTTAAAAAATTAAAGCCTAAGTGGGGTGGACTTGGTGGTGTTTTAATGGCACACGCGTAAAGCTCGCCCAGGCTAGCAGGTGACTAAAATGGATTTTTCAGTTTTATTGCCAATTATTTTTAAAGTCTTTTTTAGGAAATAGGCACCTTAAGTTTATTTTATCTCGCAGCAAAAACAAAGGGCTGTCAAAAGGAATTAGACCGTCGTTAAAAGAGGATTTGAGTAATGAAGCGTTTTAGAGGTTTTAGCGTAATGAAGGTTTTGTTATACCCCTAATAGCTTTCGAGTATCATATTCTGTTTTTTGTTGGGGCTATTTAGAACGTATTATTACCTTTTTAAAAATGATTAGTATTAGCAGTATGCAACGTAAGATGATTATTTTTATGATTAAATTCATTTTAGGTAATTAAAAACCAATATTTATTTCCATAAAAAGCGATTTAAAGAAATATGAAAATGGGTCCCTGTTTTTATCATGTGCTCTAATGGAGAAACTGAAGAACATCGGGAAATAGCTTTGTGATCCTGATGTAAACCAAGAAAAGATTCAAAACTGCACATCGATACATACATAGATGACAATCAACGATTAAAATGGCAAGCGATTTATGCAAATGTAACAGTTTTTTCGAGATCATGTAATGGTAGACTCTTCTCGAGAGGAGAAATCGTTCCCAAAAGCACATCGTCAACGGCACAAGGTATATATTTTCAACGAACTTGAAAAGTTCGTTACTGAATTCCATATGTCTGTCTGTCGGTCGGTCTGTCGGTCCGTTTCAGATTTTTTAAAATTTGAAAATGGATTCTTATAGAAAATTTTACGCTGATTTCGAAAATGAAGTCGAAAAAATTCTATGTCGAATAATTTTCGCAAGGTTTTTTTAAGTTCGTTATGGGATTGCTTACAGAGCAATCTCTTCGTCAGCTCCATGTTACTAGTTTTAATTTATCATGGTGAAATATAATCACGTAACAGGCCTTAAATCTGCAGAGGGTGTTAAAAAATCCTAAACAAAATATAATGTTGCAACTTGGGACATCAAAAGCGTGTACAAAGGTGGTAAATTGGTAAGTGTCGAAAACCAGATGAATAGAAGTGAAATGAGATTGACACAGTTGATATAAATTACTTTTTTACTTCAATAAAAATTACTTAAAATAATATAAATGTTTTAGTTTCCGCAAAAGGTTTTATACCAATTAGTTACAAATTAAATTTCATTAGGGTGTATCGTGTGGTTGGTTCTCGGGTTATAAACTCTTGACGTTTCGTACACAACTGCGGCAGATATCTTCAGAAGAAAATCATCTAAAAATTAAGTGACTGTCTCGTGCGTTTTCGCTTTTATACTCGTGCGAGTATGGTAAGGATGGTGTTGGAGGGGCGTGGTTGACGTCACCGGGATGGTAGATGACGTGATCGGGCTAGCTGCTGACGTCAATCGGGACGTTGCAGGTAATATTTCTGACGTCACTTGTTCTTTCGCCGTATCGCGGTCTGTTCTTTGCCCCTTGAGAGCGATAAACCAAGACCTAGGTAGATTGAATCAGTCGTCCCTGGTAAAATTATTTTTATATTTATAAATTTCCACCCCCTCTCTGTATAATCTCGGGTAGTAATTCCTACAGTTGGTCAAATAGATCAAACACCACCTGCGCACTCCTCAAACTCAACGAATTTATCGGAAAACGGAAGATGCCTAAATCAGAGAACAAGTGCATGCTACTAGAAAAACCCTCGCCCTGTGTTCACTAGAACTGATGCAAGTCCATGTCAGCTTGGCCAGCAGAATACATATAGATGACTGGGATACTATAGACCGCATCACTTTTCATTTTGCGGAGAAACACGGAGCAGCCGCCACCGTCAGACAATTTCTAAATTTCAACGTTTACAGAATAAAAGGACTCCCACACAACTGGATTTCAAGCAAACTGTAATAAACCTTTCCAAACACGAGCTTAGCCAGGAAGCCATCAGTGCCCTTAGTAAAGGTGAAAAGTTTGCCGTAACACCCAAATCCATTCCGGTAGAAGACATTATAGCTAACGTAGAAGCAGCCATACGGAACATACCAGCAGTTACATCAAGGATTCCGCACATTTTGTTAAACAACTTCAAGATATCCAACTACAGGGGGGAGATCTAATGGTTACCTTCGATGTAACTGCCCTATTTACCAAAGTACCGATTCAAGATGCCCTGGATTACCTGAAGAAAATTTTTCCTAACGATATCTTACAGCTATTTCAGCAGTGTCTTACGTCCAGTTACTTTATATATTACGAACAAAAAGACGGAGTAGCAATAAGTAGCTCACTTAGCCCTGTAATCGCCAATTACTACATGGAGAAATTTGAAGAGATCGCCATCAACACAGCACCTGTAAAACCCGCGATATGGTTAAGATACGTCGATGACATCTTTGTAATATGGAGACACGAAAAGGAAACCCTACCACAATTTCTTATGCACTTGAATTCTATACACCCAAGCATACAGTTTACCATGGAACTGGAATAGGAAGATAGGATTGCTTTCTTAGACGTACAGGTATTGAGATCGGAGAATTGATATTTACAACACAGAGTGTACAGGAAACCCACGCATACGGACAGATACCTTCATAAGCAGTCGAATCACCAACCAAGTCAAAAAAGAACGGTTGTGAAAACATTGCTAGATCGAGCACGACGTATATGCTAACCACAGTTTTTGGATAAAGAACTCAAACATTTGGAGCAAGCCTTACAAGGGAATGGCTTTTCAAGGACGGAGATAAATAGAGCAATCAAACCTAACAATTTTGCAAGAAGAACACAACCAAAATCGGCTACGGTAGGCAAAGGTTTTTTACCTTACATCAACAGGGTTACGGACCGGATAAGAAAAATTCTCAATAAACACAAGGTGGAAATCATCTATAATACCACCACCAAGATACGGGATTTGCTTAGACCAACCAAAGATACAAGAAACCCATAGGTACAAGAAACCAGGGGTATACTGCATACCTTGCTCATGTAAGCAAGTCTACATTGGGACTACGGGCCGAACGATTACCACCAGGATCAAGGAACATAAACGTCATCGACGCCTCAATTAACCCGAGAAATCAGCAGTTGCAGAACATGCTTTGGAAAATCCTAACCACGAGATAGAATTCGGGCAAACACACGTTTTATCCAACTGTAGGAATTATTACCCGAGATTATACAGAGAGGCGGTGGAAATTTATAAATATAAAAATAATTTTAACAGGGACGACTGATTCAATCTACCTAGGTCTTGGTTTATCGCTCTCAAGGGGCAAAGAGCAAGTGACGTCAGAAATATTACCTGCAACGTCCCGATTGACGTCAGCAGCTAGCCCGATCACGTCTCTACCATCCCGGTGACGTCAACCAAGCCCCTCCGACACCATCCTTACCATACTCGCACGAGTATAAAAGCGAAAACGCACGAGACAGTCACTTAATTTTTAGAAGATTTTCTTCTGAAGATGTCTGCCGCAGTTGTGGACGAAACGTCAAGAATTTCTGAACTCCGACCACGGCCGTATAACCTGAGAACCAACCACACGATGCACCATAACACCGGCCGTGAAAGCCTACGCATCTATTAAATTTCATTAAACTCTAGGTTGTCCGAAAAGTTCTGTCGCCGAATCAAAATTCAAACATTTATTCAAAACAACTATTCTTCAAAGTATAGCCCATCATTGTCCACCACCTTTTGCCACCGTTCAGCAAGCTTCCGGATCTGTTCGAAGTACCATTCAGCCGGCTTAGAATCAAAGAACTCTTGGCATGCTTCCAGTAATGGCGCAACAAAAGTCGGATTTCAAGCTGTGTGATCTCGTAACCAGTATCAGACATCTTATTCTAACACAAAAATAGCAAAGCATTGAAATAGGTAGAAAAAATGTTTGAATTTTGATTCGTCGACAGAACTTTTGGGACAACGTACTAATATAAGTACGTATACGCTCATATATCAAGTACTACAGAAGAAGAATGTGAAGATTTTCATGTGATATAAAAAAAATAAGAAACTTCTAAAAACCAACAAAAACAATATTTACAGAGTGCGGATCGCTTGTGAAGTGAGCAGCTGTTTGTGCGTAGCGTCACGGATCAAAGTGCAACTCAGTGTCGATCAGTGATATGTGATAAAATTTTTCATTAAACACAAAATGCCCGCTACCAAAAGGCTAGGCATGATACCGGACGTTCTAAAGGTATTGCCCATAAGGGGTTTGTACAACCCGGACTGGCTGAATAAAAGAATCGCTGCTATTGAGAAATTTTCTGACAAAACAAACAGTTACAACACTGCTCCAACTTTCCTACAGCCCTAATCTGGCTCAAATTCAAATGAAAAGCACACCATTCAAATTGTATAGACTGTTGCAACAAATGCTCTAAAAGAGATTCCAGTTCAAGACTTCCAGGCGAGCTACAACGCATTTACAAGAAAACCTACCCTCACTGACAGCAACCGAACCACAAATCCTTTTCAATAGTTTCGTCGTTTATTTAAGACGGGGTGGTGTATTGGTAGCAGTAAACACGGAGAACGATCATGTCAAGTTCATTAGAAGATATTGAAAGTAACCCCAATATAATTTCAAGGCAAGTGCCACGCCAGCGTGATAGACTTATTCTAAGCGATTATGTTGAATGTCCTACGATAACTATCCCTACCACCCACAATGTATGCAGGGAATATTACTATCGGATTTTCTTCGAAGAGAAAGTTTCATCTCTGATTTTTGCAAGACTACTGCTATTATGAGATTTTTATTGACAATCTTCTTTGCACACGAAGCAAACTTTTGTTAGACATGCCATTAACAACCTGCATAATAATCAAGACTTCCCATGGAATAATTAAAGTTCATTGTCAACAACGGTTTAACAACAATATTTGGGCTGTAATCATTGAGAATCACCTAGTTGATCCAGCCGTTCTTTTACAACACCTCAATGGCACATCTGGAATTTCTGAGAGACACTCTGATGTCATAATATCATTATTCCTTTATCATATGATTAGTTTTGTTCTTAACTTTTTATATTAACTTTTTGTGCTGACAGTTAACTTCATACTAGTTTTTTTCATCTCTCTAGAGGTAGTAGGTTCTTTAGTCTTTGAAGATTTATTCTTTCCTCACTTTACTTGTCCCATTATCGCAGACCGTAGACCCTTTTACCATGTATTCTGAGCCTTCGTTTTGTTGAAATTTTTAGCAGTAACTTAAGCAGAAATCACTTACACGGTACTATGTATTAGCCAAATAAATAAATCTGATCCTTTAACTAAGGCAATACTTACTTTCTCCCATTTTGGTTTTCATCTGAGTTTGAGGCCGACTACCGTAGTGTTGATTTAATTGTTTCCAATTTTTTAAACAATACTTTCACTTTTGATAAGTATGACAAATGTATTAAAATTATCTTTCGTATCATTATTGCAAAACACTTTAAAATTCAATTTCTCCAATGTTTATTAATATATATGCAGTAATTCTATTAATAAATACTATGGTACTATGCGTTTCTTTTAAGATCTTTTGATTCTTTTTTATATTCTGTAGCTCAAACTGTCTGTTTAACCTTTTCTTTTTCTCTTTGACGTAATCTTCTTTTTTGTTTTGCAATTTCTTATTTATAGTAACTATCTTTTAGTTAGTATCTACCTGAAGAACCCACTTATTATTAAATATGTAAATGAAATTTTGTTCGTAGGTAGTGTGTATAAATTCCGCAACAACATTTGTCCATATCCATATTATTTATTTTTGGGTAACATTATTTACAAACAAGTTTGTTGATTATATTTCTACATTGGCATTTCTTGCAATTACCTTTATATTCAAGTTTGGGATAGAAATGTCACTAGTGTTAAAAATATCTTACGTTATATTGTGTATTTTTGTGGTGGCACTAAAAATCTCGTCGATGGCACCACTTAAAACAACGAACATATTGGATATATTACAAGATGCGTTCGGAAAGTAAAGAGAATGGTTTTCTTGGTTCAAGCAGAAGGGTCGGGGGCGGAATCTTCGGGCATGGCGGCTGGTAGAGCTCATTTGCGTTTAAATCTTTACAGAGTGCGGTTCGCTTGTGAAGTGAGCACCTGTTTGTGCGTAGCGTCACGGATCAAAGTGCAGCTCAGTGTCGACCAGTGATACGTGATAAAAATTTTCATTAGCATAAAATCCCCGCTGCCAAGAGGCTAGGCATGACAGAGGACGTTCTAAAGGTGTTGTCCATAAAGGGTTCGTACAACCCGAACAGACAGTCAGAACTGCATTTTATGTGGAAGTGTTTAAATGGCTGAATAAAAGAATCGCTGCTGTTGAGAAATTTTCTGACAAAACAAACAGTTACAACACTGCTCCAACTTTCCTACAGCCCTAATCTGGCTCAAATTCAAATTAAAAGCACGCTATTCAAATTGTATAGACTGTTGCAACAAGTGCTCTAAAAGAGATTCCAGTTCAAGACTTCCAGGCGAGCTACAACGCATAGCAGAACAATTGGCAACGATATATATTGATGTTCAAATGATATTATTTTAAAACATATTTTGCATATCTAAAAATATCTTCGATTAAATGAATTTTCTGGAATTAGTGCATACATCTTACTTCTATAAGGTTACCATATTTATAAATATATTAATTGGGACAAGAGAATGTATAAAATATGATGCGATGGACCATAGTTCAAAGGAACAATAGATATCTCACTACACAAACTAAAATTTATTATAATATTAATCGTAGTACTTATGCCTGCTTTAGCAATGTGAAATCAATGGCAAAATAAGCACAAAGTGCAATTTCCAAATTTTTTATTACTTACCTCATAAACGTTTTCCCAAAACTTCTAAGAGCCCAAATTTGAGATTTCTACGAATAAATCTTGTGTTGATTGCTCTTTAAATAATATATGGTGGCTTACGGCTCCTTTCCCACATTTTTTTTGTATTGTTAATTTAATTTTTTTTATGCCAAATATAACATGAAAATTATTTGCTTTCATGTTTTTAGTAATCAGGACTTGTGATTCTTTTTCTTCCAAAAAAAACGATTTATTTGGATTCTTCAAACTATTCTTGTTTTTCTCCAAATGCCAGTTGAACTGTCGGGTTAGTTAAATGGGTTTTAAAGCTATTACTCTGTTAATTTTGTTACATAAAAATGAATACTAATTTGTCTTTTGCAATACCAGGATCCAAGTAATACTTAGCCACAACATAAATGCTTACTCTTCTAATGGGATGGTCCAAAAACTAGGCGGATTTGTAACTTTATTTTGTGCAACTTTTTAAAGTTAATAAGCTTACTTTTTAGATATTGAAATGGTTTTATACATCGCACAGATAAAAGCATAACTATGATTATCGACAACACGTTAATCGTAGCCTTGTACTTTGTTTTTGTAAATGTAGGGGGAACCTTTGTCGTAGAAGCTTTATCAAATAAATCAGCTGTTCATTTGATTTAGCTAGATTTTGGCAAGTACAACAAAATGAGTGTCTCTTATGCTTCGCGCTGAGACTGTATTTTTGTGCTCACACCAAGGATCCGAAAATTGCTCATACAGCCCCCGCGAAATACATGGGAAAATTTCGGCAATTTATAGGTGAACCGCTAGTTTGCAGTACATAATGTCGATGACTTTTCATATCATGGGTCCTCTGGCAAAATGAGAAAGTGATTTTCACTTTGTTTTCGAAAAATTGTATCTTAACTCTCCGTAAAGGTGCCGAGATTTTACGCAAAAAAGGTGTCAAAATATCGTACGATACTATTCGTGTGCATTTGCAGGCTAACGAGGTGCAAAAAACTTTGTCGAGTGAAAAATACGTCGCGAAACATCTCGCGTGGACACAAGAGAACTCGGACCGTGACTGGGGCAACATAATCTTCTCCGACAAAGCATTCCTGGACAATATCGAGAGGCAGATTGCTCCAACGAAGTCTGTCTCACAAAAGGAGTTCGGTACTTTACACCTATCCATTGACAACTTGAACGTTGAAAAAATTAATCAAATTTACTGGAAAGCTTTATTATCGACTTCAAAACGCTGATTTGGAAAAGGGACGAGGATTGGAGTCTTCACGAAGACAACAACCCAAAACATCGGAGTAAAGCGTGTAGCTCGCGGAAGGAGCGAAATTCCATTGAGAATGTTTGGGCTTATTAAGATAAAACTACACAGAATCGGACCCTATAATTTGGATCAGCCTATCGCAACAAATTCGAAAAATTTGAGGTCTCTTCCGGTCGAATACGCCGAAAATCTTGTGGGAAGCTTCGGAGAAGCAAGGCAATCATTGATGTTGGTGGAGACTGGATGCGCTAGTGATTAATTTGCATGGAGGGCAAGGTGAAATTTATACAGTGATTTTTTAAATAAAGATTGTGGTTTTCTCAAAACAGTCGCCAAGCTTTTATTTGAGAGACTGTATATTAATTTCATTTAATTAAATGTTTCGTTAACTTTATTCGTTACCGAAAAAAATTGAAATTAAATATTTTTACTCTATTATCGAAAACACCACTTTCAAGCAAATGGACCGACAAGAAAAATACACATAAAAACGCAATCTCAATTCGAGAAATTCAAAGAAGGTGAGACCGATCTCGGAATTCAGCCACATTCCGGTCAATCTACAACGATAAATTCGGAACCAATACATGTAGCCGTCGAAGCACTCGTAGATTTTCCACCAAAGTGAGCATATCCAGAACATTAGTAATATAACAAGTGCCTCATGATTTAGAGAATTTTAATCTTAACGTATGGACATGTGCCGAAAACTATTCTAAAATTCGCGCTGTGGTCGTTCACTAAGCGAATAATGATTTGCAAAATATGAAAAATGGATCTACCCTGAACAATCCAGACGAGCAACACCAATGATTGGACCCTGGTCAAGTAACTTAATCCATGGCCAAACGAGAATTGTTCTTCAGGAGGGCATTATTATGCTTTTGCAAAATTTTGAGGGCGTCGTACACTTTAAGTTAGTTCCAAATAATCGCGCCATTAACGCCGATCTCTATTGCGATAATCTCGACTGAATACCGAAAACCGAAAACGAGTACTCCTCCAGCAGATGAGACAAAACCACACACCTCGTAACATACCGCGGACCTGATGTAATGGAACTTCTACCACATCCAAACTATCATCCTTTTTGCTCAACAACAACTGTCTATACGTTGCTTCGATAATTTGAACGAAGTTTAAATGGAATTTCGCGAGTTTTTAGATCCAAGGACACGGAATAGTAGTGACGCTGGATCAAACAATTTGACGATATTATCGTTACATTTGGGTTTAAAGTTTTATTTAAAAAATCCCGAACTTTTGAGACCCCCCCCTCCCTTTATTAGAGTCGCTCTCAAATCTGCACATCTTTGTCTAGCCACCAGCGACTTTTTGTGGGCACAAATTATTCAACTACGAAAACAATCCTCAAGTTAATCTAATCGATCGCTTCCAGCAATACGTTTACAATTAACGAGGTCGCCGGCATATGATTCCGTCTTCATGTTTCTGATCATCAGTTCTGAACAGGTCACTCACGAAAATGTTGTAAAAGGCTAGAGAATTCCCGTTACCCTGATCTATCTTTGTTGACAAAAAATTCATTTAGATAAGAAAAGATGCTGGCCTGCAACTTTATATTAGAGTTCTCAGTAATGATTTCCAATACTCACAAAATCTGCTTCTTATCTGAAATAACTGGTCTTGAATATCTTCTAAAGCCTTCTAAGCACAATACATTCGACGATTTTTTCCATTAGTAGCAAAAGACTGTTGGATTGACAGTTCCACAGGATTAATTTGGTTTAAGTAGCTGAACAAAGTCGTCACATGGGTATAGCAAAGCAGTGCAAGCATTTTATGCAACTCTAAACATGAGAATTCCTATACAGCTAAATGAACTATGACTAATCAAAAGAAATAACCGCGTCTATTGCGTAAATGCGAAACTTTAAAAGAAAGTTAATGAAAATGCCATAAATTATAGTGATAAGGTGACTAATATTGCTACTACGCTCTAATAATGATGCCACTTCATCGCTCCATCGCTTTTAATAGAAAACCATTGTTATTAGTTAAACATTATCAAGGAAGACTAAGATTAATCAGACAGATGCGAGTGTGCGAGTTGTAAAGCCCTCTCTAATTTGGAAAAAATTTTACCGTCGTTAAATGGCAAAAGCATTATATGATTTAAATACGTAAAAATCTTCAAATAGCGGAGGTAAGTACTGGTGTCTTTTAATGAGATTTAGTTAAAAAAGATTTTAAATCATCATTAGTTTCCATGTGCATGTTATGGAAGTTTCCATTACTTACTCCATCATCTATTTTAGTAATAAGTTTGCCATCAATCTTGTTCGCGTTAAAAATACAGATATCTTCTGCCTTTGGAGTTCAAAAGAGGAAAATCTAAGTAAAGCTCAAATTATAATGATTCTGCGGTGTACAAGAGTTCAAACGGCTGTATGCTAATGTCACGATCACCGCCTGAAGAATCTCGGAAAAAAACTGTTAACCCTCGTTGCAGTTGTCATTTCCATCTGGAGAATAGCCAAGATTTTGACAAACAGCTTCTTCCCAGTCCGACATATTTGCAGAGAGAATGACATCATTTATACTAGCACAGGCAAACCATTGGGGCAGTGCCAGCGCTACTGTCTAGGCAATTAACTCATGGCGCAATAGTTTGGACGTCGTTAATACAAAATTAGCGAAAGTGATAGACAAAACCAGTGTTTACCTAACTAGAACTAAGTGCAGAATATGGCATTAGCCCGAAGGATAGACCAGATATACTGAATAATGACAATTAGCAACAGAATGGCCATTAAGTAATAACGCGATTTTATGCATTATATTATAGTCACGAAATTCACCAACGCACGCGGTGGTTCTAGGATTGCATGTGTAAAATAAATTATTAATGGTAAAGCGCCAGAAAATCGTTATAGAACATACTTTAATATATTAGAGATAAATTAAAAAGCCTAAATGAAGTTTATCAAAATACAATAAAATAAAAAATCTTTATGGCGATTTTCACAATAAGTTAGAGAAGTGATAATAATTTTATTTATGCAAAAAGTAATCTTATTTTGTTTTATGTAGCTTATAATACAAAAGCAACATAGCAAAATGACTAAATATGCGAATAAAATATTTTTTAATAATTAAGAGGTTATATACAAAATACTTTTAGTACATATATTATATACAATTACAACTTAAAAACCAATAAAAATATAACATACTAACAATATGTATATTTGAATATTTAATACAAAATATATACATTGTTAAACGTTTGACAATTGTAGCGTTAAGGTTGCTCTATGGCTTTCTTGCAAATCAATTTAAATTCAAAATCAAATAAATTAATATTTCTGTTAGAATCTTGCTATTGTATGAGCTGCAAAACGACAAATGTGTTCCCATTGTCACATTTTCATGCAGAGCATTCACAACAAAAAGTCACGGCACGTTCCTCCCAAACCCATAGTTCTCTGTAATCGACTGGCAAACCTTCCAAACCCATGCTAGTGCCCGTCCTGGTTATCACGCAGCGGTCTCTTTTGCGGCGAAGAAGCTTTACGGTAAAAGCTCTCGCTTTGCACCTGTAAACCCCGTACCAGCAGCTTTTCGATTCGCACTCCGCAGTCCTCAGGTACTGTGGGAAGTAGTCCGGGCCCAGATCCAGCCACCGCAACGTAGTTGTGCACCTCCACTGGCGCTCGCCGTCCGGGCTCCTCTTGGTTCGCCCACGTCGCAGTCGCTGCCCGTCTTGCAGCCACGCAGGAAACCTTCCGATCCTCCTGGCGAAGTTGTCATCCACGTAGAAGGAAGGAATTCCGTTCGAGTTTCGTTTGTCTTTGCCTTCGTCGGGGTTGGGGTCGTTCGGCGGCGCCACGCTCATGTAGCGCGAGTTGAAAGCCGAGCCCAGCACTTCCGACAGGACCACTTTTGCAATTTCACCACATTTGATATCAGTTTTCTTGTCAATTATCTGGATCGCACCACCCGCAAGAAAGAGGGAAAAGAGAGCCGAGCACCCAAAGGCAAATGTGCGGAATCCCGCGGCAGTTGAATATATCATTGCAGCGAAGCCTGCAAACCTCTACGTTTAGGTGCGCCGAGTCCACGAGGAATTTATTTTTACGTTAACATGTGCTTAGCACGACCGATAATGGGCGGTATGAAATTAGAAAGTTATTATCGGTCGAAAGTGCACAATTATTTAAATTTTGCATGTTTGGAAATGCTCCTTTAAAGTATTATACAAGGGTATGTTATAAATTCCTAAATATATATTAATTTTTAAGAGAAAAACATACGAAAGAAAAGTTCCAGATCAGCTTAGTCAATAGACATGTTATTAATATAGTACTCTACTATATTAAATAAATGTTTTTTTTCATTTAAATGTAAAATGTGTTATCTTATTACTTTCTTGTTTATAAACAAGCGTTACCATGTCACTATTTTTTATATTTAAATCCTACCTTACTTACCAATCGATAGTTTTAAGTCAGATTCAACAATAAACTATCAGAGACATATCCAGTCGTTTGTGTGATTAGAATCTCAAACTCTATTCGTTTTAGAATTTCTATTAAAACATAGGAAAATTTACTTTTGAGATAACTCTCGTACAATTTTATGCCAAGATTAGAAAAGGTCTTTGTGGCAAAGCTCCCTAAAGGTAGGTATAGTTCGTAATATGGCGATTTGGAGAATCGGAATTTAGTGCGACACGCAAAAAAATCAAAAATGTTTATGATATCTCCCCACTCCCTTATCCAAACCCTCCAATTTTTGGACTATATCTACACTTGAGAACAAAACAATCGACTTACTAGCTGCACGCGCATTTTGGTCTCCCTTTTCAGTCTAAAGAAAATGAATATAAAAATATTAGCGTGTAAGGGGTACCTTTATTATTGAGCTTTCAAAAACTCTTGCTGTTGCATTAATCGGATGACGCATTAAAAAAATATGCATCGCGAACGGAGTTTCACGAATCTTACTAATTGGAATGCACGTACGCGACGACTGTGATTGGCCTACAGTACGCTTGCAATCCGATAATTCATCTCAGTCACTTATCTGAAGTTATAAGGGAGTTACGTAAGTGCTCGAGTGATTCGCAAGAAAATGCCCAGGCAGTTGCATTGTTGAGAGAGGGCCTCAGTCAGAGGGCCGTGACAAATAAACTAAATCAGAGTCAGTCAGCTGTGTCGAGTGTGTGGCGTCGGTACCGGGAAACCGGTGGCTACGTCCGTCAGCAAGGAGGCGACCCTAGGCGCGCGACAACGGAGAGGGACGATCAGTTGCTCGTCTCAATATCTCTCAGAAATTGACATATGACTGACGTTGACCTCAAGCAAGAGTTGAGTGCGGTCAGAGATTTGGTCGCCAGCGTTTGGACAGTGAGTAGAAGACTGAAGATAACCAACCTGATCCCAAAAAGACAACTGCGGGTCCCATGCTGACTGCAGTCTAAAACGAAAACCGACTAGAATTTGCTCGCAAACATCTCGATTGGGATTTCGGTCATTGGAGTCAAATATTCACCAATGAGTCCAGGGTGTGCCTACATGGCAACGACAGTAAACGTCGGGCCTATAGAAGGCCAGGGGAGTGATTTTCTCATTGCTGTATTCAAGAAACTGTCGCATATGCAGGTGGCCCTTGCATGTTCTGCACGGGCATTTCCATGCACGGAAAAACTGAGTTGGAGGAGATGGAGGACGCGGAGGAGGTTTAACAAAGAACCGCTATATCAGGGACATTCTGGAGGAACATGTTGCTCCGTTTGCGGGATTTGTTGATGACGAATTCATCACACCGTGCGAGTGACCACTACCTATTTGGCTGAAAATGAACTGGCCTTCATGTAACCCAGACTTCAATCTCTCTGAGCATGCCTGAGATGAGCTTAAGCGAGGAGCCCTGTCCAGAAACTGAGAACCGTGTTGATTGAAGAATGGGAAGCAATCCCTCAAGGCACCATAGAAAAGTCATCCGTCATGCTTAATCGCTTGGAAAGTGTAATTAGGACTAGAGGTGACAACACTATGTATTTAAAAAATCATAAAATTAAATTTCAGCTGGTAATTTCATTTTTTCCCTTCATAATCACCTTTTTCCTTTAACTCTGTTATGTTACACATATTCTTAGGTCCATAACTTTGTCCGAACAGATCCGATTCCACTCAAAGTGGTATCATTTGAAACGGCAGTTTTTAAGCTTTCAAAGAATACAGTGAACTTTACTTGGAATGCTATCGGAGTGGATACACATTCTTTCAAAACTTGATTGTGTTGCCGAATCGATTGTTTTGCTCTCAAGTGTAAATATATATGTAAAGAATACATCTGAAAACAATTTGGCGAAAACTGTAGAAGTTATAAAAATAAAATCATTTTAAGGCCATTCGTCAAGCTTTGAGCATTTAAATCTTTTGAAAATCGTAACATGAGGGCGTTTGCAGTATGAAACATCTCTTTAAAATCCATTTAGCACTGTTAGGCGATAAAAAACTCCGCACACAACATAGCGTTTATCGTAAATAAATAGCAAAAATTACCTTTTAAAAGCGCATTTTCACAAAAAGTTGAAATCCGCCTGCATTCGCGTACACGATAAAGCGTTTCTGCAAGCCACCTGTACCAGTTTACCGCATCAAGCTGGTGCTGTCTGCAAACCACCTGAACGTTGCATCAATTTCCACCTATCACGTTGGTCCTGCGTTAGTCGGCTGATACGCGAGCCGTATGCAGTTCGGCTTAGGCAGTTACTTTCTGCAGAATTTTAGCATTGGAAGCATTTTTTGCAGTTTTAGTATTCGTTTACGGTTAGCCGCGCTCGCGCCAAGTGTGCTGTAATTTCATACGCCGTGGCCTAATGCGCGGGCACAATTTTAAACAATTTGTGCAAAGACATTACGTGCCAACCGGGAGGAGGAAATAGAAGGGAAATTCTGCAAACGGTAAGCTACGCATGGTTTTAAATTTAAGATTCTAATGCATGTGTGAAGGTTTTGTAAAAAAACGTACAGATGAAGTATCTTGATATTTCATGTTTCAAATTAAACCATTATACGAGGTTTAGTCAAATAAGATCCTAAACCTTTAAGAACTATTTTTTTCTTAATTATTAATTAGAACTATTGCATTTAAAATGTTATATCTAATTTGTGTGCATACTGCTACGAGTTTTCTATTTCTGTCAAACACGTTTTCGGCGTGAAGAACAATTCTGATAAGAACCATATCTCTATAAAATCGAATTATAATGTCGTTCTTAAAAATTATATGTATACAATTTATTGATAAAAAATCTATTAGTACTAATCACGTGAATAAAGAGGCTCTTTTATATTTTCGTGGTGGCTTAACGGATCTTAGAATAATCGTCCACGCATTGAGCTTTTTTCTGATAGCTTCAAAAATTTATCATATTTATTTCTTACAACAATTAACAAAAAAAAAATAAAATTGTCAAAATACATTAGTAAAAGCTTTTGTTAATATTTTGAAAGTGAGAACAATACAATAATTTTTAATTTTGAGGGCTTCTCGTATACCTCCGTGCTGTTTGTACAATCTTTTACTACGCTGTTTAGCTGGCTGGATTATATTTAAAATATATTAATTCTAATTCTCATAGAGTTTTAACACTCTTTTTATTATGCTTTGACTAGTGGGATATATTTTACATGAATAATCGCATATGAAAAAAGGCTTTGGCCAAGTTTACAGGAAAAAAATTATTCTAAAGACAATTTCCATACAATGCCTAAAGCGTTTTCAAGAAAGTAAAATTTTATTCATCGATTTATTAAAAAAGCAGAGCAGCGGCTCTAGCTGGGCGCCAGCGAGCGCTCAAATTTATACTTTTGACTTGTGAAAACTGAAGCATCAATTATAGAAATGTGATTTTATTAATTGAATTATTTTAGATGCAAACAATTTTTTTTATCACTGTCGGTTACAGAAATGTAATTTTTCGCCCACCCTGTATAATACGCACGAAAATTTTTCTTATCAAAAATTCCTTCTATTAGGTACTATAACTTTTTTTTTATTTATTAACGTAAGAACTTTACAATCTGCAATTTGCTGGCATTAAGTAAACATTACAATTATGTATGTTACATACATAATATAATAGAAAAGGTTCAACAACAAATTCCTTAGGTGTAACAAATTGGTTTGGTCTGGAGCTAACTTCACTTGAACCTACTTAACACTAACACGCACGTACACAATCACATAAAACGGTTTAGTATATCTAAAGGCTTTTAAGTCTGGACTCATCTTCGTCTTTTTCTAGTAGGCACTCGATAAGAGCATTAGTATGGGCAGTAAGCCGATCGTGGTAGCGCACGCTGTATTTTTGAATCTCATTAATTGTAGGAATATTATTCATTCGATACAAACCATGAAGCATTTACTATCGACCTCAAAGTCTTAGCTTAGCCTTAGGATGTAAAAGTTTGAATCGCTGGTTGTTCCGCACAGTTGTATTCCATAGGTCCAGACTGGCTTGATTATAGCTTTATATAGCAATAACTTATTCTCGAGAGATAGCTGAAATTTATACCCTAGCAGTCAGTACATTCTACGGTACCTTTCTCCTAGTTGTTTTCGTTTGGACCAATTGTGCTTGTTCCAAGTTAAGACATCTGACACTTTGTTCTTGTGGGATTTGCTGGTTATTCATTATGACAGGGGAACAAGTACCTTTACGAGTTGTAAAAGTTATATGAACTGATTTAGAACCATTAACTTTAATTCCCCACTTTTTGAACTATATTTGCGGACTATTCAAGGTACATTGAAGATTTTGCAATGTTGCTTGCGAATCAGCTAAAACGGCTGCGTCGTTGGCAAATGTTGTGGTCATTATGGTTTCGACAGTAGGTAGATCTACAGTAAATATGATATACAGAACCGCCTTGGGGAACGTCGGAACTGATGGAAAATAGAGTAGTTTGATATTCTCCAAATTTTATAGGTAGAAAGCAGACAGGGGCAATTTTGTTTTTAATTTTATAAAGCTAATCTTGTTGCTAGACTTTGTCAAAGGTTTGCGTTGCATCTAAAAATACAGCTGAGCAGTATCTCTTTGTTTCAAAAGCTTTGACAATCTTGTCGACGATTCTATGGATTTGTTTGATGGTAGCACGTTGCTTGCGAAACCAAAACTGATGATTAGGAATTAAATTTTTCTCCACAAGTATTCGTGTAATTCTACTAAGCAACAGTTTTGCAAATACCTTGAATATTAGAGGAAGCAAGCTGATCGATTTGTAGCAGCGGTTTCTAAACTTATTGTGCCCATGGATCTCTTATTATAACAAAAACCTGACCATGAACCCCAAAGTGAAATAATTCTACATAACTGCATAATAGAAAAATTATAAATTTGATTTGATGCCTTTAACGGTAAATGTTGACGTAAAAATAAAATATAAATAAAACATATTGATATTTAAAGTATTTATTGAAATTATAATTTGCTTTAAAATACAGAAACACATTTTTTTCAATAAGATGAGTTAACTGATCGGAGTTTGTGAGTAACATTCGTAAGTCTCCATGAGCACTAATTTCCAGTCAGTTTCTTTTATTCTTAATGAAGCTTATAACCGCACTCAATCAACGTTCTACTAAATAGGGAGACGGGAAAGCAATCAACAGCTTCTGTGCAGTGGCGCATATTGCAAGATGTAAAACTGCTATCTTTTTGTAACCAGATTTTGTGGTACTTGTTCAAATATTGCTTTCAGCTCCTTATTTGTAGATAATTCAATAAGTTGCTCCTTTATTGCTATCGATTCATTTGAGTTTATGGGTCTGCTTGCAAAAGGATCCAGCACCCAATCGGGAATAACCAAATGAAGAATGTCTTCAAATCTTTGGCTAAGGTCAAAATGAAGAGCCGTTAAGTGTTGACAATAAGTAAGCAAATCTTTATTTTGCTTTGCAATTTTGAAATATTTGGAAACAGAACATTCTCCTCTCGCCAGGTTTTGTTTGTATAGAAAAAATTGTATATAAAATAATTTTTTGAATTAATTAAGTTGAGCCACAAATTATTGTCTTTACTTCCCAGGAATTCCAACTCTGAATCAAAGATGCACTTTTAGATAACCAACGAACTTCCGTATTAAGTAGTAAACGATTATAATCTTTATAATTTGCTAAAGAAAGTTGAGCAAATAATCTTTCATTGAAAGGCATTACTTTTGATTTTATTAACTACTCTGATGACGTAATCTATTGAGCCATGCAAGCGTTTACTAAGATTTTTGGCGATGAATGACAATGTACAGATAATACATTCGGTATAGCTTGTTTTAAGTGGAGCAGAAAGCCTTGGTGTTGTCCTACCATTGCTAGAGCACCATCAATAGCAACGAAGAGAGTATTACACATAGGTAAGCTTTTACATCAAAAATTTTTTTTAATTTATTAAATATTGTTTCACCTTTCGTGTTAGTTCTCAAACATTTGGCAAATAACAATTCTTGGAAAACTTTATCTTCTGTTACAAATCTCACATACGTTAACAGCAAAGCTTAGTTTCCTGGCAAAGTTGACTCGTCAAACTTTATAGAATATTCAGATTTAGACAAGTTATTGTATGTAGCGGCGACATTCTGTTTTAAACCTGCATAATTATATAGATAGACGGCCGTGGTCGACCCGACTCCCACTGTACAATGCTTGTCATTACTTGTATTTGATGTACTTATCAATAATTATATTTTACTCAGGACGCAAAAATGGGTAACAATTTATTTATTGCTATTCACTTTAACTTTCGTAGTAATGAAAATGGGTCGCAATTATTTTACTTTAAATTAAACTTTTGCAGGCCTCCAAAATTAATTTTAATTTGCCGGAGACCTCCCCAGCGGTCACAAGGTCTCTTAGTGGAGCGCTTTGGAAACCACTGGTTTAGACATACACATTTCCATGGTTCCATGGCTGTTGAGGACATTTATTTAGGGATGTGTTTTGCCCACTGGAAAATTTCCGGTGCAACAGCGGCTTGATTGGAAAAAGAGCGACCACGGAGAGTGTTCTTCATGGTTGTAAATTCATGGCGGCATCGCGTGTCAACATTGACAGCCGCACAGCCTTGTGTTCGTCAGTCAGCATTAGTGGGATCCACATGGAGAAACTTTCCTTTCATCATACAAAATGGACTATACCGATTCTACGGAAATGTCAGAGGCGATATCACGCACACCTCATCGACGGTCTTCCATAACAACTAAGCTCTACTCGCGGCTGGTTCGTGGTCGGACTACTTTAGTTCATTGAACGTCGCCATTTGGAGTATACAAAACAACACTCACTGCAATGACTGTAATGCGACCTGTGGACATTGTATGGTGCTGCCATCTATATTATAAAATTCAGAAATATTTTCCGCGTCTTAAAATTAACCGCGTCTTTCTACTTACTCTCATTGCTGAGAAAAAAATTGGAGACATTAGAACTTCGCACTTCGAATTAAGTTGCATAACATACTGGTTTAAAAAAAATTAAAAATTAGAGAATTATAATCCATTATTATTAATAACATCTGTGTATTTTTGGAACAATAGCAGAATTTGATGCCGATGTCTCTTTAATGCAAAGAATTATCTACATGCATTTTCTATTTTCTTAAAATTGTTGAACTGACGGCCTCGTAATAAATATGCCGTTCAATCGAATAAGTGATAATTAAATTGAACATTATGCTGTGAGTAGCAAAACTTCATCTTCTTGCATGTTCTCAATTTTTTCTATGATATGGCATTATTTCATTGCATTAATATTCGATTTCTGTTACTTAGGACAGGATAAAGAGTACGCAGTATTAAATAAATGCTTTAATAAAAGTTGCTCAGAATAAAATCTGCATCTGCTGTTCGCTCTAGAGGAACCGAGCCAACTGTGTCATCAGACACAGCATTATCTTATGCCTAAATCTTTCTTGAGAATCTAGTGGGGAGTCTTTTCTTTTTGTAGGACTCGCAGTTTTCGTTTGTCTGGATAATAAAGAATATATACTTTTAATTACTACATAAAATTTCCTTGAAGTGATCACCTTTAGGATATTCATTTTTTCAAAACCCCGATCCTTCTTTGAACTTGTCTCAGTTAAATCATGGGGATCCCGTTAAGGCAGTTTATGAACCAAACTAATTTTCCTCAAGTGCCAACTAATTGTGAGTTTTGAAGGACCCATTCTTGTTTATCATAAAAATAAGACAAGAAGATTAGAAAAACACTACCAGTTTTCCTGCATATGAAGTAATAAGACTACTGTGAGATAGTTAAAAAGATAAATAATCTAAAAATTTGTATCGATCCCAGCATTAATATCTTTTAATGTTAACGTGGTGAATTAAATTGTTTTAAGCAACAACAATGGCACCGATAACGCCGGTATAAGCGGTCTCCCTCAGCAGCCAACGGTCTGACAAGAGCGGATGAGTAACTGAGGTCAGGGCACTCTCTTGTCCCAGGGGAGAGAAATCGCCCCTAAAGGCAGAAGAACCAAATAGGTCAATGGCAGGGGAATGCAGAAGGCAAGGGGAAACCACTGCATTAAAGATCCACAAGGATTTCCCTAGTACAATCATCATGGCAAAGTTCAAATCGAAATTTTCCGGAGTTAATAGTCTCCCAATCGGATCTCCGGGGGAGACAGTTTTGAATGAAGCTAACAAGTTAAACAACATAAACAAGAGAAGAAAAAAGAACATCCTTAAAATCGGAACGTGGAATGTAACCAGTATGTACGAACCAGGTAAAGCCCACAATGTAGCGCAAGAGATGAACAGAATGGATATAGATGTTCTGGGCATCAGTGAAACAAGATGGACAAAGGAAGGAAGATGTCAAATTGGTAGCCAACATATAATTTACTACTCAGGTAGTAAGGACAATCAGCACAGACACGGAGTGGCAATCATGCTAAGGAAACACTTGTCCAACTCAGTCATAAACTTTATTCCGTTCTCTGAACGTGTGATGCTATTACAGATAAAATTAGAACACAGGAAACTAAATTTAATACAGGTTTATGCACCCACGGCGGACAAAGAGGACGAACAAATAGAAATATTCTATGAAGAAATCGACGATGCCATTAAGCAGACAAAAAGTAGAGATATTACAGTTCTATTAGGCGACTTTAACGCCAAGGTTGGGACAGGCAGGGTGCAAAACGTTGTTGGAGATTATGCCTTAGGGGAACGAAATGAAAGAGGCCACCGACTTATTCAGTTCTGTCAAGAGCATGAAATGGTGATTACCAATACTTTATACAAATTACCGCCAAGAAGATTGTATACTTGGGTATCACCTCAAGACAATAAGGAAAAATTGTCCGTAACCAGATAGATTATCTACTAATTGACAACAGATACAAAAATAGTATAAAATCAATAAAGGCATACCCAGGCGCAGACGTGAACTCAAATCATAATCCTATAATTGCAAAATGGAAGTTCGGCTTAAAAATTGCCAGCAACATCAGTTCATACTCGTATTGACTATAAGTGCCTAGAAAATGAGGCGTACAAGGAAAAAGTGAAAAGGATATCGATAGGAATTTGAAAAGCAGAAGAACTTCTCCAGATGATATCAACCTAAATTGGCTGTCATTCAAATCTTCTTTAGTAACACCAACAGAAAAACATTTACAGAAAAGAAAAGAAATAAAAATAAGGGATGGATGACAGAAGAAATCTTGGCACTTATGGACAAACGAAGACATAACAAAAACAATAAGAACGAATACAAAAAGAAATTCGCTATAAAATTCGACAGGCCAAGGAAGCTTGGTTTACAAAAAATGCGAAGAGATCGAAAAACTAGAAAAGATCACGACGCACATAATCTTCATAAAAGATAAGGGAAGCAACAAGACTTACAAGAAAACAGGAAACCATGTATTTATTAGACGAAAATGGGAAAATAATAGCAGATGTTGAGAGAAAATAAAATTGTGGAAGGAGTATATAGAAAAACTATTTCAAGACAATCGGGTGAAAGACGAAGGAAGATAGAAGAAAGTGGCCCTGATATAACTGTAGAAGAAATAAAATATGCCATAAAAATACGAAAACCGGAAAAGCACCTGGACCAGACAATCTCCCAAGTGAAATTCTTAAGCTGCTAGAAGAAGAACATATTAATACGCTACAAGAATTATTTAACAGTATATACACAACTGGCATTATTCCGGAAGAATGGTTGATCTCCACATTTGTAGCCATTCCAAAAAAGAATAACGCCCGACACTGCAACGAGTATAGGACAATTAGCCTTATGTGTCACACACTAAAAGTATTTCTTAAAATTATCCACCATAGATTATATAGAAAACTAGAGGAGCACATAGGGAACACACAATTCGAGAGAAGCACTTATGGCATATAATATATTAATCCAGCGGTGTCTTGACATGAACCAAGACGTCTTTGTCTGCTTTATAGATTACAATAAAGCATTTGACAAAGTAAAACATGACATCCTAATGAAATTGCTGAAAAATAAGAATATAGATACAAGAGACCTCAGAATTATTGCCAATCTTTACTACAATCAAAAAGCGACAATACGTATAGAAAACCGAACATCAGAAGAAATCGAGATCAAACGAGGAGTCAGACAAGGGTGCGTCCTATCACCAGTTCTGTTTAACTTCTATTCAGAACATGTAATAAACGAAGTATTAGAAAATGAAACGGCGGGCGTGGGAGTTAATGGAATTGCAATCAATAACATCAGATATGCGGATGATACCATCATAATCACAGAATCCCTCGAAGACCTGGAAAGAGTAATGAGAAGAATCGCGGTGGTTAGTGACGAAATGGGACTAAGCCTAAACACAAAGAAAACAAAATTCATGATTATATCTAAAAGAAACTACTATAACGTTAACTTAAATATTCAAGGAGAGCAGATTGAAAGGGTAAAGAAATACAGATATTTAGGCACTATAGTCAACGATAAAAATGATAATACCAGCGAAATAACCTCTAGGATAGAACAAGCAAGAAATGTATTCTTAAATATGAGAAATGTCCTATGCAGCAAAGACCTCTCCCTAACACTTAAATTGCGAATAGTAAAATGTTATGTTCACTCCACACTTTTATATGCAATGGAAGCATGGACATTGAACAAACATCTTATGAAAAAATTAGAAGCATTAGAGATGTGGACATATAGGAGAATTCTGAGAATCTCATGGGTCGAAAAAATAAGGAATACGGATGTCTTAAATAGAGTGAATAAACAGGAAACGGAAATATTGGATGAAATTAAACGGCGCAAATATTTGGGACACGTGATGCGGGGGGAACATTATTGTCTGTTGCAACTTATCATGCAGGGAAAAATCAAGGGCAAACGTAGTGTGGGAAGAAGAAGGATGTCGTGGCTGCGCAATCTTAGAGAATGGTATAACTGTAGCTCCAATCAACTCTGTAGAGCAGCAGTTTCAAAAGTGCAAATTGCTAGGATGATTTCCAAACTCCGTAGCGGAGATGGAACATAAAGAAGAAGAAGCAAAGATAACGATTCTAAAATAATTTACGACAGGCCTATGATTGAATGTTAAAAATTTGGTGCAACACAATGTGGATTTGGCTATAGTTCTAAATAAAATATGTACTGTCATCTATTGATGTATTATCATTAACACAATTATTGATTTGCCTAATGAAATTATGCGTCTCTTTCATTAGAAATAAAAATACATATTTATTATTAGTAGCAAGTTCACTTTCATATATAATTTGAATTTACGCTTAAGATCCTATCAAAACTAATAAACCATACACTGACTTATTTTCGAAAATCGATTTTCTTATATCCCTTCAGAAAATACACCAATCCCATTCTTAATTTTATTTAATTTATTATCTAAATTTATATTTGAGATACGCTTATAAAGGTATCCAATTAGCGAGGTACTTCAAGCCTACACATATTTTATAAATTTCAAACAAATAGGTCATTAAGTCTCCGGCTACGTTTAGATCAGTTTCTAGACTTGAAATGCTAAGAATTCCAGAAGATTAAGATACTAACCATACCCAGGATCCCATAATTCACGACAATAACAATTAAAAGGGCCAAAAATGGTCCTCGTGGTAAGAAATGAAATGAAAAATCAAACCAAAATTCAATATACATATTTATAAACTCCCTCTCCCCTCATCCGATTCTCCCCAATTTTTGAGTATACCTAACAAATAAATATGTGCTAAAGTCTAAATCTGGCAAAATCATTTTTGGCCCACTTTGCCGATTAGCCAAGATATTTGGCCAACAAGTGTGTGCAAACTTTTTCTTTACAATATGATTATTATTACGGCAGTTATGTGGTTGATAAGATTCTGTTCATAAGATTTTGTTTTAAGTTTTGAACAGCAGTATTTTTAATGCCCGGGAAGCATAAAACAAGTCCTAACGCGAAGGTTTCTGCAATATTTTTATGAAATCTACCTAAAAACTAAATAACATAATATGTGAAGCTTTTTACAATAAATAAGCAGGAAAATCGAAGGAAAACTGCACAATACTGCAGTAAAGACAAAAAAAGAAACATTACTTTTGTGAGCTCTTGCAACCTGATAAATTAAAAAAACTGAAATTTAAAAAAGAAACCACAAATTTAAAAGATTTACTTATAAAGAAAAGTAAAAAAAGCTTAAGGAGAGGAATATAAAAGTGACATACATAACCGTCATCAAATAAAGAAAAACGTCATCTATAAAGATATTAGACAAAACGTAAAATAAGGCAAATAAGTTTTCGGACAAAGCTAAAAGATACTCGAAATTCATATTACAAAACAAAACAAGTATCACCTACAGGACCTCAAAAATATAATAAGTTTAGCTAGCGACTTTAAAGGAAAGGTGAAGTGCTACTACAAAGAGTACGTGATCCATAGGTTGCTCCCTACCCCGTCCTATCCTAAGCCGAAAGTTCTCTCTTTGCCTTGCAATGGGCGGCAATTTTGCAAAACTTCTTCGCCATCAACTGTCTTGCTCGGGAAAACTGGATCTTATATAGAAACATATACAGTTTCTCGTGAAATATTCTCTGGAGAGTCAATTTCGATATCCTGGTGACAGTGTCTGCACGTCTCAGTGATGCGGGGCTCTACTGGTGGCAGTCGCCGACCTCTCCTTGATTTGCTGTCATTGAAGATACTTTTAGTTCTTTTAAATTTCTCAAGAAATCTATTCAATATCAATTAAAAATAATTTTTCAGAAAATATGGTTTGATGAAAGTTGCCCTCACCTCTTAATCGTCGAATGCGGTCTGAATCTGCCCGAAGTCTTTTCTTTGCGCTGACGATCCAGAATCCATTCGTTTAATAGGTCTTTATTATAGCGATTCGATCTTTAGTGCTGTAAGTGGCTTTGGCGGTGGCCATTGTTTTCGATGATAATTATCACAAAAAATTATCAACTCTTGCACTCTTCTAAAACATAAGCAAAAGAAACCTTGAGGTGACGCCAAAAAAGCTTCATATATACTTTTGGGACAGTCTGTACATTTGTATCATTGAAGAAATTTTTAAAGTCTAATAGTTTAGATTTTGATATTAAAAGCTTTAATTCATTCACATTGAGCCATTGTTCATATTTTTGCTTACTGAATTTCTTCAATCTCATCGACAAACGGGTCTAAATGCCAGTCAAGATAAATACTCGTATCATAACGTTGACATTGCTTATGTTAGAGATCTTCTAATTAGTAATAAAATGTTGTGTGACATCAACGAATCAATAAATTGTGAAAAAGATCGTAACTCACATTTAAATATTATAAAAATCAGCATTATCATCATTTACCCAAACATCGGACTTGGTATTTTACTTATTTTTTTTCATCCAGACTTTTTTTGAAGGAACTAAAACAGCTCCACCTTGCGGCAGAATTATTTTGTAATATGTATACAATCATCTATTTTCTTTGATGATGAGTCTATCTAAGACCAAAAAATAACATAAATAAAAAAAGTAAAAACAAGATTAACTGCTTTTCAGCGCCGTCACAAAGCGCTAGCTAGTCTGATCGTTATATTCGTCGATATTGTCGAACTTAGTACTTTTCAGTTATAATTTCTCCTAATTTTCACACTATTTTCCAAACCAAACAAAACAACTATTAGTCAATCTACAAAAGAACTCTCAGAACTGATTTTAGCTGTTGAAAAACAGCTAAGTTAAAGCGGAAAATATAAATTTAAAGCAAAACTGAAAATGAGTTGATACTTCTGCTTAAAACAAATATTCTGTTGAACGTTTCAAAGAGCGTAGAGAGCTTATATTGAAAGAAAACTCTAATTGAATCCTAATTGAAATCGATTGCATTTTTCATGCTCAAAATAATTGCTTTGTGAAACTTTGACATATAAGGTAAGGTTAATAAAATGGTTACTATAATTTACATGATTTTTAAATACTACATACTCTGGATCTGGGAGTACAATACGAAGCCGAGTGAGAGAATGGGCCAAGAAACCAAACAAAAAATGCTAGAAAAATGTATGGGACAAAGACATGGATAAAACTGAAGAACTGTTAGTACAGCAGAGTATTGTTTTCTCACAGAATACCTCAATAAAATAGGACTGTACAGTGGAGATCTGAGTTGCAGGCAATTCGGCAGGGTATCAGAAACAGCCATCCACACCTTGTGCAAGTATGAGGTTTTAGATTACAAGAGGCAATTTAACTATGGAAAACCAATAATAGATTCAGAAGAATATAGCAATTATCCAGTAAGGGACTTGAACAAATTGGTACAAGGAATGAGGATAGTGGAAAAAGTGCCGTAAAGAAAATGAGAGGCGGATTTCAGCAAACAAAAAAGTACTATAAAATATGCAAAAGATCTACTGAAGCGATTGCTTTTGGTAAAATGCTATCATAGATGAGAACAGAATTTAGAAATAATGCTTCAAGTGAAATTTTTATCACTCAATTTTTAATTTTATCATTTGTTAATGGAACTGATGCATATTTTGAATCATCGAATATAAACATAAACATAACGATTTAAATAATCGTTTATTTTTTAAACGTGCCATATTTGCAATTTATCTTTTACAAATATTTTGTAAACAAAATTATTTCTATAATAATCAGTTGGGCCACGTTAAATTGTTTGGTTGAATTAATACACCTTTACTTATCGAACGACCTATTATTAATTTCTTACCACGTTTTCCTGCGGTGTATTTTCGGTTTCAACTGTAGCTATCAGCGACAAGATAGCTTTACTTTTCCACGAAAATTCTCCAGGAACAAAACTTTATCGAAGGATATTTCTACATAAATTACAATAACCCAAGTTCTTCGCTAGTATCGGAGATAAATCTGCCAGTAATCCACCTTAACTGTATTTTTGTAGCCAGGAACTTAGGGATGGCGCATACTGGAAAGGGAAAAGGTGGTGGGAGATCTTTGTTGCACATTCAGCGGAGCCGCAGTCTCGCAGTGCCGTTATGAGAAGGTGCGTTGTGCGGCGCTGCTAAGTTTACGTCGTGTCCACGCCTCCCACGGAGATGCTTGTACCATCCGGCTGCAGCAATTACGAAGCCACTTAAGCGGCCCATTTCGAAAATTGAGTACTCGCCCGTGCAGTGCCCCCGAGAGATCGAAACCGCTGCCGATCGCACCACGCCGACATGGATGAAATAAACTTCGCGGCCCAGTGCCTCCTGGAGATGTCGCACAGCAAGGACCACATAAACCGCCCCCTCGACTTGTCCAGCAGACCGGTGCCTCGCGACGCGCCCCTGTTCGCACCGGGAGAGGGCCCGGGCCCGCCGTCATCGTGGAGCCCATGCCCGTGCTGCAGCAGCCGTTCGTGAAGGAGGAGCCCGTCGCCACCAACTCCAGCGAGTCCTCCTCCTATATGGTGGCCCGCATCCTCACCGATCTGACGCGCATTAAACAAGAGCCGGTGCCGGAAGTCCCCTCCGACTCGGAAGGAAACCTCACCATAGACGAGGAGCCCGACGAAGGCTACAGCAGCTACATGAACAATTCCAACGGGAAATCTCGCGCTCCCAAAGTTTGCAAAGTCGCGGGTGCCACCCCGAAAAGCCGCAAGGCCGACGCGCCTCCGCCCCGCAAGCCGGCAGTTCCCCGAGCTCAGCCCTCCAGCAGGATCTCCTCGCAGCTGCGAAAGACTCACAAGTGCTCCTACGACGGATGCCACAAAGTATACGGCAAAAGTTCCCATTTGAAGGCGCATCTTAGGACTCACACAGGTAGGTTTTCTTTTGGATTCGCCGAATTTTACCTTTGGCAAATGCGACGCCGCCACTAAGAGATTACCGGACGGTCCCCTCGCTGCCCTATTAAAGTTTCGAGTGATTATGGGGCTTTGCAGTAGACCGGTTGCGCTCAAAAGAATTCGGGGGTGTGCGAAGCCACGCCCACTCCCTTTTCAATTCCCCTTCGTACATTTTTCTCGTAATGATTTCGATCATCTTTCAGTGGTTCGGTGCCAAATGAATCCGTCTAATAGTAACGCATTCAGTTGCTGTATTGGTTAATTATCGGGGTGTACTATAAACCACTTTTGAATAAAATTAGCATTCCGACTTCGAGTACGAGGTTTGTTGAAATGAATCGAGATTCATTATTTTATTGTTTAGGAATTGTACTGGTGTTGTGCAATTTTATTTATAAATAATTAAATAGAAAACACATTTACAATGAAATGATAAAACAGATAATATTATGTGTATATGTACTTTTATTATCTGTAATGTTTGTAATAGTAAAGGTGCTTAAGCTATGGCTCATAGAAATGCTGATTATATTATTGAACGTATCTGTTGTGTAATTTAATTGGCAACAACAAAATAAATTTTTTTACTAGAAAATGTATGTTTTGAAAAGTATGTTTACATTATAGGGTGGGCAATATTTTAAATCTTTTATAGTTTTAAATTGTATTATTGTATTATAATTTATTAAATTATATTTGAGTAATGTTCACTTCTGGAAGTCGTACAGACTCGGGGGTGTAGGGATGGGGAGTGGTAGTGTTAGAGCAAATCATATCACAAAAACAGGAAATTTAACATTCTGGATACATTCTAAACGTCGTCTTTTTTGTTCTGTGACGCGTCGCACCATTTTGAAACTACTTGTTTCTGAAGATATTCATTTTGAAAGACCAAATGGTTTTGTACGATGTCGTAATAATAATACTCTCTAGGAACGGTAAGAGAATTTTGGTGCTTCATCCTCAAAATAAGTTACATTACAAAAAAAATCCCAAACTGACCCGGATATGAATATAACGGTTGTTCGTGAATGTATAAAAGTTGTTCTCCCCATATATAAGGGCATTGACATGCCCAAATGAATCAAAACGATCTTATCTTCGACAATAGTTCTGCACTAGTTCTGATGTTCTCTTAGTCTAAGTATTCAAATCATCTGAATCTTGTAGGACTTCAAGTGTTTTAATTTATGCTTCATATGATCCACATGTTTTGAAAGCGGCGCCTGATAGAGGTTCTGAGATCCCCTCGCACATTTTGTTGAACCCTTTCGATATTTCCCGATGTACGAACAATATGAGCACGACCAAACATCAGAATTTTCTTAACACACCACCAGTTTCTTCGAATTCTTTGCGAACTCGCAAACACTAGACACATTACGACCAACCTTGAACTAGATTTTCGTAAAGCAGCAAAATTGATTAACTACTTTGATAAAAAGTTTTAACAATACACACCCTTTGTTGATGATTAACTTACCACATGTTCTCTTCATAATCTCGAAATAACAACTTTCGGCAATGCCTACATTCAATATGGTGGGAAATGCAAATCGCCCACCCTGTATAACAACTATTACTACCACAAATTATAGAAACTATAGAGTAGGTGCTACCTTAAAATATTTTTGAGTAATTCTAATTATAAAGTGTTTTATAGATTGAATTTGACTTTTTAAAGTTTTTGTCGCCAATTGGTTGGCACTAAAAATCATTTTCATGATTTTTTTAATTTGTAGTATAGATTTGTAATATTTGTGTGTGTGTGTGTGTATGTGTGTATACGTCGTCGTGTGTGATTGGAAGGCTGAAATTTATACAACTTCGTCAAGGAGAATTACCAAATCTAATTATACAATAAGAATCATCCAAGTCAATTTTTAGTTAACAATTTCAGTTTGATTTTAACCTGTAATTGGTGTGAGAATGTTAATCAGTGTCGATGAACTTTTCAAAACTGGTTCAGCTAATAACATATTCTCGGAACCTCTAACACTGTACATTACAGACAGCGATAAGAAATGCCAAAGTAGCTTGTTAGGTCCTACTGCATATCTGTTCATACACATAGGTTATGAAAACTTATTTTTAAGAGAGCATCTACAAAAACAATCTCGATGATATCTGATAATTTTGATTTTAAAATAGGCTTTTTGATCTAGTAGTATTTAAACACTTTAGTTTTCTTGATTTTGTATTATGGTCGTGCAGAAGACGTCCGTTTTGAGTGATTAGCTTTGTTAAAACATTTAAATTATTTAATAATTTATAAGTCATAAGTCATGATATAGACCGCAGTTTGTAGATTATTCCCTATTATGCTTATACTTTGTGAATGTTGATATTATTTGAAGCGCTGCTGATGCGGCTTGATCGAAGGTCAAGATCGTACGGCCAAAATTGGTTCAAAAATCCATTAGCCATGACGCCAATTTGGAAATGCTACCTCGATCCGGACGGCCTTCTGTACTAAATTCAAAAGCTCTATTTCGGATTACCAAAATATCCACAGTTATAAGCACTTATCAGTTATCACCAGAGTTTGGACCTTTCCGATTACCATTACCATTACTTGCATGAGCGAAGCAGACAATAAATCTTATACTTTAAAGTAAAAGTGAGCTAAACATGGAATTAAAATATGTAGACTATTGTTTGACAATCCTCAGGATCTAATTATCACTGATGAAAAATAGATTTACCTTCATAATCCAAACAGATCATACCAATAGAGGTCAGGCTATAGAACCTGTTGTAAAACATAAGGGGTTTGAGGTGAAAATTGTACATTGCTTGAGAACGATGAACGACTTAAGAGATACATGGATATTTTGGACAGAACGCATTTAAGATTGGAATTACGAGTTAACTAATCAAAATCCAAGCACATAATCTGTACAGAAGCAGCATTCTGGTGGTAAACCAAAGCAAATTCGAACAAGTGGCAGACTTCAAGCACCTTGGAGTGATAATACCGAAACAATCGAAATAGCAGAAGATACAGCAGCTAGATTAGCAGCAACAAATAGAGGCATATTTTTAAGGTTGATGATATATCCATCAATACATAGTCAACAGCAGTCATGGAGTCATGGACGCTGAACAAAGACAAACAAACATCTTCGGGCCAGTGGAAAAAATGGGAAGTTGCGTAGGAGATATAATTAAAAGTTTAGGGAGACGTACAACGCACCAAGTATAGTAAGTGAAATAAAAAATAGGCTGGGCCAATTGGGACACTCCTAGAGGATCAGGGAAAAGAGAAGTGTTAAAGGATTATTTATGGGAAAACTTGAAGGAAGGCGACCAAGGATAAGACCTGAATGAAGTAGGAATTAGCAACTAGAGGACAGTAGCAAAAATCGAACCGAGTGGAAAAGTATAAGAAGAAAAGCGAAGGTAGAGTGCGCAAGACCAAGATCGAACTTAACTAGCCCGTCCCGATAAAACCAAAGTTGGGAAGCTCGTAAAACAGAGGGCATGATCTTCGATATTGGCTGAAGACCAAGGAGTTAGTAAGTAAGAACATTCATGTAACTTTATTTTTAATTGTTTTGTTTGTCCTACTTAAATAATTATGAATAACATTTCATTTACGAATTATATTGTATATACATACTTGGAACTTGTGGTATTTAATTTGCTGCTTTATTTTTTTTTGTTTATTTATAATTTTTGTGGCGTTTAATATTTATAATTAAACAGAAAAATAAAAGGGATGATTGTATAGGGAATATATTTTTAACCTCCTGTGTGTGTGAACGTTTCCCCAAATGATGAGGTATATTGGGTGAATAGTTATACAGTGAAACACTTAGTGCACACTTTTTATAGTAAAACTTTTTACTAGGTACAATTATGAGTTGCATATCTCATCATTACGATTTACCATTCCCCTAAACCTCATAATGTAATTATAAATTGAATTCTTGAACGCTGATTAGGAATTTTTTCGGTGGGTTTTGTTTTTGTTTCTATTTCAACCTCATTTTTGTGTTAAAATCTAGAGGATTTGGTGCAAATAAGCTAAAAATACTATCGCAAGTTCTCTTGATTATTGCTGATATGAACTATATTGTTCTTAAGAAGAAAAGACAGAAAAGGGGAGCCATATTTCTTTCACGCCATTATTTCAGACATTTAGATGTAAAATTACATTATATACTCACATATTCATAAATGATGTTTATGTGTATGTATCAAGATAATGTGGTATTTAAAAAATAAAGTTGCAAAAAAACAATATTGCTATAATCCTTTATTAACTGGTAAATACCGTAAGTTATGGGTGCTGATGGTTACTTTTGGATTACTTCGAATTTTGATTGAGACTGACGTCGATGGGTAACGTGTAATCGCACTGCACGCAATGTATTATTTAATTGCACGATCGCGTTACAGTTGTTGGTAAACGCAGCGCAAATTCGATGTGGTGTGCTGAGATAATTTTGATGCTTTAACAGCCCGTGGAAGTTTTCGAATAAACGTCACTTATCCACTGCTATTCGGCCCTTAACATTTTCAACGATACTACAGATTAATAAACCTGGAAAGCTTACAACGCATAGCGAAGTGGCGAAGCAGTCTCCCAAATTTGAGAACCCTCCAGTCTAGTTGACCTTTGACCAATCAGTTTCAAAATCACTAGCAAGCAAGCCTTTTTGGTCACCTGTCGATTGGTGAAAGCATAATTTGGAAATTCCCAGCCGTTCTCGAGTTATTGCTCGGACGGACGGACAACATGAAGTTAGTAAGTGACTCCGCTTCGCTTCGGCACTTAATAATAATGGTAAGGCTCTGTGCCCCGCATGGGAGCACGGCCTGTGAACTGAGAGGTTAAGGCTCTCATACGTTCGCTCTCTCTGCTCGGTTGTTGCGCACCATCTCTGGTATTATCGAAGGACCAATTTTTCTGATCGTTGTAAGAACCCTAGTTCATGACAGTTGTTGAGAATTTGTATAACTCGATGCACATTTTGTCGAAGAATTATATCGATAGAATTATCAACGTCCGGTGAATGTCGTATGTGTTGTGGATTGATCAGTGTTTGTTGGACTTCTTCAAGGTTACTATAAGAGAAGTAACGGTAATTTTATGGAAATAAAACATTTTTCCTTCTGTAAAATTGAAAAGAGTTACCGTTAAGATCAGGGTAAAACCGTTCGAAGAGAAACTTATAAGCAGTACGAGGATTCCTGAATTATGGAGTTGTCACTTGTCAATCAAGACTATTTAACGGCATCTAAAAATTTACATGATTATAGGATATTGAGAAGAAATCACAAAAATGCTTGTTACAAACAAAAACAATAAATGCAAAGAAAATATTAGCAATTTTATCAAGATTGTTGTTCCAAGTGAATAGTTTGTATTGTTTGCTTATCTTTCTATTTGAATAAAAATCTCATTACTTCAACTTTGCCACCGGATGTTATTCACTCTTCTAAAAATGTTGAGGCCAATGAAAAAATACCTTGTTTTTTGAAGCACTGAAATGAGTATTGCCATTGTTTTCTCCGTCTTCCAACTTATCTTCAAGGCGTTAGCCTCTGCTTCGTTTTGTTCTTATAATTCTTATTTTTTGTGGTTATTTTTGTTGCTGTTGTTGCCCCGGGACAACCGCGCTTAGCGCTTTCACCATCCGCTCACGGGTTTGATCGCAATGGAAATGAATTAAGTGTGGTTTTTTCGAAAGGCCTAAATACCAAAGCGCGCTTGTTCGCTAATATGTCACTTAAACTCAGTATTAATTCATTTGCTATTAGTTTATTTCTCATAAAACATCATACTGTTCTTTGCCTCACTCGGGAATTTAGCTTAGAGAGTTAACTGAATGTTCATTGACTTAAGGCTATTCATTAACATGCTTTTGTGTGTATTATATATGGAACTATGTAGTTTTGTATGTCAGTTCAGATACATATACTGTGTAGAGTGCGCATAAAATGACACAATATACTGTTGTAGAATCCAATAGTTGGATGATGGTGTCTTCTACGTAAGAAAAACTGCTAAAAGGAATCTATGGAAACCTTGATGATCTGAATAGCGGCTTTATGTTATTAAAAAAAAACATACGTATTAACAGCGCGTAGCACTTTTCTTGCCAAGAAGTTATCTTGGCGGTAAAACTGCTCTCACATCGTGCAAGTCCAATACTTGGCAGCGGCATCTAGAATTTAGTTTATTTAAAAACCTGCGCTCGTTATACATTAGAGGTATGAGGGGTAAATACATTATAATTGTTTCTTACTTTTTCGGATGCTATACTGGGTTTCGTATGAACACAACAAAAATCATAAAGATAAATGTGTTTCCCACATAATGTGTTGATATTTAAAGTGTCAATAGTGTGTACTATTCAACTGTCCATGTTTCAAAACTATTTTATTGTGTAAACTGTAATTACGAAGAAATATGTATTATCGAAAGTATTTCGAAAATTTTATTTTTATGTTGTAATTCGAAATGTTGTGAGTATGCAACAGTGGGAAGTATTGTGAGTACTATGAGGCATTTTTATAATAAAAAAGAGAAATATCTCCCCGCTACACCCATTCTAACCGGCTTGTGATATAATAGGATAGCAAGGCTTTAAATATCATAAGCAGGAGAAAAAAGGTAATATGCTAACAAAAATAAATATGCCATAGATAAATCATGTCGCAGCTAAACTGATATTATAGCTGGCAAAAAACACAAAAAGTAAACATATAAACTTATTGTACAAAAATTCGTGTAGTTTTTAAGCACGAATTATCGGTATAGACTATATTATTACCACTTGTCTAGTGGAAAAGTTTTCCACTAGCAAAAAATTTTTTTGAAATTAAATTCTGTGCTTTTGCAGCAGTCCTGTTGCTTATGGAGCTTCGTTAGGTTTTCTCTTGCTGTGTTTAATACACGACAGTGTATAATAAAGGACTTCAAGACTACGTGTAAATTTGTTTTTTCTTTAATGTAAGAAAATGCAAAACAAAAATAATGGTATTTTTTACCGAAATTATTTAAGTGCATAAGATGGTTCGACCTTCCAGAGGTTGATCTTGGAATGGTAATATGCTTCTTTCCAGCAATTCTGATTTTGTTGGAGCTGTAATAGGAGGTTCAAAAGTAACAAATTATGAAATTAGAGAATAATTAAAAACGTTATTAAAAAAATTGATTGATGCAAAATAGAAATTGTAAAACGTCTCGTCAGACTTATGGGCATGAAACAATGTTTTGTTCAGTTGAACAGTTCGTTATATTTTGTTGTACATAAAGGTTATAATGATATTGGTTCTTCCAGCTAGTCATAAAAAGGTTGTAGCCTTCATTTTTTGGTTACATCCATAAATAGCTACTAGAAGTCATCAAATATAACAAAACTTTTATTAAAGCTTCGGAGATGACTGGCAATTCACCTACAAACATAGATGTGGTAGCAAATGATTTTCAAGGCGGATTTGTTGCTAGAGGCGTTCAGTAAGGTTCCGAATCTATGATATGTAATATCAATATCAACGATCGAGTGTGACGAGCTCTCTTGGTGTCATCTAGCACTTGATTATTTAGAAATTCAACATGTGTAAGGAAGCAGGACTCCAAACGCGAGGACAAAGTCGATTATTCTTAAGGAAAGAATTCCGATTTGGACGCATAACTGCTTCACGAGTATATAAACCAGCTCATTGTCAAGTGCCATATGGTACATTAACAGAAATTGTAATAGGAGCAAAAATACCTGTGAAGGTGAAGGCTCTAACACGTAGCAAAAGTTTACAACCTTGAAGTTGTTGAATAGACAATGAAAATAAAAATTTAACAATGTGGACTATTTTTACGATCACTAATCACAGTTCAGGGCATCACCAGATGGTGTGATGGAAGAATTGTGTTTTTAAGTTAAGTACCTTTCAAAAGAAACGTCAATCAAAATTATATTAAAAATGGGAAAATCATTATTCTTTGCTCAGTTGCAGCTACATATGCATTTGTCTGGTTGTAATATATTGGATGGCTATATGTATTCAAAGAATTTGTATATTAGGAAAATGTTATATATAATAAATTGCGTAATGAAGGTTAATATTGTTATCCAATCATTTTACATATCAATAACCAATAATCTGTCATCGATTTAAATAACTATGAATATAACGAAACGTATTTCTTACATGTGGTTGAACATTTAAAAGACCACATGTAATAATGGCAATTTGATCTATTAAATAAATAAAATTATGATTCACTCCAATTACTCATTCAACATGTATGTGTAAGGCAGCGATTTGTTTATCTGTTTAGTCTTCTATCTTTGTTAAAGGTTTATTATTTCTAATACTTGAGGGCTGACTAATTGACATGCTTTGAGTATGGCCAATATATTTAAAACCTTGATCTATAACATAGTACTCATTCGGCAATGAATAATAAAACCCAATTTCTTGTACTTGTTTTATCAGCAGTTCTACTACCAAAACCACACAACATAAAATTGATTACATCATTTCATGCAGAAGATACCTGATATGGTATTACATTAGCTTGATAATAATCAACAATCTATAACAGTGTTGTTTAAAATATTTTGCTCTAAAGAGTATTAGCACTAATCTACAGATTTCCTTTGAGGAGGTCAGAAAATTCATTGTTGCGTAAGTGCAGCTAAACTAAGTAATTTTTTTGTAAATATCTGCGGCACAGTATATGCTTATACAGAAATCATCTGACAATCTTGCAAACTGATCATTTGTTTGGTTTTTTAAAGTTTAGTTGTCTAATTTTCTTAACTGTCTTTCTTTGCAGTAAAACTATAAAAATTTGCATCTGTTGGAAGGCCCAAATACAGTAATATGCTAGAATAAAATAAGTGGTAATTTTGGTGTTTCTGTAGTGTTAACTTAATATTTACTGCCTCCGATTATTATGTCTTGTGAAAAACACGAAAGTTCATATTCCTCCGACACCGTTTCAGAATAGTTTTCTTCTTGAACCTCTTCGAGTGAAGCATTTACAGATATTGTTTCTAGTATACACCTTTCATCAGAAGAAGATGATGATTCTTGTGTCGAGCATATCTCCAAAGGGATTTCATTTGCATTAAACTCCTGAGGAACTAGCTATAGGATCTTCTAATATCTGTAATAAAGATTCTTTTTTTTTATTCTTTGATAATGACAATTGTGAACAATTTTGGTTTTCTTTTTGTTGTGTATTTTTAAAATAAATGCAATTTTTAACATTTTTTTTATTTTTTTTTTAATGAAGATTTACAATCTGCTTTACATAGCAATAAGTAAATTAGCTTAGCAACAATGAAGGGAGAAGTAATCCAGTGATTACAATCCGAATTAATTACTACTTATGTAATTTGTTTTACATATAATAATTAATAATATAATAATGCTATGGATCCACATCTGTAGGCCATCTTCTGTTTAGTCGTCTTCGTACTGGTGGGGGAACGTTTAAAGTACTAGCTTCTTCGTTTGGATGTCCAGGTAGGTTGTTTAAGTAGGTACTGGTTAGGTTGCGGATTACCTCTTCTACAAGGGGTATGCCTGAGTCATCATGTATCGAATATAATCCTTAGTATTTTGGATTGTAGCCTTTGATTGATTTTGGTATTTGAAGGTTTAGCACAACCCCAAAGTTGAACTCCGTATATCCAAATAGGTCGGATTATACATTTGTACAGGAGAATTTTGTTGTCAGTTGCTAGTTTCGACTTTCGGCCGATTAACCAATTTATCTGTCGTAGCTTGAGGTTGATTTGTATTCTCTTGTTCATGATGTGTGCTTTTCATGTTAGTTTGCGATCTAATGTTAATCCTAGATATTTTATCTCATTTTTCACAGGAAATCAGATACCGCTTATTGTTATTTTCAGCACATTCAATATGTCTATTTGTAAATGTGTCCTGTGCTGATTTCAGTTAGTTGACTGTTACTCGCTACCTGCCGAGCCAGTCTTCGAGGAGGTTAAGGTGGTGCTGAAGGTTAGCTGACGCCACTTGTGGGTTTTCGTTTGTAGCGATTAAGGCAGTATCATCCGCAAAAGTAACGATTTTTGTGCTGGCTATTGTTGGAATGTCGGTAGTAAAAAGTAGGTAAAGAAAGGGTCCCAGCACACTACCTTGTGGTACTCCTGACTTGATGGGATGATATGTGGATGTTTCCAGATTGAATTTTGTTTGGAAATAGCGGTCGTATAGATAGGATTTGAGTAATAGATAATAGGGTGTGGGTAGAGTAAGCTTTAATTTATATAATAGTCCAGTATGCCACACGCGGTCGAAAGCTTGCTTTACGTCCAAGAAGGCGCCAGTGCATAACTTCTTCTCCTCAACACCTTTAAATATTTCATTCACTATTCTGTGCGTTTGTTGGATGGTTGAGTGATGCTCTCTGAAACCGAAATGGTGTGATGGTACTATCATATTTCATTCAGATCAACTGGCTGTGTAAGCCTGTTCAACAAGAGTCTTTCAAATATTTTGGACATAGTTGGAAGTAAGCTAATGGGTCGATATGATTCGGCATCTTGTGGTGGTTTACCGGGTTTGTAGATCATAATTATTTGCACGAACTTCCAAGTTACTGGGTAGTAAGCTAACCTTATCATGCCATTATAGATGGTGGTCAGTAACACTATTGCTTTCCTGGATAGATGTTTAAGTATTAGAGGCGAGTTTAAGGAGCTTTATAGTTTTTTCCTTTAAATATTTCGTGTTTCACTTCCACCGGGGAAAAAGGTTTAATAGGCAATGTCATTGGACAAGGACTGTTCAAGAAGTTCTCGATTTCTTGATCGTTATTGTTGTTTGCTTGAGGTGGACTAAATACAGTTGATAAATGCTCCGCGAAGATGGTTGCCTTTTCCTGTTCAGTTTTCCACCAACTACCGTCTTGTTTTCTTAAAGGAGGGATATGAGCGACTGATTCTTTGAATTTTTTCGTCGCTTTCAAGATGGAATAGTACTCTTTTGATAACGCAGTAATATAGTTTTCAAACGTAGCATTTCGGATTTCTTGCAATGCTGACTTTAGTTGTCTTGTAAGTCTGTTGTATATGTTCCTATCAATAGCATTTTGACTTCTTTGCCATTTGCTTCTGGATCTCCTTTTTTTGCAACAAGTTCGCGAATATGTATGTGTGTGTTGTTTGTGGTATGTGCATCTCGACTTGTCACTGGGGTAGATTTCCAAAATGCTTCTTGTATTACACAAGTGATGTGGTTTGCCGCAGCATCAAGATCGTCAGGATGTTTCAGGTTGAGATTGGTATTGAGATGTTCGTCGATATAAGCTCTAAAAGCATCCCAACCTGTTTTAGCTGAAACGAGCTTAGGAGCGTCGGGTAAGCAAATGATATGCGTACTTAGCGTAGCAATTATGGGAGTGTGATCAGAAAAGAGATCCCAGTTTGATGTTATATTAAGTTAGTTTGGTGGTATACCTTTAAACACGAAAAAGTCGAGTAAATCCGGCAGCTTATTTTGGTTTGTCGGCCAGTAGGTTGGTTCTCTAGTAGAAAGATACGAGCAATTCTTGTTATTGATGGCTCGCAAGAGATTTCTAACCTTGGTGGTAGTAATTTTTTTTCAACATATCGTTCTAGTTGTAGCATACATATTTCAAAACTTTAGAGGTACTTTTTGTAGACTTGTATTAAAGTTTTTATTTTCCACGGCTTTAATTTCCTCTGTGGGAGAACGACCTATGAACTGAGAGGTTGTGGCTCTCATATGTTCGCCTTTTCTGCCCGGTCGTCGCGCACCATCTCTGGTGCGGGGCGATATGGCAAGCACCGCGCTTTAAACGACCGCCATTCTTGTTCGAGTGAACACAGGTACTCGTATTATTTTTAGCGACTGGGTAGGCCACCCGCCAGGTATCAGAGAGCTTGGACCACTTTTCTGTGCTTACATTACAGTGATCCTTATAAAAATACCTTTGTGTAGTTTTCCTTTGGACTCCGAACAATGTAATCAACAAGGCCAAAGCTTTTCTTAAAAGATAGTTTTATAAATATTTTTATTAGAGTAGAGAAAAAAGATCCTATACAACGTAAGTTATATATATCTACGTCACATTCGAAATAGCAACCAATAACAAACACTGTTATCTTAATACGTCAAGATGTAGAATTTAAATTTTAAACAAGGATTTATTATTATTAAATAAAACATTTTATGTGTCATATATATTAATTTATATAGTTAGATATTAGTTTTCAAAAATCCATTTATGTATATTTGTCTTCTTAGAAACAAATTTGTTTGCCAGAAAAATTTAAAACCTTCAGAACTATTGCTAAATCCGCAACATTTGGTGTCGGGACTGCAAAACCAATTATGCATTATCCTTCCCACCATGGAGCGGGCGAATCGCGCCAAGAACCACAGGGTAAATAACTAACCATGTTTACAACACCGGAATCGGATCGCTGGGACCAAGTAATTAGAGAGCTGCCGTTCGGTCTCGCCGAGCCGCCGCACACGTTGCCCGATTTAAATCTCGCCAAAATGGCGCTTCCGAAGGCTGCTCGGACAAAGGCCGCGCCGCGTCCTTGGGAGCCTCGACGGCGGACGCGGCAGGTTGCCGCAGGCATGCCGCGCCTAATCCTGGAAAGGAGGGTTTTGTTTGGCGCGTTAGGCTCAGGTCAAATTTAATTTCCGTAATTCGTCCTGAAACGTGCGCCTGCTAGCCAGCGTCTTATAAGGACGGTAATGACGAAGATTGGCAGCGTGGCCTCTGGCCCTGCCACTTATCTTTATTCTTCGCCGCGTCCGAGGAGCCACTCGAGGATGATAATAGAAAAGCCAAATGTGTGGCTCGCAGTAATTTGCATGAAATTTTTGCACCGGTGCCGGAAAGGCAGTGCCTGTATCGAAAGAAGATAATTTAATCTACAAATTTTATGCAAAATTTCAATTGCCAACAAGAACAATATAAAAATTCCCCCGTTCAAGGATAAATTGAAAAGTTTCTAGAATATCAATAACATCATTCAGATAGTTGTTTTCTTAATCCCTTTTAGAAATGGGAGCTTTTGGGATTTTCCAAATCGTCATTCTTTAGAAATCCGGATTGGCATTCAGAATGGTTTTAATTTTGGGATGTACGAGGAAGATAAATTAGATTCTCAAAAATGGCTTCCATCACATTTTTATCCTATTAAATGCTTCGGTACTTGCTAAGATGCATGAGATATAAATTAATGATGACAATTATCTTGGGAAGATGGTCTGTTTAACTATTTTTTAATGTATTTCTTAATTTCCTCCCTTATTGTGTTTATTTTTAGGTCATTTATGGTATCCTGATTTCTTATTAAGTCTTTTACGGTACATATTGTGCAAAGCGCTTTGATAGGAACCGCTCTGTTACTTGAATGGTTGAATCTGCTGCTATTCTCCTTAGTTGAAGATCATAGATCTATGTTTATTTTAATGCTACTTTATATACTATCTTATTAAGAAGTGATAACTTTAGTATACAATCAAGCAGCTAGTAATTTGAGGCCTAACTGTTTATGTTTTTTCGACACGGAATTTCTCCAGGTATTTTACTTCCTCGACGTGAGTCAGTGATGCGTTGTTTAGAAAGACGAGGGGGAGATTTTCTTGCATTTATGCTTTATATAGATTTAGTTGTCGGTGTGTGGCCGCTACTGTTGGGTGTTTTACTAGCCCAACCTTGTCATCAGCAAGAGTAGCAGTAATGGAGTGTATACTTGTGGGAGAATCTGCTCTAAATAGTAAATATTACATTGGACTGAATATGCCTGCTTGGAGGACTCCAGATTTTATTGGAAATAGTTCGGATGTTTCTTTCCCACATTTTACTTGGAAGTATCTATTTAATGTTAACGAAGTAGCCGTATGGTAATGATGTGCGTTTGTACAAGAGGTCTTTGTACCATACTTTATGGATGATTGGTTGTTTTCCAGAAATGATACTGTTTATTTTTTAAAGTTTTATTGATGGCATCCACTATTCTGCGCACTTTGTCGATCGCAGAGTGACATTTTCTGAACCCAAATTGGTGATTTGCCATTAGATATTGGTCTTCTACAATATTATCTAATTTGTTTTGCAAGTAGTTTTTCCAATAGATCGCCCATTATAGGTAAGACTGCTGGGTCTATAAGAGAAGACCTTAATATTCTTGTTTTAGCGACTTTTTGTTTTATCAACACTGGACATTGTTATTTTCTTCTTTTGTATGCCCGTTTACTTGATAGAGGTGGTTATTATAGCTATAACAGGTGAGTGGTCCGAGTATAAGTTCCAACATGAAGTGCTAGAAGTCGACCAGGTCCGGTCCTTTCTCTAAGTCAGTGGGCCAATAGATGGGTTTGTATGTGGACAGGTGTCAGATATAATTCTCGTACAGCTTATAAAGGAACCTACCGGGTGGCACAAGTCTGGAGCTCTACAGGCTGTGTTTTAAGATATAGTCTCCCCCGTAAAAAATCTGTTATCTATAAAACTGAAAAGATCAACTAAGTCTTCTTTGGTTGAATAATTTGTTGTATTACCAATATAATTGCTGTTAGGGGTTCATAACAAAAAGTACAGTTGGAGCTACAATACGTTTTCACCCTTAATTAAGCAAATGTGGCAATTCTGTCTCAGTCCTATTTTGCGTATTCTATTCGTCTTACAAAATATCAACTATTCCTCCATAATGGACATTTTATTTTCATTCTTATCTGATTTTTTTGGTAGTTTACTACGATTATATAACAAAATTTATCAACAATTTGTAATATGACGTGCATTCAAGTTCTAAGGTCTCCAAATTTTTTTCTGGACCAAGAAACTTGAAATTTCTCAACGTGATCTCTGAATAGAAAATAGCTGCTGCAACAGAGGATCGATTGAAAAATAAACAGTCACGGGGAGTGTCAACATGTCCTGAGACATTGCTACCCGCGCAGCATTGTTTTCGTCGGTTAGCATTCGTAGGATCCACCTTAAAAAACTTTTCACATTTTTAGATCATCATGCAAAATGTACTCCATAGATCCTATGGAAATTCCAAGTTTAGAAGCGATCTCACGCGATAGTTTTCCATAACAACTTGCTGCATTCACGCAATCATGGTTTCGGCTCGGCTGGTTCGTGGCTGAGGCTGTGTCGGTTCATTGTCACATAACTCTTGACCTTCTTTCGCACTCACGAACGTACATTTTTAACATCCATAATGTCTTTACCACTTGTCTCGCTCAATTGGCGATCGAATTCGTTGGGCGTTTCACCATGTAAAAGGAGAAAATGAATTATTACAAGTTGTTCTTAAACACGAAATGTCGCCATTTGAACTATACAAAGCAACACTCACTGCAATGGCGACAATTCGACCTGTGTATATTGTACGGTGCTGCCATCTATCTTATATATTCAGAAATATTTCCCGCGTCTTTTAAAATTAACCGCATCTTTTTACTTACTCTCACTGCTGAGAAAAAAATTTGGAGACCTTAGAACTTGAATGCACCTCGTGCTATAATAATAAATGGTGTTTATTTATGTCTATGAAGTTATGTATGCCATTCTCGAAACACATTGTATTCATTCTGGGTCTTGTTACCGTTACAGTAATTATTCAAAATGAGAAATTCTATTTTACGTATGAGTAAAAATTCACGAAAATTTACACTTGAATGCTAAATCCACACTATTCAACAATCGTTACTGATTCACGCAAAAAATGATCAATAAACTGTGTAACAATACTTACACAAATTGCGTTTCTAGAGATTCTTCTTGTGCTATTATTTTTTATACAAGTTATTATTAAGTGGCGAAGCGAAGCGGAATCACTTACTAACTTCATGTTGTCCGTCCGTCCGTCCGAACAAAAACTCGAGAACGGCTGGGAATTTCCAAATTCTGTTTTCACCAATCGACAGGTGACCAAAAAGACTTGTTTGCTAGTGATTTTAAACTGATTAGTAGAGGTTCGCGTTAGTGACCTAACTAGAGGGTTCTCAAATTTGGGAGATATTTCTGTCGTTATACAAATGTCCTGAAAGCCTCCCGATAACGTTATCTGAACTATTAATTTTTTGGTGCGTCTTTTGTTCATAAACTTGTATGTTACTGGTACAACGCATCTGAGAGAGCAAAAATTGTCAATCTGTACTTATTCGGGTTTATATTGACAAATGGAATAATCCTTTACAATTTTTTAGTTACGTAAGATGAGAGGTTATATCTATGTTTGTAATTATCTGTGAATTAATCGAAAAATACCTTAATATGAGAGGCAGTTTATCTATTTATTTTCTTTCGACTCAAGTTCCCTTATTGAATCTCAGAGGACTAAGAGTTTGAATATATTCAATAACATAGTAAATTGAAAAATTTCTGGGCCATATCCATCAGTTCTCCAAAAATTTGACATGTTCGAATAAGCCTTGAGTACTAGATGTAACGGGGTAGATCAAGATGAGCCAAAATTTCTACACTAACCCGAGAAAAACTTTTTGTCAGAGAGCTTTTAAAAATTGCTGCTTTTCACCATTGATACCCACATTTTCTTATTGATTTCTAGTGGTGTTCCCAAATTACACATCTGTATTTTTGTAACAGGTATGGCAACGGCTATTGTCAAATCTAGTTCTAGTAGCCCTCTTTCTTCTTTTTACTAAAGACATCTCTATCACTAGTGTTTTCTGCTACTAACAGATTATTTTTGGTTTTTGAAATCTCTTATTTGCTATTATTATCATAGACTCTTGCTTCAGAAATATCATTTTTGTCTTCAGTTATTTGGTCGTCGAAGGGTTCTTCATCCTTGTCTACTTTCCATTCATTTTTTAAATCTCTTATAATCATATCATTTTTCTCTTACGGTTCTATAGTCGTGTCTAAATGAATAAAACAATATATTTATAATAGACAAAAATCTAGAAATTTACTTAATGCAAATTATGATTGTTAAAACCAATTTTTTCTTTCATAGTAACGTTTATAAGCCATTCAACAGAGCATTTTAGTCATTCACATTCCAAAAAATTTGAGAATAACTTTCATCAGTTCCAGAGACTGGGTGAACTGATACTGCAGAACTGATAGATTGGACTATTGATGTTTCGATGCTAATCTTTTTTTTTGTGGCTTTATCTGGCATTTTCTTAGAACGCTGGAAATTTATTCTTTAATGTTATTTTCGATTATTTTATTTTTTGCTGTATTTGTTTTCTTTTTTATCGTTTGTTTTTCTTTTTTTACTTTGTTGTAGCATTTTTTATTCGCTTCTTGTTCTATTTTTGTAATGTTACATAACGTTTATTATTAACTAAATCTGTTCTTCAGCATTAAAAAAATACTTGACTCTTTGTTTGGTGGAGGTTAACAAAGTAAATTATCGAACCATTATCGCTATCACTTTGTTTACAAAAATTTACGAAAAATAATGTATCCTAAACTATCCACAAATGTAAGTGTAGAGCTGCCAATGGTTACTCTAATACTTGCAATATTGTGCATTGAAATTTGAAGTATCAAGAAAAATATAAACTAACAAATCAATCTGCAGATTTGCTTAATGGTATAAGACAAATAAATTATTCAACTTCTCCGTTTGTCCATAAATATGTACATTTATTCAGTAATATATATCACCCACCTCAGGCTCTTTTCTTGGCATCTAGTTAAGCAATGAACGAATGTTGCCTTAATGGACTGCATTTCATTCATTATCGACACGCTCCCATAATTCAACCAGATTTCTAGGAAATTACGAATATCGTTGTACCTTTCGCGCAATAATATTTAGATATATTCAATTGGCAATTAGTCATGTGATTAAGTTGGCGATGGTAAACTTCCTACTCTGCTTTGTTGAAGGGATTTTAATTTGTTACGTGCCATATGTGGTCGAGCGTTTCTTATTGAAAGATTGCTCGGGGGGCACCCTCTGAATGAAAGGAAGTACTACGGACTGTCTGTCTGGTAATGTTGCCTTTATCTCTGACTAAAGGTAATCACAATACTCATAGTTACCGTTGTATGCATCATTCAAATGCAGTTCTCTTGCTTCCTTTCTCTGCGTCTACAGCATATTAATATCCGATCGTTTCGGTTTAAACAAAATTTGCATTTATTAGAAAAAACGCTTGTATACCAATCGTGTGTCCACATGAGCCTTTCTGTTTACCATTGTGACCTTCGTTGCCGGTGTGCAGAGAAGGATGTGGTGCTGTTTATCTCATCGAACCGAGAAGGTAGAGAAAATCGCGCAGTGGTCTCCTATTGTTACGCTACGGCACATAAAGTCGAACTACGGACTGAATTCGCAAACATCTAAATATGACGATCCTCCCAGTTGGTTGCTCTACGTACTGCTCCAGACCCTGGTCTTCGTGACCAATTTTTTGGCCTATTTCTTATAAAGGAAAGGAACTCATGTAGACCAACGATACCTCCCCTTTTAAATTCACTAATTTGTTCTTAACGTGTCCTTTGTCAACGGCGAGGCATTTTTAAAAAGTGTAAGTTACACCTATCAAATCTGAATGGCTGAGAACACTTCTGTGTCTATTTCACAGGTGGTATCACTATTTCCCCCCAAGCCTCATATCATCTAAGAAATTATGTAAGCAAATCTCGGGCAGACATAAACATATGGTTCTCATACTTAATTATTTTCTGATTACTGTATTCTTAATTTAATATCAAAGCTTAAATATAATTTGTTTTAATGGCGCTCGAATTTCAATAAAAAGTAATATACTGATCTCAAAATTGCTTACCTTCTGACGATTTAAATTAAAAATTGGCTGGTGCAAGTGCGACTGTTTGTCAGTGCATCTCCTGGCTTGTTTATTATAATAAGATAATGAAATGCATAATATTACCACACTTCTTCGCTTGTTTTTTTACTGTGAAATTATATATTGGGATCTGGTTTTTATTATGAATTCTCTGTTTTAATTTACTTTGTTCTGTTCAGTGATTGTGAAAATATACGAGATCTAAAGTTTATTAAACTTTTAAAGAGAAGTTCGGGCTGGTTAATTTCTGTTAATCTAATGGTTAAGGTATTACTCTTAAAAACACCTGTTACACTCGACTGTTTGTCAGCGTATCTCTAAAGTTAATCGAGGCTATATGTCGGTTACTGATTTTATTAATATTTTAATAACTCAATATGCAATCTTAGATTGTTTTATAGTAAAAATAAGAAAATCCCAGTAATTTTATGGCAGGATATTAAAGTGCAGGCTTGTCTTCAGAGTGCTCGCGACGATTTTAAAAGTGCGGAATGTTTTATTTCCATTCAGTTGTTAACAGCATGCTCTTCCAGCTAGTGCAAAGGTTTTATAGCAGTTCGTGTGCAACAGCTTGTTCAACTTTTGTTGGCTGCGAATGTGGAGCAGCACCGACTGCATAAGCAAATACCGCCTTGAGATCAAGCCGTTCGGTTTTAATGAAGCGCTTGTAATTTGCACCATGCACTTGAAACGTTTAATGAGGGATGCTTGTCGCTGGCTGTTTGTTTGCGTTCTGCGGTTTGGTAATATAAAATTTTCAGTTCGCGTTCGCTGCACACTTTGTTGCAACCCTTTCTAAATGCAATGATATAAATTGCTTTTTGTTTTCTGTTGTTTAAAGTATTTGATGTTTTAAATTTCAGTTTGCAGGATTACGCTGCGACTCCAGATTATGCTAAATTAATTATTAAGTATTATTTACGGGTTTTCCTTATATAAGATCCACCAATTAAATCTGAGCATTTAGCACGATGGAAAGTACCGCAACAAATCGATATATGCTATTTGTTCAAAAATGATTTGTTTAAAGTTATTTTATCAAATAATCGAAAAGTTCGGCTCAATCAATTGAAAAATCGAGAAATCTGCAAATCAAAACTATGGTGGTGAAGATCTAATGGTCGCTAAAAGTGGATTTATAGCAAGTGCAGAATATGGAATTTGAAGATAAAACTATATGGGAAAATGCTCCCTATTCATCAAGTTTTATTGAATAATCTTGTGAGGCAACAAAATACTTCACATCGATTGAATGAAACATCATTGATACGTTATACACTCGTGTATTTTCTACCACAAAAATAGTTGATATAATTGTCCGTCATACTAACAATAATGTTAAAAATGCGTACCATACCTTTAACGAGAAAAGTCCAACGAATAAAGAGTCGTCTTATTGATAGGATTAAATACATATGAATTCTATGAGTATTTGGTGATTCTCCTTTCATCGAGACATAAAAAGATTTTCTAGCGCTCTTAGATTTCTTCGCTTTATCAAAGCGGTAAGATTGCTTTTTAAAACCGTGTAGTCTGGTGGAAATATTGGAGAGGCAGGCGTGTAAATAGCAGTGTTCTCGTGAAGCAGTAATGGGAACTAATTACGGCCCGTAGCGGGGAAAAACGCTGAGGCCCAAATCGTCCTTAAACAGCCCGCTACCGATATCAAAACCAACGAGTAAATTGCAAAATCGCTCACCTGTAAATGCCTTCGGACTGCTGTTTTCTGCGTTGAATTCCTGGTGGCCACCGTATGTTCTGTTGGCTTCGCGCCTGGCTTTGCGGGAAAATTATGATGCGACCGCACTTGCCGGGATGCGTTTCAAAAGTGTCGCCGATGGCGTATGCAGGCTCTCCCATCTGCCGTTTTTAGTTTCCGATAGCAAAACGCCCGCCCGCAGACATCACTGGCCACCCACACCACAGACGGTTCAAGGGCGAAAGGCCGCCACACCAAATATTATAAAAGTTATAATATACAAATTGCCCCTTTTTATAATATAGCCGAAATTGTTTGTTATGTGCACAATAATAAGTCTAAAAATTAACATCGTACATTTTTAAGGCTATTAGGAAAAGCTCCTTTGCAAATCATTCAAAATTGCCAAACCAAAAAGTTACAAGAAACTTGTTAACAAAATTAGCAGTAGATTTTGAGTGATAAATTGTGTGGTATTTGACGCATTTGAAGCAATTATCTTAGTGATTGTAGCACTAAAATATTTGTTGTCACTTAATGAACACATTACAACCCCCCGTAGTTCATTAGTAACTCTTGTATTCAACCATTTTAAGCAGACATTTTTTATGCTCGCGAATTATTTTATGAATTTAGTGTAAATTTATCTAATTTGTTATAACATTTGTCTGCAGCATCGATGACGATCTGGCAGATTGCCGTCTGTCAAAATAAGCTGTTTTTTAAACACTTTATAAATGTAGTGGAGAGATTATTAGGGTAAAAAAAACGCGGAACCTCGAAGAGTGCCTAAGTGGTATACGAAGTACAAGTACGGGCGGGGTGTTAAATACGTTTGATGAGTGACAACGAACATTTTCGTACTGAAAAACCATTTGTATAAAATAATTATTTCGAGACCATCGAGGCATTAAACAATTACCAATTTATTACAGTTGCCTTTAGTTCTGCATCAACTACTTCTGCATATTCAAATTAACTGTCTCTACGTAAGTATCAACTTAACGTGATGTAAGTAGTGGAAAATAGTTGTACTTCGTATTGTGTTTTTTATACATTGCACGAATTCAATTTATAACGAACATTCTCCTGCATTAACCATTACCTATTCAAAATAACTTTATTCTCCATATTTGTAATAAAATATTACATTTGTTTTATGAAACCTAATTATTTGAACTGAATTTATTTTAATGTTTTAATTTACATTGAAAGTTATCATGAATTTTCTTCAAACTTTTCTAATAATGGGTATGTGGTCGACCAAAGCAACCCCATTTCCTTAAATATGCTGCTGTGCGGGCAAAGCTGAAAGTGGATAATGGACGTCACCAGGGTAATAGTGATGCAAAAGTTGACTGATTTCGTGTTTTGAAGGTTTTAAATTATTTGAACTTTATTTTTTCGAACTCGTCCTATGAAACTGCAAAACCTGACAGGGTACACAGTCTAATGAAATATTGTAAACATTGTCAGTCGACTAAATTGAAGATTTGTTGTTGAGTAGCATTGATTTATTGATTAGATGGTGTTATAGTAAAAATATCTATATCGTTACGTGTTAGTTACGCGTTTAAGAATATACAAACTATTAATTGATCTTTTGTAAATGGTGCAACAATAGATGAAAATGCCGATTGCCTGCTATGTTAATCTGAGTGCATATATAGCCAAGTTCTATCATACACTTTTTTTAACAAGAAAAGATATCGATTATTATTGTTGAGTGTTTTGAGGGTTTTAAATTATTTTTATTTTCGAGTTTGCGTGCATACTGTAATTCAAGAATGGTTCGTAGTATTGAAAAATAGCTATACCATAAATTATAGACAAGATCAGCTTGAAAAGGTGCAATATTTTTAGCAGTTATCATTTTGAAACCAGATGGCGGATTACAAAATTCTTTTGGTTTTTATTATTTTTAAGATTTGCTTTGAACAATCGGCATGAATAATTCCAGCAAACTTATCTTCTTTTGTTTAAATGGAAATTGATTATGGGTGATTCCTTATTGTCAAATTTGAGTAAAAGAATCCAAAACAGTGATTTTATTACCCCAAATCACCATGGGCCTTTCAACATGTTAATATCTATGGTTTGGAAAAACAAAACGCCCAACAAATGGATCAAGAACTCGATTTGAAAATTGACTAATCGCGAAACTTCTGTAGTTTACTTTCAAATAATGCACGAGAAAGTGTAAATTGTTATCAAAAAGAACTTTAAAACAGATAGTATTACCAGAAAAAATACTATAAATAAAATGAAGAATCTTTCTTACATTGAATTGAAATTTTGAATATGAACACATTAATAGACTTATTGCAATTTCGTTAGTTAGCAAATAATCCATTACAAGATTTTAACCAAATGAACGGCACTGATGAAATTATATTCACGAATTGTTTGTCTAGTCACCTAAGGAATTTTTTCCTTTCATAATTTTGTGAAAATTCTAAGACGGAAGGAAAAATGATTATTGAGATTATTAATTTTAAAGACGGTATGCCGCTGAGCATTGTTAAGATGTATTACGAAAATTAGTGAAATATTTCGTGTCTGTTGCTATAGATCACACGGCGCACTTCATGTAATGTATCACAATAAATCTGTTAATTCTTATTTGAATCGAAATGAAATAGGCCAATGCACTGGAAGTCCGTTTTTGACTTTCGAATGCCAATTTTTGGTTCTTAATTTAACCACATTGTACATCTGATATATTACGAAATATGTAGGAAATTTGGAAATGTGATGAAATTGTGACTCGTTTGTTCTTATGAAGTATTTTTCAAATGATATGCAATCATCGAGGACATATACTACTTTATAAGTGTACGCGTAGTTCATATAATAGGTGTACAACTTTGCTTCCGCCGTTTTTTTTGACATTTGAGGCTTTATTGTAAAAAACTGGTTATAAATTTACGATTCAAAACATTGTCCATCGCTGGCCACTACTTTCTTCCATCTTTTAGGCAGAGTACGAATCCCGCGTTGAAAAAACTGCTTATCTTTTGAGGCTATCCACGAATCGATCCAATTTTTGACTTCTTCATAAGAACTTAGGTGCTGGTCAGCTAGACCGTGTCCCATTTATCGAAACAAGTAATAATCAGAAGGAGCAATAGAGGAAGAATATGGCGGGTGGGGTAGGACTTCCTATTTCAACGTTTCCAAGTATGTTTTAACCGACTGTGCAACATGGAGTCGAGCATTGTCATGCTGCAAAATCACTTTAACACGTCTTTCGTTGTATTGCGGTCATTTGTGTGTCAATGATCGGGTTAAACGCATTAATTACTTTCGATGCAGATCGCCTATGAATGTTTCAGTCGGTTTTATCAGCTCATAACACACTACACCGAGCTGACCCCACCAAATACAGAGCATGACCTTGGAGCTGTAAATATTCGGTTTGGCCGTCGACGTGATTTTTTGCGCTTGGGGTTATCGTAATGAATCAATTTTTTGTTCCCAGTTACAATGCGATACAGAAATCCCTTCCGTTTTGCCTTTCAACCAGCTGTTTACAAGCAACCAAACGCCGTTCAATATCTCTCGGCTTTAGTTCATGTGGCACCCAATTTCCTTGTTTCTGTATAATTCCCATGGCTTATTGAGTCACTCCTAATGATCCTGTCAATTGTTCTTGCGTTTGACACGAGTCTTCATGAAGTAATGCCTCCAATTCTACATCTTTGAAAACCTTCTCTTTTCCACCGCCATGCCGGTCTTCGATGTCAAAATCACCGATTTTGAAGCGTCGAAACCATTCACGGCACGTTCTTTCATTAACAGCGGTCCCGCCATACGTATTTGAGAGCATTCGATGAGCCTCAGCCTCAGATTTCTTCATATTGAAGCAGAAAATTAAAACCTCCCGCAAATGACGAAAATTTGGCTCGTAAACTGACATTTTCAATCGAGAATAATTTTAAGATACGGACACAAATAGACTAATGCTTTGATGGGGTTATGTTGACAAATGCAAAAGATTATTATATGACATCTACATTTGTTTATTTCCACCACCACTTATCGCCTAAAGCCATCTATTGGAAAACGGCGGAAGCAAAGTTGTACACCTATTACATTTCGAAATATTGATATTTGGCAAGTTTAAATTTTTTGTACCAATGACTCGAATACACTATATTTTATATTTAACTAACTGTTCAGTTCTTTTAAGTATTTTAAATACTCAAAGCCTCCAACGCCCAATATAGGGCAAAATGAAGCTGATGGAAGAAAAAGAAGTACTCAAACACCTCTTATATGCAATCAAAAAAAAAGAACGTGCAAAATTATAATAGCAGCGTTTTAATTTTATTTGCAAATTTTATGGGTACACCTCTCATATAGTGACTTTGATGAATTTACGTGTTCATTGCTCTAAGAACATTGTGAATATCCGTAGTCATAGGTATTGACGGACAAAGAAACGGATACAGTTGTGATGGAGTTCGCAGAATAAATAATTGAATTCAGGTAACACAAATCTTTAAACTGCGAAGCGCGGATTGCATTTTAATTAGCTTTTGTAGTTAATTTCGAATCTGCAATGGAAACACAACTTTGCCCAAAAACTAATTGAAATTCTAGCATTAATCGCAGATTTAGCTGCATTGCCACCGCACTTTCGTTTTCCGGGAGCAAACTGCGCCGTAATTAATTTTTGATCCCGCGTTTCGCCCTTAATGCGGCCGATTTGGAAAAAAGCTGTGTGCGCCGTAAGCTGGTCTTAATTGAAATTGATGCAGGTTGATCCCAAACAAACTGTAGTAATTATAGTCCCCTAGAAAGTTAGGTGTCTCTAAAGGCGTTGCGCCGAATAAGAGACAGAGATGCTAAGCATCTGTTTCGCTCCGTTGAATTACTTACATTACGGGCAATATCCGGCTTCCAACAGAGAAAAAGCATCTCTAACCGTGCGACTGTACTGAGGACAGCGCTACTTACGAGGTTAGCTCCCAGTTAAGCCAGATTTAAGTGATTAGGGGGCGCCTGCTTCTTCCAGGGTAATATAATAGTTTTCAGATTAACGGAAACTGACCGATTTGGATTGATTAAAGAATGTTATACATGTATCTACTTTTTATTTACATCAAATTGAAAAGTCCATAAAATTCAGTTATTTAAAAATTATTTGTATGGGTTGTACTGAAAATTAATCATTTTTTGATAAAAAGGTTATAGCTGTTTTAATTTAAAATTGCTGGTAATGTTAATTGATTAAAGAGCACAGAGAAGCTTTTATTTATAAAAATTTTTAGGGACTAAAATATGTTACTTGGGCCTCACGATATCTATTACAAATTGGGAACCCTGCATTCTCACGTTTGCATCATACAGTTTGACGTTTTTGACGACGTATGTACTCAGAACTTTTTGTCATACAGTCGCTATTTGTTTTGTTTTTATTAAGTTGAAAATTTGCTCTCGACTAAAAATATGGAAATAATTCGTGAACATCTCCGTGCGATGATTATCTCAACAACTCACTTTGACTTGGCTATGAAACCCTACTCACAGAGCATATCGTTGGTTCGATGAATTTAATCGTGGTCGCAGTTCGCTGGGGGATAAATTTAAAGAAAGCCGTCCAAAATCGTGATGTGACTTATCGTAAAACTCAAACATCCTCTGGTATTAGTACGACAAGCATACATTCGATATTGCATGCATATTTAACCGTAGAAAAGCTGTGTGCGCGTTAGATCCCGCATAAGTTAACGATCTCTAAAAATAATCTCGTGCCAATTGATCGAATGAAATGCTCAAGAAATACGATTGCGGTGCTTGAAATGCTGTTTATATCGTCACAGGTGACGAATCTTGGATTTATGCGCATGAGCCCGAAAGTAAACAGCAGTCGAGCGTATGCGTTTTCTAAGATGAGTAAATGGAAGATCGTAAAACGGTCAATTCTGAATGTGGTACACAACCATTTGTTTGCCGGAAGTCTTCGAAAAAAACCATCCGTCTTACAGACTTAATTTGCCCCCTAACGATTTCTTTTATTTTTCCATGTGTAGAACAAATTGCGTGGACAACGGTTTTCAATACTGTATAAGGCATTTGATGCGTTCAAAACCCATGTTTTGGAGATATTTTATTCCCTATGGAAAAAATGCTATAAAAATTGATTCCATCCTATGCAACAATGTCCGTCAGGGAGAAGATTTTGAGAAACAATAAAAGAGTTCACAACTTTAAACATTTGTTTTTGTTAGTTTTCTCGGTAGATATCGTACAGCTCACGCACAATAATTAAAAGGTGGTGGATATAAATTTAACTTTAGGATATTTTCCCCGAAAATATTGAAACAACCAAAATTTTCACATAAACCATTTTCTGCGAATAACCCCAGAGTCAAAACCTAGTGGTGTTAGATAGCAAGACTGCAGTGACCAACCGATGTTATCCCGCTGCGAGATAACATAACCAGAAAATTTGATTTGAAGTAAAGCTAGTATTTTACGTGCTGGATGACATGCAGCTCCATTTTGTTGAAACCACATATCATACAAGTTCAAATTGTTGGTTTTATTTAAAAAAGTTGTATATTGCGATAGGTAGTAAAGAAGTACTCGCCAATGATTCCTCCAGCCCAGAATATACACCAAAGAGTACTTTTTTGAACAACGTGGATTTTTACCACCCCAGATGCAACAATTTTGACGATTCAGAAAACCATTTAAATAAAAATGAACTTCATCGTCCACTACCGAGTTATTTTCCAAAATCAGCTTCAACTGTTGTGATCCCTAAAATCAAATTCACAAATATAAGCATTTTCGTGGGTTGTTTCTGCAAGTTTTTGGGCCAATTGAATTTTATATGACGAATTGACGTGCTTGGTTCTTCATGCATACTATCACTTACTTGAGCGATATTTTCACCCAAACGACCGTTGCTTTTTCACTAAATCACGAATTGACATATTATTGCGTCCAAACAATGGTCGAAGTTTTCTTCGCGTAATCGCAACTGATAATCTGTTCCAATAATAAACTTGAATGATAGTGATGCGTTGCTGCACCGTACTGAATTAACCATATATTTAGTACACCAACTGTACAAATGCAAATTTCCAACGTTCAACGCAAACGCCGTGCATTAAAATCCTAAAGTTCAATTTAGATCGCCCTATAATATTTTCTGGGTTATTAAGAAGCGGCGTTGTCCGAGAGGAAGACCAAGGCTAATTCCTGACATTTTTCTGGTGGGTGGCCGTTTTTATATGCATATATCCGAATTTATTGTTTCGTTTTTTAGTAAAAACTCGACATGAGGAATTTTTTCTAATTTCTCCCTCAAATATGATACTTAAACATAAAGACCACTTATTAATCCAACATCCAGGTTATTTCTGATAAATGTTGAATATTGATTCAAATTATGAACTCTAAATTAGATAACAAATTTTAATTTTTCGTACATTTTTAATATTTGTTTCATATGGTTTTTTTTTTAAGTTTTATTTGACTTTTGCTATGGCTTTATTGGTGTGGAATGCCGAAATGGGCGAAATAATAAAGAATTTTTTGAAAAAGGCACAAAAATTTTAATATCGAATATTATGTATTAGGTTTTCGAAGTGAGCATTTTCACCACGTGCTGCAGTCGAGTTTCATAGCTTAATGCCAACATGGTCTAGGATGCCTAGGATTTCACATGTGATCTAATTTTAAATTCGTCGGTACTATTGGTAGGGGTTTGATACACTAGATCTTTCAAATAATTCCAGAGAACAAAATTACAGTGCTTTAGATTGTGTGAACTACTTGTTTAATCAGTGTCATCTTGTGTCCTCCTGGGGACAACTAATCCGAGAATCATGTCTTCAAATACACTGGAAATCACTTCAAAATTGTTCTCAGTGCGATGGGTTGTGGCTCCGTTTTGCTAGAACCAATAGTCCGCAACCATTTTCTAGCGTCGAATTTCAGGGAAAATTTTTTTCTAAATTTCTCCTCTATAAACAATTCCATTTGCATATTTTGAGAGGAAGAATGATCCGATGATGCCTCTGTAGGTGATTGAGCAACATACATTGACTTTTCTTGGATGAAGTCCACTAACTTCAATCTTTGGTCCAAATTGACCTGTGTAAGTAGCTGTTGCAGTTGGATCCTATAGTTAAACATTTCCAAATCCATTTTGAGGATCTTCATTATTGAACTCATACTGCAACGAGCTGCTCCTTTGGAGGAAGTGAACTTATTTTCATAGAGCTCTTGTACAGCCGCAACGGCCTCAGGAGCACTCGCAATGACCGGTCGTCTTGTATTCGATTCATTATCATCAGCCACTGTTCTAATGCTTTCGAATTTTTTGATCAAACTGATTGAAACGAAAGGAAATTAATTTTTGCAAAATTAAAAATTTCATTTTTTAAAAATTGTGTGTATTTACTGAAGAACTGTGGATTTTTATCGAATTTGTTTTTGAATTCCCCAACTGATGATAGTCCTTCACGATAAACATGTTCTTCGATGGTGTAGGATATCTCGGTAAAGAACTAACACCAACAAACGCAACCGATTATTCCTTGTGGCGACTCACTCGTAAACTAAAGTACCAACAACATCTTCTACCTCCAATACGAACCAATCATAACACGTGGGCAAGAACGGATCAGGAAAAGGCCACTGTTTTTGCCGAACACCTTGCCTCAGTTTTTCAACCATATCCATCTCAGTTAACTGCCTGTTCCTAAAGTTTCATATAGTGAGGCTGAAGCAATCATACACCACGAGGTTAGCACTAAAAAGACACCCGGGTATGATCTCATTATTGGTGAAATTATTAAAAAGCTATCCGAAAAATGTATTAAAGTATTGGTAGAAATATTTAATGCTGTTCTCAGACTTGAGTACTTCCCATGTCATTGGAAATCACCTCAAGTCTTAATGATCCTTAAACCTGGCAAAAATCCAAATGACGCGACGTCCTACCGACCAATAAGTCTTCTTCCAGTCCTCTCCAAAGTACTCGAAAAACTCATACTTAAACGACTGACCGACATCATAGAAGAACATGAACTTATACCCCACACCAGTTTGGTTTTAGAGCACAACACGGAACTACGGAACAAGTCCATCGAATAACTAGGCAAATCCGTACTGATATGGAAGACCGCCCGTACTGCAGCCTTTGTTGATATACGCCAGGCATTTGATAAAATTTGGCACCTCGGACTGATACAAACATAAACTCTTGCTCCCACATCCTACCTTTCCGACAGAACATTTCAAGCAAAGTATCAAGAAGCCTACACGGATCTCTATCCTGTGCAATCCGGAGTTCCTCAAGGAAGTATTTTAGGACCCACACGTTACTCACTGTACACAGCAGACCTACCTCAAACAAATTATACAATCACGGCTACACATGCAAATGACACGACTCTTTTAGCATCACATCAGGACCCTATTTCTGCATCTAGAAATCTGCAAAGTCATCTGTATCTATTTGAAAACTGGTTTAAAAAAATGGAGAATGGAAGCTAATGCAACTAAATCTACTCATATCACCTTCCCCCTTCACAAAGAAACCTGCCCTGCAGTTAGACTTAATGGAACTCCCATACCCCAAAATGATGTAGTCAAATACCTAGGACTACATTTAGATCGAAGATTAACTTGGCGTACTCACGTTTTAACTAAGAGAAAACAACTGGGTTCTAAATTTCATCAAATGTACTGGATGCTTGGAAGGAAATCGAACTTATCCATCGAAAATAAACTCTTATTGTACAAAACTATCCTAAAACCCATTTGGACATACGGGATCCCTATTTGGGGCTCCGCCTGCACCTAAAATATAGAGATTCTCCAGCGCTTCCAAAATAAAGTCCTTAGATTTATTGTCAACGCCCCATGGTACGTGCCAAATGCCTTACTCCATGCTGACTTAAAACTGCCTACATTTCGTGAAGAAATCACTCGATTCAGCACTAATTATAGAAAGAAGCTGACCTTTCACCCCAATGAGCTAGCAAACAACCTGTTGCAAGAAGAAGACGAGCCAAGACGACTTAAACGATTCAAACCTTCTGATCTTTCCACCAGATTTTAGTCACTTGCCTAGAACTAAATTGCCATATCTCTAAAATACTACAGAGGATGTCCACTGGGACATTACTCTACATGACATGTTAGTTCTAGAATAGTCTTAGATTAAGCACACATCAATTGTATTTATAGTCTCCACCGAGACTGATTGTACAAATAAAAGGGAAAAAAAGGATATCTCGGAAGACGCCTTTTTGATTCATGAAGACAATGAAAAACCAAATGTGTTCTACACTTGTCAATCAAAACATAAACGAAAGAAAATTTTATCAACAATCCTACATTGCCCCAAAATTAAATTGTTTATTTTCTCGCGCCCAGTATCTTCAAGCTAACAAGTAAATCCAAAATTTATTTTCTAATGGTTGTTAAGTATAAACTATCAAAGATACCGTCTCTTTGCAAAAACCAAACGAACTTCCGTTTTGGCAATGTTTATTACAATGAACGAAGATACCAGAGTTGAATGTACTCCTAATACACAGTAAAACTGTGTGAATCTAATGTACTGATGATTATCACTGCATTTGAAGTGATTTAATCCATCCTTATTTAAAAAAGAGATTTCATTGAAAAGTGGTTATGATGAACCTGGTGGATTTTCGTGTCAATAATTAACGGGGTTAATGACATTCCTTTCAAACCTACATTTTGCCGATTATTTTTGTTATTGATTGGCGTACTTATTAAAAAACAGAGTGTTTTTTGAATAGCGTATTGCGCTTATTTATTGTTTGTTAATTAGGACGATGATAGGAGTTCCCGTTTTAATTTAATCGCACAATTAGGGTCAACAAAAGTCAAATATTCGCGCGAGCATAAATCGCGGCGCAACTTACACAATAGAAGCTGCTGCTTTAATGCGGACAATAACTCTTCCTAATTAACATTAAGTTAAAGCACAATCAGCGGTTGCCTGCCTTTGAAGGACGTTCCAGCAATTAGTAACTGCTAACCAGATCATAACTAGAATATCTAAGTTATCTTGCGCGACTCCGCGCCGCTTTGTCTGGAACGGAATCCTCGTTTTTTTGGAATCGCACGCTTATCGTCTCGTATAAATGTCGGTAGCATCGCCCGTATTCCTCAAGACGATTCACAACTGAGCTGACAAGTTCGACAATGGCTACGCGTCGCCGCCATAATTACCTGTTATTAATTAACAAATTCAAATTGCTCGGAACGCGTTCGCTAATTAGCCCATTCTCCATTACTCGGGGGAAAACGCCCATGAAATCTCTTTGCCGGATATTGACAGCAATTCCAGTCGTTAGAGTTGCCGCCGCTCGGAGCCGGGGATGGGGGCGAATTTGGCCGCTCGTAAATTTCGAAAAACGTAATCAACGCTCGCACAAGAAACTTTGGTTAAAAACGAGCCGGATTTAAGATCGCGACCTTAAAGTTTTCGCAAAGGGTTGAGCTGCCGCCTTCTCGGGAATATGTCCCCGAAGCGATATAATTTAGCCGAACGCTCTGCGCCCATTGATTTCGTGTTCTGTATCTGCAGCCGATACGTTCGGCGATACCGTTTATGAAGATTAATCAGGCACCTGTAAAGCGATTCTCTGCTTCCCTTTTCTCTTGTTCATCTTCGAGCCTGATCCTTTCAAAGGTTTTAATTTATGCCAAGGATTTCTGCCCCCACTTAAAAACTAATTGTTCAGAAATAAAATAGGGCGTGGAATCTTTCTCTTTACTTACTGATCATAACATTTAGAATTTAATACATTTTTTATATATAAAAGTAATTTAAAAAGTAGTACTAAAAAGTTTTCATTTTATATTTTCTTGCAATTATTTAATTACCCTAAAAAATGAATTCTGAAATATATGTGTTTTTAGAAATAGGCATGTAATAAAACAAATTAACATAAGTAGAACACAAAATATCAGTGATATATATACAGGGTACGGCGCTTCAACCCGGACAAATGAAACTTAAAAATTAAAATTACAAAAAATCGTTTTGCGTAGTGGTCTAGTGGATAGGTTCCTAAACTACGAAACCTAGAGATGCTGGTTCGAACTCCTCTCTTGCCAATTCGATCACTCAATAAATGAGTACCTGGAGGTCAAACTCTGGGGTAATAATAGGCGGTCGGTACGTAGCGCTAGCCACGTTACTACCCTTGTGTACCGTAGGCTCTAGATTGTAGCAGATCTATCCTGTTACGACCCCAAAGGGCCTTCGAGGCCTGTTACGGGGAACTATTATTATTATATAAAATCTTTTGCGTGTCAGTTTTGTGAGCTGCCCAGAGTAAAATAGTTTGATGTAACCCCTCTCAGTCACAATGATCGCCTGCACCTTTGCTTTGAAGCGCTCGCACGCTTTCTGTAAAACAGAAGGTGCTGCTTCGATAGTGGTACGTAAAGATGATACATTACGGTGTCTGGACTTGTTAGTAACCCTTTCGACTACTCTCCAAACATAGTAGTTAGGGGGTTCAAATCAGAGCTACTGACGGGCCAGAAATCTTTAGACCATGCCCACGTTACTCAACAACTAGTTTTGGACTGAATAGCTCGTATGTACCGGTGTACCATCTTGTTGAAATACATATTGGTTCCTCTGACACCCAACACTGACAATTTCCTTAGTGATTGCCACGAGGCCTCCGAAGTCAACGCCAAAGCACTTTCTACGACACTATATGTGACTAACGTTTATACTTGAAATTTTCTTACTAACGCTTAAAAGTACATATTACTGGTTGCAGCCTATTTCTATCCATGTATTACTATTGATTTTTTTTTCATTTATGGGGGTATACGGTGCTTATGTCATTTCAGGCAAAAATCCAATTTTATTTTTTGTTGAAAATGGCAATTCTCCAAAGAACTACAAAATACGCTTATTATTATTTAAAAATCTGCTTAATCTAATTAAAACAATTAAGAAATCAGCATTAGGATTACCATCAGTAATTTTAAAACATCGTAACATAAACTATATGGGCAAAAATATCTGGACACGCACTGTTGTAGAATGAGAGATTTATGTGGCATTTATTAGATGTCGGTCAACCTTTAGCATCAGATACAGCTTACGCTCGTATGAGAAGGCTTTTCACGGTTGTTTTATTAGTACAGGAAAAGGTCCCCCGAACTATTGTCAGAAAGTTGGAAGCACACCGTTATCAAGATACATTTCGGCATCCTTCCGGCTAGAGGAATTTAGAGACGCAGACTGAACCACAAAAAACTATCCCAAACGTGACGGTTGGCCTAATGCATTCGGACAAGAAGCGTCCAACGGATTGCCAGATCACGTAGCCAGATTCATTACTATATAACTTGTTTCGATTGTTCCACAGTCCGATGACGATGAGCTTTACACAATTGCAAGCTACGTTTGGTATGTATGCTGATGTTGAGCTTGTGAGCGACTGCACGACCATAAAACGCATGTTTTTAGTTTCTGACGAATAGTTGCTAGTGATCGTTGCTATCTAGGACATCCTCTTTTTCATTACTATCTTCTTCAGAGTTTACGCAGCCTACCACTGCATTTGCGTTTCATATCCCGGACATTTCCATTTTATAAAATCATTTACAGTTGATTTAGGCACACAAGGCCGATACTTTACGAATTGATTTGTGGTAACGATAAGGCTCAACGATCATCTCACGGTCAAAATTAGTCGACTCTGTCTACTTACTCATTGTCGATCTGACTTACATGTATGATCTACATATTCTGCGATTTGCACCGTTATTTCGCTCTATAACGTTTCAGTAGGCATAACAGCCGTTTCTCCAGAAGTGTATCCAGATACTTTTGGCCCTATAATGAATTTAATCGTATGATGAACATTTTTGTAAAAAAAACAATATACAATACGGGCTATTATTAATTCGTTTTTTGTTTCCGATGCTGTTAGTAGCTATTTTGTAAATTTGTTGGGAATAAAAAAAAAACTAAAACCGATGATTTGTGACTTAACTAAGCACTTCAAGGAGTACTATGAAAATGATCATGTTCTGTCTGCATAAAAAATATTCTACGTATGTGCATAAATAATCAAAGATATTTTTTGGAATTGGAAGTGCGTTGGAATTACTGCAACCCATTTTATATAAAGTGTGTCATGTGACACAAGCATTCAAGCAGTGATTTCTAACGTTTATAACTTGTGTTTATTTTTTTTTTGTCGTATTGGTATTGCAGTCTCAGGAGCTTATTGTATAGACTAACATGCAACTTTATGTACTACTTACATACCAGAACGTCACATAAATCCGTGAGTTTCGGCGAGACTCAAGCTCCTTCACACCATAGGTTCACGGACTATGGAGCATTTGCTCTTAACCAGCCACCAACAGCAGCGGCCCTTAAAAAATTAGGTAGAAACGAAACCCATGGGAGTCACAAAGTAGAATAAAATATCTAACAAACGTATCCTAATACTCTTGATAAATATGCGGTTATCACAGATACAATATGCAAAATTCTTTTAATAAACTTTTAATTTGAAATAATCATTGATTCTTCAAGTGTAATATTTAACAGTAACACTCGTGCAACTTAGGAACGTGAACAAGAACAACGGGCTCTTTAAACAAAAGTGGGTGTTTACACAATACAGACTTACACAAATTAAGTTAAAAAAATGCAAAATATGAGTCACCAAATAAAAGAAACAAATATAAACACATTCGTCATTACCTATAGAATATTGAAAATGTGGTAAATAAGAAATATCAGCTCTAATAATAAAACAATTTATATAAAATATTAAACATTTAGTCACAATGTTTTTACATGAATTTCGAATTCTGAAGACATACAAATAAGTCCAGTTGTTTGTGTATAAGACAAACCCTGAACCTTTTTTGGTTTTTTCATTTTAATCTTGAATGTCAACGTTTCTTTTATAAATTTTGTTTTTCAGATCTTCGGTTTTCTTGTACACCCTTGAACATGCTCTTTCGCTAATTCATTTAATTTATTTCACACTACTATTTTTGTCTTTTGCAAGAAGAATCACTGATATCAACTGCATTTAGCATCGTAACAAATATGATCATAAGCCATTGTTTTTTACTACTTGTAAAATGTGCATAGTTTATCATTTATCATATCTATTCCCCCTTTGAACGTAATTATTTTAAGTTCTAGTTATCGATTGCATTAACACGTAAACTTTAAATTTTTCAAGGAAATTGTTTCGATTATATTTCAGTTTTTCACATTTTTCAATTCAATCGGCAATTTTGCAGATTTTTTTCCATTGTTTCTACAGTAGATCTTTTTTCTTTGCATAAATCGAAGACAAGATCATAACCGCAAAACTATAGTTATTTTATTTCTAGAAAGCGATGTAGGAAGCCTTCTCACAAGTGCTTACGGCTATTGCTCTGTCTAAAAGCTATATTAAGTTGCTTTCTGGTTCAAATCTCTAGATTCTGCTGACTACTATTTTTTCCGTGATGATTCAACCTTTTTCTTGTATATGAAATTTCTAGAACATTTTTAGAATGGCCTGTAACTCCAAACAGCTATCTTGTTTCATTTTTGCTCTTCCTTCGTAATTCCTTTTTCTTCTGCAATAGCGTGAATTTTTCAAACCATTTCGGTTAGTTTTGTGTTACTTGAATCTTTATAGCCGTTTCAGCGTTATATTGCCTCTTTTCAACTCATTCTCATTACTTTCCTTTTTGAAATACCAGTGTCTTCTTTATTTTTATTGCCAAAAGGTGCATTTACGAAAATTCTTGATGTCAGTGAAATCTACCTCTTCATAAAAAAGTGTTGACTGTGAACAATTTAAAAACTTTTACAACATACATTACGTTTGTCATAAATTGTTACAATGATATTCACGTGTTTATTAGTAACTATAAAAATATATAAATAGGGAAATGCCACTGTTAAAACATACAAATTATGGTGTAAGCATCTGCAATATATAATGAATGCCAGTGATTATCCATCATTAACCGGGCCAGCTCAAACTTACTCAAAGTGAGTAGATAAGAAAGGACACTCATAGCTTCGCTAGTTTTTAAAAGTTTTACATATCTGCGATATTCGTGCGCGTAACGAAAGCTTAACATGTACAAACAATGACTAAACGATTTTGGGTATTCACAGTGTGAAGATTGGTTTCAAGTGTTAATCTCTTCAAACTTAGTGTACTGTGTAGTATGGTGTCATGTACATCGTGTTCTAAAAGTGTACTTTTTCAATGATAATAAATGCAATATTTATAGACTTAGAAACAATTTTATAAAGCATTTCCATCCAAAATTGTCTAAAGCAATGAGGCTGCCATGATATATTTTATCATCAGTTGCCATACATTCAAAATTTGATCATAGAACTTATGAGCGTAGGTTTTAACTACCCTGTTTGTTGTATTTTGATGTTTTAAATTAGTGTGTTTTTTAGTCTTTAGACATAAGATGATAAAAGTATATCTTTCACACATCCTTAACAGGAAGTTTTGAATTTCTTTTAAATGTGTTAACCAAGATTTCAGCTTTTCTTTTCAATACCAATGCATGAGTTTCACTATACTATTCCTTACTGTTAATAAACGGTTTGTAAACCGCATTGGCACCGTCAATTTGGTAGTTTAATAGAGGAGCTACCTCTTGCATAAATGAAAATTACACTAATTTTTTGAAAGTTACTGATCATAATAACTTCTAATCAAATTACACATCACATTAACAAAAATGGCATTGTTGGATCCGATAAAAGTGATAATAAAAATAACAAACACTTTTATATTTACACTTACAAGTTCAATCATCGTTCTTAAAATTACTAACAGGCAAAGCAGCTATAGTCTATTTTACGTTTAAGTCTCTTTACGATTGGTATTCCATCTTATACCATTAACTGTATAGATTAAGTCTTTATCCTAATATTGTAGCACTCAATTATTCATGACAAGAAATCGTTTTTGCTCTTTTTCTTTGAACATCAAGTTTGTGAAAAATTATAAGTTGTTAAAATCGAGTAAAACTATTAGTACTGCTGAAGGTTAAAAACATTAAATTTTTCGATTACATCAACCTAAAAAGACATGCGGGTAACGAGTTTCGATCAATTACTTAACAGATTCCCAGTTCAAAACCTCCATAGTAAATATTAGCAATAATGTTCAATTGTACATTTTACTCAAATAACTTGCTAAGTAATCATTTGAACATGAAACAATACCTTGTAAAATACAATTGAATTTCTAGCTGATGATTTCAAATTTAGTACAAAAGTAATACTATTTGTGCTAAAGGAATATACAACGAATAATATAGGGTGATCCCAATTGAATTTTAGGATTTGAATTGTATGCCGTTTGTGTTCTGTGAACTTTGCAAGCTTGCATTTGTATAGTTCTTCCTCCTCCTCTTCTTCTTCTTCTGTATCCTTATACCCCTTGGGTGTCGGATTCATTTGTATAGTTAGTATCTAATTATGAAAAATTTCACTAAAGATCACTAGAAACCCGTACATTGGTGAACTGGGTTTAGAGAACACTAAGTTAATGCTGGCTTTTGAAAAAAAGATTAAGCAATGAAACTCATTTTTCTTTAAATGGCTTTGCCAATCCTAAAATTTCGCATCTGTGATAGTGGAAATCCACGTGCTACTCATGAAAAACTAATGCATCTGCAAAACTACAGTTTGGCATGCGTTGTGAACTGGAAAATACATAGGGCCGTATTTTTTGAGGGCAGCTGGCAATGCTGTTGTTGTCAATGGTGTACGTTATCAGGAGGTGCTAAACAACTTTCTTTTTCAATGAAACAAACGATTCAAGCTTAAATGACATATGATTTCAACAATATGGAGCCACATGTCACATAGCAAGCGAACCCACTTTACTTCAAACCAAACTTCCTGGGTGTGTGGTGACATCGATTGGCTAGCAGGGTCTTGTGATCTTTTTCCTCTGGAAAGAGTTTATGTCAACAATCCTGCTACCATTCCCGGGAAAATCAGACGTGTGATTGCTGAAATAGAATCGCATTTATGGGAAATCATTATGAAAAATTTCGCTAAAAGAACGGTCGCATGTCAGAGGAGTCATAGAGGGCATTTCCCCGACATCATATTTCATACGTAAATGCTAAGTCTACACTTTATACATACTGATAGCAATAAAATTCAGATTGTTCCAATATTTAGTTTTATTCAGAAAAAACTGCCTAAAATTCAACTAGAATCATCTTATACACAATACGGTTTCTGAGTTAGTTTATCTTACAAAATAGAATACCTGAAGTATTTTCACTCTGTTTTCTCTTACACTACTTCTAACACCCCAGAGAGATTAAAGACGTCCCTTAACGCAGTAGTTCAGTGGAGAAGACTACAGTATTCATTAACACGGAGTTTTTCTTCACATTGCTGCTAGGTGTATTTTTAAGTTATATAAAGGGTGTCCCAGAATTAACGTAATATTTAAATTTGCCGCCATTTATGCAGTAAAGTGTTGACAACTCTAACATAAAAACAAATCGACAGCTGACAGTTTAGGGTTAGTAAAAATGGAGCGTTACACGATAGAACAGCGTGTCTTCATTGTTGAACAATATTTCAAAAATAATGAAAGCTTGGCGGCCGCTGTTCGAAAATTTCATACAAAATATGGTCGGCATAGTATTTTAATTTTGTCAACTGTGAAGAGATTAATTGAAAAATTCCGAGAGACAGGATCCGTTTCAGACGCCAAACACACTGGTCGTCCAAAAACAAGCCGTTCAAATGTCAACATCGAAGCAGTGCGTGAGAGTGTCGGTGACAATCCAGGAACCTCAATTCGGCGTCGTGGACAAGAATTTCAAATTTCAAGAAGCTCTCTACAGCGTATACTCACTAAAGATCTGTGTCTCCATGCTTACAAAATTCAATTAACACAACAACTGAAGCCTAATGACCATGGATTATTGAGCATCAACAAATGGATGCTGATTTTTCGAGCAAAATCATCCTAAGCGACGAAGCACATTGTCACCTTGATGGGTTTGTTAATCGCCAAAATTGCCGCTTTTGGGGTTCTAAGAACCCACATGTGATTGTCGAAAAACAAATGCATCCACAACGTGTCACTGTTTGGTGTGGATTTTGGGCTGGAGGCATAATTTGACCATACTTTTTTGAAAATGAGGCTGGTCAAGCAGTGACTGTTACTGGTACTCGATATCGCGACACGATAACACAGTTCTTTTTGCCGAAATTGGATGATATTGATGTGGCCAATATGTGGTTTCAACAAGACAGTGCCACATGCCATACAGCCCGTGAAACACTTCAATTACTGCATGAGACATTTCCAGGTCGTGTACTCCCTCGTTTCGGTGATCAGAATTGGCCCCGTAGATCGTGTGATTTAACACCATTAGATTTCTTTTTATGGGGTTATTTAAAATCACAGGTCTATGTCAACAAGCCCACAACCACGCGTGCATTAAATGAGGAGATTCAACGTTGCATCAACGAAATTCAGCCACATTTATTCAGAATGGTCATGGAAAATTTCGACAAACGAGTGCGTATGTGTATGCAAAGCCGTGGAGGCCATTTGCCCGATGTGTTATTCCATAAATAACCCTATCCTATGTACTTTATGATTCAATAAAAAAATTATAATCAAAAGACTAAAAACTGTGTTTTCTATTTAATTCAAATCTTGTTAATTTTGGGACACCTTTTACTTCTTAGTGTGACTCTAGAACTTAATTAGGATAAGGCTATTCTTTATGGAGATATTCTAATTTAAATATTTGTTGTTGCTATTATTTCCACAACATAATAACGTAATAATTGGTTTACATCTATAAAAGTAGTAAAAAAAGTTGACCAAAAAAGTGAACGTATATTGGTGCATTAAAAATATATAGTGGCGTTAGGTTCCTTGACAATTTTAATGGACACGCTAGATGCTGCTAGATTTCAGATCAGTAGTTGTAGGTCTATGTGAATTTGGGTGTCTAGCAGACTAGTTCAGTCGACAAAAGTATTTCTTGAGATCACATCTGAACATTTTTTAGAAATATACATGAAAAAAATTATAAAGGCACCTACTTTAGTACATCATAAATCGCATATCAATACTTTGTCTTTCCACTACTGTTTTGCATAACACTAGAGTCGATTTGACGGGTTTCTTCTGTAATACTATGCGACGCTTGCATAATAGCCTCCTTGAGATTAGGGACAGTGGAATGTTGCTACCATTCTGGTATACATCGCGAGTAATAATTTCTCAGAGACTCTCGATAGCGACTGATGGCACTTAATTTTGTGTGCATAGAAGAGTTCACCGTAGCGTTGTCCTATTGAAACTTTCATTTCCGGTTGCCAGCCTACTCACCAAAGTTGCTGGTCATTTGAGTTTGAATTCGGAGCTTCACGAAGGTCAAAGAAGTAGTGCCGTTCCATCCAAAGCCATATCATTACCACCGCCAAAGTTTCAGCCTCTTTGCACAAGTCGTGCTAATGATATTAACAGTCATCCGGACCGTCTAAACTAAACTTTCTTTAGTCGCCAAGGACCATTTTCCCAATGTTTTTCGGCTCACGACATCCGATTACGGACCAAATTTATTTGGGCTTTTTTGTGGTGATCCTTGAGTAGTGGTTTGCCGTTTTGCTACATGAAGGGTTTGGATTTGTTGATTACTTGCCTAACTTTTCTAGGTGCCACGGGTAGGTTCAGCCTCTTCTGTATTTGGCTGTTTGAATTTTGTTCTTCTGAACGTCGAACAGAATTCGGCATTCATGTCTACTTTCACAGTTTCTTCGGCCTTTCGGGCCAGATTTCTTCTCATAATTGGCCCCATTCTTGATAAAATTATCAACTATGGCAGCAACTTGCCGATTTGACGTGTTGTTTTTTTATAAGCAAAGATTTCCTCTTTTTTAAACTCACTCGGCGGCTTTTTTAATACATACAAGAAAAAAATTATATCAGCACTTAATTGTATTATAAATGGTAGCGGCCGGAAAATCTTCCTACAATGTTTAGATTGCGGTGTTCGAGAGTCCATTGTAAAGCTGTATAAAGCTAGTGAGTCGCATCAAATTCACTGGCATATGCGCTTTATCTGTGACTTATCTACATCTTATCACTCCTGCGCGCCTATTTTTCAGGTTTAACGATAAACGATTCGTCACCTACTGGAAGCTAACAAAACATAATATGGCCTTCATTAATTAAAGTGCTTTCTAAGTTTATAAATAAACAATAATTTTACATTTAAAGCAAATCGAAGAAATATATTTTCGTACTTTTGCTTATATGCAGTAGCTTTTGGGAAATATATTCTAGTATCTAGAATACATTCAAATGTTTTATTATTGGTATAGTATTGCTTAAGAATTGTGTTTTAATACTTTCTAAGTGTACTTGGATGCATTTCTCAAATTTAAATTATTTGTAAATTGTTATAATAAATTTCTCAACATAATTATTATCCTCAAATTTATATTTTTACACAAATGAAAGAAGCTTTTTTATAAATAAAGCTATTAAATGTTCAAAAAGACATGCTTCTGTATAACTAGAACCGTGATGTGTTTTTACTAAGAGGGCATATAAAACAGTTCTGGTAGGCGTATTACTTTTGTTTTTTTGAATTGCCAAATAACTGCCTTTGTTTAGCCGCGTCATTTGTTTCATCTGGTAAGAATGCGTAAATATTTGCTCATATACAAGTCAGTATACTATAGCTGCATCTCATAATGTTCTCAACTTTTAAGCAGACGTCAGACAGCATTTTTGTTATATAACATATAAGCACGTTTGCGTTGGCTAAGAAATGTAAACTGATATTATGAATCCGCCGTAAACAGTAATAAGCTATACGGATTAGTTTATTTGCATAAAGCGTAAAAGTGATGCCAAATACATGCTGTGCCTCTCGCATACCAACATGCGGGTTGTAGGTCATCAATGATCTGTTGCTAGCAAAAGTTACAGCTATAATTTTAAATGGCGCAAAACAATAAGTATATTGGGCAACAATATGGATGCTTATACATTAAGACTTTTATCTTCTATTCTCCGGGACGTTTACTGTATTTTCTTTGTGAAATATAATGAAGAGTGCTCCGACATACGTTCTCATAAAAATACTAAATATTCAAGTACGAAGAATGATAGAAAATGAATAAAATTGCTTCGCTGTACTTTTAGTTAAATGAAAGTTAACTACAGAATGAGTAATATACACCTGACTGATATTGAAAGGGTTTAAAAAAGTATATAAGTGGCTACCAGTACCCCTAAGAGCGTCGCTTTCAAAACAGACATTTATTGAACATTAGGGACTATATTAAATACAGACGTACACCTGAAGCCGTACAAGATTCGGTTGATTCAGGAATTTAAAGATCTCGTGAGCGCAATAATGCAAAACTGCAACTTATTATTCCACATGAGCGATGAGTCCCATTTCAACTTATTTTAAATAAGAAAAATTGCCCTAACTGCAGAAAAAACCTCGAGTTGTTCACAAACAATCGTTACATCCACATCGGCTCATAGTTTGGAGCAGCAGTTCTTTTAGACTTTTTATTTTTATTTTTGAGGATGGAGTAGGAAATTCTTTTATGGTTTCTGGGAAGCATTACTGTGATAGGAACTTAATTTGAGAAACATGGCTTCAGCAAGATGGTGCGACAGAACGTTTAATCTTCTATTTTGGTGATGCGATTTGGCACCCTTTGACTTTGCGAGTGTCTTAATATCCCAATTTTTATCAAACGTTTATTCATGTAATTTATTTACTTGTCAAATGATTTTCATGAAGAAGAAGTTTAGTTTTACTAAATATTTAGAGGGCATTTTTTAATTAACTCTAAGAATGATTGGAAAAATACAGTTCGGTCAGCAAACTAGCAAAACGTGTTTTAAAAAAATGTCTTTCAAGTTGATCAAAACGAATGGCGCGGAAAAGAAGTTGTTATGGGTGAAAATACAGCCTTAAGTGTAGACAAAAGGAAGATTTGCTAGTGTCTAAAAATTGTTTAATGATAACATGAAATTTGCCGGTTCTTGTAGAACGCGTAAGTTTAAAATATATTTTAAAAAACTAGACGACTATATTTCATTCTGCCATTCTTGGTTACATATGTGTGCAATGTGTATGCACATTTCTCACTGTTATAAAAAAATTCATTTTACACGGCTGTTTGAAATACGTGAAACAATTTGCTTTCACTGACGGGACACGTCTTCGCAAATCGATAAACTGATATTTTGCGCCGACCAGGACATCACTTCAGAATAATTTATAGGCATGTGTTAGCGCCCTTATAACTTCGTGCGAATGATTTGGATGATCTGGTTCTCGATCTCGTATGTTGCGAATACACCAAGTATGTACTACCTGCTAAGAAAACTCTTGGTAAAACTCAAAAATAATATAATTATCATTGATTACACAGGTTTTTATTATATAAAGGCATTTTTTATGGGAAATGAGAAATTTGGTAATAGTAATTAAGAATTTGTTTTCGTAGAGTCGATATCTGAGGAAGATAAAAATATTTGCTATGAACATTGTACATTGAATAATTTCATAAAATGAGGGAAGATGGATAAATAATCTTAAAGGTTTGTAATATCGAAATGTGGGACACAAACATCTATTATCTAAGTTACGTATTAAGCGAATGGCCGTATTAATAGATTAGTATAAAATATTCTAATGCATTTAAATATGACACACAAAAAGTACTATCCTATGCACTAAATGAAATTTTATATTACTAACCAATCAATTTATTTTTATTAGAAACTACTAGAGAATGTAGTCTTACATGTGCTTAAATGGGGATAAAAGTAAAAGAATTAGATATGTTATTACTATTTTATTTTTACTTCTAGATGCAGGGTGTCTCAGATTTGATACAAGCCAAAAGTCGTTTTTGGCGATTTATATTCCGTGCCGTAACTCTATTATTTATGAATATTTTTTAAACTCTGTTAAAATTATTTTTTACCTTTTACGATTACGAGATATAAGATAAATTTGCATTTTTTAAAATAGGAACCATAGTCAGTTACATCACTAAAAAATTATGTGGATATATCACTTACACGTAGATTAGGGAAGCACAGTTCGCTTTGATAATGAGCGACTTTAATGCTCAAAATGAGGACAAAATAGCAAACAGATGACACTGGTTCTGTAAAATGAAAAAATGAAAACGTGCACAACTATTTTTTATGAAAATCGCCAAAGACAACATGAATATGGAGAAGTCTGGGTAGTCGATCAAAAATGAGATTGATTACATCATATCCGACAAAGCATATATAATAAAAGATATGCTACAGTCTTAAACGAATTGAATACTGGAAGTGAACGCAGACTTTTAATGGCAAACAGTAGAGATTGACGCCAGATTAAAAAGGAACAAACTTATAAGGCCATATAGATTTCTCACTAAAAGACTAAAAAAACTATCGCAAAAAATTAACAGCAATGAAATTTAACACATTCAAAGCAGAAATAGCGAACAATATAAATAATAGTCAATAAAAAGATAGAAGCATGTTCTAAGGAAGAAACTCAAAAGTAACAGAGGAATCTCAATAATTAGCAAAAAAGAAGGAACACAAAAAACTTTCCAGAGTACTCAGAACTGAGAAAAATTACCAAACAAAAAGAAAATATAAAATTAAAAAAAGTTATCGAAAATAATAAAATACACTTTAGTGCAGATGAAGAGCAGATGGTTACTAGGAGACGGTGGTATAACTAATGAGATGTTAAATCGAGTGGCGTTACAATTGAAGCAGTGACATCCAGACAATGCGTATGTTAATAGAATAAATAATAAAATGCATCCTACTCCATTTGAGGTTTGTAGATTATAACAAAGTGTTTGATTCGGTTGATTGTTTGGGTAATTTTAGCAACTATGGACAACACAAGAATATACAAGGTGCATTCAAGTTGTAACACCTCCGATGTTTTTTCTCACAAACTAAACTGTGAAACTTGTGTCACTTCTCGACGTAATCTTCCTGCAGCCGTACACATTTTTCACAACGTCGACGCCATGATTCCATGGCAGCTGCGAATGCTTCTTTAGGAGTTTTCTTTGACTACTGGAAAGTAGCTGATGCAATTGCGACCACGGACAGCGTCTTTCATCGTTAAAAACAACCAAAAGTCGCTAGGAGTCAGGTCAGATGAGTAGGAGCATGAGAAATCACCTCAAAGTTGTCAGCATTCGTGGCACCACCTGGAGGACACTTCGCATTTTCAGGTCTTCATGCAGGATCGTGTGCACAGATCCAACGAGATTGTCTTGGTTTGTTGTTGTCTGCTTTCTTTGAACTGTCGTATCCACAAACGCACATTAGATACATCCATAACGCCACCGTAGACTCCAGATAGAGAAACACATTGAAAAATATATACAGCAATGCTGCAATTCAAGTTAAACTCATTTATATTAGTATTAAACATGAAGTACGACAAGTAGCTACAATCTTCCCGTGTTTACCATTGCTCTCTTGGCGCTTTTAAAAATTGAGTCGAACTAGAAAAGGTCTATAGCCACACAAGAAGTAAGAAAATGGACAAAACACTTTTAAATGGACACCAAGACCACTAAGGAGACAGATAAACGACATTAAGGAAATAACTGAAATGAACTGGCTACAGGCAATACAAAACAGAACAGAGCGGAAAAGAAAAGAGGAGGCAAAGGTTTAGGAGTAGACAATTAAATGCCGAAAAAGAAGAAAGACTTACAGCTTTGACTTTATAAATAAAATATTTTTACCATATAAAAAATATTTTGAAAAATTCTATTTCACTATCAATAATTTTTTTATGATTTAATCTTAACAAAATACAAGTAGTTTTATATACTTAAAAAAAGGTAAAATCGTGTTACTTTTATTTCCATTGCCTCACGATGAGAAAGTATCCTATCAAGAAGCTTGTATACTGCAGATAAATTAGCATTAGATGCAAAACTACATACGCATATGCTTTCCAATGTAATCCAAATATATTATTAAAAAAATGGAGACATCGTTAACCAAAGAGTGGAATTATGCAAATGACACAAAATCAAAACAAGATCGCTGTATAAACATTAAAATGTAGTCCGTATTAAGAACTGCAGGTGAAAATGGAACTGAAATTTTCAATTCAAATCCTTTAATTTATGCAGAACATTTAATTGCATTTAGTACAGTTGTTTTGAGTGATATCAACTAATTAATACACAGAAAACAAGTTTAATTTTAAACTGTAATCTGCGTGTTAAACAAAATAACTTTTACACTCTTCACAATGTTATTATGTTAAATTATATATTTCCTGTATTTATAGAAATATTCAAAGATAGTAATTTATAATATGAATAATACATAGGGAATTAAAAAAGTTTTTTTATTAATTTTATTAATTATGCCGTATTAATAAAATTAATACGGCACGAGTGATGATCAGAAGTTGATTGTGTTAAGACAGGTTCAAACCTACACTGCGCCCGGTAGGACGACCTCTTTACTTGCATGAAATTTGAGGTCAATCGGTATTTGGAATTGCTTTGATGTTGTGAGATGATTATTCTTATCATACGACCATATTTAAACAATGTCAAGGGATTCAGAAATAAAATTTCAATTTTGAAGACTCCTTGGTCAGAACGCCCGTTTTCGTCTATAAAGAAGGGGAAAATTCTCTATCACCAGATAGGAGAGTGTTTGAATATTCCTGCTCCAGCCGTTCTTAACATTCTGCCAGACCACCTTCAAGAGAAAAAAGATTGTTCTTTTTGGCTACCCTCTCTCTTAATTGGCGAGCAGATGGCACGACACGTTCACGGAGCCGCAAGATGCTCAACAACACCATCATAGAAAAACGAAACCAAGCTTTCTGTTTTTATACAGAGCCCCCACTAAAGGCCAAGGCAAAGCTTAGGTCTTTGAAGATGAAAACACGCTTATCCTCATGTGCAGTTTATAGAGATTTTTGAGGAAATGTGTACGAGTTAATTTGACGATTGGTTTCGAAGGATACAGAAGTAAAAGAAAGTATTTTGAAAGATTATGAACATTAATAATAATGAATGTAATATTTAGTAGAGGCTGTGTAGTAAAAAGGTTAAAAAAACATTTCATATCATTAGTAACTGAAAAAACGAAGAACCTCAATGCGATAGAAAGCTAGAAGCAGTTTCTACCGACGTAAAAGTATTTGTCGTCTGGTAACTACTGAATTCCACATTTGTAAAAGCTTTATTTCTTCATCTTTTGTATATTACTCTTTTTGCGTCTAATTAATTGGTTATTACTGTGCAATCTTGTAATTTTTTCGTTTAATATTATTGTCTTTTTTGACAATTCTTGTGGTGTATTAATGTCTCTGTTACAATTAAAAAAAACTTGTTGGTTACAAAAATTTGCATTATATATTAGCATAGTATACACGTTTTAGTAAAGAAAAATGCACATTGTTTTTTTAACAACTTAAGAAAAGCGAACAAGTTAAATTATATTTAAGTGTCCTAAAAGTTATAATTTCAAAAATGAAATAAATTTTTCTGTTAGCCCACATATAGGGTTTGCTGTTGTATTAATAATGCTGGAATGCGGTGATTGAGTCGTCGTTTTAAGTGTTAAAATAGAAGAAAGAAACTTAATTACGTCTGCATATTAATAGTTTCCTTATGCTAGACTCAATATACATCTTAAAAAAAAATAGTCTGTAACACTAAAATTTGCTATGGTCGCTTTTGTTCTTGTGATGCCGTACCCCAATCACAGTTACTGTAAACGCTGGTTTTGAACAACTTTTTATTCGAGTTTGGCATGCATGTCTTACTAAAACAAGTATCGACCGCCGGGAGCTTTCGCTTGACGATGTGCCGTGACATGACCCTGTGGTTGACTGCGGAAGCTGTTAAGCTGTAATTAATTGCAAATTGCTCACTGACGTAAAAACATCGCTTAGCAATGTGAATATTGCGAGTCAGCGAATAGATTTTGAATCCGGATTACTGCTGCGGAAACGAAAGCGGACCTCGCCGCTCGTAACGAAACCAATTCTCCCCGCGATCGCTTATAATCAAATTAATTAGTGATATAAATTCCTCCGAAATTATGCTTTAGCGGAAACTGTAACACGTTGCTGCTCATCGGCGCCGTACTGTAATTGGAAGGCCACTTTAAATGTCGCCTGTTTTATTATAAACCTGCTGATGTAGGTACTCTCGGGTGCAAGGCATTGGAAGTAGCAGGAACTGAGCTGTAAAACGGGCAGATAATTAGGATAGCAGGAGAAAGCTTACATGAATGAATCAGTACATTAAATGCCGCGAAGCTTACATTGAGACCGTATAATAGAGAAGATAATAGAACTAAAAGAATTTTACACTCCAATTAGAAAAAAGTTCAGCTAAAAACCTAAAACCTACGACGTAGGCGGAAAATAATTTTAAAAACTTCATAGAGGATTTAATCGGGTTATGACGGGACGAAGGAATACAAATAATTTTATCTTTAAGACTAGAGAATAGATACGATAATACAGATGTTTATGATAAAGCGAATTCAAACGGTTTAAGAAAATAAGATACGCCGAACAAACGAATAAAATTAATTATACGAATAGGTGAAAACTAATATAAAAAGTTTAACGTTAAATTCAATGCTTGATCGATATAAAGCAATACATTGATGAAGTATATAAGAATAAAAATGTGAGAAAACAATATCGCAAAACACTACACATACGTTAACAAATACTCTAATTCTTTCTTCTTTGATGCTGTTGCTAAAGATTGACGGCTATCTGGTTAAATTGTGTACGATTAAATTTCTATGTTAAGTTAGTTTTGTAAGTTCTTTACTTCTTACTGAGCTAGATGTTATATGAATGCAATATAACAAATTTTTTTTCTGTTTTTCTTTTATGCTTCAATTTGTTTTAGTGTTTCCAATTGCTACTTCTTAAACATCTTTTGCAATTAAAAAATTAAAGAATTATTTTAGAAAATGGAAGAACAAATTCATATATAGTTAAAAAGCTTAAATGGTTTAATGCGCTTGGTGCAGACTAGATACATATAGTACATATATTATCATATTAATTAACTCCGCTATAAGCAGGCGTTAAGCATCATTACACTAATTTGTTACAGGATTAATGTGGTTCGATATGTTGATCGAGTGGCTTATATCACATCTGGAATAGCGCAATGATAAATTTAGACGGATGGAGATCAGGTGAAGGGATTATTACGCAGTGGTTTTATATTACCATACCTAAATATAATGTTCTCTTTCAAGTCTACTACTTAAAGAGACTTTTTTAACCATACACAGTAAAATTCTTCTTATCGTGTATTAAATTGTTAATTTCGCCATTTTGAGTAACTTCATTAAATGTTTAAAATAATATCAATGTGTCTTAGCCTTGCTATCAACGAAAACTATTCATATAGGATATTTAAGAGAAGCAGTATTATTCTGAATTATATAAGTAATCTGAACAAAAATTAAAAGGTACACTAGTTTTTTTTAAATGGTGTGAGGATACAGATATTTACATAATGACATAATGAATTATTTTTTATCATGACACAGCTGTTACGCATTAGAGAAACCCGGTAAACTAATTTTTAATGAAATTGACTTGTAGTTTTTGACTACTGAGGTCGGCTGATAGAATTTTATCAATACCTGTCCTCCTATTTACAATGGAATGAAAAAGCCTTCAATCACTTCCAAAATTATGAACCACAATTTTCAAATATTTTTCGGTCAGTTAGTTATTCTGACCCAGGAGATGACCTGATCACTGGGCGACTTATTCAAGAGCTTCCATGCAAAGGAATAGTACTATTTACCATAATTTATAATGCAGTGCTCCGCGTTGCTTATTTCCCACCTCAGTGGAAAGTCTCTGAAATAATTCTCATCCACAAACCAGGAAAATCCCTCAACGAAGTAAAATCCTATAGACCGATCAGTCTATTATCTGGTTTAAGCAAACTCCTGGAAAAACTATTACTTACGAAACTAATGCCAGTAATAACCGAAAACCACATTAGCCCAGAACATCAGTTTGGTTTCCGGAAAAACCACAGCACAATTGAGCAAGTCCATAGAGTAACCGAAATTAAAAAAAATTGTTATGTAGCAGCCTTTCTCGACGTTAGCCAGATGTTCGATCGTGTTTGGCACCAAGAACTACTATACAAACTTAAGAAAGCTTTACCACACACATTATTCATTATTATAGAATTTTGCCTCACAGAAAGATATTTCAAAGTAAAATATGGGCAAGAAGTAACAGATCTGTATCCCATAAAAGCAGACGTACCACAAGGCAGCGTTCTTGGACCAATCTTATACCTGCTTTTTACGTCTGATTTACCCACAAACTCAAACGTCTGCACAGCAACATTCGCGGATGATAAAGCTATCTTAGCAAAGCATCCAGACCCAATTATCGCAGCAGGTTGCACCAACACCTAAATGTAATAGCAAAATGGACGTTGCTATGGCGCATTAAAGTAAATGAAAATAAGTCATTACAGGTCACATTTACAAAATGTAAAAGAGCTACCCCACAAGTTATGTTCAACGGTTAAAACTTGCCACAATCAGATAATGCCAAATACCTAGGGATGCAGCTAGATAAAGGACTGACCTGGAAAACACACATCATAAATAAACGAAAACAACTAGGTATGAAATTTACAAAGCACTACTGGTGGATGGGGCGCAAATCCAACTTATCACTCAAAAATAAGTTATTAATCTACAACGTTGCGTATAAACCAATATGGACATACGGCATAGAACTATGGGGGGCAGCAGCAAATTCTAATATCGAAATCATGGAAAGATGTTAAGCAAAAGTTCTGAGGACTATAACTAACGCACCCTGGTTTATACCAAACAGTGAAATTCGTGACGATCTACAAGTTCCTACAGTTAAAGAAGAAGTGAGCAAGTGTAGTGAGAAATATTTAAAAAAACTAGAAGTGCTTAGGCTTAAAAGACATAAAACTATAGACCTTCCAACGAGGTTCATGTAAACAGTATCAATAGTATCCCCAAACTAGCTGTACCTACGGACACCTAAAATAAAATGTAGAAATTATTGAGATAGTTGTCACTGGATGGCGGCTCTCTTTATTATTCAATACCTGTACACACAACTCAAAATATTTACTTACTCTATTAATTGTATACTGGTTGTAAATAGTAATAAACAATATAAAAAAAAGTTATTCTCTATATTGCGCGGGTAGTTTTAATAATTTGGTAAAGAAAGCAGAGTATGAATTTTGGTAAGACAATATTGGAAGGTAAATTTATCACAATCACAATATTATATAGATTAGATAGTAGAATATGAAAATAGGAAAGGCAGCTGGAAAAGATGAAATAGCTCCTGAATTAATTAAATACGGTGGAGAAGTATTAGGAAATTGGCTATTAAAAATATACAACCAGGCATGGAAAGAAAAGACAATCCCATATGAATGGCAGCAAAATATAATTGTCCCGATCCACAAAAAAGGAAGTATAACAGATCCTAATAATTACAGACGCATATGTCTAGCATCAGTAGTTCTAAAAACATATACAAGAATACTGAAAAGTAGACTAAGAGATCTAATAGAAGACAAACTAGAAGAGGAACAAGCGGCTTTTAGGAAGAACAGACAAATACAAGATCAAATATTAATACTAAGAATAATAATAGATAATCTTTTAGAAGTGAACAAACCAATATATCTAGCCTTCATAGACCTAACACAGGCCTTCGACATGGTCTCGAGACAAAGTATATGGAAACACCCAGAGAACTTATCGAAGCCATTAAAGGAGTCTTTAAGAAAGTGAAAGCAGAAGTAAGACTAAATGGGCAAACATCGGACACTTTCCTCATAGAAAAAGGAATAAAACAAGGGGATAGCCTCAATCCTCTAGTTTTCAACGAAGTAATGAATACAGTAATAAAAGAAAGTAAAAGAAGAACAAAAACAACTAAAATCGGAAATTAGAAAATGAGACCTGTGAAAGTCCATTCTCTGATCTATGCAGATGATATTGTCCTAATCGCAGACGAGAAACGAAAAGTACAAGAATCAATCAATATGTGGAACAATCTTATAAAGAAACGGGGTATAACAATAAACGAAGAGAATAGAAAGATAAAGTAAAGATGACCAAGAAGACGCCCAAGAAGATATACAATTTAATGGAAAAATACTAGAAAAATAAATAGTAGAATCGCGAAAGCAAATAACGTATATTACCAACTAAATGAAACAATAGTAGGGAAGAGAGAAATTGAAAAGAAGACCAAAATAAATATATATAAACAAGTCTTTATACCTACCTTAACATATGCATCAGAGAGCCGGATAATCAATGAAAGAAACAAGAGCAAGATCCAAGCAACAGAAATGAGGTACCTTAGAAAAGTAGCAGGAAAAATAAGGATAGACCGGATCAGAAACACAAGAATTAGAGACACACTGGATATCACACCACTAGAAAAACTAATAAAGCAAAAACAACTGCAATGGTTTGGACATGTCTACAGGATGGACGAAACAATAATAACAAAACAATTTATGGAGGCAAGACCAGAAGGGAAAAAAGGAAGGGAACAACCACGTATGCAATGGATCGATTATATCTACAAACTTGGAAGAAATAGCGGAAAGACAGCAAGAATTAAGGAAACTAGCCACCAACAGACCAGAATACAAGAAATGGCTACAAAACCCAACTCCATAAGGCACAAAGGATTATGATTAAAGAAAGAAAGAAAAGATAATAGAATAGAAACAAGATGGCAAAATTACATAATATATTATTTAAATCTGAATTAATATTAGCCAGCCTTTGTTATTGATAACCATTTCACATTGTTTGGGTATTGAATTCACTAATTTTCGAGGCGCTTCCTAAAAATACAATGATATTCAGCCTGAATTGGATATTCGATTGATTTCGTTTTTATTGTATTAAATATGATCTTTGCTATTTTTGTCGTAAGTTTTCTATGAAATTTTTTTAAAGATTTTGATGGTTAGTTGATTCTGTATGTTGGACATCCAGGACTGAATTAGCTTCTCCTTATGGCGGGTGCATTAATTTCATGAAGAGTAAAATCTTCATCTCCAACCAAACAATTTTTTCCCACTAGGCATATCATTCTGCAATACGTTGAGGTACCTCGTGACATTAATGATTCTAAACACGATATGCAATTCAGTAACTGCTTAAGCAGTTATACATCTCCTTAACATGGCAACATTTGGATGTTTAATTGTACGGAGTACAATTTTTGTGAATATTCTTTTTTGGGAAACCTCAGGTTCTTTCGTGGTCTAATCTATAAACAAATAAGTAGTAAATTGGTAGTTTTGCACCATTAGTCAATGCAGTGGAGTTAAGACTTATCAATCGGATTTTCTCCAAATGTAGAAGCACCATCTCAAACAGAATTTTTTTTTGGTTAATCACTATTTAAAATGGAAAAACGATTACCAGAAACATTACTAATATAATATTAACTATCAAATATTTAAAGATAATTAAAAAAATATGATAAAAAAGTATATCATAACTAAAAGATTATTGGCGAAGATAGTGCACAACTTTTTCACGCCACTCTAAATAAGGACATTATCCCTAATATAAAATGAGATTAGGATAGTAGCCCGCAATGAAGATGAACGTGATATTGCAGATGCATAATGGTAAAGTAAATCAATATTAAGTACAACATGCTTGCGTCTACATCAAATCCTTGAATTAAGAAAGCTTTAAAATCGTGTCGAGTGACCGAACCTAAGGCATTTCATCTTTATTCATAAAAATTGTTGGTTAACTTTTCTATCAAAGAAGTGCATGGTAATGCACCTTATTTATTTTCTACGTTTCTACTACTTGGTTTCTAAATTAATTTCGTTTTTGGCTGTGAGATTAGCCTGTTTAAATGAAAGTCATATTAATTACTTGTAGAATTTTAAAACTTACAGGGGGGGGTGAGTTTTCTTGGTTTTCGGCTTTCGGGTATAAATTAATTTTAGATTTGATATGAGGAACATCTTGATTACTTTGGTATTAGATTTAATTGGAGCGTTTAAAAATGATTGACCGTACATTTGTCTTCTCACAAACATTTTATTAGGAATAAGTGAGTACACATTGTCCATCCACTTTTGCCATCGTCTTTACCATTTCTGTAAAGCTTCTGAAAACTATTCTTTGGTCGTAGCAAGGCGCTACTTGTGAATAGTCAACTAAAGCTCGTAATTGGAGGAGAATTTCTTACCGGCTACTACCCATTTCATTGCGTCACTCGGTGCGATATAAACGAATATGGAACATGAGGTAGTAAGATTTACCCGACAATGTAGAATGGAAATGGTGTGGTAATTGACAACTGAAGTTCTCTTCAAATAAAAGAAAGTAAATTTAGTCAAATATAAATGTACATTCTTTTGATAATGTTTGGAATGTTGATTTGGTATACAAGGTGAAATGCATGCAGAAAAATGCATCCACCTAGTATGACGCCCAACTTTAGCTATTAGAAATGGTGAACATGTAATATTAAAAGTGGTGAAAGTTGAATAGTAGCTATGTTACATACTTAGTTATTCTCTATTGTTATTATTATTAATAGATGAATATAGAAGATTGCAATTTAAACAGAACTGGAATATATTAGTAGTCTTAGTCATAAACCTCTACAAAAAAAATGCTAAATTCTTATATAATGTCAAATAAATCAAAATTTTAAAGAAGGTTCTTTCTAATTAGACATTAAAACACGTTGGAATAATTCATTACTGGTGCTTGTAAGAAAAGCTTAGTTTAGAAAGATTTAATAGATTTTAATACTAATCAGTATTCTTTAAAAATGAATTCAACTAAAATTAAAGAGGTAAGTCTTTTATGCTAGTTATAACAATAAAATTGTATTCGGATATTTTATTAATAAAATAAAAGGGTTTACATGAAAATTTGAAAATAGAAAATACATTCTAATAGCTGTGGAGGAAATTATTGGCCAATCTGTAATTAAGAAGCTTTAGAGATTTTATAACGCGAGAAAGAAATGTTTTTTGAATAAGAATGTGCAAGAAGACCTTATTTACAGTTAGCATACAGTTTTTAGGTATATTGCACCACGTGTAAAATAAAAACGAGGTTTAAAGTAAAATTATTTATTTAAAAAATACCTCTGGCTCACTTTAGTTCTAAAATTGGTACTAGTAAAGCACTGGTATGTTATTTACCGCTGAAGAAACTAGAGGCGGGTAGTTAAACATCTTACTTTGTTTTTGGTTGGCTAAGTAGCCTTTATCCACAAAATATTAGGTTTCATGAATAAAGGTAAGCTCTTCGTTTATAAAGTTCATGTAGGATTATGAAGCATTTCTAATTATTGTAGTAAAAACTAAATTATTTTTTGAATTAACTTTCTGAGATTTCAGAAGTTGTTTGTTAGCATAAATAATGCCAATTGGTGAAACCAAATAAAAAGAAAAATAAAACTATAACTGGTATCGGGCACAGCAATTAAAACTTCCTGTTTTTTAAAGTTGTTTCATTTTTTTTATGTATCGCCACGTGGTTTTTATTTTGCATTACTTTTGATTGGAAAAATTATATATTTTTACTACATTTAGTTTTATAATAGTAAATAAGAAAATAATCAAACGAGCTTATATTTATAATTGTTTAAACAAATGTTTTCCTAACTCTTTCAAAACGGGACACCTTTTGACAAGAATTTTTATGGTGATTTCCTCCCCTGTTTCTTGGTGTACTCCACAGAATAGCGATTGCACGGCCAAATTATTGGGAGCACAAATTTGTTTCTTTGCTACTACTCACGTTACATCTCACCAAGTAGCGCAATTTCTCTTTGCGTTTCCGAACTTCCCACCATATTTGACAGTGTTAGATGTCACTGAGGCGTTCTGGAAATAATTATACAAACAGAGAAGTGTTGTTCAAGCATCATTTCCAACTTGCATACTGTGCTATTGACTGATAAGTGTAATATCATATATTGAATGACAGATTACAAGTTATACTCATTAATTTGTTAAATGCCGATTATATTCGTCTGCCTGAAAGTGACTGAAATAAAAAAAAAAGATATTGTACAGCGCTATTCCCAAAAATCGCGATGTGTTGTTTTAAGGAGTTTTGTTAAATGAAAGAAAGAAGCCATAAAAACTATTACAATTGCTGAAGGTATAATTTTACCAGCAACTCTTGAAATGGACAAGCAATGAATGGTAAAAAAGGCTGCATATTTAAAAACACTACTTTTCTCTGATAATAATATCCGAAGAAGGGTAAGTGACATGACTGATGATATTTGAACACGAATTGTCAAAAATATTTGGAAGTGCGATAGATTGACGGATCACCAGATATTTTTAAGATCTTTTATTTTGTGCACTATTAAAGGTCAATACTATCGGAAAATGTTTTTATTCGACACTACAAGAAGGGTACTAATGAGTACTATATCGACAGGGAATCGGTCTGGTCTTATCGTCAAAGTAAAGTTCTATATTCAATCAAAGTAAAAGCGTTACAAACTCGAATTTTTTTAAGTGAACACATGTTTTTTTAATATGTAGATCTTGTAGATTTTTTTGCTTTTTCAATTCTCTTTGACTTCTGAGGCTGACTTTTCTTGCTAATATTTTCCAACACTTAAATATTTTAAACAGTAGTTTTTAAAACCTTGATGGTTATCTAGTAATAATGACTGATAAAATTTGAGGACTACATAAAAAAACTTGATTTAAGGTCGACTTCAAGAATTCGTGGAAGATTTAGTTCTGTATCACATGATAAATTCTGAGTTTTCATTATTTGCACTATTTCCCGAAAAACATGCAAAGCAGTTATAACAATTACAGTTTGGTACTGAACCCGAAACACGAAAGAAAAGCTCATTGAAACTCAAAAATCTAGATCAATTTTCGACCAAAGGGTGCAGCATTATATTTATGCAAGACAAGTTTCTCGTCTTTGACCGACATCAAAACAAAAGTGAGAAGCCGTCTTGAATTTTTAAATACTATTGTGCATGTATCGAATACAAAGCCTAAATTTGAGAATCTTCCGGGGAAGGTTTGGAAATATAGGCACGTGTCACATTAATATTGTGTTATTCGATAATTGTGTTAAAGTTTCTGAATTTATAACATACATTAAGTAATTAAAGCATTATTTGCGTTGTGAAAGATGGAAATGAATGTCTTGATAAGGCGTTGTTGTTTTATTTTGGAAGTCTTCTCATGACACTTCGAGTTTTTCCAACGCAAAAATCCACTAGTTTAAGATATGCTACTTTTGTGTGTTTATATCGTTTAGTGCTGGTGTTCCATATCTTCACAAAACAGTATTGGTTCATCTAAGAACACGTGTGCTCCGACTGAATAATGATTTATATTAATTATTAAAAATCTTAATTTTTCCCCATTATTTTATATTTAAATATTGCTTCCGTCTTACGATATTTTCATTTACCATTTTCAGTATATCTCGTGGAAAATGGGATTTCATCAGGTAGGAGTTCCGTTTAGTTAGTTGAATTTGCTCAAGTTTGTTATCTTAATATTAGCCTTATTTTAAAGATTTTTAATTGAAGTAGAACAATATACAATATAGCAATACACAATTATTAATATTTAAAATGATCCCGTAGAAATTATATTGGAATTAGTTGAAAAATAGGGTCAAGCTATGAAGAACAACAAAGCAAATAGCCGAAAAGCTAAAATAAATAACAAGGGCATTGGATCTTTGCATTGCTACTTAAAGAATACATATAATAGTAAATTTCAATACACAAAATAGGTGATGGAATAAATTGCGACAACTACAGAGGTGTTACAGTAACATCTATATTTAGTCATTATTCTTCTTCTTTTGTTCATATGTGGCTGCAACCGTTGCATTACAGGACTCCATCTTTTGTCACTTTAGTCTTGCTATGTGATCAGCCACATCTTTCACTTTTGTTCTTTGCCGAATCCAGGTGATAGTCTTCCTGTCTTTTAAACTGATACCCATCATAGATATGATAGAGTGATAAGGAAAATTATAAAACAAGATTGTTGTCATCAAGAAAAAGAACAATATAGATTTTGCGCTAGCCGACCCTGCCTGGATAATTTATTTTTTTTATCAAATAATGTAAAAGAAAATCAATACAGCAGAAGTCTCCATATAATGTTCTTTAACTTGACTAAATCGTGTGACGTTTCATAAGGCTATGTGAAGCCTTAAAATCGGTAAATTTAAATAATGTGCTAATTAAAACCACCAAAGAATTATATGGTAATAATAGTAAGACTCTAACGTCCCGCGTGGGAGCTGATATGTTCGCCAATGTGCCCGGTCGTCGCGCACCATCTCTGATACGAGGCGATATGGCAAGCAGCGCCATTATTACCCCTTGTTCAAAGAGAACGCAGATACTCAACTATTTTTAGTTACTGAGTGGACTACCTGCTAGGCATCGGAAAGCTCCGGGAATTAACCCAGGTAGAATTTGGAACTAAGCAACGTATGTTGGTTTTAAACACACAATCGTAAAAGAAGTATAAAAAAGGTAAATTATCTGGTGCAGACACGTTGTCAGATTGGGGGAGGAGAGGTTACTAAAAGAACATACAAATAGAGTGCAGAGGATAGCGAATAACTAGAAATTTACATATGGAGGAAGAGTACCGAAACATGACAATGTCTGAAGTGCATCGCTTTGAGGAGGAAGCCGTTGGCTTATTTTACTATTACTTTTTTTATTTATGTTATGTTTAGCGTTTATGTTACGTCATGTTGATCGAGTAGACATTTTCTAATTTTTTGCTCGAAAATGCTAATTTTTTTTTATTTTCGAAAAATATGCCTGTCTACCAAAAAAAAACTTATTTTGATACATTGCACCTACTTCTATAATTTACTTTCTCCGCGCCGGTAGTAATCGAAAATTAATAACATTAATGGCCTCTAACAATATCGTGTCCGTACTCCCAATGCAATTATAAACTGTATTTATATATGGAGAAAAAGTTTATTTTCATTTGAATTGAATCATTTAATGTAGAATGAAGCAACAGTAATATCAATATTTGAATTTTCCTAGATGGTTCAACAGTTTTTGCTGCCATTTGAATTCTAGCATTGTCATACGACGATGTTCTTATAGAATAGTCTACAATATTTGCAAGCTTTGTCCTGTGAATAATTATTTATTGTAAGGCACGTTCTACATGACCTGAAACATTGCGTAAACTAAAAATAGAATGCTTGGTCAATGCATACAGACGCATTTACATGTCTGGACACTAAAAGTATTCCAGTCACGATTACGTTAAAAATAAATGCATATGTTTGTTTTTTTAGTTGCCAATGTCGCCTTGTGCACACTGCGGTACACTGTCATCCAGTTAGCCCACAGCGAATACTCAACATATATTTAACAGTTTCTTTCGGACTTATCTAAAAAATGTCCGTAAGACAACTCTATTGTGATTGATATGATGGACATAATTATAAATATGATTGCGCCTGCATTATAGCTTCTTGTTTGTCTTACATGATTTACATCGTTTATGTATTTCACTTCCTTCAATTCATAAAAACTCTGTTGCTGTAAATTACAGTTCCCATTTTATGCTACAAGTCTTCCATTAAAAGTTCGGTACGTGTTACACTTTTTTAAAACACAAAACGATATCTTAAAAGTTATGTCCATGGTTATTGCAATATAATAATAGCGAAAAGCTACTTATAGATGAACTATAAGTTTATTACAGCCATTTTTGAACTATTATATGAACTATAAATGTGACCGTATTATTCCTACAATTAACACAATATTAAATCATTTTTACCTTATTTATAAGTCAAAATAATTACTAATGCAATGTTCCCACTACTTTTTTGTCTTTTAAAATAGTCTCTGTGTTTGTTCTATGACATTATTAATTTACGCAAATTCTTTACTCCCACCACCCTTGAATTATTTATTATATTAATCTTTAGGTCTTGTTCCTTCGACGTTTTAGTTTTTGTATTTAATCACTCTAGATTTCTGAATTTTTAAAATCTATTTACATTTTTTTAGCTGTGCAAAGTAACTGATCATTATATTTTGAAGGATTAGGTTACAAAAATCAATCGGACAGAGCACGAAACCTACTGTTTGGGTTTTGTTTCACTAAATTAATCCCTCGCCCCACGCCATCACTTTTAATGGGGAGCTCGAAATTTTTTATTAGTTTCGTTATCCTCCCGGTGCGACCCTTAGAAATTTTTATTTGCTTTGAAGAGGGAAGAACGTCTATCCAGCAGGTAACGTGGGCATGAAATGCATGAAGGCCACTATTGTGTTTATGAATAATATAATTTTTCTTGTAATGTTGTTTAAAACAAAGGAAATTGGTTTCCAAAAATGATTAATCTGGAAAGGTTCTCAACTTTCTCGTGTATTTCTATGTAGGTTACACTTCTAACGTATCTTCTGATCAATACGAAACACTTGGTCGTGGTTGTTCTTAGAAATGATATTAATTATTAGGCGTGCGTGCATACACAGACTACACTTTTTTCTTACAATTTCTTTCTGCTTGTTTCTATAACTATCATGTGGTATGGTATAATACATTGATATTGCGTGTTTTTTAAGTTAACAATTTTAGGGCTAATATTCTTTCAGCACGTGATCCGCCTATTCAAAGCTATTTTATTTTTTCAGCCACAAGTTACTCTCCGTTAGACGTAGTAATGGCTTTTCAAGAATTACTAATCTCAAAGTATTTATTCATAATTTTTTAAATGTTTTTTTAGGCTTAAGCGAAAGCTTTTAATTCCTCGATTTGCTAGTCTTTAGTTTCTTTTAATTCTAATTTGTCTAATCTGTACTTTATTTTTTTGTAAACATCTCACCAAATGTTTTCTAATTGAATTACAACTATTGATGAAATGTATGTCACTTGGTTGCTTCTTGTAGTGATCTGAATGATCTTTTCTAACTTCAGAATGCAGTTTGCATCTGCATAAAATTTGTATACTCGTTACAATTCGCTCTACAATATTGAAATTTTTCATTTCTCTGTAGAATCTATAAATGACTCGCAAATTCATCTCTATTGAAAGATGTTTATATATTTCTTTAATATCCTCATATATTTGTCGTCAGTACTAGTACATTCAGCGATATATAAAGTACTGAATATGTAGATATATTTTACCATTGAGAAATAAATTTACTAGGCAACCTCCTCCTGTGAGAAGGTTGATTCATAAAATTTAGCCACTCAATTGTTTGGGTGCACACTATAACGACGGATTTCTTATTTCACTGTTGACAACTTGATCTTTCGCAGAATAATTGTATTTGGTTCAATTGGAAGCGTTCTAAAATTTCTATATTGGAAACAGTGCCCTAGAGTTGTATGCCAGAAGCCCTTAGTAGTTTGCTTATTATTTTGGATAATAAGACTATTATCCAGGGTGAGTTTACATTTTCGTCCCAGTAACCAATACATTTTGGAAAAACTCGGTCCTGATTACTTCCACTTTGTAAAAATGTGCTTGCGCCAGGTAAAACATCTATCAAGATACAGTACAAGATATTTGGGTTTATTTTCTTAGAGAGGCCGAGTGTTACTTAAATGCAATGGTTGTGTGTATACGTTTGAATTTATTACCCTTAACACACCACTTTCTAATCATTGTTGAACCTCTGCTAAGTTGATTTATAGTTTTTGGGAAACAACGGCAGGTAGGAATGGTTCAAGAACACTGCCAGCTTTGATTAGGAGTTTATTATCTAAATAGGATTTGTATATAAGGAAATGGTTCAGAGGCGAGAGCAGTAATTTTTAGAAGAATTTTATATGCTAAACTTTGTTGAATACCTGTGTGATGTTGAGAAGTACTACTAAACAAAAGTGCTTATTTTCAAAAGCTTCAGTACGTGTGTATAAGCCGATGACTCTTCAGTTGTAGAGTACATTCGTCGAATCCCGAATTGATGGTTAAGTACTATCTCGCTGTTTTCAAAAGTTGATGAGAACCTTTTTCAATAATGCATGTTTGGTCGTTGGAATTTTAATTCGTTGAGTGTTTTTTTTTCGTTACTTACGTGGGGCAAATAATTTTTGAAATTCGAGCACATAGATATGTTTTAAGGGGGATATGGCAAATTAAAACCCTCCCTTGACTACTGGATAAAAATGAAATATACGATTGGTAGGATTAAGGTGTTAGGGCATGATTTCCTCAGTGTTAGGAGGCTCACTTAGGCAGGGTTGCTTCCCTGAAGTAGACATTTTTCTGTCAAGATCACAGAGTGTCTATACGTTACAAGGGAAAAGAGCAGGAGAGTCATACGTCCAACAGTGGATCGCGACAAGCTAGTGGTGATAAGTATTTCTAGAATTGTAAAATTAGAATAATCAGTGCAACTTTCCACTGCGGTGTGCAAAATTACATCAAATATTTCAATAAGATATTTTATTCCGACGTTAGACAAATCTCTGAGAATTTTACGGGTGATTAAGTTGTACTCACCTGCTTTTTTACGATTTAAAAGGATATGATTTCTTTTAGTAATCTTGAAGCGCTAAATTGGTGGTTCGAGTTGGTAGCCTTACAGAAGGCGAATAAGGCCATCTACTTGTTGCAGACTATTTTGAAGGACACGGTGGAAATACTTTTACCAAGTGTTTCGCGAATGCGCGTGCTTTTTCTTCGTTGCTTCTTGCTCAAGAGCGTTGAAGTGTTCTAATTAGTGGAAAAGTTTTTTTCTCGTATTTTAATTTTTTTGCCACCTTCCAAAAAGAATAACCAGTGGCCTCAGTAAGTCTAAGACCTTGAAAGAATGTTTGAATGCATTTATTTTTATTGTTATTAAGTAGCTCTTTGAATTCCTGTGTTGCAGCACGAAGTAATCGTTTACTTTCGGGTGTTCCCAGTCTGTGCGATTGTCTTTGGAGTTTCTCCTTTTTTCCTGATTATGAGGGATCACCAGTAAACTAGTAAAGTGTTTGATTCCTCTGACCTTGCAATTCAGTCGGCCAATTATATAATATTAAAAAATTTCGCTTCGATGCTTTCTTCCGTTTTGAAAGAGACCGATACAGTTAACCTTCTCATCCACCAGGCATCCAAAAATCATACCAGTCTTTACGTTGTTGCTGAATATAGGTTGTGATTACAACTGGAGAGAGGTATGAAGATAGATAAAAAAACATGATTTTGCTACATCAGCAAAATTTGGAGGAATATTTTTTGTGATGCAAAAATTCACCAGATCAAGAACTTTGTTACTGTCAGATGGCTAGTACGTAAATTGTTTCTTTTCTATCGGGTATCTAGGAGAAAATACATTTCTGAGACAATTAGCGGACCGACCAATTCATGGTTGCTTATGGAAAATTTTCCCTAGAACTGTTTGTTTGGCAATTATTAATTGAGTTCTTAATTATTATAGTTGCCCCAATACGCGAATAATTAGGAATTTTTAAGTAACTTCCGTCAGTAAAGTGTGATTATGATTGGTTAAACATGTTTTTGGTTACTTGACATGTGACAGTACATTGGTTTTCCTCAAAGAAGTATTTATGTTTGGAGAGCACGTTGGTAAAGTTTAATATGAGATCTAAATGTTCGGCAGATTTTTATCATAGTTTTTAATTTTTGTATGTCGTTATGTTGTTGAATGGGTGAGGAGTGTTCTAAATTTACACTATTTTAGCGGGAAGATACGACTTGCTCTTGATCAGTTGTTATATGTGAGTATGTCAGTCTTGGCTGGATTTGTTGGTAAAGTTGGAGTATATTGTTCTTCTGCAATTATTTATAAATAGTACATATCCTATAGTGAGTAGAATTATTCCTTTAAAAATTGTCGACTTTCTATGACTAAAAAAAGTAATCAAGAAATGAAATTACGTAAACTCGGAACCTAAGGAATTGGGTCATTTCTGTGATTATTTAAATATCAAAATAAGGCAACGAGTCGTTCTGCTTTGTGCAAATTTATATTTTTTTAATAAGAATTCCCCTCAATTATTGCGGTTATTGGACACCACGTATATATTTAATTACGAAAATCTTAAATTTTAAAGTGAAAATAAATGTCGACAGTCTACATCTATTTTCACTTTTTTTGTAGATAATTCATGTATAATTAAGTTACGTTATTAAACCTTAACGGACGCGACTGTATTTCAGTAAAATATGGATGAACGCAATTAAAATACAGTTATTTGAAAATACGATCCAGCCTGTGTCGCCAACAAGGCGGCGTACCGAGGAGGATTGCATAATCGCCCAGTTAGCAAATTAGAGACGGATTAACGGAGTCCCCGTTCCTTATCAGTTTTATGTTCGCCTCCAGGAGATCGTTGCATAATTCGAGTTGCAATTTGTCTAGGCGCCACGCCGATGAATGCGGCACTCCGTGGGTAATTGCCGTCATAGAGGCGTCTGCAATTTTTTATTCAGGTTTTCCGAACGCACCCATCGTGGGAAAGCCGATTTGTCCTCTGAACGTCCCTTTGAGGTATGCTAAAGAGGCGGCAACTGCTTTGGAGTCAATTTTAATGGATGTTGAATAAAATATGGATGAGAATTCAAGAACATGGATTAGACTGTTTATTTTCAGCAGTAAACACAAATGTAGGAAGGCCATTCATAATTTCTGTCTCTTTGTGGCAGCCAAGCATTCAAATAAATCAAATGTCAAGTAACAAAATGCGTACAACTGAAACAAGCAAATATACTTCAGTTTTGTATTTATTGGTGCTACTAATCAACTTGTTTTCATCAATGCGTCCTAAGGAAAAATACTCGCTCTTTAAATAACTATCAACTTTGAAACTATAGTTTACTGGTTTAAATTAAAAAATATTACATGTTTACAAATATTCAAATTTTTGCTGGTATCGTGTAGTAAACATCATCTTGGTGTTATCCCCATAAAAAGAAATCTATTGGAATGAGATCCCGGGAACGACGAAGAATTCAAGACAAAGTTTAGAAAAATTGCGCAAGATAGATCCTTACATCAGGATAGCAATGGGGAGATGCTTCATCTTGCTGAAAGTAACTTTCTTAATCATCAAGCAACTCTTCCATGCTTAGATTTGTTTTTTTTGTAGTTTTCGTCTCCTTTCAGATACTTTTGACACATTATATAAGATTTATTGTCGCAACCTGGCAGTTTGTATGTTCTAGATGTGTTTGGGCCAAATTGGACAATAACTTTTGCAGTCGGTCCTCTCCTTTTTGTATCAATTTTTGCTACAGTTTGTCACTTAAATTATATTTTTCCAGCCCCACAAAGAACATCTGTGATCCTAATGTTTCAGTCTATTACGGAAACATACGTATCGTCATTGTGCTTTCTTTATATAATCCGTGCATTGGCGCAAACTAGGTCAATTGTATGGAACGAGTTTTGTAGTATCATTTCTTTGACTTTACTTGAATTAAATCTATTAGTTTGATACCACCCAAAGTACTTATAAGTAGCATGTTTTCAAAAAATACCTCGATGATCCAATTTGTGTAAAGTCTACATGCAGTTATCGTCTAGTTGTGAATGCTCGCACTGTAAACCGGTTTTTTTTTCAAGCAAAACACAGTGCTGCTAAGGGCTTGTTTACATATTCTGCGATAATAAAACACAGATAATGTAATATACATCAGAAAATCGGCTGAATTAAACCTAGAATAATAAAGATGTATTGCCGACCAAAATAATTTAATAACAGTTTAATCTGGGGCTTACCAATCTTGCGAATCACGGTTCATTTCGAAGCGTTCGGTGCGATTATGAGTAATCTTGGGCTTGATAATAATAAAATGCGCCCGGTGCTATCTCTACCGTCGTTTTACTTTGTCTCCATTGTTAATATTCAATAAATATCAATATATTCTTACAAATTTATTTATTTATTCTTTATCTGCGTTTTATTCCATCCAGAATATGTGAACAAGCCCTAATATTTATAAATTATTACTTCTTGTATATGGTGATGGCGACAGCAGACAATTATTTTGTACAATGTCTGAAAACTCAGTAAATGGTTCTAATCTTTACAAAAACATTTTGCATGTTCTGCAACGTATTGCGTTGTGGTCACGAGTTAAAATTTTGAAAATGTTCATTGTTTTCAGATATATTTACTACATTTAATTAAGCAAGAAAAATTTTAAATACTTTGGTTTTACCAAACACTAAAAAGTTGGTTGTGTATTATAATCTTGACCGTCATAACATACCTATAAAATATAAAACTACACTTTTTAAATATTTTTTGTAATTGAGGAAAAATATCTTGTTTGCATCGTTATCGAAAGTAAATTATATTAAGTTTAATTGCAAGTTTTCTTCCAAGTAGCGTCTCCACAAACTACTCATTAGTGAAGTGCTTCGGTCGGCGGCGAGAGTTCTCAAGACTTCGTTAGATATACTTCGGGAATTTTAAAGTGCATATTAGAATAAAAGCAATTAAAACTCTTCAAGCGCCATTGTCGGATGAGTAATGAGAAGAAGCAGCACGAGCACGTTAAAGTGCAGGCCGCGAGTGGTATGCGGTTACTACAGCTTGCCATCGGTTGTAAGGAACTTTTCCAGTCGTTAGTAACGTAATAATGCAGAATTTATTACTTCAGTTATTAAAGCTGTTCTATTAATTTGTATTATATTCAAACAAAGAAGGCAGTTAATATATTTTTGCACTGTTCCTGTGAGCTGCTAAATAACTTCCTAGTTAAGGTAAGTAGTGTGAAGTATATTAAAACACGCTGTTTTTATTTACTTTTATAATACCTAGAATTAATATTTAAATTTTCTCATTTATTAACGTTTCGTTAACATCTTTAAGAGTTATACATATAGCTAAGAGGGAGTTTGGTATTGAAGTAGTTAACAGAATTTTACTGGCTAGTAATGACATTAATACTTTTTGTTTATTATTGGTTTTTGAGTACCTTAGAATATAAGCATAGTTCATATCGAAATTATTTTTTTTTATTTATAATGTATAATTCATAATAATTGGAAAATTCTTGAGTCTCCGTAAAGGCAACGTTCTCACCAATAAAGAATAATATTGATGATTCTAAATATTTCAGCTGTTAGATTAATGATGATATTTAATTCTTATGAGAATGCAAGTGTTACGAACTTTCTCTAGCAATCGTTACTATTTTGCAGCTATTTCTCCGGATGTTCTTTGAGAACGTCGCAGTCGTCTTGCTTAGTTTCTTGCTGCTATTTTTTCCGGGGTTCTTCGTAAACTTCGCTGTCGCCTTGCTTCGTTCTCTGCAGCTATTTCTTCCGATGTTCTTTGAGAACGTCGTTGTCGGCTTGCTTGGTTTTCTACTTCAACTTCCTCCGGAGTTGCTTTGGCACAGATACGTCGCCTTGCTTTATTTATTGCTGCCCTTTCATCCGCAGTCTGCTCACTTCGTTTTCTCATGTAATTTCTGTGGTGTTCAGCTGTTTGTACCCATTCCATACCAAAGAATGCTTATTTGCAAAAAATCAGAAGAACTAAAACAGTAGGATAAATAATTTAATTTTAATTTAAGTTTTTAAAATTGCACTGTGCTTTAAAAATACAACGATTGTTCGTGTATTTCCGCGTGGCCCCGAACGCGTTACTCTGGTAACCAATGCTTTTCGCACGGCCGGGGGACCGGAGACCGGTGACCTCCGCATCGCACGTTACAGATATTAGATAGATAGAAATTAGATTAGATGACAGGAGACTTTAATAAAATGATCGGAAAAGAAAATTGTATATCATGACGTGACTAATGACAACGGAGCAAAATCATGGCCTGGCAGTACCCATGAATAAGTGTATAATCAGTACAAATATAGACCAGAACATAAAATAACTTGTATGATACTGGGCAGAGTAACAGGAAATCCAATAGGCCACATACTTATATCAAATAGTGAGAGAGAATAGCTCCTGACATAAGAACGTATAGGGGTGCCAACGCGGATTCAGATCATCTTCTCGAAGTAGCGAAATTAAAACTCGAAATTTTAAAAGGAAATTATAAAAAACGCAAAGAACAGAACATCAAAACTGCCATAATAGAGATAGCAGAAAAATGCTAAGGAAGGCGACGACTAAAAAAATAAGTAGTTCGATGAAGAATGCGTAGACCAGAAAAACAAAGCATGACTAAAATGTATTTCTTTTCTTCTTCATTAGCAATCAGAATTACAATAAATTCTATAAGCGAATGTGTTGTCTTACGAGCTAAAGTACTCTAAAATGGCGTTTTCAGACCTCATTCCAGTAAGGGGATCTTCAGTCACCTAGTAGGTTTGCTGGCCATGACTAAAATATATAAGGACCAGAAATGAACAAGACTTAAATGAATACAAATGAAAAGAACAGAAGCTACAAGAGTATGCAAAAACAAAAAGCGGGATTGGCTACTACAGTTTATAGAGAAAATTGAAGCAAATAGTAAAAACAACACGAAACTATTCAACTTTACTCACCTAAAGATTGACAATGAAAAATGGGAAGAATATTTCACGGAACTACACAGAAATAAAGAAACAAATACAGAAAGCAATGAGGTAGAAAAAATACGCATTGAAAGATAAGATAAAGTACCAGCTTACGAAGAATTTAAAACGGTGGTAAACAAACTATAAACAGGGATGGCCGCCGGGTTAGATGAAATAAATTATGAGTTAATTAAGCAAGCAGGCGAAGCCACTCGAAAAAGATAATACAGCTTAATAGTAAAAATATGGAAAACGAAATCATACCGTCAGACTGGAGAAGAGAAATATCAACTTCAATACTAAAGAAAGGAAACTCCACCCTATGCCAAAACTACAAAGGAATCATGCTACTAAATACTACTTTCAAAATTTTAACCTCAATTATCCGTAACAAACTGGACCAATATTTAGAGACAGAAGTAGGTGATTACCAACAAGGACCCACTATTGACGCCATTCACATCTTAACATAAATAATGGAAAAATGACGTAAACATAATCTAGACCTACACATGATATTCATAGATTTTAAACAAATATTTGATAGTCTTAACTGACATAAACTCTTAGAAGAAATTAAATATACTTAACTTAAATATACCAGGAAAGCTTATTAAATGACAATGATAGGGTCAGAGACAAACGTGGCAGTACATGGAGGTACAACAAATGCGTTCAGCATAGATATATGCCCCGCTTACAATGCTCTTTAATATAGTATTGGAAGGGGCTATCAGAAAAATAAACGTTAAATGGAGGTTCTCATCTAGCGACCCAAAAATGACATGATTTTCTCGAATTTTTTTTCTATGGAAGAAAATAAATGAGGAACTCGATGTTTTTGGTACTTGTTTAATAGATCTTAAAGTATGGAAAAACATTTTTTATATTGAAAAATAATGTAACAATTATTGTTTATTTGTACTGAAACGTGGCAGCCTCAAAAAAAAAGTATCCAAGCGGGCGGCACTCTAGCCCTCGTTCCTATCGTCTGAAATAAGAAATCCAAAAATGTTTATGAAATATATTACATTTGTTGGAGGATGAACCTATAAAACCAACAAAAACTAACAAAGTTTAGTGTCGCGTTTTCGGGGTTTTTTTATTCTTCAAAGTGCTGTAAAAATATAAATAATAATAAATTTAATTATTTTTTAGGTTCATCTTCCAGTAAATTTAATCTACTTTGAAATGAAAAAAATATATATAGCGATATATTCAGTAGTTTTTGAGATATCGTGCCGCCCAGTCTGAAAAACGTGGTTTCGAGAAAAACGCGTTTAAAGTTTTCGGTACACGAAATGCTTGTATTCGGAGCACGTGGTCGACTAACACTACACGCTATAACCGTTGATATTAGTATATATAGAAGCTCATATATAAAGTAAAAGCATATATTCCGACATCTGGTGACACTAGAGGTAGCTATATTTACGATGGACACCCATGGTATGGTCGTAAAGGTGGGAAATTCAAAAATATTACGGAAAACGCGCTACTTTTTCGCTATAACGTTTTTAAAAAAATAATTTCATACAAACCGTTTTGGGAATATATTCTACCGATAATTAGCTATAAAAAAATGCAACAAAAAATGATTTTTTGGTCGGCTTTGATGAGAACCTCCCCTTAAAGAAACTATTGCAAACAAACTGGTACAATTAATTGCATACACCAACGACATAATGATCGTGGCAAGAAGTAAGGAGAGCTTGATTGACACAATACTGAAGCTGGAAGAAGAAGCGAAAGAATAAAGCTTACTAATAAGCGAGAATAAAACTAAATACACGGTTAGCAACAAACATAAAACGTGTTTAAAAGTGTAGAGAAATTCAAATACATAGGAGTAAGAATTAACGAAAATAGCGACAGAAACGATGGAATCCAAGAAAGCAGGAAATCCAGCCTATTACATCTTTAAGACCCTAACACGCAACAGAAACTTGAGTAAAGCATTAAAAATTAAGGTATATAAGTTAACAATCCGACCAGTGATAACTTACTCTTGTGAAACAATGAATTTAACAAAGAAATATAGGAAAACGTGAGAGCTTTTCGAACATACGATTATTAGACAAATAATAGGCCCCAGTAAAACAGAAGAAGGAGAACACAGACGGCTGATGAATTTTGAAATAACAAACATACTACAAGAAGACATAGTAAACTTTATAAAATCACAATGAATTAGATGGTATGGACACGTCTACAGGAGAGACAATAAAAAAGATATATAAATGGAAACCTGAAGCAACCAGACTAAAAGACAGACCAAGAGGAAGGTGGCAAGACCAGATAAAAAAACGACCTGCATATTATGAAAAGTCAGAGCTGGAGAGCAGACATAAAGGATAGGAAAAAATGGAGCCAGATTGTAAAGATTGCGAAAACAGAAAATTGTGAAAATGTGGACTGACTCTCAGCACACCTCTGTCGAGTTGCTAAGGTTCCATGGAGGTGCGGTCTCAATCCCGAAAGGGATGTATGACCTGACCTTATGGATGGATGGTGGCGATTTGTGTTATGGATGCACCGTAAAGCCATTAGCCCGAGAATAATATAAGCAGCGGTCTTGGTGTTGTAGATGTTTGTATTTCACAAACATCTCGTGTTTTGCTTGTCGTGCTACAATTATTTCTGCTTTATTTATTCAGAATTGTTTACTTTAGTTACTGTAATTTGGCTTTCCACGTTACATCTTTTTATATTTGTGAAGCTGCGTAAGCCAAATATAATGACACAGTATTTTGCTTATATTAATTACTTTACCATATCATGTAGGTAGAGATGCAGTGCTGGCCGAAACGCTGCCATATGCCACCTGGAAAGTCTCTAAAACCTTTCATCAAAGATGACTATTCAATCACATTGTTCTGGGGTTTATCTAAAGTGTGTTAAATATTTTCTTGTATATATTTTAAGATTTGGAAATCTCTTGCGTATATTTTTGTTCGAAAGTCTGCTAAGCTTACGTACACTCCTTCTTCCGGTGCATCTCTTAATGAAGTTTAGCGATCACGATCTTGTGCTGCTGTAAGAAGGCTGAACATGTCGAGACAAATCCACTGCCGAATGTTGTTTTAACCATTTGATACTTCTTATTCCTCGTTTTTTTCTACTTTTTCTGTGATCATTAATTGTGCCATTAATTGTTACTATTATATGACTTAGGTAGACTGTTCTTCTGATCGTAATTTGTGTTAATAACTCTCCGTCCTGTTCTCCTTAATACTTCTTCGTTTGTTGTGTGTCGTCCATATTTTCAACATTCTTTTAAAAGTCACATCTTAAACGGCATTAGGCGATTCATATCGGCCACATTGAATGCCCACATTTCTGTCCCATACAAGAGTATCTACCGGACAACATTTCACCAATCTTATTACAAAACATATTTTACCTTTGAGGAATTCACTTCTGTTCGTTTCAGTTCGACTTTTAATTTCCGTTGTTGCAACCATATGGAATTCCTAAATATTGATACTTATCTACTACATCCAGTTGTCGATTTTTTATGTTTTATGTTATTGTGTCTGAACCAGAAGTTTTATTGTTTATCAATTATTTTATTGCATGCATTTTATACTTTTGATTTGAGATTACTAGGCCCTCATAATTGTTGTTATGTTGCGGTTTATTACGGTTGTCAGGAAGCAAGTGTACAATATATTTTCGCCATATTTCCAATTTATCTTCGGGATAAGTTTACCATTAACTGAGATCATACCACATGGAAAGCAATGTTTTAGAAACCACCTAGTTCTTTAATTTTTTTAGATAATTTCAAATCATCATGCTTGTCTTTAACTTCTTCTATTTCTGCACATAGTTTTTGTATTCGATAACTAACCTACGTTATTTCTCTTTCTAATAATTTGCTCCTTTTTTTTTTTCTTTCCATTAGTTATAGGATTTCTTGCGTAATCTACCCCTATCTTACCTTGTTCTATTTTATTTTACTAGATTGTCTCTAACTATTGTGTTTTTGAGCTTATTTTATTCAGTTTCCATATTTACTTTTGAAAGATCTTAGCTTATTTTTTGTTAACTAGGTCCTTTTTTCTTTTTTGAGTTGTTTAATATATGTTGATGACAGTCTCTTCATTTTTAAAATTTTTAGTTTTAGATGGACGTGACCTCGTCCCGGACGTTATCTGCGTTTTCAATGACATTTTTAAAAAGACCATTTACGAGTAATATAGTCTGATTGCATATAATACAATTCTGTGCGTCCTATGGTAATACCTAACTATGTAAAGGTCTAAGATGAAGCTTGAGCCATGTCTCAGCAATTATGAACAAGTGTTCTTAGCAGAATTTAATCAGTACATGGTCCCCTGCTACATCTACAACTCGTCCTTTTCTAACTTTTGCACTTAGGTCTCCCATAATTATAGTCAGGTTGTGTCGTTTTGTTAGTTTGAGTAGATCTTCGATATTATAATAGCATTTACTTAGATTTTCTTATATTTCTCTACTGTTGGGACACATATTTGTACTTATATTGACGTTCATCAGCTTTTTTTGTATCTAAATTGACATATTCATGTCTAATAAAAGAATAAAGTTTTTGACTGACTCAGCCATTCTATTCTATCGTGCTGATTGTTGTTTGTTCCCTAGGAGTGGACTATATATTCATCCTGGTTGATTTTATCACAATTTGGCCATCTAGTTTTTCACACACACACATAATACACAAATCCCCAAGTCTTTTTATTTTCATATATGCATTTTTAAGTTGTCCGATTTCAAAAAGAGTATTCATATTCCATGTTCCTATTTATATTTTTTTCTTTAAAGATTTCCCCCCGATTATTTTTAACACTCTCTCAAAGCCTGTCAATGATTGAGGACCACTTTCTCTGTGTGAAGTGATTTTTATCTTGAAAAGTAATGTTTCATCAACTATCAGAGTTGTCTCTCTTAATTAATATATTCAAGATTTGAAGCGCTGGAACTCGCTTTTCACTCTCTTGCTTTTGATATATCCATTGTACATCATGCATTGCCCAGGGATCACGCAGTTCTTGCCTTTCTGAACGTGAATCTCGGATTTTCTGGCAAAGCTGAGATTTGGTGAGCATTTCCCAAGGTTTTTATTGTTGTGTAGGCACCAAAAACTCTATAGTCCCCGAGACTCTTTCCAACCTTGATCCCCTATTTCATACACGACTAGTAGATTTTGTTCATATTGTGATTGAACAATTTCTACCAAAAGCCAAAACTAAAAGGTCTCATAAAACCTATAAACCTCTAATCCTTTTTAATGTTAAAATAACAAAAGTGCTTGTGATAAATTATCAGTTCCTTTTAATTTGGTATTTCATGATTCTTATTTACAGTCTGATAACTAGTCTTTCAAATTTAATATGTGATAATTATTTTTTTGTAGTTTTTCTTACGTTTCATACCGATTTTATACTACTGTGGTTTAATAATTACTACTAAACGCGCTCTTGTCATGTAAATAGACAATTTGTTAGGTTGCATTTAATTAAAAAGTAAGAATAGATTAAACTCCATTTAACTATCCACGAGAATAGGCAGATCAGTGAGAAAATCCTAATAGAATATCCTCTCAGAAGTGTTCTGATAGACCGAAAATTAAGACGAATTGGATTTTTCCATTTTAAATATGAAAATGTGATAAAAAGTGAGAAACTTTATGGCAAAGTCGCTATTACCAAAATCTAAAATCCGCAACGATTCAATTGAAGGCGATTGTACAGCACGACCTTCAATTTAATTCCAAAGAGTCGAGACTGTGCCTTTGACGGTGTCCTAACCGAAACTTGAATTTTTAAGACTTCTAACAACATTCGTTATTTTCCTATTAAATATTGTTGGCTGATGGCTTTACTTGTATGAGACGATAACATACTAAAGTGGAAATTGGACAATGACAAAGTTAAAACTCATGAACTCTAATCATGGATTGTAACAGTCATTGCTACATCCGGGAATGCCCCATTATAAATTTCTTTTACAATCAACTGTACGATAAGTTTAAAAAATCAGGATTTTTAGTTCAATAGTCTATAATATATTTGAGTAACATTGGCCTAATAGGGCTAACGGTCAATTTGTTATCTATTACAACGACAATATGTAATATTATATAATTGCATAATATCATTGTGTAATTAGAGCACATATTAGTTAACGCTGCTCCTCTATTACGACATATTGCCTTAAATCTAGGTAATTGAAGGTGATGCTGTTTACTGTCTTAAATAAAAGTTTCACCTGCCTTTATGAATTCATTGACGACTCCATATTATATATATTTTTTTCAGCTGCCGCTATTTTCTTTCTTTCAACCAGATTTTTCATTGCTTACGATCCTTCCATGCTTCATCTTGTAATTTTTGTTTTTCGATAACCTCATCTACCTTATCTCGCTAAGATCTTGGTCCACCGCGTGTTCTTCATTCTGTTGAACTCCATTCCTCTATTCTTTTTATTCGCCTGCCATCTTCTATTCTTTTTACGTGCTCTTACCAAATGAGTCCTTTTTTTCAGGGTAACTAATTATGTCTGTCTACATTCATTCTTCGTATTATCCCTCAACATCTCCTTCAATCCTTTCTTCTACTGTTGTAGTTTTCTTTTTTGTATTAATGATCCATGTTTCGGCTTGGTACGTCATTACACTCTGTATCATGGTTTTTGTTAATTGTTTTTTTAAATTGTTTTTTAAAATTTGTTTGTTTTCTAGGTTATTTTTTACTACTTTACCCTAGATTCGTCTTGCTATTGATAATACATTTATTCCCATATAATTATTGCATTTTTCCGATTTCCTTTCGGTGTTAGGTGCACCTGTTTCCACTCTCCAGGTATTTTTTCACCATTTTTGGATCTCTGAAACGCTCTATTTATCATACGATGTAGTTTTTTAGATCTATACTTCTATCACTCAGGAGAAATTCTTCCAGGTCGTCCCGATTTATTGTTTTTAACAGATTTTATTACCTTGCTTATCTCTGCCTCGTCGATAAAGTTGTTATTTGCCCCTTGGGCGTCTTCTTCGTATGCATTTAAAAACTGAAATATTTTTTCCGTTAAAAGTTCTTCGTAGTATCTCTTTCATTATATCAATTTGTTTCATTTGTCTTTAACACTTCAATAACTCCCCATAACTTAGAGTTTCTTGTCCTACCAATATATTGATTTATATTTGTAAACGTTCTTATCAGTTCTCGTTTATTTCTCTTACCAGTCTTTTTACATCTTCCTTATATTTTATTTTACCTTCCGTTTTAGTATTTAATAATTTTTTATAAAGATTTTTCTTACTTATAGCTTCTCTGGTCCCTTCATTAAAATTACATTTTTGTTTTATTGTTGTTTGTTCTGTTTCTCCTAAAGCTTCAAAAGCCGCTTCCTTTAGGCTACAATTTATATGTGAATTTGTTTCCCCGATGCTGTCGTATCCAAATTCAGATATTTTTTATCTAAACTGTTAATTAGAGAAATTTTTTTTTATTTACTTAATTAGCAATCAAAATACAAGGTATTCTATAAGCTAATTTGTTAACCTACAATCTAAATTTAGGATTTAGATCGATTAATAACATGATGAGATCTCATCTAGCGATGAGCTCTCTAAGTCTATTTATAGGTCAGCTGGCCACTGTCTTTTTAGTCTTCTTATTGCTGTGTCTTCTAGTAAGGGCTGTATTAAAGGATTTGTGTGAGCTTCCAATTTTTGGTGGTGGGTGATGCTTCTCTCATGGATAACTTCTTATATAGTTAGTATCTTCAAATCTTTGTGGATCATTTCATTTGCAATATACCATGGGGCATTAACTATCGTTCTTAGTATTTTGGACTGGCACCTTTGGATTATTTCGATATTGGACTTGCTGGCACAGCCCCATAGTTCTATTCCATACGTCCATATGGGTTTGATTACTGATTTGTACAACAATAGTTTGTTTTCTATAGATAGCGGAGACTTTCTACCGATCAACCAATATAGCTCTCTGTTTTAGGTCCATTTGCTTTCTTTTTTGCAGATGTGTTCTCTCCAGTTTAATTTGGAATCTAAGTGTATTCCCAGGTATTTTACTGTCACAGTTTGTGGTATTACTATGTTGTTTAGGTATATGGGTGGACACGGATCTTTTCTCAGGGTAAATGTGGTATGAGTAGATTTTGTCTCGTTTACTTTTACATTCCACTTTTGAAGCAAGTGTTCTAGAACATTTAGATAATCTTGTATTAGAGTGTGTGCTTGGAGGACTACATTGTGGCTAGCCAGTATGACAGTGTCGTCAGCAAATGTGCCCATTGTGATGTTTGGTGAAACTGGAAGATCTGATGTAAATAAGAGATAAAGTAGCGGGCCCAGGACACTGCCCTGTGGTACCCCAGAGTTGATTGGGAGTATAGTTGAGACTTCCTGTCTTACTTTTGTTCTGAAGTGTCTATCGCCTAGGTATGTTTTAAGTAGTTTGTAAAACGCTGGTATGAGTTTTTTAATTTTAAACAGTAATCCTGGGTGCCAGATCCTGTCGAAAGCCTGGCTTACGTCTAGGAATACAGATACGCAGTATTCTTTGTTGTTTAAACTGGCGAGGATAGTTTGCGATATGCGATGACACTGTTGGGTGGTTGAGTGAGCCTGTCGAAATCCAAATTGATAATCGGGTATCCATTCAGTATTGATTCCTTTAAGAACTAGTTTTTCAAGCAATGTTGAAACAGCTGCTAATAAGCTGATAGGTCGATATGATTTTGCGCTATTTGGGTATTTTCCAGGCTTAAGGATTAAAATTATCTCGGCAGTTTTTAATTTTTGAGGCCAATATTGGATTCGGAGGATTGCATTAAAGATATACGTCAGTAATACTATGCCTTTTTTTGGCAGTTCTTTAAGCATTTTTGCTGTTATAAGGTCCATGCCCGGGGCTTTTTTTGCATTCAGGCGTTTTATTTCCTCCTTTATTTCTTTAGGTGTGACGGGTTTAATTGGTTGCGTTGCTAAAACGGGAGATTCTAATATTTCCATTATTTCCTCGTCCGGGTCATTTTCGTGCGGCTGAAAAACATCGGCAAGGTGTTTCGCAAATACTTCTGCTTTCTCCTTATCACTTTTTGCCCACTGTTCTTGTGATGGTTGTTCCATTCTTAAAGGGGGAAGAGTTATTATTGGTTTGCTTTTAGCTTTGATCGGTTTCCAAATAGAATTGTCATAACGGTTAAGGTTAGATAAATAATCTTTGAGTGACTCTTCTCTCAGAGATTTTAATTTAGATTTCAGCTTATTACTAAGTCTGTTCAATATTTTCTTGTCTGCTGGGGTGTGTGTTCGTTGCCATTTGGCTCGTGCTTTTTTTTTCAGCTACCAGTTTTTTAATTTCGAGAGGAATATTCGTGATATCTTTTTGTATGTTACTATTGGAGTAGCTTGTTGGGCTGCTTCTTGAAGGGTATTTATAAGACTATTTGTAGCTTCCTCAATTTCATTTGAGTTTTAAGCCTTAGATTTAAATTTATTGTATCTGACAAATTGCGCCTATATTCGTCCCAGTCAGTTTTCGAATTATGTAGTCTAGGTACAGGTTGAATATATAATGGGTATATGCTGTAGGTGGCTATTACCGGTGAATGATCTGAGGACAAGTCGTAGCTAGGTGTAATGTCCATATAGGTTGGCGAAATATTGTTTGTGACAAAAAAGTCTAGTAAATCCGGTAACTTATCTCTGTCTGTCGGCCAATATGTTGGAGTTCCCGTAGATAAGTATGTATATCTTTTGTCTTGAATGAGTTTGAATAGCTCCCTTCCTTTTGTGGTGGTTAGTCGGGATCCCCATGCCGTGTTTTTACTATTGTAATCTCCTCCTGCCAGAAATTTGGTGCCTAAAGTGCTGAAGTAGGGTTCAAAGTGGTGTTTTTTTTATATTATGTTTTGGTGTTATTTCACATGGGGAAATGTGGACACGAATTGAGGTAGGTTGGAGATAGTCTTCAGCAAACTTTGGTAGTTCATAGTGACTTATTGTTTGTTTTATTATTATAGCTGTGCCTGCATGTGCAGTGCCATCCGGGTAATTAGTGTGATATACATTATACTTCGGTATTTTGAAATATGTCTTTTCAGTGAAATGAGTTTCACTGATCAGGAGGATATCCATTAAGTTTTGTTTTAAAAATAACTGAATTTCATCTTTGTGTTGAGCAAGGCCATTGGCATTCCATAAAGCTATTCTAAGAGCCATTGTTTTGTTTATTGATTAGCATTGTTAACATATTGAGCACCATACTATTCTGCTGTATCAGTTGGTTGAACATTATTTTAAATTCTTCTAAAAATTTATTTAGTGCCATGGTCGATTCAGCGCCTTGAGTTGTATTCTGGGGTTTAGTTACACGACTATAGCTTCTAGTTTGGGGTCTTGTCGATAGCGGTTGCGGTTGACTTTGTTGTGTTATGTTATTTTGATGTGTTAGGTTGTTTTGATGATTAGGATGGTAATTGTTTGTTTTAGCTTTATAATTTTTTTGGTAATACTCACATCCCCGGTAGTTAGCTGGATGTCCACCTCCACATAGGCCACATATAGTTGGCGTATTTTTACTTTTCTTACAACTTGATGTAATGTGTTGGCCACCGCACTTAACGCACAGGTAGGGTCAATTGCAATAGGCTTTAGTGTGGCCGTATAATTGGCATCTGGTACATTGCACTAAATTGTTGTCTTTTCTTGGTGGTTCTATTTGGATGACACTGTTTAGTAATCTGTTTATTTTGTAGATATCCTTGTTATTCTCTGACGGTTCCAGGTCAACAAAGAACATATTAAGGGGATATTTTGTTACAAGATGTTTCATATTTATTATATTTCTCACTTTGTGTCCGTGTTGTGTGATTTCCTGTTTTATATCTTCTAGGTCAATCGAATGGTGTAGGTATTTAATTACAACTCTGTACGACCTTTCTTCCTTCGGTTGGTAGGTGTGATGAATTATATTATTATCTTTCATGTATTTTGCTAATTTTCTAAATGTGTCTGGGCTTTGACAGGTTAACTTCACAGTATTGTTTTCCAAGCTCCTAGTTGTGTATTGTTCTAATTCAACTATTTCTGCTAGTTTATTAATCATTTGTGGTAAATTTGCAATCCGTACACAAATATGGGAGGGGTTTAGGTGTGCCCTTGCTTGCATTGTTATCTATCTGGCTATTTGCAAGTGCATTGAATGTGTTATTTAGTGGTATCGCTTCTTCTTCATGATTTATGGATTTCCTTTTCTTCCTTCTCTTAGTACCTTTTACTACTTGCCACGGGTTCTCTTTAGTAGAGTAGGTGTTATTTTCTTCATCACTAGTTGAAGTCATTCTGGTGTATTCAGGGGTGCTATTTTGTCTATTTACATGATACATTGGATTTTCTTGCATTATAAATTGTTCTTGATTGGGCGGAAAAGAGTACTGGCTCGTAGGTTGTGAATGATATATTTGTTGTTGTAGTGGTTGAGAGGAATAGTGAAATTGTGATGGCATATTAGTATTGAACATTGTTTGACTCACTTAAAGAAATATAGGTTAAATCGTTTTTCTTTTCCTATCGCGTTTATCTTGTCTTTTCTATTTAAAACAATAGAATTTTGTTGTTACACACCTGAATATCATTTTTGCATCCTTTATTTGTGGTTCTCTTCTTAAATATTTTTGATTTTGTGTTAGTTTGTTTTGTTTGTCCATTTGTTATTTTTAAATATTTAACCTACATTTGTATTAATCTTTTCCCATTGTCATTAATAGTGTCTATTGTGTCACCATAATTTTTATTGCCTGTTCTTTCATTTAAGTCCTCTATGATTACATGTTCTTGCGTTGTTTACCCTTTCTCTGTTTCTTCTATTACAGTATCTATGAAGTTTTATTTTTCTATGACCAGGGTGTTATGCGTGAACACATAGATCTACTAATATATTTATTTTTTTCTGTAGATTTTTAAACATAGCTTTAATATTCTTCCATTTATAAGTTCCCAAATTTACATCTTGTTTTCATGTTTCATTTTGGTTAATATTCTGATATTTTTTCTATTTTTTCCACTCATTTTTACTCATCTTTATTTCTATGAATATTAGTATGTCTAGGTTTATTCTTTTAAATGCTTATATTATTTCTTTGCCTGTAGTTCTCCATTGCTGTATGTTTCTTGTTACCATAGTAATGTTTCTGTCTTTGGTTGCTTTCTTCTGGATGAAATTTAAATAAACTGGATTTTGATATTTCGAAGCTGAATTGGGCCCCCTCGCAGCCCATAAAGCTCCCTTCTTTTGAGGTGTGGATTTTTTCTTTCTGCGTCATTTCATATTTTGCATTTGCTAGTGTTAATGCCTAACACTAAAATCTCCAATTTGGACGATCTTATATATCAGCCACCCTTTCTGGGTCGGACGCTGTTGCAGCCGTCCACTCTGGGTCAGACGCTGCTGGTAGCTTTTGTATGCACTTCGTTTTTTATTTCCTCAGTGTCCGCCATTTCAGATAAGGAGTCTTTCCTCACTCCTGCCACTCGGAGAGACGCTCGATGGAGAACTAGTAACCCCACACGGGATATTTTTTCATGTAACAATTAAATTAATGCTGCATGTGTTTATTTGATTCGCTGTTAGTTATTCGAGCAATTGCTCAAATGGTGGACCACCGATTTTTCCGAATAATATTGCCACCTTAATATTATCATGTTTTCGACGTATTGATACTACCAAAATACAAACTGATTACAACGTCTTCTTTTCTTTTTTTTGAGCCTTTTAAACTGACTAAAACGTTTTACATTGGTATTTTTTTCTTAATAACCGATAGGTTTTTGTAGAGGCATTCCGACTTCATACGTTACTCGACTTCAATATTTAACGTTGACAAGAATTGTCCGATTCGCATGGCTGAAATCATTTAAATAAGTGGAGGTGGGAACACAGGCTTTTTGAAGCCGTGAGGAATTTGTAAACAAATGGCCTGTTTGTTTGCAATGTATAACCCTCTTCATTTTTCTCTACAGGGCTCGGCAGAATAATCTACCCTGTTCGAAACGACAATAAAAAGAACAACATATTGAACAATATCGACAAATCTTTGCCCACACGAGCAATACATTCCTGCAGCCTCATTGCTTTTAGAGTCATTTTCACTAGTAGTGCTGCAATTTAATTCCTCAACAGTTATCGGCCTGCGTTGAAAGACTTTAGCCTTCAGGTACTCCCACAGAAAGAAATTTGGAGGGGATAAATTTGTGAGCTAACCGGCCTTGGGATACCATCATGTAATGAGATGAGGCGATCTGAAAACATTTGCTCCAGAACTTTTCGAGAATTTCTCGCCATGTGCGGGCCAGTACCATCTTGTTGGAATCACAGTGGTAAATTTTCACATTCGTTAAGCCTGGGCTCCAGAAAATTTCGTAACATCGCAACATAGCTGGTATATGTGACAATCACGTGTCATACTTCCTCAAAAAATACAGCCCTATGATGCCAAATTCCGTAATAGCACACCAGTTACACGCTGTCTGCGGAGAGGTCGTCGATTGAGTTGCCGAGGATCCTGTGTGGGGTCCATTAGCGAAAATTCTGCTTGTTGAGCGTAGTCCGATACATGGAATTGGGATTCATTGGTACTGAACACAACAGCACCAGTTGAAACATTGGCCAATATGCCTTCGCAAGCAGTCTGCTAGGTGTACCAGTAATATTTTAAGTTCCTGGACGACCATTGCACCATTGAGAACACTAAAATAACATGTCTTGTGCTGTTCAGGGATGTACAATTCGAACGCCGTCTATCATACATCGCTCGCGGTGGTCAATTCAAAAAGGAGAGATCATTCGGCCAGACCCTGTATTTTTACCAAGCCATCTTACGAGTCTGTATAATTAAGTCTATGGAGATCGTTAGAAATAAAATCAGTTAACCATAACAGTAACAAGCAGGTGTTTCTGTGCACACCACCGCATATGGAAACTTCCATTTTGTTTATCATAAGGCAGCTCTGTTTAGTTTTGCGCACCGCTTCAAATCTTTTTGGCAGTTTATTTGCACATCGCCTGTTGCTCGTATCTCCAGCGTACGTTCGCGTTCACGCGCGTCGACCTGATGTCCTCGCCCCCAGGAGCGCGTCGTAGCTGACGCTGCGCCGAGTGAGGCACACGTGGAGTCGAAACCGCTGATACAAATGCCAATCTGCGTCCCGTGCACATGAGCACTGATACTTTTTTTCTTTCATAACCGCATTATACGCCTGCTATGGATATTCGCCAGCAGCATCCGAATGTCGAGCGAGTGGCAAGTCACGCCCGATATTAAATTTCGAAGAAAAAATTCCGGCTAATGTGGGAATTCTCCCAATAAAAAAACGACTTTGGCTGCCGTTCCTAAATCATTATTTTTTAAGGCGCAACTTGTGTCTCTTTGAAATTTATTTATTACGACTTACTTTCAAAACCCTGTTAAAAGGACTACATTTCGCTTATTGCAAATTTTACTAATGCAAGTCTGAGTGCTCACGCAAAACAGTGCGTTACTCAGTTATTTTTAAACCATTAAATAAAACAAAAAGGAACTTACTTGCTGAAGCGGAGAAAAATTAAACCGATAAAATGCTCTTCTTTGTTTTAATATTTCCTTGTAATTTTATCGTTATTTTTAAGTGGCTGTTCAAGTGCCCACACTTAAATTGTACAAATTCTGCAATCAATGTAAACTCATTGCGGTTGCCGAGTTTGGTGAAGTATTTATCAGGTAACAGCGTGCCTACTATAAAACATATGTTTCGACAGCTGCAATTCAAGATTAGTCACATCTGTTCTGCAGGTTGTCTGGAATGTAGTAATTTGCTGTTAGTCTGTTAAGTGTTTTCCTGTCAGGCAATATCCATAATCGGGATTATTCCAAGAATAATTTTGCATAAGCCTAGACCATTAAATATTCCCCATAAATCGGCACATACATGTATATATAAGGTGATCCAAATTGGATTTCAGGATGTTTTTCCTGAATAAAACATAAAATATTGAAACAATCTTCATTTTATTGCTATCGATGTAAAGTATAGACTTGTTAGTTATGTCTGATGTCGGCCAAATGCCCTTCATGATTTTGCTGATATACGACCATTATTTTATTGAAGTTTTCCATAAATGCGGTTTTATTTCAGCAATTACGCGTTTGATGTTCCCTTTTACCCTTAGAATCGAAGCAGGTTTGTTTATTTTTTGTTCAAGTAGCCCCAGAGTAAAAAGTACTGCTGTGGCTAATCGATCTGCGAGATACCACGACCGCGAAATCTGGTTTGAACTAGTCAGTGTTTCATGTGCTATGTAACATGTGGCTTATTTTGTTGGAATCACATGTCATTCTAGTTCAAATCACTGGTTTCATTAAAAAAACATGGTTAGCATCTTCCACTAATATATACGAGCTTAGTTCTCAAAATAGTACGGGATTTTTGTGACACATTGGTTTTTTTGTGAATAGCATTATTACCACAGATATGTTAATATTGACGATTTGTAAAACCATTAAAAAAATTAGTTTCAGTCGCTCAATATGAGGTTTTTCTTGCAAAAATTAGTATCAACTGCTGTGTTCTCTATAATTGAGTTCACAAATGTACAGCCTTTTGGCGATCTTTGGTAGACCTTACTAAGTGTACATGTCAACTGTACAAATGCAAACTTCCAACGTTTACAAAACGTAAATAAAACACAATTTAGCTCCTAAAGTTCAATTTTGAGTTTTTGGCATTTTCTTCTTCTTTTAACATTATTTTTGGTATTCTCCCTTCATTCATTCTTATTACGTGGCCATACCATTTAAGTTGCTATGTTTTCTATTAGTGGGCGTACTTCTAATTCTTTTCTTATGATGTTATTTCTTGTCCTATCTTTCTCCGTTTCCCCTACATTTTTCTTAGTTATGTCACCTCCACAGCAGGTATTATTTTGCTTTTATGTTTTTCTTGCATAGTCCAGCTTTCAGAACCATATGTTAGTGTTATATACTCATGGGGTTTACTTCTATTTTGTTTATAATCGTCCTATTCACCTGATAGTATACTTTGGTGTTTTTCCTATCTTACTCATGATTTCTTGTTTAATCATATGTTCCGTACTACTTTTGTTTCTAGATATTAATAGCGTCTTATGCAGTCTAATGCCATCTCATTCATTCTAAAATATTGTTTTTTTTTGTTTACTTCTGTTTTGGCTTCATGTAGTATTGTGTATTTCTCTATATTTTGGTTCTCCACGTGTCCAATTGGACATCTCTTGGATTTCTTGTTACTTACTCTCACTGTTATTAGCAAAATCCAAGCTTTGAAAATAGAATTTAAGTTCTAGTTTTGTATATAAGCTTTTAGTAATTTGTCTTTGACTGTTTGTATTATTTGTTTCATGTATAATATAACTCTTGTATGTTTGTATAAACTTTCTACCCTTTTTTTAAATGCAAATATGTAATTTTGAGCCCATATTTCTTTTCTGTAGATTATTGTTTGTTGTTATTTTCAAGTTTTTGTTTTATTTTTTTTTTTTTGCTTGAGATAGATAAATTGTTCAATAAGCACGCTTTTGCATTTTCTTTTTATGTATAGAAATTATTACACTTTTTCCATACCTCTCAGTATTTTTGCCCCCCCCCCCCCCCCCCAATTAAATAATTCAAGGATTTTAGATTATCACTGTTTGTTACTTTTTCTGAATTTAGTTTTTTTTGACGATAACTTCTATTTCTTTTATTTCATTTTTGGTTTTTTCTCCCCAGGTTCCTTCTCTTATTCGTAGCCTACTTCTTATTGTGATATCCTTTCTACCTTAAATTTTTCTTTATAGTAAATTTTGCGGGTATTGAGTTGTTAATTTCGTACCTAATATTTCTTTCTGCTTTTGCCACAATTCTCTCGTAATTTCTTTATTATTCCCCAGAAATGAATGCCTGCTGTTATCCCGAATGTTTTTGTCAATTTCTGTCCGAAATTCTTTTCAAGTAACTGCTTTTGTCTCTTATACCGTTAGTTTTGATTCATTTCTGCTCTGCGTGTACGTCTACCTGCCCTCTTCTTTTTATTTTTTTTGCTTGCAGGCTTTTTTAACTGTATTATTCCACCATCTTATTCTGTTCTTTTTGTATTCACTTATTTTTTACTTCCTTGGCTGTTTAAATTATTATTTGTGTTAGAACTGTCCAGTTTTTTGAGTTTATTTCGTTATTCAATATTCGCATAGTTTTTTTTCCTTCTTTTTTGTAGCCTGAACTATTAGTTTCCGTGTAACCAGTGTATAATTAATGATGAGCACTGCCCCTTTTTATACCTTCACATTCGATGTTGCTTCTCTACCTTTTGTTTCGACTGTTATTTTTGAATATTTTTGTATTTGTAGTAGGAGTTTCCTATGAGCACCTAATTTTCTGTACAGAACTCGAGTATTCTTTTTCCATTTTAATTTCAAATTTCTACTTTCCCATTGTATTCTTCTATTATGTGTCCTCTGCAAGGGTTTCTATCTCTATTTTGAAATTACAATTTTCTACTATACTGTAGCTTTCATGAGCTGTTTGATAGTTTGTTATGCAATAGTTTTTTTTAATGCATCTTTCTTTTCAGTTGATACGTAGATTTGAATTATTGTTACCTTTTCTTCTATCTGTAGGTCTATTCTTATGATTCTTGGACTTATTGTTTTCAGCTCGCTACTGTTTTATCTACCTCTCGAGTTTCTATTATTTTACTTCGTTTTCGCTCTTCATCTTTTTTCTATTCCTCAATATCTTAGCGTATATCTCGAGTCTAAGGCCATCTCTCCACTTCCTTTCTCATTCGTCTCACTAATTTCCAGGTAGTTGTATTCTATATTTGGTGATTTCTCCTCTATATCCCTATTTTTTCTTGCCATGGTTTTAATGTTTCTATTCTGATGTCCCTTTTTCGTCACATTTATTATCTTCGAAAGTTCCGTCGTGGCGCGAGGTTAGTATTTTTATTTTAAATCTTCTTTACCACCTTATGAGTAATTAGCTCGATTAAGGTAACCCCCGTTATCTAGGAAAAACTGGTACCGGACTAAATTTTGCAATACTGGGTTGTCACACTCTCATTCGTTATCTAGCTATGTACAGGTGAGGTTAGGATTTAGGTGGCTGGGTATTGGCGTTATCTCTTAGCTCCCTCTGAAATCTATTATTATTAAATATTATTATCAGTATAGTACAAGTTATTTCCGCATAAATAATTATCAAAGCTTATCTAGGATTTCTAGATCTATGAAATTTTCAAACATTTCTGAACAAATGTTTTTTTATCTGAATCATCTTGAAAAGTTTTTGCCAATTTTATTTGATTAGATTACTTTATTTTTCTTCGGACGTGAATTTTTTAATGTTTATATTTTTATGACTTACTCTTAGGTTAACTATTGCAGTAATTAGCACATTGCTTTTTCAGTTGTACTTTGAATAGTTGGAAAACTTATTTCAAAGAAATTTAGCAGAGACCTTATTGTAGTGGCTAGTGGATCCGTGTTTCTTACATAAACCCTAAGAAATAATCTAAATAGATTAAATCTAGAAGCAAACAAATTCACAATATTTCCTGAAATAAAGCTTTGAGCATATATTTTTCTAAATATCTCCAATAATTCAATAATATTCTAGATGTTTATAATTTTAGAAACTTAAAAAGCTGAAGTTTTTCACTGATACGTAGGAAACAGTCACCAAAGTGATTCCGTTTTCTTGCAGGAGTCTATGTAGATTTTGTAGTTGCACATAACAAATGTTTTACCTTAGTGGTCTTTAAGTCCTGTAGCTTTCATTTTTATTATTTCATGTGGTAAAAAGTAACGGACTAAGACGGGGTGTATTTTTTTAAGTTTAGAAAGATGATGCTTTCTTGAAGTTAGCACCATCGAACTAGTTTTCTCAATAGAAAGGCCAATTTTTATAAATGTAAGTTCGGCACGACACTTTCCACTTCTTAATTTGATTTAAAAACGGAAACTACTTTATAAACTAATATTGCATTTAAGCATATCAAAACAACTATATGTAATTAAAAATGCAAATGCGCAATCATTATTGAATAAATTAACAATCTAAAAATTACATTTAGTTTATGTTCTTAGCTGACAACGGTTATATTTTAGGAAATTATATGGCCTTGCTGAAGATAGGATATTTTACTGTCCCCCAAGATTTTTCAAAGAACATAGGGACAAATTACTGAAAATGGAAGGATCCCTATCAAAATGGGAGATATGGTTAGATTATATGTATATTATTAGTATGAGGAAACGAAAAAAACACTGAAAAAATGTTATTGATATGTGAACTACGCAGCAGAAAGCAAAATCAAATACATTAGATCTTTGCCAAGAACTTTAATTAAGCATAATTAACGAAAAGGAGAAAATGCTATGGCACAAAACATACAAAGAGACAAGAAAGTAAAAAATTAATGGAAAAAACATGATGACCAAGGTATTAAGACAGTCTAGTGGGTAACTTATATAAAAAAATACAGTGGTAATCTAATAATAAGAACACTTATTTATTTCGGCAGTAATTTGTCAAAGAATAATATTTGCATGGAGAGAAGCAAAGAGAGAATTAATTTGAAGAGAAAGTAAAAAGGAAAACCGCCAACTACAAAGTATAACTGAAAAATTATTGTTAAGTTAGGGGTACGAAAATTAGGATATCTATAAATAAAGAAAATAAAGGAAAAGAAACATACAACAGTAGAGAGATAAGAAGTGCAAATGCATGTATAAATATCAAAGAAGAATGTGAACTACAAATTCGTTCGTAGATAAGAAAATTTAGGAATACAATAAACTAGAGTTGATATTTTTAGAACAGACGCAGATACACATCTGGAGAGTATTTAAACTATTAATAGTAAAAAGAGAAATTGGAGCAGAATAATTTTATCAAGCATTATTATAATAATAGCTATATAGTAGGATCAGACCTTTATTACCAGAAAATTATTTTTATTTAAAACAGCGTACACGTATGGACGAAATTAACAACAAAATGCCTCTTGCCTTCATAATTTAGTAATGAAAAGTAATATGTATTGAATAAAGAGAACTAATGCTCTTAGAAAGAAATAGAATCCTGGAGGTGTTAATGCAAATGGGTAACATCAAACCTCAGCGTAGTTTTTATCGATGGTTATGGATTAAGAGGAACTTAATAATATTACTTACTGCACTCTGAATTTTTTAGGTTTCTTATGGTAATGTAGATAGAATTATTATTATTATAAGATCTGCTTCATTCTTAAACTGAATCAGCATGGAAATTTTATGTTTATTAAAAAGTTACGATGTTGTTAAGCAACCAAGGAAGTAATTTTTTACATTAGATATATTATTAGAAACTTCTCGAGAACTAATCTGTTGGGTCTGGATGCACACAATCGTTCGCTCGTGACCTTCCAGGGGCGTTTAAAATTTGAAGAAAGAAACTGAACGAAGCAATGTGCGGAAACGGGGTCGTTTTTCAGATATTTCTCAGCGAATTGCAGTCTGCGACATTTGCATACATTTACACACAGGGAAAAATAAATTAGTGCCAAATACCTGAGCACCTACTTAAAATTCACTAGGGAAATTTGTTAACATACGAACGGCTGGTTTTATAGCCGTTTGCATTGCAAATGCTTGATTCTCTCCCATAAGGCTATAAGTACCGACTATTTACTTCTTTCAGCGGCGCGCGAATATTTTAATAAAAATTATTCTAACGGCGGCTTCATTTGGTATCGATCTGGTCGGAAACGCGCTGCACCAAGAGAATAAATTAATGCGGTCCCTGAATTTTTTAACAGCAGCCGCGTGATTTTAAGTAAACAAGCGCGGAAATTGAGCCATTAGTGTCTAGACGTACATCCAAGCAAAATAGCAATTTCACGTCCGTAAACTATTTAATCCACGGCAGAGCTTTTTAATGTAGTTAGTGGTAATTGATCGCAAACTAAATCGGGGAAGCACTAAATTGTGGTAATAGAATTAGTTCCTTATCAGCCGATAAAGTAGATAAACTGATAAGAAGAGAATTCCCGGATTAACAGGATATTGATTCCGTACTGACCGGAAACGCCGGGATTCGCCTTCGAATTTCCGGGGTCACACTCCCGACTTGTTCTCTAATTCTCAACACATGTCTAGAACTTCAGCTTTAATTAAGGGATTTGACCGGTTTTTAAACTTTCCCAACTCGGAACTGTATCGAAAGCGGATTACTCTAGTATTTACTCAGGATTTCGCAATGAAGGTTTTATTGATATTGCTAACTGCGGAATCATAGCAAACATGTAAATCACTTAACAATTACTAATTACTAATCTCTAACCAATTTCGTTTAACATTATAGGGTAATTTGTTGTTTGAGCAAATTCATTTATATAACTGTAAAACTAACTGTCGAAGAGATCTTACAGCGTTTTCAAAATTTTCATGTTATGGATCAAAAGAGGCAGAAAGCAAAACCTGCAGCCCTGTCTTCAAAATTCCGCAGGATAGTTGTTCTCGTGAGTTTAAAACTAACGAGAATGCCCTAGTTTCCGACGCAATAACAAGCCCGTAAAGGTCAGTAAACAATTCGCTGAAGGCTCGGCCGCGAGGGAGGATCAAATGGGGTGTACGCAGTTTGGATCACTTCATGTTTGCTGAACGTCGGGGCGTTCGGACCGACAAGTGGACGTTCCGACGGCTTTGTAGGCAAAATTAACTGTACTTCGCAAATCACCCGTGACTCCCAGGCCTGGCGAGCAAAACCATCGCGCAGCCGGGAGCAAAAAGCAAACAAAAAGTTCTCCTCGAAAAGTGCCATCCGTCTGCCAACGAAAATGTCAAGCGCTTCCTGGAGCTATTGCAGCTTTAATCAGTTTATAGTCCAACTCCTGCCTAACTTAATTCAAAAGTTGTTCTTTCGTTGTTCCAATTTAAGCACTAACCGTCTTTGAGGGAGATAAAACGCAGCATCTGTAAACTAATCTGCACTGTGGTGTTCATTATAATTTTATATGCTTCGATATGTCGGCGTGATATATGTTTGCATTCTTTTACTATTATATTATAAAAATTATTTTTTCAACGTTTTTTATCATAATATAATTTTTTTATGATTATTACAATATATACATTTCATTTTCCGCCACTGAATTTTTACTTTTTTGTCTGATATGTTGCGAATGTGTTTTCTGAAGCAATCTGAGCTTCTAATCAATAATTTACAAATCAAATAATGATTTACGAGGGAAAAGTAAGGTTAATTAAAGAACATTTCTTTTGTATTTTCAAAATTCGATTTACAACCTAATCAGAATGCATAAAGTTAAACGGCTTATCTTTGCCATACACCAATTTCTAGAAAATTTTAAAAACACTACAATAATTTTAAATTAGCAATAGGAATACCCCACTGTAAAATATGAAATTACAAAATTTAGTTTTAATGTATTATTTCATTAAATAAAATATAACATTAAACTAAATTTTGTAGAGTGAAAAATAATTATGGAAAAAAGTGTTTCTAATTTGCTATATTGTTATTATTATACATACAATATACAGGGCCGTCGAGTTAATTTCGTATTGAGCTGCCGCTGAGGGGTTATGGTTGCAAGTCTTGCTCTGTCCGCGAACCCGCCAAGTTCCGAATCCCGTTCAAGCTGTGGGTGTATGTGAAGTCCTAGTATTAGGCCAGTTAAGTGCATGTTAGTAGGTACAATAAGCCCTAGAGGCTGCAGTGCCGGACGTGCGCCCCAACGATAAGAAAATCCGGAATATTTTTAGGTTGTATTACGGGAAAACTGAAAGACCGTCTTAGGCACATGGACAATCCCCTATTAGAGAACACGAGTTAGCTTTAGGTAATCAATAACTTACGATTGTCTGCAAACTGAGTCGTAAATACGTTTACGAAGTAGCCAAGAAGTAGACGAAATCTGACCACCAGGAATAGGTAACTGCTGATAGGGCAATTTACAGCAAGCGATCTGTTTCCAAGAGAAATGACGAATTTGTCCGCAAACTGAAAGAGAAGATCGATCAGGATCCTGGATACAACATGACTGACCTGGCAGCAAAAGAAATGGGGGTGGCGAAATCGATGGTTAGTCCAGTAGTGCACAAGGACCTACAGTGCAAGTCTTTCCTTCTGGGGATCCGCCAATCGTTGACAAAAAAAAAAACGACGGACAGGAAGTTAAAAGCCCAAGCACTACTGAACATCAAGCTCGACAGCGCTGGCTTCCTGAGATTATTCTGAAATGAAAAGAAGTTCCATCCAGGACAATAAAATAAATCGCCAGAATGACCGTTGAATTTGTCAAAATGCTTCTGTGGTGGTATTGGGGCTTGTGAGCAGCGAAGGGGATATCATGGTGCGCTACTTCTTTAAAGAACGTCTGAAGGTGGTCGCCACAGCTGTATCAACGTGCCGGAGATAGTTGTCAAGCTCTAAATCGAGGAGTTCGTCACTGGGCGGGAGTATGTGTTCCAGCAAGAATTTGCAATAGCTCACAAGACAAGGCTACACAACAATTTGTAGTCCCAGTGGTCCCCCAATTTGTGGCCACCCTCCAACCTTGACTGCAATCCCATTGAATACTACGCGTGGAGCGTAAGAACCCTTAAGTATTAGTGAATATGTGATACAATTTTTTTCCATACAATTATTCATAATTCATATAATAAACAGATCATGGCTTATAATTTACGCCGTCGACCTATCAACGAGCTTCTACTGGAAAATGATGAGCACCAGGAAGTTCTTGATGCAGCTTCTTCAAGTGAAGAAGATGTCGTTGAAGAGGATGACGATGATTTTGAGCCGCCGAGCGACTGTGCCTGACACTAAGTTTTGTTTCTCCTCAAACTATCAGATTACGTTATTGTCACATACGCCAAAAAAGAATAAAATAGCTTTGGTTGCGTCCACTTACTCAAAATCAACCGAAATAACAAACAGAAAGCCTAACATTATTTTACATTATAATTCAACGAAAAGTGGTACGGATACCTTTGACCAGCTCTGCCACGCGTACACGGTCACCAAGAGGACAAACCGCCGGCCAGTGGAGTATTTCTACGGCATACTAGATGAAGCGGCTGTTAACGCAAGAATTTTATTAAAATGTGCGTTTACAAATCTGAAAATAAAAGATCCTGTTAGAGCAAATGACTACTTCAAAAGACTGGCAGTTTATCTAGTGACGCCGATGTTGCATACGCGACTAAATAATCCTAATGTACGCATCTCTCTTCGTATGGATATAAAAACGATTTTAAATCTGGATCAAGCTAGTGCTGAAAATGAAAGACCAGTGTTTGAACAAAAAATGAGATGTCAATTATGCTCACGAAAAGCCGACAAAAAAAACGAAAATGCAGTGCCCTTCATGCTTACGCCCTATGTGCGATCGTTTTTATATGTGCACTGATTGTGCAGGGACAGATTAGCTCATTTTTGTATAAAATTCACCTATTTTATAATTCGATTACAATTTCACTTAATTTTGATTAAATTCTTGCGATACATAATTTTTTTACTATTTTTTTCAATAATAAAATCACTATAAATAGCCAGCAGACTTGTTTCAATTTTTTACCCATTTTTCACCAGTTTTTTCTTAAAATAAATACCTTTCTTGAAAAATCGGCAATTGTAATTAATACTATCTTAAAGAGTCACATTTCGCAAGTTCACAAACCAAATTTCGTTATAAAATATTAAAAATTCAAAAAGTCATGAATTTTTTAGTGAAATAGGTCAATTTCCAATTTTTTAACCAAATTTTAATTTTTTTCACTATCTTAACAATAATTTTGTATGTTATAAATCATAAAATCCTTTAGTAGGGACTTCAAGGTACACCTAAAAAAATTGACAAATAAAATATTTATAAATAAAAAACTTATAAGCATTTTTCCACGCCGGGGTCCGAAAGACCCCATGTGACACTTATGTTATTATTTTGACTTGTGTCATTTAAGGGTTAAGGGAATTTATCATGCACTACGTTGCTTAATATGATTTATGCTAATTACTTTAATAGTTTTAAGTGTCTAAATAAATTTAATTGGTTTTGTATTTTAATGTTATTTTCATTATTTGTTCATTTTCGGAATTTATTTGGCCGTAGATACGAAGTAATAAGGAAAAGACTGACTTCTCTGCTGAGCCCAAATACATATATTTATTCCTAGTGATATTTGATCAAAACAAAAAAATTTGGAGGCATTGTATCAGATATAGCAGTTAGTCATCCATATAAATAAAAGCAGATTTTCATATGCATCGATTATTGGCCTATTCGATTGACGCTAGATGGTTTGCATATGAGAACATGTAAATTCAACTTATCAATTTATTTGGATCAGTAATTGTTGCGCATGTCAAGTTTACAGCCAGTATTCGTTTGGTTGTAGTGGGTTTGTTTCCTTACTATACATCACTTTTATACAGGAGTATGGTTTGATCAGAAATTTGGTTTGATATTAAGGTAATAATTTGAGTTTGATAAAGTAGTTTATTTTTCGTTATCATCACGTTTCTTCAAATTTCCTCGACACCAGTCCAGGATAGTTTTGAGTTTCTGGAACAGCTGCTAATGTAAGGAAACTACATTGGACGAATATAGTCAATACTAAATAATTTTAAATATTCATTTAGTCAATATTTGTTCAGCAACAAGATTTGAATGCGTTAGTAAAATTGTTGCTTCATTTCCGCATAACTATTATAAGTGACAGTAACATCTCTGCCTTCCGCCTCAAAAAAGTAAGAGCTAATGCCACCAACTTTACTCGCTGCACACGAAACAATAACAAGTTTGCTGTGAAAGGGGTCTTCATGGATAACTCGTGAATTTTCTTTACTTCAATACTGAAAATTTTCTTTATCAATGCGTCCCGACAAGTGGAAGTGCGCTTCGTTGGCGTCAAACAAGCAAAAAGCAACAGCGTGTTTGCGCATATGTCACCTCGGATATTGTAAAATGGAACGTCTTACTACATCGACGTTTTTCTTATTCACAACAAAATTGATTTAGATCGGAGGCCCGAGTAGCAATTTGAAAGCGCGTCCTATGAATACGTCCCATGGTTACAACAATGTTATTTTTGCAAATGAGTAAAAAGGTAAAACTTTCCGATTATTTGTATCTATTTTTTTTTATTGACAATAATGTTAATTTACAATCTACTTAACAAAAGTATTCAGTAAATGTGATGCTAGGGGAGGCAGTGAATGAAGAAGTCATCCATTGATGACACTCCCTAGGAGCACCATTTACGAGAGGTTGGTGAGGTCTTCAGGCCATGTTTTCTTCAGTCTTCGTATTGGTGGATGATAAGTGGAAAGCTGGTGAATTAGTGGATTGCTGTGTCCATCTAACTTCTGATGGTAATTCATCGCATATCTTTTGATTTCATCGACAACGAATGGGACGTCTAGGTCTTGGTGGATTGTTTGGTTGGTTACAAACCAGAGCGCATCAACAATTGCGCGGAGAGTTTTTGACTGAAATTGTTGCAGTGTTTTTATTCTGGTCGGTTTAGCACATCCCCAAAGTTGTATACCAAATGTCCAAATTGGTTTCAGCATCGTTTTGTAGAGTAGCAGCTTATTTCGGATCGATAGCTTTGAATGTCTACCAAGGAGCCAGTACATTTTACGGTATTTGGAGTTTAATTGTTTGCGCTTAGTTTGTATGTGTTTGTTCCACGTGAGCCGTTGATCTTTTTACCGGTACTGGAGCATTGTTAATGCTGACAGGCGGACAAATATTGGTTTTCATAGTAAATATTATTTGGGCTGACTTTGATTGATTAACTTTTATGCGCCACTTATCTAACCATGCGCTGATTATATTGAGGTGTTGTTGGAGGTTGGAAGTTGCACTATCCGCATTTTCATGGGTGGAAAGTATTGCCGTGTCGTCAGCGAAGGTAGCAGTCATAGTGCTGTCAGTTTCTGGCAGGTCAGCAGTATAGACAAGGTAAAGGAGGGGGCCCAGGACGCTTCCCTGCGGGACATCGGATTTGATGGGGTAATATGGGGATAGTTCGTTATCGCAATTGACAGAGTAATAGCGGTCTGTTAGGTATGACTTAAGGAGCAAGTAATAGTAACTCGGTAATGACTCTTTTAGTTTATATAGTAGCCCTGTGTGCCAAACCTTGTCGAAGGCTTGGGAGACGTCCAGGAACACAGCGGCGCAATACTTCTTTTCTTCTAGAGAGGATGAGATTTCATTTACTATTCTGTGCGTTTGATGTGTGGTTGAATGACCCTCTCGAAAACCGAACTGGTGTTGTGGTAGGTGTTGAAATATGTCTGTATCTTGGCGAAGTCGTTTAAGAAACAGTTTTTCAAATAGTTTACTCATTATAGACAAAAGGCTTATTGGCCGATACGAAGTCACACTTTCTAGTTCCTTGCCAGGTTTGGGTATCATTAATATATGTGCGTACTTCCAGGTGATTGGGTAATATGAGAGACTTAACATCCGGTTGAAAATCGTACTTAGGAGTACGACAGTTTTCTTGGGCAGCATTTTTAGAATTTTTCCAGTTATTAAATCATGACCTGGCGCCTTAAATTGGTTCAGTTTTTGAATTTCATATATAACTTCAGCGTGAGTAAACGGGTTTATTGGGAGTGACATTTGACACGGTATGTCTAGAGATGCTTCGATTGCGTTGTCTCCAGGGGCTGGCGTTGCTTCAAAGGAAGTGAAGACGTCGGATAAATGCTCTGCAAAAGTGGTTGCTTTATCTATAGGAGATCTTGCCCATGTTCCATTTGCTCTTCTGATAGGTCTTTTGGGCACTTGAGGCCTCTTAAGGTTCTTCGTGGCTCTCCAGATTGAGTGATCCTCTTGTTTCAAGTTCGTTAAATACTCAGTGAAGTTATCATTTTGTATCTGTCTTAATAGTTTATGAAGTTTACGCGTTAAACGATTGTAGATAGTTTTATCAGCAGGATTATGTGTCCTCTGCTACTATTTGTTGAAATAATATCTTGAACTGCCCTTCTCTTCATAACCTTTGATATTAGAAATGCATTTTTGTCCAATCTATTTTATTGTTCTGGTAAACAAGTTATTTGCACATATCTTGAAGTTCGTACCAGCAAGATCACGGGAAAAATAAGTCTTGCATTTTCAATTGTACTAAATGACTTTGAATATTATCTTGCATGATCTACGCTTACATAGGTACAGATCAAAATTGCCTGCCTTCACACCCGTTTTTGTTTAATTTTTTCAGGAAGTGTATTTGAGTTCTGAAATTTCCTCGAACGGAAAGATAAAATTCCATCTACACTCCGATGACAGCAGCATGAAACGTTTTATAAAACTTTTATAACTCTAAGCCAGAGTAGTCTTAACAAAATGAAAATATTGTCTTGTGTCCTTCAATCTGTTGATAGAAATATTTAGTTTCGAATTCAGTCTTGGTAAATCTAGAAGCAATTGTTTTCTCCGGATATTTACTTGGTGTTTTCTTGTAAAATGAAGTTCATTACTAGCAAATAAATTATTTTTCTCACTAATCTACACTGATTGGCATATAATCAGCAATGGCTGACCAATAGGAAAAGGACACTGATCACTACCTTGTCTTGAACTGGCACTCTTCGTGGCTGTTGGTGTGTATTATCATTGGAATATCTCGGCTTTACAATCCTCCAAAAGTACATTTTTAATCTTCACTTCTGTAAGTATTTTTCGGTAGTTGACCTGACTTATGTCCGATCGTTATCTATCTATAAAAAGATAATATTCCTAATTGACACATTTACTATTCATCTATCTTAGAAATATAGTGTCAGTATAACAGTATGTCAATATAATAATAAACATGTACAAATTAAACATTCATATTACATCTAAAAAGTTTAATAATTAATAAAACTATACTAACGTTTTCAGAAGTATCACACAAGTGTCAAATAAAACTCAACAAAATAGTAGCTTACTCTTACTATTGATACCATCATTCACTGTAAAAAGAAATTAACTCATATAATTCTTATGAGATTCTTGTCATCTAGTATGGTCTTTGAAGACTTTTTGAAGTTTTTGGATACAACTTGCAACTATGTGTTTTCATATGAGATTCTTATGCATAAGAGGGTCAAGATATTTATTTCATTGAAAAACAAACTTGTGCATTGGCATTTTAAAGAAATTATGATTTGATAGAAAAAATAAGGCGGTAGAGTAGAGTAGAAGTGTTCACTTCGATTGAGTGACAACTAACAGATGCAAAGATGATCGATATTTATTAAGGTGTATTAAAACGTGAATAAATATCTTTAACCTTTTAATAATTATAAGTTTATATTCAATCGCCTTAGTAGTAGTCACCTATACCATGTTCCATATAGTTTTTGACTTCTTACATTATGCACATGATCACCATTGTTATTTATTACTGGAATATTTGTATTGGTTTTTAATTTTTCCTTCTTCAGTTTTTTTTTTATATTCTTGAAGATTTCGGGACATATGACCTCTTCTCAGTTTTGCCAAAGGCCTTTGATGATATTGGAAAAAGTGAATATTTATTTAGGAAAAGAGGAGGAATTATATAAATACCATCAAATTTAGAAAAATGTGGTACAAAAGCGCGACAATGGATGGAATTTAGTACTGAAGTAATAAGTATTATTAGGATGCAGTAGGCATAAAAAACTTTTTTGGTCAAATTACCACGGAAAATTATTTTTACTTATTTGTATTAGAATCACTTTTTAAATATCCTGCTAGGTAGCGACTTATAAAAATAATTTTCATCTACATTTCAGTCAGCGAAAGATTGAAAATTTTTTATTATTAAAAACAAAGTTTTACGAGTTCAGCTATGTGAATGGCAGCATGGTCGTGCTGAAATATCCAGTTAACGTTTTTGTGTATTGAAAATGTTTTGATAGTTTTCTGCGTTTTCTTTCTTGTTAAGATTTATAATTATACAGGTCCTCTAGAAGAGAAGGATCTCATATCATTTTACTACTTTTTCGACTCTGGTGTGTTAGATTTTGCCTTTCTGTGTTGTGTCATAAAAGTAGTTCAAGATATCTCCGGAACTGATTCTAGAAAATTCGTTTAGTTGAAGATATGTTTATATACTTTTAATGATCTTCAAAGTAACATCATTGAGCATCAATACACTGCTGTAAGTGGTTCTGCCAATCTGAAAAACTTGAACTGGAATCTCTTTCAGCACATTTTTAACAGTCTCAAAAGACTGCCCTTTTAAATCGGAATTTGAGCTCACAAAACATCGACACACGATTTGGATCAAGGTTTGGACCTTGGGAACCAATAAACCAACAAACTTTCTGCATGTGCAACTCCCTCATGATGATTTTGGGAACCCCTATTTTTCTGTTGTTAATCTAATACTCAAACCGCGATCTCCTTAGCTACATCGCTCTAAGCCTGAGACGTTGATAGAAGTCGTAGGCGTTGCTCATTCTCGACATCCTCTTTTCCTTCTCTGATCGCTTTGTGTTGTCTAAATTTTTTTGCTTTTGATAAAGCATTCTTTTCTTATGTTTTCTGAATCATAACAAGCGTTTCGGTTGCAGGTATTTCGAGTTTAATGCAAAATATCGTGACACTTAAGGCTCAAAACGAATGAGCTGGATTGGACCATTTATTCTTTACCAACCGTCATACTCAAAGATTCCGCCCACCGAACTTTCTGCTTGGACCAAAAAAATAGTTTTACTATTTTCTTCCTATACCTCTTAATAGAAGCCATCTGGACCATTTAAACAATTTCCAATCTCAATCGTAAAGATAACGTAGTACTACTGCTTTGTTCATGACGTGGTTATATGCTTATTTATGACAGTTTATTAAAATTTGTAAACTACATAGTTTAAAAACGCCGCAGTGCTTTTTTTATCATTGTTAGTTATTCGATGTTGAAAAGAAAAAAATATAATGAGAAGAAGTGACAATAGTTGCAGATGGACCAGTACACTTAATTTTTCTCGCCGTTGAAACTCAACTACACAAAAAATACTTCGTTTCTCTCTTTCTTTAGTTGTATTTTTGTTATGATTTTCATATCTTTAATGTAATTGTTGGCTACTCGATCCCTACACTCAAAGAGTTTTAATCTGCTACAAAGCCTTTGCCACATGGTAGATAATTATGATTTTGTCTCTTCTGTTCGATATTACTGTGCTAAAACCGGCTTACAAAATTGTGACGTCAATGTGTTGTTTCGGTTTTATAAAAGTTGTGATAAAAAATTGTATTAATTTATTTACCATTTGCAATCTGTAATTCATTGCAATAAGTAAATGGGATGTACAGATAATAATGGCAGGAATTTACGTGGGAGTTTAGGTCCTTCGCCCTAAATTTAGTTAATACTGCTTATTGCATAATGTACTACTTTTAGCTACTTTAAAATCTACGAGTCGTTCAGTGTTTGCACTGTATTGTTTAGGAGGTTTGTTGTTACAGTATTATTGTAATGCTCCAGTTTGTTTAGATATTGTTCACAACATTTTCTTATTGTTTGCTTCACTTCAGGTCACTTAAAATATCAACATTTCTTAAGAAGTAAGCAGCGTCGCACAGCACGTAATTCTTCTGCCTGAAATCTTTCTATGATTTCGATGTTTCTGTTTGCTACCGTGTTCCACAGCTGTATTCTGTAGACCTAGATTGGTTTAAATGTGACGTAAACTAGTAATTTATTGCGTAAGGATAATTGGATTTTCTTTCGAGCAGCTAGTAATGTTTATTTAATTTTAAAGCAAGCTGTTTCCTCTTAGTATCTGCGTGTTAGACGTTTATCTAGGTGCCTGCCTGCGTATTTGACTTCTGTAATATGTGGTGGTGGTATGTTATTTGTATATTTCCGGTGATGTTTCTCTGCATTTTGTAAAAGTGATTTGATCATTTAGTTTTATTCTTCACTTTTCAATACGATTTAGTTGTGTTTGTAGCATACTAGTAGCTATTACTGAATCTTTGTGTGTGAATATAATTGATTTGGCGTCAGCCAAGGTGGCTGTATGATTGTTCGTTGGTAGGCATATCAGCTATATAAAGACTATATAGAAGAGATTCCAGTACACTACCCCAAGGTACCCTAGATTTAATTGGATGGAGTTCCGTGAGATATTGATCACATATTACTCGGAAAACTCGTTCGTCTACGTATAATTTTAGTATAACATAATAGGAGTGTGGGGGTGTACTTTTTTATTTAAAGATTTATCATGTCATGTCTGTGTGTACAGTAAAGATCCCTTTCGAAGGATTGCTTGACTAATTTATGAATTTGCTGTGTTGATGAATGTTCTTTTCTAAAGCCAAACTGATGTTCTGGTATTAGATTAGAATATTATATATGACTGATAAGTCTTTTAGCGATCAACTTTTTCAGAAGTTTCTTTAATATAGGTAACAGACTAATTTGTGTATAAGAAAGTACTTCATTGGGCGGTTTTCCTCATTTTGGGATCAAGATTACTTAAGCCACCTTCCACTATACAAGATAGTATCCTAGTCGGAAGGCTGCATTTGTAGAGATTAGTAAGCATTCCCTTGCGGGTAAGTCAAAGCCAGGAGCCTTTTTTGGGTTTAAATAGTTTTTCTTTTCTTTTACTTCGTTGCCGGCAAACAGCTTTACAAATGGAGACATTTGTTACGGTACTTCCAAAAACATTTTGTGTGATTTTCCCCTCGGGTGTTATAGTCGAAGGTAATTATTGTAATTTTTTTTCTAAATGTTAAGCACGCTGTTGCTTGCTTAGTGTTCGTTCGTGCCCAAGTATTGTTTTCTGTTCGCATAGGAGGAATTGGTCGAGTTTGACGTTTTATTCTTTTCGTTGTCTTCTATAAGGCGTAATTTATATCTTCGTTAGGACTTAAATTTACAAGGTGCTCCTGAAAGCTTTTATTTTTCAGATCTTAGACTTTTAAGATTAATGAATGCTTCATTATAACGCATTCTATCAGACTGTTATTCTCGTTAGCCGTCTCTTTTCAGCAATTTTCTTTTTAATGCTTATTGACTGCATTCATTTTCTTTAGTAGGCGGAATTTAGGGAGTTGCTTCCCAAGCGGACACTTGGATAGTTCGTGTGCAGTTCCCTACTGCTGATTCTACTTTGTTAGTAATTAATGGAATTTTCATATTTAATTTGTTGTCCACTAGATATCTAAAATAACATCTATCTGTTCTGTTGTTAAATAATTTTTTCGTTGATTGTAATACTTGTTGTGACTATAACTGGTGTATGGTTTGAACTAAGATCTAGGCAGGATACAATGTCTTGTATCTATACCCGTTGTCACAAAAAGTCCAGTAAATCCGGAATTTTATTCATATGATGACAAATAATTTAAGTGTAATTCTTGAATAACCTGTTGCAATACTCTTCCTCTTTCTGGTGAGTTATACGAGAACATCGAAGGATATTCTTAGCATCGTAATCTTTGTTTGCTTAGACCTCATAAATAACTTTTGTTAGTTGGGAAATTTGGTGGACAGTAAGCTGCCGACAACGTGAGTGGGCCATACCGTCTTCTATTTTCACACTGATTGCTTGTAGAAAGTTTTTACTTAATTTAGGTAATTCGTGATATTTAAGTCTTTTAGTATTCGGGTGCTTTGTGGTGTAAATACTGCAGTTTTGAATATTAAATTGGCTTGAGCTTTTGAAACGGCTTTTTGCAATGAACAGTATGTGTAAATTGTGTTGTCCAAAAAATACTTCTACTTCTTGCTTGTGTTGTAGAAGGCTGTTGGCGTTCCGAAGCCCAATTTTATACATTGGGCCCACTGTTAATTTTAAACAGTTCCTCTCTTAGAAGTCTGATCTGTGTTGCTAAGTGTTTAATAATTTTTTGTTGAATTTGAATAGTTTGTTGCATTGAAATTATTGTGGCGATTAAGTCTCCTACTTGTTGTCCTGAAATATAGTCGTTTGTTTGATGAGTTTGGGAGCTTGCTGTGATATGCCCGTATGTAGGAAATTTTTATAATTCTTCTGTATTCCATTTTAAAGCATTTGATTCTAAATTGAACATTGTTGTACATCTGACTAGTTTAGTGTCGTTTGCGGTTGTGCCGTGGATTTTACTAACTGCTGCGGAAGGTATGTATGTGGATAAGGCTGTCTAGCATAATACAATTAAATAATAATAATAATAATAATAGTTTTAGTATTTACTTTTTAAATGAAAATATTTTATATTCTTTCCGCAACTAAGTTGCTGTTTTCAGCTATTTAGAATCGTCTATTTTGTACCTTCTTACTCTCTGCTTAGTATTCCAGATTCTTGTTTCAAATAATTTTGTGTTACGTCTTAATTGTGTACATTTTTTTAACGATTAGGCAGCTATAATTAGTTATGATTTAATTTCACCCACGAAGCACAATTTATTCTGGATACCTATTGTAAAAATATTAAGGTTTTTGTAATATTTTTAGGTACATATATTGCCTTATACGTTTAGAATAAAACCTTGTATTACCAGGATGTGGAATTGAGTTTCATAGGTGTGCTTAGAGTTTCGAGCAAATGTAATGACACGCTTTCATTAATTTGGGTAATTTATTGGTGGAGCCGAAAGAAAACTTTTTCAATTTATTTTAATGCCCACATATCAGCGGCTCGTCCATTAGTTACTCCAGTAAATTAGTTGGAATCTTTACTCGCTCACTTTTCAGCGATTTAATTAATTATCATGCCATTTCCGGAGTTGCAGAATATTGTGTGCCGTTTAGCTGAATTATTTAATTCGCTCTAGGCTCTTGGGAAAAGTGCGGTTGCGTTCAGCGGGTGTGCAGCATCCTTCGGCGCGTCCAGCCGACGCCTAAGTTTTAGCCTGGTCAGCTGTTCGACCCTCGACCCTCACTAAAGCTTAATAATCCTAAGCTGCTGCTGTGTGCGGGAAAATTTTCCAGAATCAAAGCTCCGTGTATCTACAACGCGGCGGTGCACTCACTATGATTGCATGGGTACGGACGCAGTGCTCATTTCGGCTGCACATGCGTGGGAGCCTCCCTGCATTTCGGCAAACGTGCCACATGCGGGGTTGGGTTCTCGCATACGCGCGAGCTCTTCCCAAGTTTACTTTCTTCTATTTTCAATTTCATGGCTGAATACCGACGAATAAATAAGACGGCCGAGGTCAGAAGGAAGCGCGTACGCTTGATTTTGCTTCCATGGAAGACAATTCAATTTGATTTATCGCCGTGGCACGTTGCGATTGCTAAATTTGGTGCAGGAATGCGCCCGCTCTTCTTTGATAACCCTATTATTTCTAAGTGTTGCGAAATATGCTTGCGTCCCAGTTGCGATCTTATAAAACCATAGCAAAGTCGTTGAACTCGGCCATTGCCGACGGCGATTGACAATTTATAAGACTCCAAATTTATCTTTGCTAATTTGGGATGTAGTATTTACATTACGCGCAAAATGAAAGTGATGATATTTATATTTCATTAACTTGTCTGCTGAAGGTCACAAATTATAAATTGGCTGCTTTACTCTGACGAGGAAATTTAATAGCGCTTACAGAAAATTTAGTTGATCGTAGGTTACACTAAAAATTTTTTTTCATCCTTGAACATTTATTAAGTTAGCCGATTAATGAAATGTTCTGAAAGAGTAGCAACATGATTATCTGCATATTTCAGGTCTAAAAAGTTCACCAACCTTCGAATTAATCCTATCGCTTTCTATGCATTTGTGACATCTTTCGAGTAGTTGCCGAATTCCCCCAGGAAAAAAAAGAATTGATAAACTTCGACAAACTTTTTTCGGAAAATTCGATAAAAGTGAAGCGGGTATCATCAGCCAATTGGTGTTTGCAGGAATCTGAAGGAGCGAAGCCTGCCAAATACGCTCGGAGGATAAGATTTTCCAACCGAGGTTGGTGATGGTTTCCAAAGCCGTTTCCAGGTGTATAGTTGCGTGTTGTCTTGAAGCTTTTCCTTCTTTCCTTCCAGTAGGAATATTTCCGTCTTGTACGTCACTAACACGCATCAGTGTATGTTGGTAACGCGTGACGGTTATGGTTTATCAAGGTGAAAGCATCTCATAAATACAGTACTATTTTTTGACCTGGATGTTCGATCGTGTGGTCAATGATGGTATATGGATAAACCAATGATTTTTTTAGGTTACAAACTTACGAAGAAATATTTTTTCTTGGATCTGAAAAACAACATTGCAATATCATAGGGTTTATTCTTGTTTTCAGCTGTGTGTTTGTAGAAAATTTAATAGCAATTCTTGTAAATAACCTCTAGATTGTGTAGAGGCTCATAAATAGTTTGATGTGTTACCTCGAGTTTGCAATCTGCCTGTGTGCGTCAGCAAACCCTTTTTGAAGATTGTTCAAGTTTTTTGGCGTTGCTATATCATATTAGTAATATTTGCCAGCTAGATGTAGAGCTCTCTACTCGCAAAATACCGTTTAGAAACTAAAACATGCGGTTTTATAAGGTTGCTGCTTGGGGAGCTTCGTTATGTTTTCTTTTAGTGTATTTAATTAGTCATGGTATATACTGGTTAAACGGAAAAACTATGTAACAAAACACATTTGTTTCTACAGGAGATTGTAAACACGTCGTTTTTGGTTACATCGAAGAAACTATCCGTCACTTATTGGTTACTGTAAGATGTCAAATCTGGTAAAAATGATTAGAAACAAAACTTTTATTAAATCTAGAGATGAGTTGAAAAACATCTACAAGCATACTTGCGATAGTCGATGATTTTAGATCCATTCATTTAGGTTCAGAAGCTATAAATAATGTTAATCGAATGTTACGAACTACTTCTTTGTATCATCTAACATTTGATTATTTAGAAATACAAAATGAATATACACCTGAAATTTTCAAAATGCTTGTTAAAGCCGAATGACTGTCGAGATGTCTATAAGGGATCAGAAATTCAAATTCAAAGACAAAATCAATCAGCCTACGAAGCAACTCATTGTCAATTGGTAGACGGTATGATAACTAAAATCATAATGGGAGCCAGGAATGCTTGTAAAGCTAGAGGCCGTAATGCACAGGAAAAGGTTGGAAGCCAAACTCCTTTAAGTCGTTGAAGCCAGAATGAATGTAAAGATTCAACAATGTGGACTATTTTTGCGACTAGACTTACTGTTCTTTGGGGGCGTTACCAGATGATGTGAAGGAGGAACTGTGATTTAGAGAAACGAATTAATCATCGATTTTTTTTTATTAACTCCGAAACTATATTAAAATGGTGAAATTAAACCATTCCCTTTTACCCAGATGCAATTACAAATGCATTTGTTTGATCTTAAAAATTTATCTTTTGTGTGGCATCACCACAATTTGCAGTTAACAGGGACTGGTGCACACCATGAAAACTATTGTTCAATTAATAAGTAATTGTGCCATGTTTACTAAAAGGCTGTATTTAATAATTAAATCTTACTGTGTCCTCAATTGTTGTCAGTATGAAGAACTCATAATCTTAGCTAATTTGTTTTATATAACATCGTTTGATTTATTTTATTAAGCAACTTATCTGTCCAACTCATTCAACATGAATACGTATGAAAGCATTTGCTTTACCTGTTTTGTCTTTTAATTTTCTTGAAGGTCTGTTACCTTTAATACTTGGTGGTCTGATTGACATATTTCCTGCTAAGATCATTGCTAGTCAGTTTAAAAACTGATTTAAAAGCAATGAATGCAGATTCAGCCTTTGCTACAACTATTTTAACAAAAGTTCAACTACTAAAACCACATGAGGTAAGATTTATAATACCATTTGGTATAGAAGATACCCGATATTTTATTGTATTTAGCTTGATAATAATCAGATCATGTCAAATTGAAACATCAACGGAAAAATATTTTGTTTTACACGCTTTTGGCAATAACCTGCAGATTTATTATGGATATGTATAATTTTTGCAGATATCTATACGATGTATGATATACTTCTACAGACAAGAGGTCTAATTTTCGTAACTATTTCTCTTTGCAGCAAAACTAAATATACAATTTATTATTATTTTTAAAGATATAGGTGGTAATTTGGATGACCTTGTTTTTGTAGTGACACGAACTTAATATTTACCGTGTCTTTTGATTCTAATATGTCTTGTGAATAATACGAAGCTTCGTACTCTCCTGATATGCCTTTAGAATATTTTTTAAACTCCTTTAAATGAAATTTCCGAGGAGCCTGCGACATGTTCTTCTAATATCGGTAATAGAGAATATTTTCTTTGTTGATGATGACGAATTGTAGCCCTGAAATCCATATTTTTAAAATAAATATAATTTTCAGCATATCATTTTGGTTGTCATACCACCAGAAACGTTTTAAAATTCCATAAATAATTTTTGTGGACTTACATTGGTGAAGTTCACCGAACCACTCTTTTGCACCCTGACTCTTCGTCGGTGTAATAAACAACTCCTTTTGAGTAATTTTATTGTAGTTTTCACAATCGAGAGAAAGCAAAGATCATATAAAATTTTAAACACTTGTAATAATTTTGGTGGTTATTATTAGCAAATTTATTATATATAATAGTACTTGTGTAGTTTTACAAAAATAAGAAACAATTCCTGTGGAACTTTGTAAAAAAAACTGAAAACAGTTTTAACAACGTTAATTCGAGTGCAGAGCACGTGGAATAACAACTGTAATCTTTTTTCGCTCATTTTTAATGCTGCTTTTATTTCAGTTTTGTCAGAACTAGATGAAAAGTTATGATGTTTGAAAAAGGTTAAAATAACTATGAAAAACGTCACAAAAACGATATCATATAAATGTTTTCTTTTAGATCTCACACGTATCAATCTTTGTGGATGTATAACTACTATTTAAAAAACATTTTTTAAATTTGCCGCCTCAACTTATTAAATATTTTCCTTTTATGCTCGAGGTTATTGAAAGAAGTTTTTGGTCATATCATTTTTTGACTATAAACAAATTCCGAAATACAATTGACATACGAGCACACATGTCATTTTCCCTGGTCGTGTTTAACGGCTGCAAAATTAACCCTTTACTGTGACGTGGTTTTTTATGACCCCATAAGAACCGAATAGAAGCCATTTGCAGTAATTTACATTTACGCTGCAACATTTGCCTACCTTCTAATTGTCGCTAGATACGGTTTATCCCACTTAAAACTTTTATTATGATCATTTTGATCTTAATGTCACGGTCGTAATTTATGAAGAGTCTAAATTGTCCAACCACATGCAGTTTAGGGTTTTAATTATGAAAATACTTTTATCCGGCGACTTGAAGGGCAGTATGCGAAGTTAGATGGCTCGAATATTAATAAACCTATTTTTCATCAAGAATCTGTTAGAATATCGGTGTACCATTCTAAAATGTTTTTTTTTTTGTAATGGATGATAAGACCATTTCTAAAATTATTTACAATAGTTTATAAGAGCATTTTGAATTTATATTACGTAACTTAGGCTTTTTATTGGTCGATTTCAAAAACGAATACTTGAAAAATATCAATTTTAAAGAAAACATTTTACTAATCATTTGTATATTTGCCTTCGTTGTCTTCAACGGTCTATCAAAGTGTAAAAAGTTGGTAGATTCTTTCTCCATAAAATGTAAGTAGTTATTCTTCAAAAAGGCGGCGAGGTAATTTTCGACAGCTTCTACAGAACTGAGTTAGTTTCCAATCAAATTATTCTGCGGAGACTAAAAGATGAAAATGTGAAGGAGGCAGGTTTGAAGAATGCGGGGGGTACCGGAGAACTTCTCATTTTAACTCTTTCAATATTCGCTTCGTCAGAAGGGCAATGTACGGTCTAACGTAGTCGCGATGAAAGCTAAAGCCGAAAATGAACGTCTTTTGGGAACATACCGAATTTGGTGAGTTGCTTACAGCACTTTTCTTCCCTGGTAGTTCGCCAGCTAGGGGAAGCCCAGAGAAATTTTTCCCATGACATGAGTTCTGTATTTTAATTTAAATGTTTTCAGCTTTGTTTTCGTCAATATTAGATCACTGCTTGTTACGACTTCATTCAAAAACGATTTTTTCGTGGTGTTTGGTTAAAAATTGGTCATAGAAACGTGGTCCAATTTATTGTTGCCTGCCAATAGATACCTCATCTATGTATGAAACTTGGGAGTGAATCTTTATCAGAAATATAGACACATCATTAATATTCAGATCTTTAGTAATCTCTTCAATTGTAGTCACAGGGCTACTTTCTACCAAAGCACATGCAACGTTACCGTCTATGTCGGAAGGTTATCTAAAGCAAATTAATATTACCATTTCGAAATTACTAATTCATATTTTCACTACTCTGAGAGCAGAAATATGGTCTAAATAAACGCCTTAAATTTTTTTTTGAGTATCCAACATTCGCACACAAATTAACTTACCTCAACGATGTTTGACACTACACCCACTTAAGGTGCTGCCACTAATTTTTCGGTACGGCTCAAATAGTGTAATAGTATTTATGTGTGAATTGTAGAAAAACTGTGAAATTTTCAAATATCCATAAATATTATTGGTTATAACATTCAGATATTCTTTGCTTAAGAAAAATGAGACACAACTGCTTTTCTTCCGTCTTCTTTGTTTTAAAATTTTTGGACTTTTTTATAAGCATTTCTTCTTAAAGTCTTTTAGTTTTGAACTTTTTCATCCCGTTTGGAGATAGGGGAATAATTCGTAATCATTAATTGCATTTTAATTCACACTTTTATAAACAACCGTATAATGAAAAATTGTTATGTCGGACCGGAACACATGGTGTTTAATCAGAGTGGTGTATTAGTCGTTTCTGTATATACTCTTTAATGTACACCTTTTAGTTGGTATGCGGTAATGAAAAAGCGATGTGCGCCCAGAGCCGCCTTTCTAATTGTCAAGCACACAAAACGTTTTGTTGGAAATTTGGTGAAACCAGAGCTGACGCCTGAAATTTCTTTTAAAGGATTTTATCTTGCTTTATCTGACTTTGTTCAACGGTAGTTTTTGCTAGTCATTACTATATGCTCTTTTTTTATTATTATTGCCGCACTTACCGGCACTGCAGCCACAATTGCTTATTGTGCCTACTAACATACACCTTAAATTAGGACATCACACACACCCATGGGTTGAGCGAGACTCGAACTCTCCCGCGCTGGCTCGATTGATAACAGAGGAACGATGATCTTGCCAACTGAGCCACCGTAGGTCCACTTTATGTTGATTATCAAAGTGTAAAGATCCTCGATACTTTTCAAAATTATTTTTAACCTTTCGAAGCAAAGTCTGCTTTTTAATATGGACAAGGTGGGTATTAAACAGGTGGTTCTCTAAATCGTTATTGCAAGAGCAGTTTATGGAGATGGATGTAGATGGTGATTAACACTTGAGAATACCATGTCCATAGAATTGAAAGTATTTTAAGCTCTAACAGCGGTAGTACTGTCTGTTACTGCACACTGATATATATTTGCATGACGTAAAACAGAAGATAAACTTTTTACTAGTTCAAATCATGTTTAGAACTTAAAAACTGATCAGCTGTAATACATAGAGTTCAAATCAAATAAGTTGCTTCTTTGCTTTATAATCAAGGGCATAATCTTGCTGAAATGTACAAATTTAGTCGTAACAATGTTCCTAGACTCGAGGAAAAACAACTTTTAAAATATTATTGTGGTACATATTTTATTTACTCTAAGCCCTTTGGGTAAAAAAAGGTTTTCTGTTGAACAAATTCTGTTCGATGCCGTAATATATCCTGTACATACACATCGCCAATATCTGATGATTTAGTTTACTGTGTTGTAGAGGAGACCTTGTTATATTTGCTAGGATTCTTTTCCTTGCTAATTGTCGTAAATAATCCACTTTTTAGAGGACTTGAGCTTTTAGGGGAAGTAAAGTTTAACTAGTAATAGTGATGATCTTGGTTTAATCACTAAAACAGATTAAGCATCTTCTGAGTAGTCTCACTCCTACCATGCGAGAGCCTACATGCTGTCTGCAACTGAGGGATATATAAATATTGTTTATCTTATTGAATGTTTTGTACATTTTGATTGACGCGGTTATCCGTTTTTATCATGAGGACTTTATGGAACTCTAGTTTTAAATTTTTTTTTGCCAGGGCGCACTTACGGGCACCACAGTTTCAAGAGCTTATTGTGTCTATATTTAACAGTTATTCACACAGATTACGTTCATTTGCCTCTAAGAGTAATAATTGTCAAACTTCACTGTAGGCACGATATACCTCTTTGTATTACCAAAACCTATTCATTAATCTTTTCCATAGAATTACTACTAGTAATTTGCTTTACGAGATCGAGAAAACTAATAGAAAGCATAGTCTAATTGAAGACGAAGACTTTTATGAGTTGTGAGATAATTGTCTTCAACAAAATTGTCAATAGGAGCTATGTTCTTTGATATAACCGAAGTATGACTTTTGCATTAAGTAAAAGAGAGGCTGGTAGTCCTTTTCAGTGTCTTTGAGTGACTTGCTCAGATTAAGGACGTAGAGTAAGAAGATGCGGGTCCTATCCAGACGATATTGCTAATAGATTCGTTGCATAAGACAATCAATTATCTTTTCAATTCAAAATTTTAAATCAATCCAAATAAAGCACGCTAACGAAGTGTTTGTCTTTAATCAATTAATGTCGAAATATTTTAAGTCATCTGCTATTCTCCACCAATTATAAATTAAAACTATTGCTTAAACTTAACTTGTGGATTAATGGTTCTTACTTTTTTTATAGAAATTTAAGTTATCTACAATAGATCATCATCATCGAATGAAAAATATGACCGTTACGGATCTCAATTATTTGATAGTGAATTGGGGATAACCAAATATCTAACGGTTAATTAGGCGTCAAAAGCTTGTATATTTCATATGACTTTTAATTTAAACCCTTGTGGCACATTCTTATATCTTTACATTATTCGTCGCTCCAAAGAACGCTTATATATAAAATTAAATGTTTTTGTACTTTTCTCCTTGCTTAGTAAATGTTTTTTACTTACTTTTTAAAATTATGTAATTTTCCCATTAAATAATCCAGAGATGCGATGCAACTCGACAAACTTTTCCAATTATGAACACCGACTAATTGGAACTTCTGTTCAAACGCCCAGCAAGGCTTTTTTCCTCCCAAATCCTCTTCTCCGGAGGCTCGGCAATTCAATATGTTTATTATTTTAGGGAATTCCCCCTTGTTTTTCTCCGCCGCTATATTCCCAAGCGTAGAAGTCGAATTACTTCCTGTTTAGCCGAGCTCGTCAAACAGCGCGGGCGTTTTGGCGCGCGGGGTTTTTGTCCAATCAATAAGGCTTTTAAAGTCTGCGGGATGAATTGCCCGGCCCCATGAAGTGCGGCTCCAAATGCATCGCGACTTGCCGGCCTTTTCTTTCGACAGCTGGAAAGATAAACGACCGGATATTGTAAAATCGCCGAAACCTGGCGAAACCCGCCAAAGCAGGTTTACTTCGGTGTAGGTGCGCAATCCGTCCTAGCGTTATGCCACAGGTCTCTGCCAGCTGCCGGTTGGCTTTGAATCCGTAGGTTTCTCCATGGTCTTATTGACCTTTCGACGTTTCGTTTCAAGCTATATTTTTGTACGGCTCGCGGAAATCACTGTTGTTCCAGTGAGTAATGTTAATTACTCATGGCATTTTTAGGGATTACAAGGGGTGCCCAAACAAGATCAGCAGATTTATTTTCAATAAGTCATAACTTATTCGAAGAGCGCAAACATTTTTATATTGGTGCAAAGTACGTTAAACCGGATTTTTTTAAATTTGTTGAAACATCGGGGAACACATAAATAGAAAGTTATTTTCGATATTATTCTAAGAGGTTTATTGATTTCGCTATTGTAAAATGAAGGTAGTTGTGACCAATCACGCACGAACCCTTCCACAGCAACATTGTCATCAAAGTTCTATCCTCCAAATTCTTTTTTAGTGGTTTAGACTGTAGGAAAGGTGGTTCAGTATAGTCCAGAAAAATTCTCAAGTTTTTGTCGAGTATGGGCAGATGCATGGAAATTCTAATCTTTTCCGACGATATGTTTGATTTCATCTGGAAGTTGACAAGTAATTTCAACAACCATTAATCGGTGACTATGCTTTTCGGGTTTTCAATTATTCTTTGCTCCCCCAAAATTGTTTACGGTACTCGTACACTTGGGTCTTCATAAAGATGTAATTCCCAAACTGCGCCTTATGTTTTTTCACGATTTTTGACAGTTTTATGTCTTTACCGTCAGAAACTTGATAATAATCCGTTTTGCAGTGTCTTGTTCTGACACCGTGATAGTGATTAAACAAGTAGTAATGCCAGGTACCCAATGGGCGCTGGAGAGGCAGGCGTGTAAATAGCCGCTCTCGTGGTGCGCTGTTTGACAATATAAGGTTGCGTTTATATTTAATACTCGAATATAAATCTTCAATAGAAGTTAAACATGAGTAGTCTGGAGGAGTCTAATCAATTTCAAACTGCAAATTGTTAATTTCTTCAATTATTGTTTCAAACCTGCTGTATAATTCACTAATAGCTTCTGTTTGAGATAAAAATAATTCGTTTGAGCGTAATTCATAATTTGAAATATTTGTTGACGTATTGTATAAACGATTAAATCGTTCGAAAATCGCCTCTTTTTTGGCAATCAACTGAACTAATTTTAATTCTGGCTTATCCATTATAAGGGAACTTTACTTGAATAAAGCGTAATAAATATGTATGTAATTTATGGCGGTCACCTTACCAAAAACCTACGTAAGTCGGTGACGACGCCAAGTTATCAAGCGGTTTCTACAAGTATTGTAGCTGATACCTATACGGCTCGTAAGGACCAAAAAATGGAGAGGCAGGCGTGTAAATAAACTCGTGGTGCGGTGTGGGATACGTAGTACGGCCCGTATTGGAACGTCAACCGATAAGGCCCAAATCGTCCCTTAAACGGCCGCCGCGAAAGCGGATGGGGGCGGCTACCGATATCAACCAACGAGTATTGCCAAATCGCTCACCTGAATCGGCTTCGGCTTCGTCTTCTTGTATGTTGCGGGGTATTAAAAAACACGACCGAAATTGACCGCGCTGCGGATCTCGTATGTATGTGGGTTGATAAGACACGACCGAACTGGCCTCGCTGCGGAGTGCTTATTTGCGGGGTGTTAAGACACGACCGAATTGGCCGCGCTGCGGATTGCGAATGTTGCCGGGCTTCGCGCCTGGCTTGGCGGTAGGTCTTTGCGGGAAAATTTTCATTCGACAGCACCTTTCATATCAAAAGGTGCCGCCGACGGCGTATGTAGACTTGTCGGCTGAGCAAAAGCCCATATGCCGTTTTGTGTGCGATGGCAAACGTAGCAGCAGATATCAAAGGCCCGCATGCCGCCGCGATATAAAGCGGTTCAAGGGCGAAAAGGCCGCCACACCAGGAGCAATTGAATTTATACTGGCCTTTTTTAATTTTTTCCTGATGTGCCTTTTAATTTGATACTATAATTTTTCTTGCTGCTCTTATCTTAATAACCCAATGAGATGTAAGTTCATTCAACGTTATTTTTATTTCAGCTAATACCAGATAATAGTTGTAGCTTTTTTGGAGTGAATAATTAATACGAATGTATTATATATTGTATGGAACATAGTTATGTACGTAATTACTCAATATAAAGAGTTTTCCAATGAAAATAATATGATTTTAAAATGTTATAACTGTCCCCTAGTTGTCATTTGTGTTTAGTAGACTTTGACAATTCATCATGGCTGAATACACGTTTGAAGAACGTTTGGTTATTGTCCAAAATTTTTTTAAAACAGACGTTCTCTGTGAACACTCGAGCTGCTTTTTGCGAAACCTATGGTCCACATAATCGCCTTTCTGTGTTTGCTACTCGTCGAATCTTTGAAAAATTCGAACTGGATTTTACTCTCCACGATGCGAAAATACCAAAACATCGAAATGCAAGAACTTGTAGAGAACACTGTTGCTGTGAGAGATTACGTTGCAGAGGCTCCAAATTTTTCGATTTCTCGTCGTGCTCAATAATTAGGGCTTAGAAGAATGCGAACTTGGTGTATTTTGCGAAAATAGTTGGGTTCACATCTGTATAAGATTATGTTGACCCAAGAACTGAAGCCACTGGACCACAACAAGCACTGTGACTTTGCTGCTTAGGCTATAGAGCAATTTGAAACGAATCATAATGTTGGGCAAAAAAATTATCTTCTCGGATGAAGCTTATTTCTGATTAAATGGATATGTTAACAAACAAAATTGTCGTTTTTGATGTGAAAACAATCCACAAGAGATTTATCCGCAAAAGGTCACTGTATGGTGTGGTTTATGGCATGGTGGCATCATCGGACCATTCATTTTCCAAAACGAGGTAGGAAATGCGGCTACAGTGACAGGTGAACGGTACCGATCAATGTTAACAGACTGATTTGGAAGACATGTGATTCTAACAAGATGGTGCCACATGTCTTACTGCTAATGACCCTGTTTACATATTGCAAGAAAAGTTTGGTAGAAGGATAAATTCCAGAAGTGCAATTGTTAGTTGGCTTTTAAAATGTTGCGATTTAACTCTTTTAGATTATTTTTGGGTTATGTGTAATCTATAGTCTACGCAAATAAACCACGAACTCTTGATGCATTACTATTGAAGACCCGAGCTATTGCACAAAGTCATCAAAGATTGGGTTCGCCGAATTTGCTTCTGTGCATGGAGTCGAGATGAACAGTTAAATGATGTGTTATTTAAAACAAATATAAAAAGCTTGGTTGTATGGAAAAAGGTTTTTATTTTATTTTATTTTAAAATCATATCGTTCTTATTGGAAAACACTTTGCATTTGCAAAAACATCTCGTTTTTCTAAAGAAAGTATTCATTATAATTGTAAACTAAATGCAACTCAAGAACTTTATTGGGAAGAAATATTTTTATGCGTAATTTTATTAATTACATCATTGTCTGATTAATACTATTATTACTAAATTATTGCAGTTTTTTAAACCTACAGCTCATAACTAATGTGTTGGTTGATAAAACGCCTTTAATTAATGACTTAAAATTCAAAACAGATACTTCGAAAGGCGCACTTAGCATTAATTTAATACAAAAGTAATGATGGCTTTGCAGCTTTTACGGACGATGAACATCTTAAAAAGCACGATTTTTGCCGAATACCGTATTAACTTGAAAGCTCCTGGTGTAAAGTGTTTTTACGGAAATATTTAGAACTCCATTAACTAACTCGCAAGTTAATTAAAACAAAAAATTCAGCTTCTCGCGTTTTAATCCCAGGCCCATAAAAAGCGTGCTATGAATGTAGGAACGGTTCATAAAATATGAAACACCCGAGTCTTCCAAACAAGCCAGGTATTTTGCAGGATGCAGGTAATTTCGGGAATTTTATTTTTAGTTTAACTTTTAGTACGCTGTAATAATTAACGGGAGGAGCTGCTGTTAAATATGAAGCCCCAATTTGGCCGTTTCTTAGGCTCTGAAATATCGGTCCTTAACTGTGTGGAATTCTGCTACTTTCGCCGTTATTGCAACATATTAGGGGCAAAATTTCCCTTTTTAAATTTTTAGCAGTTTTGATTCCTGACGTTGCACTCAATTTTCTAGGGAATTTCTGTCGAAAGATATTATATAACATTAAGCAAACACTGGTGCATTTTAGCAACTTTTAGTTTTGAGAATTTTTTAGTTAATATTAAGCATATATAGTGATAAATACCAGAAGCTACTAAATGACATTTTTATTTTAAAACAGGTTTTTCATTTGTATTTTGCAATTTATGCGAATAAGATATTCGACATGTAGTGTTAGTAGTGTTTTGTGGTTATGCTCTTTTGATTTTTGCTTAGTGGTCGAATAAACTACATTCTGTTAATTTACGGAAGTTCTATATAATCTAAAGCAGCAGGCATGTAAAATAAATAATCACCTACCTTCTACTTGCAAAAACTCTTTTGATAAGGTTGAATGAATAATAGCCTGTTTAGAACTTTGGTTAACAGGAATAGTAAACGATATCTATTTCATGCAAATAATAATGGAGTAGCACATTAAGACTAAATAAATAAATAAAACGTATTCAACATTATTATAATGCTCTAAATAGACTTTTCCACTAAAAAATGTAATTTCTAAATTAGTTAGTGTTATAAAATTTATGCATTTTTTCTGAAAAAATTGTCATTTTCAAGAAAAAAATTAAAATTTCCTGCTTACAGTGATTGAATAAGGTTAAGAGCTATACGCTGCTTAAGTGGAAAAATGAAAGCAATACTAATAAAAAGATAGGACCAATAACTGCAACTGATAATACACCCTGTTATCCTATTACTACGTCAGTAACCAAATTCGAATTATAATCTGGAATTAAAAATAAATAATACTGACTTTATCTGTTTAATTTATGCCAATTTGCTTAATTACTCAAGTATTTTTAAAAATCTGTTTCTTTGCTTCCGTAATTTGCTTATCATAAATGCTTAGTTATGAAATTTAAATATCTTTAAGCGATACAATAAATGAATCATTGTTTATTGTTAACAAAAATAGTGTATAAGATGTTCTTACAACGGCCTTTTTATTATTATTAATATTTTATTTCGTTAATCGTATACAAATTATCAAGTCACCAACTAGTTAGAAAATGCTAATCTGATTTTACGACTTATTTTATGTTAATATCGTGCTATTTATTTTAGTATTTATTAGGTTACATTAGATGATAATTAAAGAGAGAAAATTGTTATTTAAATATTGTATTTGCAAGAGCGTGCACAAGTGATAAAGACCAACCAATTTTTAAATTTAAAAAGTGAGAGCGTTTATGAAATGACAAATTCTTTACTGACGAGGGAAGAAATTAGAAGTAAGACACATGTAAATTACTTTTAATTTAATTTAAAATTTGTAGTCACAAAAGAAGTGCTAAAACATTCGGCCACTTGCTGACTCCACCATCGAGCTTCTTATTGCTTTCGGAGACAGCCAGACTTTAATTTTCTTAAAGAGATGATAATTGTTCAGTGCAACGAACGGGGAAGCGATCGAAATTTTTCCAGATGAATTGTTCGCGTAAACGCTAACAGTGGAGTTTATCGTGTAGAAGATAATAGCTTACATAGCCATTTCGTGACTTATGGTTTAAACGAAGCCACGAGAGTAAATCAAATTTATTTTTTACCCGCGGCTTATGAGCGCTGTAGGTAGAGATGCCTAAAGGGAATTCTTCTGTAGGTTACCTTGCACTGCTACTTTTTTAGTCAGCATCACGAAGTCAAGGACATTAGGCACCCTTATCCGATGCGCATAATTTATTTTCAAATTTGTTACAAGTAAAACCGAAATTTCGAGAAAACTTAGGCATCTTTAAAAACACTCAAATGTACACGTAGCATAAGAAGCAAGAGCAAGAAGCTGTTGAAATTGAAGGTAATGACGTCACCCGAAGATCAGCATTACAGAGAAGAATATTCAAATTGGAGACAAAAAAATTGAGGATTTGTTCTAGATTACTGGAATACCCTCCTGTAGTCAGGACTTATTGTTCTGCTATTATTAATTGCCTGGTCCACTTAAAAAGTGCACTTGGGGGGACAAACTTGACGTTGATGCTTTCGAAGCGTGTATATGCAATTGACTGGTGTCACAAAAAATTACACATTCGCTCGGAAAAAATAATTTTATGTGTGATTTTTATAATTCTAGTTCTAATAAATTAAAATATTTTGATTTATATACGATTCACCCACAACAAATTTTTGGGCTCTAAGAACTCTATATCCAGTATTTTTCTGCTTGAAAGTATTTGCTCGCATTTATTGGGTTTGTTTGATGAATATTACTGGCGATTGACTGCTTCGGTTTGACAATCCGGTTTCCGCAACGGAACAGGGACCAGAGAAGCCATATTTGCTCTTAACATCTTAGCACAAAGATTTCTAGATGTAAACCAGGATATTTACATGTGCTTCATAGACTACAGCAAAGCATTCGACAACGTGAAGCACGATAAACTAGTTGATATTTTGCAGAAACTCAACATAAACCATTATGACATACAAATAATTATCAATCTCTACTGGGGTCAAACTGCAAAATAAAGTGGATAACTCTCTCCGAGGAAATTAATATTCAAAAGGTGTCAGACAAGGGTGTATCCTCTCACCCATGTTATTTAACATTTATTCGAATATATATTCCGAAGCGTTAGAAGATGAAAGTTATATTAATAATAAATGGAAATGTATCAATAACATTCGGTACGCTGACGACACCGTTTTGATCGCAAGCAACCTAAAAGACCTTCAGACACTGGTAGATAGAGTATCTCAAACAAGTAAAGAATTTGGGCTTAGTATTAATATTAGTAAAACAAAATGTTAGTAGTATCTAAAAGAAACACCGCAGACAGTCAGCTGGTCATAGACAATAGGATTATTGAACAAGTTCAAAACTACAAGTACCTTGGGACGATAGTAAACAAAAACATCACACATAGAGAAGAAATCTTAGCAAGAATAGAACAAGCAAGGGCAGCCTTCATGAAAATGAGAAAGTACTGACTGCTCAGAACCTATCGTTAGCATTAAGGACAAGAATGGTCCGTTGTTATATATTCCCAGTGCTCTTGTATGGTCTAGAAGGTTGGACTTTAAATAAAGAAACTTCAAAGAGACTTGAATCCTTCGAGCTATGGATTTATAGACGACTATTGAAAATCTCTTGGACCGACCGAATTACGAATCAGCAGGTTCTGGGTAGGATGCGCAAAGAATTGGAGATCTTACCTACCATTAAGAAAAGAAAATTAGAATTCCTAGGCCACATTTCCCGCAATTCTAAATATGAGATATTGCAGCTCATTATGCAAGGCAAAATTGCTGGGCGAAGGAGAGTCGGACGTCCCAGAATCTCTTGGTTACGTAACCTACGAGAATGGTTCAATCTTACATCAGCCGAACTATTCCGAGCAGCTATATCAAAGGTCAAAATAGCCATGCTGATCAGCAACCTCCAAGGGAGAAGCTGAGATTAAGAAGAAGAACTGCTTCTTACTAATTGTTTAGATCTTTTGGTCACATTCTTTTGAATTCTTTTTCTATTAGGGTTTGATTACAGAATTAATTTGCAAACTGGTTACTGTAATCAGTTCCTTGTTATTTGAATTTATTGCCACACGAGAAGATTATCTGGTTTATAAAAAGAAACATACAAGAGCGCTTTGTATTGGAAAGTTTGAAACATTTTGGATTTTGGAATTTTGCTGCTGAACTCTGTAAGCACCCATAGGTTTCAAGGTCGTTTTTTATAGTAATAAATTATTTCCTAGGACTACTTGTGACTTTCTACTAATCCAAACATTTGTTCACTTTCAAGCCCATGTCAGCTTTTGATGCAAATGGACGCTAAGGTATTTTTGCTATTGTCATTTTATAGGATGAGAACACTGTTTAGGTTGACTTATGAAATTCCTCCATGTTTTATTACTTTACTTTGCCTATGTTTTAACCATTCATATTTGTATCGGATCTAGATGATTTTCTAGCTTTCAGGATTTTTTGATAGTGTTTGTATCTGATCATAAGATTTCTGTATCAGTAAATGTGTCTATTTTTTGGATGTAAAAAGCTAATCACATTGCGTACCTCATAACTAGCGAGAGTAGCGATGACGAGTTGCATTTCAATTAATTTACCATGAGTGAGTACAAGTGCATAAATTATTTCTGGTTTGGTGCTTGTACGAGGATGAATCAAATATAAACGAGACCTTTGATCTCGGGCGCGCAATATTAACGCACGAGAGTTCTCGCTTCGACAGGTGTTGGGTAGGAATGTCAGCAGTGGGGGAAGCGGGCGGGCGATTTCGTTCGTTCCTGTCAGTACCCGTCGAGACAATGTCTGAGCAGGAGGTGCCGTCGTCAATTGCGCAGCGTATTATCATTAAATTTCTCGCCACGGAAGGTGTAAAACCGGCTGAAATCCTGAGGAGACTAACTGTGCAGTTCAAGGAAGAGACACTGTCACGAGCTAGTGTTCGCATGGCACAAAAAGTTCGTAGAGGGTCGTGAGAATACTGAAAATGAGAGTCAAGGCTGCCTGCAGGCAAGATTTTGGCTACGGGTTTTTTTACCAGCGTGGCTTGTTGCACCTCGATTTTTTGCATGATCGCAGGACCATTAATGCGGCTTACTACTGCGACATTTTAAGCGAGGTTAGACTTGCATACCGCCACAAACGACGTGACTTACCAATGAGAGAGGTGAAACTTCTCCATGACAATGCTCGTACCCATACACCAGCCCTGACAAAAGAAAAATTAGAGAAATTGGGCTGGGAGACAGTTAAACACCCTCCCTACAGCCCTGACCTATCGCCCTGCGACTATCACCTATTCGGTCCTCTCAAGGAAGCCATGGAAAGGCATAGATTCGACAGCGATAAGGAGGTTGAGGTCTATGTGCGCAATTGGCTGGAAACACGACCAACTTCATTCTACGAGGAAGACACTTCAAAATTAGCTATACGTTGGGAAAAATGTGTTTCTAAATCAGGAGATTATGTAGAAAAATAATCTGCTATTCTTTTGTTTCAAGTTCAAATAAAATATTTTTTAAAAAATAAGTCTGGTTTATATTTGATTCGCCCTCGTAGAAATCACATTTTATTAAGTGGCGAAGCGAAACGGAGTCGCTTACTAACTTCATGTTGTCCGCCCGTCTGTCCGTTCGTCCGTCCGTCCGTCCGAGCAATAACTCGAGAACGGCTGGGAATTTCTAAATTCTGTTTTTACCAATCGACAGGTGACCAAAAAGGCTTGTTTGCTAGTGGTTTTGAAACTGATTGGTCAAAGGTCAACTAGAGGGTTCTCAAATTTGGGAGACTGCTTCGCCACTTCGCTATGCGTTGCAAGCTTTGCACGTTTATTAATAGTTACGGCAATACTCTTCATCTGTGCGCCAGCTCCGTTATTGTTAAATTATTGAATTATAATTATAAACTATTACAAAATTTATTAATGGAGATGACACACTCACAGAAAACAGATTTGTTAAGCAGAAATAATGAACTTTTAGACGCAATAAATAACGCAACTTTCAAACATGGGCAGGCAAGCGCGAATAACATTTTTCTGAAGATCCGATGCCGATGTACGTTTAGTTCCATAGCAGCGCTGCAACGGCTAGTTGCAAGTTAATATGCAGAAAATTCTATGCAAAAGAAACAGAGCGTTACTTCTCTGATGATTGTTATGCTTGAATTACATTTTCTATTGCATAAACAGTAAGAATATCAATATTTATTAGCTACTCTAATTTTTAATCTAAATTTTTACATTTATATGTATTTTTATTCTATTCACATTATAAACAGAATATCAAGATACATCTGCAACTTGCTCTCTTACTCATGTTAGGAATAGCTAGAGTTGTGTTGTAGAAGCATTATTGTAATCAATATATTTCCTGTAAGGATCTACATAATACAAGCAGTTTCTATAAAAAAATTCTTGTTGTTGCGCAATCATTTATATAACGTTTGTTGCATATTTTTGTTCTCCTTTAATGATGATATTACAGGTACAGTGACTAATTTGATTCTGTTACTGAAACATCTTCGTATTTATCAGTACTTCACATCGCTTGTGAAACTACCAATGATATGATTTATCAAAATTTCTATTAGTTCTAAAGGCATTCAAAAACCTCGAATTTGAAAAGGTTGCAAGTAAGGGTGCAGATGAGCGTTCACTGAGTGACGATGAACATTTTCTTATTATAATTTCTATTAAATAATTGTTTTAAAAGCATCAAGGGATTAAATAATGACCTAAAGAAAAATATTTAAGGAACTACGTAACTGTAAATGTGCAACCAATAATGTAGGGAATTTGCTATTTCGTAAGGACAAAATTGTCCAGCTCTGTTTTGCAAGTATGTATAAAATTAATATTTTTTTAGAAGAGGAACTGTATGTTAAGTGTTGATAGCTGAATGTTCAAAATTAGAAATATTACAAAACATTTTTTTTAAATTTTTCTTCTATCTTGTCAAATGAAAATCTCAGTATTATACTATTCATATATTATTCATGTATTTTTCTATTATATTTTACTAATTTATGTTCAAGTTTACACTTTACTTGAAAAAATATGAAAAACCGGAAGCAAATTTAACAAACATTAGTTAAATGATATTAAAGAAGGCGTAAATTGCTACAGCAGAAACTAATAAGAGAAGAGTCGCAGAAACCAATGATAAAAATAGTAAGTACAAAGATTTTAATGAGCGTTTCAATTTACAATTAATGTACCACTATAACATATAAGCTACTAGAGGACATTCACTAATATAAAGAAAATATTCCTAACAATAGAGTGTAAATTTTAAGAAAAATACTAGATAAGTGTCTCTCATTATTCGGTCTTCGCGCACTATTTCTGATGCGAGGCGATGTAGCAAGCACCGCGCCTTAGACGACCGCCATTATTACCCCTTGCTCGAAATGAACGCATGTAGGTACCCAATTACTTTTAGTGACTTACTAGGCTACCCGCTAAGCATCTGTAGCCCTGAATTGAACTCGGGTCCATCCGCACCGCAATCAAACTCCTTAACCTTTTGGCCACACTAGAGCTTTAAAAATATAGCGGGAAAATAAATGCATGGCGTCATACTACTCTAGATGGAGTTGGGAAATTAGCCCTGACAAACCCACGAATACATATTGCAGTAGCATATTAAAAGAACTTTAGGAGCAATCGAGATGTATTTTTCTTGTCGGTTGGAAATAATTCGGTTAATTTGAGTATTATATTAGACTTTACGAACGCCTGTTTTACATTGTTAAAGATAGTGGGACACACTTTCTTTTTTACTCCTTGTTGACTTCATTGTATTGCAAATGTAATTTTTTACTTTCTTTCTTCGATTCAATTAGTGAATATTGAAAAGGTTAATTTGCTTTATGAGAATTAGGTGTCCTATAAACTTCTGAAGTTCAACATACATATGTATAGTATAATAAGTAAAAGATATAAAGGGTACTTCATTTTTGGTAAACGCCATCTAGTGACGGTTCGCTACTCTCTATTAATTAGTTAGATCTTTTGGACAGGTTTTTTTTAATCACGTTCCTACTGGGAGTGACTGATTATAGTATTTATTTACACTTTGGTTACTATACGTAGTGCCTTGTTCTTTCGATTTATTAACATACCAAAAGATTAAGTCATATATTAAATGAATAAGATCATTATGAAGTATTAGATGATACCCATACAAAGGTTTAATATCATAGCAGCATTTTTGATTAGAAGGTTTAAAATGTTGTTAACTCTAAGTCCAAATGGGTTTCAAGATGTGTAGTAATAAATTATTTCCTGGTGTTATTTATGATCTTCCACCAAGTAATCGAAACATTTATTTTACTTTTAAGATCAGTTGGGCTATTTTGACTCTATATTAGTTTTTGGCCCAAGTAGAGCCAGAGGCAGGTAAGACGTAAAAGAAATTTGTGTCGATTTTTTATTACTTACTTTAGTTTTATGGTGTTTAAAGGCGATTTGTAACAGATGCGGATGATTTTGCAGCGTGTCGAAATCTCAATCAGCCTTTGTATTTGAAGAAAGAAATGCTGTGTCATTAGCAAATGTCCCAATTGTAGTATTATATGGGATAGGTACCTTGAGGTACATCAAATTTGATAGATTAAAACCTAGACAATGTGTTGTCCTTGGAAATATTGCTCATTGAGGTATTATTTTTAAATTAGATATTCTTGTCTGGAGAGTTCTTCATATTAAACTTTATTGAACGTCTTTTTAGTCTTGTTTATAATTCGGTGAGAATATTGTACGTTCTCCACGTTGTGCTTGTAGTTTGATTAGAAATTAGGCGAGATTCTACTCAGTGATAAATATCAAATACGGCTTTTTTAACTCTGATAGATTTGGAATATTATTTCTATCCATACGTCAATAAGTAGGTTCATCAGTGGATAGGACGTTTATTTTATATTAGTTGGAGTAGTAGACGTTCTTTGGTACATTTGTTAGCCACAAGAAAATACGATTTAAAAAAGGAGGAAGAAGTTATTATATTCTTCAGATTAGATATTGTGCCGTAAGGGAAGATCAGAAGTCTGTTTTAGTCAAAGGCATAGTCAGTGTATCTAATTTCTATATTACGTTTTCAATTGACAAGATTGAAGTACGTACATAATAATTTATGGTTGATATAATTATGTCCACCAAAGTCTCCTTTTTGAGATTTTTAGAATATTTATCCGATTACAAATTAAAAATGAGATTAATTTCTTGTCTGTGGCTTATCAGATATTCATCATTATTGATGTAGTGTTTAGATGATTAGCACAGTTAGCAAATTCAATAATGTTTTGTTCGAGTTGTCGCCTTGCATTTTCTGAGAAAATTGGTTAACATGTTTCACGCATTGTTTATTCGATCGTTGCTGTTTACGACGTCTTTTTTTGTTATTTTATTGTCCAAAGGACTATCATGATCTCTTTTATTTATTTCTGTAACTCATGCATACTTAAGTGTTGTATTTAATTGAGGATTAGAATAATCAGTTGGTTATGACTGGAATTTATGATAGGTTAGGATGGAGGCACCAACTAATTAATGTTCTGTAGGCCCTACAATTTAAAATATGGTCCAAGAGAGCCGAATTTAAATTTTAAATAAAAGGACTTTTGAAGGGGTTTTATGATTAGATTTTTATTAGCATTCTCTGATTGAATATGAAAAATTATGCCTGACAAACGGCCATTTTAGCTGAGGGTTCTTTTCACGAAATTATCAATTACAATTTCGCACATTTAATTAGTTTCAACAGTAACACGTTAGTTTTGTCCTTGAGATGGTCAACTCTTTGTAGATTGACATAGATCTAATTTACAATGCGTTTTAATAATAATAATCCGTTGTTTCTTTCCTATGGTGTATACATTTACTAACTGCAAGAATTCTACGAGGGTAAGGTGAAAAATTCTCGGCCTGACACAGAGATGATGCTGCAATCGGCAAACAATTATGCTTCCTGCTTGGGTGCATGTATCATTAGTTCGTATGACTAGTTTCAACTTGTTTGCTGAAGTAGTTTGTTTGCACGAATTTTTTCAGTAGACATGTTGCATGTTTTTTGTTCAAATGGATAAACTTGAATATCGTGCGGTTATAAAATTCTTCGTTTTGGATGAATTAACCCCTAAGGAAATTAATCCGAAGTTGACAAAAGTTTACGAGGACTCTGCTCCTTTCATATCAACTGTTAAAAAGTGGGCAGCTGAATTTAAACATGGTCGCACATCCCTCGAAGATGACCCACGTGAAGGACGGCCAAAAACCGCAACCACACCGGAAACCATCGAAAAAGTGCATGATATCGTGTTGGGCGATTGGCGAGTGAAGGAGAGTGAGATAGCTGAGGCTGTGGGGATATCGGAAGAAAGGGTGCGAAACATCTTGCACGAAGAATTAGGGATGCGAAAACTCTGCACAAGATGGGTGCCGCGTTTGCTGAATGCCGATCAAAAGCAAATGCGCAAACGATTTTCGCAGCAATCTTTGGACCGATTCAACAGAGATCCGACCGATTTTGTGCGGCGATTTGTTATCATGGATGAGACATGGGTCCACCACTCCACTACACGCCAGAAACGAAACAGCAGTCCAAGCAGTGGGTGGAAGCCGGTGGTTCAGCGCCAAAGAAAGCGAAAGGTGGCCAGCGTGTTTTGGGATGCGAAAGGGATCCTCTTAATTGATTATCTTGCAAAAGGCAGAACAATTACAGGCGAATATTGCTCCAATCTTCTTGACCAGCTGGATGCCAAAATTCGCGAGAAGAGACCTGGCTTGAAAAAGAAAAAAATCATGTTTTACCAGAACAACGCACCTGCACACAAAATTGTGTTGGCGATGGGAAAACTGCGGGATTTGGGGTATGATTTGCTCGGCCATCCCCCCTATTCTCCTGATTTGGCACCCTCAGACTTCCATCTGTTCCCAAACTTAAAAAATTGTTTCTGGGAAGCGCTTCGCATCCAATGAAGAAGTTGATGAATATTTTCACAATCTTCCAGATTCTCACTTCCGAGAAGGAATACTGATGTTGGAGAGGCGCTGGATCAAGTGTGTTGAAGTCAAGGGAGATTATGTAGAAAAATAAAATCATTTTTTAACTGAAAGTCGCAGTCTTTCATTGTCAGGCCGAGAACTTTTCACCTTACCCTCGTATATGGTATTAGCGAAAGTATCAGAATTGCCGACTGAAAAACGAAAAAGGCATGAATTTTATATTTGGTGGTCCATTCAAGCCGCTCTTTATTTTAGCCCTTACTGTCTTCTATATCGACCCTAAATTGTTCGTCGTTATTTTATGATTTCTTACACCACATATGAAAATTGGTGATGATTTTAGAGTCGTTATGAGAAGAACTAATATTTATTCTTCAAATTATTTACCTCATTTTTATCTTGAGTAGATTTGAATTAATGTGATCTATTTGTTATTTTAATTTGTGAATTGTTGTCGTTTGTTTCGTAAGAAATTGATAATTTTCGTTTTTGTAAGTTTGCCTCTGTTGTTTATTTATTTTTGTTTAATTTTTAATATAATTAGTAATTTTGATTAAATTTGCATAAGGAAACCGTGTTAACATTTAAATTTTGCAAAATTTTATTGTCGATGGCTATTATGACTGATCATTTGTTCGATTTTCAAAGAGTTTATGATATTGGAAAATTTATCACATAGACCTGTGGTGTTTGTATTATATTGCTGACTTATTGTGGAGTTAATTGTATTAGAACGGTTCCCTGCAGCAGGTTGGGTTCTTGGCTGGCGGGATAGCCGATGGGGCGGCAGATAGCGTAGGTTTAGTGCGGCCCACGACGCCGCTGATAATACGGATGGCGACGGTGCAGGTGATAGAGGTGTAGCAGCATAACCAGCAAAGTTTGTCTCGGATGGTCGCCACCATCGTTTGGAGCATTAGTTTTGATGGCATATTTAATTTTAGGTGTAATTGTATGTACGACTACTAAGAAATTTGTCATTAGATCGCACTTATACAATGAAAGACATACAGCACGTAATACTTTTTTAAATTATGTGATCTTATAGGCATAGCAAATACGTTTGTGTGGTATGAAAGTTGAATGATATTTTCAAATCTTAAAAAAAGATCAAAAACCAATTGAACCGATATGGAAACTTACCATGCGAGTTCCAACTCAAATAATAAAGCCATATGGTGTGACGACTATGCTTCAGAAAAAACTACCACGATGGATTCGGAAGCCGTATATCGAACTATTCAAACCAAACTCTACCACAAGTGCACATAAGTGAAGTTGGGAAAAGTATTTTGTTCAGTTTTATCCTTCTCTTGTAATAAAACCCTTGTAATATAACCCCTAAAAGGCTAAAATTCCTTATGGTCCCGATCTATTACCACGATATTTCTACTTCTTCAGCTAATGACTCATTCTCTTTGCGGTAGGCAATTTAAAAACATCGAGAAGTAGAAATAGTGGTACGAGAATTGCTTCTAATTGTAGTATATAAAAATTGACCAAAAATATATACCGGTCGCAGATTTCCTTTCATCAGCAAAAATTATAACTCTAATTGCGAGAAATTTATAGGTTTATGCCTACAAAAATATAACGCTTGCATTAAATAAGCAAATAATTTTCTACAAACTAATAATTGTTATAAGTTGTAATAATTTAATTATATCGCCTTTCATCATTGGATTACTGGCAATCGTGAGACTTTTGTGCTACGAAGCAATCATATTAATTGGCAACTGATAAACGAATGGTATTCAGTTTTGTGTAAATTAAAATAGTTATTTCACTTATCGTAATTAAAAAATTATCCGTTTAGTAACTGAAAAATATTTTAGTCGAATAGAAATGGCTCTTTAATTAATGAGGTAGACGGCCGCAATTTATTTCAGTTGCGAACAGGAACTCTACTCAGCAGCTTTCCAACGTAATTAAATTATATTTCCTTTCGCCCACGGCTATAATGTTTATTTGCACATAACGTAGATTTGGTAACAGATTGTGTATCAAATAACAGAATTAATTTATTAAATTTTAGTTGTCCATTTTCTAGTTTCATAGATTCCGTATTCTAAGGGTTGTTAAAAGTTGGCAAAGTGCAGTGAAGTATGTACTTTGACGATAGTTTTTTATTGTAATTTTGAAATTCTTAAGTTTGCAATGTTAAAATTTAAATGGCTTCTCATTACTATGCACTATTTAGAGTATCTTACTTGGGTCTTGAGTATTATGATTTCAATTAGATAAAGTCATGTAGATATTTGGTAACCACTTCTAACTGAATTTTAAAAGGCTAGCGTTGATTAACTTGTGGGTATAAGATTTTTGATTTATTTATATTTAAAAGTGTGTTTTGATTAATGTGGTTGGAAGGTCTGTTGCTGGTAGATATGTTAATATCACTAAAAGTACAGAATACTGGAGAGTTTTTCTACGTCGAGTCTTTTTTCTTTGTATATCTATATTGTACCTAAGTGGGGTAAAAAGTTCTAAATTACCCCTGAGCAATCATGGTTTCACTTAAAATATACATCTGTTGCACGTTTTCTCTAACTATTCTTAATTACTTAATTATCTCGTTACATGTTCTTCCTCAATTTATTTAATTAACTAAATTATGTTACGGAACTATCACTGTCAATGTGTATACATGACTGTACAGCGAAAACTACTTGCTTGTGTATTAGGAACATGTAGGCCGTGAAGGAAGTCCTCTGTTTCTGAGAAGTAAAGACGCTTTATTTGCAATGGGTTAAATAACATAAAAACCAAGTGGTAGGAGGTGCTATTTAGTGACGAATTTTTACCAAAATTCCATCCAACAGCTGCCATAGTATGGGGATGCATGTTGACCCAAGTAGTTCGTCGATTGTACGTTTTACTTTAATTGTGCTTTAAGTTATTGCGAAATGATAATGTTATCTATTGTAAAAAAACCTGTTTTGAGATGATTTTATTTTCTTTATTTTTTATTCAATCCTAGATGACCATCAATAAAATCAACAGAAACAAATGCCCAGCTTAATTTTCTAATTTCAGTGCCATAAATAATGGTGAGGGATAACAAACATATATTTCAGGAGAAAGCTCTAATAAAATAATTCAAGCTAAAGGATGCGAATTAGTTATTAAGAACAAAGGTTGGCTAATCGAGGTTTAACATTAGTTTAGATTTAAGTAAGATATTAAGTAAATGTGTTACTTTTACTCTATTTTACTATATAATCTCCTAACTGTAAATAATTTGTCATACTCGTGAAATTGTTATAACTAATTACCTGTATAGTGCAGAGAACAACTGAGTGGAAAATATTTTAAAACAATGTATTATGTATTCCTTAATTTTTGAAATGATGCAACTTTATAAAATTTATTCTAAAGTAATGGGATAAATAAAAAATAATGGTAAAATACCACCTCAAATTTATCTAGTGATTTATAAACTGTATAAAGTACAATTAAAGTTTGTGGCAAGTAACAAAATTGTACTTTATGATGCTAAAACTTCATATCCCACAGTACAACTGAATTTTGCTTCAAAACTTGTTAAGGAAGGGGAGTGCGAGAACTATAAACTTTGCTCAAAAACGTTAGAAAATTTTAACTTTAAAACAAAGTTGGAAATCTAACCTATTCTGAATTTAGGAGAAAATATTATGCTATTTTCTTGGGTATCTGAGATGCATTTGTAATGGACGGCAATTCATTTTGTAAAGCATGCGATGCGTTGATACTTAACAGATCTCCCACCCACATAAACTTGAATTTGCTCAAATATGTACAAATATATACACACATTTTCACACCCTTTAAAAGTATATTTATGGTTGAAAATAATCCTTAATAGAACAAGGGAAGATCAGATCTTATAAATTTGTTGTCAATTGAAGTTTCTTTGTTCAATCTTCATGTTCACTTCCTTTGCGTAAACGATTGTTAGTATGCAAGTTGTTTCCAATTATTGTAATCATAGTTATTGAGGAGTGTACTATATATGTGCCATGTCGAGAAGTGGATATAGCTGTTACGCGTACTGAAACTTCGTAGAACAAGATAGATACGGGTATTGTAGGTCATACTTGTGAGTTAGACAGACATCGCAGCAAATCGGTTTGTAAAATGCCGGAATTGCTATAGGCGCCTAAATTAACTATAAATGATGTTCACGGGCGTCGATAACTAACCTCTGGCCCGAGTGAAATATTTTTTTCAGCTCTCCAAAACATATTTAACTTGTTATGTTGCCAACAAGGTTATAAAACATGTATGATCTGCCCCAAACATAGTGAACAATGAATAATGAAAGAAGGTTATGTAACCGCTATGCCATTTATTAGATAAGAGTGTGTGAAAGAAGACGACTTGAATCAGTGAACCTGCATCAAATTTTGCACTAAGCTGGAGCAATCCTTTAAATAATGATACAATGACTTCAACTCCTATAATAGAGGCATGGTGTAAACGATTCAGAGATGGACAGGATTAACGTTCTGAAAAACCAACTAGAACAACATCAGAAAATTGTACGAGTTGTAATCGGCAAGCATAAGCGACTGACAATTCCAGAACTAAAAGATGAGCTGAGAATTTCAAAAATGAAAGTTTACCAAATTTTGAAGGAAGATCTTGGCATAAAACATGTTGAGGCGAAATTCGTTCTGCGCAATTTTTATTAGAGTAAAAAGAACATCAAACTGGTATCACTAAACCAAATTTCCTCAAAAAGTGATAACCTGAGGTGAAACATGGGTCTGCAGTTACAAAGCTGAAATAATAGTTCAGTAGTGTGAGATTCCAAGGTACCCACATTGTTTCTTATATCTTTTTTCCTATGTTTATTAAACCTATAGATTTTGCTATTGTGGTTTCAATCATTTGTATTATACCATACGTATTACGCCATGAATGTCATTTTAAACGGCTTTTTCTTCTGCTCAAATGTAAGGGAAAATGATGCAAATGTGTATTGCTACCAGTCAGCTCTTCGATCTTTTACAGTATTGAATTTCAGATTCATAGGGTTTTTAAATTAATATAAAGAACAATATATTTGGACTTTTCCAATTCTCCCGATTATGTCATTATAAAGTGGAAACATCTGGTATATGAAACAGCCACAAAATGAAGTGGTAGGTCGAAATCTAAGGAGGGTAGTGACGAAAAATTAGTTGTCCTTGGTGGCAAAGATGATTCACAATTTTCAAAGTACTTCTGCCAGGAGAACGCTTTCATTGCAGTGTATTGTGCCAACAGTCGAGTTTGGTGGTGGAGGCGTTATGGTTTGGGGGTGCTTTTCGTAGTTCTAGCTGGATCCCTTAGTTCCTATAGAGGTAATGATGAACGCTGAGATGCATTCTTGATAATTATGTGCTCCTAACTCTCAGGAAGGATTTTTCCTGCACCAACAGGGTAACTGTTCTGTTCGCACAGCAACGGTTATTTTGCTGTGGTTTGGAAATATGGATGTTGAAAACCGGAACTGGCCTTTAAGAATCCCGATCTCAATTCCATCAAACACACCTGGGAAGAATGAGGGCGCAGATTACTCGCCAGGCCAAATTGCCCATCTTCAGTGGCGGGAGTCACTGCAGCTCTTGTGGAAGAATGAAAGGCAAATCCTACAGTCATACGTTAAAAGTTAATAAAAAACTTTAGATGGGCGCAGGTTGCGATTGATGCTAAAGTGAACCGACATTTTATTAACGTGTCACACGCGTCTCTGAATATTCTTGGCCATACGAAGTGCAGTCAAGTTCTAAGGTCTCCAAATTTTTTTTCCGAAGAAGTACTTGCCCAAAAAAGTTAAAATTTCTGTTGCTTCTCAACGTAACCTTCGTCTAGATGTACAACTGAAACGACTCTTATCAATTAGATTCTCCAATTTTTACCAAGGAGCTATAATTCGCATTCACAAAAAGAAGATTGAAGAAACAAAAAGAACGAATTAAATGGACTATGCTAAAAGCCAAACATTGAAGAAACATGTTAATAAAAAAAAAATTGAAAATGTAGATGAATGGATGTAAAGCGTAAGTTATTTCACACTTTCTAGAATTATACGAAATTATGCGTTACTAAGAGGTCTTTTCTCTAACCATATATGTATTTGTTTATTTAACATTTCGCATGTACCGAGTGTCCAAAGAGTATGTCCCAATGGAAAAAATTAATGACAGACAAACTATAATATAGTAGATACTCAATTCATATCAATTTTATTTTTCATATAAGATTAAGGACTAATTAACTTAATTTTTAAAGTGAGCTTCCCCCTTTTGCTAGCTATAGCGTGATGTAGGGGAGTCACAGGATTTGATTTGCAAACCCAAATCTTCTCACTTTGGCTGCATCTTTAATGGACTGTTAAACTTGAATTTTATAGGGAAATAAATTCAGATCTTTTAATATTAACGTACAGTCCTTTTCGGTATATTTACATGGTTTGAAGTAATCCTTATTGTTGTAATGCAATATTCTTGAAAAATTTCTCTCATGCGCTCAATGGTCTCTTCAGTCCTTTCAATGTGTGGTTTACCAATTCTACCTTCAGTAGCATCAAGAACACTTGTAGTTCTTTTTCATTGAGCAGTTAATCTGTAAAAATAATTTGTTAAATTAATTTTATTCAATTTTTATGAAAAAATGTGAAAAATATTAATTTTCAATTAACTCCCTATAGTCTTTTTCAAAGTCGAATGCTTATCGACTTAGGTACTGTATAGTAAGAGACTGTACCAAAGATATCCACAATTCAATAACTTTTACCCTTTACTTAGTGCCATCTTCTTTATCAATAGTTGACGATCCTGTTGGCTATCATATTTGCGATTTTGACCTTGTTAATTGCAGTTCTGAAAAGCTATATGTAATGTGGATTGCCAGTCTTGAATTTTTTGACCATGAGACTCGTCGTCTACCTAAGCTTTTTCAGCTATCTATTTTCCCTTGTATTATAAGGTTTAATATGTCATATTTTTCTTGGTGTCTCGTAACGTGACCGAAATATTCTAAATTCCTTCTCTTCACAATTTTAACAATTCCATTTCTTTATTTATTATTCTTACTACATCTTCATTCATGATTCTATCTATCGCACCAATTCTGAGCAGTCTCTGGTAAACCCACATTTCAAAAGTTTTCAGCCGCGTTAGCAGTACTTTTATTAATGTCCAACTTTCTGCTCCATAATACAGCACTGAGAAAACGTATGCTCTAACCATCCGGATTCGAAGAGGCAAATTTAGTTCCATAGGTGTGTTTATGTGTAGCCATATTTTCAACTGTAAGGACTTTTTTTTATAAATCTCTCATTTTATATGTTAATACTCTTTCTTCTTTTTCAATCCCCTAGTAGTAATAGTACGGCGTAGGGTTCCTCTCTATCCATTTTCGGTACTAGATTCGATCAGCGGCCGGCATTGGCACTTCTCTTAAGTTCTTTCCTCCTTCTTTTGCGTTCTTTTCCCATTCTTCCTTCGATCTGACACTTCGATTGCAATTGCCTCTTTTTAACTTTTTTTACTAGTGGTTCTACTTGTAGTTCTCCTCTAGTTGTCACGTTCCCAATTATCTCTTCTGGTTTTGAGGCTTATACCCTTTATTAACCGGCGGTTATTTTACTCCTTATTTTGTCCTGTATGGCCCAGCTTTCACCATTATAAATTAAATTAAATATAAATACTTTTATATATTCCCAATTTTGTTTTGGTGTTTATTTCTTTATTTCTTATTATGGTCTTATATAATGCGTAATAACTTTTACTTGCTTTATTTATTTTATTATGGAGTTCTTGTTCTTGTGGTTCTGTGTTAGTTATTATTGTTCTCAAATACTCGTAACTTTCTACTTCTTCAAGCTGATTTCCGTTAAGAATTGTTCTGATGTTTTCTTCTGATTCTGATCTTGTCATGTTCTTTACTTTACTTTTGTTATTATTCCAAATTTCAATAAACTTTTCTTAGTTATAATGGAATTTATTCTATTAGAACATACTTCTTATTTCTCGGACACTCAGCAACATACTATCTATACGATTAATACTATAATCGATGATACATTGTTATTAATTAAATAATGGATTTAACATGGAGAGATGAGAAAACTTCCAAGAACAAATATAATAACAGAGCTCATTTCTGTTGGCTGTTACCCTTTGTTTAGAAAATTTGTAATTTAAATTACCCAATGAGTGTGAATAGCCTAAATATCATTTTTTGTTGGATGTTTAATGAAGTGTATCGACTATTATAATTGATTATGATTGATCCACAATTTTTTCAATGACCAATAATTGCTATTTTGTTGCAGGTTTGTAACTTTTCGCTGCATGGTGTTGGTGAGTTTTGAGGAGTATCATTCGTTATAGTTTAAAAATATCCCCACGCGGATTTTGCTGCAAGCAAATTCATTAATTAAATCGTTCCTCCTAACCGCTTTAAAAACAGCGTAAAAGCGCTTTCGAGCTGTAGCAACAGCGGCACATTCAGCCCGCGCAGTTTACCGTACAGCCATTGTAAACGATAAAAGTAATTTGATGTCATATATCATACGCGAGCGCACTGCATTGTGCATTCTCGCCGTTCGTCTGAACTTCAGCGGGTTAAAGTTGCTTAAATATGCGGCCCTTGTTTCATTAAGCTCTGTAACTTCCGAGTAAAACGCTAAACTTGTATAATCAGATTTGTAGATTTTCCGGCGAAGTGGCGCTGCAGATTAGTTTTGTAAATTTGCACGAGCCGAACTGATGTGACTGCTGCAATGCCGATTTATTGGGAAATTGAAAATCGCCCGTAACTTGCAGCTCCCTCTGACAAATTGGACGCGAATTGTGCCGTATTAAACTGATGATTTCTCGATCAAATTCCTTTGTGGCACATTGGCGACTTTATTAATTTCCTCCATATGTCTAGCTTTCGCAAACAACCTTTAATATGTAAAATGGCATGTTTTTAAGAATAAAATAAATCATTCAAATAACCAAATCAGCATAATCCATTATGTTTCAGACAAATGTTTTTCATTATGTATATTTTCTATATGGCACGACATGCTTGCAAGCCTTGTTGGAAATGACAAATGAGATGTTAGCGACAAACGCAGATAAATCAGACTATTTATATCACTTTGAGGTGTTGATGCTTTCATCCCATTTCCTAGATCGAAAAGTGAGCTTTTTGATATTACATTTTAAGCTGAGCTGTTTCGTTACTTCGGAAGAAAAATGGGGAAGCACCCCGACCATATTAGTATATAAGTAAAGATTAATGGCCGCGCAAAAAAGGTTTGAAGTTCCACGACTGCTTCGGAAGGCATGGCGTTCTGCTTCTGCATTTTCATGCAAATTAATTAGCCAATTTACGTTATCGCGGAGGGAGTTATTTTCTTATTCTGTGCGGCAAAAGGAATTCTCCGAAGCTCGAAATAGTTTGAACTCGGTGTTGCATGCAATTCTAGTATGCCACCATACGTGGGTAGCCTTTGATCACTGGTGTTTTGTTACACACGACTACAAAGGGCCTTCTGAAGTGATCCTTGTGCAGATTGCTATAAAGAATGTTCAGAAACGTGAACGTAATGAGGGGGCGTTTCGGCGGCTTTTATAATTCATTGCAATTAGGAATGTTTCAGGAAAGGCTTTTGGTGTAATTTTTCAATAATAATAAATGCCTATTTACATAATGTGACGAGCAATAATTTTTATTTTAGGCTATTATCGGTTATATTAACATTAAAATTTGATAAATTTTAAATTATTTCAATAATTTACACTTTACTTCTATATTTGTTATTAATATTTTGGTGTATTGATATAACCCTATTTGTAACATATTAGTGAAGATGTGAGTATTCTTATTTTACTACAAATTGTTCGGCCTCGGCAACGCTGCTGCTTTCCCGCCAGAAAATCATTAGCGTCGCTAATTTCGTCAAGTAAACAAAAAGACGCAACGGGAAGTGGTCAGTAACCTCAGCATATTTAATTGCTCGACCTTCATTCCTGGCACTTGATAGATATTTCCTCATTAGTGCAAATAGTCATATTTATCCTTTTCCGCGGCTCTTACCCGTTGGCAATTCGTCAGCTCCGAGTTTTCTTAACCTCTAGGAAGGGAATTTTCCCATGTACTGGCTCCAAGCTTTGTATTTCTGGTTTGAAGGCTTCCATAAAATTTCATTTATTCAAATATTTTTTCGGCGCATCTTTAAACCAATATATTCTGTGTTTGTACCTAAGCAACATGACACCAAAAATATATACAGAACTACTTGCATTCCAAAGTTCTAATAAAAAATATAATTGTCGTTTTTTATTTTCGTTGCTAAAGTAGCAAAAAGTGCTTTCATCCGTCGTATGACCACCACACAGAATGTTAAAGAATATTAGTCCTAAACTGTTTTACGTGTGCTTTACACATTAGAATACAGTATAATGGTGCAATAATTGTAGTTTTTTCTAATTGGAAAATGCCAGATGGTATCATATATCGAAAAGGAAAAAGCCTTGCTTTCAAGGATAAGGGGAAGTAATCGATCAATAGAGGGCAAAAAAACAGTGTGGAATTTTTAAATTAAAGAAAATTACACTCAAAAAATATGTAAGACCAATACCCTAGTCATAACGTGCAGAAAAACGGATTCATCAAATTGCTTCAAATTCAGCCCGAACATCACGTGAAATTAGGGCTACTGCAAGAGTTGACACCAATTTTTGCAACATGCAGAGGTTTTTACAACGATAGTTTGGAGAAATAAATGGAAGAATGTAATATTAATTTGAAGAAAGCGGATTTGCGTTTTATTATGACGATCTTAGAAAAAAGACCGAGGAGTAGTGGGTCTGTTATGGTTCATGTTAATATTGAGTATATAACAAGAACAATATGTTTTTTTAGGACTAGTAACGGCCGAAACACAACGAAAAATTTTAAAACAATTGTTAAGTTGGAAAACGAAATCTTGACGAGTAGAAATTACGATTTCTCACAAGATAACGCGCTAATTTATACATCCAGGCTTACGAAAACATTGGTTTAAGATCATGACAGTAGGATTCTTCGTAAGCTAGTGAAATCTCTCGGAAAAAATATGGTCAGAAATATATGCGATTATCTGGAGTGTCTAGTGTAGAAGAGTAATAAAGCGTTTCCGTTCCAAAAAGCGACTTTTCAGGAATGAACCAATATGCCACAAAAATTTCTAGAAAAAATGTATAATAGGATAGGCGATGGAATTTTATGTTAATTAAGCAACGTTGTGACTATGCCAAATGTTAAATAATAAATGTTTTTTGCTTTCATTCATAGTATGTTCTTACTTTTGTCGCATACAAAGTAAACATTTTCACAGTTTTCCCCGTCAATACCTCAGACAACATACCACAATATCAAGTAATCCAGTCAAACCAACAAACAAAAGGTATCGAAGAACTGCAGAATATGATGAAGAATGTCATCACACAAATAGGGACCATCATGAATTTACTCACAACATTAATCAGCTAGTTAACATAATGGCACAACTGTTAAAAATAGTAGCTTGGAATGCCAATGGGCTAGGTCAGCGTGCCCAGGAAGTCAAAATATTCCTTGAAAATCACGGAATCGACATACTTCTCATATCTGAATCCCACTTTACTTCCATGTGTTACATTAAGTTCCCACATTACACTGTTTACTCAACAAATCACCCCGATGGCACAGCCCATGGAGGAACAGCACTAATTATTAGAAATAGTATTAAACATCATGAACTAGCAAAATATCAAAAAAATCATATACAGGCTACCAGCGTCTCCATAAAAATTGCAAACACTCCAGTTACAAGCACGGCTGTATACTGCCCTTCGAAATATCAAATCACCCTTGCAGCTTACCCACATTTCTTCAAGCCTTTAGGCAATAGGTTTATTGCTATAGGGACTATAACGCTAAGCATGAACATTGGGGTTCACGTCTAACAAGAACCGACAGACGCCGTTTAATGACTGCCATACAAATAAACAACCTCACCTGGTTATCCACTGGAGAACCTATGTACTGGCCCACTGACCGTCGAAAAAGCCAGACCTAGTTGACTTCGGAATCATTAAGGGTATAAACATTCGACAGTGCACGGTCTCATCCTGCTTTGACCTAGCAGCTGACCACTCACAATAACTCTAAATTCACTCGTAACGCAGGTTCTACTTCAACCCGCACTTCATAACAAAAGAACTGATTGGGAATACTTTCGACGAAGACTTGAATACCAGTTAGACCTACATGTTTCACTAAAAAATGAATATGACATTGAAAGTGCTGTAACCTCGCTTAATGAACTTATCCAAAATGTAGCATGAGATGCTACTCCTAAACTGTCCATCACCTCACACCACAACAATACACCTATCATCATAAAGGACAAAATACGAGAAAAACGCCGTCTCAGGCAACGATGGCAACTAAGCAGGTCGGAACAAGACAAACGAGAGTATAATAGGGCCAGCAAACATCTAAAAAATCTTCTTAACCAACATAAGAATCATGAAATACAGAGATACCTCGAAAACCTCAGCGCTAATGAGCAAACTAACTACTCGCTCTGGAAAGCGACGCGGAAAACTAAAAGACCAACTCCACACGTAGCCCCTATTCTGCTGGAAGACGGAATCTGGGTCCGCAGCAATAAAAACAAGGCAGAGGCCTTTGCGGAATACCTAACTAAAGTATTCACACCCTTCCCTTGTCAACTCCAAGACGAAGAGGCCAAAATTGTGGAATTCCTAGAGTCACCGTACCAAATGAGTCTACCGATAAAACCCTTCTCCATTAACGAGATGAAAGAAGAAATCAAGAAGATTAACACAAAAAAATCTCCAGGGTACGACCTGATTACTGGGACAATCATCAAGGAACTACCTACTAAAGCTATATATGCCCTTACCCACTTGTATAACTCTATTCTCAGAATCAGATACTTCCCTAGTCAATGGAAAACAGCACAAATAATAATGATTTTGAAACCCGGTAAAACACCAACGGAAATTACGTCATACAGACCCATAAGTCTTTTCCCCCTTCTGGCAAAAATCCTTGAAAAGCTGATTCTGAACAAATTAATGCCAATTATAGACAACCAAGAACTAATTCCTAAACATCAATTTGGTTTTCGCAAACAACATGGCACTGTGGAACAGGTGCACAGAGTAACTGACAATGATAAACAGAGACCTGGAGGCAAAAAGGTATTGTTTTGCAGCGTTCCTAGACGTCAAACAAGCTTTTGACTTGAGTCTGGCATCTAGATTTATGCTACAAACTCAAAAAACAATTACCCTACCAGATGTACGAACTCCTGAGATCCTACTTAACAAATAGGCACTTTTTAATAAAATATAAAGACGAAACTACAAACATCCACCCCATCTCCTCCGGCGTCCCTCAGGGCAGTGCTCTGGGTCCAATATTGTATCTGATCTACACAGCAGACCTACGTACATCTCGTCTAACGACATCTGCGACCTATGCAGACGATATGGCTACTCTAGCCTCTCATATCAACCCACAAGCTGCTTCAAGATACTTTCAGGCTCACCTTAACAAAATTCAATTGTGGGCTAGTAAATGGCGAATCAAAGTGAATGAATCTAAGTCACAACACATCACATTCACTATGAAAAAAGATAACTGTTCTCCAGTAACTTTCAATGGTCATCAACTACCACATACAGTTAAATATTTGGGGCTGCATTTAGATAGGAGACTGACCTGGAGAAATCATATATTCACCAAATACAAGCAACTCGGACCTCAACTCCAAAAGTTATACTGGCTTATCGGCAGAAAATTCAAGTTATAATTAGAAAATAAACTATTAATTTACAAAATAGTTCTCAAACCTATTTGGACCTATGGGATCTTCTTGTGGGGTACTGCATCTGCCTCCAACTTAGCTATGCTTGATCGCTTCCAAAGCAAGGTACTCAGAATGGTACGTCCCCAATAATGTGATTTTAAGTGACGTACAAATTCCAACAGTGAAAAGTGAAATTAAAAAGCTCAGTGAGAAATATAAAGACACACTGTTCGCTCATCCCAACCCTTCTGTGAAGCACCTTATGGAATATAACAACGAACCCAAAAGACTCAAGCGTTTTAAGCCATCTGATCTACCTACTAGATTCTAACTGTCATTGTATATTAATCTTTCACAACATTGTACTCTTCATTCTCATGAATATTATATTAAAACATTGTGAGGGGAGTTTTCGCTGGAATTTTACCCCACATGTCTTATTGTACTCATTTACCTATATTTAGTCCTATAGAATACTTATAGTCTATTATCAATTGGCAGATTGTATAAATATTGGAGTAATATAAAAAAAAAATGTTCACAGTTTTGTGGGAGTTTTTGTAGCAGTATCTTATAATTTTTGTGTTTGTATTGATACTGTCAGAGATTTTGTACTAAATCACATAAAGCTTCAATTGTCTTAGTAATTTAGATGTCTAAATTAATGTTACGATTTTTTTTTTGCTTGAGACACTTTGAACTGAAAATATTATCTTTTATTTGCAGTGTTAAATTGTATTGGCTTTGTTACGACATTTTGTTCAAAACTTATTCATGCCTTCTAGAGAATACGTCTTTCACCTGTGAATATTAATTTGCTACGTGTGCTAGAATGTCACTCATCAAGTACAGAAAAGTATTTTTAGTGTCTTATTCGTTATAAAAAACATGCAATTTACTGCTTCCATACCATCACACTATCAGATAAGCGTTTTAATAGTAAAATGTGTTACTGCAATTTAAAATCTTACGGTTCAGAGCATTGTGGTAGAAGATCATTTTAGTGTTTCTAAATTTCCACGAGATGTGATTTCATCTAGAAACAGTATGAACATCCACTATTTAATGCCTCATCTTTCTTTTCTAGATTACATCAAATAAAAATCAAAGAAATATATATTTTTTAATTATTTCTATAAAAGCAGGGCATTACATTTTCACTTCACAACCTGTTAAATAAAATGAAAGAGCTGGAGTTATAAATTTTAACGAAGTTTTTACTGAAACGCTCTGCTTTACTAGCAAAGATCCATAACGCAAATTATTTAATCATCAAATGATTGAGTAACTATTTGAAAATTGGACTGTGTTAAATGAGATACAGAAATTTTAGTCGAAATAAGCTTCAGCGCTATTGATCATCATTATCCTCCAACGGTGGTGAAAAAAATTTAGAAAGTTTGTAATTTTTAGCGGAATATACAAAGGATATCCAATGCTATTATTACTAAACATACATTTTATTCACACCAAAATCTTAAACAAGTGAGTGACTTCGTTGTTATTGGAAATGTATACGTTGCAGGTCTCATAACGAATTATATTTCGCTGCCTTCTTTATTTTATACAAAAAAATATCACATCTAGGATAAGTAACCATTGAAATTATAACCAATTTCGGTATAGTTTGTGGCCTAACAGACAAATTTTAACTAGATAAGTGAAGTTAATATTTGCCAGTATTTGGCAAATCTGAGAAGTACTTTATCTTACCAACTTTTGGATCAACATGGTGTAAAGTTACTTTTTATAAGATTTTATTTTTTTTTAGTTATAATTGCTCCCACTTTTATTTTGAAAGACCAGATTGTACTTGCAGAATAAATTTGGTTATTTCCTTAGTTATGAAAATATCAGATATTATTTACTTTGACTTGATTTCTCCTCTTTTTACTTTGTTAAATAATCATCCATATCTTGAATCATCGAGACATACTTTTTGAGTTACCATTGTATATGTAATTTTTTGCCAATAGACTTGAAAAAGCACTGGTTAATTCATCATTAACTGATGAATATTCATGGACACTTTTTTTTATTCTTAAATTGGTGGAGGCGCTTCAATTTTTCATTTCCAGTATAGATACAGTTTGTCTGGATGGAAATATACATAAATGAATTTGGTTCAGTGCTTTCAGAACTTTTATTTTTGTTTGTTAGGTTCTTTTCAATATAACTTAAGTTTTCGCTTTTAAGTATTTTTACATGTAGCTTTTCGAAATATTACACTTTACAGTTTATTTATGTCACATCTGGAAGTTTTGCTCTGTACGACGTTCACGTCTAAGTGAGTTATAAATAAATTATGGTGGAGACATCGGAACTGAACTTTTTATGTAAAATTTGTGACAAACTGAACATTTACAAGATTATTCCTTTTTTACACATTAAAACTCCATTCGCGTATCACTCAGTCCGTAGAGAATTGTTATTTAAATTTTTCATCGATGTAATTATAGGAGACAAGACCGCAAACCTGTTATTGGCATGTTGTTTTCATTTGAATTAATCATTAATAATAAAATATTACTACAATTTGTTGTATAAATATGTAGCTGTTTGTATCCTATATTGGTGTCTGTCATATCAAATAATCTACTAATAAATTTTAAATGGAGGTCAACTTGAACTGGTCTAAAGAGTTTAGTACTGAGATATCTTTTGAAAACTTACTCAAACATATTTTATTTCTAAAATCCTCAAATGTTGCAACTCAATTTTATGTGTTTGATTAATATATTAGTTAAGAGCCGTGCAATAGCTTTTATTAAAAGAAATTATGAAAAATGACAAAATATAGGCTAAAGGGAGATATAATTCTTAAATTGGAGACCAGATATTTTATTGGTTGCCATTTGTAATTTCCACGTAAGTAATTATTTATGTATAAGAAATGAAGTCAAATATATATAATTTTTAGCCTCTTGGAAAATTGACCTTTTCCCAAATATTTAATTATAGTTCAAGCATTACTTAACAGTCTGGCTAAATTCTGTTTATAGAATTTATGAAGACATTGAAGTGTTTGCTATTTTTTCTCACGGGTTACTTATGATTACAGAACTTATCAGTTAACTTAATATCAGTAAAATTGAAATATCAGTGTTAATATCCAAACTAATATTTTATCAGATTATAGATGTATTTCGAGTAAACTCGAGTCACTTGGATAATTAAATTTGTATTTAATTTTAACTGTAAAAAACTTTTCGACTATAAGTCATGGTATTACAATTATAACGCGCCAGTCATGTAATGGGACGCTTGTATTATTTATACGTAAACTGTAATTTGAGGGTTAGAATAAAGTTTTCAACGAAAAAGTCCAATTTGTAGAAGCGAAAATAATTTAAACAAAAACTCGGCTGTAAAAAGGAAGCCACATCAGATGGTTTTGTTGGATGGCAAGTTTTCTGGCAGGTTTAATCTAAAGAGTAGGAAGAAGTAAGATGAGATTATTTTGGCAGCGTAGAGGAATAAATGACAAAGCTAAAGAAACATGAAAGCAGATAGGAAAATCCTAGTTGCATGCAGGAATAGAAGTTCTCTGTGGACAGAAAAACAAGTTCGATGGATTTTGTGTTATACAGTAAGTCATCTGTCTAGAAAATAGGGTTGGACGCAAGTAGACGTTGGTAAATCTACAAAAAAATTACCGATTAGAAAGAAGCTCGGCTAGATGGAGTTGAAAGTATTAAAGTGTAGGCGATCAAAGAAAGAAACTACGTGTTTTTTTTCGTTTTCTTTAAAAAGATGTATATGTGTAATTTCTCATGTTTTTTTAAGTACGGTAAACAGGTCAAATCGTATTTCATGGATACTTAACTTTACAAAAGAAAAACTCAACCCGTTATAATTTCATGAGATCGTTTTCTATTTGTGAACAAGTAAACTGCATCGTGTTAAAAAGAAAGGTTTGGTTAATATTACACGAACAAACAATTTTCACGATCTTTAATATGCTAACACCTAAATACGGACAGTACTTTGTGCTCCTTATGAATTTACTGGGGGGGGGTTGTTAACTGTGTAAATAATATTAATTAAAGAGAAGATTCTTTCAGCGGGTCCTTTGACTTGAATTATTGTAATTTCATTCTTACCTTTACAGTCTAACGAGCCAATATGATTACACATTCGGACAATGCGCACCTCATATCCGCGGGCCTATTTTTATACCTTCCTTGAACATATGAAGGCAAAAGCCATTGTGGTATTGTCCTCAAAAATGTTTCCATCATTGTTGTCAGCATCAGAGTTGATGAACATTCTCCACGGCTGTAGCAAGTAACCATTTGAAAGGCAAGAAAGAGTTTCTCAGGTTCCCCTTCTTGTTTCTCTGTTGTACAAAATATCCTGTCTTTTCACGTTGCACATATGTATGTGCTATTGATAATGCAGAACATTTTGTGTGAAAGTAGGTGGAGTTGGGTTGCACGTAGGTGATTATAACTGGAGAAACATCTAATTGAATTATACTGCAAAATCTAGTATACGGAGTGCATTGCGTCTGAGATATTCTGTTAGTAGCACCAACAAGTACGCCAAAAATTCTGTAGGCATCCCTTGGCGCAACGGCATCATCAGTATTTTGAGAACGTTTATAGGATCCTTCTTCTTAGCAATTTGCACTCTACTATTCAGGACAGAATGAAGGTGAAGGAAACCAGCCTCACTGTAATCAATAGGTCATAATACATTCCATGCAATAGTCTGAAATCCTTTATTTCTCATCGTCACAATTCTTAAATATTCTCTCAGTATTGTGCAGTATTTAAAACTTATAACTACTCTTTTGTTACAAAAAACTTCAAAAGACATTAGATTATGGACTCCCATACGGAAACTCAATGGTGCTGAAGCAGGATGTAATATAGAAACAGCCGATATCTTTGCAGATCACGTGTGGCCGTTGTATTCCAACTCTACCTCTCACATATCAGATGAAGATATTGAGCCATTATTGAACACCGCTAAATGTTTCTTCCTATGAAATCTTTTATCTGTGGAGGTACGATCTGATTTATTAAATTGAAACGAACATAAGAGCCTTGACTTTATGATTATATACCTGGCAAACCACTAAAAATGTTACTTAAAAAATCATGTTTTTCTTACAACAATCCATAGTAGTATGCTGAATATTTCATATTATTTTGTTTTATGGAAGTATGCACATATAGTAATGGTTTTCAAACCGGGGAAAGTATCAGAATAGATAACTTTATATGTACTGATTAGGATTCTACCCTTACTTGGTAAAGTGCTTGAAAAATGATTCCTTTAAGACTACTTGTTCACCTAGGTACCTGCTTGATCATCATTTTGGTTTTGAAAAGTATTATTTCACGACAGAACAAATGCACAGAATAGTGACCCGAATAGCATAGCCGTGTTTCTTGATGTTGCTTAAGCGTTCGACAAGCTCTGACATACTGGATTACTATGTAAGATTGACGCTCTCGTATCTCTTTAAGTCTTACATGAACGACAGATATTTTGCAGTACAATACAATAATAAAATTTCAAACTACAATTATCTCTTATCCGGCATTCCGCAGGGCAGCGCCCTTGGCTGTCTTCTTTATCTTCTCTGTATTGCTCATTTACCAGAAACCAAAAACCCTGTCACCCTCACTTTTGCAGTTGACGGTACACTCCGCCTTTAACGCCACCTGAAAATTATAACTGAATGGCGCATTAACATCAATCAAACTAAGTCAATACTTTTTAAGACCGATACTAAATATCTAGGTTCGTACCTTAACTAACACCTCATGTGTAAAAGGCATATATTTAGGCCCAACGTCAGCAATTGAACTTAAAGTTTCGTCAGATATATTGACTCTTTTGGAGAAGATCCAATACATTTTTAAAAAACAAATTTTGTTACAAAACCGGTCTGGACCTATGGGTGTAGCTGTGGGGCTGAGCTAAACCAATCCAAATAAAAAAAATACATGTTCTGGAACAGTTCTAGTACAAAAGAATTCGCACAATAGTGGATGCGTCAGGATTTGTCTGTGATCTCACGATATATGTATCCCATTTGTCATCGACGAAATTCATAGATTCTCTCGCAAGTGCCATAACAGGTTTCAGGAACATTACAACGAACTGGTATAGCAATTGTTCTATGTCCATGCGCCTTTTAGGAGACTTAACCGACATTAGCCTTGTGATATATAAACCTACCGCTAAAGGACTGCTGTGACAGTATCATTGCAGAATGGGTTTTCTTTACACTATTCACCTATGTTATCTCCTTTATTAAATACTCATTTTTTAGAGTTGATTGTAAATATACTTCAAATATATTTTAAAAAACCTGCTCTTCATATGCCTTAAATAGCTTTTCATTGCGGACTCGATTCGTTGAGGGTATGTAGACGATAAGAATAGTTCATGTTTACTTCAGATCAGCTTTTGGGAATTCTACATTGGCTTTTACATGTTTTTCATTATCACCACACCGAAAGTAGCCTCGGTTCTGAGGAATTCTGTGGATAGTCTGTATCTTATTTAGACTGATTTTCAATAATGGTAAGCTAGTCAAAGTAGATTGAGATAATTCGGATTGAGAATCTTAGCCTCTATCCATCTGACTATCACCCTAATGAAACTGACCAATACGATCAGATTCAGCGTCATTTCCAGGTTACGAAGATGTAACATCAATTTGTTTTTACGAATAAGTTACTTGCTTAAGTTCATTGTCTCCGTTCAATTCGTTATTTTCCTGTACCATTTCATAAATAGGTATCAGAATATGTGTTGATGCAAATGAAGGATAGCAACGCTATTTTGTATGAACGGTGTCTCTGAAATCTCGTAGAAACTAGCTGTTTTTAGTTATTAAAACACTAATAAATTAATCATATTAATATTTTGTAACAAGCTTTGCATATTATTGAACCTATTTCAAAGTTAGAAAATGCATCACCAACATCTTTCTTAAAGAACTCATAAAGATGGATTTGAAATATCGAATCTGCTAGAGATGGGTACCCACCCACTTGTTCTGATCTTACTTTGCGTTTCAAGATAATTTAATTTGTTAGGTTAAAACAGTAAGGAGCTGGTCAGCATTTTATTTTTTGTTTATTATATTTTATTTTATACCTCCTATCAACTTACTTTAGCAATGTATTACGGATACAATTCCTGTATAGGTACAAAAAATAATAGTGGTATGATCGGAGAAACCACATTGAAGTACATCCAAATTTGTTGGTGTCTTTTTTTAGACTTAGAATTTTTGTTGAAAAAAAAAGGTATGTTAAACCTCATGGCGGAATAGCAGCCACATATCATTTTCGTTATAAATGCTGCGATTTTTCCATTGTTGGCTATATATTTTATATTTTAAAGTTGAATAATTGGGAAGGTAAGTATTGGTAATAGTTCAATAAAAACAAAAGTATTGCTAGTAATAGTTTATTTCTTGAAAATTCTTCAAAATAGTTTCCTCCTACATCTTACACACCATTTCCAGTGTGCCTGTCGCTCTTTAAAGGCTTCCTGGATTGCGAAAGTTGAAATGCTTTTTATGGGCTTAATCACAGTTTGGATACTCTCCACCGACCCAAAATGGGTTCATTTCAGGGTGGATTTGTGTTTTTGGAACAGAAAGAAGTCTGGGCAGATTAATACACGCGAATCTTTTATTTTCGGGATAAAATCTTCGGAACCAACTTTGCACAATTTTTCTCATTTAGAATTCTTCAGATACAATTTCATGCACTACGATTTTTGGTTTTTTGTTTCACTTTCACCAAATTTTTATAACTATGACTCGTTGACGGCTTCTTTTTTCTGACGAAATATCTTGTACCTTTCAAAAATCTTCATTTTTGACATGGCTTCCTCGCCGTAGGCTTTCCTTATCAAATTCTCGATGCCGGATTTTTTGACTTTGACACAAAACTTTACTGCATAACGTTGCTCTAACGTATGGGGCATGTCGAGCCCGTGACGCGTCACCGAAACACGATTTGCGATCCTCACTCTCTCAAGGGTCTGAGGAAACTGAACAGGTTCGCATTCTTTACCTAAGACTCCCATCATTTATTCCAACGAAAACCTCGTCCCTTTAGCTCTTTTGGTTGGCTAGAAAAATTATTCCCGATACTTTTCGGACAAACCGTGTATTTTAAATTAGTGTTTATTGCATAGATGAAAATTATACATTTTTAATTTAATGATATACACGGTTTTTTGCATCAATAGGTAGAAATTACAGTGTATTATATGTGTTAAGGAGAATTAATAGAACCCCCAGTTTGATATTGTGGTTAACATGGGGTCCGCCAATGCTTATTTATACTACAGTAATGATTGTATAATCAAGTAGGGTATTTTATTTTAAACATTCATATATATCATTTTCGTATGAAAAATGATATCACTCAAATGTTCACCACGACTGGCTTTACAGACGCCGATACGATGGTCGAAATTTACGTTGACATTTTCACATAGTCGCTTCAATGGTACTTATCTTCGCAATTATGTTGGTCTGGAGGTTTTGGATGGTGGCTGGTTTATTGACGTAGACTTTACTTTTCAGATATCTCACAAAAAAGTCTAAAGGCGTCAAATCGCACGAACGATCAGGCCAATTGGCATTTCTATGTCTCCAAATTAAACGTTTAATGAACTTCGATTGCAATAACTAGATATTCGTACGTGTTGTGTGGCATGTTGCGCCGTCTTGTTAAAAATAAATATAATTTATGTCAGTTTGATTAAGTTTCGAGAATAAATAGTCATTAATCGTGCCCCGTATCGCTCAGTATTCACAGTAATCGCATTTCCAACCTCAGTTCCAAAAAAAAAAAAAATGGTCCAATGACACCTTTTGACCACAGAGTACACCACACAGTCACTTTTTGAGGATGCATTGGTTGTTCTTGGTATTGTCTTGGACGCTTGTTGGCCCAGTTTTGTTTATTCACCATCCAATTTAATGTGAAATGGGCCTCATTGCTGAAGATGATTTTCGATGAAAAATTCGATTTAATAGCACGATGTTGGAGGACCCATTCAGAGAACACATGTCGGTTTAAATGGTCATATGGGTCGAGTTCTTGAGTCAGTTGGATCTTGTAAGCGTGTAAATTCAAATCTTTGCGCCTCAGACGGCGTAAACTGGCCTCTGAAATGCCCAGTTCTTGTGATCGACGAGTGATTGAGAGTTATGGGTTTCACACTATCCTTCACCGCAGGTATATTTACCGGTGTATTAACACTTTTGGGTCGTCCACTCTTTGGCATATCACCAATAGAACGAATAGCCTCGAATTTTCACATCAAGCAATTGATGGTGGTCTCATTTGAACGGTTATGACAGAAATAATCGCAGAGAGCTCGATGGGTGTTTTTTTCTTTTTTCACCACTTTTGTAGTATTCTTTAATCGGTTTAACGCGGTTTTCAATCGAATATGATTCCATAGTAAAAAATGACAAACCTTAAACTAAAAAATGATGTTGAGTTGATAGAAAAAACATGGTGTCTGTGTCAAATGAACGTTTACCTTGGTGCAGCCCTATTTATAATAATGACGGTGAAACTGTACATCCCGTGGGAAAGTATTACCTGCGAAGTGCAAGATTAAGGCTTCCAATAAATTCGTCTGCATTAGTGCAACACTGAAACACACATATTTTTAGTGATTATTAGCCATCTGTCAGGATTCTAGAACCCAGGATCCTCAATGCATCTCTTCTTGAACAGGAACTGACTGTGTTACTGTACCTACTTTTTATTTGATTAAATATTTTATATTGTTTCAGCGTATGCGCTACATAAATATGATAGCTGTAATATTTGTTTCTAAATATGAAAATGTGTTATCTTGCTTTTTATGTAATAGAACTTTTTAAATAAACAATTAAATGGTTTCAGTGCTCTTTTTCGAAGGGAAGTATTTATACCACTTCCATATTTAAGGATAATTGTTGACCATGTTAAGAGGAGTCGAGTCGGCTTTTAGCTCTTTTGTTACAGCTTACCACTGAGCGCACCTGATCCATTTAGAGAAAAACCCGAATTTTTCATGAATTATCCTATTGTTGCCGCATTTCGCGATTCCCTCCGCCCTTAAATAATAAAGCTTCGCAGCGAAACATTAATGAACTTTCCGTCCGTGCGCCTGCATCGCCATGTTCAGATTTAAATTGCTTCGTGCTCTCTTCGTGCCACCCGCGTTAATATAAACAAAATTCCGCCCTTTTGTTTAATGTTTCAATAATTAACAAATTCCGGATTAATTTTGGGCGCCGGCGGCGAGTCGGCGATAAATTCCGACGCGCATGTCGGCAGGGCGCAACGACGAAAACAAGCGGAATTTTCATGGAAATGCGTCTTTCGACCTCTGGAAAAATTCCAAACGTCGCGAGCAAAGCTCCCCCACGACGAGTAGCTGTTTCGCGGGACTGCAGAGGTCGCGAGTACTAGCCGGATTGGACCTGCGGGTTTTCGACCCAGAAAGTCTCAAGTTCAAGGCTCCGTCGAGCTATGATGGAGTCGCATGTGCCGCCCGCGATGGTGTCTGCTAATCGTTTCATATGCTCCACTTCCTTTGAGGACGTTCACAGTGTAGCCTGAACGCAACGCTTTGCAGCTACTGAAAATCGAGTTAACTATTAGTTTCAAAGGCAGGCAGTTACTTAACTATTCGCTTACGAAAAGTGAAATTTATTCATACAGGATCCAGTTAAAAATGTTAAACCGTACAGTTTTTTAATTTTTAAATTAGGATTATTGCATGATTACACGAAAATTTTTATTATAACAGGATTGTGATTTATGTTGGTTCAAGTAATTTTATTATATAAAGTTTGGAAATGGAATAATTACTTGATTTCTTTCTTTCTTTACTATTCGATTTAATTTTTATGTCTTTATGTCGATTTCATTATTTTTATCACACAGATTGTTGTATCCATTGTCAATAAGAATTAAATTTAATGTAGATCCTATCAACGACCACGACCTTCTCGATCTTTGTCCATACGTATCATTACCTTCATGATGAAGGCCTTTAAATTCTCCTTGGCATAATGAAGCCTGTTCGCGCCAATCTCTAATTACTTTATTTGGTCGTCTTTTAACTCCCTCCTGTATACGCGCTTAAGTTTTGATTTTAGATAGCGGCGGCCAATTTTCCCGACCACGCGGAACGCTGATGTATAAAGCAGTGGCCTGGCCTGGCCTGGCCTGGCTCTTCTCTCTTTCGCTCGCTTCGTTTTGAATTTTGGATTGCGATGGCTTGGAAAGCGGGTGACCGGCTTTAAATTTTCTGTGACCGAGAGTTCGCCGGCGTATTTGTTTGGCGCCAGAAGTTTCCATTTCCGCGTGGCCGTTTTGTTGAAAGCTGATTTTGTGGCGGAATTCGATATTTTGCTGACCAGATTAACCTCTTCCCGGAGATCGTTTTATTTCCCGATTGCATTTTTCCGGTGAGAAAACTCGGTCCGATTTCCTTTGCCCGGTGGGGAGTCAAGGTTCAACCTTGTTGCACCAGGAAAGACGCTTCCGATCGGCTTCGGTGTAAAGATTAAGGTAACTTGTCCTATCTTTTCACCCACACCCTTATTTTCTCTTCCTGGATCCTGCAAGATTACAGCACAGGGAACCGATTTCTGCAGGAGAGCGCCGTTTCCACAGGTTAGTGTTCCAGCTTTGGCTTTTGTTTTTTTGTTTAAATTTAAAATTACGATACAGTCTACTTCTGACCGTAACAATGCTCTGACCGATCTTCGTTTCGAAAATGTCTTACACCTAGTAGTAAAGTGGATTGCAGTTGGGGCTGAAGGATGGCCATAGATGGAGAGAACAGTGGTAATATAAATTATTATACAATCATTCTTGTCTTCTACGTACTTGATAACTTGAAACGGTTCGACAATCGTTTCTAGCCCGTTGATATAGCTGCCGGCGGTTACCTTGAGGTCTTGCTCAAAGAAGTGGGGCGCCATGACGTCTCTTTTGCTATTCACAACCCCCAGCACAATCATAGAGGCGGAAGAGGTATCTTAGCAGATCCAACGGTCATTTTGGCGATTTACTGTGCTGTCCCGGATGAAGTTATTTTTGTCCTAAAAGAACACCAGTGCTGTCGTTCACTAATGCTTGGATTTTTAACTTCCTTCCGGCTCATTTTTGTCAGTCAACAATTGGTGGTTTCTCAAGGCGAAAGATTTGTGCCACAGCTCCTGGTACACTGCTAGGATAATCATCAATCTTGCCACGCCCGTGTCTTTTGCCAGGTCAGTCACTTCGTCACTTATTTTGCTATCAGGTTACTTGCTTTTAGTTGTTCTGTCAGCAGTTACCTTCTGGTGCTGAGCAGATCCTTTGAGCTTCTTCGTTGCCTTGTTTTTTTGTAGCCAAACCACACGCGAAGGCATTCCAGTATAGCAGTTCTGCGGTCGTATTCTCAGCTCATTTTATCGACAATCGCGGGCTGTTGATTATGTGAAACTGTTGTGTTACTTAATGTAGGGGATTGCGCATTTACATAAGACGGCTTTTTGGCTTTTCCACAATACAACTTAAAGAATTCTTGATTTATCTCGACTATACTGCAGTTTATCCAGTTATTTTTCTGACGTGTGTCCTCTTGCACTTCAAGATACTTACTTTATCTGTGTTTGAAAATGAAAACATATTCTTTCGATACTGTTGTAATTATGAAATTACTGTTAAATTTTATCTTCTACAAGTACGCTTTTACTTTATTAAACTGGAGAATTAGTTAAGGGAGTATTTCAATCCAACTAGTGTTTGAAAAAATAAAACTCGTTCAAGAAAGTGTGTTGCTGTGATAATGTTGAAACTTGCATAACAACTTTCCATATTTTCTTTAATGCAATCATGTGGTTTATAGTTTAATTATAAATAATATTTTCGATAATTGTAACATAGTGTTCTTAATAGTCGATAATCATAATTGTTTGCCGTCCCATGAAATGGTAACTTATAACCAAGCCAGGAGGAGAGGATTTTAGATGTCATTCCTAGTTCCGTTGGTTACATTTGCAATAAGTGTAGTAAATGTACGTTTTATCTGTTGCCATAGAATGATCAATGATTATTTTATCCAAATTATTATTAATCGTTTTAGTAACCTGGTTTCAGTTTATATACGCTGTTTTTAGAAGTAGAAGGGACAGGTAGTTGCCTCGGTGCTTAATACTTGAAGGGGGGAGGGGGTAATCAATAGCCTTAAATTGTAGAAAGACCTAAAAGAGTAAAAAAGTGAGTTTAAAGTGAAGATAAGAGACATGATTAGCACAGGCACTATTACCTTTTTATATATTTACACAGTTAGAACACGTAGTTTGAATCTAGCGAAAGCCATATGAATTAAAAGCTAATTATTGGCAGATAGAGGAACTTACCTAACCTGTTGAAAATAGCAATGACTATTGTATATCGAGTTGCTACAAATTACTCTTGCGTGTTACAGTAAATTATAGAATATTGTAACTACCTTAACTTTAGAATACTACTCTTCAAAAACACTCTTTGTTACTTAATACTTTGTTATATAAATTGTTTGACAGAAACTAACTAAAACAATCTCAAAATTATAATATAATAACAGTCTCTTATCTGCCTCCGCTGTAGTCTAGTGGTCAAGACCGTCGCTTTTCTGTCCGGAACTCAGCATGTGGGCGAGTTCGAGTTTCACTGCAAACCCATGGGTGTGCATATTTATAGGCACAATAAGCCTTTGAGGTTGCAGTGCATTAAGTGTGCCCTAACGAAACAAAAAAATCTCTTATATTATGATAACACTCTTATAAGCTCAAAGGTAGGCAAGTATATTATGGCGTGGTTCAACACCCCGTATGGGAGTTCGGTCTGCGAACTGAAAGGTCGTTGCGCGCCATCACTGATGCGGGGCGATGTGGCAAGTACTGCGCCTTGTTCGAAATAAACGTAGGTACTCAATTATTTTTAGTGACTAAGTAGGCAATCTGCTAAGAATCTGTAACCCTAAATTGAATCCGGGTCCATCCGAACCACAATCAAACTCCTCAGCTAGTTGACCACACTAGAGCTTTAAGAATATAAACGGGAAAATAAATGGATGCCTCACCAGAGAGCTCTATGAGTCAACCCGGGTCCGTTCGCACCGCGCCTTAACCACGGGACCACGCTAATGATTAGGCAATTATGAAGTAAAAATAAAATGTTTTTTATGTGAGTTAGAAACTACTTAAATATTTTGATTAACAGTTCAAAATTATTATTGGCCTTACAAAAGTTTTAGGAACGAGGTAAAACACTAATAAAATTAACAATTTACAAATGTTTAAAGTCTCATAGACTTTTTGCTCCAAAATTCTGTGTGTAAAAATTGAGTGCCGGAAGCATTCGTGGCATTAAATAACCCGGTATTCACCGCAAACGGAAATCGAGAAGGACAATATCGACCTGTTTTTCAATTTCTTGATTTGTTTGACCCGGACTGGCCTATTTGGCTTCCTTGAGGTTCACTCCCCTCTCTGTAGACCAACTGTAGCATTCCATCCTATCAGGACTTCGTAATTTTGTCCTATACTTGCAAAGATGATGGTAGAAGTTGTAACAGTAAATCACTTAAACGTTTATCGTCGCAATATTCATCATATTGTAAAAGAAAGTCATTGACCACCCCTTCGACTTATCCACTCCTTGCTTTATGTGGTGGATCAAACATGTTCAGCCTTGAAATTACTGTTGCTGATGGACAAACCCTGAAAAATAAAAGAAGAGCGTTCTTCTTTCCGATTTTCATAATTGGTGTGTAGAAGTTCTCTTTTTATGAATAAATGGTACCTCGCTAAAACCGACTATCTGTTGTAATGTTGTGTTTTGATCCTTTTATGCAAAACAACATTTTTTCAGCGTAGAACTCTGAAGCGGGCAATCCTGTGGAAACAAATCCTTTCCTTAAGTAGAGAATGGTGTTTATTATACATTTCGTAGCATAGTTACATATTATAGGCAACTTCATTCTATGCTTGTCTGGTTTATTGAAGATAAACATTTCAAATGGGCAATGCCCTCTAAAACCTATAAGTTGCTCATCTCTTATCAAATACATTGATGTCTTGTAGTGTTTTTCACAGTTTATAATTAACTCCTCCCATATTTTGCGGACACAGACCAGGTTGTCCTCTTTATTTGTGTTGTTTCTGTTTCAAAAAACGAAAGCAGTTTCTAAGAAATTAAAAGTGAGCAAGACTTGTTGAGAGCTGATTATTTTTGAGAGCTGAGCCGAGAATGAATCTCTTCTTTACATGTATTAACTGGCGTTGTAGACTTCCACTTATACTGCGCTTGTTGTAGATTAATTTCAAAATTAGTGTTTGTCGGCACTTCTTCCAAAATATTGTTGGGTTCCCAGACTATTCTATTTTTTGAGGTTAGCTCATTCTGTTCGATGTGTAGAATGTAGTCATTATTTTTGACACATCAACGGACGAGTTTAACCTTTTCTTATTTTCTAAGTAGTGACTAATATTACTAAAAAACTCTACTCGAAAGGCTTCTGTTGCCACATCCTTTCGTTTCAGGGTTTGTAGTCTGTTTGAGAGTCCTCTGAACTTGGAGTAAATTTCCTCTTCGGTAACATCGTCAGTTTCTGATTACTTTTCAATATTAAGTACAAGCTCGTTTGTGAGCCCTTCGGCCCTTATTACAGCAATTCCCACAAGCTCAGATGTCTGGGAGTGGACTGGCTAGCGTGAACACTTGTAGGGGGCGTGGGGCCGGCGCCAGCGCGTTGGTTTGCGAGAGGGTTTGAGTGGCGGCACTTATCGAAATGACGAAGAAATAGTATAGTATAGGGTTAAGATAGTCTGGGGTACCTTCAAAATTTTTGGGTTGGCAAGTTGTTCACTTCTACGCGATTGAAATTTCTTTCCGGGAACTTTTGAAACCACTTTAGATATGTGTTGTAGGACACCGTATCTTAACCTAAGGCTAAACATATCTTTCTAGCCTCGCGGCTATATTTATTCAACTGAAAAAGCATATAATATCTAACATGGTACATATCGGACATTATTCCACTGATTACAGGTATCTCTTGCTTTTTAAGGTCATGCCAGCTGCAGGATTTTATATTAAAGTTGCTAATGTAGCATCTATAATTGCTCTGGAATTAGTATTACAATTAATTAAATTTAAATTAATTTATATGTCTAATAAAAATTTATTTTGATCAGTAAATACTAGAAACGTTTACTAATATTTTTTGCAATCACCGTACTCCTTGATGATTAAGAAAGTAATACAAAAAATATATAAAATGCAATAAATACAATATTATATCGAAGTACCTTTATTTCCTAATTTTAATAATATGCTGCCTTTTTCAATGTAAATCTTTAGCTTTATTTTAAAGAAATCTCTTTGCCTCGAAATGTAACAGTAAATAATTTATTTCATGGTAATAAATCGATACGTCCTTGTGCTCGTATTACACACATCGAGTAATTAGTCTCAGCATTCCCGTACTTTTTGTAATTCATGCGCTCAACTTTCTTATATTTAATACTGGTCTACAACATTGGTTACACTTAATCCTGAATAACGTTCTACGCGCATAAATATGCAGAACATCTGAATAATTTCGTAAAAGCTTTCCTTTCTTTTCTAAACGGCTCGTAACCAAAAATGATTTACCGGATACTCATTAAATAGTCTCGCGCAATTAAACATAAAATGACTGCATCAGTTGCCAAGTTGAAGAAACTCATAATCGCTAAAAAGTTCTGTGCATTCAAGCGTAACTTAAGGAAATTGCAAGACCTTCAGATTTCGCTAATTATTATGATCCAAATGTAACATTCACGTTATTGACCAGTAATTAACATAAAAAGTACCAAATAATGAATTTATTTTTGTCGCGTCATTGTGTACATTAATCTGCATTTCTGTATTTTAAATGTTTTCTAAACGATTCGTTCAGATTACACTGAAATTTGATACCAACTTTAAAATTAGTAGACATTAATATTGCAACTAAATGTAAAATATAAGCTGTTCTCTTTGTTACTAATTACTAGCTTTCTGAATCTAATTTTCTGGTTTTTTGATACTTATTTTGCATTATCCTAATTTAACGTCTGGTTACAATAAATCTACATTTTGTTTCTGAATATTATCTATGATGATGTCTCTTCCTTTATTAGCGTTGCTAATATCCATACCGATTCTGCTATTTATATTGTAGAAGTGTATAGATCTATAGTGTATGGAACTATGAATTACGATGGAGACCTGAAATTCTTTCTGAATTTAATAAAAACCTCAACATACAAATTTATTTTATTATTAAACCATTCGTTTTGAATTTTACGTTATGGATTTTATTTTAATTATTTGTGGTTTTTCCAACAACATAAGCGGATTCTTCCATAAATATTTGATGTGTGTGATGATCCACAGACTGATAATATGATTACATTAAAGCGCGATGAAATGCATTTTGGATCATTGTCATGCTGTGTTTTATTTTTCCCAAATACAGTATCACGTGTCCCAATATATTCGCGTAGCTCATCAGTTCGATATACCACCTTTACCTTGCTTCATCGTATGTTTCGGCAACGAACGTAATTTTGCTTATTGGCAAGATGACGAGTTTTTCGAATATTAGGAAACATACAAAACTGGAAATCGCCCAATGATTGTGAATACGGACAAACTTCAGTTGGACCTTCCAATTCTTCTTAACAATAAATGGTGTTCATGAAAGAGTAAACCAACAAAGCTGGTACCCTATTTCACAATAATTAAAATTGTTAACGGTATTTTGGTCATTTAATAGATCAATTTTCCCAACTTTCTGTGCATAACTATATGTGTTTTTGTATTTACACTTTCACAATAGCCAAAATACCCGTAATCAATGGATTTCCAGATTTTTATGTTTGCTACTGTGCGTACGACGGGAAAAGCTTGATACCAATATCCCGGGTCAGTATTAAACGCTCAATTAATTGAACTTTTCTTAATCTGAAACGCAAAACATATTTAAGTGATGGAAAAGTTTTTATTGTGTGCTTACTTCCACATTACCTAAGTTTTAACTTGACTATTTGAAACGACTTTTAGAAGAAAACTCGTGTCATACTTTATTGCAGCTTGCGCAAAATCTTGGAGTAGTCCAACAAGCAACATTCGCTTACAAAGTTACAAAAAGTTCAAAAGGCTGTTGGATGGTTGTTTATATTAAAGTTGAATGATTTTTGCGTAAAATTATGTCTGGTGATGGGAAGTTGGTAATGCCAATTAAAAAAGGTGAAAAGCATGGGTTCAATATGTATGAAAAAATCAATAATTCGCTTAAATCATGTGAAACCACCACAGCCTTTTCTGGAGCAACAGTACTCTTTGAACCACAAAATTGAACAGAAACGACCGTTTGCAGGCCGAGGAACAAAGGATGCGATATTGTTTTATGACTCGAGCCATAAGCGGCGTTAAGTTTGGAGTTCACTCTCCTTTGATCTAGCTCCTTCGGACTACCATTTGCCCAGCTTCTTAGCGGGCCACTTATTAGATTCGCACTTCAAAACGCCGGAAGATGTCAAACACAGCATTGGCGGATTTATTGCCTCAAAACCGTAGCCTTTTTACTAAGCTGCCCGATCGATAGCAAAGAGTACAGATAGGAATGGAACTTATTTTGTAAATGAAAATAAGATGTAATTGTTTATCAGTAAACAATAAATTTGTACATCCAATATTTATAATTAGAGCGGCATAAAGTAACGATTATTATTAGACCACGCTTAAATAAATTTTACATTTTAATTTAGTAGTACGCCACGATATTATTAAGTCAACAAATTATCATATATTATACGTTTAAATTTTTTTAAAATGGTGGAGCCCTTGTTTAGGGTTTAGTTGATCTGATATGTTGGATTGTGCGGAAGAATCAGCATATTCCACATGATAGATTGTATAAAACTATATAAAAATCGTTGACACAGGATGAACAATGAAAGTTCTAAAAGCTCTAAAATTATAGTAGTCGATACATTTTGGTGAACGAACGCCTTTTTGGTCTATATCACAAGCGTCGAAGCCACATGTTAGTAGCTTTTTACCAGAGATTTCATTATAGTGAAATCTTCTTTTAATAGATTCCATAGAGATAGGACATTGTGCATATGGAATAATTTTTTGTTTGGCGTTGCCAGGTTATTATTTAAAGCTGGAATTCTAGTTGTTCCTCCTAGGCTTATTACCAACTTTTTGTTCTGTTTATTACTCCTATTATTGCTTTCAATCTATGTACCTCGTTATGTAATTAGCCCAATGACGATCCACATTGATAGAGAAAAAGAACTAAGCACGGGAGAAAAAATGCATTTGTATAAAACTATATACATACTAACGATACTATATGCAGGAAAGTTTTGGACAGAATTAGAAGTATTCAGTAAGATCTATATTGAAATAACTAGTAGAAACCGTTTAAATAAGATAGCTATGTTGATATTGAAATATCCGACACTAGATATTCCAAACAAATATATGGTATGAGATGCGAAGAAAAATGAGCCCGAGGAAGACCTACAACAACCTGGAAAGACAACATGAAAGATTCAGCCATGAAAAGAGGGAATACTTTAGAACAATTCATGCTACTCACAAGATACAGAACAAAATATAAACGTTTTCCCAAAACTCTGACACCGAAAGGTATAAGAAAGAAAAGGAAGTAACTAAGTTGTTTCTTTAAATTGTATTTTTTCCTTAAACGATGCAGTATTGTGATGGTTTTTTCTTAGTTTCACTGATTTTTTGTTTATTTGATATTTTTTGTTTCTTGTAGTTTTCGAAATGTTTAAATTTTGAGTCTAGGCAATAAAGAACCCTTGGAGTAGTACGAATAACATGTGAATGCATTCTATATTTTCCCGTGTATTCGGAACTATGTTCGTGCGTGGGAGCAACATGCAATTTTCCAAAAATGTGTTCGTTAAATTGGCACATACTCCTTAAGAACTTTTATTGGAATTATGAATTCATGTACTATTTCTTCGTTGACATCATAGAAAGACTGATGCAGTCTAGGAAGTTTCGTCTTCTCACTCGTTTACATCCAAACTTCTGGTCGAAAAAACAAATTTGATACTAAATTTTTTGAGCGTCACAGCAAAAAAGGAGTTTATATAAGTTATATAAGGCAACATATATGATTTATCATTGGGATTTCTTTTATTATTTACGACTGTTTTTGCTATTTTCACGTGAAGAAATATTAATATAAACATTTGACACTGATAATACTGTCACCAAAGGCTAATTACAAAGATTTTTATTAAAACACACATTTATTTATAATAGAATTAAGTTACAGTAGTCCTGTTGTATATTGCTCGTATATATGCATTTTATATCCTTTTTTACTATTCTATTATTTGGCATACACTTTAAGTGTCTGAACCACTCCAATTGACTACCTTCTATTATTTTAAAACAGGTGTAGATCCAAATCTTATTCTAATTTCCTCATTTTTATTGTTTCCTTTATCCTTTCTGCCTTTAACACTCTTGTTTAACATACTTAAACTTTCAATTTTAACAATTCGGTGAGAATCACAATTTATTCCTGAATCAAATCTTTAATTTCGTACCTTAGTCTTCTTACACATTTTTTTAAGAGAGGGGTTTGCCCATCACATCGTTTACTCTACTATTTCTTTTGCACCTTAAATCTTCCATTTTAGCTCCTAAATACATAAATGTATCCACTTGTTATAGAATTAGCCTCTCCAACTGCATTCTTAGTCTTTTCCTCTTTAAACACTACCAATTTTTCGTCTTGTCTTTATTTACTTTTAAGTCAGTTCTCGATAGTATTTCCCTCCAGACATTTGACATGTTTTGTAGATGACTTTCAGTTTCCGTAACTGCGGGCATGTAACAGATCTCTTCATCACCTTTTCCAATTTTCATATTCCAGCTTTGGCTGTTTGCGTTTGTATTTCCTTTTCCCGTACCAAGTAGCTAAGAAGAACGATAATCAAAAGAGGGTATCAAATGCTACCTTACCTCTGACTTGTAGAAGTTTAAAATTGTTTAAATTTACTAGTACTAAATCTTACTAAATTCTATATTTTTTAAAGTTAGTCTCTATTAAATATGTACCAACTCCAACTCTAGGTATCAAATGCTCTCTCCATATTTACGAAGCATAAATACAATTCGTTATTTTGATAGGGATGTTGCTATTAGCTCTCGGAGGCAAAAGATCAAGTCTTGTCGTTCTGTTATAATTTGTACTGACAGGGCTTTATAACGAGATTTCTGTGTAATTGTGGCATCATATTTAAAAATGGCACGATTATGGCTCGTTTCTAGTTTTATGGGATGACTTGGTTTTCGAGACCGCTTTAATCATTTTGTATGAAAGTCTGGATGTACTTTTCTCTAAAGTTTTCTAAAGTATATAATAATGCATGTAATACTTCTTCAGACATATTTTATGGATCTCCTATTTTCCTCCTTTTACTAACCCCTATCTCCTACAAATGCCGGCAAGAGGTGGCCGTTGCTTATTTTATATCCTCGTTTGATCATTTTGCTTTGCTTCCCTATCAATATATAATTTATAATCGCCTCATTGCTACACCGACTTCATTTGGTTATTCTATGAATCTCTTTCTACAGAAAAAAATGTAATTTAAATATAGAAAAATTCAAGTTTTTTAGTTCTAAAACTGTCGTCTTCATTTCCTTTTCTCCAATTCTGTGTCTTTTTGATATAAACCTTTGACATGTATTTTTATTTATTTTTCTGATTTTTAATTTTTTGTTTTTGCTAATTTATGTTATATTTATTTTCTTTTCTAACTTTCTATTTTCAGTTCAGTTTTTTTAGTATTTTTATTTCTTTTCTGTATTTTTTCAGTTTCTCCTCTATAACCATATTTGTACTATTGATGTTTGTCTTTATTTATTTTATCTGGACAAATAATTCTATTATTGCTTCTAAATTTTCCACGTTCTTTTAATTTACTATCCTGTAACTGGGTCTATATTTTGTGAGCTTCTCAGTTATCTTGCATTTCTTAAGTGTTTCGTTAGATTCTTTAGTTCGATTTTTCTTTGCTGTTGACTCTTATATTAACAAATTCTAGTCTTTACTACTTTTTGCGTTTTTTAGAAATCACCGATTTTTGTACTGTTCACTTGTTTCCTGTTATCATTTAGCTGTACATGCAATTATGACCTATGAGTTCAGACCGTAAATTATATTTCCGAATTTGTTTTACTAACAGTTTTATTATTATTTCTGTATCCTTCTTACCTTGTAATTTTTTATTTTTAATCGCTCTTTTTTGTGTTTCTATTCGATACATCCAAACTGAACTTAAATACTAAAGTTATGACATACACTCACACCAAGAATAACGTGCTCTTCAAGTGTTTTTTTTTCTAAATTACTACATATACTACACCTGCTACGACAGTTACGTCATATTGCTGTTAATTTTGAATAAAACGATGGTACACTTTATAAAAGAAGCCAAGAAAAAGTATAGCTTCGATAGGAACTCTCACCACAAAATTGAAATAAGAAGGCACTCTATTTGATAACAATTTTATTGATGATGGAATCAAATAGGAATATGAATCAAATAGTCAGCGACAGAAAAAATGGAGCGTTACAAACCAATCTACAGTGAGAGGAGTGAGAGAGGGAGGGAGGGAATAAAATTGACTTTTCTCGGGTCGTGGCTTGACGCTTCACAAAATCTTCAGAAAACGTTCTAAATTATAAAAATTCTGAACTATCAAATATTTATTTGTCTTAACTTTGAGTTATATTTGATGACAGAACTTCGGATTTAATGTCCTTTTTGTTAGAGAAATCGCGATTTTATTTTATTTGAGTATAGCAATTCATAAATTTTTATAAATAGGATTCCAAAGAATTCAGTAGCCTATATTTTTTTATAGATTCTGGTGAATATTGCAGAAAAATGCACATATAAAATACCACTGCCATCCCTTGTTCAAGTGTCATATAGTTTTCTTCAACGAACCGTGTGATCCAAATTTTCTTGAATTAGCCAATTTTACCAAGAAAACCAAAATAACAAATTTGCTACTTACTAAAATCTTGTGATCTTAAAGTTGATTTGTAATATTACTTCGCTGTGCTTGTATGTATGGAGAAATCTACGAAATTAACAAGAGTCATCTTTCGCTGGAAGTTTTATCGATGGGTGAACATTATATGAACTGGTGGGCAACTTTTGAGGCTGTTCTAGATCTATTTACGTTCTATCAATCTGCAAAATAAATTTAATTAGTAATTTATGGACAACAAATAAAAAACTCCGTCTATGTAATAACCAAAACATTTAAAGCGATGTGTTACTATTTTTAAATAAAAAGGGCGCCTGAAATTGATTTTTAAACTTATTTAATTTAAAAATAATTTGAAACAAAACTGCGAAAGACGTTTTTACTACCTCAGATAGAAAAAAAGGCGGTAAAATTATTTCCAATTAAATCTTGATTAAATTTATTGCTAGCTAAAGTTAAACGAGTTTGTTTTGTGAGCATGAAAATTAAAAACACACAATTCGCTTTTGAAGCTGCAATGTGTAAGGCAATTTACAGGTATAAATATTTAGTTTCCGTTAATTGTTTGCTATAAAAAGTTTGTTTCAATTTTGTTTTTGCTTACAGCGAACCGAACAAGTTTGCATAAAGTATATAAAACAACAAATTTAACGTTATGCGCAGGTTGTATATTTATAACTATGATTTTTTTGCTTTATTTAATAAAGTGTTTTCTTTTATGGTTCCTCTTTAAAATTTAAGTACGTTATATGATGTTTGTGTGCAAATTGGGGTAATTATTACCTTCAGTACAATAGACATGTTACTCACCACCCAATAGCTATACTACTTCTGCAACAGTAAACGTTTTCGAACAAACTATTATTCAAGGCCATACTAATAGCAGAAATACACGCAATATTTTAGGTTCTCAATATCGTATTTAGTTTTTAGGACTTCTATTTTAACTTTCTGAGCACGAATCCGGTGAATCAATACCGAATGTATATATCCGAAGGGAAAGGGGCTGTTCTAGCACACTTTCGGTTGTATTTCGTTTGGAATATTTTTTGTTTACGTTGGCAGCATATGTTACATGTTTCTTTTATGATTATTGGACACGGTGCTTCATTATAATTTTTATTTATTTTAAATCTGCATAACTCCCAGAGTTCCGAAGGGATTTATATGAGACCGCTTCAAGTAAAACTCAGTTAAGGTTTATAAAATGTATGGAGGCACTACTCAAGTGGAATTAAAAGTTGTTTCTTTTACGTTACTACCTTGTAGAGCCTTTTGTTAGAATTCCATAAGCTTTTGGTGAAACTACTTTTGCAAATCTTGTAGCTTGAAGTGACATCCTTTTATTGTTGCTAAGTGGTATCGTTCAGCGTTAATGTTAACCTAAGCTCTTTTGAAGTCTAATAACAGTACTTTTAAGAGGAAGATCTTTTTAAACATAAATAGCCGTTTTGTAGTCGAAACTTCTGCTAGGAATTTCTTTGATGGCGAGGGTTCTGGGTAGTTTGATATCGTACTGATTATTTTTGACACGAGTTCAAAGCAATGTTGTTTCGTCACCAGCAATAATTTGGTTTATGGAACAATTTGCTATCTTTCGATGATGCTGTAAATACATCAGAAATTTTAACAATAGCACAGCAGTTTTGTTGGGTTACTTTACATTAATTCCTGTATTCCTATGGTTTCTTGGTTGCTAGTCTTTTGCATCTGCCTTAGGAATTGCAATTTAATACTTTGTATGATTTTTTCTAAAGGTGTGTATGATTTGATACTTTTTATGATTATTCCCAATCGTTGCCACAGTTTGTCATTAGTGATGAAGAGTCAGAAGGTTATAACACATTTCCAATGTACCTATTGATGAAAATACAAAGGCTTCCTAGGTAGCCGTATAAATTTGGTAAGTTTTGTTGTTATGCTACTTCTGAAGATTTTCAGTCTGGTGACTATCGATGCCCTTGATGCTCTTTTTTACATCTTCATCTGCACAGTTTACTTCTACGAGGTGCATTTAATTTATAACACCTCCAATTTTTTTTCTCACAAACTAGTCACACGAAAATTGTGAAATTTGTATCACTTCTCGACGTATTCTTCCTGCACCCGTACACAATTTTCACAACGTCGACTCCATGATTCTATGGCCGTTGAGAACGTTTCTTTAGGAGTCTTCTTTGATCACTGGAAAATCACTGATGTAATAGCGGCACGACTAGTGTCTTTCATCGTTGGAAATAGCCAAAAGTCGCTAGGAGTCAAGTCAAGTGAATAGGAAGCATAAGAAATCACTTCAAAGTTGTTAGCATTTGTGGCACCCACCTGGAGGACACTTTTTGCATTTTTAGGTCTTTATGCAGGATTGCGTGCACAGATCCGGAAATGCCAACTTTGGAGGCGATGTGTTCCACACTCATTCGGCGATCCTCCAAAACAAATTTCTCCACTCGCATGATTATGTCATTAGACCGGATGGTGCGGGGCCGAGATTGTCTTGGTTTGTTGTCCCTCAACGTTCTGTCTTCTTTGAACTGTCGCACCCACAAAGGCACATTAGACACATCCATAACACCATCACCACATGTCTCACTCAACTAGCGATGAATTTCAATCCGGTGTCACACCACGCAAATGGAGAAAACGCATGAGTATACGCTGTTCGTGTAATAAAAACGTCGCCATTTTAAGTATCAAAAACAGTCTTCACTCTCGCCGCTGCCGCTAGAGTCCTGTGTGTCGCATTCACGCATTCACAAAGAGTGTGCGAGTATTTTGAAACCGCATGTTTCTATCTGTCCCAGTCTTAAGAAAAAAAAAATAGGAGCTGTTATAACTTGAATGCACCTAGTACTATTGCACCACCCAAGTAAACTCTCCAGCTGCTTTCATATTGACCTTGTTCAGCTAAAAACTATTAGTGTTCATTCTTAGTGACTTTCTTTTGTGGTCATTGGTGCTTATGCTAGAGGTTCTTAATTCTTCTAGGTTCTTTGGTTATTTCTGCATTTGATTGTATGTGCGAGTGATAGAACACATGTTTGTAAATTCAATGTCCTCAAGTTACTTCGCGAATCCCCAGTTAATTTATTTTCTTCCTTTTCGTATAACTTATCCTATTGGTTTATTCAAAATTATTAAAAATAGAAGTGATCCCAAAATGCGGCCTTGTTTTATGTCTGTTGTTACCTATATTAATTTTTATATTCTGTTCTCGTATATAACCTGGCAGGTAGAACCGCCACACATTTGTTTACTGAAATGAACAATGTTATTGGGTATTCCCCATTTTTAAATTACGCGCTATAGTGTGTTCTAGTTTTATACCTGCTTGTTTACTACGTAGATGTTGTCTCTTTAGTGTTTAATTCTATTCAGAATAATAATTGAAAAAGATTAATTTATTATTGAAAATAAAGCTGTTTTTTTCTTAATATCTAGATTAGTAGACTTTTCTTCGGCCTTCTGGAATCGTGTTTGTTCTCACATTTTTCCTGTAAGCGGGTATAATATATCTATTGCTATTACATTCGCTTCTATCAGGAATTCTAGCGCAATATTGCCTATTTCTAGTGCCTTGTCGCTTTTGTTTTACCGGTGGCCAATAATTTTTTTGCGAATTTCATTGTCTTCCATTGTTTAAGTGTGTAGTAGTTCTTGAAAATATTGTTTCCACCTTATAATATGATCGTTATGAAGAGCATCTCTTGTTTATTCTATATTAGCAGCTCATTAGGATTTCTTGCAAGATGTTGCCTTGCGCTCACTTGCAGTATTATATATTTACTTAGGATAAGTTCACCTTTTTGTCTAGTTGTGCGCTTCGTTTCACTTCACGATTTTTGCTTTTGTATTACTTCGGCTGTTCGGCGTGTCCTATTTCCTTTGTATATGCAATCGTTGCTTTTATAATAATCCTCATCTCAATCTTTTTTTCATGTTTGTTGTGATCCGTTTTTCTCTTATTCTTTATTTTTTCAAATGCTCTTCAGTTTAGGCTTCTTCAAGGCTACTTAGTTTTTGATATATAATTTATCAGTTGTATCTAGAACTTCTTTCGTGATGTTTCATCTTTCATCTTTTTAGAACTCATCTTCTGCTCAAATCAGCTTCTTGCTGATATAATTTTAATATTTTGCACCGTTAAGTAGTAGTCGCGAGTTTGTTTGCTTCTGTTTATCTTTTACTTCCCATAGCGAGTTTATCCATTGTTTTTATACACCGAAATGGTCTGATTGATGAAATATCTTTACGATGCTATAGGCACGAGCAGAAATTGTCGCTATTGTTACCACTTCGTTGTCAGCGCCCAATTTGTAACTTGTTCGCTGTTTGAATTCTTTTCGCAGAGTCCGTATTTATCTATTAATGGTTCAAAACCTGTGTTGTTCTGACTTGCTTACATGTTCAGGTTACCTATTACTATGACAATATATTTGCTTTTTATTTTCGTTGTAATACCTTGGAACTGCTTGTATCACTTTTTGTCTTCTGTGACTGCTATGTTTGAGGGCGTCTAGTACTGAATTATGTTAACACTATGAATTTTTTTATTGTAGCCGATCTGCTAAGAGACTTTCCAATATACTGGGTTCAATTCGGGAACTTTAAATGTTTTCTTGTTCAAAAGTATAATATACATATAATAAATATAAGTATATAATATAAATATTTCATTGCCCAATTAATTTTTCTGCACAGGTATTTTATTACTACAGTTGTTTTTTAAATGGTTGGCGACTTTTACTACCTTGGTGGAGCTGCTTTTAGCATTTCTTCTCTGCGTCATACGTTAATTTGTGGTTTGTACGGTTATAATCGCCAATGTCTTTTTATCATTGCCTTGTTTACACTAGTAAGGAACACCACAGAGAGGTGAGATTGACCATTGGTTGTGAGAGGCTTTATCTTGCACGTCAACAACCCTTGTCGTGAACAGAATTAATCCTAATAGTCGTAACTTAATGTATTTTTTCTTGTACTTAATCGTAAGTAATTTTCTAAAATAATTTCCTTAATCGAAGTTCTATCATTATGTTTGGCGATACCTTTTTTTTCATACTTTTGACGAGTTTTTCTGCATAAATATTTGACAAAGGTCGCCATATCTTCTTAATTTGAAACGACAGCTGCTTCACCGTGTACATTAGCTTTATTTTTATGTACTACTTACAATGAGTTTAAAATGAGTACATTGTCAGCTATTCCATAGTAGTAACGTTCTTTTTTTTCTGCTTGTACAGTTTGATGCGATGTTTAGGGTCATTGTTTTCTTATAGCACCCAATTTATTCTGTCAGAAAAACTCTTCGGCAGACTTTAGCAAGCATTTCTGTTAGTTTAAACTGTGCTTAAAGAAAAAGAGACAACCAAAACTGCATTTATAGAAGGATTCCGAAACATACATTTTTGTAGTGTGGTCTACGCTTTCGATAAGGAAGACCATGTCCAGAAAGAAGACTCGTCTGTTAAGCTAACATTGTCCCAATCTCCATCGAAATTTTTCTTTGCCCACGCGTCGTTTTTTCACATGCTTTTCTGATAAAGGTTTCTTCACAGTTGATAGAAAAGAATTATTTTTTCACGAATCATATTTTTGCGGTTTTTCATTTAGAAAGGCCTAGCTTGTCTTCAAAGAGAGGCAAGGTCGCTTTAGTTTTTTTCGTTGTTGTGACGCAGATTAATCCCCTCTCCGGCAGATCGTTTACATTCCCAAAATTTAAATATCGCTTTACCTATTTCTTAACGAATGTCTACGACTTCCGCATATACTCTACAGCCGTCAGTTTCGGCCATTTCGCATAATTAATCAAAAACACTCCCTGTATTGTTTCAGGAATTTTGAAGTCATCGAAAAAATAAAGAATCCACTGAAATCGGCAGTATAATATACCGAAACACTATATACTGCGCAAAAGAGCACGAAATAAAGAATCGAACGAATTAATATAGATGGCGCTGCGGTGCCTTATCAAACGATGACGATCACTTTCTTATCATAATGAATAACTTATATAGAAATTTAGGACTGCATATTTAATAAAATATTGGATTAATTCATTTTGCTTTCGTTTTTTGTAAGTTTCTCGTGTGAACCGTTTTAGTAAATACAAAAACAGACGCCTAACGGATTTTCATATTAAACCAATGCGGATTTCTGATTCCCGCTGCAGTTTTGTATTTATTTAAAGGATCTGGCAAGCCATCGAACACGTCGTCTGAGGTTAGTTCAGTAAAATGCTGTTCAAATTAAAAGCGGTTTGACATCGTATTAATCAGTCGTCGGGTTTCAACATTCCTTAAGCACTAATAACTCACTCCTACGTATAATTTATAACTGTATCTGGCAAGCTCGCTTTTTTTGGGCAGTTCGAACCGCGGCTTGTAGTGTCAAACCGCTTCGTATCTGTCTGGCATTTTTTGCCCCGCCTGGTTTTGTTTCTAATTTGAAGTTCTGAGCTGCTCATCGGGGTGCATCTGAAATAGTGGCTTTGCCCAAGTCACGCTTGTAAAACCTTCAAACGTCACCCCTGCTGGTATTTGGTGTTATTAAAATTCCCTGATACAATATTGTAACACAGTGGTTAATTATTGACAGATTTGTATTAGAATTGATTAATGTTAAATAAATAGTGTTGTTTTAAATCTTCTAAATTATGGATTTTATTTTTGCAACTATTATATAGGTGTAAAGGGCTGAAAGAGTAAAGTCGGATGTGATCCGGTTAAACGTTGATCTCCTAGTGTTAACGCGATACATTTAGTAATTAGCGTTGTTTGTATCCAATTTAATTCGTACGTCCTAGAGATTTAATAGAATTTATTACATGGCACGGCTCAGCTGCTGTTACCACTACCCAAAATTTATTAGTTTGGCTTGGGATGTTGTTTCAAAACTGAAATGCGAGTTTTAATAATCCAACGTTTTAGACGGCAGGGCACTTATTGAAATTTCCGTTTGATGTTTTTTATCGCGACATGTTTACTTTTAGTTTAATTAATTTTTTTGGATGTCAGTTGGCTTTTACGTTTACCAAAACAGATAATATGAATTTCCAATGTTGTTTTCTGTTCAGTTTGTATCACAGAATAAATATTTGAAGTTCAAGTTTTGTTAAGGATCCAAATTGCATTATAATTAGAAAAAAACTTCCAACGCTGATATATTTTGTGTTCTAAGATTTTTGTTGATTCTTTCTAAACTGTCAGGTTTATTGTTGATATTAATTTTCCTGAAAAGTTTTATAAAGAAAATTTAACGTATTTTTTTCTTAAGAGAACATTATAATTTCAATTTTTATTCTGTTACTTACAAGTTCAGTGAACAAATAACATAATTGGAATAATTTTACGTTGCATTTAAGACATGATATCTTCAATATATGTATCTGCATATGCAGAATTCAATTTTCGGTCTTTGTTTATAAAAACTTGACTACTTATTTATTCTTCGACAGAAATCTAGTATTTTCACTATCTTCCCGGAAGCTTCTTTATTCCATTTCTAAAATGAAGAGGATGATTTTGGGGACTTATTTTATTCCTGTTTTCAGTTGTTAATTCATGCGACCGAATAGCTTTCCTTCCCATTTTGTATAGATGCTTAGAAATGGCTCTACTTCTTTCGCGACCGTGTATGACAATGAAATATTTTCTAAAAGTTACATTTTTTTTTATATAGGGTTACCGTGGTTTTTGACATTAGAGAATAGCTGGGAAATATACTCCTGGGTGGTTGGCGCGTCGGTGTTTTAATGTAGAACAATGTTCCTGACCAACCAGAGACACCAAAGACGGCCCTTAGGATCCTATTTTAGATCATATGAAGCGTATAGCTGTGGGATTTAACGCAATACGGGGTATGAGTACATCATGATCGAGAGGATAATAGTAAATTGTCAGCTTATCGAGAAGAGATAGCCTGCTTCTAGAATAGAGAAGACGAAGCCATGTTTTTGCCTTCGCTAACGACCGATCGACGCGAGATCTCTAGATGAGTTTCTCGTCCAAAATCGCTTCCAGATATCGTGCCACTTCTCCCGATCGGAGATTCTGAGTCACATCAGTTCGCCAACGAAGTCGGGTGTTAGTGGAGAATAAAACGGCGTTCATTTCTATTCTCTACGTGCTGCACCATTCTTTTGAGTAAGGCTGTTTTTAGATTTGCTGGGTCGCCATATTCGAGACGTAAAGGTTAAATAACGCCGGGGACAGCAGCAAGACTTGGGGGGACGCCGTTCAGAAGACTTCACGCTTCCGAATTTGATCCAGAACTTTCGGCCGGAGAAGAAGGACGGGATCAGCTGGATAATCGAAAGCGGGTTGGACGCTGAAGCCATCTTGTATACGAGGGCACTATGCAGAACTTGAGTGAAGGCATTGGCCACATCCAGGAAGCCTTTCGAGATATTTTCCACCAGTGCAGTGGACCAAGCTGAAATGCGAACTGATTCGCCGAAATCAAATGTAGGTATTCGATTGCTCTCTCCAGTCGGCAGTGAGAGAAGGACCTGTTGCGTAGGCCATCTTCCATAGACCGTTGTGTGGCATGTCGAAGGTTTCTAGCTTGCTCTCCTATTCTTCTACTCTTAAATTGTTGAAACTATTTTTTCAGGTGCTATAAATAATAGAACCCTCCTCTAAATTCGGCACTTTTTGAGTTAAAACGCGTAAAGGGGCTGGCATTGCAAATATTGCTTGTGGCACGACATTGTATTTATTATTGACTTTTAGGTTGTATTAGTAAAACAGACACCTCTTGTAGTAAAAAGCTGACATTTAGATCGTGCTTTACGATGACTATACCGCGAGCATGATGTATGAATTTGAATAGATACCACTATTGATTAAATTAAAGTCCCAGAATCGAGTTGTGTACTTATATTTTTATAAGAGATGATCGCGCTTTATAGGTTTATGTTTTTTTGCCTAATCCAATAGAAACAAATCAAATGATGTATGGATAGAAAATATTGCGTAGAAATGATTTTTAGGGGTATACGTAAGGATTTCGAACTATTAGTAATCGAATTAGCATAATAAGAGTTCCAGAATTTTTATTTTATGAAATGAATTCAAATATATTCTTAATGTGTTTAGAACTTTTTTTAACTAATAAGCAAAATTTATTCATAGTTGTAATTATCTCCTTTAACAAGATTAGTCGTGTTGACAAATTGCTTTTCGGAACGTTGCAAAAATTACTTGATGCTGAGTGAATCGCACCTTTTAGAAAGATAGTTGTAGTATGCGGGGTAGATGAAAAATAACTAGGCATTAAAAATTAGCTAAGGAACTGGAATTATGATGAAAATTGTTTCTAAATAGAGGATAGTAAATAGAATTTCATATTTTCCGAGTCGATAGTTCAAGATTGGCCGTGATGGGCAGCATATGCAATACAGAAATATCCTCTGTCACGTCGTAGTGATCTCGAATTGACGCTTAAGGGGACTCAAACTCGAGCAAGAGTGATCATGTGGCAACTTGTTGCCATGGCTTATCGACGTGACTATGAATGCAGACTGCTACATTCAGATTCTTGGAGATTACTTATGGCCTATGATAACTGGCTGGAGTAACATTGGCAACCTTATTTTCATGCAGGATGATGCACCATCCCATTTTAATTTTACTTTACATGCGTAGTTAGACCGGTATTTACGATACGTTGGATGGCCCCCAAAAAGTCCAGATTTTACTCCAAGTCGCGCAGATTACAGTATTTGGAGGCACGAATTCGAGAGGTTCCCAACAAAGACCCAAATGATTTCTTCAGAAGATTGTGCATTCGATTACCTGCCGTTTAACTAAACTGGTTGACGCCATTACTAGCTACGTTCAAATTTAAAGATTTTCTTTGGTTTTCCTACGAAATAAGGTACATTTACAATTTGTGTCAATGTATTTGTATTTCACACTCTCTGTTGACACTTTTCCTTCTAGGATAGACACATGAATTTCTTCTTTAGTCTGTTCCGTTGGTTGTACCACATTTTAAAATAATTTTATTTGATGAACACCTAATTATGATATTGTGCCATGGCATTAGGAACTGATTTACAGTCATTTAATGTTCTGGATCGTTTCGTGTAGCCGACACAGTTAAGTATATATTAAAGGTCAGACATAGTGCTATGTTCCAAAAATTATGACTGCTAAATTATAACTACTGCTATTACATCTGATTAAATCTTATATTCTCTCTCTTGTCCATACGTTTTATTTATTATAAATAGGAATAATTTAGACGTACCGCTATTAATGCGTATATTCATGTTTATCTGTTAAAAAATAGTTTTCTTCTCTTCATTTTTTTATGTCCATGAGTAGTATGGTATTTAACGCATGAAGACAAGTACATTAGTACAAAGCAACAGAAAATGTGATTTTCCTAAGCCTGGAATTGTCAATGCTCCTCTTGGTATGTAAGATAAGTAGGTGGTGTTATATTTATTGAAAGATTAGTTCAATATACACAATTATGCTGCAATGATTGATTTAGTTATTAACAAAGATACGAAGTCATGTCAAACTTACATTACCCTTTATTGAAACTTCATAATCATTAAAAACAAATTATATTATATTTAAACTTTTATATTAAATGTAGCAGACCGTGATCAGAAAAAGTAGTGATATTACGCGTAAAATATGCATAAAAGTATTCTCAGACATTTAGATTTGGTACCCGCAGCTTACACGGTGTTAAACATGGTCCATTATTAACAAGTTAGTAATAGAGGATGGTATTGAAGGCTTATACAAGAGGGTTGTTCCTTTACGAGAAATGGGCCGAAAAATTGGTCATGTTCGCAATACTATGGCGCGAATATGGAACCAATGGGTTGAAAAGGATGTAGGACAACCAACTGAGAGGATCGTTATCTTCAGGAGCTTGCCATTACAGAACGTAGCGCGACTTCAAGTGCTCTAACCCATCACATGGTATTGATCTATCTCTTTTGTTCGACATCGATTACTCGCAATCGGATTAACAGCACGACGTGCTTTCTTGCGATTATCACTAATCACTAATATCAGTGGATATATGAATAACAGAATCGTCTTGTATGATGAATCCAGATTTGTTTTAATCGAAATAATTTTTGGATATTAATACGCTCTAATTGCATTCCTACGAGTTGTACAACGCCAACTGTAGATGTTATAATTTGGGGAGCTGACAGTTATGATAGCAGGTCACCTATCTGTGGTCAGAGTTAAAGGCAATATCACCAGTCTTACATCGGTCTTACAGCCTTTGGTGTTTACTATCTTTCAGAGGGCACTCCAAGCTATTTTTCAACAAAAAAGTTTTCGGTCGATCCGATCACTTGAGGTTTCACCGATCAAAAATATTTGAAAGGTCATTGCGTGAGGGTACAGCGTGTCAATAATGAATGGAATGCAGCCCATCAAGACACCATTTGTTCATTGCTCGACTTGATGCCAAGGAGAATGGAAGCTATTGCAAAAGTCCGATTGGGGTCATATATTATTTAATAAATGTAAATATTTAGTGACAAATGTTTTGTAAATTTAATCATTTATTTGTATTGCGTCATTAAATAAATCTGCAAAGTTCCATTTGTTAATTTCCATTTTTCGTGGTATTTCAAAATGGTTATCATTATTATTCTTCAATTTCATGAAACAAGAAGACTTTATTATATTTTTAATACTTTTGGAAGCCCATTTATTGCAGCAGGATACTACAATGCTAAGCACGACCGCTGGGAATTCAGGATGATTATAGACAAAGAACGGAACGGCTGAAAACAATGAACAAGAACAATCTTTATGCTCTGTCAATTGGTTAATCAAGCTGTTAGCCCACAAATATTAACGAACTACTTTTTCTGATTGAGTGAAGCGAAAACAGTTATGCTCGCTGAATTGAATACCAAAAAAAAAAAAAAAAATCACCCGGATTTAATAACTGAAGGAATATTGAAATCATTACTAGAAATCTGCATGAAACTTGTTACATGAATATTCTAAACTATATTAATGGTAGGATTTTATCTGGACCCTTGTCAAGTAATACAAATAGTACCAATTCTAAAACCTAGAAAATCATCTGAACAAGTATCTTCTTACCAACCTACCAGTTTCTTTCCTACATTGTCAAAAGTGCTCCAAAAATTCTTCTTATAAAAGATACAACCTTCCTTGCAAGATTTAATACTGGAACACCATTTTAGATTTAGAGAGCAACGTACCACTATAAATGATGTCTACAGATAAACTGACCTAAGCTACATTGATCAGGAAAGCAAAAAATATTGTTCGGTGACTTTTTTTTTGAATTTACACAAGCCGTTGGCAAAGTATGGTATGCGGAACATTATAAAAGTAAATCTAATCTCTCTTACTCCCCACTACAATGTCTTACAGTCACATTTGAAGAACAGGCATTTTTCGTAGAGCTAAAAGAAGGATGCTCATCACTCTTTCCGATTATTTTAGGAGTGCCTTAGAGAAGCGTGTTAGGACTAATGCTATATCCACTATACACTTCTAATCTTCCAAGTGCAAATGTAACAGTAGCAACCACTGTTCAGGATGATACAGTTGTTGTGAAATCATATAACAGCCCGGTTATAGAATCACGTTATTTACAATGTATTGTAAATATAATTCAAAAATTGTTCATTAGAGAGAATTCAACTAAACCTGGCCTTTAACCTTTCTGAACAACCCAGAACTTCAACGACAGAAGATGTGAAACGTCTAACCATTAATCTTGACAGACGACATTCTGGACCAAAATAAAATAACTGCACACTACTTTCCGCAGGATGTAGTAGTTAATGGATCGCTGCTCCTATTTATCTCAAGAGGGTAAAGTACTTCTATATAAAGCAGCATTAAAGCCAATACAGTCGTATGGATTTACTAGTAAATTCAACTCAACAGTACTTTGGTGATTTCAGTCAAAGATATTGTGTGCTGTTGTAAATGCTTCGTGGTATGTACCAAACGAGCTTATCCATCAAGATTTGCATGCACCTACTATTACTGAAGAAATTACAAAATTCAGCATGTGATATCGAGATGTGTTGCCTCTTTATTTTAAATACAGTGGCAGCAGCCTTTCTTTATGATGAGAGAACACATATACTCACAGGGTTTAAACCAATAGAATTACCAAAGAAATTCACTTCGATTTAGTTGAAGCTTGTCTCTGTCAATTACAATTATAATTTATTTACTTATTATTATATTATATAACTAATCTACACTACACATTGTGAAGTCATTAAAGTCCTAAAATGTTGATATTAATATTACATAATCAAAGTGAATTTTTACACAAAAAGATGGAAAAGGCTAAGTGATGTATGCATTAAAGTAGTTACATTTTTATAATTCTTGAATTAATCCAATATTAAAAATTTTCAGGATCAAGTATCACTTGTATAAAAATAATCATGTTTATCATATTTATGAAGCAATAAATCAATTTTTTATCCATCTAATTTTCACATAAATAGCAATTTGTTCGGGCCCGAGACGCAGTGTACTGATGAAATTCTTATTAATTTTAATGTTTGACTAAATATGCGGTTGCATTTACATATTTTTTTGAAAGTCTAATTTTTTATAAATTGCTTCCTGGGGTAATCCACACACCGCTTTCAACGTTTCCCATTTTTGAAAGGGCCTGGAAAACTGTGGGGTTTTCTAATACCAGATTTTGGTTTTGTTTTGTAACTGAAATATTGCTGCAATATCTCTAAATTCTAAATTAAATTATTTTATCGAGGATAGTCCACTTCTGTTATTTTTGTTTAAAATGTGGAATAATTCTTATTTTATCAGAAAAAATTCTACTGTATGGCCTATAGCATTTAAATTAATTTTAAACTTGTAATTTTATGTATAAATCAGATTGATATAAATTAGAAGTGCGTTTTTCTAAACTTGCGTATTTTTGTAATTTGAATAAATGCTTTAGAATAGATAATATACAAAAAATTCTAGAATAGCATAAATTTGGCAGCACCCTCTGCATACGAGAACTTTCAGTTCCGCATCAGTGTAGTATATGACTTGCGTTAATTGTATATAAATTATATTATTATTTTGTAGCTTCATGCAAAGGTATAGTTAGAATAATAATGTTTTTAATGACATGGCTCGCATTATTACAACTTTTGTCAGAAAAGTTGCAGGACTAGGTTTGTAAAAAATTATTTATTCAACTTACCAACTAACGGTTATAGGTGTTGTCAAAGTAGTCTCCTCGGCTATGTATACACCGATGTCATCAATTTTAGAGATCATCGGAGGAAGCAGAAAAAGCTTCACCCAGGAAGCTTCTCAACATATGTCACATTCTTTTAGATTGCTGAGATATCTTCATAACGCTTCTCTTTTAATAAGCATTTTCACACGAGGAAAAAAGCTCACAGGACGGTTGCTCGGGTAAATAGGGGAGATGTGGCAGAGGAGGGATGTGAATGATTTTTAACCAGATATTCCTTGAGTGATATGGGATTTTTGTATTGTTATGCAATAAAGACTCGTGCCCAGACACCCAAAAATCAGCATGGCACCAAATCACTTGACGCAAACATTTCAGTCAATATAAAAGTGTTGATATATCGTTTGTTCTTTATACGTCCAATCTCAAATGACATTCGAAGTGAAATAAATGAACTATGCCGAAAATATCGAGCCATATAAGCAAAAAATTATAATTACAATAATGAATAATTTATATATTCAGCGAAAATGGTACAAGATAGAAGAAATATTGCACCTAGTCTCAGTCTCCTTTAAAATATGCACCTTGGGATCGTTCACAAACTTCTTCGAACTTAACGAATCAGGGTACTATTCTACCGAAACATGGATTGCATTCAACATATTCCCGGTCGTCTCTGAATAATTCGTGCAGCATTTGTTGCATAGTTGCCGAAAGGTTCCGAGTAGTTTCTGTGGGATAGCTTTGCCAACAAAATTTGGTGCAAATTCGCTTAGCGTTTCAAATGCGACGATCACATACTACATGTATTCAATCACCTGCGTCTGGATGTGACTCTGAGATCGGTGTGCACTGAATCTCTGCTTTCCCGAAACCATTTGCCATTCAAAGACATGCTTGCTATATCGTATTACATGTTTTTTCTAGTTTTGCCCAGCTTAACACAGAAATTAATGTTAATTATCTGTTCGGAATACGCGTCTATTACGTCACCCATGTAACCTTCAAAATAAATCCCCAACGAACCATTGATAAGCGCAGCCCTGTCACCTAGTGATTTCACCTAGAATCTTTCCAAGGACATTTCTATTCAGAACACATCAGGTGACTGAATAACACTCATTTTTTGTGTTTGGATATCACAGGTAATGAAACAATTCAGGCAAATGTTGTAAACGGCAGTATTTCGTGCCTGTTTATACAAATGAAATAAGAAATTACCAACATGTAGAAATATAAGAATGTAGGAAACGTGTAAGTATAACATTTTGTAGTAAGTAGAGTATAATTGTCGTTTTCTGTAACTACTTTTTTAGAAATGCAATTAATTTGTTTTAGTAACATTTTTCTGTTTAAAGAAGCAATTTTATTATTCAAAGCTTTGCTTTGTTTTATAATACGGCATTTCACTAGCATTTGAATATAAATTCTTTTATACTTCAATTCAAATTAATTAGCCGTACAACAAAATAAAATATTTTCGTGATGAGTGAAACAACCATTTTTTGATTGAATTTTATCGTGCCCTTATATATAAGACTGAAATTTCGTTTTATTAGTTCGGCAGCTTGCCATTTCTTCGGGGCATTCCATACAAAAGGAGCGAAGACAATTCCACATTTGTCAATTTACTTTGGCGGTCTGATTCTGTTTGATTGATGATGACGTATCTTTAATTAACACCGAATTTGTCGGATATAAAGTGCGCGCTTTATTGGAAACAGACGTGGCGGCGAGCCGTTTGTGCTCCAGCTCAAATTCAGACTGCTCGCTTTCCCGCTGTTTATTGCAGCCGTTTTTGCGTATTCTTAATTAAACGCTGCAGCTAGGTTTGATATGCTGCAGCGAGCTAATTGAAGCCGACCCACGGTTTCATTAACACAACGGTGAAGGATATTAGCCGGATTAAAAATGTTCTCTTAAGCGGATTTACATGAGAGCGCGCTCGACTTTTGTTAACGATACCTTAATAGCGCGGCGCCAAATGAACTTCAGAGGTGAATAGACGAACTTTTAGTGCTCTAATGCAGAGAACTTTGGCGCAGCTCTATTGTAATTAGTTTTGCAGTTTAATTTCGGGCGGATACCGAGAACGGCTGACGATTCTTTCAAATGTAATTGTGTTAAATACAAGACTCTCGGCTAAAAGAGCTTTCAGAGCGATTTGAGATATTCGCGCGTTCAGTGATTTACTGAACTTTGCAAGTTTCATATAACTTGATGTGAGAGGTGTAATTAAATACAAAACGCATTTTACTAATTGTAGACAGATTTCAAGTACAAATGAGTAAGTTTGTTACTTATTAAACTTTAAACGTGCTCGCTCGCAGTAGGGTCGTCGAGGTAAATCCGGAAAATGAGTAAACAATAAAAGTAACATTAAAATAAAAAAATTAAATTTATTTGCATGAAACTTAACATAATTAAAGTAAATAGTTTTGACTTAAACCTGTTACAGGTCAACAGAATTTTCTTCTTGTCCATATTGTCTTATTACCTTAAGCGGTCCTTGGTGTTACGATGCCTTTTATTGGCCTCCATATTGACCAAGTTCTACACGTAGTAGTCAAGGAGATTGCAGTTAAGGTTATCTAACCATAGTAGTTCCTTGTCTTATAGACTGGAACGGAGTTTTGCGGAAACACGTGTTCTCGCCAAGCGGCCACCTCCTCTGTCCAAAGCTTAACACCATATATATAGATATAGCCGTCAGTTTTCACTTTCATGTCTTCCTGAAATAAATGGGGCCTTATGACATCTCTTTCGTTGATCACCAGCCTCAGCACCAATACAAAAGCTGGAAACGTTGACGGTGGGCACTTTAGAAGTATCTTGGCAGATTTACTGGTCGTTTTGGCGATTCATTTTTTGGTGCTATTTGTAAGGTTGCTATTATTATTTGATACAGATTTTCTTTGAAGAGATTCTAGTTCGTTTTGCTACTATACAAAGATGTTTTTTTTTGGTTTGCCAATTACATGAGTTAATATGGTCACTAGTACTGGAGCTAAGTTCTGGCAGGATTCAACTAATACTTTCTTTTTGTATAGGCTTTTTACTATGCAGAAATCCACCAAGTCTGGTATTCTATTGGGGTCAGACGGCCAATATGTAGGTTGCTCTGCTGTTAGGTAAAATAGGTTATTATACTGAATAGTTTTTAGAAGTCCCGTCCTTTAGTTGTGGTAGTTCTCGAGCCCCATACTGAAAGCTTAACATTAAAATGTTTTAGAGAAATCAGAGAAGTGAGCTTCTTCGTTCTTATGTTTTGGCTGACAATAAATTGCTGATACGCTGATTTCTCCAGTAGCAATACTTGTACATTGTTTAATTTGTACTTGGCTCGCTCATAATGCTTAATTTTTTGTTTAGTAATTATTGTTGAACTTTCGCGAGTCCTATTATTTATATTGTTATGTGGTTTCTTGTGGCGAAGCGTTTCATATACTAAGAGTTTGTAGATACAATTTTATTTCTTGTGCATATTAACACAGCTACTTTTAATACAGTAGCAATTATTTAGTTTTGTTCATAAGCATTGACATGAGCTTAACAAGCTCGCAGTAAGGTATTTCTCTCTTCGCATGAGGAGCTTCGATTTGTATTTTTGTATTTAGGAGTAAATATATTTTCTTATTGTTGTACTTTGGTAGTGGTATTTTTTTGTTACGCTGTTTTATATTCCAAATGTTTCTTACGTGGTGTCCTTTTTGTAGTAAGCTTTTCTTTATTTTGTCTATTTTTGTAGTTGGATGGATGTTTTTAAGGACTATTCGAAATGCTCGTGGACTTTTAGGCTTATAGGTATGAAATTCGTTTTTTTTTCTGCCAGAGTTTTGATTATTGAAGTATAGATCAGACTTTATGGTGGTTGTACTTTTACCTGATCGTTGTACAGATTTTTTAATACATGGTTATCCTTAACAATGTTTTCTAATACTTCAACTGGAAATTTTACGTTTTTAACTTTTTGTACAAATATCGTTGGTGGCTTAGATTCGGTAGTTTTTGTACGTCCTTCTTCTATATTGTGAAGTGTAGTTGTTTTAAAGTCAGTAGTCTTACTTGTTTCCAATGCGGGATTTGTGTGTTTTGATATTTCTAGCCTGTTTTTTACCGTATGGCACTTTTTGCCATTGATTTGTATTTAAATTTGGTGTGTCGAGGTATTGCAGCTGCTGAATTGTATTCATAATTGGTATTTGGGTGTTATTTGTAGTTGGCTGTTGTATATAATTACATATTGCAGATATGATTTTTGTATTAGCATGGGTTGCAAGTATAAGTTTGTTGGTGTTTGAAAATAGGAGATCTGGGGGTTTGGCTCTCCATAATTATTTATTTTTATCTGGTTTGTTGTATATGACCCGTAAACGCCATTAGACTGTAATTAACATACTTACAGTTTATATAGCAAATAATTTTTAAATGTCAACGTACGTAAATTTACACGTGACCTTAGGTCAAGTGTATGTTGCTTAATAACTCAAGCACCCAGATGTACACAATCTTGCACTTCTAAATTCAAACAGCGACATCCAATGTGGAACATATATTTATGTTTGAATGACTTGTTAACTGCCTGATTATTTTGGAAGAACTGTACGTCTTTTCGAATTGATTTGTAGGATTGATCCAAATTTTCTACAGTAGTTTTCAATATATATTAAACAAATGTGAAATATTTTTATTTAAATATTATGTTAAGAACTTCAAAATGTTATACTTTGTTAGTTTTGTATTAATTTATAGCCTAAGACCTTAAAGACGACCGTTTTGACGAGACCCTGAACCCTTATTTTTTGGTTGTTTTCATTGCAAAGGAGAAATCGAATAAGTTTTGTAGCATGGGCTAAAAAAAGAGTTTGAACAGACAATTTTATAACTGGCACATACTCTCGGAAGAGACATTACGGTAAATGACAAAGAATCAAAAGCAGTTCGCTTCCAAAAATCACCATTGTTGCTTTGCGACGGGGCACGAATTGAATGAAATTAAATTTTAAATTGTTCCATTAGCCACCCAATTAAAATATTTAATCAGAGTTCCTTTTTAAAACCCAAAAGTGTGATGAAACTGAAATATTTATTCGTAAAAATATAAAATAAGGGGTTGCCACTCTCGGATTATACCGAGTTCTTAGTTTTTCATCTGGTTTTTCAGAAATAAGGAAATGACCGAATGTTGTTAAATCTAAAGAAAAATTTAACGAAGAAGTTTTCCGTTTTTTCTTGAAAGTATCCGGTTTTAGAAGGAATATGGATGGACATGTGTTATAAAGATCTCAGTATTATGTTGACATTATTAAACTTACAATACCTGTAATTTAATATATTTTAGAAGCCGTAATTGGAAATGCAATAAACCATTTGGTTGGTTTTCTGTTCTGTTTAATTTAGTCTTGTTTATCCAAAATTATTTGAAGCTATTAGTTTATTACTTATTAATTGTTGGTAATTTTTCGTTTCTCAAATGATATAATTTTTGTTCTATTCTTATTTATATTATTAATATAACTGACACAACGTTATAAAATGAAATGTATATTCCCTCCTCTCAGCCATTGGCATAAATGAGTGTTGTTATTTTTATTAAATATATTTGTATCGAGAAATTGCTGCCTTTGGGTAAATAAAAAAGCTAAGAATACCAACGAACTAAACAGGGTTATTTATTTTCCAAGACTGAAAAGTGAATTGCAAAAAAGTATTTGGTTACTGTTAAATAATGTGCTACCGAGTTATTCTTCTATATCAAATGATTCTGTCTCCGTTATAATTGAAGATGTTATAAATATGTATAGAACTGGTGATCCCTTAGTTATAAAAAATGAGCTTATGATGAATTCAACGTGGGCTGTTGTCGGAGAAAGTGTAAATAAGTTCTAATGTGCTGCTTTGAATTTGTTTTTGAGGCTAAACGCAAATGCGTGTTCACCAATCCATTTGCCCAACCAGTTGCTGGAAGGCAAGCAATAATAGCCACAGTGGCAAAATATGGTACGAGGAAATTTACTCCAGGTGTCCAGGATTTCCATGAGTTTTTCATTTCTTGTTTTTTACAATGTCCGACAAAAAGATATTTCTAATTTAAAATTGTTGCGTGCTATTGGTAAGGTGGAAGATGTGTTTTTGAGTGGTAAATGTTAGACGTTTCTCACTAAAACTTTCAAAAAATGGCACATGGGTCAGTGGAACGCAACAGTCATTTCGTAGACATTTCCTAGCGAATCAGAGGAGTTTTTGGCAACAAAGCAATATTGTTGTGTATTTGATATACCAGATAAGTTTTGCTTTAAAAAATAAATCTCATTTCGTCGAATAAGACATGCTCTAGTTTCTTTAGGGAAAGCTTAAGTTTTTAAAAAAATTGAAAGTTTTTATTAGAAATTTCAGTAATATTAAAAGAAATGCTGGACGTGATATAAAACTTTAGGCTTAGTCTTCCAGATGTAGAGGTCGGAAGAACAAACATTTAAATAAAGTGGTGCTCGAAACAAAACTAGAGATTTTGTACTAAATATTCTATTGCCAGCTAGCACATTAAAGATCTTTATTGGTGTGTTGTACGTCATGGGATTTAATAAATTTTAAATATTTCAAATAAGTTGTTATATTAGTAAATATCAACTGAAGGATAGTAAATAAATGTTGTGTAATAACATTCCATAATCTGATTATCGAGCTTTACCTCTATTGTAAAGTAGTGGTTTAGATGATGTATTTAAATTGTACCTATCGTATATCAATTTATTAAGTAATGTCTAGTCTATTCACTTCAGTGATTAAATTAGTTGTGAACATGTTTTTATCTGTCTTGGTAAAGGAAATATAAATGGGTGCTTCAAATAAAGGAAGAATTAAAGGCGCAAGGCCAGTTTACTGGGAGCAGGCTCTTCTATTTGGAAAAGGATATCAGGGTACACGTACACACCGGCATTTACGTTTATATAGGATAAATGGCAATTAATTATTGCATCAGTAACTCCGCTGCACTAATTCAGCACAGACCAAATTCCCTAAAGCGCCACCCAAACCAACGAATCCAACCATTAATTAAATAATCAACGATCTATTTACATCAGTGCCACGTTACAGGCGATTTGAACTGCAGCTGGTGTCCTGCGCCAGTGCAGCAGATTTAAAGCTCGCAATTTTTCGGCTCTATCCGAAATTATCATTTATCTATTCACAGTTGACTCCATTAAGCTCTCTTAGAAGCATGGCTGGAGCGATAATACGACGTTATGGGGGCTCCCGGCCGCACGGTGAAGAGCCGGAGAATCCGAATGCTGGAAAACGTATGGGAGTATATCATTTCGCGTCTTTTTTGCAGAAGGCAAATTTTGTGCATATAATTCGATTTCGTTCAGCCGAGCGCTTGTAATAGCGGCGCAGTCGAATTCTCTTCTATAAATACATATTCAAAATACTGCACGGGTTGATAGAACATCAAAGCTGCATCGGCTTCAAAGAGGTGGATAACTAGGCACGGGAATTTCTATTAAAAATGCAATTTCCCTATTGTTGCCTTGCTCGGAATGTTCACACGTTTAGTGTTCAAGTGATTGGAAACGAAGTTGAAATTATTATTAATTGACTATTTTTCTTGTTATTGTGATATATTAAGGTAGTTTATCTCTCCAAAAGCCTGCCATTAAAAAAATTACGAAATTATATGCAATTATTTTAGTAGATTTTTTCGGAAGTTTTTTTAAATAAATGCGTTAACCCTTTATATATGTACGTAGAGCAGACAAATGAAGTACTTAACTTTTCGTTACTTTTTCTACAATTTATTAAACAAAACTAGGCAATTAACATTTCCAGATAATTCTTTATGGCCATAATCGTTTTGTAGAGGTGCAAATATTCTTCGTCAGAGATCTAGACTAATCAGTATGCTTTAGTCATAATTTATTTAGTTTTGATAACAACAGATTAAAAATAAATTTTAAACAACTTTCACAATTATTCTATGAGATGGGCAGAAATCATCGTTTACCTAGTTCAGATGCTATTTTTAAATAGGAAGTATTTCAAACTGGACTAAACAGCGGTGAATCATAAATAAAATCCCTTTGTACTTCAATCTTTTGTACACTCTACTTCGTGCGCGTCAGATGCAATTTTGTTTGTTGTTTTACAAGTTTATCCGAAAGGATTTTGGTGTTTAATCAGAATGCCCGCCTATCTCACTGAATTTATGTTTAAACGGAAGATTGCCGCTGCTCGCTAAGTATAACAGCATTTGAATTTTATACGAGAGCATTGCTGTAACGAGTTTTTTAAACCACAAAAAGCGTGAATATTTATTATTAATAAGCTTTAAGTCATTGTTAAAAATAAATGAAATATAGCCACGTTCCACATAATTACTGCATAAAAAGCTGCTTATGCACCACACAAGTGATAATGCAGAACAACATAACTGGAAATGTAGAATGTTAAATAAATAAAGTTTATTATGTTTAGCAGATATAGCTTTCCCAAGGAACCGGAAACACAGTGTGCAGATACGAACACCAGTTATTCTCCTATAGAACAAAGACTATTACCTTTAACATTTTTTTCTTTAAATAAATAAATAAACATAATATACTTATTAGTCCGATTATGTAATCAATTCTAAATAAATACTTATTACTATCTACTTACATATGCAGGCGTGTATTGTTTTTTATTTTATGATGCTCGTATGATTTTAAAAAAAGTATAACGTGACCTTAATAAGGAAAAGTGCGTTCAAGTTCTAACGTCTCCAAATTTTTTTCTGAAAAAGTACTTACCAAGAAACTTGAAACTTTCGTTATTTCTCAAGGTAATCTCCGTCTAGATGTAAACATTTTTATATTTATAGTTATAGCACTACATCTTTCAACGTTAATGAATTTTTTATTAAGAGCATTCTGTAATACTTCTGAGTGATAACTATAGCCCATTGCTTTAAATAACTTCAAATCATCAGTCATTAAAAAACGTAATATCCTTTAGATATTTACAAATATCATTAATATCAAAAACAGTAGAGGTCTCAGGTATGACCCCTGCGATACCCCTTATGTTACAAAGAACGTTGGCGACTTGACTAAATAAATCCTAACCATCAGTCGTCTACAGGTGAGATAGCTTTATAACCAAACTAGCAACGAGCCCGAGGTCCTCGATGCCTTCAATGTACAGAACAGTATTATATAATTTTTTAAGTGAATTTAAGTATATAATTCAAGTTTGACAAACCTCTGTAGTTTCCAATTTTTGACTACCTCTTGATTTGGAAATATATGATAATTTACAAAGATCAACAGTGGCACCAATTTCAACTTACCTACTTACTTTCTCTTTTCTCATCGTACCTTACAGTGTTGTGGATTTGAGCCATTGTTTGAACAACCTTGCAAAGGTTCGGATTTCTGTTAGGATCTGTCCTCTTTCTCTAATTGATCTATAGATGTTGTTTTCCCACTTTCGCCTGGGTCTTCCCTATCCCTTCTTCCATCACACTTCATTTCGAAAATCTTTTTCGGGTAGCGTTCATTACTCATTCGGACCAGATGTCCATACCATTGTAGTTGTTTTATTTTGTCTTTCACTAGCGACGTAAGTTCTAGTTCATCCCGTATACTTCTGTTGCCTACTGTGCCTCTTCCTTGCAGTTGTTATTTTGGATTTTTGTTTATCTGTTATCGCCCATTACTCGGATATGAATAGAAGTGTAGAGGGGTATGTATTGTCTTATATAGATGCATTTTTGCTTTTATACTATTTTTTTTCTCTATCAATGTGCTATTTATTTGATAGTATATTTTGTTTCCTTTGCTTATTCTATCTTTTATTTCTTGATATATTCTTCCATCCTTATTGATTAGAACTCCAAGATATTTGTATGTTTGTACTGTTTAAATTTGTTTCCCGTCTGCTTGTATATCTACTTCTTCTTCATGTTCCTGGTTTGTGACATGCATTACTTTTATTTTTCTGTATTAATAGTTATCCCACTTTCTTCTAGGTGTTTTTCCTATATGTTTATGTTTCTCTGTAGTTGATTTTCGTTTCTTGTCATAAGTAATATGTCATCGGCCTTGTGTTATTATTGAATTTAAGTGTGGTATCCTATGTGGTTGTTTCTTATTTCGGTTTTGCATTTTTTGTTTATGTAGTCCATGTATATCATAAACAGGGACGGCCCTAGTCTGTCTCCTTGTTTGATACCCCTTTCCATTTGAAATTCTTCCAATATTTGGTTATTTAATCTTATTTCTTCAATTACATTGTTATTTATGTTCTTAATGATCCTCCGTAGTTTTGGGCTTACTTCTAAATCTTCTAACGCTTTAAAGATGTATTTGTGTGGTGCCTGCTTGAAGGATCTTTTTAGGTTTAGGAAAAGTAGGTAAATATCTTTTTTCTTTTCTAGCAACTTTTCGATTATAGCCCTTACTGTATATATGTAGCCTTGAGTTTGTCTTCCTAGTCCAAGCGCCGTTTATTCTGCTTCTTGTATACATCTTTAGCGCAACTGATGATAGCATGTAGTCCTATAGTTTTCTGTTTGTGGCGTCTCCCTTTTTATGTATGGGTATTATAATTTTATTTTCTCAGTCTTTTGGTATTACTATCTTTTAAATTCATCTAGTTACGATCGGACCACCTTTTTTAACATTTCTGGAGCTATATTATCTTCTCCCGTTGCCTTATCATTTTTGTTTTCTTTTAGGCTTCTTTTAAATCTTCTTCTGTTATTTCTTCCTCACTGTTTTAATTACCATTTTCTTTCTGAGGTTATTGTTCTTCTCTCTCCGTATTCTGTTTCTTCATCTTTAATTTTGCTTGTGTAGTAATCTTTTCATCTTTCCATAATTTCTTTCGTTCTCGTTTGTAATATTCTTGTCTCATCCATATTTCGCATTTTTGGTGCTCTATTTTCCTTTAGACACTTAACTATATTCCAAAACTGTTTTTGGTTTTCTATATAATTGTCTTATATCTTTTTACCAAATTCCTCCCATGTGTTTTTTTTTGCTTGTTTTACCGCTTCCTTTGCTTCGTTTCGTTTTACTAGGTTATTCTCTTCTATTTTGTTCAGTTTTATTTATTGTATATTTCTTCCGGGTTTCTTTTATTTTTAATTTTGTTATTTACTTCTTCATTCTACCATTTTGTTTGTTTATGTGTAGGGTCTATTTTATTTCTTTTTTCCACAGACATCTTTTGCTGTATTCATTAGGGTTTCTTTAAAGGCTTTCCATCTTTTATTTAGGCTCCATTGATTCTTTTCTTGGGTTTCTTGTTCATCCAATTTGTTTAGGTTTTCGGTTAATTTGTTTTCATATTCTTGTCTCATCTCTGAATTTTCTAAATTATTTGTTTTGATCTTTGTGTAGCTCATTAGTTCTTTAAGCAGTTTCCTAATGTTTGTGTCAGCAATTACCAATCTGTATTTCGTATTTAACTCCGCCCCTCTTATTACCTTTACATCGTTTACTGCGTATTTCATATTTTTCGTGTACGTGATATAATCTATCATGTTTTCCTAGTTCTTTTGTTTTGTATGTCATTTTGGGTATTGTTTTGTATTTAAACCTATCATCAGTTAGTTCGTTATGCAGCAATCTAGCATTCTCTCGCCATTTTCGTTTACATCCCCTTCTAGACCTTGACCTCCTTTTGTTTCGTGTCCATGCTCTGTGTAATTTCCTATATCGGCGTTCCAATCCCCCGTAATAATTGCGTGTTTATTGCCATTTTGCATTTTCTCTACGGATATTTCCAGGTCTTTGCAGAAAGTTTTTTTTATCTTGTACAGATGCATTTTCTGTGGCCGCGTATATTTGGATTATTCCAACCTTCTCTTGAAGTTGTAGGTTTATTGTTATGATTCTAGAGTTTACAGCTTTCCATTTGGTTACTTTTAGTTCTTTTTGCTGAGGAGTATTCCTACACCTCATTTTGTTTTATTTCTTTTCTTTTTAATTTATGAGATTCCTAGTATTTGAATCTTATATTTCTCTATTTCCTCTGTAATCTCACGTTCTTTCCCCGTAGGAGATGTGATGTTCCACGTTCCAAGTCTTGGCTTATTTCGCTCCTGTTGTGTTTGTTGTGACCGTCCAGTTCCGAGGCTCATAGTGTTACTCTGAATTATTTTACAATGCGCGAGTGATTAGCCCAGCCGCATCGGCCCCGTTACCTCAGGATAACTGGTATCAGGTTGTACCTCATGCTGCTGGCTCGCTAGAGCCCCATCTATTATATGGAAGGGTGTACCGGGCAAGTTAGGGGTCCTAGTTGTTGGTGGACCCTTACACACCAACAATTTCAAGAGAAATATTAAATATGAAAAATAAAGGGGGGTAGCTTTAACTTTAACCCACTTTGGTAGAACTACAATAACAATTCTGTCTGGACATGCAGATTTAAAACAATCAATATCATGAACATTTTACAAGACATTATTTAAATCAAGTTTTCAAGACGTTTTATTCATATTGCAATTCAGATGCAAAAAATCAGACACTTATTATATCACTAGAATACATAGTTGTAGATAAGTTTTTATTATTTTTTTTTTAATTTATCCTCTGCACCTAACGGTAGGAGAGGTACAGATTATATTATTATTTTTTTTAATTCAATTAACATATTTCCAAAAAGCATTAGAATTCTTTATAAGAATTTCTTATAAATATCACATACCGACACTACACCACAACGTCTTATTGTGCTTACTAACATGCACTTATACCAGGACCTAAATTTGGTCGTCATACGCACTTATAAGTTGACCGAGACTCGAACTCGTCTCCACCGGCTCGCAGACAGCGGAACAATAATTTGAGCTACGGCGGCAGTCAATTCTTTCCTTTGACCAAAAATTTATAATAACCACTTTCAATGTCAGCATTTTTAAACTTTATGTTTGATAATTTCTTCAATTTAACCAAAGAAAATTATTAAACAAATAAATATGGTAACTAGAAGTTTTAATTTCTCTCATTTGATGCATTCGTATGATTTAAACTTATTTAATTCATCACGCAAAGCACAAGTTACATGGTTATTAAATTTAATGGAGGATGATAAGAATCAACTGGAAGCAAAATCTGAACTTCGACATCGATATTACCAAAAATTAAATCCGCACTATTATTGAAATATTTTTTACACAACCAAATTGTATTAAATTAAATTATCTAAAAATAAATTACTCCTACAAGTTATTTAACATATATTATCAGTCCTAGGCAAAGAAAACTTCTGAAACATCTTTAATGAATATTAAATATTCACCACCATAGAATTTATGACTAATTTTTTTATTTCATTTAAATAGATGGTAATTAATGAAGCCAAGTACAAAATTAGCAATAAATTCGTATAAATTACACACAATATCGAAATTCATAGTTAGTAACCGATAACAAAGAGCATCCAATTTTGGAGTCTTTTGATGCTTTTACTAGGAATTTTACTACCGTTAGAATGCCTTAGAGTCATTTCAGCTTCACCTTTCTCTGTAAGCAAAGTCAATTATTTGCGAAAATTTTCCAAAGATCCCACTTATTTCGTTTTATCCAACGACATCCTTAGAGTAGGGTAGATTTCCTCTGATGAAACAACTCTAGGATAGCTGATGAACTTCCATGCAGAGGGTAGGGAGAACTTGAACTTTTTTAGTTTAAATGCCGTAACGTTAATATTAGATACATCGACAATCCCTTCAGCATATTTCATATTATTTGCAATACGATCCTGAACGTTTGAAGAATTGGATTAATGCAAATTAAAAATCAGTACGTTTTTATTTTGCTGTTCCTGCTCCTTGGATTCTTGAAATATGTCTTCCACGCGAAATTCTGGGTATTTCAGATTCATAAAGTTTTATTTTTCAAATCTGCTGTTTCTGCTTTGAAATCGCTCATCTCGACAAGGAGATAATTATACTGTAGTGGCCGCAATGCCTCCCGGTCAGTAAGTAGCAAAGTGATATCCTTTTGTAGTAACTGATTTACGGTTTTTATAAAAGCAGACACATTTTTGAATCTAACTTCGCCTTTTGGGCACAAATTTAATTACTCTGGAACAGCGTTTTAGACATTGGGTGATTAAGCCCAACATAAGTTGAGAGAGAATCAAACTTAGCATTAGTTCTATAATATAACTTGTATCTGCTGTTTAATCACCACCTTAATATTTAGAGATTTAGAGTGGTTTGCAAAACTTTTCTATAATAGACTGCTTTGAATGAGTTTCGCCATCAACTGCCAAAGGCTCGTTAAGTTGTATGGATTTATTAGAGCTACCCTTTAATAAATTACCCAGTTCCATCAATTTTAGCAGACGTAGCTCAAATTCTCTGATATCCCATTAGTGCTTGATTCAGCATTGCCCTTTTTGTAGGCCACCGAGATATCTTTATAGCTATACCCTTAACGTAAAAATAATAAAAATGTTACACATTTAGAAAATCCGATCAAGACCTTTTGCATCTTAAAATTTGCGTAGGCCAACAGATTTTAACTATATAGAGGACTGTTAGCTTTTATGGATTGCAAAAGCCTAGACACTTGACCAGCAAAGTTACCCTCTACTGTAGTTTAAACATTATAAAGGAAACCAAGAGAAAAAGAAAACGCATTGCAAAGACATTAATAATAATTAGCTTACCTAATGGCTGAAGAAAAAGGTAAAAAAGAAACAAAGGAACAACAATATAACAATTAAAAGCTCTTCGGAGCATAGCTAAAAATAAACTAAATAATAACAATTTGGAATATAACTTCTATAAACCAAAAGAAAGAAGAATTGTTTAAAAACAGAAAAGAATCCAATTAAGGGAAGCAAAAAGTATAAATAACAAAAGGAATGAAAACGAAGAATGGACGTTGAAATTAAATTTAATAATTTATATAATAATTAATATAAAGAAACAATAGAAACAATAAAAAAATTCGAAGTGAAAAAGCAAAGCTCCAAAATTAAGTAGCTTCAGAGTGGGTAACATAAATAATAAATAAAACATGAGGGAAGAAAAGAATACAATTTATAAAATGTTCCCTAAAAACTCTTTCGCCTATATAACTGTTATTGTTTGGTATCTTGACATTTTTGAAGCAGTCACTTTATATAAATAGTTGCAGTACGAAAATATTTGTTCTCACTTAACGCATTCCATTTCCTGTAGCTCATGTACAAGTGTGGCACTCTTTGTTAAAGCTCTTTGAAGTTCGGCGTCTTTTCTGTTAGCAAGTTTGCAAATTATTTCACTGAAATTATTTTAGAGTAAGCTTTTCCTGCTTACTCTAATTACGTTGTCTACGACGCGGTTAGAACAAATAGGTGACAAATATTTTGGTACTACAATCATTTCTGTAAAGTAATTGAATCAAAAGTTTCAAGCTACTAAAACATTATACTCTGCTTTTATTATTATTTTTTCCCAAATCAAAGCAATAAGTGTAGGAGTACCGCAGGGGAGTACCTAGGACCTGTATTATACATATTATTTATCTCTGACCTACCCACATCAAAATCAACTGATATAGGTTCATTCGCTGACGACACTGTGGTGCTCGCGTGTAATGAAAATCTAGTAGCAGGGTCAGCTCTATTACAAACTTTTTTTCTTCTTCTTTATCATATGCCCTTGTGCCTCTATTCACTTCTTCCAGTCTTTTCGATCTCGAATCAGTCTATTTATTTCTCCTTCCTCCATTCCCTTCTCTTGCCATTCTGTTTATTTCTTCTATCCATTTTATTCTGGGCCTGCCTCGTCCTCTTGCTCCCCCTGGTTTTACTTCGAGTACTGTTTGGAAATTCTTTTTGCATCCATTCTAAGTACACGTCCGTACCAACCCAACTGCCTGTTTTCTATTTTTCTATTCAGGGTATTTGCTCCACTTGCTCCCTGATTCTGGTGTTTCTTACTCTATCCCTTATTGTTTTGTTGACTATTTTTCTTAAAAATTTCATTTCTTTCGCTTGTGGCTTTTGTCTTTCTCCACCATAGTCCAGCTTTCTGGCCCATATGTCAGGATAGGTACATATATTGCATTATATATCTGGAGTTTCGTTTTATTTTGAATTTCTCTTTTTCCTACTATGGTGTTGTTTATTTGGTAAAAGGCGTTGGTTGCTTTCTCAATTCAGTTGCTGATTTCCGTGTCATTCGTTCCGTTACTTGAGATGATTGTACCTAAGTATTCATACTCTTCTACTACTTCTAGTACTGCTTCCTTGCAGCGAATTCTAATATCTTCTTCATGTTCTTTGTTTTCTTATTCTCATTATCTTACTTTTCGATGTATTTATCTCCATCCCTTTCGCTTCTATTTGTTGTGTCCACACGTTTATCGCTTCTTGTAATTTTTGTTGTTATTATGAGAACATCATCTGCATATCAGTACTTGTATGTATATTGGTGCTAGATTTCTGTCCTTTCTTGTATGTTGTTTACATCTTTTTATAACATTGTTTATCAGTATATTAAAGAGTGAGGGACTCAGACTATCGCCCTGTTTTACGCCCAGTTCCATGCCAAATATTTCTGAATATTCTCTGCCTATTCGTACACTCCCATATACTTCTTTGTATAGATTTTTGATGGCTGTTTTGAGATTTAATGTGACTTCTAATTCGACTAGAGCTTTCCAGAGTTGTTTTCTTGGGACTGAATCGAAAGCGGTTTTGGGGTCTGTAAAAGCTAGATATAATTTTTCGTTGCGTTCTTTTGGTTTTTTCGATCATGTTTCGTACTGTGAAGATGTTTGTCTTCATGTCTTTGATGACTTCGATTGTTTCCTCCATGGCAATAGGATTTTCATTAATACCTTCCTCCTCTCTTTCTAGATTTTATACCTCTTCTTGTTGATTAGGTTTCTGGCCTTCTTCTTGCTGTCTAAATTTATTTTTATAATATGTCCTACAGGTCTGCAGAATTTCTGTCATTACAAACTCATTTAAATGAAATTGAACGATGGTTACTCAAATGGAGGATGAAAGTCAACGAAACTAAGTCAACTCATGTTACATTCATGACAAAAGATGAAGAATGTCCAGCCGTCACCCTTAATGGTACTAGCCCCCCTCCACCCTCCGGTCCACTGAAGTTAAGCACCTAGGATTATATATTGACAAAAGATTGACATGGAAGACCCAAATTTATAAGAATCGCAAGTAAATGGATTTTAAAACTGAAGCATATGGGGTTTCGCAAGTTGATTGAATGTTGAAGTAATTCAACGTTTTCTATGCAATGCAATCCGTACAGCGACACCTTGTAGACTGCATGTAGATCTCTACATCCTTTATGTGAAAGACTTGGTCAAAAAGTATGCTATTGAGCACTAAATTAGTACTGGAGCTACATCCAAATGATTACTCATGCACCACTGACAGAAGACACCTTCAGAAGAAGTGACCAAAAGACCTAACTGTTTAAGGATGACTCCACTGGGAGTCTACCAATCAAGCCTAGTCATGGTGCAAAACATTAACCCATAGAATGTATTAATAATCTGATTGCTAATTAAATAAAAAAAACATTTATTATTATTAAAGTATTTATTCCTTTCTATTTTTTGTTGCTCACCGTAAATTTTAGTTATAATCAAGAATTGTTCTACTACTGGGTTTGTTGTTTTAAACTTAATATTAATAAATACTTCAAATGTTGTTCAATAAAATTCATAATACGTTAGGCTGTGTTCGCATCTATTCGACGGTCCACTTATAGATGTATTGAATAAATGTAGAGCAAAAAAGCTTTCTTACTAACGTCATTATCGTTACGTCAGAGAAATCGCACACGACTTTGATGTGTTTTCTATAGTAGTGCTTGATGTTCTTCTTTGCGTAGGTGCAGATTAATTTTTTACTTTTACAGAACGTTATTGGTGCTCTTTTATAAGAAAGGTAATTGTGAAGGACAAATCATGTGAAAATTGTACTTTTCATTCCAGAAAAGTCAGTCCCACAATAAAGGCTAATTGTTCATTATCTTAACTATGAAGTTGTTAGGTGCATAAACCAAGCTGCAAATTGTCTGCAGAAAATCTTATGCTGCAGTTCGTGTCTTAAACGCCTAGCGACCTGCTCCGACAAGCCCGTATATTGCGTTTGCTGCTTCAGCAGAAGTTGCTGGTAGTTTATTCACAATTATGCAGTAATTGCTAATTGTAATTAGCACTCGCGAAGTTTCTGGGATTTGCTTGCCGGCGTGCATGCCTTGCATTGCAGGCACTCGTACGAAGCATATGTAGGGACGGCGAAACCGCAGTTATCCCGCCTGTTCCGAAACGTTTGGTTCGTGCGCATTGTTGTAGTGCATTAAAAGCAAAACTCCGAATGGGATTTAGGTACCGCCTTTGTGTTGCTTTTTATAAGCCGGATTTATTGTAGTTTAGGAGAGCAATATCCAGATGGAGAATGCGTTCGTGGGGATCCATAGCGCAAACGGCTTACGTTCGGAAATTAACTAAAGGGATTTTTGCAAAAGCGCTGCAATAATGGTTCGGTCGTAATGGAGTTACAACTTCATAAGTTTTTGTTATTTGATGTTTGTTGGCGTGAAGCTAACGATTCTTTAGTAGGCAAATAATAACCGCGTTCTAAATTTTTGTTTCAGGTAAGCGCCTTTGTTTCCACTTCAAAGTAAGAAATATGCGGTAAGTTATATAGTGCATATTTTTTAATTTCTTATTTTGCATTATGGTGAATTTATGTTGTCTAGGTAGGTACAGTGCGGAATTGTAGCGTTTCCAACTAAAATGTTGGTTCAGATATTTATATTTAGCGACTCCGTTCTTTTCAGATACGTTACGCTTTAATTTATAAACGTTTTTAATGTAACAACATTTTTAATGTTTCAAGTGCTGCAATTCTCCGCTGTGCTTGATCGGTTCATATAAATATTCTATCTGAAGCTAAAGATCCAGCTGTACTGCAAGATTTCAATTATTTTTAATGATGAAATGTAATATAATAACAATATACTATATATAATAGGTTTTAACAAATTCCATTTAATATTTATATTATTGTGCGTGTACACTACTTCTCTCCGCTTTCCGTATTTTGAGTAAAGGTTTTCCAATTCTAATTTTCCAATTTTTTACGCCGTTTATAATATTGTCAATCCACCTTCCTCGAGGTCTTCCTGGTGGTCTCTTTCTTTCTGATATCTTGTTCATTGTCTTTTGGATGTCTGCCCTCTCCCATTCGCTACGCGTGTTCTAATCACCTCAATCTCTGCACTTTGATGCACTGCCGTGATTATGGCCCATTTTGTATCTTTTGTAGTTCAAAATTCATTCTTTGTCGCCATCCGCCTAGGTGCTTATCACATACTAGGCCATATATTTTTCTCAAGACTTTTTCTTTAAATCGATCTAATAATTCTTTAGTGCTCAAGGTCCACATTTGACAACCATAGCAGATAACCAGTCTTATTAGGTTCGATATCATTTCTTTACAATGGCTATTCAAAAGCTTAGATCGAAGTAGATGATCTATTGCATGTACTATCTTGACATTATTAACTTTATCTCTTTGTCAGTGCTATTTGTTTCCGTTATATATGTTCCAAGATATATGTGTTCCCTGGTTTTTCAAATTTCTTGATTGTTAATGCAATATTATCTTCATTGTGTCGAGCTGGTCTTCTCGTTGTGATTGAGTATTTATGTCTTTCTTCATTTACTTGTAGATCAAGCTGTTGTGGGCCACTTGTCAATTCTACTAATGCTTCCTCAATTGCTCAATTGTTTCTTCCTATTATGATCACATCGCTTGGATTAAGGGTAATGTTTCTTATTTTCCTTTCTGATAGTAAGTTCAAGAGCAATGGTGATAGTACGTCCCCGTTTTACTATTTTTTTTATTTCAAAATCTTCAGATAGCTGCTCTCCTGTTCGACACTTGCTTTTTGTTCAGCCTACTGTCTTTTTGGCGATTCTTCTGAGTTCAATTGGGGTTTTAAGGTATTTTAATGTTTTATACATTTCATGTTATTGGATGCTATCGTGTGTCTTTTAAAGTCGATGTATAGCTGCTATATATCAATATTTAATTTCAAAATATTTCCACAATTTGGCACATGGCAAATAAGTGATCGATAGTGCTAATGATGTCATTATTTTTGGAAGTAATGCGTGCGAGAGCTTCTTATGTTACCAGTAATAAAGTAATACCTCGACAGTATTTACTGAAGACGAAACAGATAATACTAGTTTTTCAATCAGTGGAATTTTTTTGACTCTCCATAATGTGATGAATTGTTTTTATTATTTGATCACCTCTTTCTTTGGTTAGCTCTACTAGGAATACTTTCAGTTCTGGGGTTTTGTTCTCTATTACATACTTCTATTATGCGTCCTGCCACAGTGCCTTCATCTTCCTCTTCTTCGCTATCCTATGTTTGGATTTGATTCCTTTTCATCTATGTTATTATGCAGTTTTTAAAATATTTTACCCATTTTTTACATTCATCGTCAAATTACTTTTGTTCAGGTTGACTTCTTTTAACCGTTTAGAGATCGTTTCCTTGTACTTCCTTTTTGTTTTTGTGTCCTTAAGTTTGTTGATGTTTGATTGCTTTTTTATTTATTTTTATTTTTGTAAAAAAAAATTACCTCACATTTATTCTTATTTAAAGTGATTAGAGGCTACATCCGCTCCTCTTAAGCTTATGACATTCAGCAGGCTTGTGGCACGCCTTTTATCTATCAGCGCGAAATTTATTTGGTTTTCTGTGTCTGTAGTTATCTATCACTATATTTTTTTATTGCGCTGTCGTACCTGTATTACCTGTAGACAATAAATAGTCCAGTCAATTTGAAAGCACTACTCTACAATTGTTTTCCTTTGAATTTTAGATGAAAGTGGTCAAAGAACATATTCGTCACGTTACTTTTTACCAGCATAAAACAAGGCAATTGAAATTGCTAGAATATTTAAAACGTGCATGGAAGTTATGTTGTGGTGAAAAAATGTGCTTAAGATGATTTAGAAGTAGTTTGAAAGGTACTGGCACTTTGCAACCTTTAGTGGAAAATTATTCATCCACTAGAGTTAGCGTATTTTCATAATTCATATGAGTGTTCAAAAACATCAAACAACTGAGAGAAGAATGTCATTGCATTATTTTAATTTCCCAGTTATATTCTCGTAAAAAATTGTTACTGGGGATTAAAATGCATACAATATAAAAAGGTCGGTGGTAATGGCTTAGCCCTGGGGATAAAATCGGCTGCCACTGAAAGCTTAATATTTGGTCGGATTTTCGAGGTATAATCCGTTAGGAGTTGCTGCGAGGAAATCAAACGACTATAGTTGAAATTTATTGTCAACTAGATCGTTTGAAGTAAGCTTTGTGCAAAAATTGTCCAACTTTGGTCAATTACCTGGACGTTAAATTTTATCAAGGTAAAGTTCGTCGATATACACATCACCACCTTAAAAAAAGAGGAGAATTTGGCTTATCCACCTTTCTTCTCAGACTTTGCTTTATCATATCACCATCTTTTTAGGAGCCGCGGTGGCTCGGTGGTCAAGATCATCGTTCCATTGTCATCGAGCCAGCACGGGCGAGTTCGAGTCTCGCTCAACCGATGGGTGTATGTGATGTCCTAAATTTAAGGTGCATGTTAGTAGGCACACTAAGCCATTGTGGCTGCAGTGCCTGTAAGTGCGCCAATATTAATAATAATAATAATAAAACATTTTTTTAGTTTTGTTTATCTTGATTGCAAAAGATTTATTTCCCAGAAAGAAAACAAACCATTCTTTTACTTTTACATAATTAATATTACATTAATTTACATAATTATATATATATATATATATATATATATATATATATATATAAAATCAAAAGCTATTTACCAAATTGGTGTTGACTTATAATCTAAAATAAAATAAAATAAATACATTATGTGTTATAATACCTATATACCTACTTTCTTAACTTAATTAACTTATTTAGTTATGTACAAATTTATACCATTCTTTTCTGTTACTTGTTATTGCCTTTGCCTCCACCATTGTTTTTCCTTTCCTTGTTAGTATTTTTCCTATGACATTGTCCCATGTTTCTTGTGGCCTTCCCTGTTTCCTTTTGCCTACTTTTCTCGTTTCCCATATTTGTTCAACTTGTCTATCTTGATCCATCCGTTGCAAATGACCCCACCACGCTAACTGACGTCCTTCGATGAAACTTGTTATTGGGTTGATCTCTAATTCTTCCCTTATCTGCTTGCTCCTTATTCTATCTCTCAGAGTGACATCTTTCACTTTTCTCAGGTATTTTATTTCTGTGGCTTCCAATCTTGATTTCATTTTTTGTGTCAGTACCCACGATTCGCATCCATAGGTCATGATGGATCTAAAGATTGTTTTGTACACTGTAAGTTTGGTTTTTTGTGACACCTCTCGTTTATTTATAAAGTTTACATTCATTGCGTAATATAATTTGTTATATTTCTCTATCCGTTCAGTTATGTCTATTTCTTGTTTTCCACTATCATCGATAGTAACCCCTAGATACTTAAAAAAATTTTATCTGTTCGATCTCCTCTCCATTTATCTGTATATTTATCTTCTGGTGATCTTTCCCAATGGTCATTACTTTTGTTTTGCTGATATTCATCTTTATTCCGTTATCTGTTAATTCTTCGTTCCATATCAGTAGGTTTCGCTGTAGTTCTTCTTCTCTTCCTGCCATTACTATATCATCTGCAAATGCACAATCTTGTATGAATGTGGGTTGTAATTTTCTGTATCCTACATTTAACCCTTTGATTCTCTGGTGGCACGTTCGTATTATTTCGTCTATAAAGATGGTGAATAGTACCGGGCTCATTACCCCTCCTTGTCTTAGACCTTCATTTGTGTCAAACTCTTTTGATATTCTGTTATTATTTATCACGTAATTCCTTGTCTTTTGGTACAAACTTTTAATTACCCTCGTTACTTTTGGGCTTACTCCTCTGTTGCTCAAACTTTTCCACACACTCTCTCTCTCTCTCTCTCTAGGCGTTCTATCGAAAGCTTTCTCAAGATCAATAAATGCAAAGGCAGCTTTCTCGTTGTATTGGAGTGTTTTTGTAATTATTTGTTTAACAGTAAATATATGGTCTTGTACGCTTCTACCCTTACGGAAACGGCTCTGTGCTTCTGATAACGTTGGTTCTATTACAGTTCGGAGTTTACCTTCAAGTATTTGTTCATATAGTTTTAATGGAATACTGAGCAGCGTTATGCCTCTGTGGTTATTACATATCTTCCTATCTCCTTTCTTAAATATTGGGACAATCTGTCCTACTTTCCCAGTCTTTTGGTATTTTCTCCTCTTTAAATATTTTATTAAACATTTTTAGTAGTGTTTTAATTCCTTGTTCTCCCATTTTTTTTAACATTTCGTCTGTGATTCCGTCATGTCCTGTTGACTTTCCATTTTTGATTTTCTTTAATGCTGTTACTAACTCTTCTTCCGTTATGCCTTTTTCTTCATTTCCTGTATTCTGGCGTCTATCTTCTATCTGTGTACTTTCTTCTTTAATCATGACTTGGGCCTGTAGAAGTTCTTGAAAATATTGCCTCCATCTGTTCATTATTTCTGTTGATTTTATCAATACCTTTCCATTTTTATCTTTTATTACTGTGTTCTCTGTTGTTTTTCCTTTCTTTGGGTTTTTTAAAACTTAATAAAATAGTTTCTGGTTTGCTGTACTGTTCTTTTTTAGTTTTTCGCCAAAGTCTTTTCACGCCTTTCTTTTTACATAATTAAGTGTATATAATTTGAACATTGATAATGTTTGTAACAAATAATTAGCGGTTTATGTATTGAAATTAACATTAATTTACTAAATAATCGCGGTAGTGCTGTAATTATTTAATAACAATATTTACCAGTTGCTTCAGCCACAACATTCCCCTGCCTTCGTAAACATTATAATTTCGATATCATGTTTATTATTGCAGGGATGTACTGGAAAATGTGTACGTGTCCAATCGTAAAATTACGGAATTACATTCGACGCATATTAAGCGGATAACAACTGGCTGCTGCACCGTTCATCATTGATTGTTTTATCGCTTGGTATTTAAGTCTCCCTATCAGTCGAACGCCTTGTTCCGCTGATCCGGATAAAATTACACGGAGAAGTACGGAAATCTTGATTAAATTTATTGCTCAGACCCACTTGCTTTTATGCGCGGTCTGAAAGGCAAGTCATTATAATCCCAAGTATTAGTACGTGCCTTTTCCGAGTTTGTGTACAAAGCAAATCAATTAAGGAAAAGTTTTAAGACCTCTCTAGCTTCTATCCCGTCTTATATTGAATTTCCTATTCATATCGGAGCATTGGAATTCAGAACCGGGCGAGCCGTCGATGGTGCTTCAGCGCGTTTCTTTTTTTATGCGGGCAGTTGCAATAAGCGATCGCTTTATTGAAGCCGTTACTTAGGGTTAACTTCGCCGCAGCGCTGCGGCTGGAAATGAACGGGCGAAATAAAGGGAATTGAATTATAAAGTTTTTACTGACTTTTCTGCTGATTTCTTGGCTGTATTGTTTGCGCCGCGTTCCTTTATGACAGGTGTAAAGTTTTACAGTTCCCGTGAAGTTTATCGCTGCGTTTGTCCGAATCCACGGCACCTGCAATATACATCTGTATTCCGTTTTTCCGGACACTCGACCCGGATTGGATTCCGCTCCGCTTCACTCTAATAAATTTCCTTACCTGAAGCCCTCGATTCCAACAATGACTCGATTCGCCGATATGCGGGGCTGCCAGGGTTCTTTTCATTTTCCATGTCTGCAGGTATTCACGTGCACCATTCCCACAACCGAAGTCAAAAGACGAGAAAACTCTGGCACAGACGCGCACCCGAAAGGGGCCCGAAAGGAAAATGCGCCGACCGGTTTCGTCTATCGAGCGAGCCCATTTCCTCTGGCTATTGATAACATTATGTTTTCCCCGTTCTTCGCAATTCCCCCTTATAATATCTCGAATAACGATAATGAATTTGAGCATACCTAGACGTTTAATTACGGAAATACCTTTTCGACCATAAATTCAAGCTATGCGCTGTCTTAGGATGGCGATGCAGACGTTACGGAGTAATTGTAGCCGCCCCTTCTTTCCTAAGGGTTGCTGTAGTTTTTTCAAAAGCTTCGCACGGCTTTAATCGGTTTTCTTCAAGTTTATCGAAGTACGTTCAATACTTAACCAATCAGCAAATTTAGAATTTCATTAATATTCCTTTCTACGTGCTTTGACTTTTTTTTATGAAACTTTAGTGTGTCATATTGATGATTTGGGCTTAACTGGCTGGAATATAAGAACCTATAAAAGCAGTATAAATAGAACCATGAAAATTAACAAAAAAGCACCGTCGGTCGCATTTTAAAAGGTAATTTTATATTTCATCAAGATTTTCTTTGTTAAACTTATTAAACATGCTGCTGCATAAATATACAGGGTCGTCAAGACAAATCTAGAAGCATTTTAGGTTACATTGCCGGAAAGCCGAAAAGTCGAATTATACACAAGCACAATCCCTTGTTAAGCAACACAAGTAAACTTTATATAATCAACAATCTATGATTGTCAACAAAATTAACCGAGAATACGACCGTAGGGCTGTGCTATACTTTCGCGCCGAAACATTGCTGATAGAAATTATTGCGTGGTTTGGCTACGAACAAAACCCCCAATTTTAGGACGTAGCCAAGAAGTACAGGGAATCTGGCCACTAAGAGGTGTTCAGTGCAGACAGGATAAGTCACAGTAAGCGATCTTAACGTAATTCCTTCTCACATAAAAAGATAAGATCCATTAGGATCTTGAAGAGAGCATGACTGACTTGGCAAAGGAAGTGGGCGTGGGCAGATTAATAGTCAGTTTAGCACTGCACCAAGATCTGGACTACAAGGCCCAACCACTACTAAACGACATCAAGCACGATATTGCTGGCTTTCTGAGATTCTTTTCCGACGAAAACAACTTCAACCAGGACAGGAAGGTGAATCGCCAAAACCACAGTTGGATCTGCCAAGATGCTTCTGAAGTGCTTATCTCCATGCATACAAAATTTCTCTCCACTATAACGATGCCGAGACTTGTGAGCAGCGAAGGGGATATTATGGCGCCTCACTTCTTTGCGGAAAGCCTTAAAGTGACTGCCGACAACTAGATCAACGTGTTGTGGACAGTTTCATGTGTTCCAAGATTTGAATTACGATTGATCTCTTGATTTTAGGTCCACCTTCTAACCCTGACTGCAGTCCTTTTAATTACTGCATGTGGGGTGTCGTCGTCGAGACGAAGGTCAACAACAGGCTTTATAACATCAAGGACAGTTTAAAGACCTCCATAATTTTTATATTCTTTCCATACTACTATACATCTGGAGCCATTTAGACTAATTAACTTTGTTGACAATACATTTTATATTATTTTCATATATTTCGCAAGCGATCTTCTCTAGATATTTTGTTTAGAGTTTAGAAAATTTTTGGCACATTACTTGAATGTTTTATTAACGTTGTGTTGTCCTCGTGTGGAATTATTTGTTACTCTCTGCAGAATATAACTCGTTATGTTTAATATAGTTATTCTTGTCTAAGGCTTTACTTTTCTTGATCTAAATTTAACATACGTGCATAATGGATCACCTTATTTTAATGATGTCAACTTTTGGTATGACTTTTGCCAATTTGGCACGTCTTAATTGTTCATTGCAGAGAACATTTGCGATCTCTCAATTACATTGTAGGCTTCTTTATATTACTATTTATAGCTGTTACAATGAATTTGTTCGACTGTAAACAGTTCTTATTGTTAGTGGCAATGCTTTGTAGGTTGTGCCTGAAAGAGAAATTTTATTTTTCTTGTGATAACATTATTTATGTTTCTGGAATTCTTTTTCTTTTCGTGTATGGCTAAATTTGTATTATTCTTTGTAATATTCTCCGACAACATTGTCATCTGAACTCTTGCTTGTTAAACTGTTTATTAAAATTATTTATTTCCTATTTCGTAAAATCTTCTATTTAGTCACCATTGTCATTTACTGTGCCTTTTATCAGCTTTTGATTTGTATCACTGTCATAAGTATGTTTTTCTTGCTTTAGAAATTCAATAAAATGTTCTAAATTTCTTAACTTTTTCCCATGTTCTATTAAAATGTAGCTCTAATTTTTACAATGTAACGTTATGAGATTATGTTTATTTTATTTCTTTATAATTACCGATAGCAATTTCAAATTTTTTTGTTTATTATGTGAAATGTTTGCAGCTTCAGCGTTAGTATTCAATATTTTCGATACTTTCTCTTACATGTTTCTTCTTTTGTCCATAATTTGTTTTATTTCTTGTAATGTTACTCGAACAACGAATTCATTTTTACTTCAATTACTAGTTTTATTGTTATTTTTCATTTAATTTTTGGGCTCCCTGTTTCTTAACCACCTTGTAGTGTATTTTTTCACAGTCCTCGTCTCCTTGTTTTTTCAGCATCTTAATCCATGTTTCTTATCATCAAGGTGTGATGTGAACTAGAAATGGAAAGTGTTTATCATTAAAGAGAGTATAAAGGCGCTTACCAATTCTAATTCTTTCTTATTCTTGTAAAATTAAACTACTCGCAGTGTTGGGTTTAAGAGACTTTAAAACTGTTAACTGTGGTATTTAGTTCTAAAAATCTATCGAGTGGGCTCGTATTTATAATTGTATATATGTCAAACGCAAGACAAATGCCTCTATTATATATTCTAATGAAAAATGAGGCATTATAGCACGTTTATTTGATAAATTGCTACAAAAATTATAACAGATTTTATAATTATAGGAAATTTTACAGTTTGCAAGGAAAATGGGTAATAACATAAGTCTTTTCTGTGTGGTATTTTCCAACGCTAGATACCACACAAAGTGACACACACAGGTTGTGAGCACCAATAGCGCAACTTCTTGCGAATTCCACTTTTCGACCATACGAAACATTTTTCCAGGTCTGCTTTTGACGATGTAAGTGGTATACAATTTGAAAATGTTCTTTGGCGAGACCTCTAGGACTGGTAGAAATATTTCTGTAGTGCCTTTTGATTCTTTTTCTTGAAAGTGTGTATGATACAATTATTCCAACGATTTCGTTATTCCAACATCCAGTTTCTTTCTTTCCATCATATTAGTGTCATAAATCGTTCTAGGCAGCAGTACATTCTCCAATTTCAGTAACATTATTTCATTGTTATACTTTGCATGATATTGTTCCTTTCTTGTGAAGTTATTTTTATATCTGAACGAACACTAAGCCTTTTTCTTATAGGTACAGTTTCTGTGCGACTTTTACATTGGTGTACCAATTATCTAAGAGAGTTAAGAACGATACCAGTTACAGTGGTAAATTTTAAATAATTTCAATCATAATCTGTATTTTTACCAGTGCATATACAGAAATTATAAAATGTATTTAAGTTGACCTTAGCATAGTAGATAAATCTTTGTTCCAAAACGGCTCTTTTTAGACGAAATATGTTGCTTCTTACAACGAGCACTTAATAACGCCAAATGTCTCAAGTTGGAAGTTACATTCTTGTTATCTTCTAACAAGATCAGGGGGCGAAACGGTAATATATACAAATGTTGAAACTCATAAACACCTTGGGAACTCAAACTTAGACCAACCAATCAACTATGAAGGTCTCAGCACTCTATATATTGTCGTTCATGAGATATGTCACTTTAAAATAAAAAAAGCAGGAAAACCCCCCTTAGGGGTGTTTCAATAGGTCGGGTTTATGAGACATTCCTATTCTACTTTTTAATGAGGAGTTCAAAAAAGGTGGTCAGAAGTTTCGACCTAATTGTACAATTGATCACTATACTCAATTGTATATATTACCTCTAATTACCTCTAAAAATATAGAAATTTGCAAAGCAATAAAAATATTTTTCCAGGCAACACTTGGTTAAAGAAAGAGATGATAATTTTTTTCTAAGAAATACATTTGAAATGTCATTTGTGTAACAATGCCTTTTAATGTAAGATCGCTATAAACCAACTCACTCTTGTATTATTGGTTGGGCACCATTTAGTTTTTAACATATTGTACTGCATATAAATTCTTTATTTCTACAACTATAGGTATTAATTTATTATACAAATTAAATAAGACACATAAAATTGTTTCCATAAAAATCAAATGGAGCTGTAACGTTTTATGGGTCGTCTTCAGATTCACTTGGACAGCAGAAATTGTTTTTTGGTCCAGTGTCACCGTAAAAATGCTTTTTATTCGAAGATGCTAATAGGCGGGACATTTTTTGCTCAATTATTGTTAGCAAAATCACCTATCCAGAGAATAAAATTTAGCGATAGCAAATTAGTTTTTCTACTAAATTTCGTACAACTTTACACTATATTTTAATAAAGACCAACTGAAACTAAATTCAGTTTTGAATCATCTAGCAGCATTGCAAGATCAATATAACTTAAAAATTTTGAATACGATGATACAAACAACATTTGCTACAATGTCGCATACTAACTGAAAAGAAGGGTCAGCGAAGTCCAGATAATGATTTGTGTGACTTTAGAGAGGATACTGTTTTTTACGGTACCTACAAGACATAGATGTTTCAAGCATTAAAAGGTAGAAGTTTTCAATCAAAGAAAGTGGATACCAAGAAACCAGAACAATTTTTGGAAGAAAATTACTATTGCATACAATCGGAGCTCGCAAAGCAACCCGGAGTAACACGCCAAGTCATTTGTAAGTGTCTACAAAAGGAGAGAAGGATTGTCAAGGAAGAAGTTTGATTGAGACTGCGATATTACTATGCAGTTACTCTTCAGACGCAAGAAGAATGATTTCTCTATCATTGGCTTGGCTCATTCAGATTATCATCTCATTTGGTTCCTGCAATTTCATTGACTGCTGCCTTATTTACTTCTGACGTGGATGTCAAAAAGTTTAATTGAGTTTATCAACTCCAAATAAGTTTTATTTTTCCAAAGTGAAACTTGTAGCTACTCAAAAGTTGGCGTAAATGCAGAGAAAAGAAGGAGAATCATTTTGAAAATTAGAGAAGTAGTTGATTGTTTTATTAGCAGATAATATGCAATTACCACAGGTGAAATTATGCTCTAGGCATATACCGATGTATTTTTGACGCTTAAGACATGCATTTCTAGTATGATTTTGCTTCCCATCACAATCCTCGCAATGTTACTTAACTCTTCATTTGGTCATTTCTGTTTTCTAGAATAATTGGCATTTGCTTCATTTAGAGCTTTTTTATAATGATTTTTGATATTAATTCTGTACCTTTTTCACGAATTTGCTTTACAATTGCAGTACATTGTAATCGCTTTTGCAAAATGTCACTTGTGCATTTATTGCTGCCATGTTAAGCAATACAAAAATATTTTCAATGGCCAACATGTATAGCACATAACTTATCCACTACATAACGCCCGATGTAATCTCATAAAAGGTAATTATATATGTTTTTACTTCTCCAAAATCAATATCGATTTTTGGAGTATGATTCGTAGACCACAGAAGTATTTTTGTTCTCTTTGGGATCATAGGTCACCATCGTCATATCTTTCTGAAACCCAAATAAAGTTGAATAAGCTTATTTTCCTCTTGTTGACGTAAAACTTGGGACTTTTCTTTCGTTTTTGATACGAGATGAACTTGCTGTTTTTTTTTACGTTCCTTTTATTACATCTAATTAGAATCCAAGTTATTTTTACTGCATCCTAGGACAAACAGTCAATTTTTTTAAGAACTAATGAAAACGCCTTGATGCCACATCTGCTTGGCTTGTGTGTGTGTATTTATCATAAAATAAAATATAACTTAGTAGAAAATAAAGTCTATTACGAGACAGTCAGAATATTTCTAGTCCAAATCAATGTGTGTTCTAGATATCTGAAATATTAAGCTTACTGAATCTCTAGAAACCGGCTGTTTTTGCAAGATCTGTTACTCTTGGCAAATGAGTTATATGTTAATATTGCGTTTAAAGGATTTTAATATTTGGTCGCGCCATCAACAATAACCATTTAGTAGTTCTACCAAGAACAAAATTTTGATTTGCGGCTTGCAGCCATTCAGATGAATCATATTTTGCAGTTTTTTCTGTTATCAAAAATTGTCATTTTACACACTTTAGTTGTATCAATTAGGCCGAGCAATTTCCCTGTATTTTTCTCATCCTTTGGATCACACAAGTGATATTTGTGTCTAAAATATACGAAAATTATAAAATTAAAGTATCATACGAAGGAAACTATAATAACCAAAATGATTGTTGCACTACCAACTTAATACTTACATTTGTTATTAAGTAAAAATGTATACCACGGGGTACCTCACAAATGCCAATAGTAAACAAACTGGAATAACAACAAATTTATTACTCTTTATAATCTCAAACACTTAATAATAAACATTAAAAAGTTATTCAGCTTTTAAAAGATCAGCTGCTACATATTGTTATGCTTGTGCGCATTTAAAAATTGTCAACTTATGTATCTGCGATGATGTTTATGAGGTGCTGCGAATATATATTGCACATTAGGTTATAGCGATAGTAACTATGATGAATTGCATGAATAGCATTCTACTAAATAGAACATAGCACTAATAGTAATTTTTTAGAGGAAAACTTCTGAAAATAAAATAAAATTGTCAAGATGTGATTATTGAATAGCTTTGAAGAGAACCTTCTTTAGGTGAAAATGTACTAATCAATTATAATTAGCTTCCATAGTCTGTTATCGGGTGACCAAATGTCAGATTGCGCAGGCGTAGGAATATTTTAATTCCTGTTGGCCTAAATGAGAGTTTTTTAATTAAGAAATCCGTGGGTTTGCTATGATCACTTTTAATTTTTGCAGCTTTGTTGATGTTACACTTCCATTTTTATGTCTAAATATAGTATATCTAATGTACCACGCCAGCCACTAAAAAAGTACTGCGAGCATTTGAAATCATAGTTGTAATGAATCTTTTTCTATTTAAGGGAAATAGTTCCTATTTTACTTTCGAATAGGAAAGACGTATCTTGCAATTAAAAGTGCAAGTGTTGGCCGCGCGATAATCCGCGAAATCGGGCTTTATTTATTGCTACACATATTTCTAAATTTTAAATTTAACGCTGCGTGTTAAATTAATCCTATATAACTGAACGAAGCCGCAGCAAAGAGGCCTTTATGTCCTACTACCAGCCTCCGGTAGGGGTGCAAGCCCCCAAATACCACCACTAATACAACCATCAGTATTGACACCGGACCAAACCCAGATCTTCTACAGCCAATTCCACCAAACACCAGGTAATTTTCCACTTCAAACGCAACAAACTCAAACATTTTATCCCCAAACCTTTTATCAAACCCAACAAAACACTCATTCCAACGCACCCCCGCAGCTACCAGAAAATACTAATAACTGAACCACAGCTTCCTATAAAAGAAATAGAAATCTAGATGAAGTGGAAATAAAAAATAACACCCTAAAGAGAGCGAATATTGGCTTAGCCCACCCTCAACATCAAATCGCTACTCCAATCTAAACATGGAAGGTGATGATGCACAACATGAATCAAACGCTGATAACACTAACGAGAAAATCTCAAAACCTCCTCCCATTTTTGTAAATCGTGTACTAACTATTGCAATGCTAATACAACTGCTAGAAGAAATAGCCAAACAACAATATGATGTTAAAGCTCTAGTCAATAACCAAGTAAAAATTCAGCCCAAAACACCTGAATATTACAGAATAATAACAAGAGCTCTGACTGAAAAGGGAACGGAATTTCACACTTATAAACTAAAAGAAGAGAGAAATTATAAAGTGGTGCTAAAAAATCTACACCACTCCATCGACTGTAAAGATATCAAAGGTGAAATTGAAAAATTAGGGCACGAGGTCACAAACATTTGTATTATAAAACAATATAAAACTAAATTGCCTCTCCCAATGTTTTATGTCGAGCTTAAACCAGCCCCTAACAATAAAAGCATTTTTGAGGTAGAATACTTGCAGCAATGCAAAATCAAGTTTGAACCCCCAAGGGCAAAAAGAATTATTCCACAGTGTGTACGCTGTCAGCGTTACGGACACACAAGGAATTTCTGCTAGCTACCCGCTAGATGTGTAAAATGTGCAGGCGATCACCTCACGGAACAATGTCAAAGAAAAGAAAAATCCCGCAATATCCGATGCGTCCTGTGTAAAGCCATCCTGCGAATTACAAAGGATGTACTATATATAAACAGTTACAAAGTAAACATTTTCCAACTCGACAAAACAGTACATACCCACAAATTAGACAATACCAACAAATACAACCGGGACTATCGTATTCACAAATAGCTTCAGTACAACAACAAAACTCTGAACCTGCTGTAAATCTCCCACAAACAACAAATACTAGCCATCCAAACCAACAAGCAAACGACATACAAGAATTAAAAAAACATGTTAAAGCTATCAGAACAAATAGGAACAGTATTAAACCTATTAACTGCAGTCATTGCAAAAATTAAATAATGGACAGACACTTACAGCTTGCCCAATGGAACGCCAACGGCCTTGAAGAATTAAAACTATTTATTGCTAGTATGTGTTACTTATTTCGGAAACACATTTTACTGATCGGAGTTTTATCAAAATCCCAAGTTATGCGGTTTATACCACGAACCATCCGGCGGGAACAGCTCGTGGCGGGTCTGCCATAATAATCAGAAACACAATCAAGCACCATCAACTAGAAAGCCACAGTAGCGATTTTCTCCAAGCAACAAGTGTATCAATTGAGGATCAAATAGGACCCCTCAACCTCTCGGCGGCGTATTTCCCCCTAAACTTGCTGTTAAAGAAGAACAATTTACAAACTATTTCAAAACCCTTGGACAACGATTCATTGCGGGCGCCGATTACAATGCCAAGCACACTGACTGGGGTTCCAGAATTACAACGACAAAGGGACGCGAACTAAACAAAACTCTTGAACACAATAACTTGTGGCACCTATCCACGGGAGAACTCACATATTGGCCCACGGACCCAAACAAATTTCCTGATTTGGTGGATTTCTGCATAACAAAAGGAATTCATCCAAGTCATGCCAATATAAAATCCTGCTTCGATCTTTCCTCTGACCATTCCCCAATCCTGATCACCCTTACCACTAAACCCCTCAAAAAAGAAACAACCCCTAAATTAAGCAATAACCGTACCAATTGGAACACTTTTCGGTATGTCGTAAATGTTGAACTAACCTTTTATATATTCCACTGAAATCTCCCGAAAACATTGAGACTGCAGTCAAATTATTCAATGATTTCATTCAGGGCCATTCAAGGCCACGCCAATTATACCCGATACAGTCACAATTCCTGATTGCCCCTCAATTATTAAACAAAAAATTCTAGATCAAAGAAGACTTCGAAGAAACTGACAAAGGCTGCGTACACCTGAAAGCAAACTACTACTCAACAGAGCAACTCGAGAGCTACAAGATCTCCTTAATAAAAACAAAAGCGATTGCATCGAAACATTCCTTAAAGACTTATCACCCACGGAAGCGACGGATTATTCCCCGTGGAAGACAACAAAAAAACTGAAACAACTAAAAAGATTCTCTCCGCCCATCCGTAACCTCCAGGGCAGCTGGGCAAGAAGCGACAAGGAGAAGGCAAACGTATTTGCTGTACACTTAACATCTGTATTCCAGCCACATCCTTCAGAAAATCTTCCCCAAGAAGAAGACAACCTCACTCAAACACTGTTTCTATCGTACCAACTTGAACCGCCTATTAAAAAATTAAAAGCTGCTGAAGTTCATGAACTCAACCCTAAAAAGGCTCCGGGGTATGATTTAATAAATGGTAAAATACTCAAAGAGCTACCTGCCATCGGTACACAGTACTTAGTTATATAATGCAGTCCTTCAGAATGGTTATTTTCCATTCCAATGGAAAGTGGCACAGATTATACTCATCGCAAAGCCTAATAAACCCCCCAACGACCCAAAGTCCTATCGACCGATAAGCCTTCTGTCTATAGTAGCTAAAGTTTTCGAAAAGCTCTTAGTACAAAGACTAATCTCAACTATTGATGACAAAGAGCTACTGCTATCCTACCAGTTTGGTTTCCGAAAGTTGCACTCAACAACTGAACAAATCCATCGGGTAGTTCAAGCAATCAATGAAGCCTTTGAAGACAAGCACTACTGCTCTGCTGCGTTCCTAGATATATCACAGGCATTTGATAAAGTGTGGCATACGGGACTCCTATGCAAACTAAGAACACTCCTCCCCCTAAACTACTTCCTAATCCAGCAATACTATCTCCTTAATCGGTATTTTCTGGTTAAATACGAAACTGCAACCACAAATCTTTTTTCGATCAACGCTGGTGTACCCCAAGGCAGTGTTCTCGGACCACTGCTCTATCTCTTATACACAGCAGATCTCCCGACAATACCAGAAATCACAACAGCTACATTTGCGGATAACACCGCGGTTCTAGCTACTGACAGAGACCCAGTCGCAGCCTCACAAAAACTTCAAGCCAATTTAACTGCAATTGACAAATGGTTAACAACCTGGAGAATCAAAATAAACGAGTCTAAGTCAACTCAAGTAACCTTTACCCTGCGCAGAGATACGTGTCCCCTGGTTCAGATAAAAAACAATTCTTTACCGCAAAAAGAAGAAGTAAAGTACTTTGGGTTACATCTTGATGTACTGGCTACTGGGACGTAAGTCGAAGTTATCACTAAGCAATAAACTCCTTTTATACAAGGTAATTCTCAAACCCGTATGGAGCTACGGGATTCAACTTTGGGGAACATCTGCCAACTCTAACTTAGAAATCCTAGAACGCTTCCAATCTAAAGTGCTGCACACGATTGTGAACGCGCCCTGGTTCGTGTCAAACACGGCTATCCGTAACGATCTTCATATGCCTTCAGTGAAAGAAGAAGTCAGCTGTTTCAGTGCTAAATACAGTAACCGTCTTAGTGCACACCCTAACACATTAGTAATGGATCTTATAGTTCCCCAAAATCGCAATCGAAGACTCCAAAAAAATAGATTAAATGACTTGCCCACTAGATTCCCTACTTAATCAATATTAAGTATTGCGTTAGTTTTATTTTAGTTGTAAGATCTAGTTTATAAGTTTACTTTTATACCCAAAAACTCAAAACTCATCTAGATGTCTATTGTTACAGAAGCATCCTACTGGGGATGCTTCTACATGTCCAAATAATCTATCACAGAATTTACTAAATGCAACTTGTGCAGATTGTAAATAAATTGGGATTTCAATAAAAAAAAATTAAGGGAAATGTTTACTACACATTGAACTGGAACCACTTATTAAGATGGAAAAATTGCAAAATATTACAAACATCGATATAGCAATAGTTGTAGCGAAGCGAATACTGGGAAAAAAGATTTCCTGTAACGGTTATATTTCTAATTGCTTTAGGAGCGATCCGCACAGACCGTAGTTATCCCATGCCAAAATGTGTGGGTATTTGACTTCTTCTGCCTGGCAAATTTTTTTATTAACATCCCAAATTATTTACAATCTGTACATGTACATTTAGTAAATAGTATGAACTGATTATTTAGACATGTAGGCGTATACACAGCAGTATGTTCTTGTGACAGCAGACCTATAAGTCTTTTGTGGCTTTTGGATAGAAACATAAACTTACAAACCACAGCTTAAAAAATTAAAAATGGAAGTAAAGCAGAACTTAGTATTACTTCAATAAAGAATCTGACGGGTAAGTCGGTTGGCACATATCTTTGGCGTCCTGTACTTTGATTTGGGAGAACTATGAGGCTCGTTGCTAGTGTTTGATTGTGCTCTAAGATAGTCACTATATATAATACTGCAATGGTCGACTCCTTCTTTCGCTATTAACATTTGTAGGCCATTAGAAATAACCGTTTTGGACACAAACTAGGACGCGTTCACAATCATGCGCAACACTTTCGATTGGTAGCGTTCTAGAATTTCAATGTTGAAGTTGATAGCTATGCACCATAGTTTGATGCCATAATTCCAATCTATAATAGCTTGAGTATAGTCTTATATAAAAGAAGTTTATAGACTATTGAAAGCTTAGATTTACGTCCCAGTAACCAGTACTTCTTGGAGTTAGTCCCAGCTGTTTGCGTTTAGTAAAGATAAGCTTATAACCTGAGTTAATTGATATCTTCTTGGGGTAGAGGACTGTTATTCATCTGTACTGGAGGGCAGGTGCCTCTGCGCGTGATAAAGGTTACGCGGATGGATTTGGACTCATTTGCTTTAATTTTCCATTTTAACCATTTTTCAATGGCAGTTAAGTTGATGTGTAATTTCTGCGAGGCTATCGTTGGATCTATCGGAGACCAGGACTGGGGTATCATCCGCGAATGTTTCTGGCAAGCTCGGTAAGTCTACAGTGGTCCGAGGACACTGCCTTGAGGTATTACAGTATTTATCGGGATTAGGATTTGTACGCTATTTCGTATTAGACCAGAAAGTAACAATTAAAGGGTAGGATTTTAGTTATAGAAAGTAATTTAAGAGGATGTGTGTTCGTAATTTGTATATGAGTCCAGTATGCTACACTCTCTCAAACCCTTGAGCGATATCTTCAAAGGTTTGATTAATTTTTTGTACTATTCGATGAATTTTCTCAATTTTAGAGTGCATCTATCGAAAGCTGAACTGATGAGCTGATATTAAGTCATTGTCGTCAACAACTTACATTATTTGTTTTAATCATCATGTAAGTTCATAAGAACTATAGGGCGCCTATACAGGCGTTTCGAGACAAGGAGATAAATCACTCCAAGGTTGTCAGTTTTGCACTAAATTTGTTTTAATAGGAGCTTTAAAAAACTTAGCCACAATAGCAAAAGGCTTATTGGCCGAAAAAATTTAGTTTATTGGAAGGTTTATCTAGTTTTAGGATTGTTTGAACTATTTTTAGGGTATTATTAACTAACTTCGGTGACTTTAAATCGCTTCACAGGCGGTTCGACTTGGTACGGCAAGCCTATTATTTGGATGATGCATTCTTCTTCTTGGGGTTCGTTCTCTCGGAGATATGGTTGGAAAACTGTTGTTCAGTATTCAGCAAAAACACTTATCTTATCCTTATTGCTTCTTACCCAGTTGCCCTAGAGATTATGGATGAGTGGAGACGCTCTCTTTACTTGTTTTACTAATTTTTGTTTTCAGAGCGAATAGTCCGTGACTTCAGTGGGTGAAAGGCCATTAAAAATGTTCCAATACAATTATTTTTATTTTTGTTGAGTAGTTCTTTTAGTTCACGTATTGTCGTGTTGAGTAGTCGTTTGCTTTCAGATGTACGTAATCTTCGGAGTCCCCTATTATCTTGAATTTTTTGCTTGATTATTATAGGGCAGTTGAGGAGTATAACAGTATCTGGTTTATTTGGCGTTGTTTCCTAGCTTGCTGTTTAACTTCGTTAAATAACGTGACGGCAGCTTTAGTATCTTCTGGAGTTGCAATATTCAAGTTTAGTGCTTCATTCACTAGGTGCCTAAAGGTATCCCAGTTTGTATGGCTATTGCTTAAATTAGGGGTTATTTCTTTATTATGGGTTTTAGTGGTAAAAGTGATAAAGGTAGAACAATGGTCTTAAGAAAGTTCAAAGCAAAATTATATATTGGCAAAATTTTTCCAGTCTGGGGAGCTATGGTGGCGTAAATATTGTGTTGAATTTGAGGATAAGGTGGAAGATAAAGTGTTTGTTGTGATTGTACTGGTATTTGTTTTTAACTGGCTGTTATATATTTGAGTTTGGTCTGGTGTCAGTATTGGTGGTTGTAGAATTATCGGGGCTGGCAGGATCTAATTTCTTTAGCTCACTTATATAGCTTCTAATTGCAGTTCCTAGTATTTGGCACGGCATAAAAACTGTTGTTCCAACTCTGCTACGGCGGCGAGGGACCACCGTAACGGTTCTTCCTCTCAGAATAGGAAAAGTAGCGGCAGGAAGGATCGCGAGAAACCACATTGACGATGGGCCCCATCTACACGTTGGCGGGTCACAAGTCTCTGATCGCGGAAATGATTTATTATATTCGTGCATCAGTTGCGTTTTTATTTACGGGTGACCACCCTGATACCTATACAGTGAATGTATTTTATAGTTTTATGGTTTTATGTTACAGACTGAAATATTCCTCCATTTCGGAAACATTTTGACAAGAAGTAACTATATTAACATTAGTTAATTGCATTTGCCTATTGTTTACCTGATTGAATGTTTCCTAAAAGTAACAAAATCGCATTATTTCTTTTGGGAATAGCTAAAATAAATATCACTGAGAAAAGGAAAAAATATGGAGAAGGGACACCAAAACCGTTCTCTAGTAATTATTGGTGGTAAATCGTTTATCTAAATTATAAAAGTTTATGAATATACACAAAGAACGTTGAAAACAATGAATAAATTTTAAAAATTTAAAAAACTGGCCTAAACTGTAGTAGTTACAGGAAGTATCATAATGAGCAATGTGAACATTTTTGAATTTTTAAGTGTTATAAATATTCCAGCGGTATAATCGATGTTATCGATATCACGAAAAGAAACATCACATATTTACGTTTTTCATTTAAGAAGACTTTTTCTGCATAGTTTTTGTTTATTTTTTCCGATAAAACACCGCAGCGAGTGGTTTGTTAAAATAAAACCTGAGCTTTTTGCTGCCCTTGCTTGACAACGCTCCACTTTGTTGCAGGATACAAAGTAAATTGGAAATACCTAGCATTTCACCGCGGCATTGCGCCATTACAGAGTCTGTCGTATTTTTTACGCCGGAGACAAATCATAAACTGCGCGTCCTAATCCCACCCTCCATGTTAAATGCTGCCGGGGAGGCTTTATCGCAGCGCAGCGCCTCCGGAGCACGGCGCCAGCAAAAAATTTCCTGGTGCTCGGAAGGTTAATTATGAGTTTGTTTATTATTTATTTGTCCGGCTTAAAGTGGATAGGGCGGCGCGGATCGCGTTTTGACTTTCCCGATGAAATTTTTCATCTGCCGCGTCTCGCTGCGCGCAGCAGCCGGGATGAATTGATAAATTGCGGGAGTTTTCGCTTTCAAAGCTAATTTCCTGAAATTGGCTCAAAGGGAGAAAAGTCGGGGAGCAAATTCGAAAGCAAGAGGGCGGCTGCATGTCAATGCTCTCGTGTACGAGGTGCACGCAGGAACTGTAGGCTACCACTTTTTCAGTTTGAATTTATATTTTTCATACTTTCTAACATTTGATTTTTTGTTTTCATCAAAAATATGTAAAGGAATCAAAATAACATTTTTCGATATTTTAATAAATCACTAAATGAATACAGAAATGAAGGCTAAAGATTAATTCTAACTTTTTTCCGCTTTTGTTTTAATTACATTTCTTCTTGCTCGATTGTGATAAAGTATAGGAGGATGGTCTGTGTAAGACATTCAAGAACTACATCAACCAATTTTTTCTTGTTGGCCAATTAAATGGACACGAGTTCCAGACCTCTGTCAATGTCTTTTTTGCGATTTAATTTTTGGCGAAAGATTTGATCAACAAAACGATACTGTGCCCAAGAAACTGTCGCCAAAAAGCAAGTCTTGATTTGGAGAAAAATTAGATGCAAACACGAAAGTGAAAAATTATTAGAAGAATATAATTTTTCTGCACGCAAAAATTGTGATAATGCACACATCTCACATTTGGTGAAATTTTCTACGGCAGGTTCGTTTTCAGTTGATCTGCTGGACTAATAAACTGCAACACAACCTTCTTTTTCCACTTTGCATTGCACACTGAACTACTGGGTACAGCACCACAGGATGGACGCTGTTGCCCCCTTCCCATTCCCCTATTTTAATTTATTTCTAAATTACCCTTGTATATCTATATAAGTTTTCTTATAAAATGCTGTATTTATTAAAAATTATAAAAGAGCTTTAGACCTAGTCCTTTATATTATGTTTGAATGAGATAACGCTTTTTTCATAAAATTAATGCTTCAATAGAACCTTTACAGCCGTAGCCTACGCAAAACTTCCGAGTTTTTTTTTAAGGGCGACTAAATGATTATTATCTCACAGGCACTAGCTTCATTATACTTCTGACGAAAGAAACACATTTTACTTGCCAGAAAATTCTGTTTTCTCCTTTATCGAACATCAGAACAGATCACATTTTGTATTAAGATAAATATAAGGCCAACTATAATTAATTCTGTCAGATAAGAATTCTTGATTTCGAGAAATGCTACTTGTAGCAATATGGGACAATTAGTGTTCATTCTACTGTGTGTAATACCACCACATTTACGATGAGCCATACGTATAAACCAATTAGTTTTCACGATAACGCAGGATCAATACTGGTCGGCAAGGGTTATTTTGTTGTGGCTGTTTGGATGTAGCACTTAAGCACATTAACCGTGCATCATCTGTGTGATTTTTATTTTAGCGTTCTAACATAATATTTTAGTACTGGCGTATTTCACGTTGACTCGACTCGTAAAGCACGAAATTATTTGCTTGGGCCACGCATTCACATCTACCTAGCGAATCATGAGAAGTGTTCGAACCTTCGAGAAGTAATAACTATTTAGAAAACAGTGCTGTTCTAAAATATTTCAGCTAGTTGGTTGTAAATGTAAATCAAATCGATGGCCACAGATTTTCACGGGAATAATCTAGAAAAGGCATCCAAAAATGTAAGAACGTAAATTTAGCTAAACACGAATAGACTGTAAATAAGGCAATCTGGGGGAATGTGTTCCGGTCGTCTTAAGCAAATTTACGTGCAACGTACAGCGACCTGAAAGATGCATGGAGGCGCGCAGTAAATTTGCTTCCGCTACAGGGGTTTAATTTTCAGTTCGACAGGGATGCTGTTTGTACGCTTTCCAATCTCGGCCTGCGATGCGTATCAGATTGGAGACTTAAATAAGTGATTATATAATCAGTGCACCCGTTGCCAGAACGCCACGCACCCTCGGATGCTGATTGTACACGTCACCTTCACCGCCGCCGCCGCCGCCGCCCTCGAATCAATATTTGGTGGCGTCTCGTTGTATTGATATCAGATCTGGCGGAGATTGTATATTATATAGGATTTACGTGTTCAGATACACACAAGGATGCGGTTTAATGTCACTCTGATTTACCGACTTCTCCATCATCGCGCCGAATGCGCAGACGAAGCTTCCGAGTGAAAATTTTCAAGGAACGTGCCCGGGGCTGATTATACTGTTTACGGTACCTTCTGTGCCGATGATTTAGAGTTGCGCGGGATAGGTGTACCTTTGACATCAGACATTCGCGCCGGTTTTACACCGGGAGTACAAATTTATAGTGCTTTTCGAGCGACGCTGGATAGATAAATGTTCCACCTTGGGGTCTAAAATGCGAATGTGAGGTAATTTTACTCTCACCAGAATGTGATTCCATTTATCTCTTCTAAGGTGCTGTAGAAGTTTAAAAGTAATTACCTTTTCTGGGCCGCAATGCTGTTCTATGCAGTGCAGCAAGTTCGTGATAGTAAGAAGTGTACGCTTCGATTTCTTTTATTTTATTTGCATTACTATACAATTGTGACTGTGCAACTTGTTTTATTCAGGGAATTTGATGATTGATTGTTAACGATTGTTTTCTAGGTCATATTTCCCTCTACCATGTTTTTGTTCACCTCTATAATTATTATTTCTGTAATATTCAGCTAAGATTTACTGTTGTAACTACGTAATACAAAACATTTTTTTTGTCATATAGCATCTATTGTAAACAAGTTTTATAATATCGCAATTAACTTTTAAAAAATACTTTTATGGTTGTAAGATTGTAGAGAAAAGTTTTTCGTAGGAGAAATCTAGAGTAGATCAGTTCGAGAACCACCAACTTATAACTCAGAAAATTGACTATAAGGCCTTCCTTTTGATAGTTTTGTTATTCTCTATTGTATGTCTCTGGATCTTTTTTAATTTGTTTTATCAAAATCAATTTTTCATCACTTTAACCGTGTCTAGTTTCTGAGTTTCCGATACGTGTGATAATTTCAAATTTGTTTACATCCCTTAATACAGAAGTGGTCATTTCATAGACTACCTTTCACTTTACTGCATTCAGTGATGTTGAACATTTTCACTGGACTTTTTTCCGTCGATAATTAATTTCTACCTATTTTCCTGTATATATATATCGTGAAAGACCGTTGAACTGGGTTTAAAAATTCTCTTTTAATACAGCAGTGGTAACACTGAAATTTTAAGAAACCGGAATATATATGAAACAATATCCAAAAAACAAAGTTGATTGAGGCTAGATTTGAGCTGAGCAGCACACAGAATACACTGGAAAATATCACTAAGTTTGTGAAAAACAAAATTAAAAACCTTGTTCGCATTAGTGAGATTGACGCTCACTATCCTAAACAGGATGAAATTTTTTCATAATGCATCTAACACCTAAAAAGAATATGTTGAGTATCGAAGAAAACGCTCATGTATCGAGAAATAGTATCGACTCTGTAACTTCTCTTTGGTGATCTTGAAGTTCAGTTCTTTGAAGAAGAATTTCTTTATTTGTTTCTATTTTTGATAGACACTCATCCAAATGATTAGAATCTGAACTGTTACAGCTTCGATAACGAAATAGTTTAAGACTAACAACCAAAATTAACAAATAAAATATCGGAGAAATTTAAGAGTTTATATACCTCGAGAGTGTGATTATAAAAAATACCAGCATCTCTTGAGGTTGATGTGGGTGTTACGTGATGGATATCAGAGTATCAAATATCTTTATGAATTACTGGCCGCCAGTTGATGGTACTTTTACTTGGTGAGGTTTTGAGTATCCTTTAAAGTTGGCAGGACGAAAGTTTATCCAGTGACATGCTCGCATTGCTTTTCGTTATAATTACTGAAATAGTATAACACATCTGAAGCGTTTGTACCAATAACTTGGCTTACTACGAGGCGTGTTAATAATTTGCAGTAAACGGGAGTTAAAATTCATTGAAGTTCGCTGAAGATCATTCAAAAATTTTGCTTTAGTTAAAGTTTTGTGTTCAAGCATTGGTTTTGAAACACTTCAAATGCAAACAAGAGGATTTTCCGGCTTGGATTTAAAAGAAAAACGAATAACCATGGTGTCACTAAAGCGAATTTAATATGTTCTCTTTACAGCAAAGAACGACATGAAATAATAAAATTATTGAAACATTACGGGGTAAAAGAAATACTTGCTCTTTTCTCAGTAATCTATACATAACTGGTCATATGACTAATGCTAAAAATTATCAAGACTTCAGAACGATGTTACGAAGAAGCTTTTAGCGAATCGCAATTGTGATTCTACAATGGATAGGAAACAATAGAAGCCGTTTTTAGTTTTCGCACTTTAATTGAAAAATGCAGAAATATATCTGTAAATATATTTGTTTTCTCGATTATAAAAAAGCATTTGTCCAGCATAATAAAGAAAAAAGAAACTAATTTTTAACTTTTACTGAAATCAAACTGCTGGAGTACAAATAAATAACAAATTTACTGTGCCTTTCCTCCACTTACGTTTAATATGTATACACAAAAAAATTCAGGAATCTTTTGGAGAGTAACAAAAAAGGCATAGCGGTTGACGAAGTGATGATCAACAATTTGAGATATGCAGAGGACACCGTTCTACTTGCCGGCAAGTGTCGAAAGAAATACTTTAAAAATGAATGGTAATAAGCAAAAATCGAATGGTTAATACCAACATATTTATCAATAATAAACAGTTAGAGCAAGAGATTTTATTCCTTGGGGTAAACATGAACAGGAATGTGGATGATATGCAAGAAATTAGAGCGGGAATGGAACAGGCTCAGATTAAGGCATTTTAGAATCTAATAACTATTTTTGTAAACCACATTACAAATATCTCCCTCCGATTTATAATGTTTAAATGTTTCGTTTTTCTCCAGGTTGATTTACGGGGCATCTGAAATGCAGAGAGGAGAATACAGGAGAATATTGCGCATTTCTTGCGCGGACTTAAAGGGCTAAAAATGCCACTGTGTAGAAACTTAATAATCAATTCGAATTGAATTTTTTATTAAAAAGCTAAGGTATCTTTAGTATATAATTCCAATAGAAAAATATTTTTTGATTGAACTATTCTAAAGCAGAGCCTCTAAACAGGGACAAATACGTACAGGCAATCTCGTATACACAGAATTCATGCAACAGGGTTTCGCTCTAACTCGGTTTAAGAACTGGGAAAATCTTCCTATAATACACAAGTTTCGAGAATTAGAGAAATCCTTAGAGAACAAAAGACGTGATGAGAGATTTCAAGAGCAAACATTGAACGAGATGGCAATATTTTTTGTTCGAACTTGTATGTAGTGTCAGTTTTGCGTAGTTTTCATTAGTATTTGTCTCTTGAGTGTAAAATATATTTTAAGACGCATAATTTTTACTATGCACTTATATACGTGAGTGAATCAAAGATAAATCGAAGCACCATTTTTATGTACCATAAGTTGAAGGGGAGCAGCTTTAGCGTTATAGGCAAGGATTCCTCAGTAAATAGTAGGAAATTTAGTGAGTATGATGATGTTAGGATTAGCATCAATTTTTTCACGACATAAGGTGTACAACTGTTCAAAATTTTAAGATAACCAAAGGCGCAGTTTTGAGAAACGCGCTTAAGAAGCATCGAGTGTATGGGTTACAAACAATTTTTGAAAGGACGAGAAAGCCCGAGCATCAACGTAACTTCAGAAAATGTTTGCGTTTTGGACGAAACAAAATTCACGTATCGTCGGAAAAAATCCTAATTCTCAATTCGAAACGACAATGTCTGGCCCCTTGCAATTTCTCACACTCACACTCACCCAAGCTTTAAGGATTAGTTCTGGACGACACTGGACCATTGTCACTATAGTTTGGACTGCGATTACCATTTGTTTGCATCACTAAAAAGGAGTACTTACACTTAGGAGACATATTTGTTATTTCTTTTTAGTGAATTAATTCGTAGCCCTCTCGCTAGAATTAAAAATATACAATGTGTTGCAAAAACCATGAATTTAAATAGACCAATAATACGTACCGTACAGAAAAAATAATAGAGAATTAAAGCTTTTGTTTCTGCAAATATGACTGCTCATCCCAAAACATCAATTCTTCTCATATTTTGATTAATGACTGCTCAAAAATGGATTGGTGGAAGTCGTTTCTAATATCAACCAAATTGATTCAAAGAACGATAGCACAGTTCAAAACGGTGAAATTACACATTTTACCCTAAAAAGCATAAAAGCTTAGAGACTTAACCAAATAATCCCAAATTTGCATATCTTCCAAATGAAAATTTATTCACTGAAAGAAGCACAAAATTTAACAACAAAATTTATTGATTTCTCATCCTAAAGTAAATTATCGAAAATAACGGATTTTTGTATAAAATCGAACATATAACTCATAATAATGCTGCAAAAACTCAGAAAATGCCCCCATGTTTGATAATTGTGATGTAATATGAATATAATATTTTTGATTAATTATTAGTTTAAAAGCCATATTTCTCTTGGTTGCAAAATGAAAATAGTACACGAGGTCTACTTCAAAAATATGGAAACAATATAATGAATACCATTTTTACGACCACAATGCGACATAACCTGAGCAGATGAGGCTTCGCTGGGCGGCTGAGTTGAGAGACGTTGGCAAGTGAACATTTGTAGTTTATGATAGTTGCATTTGCAGTGAATGAACGAGTACAGCAAGGAGTCTGCATTAAATTTTGTGTAGAATACTTTCGGGAACCATACAATGAGAGCAGCACGAATAAAAGCATGGTATAAACGATTTAGAGATGGCTGGAAGTCTGTTGAAAATGATCCATGATCCGGAAGACCAGTAATGAGGAGAACGTCAGAAATTATTGAAGATGTCCAGGTAACAAGGATTAATGACCAATAGTCCAAGAATTAGCATATAATCTGAAGATTCCAAAAACTAAACTGTGTGAAATTTTTTCAGATCTTGAAACTTATTGAAGAGATTCGGGATTTTAACAGAGACGACCGGGGTTACGTACAATGTTTCCTGTGTCTCATAACATTTTTAATAAATTATGGATTTTCGTCATTGTAATTGTGGTTTATACCTTCCAATGAAATTAAAAATAGGCAAGTTAATGAACCTAGTTTATCTAAACAACCTCAAAAATCCACTCGGTATAAAACAAACACAGCTTTAACACAACAAAGGAACGGGTCTAAGAGCAAGGCCTAACCAAGCAGTGTCTGATAAAACAGATAAAAATGATGAGAAAAACAAACCAAACGAATTCATCCATTGACAAAATGCTTCAACCTATATTAGAGATATGAAATAAAATGAATGAACGTATTTCCAAATTAGAGTATCGCGCACAAGGAGCGATCCTTAAAACTGAAAATGGCTAATCAGTTAAGAATACTAGAGTGGAATTCTAATGGACTGCTGTAACATCAGCAAGAGCTACGCGCAGTCCTTGACATAAAAAAATTGATGAATATTTGAGACTCATTTCCCGAAAGAGGTAGACATCAAATTTAAGGGATTCATATGATCCACCCGGACAATGCAGCAAAATGAGGAAGTACAATTACAAAGGAATCCATTTTACACCATCAAGAAATTGATTATCAAACAATGGAAATTTGTATGAAGTCATAATCACAGCATTATATTGCCCCCCCGACATGCTATAAAGAAAGAACAGTATATAGATTTTTCCCATAGCCAAGGAAAGAATGTAAAGAACACACAATGGGGGTCTAAGCTAACTACAACTAAAGGTATGGAACTTTTAGCAGCATCTAATCAATTAAAATGCGAAGTATGTATCAACTGGTAAGTCATAAAATTCCTGATCTTATCGACTTCTTTGTAATCAGGAATATCTCATCAAATTATATCAATATTGAAAAAGCGTGGGATATGAATTCAGACCACTCTCCAATATTTCTTACACTGAGTGACGGTGTAATCCAAAAAGGAAATTTATCGAGTCTAATATTCAAATTAAACTTAAAGAATTGATTGAGTTTTCAATTTCCACTAAGAACAGAAGAGCAACTATATTGATCCTTTTGTTAAAAACATTTAAGGAGCAGCATAGGACAACACTCCTGAGTATATCCATAGAATAAAAAGAAATAATTCTTCAAAAGAGATTAGGAACCTTATTTTAGAAAATCGAAAACAGACGGAAACGGCAGCAGACCAGAGCACAAACTAATAAAACAGCATTAAACAACGCAATTTAGCAATTAAAGCGCGAAATTCAACGTATCGGAGTGAACTAACTAATGGAAGGCTACCAAGCGACTAAAAAGACCTGTTTTACATAATCCTCTTATCAGAAATACAGATGGAAGTTGGGCCCGAAACAATACCCAAAAAGCATATAGGTTTGCAGAACATCTCGAGAACATTTTCCAAGCAAATGAAGGAGAACACTTACAAGGCTGGACTGAACCAGAACAAGAAAATGTTGTCATTGGAATTACTTGTCAAAAGAATTTTTAAAATAACCATTTACCCGCAAAAAGCCCCTGACTTTGACCTAATTACTGGCGAAGTTTTGAAACAACTCCCAAGAAAAGCTATAGTGAAACTTACCAATTTTATTAACGCATCCTTCAGATTAAAGTATGTTCCTAATATGTGGAAAGTCGCAGAAGTCATCATGATTCCTAAACCAGAGAAACTTCCTCATGACATAGCATCGTATAGGCCTACACCGTTGTTGCCAGTTATCTCGAAACTATATGAATACTAAAACGCATAATAGAGGAAAGGAATTTGATTCCTTGTCGCCAGTTTAGTTTCAGAGAAAGCCATTCGACCATCGATCAAGTTCATAGAATCACAAACGTCGTTGAAAAGCCTTTAGAAGAAAGAAAAGTTTGTTCTCTGGTCGTCTTCGATGTTGCTCAGACTGCCATGGCAATATTCAAAACTTTTACAATTTTATCTATCAAAATGATAATTTAAAATTAAACGAGACGATATTTATTCTGAATTAAAAGAAATCAGAGCAGGAATGTCACAAGGTAGTGTACTCTATCTATTATATATGAGTGATATCCCATCCTTGAATATAAAACAATAGCAACATTCGCTGATAACACCGCAGTTACTGCTACTGGAAAAAATCATGAAGAGGCTACTGAGAAACTTCAAACCTTCATCGATAGAATTAACATCTGGATTAAAACTTGGCGCATCAAATTAAATGAAAATAAGTTTGTACATGTAGACTTTACTAACAAACAGAAGCAACGTCTACCTATCAGAACGATACCCAGATTCCCTACGCTAACGCAGCTAAGTATTTGGAAGTGACCCTAAACTACATTGTAGAGTTCATGTCAAAAAGATACGTGAAGAGCTTGGTACTAAAATAAAAAAAATGTACTGGCTACTTGGGGAACTCCAAATTGTCTACATATAATAAACTGCTTTTATATAAGCAAATATTGAAACCCGTTTGGACCTATGGCATTCAACTCTGGGGTCATGCCAGTAAGAGAAACATCCAAATGATTCAGCGCTTTCACAAACAAAGCACTTAGGAACATCGTCGATGTACCCTGGTACTGCCGAAACAGAGACATCCATCGGGATCTTCAAATGGATATTGTTGATCAAACCATTGCCAAATTTGCCAGTAGCCATGAACACAGGCTGTTCCACCACGTGAGCATCGAGGCTATCCAACTCTTGGGCAACACAAGTAAGAAGAAAATGAAAAAAATGTACTGGTTACTTAGGGGAACTCCAAATCGTCTACATATAATAAACTGCTTTTATATAAGCAAATATTGAAACCCATTTGGACCTATGGCATTCAACTCTGGGGTCGTGCCAGTAAGAGAAACATCCAAATGATTCAGCGCTTTCACAAACAAAGCACTTAGGAACATCGTCGATGTACCCTGGTACTGCCGAAACAGAGACATCCATCGGGATCTTCAAATGGATATTGTTGATCAAACCATTGCCAAATTTGCCAGTAGCCATGAACACAGGCTGTTCCACAACGTGAGCATCGAGGCTATCCAACTCCTGGGCAACACAAGTAAGAAGACTCAAGAGGACGAAGCCTTTTGAGTTGGTGAAATAGTGATAGTGCAAAGCAGAGTATTGTGCGGTATTCGTTCTACATGTTAAGTTTCGTGTAGCTAAGTTACTAGAACACAAAGCAAACTGGTGAGTATGACCTTAGTTATAAGAATCTTTCAATCAAGTAGGTTAGAATAAAATTACTCATTGATCTACACAATTGATCAGATTGTATAATTTTAAAAGACAGTACTTTTTGGAATGTAACGACCATGTTTTAGGAAAATACTGTACATAATTCCATCAGAAAAAGACAGTGCCTTGAAATGATGAATTAAAAAAATTAAAGTTTGGTTCCTGCAACATATGTGCTCAAATTGTGTTAACACTGTCACTTTAAATATGTGATTTCTTGTAATATGTCTTCACTCAGATATTGAGCAAAATATTGAGAGTATATATAACATCAAAAAAATTTCTTGAGGTATACGTGTTTGTCTTGTTGAAAGTGTTAGTTGTTTTTCATTATTTTTAATTGCATAATTTTGCAACGTATTCATGAAATGCCTAGAATTAATTACAGAATTTGATTAAAAAATAAGATTGGATGAGTTCAAAACAATGATTTTAGTACTTATTTAGTACCTTGACGCACAAATATTTATTTGAAGAAAAGAAATAGCTGTAGTACAAAAACATTTAATAAAATCGTATTTAAGAGAGTTCTGCTGCGTGGGTTGCAAACAAACTACGGGGGTATAGAATACATCCCTTCATAACAAAGTAATAACGAATATTTCCGTATTACGATAATTTATATAAAATTGGGAGTGGGATAAACTAGTAAACAATTATCGATTTTTTTTTAAACTGAGACTATTCAAGGAATTTACACATATGAAGTTTAGAACTTTACGTTACATTTACGGTCATACCAACCTTATCCATGTTATTAATTTGCAAGAGTCAATATTATTTTTGTAAAACAATCGTCTTATTCTTAAAAAGTCTCTTATCATTTGCGTCTACGAATGTCATGATTCGCAAGAGATTTAACCATAATTGTCTACTGTCTAAGTACTCACTTTTTAAAATTGCAAGTGGAAGTTGCGATTTGTCATTCCTAACGTAAAGACGGACTATCTCCCCTCCGCTCGTTCGAAAGTGCAAGTGTTAACGGTTATCGCGTTTTTAAATTCAGGCCGCTCGCGGCTAATACTACTCATAGTGCATTTCCTACAACAAATATAATAATTCAGCCGTAATTACTAAATTTATTACATAACCCTTGCGGAGGGTCTCGGGACCATTATGAGTCATAATAAAAGAAACAGTGGCGAAATTTTACCATCAGACAATGAACCGAATAAAAAATACCTGTTCGAACCGCAAAATTTAATCACACAAAATAAATTCTATATAAATGAAAAGCAAATTGAAAATGCTGGTAAAATTATCTATCAAGGTAAACACGCCGCGGAAATCAACGCAATTGATACTACTAATCAGTCACAATCCACACCAGAGCCTGTTGAAAAGAAAATAAGAATCCCACCTATGTATCTACACAATGCTGATAAACTTAAATACCAGGAAATCCTTGCAGAGCTAAAAGATAAAACCAGAACTGAATTTTCAACAGTTTACAAAAACAATCAACTAGGACTAAATCTAACAAGCATAGAAGATTATCGATGCATGACAAAACACGTAATGAAATAAACCTAAGTTATCAGAAATTTAAGAACCCGGAAGTTAGCAACCTTTCAGTAATAATAATATTCCCGTATCATTGACTGAAAAAGAAATAGAAACTAAACTAGAAATCCTAAAATACCCCATTAGAAAAATTGCGCGTTTGTATCACAAGAATAAATATCCAATCCAGTGTAAAAAATGTCAATTATATGTCCACACGTGCAACTATTGTCAATCTCAACCACGATGTGTGAAATACAGAGGTAACCACCTATATACTAACTGTCCCAAAAAACAAAATGAGAACCCACAGTGCGTTAATTGCTTAGAAAAGCACCCTGAAACTAGAGGATGCAGCTACTTTCATAAGATGAAACAGTCAACAAATAAAAGCAGTAACCTACCTAACCTCAATGTTGTAACGGCTGTATGAGACCAGGATATTTTTCCTTGCCCTGGCGAACTGCAAACGTATTACTAATTTACAAAACTGGAAAAGACAAACACAACCCTGACAGTTATCGACCTATTAGCTTATTATCTACATTAGTCAAGCTACTGGAAAAGGTGGTTCTGACTTAATTGCAAGATTTTATACTTAAAAACGAAGTCATCCCGCCTCATCAGTTTGGGTTCGAACACTCACACTTAAGAACTCATCAACTTATTAGACTAACAGAAATAATTGAGAAGGGGGTTCGAAGAAAAGAAATACTCAGCAGTAATTTTCTAGATCTGGAAAGAGCTTTAGATAAGGTTTGGCTGGAGAGACTCTTGTATAAAGTAATTAAGCTAAACACTCCGGAACAACAGAACGTTCAGAGTAAGGATTAGCTCAACACTATATAGCAACATTAAGAGCAGGAGTTTTCCAGGGGAGCCTTTTGGGACCAACTTTGTTCAACCTTTATGTACATGACTTGTCCACAGCAAATAATTAAACGCTAGCCATGTTTACAGATGATACGGCGGTATTAACACGGGGTACTAAAATCGAAACAACTATAGAACATTTGCAAAATGCATGTACGACTGGTATAAAGAATGGAAAATGAAAATCCACACTTAAGCGCTACACTCATCTTTCAACAGTTAGATTAAAAAATGATGATGTACCATGAAACCCAAAGGATGCTGTAGTAAAGTACTTAGGAGTCCATATAGATGCAAAACTTAACTGGGGACATCACCTGAACAAAAAACTTAATGAATGCCTCACAAGATTCTATTGTATCCCTTCATCAACCGAAAATCTCACCTTAGATCACCGATCTCATACGCAACAGCCAAATACATCAAGAGTTAAATGTTTTACTAATCACAGACTACATCCACAAACTAACTAGTAATTTCTTTAAAAACTTAGTAATGTGTACAAATACAACGAAATTAAATATCAGAAAAAAGAACATACACACAAGGCTTAAACGTAAGCTACCACAAGACTTACTCTAAGTTAATTAATCTTAAATAATATTAAAATCTGTCTGCCAGTGTGTTCCCGTGGTTAAGGGGTGGGCTGTGATGCTGACGGATCCGGGTTCAATTCCCAGTGCTCTCTGATGCCTGGTGGGTGGCCTACTCAGTCACTAAAAATAATTGAGTACCTGCGTTCATTCAAACATTAATAATGGCGGTCGTCTAAGGTGCGGTGCTTGCCACATCGTCCCGCATCAGAGATGGTCTTAACCACTCAGTTCGTAGGCCGTGCTCCCACGCGGGGCGTAGGGCCTTACCATTATTATTAATATTAAAATCTATAATATAGTAAGCTAGAGGTGTGAATACCTTCACTTAATCCTCTCTCCGAATTGATGTACTCCTAGTTATAAGTATCTTTATTGGACCAAAGCCGTGTATTTCATCTTGTTTTCAGAGTCAGCTAAGCTCTAATAAAAAAATGCAAGTAACAAAAAAGATGTGGTGTATTTTTAACGTTTAAAAATCACAAATCATTATTTAAAATCCTACTTAAAACCATCATCACGTATGGCGTTACTTCGCATGCACTGTAATTCACAAACAGTTGAAGTTGTAACCAAAATTTATTGCAGTAATAATTTTACATTCTGCGTTTGTAGTTATTAGAGTTATGAAATTTTATCTAAACTGTTAAGAAATTAGTTGCATTGAATGTTGATGTTACATTAAGGGTCTAAGAGTTGTTGACTCGTTGATTTGTTGTTTTATGTATGGGTTTTTTTTTCATAAATTTTAGTTTACTGCAGAGCAAATAAATTTTCTCTGCAGTTTTCTGCTGTATTCAGTCAGCCAATGCCCCCAATAATCAATATTTTGCCTTTCGTGCTCTAAACAATTCATGGTTTCAGAAATAACCGTACCATTAGCTATCCAATTTATTTCCGTTATTTCTGTACAGTTCATTACGAACAGCATTAATAAAGATGGTCGTTCAGCGAGCTTGTGCGCGTCTCCCGACGTTCACGTCTTGGATTCCATTTTCTTTATGCACCTCTCCCTTTCCGTGGCTCAGCTGGAGTATTTGTTAAAGCCGAAATTATTCTCTTTGTGAGAGTGTAACCACACCGTCATTGAAAATTATGCCGGGAACTTCCCGCTCTCTTTAAGCCCCCCGACTTCTTCAATCTGCGAAACTTGAGCATATTTCGACATTTCTCGCCGCGGAGCGTCCCGTCAGCTGGTGCGATCTCGATGCAGATTTTTCCAAGAGGATAAGTAGAACCAGAACGCCTTCCCCGGGTTGCGAATATCGACTATACAAATACCTAGCAAGAGATAAAGCCCCGGAAGCCGAACTTGGGCAGTTACAGCTAAGAACTATAGAGCAAATCGAGAACGTAGCCCTTGCATAATTTATGCGCCGTGAATAATTCTGCGTATCTCGGCAATTTCAGGATCTTTGCACCTTCCTTCCAAGGGTACTTTGTTTCTATTTTTTGACGGCCGCCAGATAAATAAAGAATTGGGAGTGATTTGTGTGATTGCCTTTTTAAATTGACTTCACTGTTAGAGTATGAACGCTAGTAAATACCCAATTTGAAATTCTCAAAGATGACTTAAGACTACTTTGGGAAATTAAAAATTATTGATCGGAATTAATTTAAATGACCCCGACCAAGCTGTAGATATATAATGTGAATTACAGTAAAGTTTCTTTTGAATTCTACAATTCTTTATCTGGAAAGCCTTGGCCCAATTTTTAAGGCTTCTGGGGTCTTAAGAATATTCGCAGCCTTTAGATTATACTTCTTTGGTTCATTCACGCTTGGGGTATTAATGCACCTGTATGGACTCCCGGTTGAACGATTCGAAAGCCTCTTCATATTAAATTATAAAGTAATATTGATATATTGACAATAAATAGAAAAAACCCGTATCTGCCGTCAACAATATATTTAATTTATGCTTATTAAAGAAAATCTGAAACTAATTTCAGCCCGCTCCACCATCGGCAGGGTCCCAGATTTCCATTCTACAAAGCTATTTATGTATTTTTTAAAATACCCCTGGGCCAAATTTGTTTTTTACTAAACGATGATTCAGCGACCCGTAAAACTTGTGCCTGCTTCAGCGGCTTTACAACCGATCTGAACCCTTTGCAATCATTTTCGTCGAGAATTCGGGGCCGCAATGAAGGTTTAAACGATTCATCTGGTGTATTTCGAGTTAATGCTTTTACAGAAATAAACATTCAATAAACAATCGATTCTTTAATAGGTAGCTTAATAATGATTTCGTTATTAATAGTTGGCGCAGCTGTAATTTTTTTGTATTTTATATGCGAAATTTAATAACGAACCATCCTAATTGTAGGGTTTTAATTAATTAAAAAATGACTAAATATTTATTTGTAATTGAACAAAATCACGTATGAGAACTTAACAAAAGATTAGTTATACATTCAGAAAGAGTGATAGTTCATATGTTTTTTGTGTTGTAAAACTAATGAATGCTATGGAACGATCATTACAGATGTTTTAGAAATTATATTAAAAAATTGGATATTGGATGTGTTAATCATATGAGAAAAGTGATATGGTAATTTTTTAAACTGTTTGCTATTCCATTTTTATGCATGTTTGAAAATTTAATGTGATTGCCAGATTTCATTAGAGAAAATGACTAAACCCTAAATAATCTTACATGAAATATATATTCACATTTCTTGATATGAGATTTCAAAATACACGCAACATTGCAATAGACTTACAGTTTATGCATTTTTGAGTAACAAATCAGTTTTTTTATAAGTTTGTGCATCTTTTTACATAATACATTAAAATAAAAAAATAAAATGGGGGATTAGAAACATGAATTCTATTTCTTCTAGTTCTGTCTGAAGTACATACAATGGTTCTAAGGCAACAAAAATTTTGTTTTGAAAAATTTTGAAGAAAACTAGCACAGCCAACACTAAAAAAATTACCGTAAGAGATTCCTTCGTATATGCAACATACTGCACGGCATGTCTGTTTTTTGCAGCTAATAAGTTAAAACCGGAAAACATTCATCTGGAAACTGGAAATTGGGTAAATTTTTTCAGTGTGAAATCACGAGAATTGAATAAAGAAAATGATGACTAGCAAGAAGTTGTTGCTCTTCTTGAAGGAAGTGAAATAATTAAAATTAAAAACATCTATTGGCGATTAGTTGCTAAAGCTTTGAGTTTTAGATAGCGTTCAGGAAAATTTGGTTTTTTCAAGCGTTCGAATCGGTGCCAATTTTGAGAAATCTCTTTAAAGGAGAACTGTTGAAAAGGCAATGATGAATAGGGGATAAGTAATCGAATGTTTCGTAATTCAACTTGAGTTCATTGGCACGAGGGCTAAGGTATGTTACTTCATAAAGTATATTAAAGTAATAAGTAAGAACTTATTTGTTTTCTTAACCTATCTAAACGAACCGTTGTTTGGTATTGAATGAATATTATTAAATTCAGATTTTATTCTTGAATACATGACTTTGTTAAAATTTGGTCCACTAACTATATAATACACCAAAGGCACTCAGCTGCAAAGAAGCTTTTCCCTAAACTAAACCCGTTGGTAAATAAATGTAGTAAAGCTGGTAAGTAAAATTGGTAGTCGATCTATAAGATCTTCATAATGCAGCATCATTTTTTTGATGGAGAGCTGAAGAAATTAATATAATAATAAATGACAAATTTTACGTATGATTCAATTACCTTTTTCGAAAAGTTTCTTCACGAAGTCTGCACAAAAATGGACGAGTTTAGAAAAATTACTGATATAATAATGTACAAGAGTATGATATAAAAATGTTTAAACTTTTATAATTTTTTTATTTCGAGCTGTTATCAAAACAATTAATAAAATACACTTATATTAACATCTAGCAATAAGCATATCTACTTAAAACTCCTTAAATTATTGTTATTTTCAAAGTTTAATCGTTAAGGTAATTTCTTCATAGAAGACCTTAACTTATGCCCACTTAATTCTTGTGAATGATGATGTTTCATATCTTGCTATAATACTCAACATAAAATATAACGATTGTCTTATTTTTATAGAGAATTTAGCAATCCAGCAGCATTTGCCTCTGTGTAATTTTTTTATTATTGTTTTAGCCTTTATATGCCAATAGTTTATAAGATAATTGTTTATGTTGCATTTTAAATATTTCTATTCGGTGTCGGCGTGTCTTTACGACACATAGGCCTCTTCTAGCTTTTTCCACTCTTCCCTAATTTTAGCTGTTCGCTGCCTTAATGGACCTGCTATTATTTTTTATTTCATCGGACCATCGTTTTCTTTGTCTTCCTCTTTTGGTTTGGAATCGGGGAGTCCATTCTGTTATGTGCTTTGTCCATTTATTTTTATTTTCTCTGAGCATATGTCCTACCACCGCCATTTGAGATGTTTTGTTTTGGTCACAACATCTTCTATTTTTGTTATGTGTCTTATGTCCGTGGCTCTTTTTCTGTCTCTTTTTGTATAGCCCAGTATGCTCCTCTCCATTGCTCTTTGACATGTAGTTAGTTTTTGGTCTTGTTTTTGTGTGTTTGCCCAAGTCTGGCAACCATAGGTTAGTATGGGTAGTATACAGGTGTTGTATATTTTTCTTTTCATTGCTATGCTGTATTTTTTACTTTTCACAACTTCCTTGAGTGTCCAAAATCTCTTCCATGAGTTGGTAACCCGTCTCTCTATTTCTAATTCCATTTGGTCACTGAATGCAATTAGTAGTCCCAAGTAAATGTAGGAGTTTACATATTCAATGTCTTCTTTTTCTATTTTGATAAGTTTTTGGGAACGATTTGTTATTATTTTGGTTTTTGTTTGGTTCATTGTTAGTCCCACAGTTTTACTTTCTTGTGCCAGATTTCGGAGCATAATTTGTAGGTCTTCTGGGTTATCCGTTATGAGTATTATGTCATCCGCAAGTCTTAGATGGTTCAGGTTTGTTCCGTTGAAATTGATACCGAAGTGGTCCCATTTTATTGTTCTAAAGATTTCCTCTAGCACTGACGAAAACAGTTTTGGTGAGATTGGCTCTCCCTGTCTCACACCTCGACGTATAGTGAAGGCTTCCCCCTCTGTTTCTAGTTTTACTCTGCCTGTACTGTTAGTGTACACATTCTTCATTATCCTTATGTATTTATTTTCAAATCCTTGATTTTTCAGGGCTTCCCAGATGTAGTGATGTTCCAAGGAGTCAAATGCTATATTATAGTCCACAAAGGCCATGTATAGTGGGTAGTTGTATTCATGGTTTTTTTCGATTAGCTGTTTCGCTACATGAATGTGGTCCACTGTCGAATATCTTGATCTAAACCCAGTTTGTTCTCTTGGTTGTTCTTCATCTAGTTTTTTGGTGATACGATTAAGTATTATTTTTGAGAACACCTTATATACATTAGATATCAGGCTTATTGGGCGATAGTTGCTTCTGTGTGATACTGATTATCAAATATTTTATTATTAGTACTTTAATTTAATATTCGATATTTGGTTGCTTTAAATTTAAGTAAGTGCAGGTTTTTTTAATGTTCAAAAATGATTGACCATATTTGTGCCTTAGCTATCTATATAAATATTTTTGTTAAGTTTAGGGGTTCTCGGCTCTACAAAATCTGCATTCTACGCAACGTTTGGAGATTAATTAGGAAATTTCTAATAAATATAAGAAGTTTTTCTAATTAAAGGATGATCATATATATAATGTTTCTCCTTACTTTTGTTTTGCCATTCTTATTTATGTCATTAGCAGCCCTTTTCTTGCGTTGGAAATTATTGATAATAAACATTCTTTTATTTGTACCGTTCTATTATTATTGACGTTTAATCTATCAATATCTGAATGTTCGTTTCTTTCTTTAGTCACACTTAAGTCTTAAATGTATTTTCTGAGAAAATCTGTGAGTTGAGATGAAATGTATATAACAGTTGTATCAATATTGCAGTGCAACAGGTTCATGAGTGGGTAAAGGAGTATTAGTGCGGTCTGTGCTGTTCGCTTGAACTTTTTTCTATATACAGGTTGACAATGTAAATGTGTGGGTAAAATATAACTTTCTTAATTATATTTTTGTTATTCATATTTCAATTCTTTCGTCCTTAGTTATTTGCAAGCTGCATGGACCTTATCTTGAGTTATTTCGTTTCAAATTTTAATTGTTCGATTTCTAATATTCTCTACGTCAATGCGTTTTTTTTTCGGTTTTCCACGCATATAACTCTTACGCAAAAAAGTTCATGGGATTTAAATCTGGTATGGTGGCCACTCGCTCGATGAAATGAAATTTGGAAAATTATCCTACCACCCCTTTTGGTGAAAACAAAGTTAACTATGTATAAAGAGTTTTTTAGTATTTGGCAGTACTTGTTCCTGCAATACATTTTCTAAGTAACACTCTTTATTGATTTTCATATTTTTTCTCCTAAAATAGAGCGAGCATTCGCCTTGTTTTGCAATTGCTTCAAAAAGCAATACAGAAGATTTATTCGACAATTCTACCTTCTTTGAGAATGCTGCTTACAGATGTTGATCAACAAAGATCATTTAAGCTATTATAAATATTTTGGAAAACGAAAAAACTTTTCATCAGAGAAAACTGTCAGTTACCGGGCCTCACGCATTTTTTACTATTTTTTTTATTTATGCCGAGTTCTTTTTTCTTTTTGTAGGATTAGAGACTTCCATTAGTTTTCATAATTTTCTTGAAGGCTTCTTTTTAATGTGTACTGTTCTTGTAGATCCTCCTCTTTTCTTCTAATTGACAGTTTCTGTTTTCCTGTAATCTTGCAATGGTAATTTAAAAATTAATTCAAAGATTTTTATATTTCTTCGAATCTTCACTATTTCTTAACCAATTTAAATGTGCATTTACCACCAACTTACGTTCCTCTTCTATGACTCTTCGGAAGCCGATATCCTAATAAAACTTCAAAGGTAAACTTTTTCAAGTAAATAACAAAGACATTTTATCTCAACCAATTTTGAGACAAATTTATTTGGTTTTCTTCGATTAGGCAAACGAGCGATTCCGAGAGAAGTTTCGTGGTTTGTTAGGCAAAATTTAAAGTATATTATAAGCGGTCCAGCTAAGTGATCTTCAGTAATTTATGTCCATATGTTTAACAGAAACATTATGCTGCCGAATAAATTAAATGCATTATTCTCGCAAAAGGGTGGCCTTTTCGGCTTTTACTTCATAATTACACAAAAATACTAAATACCAATTAGGTTTTAGGGCCCTTAAAATTCTACAATTTTTAACAAATTCTGTGTGGTCCTTCAATTTATTATGTATAAGTACACTAAAATTTGAAAATAATCGCTTCAGTAACAAGAAGAGTTATAAAAAATACAAGTTAACAAAAAATATCACTTATTCTACTGTGTAATTAACACATTATCTCTGATTGTTTGATTCCACAGGGCAATCCGCTTTTTGGAATACTTTTAGATCATGACTCTCACTGTCTAACTGCAACTGCCCTCTTAACTGTTCCTCGTACACGCTCGAATATCTTCACACGATTCCAGAATTCCCGAGGCTAGTTATAATTATCTTTTCTGAGCTTTCTACAGCATGTTTAAAGTTTGCATAAGGTGATCTTCGTTATTTAGAAGAACACTTCTAACATATTTAAATCAGTCGCTAGTCTAATCGGTTCCAACCCTAGCCAGTTTTTGGTATCGCTTACCTTATTGATATCTCATCGAATCATATTTTACATCAGACAAGATGGGGCTCTCCGCATACTTAACTCGAGTTATGAGAAGAGAGTTGGATTATACAGAACGTTTCTTGTGTGGTATTGTAGAATTTTACATATTTAGGATGCTGTCGCTGTAACTTATTCAGATGATTAAATGTTGCTCTAAAAATAGATCTTATTCTCTTGTCCATACGAAGATCCTGTGCTATACTGCACTTCGGCAGCCGTCCCAAATTTTACACTTTGTTCGTGTATAAACTCATTGTTATTTTCTGTGTACGATGGGAGAGGTTTCATATATTCGGATTTTATATAGTCCCTGCCATTGCTTGTGAAACTTCAACAAAAGACGACAAACTTCTATGGATTGTGGAACCAAACTAAACTTCCGGCATCGAATTGTCTTTTCTTATTCGATGTTATATTGGTTGCTAGTAATTGAGTTTCTATGATCGAGATTATGATTTGCATTTATAATTTGTTCTTCACTAGTTCACATAATCTCTGTTCCGTTGACCTGTTTCAGAATTATATATATTGAATGTTACCGAAGCTCTGTTTAATCCATAATACAGGCTAGGGTTTGTTCAGTGGTCTTATAAACAGCAGATCGGTTTAGTTTGACATGTTTATATTCATCTACAATTTTTGCCACGTATTTTCTCTTTTTCGGTTCATTACTGCGACTTTGTTCTAGTCTTATTAATTTATAATAATCAGTATACTCCTGGAAATTGGGTGACTCACAATTGAGTTTTTGACCCAATAAGTGACAGAAAACTCTGTTTCAGTGCAGGGGATACTTTTTCGAATGTTTTAGACCATTTCGTAAAAAAATCTATGCACCATTCTTAATTCCATATCATATTCCTGTTTGAAACGTAGGTGTGACAATCACCAATCGTCAAACACACCAGTAGTGTGCAACTCTCTCACCCTCACCTCTGATTGCAAATTGTTGCTATAGGTTTTTAGATGTGACTTTATCAATAAGGCATCTGCTTTTTCTCTATTTCTTCTAAATTCTCTTTCAAACTTTTAGATTAATTTTTCATATTTCCATTCAATTCTACAATTTTCAAATCGTTTTGCGTTTACTTTCAATTCTTTTCTGAAATTTAATATTCTGCTGCTTTCCCCTTTAACTATTCTCCAAAATTTACGGAATGATCTTTCTCGCTCATTATAATAAAAAATCTTTTGTGCTTACCTTTACTTTTTTGTAGTTTTCCTCCCAACATCCTGCTTGCACTTCTGCCTATGTAAATAGTTCTTCTGCATCTATCATTCCTTCTCTTAATTGTCGTTTTAATTCTGCGATTAAATTTGTGGAATATTCTTTTTGTTTATTTATACTTTTCATTCAAGATTTTGAAATTTTCTTTCCTATACACCTTTATTGAAATTCTTTTTAAAATCTTTTAATTCTTCTCTCAAGGTTCTGGAATATTATTCTACTATTTTCTCAAAATTTGTTGAGCAAGGTATATTGAAATCGTTCCTGTAACGGGTTTCTCTCCCTAACGTTTCAAAATCTCGCTCTTTTAATTCACTTTTCAGATTCACCACCTTTATTTTTTGCTTTGGCTTTCATTGATTATTTATATCGATGGGCGACTCAAATTGCCTAACCGTCATTTCCTATTAGACCTGGCCTTGTACACGCTTAAATACCTGCGTCGTTACATTCTGGTATTTCACAACCCCTACTGCGGATCAACTTCCCAGTGGCTGTTACTAGGATATTATAAAATAATAATAATTATAAAATCTCAGTTCAACTGGCTGATGGAAATCAGACTTCATTTGTTAATAAAACAAAAAGTAACATAAGATTGGAGTAAATTCTGCAGTGTACTTCTTACCACTATATGGAATAAGAGTTTAATAGTGCAAAACTGTTTGTGATTGTATGTTTTCGTGTCATTATTGGCACTTATTCAAATTCGGTTATTTGTACCTGTTACATTCAATTTACGGCTCGAAGTAGAATAATAGAACATACATGTTTACCAGAACTCTAATCCATCACAACGTGACAAGGATAACAAGCTGGCCTTAATACAATAAACAAAATTTTTTTACAGTGACAAATAATTGGATGGAAGGTGGAAACAATAACAATCTAAGTTTAGATAGTTCAGAAAGCCACATTATTACTCCTTCTGGGTTTTGCGTTTCTCACTAAAAGTTCACTGATATAAACTTTAAACTCAAATTATTTTCAAATTTGGAACAATCTTAATGGGCTGGATTACATTAACGTTATTTTATGTGTACCAATTTTGAGAATATTGTAACTAGCTGTAGCCAAAAATACTTGTTGAAATATGAGTTTACAAATTACGAAATTTCCATTTTTTCGGTTTAAACATATTGCTGCTAAGAATATTAGTCCAACATGGATACTAATTTGATTATACAGCAATATAAAAATGGGAAGCTATTGCTGAAAAAAATGATACTTTAAACGCTGAGAGGATATATCACATTTTCCTTCATCAGCGAAAGAACTAAATTGGATGAATCTAAAGAATTGAATGTTTTAAGCAAGTGAAATTATAGGAGGATGCTTCAAAGCAAAAATTTTATATATAAATATAAAAACAAAAGTTTATTTTCTTGTTAGATGCTGCATTTTTCTTAACCGATCAGGGTGACTATGTTTCATTCTAAGATTATCGTAACCACTGCTCATCTAAAAATATTCATTTAGCAAAAAATTACAACTGTTAATGTACTTTTCAAATTAATTTATGAGTCTACTTTTAGGCTTCTTTTAACCAAATGCGTTTCTTTAAAGGTGAAGGTCAAACCATGCTCATATTATCGGGTTGTTGTTCGTTCCGTTGGGCTAACTGCTATTTTTAACTTTAGAATGAATTTAGATGGAGTGCAAACTAAATAAATTTGTAACTTATATGTAAAATTATTCTTTTATAATTATGAAGAAATATTAATAGTGTTGAAAAATGTAGTGGGATCATTTATTTAAAAAGTGTATTTAGAAAAAAGCACGTGGTGTAAACATTCAGTAGGAAATAGTGAGGAAAATGTGGAATTTGATAAACTACTTTCATCTACAAAAAGGTCGATTATTGGGACTATTTTGGCATTTTATCAATTCCATTTGGAACTTGAAATACTAATCATTTAACATTCGATTTAATAACTACGTGTTGTATATACTTTGGATACCAATTATTATTGTACTTCAAACTGCTGCTGAAATTAGGTACGGAAAATAGTACAAGAATTACAAAGGAGGATCCCCGGTCTCTGTGTAGCTGAAAGCAGCCGTGAACTGAACGGAATTAGAAACCTGATGCTAGCTGGAAGTGAAAGTTACAAGATATAGAAGACGTGTGCAGTTACCAAGCTTTAAATGTAATGCAACAATTGAGTTTAGCTAGTAGCTACGTTCGTATTACAGCGTTTTTGCTTTCGATAATGATGAATACCACGCGTAAATTTACATAACTCAGAAACAAAGAATTACTAACTTATGCTCTATAACTTTATTTATGTGTAACACTAATTATATCACTTTCCTTAGCTGTCCCACTGCATGATATTTAAACAATTAGCACCGGTTCAAGACCCGACATGAACCACATGGATCACATTTGATAATTTCCGCATTGTTCGAGTCCTCGTACGTGCAAAAGCAGCGCAGCGAGAAGACATTATGTCCACCACCACATACAATAGTGGTGAGTGAAAAATTGCACTATACAGTGGTCGTCAAAAGTTTAGACGATTTCGTTTTTTTTTACAACTTCCCTGATGGTGGGCCGGTGCTCATTATTTTCGGATATGTTGGAGATGCAGCAAGATCATTCGAAGTATGCGAAGGATTTCATGTATCCTTCAAACACCGTGCGTGGTGAGTGGTGGAAGGGAGAGAGTAAGGGGGCGTCTTTGTGTACGCGTCACATACCCACCTTTCGACGTCTTCTCTCGTTTGGCTCGAGATCAGAAAACCATAGAATTTTGATTTTTTTCGTAAATGCTCAAAAGTATATTTGTAACTTATATCAGGATTTATGGATTTTTAGTAACCCACTTTTTGATTCGAGAAAATAGGTAAGTTGAAAACTAGGATTTTGGAACAGAGAATTTTAGTAGCCCAAAGAACCATATTATCTATTATACGACATTAACGGATGGTCGAATCCAGTACTAGATGGCCCAAGATTTTACAAAACCGTGCTTATTTCCACCACTTTGAACGTTGAGTTGCACATCTAAAAGACAACTACTGGATGTTTTGATACTAACAGTATGTTGTATCACCCTTGACATGTATACTTGCCATAGAAAAGAGTAGGAATTTTCCGAAGTAATTCTGTTTTCGCACAAAATGCTGGTCTCTGGAGCTTATCCGTAGGTTCCAACATGCAAAACTTATTTCGAGTTTACTTGTTGCGTCTCCAATATATCCAAAAATCATGAGAATCGACTCACTCTCAGAGAAATTATAATAAAAAATTTAAAATCGTTCAAACTCTCAACTACAACTCTATTTACGAAGTCGTAGAAAGACAATTTGATCAATTGGTTTGTAAAAAACGAATATGACTCAATTATATTACCAATAGTAAAGTAAAATGTTAAAATTTATGATCATCCACTGCTATGGTAATTATTAAATGTTAAATGGGACATTTTACAACTATAACTGCACGAGCTTTAGTGGAAGCATAATTTTAAAAGAAAACAGTTTCAGTTTGCCAATAAATTACAAAATTATTGAATGTCATTCACATTTGTCGAGCTTAACATTTGAACTATTTTGATTATTAAAAAAAAAACGTCAGTGGGTAAGTCTTAAAATGTATCCAATTTGTAGCTCCATCATGCATTCAATTGTAATAGGGGCAAATAATGCGGTTGTTTAAAGTGCGATACTTGTTACATGGAAGCATTGACCTTCCAGTTCACAGGATATTCTCTTTTATGCAAATGTAAAGCCTCACCGTTATGAGATTTGGAAAAAATTATTCGGATTATTGAGTTGTGTGCGTCTGCATTGTTGACATTTTGTCAATAATAACCAATGTTACGTTTATAAACAAATATTGGACAAAATAATGAAAACACTTGTGAAACTCGGAACATCTTGCATTAATATAGTGTTGGTCCAACTGTAGCACGTAATGCAGCTTGAATTCTGGACGGAATACGCCGATTCAAGTCCTGAATAGTGATGAGTGGAATTTGAAGTCGAGTGCAGTGCAGCCTCCAGCTCAGGTAGAGACAAAGGAAGAGGAAATCGACGCCGAACCCTGTATTCTAAAACGGCCCACAAAAGCTCGACAATATTCAGGACAGGGAAAATTTTGAATCTCATAGACATGCTTTTGAAACCACTATTGAACAGGGCTAGCGGTGTGAATGGGGGTATTATTATTCTAAAATATGACATTCCCGTACGGAAGTAAAGTTTGGGTAGACCTGGTTACCCAAGAGTTCTCTATATACTGCTGCTGTGGCTCAGCCGTGTAATGTAACAAATGAGACTGTAGAATACCGTATTAGAGCGGCCCAGACCATAATAGAGCCGCGGCCATGTTTAACAGTCAGGTGAAGACGGTTCATATCGTATGTTTCAAAGGGTGTTCGCCAGGCAAACACGCGTCCAGTGATGAGGAAGAAGATAAAGGGTGACTCGTCCGACCAAACGACAAGTTGCCAGTCCCCATCGGCCCATTTTTGTGGACATTGCATCATACACGTCGCCTTTAAACATTCGTGTCTGTTATTAGGGGCTTGGCAATAGAAACACGCCTATGTATACCCGTTTTATGTAGTTCTAGCTTCACTGTTTTGGCGTCACGCGTCCAATGGTGGGGAAGATGGTGAAGGGTGACTCGTCGGACCAAATGACAAGTTGCGGTGCCCCAATGTCCAGTTTTTGTGGGCATTTGCACCCATGCACGTCGCCTTTGAGCATTCATGTGTGTTATTAAATGCTTGGCAATAGCAAGACGCCCATGGATACCCATTCATTTTAAGCAGTTCCCGCCTTACTGTTTTGAATGACATTGGGGTATTAAGGTCCTGCTGAAATTCTGTAGTCACTTTCTCGATCGTTGTTTTCTTCTGCGACGTCATAATACGCTTCAAGGTCCAGCGGTTTCTATCCTGCAGCTTCGTTTTCGACCACAGTTATGTTTCACCGACCCTGTTTTACCGTGTGTATGTGGTCATGACTTTCGAGACCGTGCATTGTGTTGCGCCGTATAACGTCGCTGTTTTGCTCAGAGATGCGGGTATTAATACTTAGACGTCTTTGAAACTCCGTCAAGTCGGACATACTGGTCACTCACCACACCTGCACAACGTTCACAACCACACTGCCTTACTCTACTGTTAGTGCATAATCTGTACTATCTGCGACAAACAAGAGAGTGTTACCAGGCGCCGTGAAACTATGTACAATTTTGACAAGCGTTTCCATTATTTTGTCCAATACCTGTAAGTAAGAATAACGATATCTGTATGAAAGACTCGATAAAACATGACAATTTATTCGATGTAGTCGATGTGGTTTAATATATGGTTCGTATGAGTTCATCATAGTTTTATATGAATTATGACGACAACACGCTGCTTATTGTAACAACAAAGTCTACCTGATTATTCGATTGCTGTCCTCAGGAACAGCAGCGGCACATTCGTTATGTCTGAGCTTATCAGCATAAAATAAGCCACTTGGTTGTTGCATGTTTTCCATAAATTATGCGGGCGCAAGTAGTAGCCGTTTATTTTTAACTTCGAGCGCGGGCTGGGGCACGCTCATGATTTATATAAAACTGCCAGTGCGGAATACTTAACAAATGTACTTTCTCATCAGCGCAATATCGCCGAGTCCTGGCTCTATTTCCCGTATCGTTATGCTCCGGGAGCTCCGCGATAAAAGGCGGGCGATAATTTAGGCCCTGCACGAATCAAGCGCGCCGTGCATTTTTCACGAAACTTCATCGGCACGTAAGCCGAAACCGGAAACACCGTTTTGACATTTCGTATATTTCACGGAAGGCAACAAATTAGTTGGTGACATTTCGCTGCGGTTAAGTAGTTCGAAACTTGGCTGCCTCTGGTTCCACCCAGCCCCACTTAGCGGGGGTGCCGATTCAACCGCGGGCGGAATATTCTAGGACGCCCCAGTTTTAATTATGAAAATAATCAGCTGCGGGGGCGTCTCGGAAATCGGCTCTCCGCTTCTAAAAACTGCCGGCATCGCGAAGTTTATTGCCCAAGCGGGCTTCGAGTTGAAAAAGTTGTTCGGTTTTTCCATCTTGGAATACCGGCCTCCCTGGAATCACATAGTCGATTAAATGCGTCTCCATTTTTCCTGTTTATCTCCATATTGAATCCGCACGAGGCGAAGAAGAAAATAAACGAGTGGCGGCGAATCTATGCTATTGATTTCGGAGAAATTACTGTGCAGTTTTTTGCGGCGCTGCCCTGATAAACGGAAAATCAAAACAGCGTTACGGACGCGAAACTGAGAACGGACATGTCGGGAAAATTTATTGCTGGACTCTGAATTCGGTTAAAGTGTTGGTTGGGGAATGGTTAATGTGGTAGAGCAATGCATGCATTTTAGCTGAGCAAATAATTATTCCTCTTCCTACATAGGATTGTACATGATGTGGATTTATAATCAACGCATTTATTTCAATTTAATATGGAATTTTTCAATATCAATCTTTAGTAAATTTTTTAACTTTACTACAGTTTGTAGTATCGAAAATTGGAATTTTACTCGCATTTATCAACATTGCATTTTCCCATATATTTATTAATATCCAAAACATTCAAATTTTTATATTTTACCTATGAACTCATGAAATTATGTTATCTATAAATTTATAGTGTTCGCATTTTTAACAACACTCGTTATGATATGATACTTTTAATTTCTAAATTTTTAATTTTCTTAACATAGTACCTGCATCAGTGACTATCGTACATCCACCCTTTTACTGCTTCTTACTATTTATCCAAATTATAATCAGTAGTACTGCTAGGGTGACTCCCTTCTTAGTAAATAAGAGGGCTGCACTATATCTATTGCGAAAAACTAACAAAAACAAATGTTTAATGTTGAAACTTTTATTGTTTTTCAAAGTATTCTCTCTGACAATCAATACATCGTTGAATACGTTGGAACCAATTTTTATACCATTTTTCCATAGCGAACCAGGCGGTATCTCCGAAACATGGCTTTTGAACGCATCAACTGCCTCTTCCGGCGTCGAAAATCGTTGTCCACGCAGTTTGTTCTTTATGTGTGGGAACAGAAAGAAATCACTAGGAACCAAATTACGACTGAACGGCGGATGACCCATGAATTAGACGATTTGAGTGCTCAAAAAGCCAGTTGTTTGCGACGATGTGTCTGAGGCCGCAGTGTCATGGTGAGAATAATCCCGCGTCTCTCGTTGTTTTTATTTCTCGGAAGACTTTTGGCAAACAAATGGTTGTGTACCATTCAGAATTTTGACCGTATTACGATCTTCTAAAACCACGATTGGGACATACTCAAAAACGAGCGACTACTTGCTTTGAAGTGTTTCGAGCGCGAACGATTTTTGTTGCGTTTGGCCTACCTTGGAAGAGCCATACAATCGACTTCTGTTTACTTTCCGGGCTCATACGCATAAATCTAAGATTCTGACCTGTGACGATGTTATAAACGACATGAACATGTTTTAGAGGGATCACAACGCGCATACAGCTTTTTTACAGTTAAAAGTTCGTTATCGAATGTATGCTAGTCATACTAATGCCTAAAGATGCGTGAGTTTTACTATAAGTCACATGGTGATCTTGCTTTATCAGTTCGCGCACGGCATCGATGTTTTGCTGGCACCACAGCCGATTTTGGACGGCTCTGTGTGGGGCTTCATCGCACTGTTGTTGAGATAATCTACGTCGAATGTCGTAAAAAGTTATCGCACAAAACTATTCACGAGTTAATTCCATTTTTTGGCTACGAGGAAATTTTAAACTTAATGAAAACAAATAGCGTCCGTATGACAAAAAAATTCCGAGTACGCATGCCATCACAAATATGAAACTGTATGATATAAACGTCAGATCGGAGCTACCACATGAAGGGTTGCCAATTTACAATAGAATCGTGCGGCCCATGTAGTTATAAAATTTCCCATATTTTTCTAACTAAAAAAATATTTTAGATTTAAACAACTTGTATTAAGGTTTTTAATTAATAAAGCTACTACCTAAAGAAGTTTTAGACTAAAATTCCTAAAAATAAAAAATAATTACAATTAAGTGCCATGTAAAAAAAATACATTTATTTTATAAACGTAGAGGGGGTCCCTAATCCCTTTTTTGGTATTTCTACTTTCAGTTGTGCTACCAATTTTTTAACGTCACGATGGATGTGCGGGGTCTAATGGATCTCTGGTGTTTTGTTTTCTGCTGTATATATTCGTTATATAACAGTGATGTGCAAATGGTTACAAGAATTCTTAAAACTGAAAAATATTTTAAGAATTTTTTTTATCATTACTCTTGGTTTACATATGTGGAGTTTATCAAACCCCAACTATTTTCAATATGTACAAACATAAAATCTTGATAATTTGATCATGCTAAAAGAAAATTTATTATGTACAAACAAAGAGGGAAGAGTTTAAAGAGCACAAAAGAAAGAGTGGAAGAACGTGGATGATATTGAACTACAGGAATTCCTAGGACTTTTAATGCAAGTGGGAGTAGCTAAAACCTGTAAGGAAACTATTTCTTAATGATCGTTTGACTCTTACACGCAACTATGGCTGTAGATAGATTTGAAGACATTAAAAGATTTCTGAGGTTCGACAATAAGTGTATAAGGATTGTGAGACAATAAACAGATAAATTAACCATAATTAGGTATATATATATATATATATATATACATGTGCTTGGGTGACTGCAGGGGAAAACATTCCAGAAGTAGCTTCTATGATTTAGAGGTAGATGTGGGTTTAGACAATATATGCCATCTAAATCGGCAAAATATTTTAGATGTGCTAATCTGTGAGAGGGTACGCCATATTTGGACAAATTTATGTCGAAAAGCAACCGGACCATCAAATACAACGCGACCTAACAGCAAATACCGTGAAATTTCTAGTTTCCACCCTATTAAACAATTCCAGAAACATAACTATGCATAATTTCTTAACAATCGTACCACTTGCTGAACATTTTTTGGAAAAGGATCTCATGGTGGTAGGTACACTATTGCAAAATAATCGAGATATTTCAATGGAACTCAAAAGTGTCAAAAACAAGCCCTTGCATTCTTCCACATTCGCGTTTCGAAACAACCTCTTAATGGTCAGTTACGTAACAAAAAAATTAAATAAATGCGTTGTGCTACTGCGCCATACACATTTTGTTGCAGCAGTTGACGAAAGTAACTCCGAAATAGAAGCCACGGATTATTTTAGACTTTAATGAGAATAAAGGTGGAATTGTTTTAATGGATCAAATGAAACGTTGGTCGTTCGCGCTATTCTGCAATATCCTAGATGTCGCTGGCCTAAATGCCTATACCTTATTTACACAACAAAATCTCCACTTTCAAATCGAAAAGTCACACAAATGACGTCTTTTTGAAAGAGTTATGCTTTGAATTAGTAGTTCCGTACATGAAATTAAAGTCACATGGACAAAATCTGAAAATAAGACAAATGATGCAACGCGAAAGTTTTTAACTATAGAACACGGCGTAATAATTTTAATTTGTGTAAGGCGTAATTAATGTAGTGTTTTAAACATTCCCCTTAATAATAGCTATTTTCTGACACAAAATAAAACAAAGGCGTCTAGTGATTTTTTATTATTAACAGAAAGTATTAAATTTAACCACCTAAATGGTTCTTATTAATTTAAAACGTGTTAATTGGTGTAAAATTAGGTAGTACTTCTTACATATACGGTTAAATGTCCCGTTTTGTGTTACATATGCTGTAATATCATATATTACATTTATAAATATATGGTATAGAGGTTTTATTTGTATATTAACTAACATAAGTGGAGGGGGGTCAATCAGACCCCAGCTATGTAAACTCTTAAAAAAATTGGTTATGCATCCTAAGGTTTATAAAACAGACAATCGATTGACTGCATTGTCTGCTACACTTGAAGCAACGTTCATTTGCTTACAATAATTTTAAGTTTCGGTCGGACGAATTGATTTTAAGTCATTTTGAAAGTCATAAAAATGGAAAACTTTTTTTTTATTACATGAATTCTAACTTCGTCACAAAACGACAGAAGAAGCTCAAACATTTGTATTGCTAAATACCACCACGTTGTCAGTTACTATAGAGTAAAAGTACGCTTCCAAAATTTAAAGATGCAGACGAGTATGACCTCGAAGATTGTTTTCTCTGGAAGACTACAAGTATACGAAAGTTATCAGATGAAGTTGAATCATTTGTACATCATGCTTGAAAGGTTAAGAAGGGCTCTAGGATGGATAGGCATTAAAAATTGGCAATAAAGTCCATATTTTTAATATAAATTTATCGAAATAAATTGTACGTGTCCCTTATTATATGGAAAAGTGAAAACAAATCTTTAAATTTCAATGTAGGTACTGGTGGTGTCAACCAATTTCCTCAAATAACCGGGAATCTGATGCACCGTCTTCTGAAGAAGTTATTTGGAATGTTACTGAGAACCTCCTGAATTTGTGCCACCACCTTTGTGTAACTTTATGAGTAAAAATCACATGGTTTAAGATTTGGACTTCTTCGAGTCTATTCATGAGGTTTAGATCGCAACCAACGTCCTGGAAAATGCTGGTCTAAGAACGCACACGCAGTAAGAGCAAAAAGGGGTGACGCACATTTTTGCATAAAAATAAGGTCGTGGGTCAAACATAATCTTCAAGACCCGAATGTAGCGGTCTGTATTCATGGTGTCGTTTACAAGGTACAGACTGATAAATGTTGTTGCCGCCATTTCACACCACACGGCCACTTTTGGTCCATTCTACGGTCATAGTTTTCGGTTGCAGGTATAGCCGTTTATAACATCCGCCAGAACTCCAAGCAATCTTTGAATAAATTGAAAAGATTGCAGATCGGTAAATTTGGTTTCGTTTTGTGGACTCTGTGTTGCACATAGGTCGCGTCATGCCTATGTGTTTAAAACCGTTTTTGCCATTGTTACTGTCTCCATTTTGCGCTACCTAAGTACATTATTGCTGCCTCCGTTCTTTGCTGATTTTCTCACATCCCTTATCTTGACCGCCGCTGTTCAAGAAAGCAATCGTTGTTCAACAATCCTGCAACGATTCTAGGTTACCCTATGTATAAGCCATAAAAGATTTTTTTTAAGTTGCATAAGGTATGTCTACCTTTGGAAGTATATCAAACCTTCTACTAAATAAGTTATTTGGATAAATCGTCATTAGAAACTAGAAGCAATACGCTAAAGTAGTACCTCGATATTTTCAATTTTAAAATCTTTGTCCTTACGTCTAAGATTTTTCTTGACCATTTGTGTTTGCGCCAGTATTTTCGGATCATTGTTTCTATATATAACATTGACCTGCCACGTTATACCATATATAAAGTTATTGCAACTACAGTAATGGTTGTATAATCAAATAGGCCATTTTATTTTAAACATTCATGTATGCCATTTATGTATGAAAACTAATATTACTCATTTGACTGGCTTTACAGACGTCGATACGATGACCGAAATTTTCGATGACATTTTCACATAGACTCACTTTATTGGCATTTATATCGGAAATTATGTTGTTCTTGAGGTCTTGGATGAAGGGTGGTTTATTGACGTAGACTATTTTTCAGATATCCCCCTCAAAAAAATCTAAAGGGGTCAAATCGTACGAATGAGCAGGCCAATTGACATTTCCATTTCTCGAAATTAAACGTTCGCCGAACTTCAACTGCAATAACTCGATGTTCTCACGTGTTGTGAGGCATATTGCGCCATCTTGTTGAAAATAAACATTATTTACGTCAGTTTGATTAAGTTTCGGGAAGAAATGGTCATTACTTATGCCGCGGTATCACCCAGAATTCACAGTAATCGTATTTCCAGCCTCACTTTCGAAAAAACAGAACATACCGAACAGTTACTGTTTGAGGATGCATTGGTTAGTGCTGATATTCTCTTGGATTCTCGTTGGCCCAAATGTGATAGTTTTGCTTGTTCGCCGTTTCATTCAATGTGAAATTCGGATCAATTGCACGATGTTGGAGGAGCCAATCAGAGAATACACGTCACGAAATGGTCAATTGGTTTCAGTTCTTGAGTCAGTTGGATCTTGTAGGCGTGTAAATTCAAATCTTTGTGCATAATACGGCGTAAGCTGGTCTCCGAAATGCAATCGACGAGTTTTTGAGAGTTTTGGATCGTCGTTCACACTATCCTTCACCGCAGCGATATTTGTCGGTGTGAGAACACTTTTGCGTCGTCCACTCTTTGGCATATCACCAACAGTATCAGTGGCCTCGAATTTTCGCACCAAACGACCGATGGTGGTCTCATTTGGACGGTTATGACGACCGAAATAATCGCGCAGAGCTCGATAGGAGTTTTTTATTTTTTCAGCATTTTTGTAGTGTTCTTTAATCACTTTAACGCGATCTCTATTGGCGGACTCTACTAGTAGTTCATTTTAGTGGCAGTAGAATACATTAAGTAGAAAATATTATTTTTCTGCATGTCTTCTGACATTTGGGAGTTTGTATTGAATTTTAAAAATGTTGACCATTAGTTTTTTTGCAAATTTTATCAATAACTATTACTCTTTGTAATGTGATAAAAATCTACACTTCAAAATCATGTTAAGTTAAAATTATACAATTTTCTAAAAATCGGTTGTTGTCCAGTGGATTATATATCGATTGACCTTTAAATTGTCTTTTAATGATGAAAAATTTCGTATTTTAATTAATATTAAAGCTTCTTTCCCTATTTTCAAACAAATTGAGTAAATTAAATTAGGTCGTTAAATTTCGTGTTGTTTCTAAAACTTCTGCTTTGCACTCCAATAAACAATTTGTTATTATACACAAATGTGCCTCATTTGTTCCGAAAATATTGAAGCATATATTACAAAAGACATTATATTAATAATGGCTCGATGTTTTCGTAATAAATACCTCGTATTTATAACGAAAATTGTAATATGAAGATTTGGTTGGCAGGCTCGAATATCTTTACCTGCTTACTACAAAAAAAAAAACGAATTAAGAATATTTAAATGCGAAAATACGGTTTTGTTTACATGGTCGGGGTCGCCTTACTTGTTAAATGCGAAAATGCGAAATGTTCATGCTGGTTTTTACAAAAAGCTCATATTAAACAATGAAGTTCATTTTTCTTTAAATGACTTTCTGAATCGTCAAAATCGTCTTATCGAGGATAGTCAAAATTTAAGTGCTATTTACAAACAATTAATGTATCTACAAAAATGCATAGTTTGGGGTGCATTGTGGAGTGGAGGTATTATTGGCAACTGGTGACGCTGTTGCTGTCAATTATATGCACTATCAAGAGATGTTGAACAACATTTTTTCAACGAACCAACGATTTGAATTTGAATGACTTGTGGTTTTAACAAGATGGAGCGACACGGCACACGAAACACTCACTTTACTTCAAATTAAATTTCCTAGTCGTGTTATCTCGCAGAGAAGTGACATCGATTGTCCACCGTGATCTTGTGATCTAACTTCATTAAACTTTTTTCTCTTTTTGAAGCAAAGGGTTTATTTCAATAAAAGTCTACGACTCTAGGGCTAAAAAATAACATTAGACCAACTGCTTAAATAGAGTCATATTTATGGGAAAATAACATGTAAAATTTTAGTAAAAGAACGGTCGCATGTCAGAGGGTCGCGGAGAACATTTAGTCGACATGATATTTCGTAGGAACTGCTTGGTCTGTACTTTACACTGATAGTAATAAAATTCGGATTGTTCCAATTTTTATGTTTTATTCAGGAATGACATCCTAAAGTTCAATCTGGATCACTCTTTATTAATATTATATATAACTTTCAAAGAAATTGCTTTGGTTCTCAATTCCACAGTATATATCTGCGTGGTGGTGATTGCACCAAACGAAAAGATTAGTTGCGATATTGCCGACTTCCATTTGCGGGCAATTTAAGTTAGAAGAACGCCGGTTCTCGTGCTGCGCCGCATTCTATATAAATGTCTGCTAAACGTTCCGTCTCACCTGTCGCAACCAGGAGATATTACAGCAGTTATTACAGGGATTCCTGCACGTAATGCCTTCATTGGTCTCCTGCTTTATGCATGTTTTATTGGTTTAAATTAAATTCTCAGATAAGATACTGTGGTTGCGACGTGCCTGGGAACTGAGCCGCGCTCGAATTGATATAAAAGTCGGCGTTAAAATAATTGATTCGGTTATAACCAAACGCTGTTGTGCAACGCCTGCCATGGTCCTCCCCCGCAAACCGAGACCCTACACAAAGCTCCTATTGATTGACTGTCATGTCGCATTCAGATAATGCCCTTTATACACAGAAATTTTACGCTCTTTTAAATTTCCTTCTAAATCTCGCAACAAATTCAGGGAGCGAAATTAGGATTTCAGGATGCAGCTGCTGCGAAAATAAAAATCAACAAAATTAGTTTAGAGGAATTTCATCAATCTTCTTTCGACGTAATCATCTGCATTCTCTGTAATGCACGCCGTGCCGACTTCATAATTTAAGCCAGGCAGTCGAAGGAATGGAAAGAACAAAACGAAATAATCCCGCTTCCATTTTGGTTTTATGATTCTATGATTGTGTATTTAATTAGCACAACTGTTACGAACTGCCCAATGTCGTTTGGTCAAATTAATTTCGGAAACAAACCATTGAAATAATGTACTAGTCATAATTGGTTTAGTAAGCTACAGTAATTGCGTGATAAGCCTTTTTAATGCCGAATTTGCGACTTTTTAGTTAATAACATTCAAACAATTTTAGAAATTTGTTTTTTGATGTTTATTGTTCTTGATAAAATATTGACTTGTTTTGAAATTGTGTAAAAGTATAGTTTAATTTATATGCATTATCTAATGTACAGGTATTGAACGAAATAATGGAAACACTTGTCAAAAGTGGAACATATTTTATGTGTTGCAGATAGTATGGACTGTGCACTAATAGTACAGTAAGACAGTGTGGTTGTGGACATTGTGCAGGTACGGTGAGTAACCAGTATGTCCGATCTGACAAGGGTTTCAAAGAGGTCTAATTGTTCATGCCTATCTAGCTGGAGCATATGTGAGCAAAACAGCGACGTTATGCGGTGTAACACAAGGCGCAGCCTCGAAAGTCACGACCGCATACACAGTGTATGGTAAAACGGGGTCGGCGAAGAATAATAGTGGTCGAAAGGGAAGTTGCAGGATAAGGGACCGCCAGGCATTGAAGCGTATTGTGACGTCGTAGAAGAGAAAGTGACTACAGAACTTAATCAGCACCTAAACACCCCAGTGTCATTCAAAACAGTGAAGCGGGAACTACATAAAACTGGTATCCATAATAACAGTCACGAATGTTCAAAGGCGACGTGTATTGTGCAATGTCCACAAAAATTGGACATTGGAGGACTGAAAAAGTTATCGTTTGGTAGGACGAGTCCTTTTACCATCTTTCCCACCACTGGACGCGTGTTTGTCTGGCGAACATCCACTGAAGCATAAGATGGACTGTCTTCGGCAGACTGTCAAACATGGTGGCTGCTCTCTTAGGTAACTAGGCCCACCCAATGGTGCAACTATACTTTCAGACGGGAATACCCCATTCACACCGCTAGCTCTGTTCAAGAGTGGTTTCAAGAACATGCCGATGAAGTGCAACATCTTCTCTGGCCCACCCACTCTCCAGACCTGAATATCATCCAGCTTCTGTGGGCCGTTTTTGAAAACAGGTTTTTTTAGTTGATTTGGAAGCTGTGCTGAAGTATGACTTCAAATTCCACTCACCATTATTCAGGAGCAAATTATTCGGTGCAGAATTCAAGTTGTATTTCGTGTTAAAGGTACACCAACACCGTATTAATACAAGATGTTTCAACTTCCATAAGTGTCTTCATTGTTTTGTCCAATATTTGTAATTTTAAACTTATCTAAGACATCAAAAATACTAAAATTCTATTCGAATTACTCATTTTAAACAATTTATTTGAAAAGTTGATTTAATTTAATTGAAGGGTGACCCAAAAGAAACGCAGCATTTAATTTTAGAAAAAAATTTGTTAGTTGTAAAGCAAAAAGACATTGTTTTAAGGGGGACGTCTGGTTTTTTTGGCCAAAAAAATCGATATTGAGATTTTTATTTTTTCAGAAAGCTGAAAACCTTATACCTATACCTATATCTCAGTTTACCGCAAAGATATACATGTATATATACACACTCGCCAAGCCATTTTTTCCGCCCTGCAAGTTGTGATTTGTTTCTTCGGAAGAAACATCCTGTTTTTTTTTATCAAAAAATGAATTTCAGATTATATTTTCGAAAGGCTAACGACCTTAAAATCGCAATGTTTTTATTAATTTATTCGTATCTTTATACCTATACATGCATACTCACCGCACCAGTTTTTCCGCGGTGCAAGTTTCAACGAGTTTTCTCACCAGTTACGTCGTGACCTTTGAACGAGCGTCGAATTTGATATCATTATGTCTAGATGTTCGCAAAACAAAGGATCTTGTAAAGATCCAAATAAAACAAAGTGTCTATTAGAATTGAATGCGAAACAGAAAAAAACTCTAAATGCGTTTTTCTCAAAATGAGGGTTTTTCGCGCGGTGGACATGATTTCTCGGAAACCATTAATCCGATAGACCTACATTTTTTTTTGTGTACTTATTGAAACAATAGCTTGTCTGTATTCTACAATCCATTCTCCAAATTGAACCTAAAATATTCTATTTTACTTTAGAAGAGGATAAAAGGACGTTTTTCCGAGAATTTCTTTTGCAGACTGGTATTTTTTTTCTAGCGATCTTAACAACTTGGTTGTAGAATACAGACAGGATATATATGTTTACTTTAAGATGCCGTTTGATTTTTTTCTTTCAGCAATACTGGTGCTAAGATATCCTGTCCACCGCACAACGCACGGTTTTTCAGGGTATGACTTCGGCGCCCTCTGGTGGAGTTGAAATAAATAATATAATTCAAAAAAAATTGTTTTTGATGCCTCTTAATATATCTTTTTAAATTCACGAAATCTCATATCTCTAAATAAAATAGATTTCTATAAAAAAATTATGAAAATTGACCAAATTTCACCCAAAAAAATTAGACGTTCCCCTTAAATGGTAATCATTGCTGTTAAGCGTGGAATAGGATATTTGACAAATGACCACGGCTAATTTGACGCTCGATTCTTCTGACAGCCACAAATGTGGCTCAATTTTGTCGATAACTTCTGGAATTTTGCATAATTAGAAAATCGTTTCGTATTTCCGTAGTATAAATTTTGGTTTTTACAAATTCCCGTAGGAAAAAAATCGCACGGTATGAGGTCGCAAGAACTTGATGGCAATTTAAGAAATGTCGCTCAATAAATTTTTGCTTCGACAATTGGATTGTTTTGCGGGTTTGATTTTGTTACTAATTTGTTTGTGTCTTAGAATTGGTGTAGATGCAGATTTTTGTTAGAATCCGCTGCAAGGTGATGTTTGGTAAAGCGCTAACCATAAAGATTAAGTCAGCTTTCATATTTTGCTTGTTTGACATTCCACGGTCTATGGCCTCAATTGCACGTCGTGATTGTAGTAAAAAATTTGGAAAATACCTATATTAAGTAACAAGGTAAATATGATATAGATCATGTTGTAATGTTTATTTGGAGGAGGAAATTTTTGTTTATAGAAATAGTCGATTCTACTAAGTCGACATATTTGGTTTCTTCTTAGTTTGTGAATTATATTTAAGAATTTTTGGTATCCTGAAATCGTTGCTAGGGTTTAGAAACCATCAGTATTAGTAACACTACAGAATATATCGAGGATGACTGCATTATACTAAAAGGTACCGAACACTGTACTTTCAACGTCACGTAATATAATAGAAATCGGGGAAATCAAACTTTTATACATAAAATCGAAGTATTTTTAAATAGAATCGCATAAAAGATAATATTTTGAAATAAGTAATATTTCATTGAACTTTATAATTTATACCTGTAATACCATTTTGTGTTTATGATGATTTATTTTATAATGTCTAAATATTTATAACTTTTAGCAAATATATGTCTCATTACTAGAGTTTGTCAGTCACGTGTTCTCTAATATGTTTCAGTTTTGTCTAAACATTTAATAAATCGCAGTCTTTACTTTTATAAACAATATATTTTGGAGAAATTGTCATAAAACTGACGTATAGACAAATCAGACACGACAATCCTAATATTTATTGCTTCGTTTGCAAATAAGAAATGGGAAAGTATTTTGATGCAATATTTATGCGATAATAACATTATTTAGCGTGTTGATAAAGGCAACAATTTTTGATTGAAGAAATTCGTTTATTTTAAAATTTGTTAACGCGTATAATGGCAGTCATCTAAGGCGCGATGCTTGCCACATCGCCCCGCATCAGAGACGGTGCGCGACGACCGGGCACAATGGGCGAACATATAAGAGCCTCAACCTTCTCAGTCTGCAGAACATGCTCCCACGCGAGGCGTTAGAATCTTACCATTATTAAGTAAATATCCGTACTGGTTATACATCTTTATAATTTGCTAACTCAACCACAGCGTATACTAAATTCATGGTTACACTTCGAATAGACAAATTTGATCTTTTTAAAGTACTGTTTTAAGTGAAATGAAATTCTTATTGTTACTATAATACATTACTCTTTATTGATTTTGGAACACCAAGTAACAATGCAAATTTATTTAATAGTGCGACAAACAAATGACTGGATTTGGAAAATATTTGTTCAAGAATATTTACATTCATTCAATAATGTGAACAAATGACGCCTTGATAGACTGCATTCCATCCATTGGGACGTTCTTATAATTCAACCAGATTTCTTTGAGGTCGTGGATACCTCTGGACCCTTCACTCGGTGATATTCCAGACATTTTTGAGTCGGTTGTGGGAGAATCTCCACTCTGTTTTGTTGAAGGAAGTTTAATGTGTTACTTGTCATATGTGATCGAGGTTTATGTTGTTGAAAGATTGCTTGGGATGCTATCTGAATGAAAGGAAACACCACGTACCGTAAGACCTTATGAGTGAAGATCTAATTGATAATTTTGCTTCTAACTCTGGCGAGAGATGATGTGCTATCATAGTTGATAGCTCCCCTTGCCACAATACCCACAGTTGGCGTTATAGCTAATTTCTTCTCGGGCACGGCGTATTAATATTTATCCTCGTTTTGGTTTAAACATAATTCGGATTTATCAGAAAATAGAATTTTGTGCCACTAGTGTGTCGATAGACACCTTTTCTTTGATACCTATGTAAAGTAGTTAATGATAGTCGCAAGTAAGGAAGTGGTGGTGTTAGTCTCATTGCGAGGTAATTGAGAAGGTAGACAATTGGTGCCGCATAACGATCCACAATTGTTGCCCGATGGCACTTGAAATCGTGGTACGGTCTGTAATCGTAACCTCTGAAGATAACGATCCCCCCGATTAGTCGTTTTGCGTACTGCTCTAGATCCCGGTCTTCGCGAATGAGTAGCTTCTTTGACCCACTGGTTTCATATTCGTGTCACAGTACTGCTGTGCCGACGGATTCTTCGGCCCCACGATGTAGGTCAACAATGCCTTGCTACATTCGCTAACTTGTTGAGAATGTACGTTTTGTCGACGACAAAGTATTCTTACACCATGCAAATTACACGTGCCAAAGCGAATGGCTGAGAGCAATTTTATATCAATTTTACGTCTCCCAAACCTCCTGTCTAAGAAACGATATGAGCAAATCTTGGGCAGACGTAAACATACGGTTCTCAAACTTTAATAGTTCTCTTACAATAATTTTTTCACTGCGTTAATTTGTTTTTAATACTATTGCTATTTCAGTAAGCACCAGTGTACAAATGTTATATTTTTTAGCCGTACAATATTTTTTTTGTTATTTTGCCAAGCTGATGAACGTTTAGAACAAAACAGATTAAAATTATATAATTTCAAAATGACCCTAACATTTTTAAATGTATTTCAAATTTCTGAAGGAGCTCTAGTGACAGGGATATGTAAATATAATGATAACATAAACTAGACTAAAAGTGTGCTGAGAAATTTAGAAGTGAGGATAAATTGTCTGACTAACGGAGTAATCTTGTAGTGGAACTGATAAAGGTAATTGAGGTACTGGATAAGATACTATAACTGAATAAAAAAGGCGCATAAGCATTAAAGCCTCCGTAAAGCATCGAGTTTGTTGCAAAGTATATATCTATAAAAATTCTTAATAATAGTCTAAAAAATTACTGATTACGAAGTGTCCCCTATTATGTCGAGAAGCTCTACAAATTTAAAATTTATTTTAAGCCACGGGAAAAAGTGGTAAAATTTTGAATTGTCTATTAGTTTTTTTTATTTGTCTTCAGAGAAACTGATTGTATCCACAAGGATGAATAATAATCCATAAACGACATTTTTTAAATTAAATTATTCTAACATATCTTCTTCTTCCCCAGCCTAGGTCGTCCACTGCTGGACATAGGCCTCCCTCAAACCCTTCCATTTGTTTCTGTCCTGTGCGATCTGGATCCAATTTCCTGCAACTCTTTTTACATCATCGGCCCATCTTGTTGGTGGTCTACTTCTGCTTCTGAATGCGTCTTGTCTGGGTCTCCATTCAATCATTCGTCTTGTCCATCTCTCGTCTTTCAGTCTTGCCACGTGTTCCGCCCAGTTCCACTTCAGCTCAGCTATCCTCAACACAGCATCCTTCACCTTTGTTCGCTACCTAATTGTGGTGTTTGGTATTTTGTCCCTAAGTGTTATTCCTAGCATTGACCTTTCCATTGCCGTCTGTGTTACTCTTATTTTCTTTATGGTTTTCTTGGTCAATGTTAGTGTTTCAGCCCCATAAGTGAGAACAGGGAGTATGCACTGATCGAACGTTTTCCTCTTCAGGCGTATTGGGATATCTGATTTAAAGATGTTGCTGAGCTTACCGTAGGCTGCCCATGTTAAATTGATCCTCCTCTTCAGTTCGTGGGTTTGATTATCTCTCCCAATGGTTAACTCGTGTCCCAGGTATTTGTATGAGTATACTTGTTCGATTTTTATATCATCTGCCGAAATGTTATCGCTCAGGACCAGGTTTGTCATATATTTTGTCTTTGTATAGTTTATGTCAAGCCCGACTTCCTTTGAGGCAGCTTTGAGTTCTTGTAGCATTTTATTTGCTTCGTCTATCTTATCTGTGATTAGGACTAGATCATCGGCAAATCTTAGATGGTTTAGTAGTTCACCATTGATGTTAATTCCACACTGTTCCCAATCTAGGTTTTGTACATATATTCTAAGAGTATCGTGAATAATTTAGGGATATGACATCTCCCTGTCTTACCCCTTTTCTATTTGAAATGTGTTGGTGTCTTCGTGTAATCTTACTGATGCGGTTGCGTGGTTATATATGTATTTTAGTAAACCCGTGTATCTGGAGTCTATTCGGCATTGCGAAAGAGCATGGAAGAGTTGTTGCTGATTTATCGAATCAAATGCCTTTTCATAATCTACAAATATCAGCATAAGAGGCTTGTTATATTCTACGCATTTTCAATTAGTAGTTTAAGTACTGTTAGGTGATCATTCATACTAAACCCTACTCTAAATCCAGCCTGTTCTCTTGGTTGGTATAGGTCAAGTTTTACACTTATATGTTTTGATAGTATTCTCGTAAAGAGCTTATATATGTGTTGTAGCAAGCTAATAGGTCTGTAGTTGGTCAGATTTGTAGCGTCTCCTTTTTATGTATCAGAGTGATGATGGCCTTGTCCCATCGAGTGGGTGTTTTTGCTCTATGAGACATTCGTTAAATAGAGATTTCAAGGTTTTTAAACAGCTAGTCCGCCTTCCTTGATCGCCTCAATAACTATTCCATCGTCTCCTGGTGATCTGTTATTCTTCATCTCTCCAATTGCTGCTTTTATTTCTTCCAGACTAATTTCAGGTATATCTTCCGATCCCTGGTTTCTGATATATTTTATGTCTTCTACTTCTGCAGGATTTTCATTTTGTATAGTTTGCGATAGAAGTTTTCTGTAATTTTCACAATATCGGATTTGTTTGTAATCGTATTTCCATTTTCATCTTTTAGTTTCATTATACTTTTGTTCCAATATTTATTTGACGTTTCAGAACTTTCAGTTTTTATTTTGTTCGATTGTTTCGATGATTTTGTGGTGTTATACTTTCGAATATCTTTTCTGACTTCTTTTGATATTTCCTTATTGATTTTTCTGAATTCCTCTGAGTTTTGTCTCCCATTTCTCTCCTTTCTTTTATTAGGGATTTTGTGTTGGCACTGATCTTGCTAGTGCGTAGGTTTCCTTTGCTACAGTATTTCTGGGTTGCTTCCTTTAGTGTTTTACAATAACGTCGTTTCTTTCTTCGATGCTATCTTCATCTTTTATCTGATTTAGTCGTTCTTCTATCATGTCTGTGTATTCTTGCCGGTTTTCGACATTTGTCCATTTTCCATTATTACCTTTACCTTTAGCTTGCTTTTTTACAAGGTTACCTCTTTCGTGTTTTAGATTGATATTTATAGTAGTTCTCACCAGGCGGTGATCGCTTCCAATGGAAAATTTGTTTAAAACTTCAACGTTTTTTATAATTTGCCGTTTATTTAAAATTATAAAGTCTACTTCGTTCTTGGTGATGCCATCTGGACTCTTCCAGGTCCATTTTCTGTTTTCGTTCTTTTTAAAGAAACTGTTCATTATAAAAATGTTGTTTTGCAGACATAATCCTAATAGAGTTCTACCTCTCTCGTTCCGTTCTCCTACTCCATATTGCCCCATTGATGTTTCCATTTCGTCCTCCTTTTGTCCTATCTTTGCGTTGAAGTGTATAGTGTGTTGGGGTATTTTCGTTTGCCTTTGTGATATCATCATAGAAGGTGTCTACTTCTTCGTCAGATCCTTGCGATGTAGGTGCATAGGCTTGTATTATTTTGATGTTGTATCTGTTGTTCAGTTTTAAAATTAAATATATAACTCTTGAGCTTATACTTCCTATATCTATTCTGTTCTTTGCATGCCTTTTGTGTATTATAAACCCAACTCCTCTTAATAGGGCTTCCTCTTCTCCTTTGTAGTAAAGTATGTTCCCGGATCTCAGGTTTATTTGGCCTTCATGTTTCCTTCTTAATTCACTCATTCCTACTACGTCCCATTTTATGTGTTCTAGTTCTTCTTCTAACTGTGCTAGTTTTTCTTCGGATGAGAGTGTTTGTGTATTGTAGGTAGCAATGTTTAAACGTCGTGTTTTTGGTCCAGATCTGTTTCTTGATTATATTTGCGAATTTTTGCCTCCCCCAGAATCCATGAGGCTGACCCTCGCTCTGAAGGTGTGGGATTTTGGTTTATCCATGCCCACCTGGGGTATATTTCCGTATGTTTTGTAATTCGCCATTTGGGTGTGGGGTATAGGATTTAAAACGCCGCGCTATCCTACTGCGTGTTGGCAAGTGTGTAATCAGCCGCCCCTCACATGAGGAACAGACGCTGTTTGCAGCGGCCCAATCTGGGTCAGACGCTGCTTTTACCTGTTGGTCCGCGGGAGGTATTTGATTTCCCTCCTACCTGGTATATCTACCCGGCATTCCCCTATCCGCCACCTGGGGACGCGCCCTCTAGGGGTTACAGGTTCCCCCGAGGGGGAATTAATTGCTTTTATCGCCGTGTTATGTGAGAAAGGTCTATGTATGTGTGTTTGTTTCTTGTTTGTGTTACTTGGTATGAACAAAACTTTCAAGGGTACCGTAGTGACATAACTGTTTAAGTGTGTAGGAAATGCGAAAAGAGCTATGAAATCGTGAATAATCCCATTTTCATAAAACTTTTTCTTGCAAAATTGTTTATTCATTTTTTGTATATTAGGATATTTATTTCTACTAAATTTTTATTCTTTTGCATTTAAAATTTTAATTTAAATTTTTTCTACTATAAATATAAAAGCAGAAAGTAAAAGGGGGACAAACATTTTTTCAACAATTAAATCTTGTAGATATTCTAATAGCATCACTTCATGAAAAGTAATTTCGTATTTTACCTTACTTGTACCGACATTCGATAATGTATTGAACATTTTCACATCAAATTAGTGTCTGCGTATTTGTTTTGTAAAATTGTATTTCAATATTTTTAATTGAAATCACTTGTGGAAAGCTTTATTACAGAATGCGACCGATTTAAAGGTGTAGTTGACGGTTTCTTTTTTTAATTTTTATTGTTTACCTTAATTAGCTGTTGCTTACAAAATCAAATTTATATGTATTAAAAGTTTGTAAAATATTTAATGGAGATTCGGTAGCAAAATTATTATCTGGGAAATTTATTCCGAATACCTGACGGGTTTTACAATGCCTATATTTTTATTATTTTTTTAATTGAACTTTTTGGTACAGCATTACTTATTTTTATTTAAAATAACCTTACATACTAACTAATAATGTAGTTATGAACTTTTGAATTTAAACGGTCTTCGGTTTTTTTTATTAGTTTTTAAAAAATTGCCACAATTTAGTTTTACACAAGTAAATATGTAAATGTAAAAGTAAAAATTAAATAAAAATGCGTTACAGTTATTCACAGTAAGAATCTTACAAAACTTTGTTATATTTTTGCCCGAAGGAAACGCTGAATGCGTTTTCAACTTGTTTGGTAATTAGCGGAACATTTCTTCGTTTGCTAATTCGTATTCTTCTCCCATGAACTTGGAAAATACAGTCTAACGAATTACTTTTGTTGTTGGCGCGCTTTCAGTTTTTGTAAGTGGGTTAAGTGATTGATGTAGCTTATTTCAAATAAGTTGAAAGTTGCCCCGTCATTCTTTATACGACATTTTTATTATTTTTATAGTGCTGCATTAGATTTGAGCTGCAGATATATATTACACGAATAAGGAAATTAGGTTTGAGCAACTCAATTAGAAGGAAGGCTGAAGAAGTCCATTGTGGTCGTTTTATAAATTCTTACTCTGAGATGGAGATGAAAATTCCTTGCTATTACAAAACCATTAAGAAGCATTTTTGAAATACTGGAATACACATAAAGTATAGGTGTATAAATAGGTTCTCAGCTTTTTCTGCAAAATTAAAGTTTTATTTAAAAACAAACAAAAAAAGCTTAAGCATGAAAGTATTCTACGTTGGCATCGATGACCTTTTGCCATCTTTCGGGTAGCTTGCGAATTCCCTGGTGCTAGAAACTCACCGGCTTCGAGACGATAAAATTATCGATGTATTTTCGGACTTCTTCTTCTGTTTTGAAGTGCGTATCAGCCAAGTGGAGTGGAGTGCGGTGTCACGCCGTCGATTTTTGTTGTCTTCGGACAGTTTATGCGGAACCCATCTGCCTTCCTTTTGTATCTTACCCATTGCATGCAAACGTATGGAAATGGCTGGCTGAGTGACGCCAAGCTGTTTTGCAAGCTCTTTTTCAGTATGCGCATTGTTTTGATCCAGCAATGTCTGCAGCTCATCCGTGTCAAATGTTTGAGGGCGTCCAGCGAGTGGTTGATCTTCAAGACTAAATTCTCCTCCGCGAAATCTTTGATACCACGTTGCACGTTGCATGACTTACAGCATTCTCACCATATCGCACAAATCATGTGGCTTCAGCAGTTTTAAATGAAACGCGAATTGGATAGAAACTCGAATATGCTCTTTTGTGATTGCCATCGTGGACACAGCTGATTATTGAGGTTATGTGCATCAAACGCCAAATTGCATGATGTTATTGCTTTAAAACCGCAAGAGGGCGGACTAATAGGTTACATGTAAACGGTATTTGCGTCCTGTGAAATCTGAAGCTGAGAACTTATTTATACACGTAAGAATATATACCAAGCTAATAAGGCAAAGTTTCAATAATTGCATTTAAAAATGTATTCACTATTCAAAGTCATATTATTTGATTTAGAGATGATGAATTGTATCTTACGTGCAGACAGCAATTCCATTAAGTATATTAAGCAAACGAAGTTTCCAAAAAAGGTTTACTGTGGTCGACACTCAATGAACGGTATAATTTAGAACCAGCAGTTTTGAAACGGAACTTAAATTTCAGCAGATATAGATATTTGAACATATTTCTTGCCTAAAGTGGTATGGGAGTGAAAAGGGAATTTTTTGATCTGATATTTGTTGGTTGCATATGCAATATGATGGATTAACTATTGGAAATAAACTTTTGTTTCTATTTTTAAAAACTAGGAGATTATTGGGATTACCGTATCGTAATAAGTATTGTGCAGAATATTTTGTTGAAGTGATACGTAGCGTTTAAAAAGCCATTTGATTTTATTAATAGAGTTTTAGGGAATTCTTGTTTGCAGGACTGTTTGTGTTCATTTTCCTGTGCGTTAACGTTGTTTATGCATCTGTTTATTGTTGTGATGCTTTTATTAGATTATCCATGTGGTGCGGTCGGAAAAGTGTACTGTATAGGTAACTTTAAAATTTGAATAAAGGGAACTTGAAACAAAAGCTAAAGCTAAAAAAACACTCACCTGTGGAAACGGCGCTTTCCCGCAGAAATCGGTTCCCCGCTGTCGGTCCTGGGGGTTCCAGAAAAAGGATATAAGGGTTTGGGTAAAAAGATAGGACAAGTTACCCCAATCTTCACAGCGGAGCCGATCGGTAGCGTCTTTCCTGGTGCAAAGGTTCCTTCGTCGTTCCTTGCCGAGTCAGAGCAAAGAAAAATGGACCGAGTTTTACCAGCAAAAATTTCAACCCCGAAATGCAATCGGGAAACAAAAGGACCTCCGGGAAGAGGTTAATCTGGTCGGCAAAATATCAAATTTCGCCACAAAATTAGCTTTTAACAAAGGCCTCGCAGAAATTAAAACTTCTGCTGCCAATTAAACACGCCGGCGAACTCTCGGTTAAAGATGCTCTCGGCTTACGGAAAATTTAAACTATCACAAACTGAATTCAAAAAGAACGAACAGCGCGAACGAAAGGCGAAGCACAAGGGCCCGCGGCCTATATATCAGCAGTCCGCGCTCAGACAAATTCGCGTCGATATCTGAACTCCAAAATATACAAGAGGGAATCAAAATACGGCCGGCCCTAATTTAAAAATTAAAATAAAAGGTAATTTCAGATTGGCACGAATACCAAGTTATGTATAAATTAGATTACCTGAAGAATCCTGTAACTCTGGATCATATCTACTGTATAAAACTGCAAAAATGTAACTACGTGTGTTTGTTTGTAACTAAAATTGCAACGCCTGCTACAGTTATGAACCGATTTGAAGGTCAATACCGAACCGCTTTGTTGCCAAACCTTGCATGGTTGACCTGTTATAGGTCAAACATAAATGATCATGAAGTAATTAGACAGTTTGCACCACCTGTCTGTGTTTCATGCACTACGTGGTCAGTTTTTACCATTAGTAGGCGCATGCGGCATAACTTTGATTTATGTGAAACCGAATATAGCCAAACGAATACCATCATGCTTAAATATGGCTGATAAAACGATTATTGGCTCATTTTTTCTTAAATTATTTGTTTTGGGTGGCCGGTCTTTGGGGCGTGTCTTTTTACTAGTTGTTCATGTAAATTTATTATTTTACAGGTAGTAACTCTCCAGATATGGGTGTGATATTTTAGGTTTAAATCCCTTTTTTTGTTTATTTATTCTTTGTTCTATGCAGTTTCCATATTAGCTGGTTGTTAATATATATTTCTGGACATATTATTGAACCTGATAGACTTAGTTATCTTCTTAGCGTAAAAACCACACAAGATGATTTGGTTACCCACTCTTGCATGAGATTTATATGATTCTAAAGTTGTTCTGAAGTGATCTCAACATCAATTTCACTTGTTAGAATTAATGTATTGTTTGTAGACATTTCGGTTACAATGTATGGAGTTATTAATAAATCCCTTGCATTTATTAAATATAAAATTACCTCCAACACACTTTTATGTATAATTGCTGAACTGGTACACTAGCAATAACTCGCTATATTAGATGTGGTCTAATTGAAACTACGATACGATCTCTAGCAGAAAGTAGCAATATGAAGATTTTAGTCTTATGCCAAATTTTGTCTAAAGTAATTGCAGAGTACGATTATCTTGAATGCTTTAAACATGGTGTACGTAATTTGATGACAATCTTGAAGGGTCATGTTATTTGGTTGTTTCTAATACTTCTTTTCTTTATTCTCTTCAGCATTGATTTGTCTAAAAGCTTAAATGCTCCAGATAAAAGATGCTTGTTGGTTTCTGCCGTTTTAAAGTTAAATGTGCATATTTAAAATGTATAAGATTATAGTTTAACCCTAGTATTTTAAGCAGAGTAGCCCTATACTTAATATCCCCTTTCAAAAAATTTCGATTTCTTTACTTAACTCGTCTATTTGCGGGCCGAAAACTAGAGCGTAATTTTGAGTAAACACTTTATTCTTTACTATAAGATCTTGCTCTACCGGGATCAGATATTCGAATAAGGGGATCTGGACAAAAATTGTATACGCCTTTGGAGTTCTTAATATATGCATGTTTTTAAATCTCTATGGGTACTGGATCTGGGGCTTTCACCGATGAAACCTAAGCCAAATTATAGAGCATAGCTCAGAAAAGTGTCAATGGGCTTAACTTCGTAGATCATTGCTAGGCTGAGTTACAGGCCCTATTACTTGGATTATATTGCTATACCCAAATTTCAAAAAGGTGTTTCAGATTTAATAACCAATGAAAGTATATTACTTAACAACTAATAAATGTGAAAACGATAACTTTATTGAAGTGGGCTCGTACTTTTTCAACTAATTTTCTTCTCTCTGTGTTTTGCCTTACTTTACTTCTTGCTTAGTTTGAGAAAATATTTATCAGTCTTTATTTCACGCTTAATAAGTAAAGACCCTTGCAACATATAGTGGTGGCGGAGTCACATAAACTCCGGGGAATTGGGTGCCAGGTGTCTTAAATACAGGGAAGGTCAAATTTTAAGACTCTCGGGTCATTGAGATACAGGCAAGATATCACTATATTCTCGGTTAGTTTCTCAGGAACTACATATTAGCTTAGTTACATTCTAGTTTTACCCTTTAGTTGTGTTAATATAGAGTTATAATGTAGATATTATTTGAACAGGACATAATTATTGTTTTAATTAGTTTATAAAGATTTAGCTTACAATAAGTTAATCAGAACTAGGAAAGTCTTTCATAGATTACTAATAAAGAATATTCATCATTAAGATCCTGAAAGATCCTAAGAACTGGAAACTAATACAGGGGCACGATACTACCCTGGCTGTAGGAAATTCTTAAGATTTACGAGGAAGAAAGAGTAAAATAAGTATATTGGTAAAGCCATTTTGTAGAACATGCTAGATAACTATGAAAAACGAAGAACAGCAACAAATAGAGGAAATCCACTCGTGTTCTTTCGGCAAAGGCAAGACAAAACAGTACGATTCACTTCGTTTTTCGAAAGAGGAATTTTCAAAGAAAAGAAGTTGAGCATTTCAGATGGTACAAGACATTACAAGAAACTACAGAGCTGAGTGGGAAACAGAATCATAACTGAGAAATGATTTTACTGATAACTACATTAAGAATATGCTCAATTTTTGATTAGATGGCTATACGAAAAATATTAGTAGTGCTATCAACTTTTAGTACGTAGATAAAATTAATAATCATAGACTTAGTTAACCTTCGGACAAGCCTTAACTCGGAAAACCTGTTATCGCTGCATGAGCAACTAAGAATTTTCACAGAAATCGATCTGGGTCTTCACTTTTCGAAGTTAAGGACTGTGGAGACAAACGAAACCGTGGCAAATATCTTTATCCTTTCACACTCTACTGAAAAACGTCTGATGTCAGATGCAAAGAATGCTCTTCTTACACAGTTCATGCCACGACACGTAAGGTTTAAAGGCTTGGCCTACTTCAACAGATCACAGCAATTACAAACACACTGTTTAATGCATTTTACATTTATGTTCATATCATCGTATGAGTGGTAACCACGAGTTTCAGAGAAAAACTTACGGCAAAAAAGAAATTTCTTAAATCCAACTGTTGCCAAAGCGACTAAAGCATGCATAATGTTTGAGTTCTGCATAAGGAAACTATGGATCATAATATTCCTTAGCAAAAGATGCACAAAAAGGTTTTTCGAACCGGAATATGTTGTCATTGTTGATTGTGGGTTCCTCAGCAGCACAACTGACCTTAAAACCAAAGAATAGACGTGCAGACACTGGCATTTCGCGAGCAAGGTGTTGCACAGCGGCCAACGCTCTAAGCTAACAGGAGCCTTTTGATAACAAAAATATGTTTTGTAGTCTAAACGCGTCGTGGGAATGCTAAATACGTTTTTAAATATTTGGAACTAACTTTTCCAAATATATGCTTAGTGCGTATGATGGAAGATTTTATAATAACTGAACAACGCTTTTTATGGACCAATTGAGTCAGAAGTTAGGGGAGGGGGGGGGAGATTGATTGCTCAGAGAATGCTAGAACGAAAGTTCGAGGAAAATGATTTAGAAAAAATACTTCTTGAGAAAAACTTGAACAGTGCACAGGCAAGCTTTAACCCGCTAACTCAGTGACAAGAGAACTTATCAACTTGATCACTAATTACTTTAAAAATGAATAGTATGGGGTATAGGTGACAACTGATAGGTTAAACATACACTACCAATCGTATTGTGAGACACCACTACCTATTCGTGCACGAATTTAGTCTCGACATAAAAACACGATACAATATCACATGTACATTCTTGTTAATACAACCTTGCAGAGTCTGGAATGTATATATTATAATATAGTTCTGTTCATCAAATTGCAACTATACTGCCATTGACTACTACCTTTTTTCTGCTTATTCGTAATTTGTGTATTTTATGTTTAATTTTCTTCGTTAACTTATAATTTCGTCTAAATAACGTATTAAAAGTGAACTAATAATTTTTTGTAGATTTTAATGTCATTTTCTACAGCTTTTTTTATTGTTGTTTTTCAAAATAATTAACTACTTGTATTTTAAGCAGTTGTTCTGTTAAAGTGGCAGCTTTGAAGCATTTATTATTATAAAACAAAAATACCCCATTTCCATATATAATTACGTTCAATTATGAAGCTTTGATATTATTGTTATGAATTTATTTGCAGTAATACTTCCCATAAGGTATAAGGTTTAGTTTAAATCCTGCGTTGCATTGTTAATGCGCTGATAAATATATAATGCAATTTGAACTGCGTTATGAGTGCATTAGAAATAATTCTGCAGGTGAATAGTAGAATCCTTTCCTGAGCAACTTATGCGACAGCTCCTTTAGATTTATCACCGGGGAGTAGCTTGAAATGTAAAACAATTACCCTAAGTGACTGAGACCCTTAATTGAGGCAAGAAACTAATTAAAAGTGCCCTTGTTGAACATAAGTGCATTCAAAAAGCGACATTAAATGCTGACGAGCCGCGTAAAGGCGAAAGTTTGCGTTATCGTTCAAGTTTCGCCTAAATTATCCGAAGTTGGCTGTAATGACGGCGGCGGGCCTGTAACAATCACATGCAGGACACGCGGAGGGAGGCGAGGGCGCGAGAATCGAAAATGGCGCAATTTTTCCATTCGAAATTCCCCCTTTCCCTATTCTTTTCTTTTATCCGCCACTTGGTGAGCATCAGAGTCCCGGCGGTCCTTCAATTCCGCCCTGAATTATTCGGAATCAGGGCTCCAGAATAACAACTCTTACAAACTAGTTCAGAAGCCAAGGGTCGTCAGACATGTTGTCAAGGGTCAACAAGTCAAGGCAAAACATTACGTGAGGTAGGCGCGAATGTAGATGTAAACACAAGAAGCCAGCGCAGGTCATTGTTCAACGAATGCTCGCTGCTTTACGGTGCTTTATTGTCCATAGAGATTTATGTTTATTGAACTAGTTAAATCGAACAACTTGCGTCCGTCGGCGATGCTGGTTATTTGTTTTGTGAATTAATGAACATGAGAGCGAGCCTGTCGGCTGGCTTCATTAAAAATGTTTAATGCGCTGCTCGTACCTAGTGCCGTTAAAAGCAGTGATTTTTTTTTAAATAAAGAAATATTTGTTTATTGTTATATTATTATTCTTAATTTTTCATTATAAAGGGGCAGTCTAACATTACGATTATGAATTACAGATTATTCCACCTCTTCTATATCCTGATTGAGAAGGATGCATTCACTTCGCCGATGTCCTCTGGCTAGCTAGAAACGTTGTAAATGAGTTCTCAAGGAAGGTTTCTGAATTGCCTTATTGAACAAAGTAAAGAAAACTTTCCACTGCGACCCGAGTTAAAAATTTTGTTACTATTAACGCAAACAAATCATTTATCAAATGAAGAAGAAATCACGCAACATGTATCAGTATCTTGGCGTATTCATAAAATGAAAGTTGCAGTTATAATTATGCAATTATGTTTTTTAACTTTATCCCTACTTCGGAATATTCAAAGTAACTTACTTTTACTTAAATTTATCTCGACGGGCAAATGCTGATTCTCTGAAAATTGTATTTTCTACTTTTGACGGCTAAAATTTCTTTGTTTGCCACTGCGTTTTGTAAAATTTAATACTTTTTAAATTACTACAACCAGTGTTCTACAGATGCGCCGTATAAGCGTTTTTATAAATAAAACGCGCCTGTTTTTGAATGTGCAAAAAATTGTAACTCATTTAAATCCTGCAAATATTATTTTGCGTTCCAGGATTGCCTGCTTTTGCATTTTATTTCCACCTTTAATTTTTTAGCAGCTACCGATTTAGTATTTTCCGTTTTTGTTGCTTCTTTAACAAGCTGGTTTTATAAGGAATTTATTTTATAATCGCAGGGGTCATTTTTATACACCTGAATTTTTTATGCCTTACTGTGACCTTTTGTTACATTAATTTGGCGTATCCCACAAGAGTACACATTTTCTATTCTTTTAACCATTACTGGCATTTTCTTATTTTGCAAGACCTTAATTGAAAACATTTTATTGGCATTAACGCGCAACATAACTAAAGGAAGAGATACGTTCTTCCTTTTTAGTTTTAGGGGGTATTTGCGTTGGAGATTGTTATTTTAGAAACAAATTTTACAACTGGAAAGTTTTTCTTTTTGTTTTTATTGTATGCCAGTTTTTTGTTCACTACTACGTATTTTAGCAACATAAAACTTAGTTTGACTAATTTTTTGATAGTGGATTAAATAATTTCAGTTTTGTTTCTCATTTAATATTTCTATTAGATTGTACTGGATCTATAACATAAATAAAATTTATATTTTCTTTATATTGATATTGTATATAGAAGTACAACTTAGTTACATTTATGAAATGTAAAAATTAATTGTGATGTTAAGATTGTTGTGAAGATCCGTCGATTAAAATTAGAAAAAAAATTATTTTTAATTTACAGTAGATTATTTATTAAAATATTTCAGTTTTTTGGTTAAACGTTTTTTATTTTAAATACATTATGCGGATTTTTTAGTATAATGTAGTTTTATTTACAACTAGCTAAAACAAGCAACAGTGATATGATACATGGCATGAGTTATTACTCTTCGGCGTTTCTTCGTAGAAACGTATTTGCATACTAGGCGTAGTATAAATTGTATAACAATAATAATTATTCGTTAAACACTTCATGGTAAACATATAAACTCTACGATTATCACTGTGGTACGAATTAAGTTTCTGTTTACGTGTTGATTAGCGAATAGGTTTGCAGCCAACGTCTTAGGGTTGATACTCAAACGCGTTTTTGATTTTTTAAACCTATTTTCTATTGAGATCATTGTGTAATGTCACATTATTGACATACCAGGGGCTTTGCTGTCATTCTTAACACTTTGTTTTGAAAGCGTCGTATCACGTTAATATTTGATTTTTTTGCACAAACCTATAGCATTATTTCGTAGATACATATAAGTACAAAATCGGTTTTATACAGTGAATTTTGCTGGTAAGAGATTATATTTGTATTCTAACAACCCATGCATTATTTTTTTGTTTTGATCTCGATTTTCTTACTTTCCTTGGAGAGTCGTTTATCCAAGTGTATTTCTAGATATCCTATAGAATCTTTAGTTGGTATCATTTACCGTTTAGAGCTACATCCGGAGTTGTATGTCTCATTGTAAATGTGATATGTTGAGATTTATTTTCGTTCATTTTTATCCGCCAATTGTGTAGTCAGGGGGCCAGAGTGTTAAGCGGGATTTGCAATTAAATTTAAGCTTTTGTACATTTTTATTTTTATTAAATATACGGTTGGACCGAGCACACTGGCTTGCGCTCTAATATAAGTTGATATTCGGAAATATTATTTGTAACTTCACTTGGAAGGATCCTCCCTGAGATAGGACTTAAATAATAAGTAGAATTCATGTAGCAGAATTTGTTTAATTTTATATAGCAGCCCGTTATGCCAAACGTGGTTAAAAATTTACCTAATAGGCAAGAACACTTAGAACACAAGAAAACATTAGTGATCCTTCAAAGTTCTTTTCAATTATTTCTGCTACTTTGTGCAGACCTATTCTGGGAAGATTTTTTTTAATCCGAATTGTTTCAGAACTTTCAAGTATGATTTTGATACGTTGAGTCATTCATATAAATAGGGCAACAACGTTATCAGCTTACAATAATCGATTTCTGTTGGACATTTACCAGATTTTTCGAAAATCTTTTCCGTTTTTTTATTTCGGCTTAAATGACGTATAAACATCCCAAAAAAGGAATTTTAAGTGGGGTTTTTCTATTTTTTTGAAGTCAATTTCCGTAGCGCTGGAAAATGGAGCCAGATGCAGTCATAGAAATGTTTTGTCGTTCCGGAAATTTGTGGTCAGGATACGCACTGCGTGGGAGATGGCGATAGTAAGACACAAATGTCTTGTAGATGCCAGTGATGTCGATGTCACAAAAAAAGAATGTATTGGTCATGTGCGAAAAAGACTAGGAACGAAGCTGAGATTGAAAAAACTACGAAAAATTTCGGTTGGTTAAGGTATGTTGACAGGCAAGTTAATTGACGAATTAAGCATTTATTATGGAGTAGCGATTCGACGAAATACTGACTCAACAGAGAACATGCGCAAATAAATATGGGCCACGCTTTACCACAATCTTTCAACTACTGAAAAGCATCGCATGACAGTTGCCCCGCAGGCATTGATTCTGGGTGTTCCTGGCAGAAAGCAAAAACCTTGCATCTTCTTCATGATGACGTTCACAAGCCAGCTGAGTATGAAAGTATTCAATGCCATAAAGCCAGTGTATGACGACCTCTCCAGGAATGATTTACGCTTCCGTTGCCTCGGAAGTTACACACAAAACGCAAACGAAACTTTAAACGCCTTTATCTCGAAACCATGTTTTTCAAATTGGTATACAACATAACTCGAGCAATTTTTATCCAATCGACTTGAAATTTAACTGTAGCTTTAGGTAGATTTTATACAGCGGTACACATGATTTTGACGATTAATTAAAAATTACATTTTTTATAATAAAATTAAGGTCGATTTTTCGTTGAAAATGCAATTTTTTTTCAAACTAGTGGCATTTTGCGAAAAATTAATATTTCGTAATATTCACGCGTACCGCGATAGAAAACTGACAAAGATAATGACAATTTTTTTTTGTTCAAAGTGCTGTTGGAGCGTTACTATGTTGAACATCGTTATACCTGTCGGAAAAAAATTGGTGGATGACCAGGGGCCATGCCGCCATTTTTTACACTTAATTATATGTAGAACAAACATTTTAAATGGTTTTTTTGATTGCTTGGTAAGTAGCGGAGAAAAAATTCTTAAAAAGAGCGTCGTTTTACAGCAATCTCGATAGATGTAGCCCCTTAAGATGATCTGTTTAAATTTTCATTTCTTGGAAAAATAGTGGATTCTTAATACTACATTGAATATTTCCGTAATAGCTGAAATACCTCCTCACTGGGGGTAAAATGTTTAATCGTAGGTATTTGTAATATACTTTCCAAATATGTAGCTCTCGATTTCTCGTCGTTATTAATTGTGGGAATATTCGACTAGAAAACTGAATGCAAGTATTCAGTACACACGTTAGCTTTGCTAAAATGAACCTTAGCTTAAGCGCCATCATTTTTAGGGATTAACAAAGTCGTTTCATTTTAAGTGTCTTTTCATAGGGTATGATTTCCTACTGGATAACGAAAGATGTTACTAATACAATTCTGAAATGATTCTTTTTTGATTTTGTATAACAAATTCTTTAATTGTTTTGTGAGCCTAGTCACTCGTGTTTTGCCGGCAGGAAGTCTGATTTATTACCATATTTCTCTAGCATTCTTTTATCGGTGATCTTATCTGTTATTTCTTGTAGATAGTTTCTTAGTGGAGAGTTGTCTCCTAAACATCTCTTAATCAGTGTTTTCATTGTATGTACGGCTTTAATAATAGTTGTACTTAACGTAGCTATCACAGAGAAATTATGCGGATAAATACGAACGACTAGGCCTATAAATTATTTAAAATCAACAATAAATTTAATAAATTTTGACGAACAATAAGTACTGAAGAAATTATTCTCTTAAAACCGTAATTTAGGGGTACAAAAGGGAAAAATAGGGGAACAAAAAAACTGGAAGATAAAAAAGATTGTAACTTTTGTTAGATATTTAAAGAATACTTTTCAATTAAATGAAATCCACTTTAACTCAAATAAAAAATAAGGGCATATCAAAAACTTTAAATGATTATTCTGCATAAAATTGAATAGTGCACATTATGAAGTCTGAAAAATTAAGAGTAGATATATCCCAAGGTATCATACTTCAACCACGAGCTGTTTATGCTCGCGATATTGCGAAGATCCAATGTTAAAGTAACCATTTTTGTAGACAATATTATCGTCAAAAATATTTAAGAAGCTACATACAAATCTGAGCATGCTATAAGAAATGTATATGAAAGTACTAAGAAGCGTCTTGTGTAACAAAACAATGTCCATGTATATTACTCTTACCAATAAAAAATTATTCGTATTCAGGTAATCTTATCGACAATAAAGCTACTATTACTAGTACCAAGAACCTACATTTGAAAGTTGAAGTAATTGTAAGCAAGAAGATTGTTTGCTGTTAACAGTTTTTTATTTTAGTATAAATAATTAATCCTGTTATAAAAGTTTACTTTGGACATATGTATACAAAAAACTCCGGAGGTGTACTACTAAAAAATATAGAAATGCAAACTGTTGCTGAAGAAGCTCAGAAAGGTCAAGTTTCGTGATTTCATTTTATAAAATTTTAAAATCAGATATTTTAGTCTTTAATAAGAAATAAATATTGTTAGACGTTTTTGAAAATGCTGTAGCATTAAATTTTGTGATGTTATTGTTACTTGGTAAAACTTATAGGCACGTAAATTTTCAGGTACGTTGTTTAGTAATAATACTAGAATCACAACAATATGCGGACAACTTAAATTAATAAGTGGTGTAGCTTATTGAATTTACAAAATACAAGATTTAGTAACGCTTGTTTCTTCTTTCTTACTTCGCCTTTCTATATGTTTGCACTTCTGTGATTGGTAAAAGTACACCCAACATCATATAGTCGCTCTATTTTTATTTCGTCTAGACGCTGGTACAGTATAACGCACCCGCAGGGCACACGAAGCAAAAACAACGCATTATTTTGCCGTGATTCGGTGCAAATATTGTTATACTAAGGTACAAATATTAAAATAACTACAGCATGCTCACATGTTCTTTTAAAAATCGCCCGATTTTATAACAATGGCTGCAAAACGTTTTCTGTATCTGGTTTCCATAAAAACAGTTATTTTTGGACGAGAAAATAAAATTCACAACGATGTTCGTCCTAATGTTCTTTAATGAAACATGATTGGTATTCCTATTTTGCAAAAAAATAATTGTAGGGTACTATTATCGTTCTTATTACATTAAGAATATCAGAAGAGAAACTTGCAATTTATGCATTACATATTGTAATGCATTTTTCACTAAACTAATCTTTTCAAGTATTTAACATTATCAAAGTTGTTTTGTTATTCTCTTTTGTCTGAATTTCTTTGAGAATTCTTTTTCTTTTTTTTCCTTTGTAGATCTGCATAATTAAGCTTTAGTCTCTTTATTCATTAAATAATGTTATTTTACGGTTTTTACTTCAATCTTATTTTATTATAGCAATTGTAGATTTATCATATCTCTTAAACTGAGTCTACATTGTGATTTGGATTTTGTGATATTGTCTTACATTATAGCTTTTCCAAGGCGCTATGTAAGTAATTGTGTAATTTAAGATATTAACGTAACATCAGATATTGTTCATGAGTAAGCCAGTCGTGGCAGTTCCTTGATCGGAAGAACTTGAAACTTGTGTTGCAAGCCCATTAAAACTCCTGCGCATTTGTGTCGTCCTAAGGTTAAGGTTGTATTTGCGAAATAAAAAGAATTCAGTTAATAAGATTTATTTTAGCTCTTTTTCTTAATATTTGTCCTTAAACATTACAGATAGGACTATGTTTTTAAATAATTACTAGTATTCTAATGGTACTTCAACAATTTGATTCAGGATTGTAGAAGATGGTACCTTAGTACAATGGGTAATAGCTTAATGAACAGTTCGTACTGCGAACGAATCGGACAATGAACACTTTCGGGAACGATTTTTATGTTCTCTGAATTTTTAAAAGTGTTTTTGAACTTCTATACAAAAAAAACCTAATATATATTATGTGAGTGTCAAGAACTATGCTTACTATAGAAACCTAGCAGGAGTTAATAGCCATTGTAGAGAGTGGACAGAACATACAAGACGCCGCTAGGCAGTATGGCGTGAACAGATTTAGAGTAGACACAAGCTTAGCTAAGAAGACAGTTAAAGGAGTAACGAAAATCACATTGGAGAAACAAAGTTATGTCATCCATGAAAAGTTGTTTGGATTGGCATGAAAAGAGATATACCTAGTATGACTATCATTCAAAAAAATGCTAGAGAAATTTTTGAACAACTGAAGAAACAAACTCCACAATCGTCACAGGAGGTCACTCACGCACGGTGAGTCTGCTAGTGTAGATAAAGAAGAAGCTTAGAAGTTCGGTCTCAAATTTCAAGAATTTATTAAAAAGAGAGGGTATTGTTCACAACAAATTTTCAATTGTAATGAAACTGGTTCATTTTGGAAGCGCATGTTAAGCCATTACGAGATGTGAGAAAAATATTCGTGGACATAAAGCCATGAAAGATCGATTGATGTTACTACAGAGTTAACTGTAGTGGTGATGCAAAGCATAAGCCGCAATAGAGCATTTAAAAAATTCTATAATTAAAGAAAGACTGTCAGTATTATGGAGATTGAATGAATGGACATGGGTCACGCAGGTCCTTTTCAAAAAATGACTATTTAACGTTTGCGCCCTAAGCAGGATTACCTTCAGACCAATCAATTTCCATTGATAACATTGCTTTTATTGGACAATATACCAGGATGCTCAAAAGATCTCGAAGATAATTTGCTAGAAGACTTTTCCTGGCTGACAGTTCAGTTTATGCATCCAAATACCACTTCGTTGTTTCAGGCAATGGACCAAGAGATTATTGCGAGTTTCAAGAAATTGTACACTCACGCATTGCTTCGTCGGTGCTTTGAAATATACCAGTTCTTAAAAACATTTTGGAAAGAAGCTTATTCACAAGGCATGGTCAACGATAATTTAATTCTGCTTGGCGAAAACTTTATCCATCCTGCAGGGAACGGAAGTGATGCCGCTGAAATCATGAATGAAATTGTGGCAACTCCTAGATCTGGAATTGGAGGTGAATGAAGATGACACTGAAGAGCTCATAATGGAACATGAAAATTATTCGACGACAGAAAAACTCCAAGAACTTTTGATTGAAGAACCAAAACTCTGAAAAAGAAGAAGACGGAAAGGATCAATGCCGACAGCTACTATTAAAGGTTTCTGAAAGAAGTAGAAGAATGTCAGAACAACGGTCATAGAATGGCATCCAAACCAGGTTGAGGACAATAGGTCAATGCTGTTACTTACTTCCGAAAAATCCCGAAGAAGAGAGAAAAGCAATCGACCTTGGACAGATTCTTTAACACACCACAAACGAAAAAAACAGCCCCAATGAAAATGCAAGACTGTATTTGTATCTATTTTTGTTATTATATAATATATAAGTAAATGTAGCAGGAAATGTTTTGGGTTTCCAGACCGGGTTAATCAAATTCCCATAAAAATATATGGTAAATCGCTGATCGAAAAACAAACAATTTAACAATCTTTGAATGGATTATAGTTGCTAACCGATCACTTAGCATACTCATCGCATAGTATTTTTCTTTTATGAAATACATGGTTTTGTGAAAACATTCTAGATAATACGCAATCTATAGGACGCATTGGAATCTTTCTTAAAGTAATGATTATTTTATAGATCACTTGTATGCTATATCACAGATTTTTTATTTTTTTTAAATCACAGATTACTACTGCTGTAACAAAATGATTTGTTTGTATTGAATGATGATCTTCTGCACTATAACGAATATACACTAATTTAAAGTTCTAAGACCCTGTTCAATACTTTTGAGGCTACCTGACTTAGTAATGACGATTGTTGCCGATTAACATGCGTGATTTTAGATGGTAAGAAATACAATAATAAAATTCGCCTTTAATTAATCCAAAATTAGATATTAATTAATATGTGGCGGACTTAATAATACGTTAATAAATTCACGCAACCGTGTGAATAACCATGTTATTGATAAACATACTGAAAATATTTTGGGATCTGAAAATTCAGTAGCAAAGTTTATTTAGCGAGATTGTTCTTGTCGCCGGATAATTTGAGAAATTTTTTGGGTATCCGTTTTTACTCGGAGGGCCCTCGGATTTGTGTATTGAAAAATCTATATCAATATAAGTGAAAACGGAATCACGACAAACCTTCGCAATATGACAGCTGCAGACAGTGATTGAAGCGCTTCTGTAGGCGTTTCGAAAGAACGAAAAACGTTATTTGGAATGATTGAGTAATCCTTTTGCGGAACAAACAGGACGAATCTTTCTCTTTTGTACACAGAAGACGAGGAAAATAATAAAAATATCTCGGGAAGGATAAGTTTGCCGAAGTTGCGTCTGGAGATATTTATGAAAACTAACCAGTATCGCTTACCGAGATGTATTTTTTCCGTCGAGTGATTTCCGATGTAGTCTTAATACCCCTTTCTTCCAATCCCGGGTTCTCAAAAATTTGTTACATTTTAAATTATCGCGTAACGCGGTTGTGTTGCTCAGGAGACTCTAATCTACCTGAAGCCGAGTTGGAAGAGGCAGGAGGCAGCCTGGCGCGAACGCCGCATAATGTGACTCTGCCTTCTAACTGAAAATTCTTCCCGGGAAATAATTGGGAGCATAGATCTTACTTGAACCCAACCTCTGTACCTCACCAAGCTTGACACGGAAATGGGAGCTTTCCCCAATTTTATGGTCACGCTGTGAACTTAAGAACTTACGCTTAAAAGCTCGCTAGGGTTACCGCGTCTTTATGAGGCTTCACACTCTGTGTCAGAGAAATAAAGAAATATGCCGCCAGGAATAATTACGTTCCTATTGAATGTAGCAAGCGGGGCGCCCGCATTGCACGTGTAACGATTCGCGTAGAAAACTGGAAGGTCAACTTTTAGATTTTCTTTTATTTTTGTCGACTCTCGCGATGTTACATGCAGTTATCGGATTACATTTTTCAGTTTATGCCGAAAATTAATCTTGCTTTTGAGACTACTAATAATTTTACTAGAATTTTTTTTATAAAGCTGTTTCTTTTTTGTTTGGCAAATTTTAGTTGCAATAAATTATTGTGACAATGCATATCAATGACTTATTTATGCCTTTGATTTTTTTTTATTGACATAAGAGCATATTTACAATCTACTTCCAGATGAAAGGAGCATTAAGTAAATGCGATAAATGTAATACAAAGTGTATAAGGGAAGCATTCACTAATGCTTTTTCTTTGGATGATTTCTTCTTCGTTATATTAAATCTTGAGGCCAGGTTCTGTGGAGACTTCTTGTGTTTGGACCGCTTTTATATAACTGCTCTACCAGAGCGTTATCGTGGTTGATTATTTGATTTTGGTATTTAATAACACTGCGATCGGTCTCTCCTTTTATGGTTGGAATTTTCAAATCGGTATGAAGTGTGAGATTACTGACATACCAAGGAGCCTCTTCCAGGATTCTGAGAACTTTAGACTGAAACCTTTGTATGATTGCCAGCTTTTATGGTTAGCACTCCCCCATTACTGAAGCCCGTAGGTCCAAATAGGTTTGATTATACATTTGTATAACAGAATTTTGTTATTTAACGACAGCTTTGATTTTCGTCCAAGAAGCCAATACATTTGTCGAAGTTTGTTGTCCATTTGCTTACGTTTAGTCTTGATGTGGCTTTTCCATGTTAATCGTTGGTCTAGGGTTAGTCCCAGGTATTTCACTTCAGATTTCATAGGTACGGATATGTTGTTGATTATTACAGGTGGACAGGTTGCTCGTCGATTAGTGAACGTGACTTAGACCGATTTAGCTTGGTTAATCTTTATTCTCCATTTATAATACCATTCCGTAAGCAGATTCAAATGGGTTTGTAGTTGTTCGGAAGCTGTTGTAGGATTTTCACTAGTGGATAGCACAGCAACATCATCGGCGAATGAGGCAATTGTAGTAGTATTTGTTTCAGGTAGGTCGGTGGTGTATATTAAAAATAGGAATGGTCCAAGGACGCTGCCTTGTGGGACACCGGATTCTACAGCACGAATGTTAGATTGACATCCGTTGTATTTTACTGAGAAGTTTCTATCAGTTAAATAGGATTTTAGGAGGAGATATAGATTACTAGATAGTGTGTTTTTCAACTTGTATAGGAAACCAGGATGTCACACTTTATTAAAAGCCTGTTGGATATCGAGAAATACAGCATTACAAAATTTCTTCTCTTCTAAACTCTTAGCAATCATGTTTACTATTCTATGCACCTGCTGGATTTTTGAATGTCGTTCACGAAATCCAAATTGGTGGTTGGGGAGCAGTGTCAGAAAGTCACGTTCTTCATGGATTCTTCGTAAAAGGAGTCGTTCAAATACTTTACTTGCGATAGGTAAGAGGCTGATGGGTCGATAAGATGTTGTTTCATGTGGAGGTTTGCCTGGTTTGTGAATCATAATTATTTCAGCATATTTCCATGCAATTGAATAATAGGTTAAGCTTGACATACGGTTATAGATGACTGCTAAAAGTAAAATAGCTTTCTTAGACAGGTATTTCAGTATTTGTCCTGTAAACAGGTCATATCCCGGAGCTTTATGTATGTTAAGTTTGCTTATTTCTTTTTTAACTAATGCAGGCGTGAAAGGCTTAATTGGAAGAGACATTTGGCATGGTATTTGGATGAAACTATCTACCTCATCGTCTGGATCCCCTTTAATGGGTTGAAACACTTCAGCTAGGTACGTGCAAAAGTATCGGCCTTCTCCTGATCACTACGCGCCCACTGTCCATTGGATTGTTTAATTGGTGGAACAGCCATCTTTTCAACTTTTTTGTTACCCTCCACAATGTATTATCATTAGGCGAAAGTTTAGTAATATATTGTTCAAAATTATTATTTTGCACTTATTTAAGTGCTGCTTTTAGTTCTCTAGACAGTATATTATATTGATGTTGGTCAATATTGTTCCTTGATCTTTGCCAGACTTTTCTGGCACTTCGTTTCTTAGCAATTAGTTGTTTGATGCGTAACGGCACAGAGGGAAAGTCAGTGGTTTTGTGATCATTTTGAGGAGTAGAGTGCCAAGCTGCTTGTTGTACTATTTTTGTGAAGTATTGTACTGCTTCATTTAGGTCTTCGGGAGATTTTATTCGTAGCTTAAGGTTAATATTTGTTTCCAGGTAGACTTCGAATTGCACCCAATCAGTATTTTTAGAGGTTAGTTTAGGAGGGTTTATTAATGACACTGGTACTTATACTGCATATGACTGGTGTGTGATCGGTAGATAAATCAAAGTTTGACTCAATTAGGCAATTATTTCTTGGAAAACCGCAAGTGATGAAGTAGTTTAAAAGATCAGGTAGTCTATTTGGGTCGGTTGGCCAGTAGGTAGGTATCTCGTTAGTGAGATGGTCATAATTGTTATCAATCATGGTTCGCAGAAGGTTTCGACCTTTTGGTGTGCTAATTCTCGAGCCGAAATGGGTGTGCTTGGCATTCCAATCGCCCCCTACGATGAATTTGTTACCAAGGGTACTGAGAAAGTCTTTGTATTCGTCTGACGATATAGCATGTCTTGGGGGGCTATAGATAGCAGAAACAGTAAAGTGCCACGGAAGAGCCTTTATTACTATACTTGTTGCTTGAATTTTGTCAGTTTGGTACGAGGGTAGTTCATGATGAGAAATCGAACTACATATAATTACAGCTGAACCTGCATGGGCTGTTTTATCAGGGTGGGGAGTATTGTATGTTGTGAATTGTGGTATATTAAAAGTTGTGCAATTGGTGAAATGGGTTTGCCTTTGAATTATACTAACAATAAGCTGCAATTTTTCAACTTTTTTGTTGTTTTTTAAATGAAGAGGTCGGTATGGATTTTTTCGCAGATTCAAAAATGGCACATAATTCCATATCACAGATTTTTTCACAAATCGCGAAAATGTAAAAATAAAAAAAAAGTAATCTTTTTAATCACATGGATATATGGCAACGTTCGTAACGTGTGAAAATGATCTTTAGATGGACAAAATGAATGTGCTAGTAATAGATAGACATGATTACATAGCTGACAACGAAAACGAAATTGGAAAGTGTGCAATATAAGTTTTATGAATGGTCTGTGTGGGGGGAAACACCAAATTTCTTTGCTTTTTGTGTTTATAGGACTCCGCAGCTAGGACGGAACACATCTGACGAAAAAAACATTATTCTACTTCCACTGGTTGATCCTTCGAAAATAGTGTTGTTACTTGACTTAATGAAGCAATTTGTGACGGCTTTAAGCAAGGATAGTAAATGCTTCCACTACCGTGGTGTTAAGTTTCCATCAAGTACGCCTGAAAAATTACAGTTGGCATTTTATAGGCCTACAAATACGAAAATTAATGGTGGGCAAAATATTCGAGAAAACAATAAGTGAGTGCGAATTTCGAGCATGGACTGCATTCAAAACTTTTTGGGGAGCACCAAGGTTGCAAATTACACTATTTTAGTAGAGGAGATGTTGGAATCCTATAAACTGCTTGGTTCTAAATCATCTTCCTGACAATTTTGGTGATTTTACGGAAGAACATGGCTAGCGCTTCCATCAGGATATTAAAGTGATGGAAAAGAGATACCCAGTAAAGTAGATTGTACGTATGATGGTCGACTGTTGTTAGATGTTGAAAATAAACTGTACGGACGAACACCGAAGACAATCCAAGAAGAGGGTTTTAAGAGGAGCCGGTGGTAAATATTAGGTATGTTTGCCTTTAAATATGTATTTATGTTTATCTATTCCTGACACGTTCATTCCGTCCTTCCAGAGACGTTAAAAACGTTGCCATATAAAAGTGTCACTAAAAAATTACATTTTTTTTTTAATTTTTACACCCTCCTGGCATGTACAGAACCAGGGGTTGCCCGCCAAAAGGTATTTTTGGCGTCCTAGACTGACTATTTTTCACCTGCTTTTCCTCAAATTTATGTAAGTTGGAAACGTATAAATTTTTAACTGAATCGGCCGCCCGGCTCCAGCGATCCATTCAGTAAGCAGCGAGACCTCCTCGTCTAAGTCAAGAGCTAAGACCACGCCACATTTTTTTGTTCACTTTCTGTTCAAATGTATTTTCGGAATCTGCTGAAAAAAGCCATTCCAACACATCTCTTAATTTCAAAATAATAATAAATTGGCACATTAAACAGATGTTATGATGTAGGATATAGGTAAGATTTTATAAAGATAGAGGGGAAATAGATAAAGATGTGAGATTGATGTATCTATGTTTCTATATTCCTTCAAACGTTAATTTATATATAATTAAACAATTACTCGAATTTTAAGTAATAAGTGATATTAAATACTCCAAAAAACAAGGAACCCGCTGATCAATACACTTTCAGTTTTGACTTAATTTAATATTTACATTTAAATTTAATATTAATGAACAAAGCTTCATTAAAATCCGAAAGAGAATACTGATTTTCTTTTTCATAACACTGAAGAAGAAAATGACATTGTTATGTGTGTCCTTCCGTAGAAAACATTAACATATCGTGTTACAGGTTCTTTTTCGTGATTTGACCAGTTATCTAAAAAAGGATTGATGTAAGCTGCAATATACTTATATTAGTTTTGCATATTATCAAAACAATGTAGCATATTTTGTTTACTTCTATTACAGCGAGTTAGTGTGTAGAGTTAGTGAAATACATGTGATCTGTCCCGAAAAGATGGAGCCAACCTTAATACAATGTAAACACTTTACGCGATCGTGATGTAATTTGAAAAACTAAGGAAAGTGGATTGTAGTACGCAGGCGTAGCCGGGTTAGGTTAGCTAGACGCTGATGAGTGAGCACACGTAGAATGAGATCATCGCATTTGAAACCACGGAGCGCATATATCGGCGAATCCGCATGAAATTATCTGCGAAGCCGGAACATTCGTCCGTAAAAATAATTTAAATGCTTTAGAAACTAAATCTAATCCTGATAGATGATCTTGATGTGAAACGTGCTGCGGAAAAAATACTTTCACAGCTATAGTTATCAAGGCAGAAGAAACATCATTATTTGCGATTCCAATGATGAACATGTAAAATATTTTAAACGCTAGAAATGGGCGAGGTTTCAAAGTGCTTACTTTGAAGAAGACTAAGCACAATCTTCTACTATTTTTACTAAATATGTGTATTTTTATTAGTTTAATGTTTTTTTATTATATGACATTCATTGATATCTCTGTATATCTATGTTGTTAATTACAAAAGCTCTTTGGCAACTTATTAAGTGGCGAAGCAAAGCGGAGTCACTTACTAACTTCATGTTATCCATCTGTCTGTCCGTCCGTCCGTCCGAGCAAAAACTCGAGAACGGCTGGGAATTTCCAAATTCTGTTTTCACCAATCGACAGGTGACCAAAAAGGCTTGTTTGCTAGGGATTTTGAAACTGATTGGTCAAAGGTCAACTAAAGGGTTCTCAAATTTGGGAGACTGCTTCGCCATTTCGCTATGCGTTGCAAGCTTTGCAGGTTTATTTTTAATAAGTTTGGATTATACTTTCGGTTAACAGTGTCTGAAAAAGAGCGTATAGTACATATAAAATAAGAATCTATTCTAAAATAGTGTTGAGAGTGTAATGAAACCTAAGATTGGACAGTTTAGTATTAAGACTTGTTGTTGGCAAACACTCACGAACTGTTTTATATCAATTTAAACGACTTATTGACAAACACTTTTGCTATACCTATGTTATTGTTCATCCTCCGTTATTAATTGCACTAATTTGAAGAAACCAAGTATCTTTTACATAAGATTTTATAATTTCTAGTTCATTATAAGAGTAATAAAGGAAAAATTGTGGCATAAAAGTCATGTGAAAAGGAAGAAGTAGCAGAACACAAAATTATTACTACGAGGTAATATAAAAAAAATATATATCAAACGTAAATGATATTTCTTCGTATCGAAATTAAATCGACATAAAGACATAAGTCTACGGAAATATTTTGTTCACTAATAAAAAATATTTACTGTAGGGAAGATCCTCAGATCTCCCAATTTCTTAAAAATCTGTTAGTATCAGTAATACATACATATATAATCCTTAGTCTATCTACCCTTCCGGGTGTAAGGCATTTAATTTTATAATAACATTTCATTAACAGCTCTTTCGCATGAATCGAGGGAAAATATCGGGCAGCTTGGGTGTTAGTAAATAATCAAGCAGAACAACTTCGTATGTTTTTAGCAGAGAATAGAGCTGAACTTCTAGCAGCCGTTAAATTTTAGCGTTACCAGATTAGGGCTTGGCTTATGATTAAGCATCAATTTCGCTTGTTATTACTGCTAGATTTTGGGTAGGAGAATTGAAGTTTCTTATTTGTACAAAAACGATTATTACACCATAAACTATCGACAAAGCCAATGGAGTGGTTTTTGCAAATATCGAGTTTGAGAAGACCATACGAATTTTTTACAAACGAATTCAAAACAAGTGCCTCTTTGGTTTGACTCAGAGCAGAAACCCTTCCCGAATTTTAGCTTAGTCCTTGTATTTTTTTCAGAGATTTATAATAGATGAAATTAACACGGATTTAATATTATACTGCAAAACTGCATATATTTTTTTGAGGAATGCCATGCAACAGAATGTCAGTTCTTTGAGACGCTAATCTGTAAAAAACAAAAGTAAGTAACATTTAAAAAACTAAAGAGATCAGCTTAAGAAAAAAGGTTTAGAGTTAGTAAAAAACATGTACGCTCATTTGATTTTATTGTCATTCTATTCTATATTGTGAATCTATTCTTTTACACTACGAATTTATGACAAACTACTGAAAATATTTGAGAATTCAAAGATTTCTTATTTTGCTTCAATCACAACTAGATCAAGGATGATTATTTTGTAGTAAAGTAATGTTAACTTTAACAATATTTTATTAGGCATTACTAATAATATAGATCAAGATTCTCTTCAGCATAGCGGTGTCATTATGGTTCGAATAACAATTATAGCCTGAGATGGAAGTATCAAAGTACGAGACTTTTTCGCTGATGATTTCTCTGTGTATGCCCATCAGTAAACATTTTAACGATGTCAATCGTCAGGTTCTCTTTAAGTATAAAGTTAAAACATTTTTTGTTCGTAATATGCATATCCGTGTAAATACAACCGCTGTCAAAAAAGTTGTAGGACTACTTTTTTAATTCTTGTCTGCGATATTCAAATACAAGAAATTGGTGTTTATTTGAATCAAAAAGCTGATATGGGTTATGCCCTTGGAAGTATTCCATGTAAACCCACTAGGTGGCAGGGAAGTTTCTGGAAGTTATATGTGGATTCCGAGCAGACAGTTGATATTAAGTTCTGCGTCAAGCTAGGGAAAACTCTTAGTGAAACATGGAATATGATACAGGGAGCATATTGTGCGCTGCGTCTTTAAATAGCACAAAAGATTTAGGAGGGGCAGAGATTTAGTGCAAGATGATTTCATAGCCAACCGTTGATCAAGAGTAAAGGTGGAACGTGTGAGGCAACTACTACAAGGAGACCGTTGTATTATTGTGCGCGTAGAAGAACTGAAATTAAGTAGGGATGTGTCTAACCAAATTTTACGCAATTTAATATCTAGCAAACCAGATGAATAATTGCTGCTAAACTGTTAGATATGGCTAGAACTGTGTTAAATAAAGGGTGTTTTTTTAAGCCCGATAGAACTTGAAATGGTAAAAAATAACACAAAAAATTAAATTTTAACCAAAAAAAATTTTTTATTCGAAAGATCAATACATGGCATTAACATTTGAAAATGATTTCGGGCGTATGGCCACCGCGGCTGTTCTTGACGAAGTGCATTCTGGACGTCCAATTTTGGGCCACTTTTTCGAGCATTGCTGGCCGTATGTAACGAATAACACGAACAATGTTGGCTTCCAAGGCGTCAATTGTTGCTGGTTTATCAGTATAAACCAGTGACTTCACGTGGCCCCACAGGAAATAATCGAGAGGTGTTAAATCGCACGACCTTGGAGGCCAATTAACAGGTCCATTTCTCGAAATCAACTTATCGCCAAATTTTTATTTCAATAAGTCGATGGTTGCGGTCGCCGTACGGCACGTAGCGTCATCCTGTTGAAACCACATCTCGCCCGGATCAATGTCATCCATATTTTCAAACAAAAAATCATTGATCATGGTGCGGTAATGATCTCCATTGACCGTAACGCGAGCTCCGGCTTCATTTTTGAAGAAATAAGGTCCGATGCGGTGCATATTTATGGATGTAATGGAGCCTGTAGGATCTGTTGTGGATTGGTTTCACTCCATATGCGGCAATTTTGTTTATTAACAAACCCGTTAAGCCAAAAATGAGCCTCATCGCTGCACACAATTTTACGATAAAACATCGGGTCAGTTTCCAACTGCTCTAGAGTCCAATCGGCGAAAGAACGACGCAAATGATGGTCTCGTGGCTTTAATTCCTGCACCAGCTGGATCTTATTCGAGTGTAGGCCAAGATCTTTGCGCAAAATGTTCCACGTGGTGGACGGGCAGAGCCCCAATTCCTGCGACCGACGACGAATCGATAAGTTTGGATCTTCTTCCACACTTTCGTTTACAGCGGCGATATTCTCTTCAGTAAGCACATTCCTTCGACGTGTTGGTGTGATTGCATCATTTAGAGAGTATGTGGTATGAAATCTATCCACAGTTCGAAGGATGGCTTGCTCAGATGGACGATTATGTGCGCCATAAAAATCACGAAATCGTCTATAAGCGAATCGCGAATCGATGACTGATTTTCAAAGTAAATCTGGATAATTTGGTAGCGTTGTACAAGGTCAATCTATTCATGATGATTTGCCAGAGTATACTGATCATAAATGTCAAAAAGTAAGCGCAGTATGACAGTTCCTTTTATAGTTAACTCTTTCGTAAGTTCTATCGGGCTTAAAAAACACCTTTTATTATTGCTAGAGATGAAGGTTGGTGCTACCCGTACGACCTTCATACGGAGCGCCAAAGTGCCGAATGGCGAGGTTATAGTTTAGTAACCGCAAAAATTAAGCGACGACCTTCGAAAACAACGATAATATTGTTTTCATTTCTTGATGCTAGAAGTTTGTTGCACTACGAATATTAGCCTGAAGGATAAAAGATAAACCAAAACTTCTATGTTGACGTGCTGAAACGTTTACGTCAAGCAGTTTGGTGGCACCGTTCTGACTTGGGTAGTGGTTAGAAATACCTGGCAAAATATTATATACTTGCTTTACCACATCTTCCACATTGACTCGACCTGTGTTTTATTTTGTTTTATTGTGTAAAACGTCGCTTAAAGGGAAGCGTCTTGAAGATATTGCATCCGTCTAAATATATGTGACTGAGAAGCACCCTGAATGAAACTTTCACTGCTTACTTCTATGACCCCCCAGAAACGGTCGCAGCTGTGCATAGATAGCCGAGGGGACTACTTAGACAAGACATAAGACCATTAGTTAGCAAGCTGAATAAATTATTTGTTACGAGCCCATTCCTGAAACTTCTCTGAGCATGGTGTTATATTCTTGAATGTTTTGTCTTTTTAATAATTTTATTTTGTTGTAAGTTTAGGTATTGTTATTATTTCATTAATTTATATTAAGAAAATAAGTATACAAACCAAGCAGTTTTCACACAAGTAATATACACAAGTAGTTGGTATCTCTAGATGTATTTTTTGTTCCTTAGTGAAAATTCACTTTAGTTTTTGATTTTAGTATTCGAGTAAAAATGAATTACCAAATTTTTAAGCAGCTAATTATATGAGTTTGACGGGCACGATCTTTAATATCTTTGTTCGGGTACTTGCAAAATTCTATCGCGCCGAATTTAAGGTGAAATAACATGCAAAACGCAAATCAAACTCCCGAGATCCGTATAATACCGTTCTATGCCAATGTGGCTCCAGCTTCCACGCTCTTGGCTTGTTCCCGGCGAGGGTGTGAGGCGGCTGCCTGCACAGCCCTCGTTTCTCACGGATCGTCCCTGCATCAATAATTCAACAGCCGAAGTGATACCACGTGTATTACCAGTACATTAGTTAGTATTTTCCCTATTCGAACTTGCCAGCGTCGGAGATTAGAACTGATCTGCAGAATTTCCGTCGGTTTTGATCTTCTCGGGGAGCGTGCGGGTAATCTCTCCACCGACGCGAAGACTCGATTGCGGAAGTGCGATTGGACATTAAATCCTCCCGCGGGTTGGATTAGTAGTTTTATATGGAATAAATGTACAGTAGTGCTTTTCAATTGTTAATAAGGAGGAATTTTTTATAAATAACAGCTGTTTTCCTTTTCAGTCGTTAAATTGTTTCTAATAGCTTACAAGCAAAATTTTGAAAAGCTATATCAGATTAAAATTAAATTAGGATTTATCTGCAATTAATGAACGAAGGGTATTTGTATTTTTTAAATTTTATATTTTATTTATATTGACAGTATACACTTCACGCAACACAATTGAAATTTGTAGCTTTAAAAAATTTAGTAGTAGCGTTGAAGTAACCATATCAGAACTAGGAGGCAGTGTACAGAAACATGTACTGAAATGTGGCAATTTGTGGGATAATTTATTATACATTTGTGATAGTTCACAACTACGACGCGGTAGTGTACTACTTTCAGCGAAATTGGTGCTTTGTGTGGTTGGTTCTCGAATTGTTAAGCCGTGGTCGGATTTTAAAACTTTTAACGTTTCGTCCACAATTACGGCGGATATTTTCAGGAGAAAATCTTCTAAGCAACGCGAGAGCCAACCAGACGATGCACCAAAACACCAGTCGTGAAAGTTTTCGCATTTATTGAATTTTTAGGGAAATTGTTTGCGGTCTGACTTATCTAATGGTAATGGTGACGGTGAAAATGATAGTGACTCTTATTATTGGAAATAGACGAAACAAAATTGTATATCCTTTACTGAGTTGCAGTGACAATGAAGATGAGGAGATGTCGTGCCCATAAAAATGGAACTCGGTACATTTGTAACTTTTCCTTAGTGCCACCTCTCAAGGGGAATTGTTTTCAGAGTCTTTGGTGAATGTTTTCTGAAACTCGTAGAAATAGCGAACTTATTATAAATTTTGAAACAAACATAATATGAAAGTTGATTTAAATGGTTAAAACTCCGGGAATATACATTTAAACAGTTTAAATACGCCGTCCTGAACATAGTAAGGTCGGGGGCGACCGATGCCAGACGAGAACGTCCACAAGTTGTTCTTGAAACCAGAGTCAAACGTTATATGCAGGATCAATACTGGCGTTGTCTTGTTGAAAAATAAATGCTTAACTTGCCGTAGCATTTCAAAGCTTGCATTTCGCCTGTACTTTTCTGAGTTATATTAGTCGGTATTAACAAATCATCTGGTCCCTTATAAGATCCGTATATCACGACCGAAGTAATGACAAAATCACTTCCTTTTAACGTAGATCCGCCAGTTATAGGAAAACCCACTCGATCTATCTAAATTAAAATTTTTTGTCACTATAATAAGTTTACCAATCTCTTGTCCCACCGATTTTTGTATGAGCAAATGGGAAACGTGCAATACAATGCAACGTCTTTAAAGCGGGTTGTCGATGAATTTTTCAATATTTGATAGCGAACAACCCTTAAGCCTCTTCTGAATACTTCCCATCGATGCTGATGCATTTATTCCTATTTCGGGCATTATAGTTCAACGTTCTTTTTCATTTGTAACGAATTTATGTACCCTTTAAAACATTTCCCGGATTCGACACCCGCGAGGGTAAAAGGGTGGTAAATAAATAAAGAAAACATTTCCCATATTTTCAAGGATGTAATGAAACTGATCACAACCTGGTGTCAGCGACCTATTGTTCTTCCAAAGGAGAACATTCTTTTTCATGCAACGCCTCAATTTTTTCAATTTCAGTGGCCGATAAACACTTTTGCCTATTATTTTAGCATACAGCTTTTGGTTCATGATGTTTTTAATTTTTAATTTTTAATTGATTACTCACTATTACTTTTGATGCGCTGAAAGTGAGGACTACACGTATCCAAGCGGTGCGATATTTTTATTCTTCAAGTACTACGTAATACAGGCTAATATTGCAGAACAGAGTGTATACTTTGATAGATATTGTTTTATTTTGATAACTTAATTATATTATAATTTGTTGAAAGTTTAACAAGAATCTATTGGCTGTATTTATGTTGTGCGTGGTAGATCTGTTTTCGATTTCTAAATATGCAAATATTTTATTTGAAATTTTATTGGCTTTATACATCGATTTCAACTCGCATTGTTGGTTATTTTGTTTTTTAATAAAAATCCTTTTAGCAGTTACTTTGAGATTTCTGTCTGACAGATCCATGATTTAATTTATTGTTTTCTGATCATTAACTCTAGTCATAATGTGTGAGCAAACTAATTGTTCAAACCAAACATGATCTGGAAAATAAATTTAATATTAACGACAAAAATGCTTCTTTATTATGAAATTCCTGCAATGTTGTGCTTAGCTACATTTAGTTTTGCATTTTTTTTATCTTACAATATAGCACGGTTATATTGATCAAATTTTATGCTACTGATGTCTTGTTCCACTGGATGTTATGACAAACACCAAATATTGAGTAAGAAATTGCATTAAGAATTATCATATTCAACTCAAAAGTACTTCATGAATTCTGAAATTTTATAGTAGAGCCCTAATCTACTAAAATTTGTTCGGATGAACGACTATTGTGTTTTTACAGCTGACATTCATGGATTTTATCGTTTTTTTTTGTCAGTTGAGTATATGTCGATTTCATCGTCGGAATAGCCACGCGGTTTATGGACCCGGGTACATTCCTAGAACTCTCTGATGTCTGATGGGTGGCCTACTCAGTTACATTTGAGTACCTACGTTAACTTCGAACAAGGGGTAATAATGGCGGTCGTCTAAGGCACGGTACTTGCCACATCACCCCCATTAGAGATGGTGCGCGATAATCGGATAGAAAGGGAACATATGAGAGGCTTAACTTACAGTTCGCAGTCCGGCCTCTCCACAGAGTGTTCAACCTCACCATTGCTATTATTACATGTCGATTTCAGATTACTTTTTGATTTGAAGGCTGAATACGTTGAGGTGATTGTCGTGTGTGTTAAAATGAAACAGAACTAACTTGCAAATTGCTTGAAAACAGAGAGTGTAAAGGGAATAAGAGAAGAAGAGAAAGAGGGAGGAAAAGAAGCAGATAATGTCTTGGTGTTCATGCTGTTACCATTGCTTCCTACAAAAGCGAGTTTTCCGAAATGAGCCAGAGATCACCAGGTACGTTACAGTCCTACTTAATTAATTAATAGAACTGCCGTTACTTCGAAATTCAAAATTTTATGATAAGGTTATGCCGTATACCTGCTGATGTATCTTTAATCATCCCAAAATTACAGTATTGTAAGAAAATCTGCAGTTATTCTCAGTATTAAGTGGCTGTAGCAATTTTTTTTTGTTAACCATAAATAATTGCACATTTACTCTACTACACGTAGACTCTAAATTAGGGTGTTGATGTTTTCTTACATGCAGTACATTACAAATCTTTCACTTATTTTATGTAAGTCGGTATGCTATACGACATGTATTACAATAGTTTCCAAAAATTCAACTAACAATTGAATTTTGTATGATTTCTAATGCTAGCAGATTTACATTAATGGTATCATTACTGACTCCCAGGCTTCTAAAATTGGTTATTGTGTAATAAAAATTAATCAAAATATTCTCTATAAATTATTGTATTATTATTGTATTAAACTCTTTTAACTCCTTATTATTGAAGGATTGATATAAAAAGAAATTTAAATGTGATAAGAGAAGAAATACACAGCACAAGAAGAACTAATTATAAAAACAAAAGTAGTTGATAATTTGTAAGATTGTAAACGGCAGTTAATGATCTGATAGATGGTAGAGAAAGACATTTTATATTAGGAACTTAAACTACAAATATAGATAATGAAAGAAAGTGAAATACAAAATTTAAAAATAAAATAACGAAATAATTCATATGTGATAAATGAATTTCCGAATGTTGCCGTAAAGGCGTCGTCATCTTGCGAAGTTCACGACTAATCCCGGGGTCGCCGCCGTGTCGCCACGGTTGAGCGGCGAACGTAATGTTTTTAATGTGCGGGAGTTGCTGTTGAGACCCTGCAGTGCCTAGAATAGCAAGGCCTAGAATAGGGCGAGATACTCCAGAAAGTCCTAACACTCCAAAACAGAAAGATATAAATAAATGTAGCGGAGCAGCAACGAACGTTACGTTACCGGAAGCAAAGTAAGCTGTTCTAGTGCGAAATAAATTGTGTTTTAGATAAACAGAGTTATATATCAGTAAATATTATTAAATTATTGCAAATACGTTAAATAAGTAGTTTAAATTAATTTAAACGTTTTATTCACCACAGTTAAGAGCGAAATCGGTAAAATAGTTTGGTACTACCTCTATATTAAGCATCCTATTTCTCGCTTAATTTTTAAGAACAAACTTCGAGTGAGATATGGTTGCTTGCTGTTGGATTGAGGCAAAAAAACGGAATGCTATAGCAGGATGTATAGAGGTAGTAAAAGAAGACAATAACAATAAAAAACCTGACCAGTGAGAGCATAGGGGATTTGTACTACAAAAAAGTTGTACGCACTTGGCAAATTATTGGCGCTTCTTTCTTGTACGTGAAACAGGTTTTTTAAGTTTATCTCGCACATATCTAAGATCTCAAATCCGCAGCCGCTCCGAGGATGCTTCGAGGGCATCGATTAAACGTCCAATAAGCCCAAGATATTAGCCGTCCGCAGAGATAGAGATGTAACGCTAACGCAAAACTCGCTATGAAATTGGCAGTGATCTTATTAGATTTAATCCCCGTACTAATTAAGTGAACAGATCAATTAGCACATTTTGGCGGTGTTTGCGGCGAACGAGCATGTAGACACTAAAATGGGTCGGCGCATATCCAGATTATGCTATGTCCAGAATGCGATGAGCAGATGAAGGCCGCCGCCGCCGCAATTGTTTCGTGTCCTGCTTAATTAATTTCGAACGCATTACACGGCCCTCTTAATTGCGAACGCTTTTCATTGGGCCCTTCTGAATGGCGAAGCAGCTTTTTTATCGAGGCAAATATTTTGGCAGATGCGGATTTTCGACATCACGGCGGCTCGAGGAAGTTTTATTGGATGTCATTACTTTTCGGTCGCATAAAATCTGCTTACTTTGTGCTCATTTCAGAAAAACTTTATTCCAAAGGAGCTTGAGAATTTATACAGCCATACGTCGAAACTTTATTTTTAGAGCTGTGTTTCATTTTTTGCTACATCAGACGAGGTACTTAAAGTGCTGTCGTTTATAGGCAAATCTGAGAACTTGTAATCGAATTCCTTTTTTAATCTACTTTCGCCGAGAAAGTCGGTGCAACCAAATAGCTCTAGTTACGTTTTTTGAAAGAATAGAAATCGAATAGCAAGTGCATACCTCTAAATAGTTTTGGCAAGTGAGAATTGTAAATTAGTCGTAATGTCACTTCTTTGGGACTGACGCAAGAAATGCATTTACGTCAAGAGGTTTATTGACTCTCGTGGAATAATAACTTTTTAATTTTTTTTAACAATACTTTATATTATGCGCACAATTTTGTTACTCATTCACTTACGAAGGAAAGGCACTTCTAAACCAAGAATTTATTATGGTTTTTCAAGGGACACTACATTTAGAAAAAAAGCATAACAAAATTTTAGTTTAAGTGATGGGATAAAGTTGTTTTATTAATTAGGCAAATTCGACTAACGTTTAAGATGCACAAAAGATTCCGTGGAAGCATTAAATTATAATTTATGCAAAATGACGGAGGGTGGAAAATAGCATTTGCTACGTAATAAGTTGAGAGCAAAGCAGCTTTTCAAGCAGATTTAGAGTTCTTTGGGACAAACATCCGGGAGAATGAAATTAGCAGCATAGTTACGGCTTGGTGGTAGCAAAGGTTTTATTATTTAATCAAGGGACATCGTTTATGTTTATACAAATAAGGCACTCTTTAATTTTTACACCACTACGTATTTGTATTCTTGTTTTAACAACGTTATTTCTTATTCGTAGCTTAATTTTCCCAATAGTAATTGTACGTATTATATTTTTAATATTTCAATACTAATTTATGAAAAACATTTTTTGTTTATATGTACCAGAATATTTATGCTTAGAATGTACTTGGCGTGCCTGTGGAACAGTTTTAAAGGGAGCTGTAAAGTATAGAACAAACGTTTTGCTCTTGTACTCTAACACTAACAGTTCATAGATAAAGTCTTTCACCGCCAATTCCCTCTCACCCTTACAAACCATTGCTCTAAATTTACGTCTAAATTTTAAAGGTAAAAATAATGCGAACCGTAAAGTGACCCTTCGCTTATACACAAATTGACGTAATCAATAAATTTTCCGTACTCTGAATGATCAGATTAAATAACTCGTGAATATACAAGATCAAGTTGTTTTTTTGCGATCTCCAAATAGAAACGCCGTGTCAAACATTTCTCACCGTCCATCATTAAACCGCACTTCTTGGCATACTTTATAGTGCCATTTTAAGAACTTAGCTGTTTGGCACATTCTTGTGTCAAAAATATGATATGCAAGTATAATTATACACGTTAAACCCGCAGCTTTTTTTACCTTGCAGTTATAGCTAGCCGGTATTAGACAGGGGCGGATTTTTAAAATTAATTTTTTGTTGAAAACTATTAATAGTACAATTGGTTTCTCTTTTTTAAAAGAGTTGCTTTTGCGCATTACACATTCATTATAATTCTAACTGAGTGGTGTTCATGGTTTACGTTTGACACCAAATTGCGTTGTACATAAATAAAATCGCGAATATAACCATAAGGGTATTCCACCTATTTGAAGTGAAATAATAGGTTTTTTTAGTTTCAAATTTCAGTGGGTCTTTATAACTCAACTTCTAACTTTAACCGTTTTTGAATTATTTAAATGTTTTGATTACAAGGGAAATTCCTCCCAATGTTTCTATTGTTTGTAGTGTTAAATGTACGCAAAACATGTGGAATGTTCTACACGACTGCCTGGCGTCTAGATCAGGCTTCGTCGACGAAGCCTGGGGGGTTCTCTAGTTTATTATAAAATTGTTGTCGCTTTAACTCTTTGGGTACTTAATTTGAAAAATGGATGGGTAGTAGTCGGCGCTGCTTACGTGGGGTTTCCGCGAAAAGGTCGCTTGTTAACTGACCTCCGCTCCCTTGCAGGGGAATTTCGGCTAACTTACTTATCACTTTCAACCTTTTTATGTCAAATGCTGCCCTCCCTGTTATCTTCTGTCAAGTAGAGTTCGAGTATTAGTCGTGTCAAACTAAAATTAAAATTTTTAATTACGGATTTACGTTTAAAAATTTGATTGTGGACATACAGGAGCACCTGCTTGATGAAGTTTTTCGATTAGAATTTTGCATATGTTCTGCTCAATTTCATGTCGGATTTCGTTTTTAAGGCCCTAAGTTGTTTCGGGATGGCAGGCGTAAGCCTTTGAATTTCAAGCAACTCAAAAAGTTGCATGGTGTTAAATCACCAAGATCTGGTTCGTCAGTTTGTAAAATTACTCGACCAGGATATTAATAAATAATAATTGATATTGTCAGTGCAGATTTAATAAAGCTGTTGTTACTCAGACTTTATGGAAGGTGTTGCCGTCTTGCTGGAACTACATTTATTTGAGATCTACGTTGCAATTGTTGCTAAAAATAACTGAATTGACATGTAACGATTAACACTTACAGCATATATCCAACATTATTTTCGAAGAAGCATGAAGCTATCACGCCATCTGGTCAAAATTCAGGCCAAATATTGATTTGTTGGGGGTGCATTTGCTTTTCATAAGTTATGCGGGGAGTTTTCAAACCCCAAATGTGACAATTTTGTTTTTTATGAACTCGTCAGGGTGAAAATGCTCCTCATCGCTATAGATGATTTATCGACTAAACTGAGAATCCACATTCTGATTCTCTAAAAACCAATTCACGAATTAGTGTCTGTCAGAATGGTCTTGCGTTGGTTGAATTTTTTACGTGTGGTCTTTAGTGAGTATTTGCCGAAGAGCTTCTGGAAATGCCTAATTGTTGTACGCGATGCTTAGTTGATGAAGGTGCGGTAGCTGCGAGGTAACAGCCTTGACCTTCCGCGTCCAAAGCAACGACATACATAAAATGCTGGCTGTCCGTCATAAAAACACCTTTGGTGGTCGTGAAGTACATTCTCCTTTTAAATTAACGAGTTAGGGTAGACACATGTCCGGGGTACGCTCAATATGGCTCATGGAACCGCAGGACTGTGTGATTAGGAACAGGCTAGTAGCCTATCTAAAAAGTCGAAGAAGAGGGAGTAAAAGAAGAAGATGTCTACCAAAAAATGGTAAAAATAATGTTCGAAAATTGTCCGCTAATAAAATAAAAATAGAATCAGTTATAACATGACAGAACAATTTAAACCTATTACGTTACTTTATTTATTTTTTTTTTTTTGAAATACGTTATTGAGTCTTCATATGGTCTATGTAGTATTAAGAGAACTATACTTTATAACTTTGTATTTTTACAAATTAATAGATTTTATTTAATCAATACGCAATGTAATACAAAACGCATTGGTTGGAGAAATTTAACTTTTAATCGAACTATTGAACTTTAAATTGATGAGCTTTTCCTAATCATTACGGACGTCATTGGTGGATTTAATTTTAAGTTTGTCGAGCTTACGTAATTTATCTTGTTTTATAGTAGCAAATCATAAAAACAAAAAAGGTGTATTTTATTTGAATAATTCATAAAATTTATTGTATGGTAACGTTTATTGCTCTTTACAGTGCTGAATAAGAAGTGAAAATATCCTTAAACTGTTTGTTTATTTTACTTACAAGCGGTCAGAATCACGACACATACCCACATATGCACAATTATAATTACATCTGCTATTGATCATTACCAGTTACCATCCTATATAACAAACAAAATTCAGTGCGCTTTGGTAAAACTAAACATGATTCCCTGACTATTAGCCATTGGAGCTATCTATTTCCCACCTAGACATACCATTTTATCCGATGTCGCTTTCTAGTAACCGGAGACTGGAACTCGAAGCACACTGCATGGGATTCTAGATTAATTTCACCCAAAGGACGAGCACTTTTTGCCACCATACAACAGAATAATTTTAATTACTGGTCAACCGGCGATCCAACTTACTGGCCAACGGACCTTCGCAAAATCCTTGATCTGTTGTACGTCACTGTTACCAAGGGTATTTTTGATATATACAGCAAAGTTGAAAGTAACTTCAACCTAGATTCTGATAACTCCCCCATAATAATAAAGTTAAGTACCACTATTATATGGAAAACCGCACCACCAAGGCTTTGTTCTACTAAAACGAACTGGGAGCATTTTCAACATTATATCAACATTTAATTGTTATATAAATTGCTCATACCTAGCGAAATTGACAAAACTGTTAAGTACCTTACGCAGCTCATCCAAAAAGCTGTCTGAGAAGCTACCCCGTTAAACCGCTACATATAATGTAATTAGTAGCGGAAAAATGCAGAGCCCGTGCTAAATGGTAAAGATCCAGAAATCCTCAACAAAACACTATACTAAACAATTTAACCCACCGACTTCATTATGCTATCCAAGAAAAAAGAAATGCGACATTAAATTACTACATTCTGGAAACCGACAAAAAAGCTTAAAAGGCCTATTACCCAAATACAACCCTTAAAAGCTGATGAAAGCTGAGCCCGATCAAATGAAGATAAAGCAAATACCTTCGAGGAACATCTGGCTCAAGTTTTCACCCCATTTGAATCTAATATCAATTTTAACACAGAAATTAAGGAACATCTCAACTCACCTGGGCAATTATCGCTACTCTTGGAGCCAGTTTCACCAACTGAAGTGCACAGAGAGATAAAATTGACTAGTTTATTCAAAGCCTCCTGCTATGATCTCATAGTAGAAAATATATTAAAGCACCTTTCTGAAAAAGCGGTAGTACTTATCACAACCATATACAACCGCATGCCGCACTTCCCCACTCAATGGAAATTCGTCATCATTACTATGATTGTTAAGCCTCGCAAACCTTCACAAGAAGTCACATCCTACCGAACGTCTCCTGCTGTACAAAATCAAAGATATAACACCTACAAAAAGCTAATTTCCACTCACCAGTTTGGCTTCCGTGAAGGACATTCAACCATCCAGTAATGTTATAGAGTACTCAACCACATCAAAGATACCTCGAGGGGAAAAACCGTGTGCATCAGTATTTTTGGATATCTAACAGGTCTTTGACAAGGTATGGCACGGCGGATTGTTATATAAAATTAAAAGAAAGCTACTTCATCAAATTTTCTACTCCTAAAATCTATTTAACCCAAAGACACTTCCAAGTCCAATTCGAGGGTATACTTTCAATCCATAAAACCATAAACTCCGGTATCTCGTAAGGAAGCGTTCTTGGTTTCTTCCTATACATCTTCTATACAAAAGATATCCCCACCACAGAGAACATCTTAATTGCTAGCTTCGCAGATAATACTGCAATAATGTCATCTGATACCGATTCGGATCAAGCATCTGAAAGGCTCCAGTCACACTTAAACCTTCTTGAAAGTTGGCTCGATCAGTGGTGCATTAAAGTTAACATCAACAAATCAACGGAAATTACTTTTACTAATAAATACTCTACATGCCCTCTAGTTACTACATACAATCAATTCATCTCAGTAAAAACTGAGATAAAGTACCTAAGACTTCACGTTGACCAAAGGGTGAACTGTAAAGCTCACATAAAAGCCAAAAGACAACAGTTTTATCTAGAGACAAAAAGTATGCACTGGTTTATTGGACGCAAATTGCAGCTGACTAGAAAGTAAACCCTTACACTACAAAACTATTATAATATCTGTATGGTTCTACGGAATCGAGTTATGGGGATGCAGTAAGCCATCAAACACCAAGATTCTACAATCGTTCTAATCAAAGACATTGTGTACGCTAGTTAACGCACCCTGGTACCTCAGCAAGCAAACCTTTCATCACGATCTCAATATTCCGTTCATCACAAAAGTCATAATGAGCCATGCTACTAAAAACAAAAATCGCACACTAAACCACAAAAATGAACTCATTGCCGACCTCTACTCCCACCAGCCTCCAGTTAGAAGACTGAATAGACTATGGTCGGAAGACTTCACTGAAGAAATCCTGGAGACCCGCCAATGGACGGTCCCCTACTGGTATCACTCAGAAACCCTATCATAACGTTTACTTATTACTCTTTAAAACTAAGAGTAGATTGTAAATTAGCAATTTAAACAATAAAAAACGGTTAATTTGCTTAGAAGAATGATTATTATTATATTAAATTAAACTTATTAAGATTTTAATTTTATATTAAAAAATCAAATACTTTTCACCTTTATACTCTTATTTTATAACTTTTATTTATTCGCCTGTTTAAAAAATGTTGAATTTATTCACATTTCCATACAGTTATAAATTAACTTGCAAATCTCTTGAAAGGGCGTTAAACGTCAAAACGGTGACGCCAATTGAAATCGGCAAACAAAAATATATTGGATATTTTATTGTAAACCACGAAGGCTTTTAGACCGTTTACAGCGGTTGCATCCCACCGAATTTTCCTAAATTCCAATTAATAGAGGGCGTTACACTAATGTAATAAATAATAATGCGATTATGGGAGTCAACTGAATTAAAATAAATGCAACCAGCAATAGTAATTGGAAAATATTGGCTTCGTTTGCACATCGGCGTTGCAAATAAAATGCGGACGAACAAAGGGTGGGGTAATTGCAGCCACCAAATCCCTAGCTGCCACAGATCGCCGTATATGGCTTAGATTTTGAATGTCGGCAGTCGAGCACGTTGCGGTTTCGGGCAGACGTTCGGGCTTAGCTCAAACGAAACTAATTATAACTGAATAATTCCGCAACGTACGACTTGCCTAGCAATCGCTAAATGGAAATTGCTAGAATGCACGATTTGTTTCTTTGAGCTACGTAAGCGCAGAGAAATATTTCCCTTAGCGCGAAAATTAGATCTTTCTGAATTTGAAGGGAAATCTTCGTGCGCCTCCGGCAAAATAAACGATGATATAAGGCGGAAGAGGTATATTTTCTGAATATCTTTCAAATTTCACAAAAGTATTATCTAAACTTTGTTTTCAGGAAAAAATAGTAAATAATTGTAATGCAAAAAGTGCTCCAGTTCCTTGTATGCAATAGAAATTAATGCAGCGTAATTTCATTTGGTTTTAACTTTTATCGTATGGTTTTTCGGGAAATATAAGATTATGCCAAAAGATTCTTTTACTATTTGCATACAGTTGCTTCATTTAGTAGATGCTAGTGTCATTCTTTTCAGTTTTTGTTTAGCTATTGTAGAATACGTTGCACTTTTAATTATTGAAAATCAAAGGATGTATTTAAGACATGTAATGTTGCATAATTTTAAAAATGGGCTCTATAATTACAAACAAGAAGTAATAACATTTCTACAACTCAATAAAATAAACATTTTCCTAGTATCTGAAACCTATTTCACCGATCTGACCGCTTTCTCCGTAGTACATTATTCCACATACATCTGATTCCACCCTGACGGCACAGCACATGGCGGATAAGCAATCATAATCAAAAACTCCATATCCCATTATGAATTAGCCAAATGTCAAGTGGAACTTGACTGTAACTTCCGTCTGCTGTCTACCACGTTACACCATTCCTAGTGCCGGATTCCCTAGACTTCTTTATAACTAGCAGCATATCAATCCAAAACTGTTTAGTGGAGTCAAATCACCACCTGTCATCAGACCATACCCCTGTTATTATAATTATGAGCACCGCAGCGTTAAATAAACCTACACCCAAAACTGACGAGACATACTGACTGGGAAAATTTGTAAAATACATAAATTAAAACAGTAATCTCAATATACCCAACAAAGATTCAGCAGAGTTAGATGCCGCCGCTCAGTACTTCACTAGCCTACTACAACAAGTCGACTCATAGAACCGAACAACAAGCAGCAAGTTCTGTCTGCATTCCCTTACATATCTATCAACTAATAAGTGAAAAAAAATGAGCCCGAGGAAGATGGCAACGATCACGTGACGTGAAAGATTTACACTACTGTAGAAGACTGTCCAGACAACTTATTGCCGCGCTTAAAGAAGTCCAAAACTCAACTTTTGAAACATACATTCAGAGCTTGTCATCTGAAGATTACAATCTATGGAAAGCTACAAAAAAATCAACAGCACACACCACCAAAGTCTCCAATAAGAAAACTTAACAACGAATGGGGTCGCTCTAACAAAGAGAAAGCGGGCACATTTGCTTCACTTATCTCATGTCCTTCTAGTGGTAGCACCAACATCCAGCATTCTAAAAGATGATATTGAAGACTTCCTTAGCATACCCTGCCAGATGTCGCTACCAATAAGATTCGGAAGTTCGACATAAGTAAAAGTTGAAATAGCCAAGTTAAACCAACACAAAGCCCCAGGATATGAACCAATAACCGGACAAATTCTAAAAATGCTACCCCACAAAGCACTCGTTTTCCTTATAACCATTTACAACCCCGTCATGAAACATCGTCGTACAGACGTATAAGCCTACTACCCATTCTTTCCAAAATACTTGAGAGGTTATTGCTCAAAAGAATCCGGGAAGACTATCAACTAACAAACTTGCTGCCTAACTACCAGTTTGGATTTTGTGAAAATATGTCGACTATACACCAAACCCATGGAATATCCAAGAGCATCGAGGAAAAGAAATATTGCAATGGAGTATTTTTAGATGGCCCTACTTTACAAACTTAAAAATATAGTTAACAACAATTACTACCTCCTCCTGAAATCTTATCTCATCCATAGAATTTTTCCGTAAAACACAATGACGCATTTTCTTCGTACTATTCCATACAATCTGGAGTCTCACAGGGCAGTGTGCTCGCTCCACTTCTCTATCTCATATATACTTTTGACTTACCCTAAACAGAAAATACCGTGATCGCTGCATTTGTAGATGACGTTGCTATCCTATCTTCAGATAATGATCCTGTAACAGCCTCTGAAAACATGCAAACCCATCTAAATCTGTTCAAGTAACATTTACTACTGGTACCGAAACACATGCAGACGAAAAGGAGACAGCTAGACCTCAAGCTCAAACAAATGTATTGGCTCATAAGCCGCAAATCGAAACTTTCTACCAAGAACAAAATCCTGTCATACAAGACTATGCTAAAACCCATATGGTACTATAGCCTACAGCTCTGGGGATGTGCCAAACATATTTGTCTAAAAATAGTACAAACATTTCAAAACAAAACACTTCGCTTGATTGTTACTGCTCCTTAGTACATCAGCAATCTAATGTTGTACCAAGATCTATGTAGCTCATACATCACAAAGGAAATAAGTACCGTCCCTATTAACTATCGGCATCGACTTACAGGACATTCAAACGCTCTCATAGACAATCTATATAGGGATGGACCACTCAACAGAAGACTCAACAAAACCTGGCTTGCAGATCTACCTCAACAACACTAAGTGATAGTTATATATAAGAAATAACGCCAGTGGATGTTTTCCCTTCCAAGTCAAAAACTTACAACACATTTACTCAGTACTCTTAGTGAGTTGTAAATTTTCAATAAATATCAAAAATAAAAACTTAACAATACTGACGATGCTGCAAATATGATAAGTTTATGAGAGTGGCACTACAAGTGTTTACATAGTTTATACTCGTAGCTCTTATAGAGCACAATTAGTTCACATTAAAGAATTATACACGCCCTTTCCTAGGCTTTAGATATGGAAAATCAATGGAAGTATTTGCGATACGTAATACTGCATCGTTCGAAAAAAGGTTCCGATGCTAACGATACTGCAAGTAGTAAATGGTGAAAAGTGTTTAGACAGTTTGGACGTTGTTCAGGAAGTAAAAAGTTGGTATTATTAGTCCAGGAAATGAAGGTACAACATACATATCTCCCTCATTAGGCTATAATTAACGAAAATACCCAATACGTAGTTTGTGAATTAGCGGTTGCTTTGAACATTCTCCGAAGATCGGTACTCAATCGTCTTATAACACTCGGTCATGCCAATTAATCTGAACTATGGTTACAGAATGCAACCTCGCCAACTAACGTGATTTGAAAAAACTGATTATTAGTGATAAGACGCTGTTGATCCAGCGGAAGAAGTTTTTAACAGTAGCAAAACCACGTTTTTTTTTGGAAAAAGGCTTTGATGTCTATTTGGTGGGAGTGAAAGGATTCCGTTCATCATGAACTGCGTTTTCACAAGGTAATACCATCAGTTCAACGAAATATTGTTCCCAATTTTATAATTTAAGGGTAACAATCAACTCACAACAGTCAGAATTAATAAATAGACTAGGCATCGTTTTCCAACACATTTAGCTGGGAGGTTCTCTCTTATCGTCCAATTATTTTGTTGTTTCCTTCATTAGACAATTACATTTGCAAAAAAGTTTTGATTTAATAAATTATCTAATAAAAACACTTTGGGAATAACCTTATACATTATCATAATTGAACACGCTTGTATTCTTTCTTATCGGTGAGAACAGAATCGTGCAAAGAGCAATTGGAAGGTTTACAAAATTAAAAGAAAATAATTATCATTATTTTTGTTGATTGTTGATGGGTAATGACGAATCATTAATTGGTTTGAGTTCGAGGTTGAGTCAAATACGCCAACTACATGGGGTAGTAAGAAAATTTTTCAAAACACCTTTAATTTTCGTCACCTTTCAAAGCGGTTTCTCCCACATTCTACCATCTAACCAATCGGTTCAGATTTCCTAATTGTAAACAAAATTGTACCACCATTCTCTTCTTCACGAATCGGGATTTTCGTGTAGATATGGGCGCTTTAGTGGACTATTTTATAAAAATAGTGAGCTTTTAACACTTTTTACAATGCTGTTAACAAAGCGAAATGTTCCATTTTTAAACCTCTTGCACATTCGCGATACAACGAAACGCGTCTTGTCATCTTTCGTCAGTTAAAGAACGCGAGTCCCCAAAGAAACAAACTTTCCTCACTTGAAGGTAGTCGTATACAATAATAAGAATTGTCAATGGAGGAATATCAACATTTTTGTATCTGATAATAAGTCGTATATCTTCTTGACAGCAACGACACTTCCTTCCTTGGCAAACGGAGATGCGCTTCTTAATTTTAACCATTTTTATTCAACGGTTTGCCAACACCATGTCATGGATTCTATCGCCTGGTTTTGATATTCCTTGTTTAACAGAACCTAAAAGTTTTTTAACATTATCTTGGTATTTTTTTTTTGAAAATTTCTCTTATAATGTTTTATTACGTAAATCTGTAATAAATGCATTATTTTATCTTAAATAAATATTTAAAATATGTAATAAAAATATTCTTTGTATCTTGATTTGAACCTATATTGGGGTTGTAAATGGAAGTAAAGTACTAAACATAATTTAAATTGTTGCTATCATGATTTTGTAATTTCAAATTACCCAACAATAACAGATTGACAGCCACAGCTTCAATGAAGTAACCAGAAAAATTGTTTTTATTTCATTATCAGTTTCTTATACACACTTTTATATATTTGGATTTAATTTCCGGTCACATTCTTTACTTATGAACAAAAGTAATCTTCAAGTTATTTCCGGTGTGTAATAATCCTTTGAGCTATTCAGCGCCTTATATTGGGTACTCGGTTCATTCTGGTTTGTTGCCATAAAGGTGTAACATGTAGGTGTGCAGTAGGTCGTAATGAAAGGCTCAAAGGAGCAGAACTTTGAGCGACATCTATTATGCACCTGCTTAGCTCGCAAACACATTCTCACGCAGGTGCTGCAGGATGTGCTAGTAGCGGTCATTCATTGGTTTTTCTGGGTTCAAAACATGCAGTTTAATTACAAGCGTGGCCGTTGGTTTTTCGCTATTGAACAACTCGTAACGCTTCTAAAATATTTTCGTTTCTGATAGGTCACGTTTTAGTAAATTTTTAAAATAAGCTGCACTATTGGTGTCATACTTTCACAGAAAGTTGAAATATGATTACCTTAAAACAACTGTTTTTCTTGTGTTTGGTTCATTTTATGGGGTTCGTTTAGAAATTGCACTTTACACTGGTACAAGTGATCAAATCCAGTGAATCTAAAATATTTTAGTAGCCGTTATGGTGAAAATGGGACAGATGTTCCACATTTATTTTAAAGGAATAAAATATTTGTTTAAAACTATTTTTGTGCATCAGCTCAGATTATTGCACACTTATTTATAATAATAACCTCTAGCCACCTTTTGTAAAGGAAGCTTAGAGTAAAGAGAAGAGATGTCAATTTAACTGAAGGTTTTCAGATTTAAATGAATTTTTGTGTATGGTTAGCACTTATCCTTCTACGTGGTAAATGATTTGTGCTTCCTGTCTCATCGGTTTTCGTTAAATATCTTGCGTTTTATTTCAATATTGCCGTATTTTTTCTCCTCCCTCCCAAAACTTTACTTTTTAGCCACATTTTTTGAGTGAAGTTGACACACTTGGTTTAGGAATTTACAGGGTTATATGAATGTTTAGTAAAACCTTCATGTAACAATTCTTGTTTCTTATTTGGGTTATTTCCGTGGTAATTGAGGGTTGCGATTGTGAACTTTTATTTCCTGTTGTGGCAGTAGTCTGAGGAACTGAAGAGAAAAAGTCGCAATTTAAATGAGTAATGTTTTCCAGGTACTAAAATTTTCAAAATATCAGTATTAATTTCAAATTCAACTACTGCCTGTTTAATGGTGTCAGAATTATCAGAGATGGCAAAAAGACGTCGCATTATATTTGAAAGGATAAATATTAGTTACCCTAAAATCCCAATAATAGCATTTTTATGGAATGGCAAGACGTATTCAAGTCTTGCCTATTATTTCACATTTCTAATTTGTAACGAGATTTCTCATTTTGAGCGGTTTGAGTAATTTCACTTTTTTTAAATAGTTACAGTGCGTGTAATAGTGGCTGGCCAAATATAATCAGGTTATGTTGCTTTGATCTGCTATTTCTAGAGCTTATGCATTCCCCAAGTGAGATGACCGTTTAAAATTAGAAGAGTTATAGGTATTAGGGTGGTGACTCGTGAATAAACGCTTAACTGATGTACGAATATATATTTTAATGTACGCGATATCCCTGGCAGGTATACATCGACAAACTTGAGTAGGCAGAAGTGCGCGTTACCATGGCTAACTGCAATCTGACAATTTTTTGTTCTTAAATCGGCCGAAGGTAAGAATCGACGCTCGGCCTTGGTGAATGTAGAGACGGAAAATATTTCCTATAATGTGGACAAGTAAAAGAGACCGAATGTCCAAATATTTTGCCACGGGATAATTCCGGTCTGTGCGGACCGGCCCTAAAGCAGTTAAGAATATGACCGTTAGAAGAAATACTTTTTTCCTAGTTTTTCTTACTAATTTTTGGAGAGAATATCTTTGAAGAACAAGTTAAATTCGATTACTGATGATTTCTTTCATGTACACAGTCGAACTTGATGATAACCCATCGAAAAATTTAGGTTTCCTCTTTATACAGTTAGTGATTAAGACAGTAGACCAAAATGTTCCTGTCGTATTAAAAAAAACCTACTGCTGTAATACTTTCTCGTTTCTCGAAAGTCACAGGCGGATGTTTTAAAATTTTTCTAAGAATTATTTTGTAGGGTTTATTATTTGAAGACTCATCGCATTCACATTGTATATATTTGGAGGTTTAGTGCCGTTTCGTGCGTCGATTAAAATGTTCTCGTTTCCTGCGCCATCCAAACCCCCTACCTAGTTCGAGTGCCGTTTCGTGCGCTGACCGGCAGGAGATTACTAATCCGGTTCTACATACTCACCAGCAATTAGATTATTTAGTTCCGAGTTTTCTTACTATACGCATTACAAATTTTTAAACTGCACATGCTTATTTGTTATTACATTCTAACGTAACAAAATTACTTCTAAATCAACATGTTTGAGAGCAGAAAATAATTTCATAGACAATAATAATTTATTGACATATTATTTACACAAACTACAAAAACACTTAACTTTAATAGAAAACATAAATATTACAATTGACAATGTATGCAAAATAATTCAAACACTGACCTATAGATTTCCTTCCTTCTTGATAATCTTCTACAGTTGTTAAATAGGTTGGTCTATGTCTTGGTACTTCTTAGCTCTTATGTGTGGAGCAATATGAAGTTCCACAATCTCATCATTTTCCAGCCAGTGTTCTACGAAGTAATCATTAAAACTTTGAAGATGTGTTCGGGAGAAGACTCCATAATATTATATAATATTAATAGTCAACCTTTATCTTTTGCTTCTGAAGACGCTAATGAAGCACATATTCGCACGTGTTTGCGAATCTCTTTGTCGCCCCGATATAAACAGGCCATACTCAATTGCTGAATTTTCCGGCATAAACATTAGTTGAAGTGTATATTGAACCCTTTCAGTGTCGCATTTGGGAATACTGTGTATAGCTGCAGTTTCAAAATTAATTTTCAACAAACTGACACTACTTAATCAATGTGCCAAATCTCAGCTCTGAAAACGCTACTAAAATAGGTAGAAACCCGAAAACGCACGAAACGGGAAGCTTGTTTATTAAATTATTTTCTTTAAATTTAGACTGCAATAGTTCAAAAGGGTGTCTACTTTATTATGATTTATATTCTCGGTCCTTGCTCGGGATAAATCTTCTAATTATAATGTCGACAGTTCCTAACTTCGTTTTATGAATGACTAAAACCAGGGAGACATACTATGTTGAACAACTTTTAATTATTTCATGTTTAATGTGGAAAGTTTACTATACTTTTGAAAATAACATGGAGTATGTTTTGCGTAATGTGATAAACATTTTTGGAACTGCTCTACGAATTTATTAAATTAGTAAAGAAAGATAACTATTCAGATATTGATAATAATGTAGTATCTCTTCCATCAACAGAGTAACATCTTTTTCTGAGAATAAGGAAAGATACCACAGATAGTTTAAGAAACTAACCAATTAGTAGTCTTTTGGGGCCAAATTAATAAAAATCAACTACTAATTTGTCTAAAAATAGTTGAGAATATTTATATTATGTCTAATTTTTGTAACGTATGATATTTGGACTTGAAATTAATACTTCGCTACTCATATTTAATTGCGTAACAACTGACTAGTTGCTCTCTATATTTGGTAAAATATATTTGGCGTTCCTCTATGATCTGACCCTTTATGTACCCTTTCTCCTACCTTTACTCTGTTTTCCATACTCCACGTGAGTAAACAAAATTGTAATAAAATACGCGATAATATAGGAAAGGTCTATGAAGAAAAACTAAATGGACATTCATTCATTCAGGTGGAAATCAGGGTATTGTATTTACACGTATAAAACAATGAAATCGCTAAAAAGCGGATATTAATATATGTATGAGATTTTATACAGGGTATCCTTGGAGTTGATGGAGAAACTTCGTATACAGGTTCTTTGAGAAATTCTAAACAAAAAAATATTTAATAATTTTTCTTTGAATTCTCAACCGTTTTAGAGATATAAAAGCTGGAATTGCTAACCCGTATGGGTGATTTGTTCTACTTCCATGTCAAAATGTTAGACTTATTGGGGAAAATGCATGTTTCATTTTGTAACTACTAGGCAACCAATTAATATTTAACTACACAAACACGCCAATTTAAATTACATTAAAATTAAAATTAAACGGACTAGAATATCAATCATTAAAGATAAACAATTATTAAAGGGAACAGCTACAAATGGTCAACGTGCCCACCACCTTCAGCAACGCATAGCTCAAAACGTTATGCCGACTGTCTTTGCTAATTAATGTTTTCTATATTATCTCTTATCGTACAAGGTACTTGTCGCTCACTATCAGGAGCAGTAATGTATCTAGGAGTCGTTTTCGATTCTAAACTTACTTGGAACCGTCATATTGAAAAAGTGGTCGACAAATCGGTGACAACTCTAGCAGTTGTCAGACGGATGTACAAGTCGTGGGGGCTAAAACCAGGAATCGTGCACTGGTTGTACACCACAGTGATTAGACCCTCTTTTAGATACTTAGCTTTGGTCTGATGGCCCAAAGTTATACAAGAAACCACCAAAATAAAACTAGGCAAGGTACAAAGACTTGCCTGTTTGAGCATTACAGGGGCGATGAGAACCACGTCCACTACAGCAATGGAAACTCTTCTAGACCTCCCACCTCTGCATATACTAATTCAGGGGGATGCAAGTCTGGGTCACTACAGGCTGCATCATTCACTGTACAAGACATGTACGCGTACAGGCCATACTAGAATAATTGAAGGGTTTGGGGAGCCCTCTACTTGAAATGAGGACGGGCCACATGACCTCAAAATTATATGACGACCTTGTCATATGGTAATGCAGGATTGAGGTAGGAGCGAGACATTTAGACAGGCAATTGCACCTGGTAACCTAATCTGGTACACAGATGGTTCTAAAACCGAGCTGGGTACCGGAGCAGGAATATATGCTGAGGCTCCCAGGATAAAGCTAAGCTTTTCCCTGGATCAGTACGCTTCTGTTTTTCAGACAGAAATATACGCCATACTACAGTGTGCGCGTGAAAACGGTAACAGGGCTTACAGGAGCAAGGGGATATATATTATATCAGACAGCCAGGCATCTTTAAAGGCTTTATCAAGCACTAAATGATGGCAATACATCAACGAATTCACTCCACTGGCAGAACATAACACGGTGAAACTGCTATGGGCACCTGGGCATTGCGGAATCTACGGCAACGAGAAAGCCGATGAATTGGCTAGGCAGGGATCTAGTGAGGCTCATAACAGCCCAGAACTTGCTTTAGGAATTTTACGAAGTGCTGCTCGAAGCTTTATCAAGGAGACGACACGTACTCATCATCGAATGTACTGGAAGAATCGAGCAGGGCATAATTTCAGCAAAACCTTCAATAAGTAGGCCACAGCTAAAGACAATTATAGGGTTTCTCACAGGACATGCGACTGTTAAAGAACACCTCTGGAAAATTTGTAAATTCAATGGTGAACTTGCATGTAGACTCTGTAGCAAGGAACCAGAAACAGCTTTACATATCCTATGCAAGTGCGATACGCTGTACAGGAAAAGGCAACATACATTCGGGAGACCAATCCTGGAACCGGAAGATTTCCAGACACACCCTGTAAAGGACCTGCATATGCTGATTTAGGGGATATCAATTACAGATTGGTTGTGAATTTATTTAATTAGGATAATCACAATAAGCCATAGGCTGCAGCGAATATGGATCCATTAAGGGAGACATACCCTAAGGAGGGAAAAAACTTCTCGCTCACAGGTGTAGGAAAGGGTCGGAATGCACTGGTGAAGGTTTGGGGTTCTTCGATTAGGATACCTTTTTTGGTACTCTTCGACTGCTGTTCTTGCGCTTCCGTTACACAGACACAATATTAGCGTATTCTTCGTTGGAAAACAACAAATGCACGTTGATGTCGGGGGTGGTAAAGGATAAAGACATAAACATTTTTAGTTATTATTTTGTTACCTTTGACATACATTTCCTATGACAACGAGGAAAGTCAGACAAAACTGACGTAAGTAGGTATTAAGGCCGGAAAATTGGAGCCAAAATCACCCATGAGGGTTAGTAATTTTCAACCTCCTTTTTTGTAATTAATCAAGGAGCAACATTCCAGTTGCATTTGATGTTTGGTTTTATCACTCAGAAAAGGTTAAATATCTTGATTTAATTTAAAATATTGTTATAACAGCTGTATTTGGTTCTCTTCAAATTGTAGCTCCAACAGATTCGTTGTTCTCTGTGGTCTTTTAATTTCAACAAATTGTTTTTCTGATAACTGTGTCAGACTTACTGTAAGGGTTATTTCAAAACTTCACTCACTTTATACGGGTCCTAAGCGTGAATTGTGGCAATCACTTTTACTTGTTAAATATTGAAGAGTGCATTTAATTCTATAGCTCTTGTGATTCTTAATTATAGAGTACGTGTACTTGTCATTTTTTTTATCAAACGTCTAAACATATTTTACATACAATCTTTATACATATAGAAAAACATAACGCAATTTCTGTATGGTATCTAACAAGTATTTAAATTGTGGTGTTTCCAGGGAAATAATTATCTGAAATAAAGAGGTATATCTTTGCATTTTTGTTTTACTTTCATCCAGTTGTCATTCCGAAAAGAATAATTTGACGTACTTTGAAGCTGTGCATTTGAAGAGCTATTTTTTTGACTTCCAATCTACTTAGAACTTCTGGGAACGACTAGATGGTAGCGGTGGCGCTATGTAACAGTAGTAAGGGTTTATAAATAGGTAATTGATAAAAACCATTTTTTATGAGATCTCATTTAACATTTATTAATTGGTTTGCTTTCTTCTGCTATTTATCCTATATATTTAGTTGTAATATGAATCAGAAGTCGTTTTATTATTGTAGATTTTGTTTATTGATATTATAATATTAAAAGTAATATAAATGGTTCATTGAATATTGATAATGTTGTTGCTCTGATTTGTTTTGTCTCTCAAATCTAAAATAAAAAACTCGGCTCACATCACGTTTGTCAGATCTATTTTTATCTTTTACATATCGGTTTTCTAATAGATGTTGTTATTGTAATTAGAACTCTACTTAAAAGCGGTGATGAAATTTCAACAGTTAATAAATATGTATATTAGTATTTAGTATTAAAGCTTGTTAACACTTAATAGTCTCATACAGTTCTGAAATCTTGATTACTTTGTCGGTTGATGAAAATGCTTTTTTTGAGGTGCTGGTTGTTTATACTTTTATATAATTTGAGGATTCTTGATTTATTTTTCTGAAAATTTAATCATGTGTATAACGTATAAGCCTGTTGATTTTCTTTAGACGCACACAAAAAAATGCTTTGTTTTTGGGGCAGTCTTTTGTAATTGGTTTTTCTTTATTATTTTTGTATTCTACTTTCACTTTGACCTGTTTGGGCTTTTCTAATATGTAAAATTTTTGTGGCATATTTTAAGGGTTTTAAATGAATTTTTCTTTTATATATTTTATCTTATATGTCATACTGTAAATTGCTTTAGTGCTATTATTTTTATTTCCATAAATTTTGTTGTGGGTTTCTTTATCATGAGTTCTTATATTAGCTAACGTTGCTCTATATATGAAAATCGTAAGTGTACTTAAAAAAGCCTAAATCATCTGTTTGTCGTATTTGTCTTTAGTCGTTTTAATTGCTGTCTCAATATTTTAAGTCGCAGCGATATTTTCTAAAAGTTTGTTTTTAATTTCCTGTAGCCGTTTTTCCTGGATTTTTATAGAGTGGGCGTTAATTTAATCTCTTCCCTCAGAGTGTACATAGCTTTAATTAATGTTTATTCACTATATTTGTATAACTCTGTTCACAGTACTTTCTGTATTATCTGTTTATTTTCGTTGACCGATGTTGGTATTAACTTTATTGCAATTTTTGCGGACGGCTACCTAGCGTGGACCATAGTTAAAAAATTAGTTTTGAAATTTGCTAAACTTTAGTAATACCGAGTCTAATTGATTAATCATATTTACAGTTGTCTTCATGTAAACAAGTGTAATTAAAAATCCTCGTACGCAACATTTCTTATAATAATGATAAAGGCTTAACGTCCCGCATGTGAGCACTGAATGTGTAGTGAGAGGTTGTGGCTCTCATGTATTTACTCATTATTACCTCTTGTTCGAAATGAACGTAGGTATTCAATTGTTTTTAGTGGCTAAGTAGATTACTCGCTAGGCATCTGAGCCCAGGATTCAACATAGATTCGTCCGCACCTCAGCCAAGCGCCTCAACTGTGCGATTTTACTGCGCTCAAACTTTCATATACCGTGTATTAATTTTTAGAGTATTTCGTAAATTACCAGCATGTTTTTCACAACCCAATCTTTCTAACTGTTTTCCACTGTGCTAAGCATTTTTGCATCCTTCGAAACCAGTAGTCGAATTAACACTTTCATGTTTGCTCATGGACCTGGGCAGCGCACTCGTCATCTCACATCATTATAAGGTCCTCGTTAAAAAATTTTATTTTGGGCTTTAGTGGGACCTCATAAAAAGAAAGCCAGGTTTCGTCACCTGTACGATGCTGTTTCGAGATGTTTTATTTTAAAGCTTTTTCGTAGCACTACGAAGCACCTGGTTGATCTGTGCATCATTTAGGCATGGAGTGCCCCGATTCGAATAAACTCTTCTCGCTTAATAAGAGTCGTGTAAGATGTTCTAAATTCCCAGAAACGCCCACTTTTCTGTCTATTTATAGATCATATCTCCATCAGACTCTGGCATCTTCCAAACTGTAGTAATGTTTTCCGTAAGAGACAATGTTTGTTGGGGGTGGGGGTGCTGACCTTGCAGCGCCTTTCAGACTGAAGTTTTCACTCTGAAATTCCCAATGTTGTGCTTTGAATTGAAAAATGAGTAGTTTCTCTTCACGGTCTGTTGTATTTCAGCCTCTAGACGATCTATATAAAACGATTGTGATATTACGGGGAACTTCTGCACCAACCGCAGGGGTCGAAACTTGTGACGTAATCTGAGTATGAAGATCAAATATTTAACGCTACTAAATCTTGTTGCATTTTTTCTTTTTAATAAAAAATAAATTGTTTAGTAAATGAAGTTGTGCTTCATATTTCAGCTCTTGCTTTAGCTTTTAACAGTGTTGTGTCTAAGCAGCGGTTATGAAATTGTACGCGCGCTTATATATTGGTTAACACTCAAACCACGTGCAAAATTATAAATTACAATCGATCGTTATTTTGTTTTTGACTAAGATGACATTTATAATTTCATTTCATTTTCCCACAGTTCAGAAACAGGTAAAGAGGTTATATTGTCGTCTGTAATGCAGATTTTAATACGTTTAAACTTTTTTCATGCATCAAGATATGTTTTTCTTATTCTTTCTTATACGACTCTAAGGAAGAATGTGTCTGTACGCCACGTAGAATTGCAAATATGTTCAAACACAATTTTATGTGTGTTGATACTTCATAAACAATTTTATTATTATGGAATTTATTTACATCTTTTTTATTCAGTAGTTCTTGTTTTATTAATATCAGGTTTATAACAGAACAAATGTATATAGTAAATCTGTAATATGACCTTGAAATTAAGATTATTTTTTTGGAAATCATTGTTTTTTTCATATATTAAATAACTTCGGCCTATTGGGCCTATTTAATGAACTACAAATTTACAAGCTACTTTACATTGAAGTAATAAGCAAATAGTATGAAGGTAAATTAACATGAGAGGGGTTCAGCCTGTGTTGGGCTCCAAAAGAATACGTTACTTCCGAACTAAATCATGTGGCCACTGACGTTTCAATCTTTGAAGTACTGGATGGGTAGTAGTGAGTAGTACGAGCTGGTTGGGGTGTTCATCCAGGTTGCTATATTAGGCACTTTCGAGTTTGTGGATTTCTTTAACTATGGATGGTATTTGTAGGTCGGAATATAAGGTGTCGTTCCGGACATACCATGGGGCGTTTGCTATAATACGTAGGGTCTTCGGGAAGCGTTGTATCTTTGTATAGGAGGCTTTCGCACAGTCTCAAAGTTGTATCCCATAAATCTATATAGGTTTTAGGATGACTTTATAGAGGAGAAGTTTATTTGACAGGGAAAGTTGATAGCCCCGACCGATGAACCCGTTCATGGGTTTAAATTTGATATTTAGGTGTTTCATTTTTGCCTTAATATGCTCACGTCAAGTCAGTTTTTGGTCCAGATGCAATCTCAGATATTTAACTTGGGATTGAATAGGTATTTGGTGCATTGTTGATGGTTAATTTTGGCACAGAGTGCGTTTGTTGGTCAGGGTTATTTAAGCGGACTTGTCATTATTAACTGTAATCCTCCATCGAGTGAACCAAGCTTCAAGTAGGTCGAGGTGATTTTGCAAATGTTCTGCTGCAGCTGGTGGGGTGTCGTTGACGGATAAAAGTGCTGTAACGGCGGTTTGAGTGGTTGAGAAATCGGCTGTGTATAGGAGATAAACAAGTGACCCAAGTACACTGCTTTGTGGTACATCAGCGGTAATGTGTAGGTAACTTCAAATTGCATTATTAATTTTAACTTGGAAAGTTCTCTCACTTAGGTAGGATTAAAGAACAAGATAGAGCTGACTTGGAAAGTGTAACTTGAGTTTCTAGAGTAAACTCCTATGCCAGAACTTATCGAAAGCTTGCTGAATATCTAAGAATATACGCAAACTTTTCTGGTTTGAAGACATTCTAAGATTGTGGTGACAAGTGGTTGGTGCACTATCGAATGTCGTTCGCGCAATCCAAATTAGTGGAATGGAAGTATTATGTCTAAATTCTTTTGAGAAATAGCTTTTCGAAGATTTTAGACAGGAGACTTATAGGCCCATAGGACGTAGGTTGTATTGGTTGCAATCTAAAAATACCATTGCCGATAGTGGTCAGAAGAACTGGAACTTTTCTAGGTGGATTGTGAAGAATTTTTCCTATAGTAGTCAGGGGCTTTACAAATGTTAGTTAGCGGTATTTGATTTCGAACTTCAGTTGGTGAGAAGGCTTTCAGTCGGGGGGTCATTGGACAAGGTGCATTAAGGAAAGTTTCAATTTCTGTTGCGTCATCGTTCGCTGAAGTTGGAGGTGTTACAAAAACGTTTGCGAGAAGTTCAGCAAAGTGTCGGCTTTATCCTGATCTGATCTGGCCCAATTAAAATCCATTTTTTTAATTGGTGGAATCGCTACAAGTTATTTGTCATCTGGAAAAAGCTGACAATGAGTAATATATTGTTGAAACTTTCATTACGTACCTCATGTAAGCGGTGGGTAAGCCTGTTATATAAAGTTCTGTCGGTTTTATTTCTGGTTCGTTGCCACTCTTTCCTAGTTCGGCGTTTTTCCATAATCAGGTCTCAGATATTATGGGGCATGGTGCTAGTTTTGGTTATATTTGGAGAATTAGGTGTTGCCAGTCGTGCAGCGTTTTGTATTAGAGTTGTGAGGTATTCAACTGCATCTTCAAGGTTTTGCGTGATTTTAATTTTAATTCCGAACGCGAGATTGAATTTTTTGTCAAATAGAATTTGGAAATAGTCCCAGGCAGTAGCTTTGGAACAAAGTCTTATAGGAGCTTTCTTTGTGATGATTGTTGATACATTTACTAAAAACTGACGAATGGTTGATGGATATTATTTATTATATTGGTCTCTATTGCGAGATATGAACGTGCTATGCAATTGACAACTACAAAGCAAGTAAATCTGGCAGTATATTTTGGTCGTTAAGCCAATAAATGGGATCTGCGGTAGAGAAAAAATTAAGGTTGTGATTTTGAGCGGACCGTAGTAGGTTTCTTCCTTTAGGATTAGTTAATCGTGATCTCCATTATGTATTTTTATCGTTCCAATTGTCTCCAATAAGAAATGTATTGCTAAGTGATCGAAAGAAATCCTGATAACCATCGACGGTAATGGACTAAATTAAACTCACGAGTTTGTACTTTTATACTTGAAGCTTGAATTTTTGCAGTTATGTACGACTGCAATTGCTAATGTGTAATCGAGTTTTTTTGTTATGACCGCTGATAGTCCATGGACTCTCCCTTTCGGGTGGTTAGTTAAATGGATGTTGCAATTTCGGATTTTTATTACTGTTTTTGAAGCTGCGTGGGTTTTGGAACCTAATAATATGTCAATTTTGTGTACCTGCAGAAAAGTAATTACTTCAATATGTGATTTGTAAGACCATAGTGATGAAGTCATTATGCGAGTTTATTTACGACGGTGGAGAGCATATTTAATATCATGCTGTTTTGATTAAGGACATTGAAATGTAATTCTAAAATAATTTGTGGAAATTTATGTTTTTAAATTAAATAAAATACAATATACTTATTGAGTTTTGCTAATTTTTTGCTATTTAGAAATTGACTTAATGAGAGGAAGAAGAAAAAAGCTGTTAACTAACTCGAAACATTCCAATTACGCGAACGACTTGGCGACACGTTTCCAAATCAGCAGATTACTTCCACCCCGTTAAGCTATGACACTTTTTAATATTCAGTTTGCACACTTTCCTTTTCTTTTACGCTTTCTCTCGGCGTTCGTGTTGTGTGTTTCAGCGACGCGTATCCGGCATGAAAAAACTTTGTTATTCTGGAATAAAACATTACGGGGCCCGTCTAAAGATCGATTTAGGCAGCCTACATATTGCAAATTTTCAATAAAACTTCGAGCCAAAGCCTTGTTTCTTCGCCATAGAGATTTGTGATCGGAATTTCGAGCGATATTAAGCCCGTGTGTGGTCGTAGGCCGGAAACGTGTCAACCTTCTGCGGTATTTTAATTTAGGCACGAAGAGCCGGCCTTCTTCCTTCTTTTGATGCGGCGCAGCCGGAATGGAAGTCGAGGGGCTTCGCTTAATCGCAAATTTCAAATTGCCCCTAATATGCAAGCGAGGCCAGGTCCGACGGGCCTCCCCGCTGAAATATAAATTTCCGCAGAAACGCTTCGGATTGCGAGGGGGCGATCTTATTTCTGCGATGCGAGAAGTTGCTTCGACTTCTGCCTTCAAACGAAGTTCGTTTGTGTGACGTCTTTATATATCTGCGGATGTGATCTCACATTTGCTGCATATTCACGAGACTATTAGTACGAAAAATGTTTTAGGTGACCAGGAATAATTGCAAATGCCGTAGTTTTGGATTCGGTATGAAGAATTTGTCCTTTTATTTCACCTTTATGAAAAGTTTTTCACCATTCCTTTTAAATATTACATTCTAAAAATATATAAACTTTAATTAGAATTTGATATTCAATTAGTAATATTTTAATATCATTTTGTTTCAGGTATGTAACTACGTATCGCGAAGAGATTTTCATTGCACATTTCCAAGTAAGTAGCATTTTAAGCTTTAATACCACTTTTATATAAAAATAAAATAAAATTTATTGAACTGGAATTTCAATTATGTAGTTTACTTTGCAGTCTTGGAACAATTTGTGCATGAAAATACTTTGTAGTTAAATTGATCAGCTCTCGAATTCCTGTGTGCAAAATTATGGTGGGCCGTAGGAAACACCCGGCTACTGAATAAAATATCCCTTCAACTTACGCAACAACCGTTTCAATCCCTAATTGAACAACAAATTTGTACTGGAAAGTTTTCCGAGAGCCTCCCTTTATCGAATCGTTTCCTCAAGTGTTTCGTTTCGCCCGTCCTTCTGGCTAAAGAAATAAAATGCGTAAGATCACTGTAATGAACCACGTTTTAGGCGTGTTCCGCTTTTTATGTTGGCGTGGAGTTTTTCTGGAGCTCGGGCGCTGAGTGCCATTTATTTGTAGCGCAGTTTTTTACTTTTAACAAGGCCAATGGCGATAAAATAAAAAGGAAAATGCAATTTGTGTTGCTGCAGCAAAACTTCAAAACTTTATTTTTAATTTTTCAAAATAATCCGCACTCGGCCAATTTTTATAAAACATTTAATGCAACAACAGATAAAATTACGGATTCTATCAAAGACTCTATCGATTCTTGATCAACAATAATTCAAATTTTTTAATATTTTTAAAAATAAGGTTATATGAAACACTCCGCCAAAGAATATTTCTATCTGACAGTCTGTCAGATCCGGAATAATAGAGTGTGCGAAGCGAGCATCTGTAAAACAAATACTTTGCCGCGGAAAAAGTTCATGACAACAGGTTAGCTCGGTGTGATTAATTGGAACTGGCACAGTAAGCCCCGCAAATCCCAACTTCTAACCTCTAAGTCTCAATTACAAGCGTGCCCCATGGGGTGCCATAAAATTCCCGCGCCATTAGAAAATACACCTCATCGGCAGAACGAACCAATTCGCCCTGACAGATCGCTAGGTCGGTCGAGTTTGATATGGGCGCGGCCGAAAGAATCTTGACGCAGAGAACTAACGGAGATTGATGCGTCATAAGATTATGCCCCGATATACATAAAATTTTGTGGATGTTTTGGCCCGAAGCTCTCTTCCTCAAACGAAGGAAAGCGGATAATGTTTGATTGTTTGAAATGCAATTTGTTTAAATGTACGGCATTATTCTTTCTTACACATAAAAATTATTGAGTGATTGGGTGAATGTTACGCAATGCATACGGGCTTTTTTTAGTAGAGCTTACATTTTAGTAGTTAATGAATAGACATAATTTCCATATCTGGAGGACAAAGAAGCCACATACAAAGGCTCTCTGGAAGGAATTCATTCAAAGCCAATATATTCTATATAGTCTTCTTATAAAAATTGTGTAAAGCCTAAATAAATAAGTGATTGGTTTATTATATATTAATATGCTCTAGGAAAGGTTCTTTTCTTAATTCATAAATGAATATTAAGTTTTTATGCGGTAACAAAATGATGTATTAATCCACAAGACTTTCTATCACGTGACACGTTGGAATTTCTTTCTATGAAAATATGTTAGTAAGTTAGGAGTAGAATTAAAAATAACATAAAAGTAGAATTGTACTAACAACTGTATTTATTTTAATTCCTATAAAGAAAGAGCACACGACTTAGAAAAGACTGTAGAAAAGACCTTACGATGGATTACTCTAAAAGTATAAATTATAATGCACTAATAATTTTAAAAATAAAAAATGTTTTAGTTTTTTTGTGCAGTTCTTTTTAAGAGGAATCATATGGAGGAATTAGGGGAATCCTGGATTGCTTCAGCTGCTCGGCCATCTTTTCTTGAGTGTATCTTTGCAATAGCCCAGTAACGTTCAATAAGACGAAGCTCATGGCAGTTTGGCGAATAGTCATCTTTATTTACAAAATGAATATTTTTAGAATCCGAAAGCTGAAACTTTGGTGCAGAATAGTGGGCAGATGCTGTATCTGGCCAAAATAAGGAAGGCGTTTTGTGCTTTCGATACAGAGGTACTAACCGTTTTTGTATATATTCTTTCCTGGATGTTTCGCCTTCACTTGTACCACATAAAAAATGCGAAGCTGCTAAGATCACAAGAACATATGAGGCTGTCATACAAGAGTTAATTCTTCTTACATTATCAGGTACCCTTAAATGCATTGTAAAATTGAGACTCTGGTAACGTACCGCTATCCATTTTTAGGTATGTTTCATCATCCATATGAACATAAAGATTTTGGCTTTAAATTAAAACGCTTTACAGTCTTTCACACCGTTTCTTTGACCGAAATTACTGCTCCTCATTCCTCATTGGCATTTTCCACTTTTTGTAATTACTATTGCTCCTTTTTTTAATATTTTGCACAGTACCTAAGCTTAACTCCACTCTTTCTGACTTCAAATCAATCTTCTCAGCTCTTGAATGTACTGGGACACTTTGACTTTGCGATTTAGGCAAATCCTCAAGCTTATGGTGATTTGGAAAACCATCGGAGTTTTCGCAAAGACAACTTTTCTGAATACCACTTCTGCAGAGACTAGCTTTTTCATCTCGATACTGATTTGCTTCGTTGCTTTTTAATTGGAAGCTGTTGCAAAACAACAATTACAACCCAACACTCAGCCGATGAGATTAATGCTTATTACTTAAAAAAATAGTTGTAATTTAAAGTTCAAAATAAAATTAAATGTATTCATTCAGTCCTTATGTACTCTCTAAATGAAGTTTTTTGACATTACTCATTTCTACCTATAATTCATTGGTTACATGCCATTGCTGCATATTATTTGCTTCTTTAGTATTATTACTCTATGTAAAGGTAGAATGAATTTTTTACGTTGCACCATGGTGTGTACTGATTTGAGTAAGAGACTTGAGAACGATGATATTCGGAATGTTTGCATGATCATGTCAACTTTTTCAATAGTTATTTGAGGTTTAAATATGGGTTTGAAGATTTGCCAATAAGTACAAATGTGTATTCAAAAAAATATGGAAGGACTGGAAGATAAAACGCGATGTATTTGAAATTAACAGGTCAATCTATCTAATACTTGCAGATGATGCACAATAATTTATTTACTTCTCGGCAATTAGGAATCCATGAAAAAATTTGACTTTTCCTCTGAGTTTTGCGTCTCTTGGTGGACCGACCCAGAGCCAATTAGTTTTTAAATTTCTTGCTAAAGTCCTCCAGTTGCTAACTTTGGCCACTTTTAAGTTATTTTCAACCATGTCCCACCTGTGTGCCCTTAGTCTTACTATTGGTATCTCTTTAGCAGAAGTTTTCGAAGGAATCCTTTAACTAATCTTTTTTTCCCATCCTGGCCCAATATTAATACCAGTGACAAATCTAGAACGATGAATGAATAAAATGGGCCATAAAAAGGCCAGCGTAAAGAAAATTTAATGATGCATAAAAAAGTGATGAAAAACTACAGATATGTATGAGAAACTATCTAAAAATAACCGCAATTGTTTTTTAAACTTCTCACTGACACTAAGAGACTTCAGTTATTTCCAAAGTATGCTTTACGAGCACTACTACACTTATCCCAAGGTATTCTCTACCGAAAGAAACACTTGTAGAATACTTGATCCACAATAATGTTTAAGACATGCAACATACTGTTTTTTACTTCATCTACACCAATGAGTCAAGTCGTTTTGAGGATCCTCTTTATCTGTTCTTTATCTGTCCTTCGCTAAAAACTGACATACAGAGACATCTAAGTTGAAGTATTTTATGCATTTTCATAATTTCTCAAATTGCTCTGTGAAATAGGCCAATGTTATGACAAGTTGATATGTCATTATCTTTCATGAGGGAAAAGGAATAGAATTGGGACTTTTTAAATCATCGATTTGAAAAGTTTGCCGCATCGTGTCAACGATCTCAGCTACGATTTTCCCAGGCAAAAGATAAAATTTCATACACACTGTGTGTTATTATCATGTATCACCAAAATAGAAAAATAAAATTTAATTAGAACATTCAAAAATTCATTTTCTTTAATAAGATGTTAGCACATTTCAAGAATATAATTCCAAATATGAACGTGACTCATCTTCACTCAGCGCTGGAGTGCGATCAGAACACTTATCTTGCATAATCTTCTTTTCAAATGTTTTCGAGTAAAGTGTTTCAGAAGAAATATTTCTATAGTATTTCTAAGCTATTATAAGTTACTTGTTTATGTCTATTAGAGGGGTCGGACCTCGTTGACTGTTGAACAGTGTCCTAGTTAGTTTAGTTCTTAAATTCAACTTGAAAAAAGTTATAAGGCAAGTTCTCAGAGAAGAGAATGTAAAAAGACTCTTCAGCGCCAGCACTAAAGATATCCATTGGAATCCTTTGCATGTTTTTTAGCACCTTACTACAGTTGATTATTTGTCGTGAGGATAAACGAACTTTGAAGTTTGAAAAAGCTGGAAATTGAGGCTTCTGCTTCAAACTGGTTTTGTTATGCCGCTATTGTCGAAGAGGCATCAATATAAGACTTTTCATTAAGAGTGGTTGTGAAGTGAATTGCCGGATTATGTTTGTCATGCGTCTTTTAGGGATTGGTAGGGAAGGAATCAAGTTATTCTGCCATCTTAAAGATATCTGCAACGGATTGAGCGAAAACACCTATAACAATATCATCGCACATATCCAGTCAATCACAAAATCCATTTTTTAATTCTTCGCGAATAAAAGAAAATGAATGAGGACGCTTCTAGTGGTAACTAGTGCATACAACGTAGATTCAAATCGTTATACAGAGAAACTAGGCTACTATACAGATAAAGTTATTGATTTAGTAGTCAAACGTAGTTACTACCAAGAATGTACATTTCGGAAAAAGAAGAAAAATATTCAATGAAGAACAATATGGACACGAGAAAAATTGCGCAAAAATCACCAAGGTTTCGTAGGCAAGATGGAAATCGATGCAGTTACAGAAATGTTTTTGAGATCAAGAGAAGTTTGCTGTGAACTATGGAAATTATCTAGGAGATCAAGGCTATTCGAGATATGAATGCATAAGGTGACGACTTCCAAGTGTATGTACATCGAGAAAAGAATGGGCACTTAGCTCTGAAATGTGAAATAAAATGCAAAGCTCGTTGAAAAAGACAAATTAACGGATGATTTGGTAAAAAAAAAAACTTACAACGTACTAGGGTCTAACTATCGAAGCAATGTTGAAGATGTGAACAAATATGGATAAGTTTAAGCATCCTCCTCCATTTGATCCAGATGTTCAGAAGCATATTGTTCTAATTTATGAAGGTATGTCAAAAGAAGATCACTTGAGAGATGCTTGGACGTTCGTACGCAGACTCTCAACGAATATTTCAACTTCACTGGCTGTTACTTAGCTTCAAAGGATCTGCATCCTGGGTTTAAAATTGTCACTATGGCATCGTATACTGCAGCTGTAGTATTTAACGAAAGATATGCATCCATTTTATAAACGATGGTCGCACTAGAGATAGTAATTGGAAGTCAGGACAAAAAATATGCTGAAATTGTCGATGAGTGCGGAATCAAGAATTATGGATATAAATAATAAGAATTTCTGAACTGATTTGCTTCAGACAATTACAACGGACACTAGAGCTTGAGTCATTTCTCAAAAGGAAGTGCCGTATATCGACCAGTTCGAATTATTTTGTACAAAAATATCCTTCAATAGTCAAAAGTATGTAGAAATAAATGCTAAAGTTCCTAAAATTAACATTAATAACATTAATCTTTCCCTTTTAAAAAATTTTTAAAATTCATGTGTTTTACTGCCGTCTAATTGTATTTCCCCTTTCAAATAGATATACATTTAGGTTGATACTACTTGTTAGTCTAAGGCAAAAAATATTAACATCACAACTTCTATCGATTGTAACTGCAAGTTACTCCTACATAAATACCTACAAAAAATTGTCAGTAAGATTGACAACTAAAAAGAAAAAGACGAATTCAGAAATAAGACAAACAAGAAATATATGGTCTTTAGGTACTATGTATCATTATGGGGAACATTGTTGACACATTAGAAGCGTTCAAGTTGTAGACTTGGTGAACATCATATCACCAATTATGTATTATATAAAGTAGAAACGTGTGATGTGTAGCAAAAATAAGTAGTTATTCTAAAACCAATACAAAAAAATCTATATAGGAGATGTTTAGCTTGGTTGGACAACTTGAAACTGTGATTTAATACCAGTTCCGTGGATTTATTTAGGGTAACATTAAAGAGTGGATCATCATAATAATTGTCAGCTTTAGAGATTATATGGGAGGAAGAAAACTCAGGTAATAGGAAAAGGTTGTAAAAGTGTAATAATCATCTTGAAGAAAATTGTAACACAAATTTGGAAACTTTTAGTTCCTTACTTAGAGCCATGCATAGAAGCTACAGTGGTTATATTGAATTTATAACTCATATATGCAAATCAATTTAGAATTTCAACGAATAAAGGAAATTTAAGATACCTGCTGATTGAACTAACTTCACGAACACTATCTTCTACTGTCTTCCAAAATTCAAGCAATTCGTTTAATATTTAATACATTACAAACAAACTTAATTACGCCTCAGTAGACCGCAGAGATATCGATTTGTGCACTACCTGAGTGGTTGCATTACACAGCCGCGCTATTGGTAATGCAACCCGGATTCACCATAGTCATGAAATTGGGGCATGCAGAATTGAAAATTCCGAAAAAGCTGCGCGCTGAGAGAATCGAAGCGCTAATTAAGCAATCGCTCTAATTCCATTTGACTGAAATTAAGCGGCGAGCAGCCAAAGTGCCCTTCGGCGCGCTACTTCGCAGTAACTTGGGAACGTTTGTAGCAAATTAGGGAGCAAAACTGTCGTTAAAACAATGAGACTTCTCGTATTGCAGCACAAGCTGCACGTACAAAATAAGAGCATCCCCGAAGTGCAAATTTGTACCCTGGCGCGCGAATTAACATAAAACAGCAAAGATTCTACTAATTTTTTATGCAGTCTCATTCTAAACTGAAAAATCAGATGAACTTAATTAAACAAAATTTTAGTTTTATGCTGTAGACTCGAATCTGTTAAAATAAGGCAACAATGGAGTTGTTAATACGATTGCTATTTTTACATTGGATGGGCATTTGCAGTTGTTTCTCAAAAGCCCTTTAAAAACACCCTCGCGTTTGACTTCTGAATGTTTTAGTAGTTAATCCCTGAGCAACTTGGCTGCACTTTTTGTTTGTTTCCAGGCGCCTTGCTTCTCTGACAACTATTGTTTGTTTCATTGAGCTCTTAAGTTGCTTTCCTACTAAAAACTATTGCGGCCCAGCGCCTGGATTTACGACATAGGCTGACGCGAAAAGCTCACAGTCTAAACAAGCTGTAATTCGTCTTTGGTTTATTTGTACTTCTGGATGTAAGACAAGGGCCTGCATTTCTTCAGCGAAACTACCGGTTCAAATTATGAAATCTTATATTACCCAGAATTTTATAACTTGACACAGACTAATATTAAACTTTCACTTGTAGAACTGAAGCTTTTTTATTTAAAGGGTTTCTTTATACAATTTTGTAACTAACGGAGCTCTATATACAATTACGTTTTTTTTATGCGGTTCCTTTATAGTAGTTTGCCGTTTTTAAAGGCAGTCTTAATAGCAATGTTGTTTATTACGTCTGCTACTCTTAATTTACCTTTGAGTCTTCGCGGGTTATTGAGTGACAAATGAACAATTTGCGTGAAACTTATTTATTAAAAAATATAGCATAATATTTTAAATTAGTGTTTATGTTGATTGTAATACGAATCACGATTGTCATAAAAATTATAAACCGCAATTTTCAGCTCTCATTAACATTGTGTTGGCTCCTATTAATTTGTGTAGCATTTTCTTTCATCATTTCGACTACCTTGCTCGATGGATATTAGAGGCTGTATTTGATTAATGCCCTTACCGGAAAAGAATGCCAGAATTTTGATTTTTAGGTACGCCGAAGTAGTATTTTATTTGAATATTCCTTTCCACAAGGTTATTGTATAAAAGCAAAAGAAAGCTAGCTCACCAAATCTAAACGATATGAAATTACCATACCACCAGCTCCGACGTCCCACAGGGAAGTCCCTCAGTATTTTCTGTTATATCCTCTATACCAAAGACATTGCAACCACAGATAGCATCTCAACTGCTTTCTTCGCAGAAGATAGTGCAATAATATCATGTGATACCAACGCGGACTACATATCAGAAAAACAACAGTTACACCTGAACAAGCAAACTTGGTGTTGGATGAAATAAACAGTAGTAAATCAACTAACATTACTTTTACTATTAAACACTCTACGTGTGGTAGGTAAAATACCTAGGCCTTTACTTCGACCAAAAACTGACTTGGAAAGCCCATATAAAAGCCAAAAGATAGCCACTCAATGTAAAGACTGTTGCTATACAAAATCATTTAACACCTATATGGTCCTGTGAGATAGCTGTGGGAATGCAGTCAGCTTTGCAGTCCTTCCAATCGAAGACGCTGCATATTGTAACCAATGCACCTTGGTACGCCAGCAATAAAACCCTCCACGACAACCTCAAAACTCTTTTCATGACTGAAGTTATCAAGAATTATGCCGCCAAAAGTAAAAAACGCACCTTAAAATAATTATTAACCAATTCATTGCCGATCTCTACTCCCACGAACCTATGGTTAGAAAATTGAATAGACAACTTGCCTCGTAGAGTGAATCCTGGAGATCTCAAGAGATGGTGCTTTACTTGTGTCATATAACAACCATGTCATATAGTTGACTTATTGCTCCATGTAGAGTAGATTGTGGATTGGCAATTTAATAGAAGTCTATTACATTTACATGTGAAACGGTGAGGTAACCAATTAAAATTTTATAATGTTGAGGTATTGCCAATCAACATTAATTAATTATTAATTATTAGTTAGAATGATATTCATTCAACTATTAAGTTATATTTCAAAGAAGGTTTAACAATACCAGATACATTTTGAATGCACTGCTACCCTTCAAACAATCTTAAAATCTTCGCCAGCGTGACACTTCGCGCCACTCCGCATAATCCGCTTATTTTTCAAAAACGCCACAAACCCCCGAATTAATTAAATAAACATGCGGCGCGGCACATGCAGACGAATTAGCTCGAGTTAAACGGCTTTTATGAACGACCAGCTTTGTGCCCGTCAGTTATAGATCACATCATTATTACGGTCGTGTTTCTGGGCCTCCGTTTAATTGACACTTAGAAACAAGCGGCGGCGGCGGCGTGCACCCTCCTGGCCCATTAACCTGCCAGCAATGCGCCTCTTGGGACTTTGCCATCGTTCCGGGTTTATTCTTCAGTTCAGTGACTAATACTCGGCCTGCCTTCGAGCGCCAAGTAGAATTCGGGAACTTTTGGCGCGCTCGCTTAAATAATGCAACAAGCAGGCGAATAATTTTCCGAAACCATCTTTGCGCCCCTTATCGTCGAGGAGGGAACGCTTGTAGGACCTGTTTTGTTTCGACACGAATTTTACTAATTTATTGTTTGCGCCTTTCGCGCTGGTATTGTAAAAAGCTACGCGGATATTTGTATGCAATTATGCAGCGGCTCCACTGAAACAGGCGCTTTTTTGTGTTTGGAGTAAGCAAGAATTGAATTACTCAGTGCACATATTTTCATTATTGCCAATGACATTTGTGCCAAATTAGTGTAAACTCTCGAGGACTACATAATCAAATTCAAAATAACGTATTCTAGAGAGAAAGACTCTGGAACAACTTTCACTTAATTCTATAAACATTCAACAGTCACCAAAATCACAGTGCTGTGTAAAGTAGTATAACTGTGAAATGATTTCTTCGACATTGACAAAAGCAAAATAGTGCAAGATAGTGAAAATGATTGACAAATAACATTTATATTTATATCTCCATTAAATCCAAAACATATAAAGCAACAATATTACTACAAGATATGATTGCCATTATGACTTCAATGAATACGCGTATTAGAACTAACTATTGATGTCAAAAATTTAAATATTGCTATAATATAACCCCAATGTTCGAAAGGATTTTAGATTTTTTTCTATTTGCTTACACTAGATCAGTTGAACTAAAAATGGATCGAATATTTATTACCTTTATTGCTATATTTAGATTTAATGATATTATAGTAGTGTTGTTTATAAGCTACAAAAGATTTGTGCTTAGACTTTCCAAATGTGTTAATGACTGTGATCAAAAGCATAAAATATCTTAAACACTATTTTTCTGTTACACAATTAATTTGAATATATGGTTATAAATATAAAACCTGTGACAAATAACTAAATAAATGAATGAATGTCCAGCAAAAAAGAGGCTTTTTTTCGCTCAAAAATGAATAATTGAGTATTATAACACGATACCCAGCAGGGCAAGGAGCAGGACAGAAAAGTTGCTATTAATGAAAATGGCAATAGCGTCGAAAGTATCATTGAGTATAGTTTGAGAGCTTGATGGTTTTGGGAAGCATGAGGAATTAACCTGATTTTAAAACTTCTAAAATATACTTGTCGTCTCATAAAGTTGTAAAGTTTGAGAGAGTTAAATGTCCTACAAAATGCAAGATCATGAGTGATCCACAGCATTACTACAAAAAGTCAAATAACACGATCCTACATTTCCCATACTAATAAGTCTGGTTTTAATAAGTTTCTTTATAGTGCATTTTAAACATGTGACATCAGTAGATGCATTTACGCCTATAAGGTAGAAGGTGTATTTGGAATAAAAGTTGGAGATGATTGATATGCGTACACAATCAAATATTATAAATTTAAATTCGTCTGAAAAATGTCTGTTTTATGAGATAATCCTATAAATAACGATTCACATCTGCTGAGCCCTATTAGAGAACAATTATAAAATAATAAAATAAAAGTGTACACGAACATGCTGCACAATACAAACGTACCTGATTGTAGCTTAATTACTCAGCACATCTTTTATCCACACCTTTTATTAGTACAAAGGTCTTCCACGAGATATGTTTGATTAGATCGACCACCAGCTAGATTTGGTAAACCTGAACATCATGTTAAACATAATTTGAACACATTTGTTCATTTACATTTATGGGAAGTTTGAAAACATACTCGAGTATTGATAGATGAAAATTTGACTATGTCAGGAGCATAGAGACAAATATCTTCTAATATTCAAATAAACCTAAAGCTTCTTAAAACAATGAAATTCCTTTGGTCAGCACTGTACACTGTACGCTCCCTACAACCAAGAAGGCTAATTGGTTAGTCATCAACTATCGTGGAATAGTTGGTCCTTATTTTATGAAGGTAACAGTGACTGTGAACGTTTGGAAGTAGCGAATTACGATGAATTTTTTAAAATAATTGAAAATTCTGATTTGTGCAAGAATCAATTGAAAAAATGTTAATGCCACCAGAGAAACCTTTGTTGGTCGCACTATTACATTAGATGCTTCAAAATAGACAGATGTGGGACTGTTTAACCTCTTTGTTTGCCCGATCTCAATCTTCCGAATTTTCAGTGTAACTAAAGACAAAATAAATGTACACCTAAATCGTATTGAGGATCTTCAACAGTTCGTTATTGAAGAGAATAAGGAAATTACAAAAGACGTTTGACTCTGAATTACCAAGCATTTTGCAATTTCACGGGAAATGTTTTAAAATTTTTTGTAATCTATATTTTCCACTATATATTTCAAATTTGTAATTTTCTAGATTCACTTTTCTCACTTAACGTTCCCGTTGAAATAATGGAATTGGTAAAAGAAAAAAGAAAAGTGCGAGCGGATGACAAACGAATCGGCATACAGTAGATGATATTTATAAAAGACTTACTAACAAAATAAATTAAATATTTTTACATATATGGTAAATTTATCTAATGAACATCATTGGATTTGGAAAGCCATGTCTCCAATACATAACCCTGATGTTAAGTGGACAAGATGTGCTAGTGAAAAATGTATTGAACTGTCTTCACTTGTTGCAATTTAATTTAAAAGACACAGAAAATGAAATAAAATGTCGAAATAAGAACAAGTCACCAAGATTTGTCTTAATTATTGGAGTAGTCTTAGTTGAGCTGGCCCAAGTCTTGATTATTGTTTATAAAAAAGCTATTTAAGTAGAGTACTTAACTGAGTTACTGGCCTATCCTATTTAAACCCGAGTCTATCATACTAACACTAAAACAAAAATAATATGTGTTATAATAATAATAATGTGTTACCTTCTGATGAAGGTTATATACACAACCTCCGAAGAAAAGAAATATCACTGGGGAATCTTCTTAGATATTAAAAAGGCGTTTAACAAGGTATGCTACTAGAATCTCATATTTAAACTTGAGCATAGTATTCTACATAATTATTACGAATTACTGAAATTGGACTTATGACAATATTAAATATCACGAAATATTCTATCAATTAAGACGTCCTTCAGGATAGCGCATTAGGTTTAGTTCTATGCCTAATCTAATCTGCTTATAACCCCGTATGTCGCTATTGGAACTTTTCCGAAGACAGCGATTTTAACAGCCTGCCAAGAACTAGTCCTTGCGACATAGCGGTATCGACATATGTTCAACCTATATTATACAAATATTTCAGTCTGAAGTTCTCAGACAGATGCCCCTCGATATATTATCAATCTAACTCTACACGTAGAATTAAAAATAAAAACCGTTTAAGAACTGATTTAGATCGTGCAGAAAAACGCCATCTTCGTCTGCTAGCGCATCTTAATTCGTCGATTGAAATCTTACTAGAAGCACCAACCTTCAATAATTTGAAAGAGAAGGCCTCTTCACCTGTTACACCATTAACAGTTGTACGGTAATGCCAGACTTCTTCAAGTCCAGTTATCAGCAAATCAGCTCATAGAACTAATACGTATTATATATAATTAGTGTAGTTTATCAATTAAAAAACTTGCATTAATGCTCATATAGTTCAAAAGACGTCTAATAGCGGTTGTTTTTAATTAGCAAAGCCGAACTGTGGCAGCGATAATGCTCAAGCGCTAAAGCGATCATTTCAAGACGCATGCATTAATGCAAGAATTTATAAACCCTGCAAATATGTACACTGTAATACTTCTAAAAGATAAGTAAACGTTACGACTAATGATTGAATAACAACATGATAAAAAAATGTGTTTATAAATATTTTGCAATCTGCATTTTAGGGTTATTACTGATAGACAGGTACATTTTCGTATAAATTTTTTTTTTACTTTTCTTATCCTATAATAAGGAAAGTAATGTAATCGGCGGAAATTTGACCTACCCAGTTTTTTACATTTCTGGACGAATTATAGCCTCAGGACACCAAAAAAGTTGGTTTGGGCCATTGGTTCGTGTGTGTGTGTGTGTGTGTGTGTGCGCGCGCGCGCATGTGCATGCGTGCGTGCGTACGTGCGTGAGTGTGTGTGTGTGTCTGTCGGTCTGTCAGTAAACAGGATATCTCGAGAACTGTAAGAGCTAGAGACTTGAAATTTGGTATGCAAGTTACTTGTAGGCAAGGGACGCAGTGAGAAGCTTTTGGTAAAAATCGGTCAAACCGTTTGGTCTCAAGGTCGCAAAATCGGTCGCAAAGCGGTCGCGAATTTAAACGGTTGAAGATACAAAAAAATTATGAGAATAAAAATGATTTGTTATCATGAGATAAACATGAATTTAAAATAAAAGTTGGTAAAATAGGAACTCGAAAAAAATTGAAGCTCAGGATTAATATACCGGGTGTTCAATGATCAAACCGAGACGAACAAAAAATTACAATGAAATTTTTTGATTCGAGGTCAAATAAATAAATTATAGCCGATTAAAAATTAATTAAACGGACCAATCACAGCGCGCTCGGTGAGTTACCGGGCCGACTGCGGGAGGACGGGGGAGGGGGGAGCGCTTGGCCGCTACAATTATTGTCTTGTATTGTTTATTTTAATCAGCTTTCGAGTGTTGGACTCGCGCCTTGTCCTTTTTTAAAATAACAAGTTCCGGGACGAAAGCAGCGCAGGGCCGAGACGATGGACCCGGTATAATATATAATAATAGGTTAAGGAAAGTTGTGTGATGTTCACACCAGATTTTTTTATTGTATGTTTACAATGCAATCTGTTTTTTACCAACAATAAGCATATTTTCTGAATTTGTACAAGTGACATGCAGAGGTGTGCTCCAATGAGCAGCACTCTCTATGTGAAAACTTAATAACTTAAAACTAATGATGCTGATACTATCTTATGTCATGTCCTACAATCTACAAAATTAACGTCTATACACCAAATCTAAAGGCGTCTTTTGTTTTAATCGTTTTGTTTGCTGACTGTTGTCAAGTAAAGTAATTGCTGACACATTGGGGTGCACTTCTAGGCGTTGAATGTATTTTTCACTGAACTGCACAATTACGTCACTAATTTTATGCACTTCGAGATCGTTGTAAATATCTTTATTCGAGACGAACCACGGAGCACCAGTCACTGCACGCAATAACTTCGCCTGGAATCTTTCAAGGATTGCAATGTTAGTTGTTGATGCAGTTCCCCATAATTGTAACCCGTAGGTCCAAATAGGTTGGAAGACGACATTGTACGCAAGAAGTTTGTTGCGGAGAGACAGCTGTGATTTCCGTCCGAGTAACCAATAATGTTTCCTGAATTTCAAATATAATTGCTTACGTTTGTTCCAGATATGCGTTCGCCACGTTAGCCCTTTATCTAAATGCATGCCGAGGTATTTTACGGAGTTTGTGGTAGGAACTAGTTTATTATTTATCGATACTGTTGGTAATTCTTCTCGACATTTGGTGAATACTATGTGGTTCGACTTAGTCTCATTGATTCCGATACGCCATTTTTTTGTCCATTTCTCGATATCATTGATACTTCTTTGTCGCTTCGATGGGGTTCTCATGTACCGCTAGAATGGCAGTATCGTCAGCATATGTTGTTGTTGTGATGTCTATGTTTATCGGTAGATCGGCTGTATAGATCAGGTATAGTATCGGACTCAACACGCTGCTCTGTGGAACTCCTGATGTTATCGGGTATAAACTTGTTACTTCGTTTTCATATCTTACTCTGAAATACCTTTCTTGCAAGTATGTTTTTAGAATATTATATAATGCCTCCGGGAGTAACCCTTGATGCCAAAGCTTATCGAAGGCTTGGCTAACGTCCAGGAAAATTGCTGCGCAGTATCTTCTGTTTTCAAATGTGTTGTTTATAATATCGACCACTCGGTGCACTTGTTCAATGGTACTGTGATGGCTTCTGAAACCGAATTGATGGTCTGGAATAAGGTTTCGTTCAACGATAATGTCTTGTAGCCTCCTTGCTAATAGTTTTTCAAATATCTTGCCCATTATCGCCAGAAGACTGATAGGTCGGTAAGAAGCAGGCTCGTTTGGCGGTTTTCCCAGTTTCTGTATCACTATTACCTTGGCCATTTTCCACTGCGCTGGGAAGTATTTAAGTCTGCAAGCAGTGTTGTAAATTTGTGTCAGCATCACAATTCCTTTTCGAGGTAACTCCTTTATAACCTGACCTGTGATCAGATCATAACCTGGTGCTTTCTTTGGATTTATGTTACTTTTAATGACAGTTCTTACTTCTTGTAGTTTTAGAGGTTTTATGTGTTCACCATGTTGTTGTGGTTCCTCTAGGAATGTACTAATCTCAATGTCTTCATTATCATCAGCTGGTGGAAAAGGTTTAAAAACCTCTTTCAGATGTTCTGCAAAGGCTTCGACCTTATCTTTCTCTGTCTTTGCCCATGTTCCGTCTGTTCTTCTAATGGGTGGAATTTGCTCGAGGTTGTTTTAGCCTTTTGGTAGCTTTCCATAGGGCGTAGTTTGTATCTGCATTGGGTGTCAGGTTTTCTAAGTATTCCTTAAAAGAGTTATTTTTAAGTTCAGTTATAAACTCTTTTAGTTGTCTTGATGCCCGATTATAATTTGTCTTATGTTGTGGATGTCTCGTTGTTTGCCAAATTTTTCTAAGGCGTCTCTTTTCTTTGATTTTTCTCGTATAACTGGCGGGCAATTTATCTTCTTTTCCTTTTTACTGGGGTGGTGTTGCTTCCCAAGCCGCTTCTTGAATTAACGTGGTAAACTTTTGGACTTCATCTTCCAGTTCCTTTTCAGTCTTGAGTGATACTTTAAGGTTTACGTTTTATCTATTAATTCTTTGAAATACTCCCAATCAGTTTTGTGATTGTAAAGTTTAATAGGCAGTTCTTTTTTGATTATTGCTGAGTAGATGGTGGCTATAACCGGCGTGTGATCAGATGTTATATCATAATTTGGTTCGATGTTCAAATACCCAGGTGCAAAACCGTTAGTGACAAAGAAGTCTAAACAGTCGGGTATTTTCCTCGGATCTGTTGGCCAGTAGGTGGGTTTATATGTAGAGAGGTGATTAAGATGTGGCTCTTGGATAACGTCATAGAGAACTCTCCCTTTCCTGGAGCTGTGATTCTCGAACCCCAGCTGGTGTTTTTGCGTTGTAGTCGCCCCTGCCAGGAATCTATTACCAAGTTGAGTGAAAAGGTCAGTGAATGCATCTTTGTTGGCACGATAGTTTGGTGGACAATAGACCGCCGCGATGTTAATTGGTCCATACCAATCTTCTATTCCTACTACGACTGTCTGGAGGAAAGGTTCTTCTATTTTATTTATCAGGTGATGCTTTATAGAATTTCTTATGATGACTGAGGATCCGCCCCGAGCGTGGCGTTCAGTATCTGGATGGGCTGCGTTGTATACTGTGTAATGTGGTATTTTTAAGCTTGTGTTTGAGTTTAAATGACTTTCAGATATTAATAAAATATCTATTTTATTTTGTGATAGGAATAACTCTATTTCATACTTGTGACTTATGATGCCATTCGCATTCCATAAAGCAATCTTGTATAGTTCTGCCATTTTACTTTTTGGATTGTTGGGCTTGATTCATGGCTTCTCTTAGCTGTCTGATTTCTTTGACTAATTCGGATATAGTTTGTTGCTGCTTATTTAGTTGTTGTTGCAGTTGTACATTTTGCTGTTGCAGGTGTAAATTTTGCTGATGTAATAAGGCTATGATATCGTAGTTTGATTTGGGTTGATACGTGTGTTGACTTTTTACTTCTTCATGTTTTCCTGCAGCTACTTCGGCGTAGCTAGTGCCGGGTGGAACTTTAGAAATATTTATGTTTTGTGTATTTGTTGCTGTGAGTAAGGGTACTTCAGTATTTCTTTGAGTATTCTTTTGCGGAAGAGCTGTCCCGTTTCGAGTTGGGAAGCGGATTTTTACGATGTCCAAGTATACTTGACATCCTTTATAGTTGGCCGGATGGGGCCTCCACAAAGGAACATTTTGCCGGTTTACCGTCTGTTTTGTTTTGCTACACTTTCTGTAGTCGTGTGGCCCTGCACATTTCACACATCTAAATTGTTGATTACATTGATTTCTTGTATGGCCATATTGCTGGCATCTTTTGCATTGGACTATTATTTGTTTGTTATTAGGTGTCTCAAAACGAACAACTGCATGCAGGAGGGTTGTAATCTTATAAATTTCTCCATTATTACTTTTCCTTTCTAAATCGATGGAGAATAAATTTTTTGGCGTTCTTGTTTCTTTATTTAGTACAGTCATAATTTGTTCTACGTTATGTCCATGTTGTTTTAGCGCTGTTTTTATATCGTCATGAGGTGTGCTGTGGTGTAAATTTCTCAATACAACTCGGTATCTTTTTTCTTCGGGCAATTTGTACGTATGTCTAATTATGTTGTTCTTATCTAGTATTGTTTTTATTTTTTTGTAATTTTCTATGCTATCTGGTTTAATTTTCATTCTATTGTCTGACAAAAGTTGGTACGCAAATGCATCAGTGGCTGTTTTTATTAATTCTAGCAACGCTGGTACATCTTTAGATATCCCATACAGTATAAAAGGAGGGATTCGTTCAACTTTAGATAAGTTATCTTTTTGTTTGATTTTTATTTCTTCTGTCAAATCCGCTAATGGCTGATACTTATTTTTTGTTTCAATGCTACCAGAAGACGTCCTTTGTCTTCCCTCTGGGTTTCCTGCCTGTGGGCTGTTTTTATTTCTTTTGCGTTTTATACGTGGTACAATTGTTTGATAACGATTTGGTTCAAATGGGTCTTCTTCCGACTCTTCATCTATGTTATTACTAACCTTCGGCGTTTTCGGAGTATTTTGATTTTTTGGCAATAAATTCGGTTGACTGTTGTATTGAAATGTGGGTTGATAATTGGAATTTATTGGAGGTTGTTGCGAGTAAAATATGTTTTGCATAGCCGGATCATTAATAGTTTGCTGAGATGTTTGGGTATAAAATGGATTTTGAGTGAATACAGGCATTTGCTGCGAGAATTGTATATTCGGGTCATAATATATTCCATTATTATTATTTGGCAGTGGCAACGGGAATTGCATAGGAGCGGCATTTGGAAGGTAAGCCATCATGCATGGCGTACACTCACCAAGTTGTACATCTGCGCTGTGCCGCTTGGTTTCGATAGTTTTATCTGGTCGCTTGGCCTTTGGTTGATAATCGCACTTGCTTGCTTTGATAACTCACGAGAATAAATAAATAAATAATTCACGTCTTTACCATACGAAGGTTGCTGGTCGACTATATTTTCGTATAAATGTAACAGTTTTTGTTCATTAACTTGAGTTTACCATTTTTTATTAAGATTTTAATCAGATTCTAATTTGGTTATATTATCAACAATACGACCGCAATAGATTTGTAAGTTTATTTGCTATCTAAGAATTAAAATAGTAATTTCAGAGCATTCTTCTGAGATGCACCTTATATAAGGTTGCTAAGTTATATCCATTTTACTTTATCTTTCTTCATTTCTCAGAATGTTGCATAATGCATTTTTCCAAAATCTTTGTGGTTTACCAGCAAAATACCGTTTCGAATCATTTATTGAACCATACTTTTTGCTGCGAGGGGAATTTTTTAAATTAAAGTAATGGATAATAACATATGGAGCGATATCCGGGAAGTGCGTAAAATGAGATAGAATAGTTTAGTCGTATGAATGGGATGCATACAATTTATTTCCATCGCTAAGAAACAAGTGCTATCTGATGATATGGTGCTATGAAAGAGTTCATAAAAATGATACTGCTTCAATTACACCAAACGGTGGATATCAAAATTTTCTCCGGGCGACGATAGATCAAGTTTTTTGTATTGTTACAAGGTTCTTGTTTCTGGATCAAGAAACGATCCAAATCGCATCCCCAGTAGCCAATCTCTTCAAAAAAAGTTCTCCCTTATTTTGGTGAAGAAATAAATCAGATACGAAGACAGAGTTTCGGAGGTTACTTTCTGTCAACTCACTGATGTGGAACTCCATACTTCAGAGTGATTGACGTAGCTGAGCTTTGTGATGAGATGATTGATGGTCGTTGTTTTGGGAATGTTTAATACATCTGTCAGTTTTCAAGCAATATATTGTGGAATTTTGTCAACTATAGTCTTGATGAGTTCAGTTTGTGTCTGTAGTGGATGGGCTGCTATTGTGGTCTTTATTTTCTAAATTAAAATTACCAGTTTCTAACTTTTTAAACGAAGTGCCAACTGTCTGAACACTTGTTGCACTACTTCCAATATCGTTCACACTGATGCCTAAAACAATGCAACGTTATTTATGTCTCAAGTGCTACTTTTGATTTTCTATACTTACAAGACATAGAAAAGGGCAACTATAATTCTCCACAAGCGATATTATATCGATTATGCTAGATAAAGTAGATGTGTTTAGGTCACAAAAGAAACTTTTGGGACAATATTGTCTACTAGGGCAAGGACAATGTTTCTTCATTTTATAGTCTAGGCTTTTGTGTTGTACTACGTGAAATTTCAGCTCGATACCTAAAACCAATATTTTATTTTTACTTATTTAATCATGGTGATATTATTTTTATAGGACCAATATGGCAGTTTTTAGGTGGTCCAGAGTGAATCAGTATTATTTAAGATATAGTCAAGTCTTTGTGTTAGGAATATGTAGACAACTATTTGCCAATAAAATATTGTAATTTCATCTTGAAGTGTTGAATATAAATGACACATATAATTTTTAAATATTGAAGTGTAATTTTTTGCAATGTCGTACTAGTGATTAGATTCTACTTTATTGTTTCTTTAAGTTACTTTTGCTTACTGCGCGAAACTGATTATTTCAATTTTTTGTGGGCTTTACCAATGATTGAAACAGATTGAATATATTTACTAGGTGATTAGCAAAGGCAAACACTTTATATTATTTCGTCCATTTTCTGTTTGCATTTTAATTCATGGTATTTGTTTTAAAAACATTTATTTTTTTCCGGTGGTTTATCACTTTTTCATATTGAGCACAATCTCTTTGGTCATTTTGCTTCATTGAATTTTTGTTGGCGTTTTTTTATATATCTGCGTTTCAGGTTATTCGATTTTTTAATTTTATATATGTTAAGTATTTTTATTGTTTGTGTTGCATTAAAGTTAACAGTTTACTCTGAAAACAGCCTCTTAACTCGTTAAGGATTTGCTGAATGACTAATTTAAATACAGTTTATGCGTACGGTACTAGGAAAATCTTTCAAAATGCTTTTCATCGCAGTCTATGTACTTCTAATTTTTTTAAAACCAGTCGTCGAATCAATTCTACGTTTCTTTCATTATTTGGACATATTGCTTATCGCACGCCAACAGAACGTACTTGTCATTGGAAGTAAAGTTGGGTGTTCTCATCTGTTCCATTTAAAAACTTATTGAACATACTTGTCAGAGTTTAACATCCTCTTGGCAATAGCAATCAAAAAACGAAAATGAGTGTCACGACCATAGAACGTCTTCATCTGAATGTAGTCGTCCGATGAAGGCAGCCGTCTCCTTGTACAGAAGGCATTTTTACAAACACGCAAATCATCTGCTAAGTTGTAACGTAAAATTTCCCGATGTCTCATTTCTAATCAAGATGACATGTTCATTGTCACAGTTCGGGAGCAGAGGTCAGCCCGCTGCCTGTGCTATCGGTTTCAACTTGTCATATCGAGCAAACATTGCTTGCGCTATATAGCAAAATGTTTCTAGTTTACAAAACTTCTTCTGCTTCTCTAATCCTTTATGCCCTTTCGAGCGTCGGATTAGTTTACAAAACAAAAATGTTATTTTAAAATTTCTAACTTGGAAAATCATCTACAAAAGAAGTAACTGTTTCGGTGGAAGTTTTGGAAGTTTTTGAGTTGTTAATAAAAATGTTAGTATATTCTACAGTCCCCACAGAACAACTGATAAAACTTTCATGCTAGTAGCCTACATAGTTCTTAAGAAAAACATGATTGACTCTTTAAAAAACTTACTTGCGGAAAAAGTGAGATGAAGATATGTGCTATGTTAGTGCATCCCTGGTCCATGTTCCGGGTCATCTGGATCACTATCTTTACCCTCCTGTGCTTTCCTTTTGTTCCTGGTTAGTACCCTGGAATTGTTGTTGGTCATATCAGCTTTCACATCTACTGCACTAGCTGCCTCCATTCCACCCCAGTGTAATTACTTTTGCACTCACCACTGTCTTTATGTTGTTTCAATTTCTGTTTACAATTTTTTACATTTTCACACTTTTGACAGTATTTACTCCAGGGTTCAACATCTACAACCTTTCCTGTATCAATACTTGTTGCAGAAACTACTATACCATTGGCACTTATATGTCCTCGCTTCTGCCAAGAACCATACAGAGCAATAGTCAAATTAGTAGAACCTTCATTTTCAATAGCAGCTTCCATCGCAGCATTCTGCAGTGAAATTTCTGCAATATTTCTTATGCTGGTGTTTAAAATATTATTGAACTTAGAGAATTTGATGGGGATTTAGGGTTTGTAATAATTTGCTATTAAAGTAAAAACAAAAAAGGGGGCGTTACCCCAACTGTCATAATGGCATTTAAATCGCATTTAAGACCTTTAGAGATTATTTTTACAACAATAAGTAAATGTATATGTAAAAAACAATTGTTTTGGTTTATGGTTATCAACGGTTATTTTACTTATCCATTTCTTATCTAGTTTTAGCTAAAATTGAACCACTTGCTAAAAAAATTTGTTTAGGATCAGGATCTTTCCCCGTATAATTAGTTGTTTTTAAAATGTTATGTTTTCCGTTTTGCTACTTTTTCAAGTTAGTATTGTTAATAGTTAGATATTTCACATTTAAAACTAATGATAATATTGACAGGAATTTGATACAATACGCATGTTCATTTATTATTGCATTATGCGTAGTTAAAAAATCGAATTGCACTTATTGTATTCGCACTTACGTAAATTGTATGTTCAAATAATTTTAAATGTAAATAATTTTATTGTTCTTACATGTGTATTAAGTTAACCCAGCATATACTGTGGTTATGACGTAGGGCATTTATCTCAAATGTGTGGACACATATTCAATATTTAATTTAATGTGTCAGTTTACCTAGAATAGTGTTATGTTGCTTGTCATGTTGCAGCCATGAAAAATAGTAGCAAACATTTTAGTTATAGCTATCGAACATAAGAGGTTCAAAATAACTTATGATAGCAGAATCAATGCTTTTGCTAAGAAAGTGTTATATGAACTTTATTAAAATGTAAACATAATTTTGTAATTCTTAATGCATCATTGATGTTCTTTTTTTTGAGATTGCTCTTAACACCTACAATTATCATTATCTTTCTAGAGCTGTAGACAGGAAATCAACTCTCCCTAAGAAATTATAAGGATGGTAGATATGGGATGTAAAATAACCACTTTCGTAGATGCAAAAATTTGAATGTCCTGACCTTGATATTAGTTTGTTTCCATTGTCGATTTTTTAATATATCAATCAATAATGAGAACTTCAATTATTAGTACCCGCTACTAATAATTCAATAAAATGCTATTATTTTTAGGCTATTTGTCTCATTTTGTGGAATTCCTCTCGTTCCGGTTACTTAACGCCAAAACCAGCTAGTCGCTGAAAAAGGCGTAATCTAGACAGGCCTAAAAGTGCAATTTCATTTAATTTGGCCTTTTATTTATGCCATTTCCCCATAAATTTCGGCCGGCTCGCTTACACTTTGAATAGCACCGACTAATGCCCGAATCGAACAAAAGCCATTAAAAGATTGCTGCCGCTCCCCAGATTAGTCGTGTTTTCGTTTTAAAATTCCGGGGACTTGCGATGCCGGAGCCCGAAGCCCTTATTTATTCAATTCTGGAAAGCTAAATTGGAATGCCTTAATTAAAATAAGAATAATGCGGTCCCGTTTCTGAGCTTCTTCCAATTTTTTGCGGCATTACATTTCCCGCTTTCATCTGCCGGAGATTCGTTATGGCTGGCGTCGTATTAACCAGCGGGCTAAGAATCCGGCTCCCTGCCTCATACGTACAACTTATCCCGAAATCGCGAGTGCGTAAGACAGATATTGCAACGAACGTGTTCATCTCAGACTATCGCGGGCAGACAAGAATAAATTTGATGTTCCATGAGAGCGAAACTGAAAGGTAGCGTTGGATTACATGGCTCCGAGATTTTACGGTCGGTAGGAAAAGTGCCCAAAGCATTTGCAGTCGTCGTGATTGAAATGGAAACAGACAGTTTTAGTGGTCGTATGAGTGGCGTTCTCCTGTTCATCTAATATTTTTATTTGTCTGGGGCACTTAATCTCTCTCGGCTTCCACCAGCCCCTGATATTTACTTCGAATTCTCCTTGGGCCACAGATACAGACAGAAAGTAGATTTTTTATTTGAGACTTTAGTATTTGAATATTTAATTTGTAATATGTACATGTAACATTAATCCAGTTTTTTCTTTTTAAGTTTATTTTAATTGATAGTTTATAAGAAGTTAAAAGAGTTAGAAATTGTCATAAATATGTAACAGTTACTTTTGTGAGGTTATTTATATTATTTTAGAGTTATTGTTAAGATTTAATTATTTCTTTTATCAAACTTTGACGTTATTATATTTGGAACTTGAAACTTTGCTATGCTTTCTTATTCATGTGCCTATTTTTCTAACGCCACAACAATTGTAGCTTAGCGTTTGTAATTTTATTATTAAAGTATTATAAAGGACATTTATTGTGCAAAAATTGAGTTGAAGATAAACACTGAGCTTGATTAAGGAAATGGACGAAGCCGGGGCGCTCAGGGTGCCTCCTTGATGAGAAGAGTTGACAGAAGTTGTTCGAAGCGACATTTTCAGGAAGGATAGTCGTGCTTTTTCTCAGGTACAATGAGGCGCCGGGAATTTAAACGTCATATGATATTTTGCTTTTCGTTTTCGATGCAGTCTGCGGGCGCGTCGAGGTATTTCTCAGACATCCACGGAATTTGCGGATAATAGCTTTCTTGGTGCTTGTGAAATTCGAGAACTAAGTTTTGCTACGGAAAGGAAACCGACGCGGCATCTATTCTAAGTCTCCCGCAATAAAGTGATTTTCAGATGTAAAAGCGCTCTCTTAGGCGATGCGCTTTTTATAAAAATATTGCAAAATGCTTATCGCTCGCGCCACAAGGAATGGCGGGTATCGATTAGAGCGTGTGCCGCTCTCCGAATGCCACACAAAAATAGTAAATGGTGTTACCTAGCTAACAAAGGACAATTGTGAAATGAAGACTCTGAAGTCGTAGCATTTTTACTGCAGCCTTTCTGCCGTAACAATAGAAGTTAAAATTGATATTTCCTTGTAAATGCTCCTTCCGTTCAATTTGGCTTTGGGAGCCTGTTTCAGAGAGGAAATAATCGTGTTTTTCACTTCGCATTTTGTTTTTAGCAACAGCGTGGTGAGGCATTTCTTCATGGTTGAGAAAGTGGATAAAAGCGATATAAAAATATTGTCTGCACGGCGTCTCTGTCTATGCTTGAAACCTAAATATACAAATATTCAAAAAGAAATTCCGTCATTGTAATTACTAAAATTAAACCTTTTTTTGGTGTTAAAACTTCTCTCTTCATTATGCTGAATATGGACAAAACAACTGTTACTCAATATCGAGAATTTTTTTGGAATAAACATTGCAATACTACACAGCAATTAAATTTCACGTACGTAGGGGTTGTCGAGATACAACCGGAATTTTTTTGTTGTAGCCGAAAGGGTGTCTTGTGCGCATGCACAATCCCCTCCTATCAGATAGCACAAGACATTAGCTTCACGTAATTAACAACCTACCATAGTTGACAAAAATAATTTAAATACCTTCACGTTGGAAAATCGCCGACAGAAGATATTGCTGGAAAAAATCTGACCATCAGAGGAAGGTAACTGTTTACAGGGCAACTCGCAGCAAGCGATCTGGTTGCAAGAGAAGTAATGAATTCGTCCGCGAATTGAAAGGAAAGATTAGTCATGATTGGACCTGGTAAAAGAAATTGGCTTTCTGAAGACTGGGAAAAACAAAATGGACATAAAGTTAGAGTTGAATAACATCAAGACTTCGTGAATTTTTTTTACGGAAAAGTTTCCCATCTCTGTGATGGTGCTAGGGCGTATGAACAGCGAACGCATGTCATTCCGCCTTGGCAGACATGGCTATACAATTATTTTATAATAGCATAGACTTGTGGCTACCTTCCAGCCTTGTTTGCAATCTCCTTGACTACTACGTGTGGGGCGTGGTCGAAGTGAAGGTCAATGAGAGGCATCGTAATATCAAGGACAGCTTAAGCGCCTCCATCATAGAAGCAATGATACATATGGACAAGGAGGAAGTTATGTTAACCCGCAACAGATTTAGATCCCCACTCGAGAAGGCCGTGGCTGCATTAAATAATTTAATTCTCAATACTATGTACTTTAATTTTGCTTACAATTAGTTTTATATAAATAAATTACATTTTTCATGTTTTTAAATATTGTTTTTATTATTTATTTATTTTTCGGATTTACCTCGAGAATCCTGTATGATTCATTTTTGTTTTTTATTTTGCATTTATTTAAAGTTAAAGCTGCCAAATATTTAGGAATTTGTTACGAAGAAATTTTACTACCTAACTACGGAAAGGGAAGTAGCTAAAATGCAATTATAAAAAGTAAATTTAATTTAAAGTTACTCAAGCCTGTTTCGCTATCATATCCAACTGCAAATATTTGCGCTAAAATATATAAGCAACCCTGCCGCTTGCTTCGCGAAGGACTGTTGCTCCCGCCTCGTATTTTAAAGAATCAGGAAATGGAACGTCACGAAGCCTTTTCAGCTCTTGCTGTAGATACACACATATTTTGCAAATTGAGTGTAGCAATTACATCCCACACTTTGAGCCTGCGTACTAAAATTAGACTCGCCAAGAGGTAAACGAACTGCCAGATGAACGCTGTTTTTGTTGATATCGAATCTGCGTTGTCAACTGCTATTTATACCAAAAGTTATTACTCGCATTGATTAGGTCGTATTTTTAAATTGAGATATAGCCGAAGCCGCGCCGAGCTGTCAGGGGAAGTCGCGCGAGATTGCTCAGATCAAATAGCTAACACTTTATATCAGATTTAGCACTACTGCGTTTACATTTTAGTGTTCTAAAGGAAACCTCCTAAAGCCTAAAGGCGGGTGCATTACCTTAAATTAGTAGCTGCGCGATAATATATATCTCTTAACTAAAGTATTCTCCGATGATTTAACATTTACATTTGCAAGACACTCCGTTTTTATCGAATATTTCTATACTTCCAGTCAGTTAAGTGGATGTGATCGGAATAAGCAATTTATTAATGGAAGCGTTTAATAGACGCTGATCTGTCGATACATCTACGCCCAGTTACTGCTGCTTTCTATTTTCCTTCTTCTTTTTTGTAAGATGGAATGTTGCTTTGAATGGCCTTTCCTTTTAGCTGAAATTGCGTAGTGGAACTGTGCCGTGGAAGCAAAGTACTTATTTGTTCGCGACTAGCTTTTATCAGTCTATAAGTAATCAGTTACCGTCTGATGTAATTCACAGCCGCCGACTACGAATGCGGCGGTGGCACCACTTTATTATTTTTGTAATATTTATTAGAAAACAAACAAAACTTGCTATTGCTCTTACACTATACCAATATGTGTACAACTCTTACGGAAATTAAAATATTTTAAAATGTATTTGTGGAAGGGGAGAGTAAGATTATTGTTTATATAAAATTTGTTTCTTCGCCTTTAAATGCAAAATTTTTTTTCATTTCACTTTTATTTATAGGTTATCCTGTTCCATTCTCAAAAAGAGTACTTGTGTGTTTTTGAAGGTCACCAAGTGGTGCTATGGTTTTCTCTTTAATATACATACTTCACAACTGTTCAAAGGTGTTGGGGTTTGCAGACTGTTAGTCCAGTCTAAGATCTCAATCTTGTTTTTACGCGTTTATTGGACTTCTGCTATCTTTCAGATTCTTTAATCAGCACTCGATCTTCATGTATATTTATCCATTTCCTGCCATTTCGTTATTTATTAACATTGGAAGTGGTCTCTTTAAACCGTTTTGGGGCAAATAAGCTATATTACGCCACTTTCATTGCAAAGGTCAGTGAACATTATCTGTACAAAACATTTGTAACTTTAACACAGTGCATTTAATCAGTTTGTTAATCGATTTGTTAGCTACGTTTAGTTAATGTCTTTACTAATGAAGTTAAGTAGTGTGTCTATGATTAGGTAAGACATCTTTGTATTAAGATAAAAGCAAATTAATCAACACATACTTAGCATATTCACTAGATGTGTTGGGTTCTTAATTTTTTCAAGTTTTTTAAGTTTCCAGTGTAACAAAAAGAAAAGCGAGGATGAAAAAAGTTGATTATTAGATGCCTTATGCTTTTTTAGTTTATATTTACTTTTATTGTTCTTTCTAGGCGTGGTAGAGAACCAGGTTCTTCATGTTTTATACGTAGTTGCTATTTTAAGGATATTAATAGGAAAAATTGACCTTAATTACTCCTTTATAATAAGGATAAAAAGAACACAAAAAATTACTAATATTGTAATAAAAACTGGCGAAGAAAAGTCTTTTGAGACTAAACTAAATCATCCAGCAGAAACAGTTACCCTACTTATTCACTGATTTGTAACATCCGTCTGCATCAACAGGAATAAATAAGGTATAAGCGATTGCTAACATTGTATTGCATACTGTTGCAGAAAAGTTGTGTGAATCTAAATAAAATCCATATAAAAAAGAAATTGCCCAATTGAATATTATGCGTGAACGACAGCGATCAACATTATTATCAATTTTCACTAAATCCGCTGTGTCGCAGTTTCTTAATTTATTAGAAGCAGAAAATTATTTTTTAAGGAGCAACTCCGTAAATTCTTTGAAAGATTTTCTTATGAATGTATGAGTATTTTTTAATTTATATATGACCAGAAATGTAGTAATTAATTACCACTGTAAACGGAAAGTAGAAACATCACAAAATGATCAGCGACAGAACTTTCCACAACAAGATTAGACACAGCGCTTTGGCATGTCTCAAAGTTGTGTGTTCATTGTAATTGTGACATGGACATTTGTTCTGCATGAAGCAGTATTTAGGCGAATGGTGGATACACTTTTATCTAGACGGAAAAATAGGACATGCTTGTCAAGTTGTTCCAGCATATTTACAAATTGTCGAACTGCCAGAAGACACATTGAAATATTTATGTTCAGAAGTTCTGGGTAAATAATTAGTGACCTAAAGAGCAACCTGAGTTTATATAAATATAAGAATTGTTGAGACGTGATGTTTTAGACCAATGGATCCAAGGGATTTAGTAATAGAGATTATGGATTTATAATTAAAAATATATTGGCTACTGGTGTTCATCCTAAATATTCCACCATTTTTAATGGACCAACAATTGACCCCGCAAAAAGTGCAAAGAACAGAAAAGGCTATTTGAAGAATGAATATTTTAACTTTATTTTATGTTATTGCTGCACTTACGAACCTTCAACCTCCATTAATTAGGGAAGTGGATGACAACGATACTGATGATTAAAAATATTAACTTAAAGTTTTATGTAAAATGGGTTTTATATTGTTAACATACTCTGATGTTTCTAATAGACATATTATATTTTTTAGAACGGTTATTAGGTATAGTGGCTGTGCTTGTGGTATTTTTGAATCGAAAACTATCCTACCAAGAATAACAAAGATTAATGTGTTGGGTAGAAGCAAAATGAACATGTCAAGTTTTTTTTTAATTCATAATAGCGGACTATGGTTGACAAGTGGGTTGTTATTTCTATTTTTTTTTTTTTTTTGATGGAACATCAGGTGACAATATATATTACATCTTTAGCCCCCAGTTGTACAAAATGTTACGTCTAACAATTTCTTTCTATCTTATATTGAGCCTTTTATTTCCATAATCTTATAGCTCTAGCTACACCCACAAAATCTTTCCATATACTTCTTTGTGTTATGGACAGTTTTTCCATAATTTCATTAAGCTGATATTTTTGTGATTATTTTTCCACTTTTAATTCATGGTGATAACTAATTTTACCAATTTAATCATATTATATAAACGTACTGCGTTGTATGTGAATATACATAGGAGTTCATAAGCAAATTTCTGTTTCTCGGAAGAGTTTTTCCTTTAGAAATAGTTTTCTGTCTGAATAAATTAAATGTGGAACAGCAAAAGTTGTTACCAGTTCTGTTGATGTCGATGGCTTATAAAAATAAACCTGCAAAGCTTGCAACGCTTAGCGAAGTGGCGAAGCAGTCTCCCAAACTAACTCTGACCTTTGACCAATCAGTTTCAAAATCACTAGCAAACAAGCCTTTTTGGTTACCTGTCGATTGGTGAAAACAGAATTTGGAAATTCCCAGCCGTTCTCGAGTTACTCGGACAGACGGGCAACATGAAGTTAGTAAGTGACTCCGCTTCGCTTCGCCACTTGATAATAGTTGGTTGTGTAGTTATTTCTGTAAGTAAAGTTTCTTTGGTCTCGAGTAACTTCTCTTGATGAGGTGGCTGCAGATCAAGAGTAACATTTGGTTGAGTAATTAATTATACAGATGAATCATAATTCCTTTAGGTTTTATCAATTGCATGATTGTCGTTAGAGTTCTAATTAATTACAACTTTTGAATACCTGAAGCTATCACACCAAGAATGATTAAAGGAAACATATAGTGGAAATTTAATATGCTGTGCTTCGTTACCTTTCAACCAGTTTTTCAACAACGTAATGTTTTAACTGGTTTTGTATTGTAAATTTTACCAAGATGTACCTTTATATAATACCATTCCGATTCGTTTACTTATATTATACTTAATGTAATATGCAATAAGTATATATTTTTTGTAATATACATATTTGCTTAAATGTCTTTATAACGTAAAAAAATGTAAGGCTTTGTAAATCATTATTTTGCCATAGCAACACAATAAACGTTGAAGAGTGTAAAGATTGAATCCCAAACGTATGAAGAAGAGAGTGTTGTAGACTAATAAGAGTAAATTTTGTTGTTTGGTAGGATATGCTGTCCAGAAGTATGTCGAAAGATAACCAAGTGGTGTAGTCCTTATTATATTCAACTGCCAGTCAAGCAGGACGATTGCGTTCATTTAGGGCAACATCTTTTTATTTAAATTAAACTATAACAAACTACAAATCCCATAAAGCAAAATTAAGAATCTTAAAAATTGTATCAACTAGTAAACACTCAGTTACGAGAAGTATCTGAAAACAAAACAATGGTCTAATCGCCACATATCTTTGGTATTTTTTATATTTCATATAGCATAGGAGACCGGGATTAGTTGATACAAAGGCAGGTTGATACAATCTACTTTTTAAACTTACCGCACTCCTCACAGTGTCACAGAATGGCACGCCTGCTTAACTTGGCGTTTTCTGTTTTCCGGTGTAGTTTCGTCGGTGTTGAACATAGCGTTGTAGAAGTGTGTTGTGAAATATAAATTTTGTGTGCACGAGTAAATTTCAAGATACAACTTTGAATGAATGCAAACCATTCGTATCACACAATCAACTGCATTTGTTGGCCATCTTTTTTCCATCAAAATCAATGCGTCTTCTCTATGATAACCTAGGTTAATAGCTTTGATGGTCATGGATTGACTCTTCGGGCATATTGATGCACCATCGCCGAGGAAAGTTGACACGTGTATCAACTTGCCTCGACACTATCGTTGTCAATTAATTTTTACAGGAACAATGGTTTGGGATTATATCAAGAAGTCGAAGCGTAGAGAAATTCCTGGTGCAGTATTTGAAGCAGCAGCAGCAGAACGCTTCCATGTGTTGTATACAGAATAGTTTGTCAATAATAGTCCTCAAAACTGCACTGGAGCTGCTCATACTAGTGGTTGGGTTACTGATGAGACATTTATGATATTTATGAATCATTTTGTACGTTATATGAAGTGCCCAAAAGAAAATCTATGTTTATTTGTTATGGATAACCACGCATCGCCTCTAGCAATTTTATTATTGGAATACTGACCGGAAAATGGCTTAATACTTTGTCTTCCACATACGGCCCACCTTTTCCAGCCACTAGACTGGTCTGTATTTGGACCTTTTAAAAAATATTTTTGTGCTGCATCTGATAGGTGAATGACTAGCAACCCGGGAAAAAACAATTCTATCTACGACATACTAGCAATTCTAAAGGAAGCTCTGCCCGATGCTGTAGCTCCCAGTAACGTTCTAGCAGGGTTAAGAGTTACAAGAATTACACTTTTTAACCTTGACATTTTCGGCGAAGCGGATTTTTTGTTCTGAAGTTACTCACAGGACACTGTAGAAACTAAATGAAGAGCAAAACAATTTGCCCGCTGTCGAGGAATATAATCCAGCTAATAACTGTCAGCAGTAGCAGCTCAATGACATATCATCAACAAGTGGAACTGTAGAAAAAGTACCAACCCTGAATGAAGATATGCCGTCAACAAGTTGCATATTAGTGAGTCCATTACAACTAAGACCATATTAGGATAGATGGGGATGGAAGGGGAAAGCGAAGAAAAACTTCTGTCTATTAGACAACAAAAAGAAAAAATTGTAAATCTATGGCAGTTCGGACGAAGATGATGAAGATTACTTCTGTTTGGTTCGCATGGAACCTTATTCCCACTCGAAGGGATATGAATGAATCAAAGTGTCGCAGATGAGTACCCGTAACATCTAGCAGCGGGACGCTTTGTCAATCCGACGATGACTATTGTTTATAGATACATTTTTGTTTACAATGATTTAAGAATAAAATGTTGATTTTTTTGTGTAGATTAGCTGCTTCTTTAGCTCCATACACCTCATGTTTGATGACCATATCAACGTGCCTCTGATATGTATCAAAGTGCCCCAATCAGAGATGCATTGTTCAGATAATTACTAGAAATCTCGTAAAAAAAATTAATCAACTAACCCCGGATATCGCTACCTGTGGGACTATTTGGCTTTAACTAGTCACAACATATTTCAAAAATGCAAATAAATGTTTTCAAGTATTATAGAGAGAGTAGTGTAAAGTTATAAGAAATTTTATTGCAAATTTATTTAACTCGCTTCCAGCTTGTATTGCAGCACATAGAAGACCAAATCTGAAATATAATAATCTATTAATTAAAATTAAATTGTTTGGTTAATTACATATGTATGTGCGTCAGGAAAATTAACAATTCTGTTTCTTACACCATCCACTGCCCTAAAGTAGTATCATATAATAAGGAATAGTATATTAATAATTTCTTTACTGGTCTAAATCTAACTAAATCGGACTCAATCACATGCGTGGGAAGGGGGGAACATTTGTAATACACGTTCCGATCACTTAGCATTTCGTGTAGATTCAACTTATTCATATAAAGATTAAATTCGTAGTTGCCATAAAAATACGAATTTTGCTTTATACAAATAGCGATAACTTCATAGGGTGCTTAATACTTTTGAACGTGGCTGTATATAACTAGAATTACCTTATTTCTAATTATATGTACCTCTATTATTGTGAAATTTCAACTTTAAATTTATTTTTACCCTACACTGTGGAAAGAACAATGATATGCAAAACGCAGCTACCTGCTTTTGCGTATTACCTGAGCTGACCGCAGATAACCTTGTACGCTTACTCTAAAATATTTGTTAAAAAAACGGTGGTGTTTTAGACATCACTCTGTCGGAACATTTATGTTACCTTGAGAAACAAAAGTCCGCGGTTGTAGGGAATTCCAAGCGCCGACAAAATATGAAACTGAAGATTTATGCAAATGATAAGAATTGAGAATGCAATCGTAACTTCTCACACAAATTATAAAGATGCACTGTACATACATGAAACTAGAAAAATAAGTAATGACTAACGGCCGAGGAGGCATTTACAGATATGTAACATAGTAACTGGAAAGATGCAAAAATTCCTGCTAAGTGTTGTCATCAAGAAAAAGTAACTTTTACAAAAAACAAAATCCGAAGAAGACGAAATAATCCTGTTAGGAGATGAACAGGGTGTAGAAATATTCGGTTACATGAGGGTTTGCATTACATAAATGCTGAATTTGTTCTAGGGAATATTTAGAAAAATACAGGTCTCACAAATGAAGAATTGGAAGACAAAATAAGAGAAAAGTAATGACTAAATGGTTGCAAAATGAATGGTGATAATATTATATAATTATTTTTTCGCTTAATGGTAAATTGATTGGAGTGTGATAATTGTAGTCAAATATTGAGTAATTTTATGTTTTCCAAATCCAAATCCTGCTGATCATATTATAAATAGCCGTATTATTTGAATTTTTTATTGCTTTGTACTACCGCTGTTTCCGTCTTGAAGCTGTAAGTTGATATTAAATTGTTTCGCTTTATTTTTGCTTTAATAGTCTTTTACTGTGATTTTTAAAATCATTTAAATGAAGCCGATCAAATTTGGACTTGTAATCCTAAATATAAATTAAATGTACTTAATCTTTATCCCTTATATAGATATTCACAAGTTTCTTTAAGTGTGTGTAGGTGATCTTCTCTACCCTTTCCTGATTTGCTTTTGCTGTTCTCCTCTATTGGCAATTGCTATTGCTACATTTTCATTCCACGTCTTTTTGATTTTACCTATATTCTTTCCGCACTCTATTAATTATTCTATAGATCCTCATGCTTGAATTTTAGATTTTATTATCTCAGATATTATTATTATATTCTTAAAAATTTATACCTTGCTCTTCTTAAAAATAATACATTGCTCTGGAGATATTTACAGTTTTTGTAGATGATTTTCATTTTCCGCCACTCTCGCTTTCCAATGTCCATACTTTGGCTCCTTGCATTTGTCCCCCCTTTTGCTGTGCTAAGTAACTAAGGAGAACAAAATACAAGACGAGGCTTCAGATGTTAGTTCACGCCTGAAGCAGTCCCAAATAATTTGGATTTAATATTATTAGATTTTAACGAAACTGGCAATGGACAAGGAAACGACATAAAGGATTGGAAACTTGGAGTATGGAATATAAGAAGTTTAATGAATAAAGAAGAAGAAGTTATATATGAGTTTAACAGAATAGGAACAGAAATACTGGTACTTACAGAGACAAAGAAAAAAGGGAAAGGAGAAAAGATATTAACGGACGGACACAGACTAATATACTCTGGAGTGAAAGAAAATGCAAGAGCGGCAGAAGGCGTGGGATGCATTATAAACAAGAATTGGGAAGATAAGATCACAAACTGGACAGGGTGGTCGGAAAGAATCCTCACGGTGGAATTAGAAATGCAAGAAAAGAAAAATAACGTTAATTGCAGTCTACGGACCTGACGAAAACGAGAAAAGGAAATAAAAGATAAATTTTGGGAGGATTTAGCATTAATAACAGAAAGAAGCAAAGGGAAAATATTTGTAGCAGGTGACTTCAACAGTAGAGTGGGAAGAGAAAATAACACAGAAACGGTGATAGGAAAATTCGGCGAAGATAAAGAAATAACAACGGAAACAGATTAATAGAATACTGCTCCCGTAATAACCTAATCATAACAAACTCATTCTTCCAGCACAAAAGATACACACAATTACAAGAGAGGTTAAAAGCAGAAATGAGATCTATATTAGAATACATACTAGTAGAAAAAATAACAGGCAGATGGTGAAAGATGTTAGAGTCAAAAGAGGAGCGGAGATATACAGCGACCACTACCTATTAACGGGAAAGATAAAGAGACCTGAAAATCAAAAACAAGCAATAAGAGAAGAATATGCAGTTCAGAAAGAAACAATACGTATTTATAAACTACAAGAAACAGAAATAGCAAAGAAATACGAGAACATAATAAGAAGAGAACTACTAGCAGATGAAGAAAAGCTAGAACAGATGAATGTGGAAGAGATGTGGAAGAAGATAAAGAACACTCTAATAAACGCAGCCAGATACGCATGTGGTGTAGAAGCCACAGAAATGAAATACTTAAGAAGAGTGAAAGGCGTCTCCTTGAGGGATAAAATCAGAAGCAGTCAGATTAGAGCAGAATTAGAAATTAACCCAGTAACAAGCTTCATTGAACAAAGACAATTAGCGTGGTGGGGCCATTTACAGCGGATGGATCAAGATAGACAAGTCAAACGAATATGAAACGAGGAAAGTAGGCAAAAGAAAAGGGAAGACCACAGGAAACATGGGATAACACTATAGGAAAAATACTAACAAGGAAAGGAAAAACAGTGGAGGAGGCGAAAGCAATGACAAACAACAGAAAAGAATGGAATAAATTTGTTCATAACACAGACAATCCAGTTTAATTCAGTTTAATTAAGTTAAGAATGTAGATAAGTATTGTATAATGTACATACAAGCCAACACCAATAAGGTAAATGGCTTTTGATTATATATATATATATAGATTTTAAAGTATTTCTATATTTCATTATAGGTTTCATGAAATCTACACTAATCATTTTCTCATCTAAAACTTATCATACCGTTTTTACAGGTACACTATCAAATTATTTTTCCATATCTACGAGGCTCATTGTGATCGAGGGAATTTTCCATTAGCTTTCGCAGGTAAAAATTTAAATTTTGCTTACCTATTTCTATTATGAAGCCGTGTTGAAAGTCCAAGATTTTTTTTCTAGGCATGATCTTAATCTGATCTAACAAATTCTTTCGTAAACCGTATTGTTTCATACCCAGCAGTAAGATTCCCAATCTAATGGAATGTCTTTATTGTTCCAGCAGTCTGGATTCAATTTCTGTCTCTATCTTGTCATTTCTAGTTGCTTTGCCATTTAACGTTTGCAAAGTAGATAATGTTTCAAGGCACGCTAACTCGTGTACAAGTTCCCTATCTTCAAATCATCTCTTCTTCTCCTTTCCATCTCAGTTAACATTGTCTAAAAATGCTCATACTAAATCCTCATTATTTTGTCAATGTTTGCGGCTACATTCCCGTTCTTGTAATACAATATAGTACATCTTCTTATTTTGCTCCTTCTTCAAGTTTTTCAGAAATTTATGAAATAGTATGCTTCCATTCTGCGATCGAAATCTTTTCAATTATCTTGTTTAAGTTTCTTTACAGTTTTTCAATTATTGTTTATGTTCCTAGAGGATGTTTCTGTCATTTCTGCCTATAAGCTTATTTCTGAATTCTCTTATTTGTTCAGACCATTCATAATGTGTGTGTTTAGCTCCAGTACAAATAACGTTATATTTTGTATCTTTTGTTAATAAAACTTAGTGTTTTATATATTTTTTCTAATTCTATTTTGGAAACGGTTTTTTTCACGTGTACAATTTTCAATCTTTGTGCTATTATGACTGTTCTCGGGTTTCCTTTTTTTTATTTCTCATCATTTCATCCATCTTCCTTTTAAATGGTTCTACGAAGAAGAGACGGTCGCTACGTATTTCATATTGTCGTTTGATTCTTAAGTTTCTCACTTCTGCCAAGCTCTTTTTTAGCGCTTTATACACATCACTCTATCCGAAACAGAACTGCAATATAATACTTCTAAATTGTAATTTGCATTTTCGTTGTGATCCCATCTTTTTCGTTTCTGCAATTATCAGGGTATTTGGCTGCTACTTTATAAATATGGATTCTAACTTGAACTCTGTATCTTTAGTCCCCTTAACGTTATATGCATCAAGGCCAAGCTTCTAACAATTTTTGCCTGTCCTGTTCTTTTTATCTCGTTTTTGTATCTTATTTTTTTATTTAAGACCAATTTCATGTCGATTGTGTTATTTTCCATTGCCCCGTTTATAATTATTGTACATCCGTCCTTTATTATCCCAAGTAGTTTTAAAGTTTCTTCCTCCTTGTTGTTCCATATGAAATAAAATCTCAACTATTTCATTTTTTCTATCTTGTTAACTTTCTAATTGCCTCTTGGATTTTTGTTCTTCCGGTGTTAAATTGCACCCAATCTAGAATTCTTGATGATTAAATATATTCTTTTCCTTTAGTATCGTAACTTTTTTTAAAGTTTTCTAGTTATACCATAGTCATATTTTATTTTCTTTTTCCAGTACTGTATACCTCTTCGATGGCTGCATCTATTTTTATTTATTTTAATATAAATTTCTTTAGTTTTTTATTGTTGCTTTTTATTGAAATCCTTATCTACAATTGTTAATTTTTTCTTTTTTGTCTTTCTAAAGTTTCTTCCATCGCAACATTTTCATTGCGCAATTTAGCTTTTTCCTTTTCTTGCACACTTTCTTTTTAAGTCTGTTTCATTATTGACTCCGTTTCGTTGTTCTGATATTTACCTTTTGTCCTTTCATGGATATTTAAATCAACAACAGTTACTCCAGTGAAATTTGATAGAAGATCTCTATTTCTTAACTATGTATTATTATCCTTGTGCTTTTTTTACTATTCTTTTTATGCTTTTGCTCACTCGATATAGCACAAATTGGACTTCAGTACCAGAGCTATAACATACAACTAAATTAAGGCAGCGCATCTAACATAAATTTAAAGAAATCAATAATTTATAATCATTAGAAGGCTTAAATCGTATTAATGATTGTATGGGAAACGGCCAGAAAAATAAACTACTTGTAGTTTACAGTACGACGGATGAAATGGTGTTTATGATGATTTCGGGGCACTTTTGACAGGCACGTCATTGAACTTAAGTAATGTAGCAGACAAATTACCCACGTTGAATAATATAAAAGAACACCGCAAGACCAAAAAAAGTCATATTTGCACGATTTAATAAGCTTAATTTTTCCAAAAATTAGTATAACGGTTACATGACGTCATACAACTTATCGCTCACTAATAACTGTATTTTTAACAATAAAAGAATTTAAGACTACTTCTATCTATACATTTAAATAGGAAGTAAACAAAGGTAGCTGATATGAAAAGTGGCGTGTCTGAGCTTTGAACGTACATTTGGTTGTCTATCTTTAGGATGTTTTGCACATCTTACTTTCGTAAGGTCACCGCACCGACTTATTCCAATGTTATCATTTGTAAATAAATTGTTCCACGTTCTCATCTTGCAAAAATCTGAGGGAAGGCGGGTGAAAATTGTTAGCTTAGAACGCCAAAAATAACTTTTTGCGGACAACCCCTCGTCATATAATAATAATAATGGTAAGGCCCTACGCCCCGCGTGGGAGCACAGCCTGAGAACTGAGAGGTTAAGGCTCTCATACGTTCGCTCTCTCTGCCCGGTCGTAGCGCACCATCTCTGATGCGGGGTGATGTGGCAAGCACCGCACCTTAGACGACCGCCATTATTACCCCTTGTTGGAATGAACGCAGGTACTCAATTATTTTTAGTGACTGAGTAGGCCACCCGACAGGCATCAGAGAGCACCGCGAATTGAACCCGGGTCCGTCAGCATCGCAGCCCGCTCCTCAACCACGGGACCACGCTGGCAACCCCATGTAATATACATTAGTATAAATAAGTCACCCTCGACGAAATATTTTTAGTTTAGATAACAACACGAAATTATAACATCGTACATCAAACAAAGAACACCGACAGCATTTATTTATTTTATATTTTATTGTATCGCACAAACTTTAAGAAATACATGCTACTCTATATAAAAAGTACCAAACGTAGAAACTAGTTTACGTTTATTGTTTTTGATTCTAGGAAAATATCCCCATTTCGGGGAGTTATGAGACCATTTAGGTGCTGAGCAAATTGTTCTGTATTATAGACTTGTATAAAGTAAACATTTTAACCGAAAAGTTTTGTTTCTGAAAGGCCGATTTTTATGTCGAATCGGTTTTCTTATTCTTTTGGTCCTCTCTTGTTCATTTAATTGACAAGTTCCTTGTTTAAGTTTGGAAAATCTGTAGCTTATAGGGGGCATTAATTTTTATAGAGCCGTCAACTAGCAAATACCTATAGCGTAAGTTATAAAGGAATTTTGTCTTTGGCATTCTTACTATTATCCGATTTAATGGTTGTTTGCCATTTTATGATTTTCTAAAACTACAGTCGCTACATGTCTGGTGTTTCTAAAAAAAACTTTTGTTCTAAGTTCTTTGAGCGCAAACGACTTTGTTGAGTTTGTTTCGTCTTGGAAGACCCATACAGTCGATTTTTGTTTACTTTCTGGCTCACCTGTGACGATGTTGTAAACTGTTTTTGAAGCACTGCGATCGTTAACTTAAATGGGATCCAATGCGCACACATCTTTTTCAGTATTAAATATTTATGCAATATTGAATGTATGCTAGTCATACTAATGCCTAAGGATAGCTGAATTTTACAATAAGTCACATGAAGATCTTGCTTTATCAGTTCGCGCTAGTACCACATCCGATTTTGAATGGCCTTCTTTAAATTAATTCGCTAGCAAACTACGACTACGATTAAATTCATTTAATTAACCATATACAGTGGCTCTGTGTGAGGCTTTGTCATTAAAAGTTAAAGTGAGTTGATAAATGCACTGTTGTTCAGATAATCCAGGTCGAAAGTTGTAAAAAATCAAAGCATGAAAATGTTTATGAATTAATTTCATTTTTTGGCCTAGAAAAAATTTTCAACTTAATGAAAACAAAAGAAATAGCGTCTGTATGACAAGACGTTCTGAGTACGTATGCCGTCACAAACGTCCAACCTAGCACACGCAGGATTGTCAATTCGCAATAGATATCGTGCAGCCCACGTAGTTATTGACGCATTTGTAAATTCTCTAGGATTGCGAGGTGTGGCAGAAAAGTAATGAGACTGGCAACACTGCAAGCGATCTGGCAACGCTACGCTGTTGTCCTTGATAGAGCACGTGTATAAATACCCTTCCATAGCTCAGTGCGAGTTTCAACTCGTTCCGTTAACTACGAGATTTTTGTGACTGCTATTAGTGAAGTTGTATTTTGGTTGTGCGTCACACAAAATGGAACAGCGGAATTTCAGGGAGGCCTTCAACTTCGAAAACCGACGAAAACATCGAACGTGTGAACATTCTTGTGAAATCAGACCGTCGTTTAACATTAAGAATGTTGAGCGAACAATTAAATTTGAACAGATTTGCCGTTCATCAAATTTTGACTGAACATTTGCACATGCGAAAGGGACCACAAAAGGCATTCCTGTGATTTTCCCCCCCCCATTCACCTTACCACAGTACCTATGACTTTCTCCTTTCTCCTAAACTGAAAAATGTCCTCAAAGGACGTCATTTTGGGACTTCAGAAAACATCCAAAAGAGTGTAACGGACATGCTGAAGACCATACCGGTTGAAGACTTTCAGCGCTGCTACTAACAGTGGGAACAACGTCTTGATCGGTGTGTAGCTGCCCAAGTGAACTACTTTGAAGAGGATAACATTGATGTTTGAAAAAAATAAAAGCTTTGGCAAATAAAAAATCAGTCTCATTACTTTTCTGCCACACCTCGTAAATTTTATTTTCAATTATCTGATTTAATCCTAGCGGAAAATGCAGAAGTCTCCAAGCTAATGCTGAAAGGAGACTGCTGACGTAAGAGACCTTACATCAAAATGGCCTCAATTTCTCGCCAGTAATTTCTAGTGAATAAGAAGTTGTTATTAATCTTAATTATCGTAAAATTCAGACTATTAAGTTATGAATGCGAATTTTCCTTTCGATATTATCTAAAACCTTTAGATTACCAATGATTGTAGTGGTGTTACCCCATAATTTATGGTTTATGGTATAAATTGTTATAGTATCAGTTTATTAGTGATATTAGCTACATTCTGTTTTTATGTTAGTACCAAGCAAGTTGTAGAAAGGAGAGCATACTTCTGTTACTTGAAAACATGGATTTTTAGAATTAGGAAAATTATTTTAGACTAACTTGTATTTTTTGTTTCGTTAAGCAAAGTGATTTATTAAAAATTAGAGCTATGTACTATTTACTGTTGCGGATAGATTATTGGTATTTTGGGAACTTAATCTTAGATTAATTGCCAGTGTAACCAAAAGCTAATTCTGATAATCCCTTTCAGCGAACTTTGCGTCAATTACGCCCGGCAACACACATTTCACGCAGCACACGATAAGCCCACTTCTGTAACCAATAAATTTTAATGTCGCCATCACAATGCGAATTAAAAAATTCTCACTTCAGTCACCTGGCGGCCCTGTTTGGCGCGACGGTAGACGTTCGGGCTTAGTTTCCGGGTCCGCGTGCAGGCTCCATCACGTACAATTATTCAATTTAGATTCGCCCTGCCCTTATCTGCGGCTTCCGCGCTCGTTGATTCTGTTCGTCTGAGGCAGTTGCGTATAAATGACACAAGTTGGGTAAACATTTTGGCACGAGCGAGCTGCAAATTTCACAGTTGTATCCGCCGCGCGTTCCGTTCCTGGCAAGCCTAAACGCACTTCGTTATTATCGTGCCCGGTAATTTATCTGGGGCTTTAGTAACTCGCGAGTTTAAATAACGCAAATTAAATGCTTAAATTGTTTTGGTAGCATACATGTTATTCGCTATTGTTAGTAACATATAAAACGCGTAGATTTCGTTTCTATTTTATAACAATAATCTGCTACAGAAGTCATAAAACTTTATGTAGTAGGACATTTCTAATGGCCAGCAGCCCCAAACCACGATGCTTCCGCCAGCAAACTTGAGTGTCGTCATCCGCCAAACCCAGAAGCGTCAATTGGATCGTCAGTTTAGCGAGCGGTAATTCAAAACGATGGGCCTAATTTCTTAAGTCTACAATTCAAAATTAGGACTAACGACAAATATGTAAATTACATTTGATTGCACTCACATTCATGATTTATAAATGTTCAGTGTTTCCTCTCCGCCTGCACGGATAGTATCTAGGCGGTAGCCACGATGAATAATGTCTTTCGTCATTGAGTTTATCGCTGCTGTGATACGGTTTCTTGGGTCGTTTAAAGTTGCTGGTGGAGATGGTAGATAAACTATTTTTACGAACCCCTACAAGCAAAAGTCGCTTGGTGTGAGATAAGGAGATCTCAGGGACCAGAACGTAAGTGCCATGTCTTCATTCTGCATACGACCTATCCATCGTTGAGGTAGAAGTTTATTCGGAAAACGCCGAAAGTCCCTATCATGTTGGAAAATAAAGTTGTCTGAATCTTTACTTGAGGAAGAAATTAGTTTTATAACATTGCGAGATACGTAACCCCAATAATCGTTTCACTATCAATAAAGAAAAGTTCTTAAACTTTTGTTTTCGACACACTGAAGAACACAATAACTTTTGGAGAGTCTCTCTCATGTTCCAGTTTTGTATGGAGATTTGTAGCCTCTATATCCAAACATTATTTCGGTTCACTTTTCCACTTAGGTTATTAAAAATTAAGCGCGCTAGAAAAGTATAATTTTCTATGTTTTAGAGCATACTATTAGAAATCCTTATGCTTTTTAGCTTGTCGTTTGCGCGAGGAGCCTGTACCAATTGTAGGCGGTATAGTTTAAAGATTAAACGGTGCTTTCACACACCTAGACAGTTATTTGTGGCAGTCCAAATTTTCTGCTCACTACTATGACTTTATTGGACTACGCTTTAAACTCTCTCGAATTTTGGCTCTTGATTTTAGGTTTACACAAACAGCCAGTTTAATCAAATTGATAATTCCAACAGCCAGTTTAATCAAATTGATAATTCCAACAACAAATGCTTTTCGCCTTTAGAAGTTCAATCTTGTAATAACGATGACATATACATTGTATCACAGCTGCCATCTTTGTTTTATTTAACTCGCGACTGTACAAAACTTGTGTTACATTGTAGCCATGTAGCTCACAACTAACGCTGCTGCATGACTGTGCTCGAAACTTTAGCACATCCTCTTTGTTATGTGAACCATTCCATACAATGTATGAAATTGAGTCGGCCTGTATTTTACAATCCCATGGCGATAAGCTTTGCACTATTTCAAGCGACGTTTGACATTGACTGTGTTTATGCTGGACTTTTGAACGACCCCACGACCATAAAAACGCATGTTTCTCAGCTCTTGACGAACATTCCAGAACAATCCAGAAGAATTTTGAAAATGACGAGTGGTCATTACCACCCAGGACATCTGATTTTTTCATCACATAACGATCATTAAGTTTATGCGGTCTAACACATCGGTTCGCGGTTGTTTCACGTCACAGACATTTCCCTTTTATGATGATCTCATTTAGAGTTGATTTAGACATCTGTACTAAGGCAGACAAACCGATTTGCAGCAACGATGGCACCTAATAATTGGTCATGCCACGTTCAAACTCACTCGACTCTGCTGACTTACTTGTTGTCTGCCTCATGCTCATATGTGTCCTGCATATGCTACTATCTGCACTTTTATCTCGTTCTATGACGTTTTCGTGCATGTAACAACCAGATACCCCTTTCCAGAGAGGTTGCTCAGCTACTTTTGGCCTTATAGAGTACTATATTACAGTTTCGTTTTGTTTTAAACTTACATGTCTATTGTCCTTTCTCATGATCTAGTTTTAGAAGACAACGATGTCTTATATTTTGTTCTTTGCTACAAGAGGTAGATCCTCTTTTTTGGATCATCTACTAGCATAAATAAATAAATTAAATATTTGGTAGGCTTTCCATTTCGTATTTGAAGGAGTACGTATTTGAGTATGTTAATCTTTTTTAATCAGGTCAAATTTGCATTATGTATATAAGATAATTTTTTGGAGAATATCTTTTTAATGGTCTAATAATTTGCAAGTTGACACTAGACTATAAAAGTAATTATTCTGGTAAACGTCTTCCCTTAACATGTAAATCATGAGAGCTCGGAATAAATAAATATATTAGAACACATTAATAATTTCGGTTTTAAACCAAATGACAAAGAAACAAGAACGGTGTAATACCGTAAAGGAAACTTTCTACAGCGGTGCGAAATCGTAACGATCACTTCTGGTTGCCGTTAACCGATTTGGCTGAAAATCAATCCCACGAAAAGTACTGACCTAAGATGTGTGTATGCCAAGTTTGAAGTGAATCCGTTGGATACAACGGAAGTTATCTTGTCTCCAGGCACACAGACAGTCAGACAGGATGATAATCTCATTAACTTTCTACTATAAGCTTCGCTGTAGAAAGTTAATAAATGTGTTATATATTGATACATTTAAAAATTTTGTAAGATCTTTTTTTGGCCAATTTTTACTATAAAAACGAAACAGGGAACCATCAAATACAGGATCGTTGAGGTAAATCCGTATTTTTTAGGTTTTATTGCGGGAAAGCGGAAAATCGATTAGGATCCTGGGCATAACTGACCTGGCAAAATAAATGGGCGTGGCGAGGTCGACAGATCGACAGTGTACTAGGGCTGCACTATGTCTTTTGTCCTATGCAACCGCCAACTGTTGACTAAGAAAAAGAAATGGATTAAAAGTTGAATGGCTAAGCATTGCTGAACGACATTAAACACAGCAGTGCTGGCTTTTTTAGCTTATTTTCGCAATTAAAGAACTTCATTCAGGACAGCAAGGTGAATAGCTAAAATGACAGTTGGATCTGCCAAGTTGGCTCTGAAGTCTTTAACGTATGCTGAAACTTGTGGCCAGCTCCACTTCTTTGAAGAAGGCCTGAAGGTAACCGCTGACTGCTATATCAACGTGTGGATACAATTGTCAAGTCCTGGATAGACGAGGTGACTGCTGGATGGAAGTGCGCCAAGGAAGGCTCAGCAATTGCTACACAATAATTTGTATTACCTCTGGTTGCCTTGACTTGTGGCCATTCTCCAGTCCCGACTGCAATCCTCTTGACTACTACCTGTGTGATGTGGTTAAGGCGAAGGTCAATGAGTCATCAAAACCGCAAGGAGCTAATAACGGCTATGGACAAGGAAGAAGTCGTGTTGATCTGTAGTAGATTTAGACCTCGAATAAAAAAGGTTGTAGGCGCTGATGGCGCTACGTTGAATATGATTCTCAATACTATTTACTGTAATTTTGCCAAGTTTCACAAAAATAACTTTAATTTTTCTTGTATCTAAATTTTTATTGTTTCTTAATTTTTTTGATTTTATCTCGAAGACCCCTTGATATGAAAGTGAATGAAAAAGCCAGAATATTGACAAAATACAATTGTTTGTTCTAAAAGTGTCCCTAATGTATGTGGAAAAGGGATAAATTAATTACGACAAGCCAACTAAAGGTGCTAGATTGACTTGGCAATTAAATATTGTTGTGGAAAGTTTTAATATCAGCGCAAGAGCGGTGCAAAGTAAAATCAGCAAATTAAAACTTGACGTTATCCGAGACTTTAACTAGTTTGCGACATGTTGAAATCCGCATTACAATGAGCACAGCTTGCCGTCGAGCAACGATATTGTAACTAATTATTTTCAGCGAACGGATGTTTTTCTTGCGCACGAAAGCATTTTTTTGCTTGTCATCTGTTGCTGAAAAGCCTCTCCGTTATTCATTACGGAACTAAATTACCAAAGCGCTCATTGCAAATGACACCGCGTTGTAGTGACATGAGCAGGCTAATGTGGGAAGTTCTGTTTGTTGCGCAATAAACTCAGGAACGGAGGTGGTTAACTTTTTTCTAATTTTCCGAGCGCGCCGCGTTCCAAATTTAGAGCGCCTCTATGAGGTGCGATATATTTAGGGGCTCCCTACATCCACTGAAGCACCCGCGCAGCAAACTTTTTTGATGGATTGCCCTCCCGAGTGATGTGTCGACCGAGGTCACACTTCTCTGTAAAATATGGCGAATCAAGCTAAGGATCTCAGGTCCCGATTGTTTCCTTTCGTGTTCCCATGCACTTAAGATTCTGCCTCGTCATGGTAGCTCAACGCGAACATTTATTTTGGGACGGCTTGTCGCTTTTTGCCGGGAATTGAAGTAATTGAATCGGCGAAAGTTGATTAATTGTCGCTCCCTCAACGCGGCATAAAATTCAATCGCACCTTAAGAAGAGGTAGCGATTAGGGATAAAGTACTCTTACCAGTTTTGTCTCTTAAAATTACAGTAGCCTTTAATAAAAAATGAAGTAAGTTATTGCGCTACTAATTATTGAATATTGGAAAATTGTTTTGTATTATTATTAAAATTACATCCAAAATATAATAATTTAAAAATACATTTATAATGTTATTAAGATTAATTGTTGATACAATACAATGCCTTTTAATATATGTTATTAATTAATTGTGGTTTTAATTGTTGTAAGTTTCTTCTGAATGCAATTATTTTTTAATGGTGGAGTTCGAATTTTATAATTTTGTGTTTTTGATATCTGTGGAGGTATATAGTAACGTTTAGCATTTTATTATTGAAAAATACACATTGCAACAAGGCTTAGAAATTATTCAACACAGTTACGAAAATTGGCGTTCTACAATCCTTAAGTATCGATCGTTACGTTTGTAGAGTGATATGAGCCAACTGCTTCTGTGCTCAATCAAGCAACTCACATACTTCGTCGAAACACCCATCAATTGAGAATATCGCCTTTGCCCGTGGTGGCATGCGTGATAGTCTCAACCTCTCGATTGTGTGCATAAGAACTTGGATATTTACAGATCTCCACTTTGACTTCCACTTATTTAAGATTCATTTAACTTAGGCGCTTAATCCAGATGATCATTTGTTCCGTCGTAAGTTCACTTAGTATGTTTTAGAGCAACTCTAAGTTCATGCAAAGAAGCACAGACAACAAGTCCCCTTTTTGGCCAAACGGCTTTGTAAATAAACAAATTTGCCGTATGTGAGACAAAATCTTTGACAACGAGGAAGGCCAAAAATTAATTAACAACAGGAGAGGAGTTATTGGCGATAATTAAAATTATTTTTGTGGTCTTGTTTATTTGATTTTGACTGCATGATGTTATTTTCCATTATTAATGATATCGATTGGCAATAAACGGATTGTAAAAATTTCGATTTATTTGTTTTTTATTGAATTTTTAAACGCGTATTTTGGTAATTGAAAATTCTATATTACATACGCAATGTACTAGGACGCCGAAAATGCCTTTTGCGGGCAATCTCTCGTGATAAAATTATTGATCTACCAATTTTGATGGAGAGATGATATTTTTTTGTTCTATACGTGGATTATAACGATGCATTTAAAGACCACTTAAAAAATGCAAGCATAATTAAGTAGTATAGATTATCCTTATCTTCTAATTGATCTTCAACATTTCCCAGAAAAATTCCAGAATTAAGCTAATCACTAAAGTTATCAACTAATAGACCTAGACCATATCAAAATAGTTTCCGCGAGCATCTATCTATGTACGATAAAGCTTTAGTTGGGAAGACTCTCAGCAGATCTGTCCCAGTTGTTTGGATTGCTGTAATGTCTTCTCTTTCACGATATTTTTGCGCAACGCCTTTTTCAACAGTTTAGCAGTAATTGTTCATCTAGTTTCTTTTCCATTTCCTTAAATTATTCTGTAAAATTTTATTACACACATCTTTATTCAATTTTAGATCTTCTGACATCACACGCTTAGCAACACGACTATTTTCTTGCAGTGACTGCCTCATACATTTGGTCGACTTTGGGATCGCCTTACATTGAATCTTTGCCTTCCCAAAACATTTTGTGCCATACAAAAACGGGGCTTCTTGATAATGCCTTGACACCATATGCTTGCTCTATCATATTTCATGTTTGGCCAAGGGTTTTCTCTAGCTTAACTTAATGTTATCTTTCTTTTGGCGTTCTCGTCCATCACTAGCGTAATTTTAACTAAATGTGCCAACAAGCCGAAAAGTGGGTTGCTAAGCTCAACCCTGGCAGCTAGTGTGTTTACACTGAAATAATTCCAAGTCCGCGTCTATTCAAAACACATATCAGATAATTGAATAATAATAAAATTCAAAAATAATATAAATTTAAGGGTTTATGAAGTCAGTTATTCAGAAAATGATTCAGTTAATAGCAAATCATTAAGCTTTTCCCTAACCTGTTTTCCGTTAACGTTTTTAACTTTTTTATGTGCTCCCTCAGTACTATTGCCTTTATTTCTCTCATAAACGCCACCGGTATCACATCTTTCATTATTTCATTTAAATCTTATAATTTCTATGCACAGCAACAAAAATATTAAAAAAAAAATGTTCTATTGAAGTATAAAAATGTAGTTTTTACTTTGATTTACAAGCATGTGGATGGTGTAGTTCGAAGATTTGAAAGTACAATACATAAATCCTTAATAGATACATTACCGCTCAAAAAGATACGAAAAACTACATTTTATATAGTAACTCGGGTCACAATAAAGATACGGAGCTGTAACTTTCACACAATGTTTTCGCTTTTATCAGTTTCTATTTGAACACTGAGGACACCAACAACAATTTATTTACAAATATTTACAATGATTTTTACAAAAACAATGAAATTCCGGAAAATGAGCTTCAAAAGATAAACGACTATAACAGACTAACAATGAGAGATATGATAACCTAAGTCGCTAGACACATTCCCCACGTCTAATACTTCGTTGCCATACCCTTAGCATCGATCACCGCCTTACACCTTCGGGGCATTGAAGACACAAGGTTGGTGATGACGGAGAGAGGAATTGACTTCCAAGCTTGCTCGAGTTGAGAGAACTTGTCAGCACAATTCTTGGCAGTTTTGCCTTTCAGTACCCTCTCCAGCTCATCCCAGAATGGTTCGATAGGATTCAAGTCGGGGGACTGGCTCGGCCAGTTCATGATATTCACCCGACGCTGATGGAACCAATCTTTGACCAAGCGGGAAATGTGTTTAGGGTCGTTATCTTGCTGGAATACCCAGCCCCTAGGCATGTTGACATACGGTAACATGATGTTCGACAGATTATCCCTATACATCTCCTTGTCCATAATCCTTTCGATACGATGCGGGGGACCCACTTTCTTCGAGCTAAAACAGCCCCAGACCATGACGCTTCCCCCGCCATGCTTCATAGTAGGTATCTGTTACTTGGGATCGAATCGGGTACCAACAGGACGTCTCACATGAGTAATGCCATCAGTGCCCATCAAGAGAAACTTCGACTCATCACTCCACGGCACTTGAGACCACTGCTGGGGAGTCCAATAGATATGCGCCCTTGCCCATACAAGACGAGCTTTTCTGTTCTTTTCAAAAATCCAAGGCTTCTTCACAGGTCGGCGTCCGAAGAGGCTAGCAGCACAGAGACGACGTTTGATAATGTTTGCAGAGACCTGGAAACCAAAATAAAATAGTTGAAGCAAGAAAAATGCCGAAAACTGACCTCCACACCATAATCCTCCTTGACTTGACGATTGATAGCAGTACTTGTCAGGCGAGGATTGTTCTTACTGATCCTGACGATGACTCGATCCATCCCAGTAGTTGTCTTGCGAGGTCTTCCAGTTTGAGGTATGCGTGAATTGTAGAATGTTGTACTGTAGAGCCAAATCAGAGATTTTCAAGCCCAGCGCTCTGCCTCTGATAATGGCCTCCCTGTCTGCTTTTGATATATTTCCGGGGCTAGAAGTTCTCCTCATTCGAGACAAAAAAAATTACATGAAAATGGAAACAGGATAATGAAATATGAAATGGGAAAGAATAAAATCTAAAAACGGCAATTTTGCCGGAACCGGAAAAAACCTATAAATCGCTAATCGGTTGACGATCATCATTCGAATTACTATAGCCCACGTCTGAAACAAGCTCCAGAACCATATTCAAAAATTAAGATGATTGCTCTGTGAGGAAAAAAGTTATAATCAAAAAACCACTTTTTCGTATCTTTGAGCGGTACTGTAGGTATTTAGTTTCTTTAAAACTGTCATATTGTGAATCAAGATATTTATAATAGATTGCCATATTGGTGTCTACAGGAATGTTTGTTTTAAACTTTTTTATTAATGGTTGTTGTATTTGAAACTTCAGGTTTCTAAGTTTCTGATTTGGATAAGTAGTTTCATGTTGCTTATTGAACAAAAGCATTTAAACATTCATACCGAGTTTCAATATTATTCTAATTGGTAGTATTTCATTAATACTGACTTTTGAAATTAATATGATTATATAATATAATTTACAATTTTCATATTGTTAAATCACGCGGTGCAGATCTTTTATGACACAAAATCTAAACATAAATTATATTGTAAGGTATATTTTTTATTTATTCTTATTTTTGAAAATAAGCACAGATTATTGTCAAGTGAGGTAAATTTTAATATTTGCATTAAAAATTTTTTCTGTTCCGCTTTTTAGGGTCTACAGGTATCCAGCAATATTGACTACATATAGACTAATTCCACTTTCCTTACTGAAAATTAAGGCGTAGCAATATGTAGCGTAGGTAAAATAGAAAATGGGGGAATTTCGAGGAAAGGATATAATAGCAATAAAGGTATAAATAAAATAATAAACATAACAATAGCCTTTGGTTACGGCAAAAAACAAAAAAGCTATGAAATGCTTTAATACATGCATTGTTGAATCACCAATATATGTAAATGACTTAGAGCGGGTTTGATAATAATGGTACGGCTGTAACACTCCACGTGGGAGCACAGCTTGCGAACTGAGAATTTAAGGCTCTCATATGTTTTCTCTCGCTCATTGCAGATCATCTTTGATACTGAAGCAATGTGGCAAGCACCGCGCCTTAGACGACTGCCATTATTACCCCTTGTTCAAGTGAACGCAGGTACTCAATTATTTTTAGTGACTGAGTAGGCCAGCCGCCAGACATTAAAGAGTTCCGGAATTAATCTAGGTCCGTCCACATCGTGACTATATGCCTCGACCACGCGGCAACGCTTGCGTTTAGAGCGGACAAAAAATTAAAGAAAATACAACTAATAGTTGAACTGGAAATATTGGGAAGTTTAATAAAAGAAAATTTGTCAAACTCAAATATTTTACCAGCAAACATGAAAACCAAAAATAGTAATAGCAGCGATAATACAGGACAAATGAAACATAATAATAAAATAATAAATAGGTGCAAATGGAACAATTATAAGTATATTGAAGTAAATGCACTAGTTTATGATAAAAAGAAAGAACTATTTAAACTATATATAGAATATAATTCGGTGCCATCATTCGCTACATGCAATACTTAAAGCAGAAACGTACGAGGTATTAGGGTGGTGAATTATAAATATAAACACAATCGATGTGCGAAACGTATATTGTAATGTCCGGGCTACCGTGGCAGACAAGCCAAAAATAGCTAGTGACAAATTTTAGTAGGCAGACGCGCAGCTGGCTACGGTTCACTGCCTTCTACCCTGGTGCAGGCCGATGTGCCTCTTGCAACAGCTGAAAACTAACTGCTTACTTTTGTCGTTTGTAAACCGGTCGCAGGTAAGGGTTGAAACTTGTCCATGTTGGGGACAATGAAGGAATATATTTCATATAGTTTTAGCAAGTAAAAGAAAACAAATAGCCAATTAATTTGACACAAGCTAATTGCAGTCTGCCCTAAAGCCCTAAATATGACCGTTATAGGAAATATTTGTCGAGTATTCGCTCCGTTACAAACGTAATTATAAAAAAAAGAAAAATGAGTAGTATCCACTCTTTAGTACACTTAAAACAAATCGAACAGGTTTTGGTGCTTTTAAAATATTAAAGAAAAGTAAATGAAATTTACAAAATGAAAAACAATAGAAAATACAATGTTTTTAATGGAAGCTTTAGAAAATAACAAAAAAAGAACAAAACAGCAAAAAATATCGAAACTAGTAAGAAAAGCATGTAGATAACATATTTATATGTTAGCCGGAAAATAGGCTCTTATACTTGCTATGGTTCTGAAAAAAACTTTTGTAGAATTTCATGGAAAAGTATGTATTGAAGACACCGTAAAACAAAGAAATAAACGAAATCTAGACATATACACAATAAAACGAGTGTAATGAGGTAAAGATGAGGCTGTTATGGTAAAGTAGTTACAAGACGACAATAAAGAACAAAACTGAAACCGAAAAATAGATATGATGTATCAGTAGAATTATTATACTCGAACATTTAAAAAAAAAAGAATATGAAAAAAGATACTCTGCTCTACTATAAGTTAACATATGGACAGAGAGCTACGGAAGGATTAGGATTAATATTAAATAAGACAAGTCAAGATAATTATCAAAGAAGTAAAGAGAAAAAGCTATGAACTGCATGAAGACCATGCAACTTATAACAGATGATTTTGGGCTAAACTAGAAGCAATGAAGGAAAAATAAAAAGAAATTATGGGAGTAAAAGACAAGAAAATAATTTACAGTCAAATATAGAAAATATTTTATAGGTATGGAAACAATACTACGAAGACCAGTTTAACACTACAATGGAAGAAAAGGAACAAAACGAAGATCTATCAGAAACAAAAAGCGTCAGAAGGGACGAAGTAATAAAAGCTATAAGACATATAAAAAAAGGGAAAGCTGGAGAGAACACGAAATAGATCTGGAATTTATTAAATATTTAGGAGAAGAAGGCATATACTGATTCTGAAAAATTTGCAAAAGAGGATAGGAAACAAGAAAAATACCATCGGACTGGAAAAAAACTTATTGGCACCAATTCACAAGAAAAGAGAACAGTAAGGTGTGGCAAATACAGACCCATATATCTGTGTCCTACAAGTTTTAAGATCTATAAAAAATAATAGAGAAAAGAGTAAGACAACTAGTAGAAAAGGAGATAGGAGAAGAACAAGCAGCATTAATGCTGGATATAGAGACAAATAACAATATTTGTGTATAATAAGAAGTCTAATAGAGAGAACTCTAGAGAGCAGAGAAGAGGTTATCCTGGCATTTATAGACCTAATAGTGGCATTCGACTCTGCTTGAAAGAAATCAGTATTCTTAAATCAGTTATTAAAATTGTGCGTAACATCTACAAGAGAGTGAAAGGAAAGGTGCAGATAGCAGGGAGAAGAACAGAAGAGTTTGAATGGAAGCTAGAAATAAAACGAGGAAGAACGAAACACAGCAAATTATAATAGGATATCAAAATCTAAAACCGCTAAAAATGGACACATTAATATACACAGGTGATATATTTATACCATATTCAAAAATAAAGATGCAAAGAGTAATAGAAGAGATCGAATTAATGAAAATGGAAATAAACACACATAAAACCAAAATAATGATAACACACAAATAAAATAGAAGGACACAAACCTTGAGATAGTAACAACATACGATTATCTAGGAAGTATAGTAAAATTATGAACACCTAGATGTATAATTAGCAGATAGGGCAAGGAGATCAAATAGATTGGATTGTGCACTAAAATAAATATTGGGAATAAGGAATTGAACAACGAAAATCAAACTAAGAATCTGTAATGCCATAATCTTACCAACACTAATTTACGCAAGTGAAAACTGGACGATACAAAAGAAACACATTGGAAAGATAAATACAATGGAAATGCAAGGAAAATTGCTAATAAGACGAGATGAGATAGTCACCAACAAATTAATATAGGAAATGATCAAACAAGAACCAATATTGAATGAAATAAAAAGGAGATAACTAAATTGGTACGATCACTTGGCAAAGGTGAACCCTAATTAATTAGTGAAAAGAACATGAGAAGCAAAAAATCACAAAAAAGAAGAGGAAGGCCAAGGAAAAATGGATAAAGCAAGTAATAGAGGCGGGAAAAGAAATGGGCAAAACACTCGAGGTGTTGAAGATAATGGCAGCATCCAGAAAGAATTGGGAGGAATGAGTGAACTAAGGGAAGCACAACTAACCCAAATCTAACACCAGAGAGGATAAAACGAAGGGGCGAAGGAAGAAGTATTAACTATTTTATTTTTCCTTGTTGTTCCTGCGAAAGACAGTGCTTTATTAAAAAATTTAAATTAACTAATTTTGAGATTTTTTCTTCTATTGGATTTTTGTTCTACATTTACTATTAAATTTCTAATAGTACAACCTTTTGGTCGCATATCATCTATTTGCATAACATAACTTCTTATATTAACATATCACTTTTATCCATCTTTATAACATACTGTAACGTTTTTGCTCTTGACAATGGTGAATAATACGCGTAAATTGGCTTAAACTACCTACTTACTTTACTTGCAGGCAATCAAATTACTCAATAATATTTATGTACACTACACAAGGAATTACTAACGTAAATTTGTACTCTGTAACTATATGTACATATCATGCAATTTATATCACACTAACAGAGTTCACTTCACCTCTGGTGCTTTACTTCTTCTAACTACTTGCTGCGTGATACTTAAGCAATCAGGGTCTACCGGAAACATTTGGAAAACGTAGAAATTTCCGCATTATTCGAGTCCTTTCACTTGGACGAGCACCCCAGGTTCCACCGCAGCCACTCACATTGAAGACATTATGTGTGCCGCTCGACCGTAACGGCTCGGCGATTGTTATGGGGGACGTTCGGAAATTCGATATAACCTAGTTATACCAGATATTTTTTTGTATCTACTACAAATCGGACTACTTGCAATACTAAAAGTTTTCATATTTGCAATACATTTTGTTTGGTTTTTAATATTGCAGATTAAGACGAGGATGTTTTTTTCGCTAATAGTTGATCGATTTAATCACTTAGAACGTATTTGGTTACTCGAAAGTCTTAATTATGGTCAGTTCCTGTTTAACAAGTTCTAGGCTTATTAGCCAACCCCAACGCTATGGGAGCAGCTGTTCAGTTATAGTCCATCACACCTGTAGCAGCCTAAAGGATATACAGAAAAAATCCTTTATGTTTGAACTCGACGACCTTCAAATATAGAACACAGATGATTTCTTACCGACTATGGGGAAAGACTTAAAATCTAAAAGTGATTTCGTCTAACCTAGTTGATGAAGTTTCTTATAGGATACTTTTTAGTTTAAACAGCAGTTCAACAGGAAATGAAATAAATGAAACAGAACGCAAAAAGTTACTGCGAGTTTCTCGACCGCGTATTTGATTGTACGTTAGGGTTGGCATCAAAGTTGCTTGCCGCTTGTAGGCAACAAAACAAGTTGCAAGAGACTAGACTGGAACAGAAGCGGGTGGGGAATAGCAGTCATATTTGTAGAAGTCGACTAGTACAACGCGAATTTCAAGTTCACGTTGTAAATTTCTTAGGACGTCTCATGCCGTAAATTTAAAACTTCATGTACGTTTCCACTTAATGGTTTTTTTCCAACGATTTTCATACATCTTTATATAAGTTGGTGTCAGTAAAATTGAGATAAAAGTGTCTATAGTTTTAAAATTTATTTTACCGTTTTTGAAATGTTCAATTTTTTAATATTTCTAGTTAATGAGTGACGCCATTAATATGTGAAGATTTCATCTGTGGTCATGTATTTGTAGTGTTGCATTGTGTTCCTGTAATATACTTATCTTGTTTATTGATTATATTTGCTTCTAGTGTTATCAGTGACCAAATGTTCATGCTTTTTATTATTAGTATACATTTTACTCACTAACTGATCTAATTATAGGCTCTTTAGTGATTTTTATATTGCCTGTCGCTATTATGTTTTTAGTTGTCTGTTCGTGTTTATACCCAGTTTTTCAAAATAATAATAACAAAAGCAGACAGTAAGTATAGGAACGCGCTATTTCTTAGACTTGGTTTTTTGCATTCCTCGCGTCGCCCTCTCAAATTTTCGCTCGCATAAAACTGCACGGGAACTCGAACTCCTGAGGTGCGCGGCCTTACAAATACCATCGTATTCGTGAAATATGCCCTCTCGGCGGCCGCGGACAGCACATTTGTTTCGCGCGGACCGAAGTCGCAGGCTGATCGGGCATTTCTTGGAGCGCGACGACAATGCATTCGGATTGTCACAAGTTGAAAGCGAATGGGTGTTTAGTTCGCAGCCACCATGCATCATCCTGTCCCAAAGGACTTAACCTCACCTCATTTTCGGCGCAAATACGCCGTCTTTGTGCAACTGATTTTGGGGCTCGCCTGGCCTTACCTACAGAGAGTGATTTCACGATGGATGGAGGACTTTCAAGAGAAGAAAAAGCACGGGGTTCGCGGCAACGCCCGCAATTTATTTGTCCAGCAGCCTCTGTTACCGCTGTCTATATAAGTCAAACGGTTGTTCATAAATACCATTTTTGTCACTTTATTTATAATTGAAATATTCATCATTGTTCTTGTAAATTGTTAACTATATCTAGGTCGTTGATGGCACCAAATAAAAGCGAAGGCTTTCACCGCCGGTGTTTTGATGAATCGTGTTAATGCTTTTCCGTTTTTATTCCTTATGAACGAGTTTGACTGGCAGAAATTATGATTATAATCATCCTTAGCATACTTTTTTCTTATATAAAAATGCTTTAAAAAAACAGTTTTATAATACAAAATGGACGAGTGTAATACTACAGTGAAAAACCAAGTGCTATTCACGAAAAACCAATGCATCAATAAAAAATGCACTGTTTGATGTGCATTGTGGGCTGGAAGAATTATCATCATGTTAGGACGAAGCTGGCAACGCTTTTACTGTCAATTGTGCACGCTATCGGGAGATGCTAAATAACTTCAATTAAACTAACGATTTGAACTTGAGTAGTATGTGGTTTCAACAAGATGGAGCTATATGTCACACAGCATTTGAAACACTCGCTTTACTTTAAATCAAATTTCCTGGTCGTGTTACTTTGCGGTCTGACTACATTAGACTTTTTCCTCTGGGGCTATTTAAAGGAAAGGGTTTATGTTAACAAACCTGCTGCGATTCTAAGAGTAAAGCTAAAAGAGAATATTATACGTGTAATTGCTGAAATACATCCGAATTTATGGAGAAGCATTGTAAAAAATTTCGTTAGAAGAATGGTCGCGTGTCATCGGAGTCATGAAAGGGATTTGGCCGACATCATATTTCATACGTAACTGCTAAATCTTTTTACCCCTATGACAATAAAATTCGAGTCTTTCCAATATTTTATGTCCAATTTGTATTACTCTGTACATTTGTATCGTTTTCTTACTTTTTCTAATGATTTATCTAATTGTTTTCTTTTGAGTGAATGTGTTTTTGGTATGGTACGCACTTCATTATTTAAAGAATAACGTTAACTTTCTAGTAACCCATGATTTTCAAATATTCTAATCAAATGGAAGGAGAAATCGATTCTAAAGGTGGGCGAATTAATAATTGGTCAATGGCATAGAAATGCAGAAGACAATGGGAAATCATTGCATTAACGATGCTGATGGATATCCCTAGTGTAATCAACATGGCTGCATGATGAATAAAATATTCCGGAGTGTCTAGTTTCTCGTTCTGATTTCGGGGCGGACGGTTTTGAATAACGGATCTACATTTGAAGCACGCAAAATTCATAATGTGCTTCAACAAATGCAAAGATTTATAAGTACTAGGTCAAATACATGAAAAATGCAAAGCAAGGAAGCGCTTAGGTAACAACGATTTGCACTATGGGAATGTAGGTCGGTAATTAATTTCTTGCCTATTTCAGATAGGGAGGGTAATCATGATAAGAACACAAGGGATATTAAACATAATACAGGTTTATGTCCCTACAACTGAAAAAACTGAAGAAGAAGCAGAATACTTTCAGAAAAATGTTTAGCAAGCCCTATATATTAAAAAATAGAGATATTATGATTATCGCGGGAGACTTCAATTTGCAAGTACGAAAAGGAAGTGAAGAATATCATAGACGTAGACATAGGAATAGGAATGCTATGTGTTTATAAATAAAAGATGTCGCAACTCCATTAAATCAACCAAAGCATACCCGGGTGCACATTCAGCAACTGACCACAATCCAGTGATAAAAAAACTTGAACTGCAGTTAAATCAGAATAAAAAGTATTATAAATATCACGATCAAAAAGCAAACAACAAAATTAATTAAGAATTTGGAACAATTAAGGTAGAATGAAACTCGGAAGGAGACTCGGCCAATGAATGGGAAGCATTCAAAAACAATTATTTCAAGTAGAGAAACATTAAAAATATCAAAGATTAATAAGAATAAGAATGCTTGCATGGGTGAGATACTAAAACTAATTGAAAAGAGAATATTTTGTAAGAATAAAAATAGCAACGAAATAAGAGAGGCTAAAGAGAAATAATACACAGGTAAATGTGCAGAAATAGAAGAAATATAAACAAAACGTGATGACTAATTTGAACAAGAAAATTAGAAAACTAGAAAGAACATACAGATCGAAACAATGGCGTATATCCACAAGGAGGTGGTGATACGTGCAGTAAAATTGTAAAATGCAATAAAGCTCAAATCTTTATGACATTTCAGCTGATACAATAAAATTAATCACAGAAAAACAAATACGAATATTAGTGGGCTTGTATAATAAATTATATAACAGAAACGATTCTTAAAAAGCGGCTTAAATAAATTTTTATAACGTTATCGAAAAAGGTCACGGACAATTATTTTATGAGTTTATGAATCACACTCTCAAGATATTCCTAAAAATATTACAGCAAAAAATTTTCAGGAAGTTAGAATAGAACGTTACGGAAAAAATTATACTTTCAGCTTTATTCTTTAACATATATTCAGAAGAAATAATTAGGAAAATATTAGAAGAAACATTAATTGGGATTAAAGTTAATGAGAAATGTGTAAAAAATGTTAGCTATGCAAATTACTCTATGCTTATTGCAAAATTATTAGAAGATCAAGTAATTAAAATCGATGACACTGAATATCAAAAAGATCACATTCATGATAATCACAAAATTACAATGGCAAGAAAGTATAAGAATACTTGTTAAGGAAACCAATGAATATATAGAAGAAATTAGATCAAGGATTGATTAATTCAAAACAGTATTTGATAGAATGAAAAATACATTGTGCAGGAGAAAGCAGGGCTTATAGCTTAGAATGAGCATGTTAAGGTACTACCCATTTTTAGTAGCGTTATTGGCATAGTTGGGAAGATGAAGAAAAACATCATTGATCTATTGGAAGTAGACATGGACTTAAAGATGTTGCAAGTAAGTTGGGTAGATAGGGTAACGAATGATGAAGAAAAATAATTATTGTACACAAAATAACAAAATTGCAGTATTTGCGATGTGAAAGAAGAGATATGAATTGCTATAAAATATAATGCAAGAGATAATATAGGAAAGAAGAAGTAAAGAGACAAGACGTATTTACTGACTTATAATTTGAGACAGTGGTACAATTTTAGTTCTATTGGCCTGTTCAGAGCCATGACGACCTTCTAAAAGGAGACGACACCTAAACAAGAAAAATCAGATGATGTCACATTCAGATATTTTATTATTTTCTGCTTATTTCTATCCATGACCATCAGTAGAGAAATAAACATCTTCCATCTTTTTTGGCCTCTGTCTTATTATTTTAGATACATTAGTTTTTGTTACGTAATTTTTGAAAATCGCTCATACAAGTACAAGTAATATTTCTCCTTCCACATATTATGAAAAATAATTTTTAGTATTTATCCACAGAAAAAGTATTAATTCGGTAGAAGATAGGTATAAATCAACCTCCAGATTAAACATAAATCTTATTCTGTGCTACTCATCGTTGTGTTGTTAGTAATTTCTGTTCTGTTGTGCACTCACATCTTTGTTTGTGTTCTGGTTTTCAGATTCATATCTACACTTGTACAATACGCTTTTACTCCAAAGAGCATGTCGATATGAATTATTATCAATACCAGCGGTGTATTATGCATTGAAGTATATTATAACAGTAGAAAATGGTCATTCAATCAAGAAATAGTTCCATACAGATATGTTGAAATAAAAGTGTATTTACAATATGTTTCTTATCAGGAGTTTCCAAAAAAATTTAATGCAAGTTGATGATGAAAGTTCTATTCAAGAGGGTTAATTGGAGTAGTGCGAAAAACGTTTTAGTGAAAATGAGGGCGAAAATGATTTAGAATTTAAAAATGGCTAAGTGTTCTCTCAAAACCTCCTATTACATATTTATATCTGAAGACATTGATGTCATAGCAACATAACTAACATAAATGCCTATCACTTTTACAGTGTATTGAATTCAAATAAAAGGGTTTGGAATGATATTAGTAAAATGAAAATCATAATTTTCATCCATTTAGTTTTTCAATAAGATCATAAGCAAAGAAAATTTCTTCGTTCTATCGGTCAATGTTTTCAGCAGTAACGTCTCGAATCAGGTTTGAACAACTTTAAGATTCGACGCCTTTATAGAAAACAATATAGTCAGTCTTCCTGCTGGACTAGACCATGAACAATTGTTGAACTCATTACATTGTGAATTTGCTAGTTATACAAAAAGGAAGATGAGCCAGAAACGAATTGGGAACAATAACAGAGTATGGATATGATACAGCACCTACAATAGACTGTATGATGTAACTGTATATCTATTTTCACTAATTTATCTTTAACAGGAACCATTTTAAATACAAATCATGGTGTATAACGAACTTTTACAAAGGTTAAACTGCATAATCTTGAAGAACTCTCAACAAGTCAATCTACTTCATCGAAATTAATGTGGCGTTTACTTTATATGTGTTATAACAAGGAAAATGCCACCTTTTTGAACACTACAGTGATGCTGTTATCGGTGATACCGATATAATTCTTCATTATAATGCGATAAAAGTTTTTGTTGTATCATATACTTGTATATAACTACCAGAAAGATAAGTCTAAACTTCAAAGAAAAAAACAAAGCGAGCCGCATCTGTGTAACACAAAAATACATAAAATCTAAGCAATATTATTTAAACTATAAACGATTTATTTGTGGTAAACATTCTTGTCAAATGGTTGTGTAAACATTATTAAATAAGCAAACGAGGCATTTTAGCAGCACACAGTTGAAATTAATGTTCATTATTATATTATATTAGTTCCAACGAACGTTGACTTTACAATAACGTAATATTAATGTTCAAATAGACAAAATTAACATTATCGCAATACAAGCTCGTTTAGTTTGTAAAGCAACATATAACGAAAAGGTTACTTGGGGTGCATGCGTACCTTTATTCAAGTTTAACATAAGAGTTAAAAATAATACACTTGTTATGCATGTTTTAGGTTGCTAGCATAATATACAGTTTAAAGATAAGCTCCAGATATACTATCTATCTTAAAATCATTCCATACAACAGTATCACTTCACCGGTGCAGCTAAATCTTTGATTTATAATACTGTACCAAAGCTTTGTTAGTAAATTAAACTTGTTTTCACTTAAGAAAAAGCTTAAACATAATTCTGAATTATTAAAAGTTCACAGTTGTTAGTCTCCTTAAATTAATTATTATTAATTTATTGTTAAACAAAAAATTTTTAGGTTCTATTTTTTTAGGTAGTAGGATAATATTTCCAACATTACTTATGATGGTCCTGTTTTGAATATCTTAACAACCCTTTTCTTTAAATTTGCATAAAATAGCAATTATTAAAATGTCCATCCATCCAATGGCGCTACAGCCCGATTCGGGCCTTGGCCTCCTTTAGGCATCTTCCCCATCCATCTCTGTCTGTTGCCGCTCTCTTCCAGTTTTTAACTTTCAGTATGTCGTCTGCATCTCTGGCAACCTCCTCCTGCCACCTCTCCCGGGGTCTTCCCACTGGCCTTCGTCCTTCCATCCTTGATAACAGTACTCTTTGTGGTACTCTTTCCTCATTCATCCTCACGACGTGTCCTGCCCACTTTAGTCTCTGTACCTTTACGAAATCGGATATGGAGAACTCTCTGTACTCTTGGTGTATTTAATGGTTGTATATGCACCTCCAGTTTCCGTTATCTCCTTTTTAGCCCGAAAATTCTTCTTAGTATCTTTCTTTCGAATGCATCGATGTAGTTTGCCATTTTTGTATCATTACCCATACTTCACCTCCGTAAGTTATTACTGTTCTTATTATGCTTTTGTAAATTCTGACTTTATTGTTTTTGTGGACATCGTGGGACTTAAATATGTTCAGCATGGCATAGTATGGTTTGTTCGCTTGACCTACCCATCTTTTAATTTCCGTTTCTTCATTTCCATCTTTTGCTATGTTTACTCCTAGGTATATAAAGTCTTGGACCCTTTCAATATTGTTATCATCTATTGTAACGTTTTGTAGTATTCTTCTTGAGCGTGTTTGTGTTAGAATTTTAGTTTTGTCTACATTTACTCTTAACCCCACTTCCGTTGCTTGTTTTTCTAGGTCTATGTAAATTTCTTTTGTTTCCATCATTGATCTCCCCATTATGTTAATATCATCGGGGTACGATGCAAGTTGTATTGATTTGTTGATCAGAATGTTAGGGGGGTTAATTGACATTTTCCGTATGGCATATTCTAAGGCAATGTTGAATAATGTAGGGGCCATTCCATCGCCTTGTTTTAATCCTTTGGTTATTTCGAACGGGTCAGTCAGTTGATTTTGTATTTTAACGTATGCCGTGGTTTCTGTCATTGTTGCTTTTATTAGTCTGATCAGTTTTCTTGGGATTCCAAATTCATTCATGATGGCGTATAATTTGCCTCTTTTTATTGAGTCGTAGGTTTGACGAAAATCAACGAATATTTGGTGGACGTCAACGTCAAATTCCCAGGTTCTTCTCAGGGATTCTTTAACACTAAACAATTGATCAATGGTGGATCTACCTTGTCTGAAGCCTTCTTGGTATTCCCCTATAATATCTTGTGTATAATTAAGTAGCCTCTTATTCAGTATGTGCGTGAATATTTTATATGCTGTGCATAACAGTGAAATGCCTCGGTATTTTTTACATACTAGTTTGTCGCCTTTCTTGTGTATTGGTATGATTACGCTATTCTTCCAGTCTTGTGGCATTTCTTCTTCATTCCAAACTTTTGTTATCAGCTCATGGAGCTGCTTGGTTAGCTTTTCTCCTGCCACTTTATACAGTTCAACGGGGATTTCATCAAATCCAGATGCTTTGTTGTTCTTTTGTGATTGGATAGCTTGTATGATTTCATCGTATGTGGGAGGATTCAAGGGGATGTCGTCTTGTTGTACTTCTTTAGTTGTTTCTATGTTCTCATGTTCTCCAAGAAGTTCCTGAAAGTATTCTCGCCATGTTTGTTTGATGTTTGATATATCTGAGTTTATATGTCCATTCTTGTCTCTCATTAGTGTAGTTTGTGGTTTGAATCCTCCTCTCAGCTTCTTTATGTATGCATACGCGTTTCTGGTGTTGTTATCTTTAAAATATTTTTCCATTTATATCACTTGGTTATTCATCCATTGTCGTTTTTTCTTTCTGCATGTCTTATCTGCCTTTTTCCTTACCTCTGAGAATGCCTCTTTCCTTTTACGTGTTCCTTGCTGTACATACTTCCTGTGTGATTCATTTCTTTTGTTTATAACATCCTGGCATTCTGTATCGAACCATGCCTCTTTTCGTTGAGATGTTTTTGATGCTATTTTCTTAGTTTTTGTCTTAATTCTACTCCATTGTTTTTCAATTTCCGTTTCTTCCCCATTGTCTTGTTGATCGATGTTTCCTATTTGTTGATTTACTTCTTCCTCGTATTGCTTTCTTGTTTCTGGGTCTTTAAGTTTTCCAATATCTAGTTTTTTTGTACGTTCAAGTTTTTGTGCTCTTTGTCTATTAATTTTGCATCTGTATTTAGCTTGCACTAGGAAGTGGTCCGACCCGCATGATGCCCCTCTTCTTGATCGGACATGTAGGATACTTGCTGCTCCTCTCTTTTCTATCAGTAAGTGGTCTATTTGGTTGGTTGTTGCTCCATCAGGTGAGACCCCCCGAAGTCTATCAGTATTTCTCCATTCTCATTTTATTTTTGTGAAGACTATGTTTTCCTATTGTACCTAGATATTCATTTTCTTTGCCTATTTGGACGTTCATGTCACCTAGTATTATTTTTATATCATTTTTTGGGGTACTATCATACACTTGTTCTAGTTGTTGGTAGAAGGTTTCCTTGATTTCTCTGTCTTTTTCTTCCGTAGGGCAGTGTACATTTATGAGTGATACATTAAAGAATTTTGTTTTAAATCGGAGTCTACAGAACTGTTTGTCGACAATAAAAGCTACTCCGAATTCTTTATCCCCTCTTGGTTTGCCACTATATGATATAGTGTGTGTTTTCGTGTCTTTGATCCCTTGGTTGATCCATCTGGTTTCCTGTACTTACTGCTGTGATTTTGATGTTGTACCTTTTTATTTCATTAAGTAGATTTATTTGGGCGCCCGGTTTGAGGAGCGTTCTTACTTTCTATGTACCCAATTCAAAGTCCATATTCCGTTGCCTGAGTCGTTTCCGATGTATCAGTCCGTTCATCCGAGGCTTCTGCATAGGTTTCAGAACAGGTGTACCTAGTGGTACGTTTTACGGTTAGGGGTTGTTAGCCCTTAGTCTAACCCCCTTTTCGGAGGACCATTTCTCCTGCTCTCGTCAGCCCTGACCCCATCTTCCACCGGGGTTGGTTATCCGATCTCTTATGGGGTTGCTCAGGTTCCCAGGGTTCGCCAACTTGGAGGTGAGAGTCGGAATTGGGTAGGAGAGGCTATGCGGTGCTAACTGGATGCCGCACCGTGCGGTACGCATGCACTACTCCATTTGAACCCCATTATTAAAATGTACATAGGCAAATAATTTATTTTTTTTAGAATAACGAATAAGTTTAGTTTGCCTGGGGCGTTTTGATGGGTGGGGAAGCTTTTGTGACTTGTTTTAATTTTTGAGGCGTCTTCCACAGCGAATTCTTCAGTGGGCGTAAGCTCTTGCAGGAACGATCGTATGCATTCGTTTTTGTTGTTATTTAGGAGTGTTTTGAGTTCATGCGCAGCTGCAGTAAATGCGCGTTTGCTTTCCGGTTTTCTTAGCCTGCTCCGTTGTCTACGGAGTCTTCTTTTTTCTGCGATTTTTTGCTTGATTGATATGGGACAGGCGTATGACCTTTACCGCTTGTAATGTATCATTTAAGAGCTTGACAGCTGATTCAACCTCTTATTCAGTTTTAAGAGCAACATTTAGCGTTAGTTTTTCATTCACCAACTGTCTAAATGCGCCCCAGTCTGTTCGTTTATTACTTAAGCTTAGTTGTTTGGCACACTTAACGTAGACTGAATAGTTGGGTATTTCTGTATAACTCCTCGCGGTAAAATGCGTTTCAGATATTAAAATGATGTCGCTGTTACGATTTAAAATAAATACTTTGAATTCTTATGGATGTTGTGTCAAACCATTGGAATTCCATAAAGCAAATTGTAATTTGTTGTCCATTAAGTAAGTTTAGTGATTACGGTGGTAAGGAAATTTAACGTGGTGTCTATTTGTTCAATTAGGCCCTTCATCATACTTTTTAGTTCTTGCAGTTCGTTGAATTGCTGATGCGATTGGTTTGAGTTTTGCAATGTGGTGGTGGCTATAGAGACTTGTTATTGTTGCTCATGAGTTGCTGAGGCGTAAGTTAGTCCTGGTTGGAGTTGTTGGAATTTTCTGATTTGTTGGGGAGGAGTGGACTGTTTTGGACGAAGCGCTGGGAATTTAGTTAAATAGTTTTAATATAAAAACCAGGGAGTCTTCTGCATGAAGTTACCATATATAGGTTGATAATACTCCTACCGAGATCATCCAAATTGCTGAAAAAGAGACTAATGACATTAATATAGAAAGATAAATTTTGAGTATAAAGGAAATATTCTATATTAGATCAAATTCAGTGTTATAGACGCAGTCGCAAAGGATTTTGAAGAACACCGTTAATGTATTTCTAGAAGCAAGCTGGGTTTTTAACTGTCTGGCACGCTGGCGTGCTGATAAAAATCAGGCAACCCTTATCTCATCACTTTACCTAATTTTAAAATCATATGTACTACAAGTAAGAGGCACTATCAGATCAATTATGGAAACAGCTGATTAAGTTTTTACCCAATCAATGCAAATGTTTCTCAGGAAAGCATCATGGGGTCCATTTTATATGAAATGTTTACAGCTGATCTACTATGCGACGAAAATATGGTTACTGCCAAATTCTCAGATGATACCATTCACACATAAAGTTCACTAAGCTGCGGAAAAAACACGAACATTCTAAATTGTCGCTTAATAACAAAGTGCTAGTTTTGTTTAATTATCGGGTTTTAAAGCACGACTATTCGCAATTTAACAAATACAGAATAGTACTTCAACAATAAAACACTGCGTGACGACCTCAAGCTCTCATGATTCAAAGACGAAATCAAAAGATATGAACCATTTACGTGAACAGATTTCTTAAACATTCTATTGTATTAGTGACACATCTGTTAGAAAATGGAATACTTTAAATTTTGCTACTTAATGATTAGTAAATGCAGGCAATCGCCGCTGCCTCCTATGTTATATTATTACACATACCTTTATATTTGCTTGTTACTCTTAAAAATACTTGTAAATATACCAAACAATATATCAATAGATATCAAAAATTATTTTTTCGCAAATAACTGATAACCAATTTCTTCCAAACAGACTATTTTTCAATGGGATATTGTCCAATTTATTAAATTGGAATAGTCTAAGACTAATTTTTTAAAGTCGGTTTTGGTGAGTGGTTATGTATTTTAGTTCTTGCAGTGAGATATGGTTTGTTTTATTAAAATGATATTCATATGACATATTTTATGACTTGAGGGAGGTCCAACCATTGATGTTATTCCCAAATAAAAGGTTTAAGCCTGGTTGGGCCGAGGTATGAGATCATGTGGCCATTGTCGATTTAATCTTCTTGGTGCGACTGGTTCTTGAGGTAGCTGATGTACGAGATCGTTTTCGTGTCCCACAAGAGTGGTGGATACATACGGAATCTTCGTAAAGAGTCTGATTATTAACGTACCAAGGAGCATTTGTTAACATGCGAAGCGTCTTCGATTGGAAACGCTGCAGGATGTTAGTGCTGGATGGTTTTATGCAAATTTTCCAAAAGTCCAAATTGACTTCAAAATGGCTTTATACAGCAGAGATTTATTTTCTAGGGATAACTGCGATCGTCTTCCAATGAGAATTTATGTAACTTTGTGGTCAAGATGTTTTCTTTTTGCCTTTATGTGAGTCGTTCAGGTGAGTCTTTGGTCAAGGTGCATTCCTAAATATTTGACTTCTGACTTTACTACTATAAATTTGTCTTTATTTACTCTCCACTTGCTGTATCAATTCTGGAGGAGATCGAGCTGATTCTGAAGGTTTTGAGATGCTTCTAAAGATGTATTGCTGATAGATAGTACAGCTGTATAGTCAGTAAAAGTGGGGATCTCTGTGTCGGCTGTAGTTGGAGCGTCTGAAGTGAATCTGGGAACCATCACGCTTTCTTGCGGTACTCTAGCTGAGATATGCTGATAATTAGAAAATTAGTTGTTTACTCTAACTTAGAATCTTCTGTTACACATGTAAGATTACAGTAAGAGATAATTTGGCATGGAAAGAGTGACTTGATTTTGTATAGTAAACCTAAATGTCATACTCTATCGAAAGCTTGCTTGGTATCTAGGAAGGCTGCGATGCAAAACGCCTTAGTTTCCAGTAATTTTCTGATTGGTAGAACCCCCATTCTGAGTCTTTTAAATTTCCTTGTGCCTCTGCATATTGAGCAATAATTGCATAGATAAATCGGTTATGTAGTATCTGGAAGTTTCATTTCTGGAATTTCTAAGTGTGGTTTGTAGACGATGAGTGAGTCTATTGTATGTTCATCCTGACTTCTCCATGTTGCTGCCAATATAATTCTAATGTTCTTTTCGTCCATGCCGGCCTTTTGAAGTCATTCAACTATTCTGGTATGCTGGACTCTACCTAATAATACTTTTTTTTCATAATCATCAAAATATCAGAACACATTTCTTCGTTAATTACGATATTTCTGCAATAAAACAATGAAACCAAAAAGTGATTCTCATACTTAAAATACCTTCACTGAAACCAAACTACAAATCGCTTAATGTAAACTTACATTTTGACCGTATATGAGCATGTATTATGCGGAGGAAATTTGTAAACATATGGCTCTTATGGGTAATTATCCAATAATCGTTACTTTTTCTAGGATGCTGCTTTGTAAGAAATACTATAAAAGTTGACTTCAACCACCCTTCGGCTATTCCTCCAAAATTATATACCTTGTTATATTTACTACAAGATCGATGTTATTTTCACTAGTAAGTTTTACTTTTTCGATAGGAACCTTATCAGAACCAGTAGCTTTTCTGAGTTTTGCTATTGAGCGTGTAGTACTTCAAATTTTAATATGTTCGGACCTTCAAGATTGTTATTGTTACCGTTACGATCTATATCTGGTCTAATATCCTTGAATAAATTTGTCATTTATGATTCCCACATAATCAGTAGTTCATTTTCATCTAGTGTAAGTTTGTTTGAGTCATTTACTTCCCACGCACATTAAAAGGGTCGTTTTTTAGATTAATTCTTCCATTTCATCACTTTTCTCCTCTATCCATTAGTTTCTGCAGCTTTTATTTCCTTCCGTATTGTATTTTGAAGCTTTTTACATTCTGGTTTGTTATGACCGAGTAAATTTTCTTTCTTTTATAAGGTCAAGTATTTCGTTTAGCTTCCAGAGTTTCTTTTTGGAATGTTCAGTTAGCTTCAAATATTGAGTACTAATTTCATTTGTGATTTATTTTATATTATTCCATTGACAGTCAGCAAAATTAGATTGGCTTCTAGACATCCGCTTTAATCTATCATGTAGGTCTATTATGTCTCCGGGGTCTTTATTGTATAATCTGGAAGTATTGGTTTGCTTTGTAAAAACTTTTCTTTTGACTACCTCTAGTTTTAGTTCCATGTTGGCAACTAGCAAATTGTGATCCGCTTCTAGATATGTTGTTGTTTTTTGATGTTGTTTATTAATGTATAATAAATGTGATTTCGAATGGGTTGTGGATTGTAGTTTAAACCATGTATTAGTTACTATCATATGTCTCCCTTGGCAGAATCATAGGCCTTATCGTCTCTGTCGTTATCTTCATCCACGCTTTAATCACCTACTATATATCGACACATCGACCTTGTTCAACTTTTGCATCATAGTCTCCGATTATAAAATGCTATTATTATTTATTGTTCCTACGGACGATCTCAATTGTGTTGTAGAATTTTTCTTGAATGTTAGGTCATATGCTTGGAGTATGGTAATATCACAGGGATGGCCTTGGAATTGCAGCAGTATAATTTCGTCGAAGATCGGTGTGAAGTTCTTAACATATTTTGCAAGCTCTTGGGTACAAAGACCATTACTTCATTACGATGATGACCATCGTCAATGTTGCTTTCAGAGTAGTACAGTACTCTACATTTATTATGGCATTTTCCTGTGCAAGGCCATCTAAGCTCGCTAATTACGATGGTTTTGATTTCCGTTCCTTCTATCTATTTAATTAAGTTATCTAATTTTCTGATTGGAAATAGAATTTTCACGTTTTACGTTTCTACTCTAATTTTATACGTCACTACTTTTAGCCAAGAGGTTCTTTACACCCCTCGCCCATTTAAAAGCTGCCCGGAACGCTAGGAACCATTCGTTCCGGGTTTTTCACCAAAGGATTACCTGGGAATTTCGTTACCCTTTCCAGTTTGAAAGCAGCCGCCCCGACTTGGAGAATAAACTGTTCTTAGCCCCCTATATTAGATCACAAGCTACATTTCACTATATCTAGCTACCCTCATCTAGTTTAGCCTGTAGGTGAGTGCAGTTTCCCGAGGTGTGGCATTTGAAGCCATAGGTGAGAGTTTGCGAGGACCAGTTACCATATTCTATCTTCTACCAAAGAGATTTGGTGTAACCGACCATGGTTAAACTCCCGCTCTTGTAAACTTTACTATTTTTTTTATTAATTTTTGTTTGCTATTTATAACTTTAATACTTCTATAAGAAGATGCCTGCATTTATATGACCTATTTTTGTTTATTCATTTACTCTTCTTGTTTGTATTGCCATATCAGTTGTCAATATTTTGTAAGTTATTTATCTACATTATTGTTTTATCTGTTTTTGCTTTCTATTTATATTTTCACCAGTTCTTTTTATTCGTTTTAGTTTTTTATCCTTCTCAACAAAGGTTTATTAATTATCTAATTATTACTGTTATTGTGTATACTTTCAGCAATTTATTGTAGCTGTAGGATTGCAGTAGTTCATATTATTGATATATTAGTATAATGAATGTACTGAAAATGTGTTCAGGCTTAAGCATGTGTATGTAGCCAAGAAATAAGTGTTGCGTTTGTGCTTCTAAACGTAAAAATTAAGAAGCCGACGTACTACTACGCAATATGGGCCTGTTCAATATTTCATCGTTTATTCTACTATGGCTCAAACTTGACAGGTTTGCTTGTTTAGTGTGCACTTCGAAACTCCCAACTATTTTATTAAGGGCGGTGAGGCAAGCCCGTTAACAAACTATTGCGTTACATGGATACTCGTCTTACATACGTAATTTTCGCGCAGGCTTCCTGGTGCCTTCCAGGGGCCGCTGGTCCAATTTCCTATTAAAACAGGATTGCTAATAAAAAAGCGGGGAAATTGGTTTTCTGTGCAGGCCTCGAATTCTTAAGACGAATTAGGTAAAAGCTCGGCCTCGTAAAATGCACAGAACTAAAACGCTAGAAATGAAAATATTCAGCTGGAAATTTTTTCGAGCGGTCTACCTGCTCGTTATTTTAACTGCGTTTTTATTGCCTACTTCTGCGGCTTAGTTCCCGATTGGTTCGTTTACTCTTGGTCGTGTTAGTTCGCGGCCGAAAACAACAAAGCCATACATCTGCATTCTGTAGCGCCAACTTTTAAATTCGCTTTTTAATTGGCAGTTTCCATCCGCTGCAGACGCTCGCCCGCCCCTTTTGCCCGCAAATTGTGCAATCTTTCAAGCCACAGAGTTTCGTTATCAAGTCGGAAAACAAGGTGAAACTTTCCGTGCTCCGCAGAAGCACCATGTGGGCGTGCAGATCTTTTATTATGAAATCGGGGAATGCGAAGTTTTCAAATAATAACTTTTTAGACGCTCGGATAAGCGATGTGGAGACTGATAAGCCCCCTTTATTCCTTTTATCAAAATATAAAAGCCGGGAAACAAGGAGCTCCGAATATCTCATCGCTGAAACTTCCGCGTATTTATGCCTCGCGCGAACAGATAATACAACGCAATGTTGGCGTTAATTACTGTCGAGTTACCTTTCTGCTGGTTGTTTCATTTACGAGATTTTAATAATAACGTTATTTGACTTTGATTATAAAAATTTCTACTTGCAAATTTAAGATTTTTTGTTATCTGATCAAGCAATATTTTTAAATCGTAGTAAGTCAAAGAATTGCATTATATTAAAAGGATAGTATTAAATAAATAGAAATTAAATTTCAGTTGAGCTTTAAGTTGCTACGTGAAAATTAATGGAAACTTTGTCTCCTTTAAAATAAGATTGGTGCAAATGATGTGCTCATTTATTAATACATGCTTTTTTGGGCAACAAAAATGTTCTAGTAGAATAATGGTTTGTGGAAGCTACTGGCAAGTCTTGCATGACAAACACGGTTTTGTGAATTTTTTGTTATTGTCGTCAATATTTGCATCAATACTGTTCCAAATGTATCTGTAATCGATTGCTCAATTGCCAAATATTTTTCTGGTTGCTTTTCAAAGTTTAAGTGAAATTCAAGTCGATCATGTTGAAATAGAAAAACGATGTAAATAATTTCGATTTTCTTAGTACCGTAAATAATAGTTTGGTTTCGTATTGACACAGATAGCATCTGAAAATTATGGTGTGCATTGCACAAAGCAATACCTACAAATATAAATTAAACTTCTCGATTATCCTTGTTAATTATAATTGCTAATTTATACAGGACCGTTTTGCAGCAATTGTTTACGCCCATTTCTTGCCTGTTGCAGCTTGTTTCTTAATTTGTTAATTAATTTTAAAGGGCTTACTATCTCTTCATATCGGTTTACTTTTCTCACATTTGTGTTACCACGTCATGAATGAGGTTTAACGAAAATTATATATTTATTATCTGTCTTTTTGGCAAAAGAGGAATTTTTTATCTAAACTGTATTTACCTTATCTGCAATTTTTTATTTGTAGTCTGACTTTCCTCCCTATCGCATCAGCCTTAGCAAATTATTGCAAGTGACTGACCCAGGACTACCATAGCAAGTTTAAACGTTTTAAATAATCACAAAAGCATATTGCATTATTATTCAATTGCTGAAGAGTATTCATCAATATTTTAAAGAACTAATTATGTGAATACGAGGGTAATTTGTAAAATGAATGAAACATGTTATTAGGAAACTTAAAAAAAGTTTTAAGTTGAAGATTTGCACCAACCAAAAATTTTAAACGGGCATGAGGAAGGAGTACTACTAAGACAAGTAAAAGGTCCAAAGACGAATGTACAAACCACCGTTTTTTAATGAAGAATTAAAGAAAAAGTACCGAAATCAGAAAAGCGTACTGTAATTAACGAGTTGCCTGCAAATAACAAAATGAAATTAAATGTTTAGCAAAAAAATACTTAAACAAGACAATTGGTATTTGAAACGTGTGATATTTGATGATAAATTATTCAATTTATTTCTATAAAATAATATATCAATAGCGTGGCTAAAAGTTTAATTCGTACAATAAAGCATAAAGGTAGCAATGTACTAGTCTGTAGTGTGTAGCTTGCATTTTATTGATGATATGTACGAAACAATGTATCTAAAAGTGTTTTAAAATAATTTATTTGAAGGAGCAGAAAAGGATTTGGGGAACGTACTTCTAAAACATTGAAGAACGAATTCCTCATAAGACCCCAAAAGTTCTTTCACACTCACTTCACAATCTAGATCTCACACAAATAGGAAACTTGCAGCAAATATTGCATTTAAATATATAAAAATACCACATTTCAACAAAAGAAGAACTGAAACACTATCAGCAGGAAGAAAATATGGTCTGACTCGTAAATGAAAATGGCATACATGCAACAAAATATGAAAACATACAATGATAAATTAAAACAATTGGGCAAATAATTTACTGGTTTTGTTTTTTAAAACTGTTTAATTTTTAAATTAATATTGGGGTTCTTTCTTGTTAATTAGACATTGTAGATTTATATGTGACAATTAAATTCGATACCAAAGAAAAACTTTCACCATTTTATATAGATATCATCAAGTATTAAGATATATAAGTACTTTATTAACTCATTGTAAATAAAAGGTGTACAACCCTCAAGAAATGCGTTCATCTGCATTGTATCTGTTGTTATATAATAAAGGACTTTGGAATTCCAAAAATTGCTACGTTGGTGTGCGGTGGTCCTGGGTTCGACTCCAAAATCAAAGGCGAACATCAAAAACCCTCAGGCCGTCATAAAAACGCTTTTGGTGGTCGTGAAGAACATTTTCCTTCTTTTAAATTAACGGGTTAGGCTAGTTACCTGGGGTACGTCCAACATGGATTATAGTACCGTGAGAAATAGGCTGGTAACCTACGTAAAAGAAGAAGAAGAAGAAAACATTTTTGTAATACAAAATTAATATCTTTTTCTTTATTAAATGCTCTATAATACAAAATTGCGGCATTGTTACTAAAATGTAAAGAAAAAAGTATAAAAAAACAGTTACTCTTAAATGTATAGTTTATGCTAACGTAATGATATTTTATTATTCTTATTTTTTGCAAACGGTACGCTGATTGGTAATTAAACAGAATTCTTCTTACCAGAATCATATGATAATTGAACTTCTTAAATTTTTTCTTTCTTATCTTTTCGTTTGTAGGGCAAATTTATTTTTGTTATTCCCAATTAAATTTGTAATAACTTTCTTTGTCTTTTGCTTTCTTTTCTGCTTACATAAACTTCTGTTAGTATGTTGTTTAAGCCAACTGATTTAACTAATATACGGAAGGAAGTGGAATCCCAAAAATAGCGATTTGGAATGACAAACCAGCAGTGCGTTATATAATTTGTAGCCGATTTGTCTTTAATGTGTTTCTTAATAACCTCTGCTGGTAAGAGTTATTCATATTGACATATATCTCCTTCGTAGTTTTATGACTAGGTAGCTGCAACAACTCCATTCTCAAAATTTCTTATTGTAGAGACATGTAATGAATGTAACGATTTGTTTACTATGTTGTAAAAGATCTTAGTTTTTATCCGCCTAAATCGAGAATGCTCTCATAGACATCGGAAAATACGCATATTACATTATTTACTACTTGCATTTTCCACCAAAGTCATGCACTCGTCTCTCGCAATTATTGCCCAAATTCGTTTTACTCTTTTTCCGAAAACAAGTGACGCCTTTAGTCTGTGTGTCTAGTCACGTTCTATTCGAGTTATACACGTAGCTAATTTTAAATTTGTATATGTTGAAAACAGAATGAATGTTGTCAAAAAATAAACCCGAGTTATGCTTTTTGCCCTGGAAAAATTCTGGTGGCTTTTGGTGTTCAAATTTGAGTGCTTTAAGGAATACCGGTAGCCAATTCTTCAAAACCAGTTCAGTATTCCTCAATAAATCCTGAACTTTAATGTTACTGTAACATTTAAAACGCTTGCAACTATTTGTAGGTCATTTCTTGTGAGTCTCTAACAGAGATCGAAATCTTATTTCTTCCACTGTAATTCTTTGTTATCGGGATTTGCACATTTCTTTTTACGTATTCAGTGCACCTTCATCAAATTAATTTTATCGCGATTTGCAGTTTCCCTGCGCTTTTATGAGCAGCATTGTTGAAAATTACAGTGGAAGCGTTTTCTCTGTCTATTTGTTAAATCACATTAACAGAAGAAGGTTCTTATATGCTCCGTGCTGTTTGCAACAACTAGCTCTTATTCGTAATTAACAAGATTACATCAATTTTTCTACGAATATCCTAGTTATATAATAAAAATAAATAATTAACACGTTATAGACTCAGAGAAAGGGAGTAAGAACGTCAACTACGGGTATTATGGTATCGGGAGGTATTATTTATGATAGTAAGTCGTCTCTAGTCAGAGTTATAGGCAACATTACCAGTCAGATCTACATCGACGCAGTCTTATGGCTCGTGATACTTCTTTTCCTACAGAGGGTGTTCTGAACAATCTTTCAGCAAAAGAACGCTCCATCGCACTTGATAGGTAACACCTTCAAAGTGGTAACTTTCCCATCCACGACCTCGAAGGAATCTGGCGCATATAAATAATGAATGGAGTGCAGTCCACCAAGACACCATTCGTTCATTATTTAACTCGATGCCAAAAAGAATGGTGGCGGTCACCATTTGAAGGGGGTGGGGGTGGGGGGTTTATACATTATTGACTAAATATAAAGCTTATGGACAAAACATTTCGTTTTGTCTTACGCTATTAAATAAATATGTAAAATTTTAATGACTAATTTATATTTATTCTTGGTGCTGCTGTTTCAATAAATCTCCTCCTCAGTTTTCAGTCCTCAGACTGGTTTGTCGCAGCAATCCATTCTTCTCTATTCACCGCTTTTATTTTCATTTCTTGGTAGGTTTTGCTTCCTTTGTCTTCAATTATTTGTTTTATATAACTCAACTGTGGTCTTCCTCTCGAGTTTTTCCCCTCTACTTTTCTTTCTATTATTTTTTTCAGTAATCCTTCTCTTCGTAAAACATGTCCTATCATTTGGTCTATTCTTTTTTTGATATGTTTCCATATTTTTCTTTCTTCACCTATTAGTGCTAACACCACTTCTTTGTTGGTTTTTCTTTCCATCCAGCCAATTTTTAGAGCTCTCCTATAGCACCACATTTCGAATGTTTCTAGCTTCCTTCTGTTGCTTTTGCTTACTGTCCATGTTTCGCAGCCGTATAGTGCTGTACTCCATATATATGTTTGAATGAACTGTTTTCTAGTCTTTATGACAATGTTATTGGCTGTGAGTAACTGTTTTTTGTTATAGAAGGCTCGTTTTGCTAGATTTATTCTGTTGTTTATTTCTCTTCTACTTCTTCCATCTTTCGTGATTATGCTACCAAGGTATTTAAATTCGTTGACTTCTTTGATCGACTCGTTATCTATGCTGATATTGTTTATATTCTGTTTCCATTACTTTTGTTTTCTTTTTGTTTATTTTTATATTATATTCCTCTCTAAATATCTTGTCCGTATCTTTCATGGATTGTGTCAATTGTTCTTCTGATTCAGCCAACAAGACTATGTCATCAGCATATCTAATCGCGTTGGTTATTTCCATGTATTTTTATTCCTGCGTTACTTTCTACTCTCAGTTCATCTATGGCTTTTTGTATGTACAAATTGAACAGCAAGGGTGATAGCGGACAGCCTTGTCTAACCCCTTGTCTAATTCTCGCTTCTTCCCTTTCTCCTTCATACTCTAGAACCGCTGTTTGGTCGTTGTAAATATTGTATCTAGTTTTTCTTTCTTTTTCTTCTATTTCTATTTCTTTCAGTATTTCGAACATTTTTCTCCAGTTTACTCTATCGAATGCCTTTTCTCCGTCAATAAAAGCAATGTATGTTTGTTTATTTTTCTCAGTCCTCTTTTCTATTATTCCTCTTAGCGCTATGATTGTTTCTCTGGTTCTTGTATTTTTTCTGAACCCAAATTGATCTTCTGATAAATTCTCTTCTATTCTTTTTTCAATTCTACGTTGTAGGATTTTTATGAGGATTTTCGATGAATGTGTTATGAGGCTGATTGTTCTGTACTCCTCACATTTTCTTGCTGTGCTTTTTTTCGGCATAGTTATTATTAGGCTTTTTGTAAATTTTTTTGAAATTAGTCCTGTATTATATATTTCCTGTATACTTTTATAAATTATGTCTAGTGTTTTTTGATCTAGGACTTGGATCATTTCGCTTGGTATGTTGTCTACACCTACAGCTTTGTTTTTGCTGAGGTCTTTTAAAGCTTTGTCAAATTCTGCTCTTAGTATTGTCCTATCGTCTCCTTCTCCTTCGTTCTCATTTATTTCTAGTTCGTTAGCCGGGTTTTCTTCATCCCCTTTATATAGTTCTTCTAGATATCTCTTCCACCTTTCCGCTATTTCCTTGTTGTCTGTTATTATTTCTCCATTTTCATTTTGTATTCCATGGCATTTTCAGTAAATAGTAGAAATATATAATAGTGTTTAGGAAAGTCACTAAAAGACTATGAGAGTAACGTTAGGAAATCTATCTTAAATACGAAAAAACTCATCTTTAATAAACGCGAAAAAATTATCAATTACTCTCGCGACTTTGATGTTATTATGTAGTTCCTTTAACAATATTTACAAAAAAGCCGGTAACTTAGGTTTAAATTTTTAATGTAATTATTGCATTTTTCTTAGAATTGTGTAATTTGTTCCTGTGATGGACGTTACTAAGTCGACCTAAAACCGCAACCTTTTTTGTGGACCAGTTTTTTCTGAGTATTTCATAATACAAATGTTTAATATGTTGTTGAGTTAAACTAAACTATGATTTATATACACAAGTAACAGTGCATTATGCTTACTATATTATGTTCCGTTTAGCATTTAAGTAATCTCTCTTTATTTGATAGCCTTCAATGCGGTTAGGCGGGCTCGCGTAATTACAGTCTTATTGCTTTTTTAGCTGCAGCCCCCTAAATGAAAATTAGCACGCGAAATGGCATTTGAATAAGGCGCAGAGACGCGGCGAACATCCATTTGCGCAACGAAAGGGAACGGGCGGAAGCGGGAATCGTCAGAATCCCGAGAATCTGTTGCTTTTCTATTTCCTTTCACATAGCCCTTGATGCTCTCGTGGCTGGAAGTGCTGCAGATGATACTCCATGAAGCGGTCGCAAAAAGTTCGCGCTTTATCTCGGCGTCCTAACAGCTGGAAATAGTTTTATAGGGGCATCATAAAAATTAATGCGATTTGCCTTTTTTGGCCGCCGCGAGCGCGCCATTGCCATGCAGGAGGTGAAACGAATTTAATGCGTCGTGATGCGCATAAATAAAGCGTGCAAGTGCGGCTGATGGGCTCGGAATTTGTCATGCCAAGATTAAATGAGCGCCCAATTCTATTCGTTTAGTCTAGCAGTGAATTTACTAATTAAGGTCGCCTGTAAAATCAGCTGACGATGTTGTTGATTCGCTTAAACGTAGCAAATCAAAACTAGTACTTGTCACTTTGCAGGCACAACTTTTGTTTTAACAATTTTTCGCTTTAAAGAAAATGTATGGAAGTTCAATACTTTAACTTTTATACTTACGTATGATCTGTTACATGCTGTTCACTTTATCGTGGTACTTAATGCAAATCTATACCTTTAATTGAGTAATATTGTTGTTCTTATCTACGTGACTTTGTCTGTAACATATGCTGCACATCCACTAAATATAAATTTTTTTTAACATTATTACACCCGAATAATGTTGAATCCAATTTACTAAAGCGCGGTACGCAAAGAAGTGCAATATAGCCAATGCACATTATAACAAAATTAATTGTGATCGACATTAAAGTGACCACAGACTTCAAAATTCTGCAACTCTGTATCTATATTTATAAATGCTGATGACATGGCCTTGGCTATCCAAATCAACAACTTTAAAGACAACACTCCGTCACTTAGTGGGACCTATAAATAAAAACAGGAAGCGTAGAAGCACGCTCATTCAACCTGAACAACCATTTAGCTAACTATAATCTAGACATTGAACTCTAATATCCAAATTTGTATGGGATACTTACATTTAAAGTCATCTGCAGAGCTTCTCAACCAAAATACAAACTAGAAACAACATACTTCAAAAACTCACAAGATTACTCTATTGAGTATTGTGTCTCTATATGTCTGAATAGCAAACACACAGATTTAACAGATATCAAATTGAATTAAACCATGTGCACAGTAACTGGCAACATGAAACCTACCCCCATACCCCACGGCAATATTATCTCACTTTATCTGCAAAGAAGAGTAGCTTTTCATATCCTCTCGATATGAAAGAATATTCAACGCCGAACCTATTATCATCCAAAATTACATCTATTAAAGTGGCTCAACAAGACATCCCCGATTTTATTATTCCAAATGAGTATTTGAGAAATCAAAAAACTACCATTGAGATAAATAAAAGTCTCATCAAATTTCCATTGGAGAAAATGGCAAGATTTATCTACAAAAATGAAATGACTAGGGAACCTCTAACAAAAATCTGACTCGTTGGGGATACTCCAATTTTCTCGAATTGTCAAGCTGGGGAACAGTTACCCACGTAACTCTAATTTTATTGTAATTTTATATCTAGAAAAACACATTAATTAGTGCTTTCCCAGCGAATAAACTGCGAAACGGCATTTAACGATCTATCAAAACCTAAAAGTACTTTGTGCAACCGAAATATCTGCTAACGGACCGTTAAATATGCTATTATTATGCCACTTCTCAGATCCTTTTTTAACTATCATTGGCCTGTTACATTTAACAGTCCCTTTGGCCATTTAAATATCTGTTTAAATTAATCCGTTAAATAAATGTAATAAGATTGGGAACAGATGTACAGGCTAGGCTAAAATTATTCGAAGAAGTGTGATATCGAATAGCTTCTTTATTTGTATTGCCTTAAACTTATCGTATTATTATATGTAAATTATATAGAAACATGGGGCCGGCGAAGAGATTGCTCTGTAAGCAATCCCAGAACGAACTTAAAAATTCGAAATCGAATATCTCGAAAATTATTCGACATAGAATTTTCGACTTAAATTCAGCGTAAAATTTCCTACATATCATTAAAATTATTCGAAATTAGTCGAATATCTCGAAAACTATTTGAGATAGAATTATTTATCGAATTCAGCGTAAAATTTCCTATAAGAATCCATTTTAAAATTTTAAAAAATCTCAAATTTTGTGACTGGACCGACAGACCGACCGACAGACATATAGAATTCAGTAACGAGCTTTTTAAGTTCATTGAAAATGTTATGCTAGAAGTGAGAAGTTGTGTCTCGCAAATGGCGCTTAGCACAAAAGCATTCTTGATGTGTTTGTATAACATTTCTTAATGTTCTAAACTGCAGTGCCCTAGTAAACTTTCTTTGAGATGACTCTAGGAAGAATTATTCTTCCCTGAAACATTCCATAGAGTAGTAGAAATGTAGCCCTTGTTGTATGAGTTGCTGAATTTAATTTTGAATTACATGCTGTGAATAAGATATTTTACTTATAAACCGATATTCATGTCTGGTAGAGTTCCCGAACTAAGGTTTAATCGGTTCCTCTCGGTACATCTCATACCATACGCAATTATCTTTGAATTAGTTTCAGTTTTTTATAAAATCCAAATCTCGCATTTGTGCTTATTAACACAATCCTTTAAGTGAATATGTGCTTTATTCGACAGATAGATGAATTTCCGATATCTCTTTAAAAATTTTGAGATCATCAAATGATACTCTGTAATCTATGCATATAATGCGGTACCTTCAGCTCTTACACTAACATGATTTTATACGGAAACATGTTCACAATTTCCCGAATACGTTGAAGTGAAAAGTGAAGATAAGGACGTATCTTGCTCACCAAAGTTGATAATATATTGTACAATTTTCAGCATAACAAAATTTATTAACTAATGTTGGCTTATTTGATAAAGTATTTAGATTCGGTTCTGCCCGAGAAACTTTATCTGTACAGATCTGCTTCGAGTTAAAGCTACTGGAGTACTTTCTTTCGTTCAACTATGGCCCCATACTGATCGTTATATTTTATAATAAAATTTTACAGTTAATTAATTAAATAAAAACTACTGAAATTAAAGTGCTTTTTAACCTCAATAACCATTTTGCTTTTCCATTACTCAATTTATTTCATAAAGCATTAAATTATAATTTGCCGGTAACTTTAGAGGTTTTCCAATTTATTTGAAAATAAAACCTGCCATAAGCAGCTTTTTATTTTTAGGTTATTCAATTTATATGTCGAATTTTCATACAGGCGCGACTTTAGAAATTAAATTTTCCGAGAGCAGAGCGTTTATTCAAATTCAATTTTTATAAGCAGGCCTTCAGAAACTCGTTTGCATTATCCTGTAAGCGTCGCATTTTAAAGGAAACATAAAAACAGACAACAATAAACAAAACAACGTAATCCCTGGTGTTTATCTAGTTTAACTTCCATACATATATTTTGTTTTTGTGTTAGATAAGCCGAATATGTTAGATTTACATAGAGTAGACGATCTCTAAACTGTAAGACAATTGAGGTTACTGATTGGTTTCAGATGAACATCAAAACATATATAGATATGTTGGTGTTTTTAAATTTTACATAAGTCAAATACAGTCCATTGTATCTACTAGGATTATAAAGTATCTTATAGTTAATGTAAAATACCACAACATGGCAATTGGGTTAAGGAATTTTACATACAGATATGTGATTTTATTTTTTAATTATAAAAAAGCCTTATTGTGAAGTTTTCATTATAATTAATTGTTATAATTACTTGTTCTCTGCAATGACATCTATGTGTATCATTTTATTCTTTGCATACATATCGAATTTTTATTAAAGTATTGACGTTCAGCTTATGCGAGCGAACGTGCGCGTGTTTAGTATTTAATTCATTTTCGAGAAACAAGAAAAGTGATAAGAACATTAATTCGTTTAAGTAGCAGTGGGACACAGTGATAATACACTAGTGTAGAGTTTGCGCAAGCACAAGCTTTGTCTATTACTCTAGGTTATACAGAGCGGCAGTGGAAGTGTATAAAAATAAAAATTTTTATAGGGACGACGGAATCTATCTAGATCTTGGTTCATTGCTCTTAAAGCGCCAAAAACAGAACCACTATACAGAAAAAAAGCGAGTGACGTCAACTGCCCTCCCCCTTCCAGGTCCGTCACTACCACACACGCACAAGTATAAAAGCGAAAGCGCACAGGACAGTAACTTAATATTTAGAAAACTTTCCTTTAAAGATGGTCCGTCGCATTTGTGGGCAAACGTCAAGAGTTCCTCAGTTTCGATCACGACTTGGCCTAACAACCCGAGAATCAACAACATGATGCATCAAAACACCTGCCGTGAAAGCCTTCGTATAATTTAACATAAAGATAAAATCAAACATTTTATTAACAATAGTTCAATTGATATATTTCTAACCACTGAAACGCGTTTTGCTAACAGATTATCTTTTAACAAGACAACACGTGTTGGAAGTGTAATTCTCAATACAAATAGTACTAGCCACTATGTGAATCCAAAATTTAATAAAGAATATTTAAAAGGAACGTTAATTAAAGTATTATTTATATTTATCAACAGATATATTAACTTATTGGTCCACGGATCCTGACAAGATTCCAGATCTTCTGAACTTCTTTAAATTAATGGAATCTTCGCATTATATTTGTATGTGATTTTAAGTTTTGATCTTTTATCAGATCACTCACCAATAATTGCAACTATCAACAAGTTTTCCATAAACACCTCTCTCATACCTAAACTGTATAACACCAGAACGAATCGGGAAGATTACAAGTATAACTATAAGCATTAAAACTAAATATAACTAATCGACAAACCTCTCACAGATCTAATTGATACTCCTAAACAAGCAGTACAGCAAGCTACACCACAGATAATGCACAAGAGATTTTTAGAAACATGTCCATAGGATAAGGATATTTGTTCTAAGGGTACTTTATCAGTCTAAATAAATTCGACGATAGTGTCTGGAGACCAATAAAATTAGCATCAAACTCAAAATATCAATATCACCTGTACGGAATCAAGATTGACTCGTAGGATAGTACGGTAAAAAAGTGGACTTGTGGGAAACAGGTTTTTTTATTGTTGGAATCGCTTTCTTTTAGGGTGTGGTTGAACACCCCAAGTTTGCTAAGAGATTGGCTGTACGCTTGATTTTATATTTAACAAATAGTGGCAAAAAAACTCAAAAAGCTTCGCAATCTTGAATAGATTTTCTAATTTTTCTAGCCCGATCCGGTCAGTTTTAATGCCCCCTGAAAAAATGGTGCTATTTCAATGATCCTATTTAAATGACTGTGCATTTTGAATAGAGGTGAATCAAAAAGTATCAGAACTGTTAAAGCGAATTCCTTATAGTAGTATGCTCAGACCGACTGCTGCTAACATTACAAGTGGAACATTTGCAGACAACATAATAATGCTTGCCAGGGATTAGAACTCATCAATAGCTGTCACTTACTTATAAAACTACCTATAAAAGCTACAAGTTTGATTACATTCGTGGAAAATCCAAATAGATGAGTACAAGTTTGTGAAAGAGATTGAGGAAAGACCAATAGTCGCTAGTATGCTGTAATGGCATAGGGAAATCACAGTTAAATACCTAGGTTTTTATTTTGACAGTGAACTAACCTGGAAAGTACATATTAATACAGAAGAAAACGGCTGGACTTGAAAATAAAATAAATGTGCTGGTTGATAGCCAGGAACCTCCTCCCACCTGTTATTATAGAACAAATTATAATTGCATAAAGCTGTCCTCAAATCTACATTGTTTTATAAATTTGAGCTTCGAGGATTTGCGAGCATAACCAATATAATCATAATCTAACGATTCCGTTCCAAGTTATTATGAATGATTACAAATGGCGAACTGACCTAATGAGTAGTCCAAGAAGACAATTCAGCGGAAGAATCCTCATTATACCTTAATTAGTACTGTAACCACGTACTTACTAATAAATTGCGATTGCTAATAAACCTGCAGTAAAAAAATTTAAAGTTTATCAATACCAAACGTTTATTTCAATATAGAATAATTACTAATATAATTTAGCCCTTCAACAAAATTTATCTTGAAATGTTTCTCATTTAAATCAAATTGTCTGTCTGCCCACTTCCCCATAAGAATTCCTATCTCTTATTGGCGTATTTTACGAAATTTATTTTTACTTTTTAAAAGCGAATAAGGTCAACATTAACAATAACAGCGTAATGTTAGGATAAAGTATAAATAGTAAAATTACTGGCACTAATAATTTGCATAATTTTTGTAATTTCACTTTTTTGCGAAATAGAATTAAACAAGACTATGACTTTTTTTCATAATGATTTGTCTCCACTAAAAACTGTGCATCATGTTAAGTTATGAATAAATAATTCTGCGTTACTAAATAATTTGAGATGTTTGATATTGTGTCTTACGATAACACGATGTCATTCTGTGTTCATCTTTTATGGAAGGTATGGTGTATAAATTTTAATTTCTTACGTTCTTTTTTCATGTTTTCGATTACTTTTGTTTTGTATCCTCATAATTCTTATTTCATTTTTTTCTTTATGATGCTAAAGTTTTGATTTTGTATTATTTCACTTTTTCAACTAAATACTTCTTAAGTAATACTTTTCCAGATTTTTCAATCCGTTCTTCACTTTTATGTTTATTTTACATGTTAGAATCATATGTATGCCCAAGTATGGTTTTAATTAATTAAAAGTATTCTTCTTCTATCATTTATTTCTATTTTTTTCTCAATATTAGATTTTTATCTCGATTTTGAATGAAGGTGGTATTTTATTTACTACTAGATTGAAGTTTGAGAAAGATTCTTTTTGTTAAGCTTCAACTGTAGGTGTAGCTGAAGCAGCATAATCGGTCATAGCACTGTGATGAAAAAGGCAACGGAAAAAACGCTTCACTATTTTACCTAGAAGAACCGTTATGATAGAAACAGAAAGAGATACGACTACGAATTCCTGGCGCCATTGGGTACTAAGAAGCCTCGGCTGGACTAAAAATAAGAAAGGTAAACACTTTAAAGATTGCTATATGAAACAAAAATGCTATTTCAAACAGAGAAACTAGCCAATGTAATAAGAGAACTAAAAATACATAAAACCAAAGTACCAAAATTGGGCGAGATACCATATCTTATTATTCCAATAGTTGCAAAAAGTAGTAAATCCGTTCTTCATTTATTCAGAAAGATTGGAATTGTTACAGCTGACAGGAAGGCCAATAAATTTTAATATTCTCAAATATTCTCGCAACAGAAAAAAATGATGAAAATATGGAAAAATTTACAACAAAATCGTGTTTAAAGCATCAGATTATTATAATAATGGATGATTTCGACTGCAACACTAACATAGGTGGAATCTTGGGTATAGTGTATGAATGTGGACTTGACGAAAGGATTGACAAAATTGAGCGACTAATACAATTCTCTTAAGAAGAAGAAGAAGAAGAAAAGCTAACTGTAACCAACACATGATATAAGCCGCCTCTGCGATGATGATACACGTAGTACACGCCGCAACTGATAGACAGCAGTTAAATAGATTGTATATTGGTATATAAACGTTTCATAAATAAATCAATAGAAGAGAACATAAATGAATGACTGAAGAACGCAAGATAATGGCAAATATACTTAAAAAATAAAACAGCCAAAAGAGAAGTAGTTAGTAAGATATGCAGATTTGGAAGACTTACAAATACGAAGAATTCAGTATCCACAAGAAGTTGAAAGAAGTAACTCAAATCTAAAAAAAAACCCTGTATAAATAACACACTGCCCAACTTTTTAACATCCAGAGAGACATGTTAAGTATGTTAAAGCGGTTGGATCAGACAAGGTATTGTTTGATATTTTAAACTTAATAGGCGATATCAACATAAAAGTGAATTTTCAATCTTTAATTCACGGTTTCGATTTAAAAATGCCAGGAATGTGCTGCTACCAAAATGTAGAAAACTTTATAAGCAGATATTTATGTATCATCGATTTTCAGAAAGCCTTTCTTAATGTTCAACATGAAACTTATGAAGGCATTGCTATATATACGACAAGATGATAAAATTTACTTTGGAAACAGATTGCAGTGGTATATATAGAGCGAGAAGAAGCAGAAGAACAATTAATTGAAAGATGAGCATGATAAGGTTGTGTGCTTCTACGGGTTCTACTTAATATATACATTACGTACACGTATTTTAGAAGAACTAAAGGAATTAAAATCAGTTGAGAAATTTAAATAGTATAAGGTATGCAGATGATTCTGCTACACTGGCTGACAGCTTGGGAAATTTCTTGCTTCATAATTAACATGGTAACTAGAGAATCTAAAGAAATGAGACTAAAAATGATTGCAAAAAAATAACTATATGGTTATTAGTAATTATCCCAGAAATACCATCGAATTAACGATTATTGACATATCTACTAAAGAAATTAATAATATTAAGTATCAGGATCAAACAAAGGAATAAAAGCTAGTATATAAAGAAAGAGAATTGACTCAATGTTCACTTAAAATAAATTTGGTTAAATGAAAGAAGAAAATAATGAATAAAATTGAAGTGTTTGTAATGTGAACATACCGCAGAATTTTGAAGAATAAACATGGAGAAAGAACTAATTAGCAACATCAAAAGAAAGACAATGGGCTATTTTGGACAAAGCCTCGGGAATGCTAGTATAAACTATTGTAAACTACTGTTAAAAGAAGAATACAGGGAAAGGAAACGAATGTCGTGGCTGCGCAATATCTTTAATTGAACGGGTCTAACTGTTTAGAATAGCCTGACAGAAATCAGTGTAATCAAATGATGGCCAATCTCCGAAAGGGGAGACACACAAGAAGAAGAAGCCTCTTATTTATTATTTAAAGAAATAAATTATATAAATTGCTTTATTCATCATTCACTGCTATACTCAATCTTTTTTTTGCTTATTAAAATATTTTTTTTATTGCACTTGTAGATTTCGTACTATCGATAAATTTTCTTATTTTTATGCGAGTTTTAAAATCAGGCGACAATTGAGTTGTGTGCACTAATAATTAAAGGTTTAATTCAGTTATTTAATATTTTTTGCTCTTTTCATTAAAGTTGCTTCAATCCCAACCCTACATTTGGTAATCGTGGTATGAAAATATTATCAACTATTAAGATCACAATCTGTTTTATAAAATAAGATTTATACATGCGATTGTGTTATTTTATGGTTTCAATTTGTTAGTGCTGCAATAAAACAGGACAGAATTTTTGTGTCGAAATAAAGCTGACTAGACTTCATTTTAGCGTTTGAATTTGAATGTTTGCGTTCGGATGACCTCGCGTTAATCCGCTACATTAAACGGCGCAATCGGTTATTGCAAGTTTTAGCGACAACATACCCTTTGTATGGGTGTTGCATTGAAATGCATATTTTAAATTTCGTATTAATGGGTTACTCTTTGTCGGTGTCTAAGGGCGTAATTGTACAATTTTTAAAGACATATACCGTATTACTTTTGGTTAAGTGCAGCTAGCAGCTTATCATTTGGCAGTAAAGGGCACCGAAAGGGCCGTGCGAAATTTATGTTGCGGATGTGCTCGGCTGGCTTTGCCAGGAACTTTGATATTCATTGCGTGACTGCCCTTTCTAATTTCGAATGTCCCATCTTAAAAGCGGGACGTTTTATTTCATGTTGAGGTAGCAGCTGTAGGGTTAAATGCTTTTGGAGGCATGGGTATTATGTGTACAAACTGTCTCTAAAGGCTGCGAACATGTCTCCGTTTATACCTACGGGAAGATGGATGTTGAGCGTAAAATTCACGTGCAGGAACTTGGAGTTGCAGCAGGAAAGGAAATACGTGATGGGTTAGGTTTGTAATTTGTTGGATGGTAATTTCCATTAATCGTCGCATAAAAGGGTCGAGCAATTAAAAACCACAGAGCATGCTGCAAGCTCCTGTCAAAATACTTCAGTTGAGCTAAAAATGCATTCTAGCGCATCACATCGCCGGTAGAATGCAGCCCGAGCGGCGGTAAATCTGCAAGTCACCTCAGGCTGAATTTCCCGTCGATTGAGGTTTTTCGTTTTTCGCAAATAAATGGAAAAATATTTATTCCCGTATAGCGATGTAGCAATACTGGTAGTTTGCTTGTAACGCCAATTTGATTTTTATTGCTATAAGCCATGGTTTACATTGCCAGAAGGGAACGGAAGGGGGCGAACTAATTTTTATTATAGGACTACGTAGGAATTGCACATTTTTTATTCAGAGTAGGTGTACTTAATGTCCACTAATTGTTTATTTACTTGGTTTGATTAAATTATTAATTTAACCCACTAAAACATACATAGTCATCGGTTTCATGATATAACTTTGTGTTGATTAAAGAATGCCATTAAATATAATTCTGAAAGAGTAAAATTTGAAATAGACAATTGGAAACATTATTTAATAGCACGAAATAGTGATAAAACGGACAAATATTGCAAGCTTCGAAAATTAATTAAAAAAACTAACAAAGTTGCTGTTAACCATGGTGCTGGAGAAATTGTTGTGAGATAATAATAAATATAATACGCATGATATTGATGAAAATACAGGGTTTGGCAAAATGATCTCTTTGTTTTAATTGACCATTGTGTGTAATGTATTAGTGGATTGAGCAGCACAAGCATGTCATTTTAGTGCCCCTCAAGGGGTGTTTACCACTCCAAACACTGTGCCTTTGTGTTAGAGCCTTATTTTTAAAATAGTGATTCTGTACTTGTAGCGCACCAGTTATTTCGTAATAGTTCGTCACAGAATAGTTCCACCCAAGAAAACTATAATGTTTTGGGTACACAATTTTCAACAGATTGATTCAGCATTCAAACGAAAATCACTCGTTAAACCTCGTAGCGTTCGAACACCCGAAAATATTGCATCAGTGAGGTAGATCACAGCGTTTTGCCGCTAAGCATGCTCTTGCCTATGATCTCATGTTCCGTCCATACAAATTGATTGTGGTCCAGAATCTTAAAGAATGTGACTTGTACGTCTGCTAGGCAAATGTTCCAGCTGATTCTGTTATGCTCAATAGCGATGAAGCTCAGTTTTAGTATTAGTAGGCCCTACAAAATCCACGACAATTTCATGAGCTACCTCTCCACGGTTAGCATGTTTGAGTAAGTTGTGATGTTATGGAATTTTCTGGAGTAGAGGCTGAACGGACATCTGTTGTACCACTGTTATTCTTGAGGAGTTTTGGAACAAATGTTTTCAGGCCGCCTCATTTTATTACATGGTAGCATCCCATGGCCACCTAGGTCACCAGGTCTGTTCCCATGCGATTTCTTTCTATGGGAAAGGGGACACCTGAAGGCTGAAGTTTTTCACTCCAAGCCACGGACTCTTGAGGAATTCAATGGTGCTATTCGCAATAGTATAAGTAGAAATGACTCCGCAAGCAATGCAGAATTTCAGGCTGAGACTACAGGAGTTTATTACTCTTGCGAGCAAATATTTGGACGATATCATCTTCAAAACTAGTTGATGACTAAATGGCAAGCATTATTTTGTGAGATGGTATAGTAAAACATTAAACAGAGTCTATGTTGTTTCTTTTATTGTTGATCATTCTGCCGTACCCTGTATAAATGGTACGAGCTAATAGGTCATTGTGTCCTTCGCACACTTTCTGATGACATTTTCCAAATTGAAAAATAAACTCATCGCTGTAATATCAGAAATTATTTTGTAAAATCACAAATAAAAGGGAATTATATCTACTACAGCACACTAAGGAAACAAATAATCATGCAACTCATTCCAAACATAAAATGCTTATTTATCTTTTATTGTAGAAAACATTACAAGCGACAAATTCGAAAATAATCTCAACAGCATGTAGTTTTCCGTTTGATAATTTGTTGTATACGTAATGCGTTTTGAGGTAAAGTGTTAGTCTAGGAAACTGTCTGGATTATTAAATTATATAATATTAATTCGTGGAGCCGTGGTGGTTTAATGGATAGGACGCTAGACTACGAAACCAAGAGTTGCGGGTTCGAATCCCGCTCTTGCCAATTCAATCACTGGCATTTTTACGACCCAGCTCGACTGAGGCTGGAATAAATGAGTACCTGAAGGTCAAACTCCGGGGTAATAATAGGCGGTCGGTACGTAGCGCTAGCCACATTACTACCCTTGTGTACTGTAGGCTCTAGATTGTAGCAGACCTATCCTGTTACGAGCCGAAAGGGCCTTCAAAGCCTATTACGGGGAACTATTATTATTAATATTAATTCGTTATGGTCATCTGCCGCTACCAGACATATGTCGGGGTAGTCCAGATTTGTTTTCGACAATTTATAAGTAGCAATATGTAAATAGGGCTAATTCCTTATTATTTATTGCTACTTTAGCATTAGGGTTTAACCCTAAACCTTCACATAAAATTAACAATTTTCGCGTTTTAGCCACACCTAACTATACATTTATCACATAAAGTTCACAACCGTCCATATTTATTGGTATGAAAATCATTTTTCAAAATCAATTTTTTTAGGCAAGCAATTGGTGTCTAGGCGGGCATGGCTGCTGCGATTGAAAAGATAATTTTCCGAAAAAATGCAATGTACTCGTGGTTTTACACATGAAAATTTTATTGGTAAGTTTACGAGTTCCCCACCTCCAAATATTTTAAAATAATATAATTTTGCTAAATCATATTCAATTGGTGCATCACTTATGAACAGGAAATAGTGTTATAAAACCATTTCAAACATTATTTTTATTTACTCTATGAAATTGCAAAAATATAACTAACATTTCAACTCCTCCTACAGTTATGAACCAATTTCAAAAGTCAATACCTCATTCGAACCGGTTTGTTGCCAAACCTAGCATTCTTGTAGTTGGTAGACGCATGCGGAACAACTTTGAGCCTGCCGTTAGTACACGTATCTGAACAACTTTTTACTAGTAAATTATAGTCGCCTACGAACCTTACTATTAATAATTGTATGGATTGAATTTAGATTTATAAACGTTATTATAAAACTGATACCATAAACAAGTAGAAATATTTGTGCTATTGTTGGCAAGTTATAGTTTTTTGAATTAAAAGTGATATTTGTTGTTATACTTTTTAGTAATAAGCATATAATTTTGAAATATTTATTGGAAAAAAGGTTTTAGATAAAATTATGGCATCGACTTCACGAAAACGCATTCGTAACAAAAGTTCGGACGATTCAGAATTTAGTCAACTTAGATGATATGCGTGTAACTCTAAGGAAGATCATGAAGACGTTTAATCATGAAAATAGTTCTGAGGATTAAATCAATAACGAAGGCGACGATAATGAAGACAGTTGTTGGAAAATATGGAGCCCTAATGATGAAAATTTTACAGTTCTTATTTACTGCCAATTTTGGATAGAAACCCACAGCTCAAAACCCCGTCACAAAATTGGATTTTTTTCAATTATTTTTTACGGATGAACTTATTCAAGGAATTGTAGCTGGAGTTAATTAATATGTCGTGGAAAAAATAAATAAATCGACACTTTTACAAAAGCAGTCAATGTGATGTAGTTTGGTGGGTGTAACACTTGCAGAAATAAAAGCAACTTTGGAGTTATTAAGAATATGTCTTTACATGACAAGTATAGAATAAAAGAATATTTTAGTGATGAATGGTTTGATAAACAGCCGTTCTTCAAAGGAAGAATCATATTCAAGACGTACAATCCACAAAAGCCTACAAAATGAGGTTTTAGAATTTATGCCTTGGCAGATTCTGAAACTGGATATATTAGTCTATTTTTATCATATGATGCGTCTTTTACAACAGCAAATCTTTGCCGTCCCGATTTGCCTTTTATTTCCAGGATAACATGACATTTATGAAAAAATTATTAGAAAAATACAACAGCACCATATTTCACCTATACACAGATAGGTGTTACAGTGGTACAGATTTAGCTAAAGAGCTTTTGAAAATTTGCATTCAAACAACAGACACAATAATTATCAACTATTTCTGGTCATCGCGCAAAGAAATTACTCGTTGCGGGAATTTTTCGTGGAGTAAAGCAACCGTCTCGCGCGAAGGTTAGCAGGTCGCTCCAATCCTGCTAAAACCAGAGATCGTCAACCTAAATATCTTCAAAGAATGAATAGCATCTTACGGTGATGTTCTCCATTGACGGTAACAATACTTTTCTAATTTTCAAAGAAAAATGGCCCTATCACCCACTTGCCCAAAAACCACACCACACGGTTGTTCTTAGCGGATACATTTGGCGCTCCTGGATTGTTTGAGGATTTTCATTTCTCCCAATCCGGCAGTTCTGTTTATTTCAGACAGTAGAACAGCTTTACAAGCGCTGAAATGAGAGCGCCAACTCGCTTGGAGGTGGAAGTTTGGATGCTCGTCAAGGAGGTTTCAGGTTCCATGAGACAAGTCGTTCTACTGGACTAAAGCACATGTGGGCACATTAGGAAACGAACGTGCTGACTAGTTGGCAAAGGAGGCGACCAAGCTGAAGGACGCTCCGGAGTTCGGTACAATCCGAAGTCACTGGTGAAGGCGAGAATTCGGGCTCGGACGAACGCAAGGCGGAGCGACAGGTGGCAAGCGGCACTACAGGGCGTTGGCTAGAGCATTCATTTCTATGCCGGCAGCAAGCGAGTCCACTGATGAATTTATAAACAGAAACATCGCGCATTTTATTACGAATCACGGAAACGTCCGATCCTATCTCGCAAGGACAGGCAAACTGCAAGAGGATACGATATTGTGCGAGTGCTTCTGGACTGCCCGTCAGAAGAACGACACCAACTGAGAGCTGAGAGGTGGCTTGTCGAAGATGGACTAGTGTGGCCGCGGACGATGGAAGACATTACAAACCTAGCGGGACAGAAAACCTGGTGGAGGGCGCTCTGCGAGTTTGCAGCGGCGGTGGAACGTTTGCGTATCAAAAAGACTTAGGGGAATAAGAATAAGTGCAGTGCGAACTATCAGGTATTTAGGTGGCATATTTTTAAGATAATAAGATGGTGTAACAGTGAGAGGGGGGTGCCAAAGGCACCACTAGGATTAGGTTTAACTAGCAGTAAATTAAGTAGAGCGATTTCATATTATGAATCTGGAGAAATTCTGTCGTCCCAGATAATTCGTCCTGACTTGAGTTTTCCGTGGTTTTCCCGAGACCTGCACAAAGGCGAATGCCGTAGCGGGGCGGTCACCCACAGCTGGATTAGCTTGTAATCAGGATTGACTAAACCCATGGAGATTGTTAACCAAATAGAGTCAATGTCGGTGTAGTGCCGCAAGGCGGAACACTGTTATAAAAGTTCTGCTGAATAAATAGTTCTATTTATTAACGGACCCACTCAAGTGAAAGTGGGCTTCGTCACTGAAACATTTTTTCCGAAATTTTTGTCCGCTAATATTCTCTCCACAAGCCATTCAGCAAATTGCCTCAATTTCCCACGATCAGCAGGTTTAAGTTGTTGCGTCAGTTGGATTTCGTACGCATGCATATGCAAAATTCAATGTAATGAAGTTATCGTCCAATCACTACGAACGTTGACGAATCGGTTTTCCAAGACTCACAGTGACACTGTCTTGCACAACAGTGATTTGTTACTGTATCTGACGAGACCGATTCCACCTAAGCGATTTCACCGTTCCCGTCGTTTTAAACTTCCTCATTAGTCTTTGAACTGTAGATTGGTTGAGTGCTTCGTTTCTCCCGAGAATCGCACTAAATTTTGCACTCTGCATGGCACTTTCACCGTTTTGGTAAAATGTTTTAACAATAAGAACGCATTGCTCTTTTTAATCTGCTCTATGACGAAAATAAATAAATAGCCAATGTACTGAAAAAACTACCAGTGCTAAATTAGGCGGGGTGATAATAGATAACAAAAATGATAAGAACAGACTTTCAAACAAAAAAAAACTGCCCGATTTAAATTTGGCGCTCTTTATGGAAGACCCTTTATGTTATGATGCAAATTATTTTGAAGATTCATTGTTGTTTATATCGCAGAGTTTATGAAGCAGTGTGGGTGAGTCTGAAATTATGAACCGAAATACCGAATCGCAAAACGTGAAAATAGTTGTTTACAAATGTCAAAATAAATAATTCTTATTTCGTGCTTTAAAACATTAACTTTCTTCTAGGCAGTTCTGCAGTCGTATTTACTATAAATGCGTGACAATAAATTTAAGCGTATGCAATAATTTATAGCGTTAGCGAAATGTTGAAACATCTAATAAGAATCATTTGTCATTTCCATTTCAAAATAAATCATTTGGATACATAATTTTAAGCAACGATTTTCGTGTGCCCATATACGTCGATCCTATAATGCAATGACTGTGCAGTACTCTTTTAGCTCTGGGACATTTCTTTTGATTTTTATGTTTTCTAAAATTATTAACGCTTCTCCTAATGCAGTAGATAAAAGGGTGCGATGCTTGCGTTTTGCGGGAATAAATTCAATGACAAAATTACCGACATTTATGTGAAAGCTTTTAGAAAGAAAGTCAAAGGGTACAGTAAGTCAGGCAATAATCTGATTTATCTTGTAGTCTAATGAGTATTTAGGTCTGTTGCTAGCAGTTTAGTTATGTATGTGAAGTAAATATTTATTCGTTTTATGATAGATCCCTTTTGCCTTTTAAACGTGACAATTTGGTTTGCGTGCTTTTGCGATTGTCGTTTTACTAACTGTTATTGCTTTTAGAGCTGCTGTAATTTGACTGAATATTATATAAACTTAATTAAATATTCTGTTCGGAATCGCATCTTAGAAAATCCATTTTATGTGGTGGGTTATTCCACATTATTAATTTCTAATTATTCCAATTTATTTTTTTGATTTCTCTGTCATATTCTTCCAGCTATTCCGGTCCTGAGTCTTTTTCCTCCATTTATGAATTTTTAAGCTTGTTACATCTTTATTATCTGAACCTCCATCTGCTCCTTGGTCTTCCTGTCCACGTTGATTTTCTTCACTTATTTACTGGTATCAATTCTTCTATCCGTTTTTTGTATTCTTCGAACCGTTATTATTTTTAAATATCTTCTGCTTCTAAGATGGTTCTTATTCTAAATTTCTTCAAAGAAAGTATTCCTGTGTCCCCTCTTTCAAAAACTCTTAATTTCTCTTACTCGAGTTTATTAGGCTCATCGATTCTGCTCTGCATATAATTACTGGTGTAATCGCAGCTTTATAAATTGTATTTTTAGTTTCTTCTCATATTTTACTATCTTGTACAATTATCGTACATTTATAATGCGCCTATGCTCCGCTTGTATTCTTTGGTCAGTCTTGTCGTTTCATTTATTTTTTGACTAACTACGACACAAAATATTTAAAATTTTTGACCTATTTATTCTGTGTATCTTGATTTGCTTAATTTATTATTAATCTCGTTTATATGCTTTTTTTAATTTCTATGTGATATTTTCTAGACTCCGGTTTATTGCTGTTCTTGCTGGATCACCAAAATATGCCAACTATTTGCCCCTTATTATTTATAATTATTCCGTTACGATTACCGTCTCTAATTATTTCATCTAACGTTATAATTAGAATGATGATTGATAGCTAGCGCGTCCCTCTCCGTCATACGAAAGTTTATTTTAAATTATTTTGTTTAATCAATATCAATTCTGTGCAAATGCAGTATCTAACGAAATAAGTTAGTCTGTCAATAGATAATACAATTCATGCCATAAATAGAATCAGATTTCATCGAATAACTTTTACATCAAATCATTGTCGAGGATTGTATGAAGACATCGTTAAAATTGTATACTCTTAACTCACTCATCGATTGGAACGTGAAAATTGTTTGGTTACATTTCTTCTACGCTGGCCTCCACAATCGTATATCGGTTCGTAATGCTATAATAACACTATGTGTTCTATACGAGATTCCCCGCTGTGTAAACCGTGATCATATTAAATAAAAATACATCTAAAGTCATTGCATAGAAATCAAGCATTAATAAGAATTGGAAATAATAGACTGCCCAAAAAGATTAAAATTTAATTTACATGCGTACTTCTTTTCTATTTTTCTACAACACTTGCACGATTGCTGCAGAATGGAGCTTTTACGAGAATATTACGATTGTTGTGCAATTGAAATTGAATCTACAATTGTGTGCTACTGAGTCCGGCAGAAAAGTTTGCAAAGCTTACGAAGACGGTATTGTGGGAGAAGCAAAGTTCAAAGAAGGCGAAGAAAGTATGGTCGACAAGGAACGTTCCGGACACCTGCAAGAAATCGATCGTCAAGCTGTACTCAACACAATTGTAGACAATTCTTCAACGACTTGCCGAATTTTGGCCGATGACTTTGGCTGTAGTCCTCAAACAATTTTTAACACCCTTCGGGAAGCAGGGAAGCAGTGGAAAAGTCAAAGTGAGTGCTACACGAGTTGACCGTTGATGAGAAGAAGAAACGTTTTACTGCCGCGGCGTCGAACTTTTACCCAAAAAATGGCAATAAATTATTGAAATCGAAGGGGAATACTTTGATTACTAATTTCCTTTTGTGTTCGAACTTTATGTGAAAATAAAGGTTTTATAAAAGGCCAGACAAAATTTTTGGGACAACATTATTTAGAATAAATAATATAATAAGAATTCTTTAAAAATCAAATCAATAGCAAATACCAAATTTAGCTTAATATTCTACAGAAAATGTACAACAAGCTCTTAAAAAAATGAGCAAAGGTGAGGCAAGTAGACGAACAAAGTACTGAACAAAATCTTGTGCAAATTCAATCAATTTTAATCAGAAAACAGTAAAAGAAAACCGAGGAATATGTTATGATTGTAGTAGTATCACAAAACTTGCCTGAAACTCTCAAAAACAGTAACGTTTGTCATATTTGACATCAAAATACTTAAATTAAACTACAAACTATATAGGAACAAACTGCAGAAGCTCCGCAAGTTCTGCTTGTTTATATTAGTAATCGGCCACTTTAAGAATACTTTACAACACGTTCACTAAGAAGCAGATCTGCAAATAAAGAGAAAAGTATAAACGCACCCTAATCGAGATGAGTGTTCTTACGGCAGTCTAACGTTATGAAGAACAGTATTACTATCTATCATGGAACACATACATAATTGTATACATATTTACATGAGCTTTTTATTGCTTTTCCTACCAACCCATGTTTCACATTATAAGAATAGGGAATGGGTGTAATAACAAGTAGTAGGATGTTTCAATTAAAAGAAATATTCAGACATCGTCTTACAATTTACTTCTAGACTAAAATTAAATATGTAGTTAATTAAAAATTTGTGTTAAGGTGTAACACCTGAAGTGTGAAGTTAACCACTGGAATCAACTGAATTGCTTATTCTTGATTCTCTCTTTCTTTCGTTTTATAAGCATACATACAGTGACTGAAAAACTTTATAGTTTCTAAATCCCTTTGTTTTTCTCATAGAATTTAATCAAACATTTTTCATGGAAGCTGTAATTACACTGGTCAACAATGATTTTGGTTCTTAAAAGCAAATAGCTGACCTCGAAGCATTTTTCACGCTGAATTCAGAAATATAGTCCGTATTTCGCTATCACGTACAGATCGGTAGACATTTTTAAAAATGCAGTATTGAATATTAGGCGCTTTGTGAGATGGGGCAGATTCCTCAGTCTGTTCATAAGTTGTCACCTTGTCCAGTGTAACTCTAGTTTTACCCCATAAAGTCGTCAGCAATGTATTTTATTTAACAAATGTTAACAGTTTTAAGTAACTACAATACGTAATGTGAACTGTGTATTGTGCGTATTTCAGTGATTGCCGTTTAGTTGTGTTCAAAGTAAGATAACCTAGAAACATGTCACGTAAACGTGGCGAGTTCACTGCGAAGGTGCATTAGCTCCCAATAAGGCAATTAAAAGTAGGCCGCAAGAATGTGTTGCATAAAAATCTTGTTGAATCTTGCAATGTTTACCTTCCACCCTTGCACATTAAGCTAGAGCTAATGAAAGACTTTGTCAAGGGTATGGACAGGGATAGCAGAGGGTCTCTGTACATAAAAAACAAGTTCCCAAAAGTTAGTGAGGCAAAAATCAAAGCGGTACATTTGTTGATTCACAAATTCGAGATTTGGTGGAAGATATTGAATTCGATGCAGTTTTAGAGGGAAAAGAAAAATATGCCTGGGAATGCATTAAAGATGCCAGAAAACATTTTTAGGGAACAGGAAATCGAAGACTACAGAAATTATGTGTAAAGAATGTCTGTGGCCTATCGTGAGATGGAATGCAACGTGCAACATGTCTTTGCACTCCCACTTGGACTTTTTCCGGACAATTTAGGGGATTCAGGACGAACTGGACTGTGGATCAGGACGTTTTGACAATTAAAAAGGGAAGATGGAACCCAGCCATGTTAGCAGATTACTGTCGGTTAGCAGTGAGGAAATACCAGAAACACCATACAAACGCAAGAGAGCCAAGTATACTGAAATAAATACTCCACTTTTTTCCGCGACTTACCAAATTTGATAAGTGATAAACCTGCAGATTTCTCAAAATTTATATGTGATAGGAAAAACTGAAGGCATATATGGATTCAGAATGCAATTTCCAGTTGGAATCACTTATTTTGATACTGGATTTTTTTGATCTGGATTTTTTGATACTGGTGACGGCCTTTTCGCCCTTGAACCGCTTTATATCGCGGCGCATGCTGGCGGCTGTGATGTCTGCTGCTACGTTTTGCCATCGCACACAAAACGGCATATGGGCTTTTGCTCAGCCGACAAGTCTGCATACGCCGTCGGCGGCACCTTTTGATAGGAAAGGTGCTGTCGAATGAAAATTGCCCGCAAAGACCTACCGCCAAGCCAGGCGCGAAGCCCGGCAACATTCACGCATCGCAGCTCGGCCTATTTGGTCGTGTCTCAACACCTCGCAAGAAAAAACTCGCCATCCGCAGCGCGACCAGTCCGGTTGTGTCTTCACCCCGCAAGAAACGTTCGCACCCCGCAGCGCGGCCAATTCGGTCGCGTCTTATCATCCCGCAGATACCAGATCCGCAGCGCAGAGGTGGCCACTTTGGAATCGCCGACGAAGCCGAAGCCGAAGCCGATTCAGGTGAGCGATTTGGCAATATTCGTTGGTTGATATCGGTAGCCGCCCCCATCCGCTTACGCGACGGCCATTTAAGGGACGATTTGGGCCTTCTCGGTTGACGTTCCAAACGGGCCGTACTACGTTTCCACACCGCACCACGAGAGCGGCTATTTACACGCCTGCCTCTCCAGATACTCAAATCAGGTCTGCAAGATAAAACTTTACAAGAATAAAGACAAAAATCACGATCCTCTCCGTTATTTATTTAATTTTCAATTTTCTGAAGCAATTTTTAGATGTGAAACATAGTGGAACCGGAGATCTATCATATACAAAACTTTAGCTTACAACCCATTTATATCCATCACTACGTATTGTTCAGTATCCTCTGTTATTAATTATTATGGGAAGATTTTTTAGTTACTTGGAGTAATGATAAGGTAATTAAAAGGCATTTTTTTTTTAAATTGCTATGATAAATCCATATCACAGTGTAGACCACTCCTAGTTAAATTGGGCTGAAATTTTAACCAAGTTTTGGAAACAGCTAAATTGAATTAATGGAAAATAATTCTCAAAGTGCATAATAGAATACGATGAGAACATTATTTTTATATACTCGTTCCATAAACAAGTTGCACGAACGTATCACGTTTCACCCTTACGTTATTCTTTCATACGGACTGAATGTATATTTTATATATTGCAAGTTGTTTTTTTAGTTGTTTACATCGATTTTTCAAAGAACTGTTTATTTAATGTATTTTTCTAAACATATTATTTTACGCATGGTTATATAAGAGATTCAGATCTATCGCGAGATATGCTGAATGTATTCATTATCTTTATTCTTATAGCAAGTACCTAATATGTTTTCAATCTAAGAAAGCTAACTATACTCATTGGAACATGTAAAACAACATTTTTTTTTCATGTTTATTTCTATTTTTCCATTTTTCTGAATTGAATATATATTTGCCCTCTCTACTAGTTAAGAAAATAAGGAATTTTGAAAATATTTACAAACGTGCATTATTGTTATCTGATCTTCCTTGATATTTTTGGTATGGTAAGATGAAAATAACTAGCATTTTGGAGAGAAAAGTGATTTTTTCGAAGACTCGTTCATACTTTCATCATGGTATCATCTGGTATTTATTTTTAGCTTATTTATTTTGCCAACGTTAACTTCATCCCTAATTTCATGTTTATCGGCATGTACCTCAACAGTCGGAAATTGCAGATGCGGTAGTCCGTATTTTCTTCAAATTCCGTCTCCTAACTGATGGTATTTTGTCATCTGTACAAAAAAGTTTCTATAGAACATACCACAAAGCAGTTTTCATATTGCTAATTTGCATTCTTTTCAAACCTCTTCACATTAAAATATATGTATCAATTAATATAATTATGGTCGTTAGGACAATAACTGTTCGTCTTTTTAACTTTCTGAATCATTATGGATACCGCTAAATAGTAACACAAATTACCTTTCATATTTGAAGTTACTTTGAAGATACTTTTAATGCAATTTTGCTGGCATCGCACTTCACTCAAGTAATTTCCTTGAAATACCTTTGTATAAACTTTCTGGAATTGCGTTCTGTTTAAATATATCGCTTCATCTAACATTACGTAATTAGGGGGATTTTTAGATTTTCTTGAGAGATAGTAATAGTACATAATGACATGAGTGTGTGATAATTAATAAAAATATATCTACAATTAGCGGTAAAGGGAGTGTTCTCAGAGTAGCCCGATTATTTTTATTCAGTTAATTCCTAATGTTTTTTCACTCTTGCTATTGTATTGAGAATAATGCGTTTCTATCTCATCAGCGTATTTCTCTATTAATCGCCGATAAAAATCAGAATAATGAATATTTCTTTCTACAATACACTCATTTCATAAAACAATATCCAAATCCCACTGTAACGGTTAATAATGGGTGGTTGAAATGTACATGCCTGAATAGTTCATTTTTGACGTTCAATCTTTTTGTAGTCCCCGCTGTTTACGATTTAATTAAACGACGCAAACTGCTCACAATTTTCAATTCATTTGCTTTGAGGTCGTGTAATATTAATCGCGCAATTTTACTAGCACATCGATTTTGCATCGAAATTGTACAGGCATATCGTGGAAATGTCGCTACTTTTAATTTCAGTGTGATTGTTACAACGCGGGGTGGCTTTCCGCCGGCTTGCCGTAGTGGGGGAGCCTTTAATAATTATTTCCCAGGTAAACGGCGGAGATGTCCGTACAATTACGTTGCGAGTGAAACTTTTCTCCATCAGGGCCGTAGAAGCGCGCCCGGATTTACAAAATTAATAGCTGCAGCAGTTTAGCATCTACAAACTTCGTTTAAAAACGATTCGCTACAAAAGCTGCTTAAACTTTAAACGCAGCGTTAAAGTTTACAGGGTTTCGGCGTTAAAACTAGCGCCATCTATTACGACCCCGCTGCATGTGTTAATAAAAAAGCTCTCGGGGGCGCTTTCACGACGCAAGTCGGCCGGCTCGGGTGAAAGCCTATACGAGCCGGCTCTTTATTTCCACCACTACATGGGTTAAAAATATACATCTCCCGGCTTATCAGCTAAATGGCCCATCCACAAGATTTAATGAAAACTCCCTCTGGGTTTATTAATTTCTCTTGGAATTTCGGCGGAACTACTCCGCTTTAGTGGAAGAGTATTGTATTTTTAATTACAAGGAAAAAATCAGCCAGCGCTAATTGTTTTTTTCAGCAACATTTCTGGCTTAATTTTACTTTTGTATAAGATGAACCAGCTGTTTTTGTTGTTGGTGTGTACACGGAAAATTCTCTTCTATATTAAAATATAAAACGTTTGTGGGTCAAAATAAAAACAACAAAATATCAAAAACGTTCTTGTTGATGTTACTTTATGTATCAAACTGTTACAAATAAATTATTTCTACAAAATCGTAAAGTGCTCTCGAAAATCTCATTTCAATTACTAAATTCCTTTGTGGCAAGGCCCCCAAGCGGTAAGTAAATTTTGTAATATAGCAATTTGATGTAAATTTCGCGGAATGTAATGAGTTACATAATAGTCATATCTTGCCACTCGATTATCCGATCCTCTCCATTTCCGGACTGTACCCAGGTATATGCATAAGGAACATATGTGCCCGAAGGAGCATGTTCATATTCGATATGAGACTTTCACCGATCAAACCTAAGCAATCTTATAGAGTACAGAACACTGGTCAAAGTATCAATGGACTTAATTTTGCAGATAATTGATGGGCTGGACTGCAGGCCTTAGAATCTAAGGCTCAGAGAAGGTTTTAAATAATGCTAATATGAGACACCAGAGCTGCTTGAGGCTTTTACTGCGCTGGACTGCATGTTCACAGAGGCTCGGATGCGTTCTTTAGGCTATACCATGTAGAGGTAGACTTGACTTACATCTCTAAGCCTTATTCAGCATCAATCATTCCCAGGACCAGAATATCAAACTAGCCTTTAATTTAGCATACCCAGTAGCTGCAATGGAGTAGTTGCATGCTCTAATCATTTTCAGCTAAATCCTCAGCTTCTTTCTCTTCGTAAACTCTTACTACTGGAGCAAAGCTATCAAGACCTGTTGGTGAGTTAACATTCTTATGGCGAATGTTAGATAAATAGTACTTAATGAACGTCACGCAAGCACAAACACTGACAGTACAGCTGAAGTAATACTTGACAACAAATTTCGGACCCTACAGGGTTGGGTAAAAGTGAATGTATACGTAACACTGTGTGCTGTTTTTACACCGGTATTTAATTCGTACACAAATCAGTGGTGGTACTTCACAGGTGATACAATACGACTAGTAGTTGATGTTTAACCTATTAGTTGCTATCTATATTTCATACTGCCCGTTTTTATTGTGTATGGACTGGATTAACCTCAAAAGTTCCAAGGCCGTTATCCATAGGTTCTTTTCTTATTAGCTAAAGCTTGCCTGTACACGGTTGAAGTTTTTCGAAGATTTTCCCCTTGTTCTTAAGCTCTAGCATTCTTCGAGTAATATACTCCCCTTGTCCACCATCTGACTCAATTAGTTCATGAAAAGCGTTGATCAAAGCAGCAGCCATTTTAAGTTTTTCATCATATGCAGTAAAGATACATTTCAAGTATTTAAAAACTTTTTAATATTTCTATACCGCACTTAGACCACAAGTCGTATTTTTATCAAACGGCTCCTGTTAGTTTCGCATCTTTTTCATGAAATGCTGGTATTTGCACATTTATTGCTTGTTTTTTAAGATTCACGATCAGCAATTATGACAGATCCTGGTTCAAAAAACCTTGCACATCATCGTTTGTTACGGATTTGGGAATATCACAATCTCCTATTGTTCCTTTATAGGGCTTCAAACATTTATTATGCATTGGCGTTAAAAAGTAAGTCTTATGAATATAAGTATAACTTGTACCCTAGACTGTCGCACTAAACAGAGGATTTACAGTTGATGTGGTTTTCTGTTTAATGCGCGAACTAGTTAAGCACACAACCCTATGTGTCGTAGAATGACCTATGTAAGAAGAGCATTCCTTGCATCTGATGTTCTGCAGTAGGTCGTGAAAGGCTGAAGATATTTGCTAGTGTTTTATTTGCCTCTGCAGTTTTTAACTTCAAAAGCTAAAGTCCCCGACCAGTTTTTGTGACATTTTTTAGCTGCCCTTGTAGCGATAAGAAAGCTTAACTCTTTGATCAGTAATTTACATACTGAAATTTATTTGAACTACTAGTATTTCTCGTACAGCATTCTAATAGCAAATAAAGCATATTTTGAGTCTGGTGATTAGTAAAATAATTTTTCAATTCTGTATCTATTTTCCAGCCAACTCTGTGATTTTTGCAATGTCTTGTTTCGAATGCACATCTTTTCTTTCAAAATTTTAAACACTTCTCTTTCGAAGAGCGAAGTGAATCGCGTTTGCCATTGAATATACAGTGTAATGTTGGGCACTCCCTTATCCTGCAGGAAAGACTAACTATTGGATGTACATCATCTTTGCCCAAAGAACGCATCAGTAACAGATGCGGCCGTTTTTCATATGGATGTGGATCCCCTATATTTGCTGCAGTTCGCCTTTCGTATTTGTTTCATGTACTGCAAAATGACTTTACCAATATCCTTATTTAACTCTTCTTCCGCTTGGATCTTAAAAAGTTTCTACCGCAAGTGTACAACACACTTGTACAAGTTTGCGGTTAATTAAACACAATCGGTACAAAAGGATACTGATTCTGGTTCACTTCGTAATATTGTAATATAACTCTTTATAAGCTAATTAGAACAATGATTTTCCTAACAATATGCAATTTCTGGGAAGTAATGAAAGTGGCGTCTGCTCCGTATCTGGATACCTCTCCAGTACTTTTTACTTCAGACAGCTGCTAGCTGACCTTGGTAATTGTGGGGACAATTTCTCTGGATTTTATGCGACTGCAGCAGCACTGCATATGGTGCAAAGACTTTACTTACTAAAGATAAAAGAAAAATTGATAAACATTTCCTTAAGGTATGCAATGAAGAAAGACAAAATTCATAGGAGAGAGACGGCAACCAATAGAAAACTTCTAGTCTAAAAAATGCGATCACATGATATAGGCATGTTTTTAATGACTATTTATAGCTTGTTAAATGATATGTTGGTTATTAGATCTGAAATAACTAAAGGAAATTGTTTTGAATAGCTAGTCTGAGACGACGAGATTCGTGTATACCATAAGTTCTAAAACCTGGACTTACGAAGTTGAACCCATTAACATTTTGATTAGTGTCCCATGCTCCATGTGTTGACTTAGGTTTCATGGGTGAAGCCCTAGATTAGTTAGCCATCAAGATTTGAATATTATTCTTTGATCTAGCGAGAACTGTTGAAATTTCAAACAAATCAAAAACATTCTAAGGTTGTTTTCCCCCACTTCTTTGACCTATTTTACCCATTAACCAACTTATTAGTATTTCTACGTAATTACCTTAAAAACATATCTTAGGGATTACTAAATCGACCAAAATTGTGTTACTTTAATATCACTAGCATATTTGTATTTTTGATTGCTGTTGGGGAACTAACAAAAAATTTAACAGAATGTCATCGCTTAAACGTTTTGAGTGCAAGACTATAGAAGGTCTGTTAGAAACATACTCAACTTCTGCAAGAAACGTTATTAATGTATGATAAGTTCATACAGGTTAGTCCCCTACAAAATAGTTCACCGCTTTTATTTTTGGAACATTTTCTGGGACGCTTTTTTGGATGGTATCGTATTTTCTTTAGTCTCGTTTGTGGTTTGAAAACAAAAATAGTCTGTTGGCATTAAAATTACATAATATTACACTATACTGATGCCTACTTCTTCAGTAATCTTTTTGAAAGGTAAGCGGCGTTTTCCACAAATCATGAATGTAACTGCATCAATCTTATTTTGTTTGGTCAGCGTGTGTAGTTGTTCAGGTTTGGGATCTCCACCGATTGATTTTTTCCTTTTTCAAACCATTGAACTGCGTTTAGCTCAGTCGTTTTTTATATACTTATCGTCACATTTTTCTATTTAATAATTAATATACCTTGTTTGAAATAAAACAACACAAACAACTAGTTCTTTGGAATCCCCAAGTTTTACTTTGTTAAAAACTCAATTCATTTACTACGACTGTTGTAATAAATTAATAATGTTGAGTTTTAGAAAATTTATTACAAAAGTTCTACCGTTTTCAAAACGCGCCTCGTTACAGGAAGGCTTAAATATCATAAATTTTGCTTATTTAAATAACCACCATGGTTGTATAAAGATGAGATGTAATATACCTTTAATATATATTATATTCTTCTTCTTCTTCTAAGTCCAGGCTTTTAGGCGTTGGCGATCACTGTAGTTTCAAATTTGGTCTATAGTTCTTTAAACCCTTCTAGTTTCTTATATTCCCCCATCTATGACATCCGTTTTTTTCCAATTCTTCTTCGGCCTTCGATTTTTCCTTTTATAAGCAGTTGTAGCACTTTATATTTCTCTTCTTCAATATATAGCCTAGCTAAACCTCTTTCCTTTGTTTGATGGTAGTAAATAATATTCTGTCCGTGTTAGCTTTCCTTAACACTTGTTCATTTGACACATGATCGAATCGTGGAATCTTTATTTTCAATATCCAACATTCAGCCTAAATAATACATTTGCCACAAGAGGGTTTATAGTTCGATCCTATGTCTCTATTTGGGTATGTCGATATTTGTTTGATGCAGTTCCTATAGCGTTTGTTGATGAGAATATAGTCGATCTGATTCTGATTGCGAGGATATCCACGTGTACAATATCCTCTTATGATGTTTATACCAAGTTTTTGCAATTACCATCTGATGTTCCTAGCAAAACTGATAAAGTCTTTCCTCTCTCTCATTACTCTCTCCCAAGTCATAGTTGGCAACTAAGTCTTCTTGCCATCCTTGTCCTATTTTGGCATTGAAATCACCCATAATGTTATAAGGTTATATTATGACTTTTCGTTGCTTTTAATACCTTCTTTATATTGTCGTGCAACTGTTCTACTTCCTCATCATATCTCTTATCTGCCGTCGGAGCGTCCACTTGTAAAGTGTTTATATTAAAGGGCTGACCTCGTAGCTGTAGTAACATAAGTTTATCTCAAATTGGGATAAAATTTTCGACATACTTGGTATATTCCGATTTCACAAATACTGCTACATCATTTCGATGATATTGAGCATTTCTTTTGCTTTCTCATTAATATAGCTTTCCATCCTCTCCGTCATATGTACATATACCAGGCCATTTTAGTTCACTTATTCCTAATATGTTGATATTAAGTCTTTGCCTTTTCCTGTATCGTGTTATCTAGTTTTTCTGCCATGAATAAACTTCACACGCTCCACGTCGCAAGTTTCAGTTTGGATTTCGTTACTTCGAACCGGAAGATTCTTCACATACTTAAGAACTGTCCAAGACTAGGGGCTCACGTATCTCTCTTTAGTGATATTCTGGGGAAGTAATTACCTAGGGTAGTTATCCAGAGTGATTTTCTGTTGCCTTTTTTGGGGGCAACTCAGCCGCTCGTTATTTGGAGAACAGACACTTAAGTCGGACGCTGCTATGTTAGTTTTGGTCCACCCTGAGTATTACTACCTGAGGAAGCGCCCGATGGGGGGTTAGCAACCCCACATGGGGTTATCGTATTATAAAGTCGAAATATTTTTCAACTCTCAAATTTTAGAAACCCTAAATAAACACAGTTGACTAAGAAATGGATGTCTTTTCAAAAGAAATCATTAGATCAATATTTAGAAAAGAAACTAGGCCGTAACCAAGAAGGGCAGTCCAATATTCTAAACTAAATCCATTCTAAATTATTTGAGTTATTACAGAATTGTCACTATTGTTGGATTTCATTTTGAAAATTAAAAAATTAAAATACGAAGAAGTTTGGTTATAAAATACTTTATCTAGCCATTTTTCATATTATTAAGTTTTTTGGAGAGCGAATCTAGCGCCAGAAATTGTTATTTCACTCGCTCCATCGTGCGGATCGGAAATGGTTAAAAGCTCATCCGGCTGCCTGGTCTCGTAGCGTTCTAATTTTTGGCCGATGTGGAAACGGGCTTGGGACGAAGTTTGGAAACCGTCCGAAGGCGTGTAAATATTTTACCGTGAATATGATTGCCCCATAACAGCATCCTAACGCTATTATTATACTATTTCCTGAGGGTTGATTCTGGGAATGGCCGTTCTTCCGTTTCATAACCCAGCGTATTGCGGATTCTGAATGCAAAATATTCGGGTCTTGCGAATGAAACATAAATGTCAACACCTTGTTAGAGCAGCAATCTAAATTCAAACGTGTGTATGGGAATTGGGCCGCTTTCCTAAATTGTTCATAAAATGCTGGCGCGTTTCATAAATTCCGACTTGCACCGCGTAAAGTTATTTGGAAACGCTTCGCGAGGCCCATAAAATGCGGGAGATGTGGGCCAAGGCTTTTCGCGCTTTAAAAGCCAACTTTAGGGGGCGCAAGGTGAAGGTGTAATACCTGGGATATTAGAATGAAGTAGATAACGACACGTAAACCGTAAAGGGAATTTATGTGGTTTTGTTCGAGCACCCGTCCAACCTTCCGCCCCACATCCTCGCGTAAATAAGCGGATTATTCGGGAGCGAAAAAGAATATGGAGCGAGAGAAATTAACGGAAAATATTGGGGCCGCAGCTTGCGCTTATTAAAGTGCGTGTGTATATAGAGCGCTCGAGGTCAATTTGCGAAAAAATTAAGCGTCCTATGTAGGCACTAATTGAAAATAAAATTGTAAATATAAAATCGGTACTTCTATTTAACTTCTCATTACAATTTGTTGTATCGTTTTTTTATAGTTTTACACTTACATTTTAATTGTATTGAGGTAAATGATTACTTCAATGAATTACTGTACTTTCAAAATTTTACTAAAATCCGTTACATAATTTTCGATAGATCGTGGCTTCCGTGTCGTATTGTATATTTAGTTTTACGAAATTACTTTGCTTGAAGAAAATTATCCTTTAAATATAGGGGGATATAAAGGTTTTTCGCAACTACATTACAACTCCCGCATTATCATTCCAAAAGCATCCGCTTTCAGCTTTGTCTCTAAAGATATGCTGACAGGATATATCACTATTAAACAATTTTCTTGTTACATTAAAGGACAAAATGAGAATAAATAAACTCTTTACGTTTAACAGATCAGCTAACCTTATTTTCCCGTGCCATCTAAGATTTTTTGCTCTGTTCTCTCTGAAGTTGTCTAATTTTTTAGAAATCCTAAGTATTATCTCGAAACATGAGCATACATTTTGATCGTACTTTTTGTGAGCACGAATATTTTAGTAACCTTTGTAAAGAGCTCTGGTACCGACAAGAACCATGCATTTGTGAAAAAGATAACGAAAATTGTTAACACACTTTTGGGAGTAGAAGTTGACGTGTACCTTCTATTTCTTTATATCAGTGTTCTTGCTTTGCTCCAGGTGGTGCCTCTTTCTTCTAGAGTTTTTCCAATAAGCTAACTTTAAAATTGCTTAGGTCTGCCTTGATCTGCTTGACTATTTCTTCTTCTTTCATTCTAACAGCATGTCTAGATCACGATAGTTGACTTTTTTATATAATTCTAAAGTTTATTTACTAGCAATTTTTTGTCTGATTTTAATACTTGTCTTACTTCTATGTGTTCTAGGTTTATCAGTTATCGTTTAGTTCGTTCTTACTGCACTCTTTGTTTCTTGATACATACTTTATATTCTAGTAATTAATTCTCTCGGCACGTTTACCTTGCGTAATACTTTTGGTATCACTTATCATGCTAAGGTATTGAAGGCTTTTTTTTAGATTGACTGCCACTGTATATGTCTTCTTGTTAAACTCGAGCATTTTTCTGCGATCTGCCAGAATCCGAATATCCATTCTTATATTCTTCCAGTGTGGAATCCAACTTGGTTTTATTTAAGCCAGGTTTAAACAGGGCTAGTAATTTGCGTTTTAAAATTCCTTATAAAGTTGTATACGACAGAAAGTAAGGAAATACCCACAAAATTTTACAAACTCACATTTCTTATGATGTTTTTCAATCTTTAGATATTTGTTTTTGTATTTCTTACCTTATTAAATAATTTATATAACCATTTAACTCTTGCATTTTCTAAATATTTTACTAATTCTTATTTTATAATGTCAATACCAGGGGCCTTACCTATTTTTTGTTTTTTTATACATCCTTTTTATTTCTTACGCTGTTATTTTATGTATGTCTACATCGTATACGTCTTGTTGCATCTGTGTAGGTACTGGTGTTGTCCCACAGGTCTGAGAATTATTATTTCTTTTTTTCACTTTTTCGTCTAATAATTGTTTCCCATCTTTTACTCTAAGTGTTCTAAATTTACTGTTATTTTCTTTTTTGAGTGTACTGAATAATTTTGCATTGTCTTTACCTTGGTTTTTTATTTTTTGTCCAAAATTCTTCAAAATCTTTGTTCAGCTTTTTAGCATGTACGCATCATAGACTTCTTTTGTATTGAGGTATTTCTTTCAAGCAAACTCGCCTTTTTAATTACATTTTTAATGACAAAGTTTCACTGCGATGTTTATTTCTTTTATTTGTTCATTTAGAATTACCACACGACTTGGTCGCAGATTCTAGTATGATTATTTTGAATATTCTTCAATTCTATTTTACCTCTTACTTCTCTTCCAGGTCTATAATGAGTCAATATGCATGCATGTCCTGCAATTTGTAACTTTTAATACATTCGTATTTTATCTCTGTATTCTTACCATTTTTATTATTAGATAATGCTTGTTCCGCTTTTAGCTCGATCCGAGCGAATTTCATATTCTCTTTTGGTAATTTTCTCGAATAAAAATAAATCTATAATTTATTTTTCACCTCGTCTCAGCATTAGTTTGGTATATTTGTGTATATATTTATGTTTGTACCAAGTATTTGCTACAAATCTATTATTAATGTAAAAGTCGATCACTCTTTTGCCATTAGAATTGATCAACTAGTGATTTTCTGGAACTGATTCTTTTTTCCTTGCGTATTTTTGTTGTCAATCTTGATCATCCCCACTGCAGTCTGTTGGCACTGTAATTAGGATCTTCGCTACTCGATATCAGTTAATTATTATTTTTAAAGCAATTTTACCTTTGTGTTGCTGGATTTGCGTTTCTTTTCTATTGAAATTTATCGTATTTTTGTTGGATTCTTCTTTATTCGGCGGTGTAGTAGTTTTCTATAATAATTTTAGGGTTCTTTAATTTATTTCCATTCTTAAGGACTGATAGCTTATCAATCTATTCTTCACATTTTATCATCATTATTCTTTACGTACTTGATATGAATTACATTTCAGCTCTTTCTTTTAGATGTGATTTCTAACTTCCTATCGAATTTTCGAACTTGCTCTCCTAGGTTACTTCTTTCTAGAACAATAAGCCCCTTTATAATAATATTATTTCCTTTTTTCTATTCCTTTGTGCTCTATTCTACTTTCCAGGGTTGCTAAATTTGTTTTCAAAATCCCGTTTTCTCTTCTTAAGTCCCATATTTTTTGCAGTATTCTGCTCCGTCCTTATTCATGAATTTCATTTAAGAGTTTCATTATGATTATAATGATTTCGCACGGGGTTTAAGTTAGATGATCTTCGAATCAATGCACATTTGATGAACTTTATGATACTGTTATAAAGTATTCCGTTCTAACAAACTGACTTTTCCAATTGACAAAAAAATGGTGGCCAGTAATTATTTTTAGCTACTGATTTACTAACGCTTATTTTAGATAATGTTCACAAATGTCACAAAATAATAACGACAGAATGACACTTGAAGTGACTTGAAGAGTGAAGATCTTCAACGATTAATCATCCATTACCCTGGGTTTGAAGTCGTCAATGTAAGTGGCTTTAATCTTTCATATGTCATGCGGAATTTCACGAATCTTATTTTGCATTAACAATTGTTTAATCATTTCTGTAGTATAATAATTATAATCCTTATGGATTTTCTTAATTTAACTACAATAAATATTACTAATTCCTCTACTAAGATACGTACTTGAATTACTTTCTCGTAGTCGTTTTTCATTACAAATTTGTTTCATTGTTATTTTCAAATTGTTAAAGCTGATGCTTTTAACTTTTCACTCCTGTAATATACAGAATCCAAATTATTGGAACTAAATCTAATTTCAGCGAATATGTATTTGTCTTTTTCAAATAAGGTTATATAAACCTAATAAAGTCCTGTCGGAGCTGATTTGTATTATACGTTCCCTTCTGAGAAAAATATTTTCTATATTTTACGTAATGATATTAAAATCCTGACAAAGGTCAGAGATACTCGACCTTAATATTGGTGGAATTTACTTATTTTATGGGTTTTAGTATTCTGATTTTGCCCCATTTAAGTGAAATTACAAAAATTACGAGATTTGGGTTATTACTAAAAATAAAGGCGGGCATACGGAAATTTGTGATAACTATGGAACTAGAGCAGAAATTCTTTGATAGTCTAGACCAACCATTCTTGGAAACACTTAAGCAATGAATATCTTAAAGTACAAGCGAATTATTTTGAGGAGTATGTCTTGCTTAGTGACAATTTGGAACAGCTTCGCGATGAATAATTTTGTTGAAAACAGCGATTTATGTGTTCCGCTTATGAACGCTAGCGACCGCTATTGCTATTGTTACCATTTATGTGTAATTTTTTTATTATTATCTGTGGCTTCGCAGTCCATTGAGGACTGTCGCCTCCTTTCGGTAACCAGACCTATATTTTACTGAGCTCGGTGGCTAGCCGCACGTTTGTGTGTAATTTATTTGTTTACATGTAAACCACAAATATTTTATTCGATCTTTAATTAGTCACTAAATTTGTTTCTAGTTACACTTACGATTGATTTACAATTATATGGAAGCAGAAAAGGCATCAGAAAGTACAACTCAAGTGATAAGCAATAGCAATAATTTAATGTAGCAAAAGTCACCAGTATCCCGAGGTTTAGTAGGGTCATGAGCTTAAGATGGCACAATTAAGAGCACGTGATTAGTGTTATTTGGTGATCCGACCCGAAGAGAAAAATATGACTGCTGACGTTGAGTGATTGATTAAGCAGACGAGGAAAAAGACGGCTCACAAGATATAATCATAAAGCTGTAGGTTTTGCGTTAAACTCGAACTTCTAATGTACTGGGTACTTTGTCACCAGAGTACGCCACACTGTTCTTAGCATACGAAGAAAAACTAGAAAGGGAACCAGAGAAGAATTTGACTGATAGCTTAATGAAGTTTGATATGGACCTGAATACTTGAGCGAGAGTATCTGCAAGAACATAGGTAACACCTAAGATAAAAGGAAGTACCGCAAGTGATATAGCCGGAGATAAGAGATTAATCGTCAAGTTCTGATGAATAGGGAGTAAGTTGTGGTGCAACTGCTCTTATGCTCCTAAGAGCTACTCGAGATTTTTGAGCTGATCGCCGCTAGTGGACATACATTTAGGAATGGTAATATAATGGACTATGATGAATTGAATATCCTGAATTGAAATTTATTTTCTGTTGGTAATGTCTTTGATTATGATCTAGCAGGGACCACAACCAAGAAAATCATTGATATAAAACTCAGTGTTATGTTGAATCTGCGAGCGCCCAGAAGAAAAATCTTCTCTACATTGCAAACCAATGTTAAGTGAGATTCCACAAACATCGTAAACGATGTTCTGGTCTAGATCTGTGGCATAGAATACTTTATTATATATTAGTGGATAAAATAAAAGGTCTCATCTGTGTTGTCAAAGAATTGACAAATCGCATGAAAAGCAACGTCCAAAGGGAACTCCTTCGTGCTAAATATAACTGATTTAAGATTGCGTTCTGTGCAGTTACAGAACATCACAGCCCACAATATGAATGCATGGCTTCCTTGAGTCTTACGATATTTTGTGATGCCATCTCTTACCTTTGATAAAAAAATAATTGCCATGACTTACGCCCGAACCCTCGTAGTTTGACGTAAAGATGGCTCTTTTGCTCCGTAAACCCTAAAAGAACAACAAAGGAAGTTTAAAGCGGTTGCGTTTTCGGCATACGAAAAGTCTGAGATTTAAAGAAAGCATCGAACATTGTATCGATCGCTGAGCCAAAGTACTGACGCATTACTTCTTTGTTTGTATGTAAATGATAGGCCGACGGTTACCATTTCGCAAACAAATGTCCAGTCAAAGAGATTACAGAAGAAGAATATTGATATGGGCCAGCAGATTGTACTTTACATGTTACCGTAAACAAATTGGTAGTTTCACGAAGCCATTGCTTTGACTACTTCTTGAGTGATCCGCAATATACACGTGTGGTTTAGTTTTCACATCGATTAACAAGATTGTTGTGATATCTAAAAAGAACTCGTCAGCCGTGGGAAATATTTTTCTCCACAGCTTTGCGCAGCATCTAAAAGTTACAAGAAATTTAGCTCTTCACTAACAGGGGGTCAGCGGATCATTCCTTCGGCTACGGAAGTAGTTGCTTGCCATCAAAAGATATAATCTGGATTAAGACTTTCTCAAGAACTGACTGTGTGCGATTTAGGTTCTAATACTATTTAAATGAGATATTCAAAACACTGTCTGATAAGTGCTGAATTTGAAATTTTACAAGTGAACTAAGCACATTAATTTTATTCGAGAAACATAAGCAATAAGAATCAGAATAATACAAAACATTTTAAAGATAGACCAATTGACTAAAGAACTGATCTCGGATACTTTCATTGATGTGGAAAATTAACCACATTAAACAAGAAGTTCTAACATCTGTTTAAAATTAAAACCTTTATTTTTATAAGTTATGAGATATTTGCCGTATTTTATAATCTTTTGTAGTTTTAATTAAAATTTTATTTTCAATTATGGACTCAGTTCCGCCAATGCGATTTGCGTTTAATTTTGTTTTATTGTTCTTGCACTTCAATTTTGTTAGGAGAATTATTATCCTATAAAAAATTTAAAAGTTTTAGTTGAACAATAATTTTTTGCCACGAACAATGAGCTTCCTGAAACAAATATGATAAAAATATATTCTTTTCGGGGTTGTTTTCGTATAAACATTGTTGAGACAAATATTGTTAAGCAAATAAGCACGCCGGTATTCAACGTATCTCAGCCAGAACATAAAGTTACGGTGCAGGGCCCGAGATGGTTGAAGACAAACCCTTCAGTGTTTGTCTTTCTGCCGGGACGATTATTTACATAAGCGACCATTCTGCTGTAACATTACATCTGTTATAAAGTTTGCCGTTCTTATAGCCTTTCCCTCTAACAACGAAGGCTATGAATAACTGGTAAAAATTTGCTAAGTTAGTAGGATAATTAAGAAAAGAATGACTACCGTGCTAACACAAGGAACGTAATAATTTCCTTCTATTACATCACAACAATGGTAAGGATTTGCATGATATAATCGGTATTTATAATTTATTTGTGTGTATAATAAAATGACTGTGGTCTCGAGCAACATCCAATAGTTTTCGTGGCTGCTATGTAATTTAGCAGCCGATAAAATCAGTTTATAATGCGCACGTGTGAATAAGAGCGATTTCACTGGCCAAGTCACTTGATAGACAGATGTAGGTGATTAAGCACATAGAGTGTGTGAGCGAGTACAGCAACAAATTTGTATCAATTTTTGTTGGTGCAATTGGAACATTCATCCACATAAGCTAGTCCTATGATCCGGGAGGCTTTCGGAAACGGTGCATTGAGTGCAGCATAAAGGAAGATATTGTATAAACGATTCAGAGGTGCCCGGAAATCTATTGAAAGTATTTGGTAGATTAACAATAAATTATAAAATGTTAAAATTTATGGGCCAAAATAAATAAAGCTCGATGACTGACAGTTTGAATATTGGAAAATAAGTTGGGGATTTGAAACACTAAAGTTTGTGAAATTTTAAAGGAAAATCTTGGCATGAAACGTGTCAGGCATAACTTATTTCGTACCTATTATTAATTAACTAAGAATTACGAACATCATGCTGCACTGTTGATGATTTACTTCAGATTGCTATTAAAAAGCAGATTTCAAAATCTACGGCTGCGATCGGAAAATAGACTTAATCGCTCTAAAGAAAGTCTGCTGATTTGTAAGGTCTGAAGAAATATATGCTTACTGTAAAGGGGGTTGAAGCTACATATAATGTTTCTTATAAATTGTATCATTTACTGATCGTATAAATTTTTTCTTATTGTAATTATGATTTTTCTATTCTATGACTCAATATATTTTGAATAGACAACGCGTTGCGCCTTGAGTGTCATCTCAATCTGTCTTCTTTCGCGAAAAATGTAAGGTAAAATAATCCAACTGTGTGTATTGAAAATAGAGTTATGGATTCTTAGGGCATTATTTAAAAAATAATAATTTTATTAATACAAAGAACAATATATTGAAACGTTTACGGGCTCCTAAAAACCACGGCCCCGAGGAATTCTACCCCTTCTTCCCTTCCCATGTCGACAGAACTGTCTGCCGATCACAATCGAATTGAAAAGCTACGTCTTAACACACGTTTTAAAATATGTTCACTTAACCAAATAGTTCGTTGACAACGAAAGATTTTAGAAAACCGATTTAACCTATTTAAGCAGCATTGTGAATTGTTTTGCAAAACAAATAAAAGAAAAAACCAATAATAGTGTTACTATCAGTTAATAATTAGCTTTAGGACGTCTACTTCAGACTCGCACCAGAGAAGTCACTGAACTAAAAAAAAAATATGATAGAACACTCTCACACGGAAGAATGGTAGTGTTGAGATAACATGACGAAGATGGAAAAGAGAAAACTCCTTGTGACACTAAAGTCACAACTTATCATAATCACAATTTACGTTGTTTTATAATTGAAGGCTTTGCCAATCATTTATCATGCACTGTAGATAACGAGCCATCTGTTCAAGAAGTTGATAAACCGAGGTGCAGATCTCAACGGGACGTTTGGGTAAATTTGTCTCTTGTAGATAATTCACCTGCACATAAGATGCAGTTGAAAAAATTAAACTGGAGTATTCTACAAGTAACCCGGAAGATCAATACAAAGGAAACTCCTCTTTAAGATCGTAAAAAATGGAACACAAGTGATACGAAAATTAGTTTGCTACCTCAGTTACTTACCTGACAAATGACGACCTTAAAGACTAACGGGACAGCTAAGTTGTTACAATAGGGACATTTAACGAAATTGGTGAAAAATGTAGACACAATGAATACAAGGCTGATTGTGAACTTAATAAACCTCTAACAATTGGGCAAGCACTGAAGGACACAATTTTTTTAATTTTGTGCCGTTTTGTTAAACTCAACAATTGAGTATCTAGAATATAAAATTTAAGGTAATTTTTATCTCCAAGTCCAGTTGAACTAGATATGTTTACTAATTTTTGTTGATTTTTTTCTGTAATGTTTCTTACGACTTCTCCTGGTTTGTGTAAAATGTTTTGAATACAATTTTTGATAATTCAATGCATCTGGAACAACTTTACCAAGTGCACTGCATTAGTTTTGTATTTAATATTTGGGTTTTATCTTCTCTTTGTTAAAGTGTTAATAATTGCCTGTTATAATGTTTCTAAGGTAGTCCTTTTTGATACACATTTTTATAATTAAAATAATTTTAAGTATATGATTTGATTTTAAAAGTTACTATTTAGGTAACCAAATAATATTTGTAGATATAAAGGCAGAAACATTAATATTTTTCTTTATTGACAAAAAGTTGGAGACATAGTTTTCAACTATCGTACATTACGTGTACTTCACTGCAAAACGGAATCGAAAACGGCAGCTGATAAATTTTAAAGTACCGAACAAAAAGTCGTGTCTTGGGGGCCATTTCAAAAAACACCCACTTCAAAAGCTTATTTTACCAAGTGCTATAAAACGTGACCTTTGTTCCAAGCTGATATAAACAGTAAACTTTTCGTTGCATAATTAATTATGTACGGAAACCCCTAAATAGTTTTAAGGGCCGCCATAAATTGCATATATTTAACTTTGCTGGAATAGCAGTTTCTAATATAGCCCTAAAACAACTGCATAGACCGTTTACGGGCGCTTATCTGTGGTTAATGCGAGTTTATGGAAATTTTGTTGAGGGTAGGGTAGTTGCAAATGTCTTTAATTTAGATCTCGTCTAGTATTGGATGCGGCGTACCATTACGTTGGCTATAAGAGCTCTTCAAACGCCGTAAACATTATCGTTAAGAACAGCATTGCGCTATCGGCTGAAGAACCTGACAATTAAATATTTTGTTCTAAAATTCCGTAATGTCTTTTTATGCTGCGCACCGTAAAAGGCGCTTCAGCTGGGAATTAAGATTTCTTGTATAAATTAAATCCGATAGATCCTAAAAGGGGGCGAGTTAATTAATTATAATTTTACATTATTTTTAAATGACAAACTGAATTTATCTGAATTTATTCGTCTTTTGGGTTGAGCATTTTAACTTTAACTATATATCACATTAACTATCATACTGATTTTCACATTCGACAAAAATTTGTATTATTTTAAGTTGAATATTAAAAAATTATCAAATTACACATGTACCGATTTTTTTAATGCAACAAGGATTATTATCGCATGGTCAACAGTATTTATTAATGTTGTTTCAAAATGGTTTTAAAAATTTTGTTTTGCAAAATAATTTAATAGGAATAATTTAGTAGAGCATATTGATAACAATATTTACAAAATGTGCAGAATATTACACAATAATCACAAAATAGTCAGCAGATAATATGAGCTTATCTGAATAGAACATCGTGTTATAAAAAGTACTAAACGTATAATGACAGCAAAGTATTGTTTTTGGTCAAACATAATCAAGAATACTGCAAATAGCTGGACCGATGATATTCTATTGCCTTACTGTAAAATGTAAGTTTATATATAACTTAATAGGCCAGTAATTACTTCTATTACGATACATTATATAAGACTTAAACCCATCTTTACATAAAAATAATACTGCCACATATGTATATAAATATAGTTTTTATATGAAATGTTGTCTTATGTGAATTTCGTCCTTCAATCCTAATTGGTCGTACCGTGAGTCATGGAAAGTGACATTATGCTGTAATAAAATTAAATTAAAAAAAAACTTGGTGGAAGAAATTAAGGCCTTCGATATCTTACTGGTACTTCAGACTCATTTTACAGACGATTCCTATTTTAAACTACCTGACCATCAAGTATATAATTCAAATTATCGATCAGCTGTTATCATTAATGAGCACATAAAACATCACGGGCTAATAAACGACAGCTTCTAATATTGAAGGTTGGACGAGTTCCATGAGCGTATATGCTATCTTCTGCCCGCTCGGTGAAGAAGAATTACAAGAATACTTTTAATTGCTTCGATGTAAATTTCTTATTTTCCAGCCGGTATCATCAGACAGACGAATAGACGAATCAATCATAAATACCTAGCTCGAAGCGTCTCTCTAACTTTTGCTGGAAATAAGACTTTTCTTTAGATTAGAAGTCCGTAAACTAATATTAAAAAACTAAAATAATAAAAAAGTCCATTACCATACCTCTGATAAAGGCCTATCCTATAAAATAAAAAGTGCCCTTTCCCATACATACTGTCATTTGTAAATCCTATCTAGAGGAATAATATTTTTAGATAAAACATTTTGGGAATATTAAAAAGCTCGTTTTCTCCCAACAATTTTGATATCCATCATGTTATACTACATCCTGTTTTAGTATGGTATCTGGAGAAATTTATAGGCGCGTCCTCTTGCTCCACTACTTCAAGAAAGGGTCGAAAGTTGCCGTTGCTACCAGGAAGATCTGTGCTGTTGGGAGCGAAGGTGTGATAAAGGAGGATATAGCTCGTTGGGCACCAGTTCAATTATGTGTATATTCTTCGCTTCAAACGATCAGCTTCCTAATTGCGGGGTGAAGTGTATTGAGGAGGATGGGCTGTATTTTGAGGAAAAATTATTGCGCGTTATATATCACAATTCTTAGGAGAAAATCGGTTTCTAATGAACTCAAAACAGTAGAAAATTAAAAACACAAACGATTTTCGGCACAATCTAGTATATGTTGTTTACAACTGGCTTCTCAACAGTGACATTACTATAATACGACTATTCCAGCTACAGATCGGGATCCAGTAGTAGCAGCTGAACTTATGCAACAGCCAAATCAAGTGCTATATTTCTTTAAGAAGTGTTCTATAGAAAGTAATGACTTAATCCAAAAACGAGTTTGCCGGAATCAAACTTTTTTACCATCTTGCCACGGTTCTGTAACTCATCGCTCTTTCGCCTTCAGCATCACAAATATCTTTTGTAGCCTCTCGGTGAAAGTTGTAGCTTCTAGCAATAACGTATCAGGATTAGAAATTCAACTTCGTCCATCAAGAATCCAAGAAAACGCTAGCTGGTATATGATAAATATAAAAATTGAATTTTTCACAAGTGTAACAGACTTCTTTCATCAACGTAATATTTAGAAACTACAACTGGTTGGTAAGACTTGATTCCAAACTCTTTTTATACAACCAGCTGTTACTATATAAAACACATTTGGTCGTATGGCATGTATTATGGGGATCTGCATCAAGTTCAAATATTGGTTTCCTCCAATTAAAAACATTGCGTGCAATAGCTAGTACATCATTTTACGTCTTAAATTCCGAAATTCACAATCATCTAAAAGTGCCTACGTTTAAAGAAGAATTAGTAAGATCCAGTGAAAACTATCTTAAAAAACTAGAGCTACATTGCAATCGCATTGGTTTCAGTATGTTGAACAATAGTGCTCAAGTGTACACACTGAAACATTATACCTACTACTTCCTATTTTTTATATAATTTGTAAATTAATATACTTATCTCGAATATTAAAATCGGAGATCAGCCAATGGGCTTCCCCTCTTTAATGCGAATTTGTTTATTTGTTCCAGTATACTTGGTTATGTATCTAATGTAAAAAGTGTTATATATAGAAATATTTTATATATTAGTCCATTGAGCATTGCAAAGATTCGGAAAAGAAAGATTGGATATGGAAAACTTTAAAGGGAACAAAACCAATTCGATAAATTCATTAAAAAGCCAATTATTAGTATTAGTCCATACATACAATAAAAATAAAATTATTTATTAACTATATTAGTAAGTATAATACGAACTAGTAGTTCAAACTATAAATTTTATTTAGCTGAATACTAACCAGTTCCATTTGTAATTTGGTTTATAACGAAAAATTGTAGTATCGGAAAATGTATTTCCGACAAATTTATGACTATAATGTTATCTTATTATTTAGATAACATTATAGTTATGTACGATTTGGTAGCTTAGAATGTATGATAGTTGAAGGTGGTCTACAATATATATGTGTAAATGTAGTTGTAATAATCATAAATGTCTATATCCCACCTCAAATTACCAAATCTGATTCCCGTGCTTCCAAACACACGTTAGTTAACAGCAGTTAATGTTGTATATGGGTCTATGATCCTTCATCAGAAATGTTTTAGAGCCCGTTGCGTTATTGGATTTCAATAAATTTAAATTGTAGTGTAGTTTATGTAATCACGGGTTCATGCTGCAATAGAAACTAATAAAAATAGGTATAAATGTTCTACAATTTATTTGTAGGCCTACTAATAGGCAAATAAAATATCAGGATAACTGCAAATTATAGATATATGCTAAGAGTGATGACGTCGATAAAGGAGAACACTTCATAAATAGTACTGATTGTACAACTAATTGTCAGTTTTCATGTAGAAGTCCATCTGCATAATTATTTACATCACAAATAGTTGTACGTTAATTCGGATTTATTAATATTACTATAAATATTAATATATGTGCAAATGAAAACTTGTTAATGTATTCTGCGGAAATTTGACCTATCCAGTTTACCCTGTTTATTTTAATCAGCTTTCGAGTGTTGGACTCGCGCCGCGTCCTTTTTTAAAATAACAAGTTTCGGGACGAGAGCAGCGCAGGGCCGAGACGATGGACCCGGTGTAATATATAATAATAGGATAAGGAAAGTCGTGTGATGTTTACACCAGATTTTTTTAATATAAATCTGTAAAGCAGATGTGTTGTAAGATCAAAACATTACCCAATAAGTTTGTTAGAGTACAATTAATTTTTTTTAGTTTTATTTCACTACCAGTGAAGTTGCATCACTGCTAGGAAGTGATTAGTGAAGCAGTCTGGATGTGTTTCTATGAGCAACATAATTCTTTTTATTGGGATAATTTTTAGATATCTTGTGTTAGTCTTCTGAATTTGAGATTCTTCTTTAGTTTTATTTGTGATATATTTATTCTTAGTTGTCTAACGGTGTTCTCTTGAAATGTAAAGATGTATGTGGTCTTGACCTACTGTAGGTGATAAAATTCCAAGTGTTTATGTTTCTAGCAGTAAAGCTGATGTAATAAATTTAATTTTTTTAATTTTTAATTTAAATTTTATACGTTTATAGTTTAATTGTATAATTAATGAAATACAGTAAGAGGAAACTTGTGATGTGCTGAATAATTACTGACAAGTAACTAGACAGCACAGCTGTTCCTGCCATAAATTTCTAAACAGAATCCCTATAAATCAGATCAAATAATGTTCCAACCTACTATTGCTCCGCAAATCCCACCTATTAATAATTATCCTACTTTCTCACAACCAACACTTAATTTTCAACAAACCTTATCTCAAACCGGGAAAAATTAACGAATTTAATCAAGATAATTATAGAAAACAAAACTCCAACACAAAGATTAAAGCAGCGATTCTATTTGTAAATGCCAAAAACTAAAGGTGTTAAATGGAAAACAACAAATAAGTCTAATAGTCAGCATTCCAGGACACAAAAAACAAATATCGTTCACATCTAATAAATTTGCGATTCTTACTGATAGTGCAAATAATTCTGCACTAGAAAATAAATAATCAGCTACCCCGGTTAATCTAGGGCTTTATCTATATTTATACACGGTGTAATAAATTACGAAATGATGGTAAACGCTTTGTTTAACGTTACAGAAACCGAATAATATATAACAAAATGCATGGCTGATAAGGTAGTTACAATAAATACAAAAGACATTTATTTTGATATATAAAATCCGATATTTAGACGATAAGTAAATAATAATTAAAGTTAGAAAACTTCCAACTCTAATACATGTGTCAACCATCTACTGCCTTCATCGACACAATATCACAAAAAAATGTAACCATTTTTTAATTCTTTGGATCCAAACTTCATAGCCGGGGAAGACTTTAATAACCGACATACTCATTGAGGCTCACGTTTAACTAAGACAAAATGTAGAGAGGTATATGAATTGATATTACATAACCATAACTGTAAATTTCTTTGTACGAGAAGTTCAATTTGTTGATCTAACTAAAATTCCTGAGGTCCTTATTATCTAATGTCTTGGAATATGGCTATTTTAGCAAATTATAATAATCTACAAATAGCCTACTGTTCCCCTTAGTAATAAAAGAATCAATTTGGACCTTTTTGAACGTCACGTTGAAGAGACTTTAATTACTAATATAACAACTTCAGACGAAATTGAACAATCCGTAACCCATTTTATAACTGCAACACAAACAACAGGCTGGTGTACCACAACATCAAAATAAATAGTCCCAATATTTCCTATGTAGTAATGGAAATAGTCAATGAAAAAATCGTGAGTTCAATCATCTAAATAGCAAACTTAGAAACAAACTAAGAGAAACTCGTATCGCAATTTTTATTCTACGAACACTTGAAAAGATTATGCCTTTATGATTAATCACTTCGAAAAACCACTAGAGGTTTCAAATGACCCACCTCCTTTACATTACCAAAATGCAACCGAGAACGTACATGGTAAAACATAAATAAGGAGAAAGCTGACCCAATAGATCAGGAGATAGAAGAGGAACTTCAACTTCATCTACAAATGTCACATGTTATACAGTTCATTACTACAGATATTGAAGAAGAACAACAAAGTTTCAGGATACGGTGTAATAACACCAACCATACTAAAACAACTATCTCACCAGGGAATTAAATTCCTGATTATACTGTTTAATTGAAATTTAAAATTAACATAATTGTCGCTTCAACTTAATTATCCTAATAATATCCAATCGTACTGACCCATCAGTTTGGTCTCCGTCCTCTCAAAACTTCCAATAAGAAAAACTGATGACTCGCTCCAAGTTGAATGGTTACTGAAATATCAGTTTTGTGTTTGACGAAACCATTCGACTATTCAGTAGCACCAGCGCATAACAAATTTTAAACAAACAATATTGTTCTGTTGTATCGATAGCTGCCGATAAAGAATAACATAGATGGTTGCTATTCAAAATTTAAAAAAATTGCCTTTGCAAGTGTGACTTCTTATTTAATTTATACCCCACTAATCGAAACTATGCTCAAATCTAAAGTAACAGAACTAGAAAAAAAAACTATTAAACATCGAAAAAGAAAAGAAAACTACCTAGTCTTTTTTGGACTCGACGATTTAGGCAAATACGAATATGAGCTTGTAGACTATATAAAAGAAACAATAGTACACATAGGTGTACACATAGAGTGCCAAGAAATCAGCAATCTATACAGGATTGGACGACGAACTAGCGACAAAAACCGACCAATAGTGGTCACATTCACAACTTTATGAAAAAAACACGTAATTATGAAAAATAAGGCTCGTTTTCCACCAAATATCTAAATCAAAGAAGACTTCCCAAAGGAAGTATTAGAAAAACGTAAACTGTTACAGCCCCTGGATGAAGAAGAGAAGAAGAAAGGTAATATTGCATTCATTAAATATGACAAAATAATAATCAAGACAGCTCCTCAACAAGATAAAAATCGAGATAAAAGGAAGAGAAAAGAGTCTAGCTCACCAAACACATCTTCACAAAAGAAAACCAACTTACAGAGCAAGGGGCCAACAAATCTACAACCAAAGAAGTCCTGAAACTTGGCATACTCAACTATATGGAACGCGAACGAAGTGCTTCTCTATCAGAGCAATAAAAAAACTAATAACCCATGCCGACCCCGAAACACATGTAATAACCACCAACATCCGGAACCGAATCAAAGAATATACAACTTTATCCAAATCAACTTCGGAAAAATGAACCCCAAGCCGGTTGGTCACCGTGGGGGAAGCCGACCACTACCTTCTAGCGAATAAAGAAAAACCAAGTAATATTTACATAGCCACTCTAAATACACTCTCATTAAGAACATAGGAAAAACTTCTCGAACTGGAAATAGCTCTAGAAAATATTAAATGGAACATAAGACATAACAAAAATAGAAGATGTTGTGACCAAAACAAAACATCTCAAATGGCGATGGGTAAGACATATGCTCAGAGAAAAGAAAAATAAATGGACAAAGCACGTAACAGAATGGACTCCCCGATTTAAAACCAAAAGAAAAAGAGGAAGACAAGGAAAACGATGATCCGATGATATATAAAAAAACATAGCAGGTCCATTATGGCAGCGAACAGCTAAAATTAAGGAAGAGTGGAAAAAGCTAAAAGAGGCCTATGTGTCCTAAAGAACCGCCGACACCGAATAGAAATATTTAAAATGCAACATAAACAATTAACTTATTGGCATATAAAGGCTATATTAAATTTAAAAAAAAATTAATTAACAATAACTGGTAATGATGTGTTTCAAATTGAACAAATAAATCACAGGTGTGTCCTAAGGTAGTATGTTGGCCCTAATGTGTTATCTACTCTTTATATCTGACCTGTTAATCTCCAATGACACTATGATAAACATTATCACTGACGATATAGGGATTCCTGCTTCCAACGACGATCCAAACACAGCATCGGCAACGCTTCGAACTCACCTAAACCAAATCGAACAGTCGCTACAAAGGTGGTGAATTAAGGCCAATAAAATAAATCATCGGATATCACATTTACAACTGGGTGTCTTGTTATGTCCACCTATCATACTTAACAATACCCGCTCCCATTCCATAAATTAGTAAAGTTCTTGCTAACAAATGTTGTCTAAACCACCCATCCAACGAACATCTAAAATATTATTCCTGCTGTTCATTGGTTTCTTATTACAAAATTCCATAAAACTTTTCCCTTTACTTAAATCACATAGACACAAAATAATTGTGTCTCTGTAACACTTCCACTTTATGCAGTATTGGTAATCACTAATAATAGCAGCTTTACGAGAATTAACTATTGAATTGTCACAGTGCGTCTATTACGCACGCTTCTCTTTCAAAATGACGCTATAGGGTATTATTTTTTTATGAACGACAACCCTCGTTACGGTTTTATTAATATAGAATTTTTTATATTTACGTAATATAAATCTATGTACTAATTACATTTTCCTCAAGGATGATTATGAGAAATACAAAACGTTATGTGCATTGTAAAGCAACTATAACCATTATTTTGAGTTTTTTAGAAACACATTTTGATGTTATTAGCTGACCCTGCCCAGGATGTTTATAGCATTAATTAATTATATGTTTTGCGGTGCTTATATTACATGGCCAACTTTCAACTTTTGATTAATTAGCTTCTGTTATTTGCAAGCTAGCGGAACGCTATCTGAAACCAAATATAACGAGAGTTTCTCCGTAATTATCTAATTGTTTTAATTGCTAAACATAATATACAATTTAACAAAAATTTATAATAAGTAAAATATGTGGCGAAGTAATTCTTGTTTTAATCTTTATAGACGTATTTATTTTGCAAATTTGTTTATTTAATACCTATAAAGACACCAAAATGATTCGTCTTTGAGTGCATTCGTAATATTAAAGAGTGCAGAGCTTTTGTCATTAATTATCACCCATGTGAAGTTGAGCGTCAAAGTTACTATTTTTAATTTTCGTTTTCTTAAGAAGTTTCTTTGCGCGTAAGAAATTGTTTTTTTATACATAAAATCTATGAACTCAATTTTTAATTGAATAATAATGTAGAAAAACAAAATGTGATTAATGCACGTTTGGTTACCTATTACTCCACGGTTACATGAGGGTAATCAATAATGAAAGCTCTATTTTGTGATTCCAGTTTCTAAACAATTTTGTTATTTATAAAGTTTTTGTCTTTTGTCTTAGGTATTAAATATTCACGAAGCACATACCTTATTATTAAAATTTTTAATATATTAAAAGTCTTTCTGGCTCTTTAGTAATAATTGCGTTTTTTGCAGGTACGTTCAATGCATTCTACTTCCAATTGTTCGCAAGTGTGCATTGGGGGCTCCTGAGAAATAGAACACGTGCACCCGACCGAAACGCGGATCCTCCTTATGCGCTAGCGAAGCTAATTCGTATTTCATGATCTGGAGTTATGCATGCAATAACTGGGTGAGCAATAGAGGTACCCGTCGAAGTAGTTGCGAACTGGATTTTGTGTTAATTAGTCTAGTTCGCCATAAAATGGGATTGGATAAAACAGTAATGAGGCTGGGCCGCGCTTGTTAATTTTAAATCCGCGTTCGCGCCGGTTTGCACCAGCACTGCGGGGACTTTGGATTTGTTTTTAATCAAAGCTTCAGAGCAAGTCATCACGAATTAGTTGTAGAGCAAATGGTGCTGCGAATTAAATAATTTACTGCGTATGCGAGGTAAAATGGAGCTACAGAGGAGGCAATTACATAATTTTGAATATTTTATTGCAATGACACCTTTAATTTTAATATAGGCTGCGCCCTGGAAAGTGATTACCAGTTAACCATTTATTCCTGTAATGTGTGTTTTGTGTTTAAACATTCCAAATGTGAGGTTGAAGTTGGAAAACATCACTAGTCATAACCGCGTTGCATTACGGATCTACTGCAACATATCAATTTGAATTTTGAGGGTTCACGACTGGTAACAAAATAATTTTATGTGTATAAATTTTATGATTTTTCTACTACTGACAAATTAATGGTTAAGTTTACAAACCATTTGTCTATAAACATTTCCATTTATTTAATTGTGTATAACTTATTATTTACACGTTTCTATGGAGATTCCTTGGAGGTCTTGGATACCGCTGTACTTTTCGCTCAGTGATATTCTAGACATTTTCAATTGATGAATTGGGATGGGAGAGTTTCCATTCTATTTAATGTTTAATGTGTTAAGTGCCGTGTGTGCTCGAGCTTTCTTGGGACACCCCCTAAAGGAGAAAAGAAGCACCATGAGCTATAAGACCGTGGCGATGTAGGTCTGAATAGTAATGTGTTCTCTAACTCTGGTTAGAAGTGACCTTGTTATAATAACTAATAGCTCCCATGCTATAATTCTCATAATTAGCATTGTATGCCCCGTACCATCGCAGTCTTCTTGTTACCTTTCTCCGCGTTTACAGCGTATTATAATATCCGACCGTTGTTTCCGTTTAAGCAACATCTGGATTTATCATAAAAGACAATTTTATATCACGCCCATGTCCACAGACGCCTTTTTGTTGTCCATTGTAACATTTTTGGAGAGAAGTAGTGGTAATCTCAAGAAAGAATGTCGTGCTGTTAGATGCATTGCGAGTAATCGACCTCTTGTGGAGCAGGTAGGCAATCGGTATTGTGTAATTGTCTATTATTGTGCTAGAGCTACAGGTTGTAATCGCAAAGCCTCTAAGGTTGAGTGTCCTATGTACTGCTCTAGACGCCGGTCTTCGTATCCTATTTGACCCACTGGTTCCGTATTCGCACTACAGTACCATTATGATGACTAATTCTTCCCGTAAACACCCCCTGTATGTAAGCCAACAACACGTCCTCGTTCTAATTGGCTAATTTGTTGTTAATGTACATATTTTCGATGACTAGGCATTCTTTGAATTTACACGTACTAAATCTGAATGACTAAAAACACTTCACACATGATATCACTAGTTCCCCCGGACCTTATACCTAAGAAATGATATGATAAAATCTCGGAAAGACATAACTTATAGTTCTCAATCTTCAATCGTTTTCTGATTATAGTGTGATTAATTTAATATTTTTTTATTTATCAGTTCAGCAAAATGCATTACTATACAAGGTTTTGGGTAAAGAGAAAACAAAATTTTATTTTATTGAATATGCACATAACTGATTAGGTCAATAGTAGACCTTCACTGCTAGCTTAAGATAATTGATTGTGATTAATAAGAGATTCAGATGTCAGTTGTCAGATGATGAGTAACGGTCTTTTGGAAGTTTCCGTTTTAGTCTGTTATGAATTCTTCTTTGGCCTACATTGTAGTGCACTACTCCAAGATATTGACGTAAGTTGGGCATAATTTCTTGGTTAGCTTCTTAAGAAAATTTGTTATTTGTTCAATGCCTAGTTGCTCGTGAATCTGATTATTTCTGAAGAACCACGGGCAATTTAATGTAGTATAATTCTCAGCACTTGGTTTTGAAACACTTGAATTTTAAATTATGTTTTTGGCTCGTTGTTCCAAGTCGGGCAGTAGTATTAAGTAAAGGTCGAAGAATGGGTTTACAGATTAGGAGGAGATTTTTTGTGTAGAATTGAGTTCATGGCTACGCGAGCATGATCTTGACTTAGTTTTTTATTAATATAATAGCCCCATTTTAATTTAGTGTTTAAGCATAATCCCAAGTATCTTGCTGCTGAATCTTTTGGGTTCCATTGAATATCAGTTTGATTTATTTGCAATAGCGATGGATTCCTGATTCTTCGAAGGGTAAATATTTTTCATTCGCACTTAGATGAATTTATTTTAATACGCCATTTATTAAACCATTAATATAACCCATTTACTGCTTCCCGCAAGTTGGATATCACTATTTCTAGATTTTCATATTGGAAAGCGATAGCGATATCATCAGCAAACATTTTTATCAGGTCTAGGTTCTGTGGTTCTGGAATATTATGTATATAAATTTTGAATAATAGAGGACCTATAATACTCTTTTATGAGACTCCTGCATTAACATTTTTTACGTTGGAGAGCGTTGAGTTGAGTCTTACAGAGAACAATCGATTGTGAAGAAAAGGCGATATTGTTCTAGATTAGATATTAGGAATATTAATCTGAAGAAGTTTGTATAAAAGTCCTTTTCTCCAGAACTTATCGAAAGCCTGCTGAAGATTTAAAAAAGCGACTACGGTGTACTTTTTGAAATGATATCCCTTCTCTATAACTTCTATTAAGCGTAAAAGTTGATGTCCTGTACTATGTTTTTCTTTAAATCCAAACTGAAATGTGGGTATGATATTATTCTGGCTAAAGGCGAATTTACACGACGCTAGTAACTCGTACGAGTCACTAAAACCGAGTACTCACTTTTAGTACTCTCCTAGTATAAATTGGTCTACTGGAATACAGAACACCAATTTATACAAGGAGAGTACTAAAAGTGAGTACTCGGTTTTGGTGACATATTATTTATGGTATATAAGTTATTTAGATCCATACTGAATCATTGTAGGTATTAGTGTTGTTAGATGATGTTTAATTTTATCAATAGGCGGTGTAATTAATTCAATAACTAATTTAATTATTGTTATAATAATATCTGTTGGATAGCCAGTTTGATTGATGGCAACGTTATTGTTATCTCGTGCTATACTCGCATAAGTTCTACCGGTTTTTTAATGGCGTTTTTCTGATATGCATTTGGTTTTATATCATTGTTAATTTTAGCGTAATAAGAGCAGCCTTTATAGATGTTTACCCCCGCAATTAACGCATTGTGGTTTTTCGTTTTGTTCTTGCAATATTCGGTATACATATGATTATTTGTGCATTTCATACAGCGTGATTAGAATTGGCATTAATTTTTCGTATACTCGTATCGTTGGCACTAGATTTTCTTCTCAATTCTACAACCATTACAATATCCTAACCTAGTAAAGTTAAAAATATTTGTTGCGTTATCAATTTTAGTTAGCTCCACTGCACAGATAGGATTTGGATATTTATTTTTGTTGTACATTCTTGCAACTTTAATTATAGGTTATTTTAATTTAATAAGTTATTTTTTAAGGTCATCGTCTAATATAGAAATTGGCAAGTTTCATATAATAACAGAGTTGTTTCGAACACTCGAACTGAATCTCCGTATATATGGTATTTTATATCGTTATCAGAGTAAAACTTTGTGAGCCTATGATAATCGTTATTGCTGGTAAGATTAATTTGTAGTGTTTTACCTTTACATGCTGTAGTAAATTCACTGGAAATGTTAGAGCGTAAGTCTTTTATTACTTTTTGAATTTGTTGCTTCATGTACAAAAATGGGTGGTATTTTCATTTGCTTATTGGTTTCTTTATTTATTTTATTTGAACTGTTATTTGATCCTGTATTATCAATGATTATATGGTCTGTTAGGTAGTGTGGGTTAGTTTTAGTGAGGGATCGGGGACTGAATAAATACCTTTTATTACTAACCATAACGGGAGGTGAAAAGTCACTGCTGTCACGTTTGTGGCTCATAACTTTTGTTTAAATTATTTAAATTATTATGTCGTTTAGAAGTCTTTATTATAGCTAATAAGTTTATCAAAATATTTTAAATATAACAATGATCGAAGGTAACGAGTTATCTCTCACGAACACTGCGCTCGAACAAACAGCCGCTCGCCGGGGCGGTCGATCTCGAACTCCTAATTGAATATAAAAGTTTCAGTACAACATAATTTGTTTTTAATGATGCTGCAATTTCAAAAACACAGTAGTATAACAACACTCAATGAAACACAGTATTATTTTTCTATATGTAAATATTTAATTTTCTTCATATGCTTATCTTTTCCTGAAACTTCAATAATTTTGTAGACGAACAGAGGAATTAAAAGCTTTCCACTTGAGAGGCACCCGTCGTTAGAAATATATTAGTCGAAAGAAATGTGTAGCCCTTGTGTATCGCACCCCCTTTTTCTCAAAAATAACTTTGATTCTTGTAAACAGTATCAAACATGAAGCATCAAAATATTATTTTCTCCTGATTGTTACGTTACAACCAAACATCTTGTAATAAAACGGAACTTCCTTAGAGCAGCAAATTTGCAGTTGCAGATCCCCAAAGTAGTGAAAAACAAAATCCGTGCACTTCATCAGCTTTACTTATTCATGCAGGCTGAGGAAGCCTTAAATATTAAATTAGCCCCGGGGTTCCTTAATGAACAGGTGAGAGGCAGAAGAGCGAGCAGACATGTGCACCCGACCTTCAGCGAACCTGGACTTCCGCTGCCGGTCCGCACGAGCGGGAGCCGCTCCCCTAAATGCCTGCGATTAATGTCACTCTGTATGACGAATCCCCTCGTATAAGAGGCGGTTTAAGATAAATTTTAAGTTACATTAAGATAGCGCACCATTGAGTACGTTTTCGCAAAATCGGATTAGGATGTTCGGTGGGGATATCCATCATCTATGGTAATTCAGCGGCCGGATGCGCGGCTTTTTGCCGGGGGCATTTTGGCCGGCCTTCCAGAATTGTGCGCAATCCCTTCCAAAGGAATTTGTGACTCACATTTCCACTTATAGGAGAATCGTGTATTTTTTTAATTAAACCAAATTTTAAAAATGAGTTATAACATAGTGTACTGCTATTTCATAGTTGTTATTTAAAAAGCATTTATTAAATCATCTATTAGAAAAGAATCATTGGGTTTGCAAAAGATATATATTTACAAAGTATTACAGTTATAATATTAAATGATACATGAAGGTAGAGGGGAAATGTCCAAATTTAAAATGTAGGCTTACAAACTTGATTTAAACATCAAGGCGATGGAGGATGGCGAATTTGCTAACCGTTTGATGTTCAGCGACGAGGTGCCATTTCATGTGATTAGAAAGACGAATCGTTACAATCTTCGAATATGAGGCATGGAAAATTGTCATGCCATTGTGGAACATGGAAGGAACTCGTCAAAACTCATTAAGAGTATAGAAACTCGTTCTTTCAGCGAAAAGACTGTGGCGAGTACAACATACAGGTATTGGACAAAATAATGGAAGTCTGAACATCTTGTATCAATACGGTGTTAATCCACATTTAGCACGCGATACAGCTTGAATTCTAGACGGAATAGACGGATACAAGTCGTGAATAGTGGTCAGTGGAGTTTTACGCCATTCTTCATGCAGCACAGCCTCCAACTCGGGTAGAGGCGAAGGAGGTGAAAATCGACGTCGAATCCTGTTTTCTAAAACGGCCTACAGAGGCTAGATAGCATCTAGTTCTAGACACCGGACGGACTACGGAAGATGTTGAACCCCATAAGCATGCTCTTGAATTCGCTTTTGAACAGGGATGGGGGCACTATCATTCCGGAATATGGCATTTCCGTCTGGAAATCAAGTTTGCACCATTAAGTAGACCTTGTTACTCAATAGTTCTCTATACACTGCTGCTGTGATCCAACCATTTAATGTGACAAGGGGGACTGCTGAATACCAAGATATAGCACCCCAGACCATAATAGAGCCGCCAGTCAGGCGTAGACAGTCCAGTGGTTGGGAAGATAGTAAAGGGTGATTCGTCCGACCAAACGGCACGTTGCCAGTTCTCCAACGTCCAGTTTTTGTGGACATCGCAGCATCCACGTCGCCTTTGAGCATTCGTGTCTATTATTAGGAGCTTGGCAATAGCAACACGTCCATGGATACCCTGTTTTACGCAGTTTACACGTCACTGTTTTGAATGACACCGGGGTGCTGATTATGTTCTATAGTCACTTTCGCGGCCGTTATCAACGAACTTGAACAGTTCGTTACTGAATTCTATGTCTGTCTGTCAGTCCGTCACAAAATTTGAGATTTTTTAAAATTTGAAAATGGATTCTTATAGGAAATTTTGCGCCGAATTCGAAAATGAAGTCGAAAAACTTCTATGTCGAATAATTTTCGAAAGGTCTTTTTTTTCTGCGACGTTACAATACGCTTCAAGGCTCAGCGGTTTCTATCCTGCACCTTCGTCTTTCGACCACTATTATGCTTCGCCGATTCTGTTTTACCATGCACTGTGTAAGCGGTCATGACTTTCGAGACCGTGCCTTTGGTTTGACTGCATAACGTCGCTCTTTTGCTTACAGATGCTCCAGTTAGACGGGCACAAGCAATTAGACCTCTTCTAAACTTCGTCAGGTCGGATATACTGATCACTCACCACACCTGAACAATGTTCATAACCACCCTGCCTCACTCTACTATTAGTGCACAGCCCATACTATCTGCAGCGGTTGGTTTACACAATGCCCAGTGGTGTCAGACACAGTGAAAATATGTCCCACTTTTGACAAGTGTTTCCTTTATTTTGTCCAGTCGTCCTATTTATTTACACAGTTATATGATGTGTATCTAAGTAGTTTAGTGAATTTTATCAGAAACCAACAAAACAAAAAATACAAACAAAATTACCTATATAGGCCTTCGAAATAATCGCCATCTTCTAAAACACACTCGGAAACGTTCATGAAACTTCTAAATTTTTAAAAGTCGTTCATACTGCAACCTTCACATGTTTTTGGATGTGGTTTACATAGCGTTGTTTAAGTTGGGAAACAGAAGGAAGTCTACAGAATGGAAAGGGTGGATCCTGACTACACATTGTAATGAAATCTTTAGAGGTTTCCATCTATTTTCCTCTCCACTCTCACTTATAGAGTTGGTTGGCAATGTCGTGTCAGCATTTGTCGCGCTCGCTAGATTGCTTAAAGTTTAGCTTATAAATGATCAACATAGAACATGACTCATTCTCAATCGCGTTGAAATCAGTAATCAACACATTTTATACTTATGGTTTCCGTTCCGTACACCTACACCAACAGTTTATACTGCTTCGTTTTCCCTAGTTTATTGCAAAACATCATATTTACTCGTTGTTCTATTGACTACATAAGTCTACCTGCAGTGGATTTACACTGACGACCACATGTACATGAACTATCTCTGTATAGCCACGTGTATGCGCGTACACATGACTCGTGTTACCTTTAAAATAGCGGATTGTTTACCAAATTATTAGACAAGCCTCGTACAATACAGTAATTAAATACATTTATATTATATAAAAAATGTTAATAGAATAATAAAATACTAATTCAAATAAATTTAGTAGTGTATCAGTATCACTGATGAGTTCGGTAATATTCGACACCCAAATCGTATCCAAAATCGAAGCGCAAGATTGTTCGGTATATTGTTTTTCGCAAAGATGACGTTGAGAGCTCTTTTTACTGCTATAGTTCAGGAGCAACCAACACCCAGACGTCTTCCTGCAAGCTGCAATGCAAAATTGTTTTAAAACTCTTGATCTTATTGCAATGTGCGGCCGTATTGCAAAATTATTCTAGTACTCTATACATATAGATCTTTTAATTTTATGTTTTTTGTTGAAGTAGGAAAAAAATGTTAAAGGTATAGTCTTTGGTAATGGCTGGTAGGACATCCATAGAGTACGATATGATTTGATCTAAACAAACCCGTTTTCTTTCCTACAAGTAAGAACTGAGCCTTTGTAACGTTTTTCTACCAGTACCGAGACACTGGTTAGTGCAGGATGAATAATCTTTTAGAGGTTTTACTGAAACTTATATAATTATTGTCAAGTTAAACATTATGCCGAAAAGTGTGTAGAATAATAAAGGTTAGTTCAACCGAACATGAAACGAAATTGTTTAGGTACGATGACGTGCTTTAGAATAAATTAAAGATATTTTTGGTATTAATCGATTGGATAGATATAGGCTGATAATTGGCCATGTTTTTTATTCGCCAGAATTGTGAAATAGAGTTATATAATTGATTTTCCACTTGGTCGAATAAATTTTGGTTTTACAAATTCATTAAAAAGTAGATATATACGACAAGATATTTGAGCAATGCCATAATAAGCTGGCTTGTTGGTTTTCTTCAAGTACTTATCATTTGAATTCAGATAATGACAATCAGTATAAGTTGAATCAATCACCTCATTTACAACAATAGTTTACAGAAAAACGCTCGGCAAAATGTTTGGAATGCCACTATCATTATCTGATACCTGATTGTACAAATATATCGTATTTGCCAATCCATTTGCCTATCCAATTGAGTTGAAGTATTTTGAAAAGCATTGACATCATTTTGTATAGTCTTAATATAGGTAATAAAGTTAAATCAACATTTCTTAGAAAATTTTCACATTGCTCTCGATTTTCTGAGGTGTTTTATAATTGACTATATTACCTGTATTTTCGGTACAAAGCATATGTATTTTATTAATAAGGTCGATTATGTCGTGCGAGAGCAAACGACCATGAAATGTATAGCAAACTGTGCTTTTTTACCGACTCATAAATGAAGACTTTGACCTAGACGTAATTGGAATCAACTTACAGCCATAGAATTATTCTGTGTTTGTAGAGAAAAATGCTGCGTTTTATTAGAGGAACAAAGAGTTACATGTACACCATCCGTTGGGCCTGTATTTTAGCAGCTTTTCTGTCGACAGGAAATCTGTTAGATATGGCTAAGGAGATATCACAACACCATAATTAGTTCGATTCTATTTAGAAATTTGAAACTTAGCTCAAAAGCTAGAACATTCTCATTTAAAAAAATCCCTGTGAATAAATAAAATCGAACAATGATACAGAGATAAAACAATGAAGAATATCCATTTTGGCATTTAACCTTCTAACATTTTTGTAGTATCCCCATGATAATTAGAATGTGGTCAGTGGGAGACTTGTTTAGTTTTTTAACAATTTCCACCAATATAGTTTTTTGAGTTTGTCCCTTATTTAGCGACACTCGAATAGAGCTACTCAGTTTAGTTATAAACTAAAAAAATCAAAGGCATCGGAGAAAATTTTAAAAGTTAGTTTAAAGGACTTAGTTAAGCATATATTTTGATACGACTAGTTCTTTTATGCATCCAATAGTACTTTTTCTTATTTTACTAATTGTACACTTCACCAAACTTCACCACATTTTTAAGATAAATTTACTGCAGTTCCCGGAACATGAAACGTTATATTCGTTCGTTTCAATTCTCGATCTGCTACCTTTTGAAAGAAATCTTTCAAGTACACACACATATTTACAATCTTTATTAAGGAAATTCCAAGAGTCCGCCCGTAAAAACTAATTTGCTCAATTTATCAACTAGGTCATGGGAAAGTAGTCCCGTCGGCTATCTATGCAAAGCTGTTACAATTTGTACTTCATCTGGGATGCTTCTCAGCATATTTGTTACAGCCGTTTGGATTGCTGCAATATATTTGTGATGCTTTGCTTTCAGCGATATTTTTTTTTACTCGAAGAAACAAGAAAATCACATGGAGATAGGTTAGGTGAATATAGAGAATGTGGTAGAGTAAGGATATGATGTTTGGCCAGATATTACTGGGCTTTTTATTGTCTTGCTTGACGCGAACATGGTTTATCGTTTGTTCTTCAGATATGTACGTATTCATGATGCACCAAACCTCTAGCATCAAAAGTGTGATCAGCTTTGTCTTTGTTTTCGGAGGATGTCGCTTAACTTTTTGGGCAACTGGTGAATCATGATCTCGTTATTTAATATTTGACAGTACTATTTAACACTTTTGGATCAATTCTAGCCCTTTCTAAAAGTTTAGCAAGAATTATTTATTTGTTTTTTTCCTGTTTCTTCATCAGTGTGTAAGAAACTATTTTTGCCTTAAGTTTCTGTTCCCCTAAATCATACATCCATATTCAATATCCGTTTTTCTGCTAGTATGATCTTGCAGAAATTTCTTAACGCTTTCAATATTTGCAACAATATGAGATGTTGACGAGCGGCTGTCTCCAGGATCATTGTACTGAATCTCTGTCTTCGCGAAACGTTTTTTGCTATTCAAAGATAATATCTCGTCATCATATGCTTGTTGTATCATACTCCATGTTTTGCTAGAGGAGTTCTCATAACTTAACGTAGAACTTAATGGTAATCCTCTACGCGGAATCCTGTCACGTGTAACTTACAATTAGTCGAACATTGGGTTGCTAACCACAGCTCTGCTACCCACCTAGTGAGTTTACATGGAAATATTTTTAAGGCTGTGTCCATTCAGAACACATATCAGATCACTCAATGACATCTGTTTCTTAAGTTTCGATTTTAAACTCAATTATAACAAAAAATTTATAATTCTTAAGTAAAAATTTCCAGCTATAATAAAGTTATGATGGTCCATTATCCTTTCACAAGTTAACACAATGACTTTATTTCTCTACTGTAGTGATTTGTTGTAATTTATCTTTCTTATTTTTTATTTCTTCTTCTGTTTTTTAAATTTTATCAAGGTGAATATGTTTTTAAACTTTCTCTAACATCGTCTTTAATTCCACAATTAAACTCTTCGGGTGTTTGCTGTAATGTAAGTTTATTAGCTAGGCAGTTGCTTTTTAAAAAGGGGAAACTCGTGTAGTAATTCCTAAAGTTAAAATAAAATCAAAAGTTTTAATTTAGATGTTCCAAATTTTGTAGGATTGGTTAAATCGTACGACTAGATAACGGTACTTTCGGAGAAATACAATTAACTTTTGCTTAAACTCTGGAAGTTGAATGAAATTCGTTTTTAGGTATCAAGATTAGTTTTGTTTTGTGACTAGTACATTTGCAAATACAAAAAGACAAGTGAAAAGAGAAGAACATAACGTAAACCAAAGAGAAATCGCTTGCAAAATTTAGCTCCCATATTTTTTCCGTCTTGCAGGACGCTTCAATCAGCCGCGGAAGATTAATATATTAATATATGTTTAATAAATTAAATCTAACAAACCATTAAAAACTTTAGAAATTGGTAAATGTGGAGGAAATTGCATCTCCGTAGGTAAAAACAAATTTCAAACTTTTAAAAGTTACCAGTGACTTTCACCTCGATCATTTTCTAATTTGAAAATGGTAGAATTTTTAAAACTAGGGAGTTTGAAATTAAAAACAGATAAAAACTGTTAATCAAAAAAATAAATATTTTTTTACAAGGACGATTTCTTATTTAGACATTGTAAAACTACAACCTTCGCCAGCAAAGTTCCAGATCTGCTTTTTTAATTTTTTACCTGTGATATTCAAACCCAAGAAATTGGTATTATTATTTTGCATATTATGGGCTTGTAAGGGTTTTTATCTAAACTTACTAGGTGACAATTCTGTGCTAATGTATTGCTATATTTAAGTTTATTAAGAGAAAATATTAAATAATCAAAATAACTCGTGAGTAAAGCAATAAAACGTATTTTAATAAATAACATCATGACATAATAACGAAACATACTTTGAATTGGCGAAGTTGTCAACTGTATCCCAATTCTGCGGAACTTTTATCCGATCATTGCAATTTTTGAGTTTCTAAACCAGCCATTTCGGCCCCAATCGCTTTTCCAGGCAATATCTAAACATATCGAATGCTGCACGAGGGGTCTGAGATGTAATTTTCCCCGCTTGCATAGAGAACGTATCTATAGTTTTCCTTAACACCTCAAAATAAAGTTTTACGCCCCATTTATATGCAAATCCAATCTGTTGCTTGCATTCGAGTAATTCACGTTTCGATTTTCGATAGGAAACAATTTGCAGTTTTTTCTCCGACTCGGCGATGTTTATTGGATTTAGATGCGATTTGTTGCTGAGAAGGTTTGATTTACGACGTCGCGTTTGGCTAAGTGGGGCTTACTGCATGAAACTACGGTAATGAGGAGTTCAATGTCATAATTTTATTTCAATGCTCTACAACTCCGTTTGGTGAATTTATATTTTATATTTATGTTAAGAAAGCCCACGTATATGTGCGGTAAATGTTATGTTATATTATAAATTTGAAACCTAAATACATTTAGTAAACATCAACTTTATTATGATTTGCTAAAACTGAATAGTGCTTTTATAATGGCTTTTAAATTAATAAACTGAAATACAAAACGAGATATATATGCAGGGAACGTCGACCTATGAAACTAGGAAACATAGTGACCTATAAAGCTCTTTAAGATTAAGTTAAGTTTAGAACTGGTAACCAAGTAATTGCGGTCGCTATAAATTTAGTTGGCATGTCTCTAATTAACAAGTTTATAAATACAAATTGAACAATAGTTGCTAAAAAGAAAATGAAAATAGTTTTTAAAACTTATGCGGGCTTCGGTTTAAATAAATTGTAAATATTAAAAATTTAATTAAAATATGGCATTTTGCACAATGTTTACTTTGCTACGTGTCCTATTTTACGCTGAATTCGAAAATGAAGTCGAAAAAATTCTATGTCGAATAATTTTCCAGATATTCGATTTCGAATTTTCCCGAAATTCGAAATCGAAATCGAAAGGTTTTTTTAAGTTCGTTCTGGGATTGCTTACAAAGCAATCTCTTCGCCGGCCCCATGTTTTATATATAGTTTCCTTTTTATAAAAAATAGTCAATGGATACAAGTTATTCTGATACGAATTCGTTGTCCGACAGTTACTTTAAGGAGAACCTCGCAATGTTCTTTAGTTCTTTTTATTTCATTCGTGGATAATTCGTCTAGTTCTTATAAAACCATTGAGTTTTGAATAAATGAATTCAAGAACTGTAGAACAAGCATCGAAAACCCACCACATTCTGGAGGTTTTAAAGCAGCTGTAATATCAAATTAGCTTTGGCCCACAGACGAATAAAAGTATGCGAATTAAGGGGGGCATACCAATTGGAAATTTTAAAAAATCGATTTTTTTGTTTTACATAAAATGATCGAAAAACATCCCAAGAATGTGCCTGGAAAGTTTTATGGCGATGTTCAAATTCGTTTCGGAGTGAACATGGAAAAAACGTGGCTTTTCTTCTTTGTTTGGTGTGACGACTTTAATTGGATATCACAAAGGAAAAATTGTTGATTTGGTTGTAAAAAGTAGTTACTGTGAAGTTTGTCAATAATCAGTTTTACGACGAGTCTGAAGGTCTGCTATATGGTGCTGGTATAGTTAATTAACCGGTAAGTCGTTTAAATCGATTAGTTTTTGTTGTTTACTCGATTTTACAGCAGTACAAACTTTAAACGCGTTTTCCCACAACTTGTGTTTTTTCAACTCGCGTAAAAAATTACGCAAAAACTATCCAACCGATCTTACTGAAATTTTGTACACACATTACATATGTAATTTGGAAACGTATGAACCTAATTGATTAAAAAAATATTGTTAAAAAAGTATTTATTTGTAACAAAAGAGTTGTAAAATAGGGCATTTTTTAATTTTTCATTATTTATTTATTAAACAGGCATAATTTTAATACTTTAGATTCATATTCTAGAAAATAATGTTTACATTAAGAAGAAACTTTATTTTTATGTTTCAGATCCAAATTGCGGCCGTAGTTTAGACGCAGATTTCGAAAGGGGTTTCACGTATCCTCCATTTTGAAGAAAAAAATTTTTTTTTATGAAAACTTCATATTACTACCTTAAAAAAATTCTTGCAAATATGCTTTTCTAATTGGTATGCCCCTCTTAACAGGAACCACGAGTATCTCAATTGAGTGAGTTCATAATAAACTACACAAAAGAAAAGCGAGGCAGGCTCGGGGGGGAAAGGCGAATTTGTATGTGAATATTAGTACACGACTCTTTTGCGAGAGGGTGAATGGGCGTAGGGAAGAGGAAAGAGGGGAGAGCAAAGGTGAAAGAGAATGGGGGACAGATTTGGCTAGAGAAACGGGCGATTGAGAGAAGGGGACGGAGAAAGAAAAAGAGGGAGAGAATTAGAGAGGGGAAATAGGAAAGATAGAGGAAAGAAGAAAGTGGGAGGAGAAACAAATGTTCAAAAAATAGTAATTTCACTGCAACAATGCACTGGTGCATTCACATCATATCATTAACATAAATTGACTGAATTGAGGTATTTTTTTTTATTTCGCTTCAAACAGAGAAGCGATACAGAAGATACACTTACACGAAGCTAGAAAAACGTTGTGTCAAGTGCACTAAAATTCGTGAGGATTTTATTAAAAATATGTAAATCCGAATTGTCTTTACTATCAAACCAAATAGCTGATCAAACCGTTTTCGCACTACGTATTGGATGGTATTTCACATTTATTATTTATTTGTACTAAAGCAAATATATTTACTTGCCCTATTATTAAAATTAGCTAAATAGATCCTTACACGATGACTATCTGAATGAATATTAGAATTAGTTTCTCCCAGACTAGCAGAAGCTGCATTAATTTTTTTCTTGCTTTTTCCAGACGATCAAACACTGTAAATAAGCAAAAGGTATTACATCACATGGGAGTTCAAGTATAGATAATTGAACAAAGAGGACAAAGATGGCGCTTCGACAGCTTCAAATGTAAATAATGAAATCATGAACAATACTATATAGTAGATACGAAAAAAGAATATGTTAATGCCATTTATTTCTTTTGTTAAACTATTAATAGTATATCGCACAAGGGATTAACTAGGATCCAAATTAATAAAGCTCAAAATGAGTCGAAAGACTACATACTCTTCGGAACTTAACCACTCTTGACTATCAACCAAAATTGATAGTTCTTATAACCCTCACAAATCCTTCGTTCTTTCCTAAACACCCTTCTCAATTTTGCCCTTTTTCCTTCCTTTCCTCCCAGTTCCTTCATTCTGTTCTGTTTCCCATTTTCTTATGTTTGTCTCCTTCTTCTTCCCCTCCTTAGCGTGATTTTTATTTCCTAATTTTCTTCCTTCTTCCTCCTCAATCTACCCTATTTCTTTTGCCTATTTTTTTATTTATTCCTCTTTTCCTTTTTCTCTTCTTTTCCTTTCTATCCCCTTCCTCCTTTCCTATTTCTCACTTACTGCTATCTCACATGCTTTTTTGCAAGAATGGGCTTTTTATCACCCTTTCATCCCATTATTGTATAAAAGAAGGAAACTTCATAAAAGACATCAAGCAATTAATTTCAGCTCATTAAATTTAAGATTAAGAGAGTTCTCATATCCTTACTACAACGACTCTAATGTATCGAAAATACATTTCATTTCATATAAATAATATGTTATACGGCTTGAGCTTTTTTAGTGCAATACCTCGGATCTCATTTCATCCTCTTAGCTGATGTATTGACTGGGGGAGATTTAAACCAGTAAACTTTGATTTTACAATTCATCGCTTGTCCTTGATGCAACCAACTTATCGATAGCCAAAGGCAATATAGTATAATCGCTTTGTTTTGCATTCAATTGTATGCCGAATGTTTAGTGTTTTTGGGTTCCATTTTCTTCTCGTAGACGATAAACTTTAGAATCATAAAAATCCAATTCCTTCAATATTTAAGTAGAAATCAAATTCCAAAAATTTTCGTCTTAGGTCTTTTGAGACAATAAAAAAAATTAAATTTTGGACTTTCCAACAGTTTTATCCACTTGGATGTTGACAATTTAATAACGGTGGATCATCAGTTTCATAAATTGTAATGAAGAATTCATATTCTTGCGATCAGCCGTTTTCAAAATCGGCTTTAAACATTTTGCCTTCCTATGGAGTTTCAGAAAATCTCCGCTTAGTGGAAGTTTATGTAGTATAAGCTGTACACATTTTATTTAATGAAATTTCATCTGTTTAATGTTCAAAGCAGTTATTTTATGTTCGCTATTTTTTGTTTCTTCCAGAACTGCGTGCATTATTTTTTGATCTGACAATTCAGAAATAGCAATAGTACTCTCATCAAGAGCAGCATCCTCTTGAATTTCTTCAAGTCAGTAAGATATTTACTTACTTGCTTGGATTTGAATTTGTCCAATAATAATTTTGCATAACGGAAATATTCTTATTAATGTGGTGGTTTTATCTTTTCCAGCTTGTTTAAATGGCACACATCATCTAATATTATAACACTTTATAGATAAAGGTTTTCCTGTTGGTTTTTAACATGAACTTTTTGATTTACGATGTAAAATTATTGAAATAAGGCAATAAGTATGTAATCTGTATTTTCTGTCCCATAATTATTTTTCGGATTGTGAATTACGTTCTGATCCGAATATTGCAAAATACTGGTAGAAATTTATGGAAGAAACACTAAAATTATGTTACTTTGTTCTTCATATGTCTAATAGTAGCAAGGTTATTTGCTACATTTCTCAAATAAATCTGATGTTAATCACTTTTTTGGTACATCAATAGTTGTTTGGCAATTTACCTTGATTTTCGAATTAGCGTGATTTTTTATTTTTGTATGACAAGTAGATCTCTCTTTTCTGTCTTAGACATGTTTGCACAAACGAAAGTTTACTTCCGCCATATTTTTCGATTTTAAACTTACAAGGCTTGCCTTTTAGTTAATTCAAAAAGTACGCCTCTCTCATCTCCTTAAATATGTCATATGCTTTTATGGTTCCATTATTTTACGCCATTCTTCGGTTAATCTTCTTAGGATTAACGTTTTGAGCTTCACAATTGTATTCTTCCAAAATTAATGTAGTGTGGGGCTTTTTGAATGTATCAAACTATTCTTTGAGTACTCAAAATTGTCAAAACTTAACATTTTAGCCGATCGATTAATTTGGAATTGAACATACAAGATATTTTTTTGAAAAGAACATATGTTAACAGGTAAAACTTCTCACCTTTTATTTTTAAACTTGGATAATAAATTCTTCAAGCACAGAAAATCAGGCACGTGGTGGCCTTTCTTCTAAAACTAAATAAATTTATTAATTTTACTGTGTTTTAATTAGACTTGAACAATAAAGAGCAATAAAACTTACAAGGCAATTAATACAATAAAAATATGATGAAGAAACAGGTATTCAAGAAACTTGCATCTCAAAATCTATTTGTTTTGAAAACATGTAATTTTTATTATCTTATAACCGAAAATTTTATGTGGAATTGCACTATATAGGGTTGTCCGAAATTTTTTTAGATTATGTTGCCGGAAAACCGAAAGGCCGTCCTATGCGTATGTGTTTTTTTTCGTATTAGGTAACACACCAAGTCAGTTTTACATAATCAACAATCTGCGATTGTCGACAAAATGAGCCGATAATACGACCGCAGGGCTGCTATACTCGAATCTCCCTTTGCCGAAAAATGGCAAACGAAAATGATTGCGTGATTTAGTTACAGAAGGTACCACCAGCAGAAGGTAACTGCTGAAGAGCATCTCACAACAAGCGATCTGATCGTAAGAGAAGCGATGAATTCGTCCTCTAATTGAAAGAGAAGATCGATCAGAATCTTGGGCGGAGCATAACTGACCTGGTAAAAGAAATGAGCGTGGCAAAGTCAGTTAGTCTATTGGTGCACTAGGACCTGCATTGTAAGTCTTTCTTCTTGGAAACCAACTTTTGACTGAGAAAGACAAGACGAACAGGAAGTTAAAGAGCCAAGTACTGCTGAACAGTAGCAAGCACGAAAAGAATTTCATCCGGAACAGGAAGGTGAATCGCCAAAATGACCCTTGGATTTGCCAAGATACATCTGAAGTGCCTACCGACATGCATACGAAGTTTTCCGCTTATGTGATATTGCTGGGGGCTTGTGAACAATGAGGGCGTCTCACTTCTTTGAGCAAGGCCTGAAGGTGACCACCGACAGCTATATCAACGTGCTGGAAGCAGTTGTTTAGAAAAGCTGGTCACTGGGTGGGAGTACGTGTTCTAACAAGACTCCGCAACAGCCTACAAAGCAAGAAAGAGCCAGGCAAATTTGTGATATCATCGCTCTCCTCCAACTCCGAATGCATTCCCTTGATTACTACGTGTGGGGATCGGTCGAAGATTAATGAAAGGGATCATAGCATCAATGATAGATTAAGGGTATCCATCATGGAGGTAATGACACTCCCGTACAAACAGAAAGTTGTGATGACCTGTAGCAGGTTTAGCTCCCGGTTGGAGAAGGTTGTGATCAGTTATGGCGCCTGCATTGGTTAATGTAATTCTCACTATTATTTACTTTAATTGTGCTAAGTTTGATATAATTTGTATTTAATAATAGAACAGAAATAGTATAATACATTTAAATTTATTTCTTGAAGTGGGTATCGAAATATAATTTTTACTCTTACAAGTGGAACTTAAAATTTGATAATTTCAACATTTTTAGATTTAATTAAAATATTATAATGTCTATAAAATTTAATCCCAATTAGTGGTTTAGTTAGCAGGACATTAGATTTAATTTTTGAAATAGTAAAGATCAAAGCATTAGATCAAACTGACGTTTTAAGTGAATTGAACGTGTTTTTTATGTTTATATCACGTATGTGCCATTGAAGTTGAACCAGTAATATAACTAAGAAACTTTAAGGAAAGTCGACAAGCATATAAAATTTCAATTATCTATCTGGGAAGGAAATATGGACTTTTCATGTTAAATAACTTGCAGTTTCTATAGTTTTTTAAAAGAATTTTATAAATGATTATTGTAATTGTTTTGTTGTACAGTTTGCATTATCACAATATATTAGTAGATGTATAAATAAGTTCTCAGCTTTTTTCTGCAAAATTAAAGTTTTATTTAAAAACAAACAAAAAAAGCTTAAGTATCAAAGTATTCTCCGTTGGCATCGATGACCTTTTGCCATCTTTCGGGTAGCTTGCGAATTTCCTGGTGCTAGAAGCTCACCGGCTTGGAGACGATAAAGTTATCGATGCATTTTCGGACTTCTTCTTCTGTTTTGAAGTATTAGCCAAGTGATGCTGTAACGACCGGAATAAATGATAATCGGAAGGGGCCATGTCTGGGCTATACACCGCATGTTGGAGAAGTTCCCAGCTAAGGCGAAGATGTGTTCTTGCGTCGCCTTCTCAACATGTGGTCGGGCATTATCATGGAGCAGGATGACTTTGCGACTTCCTTGTCCAGTAAATGGCCTCTTTTCTTCGATTGCGTCGCTAAAATTGATGAGTTGCTGTTGGTAGCGATCCGCCGTAACTGTTTCACCTGATTTTAAGAGTTTATAGTACAGCACAACTTTCCAATCCCACCAGATACAGAGCAAATTCTTTTTGGCGTGGATATTGGGCTTTGGAGTCGATGTCGAAGGTTTGCCAGGGTCTACCATGATTTTTTGCGCTTGGGATTGTCGTACAAGATCCATTTTTCATCACCCGTAATAATTTTATGCAGAAAATCCTTTTTTCGGTTTCTTGAAAGCAAATGGAGTGCGGTGTCACGCCGTCGATTTTTGTTGTCTTCGGACAGTTTATGCGGAACCCATCTGCCTTCCTTTTGTATCTTACCCATTGCATGCAAACGTATGGAAATGGCTGGCTGAGTGACGCCAAGCTGTTCTGCAAGCTCTTTTTCAGTTTGCTCATTGTTTTGATCCAGCAATGTCTGCAGATCATCCGTGTCAAATGTTTGAGGGTGTCCAGCGCGTGATTGATCTTCAAGACTAAACTCTCTTGCAAACTTTTTGCACGTTGCATGACTTCTCATGCATTCTCACCATATGCAGCACAAATCATTTCGGTGGCTCCAGCAGCGTTTTTCTTAAGATGAAACGCGAAGTGGATAGAAAATCGAATATGCTCTTTTGTGATTGCCATCGTGAACACAGCTGATTATTGAGGTTATGTGCATCAAACGCCAAAGCGCATGATGTTTCGAAAGACCAAATGTCATTGCTTTAAAACCCCAAGAGGGCGGACTAATACGTTACATGTAAACGGTGTTTTGCGTCCTGTGAAATCTAAAGCTAAGAACTTATTTATACACCTATACATATATCTTCTTCTTCTTTCCGTATTTTAACCTCTATCTGGGTCTTCCGGAGTTCAATATTTTTTCCCTTTCTTTTCTGTTCATCCAAGCGCCTTGCTGGATATCCACTTTTGCTTCAGGCTTCCTACTTCCTCATTCCAACCTCTTCTTGGCCGTCCCCTCTTTCTTCTTTCTCTTGGTTGCCACTGCATTGCTTTTTTCGGGAGCCTGTTGTTACCCATTCTTTCAACATGTCCGTACCACAAGAGTTGCCTTTTTTCAATTTCTTCCAAGATGTCCCTTTCTGTATCCATTATTTCACGTATTCTTGTATTTCTGACTATCTCTTCGGGATATTCTCGCTGATCTTCTCCAATAGTCCATTTCCATTACTTTCAGTTGATTTTTATGTTGTTCCGAGAGTTGCCAGATTTCGGCTCCATATAGTGCCACACTTTGTACCATAGCGGAGTATATTTGTTTTTTATTCTTTTTGCTTATATTTGCATCCTAAAGTATACCATTTAGCGCACCTATAACTTTCCGGCATTGTTTTATTCTCTCTTTTACCTCTGTGTTATATAATCCTTGTTTTCCTACTGTTGCTCCCAAATATTTGTATTCTTCACATGTCGGTATAGTTTCGCCTGTTTCTAAGGTTAAAGCGTCTTGTTCATATCCTATACTAAGATATGCTGATTTATTTACATTAATTTTAAGCCCCATTTATCATATTCTTCTATAGCTTTCCTTGTCATGTATTCAATGTCTTCTATTTCTTGTGCCATAATAATTTGGTCGTCGGCAAATTGCAACGTATATAATGTAGTGTCCTCGTCCAGTGGTATCCCCATTCCCATACTTTTCCTTTTCCATTGTTCGAGTGCTTTTTCTATATATATATATCTTGAATAACGTCGGTGAGATACAGCAACCCTGCCTTAGACCTTTCGTAACTTTAAATTCTGTTGTCAGTTCCGCTCCTACCTTTACTCTCGCTGTTTGATTGTCATATAGGTTCTTCACAGCCCTGACTAATGTACTGTTGATGTTGCTGCTCTCCATTACGTCCCACAGTTTTTTCAGGGGTACGTTATCATAAGCTTTTGATATGTCGAGAAATACTAAATGCAGTTCTCTGCCGGTTGCTAGTTTTTTCTGCACAATTTGTGTTAGACAGAACAGGTTATCCAAACATGATCTGCCTGCCCTAAATCCGCTTTGTTCTTCCGCTTCTTCGACTTGATATTGTTGTTCAATTAAGTCTCGAATAATTCGTCCATATATTTTGCTAAAAGTACTTGTAACTGCTATTCCTCGGTAGTTGTCGCAGATGTCTCTTTTCCCTTTCTTGTGTATTGGAGATATATATCCTGTTTTCCATTCATTTGGTATATTTCCCTCATTTATGCATTTATTCATAAGTTTTGTTATCATCCTATACAATTTCGGTGTTCCATTTTTTACCAACTCAACGGGGATTCCTCCTGAGCCTTTCCATTTCTCATTTCTTTAATTGCTTTAATTACTTGTTCTTCTTGTATTTCTATGTAGTTAATATCTATCGTTCTTCCTTCTGTCGTCGTAGTTTCTTGGAATATAGGTCTTTTCTCGGTGAGTAGCTCTAAATAGTATTGTTACCATTCTTCGGCAGGAATATTTTGTATTATTGTTTTTTCTCGATGTGGAGCTTTTACATTCCTTATGAATTTCCATACCTCTGTCGTCCTTCTTCCTCCTATGTACCTTTCTATCTCGCTACACTTTTTTTCCCACGTTTGTTGTTTTGTAGTTTTTATCAATTGTCTTACTCTAGTTTGTTGGATCTTATAGGCATCTCTATCTTCATCTTCTTTAATATTTAGCCACTTTGTATATAGTTCTTTTTTGTAGCGTATTTCCTCCATTAGGTCTTCGTTTATCCAATAATTTCTTGGTTTTCTCTAACCTCTTCTCCTAAGGCTTCTTTTGCGGCTTGCTGTAGGCCTGCTCTTAAATGTTCATACATCTCTGTGTTTGATCCTTGTAGATGTTCGTTAAGTTTTTGATCCAATCTATTTTGATATATGTATTGTATGCTACTTTGTTGTAGACTTTGTATGTTGTATCTGACTTGTTGTATTTTCTCTGTCTGTTTTGGTATTACTACCTTGTTTTGCCCTTTGGGTGAAAACATTATTTTGGCTTTCACCAAATAGTGATTCGTTCCGTATGTCGGGCCTCTGTAAGCTCTAACATCCTGGATTCTACCGGTAGAATACTGTCGAGTTATAACATAGTCAATGATTGTTCTTCGTTGTCGTGCATGTTCCTCAAAAGTATATGTATGAATTTTCTTGTGTTTATAAAAACCATTTTGGATTTTTAGGTTGTTACTTTCACATAGACCTATAAGCCTTTCTCCATTATTGTTTCTTCTGGCATCACCAAATTGTCCTACGACTTTATCGTTTGTCTTGCATCCTACCCACGCGTTGAAATCGCCCAGTAACAGAACTTCTCGTCGCGTACCACATTCATTTATTATATCGTCTAACTTACTATAGAATTGGTCTTTGTTCGTGGGGCTATCGTTTTCATTAGGTGAATATATTCCTAAAATTGTCATTCTATATCTAAAACTCTCGAGGTTAACTTTGATAATCCTCTCGTCTACTGCTTCCCAACTTTTTATTTGTTTTCCATATTTCTTCTTAATAGCCATAGAAACTCCCTTTTTTCCTCTTTCGTTTTTTGGGACTCCACTCCACATGTGTAAGTATTGTCCTATTTCCTCTATTCCTGTTCCTTTCTTTTTTGTTTCTGTCAGAGAAATTACGTCCATTCCCATTTCTTCTATCTCGGCAAATACTTCTTGTGTCTTTGTTGCTAGTCCTTGTATATTCCAAGTTCCTATATTCATTGTCCAATTCTTTCGTTGTATTCGGCTTCCATCTGATTTCTTAATATTGAACTTTTTGGCATTACTCTTCACAAATGTAGAATTGCTCCCTCCGTATCCTACGGGGCTCCTTCCGTAATCGGAAGTGTGGATTCCCACCCGGAGAGATTGTTTGTTTTAAACGAATTTTTCATTCTACTTTGTTTTAAGATTTTTACAAGTAATGGGGTGCTGGCCCATTGCCCCAACCCCCAACCTGGAGGACCAGGTAATTTATTCTCAGGGTTTTCTTCCCTTAGATTGGCTATCTTCTACGGGATTCACGAGACCAATCTTCCCGCTGATGGTCCTTCCGCACTCGTATATTATGAGTCCGTTGACCGGTTTTCATCCTGTAACTCTAGGAAGAGGCCCTTACTGGGTGCTATCAGCCGGAGCCAGCTGAACCCAGGTTTTTTAACGAGGTTGATACTCCTCCCCCTCCTCACTTTCTCATCCGGGCTTGGGACCGGCAATGGCGGAGTTGCCTATACATATATAATAATTTAATATTTCATAATAGTATATTCCTACCGTGCAACATTCTTATCTACTCTACATTTTTGTACAACGAGCTGAGCTTAAAGCAGTAAAAGCTAATAGTCGCTTATTAGCAGTGCCTTTTCAATTTTTATATAGCAAGCAAAATTTTCTTTTATTTATTCCGTTGAAGTAGACCTGTGAGTTATGATATCCCTCTGACATTACCCCAAGGAATTAGCATAATGGAGGAGAGCCCTTGCGAATTTAGATTCCGCTTGCATCGGCGTACATTGTAGCTGTTCCTGCGTTGGCAGACTGCAATTTCGGCCTCGAACTTCACTTCTTAAATCATGTAAGAATTTACGAGCGAAAACTGCAGCGATTTTAGGTCCGCGCTGCTACATGTCGGCGCTCAACCCGCTTTGAACGGTTCTACAAGCCCCTTTACGGCAGTTGTAAAATTTAGTGTCGCATTCTTCTCCGCGTTTCAGAGTTCGTTCGTCAGGTAGATAAAAGGCCGTAAACATGCCCCCTTCCCTCGCCAATAAACCAAATAAAGAAATGCCAAATTCCGAAGGGTTTTATTCGAGCGGAAGGGGGCGGCCTCCCCCGCGCGGCGTTCGACCTATTGGCGATGCAAATTTGCGTCCCTTTATGCTAATCCTCGCAGCGGCGATTGTCCCAAATGAAGTGTTGGCTGGAGGCGTTTTTTCTTCATGAGCCCACAATAAATATTTTGGCTGCTATTGCCGCTGCGTGTTTTAGAGCCGTCATTCGTTATCTAGGCACGTGTGCGGACTACAACTTTGTAAATCTCTTTTGTTGACCACATGTTGCCATCTGAGAAACGTAACAAGCAACAACGCGGGGAATCCAAAGAACTTATGTGTACAAAATGCTCTAGGGAAATATCCTGAAACGGGGGATTCTTTGTCATTTCTCAAGGTGAAAATCTTCTTTCATATTTTTATTCCAGCCCATTGAATTCACCTTAAATCTACATTTATTTTTCTGTTCCGACTCTTTTCCGTTATTAATACTAAAACTTGTAATTGTCAAACGTAACAATTTTTTGATGTCCACATGAAGTGCAACATTTAACCGTTCGATCAAAATTGATATGGTTCTTTAATGGATTAGTTAAACAATTTCCATTATTATCCTATCAATGAATTAATGATGAGAAGAAAATAAATGGGAATGTGAGATGTAATCAGTTCTAATCAAATCTGGCAGATGGTCTGCATTACCATGGATCGTTTGTTTTTGTAACGTATTAATAAAGTAGGTGGTCGAGCTTTCATTTTATTTCTTCTTTACATCAGATATAGTCGTATAATTTAAAAATGCACTGGCAAATCAGTGACAACAAGAAGATTTATATCAGCGTTTTATGTCGATTGTTAAAAACAGTTTTTATGGTTGCTTTACCTATAAAATTATATATATTTTTGTGGCTTACTCTATGTAGTTTTGTACAATAGCAAAGCTGGGTTCGTAAAAAGCAATTTATTTCACTTATCAACCTAGGTCTTGTGAAAGTAATCTCTTCGGTTATCTATACATATATGCTACCGTTTCTGGAGGTTATGGAAATACGCAAAGCAAGAGAAAGCTTTATCTGGAATGTTTTTCAGCACTTATTACAGTCGTTTGGTTTGCTGCAATATTCTCGTGACGTTTCTCTGTTAGAGTCATTTTTAGAGGAGGAAATCACAAGCCGACAGCTCAGGTAAAGATGGGGAATGTGGTAGAGCATCCATATGATGTTTAGCCAAATATTCATGGTTGACACAATAGTTTGGATTGTCTTGTAATAAGAACCACTGCCCCGATGTAAGACGGCGGCTTCGAATTGCTTGACATAAAGTTTTCAGTGTGTCATTGTAAAAGTTTTGGTTTACCACTTGTCCTTCAAGTAGACATTCATAGTGCACCAAACTTTCTCTAACATCAAAAAATGCGAACAACATTGTCTTCTTTTTCGAAGTTTGTCACTCCTGCAATAATGATAGATAAACATAAATGCGGGATCTATTCTGGTCCTTTACAACAGTTCAGCATCAATTGTTCATCTGTTTTTTTTCTATTCTTTTCTCAGTGCGCTACAGACTATTTTTGCACTAAGTTTCCGATATACACATCCCTATTCAATTGCAACTCGTCTGATATGATGTGTACAGTAACACGACGGTTTTCTTGCAGTAACTGCCCACCTTACACGTTCCACATTTGTAGATGTTCACGAACGACCGACTCTGACATCGTCTGAATATCTGTCCTCTCGTCCCTGAAACCTTTTGGTCTATTTAAAGTCATCATATGCTTTTTGTGTCATATTCCATGTCTTACTAGGGGGTTTTCCTAGCTTAACGCAGAACTTAATGTTGACTCTCTGCTCGGAATCCGGGTCCATCTCGTTACTTTTGTACTTCCAACTAAATGCGCAACAATTCGAACATGGGTTGACACGCGCAGCCTAGCCATCTAGTGAGTTTACATTGCAACACTTCCAAGTTTATGCTTATTCAGAGCACAAATCAAGTGACTGAATAACTTCTTGTGGTTGCATATTACAAATAAAGAACTTTTCTGAGAAAAGTTGTGTATTTTACTTGAAACTGGAGATGCAATAAAATACCATATAGTACTTTGAACAGTACTATCACGTTTATATAAAGTTTTACGAACAACTTGCTTAAGAAATGCGCTATAATCTTATCTTTGAATAAATTTAAAGACGACGGCATTTACTAGTTCGAACTGGGTAGACAATAAAGTCACCATTATTATCAGTTCATTTGGTGAAAACTTATTTATTATTATATGTTTTGAGATTAAAATCAAACTACTGAATTTTGTCAAACATATATTATATACTCTGGTAAGAAACTGTTATTTTTATAGTTTGTATTTGACCACTTTGAGTATGAATTTTGGCTAACATTAGGGCTTATTGGGTTTACTTCTACTATTATGATATTATATCTTAAAAATTTGTTCTTACCGACGCCTTTGTAGCTTTTCTTGAGTAAGCTGCTCTTGAATATTTAAAAATCTTTTCTTACACTTATATAGAGGAGGTAAAAAATTAGAACAAATATTATTCTATGAAACATATTCTATAAAGATGTGAGTGTTACACTTGTCACAAGTACATTTCTTATTGCCATCATTTTGGCAACTTTAACATTATTTGCCATATTAAAAAATTCATAGTAATTGTAAAATTCAATTGGGGGGCACTTGACACACCATCACATAGTCGCTGTTCTCATTCTGTGCCATGTGTCACAATTCTATCGATTTTCAGTATTTCCGTTAATACTATTTTGGATTGCTGATTTCAATTTACCTAGTATTTTTTTCGCATAAAATCTGTTACATTTCCTAAATATTTTCCTATCCCCTAATCACCAACTAGCGAAAATCACGTAGATATTTATTTGATAAATTTTTTGTAGCCGTTGATAAGTTTTATTACAAACAAATGCCTTTATTTGTATCACTTGCTTTTTAATGCGCCATTGCTTTTTCATTTAAGAATTATTGTAGATAACCATTTAATTCTCAAGTTATAACCATCTTGATAGAAAAAATCCAGTCGAGATGAGTTGGATGATACAACATATTTACGGGGTTCAATCTATTGTTCTATGTGCCTTTTCAATTTTCTATATTTATCGGATGTACTCCTGTTAATTTATGAAACGATTGCTTTAGTTGTCATCTTGGTTTTTAATTTTGTATGCTGTTTTTGATATATATTAATATTTACTGTTTTATAAGGCTGATATAACTGACATTAACGAAATCGACAACTTGGCATTTCATTTATGTGCTAATGACTGTTGTATAACAAATCATTAGCACATAAGTGAAATGTAATATAATTACTGGACATGGAACCACTTTATATGTGAATAATTGAAACACTGTTGTTTCGATCGGTTTCAGTAATTACAAGCTTTTACGCTGCGATCGTAGCTGTAAACTCATATCTAAGTGCGTCTTATGTTTGCAAATGGTTATGGTTTTCCATGGTGAAGTACGGAAAATTTTTGTAACTAGTTACATGCAAATTGAAGAACCAGTTATTAGAAAAGAATCTTTATCGAAATATTTACGATTAGTTATTAATTATAAAAGAACAAAATCAGTTGTGAATTTTTAAATTTATTTTGCGACTTAGAAGATTCAAGATAGAAAGGAGTAATAATGAAATTTTCATAATCATTATAAGAATGGAATATTGGAGAATGTGATTTTTAGGTTGTCTAGAAGTTTACTGTAAGTAACCAAGAGATCAGTAAATCGAATGACTTAACTGGCTTAGTTGGCGATGTTGAGGGTTCTTCAATTTCATCCCTAACATATTTCTTTTTTGGTGGCCGAATATGGAATTTAGTTGACCTATATATCACCTCCGTGTTATCATTGCAGCCAGAACAACAACAACCCTTTAAAGAACTTAAATAAGGAACTAAGTAACTATTTAACCAAACTAATAAATTTAAGAAAACGACTAAATAAAGAAAAAGAGAAACGAGAAAAGGAACGGTGAAAAGTATACCAAAAAATACATTTACTAAATATATAATAATTTAATAAATATAAAATAAGTTGTAAAAGTATGGTCGAAGAAACAACAGAAGAACAATTAAATATTCACTAGGAAAACTGAGCAAACTGCCAAGGCTGAAGAGGAAAGAAGAAGAGATACAAAGGTAGATAACCACAATAGAGGAACTAAGCAGAAAGAAAAAGAAAAGAAGAGAAAGAATTAAAGATAGGGACTTCGTATATAAGAGCATATGAAGATGGAGCTTTAATAAATTTAGAAAATATAATAGATGAGTACAAATTAGACATGTTAGGATTTCAAAAAATAAAGAGGATGGTAGTAGATTTTAAGGCGATATCGGAGTTACAAAGAAGCAGACCCTTATAGTGATCATATTTTAGTCAAACTTAGATAAGATTTACCAAAACAAAAACAGCCAAGAAAGAAAGAAAACACTGAAAAAAATCTATGCAAAGTTATCAGAAGAGTTAGGAAAAGAAATATAAAAAAGATTAGTAGTAGAAAGCACAAAAAGTCAGAGTATAGAAGAGTAATGGGAAAAAATTCAGTTAGCAATGGCCAAATCAGCAAAACTTTGTCTTGGGAACAAATAATTCAAAAAGAGAGATGAGTGGTTTGTGTAAAGTGTAAAGAGAAAAAAGTAAAAGGAAACAGTAACAAATTATAATGGAAAGAAAAAATTAAACGAATCTGTTAGCAAAAAAATATCTAGAAAAACAACTAAAAATGGTAGAATGGTAGAAGATTCTCTCTGTCTCTCTCACACTCACTCTCTCCAATATCAATCCGTAGATTGATTTGCAGTTTACTATACAAATAAAGAGAGAAGAAACTACCAACAAGAAATAAAGAGTTCAAGACAGATAGCAACAAGACAAACATTTATTGTAGAAATGTGAAAGGGCTATTAGTGAGCGATATACAAGAAAAACGGAGCAGATGGGCTCACCATTTTGAATAGTTGCTTAATAAACAGGAAGAAACAGTACGACAACCAATAGTAGAAGAATGTGCTTAAAATAAGGAAATAGACAAAGTAAAAGAACAGACAGATCAGGAAATAGATAAAGAAATTAAGAATAACAAAAGTGCAAGAGAAAATGCTATCCCGGCAGAAATTTTGAAGCAAGGAGGAGAGAAACTATGTAAAAAGCTATAGCAACTTATATTGAGGATATGGAGAGAAGAAAATATGCTAGAACGATGGAGTAGTGCAGTTATATGTCCGTTTTTGAAAAAGGGGTGTAAAACAAGTTGTGAAAATTACAGGAAAATTACATGCAATAGATTAAAGCGATATGAAGACGAATGTGATAGGGGAGTATCAAGGAGGATTTATACCTGGAAGGTCGACAATATACCAAATTTTCGCATTAAAAACCGCCGTTATATATCCTCTTTATCTATTTTTAAACAGGTGTACGACTCAAAGTACGAGCAAACTCAGAAATATCAAATAGGCTCATCAACCTAGTAAAAATGACGTTATACAACACTAATAATAGAATTTTAGTGGAAGAAAGCTTTTCAAACCAATTTTCAGTAAAAAAAAAGGTTAAGGCAAATAGATGCATTTTATACGGACTTGATTTAATCTGGTCCTAGCAGCAATAATGAGAGAAAGTGGACTTTAAACCGCTGGAGTGTTTTTCCATAATAAACACGAATTAAAGCATATGCCGATGGCATTGCTATTTTAACAAAATTAAGACAAGAACTTGAAAAAACTGTTAAAAAGTTCGATGAGGAAGCAAGGAAGTATGGATTACAAATAAGTGGAGAAAAAACAAAATTCTTGGAAATAGGATCAGAAATAACAAAATAAGGTAGTATTTAGGTGTAACAGTGACAAATAAAAGCCAATAAGAGAATGAAGTAGACAAAAGGATTCTAAATGGTAATAGAGCAGTCGGGTCGTTAACAAACATACTAAAAGCAAAGAATGCGTCCAGAGCAGTTAAAGTTCATTCATATGAATCGATAATATGACCAGCTGTTTTATATGCAAGTGAAACATGGATACTAACTAAACAAAGCAAAAATTAAATAGCTATATGGGAGAGGGAAATTCTGAGAAATATTTCTGGAGGTTTTAAAGTAGCCGAAAGGTTATAGCGCAGAGAGTTAATGGATACGTATGAAAAACCCGGAATCATGCACAAGTTTCGAGCACAAAGGGCTAGATGATTAGGCCACATCATCCAAATGACAGAACAAAGAATAGTAAAAAAGGTACTGCATGAAGAAGAAAGTGATAAAAGGAAGAAAGGACATCCACGAAAAAACTGGTTTCATGAGGCAAGAAATGATGTAGTGGAAATGGGCACAGAAAATTGGAGGAAAAGAGCGAAGGGCCAGAGGAATTGAAAACATGTAGTCAAATATGAGATGAAATAACCTGTGAACGTTCGGGCGTTTATGGAGGGTGCCTCTATCCAGACCGCAATTGTAGAGGTTACAAATGATGAACTCCTGGTTGGATGGCGCCCTGTTGCAGTTTTTATTACGTCCTAAAGGTACGATCGTGGACCACCTGGAGCTTGTTCACGCAGGTTTTAGCGAGTTACATCATTATTAAAGGGATAATTGACGTGTATAAAGTGTGAGCCTGCCGAATTTCCTTCGCTTTCTCCTTTGCAACAGTCCATTAAGCGCAAGACTTCTAGGTGAGTTTTTCTTGTGGAGAGTTGCTCCAAAGTAACGTACCTATTATCTCCAGGTTATTTCTTGGTTGGAGATTTTGACATGCACCAGTTCTCATTAACGACAAAATTGGTTCCTCATATAAAATAAGACGGATGAAGTCTTTTCGGCATTGATTCCTATTTTCAACGTATTGCACCATTTTTCCAGCTTAGGGAAGGCTACACCGAGCTTAACAGCACCCACCATTGTGTCGTCGGAAGAACCAGAACGTAAGGGTTGACCAACACAGGGCGGCACATAGGCATCTCTCTGATAACTTTATATCGCCGACCTTTTGCTGGAGAGGAGGGACCGAATCAGCTTCTTTGTGAAAATTTCTGTGATTTTTCCATCATTCAGAGGAGTTGATGGGAGGCCGAGTGGCTGGGGTGGAACATAAAATTATTCTCGTCCTTAGGCAGCGTGGATTACTTGTTCCACCAGTTTCTTCAGGGTTGAATAGTAAATCGAATTATCCAGCGATTCCTTAATATCTGAACAGGAAACAATTAGGCCAGACAGAGATGCCCACATATTATAAGAATTATACTTCTTATAACAGCTTATAAATAGAAAATCTTATATTTCGCATATTAACGAGTGATTTGGAACTAGCAAATAAGTAAAAGTTATTATATCCTCATACCGTAGTTATAACTATATAAAGTAATAATAACAACGCACTAGTAGATGTAATCGTAGGGAAAATTGGTATGGAAGAATTCTGTTTGTCATCGAAAATATATTTAACTTTAAAATTTTATGGTGTATAATACAAGTTTGAGAGAAGTGTCTGATGATTTAAAGGGGTTATTATTTTGCTTCAACGATGGTATGGTAAGGAGCGAGTTACAATAGCACTTTTAAGCGTTATTTTTGCACGAAAGAAGTAGAAATAAAATATACTAAACAACGAGACAGTGGTCCAGGATCTCCGTAACTTTTAGTATGAGGCCTTTAACAGTTTTTAGTTTAAAAGAAGCCATCAGTCTGCATCTCCTTCTTCGGAAAACCATTGTGGATGGTTATATGTAAACTGCAATTAATAGGTGGTCTTTGAAGTCTTAACGGACCTTTTAAAATCGGGGCGCTTAAATTTTTTGGAACTTCTATACAATTGAATTAAGACGCTGATGTGTATCACGCAATGTTTTATCGTTATATTTATATTTATTGTTAATTTGATATTTTGCTCCTTACTTTATAATATTTTGTTAGGATTTTTTCTTTACTATGGAATTTTGCTTTTATAAATCTTGGTTATGTAGTATTTTATTTTTAATGATTTTTTTCTGGTTGAAGTAAAATTAGGAGAACAGTCAATTTTCAGACCAAACAGGTAAACAAATGACAACATATACATAATCAGAAATATAACAGAAAGAAAAATTGAAGAAGGAGAAGAACTGTACTCAACATTTGTAGATTTAAAGAATGCCTTCGATACACTAGATAGGCGGGAAATATGGAAGACCTTGAGAAAATTGGAAGTAGATGACCTAACAAACGCAATAAGAAGGTCAAAAGTATAAATGACAGACAAAGATCAGACGAGATTAAAATTAATACAGGAATTAAGCAAGGACAGACTAAACCCTCTGCTATTTATTATTCTAATGGACAAGATAACTAAACAAATTAACGAAAAATACAGCCAGTTAGATACAGTAATTGGTTACGATAATTTAGAAGTAATGAAAGTAAGTAGCAGATGACGTGATATTACTATCGAACACTAAGAAGAAAATGCAAAAGTTAAGAATCGCGTGGACTGAAGAAATAGAAAATATGAAAATGGAAATGAATATTAGTAAAACAAAATATGTTTGTGAATAAAAAACAAAAGGAGGTCAATATAAAAAGAAGATATTGGAAACAGTATCGACTTATTTATAGGGAGTATACTAACGAGAGACTGAAAAATAGAGAAAAAAAATCAACAAGAATCTATTATACCTTAAACATAACAATATTAAGACATGAAAATATAACTTAGAGGCGAATAAGAAAATACGTACTTAATGTGATAACAATGCCAGTTATAACATACGTCTGAGAAAACTTTACAAAAGACGAATTAAAAATTAAAGCAATAGAAATAAAATAAATATATATAAATAATAAAAAAAACTATAAAACAAGAACCAATAATAAAATAAATAAAAAAGAAGCAACTAAACTGATATGCAAATATAGTGAGAATGGAACTAACCGAACCACAAGAAAAATAATGGAACCAGGAAAACAAACCAAAAAGCAAAGAAGCAGATCCGGAAGAAAATGGATGGATCAAATCAAAGAAATGGGATTAGAACGTTAGATGAAATGAGAAAATAGGCGACTTACATAAGCATCTAATTTGTTAGTACGTGTTTGGGTTATTTTGAAAATATTTTATATGGTTGAGCCATTCTAGTCGTCGGTCAATCAATAGTTAGTTCATTTGGAATAAAAATAAATTAAAGAATGATGAAATAAATAAATTTTAGTTGTTCGGCGAGAGCCATGTTTTTATACGCAATAAATTCCGAGCATGCCGCCTTCAAACCGCCATTTTCTTGCTACAAACGATTCCTTCCATCATTGCCACGTCCAATTTTATCCTGACGTTTCAAGGTTCATCGCACGTACACTGTTTATTGTTCACGTCCAGCATTCCGCATTTACGGATTTGTTCAGTGATTACGTTTTGCGTTTTCGGAAGCACCGCAATTGATTTTCGCAAATCGTGACCAAGGATTCCTTGCAGGCCTCCCCGCTCGTTAAAATACGCAAATCTGCAGTTGCCAACAAAGTTAGGTATGGCGTTCGGGAATCCCCACGCTCTGAATTGTGCTCGCCATCGAGACTATCGCTGTTCGATGTCTGCGAGTTCTGAAACAACAGCTCGAGCCGGCTTGCATCTTCAGAAGGCCGTATATAAACAGAGAAGTTTATGATTCGAGTATTGTAGCAATCCGATCCTAACTCTGTGAGTTGCAGCCCTATGCAAGTTCAGCGGGACTGCAATATCACGAATCAGAAATTGTGTAATGTTGACTGCCAGATATTAATTTCAGCTGAATGGCTCAATAATGTAGCTGTGACTGAGGAAATTAAACCCAAAAATGCACCAGCTGTAATGAAAACCCTATTGCAATCGAGATAACATAGGCACACCACATAAGTACCTCGAACTGTTGCCTTAAATTTATATTGCTTGGTAATGTAAAGCTAATGTAAGTGGAACTACTCTAATATGCATGCATCTGCAGGCATTATTGATTGCAGACTCTAAACTAAGAAGAGCAATTGTATCAGCTATTGCGCGTGCATAAGTAGAAATTATAGGCCATTACTAAGAAGCTGCTTAATACAACTTTTAGTTTATAGCTACTAGTAATGTTTATATTAGCTTTACTATTATTTTTAATTAGTCATGAACTTTTCTTCAATTCTAGCCGCATCCGTAATGAAACATTCTAAATATTGTATTGTCTGTTAATTAATGCCCTGTTACTAAAGTTTCTGATTGTTCACCTCAGAACAGAAACTGTCTAGTTACTCTATTGGAATAACTAAAGCGAGGCCACTAGAGTAGAAAAGTTGGGAACTAAATAATTGACTTTTGTTGCTGGTTTTCGTGTTCTTAAGCTTTGTGAAATTAACTTTGTGTGACTTTAAATGAAAATTAAAAACTGCCTCGTTTAAAATATCTTAGTAGTAGTTTTGATGGTTCAAATTTCAGTGAAGTGTCTGGTTTGCGTTGTTATTTTTCTGTTCATTATATGAGTAATTCATTAAAGTGCGCATCAAACGTGTTGATAATTAACGAATTTTGAATGATTAAGATGAAAAGGGCGTTCGAGTGTGGTTCTAAGCAATTCACATTCTTATAGTGCGCTCTTTCAACAGTTTGCAAGCCATGCCGGAAATGCAACTCCATTTGCAATTTAATAGTAGGACGCGGCATGACGTCACAGTTCGTTAATTGGAAATTGTAGATCTGCGCTCTGCGGCGGCATAAACCTCGGGCCAGGAAATTGTTAACCGTTAGTAATATTGACGTAGCTAAATTGCCGCGCACAATTTGCGCTTTTGTCAATATTGAGTTCTGCACACGTTGCATAATGTAATCACCGCTTAATGAATCTATTAAAGATGAGAACAGATTAGATTCAATTGTGCCTGCGTTCTGCTTGTCTGCAATATTTGAGGTAAAGGAAAGTGACGATCCTGCATTTTGAGGAAACCTTAGCCAAATGAATTGAGATATGAAAATCTGACTAACAAGCAAATTGTTGAATGTAGCCACAAAACGATTATTCATCACTTTGATTTATAGTATTGGGTGATTATAAATATAATTAATATATGAAACAAGAATAACAAAATAAAGATTAAGGATGTAACTCGAGAGTTCATTTATTTTGTTCACATTGTTGAAAATTGTATCTACTAACCAGCACTCTCACTTTCGCCTGTTAAATTTTTTAGAATAATAAATAAAACAACAAAAAATTGTGAAAAATTTACTGTTAAAATATATCAAAAATGATCAACAGTTTTGTTTTCTTATTTATATGTTAGATTAGTCTTATCATGATTTATGAAAAACAAGTCATTTAGTAGAATTGCCTTTCAAATTCCATTTTAATTTATTTTCGTCCAATAATTGCAGATTCCCCTTCGAAGAAGATTTTGCCTTTATAGTAACACTAGACATACTAATGGAAGCATTGGATTCTACAGAAGAGGACTCGTCGTCGATAACACACATCTTTTTGAATTTTCGCAGCTTGTCGTTGTCCGCAGTAATGCCCACGGAACCGTAAATTTCCTTTAACATAAACAACATAGCATCTTCCGATTGCCAATAGCAAACGTGGCTGCTTAAGGTCATGGCGAAGAGGTACTCATTGAAGGACTCAATGGGCGCTTCCTGAAGGACGTAGTCGACTCTCCTCCCCTTGTTTAGCAGCCCCCATTTTAGATTGACTTCGTCAATATCTTCCTCTGCTTCACTTTCGACATTGAGTACTCTCTCTAACTTTCCATCTACCTGCTCCTCATGCTGCAGATTGTCTCCCCCCTGCGAGGTGTTCGTTGCGGATATGGTTCCCCACGTGCTATTTATGGAGGTTTTCCATTTTTCCTTCAAATCTGCCTTCACCTTCGCCATCTTTTCTTTGATTTTCAAGTGAATCCGCTTTCCTCCCTTATAATGTGGTATAACCACTGGTTTTCTATTTAGGAGCTGTGGGTTGACAAGAGATTCCATGCGATTAGCAACGACATCGTAAGGATGAAATATATTATAAAATGTGGGACACGTCGGCAAACAAAAATCACGACCCAGACTAGTTAGTCCTTTCGTTGTTATAAACATGCCGATGGGCGAACCCAACGCGAATAAAGCAATGGGGCTGAAGCTAAGTTGGGGGTACTTCGGATGCGCTTCACGGATCCCTGCATCAAATAACATAGAACTGAATCTTGGACTTAGTTGCCTGTATTTAGATATTGCATCCGTATCACTTAATTCCATCTGTTCAAAACCGTCACAGTAGGTAATTTCAGGTTCAATAGGACTTTGTTGGTAGCAAAGCAAATCAAACAAAATTGCAGACCCCAAACTGTGCCCGGTTAAAGAAACGGAACCAGAAAAACTTGGATTGCGTATAGAGAAAATATTGTACAAACGATTCAGTTCGCTTCCTACTACTGTTAAGATGCTTTGGCAATATTTTGAACTTTTGTAAAGTAAAATGTCGGATAGCGTATCATTGATAAAGCCTCTCAATAGGGGCACGCTAGGTAGAGTGATATCTTGTAAATGCTTATCGATTTGCGAATGTAGCTGAAGGTGCCAATTTATAGGGAGGATTTCAATCCGGTTGATCGCTTTCCTGTCAACAGATGAATGGAAATGCGATTGAATTAATTTTATAGAATTTCTTCGTAAGTCGTTGGTGACTTCTTCGATGGTTCGAAATTTAAGATCGCAAGCGGACCCGATCCCGTGCACTACAAACATTAAGTGATCGATCACCGCTCCCTCGCCTTCTTCTATGTCGAAGCCATCCAAGCCGCGTTTTACTTGTCGCGGATTTGTATCGTCTTGCAAAACATTGCCCCACTCATCGGTTAATTGGCTTACAGGCGGCACAATGTACATGTAGTCAGGTTGGTTGAATACTATTACATCTCCGTTTGGAAGGTGAATCTTCCGGCCCCAGTGTCTGCTTTCAAACGTACCTCTGTATTCTTTTTCTAACAATTCGGATATGTACTCTTGATAAGGTATGTAATTAGAATTAGCCGCTTCATAAAACCACGAACATCTTCTCACCTCGGTGGGTGCAGCTTCCCAGTAAACAGGAGTTCGTGTCCGGCAAAGGATGTTAACGTCGAATCTTCCGCCGTCGGTGGCTATGACAGTATTCGACGACAACGCTGGGGAATTCGACGCTTCCTCGAGTGCCAGAGAGTCGGCTATCGAAAATGGCAGCCAAATGGTGCCGCCTTGCTGTTCCTTCTGGTAAAACCAATGGTACGATATTGGGGAATAGGTGTATTCAATGAGGCCCAAACATTTTTTGAGAGAAAAATTCTTGCATTGCTTCCATAATTGGTTGAGTTGCTTTTTGCTGAGCAGGAGGTAAATTCCAAATAGCACCGAATAGCTTGTAACTTGGATGAAATTGACCATTTTGATATATTTCAACAGTAAATTTATAAATTATAGTAATTTTTATTTCACTTTCGGACGTTGTCAAAACATTTTGAATTACGGTAACTGAGATTTCAGTCACAAGAATTATTTTGTAGAAATATTTTTCAGTTCTGTAGATGGCTGAATTTTAATATTAAATGATGGCGAAAAAGTGTACTTAGGGATTCATTAGTTTTATTTTATTAATAAATGCTAGTGCACAAAAGTTAAATTTGGCAAAGTTTTCAAAGCTGCAGTACATACGTTGTGTACTTTTGCATCATTATCTACAGCATGCAATGGCCAGCAGTTACAATTTAGCCGCTTTGCGGCAAAATTGTGTCTAGTTATTGGAACTACTGGGATAATCGATACTGACATCCCTTGAGAACAAAAACTCATTTGCAAACGTTATTCGTTTACTGCAGTTGCATCTGACATAATGAAATATGCGCGTGTATAATTTATGGCCTGCCCTTTGGAATGTCGAAAATTTGCTCGCATTTGAAACTTCATATTTTAGTTGATATGCAATTAAAATTCCTGTCAAAACTACATCGATATTTGTTAGGTATTTGATTACCTATGAACCATTTACAATGGCGGTTTACCTTGCAAATTGTTAAAATGTAGCTAAGGCTGTTTTAAAAACAATGCAACTCGCACATGATAATAAATTTTAGATTCGCGGCAGTTTTGTACTAATGAGAATTTTACTGTGGATTTATCATTTTACGAGAGAGCATCAAAGATAAGACTAAACAACTAATTTTAGATGCTTGAAGAGCTTTAGTGTTCGGGATAATCCGGCTGATGTACGTTTTGCGGTCTGCATTGTTACGTTTTGTACTTTGGTTAAAGGACCGCCACTAGAGCTTAAAAGCATCCTCCGTCTGTCCCTGTTCCCTTCCCCGTCCGTTTTCGCACGAAATATAATTAAATCGGTTTTTGAATTAGGATGCCTCCAGATTATTATCTTCATTATGTATAAATATCGAACCCTCGAACCCCTCGTAAAGCGCAAAACTGAAATAAAGCGTTGTAGACACCCAACACAAAAAGTTTTTGCAGGATTTTCATTAAACTGCGCAAACGTTGCTCTATCAACACTTCAGAACTCCCTGTTAATGCCGATCTCATCACAACCGGTTTCGCGTAAATTGCACAGTATATGGTAATTTGCGCACAATTAGTGGTCCCTTTTCTCGTCTGGGAATTACTAGAACATTTGTGCTTCCAGCTTGTCGTTTTGTAATCGTATAAAGCAGCCCACTTTGCTCCGTGTACTTTTATCTAATTTTTGAGAGCTCTAATGTTTCAGGAAAAGTTGTCTTATCTGTTTTAGTTACGTTCATTTTATAGTCGCAACATGCAACAGGACAAAAAAGATTTCTATCTTGGAATATTTTGATGAAATATGTTAGCTTATCTTGCCAGGATTAAACGATGCAATTCAGTGCTTTTTTTTTGTGTACAAACTATATTAGGGTTGTCCAATTTTGCGATCGCGGTTTAAAACTAATTATAACGGAATCAGAAGAAGACAACATTAAAAGATTAAATTAAAACACCTTACGAAAAAGAGGAATACAACCGATAAACCACACGCTGAGCAATACTTTCAAAATAAATGATGTAGATGTGATGGTTGGAGAAGAATAATAGGACCGAATAGAATTTCTAACTACCAGATAAGAAAAAAAATTTAGTGGACGACCACACGAAAGACGTGATAACAAATACATAAAGAAAATAATAGAAAGGGGAATAAAAGAGATATGTTTAGATGAAAAAAGAATAAAGGGGAGGCTATTAAGCATACAAGACTACTGGGTTGTCCCAAAAGTCAATAAAATTTTTAATTGTTACCAATTAGTTTTGTATTATTTTGGGGTTAATAGAAAGCTCATTTTCTTCCAAAAATTTTAATGTACAAAATCATCATCAATAAGCCATTTGCGTCCACTTTTTGACATAAGTTTCCCCCATTTTCGTTAATTCCTCGCTTCTTTGGGCTGCCTGAATCCAGTTGCTGACCATTCTTCCTCTGTTCCTTCTATCGGCAAAGCAGCCTCTGCGTCAATCCCCTGGCCGTCATACAGACCACATGTCCGGCTCAGTTTCACTTGAGCGTTGCTATTTGTGTGATTATATCAGCCACGCCAGTTCTTCGGCGTAAATCTTCGTTCCTAATTTGATCTCTTAAGGACACGCCAAGCATCGATCGTTTCATTTTTCTCAGTGTTGTTCTAAGCTTTGTAGCCGTTGCATTGGTTAAAGTTGAAGTTTCGGCGCCTTATGTCATAATCGCCAGCACGCACCGATTAAAAACTTGTCTTTTTAAACATATCGGCATATTACCTTTGACGACCTCCCGAAGTCTCCCATAAGCAGCCCAGGCATGGGTAACTCTTCTCTTTAATTCACATGCTTGGTTGTCTCTGGAGATTTGTATTTCGTGTCCGGTCTCTAGTTATATTTTATTATTGTCAATTTTTAAATTCTCACCAGGAACCGAACTGGTCATATATTTTGTCTTTGAGCTGTTTATTTTCAAGCCTATTTCATTGCATATCTCTTGAAGTTCTTTTAACATTAACTAAATGTCGTGTAGATTCTCTGACATTAAAACTATGTTATCGGCAAATTTGAAGGTTTGTTAGGTTCTGCCCGTTTATGTTTAAGCCTTTTCTTTCCAAATTTAGCTTTTTAAAAGGATATTTCAGTACTGCCGTAAACAACTCCTTCCAATTGGTATGAGTTTGGTGTTTTCATGTAGTTTTACCGTCATTTCTGCAGAAGTTGCATATTAACCTTGTGCACCGATAGTCGGAACGGCATTCTTGCAGCGCTCGCATAACTTCTTCAATCTCAACTCTGTCGAATGCCTTTAAAAGTCCATAAAGACTATAATTAATGGCCTGTTATACTCGATGGATTTTTAAATTACTGTTTTAACGTTTTGTAAATTGTCGTTGGTCTCATATCCGGCACGAAAATCGTCTTCCTCCAGTGTTTGGTAAAGTCTAATTTTTTCTAAAATTTCGTAATTATAATTCTTGTAAGTAGTTTGTACATATGGCTTAAGAGACATATAAGTCTGTAGTTCTCCAGTTTAGCTAAACCATCTTTCTTGTGAAGCAGTGTCACAATAGCATTATTCAAATGTCTTGTTTTTCTAAGTAGACAATGACCGCCTATCTTTACTGCGTTAGTAATCACTTTATCTTCCCCGAGTGTCTTATTGTTCTTTGCTTTCTTTAATGTTAAATCTATTTCTTCTAAAGTAATGTCTGGTAGTGATTCTGATCCTTGATGTTAAAGTGTCTTGCTCTAAATCTAGAGCCGAGTCCGTTTCTTTTTGACTTTTATCCAGCAGTTGATAGAAATCTTCTACTACTTTTAATATCTCTTCTATGTTTATGGTGACAGTTCCTTCTTTGTTCTTAACTTTAATTATTTCTCTCTTTTCATTTCCGAGTTTTTCGCATAGCTCTTTCATGCTTTTGTTATCATCTATGGTTTGTTTGATTTTCTTTGTGTTGTATTTTCTGATACCTTTACGTATAGCTTTTGATGAATAAACGAATATTCTCTTTTAGTTCTTCAGTTTTTGTTTTTCTTCTGACTTCTCAGGTCCCTTCTCTTTTACATTAAGTTCTTAGCCTCTGTACTGATTTTTTCTTCTCTTTATTTTTTATGACAATGTTTATTTTGACTATCTAGTGTTGTATTTATTATTTTGTTGTTTAAGCTATTTCTGTTTTCTTCTAAGTAGCACTTTATTAATGTTTTGCTGGAATTTTTCAGCCTTTTGTGGGTTTATCCATAGTTTATTGATCTTCTTGTTTATTTTTTTATATTGTTCTTTGTTGATATTAATTAGTATTTTTGTTCTCACCATCTTTTGGTTGCTTTTAATACCGAACCTATTTAGTAGTAATACATCTTTGACTATGTGTTTATTGTCAGTTATTATAAAATTAATCTCGTTTTTCGTGCGGCTGATTGGACTTTTTTTGGAACGCACTTACTGGCACTCCAATTTCAATGGCTTATTGTGCCTACTAACATACACTTAATACTAAAAAAAACATACACCCATGGGTTAAGCGAGACTCAAACTCGCCTACGCCGGATCAAGGACAGAGGAACAATGATCCTGACCAGTGAACCACAGCGGCAGCCCGGCTGATTGGACTTGCCCATGTCCATCTTTTATTTGATTTTTTATAGAAACTGTTCATCTGAAATATATTATTTTGAAGTAAGAAGCCTAACATTGTCTCTCCGCGATGATTTCTTCCTTCCAGACCGTAGCCTCTCAGTGAGGTTTCCATAGCAGCAGATTTAATCTCTTATTTTGGAATTAAAATGTCCACGCAGAATAGTGTAATGCGTTTTCTTTTTTGCGATAACCACTGCTAGTTCGTCATAGAATAAATCCACTTTCTCATCCGTACGGTCTTTCGTCGCTGCAATATCTCTCACATAGCCCGAAAACTACATATATCATTCTAGTTGAGATTTTCTTCACACATACAATTTTTTGCTGTGGCGTTTGTGTGTGTGTCCAGTGGAAAATTTTCAAGTTTAAAAGTAAATTAGAAAGATGTAATAGTTTAATTGATTCTTTTATTTGTGAAAATTGTATGTAAGAATTGTGGATTTAATTTTTTAAAAACAATGTCGTCCAAATGATGGGGCAATTTCATTACGGATATTTTCTTGTAGGGTTTGAATTGTTCGAGGTTTGTTGTTGCAAACCTTTGACTTGAGATAGCCCCATAAAAAAGTCGTATGATGTGAGGTCCGGCGAGCGAGGTGGCCAGGGAATGTCTCCGTATTTGCTGATTAATTTACTCGGAAAAATTGTCCTCACCTTTTCCATCGAGACCCTAGCTGTATGTTGAATTTCTGCCGTCTCACTGAAACTGCTGCAGTTACGGTAACAAAAACTCCTCAATCGTTCGGCAATACACCTCAGATGTGACTGTCTCTCGCTGATTGAAAAAATATGGCCCATTTATTCCTCGGGCAGAAATTGCACACCACACAGTCATTTTTGGGCAATGTAAGTGTGTTTTGCGGTGTTCTCTAGAGTTGTTGGGGTACCAATAACACATATTCTGTTCATCAATATGGTGTTACCTGGCCCCGATTTCGCCGGGGCTGATGTTATCTGATTCGGAATTTTTCGGGCCGATGCAACACAAAGGCCTTTCTTTGGAATTTATAATCTCAAAGGAATGTTACCTGAGACCGACTCTGTGGCGCCGTGTGCAACACCGGTTAGTTGACCTACCGCGCCGCGTCGTGCCAAGCGGTTCCGAGTCGGCCCGAACGCCACCGACCATAGCCGCCACGGCATTTACCAACCAGGGTAAGGGCGCCGGCGTATTTTCCAATCAGCGCAAAGGCGCCCTCAGCGTCCACCAATCTTGGACAAGCTTTGGATCCTCAGCAGGCTCAGCGTGCTTCCACCCTAAACTCTGCACCCCACCAGCAGAGTGGGGCACGAGCTGAGCCCTTAAAACCTGAGCCACCGAAGAATTCGCTCTCAGTCGCCAGCTCCTTAAGAAGAAATCATTAAGAGTCATCAGGTGACTTCCTTTTGGTTTCTTTTGCTGCTCGCTTCCCGAACCTGCTGCTCTTTTCCGGTCCCGGATCTGCTGCACGCTGCTCAGCTGCGCTACCGCCCCTGCTGCTCGCTGTCTGGTTCCGCCACCAACCCCGCTGCTTGCGCTGCTGCACCTAGCTCGCGGCCCGGCTTCGCTGCACCAGCTCGCTGCCCCAGTTCGCTGCACGTTTCAGCGCATACATTAAGTCGTAGGTTAAGTTCTTGTACATTAGCTAAGGTTGATAGGTTAGCGTAAGGTAGGTTAAGTTCTGTAGGGTTGTAAATATAATTCTAATTCGTAAGTTGGAGCCGACGCTTGGTTTTTTAACCTGGTAACAATGGAAATGTGCTTCGTCGCTGAATAATATGTTTCCAAACGTTCCAGCATTGTTCTGGTAAACGTTTCTCGCAATGCATAGTCACCTTCGTTGAGACCCTGCACAATTTGGATTTTGTATGGATCAAGCTTTAGTTTTTTCTTTAAAATAATGTGTACTGTCCGGTCGAGGCCGTATTAATTGACGCGGATTCCGTATAACTTTGTGGGGAACTTGAGCCACATATTTTGGCGTCGCTGCTGAGGTTGAAGGTCCCGGAGGAGTCCTGTTTGACTACTGTCCCTTCTTGCCTGAACCTTTGCACCCTCGAGCAGATACGTTGTGTGTTCGGTGCATTATTTAATTATCGAATATTAAAACAAGTACAAAAAGCGTAACGCGCACAAACCAGCGGTTCACTGCACTTTAAATATTGCTCGATCACGAACGCGCGGTGTGCTTCCGACCAATGACTCATAGTGACTGACAAATACGCAAATCATACACGTCGATCGATACTCCTCCCGCTTATCTCACCCAGCGCGTTGGTGGATGGGATAGGATATAGAAGGGATTGAAGTGGAGTAGGATGGATTAGGGTTGAGAAGGGCATAGTTCCTCTCAGTGATAGGAGACGAGAGAAAAAACCAAGAGACACGTGGGCAGGATCGCTTTCTTGAAGTAGACCTATTTTTGCCGGGGGTGTAGTTAGTGTCTATCCGCTACCCGGTTGATATCTAATACGTGGTATTTATTGCTCAACATACAGACTATCCGCCTCAATAAATTTCACCCAACAATCAGCAAGCTATTCGGTTTCCCGCGCAAAACCAAACCTGATCTTTTGAGACGGAGAATTTATGGTTGGTCTCGATTCTGCACCAGAAGTGTATGTCCTGCGAGCTTTGGAGAAGGTGCTCATAAGTCTTGCAGTCGTTTCTCGACTTGCTCCGACTTCAGTTCGTGCGGCACGATGCGCGCACGCTTGCTTTCGAAGCTTAGTGCATGCAAGTAGCGTTTGTAAATTTCTTCAGATACTATTCTGGAACGAGGACAAATTATAAGTTATATATCAAAATTCTTGAGAGAAAACAATTAACCCAAAATAGTACCAACATAATTGGTAAAAATTACGGCTTTTGGAATAATCTAGTAACAGACAGAGATTGGAATGTGTCATTTTGCCATATTTTATTATCTTATATGTTGTAAACCTTGCAGCGACACAAGATTGCCAAACTAAGTATTCTTTAAAAGTCATCCCATTATTTAATCCGTACCATCGTGATGTTCCAGGATGTTTAAAAGTATATAACATTTACCGGGGTGTCTTTGGAGCTAAACATTGTAATCGGATGATTCTACATAATCCTTTACTGAAGTAGCTTCTTCAGCTAAGCATTTGCTAGTTTTTGATGCACACGCCCCAGGAACTGTACGAAACGGAAGTTTGTATCATCTTCATTATATTTAAATCGCAAATGAGTTCACTAGTTAGTATTGCACAAATTGGCTGCTTATAAATGAGGATTGTATTCTTGCCGAAGCAAATTTTTTGATTTGTGAGGCTAATTTTGATCAGTAAACATTACAAGAGTGTTACATGAGCAGTTTGTCTATTAAAATATGTAACTCTCGCTGTTCTTATGAAGAGTTATTTCATGTCGCAACACCTCGCTTTTAGTAATCATAAATATACAGAAATGGAGTATAATGGAGCAAACACTTTCTAAAAAAGTTCCTCAACGCATGAGGAATTTTTTTTCATGTTAATGATGTAGCACCAACCTTCATCTTTGAATTCCAAATGGTAATTGACAAAACTAAACTTCAAGTTTTTATCCGTGAAAATGGGAACTACTAACAATAGATCCGGTTAGATGGAATGTGGACGGTATTGTGCACTTTGAATTGGCTCCTAATGGAGAAGCCGTCAAAGTGTTTACAAAATCTTAAAGCAAAACATTTAGAGCCTGCTGCAATCAACAATTGAAGACTTTTTTATTATCTTGAATTTGTTGGTATGAATATGACCGCATTAAATAAGTTTCCAGCTGAAATGCTTCATCTCCATCAATAACATATTGCAAAACAATATCATTTATTGAAAGCGGGGTACTGACTAGAATATTTAGTGTATTGTTGTATAAGACTCGTTCCAATCTTTGATTATTAAAAACACTCCCATCTGAATTTTTTTCCCACACCTACTTTCTAGTATATTTTATTCATAACATATTTTATAATAAAAATGGTGAATTGTTTCAATTTGTACATGTTTACTACCAGTGGCTCTAATTAAATTCCACGTATTATGAAAGCTTTTGCACTATGCAGTTTTCCTTTAGATAGTTTTTGTTGTGTACAGATTAATCGATTGGGGAGTAGGAGGTAGAATTTCCTTAGGCCGTGATCCAGGTACATTACGATATATTGTTCTTTATGTTAATATAATAGATATTTTTTAAATAATGCCCCAGGAGTCCTTAATTCGATTCAGTAAAATTTAAAGAACTGATTACTATCAACAATTTGCATCCTTGTTCTTTATACTTTCGCGGTGTGAAAGGATACTTGAGATTAAATATGTGGCCTATTTCGAAAATATTGAATCATACAATTGAAAATACTAGAAAATCCAGCCAGCTACGCTTGGACTGCTAATCGCCGATCCTTATTGATTATAGTCAGTATATGTTCAACATTTCCCGATTTTCTGCTTGTTGCTGACCTTTCATAACGTGGGTCACTTTTAACAGATTCCAGGCTTTTTCGAGTCCCTTTGTGCTGCGCTTATTGCGCTATTTCCAAAAAATCTCCTGAATCATCCAAATAGTTTATCCAGTCGAATATTCCAGGTTTACACACTACAAGTGCTTACTTACCGTCGGCTAACTCTCAACTGACCTGGGTCACTGCGTATTAAAGTCCGCTCTCACTGACTACCTTTTTACATCTGGTCGTGCAATCTGTTTTATTGGCTTGATATCTAGGAACCACTTACAGAATTCTTGACACATCGCCTAAGTTTACCACCTGAATATATTTGTATGCAACAAATTGTTTTAATATTAATGATTGGATGCAAAAAAAAAACAATATTTTAAGGGTTTGGTCAAAAACAAGACAAATTGTATTTTTCCATATACAGGGTGTCTGGTGGCAGATTTATATTTTTAAATACGATTATTTTAAAAAGTAATAAACGGTGCGGGGTGAGGGTGGCGCCGTTGGAATCACCGATCGTGCGGATTTGTCAGTCGAGTGACAGTGGTCGAGTGAGCATCGCGCGTTCGCTGTAGAGACATTTTTTTAAGAGTAATTATTCTTACGTAATTGCCCGTCGACAATTTTGTTCAAAGTTCTGTATTCGGCGAATACGTGATGGACCAAGTGTAAATTTAATTCGTTCGTGGGTGCAGAGATTCCGCGCAACTGCCTCGGCTATGAATGCCCCACGGCCAGGGCCCAGTCGATCTTCAAGGACTCCCGAAAACATTGAACTGGTTGAAAGCAGTTTACGTGAAAATCCGCGACTTTCAATACGGAAAAGAGCAGCCTTACTGGGACTTCCAAGAGCGATTATTCATGAAATTTCAAGAAAGGATCTGAAGTTCCATCCTTTTAAAATTCAAATCGTTCAAGATTTTTTGTGAACCGATGTTGAAGCGTTTTCGCACTGTAAATCCCATTTTTTGGAGCGACGAGGCTCATTTTCACTTAAACGGCCTCGTCAACAAGCAAAACTGCCGTTACTGGTCTCCAAGAACCCGCAACCCTCGATTGAAACATCAATAACCATTGCATTGCTCCAGGGTAATTGTTTGGTGTGCCTTATCCACGCATGGGATAATTGGACCATTTTTTTTCCAAAATTCTCGAGGTCAGGCGACGAATGTCAATGGTGAAAATTATCGACGCATGCGAGCTCATCCATCGTACTCTTCACACACGTGGTTTCAACAGGATGGGGCGACTGCACACATAGCCAGAGCTTCGATGAATTTGCTTCAGGAAAATTTCTCCCAAAAACTGATCAGTCGCTTTGGGGACATCCCATGGCCACCGAGGTCGCCCGATTTAACTCCCATTGATTTTTATTATGGGGCTACCTCAAAGAGAGGGTTTATAATGACAATCCCCAATCTCTTGTGGCTTTAAAGGAAAATATTCGTCGAGAAATCAGCTCAATTGAACCAAGTTTACTGCAGCGTGTGGCGCAGAACACAAGGCTTCGTTTTGAACAGTGTGTGCAACTCGACGGAAGACATTTGGATAACATACTCTTTAAAAAATCAAATCTGCATTTCTACTCTATCGTTCAATGCTCTTAATAAACTTTTGTGTCAATTATTACGTTTTTTATTTAAGTTTGAAAATATAAATCTGCCACCAGACACCCTGTATAATAATATACATGATGTTTTGCAATATGAGGTTCTTCCGTACACTAATTAAATGACAAAAAAGTTTACACTTATATTAAATTAGAGACTGTATCAAATATTTAATTTTAAAGCTAATTATACAAAATTGCAAATAATGGCCAATTTATTTCGAAGAATCATTTTCAGCATTGAACCTTAGAAAAGGAAGAGTAGACAGGCAATTACAAAAATTTAGGCTCTGAAATATAAAAAAAATTGGCCTTTTCAAATCTGAATCTATGTGATGAGCGGATGCATCATTTAATTATCCTAACGCCATTAACTTTTACACTCAAATTGAGAATTTTTGAAAAATACCACTAATCATTTGAGGTATGCGTACATTTCCATATTTTTCATTTGTATCGTCTTGAGATGTAGATCTCGTCATACCATAAAAAAGAGATACTGAGGGATAATCAGTAATTGCTGTTCGAGAATATGTAGAAAACAGTGTGCTGCCGATAAAACACCAGTTACAAAAGAGCAGTTAATACATTTTCTTATTAATATTGCACAGGCACTTAAAAGTATTATCTTTGCAAGACCAAGTTAAGATCAAGCATAAACTATTTAAGGTGGTAAATACAGCAGAAGTGAGAGTCGCTGCTGCATTATTAAAATCAATTCTTTAACGCGCACAAAGTCTTTAACAAATCACTATGCTCGACTGCAGTATCTGTTGCTGATCATTCTAATGTAGATTAGTATATTTGCCATCTGACTATATATCGCATTTTTTGTTGTTATGTTTCTTTTAGCTGGTTTTCAATATGAAGGCAATAAAATGTAATCGCAAAATGAATAAAGGGTTGGTTTCATCTAAAGCTACTCTTTCTAAAAAATTTCATTCGAAGACATTACAATAAAAATGGACTTGTTTCATAAAAACCTGTTATATTTTAAAGGAACATATACAACTTCACTGGAAATTAATTGCAACTTTTGTTTGAGATCGCCAAAAAAGTTTTGTAAAAATTTACTCTTTCACTTTTGCAGTAATGCTTATTCAAATTATTTTAAAAAAACAATGTTATTAAGCTCAATGGATCTTCAGAACACTTTTTTTATAACGTTGACATTGAGGCATATTGAAGCCTTTCATCCTCTATCAACGAACTTAACACAACACTTGCTAAAAATTCAGTTTGTTTTTTAACATATTAGATACATAAAAATATTATTCAAAATAATTAACTTAATCTCTTTCAAAATTTAAGTGCAATCTTAATGTAGGAAGCACTGTTGGAAATCATCCTCCACTAATATCTTTAACAATTTTTTTTGTCGTGTCAAATTATCTTCCTTTAGCTTTGTTATTGATAAAAATCGAAAGGGGAAAGGAATGATACTCATAATAGTATAAGTTGAAAAGTAGCCCACACTGAATGTTGAATGAACAAGTAATGCGGTGCATGCCAAGTTGATTTGCTAAAATTGGCATTTAAGTATCACACCACAAACTTGCAACGTGACTTGTTTTCCGATTATATTTGCAGTGTTGATACTAGATATTTTGATGAATAATCTTTCGACGTCGTAATGACTACGATGTCAATGTGCACGTGCTTGAACATTCGTGGTAAAAAGCGTTAACTGTAGCGTTGATGTTTCCTCAGCTTGGAATGCTGTTAATTTCTCATCGTTCCTCTGTGCAGCTGCTGGGTTTCTAAGATTTCACTTGGACTTGATTTCTTCTATCTGAGTAAGAGTATCGGTAACGGTATTGTTTCCCCCAGATACATGGCAGATATCTGATGAAAATTGGCCAATGAAGTATAAGTACCTAAATTGTTGGGGTATGAATTTGGTTGTCTTTCTTATAAAACGCATACGTTACGGGTTTATTATCGGTGAAGATGTTAAATGCCCGTGCTTTTACCATGTGGCGAAAATATTTTACTGCTTCGTATATAGCCAGCAATTCTCTATCACAGGCTTGCGTTCATCAGTGCTCAACGCCCGGGAAAAGAGGGCAAGAGGCTCGTTAGTGTTGTTGACCTTCTGTTAGAGAACTGCGCCGATGGTAAAATCTGAAGCGTTGCAATACAACTGAGTGGAACATTTGGTATAGGATAAGGCAAAAGTGCTGGTTGCGAAATGGGGGCTCAGTATAGTCTTCATGTAATGTTTTTCTAGTGCTTGCGTGTTTTGTCGTGTAATATTGGCCAGAAGTTCGTGGAAAATGCTGGAGCCTACGACGACTCTCACGCTACGAATTTCTCCGTCAGCTGCTTGTCCTTCGACCATGACAGAATCGTCGGTTTCTCACATCTAAATGGAAGTTGTAAAATAGGAGAAAGCCTGTTGACTGGTTTTGAGACGTTGCGACAATTAATTTCCATTTGAAGTCTCGACGAATTTGCAAGTTGAGTGTCACGGTGCTATATGTCTCAATTGGTGTTCCGTTGGCCGCGGAAAGTTCATATATGGATTTTTCTTCAACGTCCACCAGAAACTGGGTGTTCGTAGCCGTGTCCATTATAAAAAGGCCAACGATGCAGAGCGAGAGTCGTTGGTTGCCATCAAAGACTGCCCATTATGTTTTCCGGTTTGTTAAAGCTGGATGTACGTTCTGCACTTTTTTTTCAGCAGACTCCTCGTTGACGGCTGGATGACGTGGACGCTTCGTGATTCGTGCTTTGACACCTGTTGCCTCGGTATGGTTGCGATTTCTTTAGTTAATATCCGTGCGACGTGCTGAAACTACCCTGTCACGTAATCGTCTGTTGTCCAACTAGTTGCTGGGGGTTGGCACCGTGGCTTCATCCCTGGTTTATGGAATGTTAACCGTATGATGGAGTCTCTGAGTTCTGCAAATTTCTCGTATTTCTATGAGTTGCAAGGATAGTTTAGATATTGGATGGTAGCCCCCCCGAGCACAGAGTATGGCATCGATGAGTCTGCGAGTCCGCGAGTCCTTGCAAGTGCCGTAAGTTCTGTAATGGCCACTCGATCCCCAATTTTTTCGAGCTTTAATACATGATAGATATTTTGCTCTTCTGACAAGCTTATCAACTGTCTTTCCGCTTTTCTTATTATAACATATTTATCTCTACTACGTAGCGTTGTTTTAACGTTCCCGAAATGCAGTAAAATTTGTCTCGTCGTGGGTCACTTCGGTAGTAGCAAAATTTCTTTGAGCATTGTAAATCATAGCTCCGGATCTGATCGTGTGAACAGCGGAATTTTTGCGGCGACGCGCTCGAAATCGGTTGCATTAACCGATGTGGATCGAGTCTCATTGTGTACCGCTATGCTGTTATTCATAATGGTGTGCACGAGCAGGATTAGATTCGTGGAATTTAATGACTGCGATTGATTAAGTAATCGGACTCTCATCGCGTATTGATGGTAATTTCCAGAGGTGTAGAATGGCTAGCCTCTGGAACTGCTGTTGGTCTGGATGTCGGTTATTGTGTTTTGATGGACGTCGTTGGTCCAGTCTTATAGGTTTTGAAAGAGTGGGAAAAGTTGGAGTTTGGGGAGGAACATACATTATTCTATCAGTAGCATTTTACTTAAGCATTTGCCACCTTAGTGCTTTAGTTTGCTGAATTTGAAACACTTTCTTTGTTTGTTTACAGCAGCTTTGTCAGTTATTCTAAAACACTACAAATGTAAACTTGTAAAAACTCGCAATGTAAACCACTTTTCAAAAAACGATAAACGTTAGCTTGTTTGCGTAGTGATACTGAAGGAAACATTTAGCAGTTCACTTTTGTACCACACTTCTTTCGAACGGAAACTTTTAATTTTGGTATTATTGGGTAACATAAGCATAGCTATCTATCAATTAAGAAATGAATAAAATGCAAATGAATAGAGACAAAATTAATCATACAAAAAATCGATGTCTATACACAATTTGTGTGCTTTTACTCTTAACTAATAAACTAAATCGTTCTGCATTACCTAGGCCTAGCTCTGCGACAAATATACGAATACATCTTTTAATACGATAAACTGTGATTAGATAACTTATCGCAAGAGGAATTATTGTCGCTAGATTTAAACTCTTTAATTAAAAGGAGCAACACCTAAAATCGCAAAGCATTTCATGCCAGTATACGCTTTAGCATTCTTAACGACAGCTGAACAACCCCTAAGTAAACTCTGAATTACTTCCATTCGAAAATCAAATTAGTGCCGTATAATTGCTAATGGGATCAGGCGCATATCGAGTTAAACTTTCTCCTTTCCTTATAAATCAAGTAGAACTTAAAAATTCTTTTCGGGGAGTGCAAAGTTGGTTTTCAAAACGGGCGATGATTAACAATCTGCTCGCAAACTTTTTAGTCTAGTTAATTTGGAGTTTAGACTTCTTGCAGTTGTACTTGTTTGTTTTATAATTTGTAGCAATTTTTACGTTTAATTATTTACTATTCGTTTAGTTCTAGTGCAAGCCTCTTTGTTGTCTATTTTATTATTTTATAATAGGATAGATGTATTTTTAAAATGTATCTATTATTGTCCCATGTGTAGTGCTGTAGTGTTAATGCTATTTATGTTATTAAATCCATTTATATCGATCCTTCTTCTTTTTTGTGCTTGAACAGAATTTATATGAGTTAATAGCCAAAAATTGGCAACACCTAAAAGCACGGATGTTAATTTTAATTTGAGACAGGCTGTAGGTATTTGAATGATTACAATTGTAGGTATATTTGTGATAACCATGTTGAGAATTAAACCTTAAGCTAGGCACTCTAAGATAAAAATGGCACAGATAGGCATTACGGTGCCTTTTATGAGGGGGCGAATAGTATACACAAACATTGAAGTTCGAACAAGATCGAGTTGTACGTCTACGTGGGGGAATATGGGGATTCGCAAAGAAGGATAGGCAAAACCCTATGGACGCTGCTACCCCCCCCCTCGCGTAAAAAATATTAGAACTGACTGTCCTCTATCATTAGACACCAAGATCATCTTTGTACGTCTTTTCTAGTCGGTGCTATGACCTTTTTTTCTAAAAGCCCTAAAGCCTATATCTCAGATTCTTGCTACCCTCCGAAACTCACCGAATTTGGTGTCACGAGGTTGTAGGCTCTTGTTTAAATCCCCATTTGTCATCGTGCGGCACTTAGTAGTCCCACTATGTCAGATCAAGTTCTAATTCCAGTAGCTAAGGCTAGATTCAGTTTTAGGTTGTGGTCGCGGTAAATCCTATTAGAGCAAACTGTCCCCTACCATTAGACACCGAGATAATTTTTGTACGACTTTCCGTACCGGCGCAATGGCCTATTTTTTCTAAGTTCTAAGGCCTATATCTTTGTTTAGAGAGCTTGTACCGGGTTGGTTCCTTAGACAAAATTGTTCAGGACACCTAGGACTTTAGATTGACATAGGTTTCATCTGGGTACCCGAATTTTCGATTTAGGGCCCAATCTACTCTGCTTTTGTGCAGATTTGGAGTATTTAATACTGCAAAGCCCGTCTGATGTAATATCGCGATTGCTGCTTTTGGTCATCGAATTCCCAAGATCAAAATTGTCCTTTGGGTGTATTTCTGACAAATTCCATTTCATCATATACCACCACATCATGTGTGGCGATGTCATATAGGAACGGTGCGGTACACAGCATGTGTACGCGAAATTATGTTACCTATGAAGAAAAGTTACATTTATCGCCAATTAATGGTACCATAACTCAGGTCTGCTAATCCAGATAAAAATGCAGAGAAATGTAGAGGGTTTGAGGCTCATTATCATTTCAGCAAGATACCGTCCATTTACATACACTTTGTGCTAACTTTTGTAAAACCTACCGATAGAACCCGCACAATTATCTGTGGATTAGGCTATATTATCCTTGTATGAGCTACCTTCAGCCACTATACACTATTCGATGAAATTATGAGTATAAACCATCATTTTATAAACGGAGTGTTTAAGTTGATCAATTTGTTTTATTAATTTTAATAGTTGTTTTTCTTAAATCACAATTATTTTTGTTTCTTGTAGATAGTAGATGACTCAATCTGATATTCTTCTGTATTTCAAAACTGATATATCAGGGGCACCATGTGTGTATTATGTCATTTGATTGTTTTTATAATAATAATAGTTCCCTGTAGTAGGGCACGAAGGCCCTTTGGGGTCGTAACAGGATAGGTCTGCTACAATCTATAGCCTACGGTACACAAGGGTAGTAACGTGGCTAGCGCTACGTACCGACTTTCTATTATTACCCCAGAGTTTGACCTCCAGGTACTCATTTATTGCAGCCTGAGTCGAGCTGGGCCGTAAAAATGCCAGTGATCGAATTGGCGAGAGCGGGATTCGAACCCGCATCTCTGTCACAATCGAAGGTCATTGACTTTAATCATTTTTAATTCTTATTTAAGATCTTATAACAAGTGTTACGCAATACATACGAGCTTTTTTCTATAATTAGAATTTTGTTAGTGTACTCTTATTTGTATTTCATAGAATTTAAAAATTTAGGTTTTTCCTGTAACAATTTTGCATTAATAGGAAGGTCGAATTAGTTATGGTTAATTGAACTCAAAAATTGAAAGAATGGCATTGTTTATAGTTTAAGATTGAATGATTTGGCAATGCAAACCATGCGTATTATTACAGCGCTATAGGTGCCGAAAATGTCACTGAAAGTGTTATCAAGATACTTTAGAAGTTTTAAGTCTGAAAAATTTTATATGTCGTACTACCTAACGATTTATTTCTATCGCAGTTCTGAATTGTACAATGGAAACAGTAGCTCTGGCTGAAACTTCCATCTAAAATAGATGTGGAGGTTTACGGCAAGTTTATTGAGAGAATTCCCCGGCTTCAAAGTTTGAAATATCTAAAAAAAAAACGTATCAATCTCTTCAGCGGCATTAATTAATTAATAGTTCTGCTATTACTCTCTAATGGGTGATCAAAATTGAAAGAAGAGCGAGTTATTGTTGCTAAAACGCATTCCAAATTCAGTGAAAATTTTGCAGAGACTGTACCACTAAGTGAGTCAACTGTCCAAGACGAACTACAAAATTTGATGAAATTGAATCCGTAATGGTTGTATCTTAAATATAAGGTGCCCTTAAAATATTGAATAATCGGTTAAAGTCTCGCTGCAAATCCGAAATCGTTGACTTGTCATCGTGCACGTCGATCCCTTCAGCAAATGCATTTTAAGGATCTGCTCCTTCATACGTATAAAATTCAACTGGCAAGAGCTTAAACTTGTTGGCCATTCTTACCATCGAAAATTCGCCAATTGCTTTTTCTCAGTGTAGTCGAAGAATCGTTAGCAAGGGGGTACATTTTGATAGTTCAACGGATTGGAAAACAAATCTAATTCTTGTCTTTTTACATACATATATAGTGGCTTTATATCCTTCTTAGCGGAGCTCTCTAAATTATTATACGGGTTTGATCAGTACCCATTGACTATTCTATTTTCTCACAAATTTCATTCCACTTTTTTCTGTCGTTGACTTTAGCTTTCAGTCTTTAAATCCAATCTTTCTTAAGTCTTCTATCACTTCTTGTATCTACGTTGTTCTTGGTCTCCCTTCTCTTATTGCCTCGATTCCATTCTAACATTGAGTAAGTTGTGTTACCTATACTAGCTCTCCATGCGTTTCCCAGCCATTTTACTCTTTGTTGTTTTATTTTCTTGACTACGTCTTCTTTGATCTTTTGTTGTGATTCAAAGTTCATCCTGCTTCTACATTTATGTTTTGATATTCTTAGCTGCTCTAGTATGGTTCTCCATATCTTCTTTTCCAGTATTGTAAAATCTTCTTCCTGTTCTTTCGTCATTGTAATTGTTTCTGTCCCGTATGTATAGTTGATTTTATCATTATTTTATATATGTTATTTTTTCACTCTTTCAAGTATTTTGATTCTTAACATCTGTTTATCCGCTTGATATGTTTTATTTCCTGTCATTATTCTTCCTTTAATTTCTATATCTCTGTTTCTATCGCTTGATAGTAGTACTCCCAAATATATAAATATATTTCGTACTCCTCCATCCTGATATTTTCATTTTTTGTTTGTAATTGTCTTCCGATTCTCATTATTTGTGCTTCATCTTCACTGATTTTTAATCCCATTTCGTTTCCTTCTTGTATGACTTCTTTTAGCTTATCTTTCATCGCTACTCGAATTTTCGCCACAAGTGTTACGTTATCTGCGCAGGCTATAATTTGTTTATCACCTGTCCTAGGTGTGCCCTTATAATTTTTTCTCAGGACGTTTTCTAGTGCTAAGTTGAACAGCGCTGTTGATAGAGGTCAAAAAGGTCAGTTTTCTGTAATTCTTACATACTTGTTGGTATCATTTCTTGCGTATTGTTATCATTTGTCCAGCTTCCCACTTTGCAAGTATTCTTTTTTCATCTCATATATTTTTCATCAATATATACATTTTTTACTCAGTTCTTCTCCGTCGTACTTTATAAGTTCTACATTAATACTGTCTTTTCATGGGGCTTTACCGTTACATCTTTTTGATAATGATATCTTTTATTTCTTCTCTTGTTGATACTTTGCTTGTCATGTCTTACTCTGATATTTCCATCATTCCTGCTCGCGACCCTTTCTATTTGGGTTTCGGTTACACTGTACATGCGATATTTTATTGTTATTTGTTGTATTTCTTTTTTTCTCATTTTTTTTCTTTCCATTCTTTCTGCATATTCCTTTTTGATGTTTTTAATATTTAATTTTTCTACGTTAAATTTGCTTTTTGTGTTCTTATTTTTGTTCTTTTTTTACTTTATGTTACTGTTACCATGAAATAATCAGTAACAGTACACGCTCCTCTGTATGTGGCCATATCCGTTGTTATTGATTATTTTCTTTTATTAATTAGTACATGAACCTTTTGTGTGTGTGTTTTTTTTGATCCTACGATTTCCATGTTATTTTATGTCTATCAATCTATTTGTATTTGGTGTTGGTTATAATTGTGTTAATCCTTACTCTTAGTGCTAGATTACACAGTCGTTGTCTGTTATGATTGGTATTTTTATGGATTGCGTATTTTCTTGCCAATGTTATGATTATGTCTTTCTTGGTATCTTGTCTACTTCCAATTTTTTCATACAGTGTTTTCTTTTTTTGTCATCTGCCATTTCTGTTTTTGCATGCACATTTGAAAGTGGTGTATTTGAAGATTTGGCTTCTATTCTAGCCTTTGTCGTTATCGTGTTTACTCCTTTCTTTTGCAGCATTTGTTTTGTGTCTCGTTTATTTTAGTAATTTTTAGTTGTTTTTTTCTCAGTTTATCTTAATTTATCCCTAGATATCTTTCACTGACTGTCCTCCCTTTCTGTGGATATTGCTTCAATTCTTTTTGCATATTATACATAGTTTTTTGTGATTGTATCTCTATTGCGGGTTTTTGGTTCCGTTCTGTCGTTTTTATTTCTTCACTCCTATTTCTGTTACTCGTGGTTGTTCCAAAGTATACTCATATATATTTACAATCAGTTTATTTTTCCTTATAGTTACGCGGTAATTCTCTCCTTTTTTCTGGCATTAATTTTGAGTAATCTTCTATATATATATATATATATATATATATATATATATATATATATATTTACCTTTCAGCTTACTAGTCTCTTTCAGTACTCCCAGTTTTTTAATTCCATTAAAATTGGTCTAGTTGTTCTTCCAGTTTGTTGGTTCTTAATTCTTCTTATCTCTAACACTTCTTTCTCCATCATTATTGGTAGATCCATATTTCTTAAGACCACTCTCATCTTCTCCTTTAGTTGCAAATTGCTTCCTTTTTCTGTTCCATGGGGTATTATTTTTTCTTATTTCTTTTTCTGTTTCTTCCATTCTCATTTCCTGTTTCACGTTGCTGGTTGTTTCGTTTCAACTGTTTATTTTCATCCTTAATTTTACTTATTTCTTCACATAATAAGTTTATTTTCTTTTCCATTCCCATTTCTCTATCATCTGAATTACCTAACTTCGTGTTTATCTCTTCTAATATTATTAATTTCGTCTTTTACTCTTATTGAATGTGCAACTTATTTATCTTTAGTTTATCCGTTTGGTGTCGTCGGCCCAGTTACTTGTTTTCAACTTACTCAGTTCAGTTGAGAACCCGAACACGCGCTGACCTCATTAGGATCCAAACTCTAAATGTCGCTAGTATTCATTTTCTTTATAATTTTGTTTATATTTACCTTTTGCTTGTAATCCTGTTATCTATTTTTCTAACCTTGTTTGTATTTACTAGTTTATAGTTTTTAATTATTATTATGCTAGTTATGGCCTTATTCTCTTTTGTTTTGATTTTGGGCCTCTACCTTTTCTGTATATTTTATGCTTTACATTTGTTTTGTATTATCTGCTGTAAATCACAAAAATTTTAGACAGATTTGGGTTGACCTCTACAACCACCAAATAAACCGTTCGCCTTTTTGGGTTTGGAAAGTCTTCGTGTAATCCATGAAAAGCAAATGCACTTCTAAGGAGTTACTGTTCGGTGTGGATTCTGGGCAGATGGTGCAGTAGGTCCATATTTTTTCGAAGATGATGCTGAAACCGTTGTAATTATGAATGGCGTCGTTAACGTTTTTTTGGAACCTACTGGGCAACATGGATTTGGAACAAATGTGATTTTAGCAGGAAGGCATCACCTGCGATACAGCAATTTTCTGTTTGAATAATTTCACAAAATGTCAGTATTTGATTTAACACGGAGCGATTTTTTCGTGGGGTTACTTTAACCTAAGTTCTATGCCACCAATTTGCAAACACTTTACAACCCCAACACGTAATTCGACGTACTATCGATGAAATTGATCAGAGCATATGGGAAATTGTAATAGAAAATTTTGGGAATAGAAGCAATATTTGCAGCTCCAGCCAAAAAGCTGGCCATTTGTTAGGCCTAATTTTTCATATTTAATCGGAGATTGTGTACTTTAATGCTCATCAAAATTTATTTATAAAATCAGTTTAGAAGTCGTTTTATTTAACATTTGAATCTGGCCTTTAATTTTGGCCACCACTTATTTCTGCTAAAAAGGGGCAGTTGTCGAAAATATTGATAAGATTGTTCTTCATCTTTACAATCTTCTTTAAAGTTTGACATTGTCTAATACGGTTTGAAGAACCCGGCGATGTACTTTTCCCTTTAATTGGTAATCTCGGCTTTTTGTACCTCAAACTATACCCTGTATTTTAGGATAAATTTGCAGATATTATATTCTACTTTACCATCATTTTTATTTTTTTCTTTGTTTTAGTTTTCTCTTATAGATTTGTTTTATTTGGTTTTTTATTATTCACATTTTTCTTATAGATGGTATCACTCTTTTTACCTTTTTACTTATTATACAAATTACACGTTATTATCTGTGTTGTCTTTTTTCTTTGTACTTTATTTGGCACCCCTATATCTTGTTTTCTACTTTTTATTTTTGCTATTTAAGTTGTTTTCTATGTTTGGTCGAGGTTTGCTATTGTACAGTTTTCCATCTAGTGCGTTAGTGTATTTAATATTAAATACTGTCCTTGTGTAATTTAGTTGTTATATTTTATAGACTAATTTGTTTTAGACCCGAATGAGTTTATGCTGATGCGCCTTATTTTGGTTGCAAGCGAGTGATTATGACCTATGCAATCTTGCGAGCAATAGCTTTTATTTTATGTTTTCCTCAGCCTTTTCTAGAAAATCTTTTAATATTGCTGCATCATTATAATATTACGCGAAAGCTGTTGGTGTCATCAGACTATTTCTGTTTCCTGGTAAAAACTTCGTAATTTGTCGTTTATTCTTCATTGTAAAAATTCAATTTATTACTACTTTTGTTGTTTAAGTTTCTCGCGTAAATCTCTATTATGGTATTACATTTCATACTTTATTTATGCTACTTATTACATCTGATACTCAGATTTTTAAATTAAATATAAATAATGTTTCTGTTACTTTCAAAGCGCTGCCTGTTTGATATTTAATTTTGTTTGCACTTCACTGCCCTCTAGAATGTATTGGAAGTAATTTGAAATTCTTGTACAATTATTACATTCTTTGTATTTTTCCTAACGCTTTCCGGGTTTTAATTAAATGTTAATTATTTTTCAGTCTTTATGGGAGCGCTAATCTCTTAATGTACAAAGGAACTCAAAAGCCGTGGTAATGCTGCAGTATGCCATTACGATGGGAAGAAAGCATAACGGAACAACAATCTTAATTTCTTAGTTAATTACGTAAAAAATCCAATTTCCTTCCCCAAAATAACTACATAACACTGTTTGAAAGTTCGCAATTGCTTTACCTGCAACAAGACGGATTTCCATACAAATGGCGCAATTCTGAATTACGAAACCCTCTGGAAGTTAACAATCGCGGGCTAGCCCCCTTTTTGCCGCTAGCCAGTTAAGTAATTCTATGCAGTTTAACGTAAACGGAGCGCGGGAGCGCGTTCTCTGTTCCTCTATTCAAGCCGTACCTGTATTCACGGCGCGTTTTATCAGTCTGTTTTGACACGTCCTCTCAATGTTTTGCCCGTCGCATTGTACGCTTTGTCGCTCGCCGGACAGTAATTATATGGAAAGTGGATTGTTTGCAGCGAGCTGCTTTATACACTAGTTGGGACCGATCTACTTTGTGCTTTTGAGATCGCACGCCGGGAGCACCCGAGCGCACTGCAGAAAACTAAATTGTTTTACGTGCTCTTAGGATAATTAAATTATAATATAGAGGAAGTATTGATAGTAATGTTATTTTATTTTCTTTAGCTAAATAGAAGACGTTTATGGTCGTTTACTGTGTTAGTATTGGATTTTAGTTGTCAGATCTTCCATTGGCTATGTGATTTACGTCTTTTTACTTCATATTTTCAAAATCACAGTTAAGGGAAGAAGCGGAAATTATTATTTGACCACAAAACTGTAGGTCAGATAGTTCAGAACAATACTACATTGAAGAAAATATGCTTTTTGATTATGCATGCTATGCTTTTTCCTATACTAGACATGGGGAAGATAAGTGTAGCTTAAATATGGCAATGAAAAGTGTTATTTTTAAATTTTGTATATTGAAGTTTATCATTAATGACCGGTTGCACAAACATATGTTAAATCTAAACAAATGTTTAAATCGCCATTGTGTCTGTTAAAGTGTTGCAGAAACAATTTTGTAACAGACCGATGGTAGTTAACAAAGCAATTGGCAGGTGACGTTTTTTTGTGGTACAAAGCATTTTTGGGTCGTAATAGTCCGTTAAAGGCCGTTTAAAAGAATATTAAGTTAATTACTCGAAAGTACTGATTAACGCGTTCTCATACATACAAAATTACAATTAAATTAAATTAAAAGAAGATAAAGTTTTTTATAATGCGTTTACATTGTTTTGATCAGTTTTTATGTGGTACGGTATGGTATGGTAAGGCTCGAACGCCCCGCGTAGGAGCACGGTCTGCGAACTGTGAGGTTGAGGCTCTCATATGTTCGACTTTACTGCCCCGTCGTCGCGCACCATATCTGATGCGGGGCGATGTAGCAAACCATTCGCCTAAGACGACCGCTATTATTACCCCTTGTTCGAGTGAACGCAGGTACTCAATTATTTTCAGTGATTGAGTACGCCACCCGCCAGGCATTAGAGGGTTTCAGCAATGGAGCCCGGGTCCGTTCGTAGCACAGTCCGCGCCTCAAGCGTTTAGACCACTCTGACGTTGGTATGTGGGGTTGTGTAAAAATAAGTTTTTATTTTATATTTATCTGAAAGATAATTTCAATATTGTTTTTAATTTATTGATCGCTCATTAAACTTTGCTCTAAAAATGTAACTTTTTAAATTCTTATATAAGGGTTTTTTTACAAGGTCCGATTGGTCGCTAATTGAAAATCACAGTTAGAATCAAGAAAATTTTATATGGAACAATGTGACACAACATTAGGCTACTTTTCGACGTAATCGCCGTTCCGATTCATACATTTGTCGTAGCGTGGTACCAATTTTCCAAAACCTTTATCATAGAAAGCAGCCGCCTATGTTTTCAGCCAATTCTGTACGCTGGTCTGCAACTCGTTGTCTGTGGCGAAAGTTTGTACTCCTAGTCAGCGTTTCATGTGGGTACAGAGATGAATTTCCGCGAATCGCCTGATCCACGCGCTGAACAAGATCATCGGTTGACACTGGCTTCCTTCCCTGGCCGCCTGCATCATGAACATCTGTGCGTCCAGCATCAAAGTTCCTGCACCACTTCCGCACTTTGCTGTCACTCATGAACATTTCTCCGTACACTTTGCTCATTCGTCTATGAATTTCAGCTGCATTGCTTCCTTCAACATGCAGAAAACGAATGACTGAACGCAATTCACATTTGGCGGGAGACTCTATTTTTCGAAGCATGTTTATGTGCTCCCTACGTACTCAGAAATGACAACCGCGAATCGATGCATTCCCCGGGCCAACTACAGACTACAGACACACATATATATATATTATCCCCCTTAGCATAAAGCATAAAATTTAATATCTTAAAATATTTGGTAATATAAAATAATCATCATATACAATCAGTTTCTCAACAAGCAGGATCGGATTGTAATTTACTGGCATATTTAATTTCATGTATGCTGTTCATTACCGGGTCATCTTTTTTTTATTATTTTTTAAATGCTTTAGTATGTTAAAACAAGTATTATTTGTAAAATAAGCAATCGAAAATGTGTAATTTATATTAATAATACCATATATCTCTGTAATATTTTCATATTTGATTTGTATATAATTATTGTCATTTTTTATTATTTAAGGCAATTTTTATTATAAATTTCTAAAGCATTTTGCTCGTGCATTCGTATAAACAAGTCCAAGGTATGTTTGGGTTGCATAATCTACGTTTGTCAATTTTTTAACAACTTTGTAGAAATCTAAGTATTTGTTTCTATTGTTGTTAGCCAATCGTGGACTGAATAGCTGTGCTAGGTGTTTGTGCAACGCAATCAATTTCTAACAGTTTATTTTAAACCATTATCAGAGGACGACACGACAGCGCTGATAAGCATTTGTACAACCTTTAAATAACGTTATTATCTTTAATGCGCAACGTTAAACAAATTAGCTCAATTCTAGGTAGCACAACGTAATTTGAGCGATGCTTACTGGATCAAGTTACGTAAAATTACTTATTTAATTACAGACTCTAGATGAAACACCCATGAGAAATGTTTTGAACTCTGCTACATGGCAGGATAAATATTAAACTTTATTAAATCATATCAGCCCTCATTAGTACCAATATCGCCCAGAAAATCTATAATTCTCTTTATTCAAGTAGGTTAAATGGCTCTATATTACTTGGATTGTAACAGTTACTACAGGTGTGTTAGACAACTTTTACTTTGTATTTTTTTATTCTAAATCGTCTAAATATTAGAAATGTGAAAAAACACTACTCAATCCTTTCTCGTTTTCGACTGCTTTGTTCTGAGTTGCCACAGAGAGCTGTTTTTGACAACCAGCACAGGTCGATTTTAGTAGGATAATTTATTCCAATATTTTGAAGTTTGCTGAGGAGCTAAGTGTCAAAAAAGCTACCCTTGGAGAAAATTCACGTTTCAAACTGGAAGTTGTACAAGTAGTTACAGAAGTAACAAATTCTTCTGACAGTTATAGAGCAAGTAGAGTTTTCTGTCTTTGATAAGCCTAGGACTGAAAAAAGTAAATCCTCCGGGGTCATTTGAATCAATATTAATGGCTTGCTGTATTTGAATTTTATTTTAAAAATAAGCTATTTCCGTATCGTAGTATTTTTAATATGTTAAGGTCTTTTTAGAAAAAATTGATAATGTAAAATCTTGCTATTTTCTTTAGACTATTATCTAGAATACTTTTTGACTGTCATAATTCTTTGCCATTAACAAAACTTAAAAAAAAAAATAAGGAAAACAAACTCTAAACTTAAAGAATGCAGCATTTCGACTAAAATATATAGCAAGGCGTTTGGAAGGTGACTGAAGTAATAATGATACACAAGCCTGGAAAACCAAACGAAGCATCATATCGACTTATCTCGTTCTTACCGATAATATCAGAACTGTCTGAAAAAGTATTTCTTTAGAGGCTAAAACCAATAATTGAAAGAAAAGAGCCGATTTCAACGCTTTGGTTTCAAAACTCAATATTCTACCCAAGTTTTAGACTAGGTTTACAGGGTAACAAATATGATCAAAAAAAGTATAGAAGAGAAAAAGTCTGATCAGTAATCTGCTTAAATGTTGCACAGGCTTTTGATAAAATTTGGCATCAAGAATTGAACCATAAACTTGTAAAAGTACTATCTAAAAAATTTTCTGGACTATTAAGGTCTTACCTTGTAGATAGACTATTCAGGATTAAACATGAAGATAAAAAATTAAAACAGCAGTACCAACAGGTAGTGTACTGGGGTGAGTGCTTTACCTCTTATACACTAGTGATATCCCTACAACCAATCAAATAACGATCGTCACTTTTACAGATAATACTGCAATATTAGCAATAGGAAAAGGCACTACAGAAACTACAGAAGTGCTACAGCTGGCCTTGAACGAGATAGATTCTTGGACAAAGAAATGGCGAATTGAATTAAATGCCAGTAAATTTGTGCATATCAATTTCCTGAACAAGAAGGATGAATACTTACTCGTAACACTAAACATCATATGCTAATACAGCAAAGTACGTGAGAATAAACTTGAATGCTAAATTACGATGGAAGGAGTACATCGCGGAGAAAAAAAGGGTTAAATATAAAATATAGGAAAATGCTGGAAAGAAAGCGCCAGCTATCAATCCACAACAAAATACTCGGGTAATAAAACCAGTATGGACAGTATGTCAACTATACGTAAGGTTGTGACAGTAAAAGCAATATTAATAAAATCCAAATATCACATCATAAGTGCACCCTGGTATGTTAGAAACAGCGATATCGACAGGGACCTAGGGATGAACATTGCCGAGAAGCACGAGACCAGGCTTTATGGAAATGTAAAAAGACGTAATAAATAATGTAGAATTAGAAAAAGACTCAACATAATAAAGCCATATGAGTTGGTGTGAAGTGATAGAAATGTCAGTATAAAAGCAGAGTAAAAGTTTTTACCGGTGAAAAGTGCGTTCCAGAATACCAGAACTGAGAAGACAACCGATGGGTAACATCTCAATAAATATTAGATAATTTAATTTGCCTAAGGATTGATGGTTAGTTTTGATTAGTTGAAATGTATATGTATTAAAAAAAAAAAAATATACCTTACATAAAAAAGTTTTTTGGAGTTTCTTTCTAGATTTATGTACTGATAACATACCTCAACCAGTAGTTCACTAATGAGTATGTTATTATTCGCGCTATTTTTGTAAATGGTTACTTAGAGATCAAAATATAGTTATTAAACATACTACTTGTAAAGGAAACATTGATATAGAAGGATCATGCTGCTGATTTCTGATACATTTTTTTTATTATAAATTTATGACGATTGTATATTGGAAATACCCCATTTACTTAAATAATGTGATCAAATTATCATTATTATTGCTGATCTATAAATTACAAAATATAAAAAAATTAAAAAACCTCTTCCAATTCGTTCAAAGAATGTTTGAAGCAGTTTTCAGTTAAAGAAAAAAATTTCAAACTTCCTTTGATGTTATGATTATCTTGGGTATAATTAGACGATACTGATAAACCGCGACAAACTGTATTTATTTAAGGTAAGTTGTGAAAGTGAATGTGCTGATTGCATTGTACTGCATAAGCTAAAATAAGGAATCAAAAAGGAAACATCAGACGCCTGATATGTATTTGTTTGCGCCTGCATTTCATAATACGCAGGAAGTTACAGCGATGACGAAATGTAGCTGTGAGCGCTGTGTTAAGTACAAGTCCGCCTAATGACTGTGTAATTAATTGTCGGAGAGTTTCATCTGTTGTTGAATTTCCTTAAAGAGGATTTGAGCCTGGAATTGCTCTTTCAACTGCAAGTAACACGTAATGAACAACGAACGACAAGCAAAAACGAGGATGACAAAAAGTTGCCGACTTGCGACGCAATCGGCTTTCTAGTGCAGCATTCGTCTCCCATTTCGAGGTAATCAACGTTGCAATAGGACACTTATCTTCCGCAAGTAGTAATTAAAAGAGTTACGGGTCAGTCTAGGTCGGGTAATCCGTATTACACTGTCTCTCGACCATTATCTAACAAAGAAAACTCGTGATGACGTTGGGTTTTATATAATTGTTATTATTATTAATTATTTATAAGTTCCTAGTCTATACAAATAATATGATAATATCTAATAATGAGGTGGTTTTGTTTCAAAATTATTCCGTTTGATTAGATTAATACAAATAAGTAAATAATTATAGTTTCTCCTTTGTGCACATCGACTAGCAGTTTTTTTTTTGTAGTGCTTAAGTGGATTATGAACCGGGATAAATGGAAGATTGAGTATTGTTTTCGGCAAATACGTTCTGTGTTTGGAATAAGAACGTGCTAAATGCAGGATTAGTACCAGACCTTTTTAGAACTTGTGTCAATTTCATAAATCTTCATTTCTGTCATATAGCCCAGCTTATTAAAAAAATTCTAAATAAATACAGGCCGAGGGCGGAGAGTATGTGGGTCAACTATTTTCAAATTACTATGGTATCTAAATATAAAAATGTATAATAAATCATTAAGATTTGATACTTCATAATCTTTTATCTAAAGTTTTTAAGGTTTCTATATTATTTATATAGGTCTTCCTATTTTCAAATTCTTTATTATTTGTTAGTTCAGGTAATACTTCCTTTTCTAGACCTTGTATGTCGAAGTATCATATAATTTGAAAAATGAGGAAATCGTGTGAATGGAGAGCTATATACATGGTGCTGCATTTCGCTCGCATTTCATTACTTCAAAATCCTTTGAAGAACCTAATTCAGTATTCTGTTCCAGTATCATTTATTTAATTTTATTCCATTGTTATAAACAAAGAGTACAGAAAAATTGTCCTAACTACACTAGAAGAAGTAGAGAAATTATTGCAAATACTAAAGAGTGTAGTGTAACCATTGACCGAGCAAGAGCTACAAAAGTTGAATAAAGGCAACCGCAGAAATTCTGAATTCAATAAGAGAATAAAACCATTTAAAAATAACGCAACAATACAAGGACAATAATGTACAGAGAAATACCTAATAGAGTAGATAGAGAACGTATGAAAGCAAACGACAGATACGTAGAAAAGATATGCGAAGATATATAATCCAATATTTCCAAAGGAAAATATGATATTGCCTACAAAAATACAAACATATTTCGCGGAGAACCGGAAAAAACCAAGAGTTAATAAAAAAATTAGGAGAATCAAATCATTACAGAACCTGAGAAATAACTAATACATGGAAGAATTATATAATGACGAAAATGAAGACACAATGACGAAATTAGCAATAACAGGGAAGATACGAATGCTACGAGATTAAAATACGACGGAGAAATAGAAAAACCACAAATGTGGGCCACGTAATAGCGGAGATAATTAATAACATCGGAGAGGCGAACAATAATATACTACATCTACAACTAATCCCCGCAATATTCTTCGTCTTGTTCTTAAGGCGCTGTTTTCTCATATAAAGTTAGCAACAACTTCGGCATATCCTTCTCTATCTTGTGCTATTCTTAACAGTGACTGTGAATTTAGGTCAGTCCAGACTCGTACTTTTCTCAACCATGAGCATAGTCTCCTGTCCGGTCATCTTCTACCCTTAATCTTGCCCTCCATTACCAGTCTGTCTCTGTATATATGTCCTAAGTAGCATGCCTTTCATCTTTTGGCAATTCTAAGAATTTCTCTATTTACGCTCATTCTTCTTAGGATCCTTGTTATCGAGCATCCTAAGTATTTGATTTGGTTCCACCTGTTCTAACCGATTGTTGTATATAATTATGTTAGTATTTGCATTTCTACTTTTGTTTTTGGAGATGAGCATTGTCTTTGTTTTTTCTGTTTGTCTCCCTCCCTTGTTATTGCATTAATAAGTTTTTGAAGCCCTTCTCGGCTGTTAGCTAACATAACGGTGTCGTTTGCGTACCGAACATTGTTAACTAGTCGTCCGTTTACTTTTCTATCCTCTTCGATGTTTTTTAGTGCTCTCTGATGTATATAGAACAGAAATTGCATAGAAAGGTTTCAAAAAAAAAAGAAATAATAAATGTTAGGACTATAGGGCAATCAGCCTCATGCAGCAGAAACATAGTAACTGTTTGTAGAAAAATAGAAAAAGAAATAGAAGAATTCCTCACAGAAGATCCATTTTGATCTAGGAAAGAATCAGACACACGAATAACAATAATAGTTCTACGCTTGCTACTAACAAAAAGATTAAAATAGGAAGAGATATTTATATAGCACTTATAGATATGGAAAAAACCTTCGATAATGTTAGATGGTCGAAATTATTCGAAGTCGATAATAGATATGTTGAGATATGCAGACGATATAGGTTTAGACGGACCTGAAAGGCTATAACATGAAAATAAATAAATTCAAAACTAAGATGGTGAAACGTGATAAAGCAGAGCAGTAACGCTCAATAAGCGCTCTAGAAGGAAAATAATTCCAAAACGTTGAGCTTTTTCGATATGTAGAAAGCATACCAACAAAATAGAGGTGATATGATCAGCATTGGACGAGCAAAAGTAGCTTTCAGAAAGAAAAATAATTTACTAATATCTAATATAATTTTACCAAAAAGTAGGATATTATTTCTTAAACCTACTTGGGTATGTATATATTCAGTTACGAGGCTTGGACAACATTCCAATAAAAAAAGAGAACATTAGAAGATTTTGAAAGTTCTACTTCTTACGAACGCTAACGGTCCGATGAGTGAGCAACGAAGTACTAGCAAGAATACAAGAAGAAAGAACTTTCTGAAAGAATACAATGAAAAGAAATACCCACAGGCGTACCGAAAACAATTATGGAAAACATGATTGAAGGAAAAAATGCACCAGTAAAGCTAAGACTACAATATATGGATCCGATAGTGAGAAATATGAATTGCCGAACATACACAAACCCAAAAAGATTAACACAGCGTAGACAAAATTGTAAGACACTAATACAACAAACTAACTGAAGAGATTGAACGCAATGGGAGAGAGTATCCATTTTTTTGCAGACTCCTATTTTTATGAATAATTGTGACAATGTCAATTTTCTCATGTAAGTCATCATATTAACGCTCACGTATTTGTTTCATAAATTTCCTTTACCAACGACAGCAGCATATCTTAATAAAGTATCTTTATTCTAAACTTACTAACGGATTTTGTGGCTTTATCTCTTTTTTTTATTAAACACTTTTTTCTCTTTATGTTTGGAGAATAGTTTTACTGTTTCATATCAAACAAAAATGCGTAGGGAAAACAAAGCAATCGAATCAACAACATGATGGAGTTTTGAGAGAATGTGTATCCACATCGATAGCATTCCAAGTAAAGTTCAGTATATTGTTTGAAAGCTTAAAATCTATGGTTTTAAATGATACCACTTTGATTGGAACCGGATCTGTTCTAACAAAGTTATGGGCCTAAGAATATAACACAAAAGAGTTGAAAGAGAAAAGGTTATGAAAGGAAAAAAATGAAATCCTCGGTTGAAATTAATTCAATGATTTTTTCAATACATGGTGTTATCACCTCTAGTCCTAATTGCACTTTCCAAGCGATTACGTATGGATCGAATGACTGTACCTATGCTGTCTTGAGGGATTTCTTCCCACTCGTTAATCAACGCCGCTCTCAATTCCATCATGCTCCTTAGTGCAAGATCTCTGGCCCGACTCTTCGCTTAAGCTCATCCCAAATATGCTCAATAGGATTCAAGTCTGGACTACACGGAGGCCAATTCATTTTCGGTATAACGACGTCAGCCAGGTAGGTAGTGGTCACTCGCCCGGTGTGGCATCGTGTATTGTCGTGCATTAGCATGACGTCCTGACGTAGTCGCGCAAACGTAACAACATGTTTCTCCAGAATGTCCCTGGTGTAATAGTCTGCTATTAAACCTCTCCCGCGTTCTCTACTAGGCACAAAAACCAACTCAGTTTTTCCGTGCATAGAAATGCCCGCCTAGAACATGCAAGAGGTACCTCCATATGAGACAGTTTCTTGCATTTAGCAGTGAGCAAATCGCTCCCCTGGCTTTTATAGACCCAACGTGTCCTGTCGTCGCCATGTAGGCACATCCTGGACTCGTCGGTGAATAATATTTGACTCCAATGGCCGAGGCCCCAATTGAGATGTTTATGAACAAATTTCAGTTGCCTTTCCTTTTGGACTGGTTAGCTTTGGACCCGTAGCTGCTTTGTTTGGGGTTAGGATGGCTGCCTTCAGTCTTCTTCCCACTGTTCAAGTCCTGGCGATCACACCTCTCACCGCACTCAGCTCTTGCTTGAGGTCAACGCCAGTCTAAGGGATATTGAGACGAGAAATCGATCGTCTCTCTCCGTTGTCTCGCGCCTACAGCCGGCGGACGTAGTCACTGGTTTCCCGGTACCTAGGCCACACACAGCTGATTGACTCAGATTTAGTCAATTTGCTACGGCACTCTGACTGAAACTCCCTCTCATTGCAAGCGGTTTTGATATTTACCATTCTTATATTGGGCTTGTGAATGATCGCACGACCTTAAAGGCTGAATGTCTGAATACTTTTGGCCATATAACGTATCACTCTTTACTTACATACAAAAGTTTTATTTTATGATTTTTATCTTTTCGGTAGTTAGTACAATGTTGTGTATTTGTTAATATATTTGATTTACTTTTCTCAGCATTTTCTTCATTGCAAAAGTTTTGTATTTCTAGATGATCCTTCGAAAATTCGAGTTATTGCTTTAAACATCACTTATTCATTTTCTACATAGGACAATAATATTTTTATTTATTTCTAAATCATTTATGGGTTAGTCATATAATTTACTTTTGTTTTTTATATTATGATCTAAAGTAATTACGCACTTTTATTGTATGCTGAGAGTAAAATATTATTCCTAAGAACATATTTTAAACGATGCAAACGTTTATATTTGTTTCAGTAGAAATTGTCCCCATTTACGTAGCTGCTCAAGAAGAGAAATTAATTTTCAAGAAGGCAAACGATCATAGTGGGATTACACGACGTAAGCTTAATTTAGCGAAAGGCTAGCGCAGCCATTGCTTAACACGACGAGAAAGAATAGCAGCCGTGAAATTGCTTTTTTATTTTGAGGAAACATGCCGCTTCCCATTTTTTTCCGGAGAACTTTATAAGGAGCTGCATAAGTTTATTCGCAAAAAATTTACTTCATTACAGTAACGTGACAACAGCATTTATTCAATCTGCGCTGCCTTTTCTTGCCGTCTTACGGCGGATTCAAATATTTATTTATTCAGCTTATAAAAAAACGTGGAGCTTGAAGTTCAGGCACTGGCGAACTTCTGTGGAGAACATCTCTTAGGTTATTTCAGCAGCGAAGGCTATTTTTTGCTTTTACTTTTTGTTTCTTTATTTTTGTCCTGGAATCTACATATTTTACTAATTAATGCAGCTTTTTAAAGTAAATGAATTATTTATATTTCGGATTATTAACTAAATGAAGCTCTACGAATTTTCTTCTTGTTTTAAGTGGAAACATCAAAATGATTTTTTTATAAAGTTAACATTACTTGTACACCGTAAGGGAAGTTTTAGACGATAATAATAATAAACTCATTTTTAATAGTATTATTCTGCACTCCACAAAGGAGTACGGCTTGAATTGAAGGGTGAAGGTTTCTATATGTTTGCCATCTCTGCTCGGTTGTGGCGTACCATCTCTGATACGATGTGACAAACATAGCGTCTTAGACAACCGCCTAATTATCCTTCAGTTAAATCAAACGTAGAGTTTGCTGCTTTCCATCTCAACTTTAATCGCACCGCAGCCAACTAATATATATCGTTGATTATAAATTGGCTTTCTAAATAATATTATTTTTTATAACTAATAACAACTTTGAGTTGCTTCTGAATTACAATCCTTGTAGTATGTCTTATTACAGAAAGCATTATTATAAATACATAGGTAATTTGACGAGTAACTTGATTCGTATACTTATAAATGACGATAGCAACAATTCTATATACTGACCACCGAGTAAAACGGCGTAAGCTAGTATAGACCAATATGAAAAAATCTGGTGTGAACATTACACGATTTTCCTTATCCTATTATATATATATATATATATATATATATATATATATATATATATATAATCCAACACTCGAAAGCTGATTAAAATAAATAGTACAAGATAATAATTGACTCGTACTTAAAATTTTGCTACGTCACTGAAGGTAACCGTGCGAGCTCGGCTGCACAGCCTTCGCCATTATCGCCTGCGTGCTCCCTCCTAGCAGCCAAGCGCTCCCCGTCCTCCCGCAGTCGGCCCGGTAGCTCTTCGAGCGTGCTGTGATTGGTCCGTTTAATTAATTTTTAATCGGCTATAACTTATTTATTTGACCTCGGATCAAACAATTTTATTGTAATTTTTTGTTCGTCTCGGTTTGATCTATCCGGTAATATAAATTTCCCGAAACATTTTATGAACACCCGGTATATTAAAAATCCTGAGCTTCAATTTTTTTTCGAGTTCCTATTTTACCAACTTTTATTTTAAATTCATGTTTATCTCATGATAACAAATCATTTTTATTCACATAAATTTTTTGTATCTTCAACCGTTTAGATTCGCGACCGCTTTGCGACCGATTTTGCGACCTTGTGACCAAACGGCACAGCCGATTTTTACCAAAAGCTTCGCACTGCGTCCCCTACCTACAAGTAATTTGCATACCAAATTTGAAGTCTCTAGCTCTTACGGTTCTCGAGATATCTTGTTTACTGACAGACCGACAGACACACACACACACACATACACTAACCAATGGCTCAAAACAACTTTTTTGTTGTCCTGAGGCTATAATTCCTCCAGAAATGTGAAAAACTGGGTAGGTCAAATTTCCGCCGATTACATTACTTTCCTTATTATATGATAAGGAAAGTAAAAACTTTGCGTAAAATGGGTACTATGTCTACCCACTCCTGAGTAAAAGCGAACATCATCTGGCTGTTCAAATGTATTTAAAAGGAATCCAACTGATTTATTAAAGCGTTTTGTAACCACGGGTGAAAGTTATAGTTACCATTACACACTGGAAATATCTTGCTGAAAGGTGATGACTAATTTTTTTATGGGGAACGGGGGTACGCGAAAAGTATTTTCTTGATTTATTACTACCTCGAGAAGGAGAAAACTATTATTGGCGAATACTAGGAGGTATTTTTAAAAAGCTTTAGATAGCAATAGTGAAAAAACGTTTTGGAATGGTCACAGTGTGGGTTTTTCTACCACGAAAATCTAAGCTAAAAATACGTGTCTCTTATTTTTTCCTTCTACAACATATCTAAGTTTCATTGAAATCGGCGACGGACACTTCGACAGTGTTTTTATGAGAGCTATTTTAGAAAATGTGCCGAAGTCTCGGAAATCGTAACCTAACAGGTCGCTAGCAAGAAGCTGAGACAAGCGGAATGGGCTATTGTTGACCACACTCTCCAAGTAGTTTTACGTTTCCAGAGAATGCATTTTGTAAGTTATAGAACGTTGATGACTAAATGGATGAGTCAAGAAGACTTACTGATCGAAACAACATTCATGTCATGCAGGAGTCGTCGATCTGCACTGTTAGGAGGCGCTTACAGTCTGCCAGGTTACACATCCGTCATCCCTCCAAGAAACCGTCGGATGCCCTCCAATAATAGAGCTACGAGAGTAGACAAAACGCTATCTGGGGTGTGCAGACTGGGAAAAGATAATCCGAAGCTACAAATCGAAATTCCTTGTGTTGGGCATATGTAGAGTGGAGTGTGCAAGGCGTCCCGAGGACAACCAAATGATTCGGGGTATACCCTTTCAATGATCAGGATGTAGGAGGAGGTTGTATAAGTTATGTAGGGGTGCTTCTCTCGTAGAATGGGCCCCTCGTTCATGTAAAGGGCATCACGAATCATCAAATTTACGAAGTGATTCTGGAAAATCACAAGTTGCTGTGGGCACGCCAGCAAGAGTATGGACTGGTTCCACCGCTGTCACGTGAAACTCATGGACTAGCCGAGCCAAAGTCCCAATTTCAATATCATTGAGCACTTGTGCGATGAACTGGAGGAGTTTGGTGGGTCCATAGACATCGAATACAGACGAGAAGTTCGACCAGTTGAAGACGGTTTGGGAGGGTATCCAGGTATCGATATCCTTATCGACTCTATGTCCCGCAGTTATCAAGCAGAGATTTATGCAAAGGGTTATATGGTCAGATACTAGGTTTATTTAGTTATTTATTACTTGTTACGTTATGTTATGGACATCGTTAATTAATTAGAGTCAATTGAAATCGAGAACTTGTTTTTTCGATCATTTCGCGAATTTTAATATTTTTGTTATATTTTTAAGAATTAGATTTTTTTAACATCCCTTTTAATTAATTATATCCACATGTTGAAGAGTGTAAGTAGGTTTTTTAGACCTCGAGTGATCTAAGGATAATATAGTTAAAAATTAAATTATAATTCTAAAAGTGACTTAATTTAAAAATAATCAAACTTTGTTTGGTATTTCATTAGGCGCATATTGCAGAAGATTCTTCTTGTTTTTTTGTCTGGTTCATAAGGTTTGAGCCTATGCTGAGGTTCGATATTGCTTGCTGTAATTGCTTATTTTCTCCTTGACCGTTGGAATTTGGAGATCATTCCGAATAACCGCCTTTGTCACGTACCAGGAAGTGTTCACAATCATACGCAGCACTTTTGACTGAAACGTACAAGTATTGGTGTGGCGGCCTTTTCGCCCTTGAACCGCTTGTGTATCGTGGCGGCGCATGCTGGTGGCTTTGATATCTGCCGCCACGTTTTGCTATCGCACACAAAACGGCATATGGGCTTTTGCTCAGCCGGCCAGTCTGCATACGCTGTCGGCGGCACCCTTTGAGATGAAAAGTGCTGTCGAATTAAGATTTCCCGCAAATGATCTACCGCTAAGCCAGGCGCGAAGCCCGGCGACATACACCGCAACGCGGTTAGTGCGGCCGCATTTAACCAACCCGCAAGAAATACTCGCACCGCATCACGGCCAATGCGGCTGCATTTAACCAACCCGCAATATATACTCGACCCGCAACCCGGCCAATTCGGTCGTCCCCAACCAACCCACAGATAACTACCCTGCAAGAAATACTCGCATCGCAACGCGACCAGTGCGGTCGCATTTAACCAACCCGCAGATAACTACCCCGCAAGACATACTCAATCCGCATCGCATCTCGGCCAGTGCGGTCGTGTTCCAGGCACGAAAACATCGCAACAAGGTGGCCACCGTGAAACCATCGCCGCCGAAGCCGAAGCCGATTACATCCGCTTTCGCGCCGGCCGTTTAAGGGACGATTTGGGCCTCAGCGTTTTACATTTCAAAACGGGCCGTACTTTGTTCCCCACACCGCACCACGAGGGCACAGCTATTTACACGCCTGCGTCTCCAAGTATCTATATATAGAAGTTGGAAGCGGTACCCCAGAGTTGGATTCAAGAGCACCACATCGGTTTAATTATGGCCTTATAAACAACAAGTTTGTTGTTGATGGCAAGTTTTGAGTTTCGACCAAGTAGCCAGTACATTTTGGTGAGTGTCAGACCTAATTGTTTCCTCTTTGTAAATTGCTTTCCCCATGTGTCTCCTGTCCAAGTGGAGTCTAAGATATTTTACTTCTTTATGTTGTGGCAGTAGAGTGTGGTTTAGATAAACAGGAGAGCAAGTTTTTTTGTCGTGTGGTGAACAGTGGATAAGATGGCCGTATCATCCGCAAATGTTGCTACTAAAACTTCTGGTGTAGTCGGAAGGTCGACCGTGTATATTAAGTATAACAAAAACCCAAGGACACTGCCTTGTGGTACTACATCATTTATCGCATAGAGTTCAGTTAGTTCAATGTCAACTTTTACTAGGAAGTGTCTATGAAAGTATGATTTGAGTAGGAGGAAATAGTCCAAGAGGAAGATTAATCGTAATTTAGTTAACAATTCAGTATGCCACACCTCATCAAAAGCCTAAGTAATGTTAAGAGTTCCTGCAGGTCATTATTGTTGTTTTTCAAATACTTCAGTGATTTTATCAACAACTCAGTGAATTTGCTCTATCATGGGGTGCATCGGTCTAAAACCGAACTGGTGGTTGTGTAGACTTTCGTTATTCTCAAGGATTGCAGAAAGTCTAGTTTGTTGAATTTTTTTAAACACGTTAAGGGGTAGTAGGCTTATCGGCCGATAAGATTTTACGTCATTTGGATGTTTCCCTGGTTTTGGGATTAGGACGATTTGTGCTACCTTCCACTGCTTTGGGTGGTACTCAATGTGCAGGATTGCATTAAATAGTTGCGTAAGATATTTTATTTCCTTGTAAGGTTGATTGTTTAAGAATTTGGTCAGTTATCAGGTTGTATCCTGGTGTTTTCTTGGGGTGTAGTGTTTTATCAACTTTGGCGATTTTGACGCACATGACCGGTGACCTACTTGGGAAGAGGATTCAAGTAATAGATCTTTTTCTTCTGACCGGTTCATTTTCCAAATATGGGTTTTTCGAAATTTCTGCCAATCGTATTCTCTAAATGACAATAAACTCGCTAAAACAAGTAGTGCCAATACTCTTAGCTGCTACTGTTAAGTTCATTGCTGGTGAGCTTAAAGTAGCAAATATTTTTTATTGTCAGAATTTTTTTACCTTATTTTATTTAATATTTCCAGTTACTATGCAGCACGGATATTCTGATTTTAACGAACACGGTCGTAATAATATTAATAAACCTGCAAAGCTTGCAACGCATAGCGAAGTGGCGGAGCAGTCTCCCATATTTGAGAACCCTCTAGTTGACCTTTGTCAAATCAGTTTCAAAATCACTAGCAAGCAAGCCTTTTTGGTCACTTGTCGAATGGTGAAAACAGAATTTGGAAATTCCCAGCCGTTCTCGAGTTATTGCTCGGACGGACAGACGGACGAACATGAAGTTAGTAAGTGACTCGGCTTCGCTTTGCCGCTTAATAATAGTAAACTATAAACGCCCCGAGTGGAAGCATGTGCTGCGAACTGAGAGGTTAACACTCCTATATGTTCGCTTTCACTGCCCGTTCGGAGCGCACCATCTCTGATACAAGGGGATGTAGCAAACGCTGCGTCTTAGAAGGCTTTTGTTCAAAGTTGTTTTAGGTATTCGATTATTTTTAGTGCTTGAGTAGGCCAACCGTTAAGCATCTGATCTCAGCATTGAACCATCGTAGCCAATCACATCAACCATTCGTTTAGATTAGCCTTATTATTATAACATTATGTAAAATTTATTTGAACTTTAATTTAACAATATTTGTGAAGTAAACACATTTAAAATTAACGAACATGTTATTAGAAGGTTATAAATAAGAGTGTAGGGGATACTTGAAGTACAATTTTAATACTTTATTATGAATATGCTTCTAGCGAAGCACTTAATTTCTAAATTAAACCCAAAGAAGAGTTCCACGCAACCCTAATAAGGAATTATAACAAAGTTGTTACTTGAGCCACCTAAGGTGATAAAATTTCTACCCGTGTAATTAATGGCTGGCCTGTAAAACATAAACACGAAGCTTGCGGCTTATCCTCCGTCCTACGAAACAAAGATCGACGGAATGATTACGAGTATAACTTCGAGTTATAAAAATTTTATGAAGTAGAGCAAGAGGGCGATATTTCCGGCTCGGACCCTAAACGCAACATTAAATATGTTGGCGCAAATAAATGCACATAAAATCACAATTTCTATAGTCGAACATCGCATAAACGTAGTCCGTTGATCCATCACGCGTTCGTCATGACCGCAGAGAACGACTTACCAAAGGAAACTATTTCGTTGGCATCAAAGCGCTTTTCTTGCGATAGGCACTCCGCGGGCGAGCCGGAGCGAGACAGAGTCGCAGACGTAGCTGGAAATATTAATTCGAAAACGCGTACTGAAATTGCCCAGATGTATTGCCAGTTCAGTGAACGATGCTGTAAAACGGATAATAAAAGTCTTTTAATGTCTCCATTTTTCTTCGCGTTGGTCAGAGCCGAGGAGCTGGCCCGAAAAAGAAAAACTACAAAGAGACGCGAACGGTTCGTTTAACGGCCGCGGTTAAATTGGGGGAAGCATTATTTTATCAACAACTTTGGTTGGAACGCCCGAGGTAGTCCGCCGTGTTGCTTACCCCAATTTATGGTAATATACTGTATGCATTGAAGTTTTCTAATTAAAATTTTTTCTATTTTGCATCATAAAGGTTCTCTTAATTAAATATATAATTAAAAGCACATTCAAATTATACAGAGTTACCGAAAAAGAATAATCGGGATTAAAGAGATATATTTCACAAAGTATTATAGATGTAATATGCTCAAGTTTAAAATGGGGGCTCACAAACTTCGTTTTGAACATCGAGGCGATAAAGAACGGCAAATTTGCTGACCTTCTGCTGTTTAGCGACGAGGAAACATTTCATGCAACTGGAAAGGTGAACCGTCACGATACTCCAATATGGGCAAGGAAATTTTTCTTACCGTTGTGGAACATGAAAGGAATTCGCCAAAACTTAATGTCTTTTGCGCAGTATTCGAAATAAAAGTGTGTGGACCATTTTTCTTTAATGAAAATAGTGTGATGGGTACAACATATCTAGGTAAGTTGCAGTTATGGCTGTTTCTGCTGCTGGCAGATGATTCCAATAATATGGGGCTCCGCCTTATTGGTATGGTGAAGTGCGTGACTATCTGAATGGGGATGCTAGAGAGGATTTGGCATTGTTCGGTTGATCCCGCAGGGGTGGTTGGTACATTAAAATTCAGTTTGCGTTCCATCAATGCTAACAACATAGGATCAACTTTGAGACCGCATTACTGCTGCTGTGAAGAGCATCAATGTAGACACACTACAGCTTGTGTGGAACAAACTGGACTACCATTTAGACGTTTGTCGTGTGACGTGCGGAGCTCCTTTGAGGTGAATTTTCACATGTGGGAAGAGGAAAAAGTCACACGGACTGAAGTCGGGTGAATAAGGAAGCTCTGGCGTTTCGTTTCGGAGTCGTACTGAAACACCCAAGTCTCGTCACCAGTAATGACACGTTCCAGAAAACGAGGGTTTTTTTCAATCCGCTACAAACTCAAGGCAGGTTCTTCCGGTTGTCCTTTTGCTCCAGCGAAAGGTTTTTCGGATGGCACACCATTGCTCGATCTTACTGTCACTCATCGTCAAAATGCACTATCCAAAAACGTTTTACGAAAGAAATCGCTACAGACAACGTACTTCCTCGCAAGCGTTCCCACTCGCACTGAACGCGCATCGGATCGCACATTTCACTATCAGTCTAATTTGCTTTATTTACACATCTTGTATCTTTCTAAAACCTGATGATTCTTTTATAATAACCCTGTATAAATAAATTATAATTAAATTAAATTATAATTAAAAATAAAAAGTTTATAAAAGGTAACGGTCAACATCGTAAACTCAAATACACAACGTTGTTCGTTTAAAATTGCCTAGAAATTAGAAATACAGTGAGTAGTTAATTTTTTCAAAACGTATTTAGGTGTCCTTAAATGACCTTTAGCGGGCATATACACGAAAGAACATTATGTGATGCATTTTTGTGTTTTCTTTAATTAAGTCTAATTCTCACTTTTATAGAAGTTTTGCATACGAGATAATAAATCTTATATGTAATAATCACTATTAATAGCATTTATACATTTTGCATTTGTAATTCCGGTAACTAAACTGCAGTATACAGAAGAACTATGCCAGAGGTACTTGTTAGAAGACACCAGGAGTCCCTAATGAACAACTAGTAACCTTATTTCTAAAAATTTAAATCTGTATGTACTGTACCATAATACTTACTTTCCATCGTTTGCTTATGATAAAAAAAAAACTGTCAATGTAAAAACCTATGCCAAGAAGAGAAATGTTTAATAAACGAGAATATGTATGACAAAAATAAATTTTGAAAATGATGTTCTATTATTAACATATCAATTTGTTGAGGGTAACTTATTATTTATTATGATTTCTATAAAGAAAAGTCAAATTGGGCTAAATAATATCAACATCTTGTTTTGTCCTTAATCCAGCTCTCTCTTTAATAAGAATCTTTATGAAATATGCTAAAAGAATAATTTTACAAGCGTCCCCCGCAACCTTAAAAACCCACTGATCGGTTAAGGTATAAGGTACCCAAAGAGAACAGTTTGTCGTTTGAATATGATTGTGTAGGATGGTCTCAATTATCGGTGCAGGAATATCCACACATTCATATCTCTAAGGATAAGTCACATGGCTGTCAGACTCTGGCATCTTCCTCTTAGCAGCGATGTTCTACTCCATGATAGTTGAGGATATGTGTCCTGACCTTGCCATGTCTTCTAGGCTGAATTACTTTCTAGAACTTCCGATGGTTTAATCTGAATGTGTTCGTAAATTGAAAATAATCATCTTTCAGGGCAGGAGCCATATTCCTTTTTTAGACCAAGATAGCATTGCGAGTTCTTCATAGCGTCACAGTTCAAGAGCATCTAATATCCGAAATGTTGTCCCCAAATGAAATACAGGTTTGCACTTGTCTCAGTATACTTGTGACATACAGGTAAGGTCGCTAGATCAATAAATGAAAATTCAGGACAATTTTCTTTAAAAACACTCAAAGGGAGGGAGATTCTTTTAGAAATTGTATGTAGAGTAAGAACCTGATTTACAATTGCTTGAGTTTTGTCCTGGCACATTTTTTGATGAGCTGGCTGACATTTTAATCCCTTGTGTTTGTTGTTTTCCGCATTTTATGTTAATTTTTATTAGTTAAATGATAGGAGTATCATTTTACCATATTTATATAAATCATGTATGCAACTCAAAAGAGGGATTTTTTAAATAGAATGGCGTCTTCTATTTGGATACTATCTGGTAACCCTATGTGGAGATGGTATAACGAATTCTCACTTTGTTTACGACGCCTTTTACATTATCAACAAGAGTTATGGCCACGATAGTCCTGAGGTCCCGGCGACAGTTGGGTCGTGTCCGTGGCGTCGGCGACGCTTGGGTTGGTACTCGCGATCCGGTGGGGCTAACGCTGTTCGCATGGACGCGCAAACGGCTTCTTCAGTCGGGAAGGCCAGTCCGTTTTACGGAGGTAGAGATTCACCGAAAGCTCTTTTCGAAGCCGTGCCTGACGTCCCTCGGCGCGGGTCTCTTGCTGGAAGGTGTTCTGTTCAGCGGGACAGCGGTTTTGCGTTACCGGCGATTCTTCGGCGGTAGGCTCGTGGTTTCTAAGTACTTTTCGGACACTGTAGTCGATCGGGCGATTTGGTGACCTGGTCCTCCTGGACCTAGGCACGTGTCACGTAGTGGTCAAGAGGCTGGCTCACGATTGGAAGATTGCATAAATGGATACCCACTTTCCCAAAGAACTCGGAATAATTCGCTTTTATCCCAGGCTTGTCAAAGGATGGCTCCCAATGAACCGGTTTGAATGCTTCTCGGTTCGATCATTATCGTAATTTAGTGCTTGTAAACACTTTGAATTCCAATCTATTGCTTCGAAGGAAGTTACTGTTGAACCTAGCCTCATTTCTATGAGCAACTGTCGCCCAAATAGTGAGTTGCTTCAGAAATTGATAAATCGCAGAATAACACTTTCCCAAAGAAACTCGGAATAATTAATTCTACTCACTGCTTTCAAAGGATGGAAAAGAACACATAATTTTACCTCGATCATTATCGTTTTAGTGCTTGTAAAACATTTAATAAGAATTATTTTGAAGGATTGTTATGTTATAAACTTCTTGAGTACTCTATAATAACTGCAATATGAGTTGCTTCAGAAATTGAGAGTCGCAGATTAATGTAACGACGGTTTAATGCAAAAAATCTTTCTGAACAATTTTTTAGTGTTTTAAAATTAAATCGTTACGACAATATATTAATAATTAATGTTGGCGATGAGAAATAAATAAAACAACATAATATTTTTATATTTTTATATATTTTTTTAACTTATCCTCTCATTACACACATAAGGATCTGCAAGTATGGACAGAAACAGCTATTGATTGTACAGATAGAATATAAGAATGATATTATTTGAAGGGCTGTTGTATGTACACAAGAAATAATATTCAAAAATTAAAGACATAGAAACTTTGTCTAACTTTAAATACCGATAGTTCTCTACTTCAAATCATTGGAAAGAATATTTACTTAAGATACTTTTCCAGTACGAAATAACGCGTCCTTCAGAATATTTTGTTAAAGATCTTATGATGTGATAGGTTTGCTGGTATATACAACACACTAAAAAGTTTATATTGGAAAATATGCATTGCAACTTTGGTTATGCAGGTTGTGAGGGCTGTAGCTAGTTTTGGTGAAAACATAATTGTTTTTTAAATTTTGATGAGGTATAGTGTTGATCTGTGGACAAGAATGTTATGTCTTCATCGGTTGACGTTATGGGTACCCTAACAGATGTTAGCAATGCATGTATTTAGGAAAAAAGAGAAATACTACCATCACTAGTAATAATAAAATGTAAAAATGCGATACAAACCAACAATTTTCAATGCTTTAAAAGAAAAGTAATTGGAATGGTAAAATGTCCGTCTACTCCATACCAGTGGAAAGTATATATAGACTCAATAATATTATTTTAAAAGCAAGTTTGTCACTCTCAGATTTTGATATTTCTGCTAACAACAATGTTATTTACCAAACAGTACAGGTGAGCTGATCACAGTTGCTTTATTATTGCTTTTATGTTCTTAACCGACTCCTAATATTTTAGCTTGCTACCTTTGTATTTATTTCCTAACGCAATTTTTTTGCATTTAAGTTCTCGCTAGATTATATTCAGTGAACACCTTTTGCTCCACCTCTTCTGCTACTTAGTTGATCTTCTGGGGTAGTTCCATTGATCGTGATATAAGTATTCGATTAAGTGTTTCGAAGTCTTACACTAGGTTACTGTCAAATAATTTATAGAGGTCGAAGTAACTAGCTAGTTATCTGTATTCTCTTGTGTCAGTGTTTGAGTGTTGATTTGAGGTATTTATGTGTATATGAGATTGTAGAAATACATGGTCAGATAATGTTTCTCTATTAAACCATCCCCAGCTTTGCAAAAAATTTGTAGATTTGTCTAAATACATTCGTACAAATTTTTGTTATACTTTATTGTAGTTTTTAGTGACATAAAGAAAGCCACATCAAGAAGCTATAGGTTATGTGTCGTATATGGCTGTAGACACATAAATCAAAATTGATGGATTGGCACGAGATCCGTGATGATCTAAAATAAAGTATTATATCACTAGGTAGACAATATATTAGAAAAGCTAGTCCTAACTTATATCAGTACTATATGATAAAAGAATTTGCAGGTTCAAATCGCTTTGCTTTTATGATAATAAATGTGGGTAATAAATTAATAAAAAATTACTAAAACCATTGTTGCTCTCTCACTAGTGGTTTAACTTAATATGTTTTCTACAGTTCCTTAAGATTATTTCTTTGTTTGTAATCTTAATTTATTGCAGTTGAATGATCAACTAAAACCCTTTAAACCATGTTATTCTCATATTAAATATTTGGCGCAAGCATACGACACACGTACGCGTAGAAGATTATGTTTAGCTGAACATCCACGGATCTGTCTTAGCCTAGCCATTTGCGTTAATTTTGAAATGGATGCTTAAAATTCCATTTACAAAACAAAGGCTATGGAAATGTTTATGCTAATTCAAAACCAGTAGAACCGGACTTCAGCAGATTATCTTCTAGCTTTTTCATATTTTCACTAACAGGAATATTACCAAATTACTTGTTGTTTCTCCCTTTTCAACCCTCTTTCGTACCGTATCGTATTTATTGGCAAAACTTAAAACCTTATAGTTTTTTGCTCTATACTGTCTACCGTATAGTTGACTATTTCACGAATATTAACATTAGAAAGACATCTGTTTTTATAAGACCATTTATTTAAGTATCTAAATTGCCAGTATTTAATAATTGTAAATAAAGAGGGAACTTTATAAATTTTTTTTAATAATCTGCCTTTCTACTTGCAAAATTTGCTACACGAAACAACAACTACAAATGTATGTTTATTATGTGTGGAAAATATCAACTTAGCAAATGCAAGACTACTGTGGATCGTGGGTCTGCTAGTCGCATGCCATATTGTGTGCTTCCTTCTTCCGCTTTTATTTTCTATTGTTGAGGAATTGTTTTGGGGGAAATACTTTCCAAGTATGCTAAATGAAGAACAGAGAATAATACATACGCAAAGACTATCACAAAGTTCTCCTTGTTTTTTCTTATTAAACTTTATTTATCAGGAGAAAATCTTGTTGAAAATTGAACATCATATAACATATCACTGCCCGTTTTAAAAGAAACTGAACAGAGCTCGGCAACATTCAACTAATATGTGACATTTATCTGTCCAAATTGGATCTCAGTATTTCAAATAATGGGGTAGATAATATTCTTAAAGTTGTCCATTTTATAAACTTAACGATCATTATCTCAGGAAGTCGAAGGAACGTGAGCTTGACGTTGAACTATTCGTATTCAGCACCCGTATGGAATTAATTTATCCTTGGACTGGCGAAGACCGGGGTGGTTGGCCATACTCATCGCGTAAGATGAACCCTTTGATATATGCGCAATTGCATTAGCTTTGTTTGTGTGGATTTATTGATATCGAGCATTATCGATTTTAAGTTAGTTTATTGCCCATAATTCGCACTAAAGGATTCATTAGTTGGATATTGTCCGTGTCATTTTAAATATTTTTTTTATTTATTTATTTATATAAAGATAAACGAATGGAAACTGTTAATCAATCTTAATTATTGTATCTTGCTAAGTTCTTTGTTGAGGTTTAGCGACTAGGTATTGGTTTGTTTTGCCTAGACATGCAATTTTATATATATATATATAATTTGACGTTTATCATTCTACAAAGGCCTTTTACGTTTTCATGCCTAACACAATAGCAGTGGTGTCTTATTGGAATTCTTGTTTCAATACCCACATTATTCCACATTTTCTACCATAAATTACCATTTCCAATTAATCATTCTGTTGTGTAAATACAAACGTCGGCCGTTTTCATTTACCTCCATCATTGTTTAGCTAGTAAGTCGAGCAGCATACTAAACTAAGGCTTCGTGTCACACCATAATTAAATATCACGCAGCTTGGCATGAACGATTCAGATCATTTGAATTATTCTTATAAATCCTGCACTTTGTATTTCATTTTCAAAGGACGTGTTACTGCAATACGTAAAAAAGGCACGTGATTAAACCTACGAGTTAGCACAGATAAAGCTCTTGCAGGAGCGACTCTAATCGGAATTGCCGGGAGGAAGCAATATTTCGTAAAGCCAAATATTGTTTCCGCCAAATGTTATTTTAGCAAATATTAAAAAGTTCTCTCATCTCGGATGTTGTACTCGCAAAGTCGGGGTGATTTCGCGCGCGCACCGTTCCGCTCCTCTCCGGGTCCGTCCATAAACGCGAATATAATCTCGGCTCACATCTGGCAAAAGAGGGATTGCAGAAGTAAAGATATGAAATTGGATTCAATTGTGTGCGATGATGTTCTCTGGGTTAATATTTGATATATTCATCTGCATTTGCATCAACAGATATTTTCAGCTTGCCAGAAGCGCATTTCGCTGTACGAACAGAAATAGTTATGCAATTTATCGGGGCGGAAATTACGAATCTAGAATTATATATTTCTCTTGAGAAATTGCTATTAAATCTGCAAGTTTATGTTTACATTGAAATTCTTTTTTTTTTGCAGGTAAGATTCGCGGTTTTGACGAACGAATCGATGGCGTCCAGAATTATAGTAGTCGTAAAGCAACAGCTAGGTGAGTTATATTTTTTATGAAAGTTAGAAATTTGAATTAAATAAAAGTGTGATACTAAACACGTGACATCTGAGTGTATTGCACAACTTAATTTTTATTTAGATTATCAATTTAATGTTTGTAAAGAACTTTTTAGAATTATGTATAAGATACTGTATTTGCAGTAATATTAGTTAAATATCCGTGAATATTAATTTGGATTTTATTCAAATGCGTAAGTGAAAGGAAGTTACGAAAAATTGGTGTAAAGTAAAAGTATGCTGAGATTAATATTTAAAACATTGTAATTGTAGTTTAATTGTAAAAGTATTGCACTCTGACTCTGAGTCAATTGAAACTTAATTCATTCTGTTTACATTAATTTGTAGATTCTATAAGTAAAATCTATAAAGTATATTTGGTTTGTGCCAACAAAAAGTAAATTACAGGCCTTGATGTGAATATTTTAACTATTCTGTATAACTCGATTGTTTATGAGGTACAAATATTCTTTGGTTTTTTCTTATTTCTTTTACAAAAGAAATAAAGTCTTAGTAACTAGAACGCATATTTCTTCATATCTTTGATCGCGTAAAATAAATAAAACTGTTGATTTAATTGTACCGTTATGTGGACTACTCCCAAATCACTTACTTTGGTAGAATCATTTTACTATATACAATATTTTGTTATGCGAGCACTGTAACCAACAGTTAAAGGCTCGACCTGTCACAAGGCGCGTCCGTCCTGGGTTCGGGTCCCAGGTCAAAAGAGCCATGGCAAACACCAAAAGCTCTCTGGCCGTCACACTTCTACATTAACTGGTTAAGCTAGCCATCTGCCAGAGGTATGGCTCATAGTACCGCACAAATTGTGGTTAGAAACAGACTATGTATAAAAGTAGAAGAAGAATATTTGTTACGAAATATTTTTATATTTAAAGGGTTTTCCAATAAGAACTATATAATTTTAAAATAAAATAAAATAAAATCGACTCAGATACAACCAAACTTTTTTTTTATTTTTTATTATTATTTTCTAGCATAGTCTGTTACATTATGTTTTGAATAACACATCATTTCAGTGTCCACTTCGACTTCGTGCATACGAGCAATTTCGAGAAACCCAATTTTCGATAACTTTGTGCAATAACTCGGGTCTAATGTCACGAATGCAGCATTCGATGTTCAATCTTAATGGATCAAGGATTCGTGGTTTGTTTGCATAGACTATAGATTTCAAATAACCCCATAAAAAGTAATCTCAAAGAGTTAATTGCAATTTCTTGGAGGCCAACTAATAATTGCATTTCTTGAAATTATCCTTTCACTTTTCTTGCAATACGTCAATAGTGGCATTAACAATGTGGCATGTGGTACTGTCTTGTTGGAACTACATGTCCTTCAAATCAATTTCATCTAAATTTGGCCCCAAAAACTATGTACCGTTTGGTACCGCTCATGGTCCGATGATGTCACCATACCATAAACCATACCATACAGTGACAGTTTTGCAGATGCAAGGCCTTCCTGTCAACCTCTTGTGGATTGATTTAACTCCAAAAACGACTATTTTGTTTGTTAACATTATTACTTAACCAGAAATAAGTTTCATCTAACAAGATAATTTTTTGCCAAAAATTATTATTTGTTTCAAGTTCCTCTAAAGCCCAAACAGCAAAGTTACTGCACTTATGATAGTCTAGTAGCTTCAGTTCTTTGGTCAACACAATCTTATACGGATGAAGACCCAAATTTTTTCGCAAAATACGCCAAGTTGTTCTTTTAGATCCTAATTCTTTAGCAGGACGAGGAATCGATAAATTTAAAGCCTCTGCAACGCTATCTCTTACAGCAGCGAACGACTCTTTTCATAGAAGTTTTGGACAATAATCGAACATTCTTGAAGCGTGTATTTAGCCATGATGAGTCAGAATGTGCTAAACACAAATGACAACTAGTGGCAGTTATAACATTTTAAGCATGATTGGCATTTCGTTTAAAAATCATATCATTCTTATTGGAAAACACTTTATTTAGTTTAAATATTGCTTTAGCAAGAAATTTGGAATATAAAGTGCATAACATCAGTTAGAAAAATCTGCAATTATTTAACGGAGTAATAAAAATTATAAACAACTGTTTTGCTCCGCTGCTTTTTTAGATATCACAAGTCTTTGATCAAGTATAGGATTTAAATTGAAACCAAAATTATCTATACTTTACTATTAAGAAATATATACCCTCTTCTCAAATTGATGTTTCGTCATTATATGCAATGAAGGTAAAATTGTGATTTACCCTAGACAGTTATGTACCTTAAAATATAAATTTACCAAATGTTTACTACTGACTGACCTATTAGAGAAAGTGCCTTAACTATTATCTTTGCAAACGACACCGCAGTCATAGCAACAAACAAGGTGTCGAATATACATGTGATGGGTTTCAACTGTATAAACTGCATACAGGCACGATTGAAAAAATAGCGACTAAAAGTGAAAGAAACAAATCATGTCAAACGTAACCATTAAAGGACATAAACTCTCACAGATAGACTGCTAAATACCTTTGTATGTATTTTAATTCCAGACTAAGTTAGAACCATAAATGGTTGTCCAAATTAAATAACGTATTTGTACTTTGTTTTTTTTACTAAACGGATACTTTTAATTTTATGCTGAATTTTAAATTGCGACTATTTTTTTGAAATAGTAGCCATTGATCATATTGGCTAAGTGTTAGCTGAAATTATTACTATTGTCTAATAACATTGTACGGCGATTTAATTCAAAAGCAAACTCGTTGTGTTCTTACGGGTGACGACACATACGCCAAAATGAATAGCAGTGCATCACCAAGATCTTAATTTTACAATGCCCTTGTGGAACAATATGCACCTGGTAATATAAAAAGAATTAAAACAGATAAATTCGGTAAGAAAACTTATATGCCAGGCCGTGTATTCTTGTGGTGTTGGAAGTTCAGCATTTTTTACAACTGGTACAATTGGAGGCGGAGTGTACAGGAAAGTGTACAAAAACAGTCAGTACCTCCATGTCGTAAGCATATTTGTTCATTATTTTGGCCAAACAGCATCTGCTCATTGCTGTAGTGCGAAGCTTCAGCTTTTGGATTCTAAAAATTTTCATTTTGCAAAAAAGGGGACAATCCGCTAAATTGGTCCGAGGTTTGACCTATTGAACGTTACTAGGTTATTGTAGAGAAACACTTAAGATGGCAGATAAGCTAAACAATTCAGGAATTCAAACGGATGTGGAGTATAGCCGAAAAATTTCAGTAGAAGATAAACCTCTGTAGAGGCTTATGGTGGGTGTTCGAGTAAAAGTTAGAAATTTCTATCAGTTTCGATTTATATAGTTTTTATATCACTGATAGATTTCGAATGTGTTGTCTTTAATTTCAAAATTTCAATTTTTTGAAAAGTTCATTATAATGTGATAACAATTTACTACCTGTTTAGTAAAATGAACAGTCTTTATGTCATTGCGAAATTTTCGATTAGTAAATATAGAACACTATGCGGAAGAATAGAAAGTTATTGTTAAAGTACATGCGTAAATGATTTTAACATTCTTCTTTACTGTGTTATTGAATAATTTTTTAAAGTTTATAAACTCTTAAAACGATGTGAACTTACAGTATACAGTATGAGTGGTACTGAAATATTATTTATTATTAATATTTGTTAAAAGTTTCAATATAAAACTTTAAGAATTATTATTAGTGATATATATTACACTTTTATTTATAACTAAAGCATAACTAACCTGTGCACAGACAAGCAAAGAGCAATAAATATTTTGTGCCAGTCATGAAAGAGAATATTGGTGAGCCTGCACATCTAAATAAGGTTAATATATCTATAGAAGGATCGAAATCACAAAATAAAAAAAAATAGTTTCTGAAATATTTTCCTTTCTTATTATTACGCGAAAATCTAAATAAGTTGTCTTAGTACCAACTAAAGCGATGACTTGCAAAAATGAATTAGAAGAAAAGCAGAACCAAGCCAAAATATACTCAGGTATTCAGAAAGAAGAAAAGTCGGTAAAAAGTTAGTATCTTAGTACAACCGTAAACAAATCAACGGCGGAGTCTTGCTATACGAAATTTAAATGAATTTTTAATGTAACCCAAGCGCTCAAAATCCGCACCAATATGATCAGTAAACACAAATATTTCAACAAATTCAACCCACGATAATATATTCACAAATGCCACAAATTTTAATTTCTATTATCTACTAGCGTTTCAACAACTTATCATTTAAGTTCTTCCCAATAATCAAACGTCAAATAATGCTCAACTGCAGTCAACTAAAATCGCCAAAATTTTTGCAACAGAAAGCTCCAGAGACCATGGACCTGAATATGTTACTCACGACTGGCAAGTACCTTAAAATAAGGGAGCAAAACCTCGAATAAAAAATTAAGAATATTGTGTAAGTATAAAATAAATAAATTTGCACTCCCAATGAACACAAATAACGAACAAAATGTAAAAAATATCACTAATATTTATATATGCAGTAGTCCAATACTAAAATTACTTAACATCATTGAATAGAAACCTTCCAGTGTAAAGTATTGCTTAATGATGTAGTAAAAATGAATACACAAAATCCGGAAACCAAACATCTTAACGACAAAAAATTGTTATCAACTGTAAGAAGAACCTCTAAAGTTGTAATACCTAACTTATATTACTCAATTTCGATTACAGATATAAAACGAGAAGTAGAAAAGAATGATCATGCTGTTCGTAGCATCTTAAATATTAGGCATAGAATGAGCAAGCGTCCTCTAATTATGTATTGTGTTAATCTTGAACCTTCATTAAACAATAAGCCGATGTACAAGCTAAAATACATAGGCAATATGAAAATTACTATGGAACCCCCGACACAGAAAGAAAACCTCTTAGCATTTCAGATCCTATTACAAGAAATCATTTAAACGTGTAAAATACAGTCATAAATCAACCAATTGCAAAGAATCTAAAGATTCATGCATTAGCTACATGTGTGCTTTGCGGAGCAGAACTGCAAAGATTGCATGGTGTACAAAACCTAAAAATTATCAAAAGGGAATAGATAGTACAATTGCAATATACAGGCAATATAAATAAACCAAATGTACAGCAGGTGTAACCAACAATACTTCTTACAACATCGAACAATATTTTTGGACCACACACAACAACTCAATCTAAAGCCCGCAACTAAATTAAACTCCTTTCTAAACGAATTTAAAGCCATGTTCACGGACCTTATTAATCAAAATGGAATGACAGTCAATATGCTAAATACAATCATAACCACAAGTCAATATTGCCGAATGGAACGCGAATGGTCACAAAAACCATGAAATTGAACTAATTAACTTCATAATCTGGAAGTAGACGTTACTCTTATATCAGAAATACATTTCTCTAAAGTGCCTTTCTTCGAAACCTTATTACTCAATCACTTACGGAACAGTCCACGGTGGTGCAGTATTAATCATCCTGCCAAATCACAAGCAACCACAATATGAAACAAATGCAATACAAACTAAATAGTTTGAATTACAGCACACCCGTGGTCCTTTGAGATAACCATCATATGTCTACCAAGAGATAGAATTGAGACAAACGAATGTGGAACATTTTTCTATCATCTAAGCGGTAAATGCTTAATTGGTGAAGGTGGTAATGATAAAAACATCAACAAATTTTCCTACAAACACAAACAAGATTTTAGACCTACTGAACTTCTTTGTTTTGTTTGTAGCCACGAATTGCATAAACTTTGAAACAAATTGAGACTTTTGTATGATCATGCACCCGTATAAGAACTCTAAGGACACATATAATTAGCCCATGCGAACCCTCTAGACTGAGCTCACAAAGAACCGATGGTACACAATTTTGCAGTTTTATAAAAGACCATCTTAATATCGTTATTAAATTACAGCAACCTAATAATATTGACATCGCAATTAACTATTTTACCATTTTACATGAGTCAGTAAGGGCGGGCATATGAGTCTCAACCGCTTAGTTCGCAAATCATGTTCACACAGGGGACGTCAGAAACTAACCACCCCTATCACACCACACAAGAAATAACAGGGAAAACTACTCCAACTCTTTTTGGAATAGAATCTAATAGTAACACTTGTTAATTAGAGAATTCATTGCAGAAAAAGAAGAACCAGGTACAGATAAGAAAGAAGCCGGAACCCCATTGATAAATAGACTCACAAAACAAAACATACGTAACAATGAATTACAGACATATCGCTAGCAAAGGAGAACAATTTCATTTGGAGACTTATTACCCATTTTTCTCTAATAATAAAGACTATAAAGGGCGAAAACAACAAGAAAAAGAAATTATGCACAGTTGCTGTTTTAGATATTTAACAGGCGTTTGGTATGAAGGCTTCTCATACAAAAATAAAATCAGCTTCTCTACCCTTACTGCATTTTATTTAAATTCTATATCACTGACCGTTACTCTTAGGCCAAGTATTACTTTTAAACATTCTCCTACATCAAATCAGGTGTACCTTAAGTAATTATTTTTGATTTCTTCATCTTCATGTCATAGCAATCGTGCCTCTAGGTAAAAATCTACAAAGCTACAAATTCACCTTGCTTGGCTCCTAGGTAGGCTTCATACTTGGCGAATACAAGTTGGTCAAGCCAGATCAACCCAAATCATATTTACTTATAAAGCAAACTGACTACCTACCTGTGCCAATAAAGGAACAAATAAAATACTTAGGACTAACTATGGATGAGAAGCTAATTTGGAAACTACATATAATAGCAAAGAAAACAAAAGTTAACATAGAATTGAAACAAGCGTATTGGCGTTTTGGACGCAAGTCAAAGCTCACAACCGAAAACATACTTTTACTGTATAGGTCCCTAAGAAAATTAATTTGGACACACGTTGTCCAATTATGGGGGTTGAGCGAAGCCGTTAAACACAAACATGTTACAAAGAGTCCATATCTTAAGGATAATATTTGACATTTTATGATATATCAACAATAGAACAGGCATCTCACTAGTAAAAGAAGAAATCCGCAGAATCGCCGCCAACTTCCCAGATAGATTCACAGGGAACCCAAACGAATAAGTCGCCAATTGATCTATCCATAAGAAGAATACTAAAACGAAAATTGGTTGACCGACAACAACTAAAATATTGTAATAATTTTTATTGTTAGCAGGAATCTTATGTTGGACAACTATTCTTTTCAAACTGTAACTTTTAACCCATTTACTTACAGCTCCCTAGAGCAGCTTATAAATTCGCTTTAACTAAAGAAATAAATAGAATTGTAAGGAAAATTTATTATAATTACGAGATAGATAGTAATGCAGAAGAGAAATAGCAAAACTAAATCTAAACTAATGTGAATATTCCGATTGGACAGCCTTTTTCTTCGTGATAACTAATTCCCATGGAATTTCACCAGTTTTTCAAACACTTCCTTCAAGATGCATTGATACCAGGCTTGAATTCGACATTTTATTAAGTTCATTTTTATTATTCGAGATACGGAGATTTCTCTAGCCATTTTGTTTTGTTAATTTTATTGGTGGTCTTAACAAATAACATAATCTCCAAACAAACATAATTTAGTTAATTCAATGGAAATAAGACTTCTACCGGCCAAACTTGTTCTTCTTATGGCAATATCATCTCAAACTGAAGTTTTTCTTAGTCGCTCATGGTTTGTTAACATTTTTTTAGATAGTAATGAGCAAAGATATTACTGGTGTAACAATAACTGCTAAGTAAGTAATAATAATTAGGGAAAATATACCGAAAATTTTTATTATGACTTAAAACATAGTTAAGCAAGGGTGATGCAGGGCTTTTTCACATCACTGAAGTTTAATTAAACTGAAATCTTATTCTATACCTTACGTAACACTCATGTCTACATTATCATTTTTATTTGTTTTGAACTATATTTCGTTATAATAAAGAAGATTTGTAATGCGTTTTCTTTTAACGTAAATTCGAAATTCTATCCATCCAAAATTACAAAAAAATAAAACTAAATTAACTCTATAACGCTGAAAATGTCTGCAAATGCACAACGCAATCATCTGTAAAGCAACCAAGCTCGCTTTGTATTCGCAGTTGGCGAAACTTTCTCGCACGTACTCACTAAATGTAGGACATTATGAAACGGTTTGTTTAAGCGAGTGTATTTACCTCAAAGGTGCACTTATGTGATATTTTTAAACTTGTTATTTATTGTGCTTCCCACCTCTGGCAGAAAGCGAAAACGCAATTTGACCATTTGGAACACAATGTGGTGTAATTTAGTCTATACAAGCAAAATTTTATCGGCAGATTTCACAAAGCTTTTTTTTAATTATAATAGGGAATTAACATTTGGAAAAACATACCTTTAATGTAATACTACGATAGATAGCCACAAATTAAAATTATTTCATGGTTTGACGTTTCGAAAGAAGAGATGCAAAAGCGATTAATTCTGAAACTGTACGCGAGGGTTATATATTGCTACCAAATTGATATTGGATTATGGAAATTTCCCGGCGCACACAATAAAGACGGAAAATGAAAAGTAAACAAATTTATAATTTTTTTATTAAAAAACTAAACATTTTGTCAAGTTTCTTCTTCGATGTTTTTTCTTTAATTTCACTATAATGCAGTTCCAACTTATATAACGTTGGAAGATATTAATTTTTTAATTTTTGAACGATGATGCTTTTAAAAAATATTATCATGTTCTTGAGTATAACAAAAAGCACCTGGATTGTTATGGTGTTATGACTTTTCATTTTATTCTGATTTCCGATTTTAAGCTGACTAATGTAATTTTGTTGTACGAATGAATTTCTGGCTCATATTTCTTAGGCAAAATAGCTGTTGGAACAATTTAAATATGGTGGCTGTTTTTGCAGTTTATTATTATACTGTATGTATTACTACAGTAAAATAAATTTTAATAGATCTAATATATACATTGTGACGTTGTAAATTGTAAATATTGAAATGCTAGTGAATTTTGAAATTTTTACAAAAAATTGCGTTCTTCACATTTTATATTAGCCAGTACACTCGTGCGAAAACTTGTTAGAAATGATTCAAAACTACCACAATAAATAAAAAAGACATACAGTGCAGAATTGCAATTTTTTGTATTATTTCGGGGACCTCCGGTTCTTCTGATAAAACTAATATATTAAAGTTATTGCAATAATAGAAACGAAGGCTTTCATGGTCAGTATTTTGATGCATTGTGTTGGTGGTTGTGGGGGTTGTTGGGTCATAGTCGGAGTTTGGAAACTCTTGACGTTTCATCCACAACTGCGGGATATCTTTAGAAGAAAATCTTCTAAAAATTCTATGCATTTTCGCTTTTATACTCGTGAGCGTGGGATAGAAATGATGATTGGGGGGGGGGGGGTAGAAACTACTGTTGTAGATAACCAGGCTATCTACTGACGTAAATAGGGTCGCTGCAGGTAACGTCTTGACCTCACTCGCTTTTTCACGACATAGTAGTCTGTTTTTACTTTTAAGAGCGCTGAACCAAGATTTACGTAAATAGAATCCGTTGTCCCTATCAAAATTATTTTTGTGAGTTCCGATTTGAAATTCAAAGAGGAAAGACATTCCGTGCGCGGCTGTGTTATCAGTGCACCGGCCTCGACTTATCGCGAGTGTTTATTGCAATAGTTTATTTTGGTATTTCTAAACTGCAAACAGGATTACGCCAATAAAGCATATGTGTAGGAGGATATGGCATTCCTCCCGCCGCCCGGGGGGATTCCATCCTCACAAGTAGCAGCAGGCCCAGGGGCGCTACATACACCAATGATAACGTCTGATCAAACCCAGATGTACACCACACAGTTCCAACAAACGCAAATGCCAGGTAATTCATTTATCCAGCCTCAACAAACTATGTTTTATTCCCAACCCTATCAACAACCCCAATACCATCCTCAAACCCCTACATTCTTATCGCAACCAGTAGGAAATAATCCTTGGAACAAAGTTGTATACAAAAGAAGTAGAAATCCTGTGGATGATTTAGAACTAAAAGCCAAACATTCGAAAGACAATGAGTATTGGTTAAATCCACCTTCCACCTCTAATCGTTACTCGTCTCTAGCAGAAAAGAACAGGATACTCAATCAATTAAAAGTTCTGAAAATTCTCCTAAACCTCCTCCAATTTTTATAAATGGTGTTATAAGTATTGCTCCGCTTATTAAACTCCTAGACCAAATCGCAAAACAGCAATATGAAATTAAAGCTCTCTGAAAATCAAGTAAAGTTCAACCTAAAACGGCTGAATATTATGGTGTCATAATAAAAGCCTTAAATGAAAAGCAGACTGAATTTCACACCTATAAATTAAAAGAGGAACGAACTTACAAGGTAGTATTAAAATATATGCACTACTCCATCAGCACCCAAGAAATCAAAGCTGAAATAGAGAAATTAGGGCACACGGTCACGAATATTTGGAACGTCAAACAGTACAGAACAAAATTACCACTTCCAATGTTCTTTATTGAATTAAAATCAGCAACCAATAATAAAGATATATACAATGTTGAGTATATACAACAGTGCAAAATCAAATTTGAACCTCCGAAACAGAAAAGACAAATCGCTCAGTGCGCGAGATGTCAAAGATACGGGCACACTAAAAATTTCTGCCATTTAAAACCCAGATGCGTAAAATGTACAGGCGATCACCCTACTGCGCAGTGTCAACGCAAAAAAATCCAAAGATGTGAGATGTGTCCTGTGCGGAGGTAATCACCCTGCCAATTATAAGGGATGTATAATCTATAAAGAACTTCAAAAGAAAAATTTCCACCGCTTAGACCAAAACAGTATACTCCCCTGCATCAGTCATACGTCATCAACAATTTCAACCAGGACTGTCATACGCTCATGCAGTAAATGAAGCCCAGCAACCTTCTCACGCCCCGCCAACATAATGCATCTTCCAAACACTAATCAACCTAATCACCAATCCAATGAATTTCAAGATCTAAAAACATGATGAAAACATGTTCGACCAAATAGGAACCCTACTAAACCTCCTGACAACCGTGCTCTCCAAACTCACATAATGGCTAAAACTTACAACTCGCCTTATGGAACGCCAATGGCCTATTCAACCACATTGAAGAACTAAAAACATTTATACTAATTCACAATATTGACGTCATCCTAATTTCTGAAACCCACTTTACAGAAAGAAATTATTTAAAAATTCCCAACTACAGTGTCTATAATACTAATCACCCAGCAGGAACTGCCCGAGGTGGATCCGCCATAATTATCAAAAACGCAATAAAACACCACCAACTAAGCAGTTACAGCAAACCTTTTCTCCAAACAACCAGTGTGTCCATAGAAGATTCAGCCAGTTCGTTAACAATTTCAGCAGTATATTTCCCCCCTAACCATACAGTAAATCAGGAGCATTTCGAGGATTTCTATAATACCTTAGGGCGACGGTTTGTTACAGGAGGCGATTACAACGCCAAACACACCGATTGGGGATCTCGAATTATAACACCCAAAGGACGCGAGCTACTTAAAACTATAGAAAGCAATAATTTGAAACATGTCTCTACTGGTGAACCCACTTACTGGCCATCTGACAGGAATAAACAACCAGACCTTGTAGACTTCTGTGTTACAAAAGGTATCCCCAGGACCTCATTATCGCTCGATCTTGTTTCGACCTATCTTCGGATCATTCCCAGTCTTAGTTTCACTTTCAACAAAAGTAATAAGTAGAGAAAACAACCGTGTCTATGTACTAAATACACAAATTGGGACTACTTCAGAATCCTAGTTAATCAAAACTAACATTAAACGTATCTCTTAAGACTGAAACAGACATAGAACATGCTGTTAAGCATTTCAATGATACGATACAATGGGCAGCCTGAATTCAACGCCTGAGCAATCAGCGATTACCACACCTTATGACTGTCCTATATTAATCAAGCAAAAATTCTTGAAAAGAGAAGAATCCGCAAGAAATGGCAAAGACTGAGTACACCTGAAAGCAAACGTTTACTCAATGCAGTCACACAAGAACTAAAAGAAATACTAAACAAAAACAAAATGAATGCATCCAGACTTTCTTAGAAGAACTTACAGCTACTGAAGCTACCGACTACTCTCTGTGGAAGACAACTAGAAAATTAAAACAGATAAAAACATTCCCGCCCATCAGGACACCTCAAGGAGAGTGGGCCAGAACAAATTCTGGAAAAGCACGTGTTTTTGCCAACCATTTAACAAACGTCTTCCAGCCACACCAATCAGATAATAGGCCCGAAGAAGAAGCAGAAATTATTCAACAATTAGAGTCCCCATATCAACTAGAATTACCAATCCAGCGACTCAAAACTGCTGACGTCGATGAAATCATTGGCACTCTTCACCCTAAGAAAGCTCCAGGATATGACCTAATTACTGGTAAAATTCTTAAAGAACTACCTACCATCGGAACTAAATATCTTACCCAGCTGTTCAACGCAGTCCTTCGCACAGGGTATTTCCCAGACCAATGGAAAGTGGCACAGGTCATTCTAATATTAAAACCAGGGAAACCTCCCAGCGAACCTACATCTTATCGGCCAATAAGTCTCCTGCCAATTGTTTCAAAAGTGTTTGAAAAGCTCTTACTAATAAGGCTCTTACCAATCCTGGAAAACAATGATATAATCCCCAATCACCAATTTGGCTTCAGGAGGATGCACTCCACGATAGAACAAATACATCGAGTTGTCCAAAGGATTAACGATACCTTTGAAAATAAAGAGTACTGTTCTGCTGCATTTTTAGACATCACTCAGGCGTTCGATAAAGTCTGGCACGTTGGACTTCTCTACAAGTTGCGACTACTTCTCCCTCTAAACCACTTCCTTATCCTTAAATCTTACCTAAATAATAGATCCTTCCTGGTAAAGTTTGAAACCGAATATACGGAACTTTTTCCAATAAACGCCGGTGTGCCACAGGGAAGTGTTCTCGGACCACTATTATATGTGTTATATATTGCAGACTTACCAACTACGCCAGAAACTTTGATAGGAACCTTTGCCGACGACACTGCAGTCTTAGCATCTGATAGAAATCCCAACATTGCCCCGCAGAAACTACAAACTAACCTCACTGCAGTCCAAAACTGGTTGAAAAAGTGGAGAATTAAAGCCAATGACACCAAATCCGTTCACATAACCTTCACCACTCGCAGAAACACGTGCCCACCTGTTTATATAAACAATAGCCAACTTCCACAACAAGATGATGTGAAATACCTCGGACTACACCTCGACAGAAGGCTTAATTGGCGCAAACATATATTCACAAAACGGAAGCAACTAGGATTAACCCTTACTAAGATGTACTGGTTAATTGGGCATAAATCTAAACTCTCGCTAGACAACAAACTTCTGGTTTACAAAACAATAATCAAGCCAATCTGGACGTATGGCATCCAACTCTGGGGGACTGTGTCCACTTCAAATATCGAAATTCTAGAGCGTTTCCAAAGAAAAGTGCTGCGCATGATAACAAACGCACCTTGGTTTGTACCAAACACGGTTATCATAAAGGATCTTCGTATCCCCACAGTCAAGGACGAAATTAGGCGTTACAGCTCCCAATACAGTACTCGACTTAGCGCCCATCCCAACATCCTCGCAATAGATCTTATGGATCCGCCCAGCGACAACAGGCGTTTACATCGACATGTGCCAAACGATCTGCCAACCAGATTTTGAATTCTTAGTTTACTTTAAGACTAGTTATAAGTTGTAGTTTGTAAGATTTTTCCCGTTTGTCACACAAAGCCTATAAGCTTATCTGTTATAGAAGTATTCTGCTGAGCATGCTTCTACATGTCTATTAAATTATCAAATGACTTTGCTAAATGTACTTGTACAGTTGCAAATAAATGGGATGTTATTAAAAAAAAAATTATTTTTGTATTATAAATTCCGCCTATGTATAACATCAGGTAATAGTTCGTACAATTAAATTTTTTTTTTTTTTTTATTTACTGCATATTTACAACTAGTCTAACTAGACTAACAAGCAAATGAGTTAATGTACATAGCATGTGGGGAGGAACACCAAGAGTGACCTCCTGTCATTACAAGGTATACAAGTCTTATTACTAATTTGTTAGGTCAATAAACTTTGTCCGTTTCAGGCGTCTAACTGCATTTGCATTATTTAATAAGTCTGTCACTAGAACACTAGGGTGATCACTAATATGATCGTTGTATCTAATGCAACAAGCTTTGATGACATCTTTAATCCATGGGATCTTTAGATCGTTATGTAATGTGCGGTTGTTCACATACCATTCGGCGTTTGCTATTGCGCGAAGTGTTTTGCTTTGAAATCGCTGTAATATCTCGATGTTCGATGACTTAGCAGATCCCCAAAACTGGATCCCATACGTCCAAATCGGTACTAACGTGGTTTTATATAACAACACCTTGTTTGTTAAACTGAGCTGGGATTTTCGTCCGAGGAGCCAGAACATCTTCTTCACGCGGATATCTAATTCTTTTCGCTTAGTCTGTATATGTTTTTCCAGTTTAGTTTGCTATCGAGATGGAGACCGAGATATTTGATATCTTCTTTGTGTGGTATGTTAGTGCCGTTGAAGATTATAGGAGGTGGAACAACCTTGCGGAGGGTGAAGACCACTGAAGCCGATTTGTTTTCATTGATTTTGATGCGCCAGATCTTTATCCAGTTTTCTAAAGCTTCCAGCGCATTTTGCAGGTATATTGATGCCTGAAGTGGATCTCTGTGTGAAGATAATACAGCCGTGTCGTCCGCAAACGTAGCAATTAAAACATTGTCGGTAACAGGAAGGTCTGCCGTAAACAACTGGTATAATGTCGGTCCCAGTACGCTACCTTGTGGTACACCTGCCTCGACTGAGTAGATTGGTGAGTGGCTGTCATTGATTTTGACCCGAAAGTATCTGTTTTCTAGATACGACTTGAAGAGCAGATAGTACTGTTGCGGTAGGGTTTGCTTGATCTTATATAGGAGGCCAGGGTGCCAAACTCGATCAAAAGCTTGGCCCACGTCTAAGAATGCTGCTAGGCATAACCGTTTTTCCTCGAAGTCTTTTTCTACCTTATCCACTATCCTGTGGACTTGTTCCAATGCTGAGTATTTTCTGCGGAAACCGAATTGATGTCCCGGAACTAAATGCAATTCTTCTATAATGGGTTCAAGTCTTCTTAGTAGAATTCGCTCAAAGAGCTTAGAGAGGAGTGGTAACAGCGAAATCGGTCTATAAGAAGCTGGTAATTGAGCTGGTTTTCCTGGCTTTTGAATGACAATTACTTCGGCAAATTTCCATTGGATTGGGAAGTACTGAGTTCTTAAGATGGCATTATATATACGTGTTATAGCTGCTATCCCTTTTTTTGGCAGTTGACGGAGTAATTCGGACGTAATTAGGTCATATCCCGGTGCTTTGCCAGTTTTTAAACATTTAACTTCTGTTTGGACTTCGTTGGGTGTACAGTGTCGAATGGGTAAATGGAGTTGGAGTGGTGATTTAAGGAATTCGAGAATTTCGTAATCATCTTGTGGAGTTCTGTCTGATTCGTGCGGTTGAAAGGTTGCAGCTAAGTGTTCGCCGAATACCACCGCTTTATCTTTGTCACATCGGGCCCAAGAGCCATCATTTTTACGAATAGGAGGGATAGGGATAATAGGCTTTTCAAATTCCTAGTTGCGCGCCATAAGGAGTAGTCATGGTGTTGACTGGGGATAAGTTTCGCACGTAATCATTGAACGTTTCGTTTTTCTGTTCCTTGATTAATCTTTTTAGTTGTGTGGTGAGAGTGTTTAGTTTATTTTTGTCTCTTGGGTGTCTTGTTTGTTGCCAGATCCGTCTTGCTTTTCGTTTGTCGCTGATCTTTTGTCTAATTTCTAAGGAGTAGTTGTTAGTGTTTTTGTTACATTTATGTTGTAGTTTTATGGGCGTAGCTGTCCAAGAAGCATATTGTAAGGTTTGTGTTAGTCGTTCTATTGCCGTTTCAATTTCATTTGAAGTGTTATACAATTAAATAAAACTGATTTTTGCTCGAACTGTATCACGTAGCCAAGATTTGCCAAGACATGTTCAACGATAACTGATTTTTGAGGTTGATTGAAGCGTAAGGGTTCTGTTATTCTGATGGCAATTGTAGTCTAAATATAGACTTGCTTACACGAACATTGTATGCCAGTATACCTCTGGTGTGCCCTGGGGATTTCTTGTGCTCTTGACTGATCGAAGCAAATTCCGTATCTTGGTGTTGGTAGTATAGATGGTTTCTACCTTGTGTTTATTTAGAATTTTTCTTATCCGGTCTGTAACCCTGTTGATATAATGTAAAAAGGCTTTGCATTTGTTAGGTTTAATTGCTCTATTTATCTTCGTTCTAGAGTAGGCATTTCCTTGTAAAGCTTGTTCCAAATGTTTTAATTGTTTATACAAGATCTGTGGTTGACATATTCGTCGTGCTCAATATACCAATGTTTTCGCAACCATTCTTTTTTGACTTGGATGGCGATTCGACTGTCGGTCTGTATGTGTGGGTTTTCTGTACATAGTATTTTGTAAATGTTTATTCCCCGATATCAACACCTATAGGCTAAGAAAGCAATACTCTCGTTCGATTCCAGTTCCATGGTAAACTGTGTAGAATTCAAGTGTTTAAGAAATTGCGTTAGGCTGTCCTCCTCGTGTTTCATACCACAAACATATTATCAGCATATTTTAGCCATATCATGGGTTTTAATGGTGTTGTATTGCTGGCGATCTCTTCAAATTGCTCCATGTAGTATCTGACAACAGGTCCCAGTGGTGGCATCGTCCTTATGTATTTTGGAGAGCCTATATATTCTCGGGGACAGGACTTCTGATGTTATTAGAGGCAATATATACAATTGAGTATAGTGATCAATTGTACAATTAGGTCGAAACTTCTGACCACCTTTTTTGAACTCCTTATTAAAAAGTAGAATAGGAATATCTTATAAACCCGACCCATTGAAACACCCCTAAGGGGGGTTTTCCCGCTTTATTTATTTTAAAGTGACATATCTCATGAACGATAATATATAGAGTGCTGAGACCTTCATAGTTGATTGGTTGGTCTAAGTTTGAGTTTCCAAGGTGTTTATGAGTTTCAATATTTGTATATATTACCGTTTCGCCCCCTGATCTTGTTATAAAGTTATTATAAGTATTATTAAATTATTACAAGCGTTTGTATCGAGCAGTTAGTCATCTTCTTTGTGTAGTCCTTTTATGATAGTACAACTATGGCACTATCTTTATTTACTGGTAAAACGATGATGATGTTATTGTTGAGAGCGGTTGTGAAACATAGATAATTCGAGCGCGATGAATATGTCAACCACAGTTCTTGGATAATTAAAACATTTGGAATAAGCCTTACAAGCGAACAACTACTCTAGGACGGAAACTGATAGAGCAACGAAACCTAACAACCGAAATCGGTCACGATAAGCAAACCTTTTTTATCTTATATTAACAGAGTTACCGTCCGAATAGGGAAAATTCTAAATAAACACAAGATAGTAACCATCTATACTACTACCACCAAGATACAGGATTTGCTTCGACCAGCCAGGGACTCAAAAAACTCGCGGGATACCCTGTCGTTATATAATTAATAAAGCGAGCTTGTTATCAAAAACATTGATAATTACGCCAGCAATTACAAAAATAAATATTTTAAGGACAAAAATGTTTTAACAGTTATTGTTAAAAATGCATCGAATTATAATAACAAACATTAATATCAAAGACTGTTAGCCTATAAAGTAATTTTACTGGGTACTAGAAAAATTTTTTAATACACCTTTGATTATCGCAGTCGTTTAAAATATTTTGTGTCATATTTCTATATTAGTTGCCGGGGGTCGCTGATAACGAATATGATGTTTAAAAAGTGCCCCAATGCATTTAGAGGGGAGCATAATCCTGGGGATGGGGGAAAATTTGGGAAAAACCTCAAATTTGTTTGTGTTTTGAGTTTAAACTGTCTATACAAAGGTTTTTGGGTTTGCTGATCACGAATATGATGCTTAGAAAGTGCCCCGATGCACTTGGGGGAGAGGGGGGGGATCATAATTCTGGGGATAGGGGTGATTTTAGGAAAGCCCACCCCCAAGTGTATCGGGGCACTTCCTAAACATCATATTCGTTATCAGCGACCCCAAAAACCCTTATCCAGACAGTTTAATCTAGAAAAACAAACAACTTTGAGCTGGTTTCCTGATATCACCTCTATCTCCAGAATTATGCCTCCCAAGTACATCCGAGCACTTTCCAAGCATCATACTCGTGATCAGCAAACCCAAAAACCCTTATATAGACAGTTTGAACTCAGAAAATGAACAAATTTGAGGTAATTCTCTAAAATCACCCCCGTCCCTAGAATTATACCCCCAAGTGCATCGAGGCACTTTCTAAGCATCGTATTCGTGATCAGCGACCCCAAAAACCTCCCGAGTAACGGGAATGAGCTCATTTTGGCCAATATTAAGCGAAAAATAAAATATTCTTTTGGGTCTGCGAAAAGCTCATCAAATAAATGCATTTTTTGCGTATACAAATGCACTTTCGCATTATAACAAAAAAGAATATTACGAATCGAATGCGCCTTGGAACGTCTCGATACGTGTACCCGCTAAAAATTTCGAGCTTTTAGCGTGTTTTTTTTTACTAATTTGACTCGACTATTTGGCCTCTGTTGGTATCCTGTCTAATTTAAGATTAAATATTTCTATTGTTTCTTCTGACTGGTTAGTGTTGCTGTATAAATCTAGATAATATTTATGCTGCATAGAATTGTAACCATATTTAATTTTTATTTTGTGCTTTCCGAACTTTTTTCTAATTTCAGCGAAATCAAGTACATCTATGTTTAGTTTCTGCATTTTTTTGAGCTATATTATCGAATATTCTTGTTTGATATTTACTTGTTACATTCCATATGCCCCTTTTCTTGTATGGTTTCCCAAGGATATTGAATGGTCTTATAGTTTGGTTCTGTGGCAGAGGTTTCACTGGCTGGCGACCTGAGAAGCTCAAATGACTAATTGCAAAAGTTTTTCCTGCGCATTTTGGACTCTATATTCCATGATCAGTAAGAAATACTTCATCTCTTCATGGACCATCATGATTATTTGCACTAGGGATATCATATCTTTAATAAAGTGGTTTTTGCACCTTCACCGTTGACCAATGGTTGATTCATCCACCTTCAGAAATGATTTCTCTTCTGAAGGGCAAGACCATGCTGTAGCTGTTTGTTAATATTTGTCATTTTATTCCAGCAGATGTTCGGCTGACAGAGCCTCTTTACTTAGTTAATTACAGTGTACTACGTCCAGGTGAGATTAGCATTTCGGTTGGCTCTTATCTGGCTTATACGCGTTGCAAATGCATCTGCACTCTTCTGACATTTGCTTAAGAAATTGTTTATGTAATTCGTTTACAATAAATAATAAATATTATCTAAAACCTAATTTACTATGTATATTGGTTTCTGTTCTGAAATTTTTAATTTTTTTATAGTTGCAATACTCGAGGATTATTTTGTAATTAATGAATTCTACTATAATTATATCCACAAAGTACGTAACATAACTTTTAATCTAATTTAGAAAATGTATTTGTATAATTTCTGTGCTTCTTACATAACTTACATAATTCTTTTGCTTTTCTCAATGAGAAAATTGTTGTTTTGAATTATTCCCGTATTGATTTTGGTTTTTATTTTAAATAATATTTAAATATAATTGTTCTTTCTGTGAGTTGAAATCTCGTTTTAGTGTACTGTTTATCTTTACCATCTAGTCGTTTTATCGAGTGCTTTTATATTTCTGTTAAAGCGACCTGTTCTTGTAACAAATTGATTTGATATATAAATATCCCCAAATGTAGACGATACTTCTAAAAATGATGTCTCACAAAAACCCTAACTTTTCGCATTTCATATTGCTTGCTTAACGGGTGCAAATTTTTGTTTCATTATTTTAGGTTTTACCGTGTCTTTTAACAAGTCTGTTCTAACGACAGTTTAGGTATTTCTAAATTATAAGTTTGCATTGCTAATTAATGTTAATTGCGTTAAATTTGGGTTTGCTACGAATTAGCAATTTTCCAATTTAAGTAAACACCTGATTAGCTCTGTTTTCAAGCATTACTACAACGAATGCCGGTTGGATTTGTTTTGTCCTTTAATTTGCTTCTGTGGGAGCGTGCGCGTAAATGATAATGTAATTTACACAAATAACGTATTTGTTAACTGCGTAGACAGTCGGCAAATTCTGGAGAAGCTAAGTTGCAGCATATAATTGTAATTTTTTTATTTCAGGAAAAGGGATTTAGTATATTTATAAAAACCACAATTTAAAATATTGTCGGAGTTTTAAAAATCTTCATATAAAATACAATTTAAATCCAATTGCCAACCTATGTAATAATTTGATGTTTTGTTATCTTTTGAACTACGTACCTCATGTGAAGCAGTATTTTGTTGCATTTATTTATGTTAATGAATCCAGACAAAGTGCATATTGTAGTAATGGCCAATAAATGCATTAAATCTAATTTTACGGCTATGTAATGTATATTTTAACGTTTGTTTGTACTGCGAGTACAAAACCATTATCATGCTTTTTAGGCTAAATAAACAATCTGTAATATATTCCCTAAAGGGCTGTTCTACCCACATACATTAAAATACATTATTGTAAAATTCAACTAATTATTTAAAAAATATCGTATGGTTTTTAGTTTTTTTTTTGTGTACAAACTAAACAAATACAAAATATTTAGAAACTAAATTGCCTGCTAAATTTATTCTAAGTACAAGTTGATACTTGATTCTTTTAATAAGGATTAATTTTTGCATTGAAAAAGTCAAAAGACAGTGGTATTTATTTCCTGGGTGTTTTTTTTCTTAAAAAATCCGAATTATCTGGACTGAGTACGAAGCGCGTTGCTATTCACTAATATGCAATACTATTCTATAAGGCTGTACCTATTATTTTATTTATTTAGAGAAAAATGTGAACATCACGAACCATTATTTCAAATTGCTGCATATCTAGACATTCGCTGCTAATTTTTCCGCTGCCTATTTTATTCTGTTTGTTTTTCATTCTATTTGCTTGATAACATAATGTCCCATAATTTATCATTTGCAGCACGACTTGTTAGAAATTTGAACCAACAAATAAAGGGAGAATTCAACTAATCCGGATTTTCTAAGAAATTTTATATCAATACGATTAGGTGTCCAAATAGCAAACAAAATATGAGAATACAAGTAATAATTAAAATTAAAAAGTATACAGAAGTAATCGAAAAAATTACACAGATAATCCAAAAATTTAGTTTGGTAACGTAGAATGGACATATTTGGGGCAATTGCAGAACAAATCAACCACAAAGCTAAATTAAAGTTTCTAAACCTAAACAATACCTAATAAGGACACGAAATAAAACTTAAGAAGTTTCATAAAAGCAGATTAATGACAATATTTTGATTGACAGAAGTGTCATACTTATCAAAATATGCTTGCGTATAACGAATTTGTTAGTATTCAACTATTCATTTAAAACTCAAACAAATAACAAGTATCTTGCATTATCACATTTATCTTCGCAATCTGCATTTGCCACTTTCGAATAGGAACTAATTTAGCGCACCTGATATACGTTCAAATAGCTCTGCCGCCGATTCCACAAAGGTCTAGTTTGGGGCCGCCTTTTTAGGTCCATTGAGAGCGTTCTGTTTGCGAATTTTTTAGAGCACCCTAAGGCGTCTCGATTTCTCAGAGTATTTTTTGTTTGGCGAACAATTTCTAAGTGCAGTTTTGAAAATTACTTTATTTGTCATTTTGGAAACTATAAACGCAGAGATGTGCTACTAGGAATGTCTCCAAGGACGTCTCACAATTACGTTGTGTTTGAGCAAACACAAAAATGGAATCCGCGTTACTACAAAATTCGTATAGTAAGTACGTGGTTCGTAATAAGCCAAGCTGCACTGTTTTACTTCGAATAATAAGGCCAGGCATAATGTGAACAAAGTCGAGCGTTCTTTACAACCTTCCGAAGCTTAATAGTGTATCGAGTTTTTTCATTGCTTTTCACCGAACTTTACTACTCAAAAATTCTAATTACATCTTGGCCTTAAAAAATACGTAGCGCTGTTCTACTAGTTTTCGTTTTTTTTGTACATTCTATCAAAATATGATACGATTACTGTAACTGCATGTAGTGAAACCCTCTTACAGTTGCAGGTAGTCGATTTTTGACAGAACCGGATTTAGGAAATTTATTATCACTTTAAATCTACATTTTGTAAGGTTCAAAATCTGTATATCTGGGTAATGTCTTCTGTTATTCAATGGACACAACTGGGGAGAGTTTACGTTAAATGTCCGTGGTGCTACACCATGAAGCCATCGTAAAAGTTATGTTATATTATTTGTGCTAGTATAAGGAACCGTATATTTTACGCTGTCGACTTATTTGTGCCCAGTTGTGTGGGCATTTCCAAAATACTAGAAAAGTGGTACGATTTCACGCCAATTTTACTGATTTTAGCAGCTGTAGAGTCTTGTAATGCCGCAGTATTAGTGTTTAAATCCCAAAGCATAATTGATAACTTTGTACGAGGTTCTTAGAATACCAGTTCCTATTACTTACACTAGTAAAGGAAGTTCGTAATGCTAGGGATATAAAGTTCTCTTACTCTGACAGTTACCGATGACTTGCAATAGCAGTGATCATTTACACTTTTCATTCGCCAGCGTGTAATCAATTGCCTAAATGTGACCTACTTAAATTATTCCTTAATTGTCATTAATAATCTGTGCTTATTATCAATCACTTTAATAATTACGACAACGTTTGGTTTACAATTACATGGTAGCAGAGCGCAGTTCCCGAAGAAGTCTCAAAAGAAGTGCGAGAATGAATTCGAGAGAAGTCAGGAATACCCTTTGTTTTAATGGTTAAGTCGGTGAGTTTCCAACGTGGATTTTTTTTTTTTTGGTTAAGCTGTGTTGAGGACCAACTAGTTAAAGAGTCCGACAAAGGAGAATATATTGCTGTCAACTACATCTATTTGAAATCGTCAGCGATCTCATCAGGTATCAAGGCATACACGATGTTCGGAGTAATTGAAAACAATCTTTAAACATCAGTCGGTCCAATTAGGTTATTACAGAAGTTTTACGGCCTAGAGTATATGTTCGGCGAAATATTTAGCACGCTAATGGGCTAATGGCACAAATGAAGCCCCCCCTCCAACATCATAATAGTAAAAGTGGTAGTAGTAACAGAGGTCCTTGGCTATTTGCCATCCAGCCTGAAACTTACCTCTGACTGAGCTGTGATGATGAAAAAGAGTCCCGCACGAAGGGAATAAGAAATTCAACGTTAAATTCTAGTGTTTAATTAGTGAAGTCGAACATACAGAGTATGTGTCGACTGTAGAATATAAAATAGAAATGACGCGTGCAAGTCTATTAAGTCACTGGAGGTGCGCACTCAATTAGGTTTGATAATGGAGCAATATTGGACTTGTGCAGCAAAGGAGCGATACAAATAGAGTCTAGACTACCAACTGGCGTAATAAAATTGACCATGACGAACGTTTTCTATGTGCCAGGAATTAACAGAAATCTGATGTTTGTGAGTGTCGCCACTACAACGCCCCGCGTGGAAGCACGGCTTGCGAATTGAGAGGTGAAGGCTCTCATATTTTTGTTAGTGATGCGGGGCGATGTGGAAAGCACCAGCCTTAGACGAGCGACATTGTCGCCCCTTGTCCGAGTGAACGCAGGTATTCGATTATTTTAGTAAGGGAGTAGGCCACTCGTCAGGCATCAGAAAGCTTTGGGAATGAACCCGAGTCTGTCCGCACCGCAGTCCACGCTTCATGCATGGGACTACGCCGGCGATTGATTATATGCAAATAAAAGCAATTAAAGTTACGCAAATGCTGCGTACAATGACAATGCTACAAAATAGAAGGCTCGGCCACATATTGTTGAATAAAATGAAGTCTGTCACCAGTGTTATAATTGGTTTTCCAGAAGAACTGGAGATCAATAACATGAAATATGAAGATTGTTTGTTTAGGAAGCACGCGCGCGGATTGAGTTGAGCAAAACTAAACTCGGAGAACTTGTGCGAACCAATAAAGATGTCATCGCTATCGAGATCGCGATATTGCATCACATTCAAATACGACTATAATGATCATTTAATAGTGTACTTTTTGAGAACCAAGATTCAAGAAAAGGCGACCGCTCGGGTTAAAAATTATATATTTAAATTAGAAACTAATACAGGATTTCATGTGCTTACAATTGAAAATGGCCTTGAATATATTGATAGAAACCTAAGCATTGTTCTCAAAGACTTTCGTGTTACTTTCAATCTACAACAGAACGTGAAAAACAAACACTGTTAGAGATGGCGAGAATCTGAATACACGCACGTGAATTTTCAACGGATGTTTAAGTTGAAACTATCAACTGTGCGACACAGACGTTAAATAGAGTTTCCAAAGGAAGTCGAAAGTTAACGCCAGCGGAGATGTAGAATGGTATCGTAGCTTCGATGGGACAACTTAGTGTTTTAGTCGCTGTGAACGATCCTCAGAGCTGGAAACAAGCGAAAGATTAGAGAAAAAGGATATAAAGTCTTACAAATTTAACAAAATGTAGGAGTTAGTCAGTTACCGTAAGCAAGAAGACCAGTGCCATCCAAGTGGTTATTCAAACTGAAAAGAAAGACAGGCGGGTCGATCGAATACTTCAAAGCTAAATTTTTCGCGCGCAGGTTTACTCAGAGAAAAGGCATCAATTATGAGAAAACGTTTTCAACAGTTGCCAAATACGACTTAGCCCGTACACTGTTGGCGCTTGCGAGACAGATAGATATGGTGCTTTGATTTGATGTGAAAACTGATTTTCTTCACGGACGAATCCGAAGAACTACTGAACTTTGCAAACTAAAGAAGTCGATTAATGGTCTGAACCAAGCGTCAAGGTAGTGCAACCAAAAGTCCCGTTTATATCTGATGTGAAGTGGATTCACGCAATCTAATAGTGAAGTGACACGCTTGTGTTTATATGTGGACGACGAACTGATGGCCGGAACATCGCGGGGCATAATAACATTACAATTGGAAGAATTGAATCAACACTTAGAAGTGTGAAATAGACCGGCCGATTGTTATGTAGATCTTTAAATAAAACGATAGCGAAACGAACTTCATGGTATCTCAATGTAATGTTGAAAATTTTTTTCAAACCTTTTAGAATGTATACTTGCGTCCCATTGTCGACAAAAAGAGAACCACAACGATGTCCAAAGAAGACTCTTGGGTGACAGAAGAAGAGAAAGAAAAGATGAAAATCATACTATGTAGACAAGCTGTGGGAGTACTTCTCTTCTCTCAGTCACAGCATCTCGAGCGAATATTTCATTTAATGTCGGAGTTTTCAATCAATCATTAGAAAATCCAGGACCGGTGCGTTGACATGGAATTAAGCGAGTATTAAAAGATTTAAAAGAGGCTAAAAACCTATAATTTGAGAAAAACACGCCATCGTTTGAAGTAACTGGTTATTGTGATGCAGGTTATCCGGGGTGTGGAGATATGTGACGTTCAACCAGTTATTTTGTGTTTTTCCTTGGAGACGGTGCCATATCCTGGATCTCAACGCGCCAACGATCGGTTTTTCTATTGACTACAGAAGTATAATATGTGGCCGTATATTAGGCATTAGGACACGATATGATTGAGAAGACTGAAGATATGGGTGCTACACCATTATATATGACACAACCAGAGTACTTTGCGATTGGATTTGAAGTCGGTGTTTTACAAAAGAACCAAATATATCGATGTATTTCGTTAGAGAATCGCAGGTAGAAAGAGTAATCTGATCAAAGGATTGCCGAGTAACACATTGGCATACTTGAGACTTGGGCTTGGATATCAAGGAAGCGACTTAGACTTTTTATGGGGATACGATCAGATACCTTGATAATTACTTCAGCGTTTAATCCACAATTACAGAAGTAATGCATAAGTTTCAGCGACTACTTAGCATTAATCTAGTGCTACTGTATTTTATTTATTTTTATGTACCTTTATAAATAAAAGTAAAGTGTAACAACATGGACTGTGCACTTAGGGAATTTACTTCGTCTTATAACTCGGAATTTAAAACTAATGAACGACTTTGCTCTATCGTAAAGAGAATTTTGTAGCAGTAACCGTGTACGTGGCTGTGAGTGTTTTCAATGTTGTATGAGTCGTTGTATAAAAAATTATGGGGATGGACGAGTCGTAAATTTTGCGCGGTAGCTTATTCTTTAAAATAGGAACAGTATACAGTGGTAGTTTTTAACTTTTAACAAATAAATAGGTATATTTTATTTCCAAAACAACAGTTTCCTTTCTTAACAGCTTTTAAACGTTTGGATTTTCTCGACTTCACTCTTTATGTACATCGTGCCTTTCCGCTTCTTTAAGAAACGATAAAACAAAAAATAGTTTTTAGTATTTATCATATTGCCTTATCGTAGAACAAATTGATTTATTGTGTTTTAAGTTGAAATCGTAAATTTTATTTCGTTGACCATAAATTTCCAGGGCGTCGGAATTTGCACTGCCAAATCGGCAACATCCAGGCGAGGAATTCCGTTTGCAGACGAGCCGCCATAAATTAGCCGATCTTGTTAAACACTCTGTATTCCCTCCCACCATTGACGAGATAACAATATATTACAATCAGGCGGTTAATTAAACATTATATCGCAAATCGACAGCAAATTGCTCTGTAACCGGTTTTCTGCTCTCTGTTCTTGGGCAGCAACCGCTTGGCCGCTAATCGACACCAATCAGGCCCGATTGACACTCGAACCGCCGGCGAATATGTGCCGCTAACCGCGTTAGTTTATTTACAATCGAATCGCACGTTCGGCCGTGAATTAATTATTTTAATGCGATTGGCGCTCGTTGGCGACGAAATTAAAAAAGCCCCGGGGATCTGATAATTTGTTTTGACGTGCGCTGCGACGGAAATCGCCGGGGGCGCGCGCGGGCGGCTGAAGCCCTGTCGCATTTTAACCGGATTGGGAAAGAATGCACTCGAATTTCCAATTGTGATAGTGCTGGAGAGATTTGGTACATGTCGTTGGGAGCTTGTGGAACAAAAGAGGATTGCGAGCTTTTCTGCAGAGCTTTGGACTTAATTAGAAATGAATATAAAACGTTTCAGTCGTAAAAGAAAAGCTAATCAAATTGCAAGGACATTTCTCATTAGCAGAGCCAGCTTAGTAGCATTAATTTTTAAAAAAGAATATTTGTGGTTTTAATCTTAAAAAAACTATTAAGTTCCAGATTTTTGTAATCTAACTAAAGCATTCCTGAAGGTGCGTGGTAACTATTATTAATTTTTGTATTTTATATTTAATTTATTTATTTCCTATTCACTAGATATTTATATTTTCCTCAACGAGTCTGGCTCTTAGGTTGATTATGTATTATTTTTTGTAATTGTGTTATTACCTAGTATTCCCACAAATAATGTTACAAAATCAAACTTACCCTTGCTTTACACAGCATCAAGATATTTATGACATTGACATCATGGTTGCAATTTTAAGTCTTAAAGTTTTTTTAAATAACTGCTTGTGTCGTCAATTTTTTTTTTGACATTTATTTGAATATACAATCTACTTCATACAAGTATTAAGTAAATGTGATGAAAGTTTATGGCTTGAAAGGGACAATGTCCACTGATATTTCTCCTTATATGTTACTATCATGCGGCTTAGTGTTGTTGAGGTAGGTCAACAGGCCAAATTTTGTTTAATCTTCTTTTGAGAGTGTTTGGATGTCCTGCCAGTCTGTTTCGTTAATTGGTGGCAACAGTATCAATTACATTTCTGATGTATGGGATTTGCAGATTTTGGTGCAGCATTAGATTGCTGATGTACTATAGCGCGTTAACAATCGCACGAAGTGCTTTGTTCTGGAAGGTTTGTATTGTTTTTAACCGAGTGCGCTTGGCACATCTCCAGAGCTGTGTGCCATATGACCAGACAGGTTTTAGCATCATCTTGTACAGAATAATTTTGTTCTGGGCTGAAAGTTTTGATTTGCGGTTCATGAGCCAGCACATTTGCCTGAATTTGAGGTCCAGCTGACTTCGTTTCGTTTGTATGTGTTTCTGCTAGGTTAAGCGTTGATCAAGATGTAACCCTAGATATTTAACATCTGATTTCGCAGGTACGGGGGCTCCATTCACTGTTACGGGAGGGCAGATTTGAGTGCAGGTGGTGAATGTTATTTGGACAGATTTAAATTGATTTATCGTTGATTTAGGTAGGTTTGTATGTTTTGAGAAGAAGTTACAGGATCGTTATCTGACGATAGAATAGTAACATTATCCGCAATGCAGCAATAATAGTGTTTTCCTTCTTCGGGTAAGTCAACAGTATATATAAGGTACAGGAGCGGGCCAATTACTCTTCCCTGCGGTACACCCAATCGTATGGGGTACGGGGGAGAGGCAGCATCATTATGCTTTACGGATAAATTCCTATCGGCGAGATAAGATTTTAGGAGGATATAATAGTTATTGTTAATACTATGCCACACTTTGTCAAACGCTTGGGATAAATCCAAGAATACTCCGTTGCAGTATTCCTTTTTCTCGATGCTCTTAGATATCTGGTTGACTATCCTGTGGGCTTTATGTAATGTTGACATATTTTCGCGAAATCCAAACTGGTAGTTGGGTAGTAAATGTGTTAATTGGTTGTCTTCCTGGATTAGTTTAAGTATCAGCCTCTCAAATATTTTAGAAATAATAGGCAGTGAACTGACAGGCCTGTATGAAGAGGTTTCTTGTGGGGTTTATGTATCATTATTATTACTGGGTGTTTCCATATAATAGAAAAATGGCAGAGGCTTAGGATGCGGTTGAAAATTGTTGTGAGGAGAATCAGAGCATTACGGGGTAGCATTTTTAGTATTTGCCCGATTATTAGATCATACCCGGACCTTTATGTTGGTTTAGCTTGTTTTTTTTTTAACTTCTGACAGGCTAACGGCTCTTGCTGGTGGCGACATTTGACAGGGTGTGTCAAGGAAGTTTTCAATGTCGTCATTTGGGACGCCAGGTATTGGTTCTACCGGTTGAAAAACGTAAGATAACTTTTCTTGGTCAGAGTAGCTTTCCATAGGATGTAGTCATTAGAGGATAGATTCTGGATGTATGCTTCAAATGTTGAGTTACGATCTGTATTGAGTGCTGTGGTAAGTTGTGTGGATAGTCTTCTGTAACAGTGTAGGTCATCCAGGTTACGTGATCTCTGCCATCTGGCTCTGGCTCGTCGTTTTTCACTAATGAGTTGTTGGATGTGTAATGGGATGGTGATAGGACTTATTGTTTGCTGTTCAGTTCTAAGTGTCGATTCCCACGCGCTTCTTGAATGAAATATTGACAGGTGGTGTCAAGTTCCTCTGTATTTTTAATGCGTATATTGAGATTTATGTTTCAATTTTATAACCTGCAAACTTTTTTCAATCAGTGTGTTTCGTGGCTAGCCTTGGGTGTGAATATTTATTTATGGCTGTGATGCACATACTTAAAATAACAGATGTGTAATCTGAAGACAGGTCGTGATTTAATTCTATTAAACAATTTTGTATTGGTGTGTCCCTAGTTATAAAAAAATCCAGGAGGTCCATCCGGTAGTTTTCTCGTGTCTGCCGGCCAGTGAGTTCTCTGTTAGATATATGTTGGTAGCTGTTGTCTGTTATAGCCCCAATGAGTGTGTTTGGCATTCCAGTCCCCCCCCCCCTGCAATAAAACGATTACCAAGGGTTCGAAAGAAATTTTTATATTCTTCAGGAGAAATTGTGTGGCGTGGTGGACAATAAACAGTTGTTACAGTCACGTTGCACTTGTTGGTGCTTACTTGGGCATTGATAGCTTGGATCTCATTAGTTTGGTATTTGGCCAGTTCGTGTTGTGAAATAGAATCTTTGATTAGAATTGCTGACCCGCCATGTGCTGTGCCATCAGGATGGACACAACTGTAAGTTGAATAGTGTGGTAAAAGAAAAACGGTTCGATAGGTGAAGTGGGTTTCAGATACTAGGAGGATATCAATTTTATTTAGATGGAGGAATGTTATTATTTCTTGCTTATGATTGAGAAACTCATTGGCATTTCACGTTGCGATTCTGAGTATTTTAGTCATTATGGATTTGATTTACTGATGACAGTAGCAGGCAGATTTAAGATCATGCTGTTTTGATTAAGTAACTGAGCAAACATGTTTTTAAATTCGTTCAGAAATGAAGCTAGTTGATTCTCTAGGCTGGTTGTAGGTTGGGCAGGTATCATATTGTTGTTATTTTGTACAGCTTGGGCGTAAGTTAGGTTTGCACTTTAGGGTGTGCGTGTATTGGCCGGAATCTAGCTAGCTGGCTGTGTTTGCGGCAGACGGTTATTAATTAATGTAGGGTTAGCGGTGGAGCTTCTGGCGCCATGTCTTTGGGTAATTAAATTTTTGTAGACTCTACAGCCCTTGCAGTTTTCGGGGGTGTTTCTAGTTTTTTGGCATGTTTTTGAGTCATGTTGGTTACCACATTTTACACAGTTGTATGGCCTATTACAGTATGCTTTAGAGTGTCCACACTCCTGGCATCGCATGTATTGGATTTTGTCTCGTCTTTTTCTTGGTGCTTCAACGGTTATTTTAGTGTTATAGATGTATTTTAAGTCAAATATTGCTTGGTTATTTGCTTTAGGTTCAAGGTCGATGAAAAACAAGGAAAGTGATTCTTTAGCTGTTCTGTGTTTAATATCCATTATGTTTTGCACTCTATGTCCTGTTTTGCAAGCTCCTCTGTAATTTCTTTAGTTGCTACAGAGTGACGTAACTTTCTAATCACAATTCTGTAGGAACGGTCTTCTTTCGCTTGGTATGTGTGGTGAATAATTTTTTCTTCTCGTAGGTGCTTTACTAGTTTTCTGTATGTATCTATTCTGTGAGCATTTATTTTCACTGTGTCATTAGCTAAAGCTTTTGTATGGTATGTTTCGTCTTTCGTAATTGTCGCTAAATTATTAATCATATTCTGATAATTTTTAACTTCGTATATAAATATCGGTGGTGGTTTAGATGTTGCTGGTTCTGTAATAATATTCTGACTAGTTGTAGCATTTGCAGTGTCAGTTTCAAGCGGTTTGAATCGGTTTTGGAGACTTGTTTGAGTCAAAGAATGGTTTTTTTACCGATTGCCATTCATGTGTGATTGTTTCCGGAGAGCTGTCGTTCATTTCATCGTCGCTCTTTGCGTTAGGGATTTCATTAGTATTTTGAGCGGTTGGTAAAGTATTCTGATTATTTAGATGTGAAGTGTTCGGAATATTGACTTGATTAGTGAATTGATTATGAATGGCCGCATTTGCTGGCTGATGTTGCGAGTAACCGTATGGTACACCTGTATGTTGAAAGAATACTGGATTTTGAAAGTTCGATATATGAGGCGTGAATCCAGGTATTTGATTTGGCTGAAATTGAGAGGGATACATGCTTACTTATTAATGTAGATTGTACTTGAATTATACACTTATTTTAATAAATACCCTTTTATAATAGATGCGAAGGCCAGCGGCCTCACATTTATCGTGCCCGATAAGCGACCACACTTTTACACTTTCTTGCGCTGAGCGAATCGAGTACGACCTTACGCTTCGAAAGGAAAATTGGAACTAAGTTGTAAGTTACATTATGTTTCTCGTTATGTTTGGTTATTTAACTAGTAAAGTGAGGTGACAATGCTATAACAGCATTACATAAGTGTGGAACTAAAAAAATGTAATCTTTAAGATTCTCTCGCGATAACCGTATGTTTATGTATCGGGCTATACAATTGTTTAATGAGACTGGAGGTGTCGAGGATCGTTTAAGATCTGTTAAACCACGTTCAATTCGGACTGTCAGGCAGCCAAAGCTGTATGTGTCCAAATTAAACGAAATCTTCTTCGTACGCAGAAAATTGTGTCTCGTGAGATGTAAATTTTCAAAATTTCGATGTATCGTATTATTAACCAAGACATACGGGTCATTCGTTGACAGATCTTTTAAGGAAAGGTCGAAGAGAAAAAGCATAAAATTTTTTGACTGAATACGCGAATACTGGCCACGGATGAAAAAAATTATAGTTATATCATTTTTGTGAAAAGGGAGTCAAAACTTTAGTCCCTATGTATCAACAGAATGTTTTAGAAGGTTTAGTAAAACCTTTGTATCACACGATTTTAGACTTAGTTGAGCAATAATGTGGCTCATTTTTTGACAGTAGAGAATTGGTCTACTGGTAGCCCAGGTCTTCATTCTTTAGATTACAATTATGGGTAGTTTTATGTGGCATGTTGATTCCTTGACGCGAACTCTGACGGCTGCTGAGGATATATTTCCAATGGATATAGTGCATTCTGCCATAGACGAGTGACCCGGGCGTATTAAAGCTTGTGTAGAGACTAAGAATGTCCAGTTTGAATAAATCAGTTGAAATTATACCTCCCAATAACCAATTAATAAGTCCTGAAAATATGACGCAAAAACAGTTAATTGTTTTGTATTTCTAATCAGTTTCTAACAGTATTTATGGACATGCTATTTATGTACATATAGAAGAACCAAGCACTTTAATGAGTCGCCAGAAAGACCTTATATTTGTGAATTATATTTTATAGAGCACAGCAGTTGATGCTGATTTTTGCAAAAAGCTCATATTGAACTCATTTTTCTTTAAGTGCTTTGTGAATCGTCAAAATTGTCGCATTCGGGTCCTATTCACGAAAAACTAAAGTGTCTACAAAAATGCATTGTGGGTTGGGGAATCATTGGCTCGTACTTTTGTGTTGAGGCAGTTGGAAACGCTGTTACTATCGGGGGATGTTATACAACTTTCTTCAATCAAACCAATGATTTAAACTTGAAAGACAAGTGGTTTTAACAAGATGGAACCGCATGTCACACAGTACATGAAACATTCATTTTATTTCAAATCAAATTTCTTAGCCGTGGTATTTCGCAGAGAGGTGACATCCATTGGCCACTGCGGTCTTGCGGTTTAACCCCATTAGACTTAAGGGTTTATGTCAACAAACTTTCCACAATTCCAAAAATAAAAAAACGTTATTTATTGGAAAGAATTATGGAAAACTTCGCTAAAAGAATTTAGTCGACATATTCCATACGTAACTGTTAAGTCTGTATTACAAAATTCGGATTGTTCCAATCTAAACATCCTAACGTTGACTTTCCGACCACCCTTTATCATATGTAAATCTGAAATTAAATTAATACTAAAAAGGCAGAGTGTGGGAACGCTTAAAACTAATTATTTTTTGGGATGAAATAAAGAGAATGAATGAAATTCACTTAACATTTAGCAACAAAAGCATTATAAAAATATCAATTTAAAGGATGAAGTGAGCGTTACAAAATACTGTAATTACACTGGACATCAAAGTGCAACTCTAGCAGCAAAATTTTTAATTTTTGTTTAACTTCATTTTGCATTATTTTGTATTCACTTAATTCGGTCAAAATATAAGTAGTCGCAGAATATGGAGGACTTTTCGCATATAAATAATAATTAGAGCCATTTGCTGGTGATGGTTAACTCTTTATTTTATTTGCCTTTTAATGACCATATGGCAGATTCGCTTCGTATTGATGACAATATAAAAGCGCAACCATATGGAAATTATGTCTCGCCTGGCGTAATCAGTAAGGCCGAAAGCTCTCAAGCAAATCAAAGGTCCAAATGAAACGGGAACGCAGCTATTTGTAGTCTGTCCGTTTCCGCACTTTTCCTCGCGCTGTTTACGCAGTTAATCGAATATAATGACGGCTTTTGCGGGATTAGCTCTTTGTTTCGGGGATTCGGACGCGTACTGCAGGTACGCTATGGCCGGGACGTGATGTTTCTGGTTTTCGGATCGCGATAATGAGTTGCGCACTGCGGAAGGATTGTGTGGGCCCCATTTCCTCCGGAGATTTTTTCGCAGACATCTAATAGAGGAATAGTAAGCCGCCGCGCGAATGTGGTCTGCGGGTAATTCCGGCCCCAGCCCGCCCCTATAATTAACACGTCTCGCTGTTTCGAAATTTAATCCCGCGGCGGATCCCGCAGATAACGCGCTCATTATTTCAACAAAGGAGGCTCGGTTAACTATCCGGTTAACAAAAAATTCCTCAACTTCCTGTTCGCGCACAAAGCAGCCCGATTCGTGTGTCTCGCCCCTCTCAAATGTGTCTATGTCGGAAAGGGTTCATCAAAGTATAAAACATTTGTGTGATTTTTATTTGTAATCAATTATAACTGTCTCGTTGAATAATAGGATTGTTCTTGCCTGAACGTTTCCTAATTATATTAATATCACCAACTTAATAAAAGTTAAATTAAAATTAACACCAAAAAATTTAAGTAATGAAGTACCCGTACTAAGAGATACATACAGGATGTGAACCAGAGTACGTGGAGAAGTGTAAGGTTTTGAATGTGGGAAAATTCTCAAATGGATTACCGACAGGAAATTAAAACCCAGGTAGAGATGGACCGCCACAGTATTATTCAACAACAGAATTTGCTTTGCAATAACAGTTTAAATTTAAGACTTGGATACCGGCTGTTGCTCTGTTTTGTTTGGTCCATACTTCTTCTGTATAGAATAGAAACATGGCATCTTAATACACTCCCTTAAACGTTCCAGCTCTGGTTATTCCGGAAAATTTTGAAAATACCATGGATCACATGTTCCTAATGAAAAAGTACTCAGCAGTATCGGAACAAATGGAGAATTAAATACAATCGGAACCAATCACTTTGATTTTTCAGGGTAAGATAGAAGGATGAATTTCTAAAGTTCCTGGCTTACAGCGGATAGTGGACTTGAGGTAGTAAAATTTATTTCGCAAGTCGGTAAAGGAACCATCACATGTATAGTTTTTTCTTTATATTCGAATGAAATATGTAACAACGCACAAGTGGTTCTTTATTGTGTAATTTCATAATTTGCTGATGTATACTCTTAAAGAATATCTAAAAAAATGGAGTTATAGAAATCAACGACATTTTTCATAACGTAGCTTCCTAAGGACGACTAGGAAGTATTTTTTCTAAATATTATGTGCAACCAATTGACTATTAAAAGATAACTATTTGATTTGATGTTTGAGTATATGTAATGTCGCGATTCCCAACATGAGACACATGCCCTATTTTATTTTTAAATAGGACAATTTAAGAATGAGTTATTAACAGTTAATGGTCTTTTAGGCTTCCTACATATCAATAGGAGATCACTTTTATGCCAAGAGGAGGGGGGATTTTATATATGTTTAGGTGGGGCATGGCCAAAAAATTAACTTTTTTAAAAAGATAGTTTGTTTTAACGTTTTATTAAAACTTTGATCATGTAATGTATCATTTCTTATTTTCTTTTTAATCCTGTCAAAGTACCCTTTTCGTACATAGAAAGGAAATGGGTCAGTACCAAGGAGTGTATGAACAATTCTTCAAGTTTACAATAAAAAAGTATTGAATGGCTGTGCAGCTCGAAGAGACGTGTTTTGTGAACTCCTCAATACACGAAGTGTCATATTCGTAGTGAACCCGTGCTCTCCTTTTCTTTTTTATTTTTGAAATATTTTGCAACACTCAAGTATATGGTAAATTTGATCTATTTGTCGAGTCTTATCACGCATGCTGTTGCATTAACTTTAGGATTTCTTGCATTATATGAATTACTAGTTACAATTCAAAATGACTGTCTTTGGTCTTTGCACAGTGGCAGAGTCCTTATAATCACTCGTCAATTGGATTAGGCAGTGTAGCCATAAAGAATCCTTTGCTGATTTTTAAAATGGTGATGCCAGACAACATTTTGAACCAAAACTAATAATTTGTAGTTCAGAAACTTGTAGCTCACGCCAAAACTGTTATATCTGCCAAATTCAGTACGAGATACTTCTGGTTTTACTTTAACCCCAAAAGAGGTTCTTGCTGAGATTCCTGACTTTTACCATCGGAGATGATATATTTTATGAGGAAAAGTCAAAAATTATCTACACTTTATTTTGTTCAATTTATTTACACAAATATAGAGGTTGAACAAGTATGTCATTTTAGTACATACAGCGGTCCACAAGCTTTCGTATTCTCTCAAAAAAAAAAGGTTTTCGGTTGGTCGCCTAACCATTTGTGCACCGCTTCCTGCACTTCTCATCTGTAGAAAATCTACGACTTTCTAAAGCACCTTTGAGTGGTCCTTAGAAATGCTAGTCGGAAGGGGTGAGATTTGGGCTGTGGGCAGGGTGTTCTAGCGTCTCAACGATCTCGGCGTTTGGTGCGGATTGCCGACTTCAGATTGTTGGCTAGCAAATCATTGTTGGTCGTATGTCTCTTTTCTAGGTAGTTTTCCAGCACAGGCCCTTGTACGTTCTAATGAACGGTTATCATCACCTTTTCCGCGGGATGTGGTCTTGAATTTCTTCTTCGTTGCCAATCTTGGGTGTTTTCACTCCATACTTTGTTTTACTGATTTTGGGTCCGCGTTTCCTCTCCTGTGACTATTCTGCTAAAAAATGTTTTGCCTTCATTGTTGTTGCGGTTGAGTAAGCATTGGCAAATCTCAAGCTACGCTTAAGTTCTCTTGGCATATCTCGCACAGATTTTATATGAGCTGAGCTCATCGTAAATGGTTTGATAAACAAAAATAGGAGTAGTCTGGAGAGAACATGTTGCATTGTCGATAGTAAGTCACCTGTTTGGCAGTATCGTTTCTTGAGATTGCTGAATATTCTCGTTAGTGATGGAGGTTTATGAGCGTATTTCTCCTTCTTCGTGCTTTACGCCTGTACAGCCATTTTTAAACTTTTTGATCCACTCATAGACACCTCTAAGTGGCAGTTCAATATTTTTATATATTGTTGTTCCTTCTTGGTGCACACTGTTATAGAAGCGACCATGTTAACACAGAATAGAAGCAAGAAAAATGACACTATAAAGGTGAAACTCCGATAACATGACCACACTAGTATGAAGTCTAAGCATGTATATACAGAAGGCAGTGTGACAAATCTAAAGATGTGTTATGACGGAAGTGCGGATAATTTTTAACCTTTCTACGTATGTTTGAGTTAATGGATTTTGTTTTATTTCTGTTATGTATTATTTTTTGCATCAATCTAAATACTTTTTTTTAATATTTATAATAATCTTTATGAAATATTTCAGGCTGATGTTTACATTATTATACTAATAAAAAAAGGATAGCTAATTTTGTAATATTTGTTGGCTTAAGTATTAATTTATTTAAATTTTACACATATCAGCGGTATATGTACGTGCTTTTCTTAAATTAGGTATTTAAAGTATAAATGGTATATATGTGTTACCGCCTTTCTTTACAGAACATTAATATTTGATTTGTCCCGGCCTCACCCCTTTTAATGGCGAAACAGCCACATGTCTAGGATCTCTTTGCATCGAAACCGAATCCTTCATGTTTAAATGTATTCGGTATCCACACAGGACGACGGCTGCAGCCGCGGTAGCCATCAAATTAAGCTTTAACGCGATTTCAGTTGGCGGAACTGCCCTCGTCAGGAAGCCATCGTGCCCCGCTTACTACTGAATCAGTGCTATGTTGGAAGAGAACGCCGCGGGAAATGCTCTTTGCAATGCAAATGTCATATCAAGGCTCTCCGGTTACAAGCAGCAGCTGACATATGATGAATGCCGCCCCCATGTCTTTATCATAGGCTGTCGGAGCGTTGCTGAGCGCGGACGGCCATATTCCGTGTGCGACCTTCTGGATGTGTTTAATTGAATTATAATGGCGATCATGATTAAATCGAGCTCGCTCAGGTTAACGCTTCAAATTTACCAGCTGTTAATGACTCGCTGCGAGTATAATTAATGCATAATTAGTAAATACCCGAGCTTCAAGGAAGAATCATCGTTACCATCAAATTGACTGCAGGGCTGCTGTAATTTAACCAATTTTGAAGGCCTGCATTCTGGGCGCAAGAACATTAAAATAGCTTGAAGTCAATTAGTTCAGCATATATAAACTATCAAATCACATATTTAAATTAATTAGTAAGTTTGTTTTGTATTGATTGAATATTTGAATCTTTATTCTGTGGTAACGCAAAACGTTTAAAAAATGTTATCGATACTTCTTTGTCCCACTAAACAATGCTGTTGCTTAAAAGAGAATAGGTTCTTTTTGGAGTTTTCTTCCTGGTTGCCTTTTCGGCAGATTTCTGTAACTGGCTTCATTTTCTTTTCTACTGTGAGCTTTGGAAGTTACGGTATTGCTCTCAATCTCCGTTATAAAGGATTCGGGAAGAGTTCTTCCATCTCCCATCTCAATAGCCTCATTTTTTGAGTGGTACGTTGATTACTGTTTTCCTAAATTAATAAATAATTGTGAGTTTTATAAAATCTGCGCTAATTCATTGCGGTTTGGCAGATTAAAAACGTCAGTTCCACCCTCGTCTTTCTTCCGGATCGTCATTCTTGTTTAACATAGAGGTCTTTATTATGAACTTTGACATCTTTTATATTATTTGGGAGGTAGGGCACTGCAATCTGCGATTTAAAAAATCTTTCTGCTATTTTTTGCTATAGTTAAATTTTATGTCTGGAATCCTTCGACCATAATTCTCTTCATCCGCACAGTTTTGTATAAGGTTGCCTTTTTATAAATAATATAATTAAAATCGGTTAAATATGATTTTCTTCTAATTATTGCTTTTGGAATACTCTTCTGGATAGTATCCAGTTGTTTAACCATCAGGAGAGTAGTTCATCTGCAACACCTCCTTTTGTAGTATTTTCGAAGTTTATTGACCTATAATATTCACTTTTTTTTGTTTGTCTCAGAAACTACAATTTGCTGAAGGCTAGTGCCGAAGTAGTAGTGTTTCTTCAAGTTTACTTTTGCTGATTTATTTTTTTACAAAATTTTACTGCCACATTTTTGTTGCTTTGAGCCATGCGATGTTCGCAAGAAATAGTCGTAATAAATAAATATTTATTCTTGACAGTGGTTACGAAGTCGTTATCCAGAGTTCACATCTAGAGACTAGACTTTATTTTTATATATTTATTCGCAATAATTTTGGTAAGATCAATATATGAATACTTATATTTTCTATGTATCAGTTTAATTTTTGTGGTGCAATCTAAAATCTATAAGCTCTATTTGGATATAAATAAATGAATATGTCTTTTAATTCTATAGATTCTGTGAGAGTAAGGAAAAATTACATAAATATTAATTAACTCTACGAAATGATTCAAAAACTGCAACAATCAGAAAATAACAAAAATATGAATTAGTGTTACACAAAAAATAACACCAAAAAATGTTAAAGCTTCTTAAATGTTTTTCATAGTCTTATATTCTACTAAAAATTACTTATTGGGGAATGAAGAATCTTCTTTCAAGGTTTTCAGATTTAGTAGCGATTCACAATATATTCAGTCAACGACAAACACTTCCATTGAAGACAATAAGTCTGTATTAATAAATAAATAAAAAAAAACAGAAAGATTAAAATTTGCGGGTAGAAAAAAGATAATTGAATGAAACGTTAAAGAATTAAGTTCGGTTCAATGTTCAGCAGAAAATTAAACTCGGGGAATAGAAAAATGTAATAAGAAAAATCTGGAATGTCGAGAGAAGTAATGTCATCTTCTCAGAAAAGTTTTAGTCCTGTTAACAACAATTTAAAACAGCATTTTACGTCTTGTGCCAGATCAATTAATATAAACCAATAAGCCTATTGCTTATAATATTAAAGGTATTTGAAAATTTTCTGCTGAAACGAAATAAGAAAGTGCAATTTCTTATTAGTTTGGTGTGAAACATCATCCCACAATAAGACACCATCAATTCGTTACCAAAATACTGGAGTGTAGGGAAATTAGGAAAGTATATACATTTATTTCTGATATAAATCTAGCATTTGATAAAGTACTACAGCTTTTCACCATAAAATTAAAACAAATTTACCGAATCAACTATACTTGGTATTACAATTCTACTTAGCTGAGAGAACATTTCAAGTAAAAATGAGCATAATATTATATTACTATGAAATTGGTGCTGGTAGTCCACAAGATACTTTATATGATGCTTCCATTACTAATAATACTGTTATTTTTTTCTGCAGACCCTGCCATTTTATCAGTTATAGAAAACCCGACTTGCCGACAAAAAACTTGTTTGGCAAATCTAAAACAACGAGAAATTTTTTAATTTAACTTCACTAATGAATATATCGAATCTACAGGTGGCGCAAAATTCCCTGATCATTTTGTTTATTGTATAACTTTCGAAAAAATGGATATAAATGACCAAAACAAACACGAAATAAGAATTTTGTTCCTGAATTTTTGTACATTATAAATGAAAAATTATATCTGCCTTCTTGTTTCTTGAACGAAAGCATGGACTCTTCTTACTGCACATTCAGAAGCATGTTATCGTTTATGGAGATATTGTGACAAATGTTCTCTTTTACAGTCTTAGTTGTTTGGGAATTATTAATTTGTTATTAATAATTTTATTAATTAATATTAAACTTTGTCTTCACATTACCATTCTTTGAAATGAGACGATTGGGAAAGTGCTGCCTTAGAGATTTATTGTGTGTAGTACCATATTTCTGGAACCGTCTGAAGAACGCCCTGTTGATTCTCGAAAAATATATTTCAATGAAGCGGACTATGTGCAGCGGCTTCTTTTGTATTAATCTAAGGTTCGTCTTATCCCAAAACCAGCAATCCGTATAAGTAAAAATATGCTTCGTCACTTATTAAATTTTGTGAAAATTTTCATAATTTTCTAAAAGATTTAAAAACTTCTATACACATTGGAAACGTACTTGTACTTCAGGTTAAAGAGTTTGAAGCAAATGAATTTTGCAAGAAAAGACGGAGGTCTTGAATTACAATTTGTTGTAATAAACGCCGAGAGGATCATCTTCTGGTGAATATTCAGGGTTAATTGGCAACACTTTGCTGCACACGCTGAACATTAAGCGCTGATGTAGCACTTAGTGGCATTATTATGTGTTTGGTATCACTAGCGTTTCCTTTTTCAACAAACGTTTCTACAGGATATATAAAATTTACACTAAGTGCTGGTTTTTAAAATAAAATATCCCTATTTCAGTCCGCTATGCAATAGTGTACCTGTTCATGCCGAATCCCCCAAAGTTTTGACTGCAAATTGAAAACAAAAAAAATATTAACATTTCAAATTGATTAGGCAATTTTGCACCACCCGGTGCAAACACATTAATCCGATAAAATGGAAAACAAATATGTGAGGATGTATCTAAATAAAAATTAAGGTAATGTTAAAGGAAAACAACTTGACATGAGAACTAAATAGCCTCACATGTTACTCGGAAGACGAACGAAACCATTATTGTCGAATAAAATTCTCTTGTACAAAATTATTTTAAAACAATTTTGGTCATATGATGTACAACTATTGGGTCGCGCGAAAGCATTGTATATGAAAATACTACAGAAATTCCAATTTGAGACTCTTTGATGGCTGCTGCCACGTGGTATACCGCGAAAGAATCGTATACGACCTAAGATACTCATCCATAAGTAGCGAACTTAAAAGCTTCTCAACAAACGAACACAACTTTAATTACATACTACAACCTGTAGTTCTAATAAGACCGCTTATGTACAGAAGCCTTGAAATGTTTTTTACATTGCTAAATTTTATAACTTAATATTTATATCTACCTACCAATTAACCCCATGAAATTTGTCGCGTTTAATTAGTTAAAGTCGTTTCTTACTCCAACATAATCGGAGAAAGTAATTAACCCATCTGATTTTTCTATTTTTCCTAAAGCAAAATCGCCGCTCGTTCCGTATTTTTGATTAATATCTCTGGGGATCGCTCCGCCGAGTACGCGCGAAATTATTAAAAATCCTGCGAATATATACGTTAATTAAACGCATTTCTCGTATGTGCGGCTTTCTACCTTGCTGATTAATTTCGCCTGGTCGACAAAAAGCTGGCGGAGCAGATTTAATATAGTAACCGCGGCATCTCTATGTGTAAACTGCCTTTTTGTTGCAAAAATATATTAAAATGCTTTGCAAGTTCTAATATTGCGTTTATTTTCATACCTGCATTATATAGCGCAAACATTAATATTGCGTTTGTGCTCCGTTATAAACGATCGGTCCTCAATACTAGTATAATAAGAAATATTAGAATGTAGTAGTACAAATACACTTCAAAAATGATTAACTCTCCTCGGCATTTTATTGGAAAGAAGTGAGTACTCAAAGGTATTCCCCTTCAATGTCTATGCACTTTTGCTATCGCTCCAACAGTTTTGTAAAGGCACTGCAAACACTTTGGGTGCCACGTGGGGACAGCTAACTCAAGCTCATCCTTGAAGGCTAACTCCTTATCGCGCACGGTCGCTTTTATTGCGTTAGGCAGAGCATATTCACTGAGTGAAAGATAATGTGAATGAAGTATAACGCGGCACAGTATATCAAAGAGCCTGGTAGAGTTGCTTACCTCAGATTCCCAAAAGACAATCGCCATTTATTTTGGAATAAACAGTATTCTAGCATCTCATGCTAGAACTATGATTCACCTGTAGTGTCGAGTCTTTTTAAGAACATCTTCGAATCCTCGCTGTACAACTGCTGCAGCAGTTGGCATACACGGTTCTGTCGAATGGCAAAAGGACGGAAAACCTGTTGTGCATAGGCTTGTAATTTTCAAATCTTATGATTGGTGGTATACAAAAGTTTTACGAAACGGATCTGTTGCCTCCACCAGTGCATCAAATATTATCGACCTACTTTTCATTAGCAAGTTTATCAAGTGTGATTTGCGCGTATTTGTCAGACGTTCGCTGCTTTACCTTCTTCAATAGTCCCTTCCATCTTTGAACAACGCGATTTGGTGGCATCATGTGGTGCTACAGTTTATCTTCATGGAAAGCATTTCAATCTGCGGTATAGCCGGAGTTTCGAGGGAGAGTTCTAGTAAACATAATTTAGTAAATATCATGGAATTTTATTTTAGACTTGTTTAATGGCAGCAGTCGAGGCCTTTACGTTTTCGCATTTTCGTTTATTGTCAAAAACCCCACAGGTTTTCAATTATATTAAAATCAGGTAAAAAGCCTTTCATGTCAATATTTCAATATTTTGTCCATTTTTTTAACGAAATGAGCTGTGCGAATAATATGTTCATGCTGTAACTTTGTTTTTTTTTATCGTTGGCTTCGATCTTTTTAAAGCAAGAAAAGTATTTTATAGTTCTCTACATTTTGTAGTTAATATTTCTAAAGGCATAAGTTTCTCAGAAAATAATATTAAACTATTCTGGACCATCCAAATAATTTTTTCGTCAATAAAGATGTGGGTGTTCCACTACTCCTTCTATGAGGTGGTTTTGGGCAAAACTCCTTTATAATATTTAGTTAATTACGGGTTTCTTTATAAATGGTGTTATTTGAAGCTTTGTAGAACTAACCTTAAACTAATTAAAGATGCAACAGTGCTTTTAATTTTTTTCGGCGTTAAAGCTGCATTGGGCGTTACACGTTACTTTTAATTCTCCTTTTATAGTTGTTTCTAAAATTTGCCATTTTCTTTACGAATTTTTTGATTAACCGATCATTACGTCAAGCTTCTTTCATTTTGCTGTTCGCCCATTCTTCAATTTAATTAAAGCTTCCCGATTTCTGTGCTGCCATTAATAGACAAAACGTATTTCGGTCGTTAAATGCCGCTCTAAAGGTTATTTTATCTCTTATAGTTTATGTTTTATATGATGGTGAGGTCAATCAATTATAAACGCTTATAAACGTTTCTGTGATAAAAACGTGTTATATGAAACATCGATACTAGATTCATTCTAGTATATGATGATGCTGCATAACTGCGCCTATTGAGTAAATAAGTTTTATTTTCTTTCAGTCGGTATCATCAAAAGTATTCTAGAAAAATTAAACGAGATCGAAGTGTATATATATTGGCCTGTTTTTATATTACAGTTATAAAAAAAATTAAAAGGACTGTTGGGGTACACTTTCTGAGAATTATTTTAGAATTTCATAAGAATTTAGTAATGACGTTTAATTTAGACACAAATGTTATACGTGTACAGTGTATAAAAATATCTTCTATCGTTTTATCCTTTTGAGGAGAAAATATTTAACTATTATTCGGCATATTAATGAAGATACATCTTTATTTCGTTGGAACTGTTGCTTATTTGTATTACGGGTTTTCAAGTGGTTATCTGAATATTTTGATAAATCTTGCAATTGAAGAGAAATCATCTTCTAAATAGACCGATTATAGGATATATTATGGAAACAATTTTTCTATCTGTACCTTTCAACAGTCTGCACTTCTAGTCTTCTTTACGTATCAGACGAGTTCTTTAGGTAACTTTAATAAAAAAATTAAAAATTAAATTTTTTCTTTGGTTTTCATCTGAAAAGAATTTGTTCTTGTGTAATAGTCACTAATCAAAGTTGATAGTGAAATATCTAAGAAATTTACTACATTATCATACCAACAAATTTGATTATATGACTCTTTTTGCTCATTATTCATATGTTTATCTGTCATTTGGAGGAATTTTATTAGCATATAGTTACATATTATTATTACTAACTTTTTTTTATAGAAAAAATAACAATTTTAAACTCATGACGCATATTACTTATTTTATCTCATTCCTTTCAGTCCTAGTTTATAAGGAAGTTAAATTAATTTATAGAGAAAGTAACTTTTAAACAAGGTGGGAATGTGGAACAATGGTCCAAAGTTATTCCGGGCTTTTATAAATATAAATTTTCATTACAAAATTATCATGGTATCAGGATGGCTGAGCGATCTAAGGCGCTGCGTTTAAGTCGCAGTCCACTGTGTAAATGTAGGTTCGAATCCCACATCTGACAAATCACTTTTCAATTTAAATAAAAAGCTGAAAAAAGCGACGAGAAATGTAGAATCTTTCCAAATGTGTTTTTCAGTTTTCTCATTTTCATAATACCTTTATCTAAAACGTCCTTTTCTGATTTGCTTTTACGTCTTTTTATATTTATCAAGTAGAGAGCTAGCTGCCGGACCTCCTAGATTTCTTTATAACTAGGGGCATACCAATGCAAAACTGCTTAATAGAATTAAATCACGAACTGTTTTTAGATCACACTCTGTTATGTTAAGTATGTGCACCACAGCCATAAATAAACCCAAGGCTAGCCACGAAACATACTGATTGGGAAAAATTTGCAGATTACATAAATGTAAACATAAATCTCAATATACGCATTAAAAATACACCGGAACTTGATGCCGCCGCTCTATATTTCACTACCCTTTTTCAAGAAGCTGCGTGATTTAACACCTAGAACTGAACAGCAAAGAAGTAAGTCCTATCACCACCCCATTACACATCTGACAACTCATTAGTGAAAAACGACGAACCAGAGGCAGATGGTAGAGATAACTAACCTGGATGACCTACACTGTTACAGAAGACTATCCATACAACTTACCACAGCACTCAATAAAGATCGTAATCGAACCTTTGAAGCATACATTTAGAATCTATTCTCTGAAGACCTCAGCTTATGGAAAGCCACTAAGAAAATTAAAAAACCCATACCGCCAAAATCACCAAATAAGGAAACTTAACAATGAGTGGGCCTGTCCCGACCAAGAAAAGGCTGACACTCTTGCAACTCACTTATTCCACATTTTTCCAACCGGTAGAACCAATACCAGGCGTCCCAAATGATGACATTAAAAACTTTCTTGGCACACCCTGTCAAATGTCGCTACCAGCAAGAGCCGTTAGCCTGTCGGAAGTTAAAAAAGAAATAGCCAAGTTAAACCAACACAAAGCTCGGGGGTATGATCTAATAACCGGACAAATTACTAAAAATGCTACCCCAGGAAGCTCTGATTCTCCTCACAACAATTTTTAGCCGCATTCTAAGCCTCTGCTATTTTCCTATATGGAAAATATGCAGAAATAATAATGATGCATAAAAGTTGTACCCCCCCCCCCCCCCAAAGAAACCTCTTTATACAGGCCTATCAGCTTACTGCCTATTATTTCTAAAATATTTGAGAAGCTGCTGCTCAAACGGACCCACAAAGACAACCAACAAACACATTTGCTACAAGAAACTAAAAGACAGAGCCAGAGAATACGGCCTAATGATAATCGAAAAAACGAAATAATGAAGGTGAAACCAGCATCTAGAGAAGAAGTAAATCAAATGAAGGTGGAGGCATTACATGATAAAAGAGAAAGTAACTCATCGAATATTTAGACACATTGTTAGTTGGAAGGAAGAGATAAAATGAACAAGAGAATAGCAAAGGGTAGCATAAGTTTGCTAAAAACAAAACGTCAGGAGTAGAAAAACAAGATTATATGGAACAATAAGAATATGTAGATTTGAAATTTGGATAGCCAACAAGACTGTAATGGAGAGGAATATGTCAGCAAAATATCTAGGTGACTACAAACAGAACAACTTGGGTGGAGAAGAACGAATCGAGAAATTAAGAAATTGTACAAGAAACCCAGTATTTCACATGCTGCAAGAATGCAGAGTTGAAACATGTTTGATAGATCCCCGACGACAAACTCGCAAAAAAGTACTAGCAGTAGGGAACAGGATAAATAAACGAAGAGATAAACCGAAAAGGAAATCTCTCACAGTACTAAAACAGAACTTGCTAAAATTTAGAGTAGATGTGTGGCAAGAGGGAGCTAAAGATGGAAAATATTGTAAAATTGAAGCAATTATTACCTTCTATATTTTTATGAAGAAAGTTGTTTTTTACTTTACCACTACTGTCATTTATTTTTATTTCTGGAGGGTTTTCAGTTAGTCAAATATATAACAGTTGGAGATAAATAATCTTTGAAGTTTAATAAAATTAGACGGTCTAACTTGGAGGTAGTTCTAGTCATATGTTTTTTAGTATTGAATGAGTTTTAGACTAGGGTGTTCATATAACTTTGGACATCGGAACCTGATATTTGCCGTATTTAGGAAGGATTTTTAACAAAACAAACATTGACTATTTGTTACCGCGGCTAGTTTGTCGCGATACTTAATAGGGGGAAAACTTGCAATAATAAATCCCCTTATTTGCGATGATGTTTTCTTCAATCAAACACTGCGATTTCGATACTACAATTTAATGTTGACTGAAGTTAAACGAATGTGCTCGAGTGCATTAGTCGAGGCTTTCGATGAGGTTGCTTGTTAACGACTGACTAAAATTACAAAACTGAGTCGGCAAGTGAGTGACATCAAATTCAAGGGGGTAGGTTCTTGAAATGAGGGACAATAATTACCTGCAAAAAGGAAGACGGCTGCAATTGTTTAGCTTAGTGACGAGAAAACCCGCTGACAAATCTTATACTAATAATTACATTTTTGAATAGGGTCATAAAATTTGTATTTAACACAAAAGAGGCGACAGCGGTCATCTACCTGAAAGGAACCCACCGACCACTTAGACTTATAAATCTGTCACTCAACTTGCCTGAATAACCTTAATTCTTAAAATAAGATAATCCTTACAATTATTCTTAATAATAAATTACTAACTATTTCGTACTAAACATTGACCACATTACAATTTTACCTTTAGTTTTTATCAAAGAATAGGGATAGGAAGTGGAATCGGAAAAATAGTGTATTATTCATGAGATTGGATTTATAAAAATTTATTTTGCAACTTACTTTGTATTTAAAAATAGTAATCACTCTTAAATCCACACTTTTTATATTTATGTAGTAGCTACCCGTAAATGGGTTATTTTGTTTTAATATTACGTAAATTGTACTTACAATTCTCATTGATTAATTAATCCTAATTTTTTAAAAATCATTAATTTAGCATTTTGTAGCTTATCTGTACATTTTTAGATATTTCTGTGACTCTCTAGTTCTCTTCAGTACGAGTTGCTGTTACAGAGTTGCAAAGGGAGTGATGTACAGTATTCTTTGTCGTTAATATGTCTTTTGATTGATTTTGTTTCAATTTTGGAAACACTTTCTGTAAAGTGTGGAATAATCGATGACTTTTAATAATGTGAGGCTCTGCCGTCGCGCATAAGAGCATGGTCTGCGAACTGAGAGGTTGAGGCCCTCATATGCCCCCTCCCTCTATCCCTCAATACGTGGTCGTCGCGCACTATTTTTTATACGAGGTGATGTGGCAACCATCCCGTCTTAGACAACCATTATTACCCCTTGTACGAAGTGAACGCAGCTGCTCAATAATTTTTAGTGACTGAGGAAGCCACCCGCCAGGCTTCTGAGCCACGGGAATGTACCCGAGTCCACATTTATGTCTCAACTACGCGACCACGCATTTACGCCTTGTAAAAACCATTTATCAAGTCTATCGCTACATTGGTATGGTCACTAATGCAAACTTTGTATTTGCTGCAGAAGTCTTGGATTACGTCATTAATCCACGGGATCTTCAAGTCATTGTGTAATATGCGGTTATTCACATTCTATTCGGGGTTTGCTATTATGCGAAGTGTTTTACTTAGAAAGCCTTAAAGTATATCTACGTCCAATGATTTAGCACATCTCGAAAACTGAATCCCGTATGTCCATGTTGGCACTATTATTATTTTTTATAGTAACACTTTGTTAAACGAGGTTGATTCGAATTGGTTCGAGGAACCAAGTCGTCTTCTTCATATAGATGTCTAATTCTTGCCTTTTGGTTTTTATGTTTTCCACACGAGTTAGCTGTTAATATGTATGCCAAGATATTTGACATCTTCTTTGTAGGATATATGATTTTCATAGAAATTTACTGGACGTGAGTCAATTTTCCGAGGGGGTGAATGTTATAAATATTGACTTATTTTCGTTGGTTTTGATCCGCCAAATTGTTGTTCACCTCTCTAAAACCTCGAGTAGGTTCTGTAAGTCTGTTGTTGCTTGGAGTGGATTATTGTTAGAGGATAGGATGATTGTGTCATCCGCGAATAAAAATGTCAAGGACTAATTGATCTACCGTAATTACTAACTTCATGTTGTCCGTCCGTCCGTCCGTCCGTCCGAGCAATAACTCGAGAACGGCTGGGAATTTCCAAATTCTGTTTTCACCGATCGACAGGTGACCAAAAAGGGTTGTTTGCTAGTGATTTTGAAACTGATTGGTCAAAGGTCAACTAGAGGGTTTACAAATTTGGGAGACTGCTTCGCCACTTCGCTATCCGTTGTAAGCTTTGCAGATTTATTTGATGTAGTGTGGGATCTAAAACGCTACCTTACAGTAGGATTACACAGCGGTTGTTGGTTAGTTCAACTTGAAAATATCTGTTTTATAGATATGATTTAAATTATAGAATTAGACAATCATCAAGGAGAATTCTTGTTGTTTCATGTGGCCCAAAAGTAGTTTACAAAATACTTCCCCTTTTTCTTCATTTATGTGGCCTCAAGTATCACCAGTTTTTGCTTCTAGGGTTATTTCAGCAACTTTCCTGGTTACTCGCCATAAGGAGTAGTCATCATGTTGTCTGGGAAATATGTTGCTAATGTAGTCGATGAGTGTTTCCTTTTTTTATTTTTATTAGTCTCTTTAATTACATTGTTAGAATGTTCGGATTATTTTTATTAATGATGTCTCGTGTTTGTTCACATATTCGTTTTACTAACTTTTTCTCAGCGATATTTTATTTACTATTTCATTGGTAATGCTATTGTTGTGCTGTAATGTTACAGGCGCGGTTGCCCAAGATGGGGATTATAGGGCGTGCATTAAGTTGCAGAATTAACTCATGATTAAATGGATAGGGGATTGTCAACATATTGTCCAGAAACGTTTCAGTTTGTACAGCTATTCTGTAAGCGCGGTCTTAAAGATTTTTTGAATTGATATTGTTAACTTGTGCATTATAGCGACGTAATCTGAGCTCATTATTGTGTCGTAATAGTCAGTGATATCCTTACAGTTTAGTGGGAAATTTTTTTAGAATGAAGAAATCTAAGGCATCTGGTAATTTTTCAGGTCACTTGATCAATTGATAGGAACACCAGTATTTACTGATTTAAAGAGGTTGTCTTTAATATTTTCACTAACTGATTAGCCTAAAACCCCAAGAAGAGTGTTTAGAATTAAAATCAAAATATGATATAACTATTCTTTCTAATGTTTTAAAGAAGTCTTCAAACTTATTTTGCGTTGTTCCATGTTTGGGAGGACGTATACTGTATTATCTCAATGACAAATATAGTAAATTCTATAATTATAAATACTGAAATAACTGTAATTTGTGAATTGTGCTGTGGATATTAGAAGTGCATTAATTCTTTGGGTATTGAAAAATGCTTCTGTTTCCATTGGTATCCATTATTGAGAAATTTTGTTTCTGTTTATTGTAAGTAGATTTAGCATCATAGAATTTTGTTACATTAACTGGGTGAACGTAGCTTCTAATTTTGATAAGAATTTGGGCTGTTATGCCGTTGTTGTGATTTTGATTTTCAATGTTATCATATGAACCTGGCATTGTCGTGGACTGCTGTTGTCTCATAGTAGCTACGACATAACTTAATAAGGGCTTTTTATTTTATTTGGTATCTTTGTAGGTGTTTTGGTATTCGTCACATTTGCATTCTAGGTTACAAACTGAAGTTATTGGTAAATTAAGCGTCCTGTATAATTGGCTGGAAGAGCGCCGCCGCAGTGGTTACTTAGCAGGTGCGTTTTTGACCTTGATACATATCGTTGTATTGTGATCACCACCATATTTTACGCAAGCATATGGTTTACTGTTTTGCTATGTTCATATGATTGGAAAGTACACTGTATTAATTTGGTTATTTCCTTGGTGGTTCGATAGTAATGAGCAAATTCAGTAGAGATTTCAGGTCATTTACCTCCTTATTATTTTTGACCGGGTTCTAGGTCCATAAAGAATAAGAGGAAAGTGTTTTGCATACTCTATATCTTTTATTCCCTACATTATGTACATCGTGCTTTTTTTCTTTCAGTTTTTCTTTTATTAGTTCACTGTCTAATGTTGGGTACACCCCTCTTACGATAACTCTAAACGCATTTTTTCTTTAATTAGATAGGTACAAAATATTATTTTTCCGCTATCGCAAGGTCATACAATTAAGCATAGCTTAACAACATTTTTGCTAACGTTTTAAAATTGTATTACTCGACTTTTAGGATTTTTTTCAATTTTTTATTATTCTATATATGTTGGGGGGAGTTTGTTTACAGTACGTTGTCGGACGTTTGATTTTGTGTCATTTTGTGCTATTAGTGTCAACTTGTTTGGGGTTGGCTATCACTTTTTTGCATTTCAGTTTCTAATTATTGATTATTGGAATTCCTCGTTGTCGAATGCAATGGTTATGAGGCATACTATGTATGCGGTAAATAATTTTGATTTGATGTTTGTTGCATATATGAATTGATGTATGAAATTATTGGTTGGTTTGCGTACATTGTTGTTAGAGGTATTTGTTGTTAAACTCGCAAGAGAATGCAGGTCACGGGCGGCAATTAAGTAAACGTGTATATATCACGTGCATTCGCTCGGGAGATTAGCGATAAACTCTCATGTACTGCGTATCGTATCTTCAAATTTGAACTTAAAAAAGTAGACGTGTCCTATGTGTCCTATCCGTTTGGCCGCTTTTCGGTATTACTGGAAGTTAGGACGAAGTACAGCGGGTGCAGCTAGAATCATCCCCGAGTTTGAGGGTCAAGATGCGATGTTAAATTGTATAGTTAGAAATTTACTTACAATTATGCAAATTTATAGCGCTAATTATGTATACGCGATACATTATTTATGTAAACACAGCTCTTCTTTAGATTCGTCCGCTTGCTTTACTTAAAAACCGTAATCGGAATCTGAATGCCTAGTCATCCCGCCGGGGGATTTATGTCTATTCATCGATATTCTAGAATAAGCCGCGAACTATCGGGGGACCGCACTCATACTTTCTGGAATGTTCGCGACTACATGCGCGCCAGCTGCTAGAAGTGTCGGGCGCTGAGCGTAATGAATGTAGATGTCGATCAGCCGTGTTACGAGGGACATTAACAAATTCATTACAATATATTATTAATTATCAATTTATAAAATTAAATTTGAGAAGATTAGGAGCTGAAAAGATTTTTATAATAGTTGGGTATTGTAAACATTTTTTTCAGAAATTACGTGTTTCAGAAATATAGTTACGCATATCTGACTGCATCTTAAGATATAGAATATCTAGGTAATACAACTAGTGCTCTACAAATGTTCTTTTACGGTTTTCTACAGTTTGAAAAGCCAATTTAAGGTAATCGATATTTGTTTAATAAAAATATATAAATATTATCCTCAAGAGAAAATTGAAGTGATAATTTGACCGCCTAACTGAAAATCGCAAGTATCTCATTATTCCTAGCTTTTAAAGTTGTTATGTCGTTTATGGCCTATAAACAGTTCTTATTTTACGTAAGCTGCCATTGCACATTAACAGTTTATGCCCCGTAATATACGTGCCTGTAATGCAGAACCACTAACTGAAATTTTAATAGAAATTGGAAAGTCAAATACGGGGTCGTGAAATTGTATTGCCGGCGAATAGTAAAACGGCAGCGTAAATGGTAAAGAGAGCAGTATTTATATATTTTATTTGCTTTAATGGTCTGCTAATTAGTAGATTCCTTTGCTTGAAATAAAAACGAACATTTTTTAAATTGCTGTTAGAAGTTGTGCGAATTTGTGTTTGTGGTTTATTATATTCAATTAAGAACCAATCCATCGCACCCTTCAAGACGATGCTATCCTCACTATTCTTTCGGTTCTTTTACAGTACATTTTACAGGATGCGAATTTCCACCGGTTCTAAATTTAGCATCCAGGGCGGTAATGCTGGCGAGAGTCGTTACAAAGGATATTTAAGATCCAGGTCAGCTGATAGAAATGCATCTTGTTGGCAAATCTAGATTACAGGGTCGAGTTGGCATATAATTGTTTGAATCTACACTGACTGCACAACGCAGCAATACGTCAGCAAAAGACAGTGCTTTCCGTAAAGCTCGCTCATATTTTTTTGCTATAAATACACGCAATTGCAATCAACATATATGTAATATTTACAATTATTAATACTAACAGTAGGTTATTGTGTGTTGACAGACAAGAATGTAATTCTGCTGCTGTAGTGGTGTAAATGAGGTTACTTCGTAAGCAGTAAATCTTAAGTTCGATTTCTAAAGCAGGCTTAGTGGTCGTTGTTAGACGATTGCAAAATTCGCTGATGGTTGCTCAAATTACATTTATGCATGTGAATAGTTGCTTTTTATACAAAAATAAACGCGTACACGCCAGGCTTGAACCGCATGCTAGGTTTATGTATTTTAATTAGTGGGTTTTCATTATTTGCTGCCATTTTTGTTTATCATCCAACGAAATTAGGCAGAAGCGCCGCGTTAATGCAGTAAATAAATCGCAATTCGTGCGCGATCGGCGAACGCATTCGTATTTGAAACACCCATTCCGTGTTGGATTTGTACACCGTGGAAAGCGGAATGAATATTCAATATTTCGTATGTACGAGAGGTGGAGATACATTCGTGAGGTACACGTGAATTTGTAATCAGAACGTGTAGGTAATGCAGCGCCGCCGCTCCAGTTCAATTTAATCTACTGGCACGTGGAATTTCAAATAAGTAATTCAAAACCGCCGATCTGCGAGCCAGTTTATTTGACATTTCCAGGAAATGCACCGCTGATTTTGTTCTGTGCTGCATTTTATGGTTTTTCAAATCCTTTTTCAAATGGGGAATTCGCACAGGGGCATGAGTCGTATCAGCTGGGTAGCTGGCGCACATGTAATTATTTGAGATTGGGGTAATGAGACATGCAATATTAATACGTATAGAGGAGACTTAAATGAAGTTTTACTTTGAAGTTTTATCCGCAACTAATGAAAACTTGCATCGGCAGCCAGTGTCGGCGTTTAGTGTTGCACATGTTTGTTTTCTTTGTTGGTATTGGCGAAAGCTAAAATCATACCAACGCATTATTTTAATTGGCAAAGTATTTACAATAGAGAGGATAGCTTCATATGAATGTTTATATCAAATCTTCCCGTCAAACTGTTTGTTTTTGAGAAGCATGCACATTAAACAACTTTGTGCATTTCATTCATAGAAAAAAGACAAAATTCGAGTAGTTCTCAATTTTTTTTTAATTTGGAAAGAAGAATCACAACCGACATTAAACCCAAGTTCCAGGTTTTCGCCTCAGCTTTTGAGTTGTGACTGCATGCGTATTGATGATCAACTGGATCCTAGACGTCAAAAAACTGCAACTATACTAGAGAATAAGGTGCGTAAAATTGAACAAGCCAAGGGCATTTCTTATGAACGAGTAATTAACTTTTTACGTCGTGAATTGGGTTTTAAAAATTCTACATGAATTCTAAGTAGAAACGCCTATGAGCACAAACTTCAGTGATTGGAAGTATTTAACAGGAATCTAGCGAATTTCAAAAAACATTTTGCGACAGTGAGTTGAAATCTAGTTTTGTTGTTAAAATAGTAGATTTAACAAGATGAATTTGTTTCGTAGAAAGATTCATTCAGTCAACTGGAGGTTATTAAGGTGTTATAATATTAGAGTTTTGTGGAGTAACTATCTGGAAAAGAAACAATATTACACAGTCCTTTGGCACAAGCAAACGGAAGCACTTGAGAAAATACGCCTAGAAATAATTAAGAAGGTGATATTATTCACCAAAAGTTGATAGAAGTTTATTTATCTAATTCCAAAGATCAAAATATTCCCGACTGGGAGGAGATTTCAGTCAAATGAAGAAGTGATTGAAATTGTGAAGGGATATTCTGAAAATCTCGAAAAAGGTCGCTTCTTAAAAGGAACCGAGAAATTTTTAAAATGTTATTATCTTTACGAATCCTACTGTAAACACAATTGTACAATTGTTAAATTTTTTTTGCAGTTTACTCTTATAATGTTGCATTTGTGATTAAAAATATCATTATTAAAAAAGATACTTTTATATCCTATTCAACTAACGTTTGATATTTTTTTGTGGAACACACAAATGAAAGTGATTAAAAGCAGTTTTTATTACATTTATTTCAAAGAATGAGAATATGGACACATTGGTTTGATATGGTTCAAGAGGTTTGAAGAGCAGCTGGAGTCATCATTAATCGGGAAGCGTTTACACTTAATAGGTAAGAGTGGAAAAATCTTAGACATAAAATAAAGATCTATAATTGGAAAGCTCAAAATGAGACTACAGCCCTAGGAGGGCTGCTATGTGCCAAAACATTTTTTAATGTCTAAATTTAATCTAACTGAAAAGACATGTTCAAAAATGTTGTATTCAGCAGAAGTGACTATACATGTCGTTAGAGGTCTATCTATCAACTCTTATCATTGCTCCGGGAGCTACTATAAACCATAATTTAAGTGTAGCACGGCACGACTTGTAAATCCCTTATTGCGCCCTATCTCTTTTATTGCGTCAAAAGGATCTAGTCGAATAGCACAAGATCTGGTGACAGTCCACTCTGCAGGCTCGTCGGTATAGAGATGGTCGTGCGTTTTATGCTGAAACAATATTCTACAGCCCCATATTTCACATAGATGTTGCTGAATATCTCGGCCGAATCACTTCATTGATTCGTAGTGTTGCTCACCGGCGGATAGCCAATCTATCGGCAGAATCTCCTCTTGATTTCTAAAAACAATCGCTATTTGTTTTAGAATAAACATTCCTGGTGGTGATTTCTTAGTGCGAAGGCTTTCAATACTCTGTTATTCCATAGATTGATACTTCTTTCCCGGTATCTCGTTCCAGAACCACAATTAGTCTTTTGTGGCCAACAATTCAAAGGCGTCCTTAGATCTACCTTATACAGCTGTGACAACTGTAGGCATATTGCCCTACCTTTCTGTTTCTTCTTAGCAGTGAGAGCATGGTGAATCCATTCTACACACACTTTGATTATGAATGATAGTATGTAAAATTCCACAAGACAGACTTGATGTACCCGCCAGTGGCGTGTGGTTTGGGCGCATTTCCTGAACACTCGTTTCCTTTATCTTTCCCAGCATAATTTTTGTCGTCTTTGAACTTCGATATCCAAATAAATATATTCTGCAATTCATTGTTGCGTTCACATATACGAGTACTAACTTAATTTTGATATCCGAAACAGTCGTTCTTTCTCTCCAAAGAAACCATACCGCCTATCGCTGTTTCCATGGTTTTTCACTTTGTCCACATCTGCACTCGTAAGCGCTCCACGCATTTCTTAATACCTTTAGTATTGTGCGTTTGAACAACGCCGGCTGATGATATCGTGTGACTTATCGGTATACATACATACTGGGCGCTTATTTCAATCTGCGAAATAACCGGAGTTTTGAGTGGAAGTACCATTTTTAAACTTTGTAGATAATTCTAAAAAAAAAAACAGATTTCCTTTATATTTCTCTAGAGATTTTTCAAGAAATTTGGCAAAATAGCATCGTCTATCGATGTAAATACAAAATTATCATCTTTTTTTCTAAAGATATGACCGAACGTTTGTCTTCGTTTTTATTTAATTGCAGCATATAAAATTTAATTTTATACTCTTACAAATATTAGTTTTCTTTACATGGACATGTATAATTAATTCAGCTTTATTTTGGGGTTTTATTGTCCATTTTTTCTTATATCATGCAAACATAACATTTGATATTTTAAAGCTGTATTTTTAAATTCTGCTATGGTTTTATTTTTTGACTTTAAGATGAAGTCATTTTAATATTCATATGAAAGCTTCAAGAATCTGTTACGAGCTACTTGTATTAATAGATGTTATGTGGATCTTTAGCTGTTATACCATATATTTGTAATTTTATTTCAAAGATATGTCGATTAAATTTGTAAATCTGGAAAAATCAGAAAAAGCGGAAACACCTCTGGAGTATTACATATTTGAATTATTAAAGTAACAATTAACACAATTAACCTTCAACCGTAATATTTTATATGGTACTATATGGGCATACATCTAACAGTTGAAATCACTGAGTTATTTGTGTTTGAGGAGGGAGAAAGCAGACAAAATTATATAATTGATTCTTGTAATTGGGTTGGGCGTTTATTTTGTCAGGGTGAATCGTTCAACAAAACTCTAACAATTTCTCGAAAGTAAAATCGTGATAAGACTCATTGTGAATGTTTTCTAACAAAAATTATTCTAAATAAATCAAATCTCGAACTTTAATAGAATGTTGTACTAATATACAGAGTGAACACCAATTATAAGAGCAAAGTTCATGCGGCCATTATCGATATACTTTTTCAAATCTGTATTCGAATAGTGTCGCAGACTTGAATGACGCATTGTTCAATAATCTGCGTATTAGGAATTAATTCTACATACACGACGCTTTTCAAATAGTCTCACAGGTAAAGGTCAAGGAAGTCGAAGTCCGAAGACAGAGCAAGATAGACAGTAGGGCTATGTAGTCTGACCCATTTCTCGATTAAGCTGTTATTAAAATACTGTCCACATGACCTGTAGTATTGCTAATAACTCACCTTCAAACAAAAACAGGACGTTTTTCAAGAATTGTAAATACAATGGCTTATTGGGGCGTTGCTGATGAACGTCTGATTCAACTAAATAGTTATAATTAATTCAAGCTCAAGCATTAATACTAAACTTCAGCTGATTAATGAATTTCAACCATTTCATGGCCGTCTGCTTAACTTATAGATGACTGTTATATAGGTACGATCATGCCATTGCTTCATTTATGAAGACAAAAATACATTGTAGTGGTCATTTGCAAGAAAATCTGTTTACAATACTTCCTTTATGCGTTGCAAATGATAGAAATAGTAGTGGTTTTCAAGTAGGATACCCAATACAATCTCCGGGCGACTTGCCTGAAGCTTGCGTAGAACACGTTTGCCCAATTCAGGAATATGACGCACCTTTTCTTCTGTGCTCATCCCTATCATTAAACTAATCTGTCCCACACAAACAACGAAATATTGCTGCGAAGCTTTGTGACTGGGTTGCTCGCTCTCTTTGCAAATCGTGCAACCTCTTGACGATCTTCAGTGTCAATGCGTATAAATTGTTTATGTTCCTGATATGAATAATACTGAATACATCTGCAAGTAAAAAGAGACAGAATATAAATATACTATCACTGAGGTGAGTTCTGTGATGTCGACTAACATCATGAAGAACATTATTTCCATCTATCATGGAACATGTGTATTTTTGCATCTATATTCATATGAACTTTTATTATTCCTGTTTCTATTAGGAATCATCTTCTGAAGTTTGTTCTTGGGCATAACATTTACTCTCGATATTATGACAAAGTTGTTTTTATTTCAATTGCGTTGTTTATTTATTAAAAATTACTTAAAATGCATCCTGAATACTTTCAATATTACATGTTAACGAATTCGTCCAAAGTTAGTTTTTTCTTTGTTTTACGTCCTAGAGAGATGAATAAGTGAAGTGCCAGAGCTATATTAACTATTACACTTTAACAACTGAAAATTGTATGTAAGTTGGTGTGAAGTGGTTGCTAGAGATATGGGGACTTAGTAGTTTTGATACAATCGGTAGTCTGGCATTATATATCTAAAAATTGAACCAAATAGCTGGTATTTATTGAATGACCTCAAATTGTTTGATCATTTTCGGATCAATAAATGTCTTCCTAATTAATTATGTGCGCCTGGAGAAAATTGCTAATTGCACATAGCAAAAATATTAACAATAAAACTCTAGTCTGACATGTTGTAAACACGGTGGTATCACTGTTCTCCTTTGTTTTCAATTTCTTATTATATGAGTCATATGTTAATGGTAATATTCTAATTCCTTTTCTTTTAAATACTTCCATTAGTTAGATTTTTAATAGTAGTGTTTGTACAGCATCTTAATTCTTAAAAACAAGTTAAAACACGGTGCGCCACCACTGCTTTTGCTTTTATTCTTTGTTGTCTACGTCCTGGCTCCATTGTTTGCTGTTTTCTTCGCATTTATTATTTCCACCACTAGCTCCCTACGGAAGCAATCACTGAACAATGAAGGCTGCAACTGTTATCATTCGTGCAAGTAATAAGCGTTATCTCTTTATGTAGAACAGAGCACATCATGCATTTATGAAAACGGGTGAGTTTTTATTTGGTATTTTTACTTTTACTTGCTGTAAGACCCTTTCTAGTTCGTTTTGTTTTTCCTTCCATTAAACCAGCACAGACTGCGTATTACATTGAATATAACATTTGTTGGCGGTTTTATACCGTTGTGTCCGCAGTTAGCTATCAAAGCTATATCGCTCCCATCTCTTCTTATCTATAAGTTTTCTCTAGATGGTTAGTCGAAGAAGAAGATGGGAGTACAGAATGAAGGAAAAATTATAGTAATAGTCATTTTTTATTCTGCTATTTCGTGGACATTTTTAAATATTTTTCTTTTATTAGTTAAAATAGAACTCATAGAAATAATTACAATATTTTATTATACAAACGCAAAAAATTGATGAGAAAACATTGATGTTTTTAACAAGAACACTTTTCCAAGCAATTTTTGGTATGAAATATTATCGATAGGACTTATTAATAGTTGAAAATATTAAAATTATCTATACAAACACCTATCTATAGTCCCCGATCTTTAGTAATTATCACCAAAAGCAAACATCTTGTTCCGTGGAAAAGATTTTGGTCAGGCGCCTTAATAAAGTTACTTTTTTTAATATCTTTACACCTTATTAATATTTAAAAAATTATTAAACAAAGTCATACTGGAGATAAAATTATAAATTATATACAGGGTAGTTTAATTTTTTATTTTAAATCGTTGCTCTAATCCCCTGACTACGAATCCACCGATAATTTTTCCCTCATCTAGCATGGTACTTTTTCCCGCTTCGAAGGTCAAAACTTAAGATTCCATAATTTGACCAGCCTAGTGGTACGCTAGATGGCATGCAAAAAAGAAAAAACTTTAAGTATTTATTTAATAAATTAAATTTTGAAAGTGCATGCCCTCTGAGGCAATGACATGCCTTAAAGGGGCTTCAACATTTTCTACTACTCTTAATAGCATTTTTGGTGTTATTGATTCAATTTTCTTCGTGATTGTTTCTTTGAGATTCAGTACTGACCGAATTTGTTTTCTATATACATTGTGCGTTAGGTATCCCCATAAGAAGTAGTCATAGGGATTTAGATCCCGTGAGTAGGGTGCCCATTCAATACCATGCTCGTTGTACTTCTCAGAATTCATTGCGTTGGCCTTTTCACTAAAGTACTTCTCCAAATTACACTCCAAACGGTTACCCGCTTAAAATATAAGGGATTTGTTGTGAAGTGTGGATTTTTGCTTCCCCATATCTTCCCGTTCTGTTTGTGCACATAACCTTTAAGGTGAAAGTGGGTTTCGTCCGTAAACCAAATCTTCTTGGGATCTATGAATACTTTTTCTATTGACTGGATCATTAAAATAGTAAATATAAATCTTTGAGCTGCGGTTTTTATTATTTAGCTGGTTTATCTGTATCTCATATAGATTCAGTCGTAAGACTTCCTTCATAATTCTTTGGAACGATGATCTGCAAATGTTCAATTATTAACAGGCCTTTCGGGTCGGTATCATTCCTTTCTCCTCTTTTACGACTGTTCTAACTGTCCTTTCCTTGTTCCTCATTCTCTCAATATCGTCTAAAACACTTTCTTCAAAAACTTTTCGTACATCCTGTTAAAGATAATTATGAAAACGAGATGAACGTACTTGACAGTTTTACCTTACCGTTTAACACTTATATTGTCCAAATAATGTTGTAAACTGACGAACAATTTTAGTCAGGGACTGGTTAACATACTACTCCAAGACAGTGAAAGTTTTGTGTTCGTGTTGTATCTTCCCATTGTACATAAAGTCTAGGAAAAGGAGAGTAACTTTTTTGAAATGAATTAAACTGCACTAATAGTATACACAAAACTATTTCTGTCCTTGATTTTACGAGACTGTTTATCAGTGAATCCGTAGTCAGGGAGGACAACAATTTAAAATACAAATCTACATACCCATTGGCCTAAAATCTTAAATTTCTTAATAACCTTCGAAGCGGGAAAAAGTACTGCGCTAGATGAAGTAAAAATTTTTATCCGTGGATTTGTAGTCAGGGTTAGGTACAACCATTTAAATGGAAAATCTCCTCTAGCGTACCTATTGGGCCACCCTGCATACTGACACTTATGTTTATTTTCTTATAAATTAATTTTTAGTTATAATTTTTATTCTTTTTATAACATGGGATTAAAATAATTTACTTAATGAAGTAATTACGCCAAAAGTTTATAGTACAAACAATTTAATTATACGCACATTTTCATCTCCCATTTTCATTATTTTAATAACTACCCTACATGAAACAGATAAGCAATTAATTTTCTACACTTAGAGACTTTTATTTGTTTTTGTGTTTTGGTACTTTCTGTAATTTATGGTGAAGACAGTCTGTAGGAGTTTATTTATAATTCTCTCAATTACCACGTTTTCTGTTTCTTGAAAGCCAATGAACACCACATTTGTGCTGTCTTTTACATTTATTTCCTTTAAATTTCTTTAATTTTCCTTTCTTGTAATTAAAACGCTTTAGCTTAATACACTTGTTCCAGATTACTTAGTCACTTAACCGATTTGAAATTGTGGGTATTTTTGTAATTTTTGTCCTGTTTATTTGACCTTTTTTACTACTTTCTATTTAATATTTGAAATGCTCATGTTTTTTCGAAATAAATAACACGAGGGACTTATATGAGATCTCCTAAATAAAGAAAATGTACTGTTTAGATTTTCGTCTCTGTCATTAATAGCCAATCAAACTGCCTTATACAACGTATAATTACACAACTACATTAAAAACTGTATACTTTATTAGTAATTGGTTTAGATGCTCAAAATAAATATAATATATAATCATTGATGTCTATGGTATGGGTAAATATGTCTAAGACACTTTGGGGCGTTATGGGAGTATTGTACTCTAGGAATTAGAAGAAGAAAAAATTGTTAATGCCAAGATCTAAAAACATTTTTTACCCATTACTGTGTATAGAAAACGTACACACATATTGATACCTTATCAAGCAATGAAATCATTCTTCAAAACGAACGGAACAACCCTAACTAGGAGTTTAAATATCTTGAAGAAGATTAAAGCAAAATAATTCTTTAATAGTGAAAGTAAGAAGAACAGGTGCATATTACTCTGAAGTAACTGTCATTGTGCGTCAGCAGATTTTGAGATTGAAAAGAAAAATCTTGAAGTCAAGCCGCTCATAGAGCCGAGTCGCTTAAACTTAAGAAAGATTGTAGATATTTTATAATAAGACTTTTCTGGCTTTTGTACTAGCCAACATTAAGATTATATTGTTGAAATCAACTGGTCTATTTGTAGATCGTTTTCTAAATTTACGTTTTCATCACGTTTGTATTAATTAAAAATGTTACTGCACTTTTCTCTGAAACATTTTATATCCAAAATTAAGCTTTTGGCTCTGTTTTTTCACCAAAAAAACGTAACTGCTTCACGGTGTGTGAGTGGCAAAGATTAAATAAACTACAAACACAAAAAGAATATATTGGCAAAATAAAACTTTGAACACTTTTATAAGGCCCTTTTGTGTTTGCAACTGACAATTGCAATTTTGTGTCAGGAAGATACTTAAAATAAAATTGGCAATCGGTTCATCTACATCATTAATGGAGGGAAAAGTTAAATAGATCTGGGCCCACTCTTCAGGAAATTCTACGAAGTTCAATCGGTTGTGTTCGGGACCGATTCACATTTTCTTAAAATTATCCTTAATCATAAATCAACAGTGTAACCAACTAATAAGAAATATTTGATATTAAAACACCATCGACACCAATTAGTTATTTAATTTAATAGTACACTTTTGTTAAAAAAATATTATGATGAAGAATATATCAATGTTTACTGGAGACCCTAAGTGTCCAGGAAATTCTACCCCTCCATTTGACGGACCTGGTTATTGCCAATCGAAACAGTGGCTAGAATGTTTCTCATTAATAGGTATTGGCTCTGATTTAAAGTTAGCTTTATTATATTTTTGAAAAAAAAAAACGAGCTATATAGAGAATAACTGTGTCACTTATGTTAAGGCTTGGTATCCTATTGAAGTAGTAAAAAATTTCAGGAAATCTTGAAGTTCAAGTTAGGGTGCATGAAATCAAATATTTCCGAATTTTTGTTTAAACGTTAAATGTAAATAGATATTATTGTACAATAAAGCACAAATAATAACTTCCAATTAACTACAAACCAACTCGTTAAACGGGGCGTAATTGATATTGAATTGGGGAAACTCATTTGCAGTTAGAAAAAGCAACTTAATTGCCGCTTCTTCGGCTTTGTATGATTTGTTCCGCAATTTCCCAGTATTGAATCCTAGTTAACCGGTTTGGTTCTCGCGTTGAATTTAATTGCACGTTTACGTGCCAACTACCCCGGCCACGTTGCCATCCCATGTGCAACCTTTAGTTTGCACGTGGGAGATCCCAATCCAATTTATCCCTTCCGCCACAGCTCGACGGACTTCGCGCTTTGTTTTCGACAAAATAAGCGAAAACGTTATTCGCTGGCAAAACATTTTCAAACATCCTGCAAAACAAATAGCACAGTGGGCGGAATAAAGCTGAAAGGGCCGGCCGTGCTTAATGGGCACGTTACGCCGTGCGTTTGGAAGTATGTAGAACACATTAATTAGAAGATGCGCCGGTTACGTCAGGGTCTTGCGAGAAAACTGCCGAATTTTAGCGCCGGATTTGCCGTGTTTATGCGATTTCGGTCTGGCGTTTTATTATGCCATAAATTGCTTTTGGTTTATTGTGTACTTAGGGATGCCTCGCCGTTAATTTATTTGTAAAACACGGAGGAGGTTAATTTTGTAATGTTACGGAAAGGATTGGTTTGCCGCTCATACATTTTAATTTTATGAGTTTGTTTTAACAACAAGGTTATTTAATTACCCCCGGAAACTTTTTACGGTAACGTTTCGCCCGAAATGTATACTTTTGATTAAACTTTATGGCCTTTTCCTTGTATTCATTTGTTGTTCTTTGTTCTAAATATTTTATGCGTGCAATGCAACCAAAATATCCATAATCATTAATCAACTGCTGTATTACTTGTCGTGTTGTACTGTGTTTTTGGATGATAGATCTCACCTCAAATTTAGAAGACAATTAAAAATACATTAAAATGGCAGGAATAATTTACAAACTTTAGTTTTCTATTATTACTTAGTACAAGAAATGTTTAGTTACGTATAATTTATTTCGATACTGCAGCATATTTATCATTTCTGTGTGTTATTATGACGTTATCGAAATAGCTGTTTTCATTTTCTTCAAAAACTTTTTTTTTATTAGGAGTTTATTTAGCAATCAGAATAATACAAAATTCTGTGAGCTAAAGTGCTGACAACTACTAGATGTACTAGTATTAAGAACATGATCAGGGTATCCATTGATACCACCTGTTAAAACTTAAATAATTGAGGTATACAATAACTTAAATTAGTTCATTTGTTACAACTTAATTATAACTAATGCACATCAACTTAAAATAGTTCACTTGGCCACAGTTTTTTAAGTCTTTTGTTGAGCACTGGTTCGAGAAGTTGTTCCATTAGCGTATTAGGATGGTTGTCTAAAACGGCTTGATGCTTGATGGCTTTTTTACGGATTTCTTCATATACTGTTGGAACATGAAGATTGGTATGAATTGTATGGTTCGTTACGTACCAGGGAGCGTCTGCAATTTGTTGAAGTATCTTGGATTGGCCCCTTTGTATGATTTCTATGTTTGATTTGGAGGTACACCCCCAGAGTTCTAGTCCGTATGCCCATATTGGTTTGATAACTGCTTTATATATCAGGATTTTATTTTCCAACGATATCCGTGATTTCCTTCCTATCAGCCACTGTAGTTCTCTTGTCTTGATATCTGCTTGTTTTCTCTTGTTTGTAATGTGATGTTTCCAATTTAGTTTGGTGTCTAAATGCAGTCCTAAATATCGTACCGATTGTGTTTGTGGTATGTTCACATTGTTTATTGTGACTGCGGGGCATGTTTCTTTGCGTAGTGTAAAAGTGACATGCGCAGATTTGTTCTCGTTCACTTTTATTTTACATTTTTCCAGCCATTGTTGAAGGTTATTTAAATAGTTTTGGGTAATGTTTGAGGCTGCTTGAGGATCTTCATGGCAAGAAATAATAGCTGTATCATCGGCAAAAGTACCTATTGATCGGACGTGTACAAGACATCTAGTAGCGGTCCAAAGACACTGCCTTGAGGCACTCCTGATTTGATTGGAAAGTAGGCAGATTTCTCTTCATTTACCTTAGTTTGAAATGTTCTCTCGTTCAAATATGATTTTAAGAGGTTGAAGTAGGCTGAAGGAAAATTACACTTGATTTTGTGAATCAGTCCTGGGTGCCAGACTTCGTCAAAAGGCTGGCTGATGTCAAGGAAAACTCCACTACAGTATTGTTTCTTCTCGAGTGCTTTGTTTATGGTTTGTAAAATTCGGTGAACTTGTTGTACAGTCGAGTGTTTCTAACGAAATCCGAACTGATGCTCTGGTATCCAGGTATCTAAGGGCAGGTCTTCGTGTAGTCTGCGAAGCACTAGTCTTTCAAGTAGTTTTGATATTACTGGCAGTAGACTGATAGGTCTGTAAGAGGAAATATCAGTTGGATCTTTCCCTGGTTTACCTATTATTATAATTTGCGCTTTTTTAAGACATTTTGGCTAATATCCAAGACGTAGAATAGCATTACAAATTTGGGTTAGCATGATTATTCCTTTTTCAGATAATTCTTTCATAATTGTAGCCGTAATAATATCGATTCCGGGTGATTATTTTGGGTTTAGAAATTTAATTTCTTCTGCAATTTCTTTTGATGACAGTGGTTTGATAGGCGTGTGTATTGCAGGTGGGGTAGAAAGACTTTGTTCTATTTCTTGATCTGCTACATTATCTATCGGTTGGAATACGGAAACCAAATGTTCTGCAAATAGGTTGGCTTTCTCAGCATCACTTTTTGCCCATGGTTCATTGATGCTTTTCTAATTGGTGGGGCAGGAGTTTTAGGTTTACTTGAATTTTTGACTGGCTTCCAAATGGAATTATCTGTTCTGCTTAGTTTAGATATATATTGTTCGAAGTCGTGGTTTCGTACTTCTTTTAGCTTGCTCTTTAATCTTTCACTTAATCGGTTATAAACCTGTCTGTCGGCAGGAGTGTAGGTACGTTGCCATCTTGATCTGGCACGTCTTTTTACAGCTACGGCCTTTTTTATTTCTAAGGGTATGGTCCCGCATCATTTTCCTTAGGTGAAGTATAGGTGAAGACTGTTGCGCATCTTGTTGTAGTTGATTTAAAAATACTTCTGTAGGTTTTTCTAATTCATCAGCTTCCTTCAACCGAACTTTTAGATTTATGCTATCATTTAATATAATCCGGAAGGTCTTCCAGTTTGTTTGATGATTGTGTAATCCACGTGGGGGTTCCTTGTATATTACAGATGTTCCGATAGTTGCTATAATAGGAGAATGGTCGGATGTCAAGTCGTAGCTAGGTATAATGTTAGTGTATATCGAGTTAATTCCCTTTATAACGTAAAAGCCTAACAAATCAGGAACTTTCCCTGGGTCAGTCGGCCAATAAGTAGGTGCCAGTTGATAGAAAAGAGTATCTGTGATCTTCTATTGTTTTTAACAGTTCTCTGCCTTTGGTTGTTATTAGGCGCGAGCCCCACCTTGTGTGTTTGCTATTGTAATCTCCACCGACTAGAAATTTATTACCTAATGTTTGGAAATATTCTTCAAAATCATTCTTTTTGATATTGTGACGAGGTGGGCAATAGACAGCTGCTACTGTAAGTTCATATGGTAGTGTTGATACTTTTATTGCAGTTGATTGTAAGAGATTTTTTTGATATTTCGGTAGTACGTAATGGCGGATTGTATTTTTGATAAGTACTGCTGTTCCGCCGTGTGCCGTACCATCAGGATGATTAGTATTATACGTTACATAATTTGGTATTTTGAAATATGTGCGATCTGTAAAGTGCGTTTCGCTGACTAGTAGAACATCTATATGATTGTTTGTCAAAAAGATTTTTACTTCTTCTTTATGCTGTTCAAGACCGTTGGCGTTCCACAGTGCAATTTGTAAGAACTTGGCCATAATCAAGCTAGTTTACTAATTAACGTTGTTAACACGTTAAGTACCATGCTGTTTTGTTGTATTAATTGGTTGAACATGGCTTTGATATCATTAAAAAATTGCGATAATGTGTTATTTGATAGTTCTGATGTATTATCATTGTTTGGTTGATTATTTTTGACTACATTGCTGTAAGTTCTATTTTGTTTTTGAAAATTGTCCTAATAAAAGTTCGGTCTAATGTTAAGATTATTTGTAGTTGGTGATTTTATAGCACTGTCCTTTTTTGAGTCTGATTCCCTTGGATTAGCTTGTGGTAATATTCACATCCTTTATAATTGGCCGGATGGTCTCCTCCGCATAAGGCACAAACGGCCGGCATTTTACACAGACGTAAGATCTATTACAATAAGTTTTGGAATGCCCGTACAGTTGGCACCTTGTACACTGCATGATCATTTTTGTAGATTTACTATTTTATACACATCTTTATTATTGTTAGCTGGCTCCTTTGTTGTTCTATGTCTAGCATTAATTATGTTTCTCACCTTGTGCCCTAGTTTCGTTATTTCTTCTGCTATTTCAGCAGTTGGGATAGAGTTGTGCAGATCTTTAATAACCACTCTGTAGGCTCGATCCTCTTTCAGTTGGTAACTGTGGTGAATGATATTTTCTTCTTTTAAATATCTGATTAATTTACGGTAATTTTCTACAATTAAACAATTTATCTTGATGGTATTATTTGCTAAGCTCTTCGTAGTGTACTGTTCGTCCTCTAGGCAGTTTCTTATTTGTTTTATCATTTTTGGATAGTCGGTTACTCCATATATGTAAATGGGAGGGGATTTCCTGATCTTTACACCAGGATCAGTATTTTGATCGTTGTTTTCTTCAACTGCTAATGTGCTGTACTTGTTAGTGGTGATTATATTATTGTTTACAGAATTATTTGTAGTTCTTGAAATCTTCTTTCGTTTTGTACTTCTTACTTGTTGCCATGTGATGTTATTAGTTCCCTGTATGTTATCTGGTTCACCTTCACTGGTCGATGACATTCTTGTAATTTGTTGAGGGTGATATCCCTGTTGTGATATATTAGTTGATGTAGTAGGTGATGCTTGGTATTGCGTTTGCTGGCTATATACTGGCGTGACTCCAAAATGCGGCTGAGCCATCAATTGTGTAGGTGATTGGTTTGCCTGGTGATAGACACTGCTGTTGCTAAATGGCATGTTAATAGCTTGCGAGTTTATTACTTATTATAAGGTAACTGAAAAATTTAAAATTAAAATTGGTAAATAATAGGCCTGACCTTATGCAAACCTGCACCTGCGCCGGCATGATAACGGAGGTAAAGTCAGCCCGTGCACGTCTGCTCTGCTTCGATGCACAAGGCTAACTTTCAAAAACTTAAGAAATTTTGTATATATAAGAAGTTTATAATACAAAGGGTGTTCCACAAATTTATAATAATTAGAGGAGAAAGAGTAGTAACGTTATTGCTTTTTGGTCAGTTCTTGTATCCCGCCTGCGTTTATACCTTTGTCTTTAGGAGGAAGAAATTTACGTACCCCAATTTACTGTACTATTTTAGGAGAAAGTATACTGTTAGTTAAAATCAAAATAAACTAATTTTAAAAAATTATCTCTAAGACTAGCAATAATGCATCTAACCGAAACCCAACTCAATCAATTGTTGTGTGTTTTACTACAAAATTTTTGGTATCAACACCAAAGTGAAAATAAAGTGAAATTCGTGTGACGCCCTTTGTATTCCTTCTTTAACAGCTTCCTATTCAATTTTTATTTAAGTAACGGATTATTGGTCATTTTGTTCGCACTGTTACTGTAGAATTTTAATTGCCTCTAATATTCATTTACTCCACTTCTCCTGTATATGAGCTTTATCATTGCATCTACAAGCTGCAATTGATCTTTACTTCACGTCTGTTTTATTAAAATCTTGTTTTATAAACCACGAATTGATTTTATTCTAATCTTATATAGACATCTCTTATGTCTTGCCTTCATTCATTCCTTATTTTCCAGTTTAATGAAAATAAAGAGTTTTTAATTAGTTTTCATGCTAATATTGATTTTATATAATTATAGACCAGGAAGTGATAGCAGGTTTTATCATCGATAAACGCTTTCCCTGACAAACTTTTTTCTGTTGTTTTTTTTATATATAAAATTAATAATGATTTTCATTTTTGTGATCATGATCAATTCTATACAGCTTTTAATGTTTTATTATCAATTTTATTTTTTGTGTAATTTACTAAAGCCACACATATACACATTTAATTAGAACATCAGTTTTTGGAGAAGTTTGCTGATCTAATTAAATTGAAAAATCAAGACCTGAAACGTTTAGTTTCGACTATTTGTTGTTAAATTAAATACACTATTGGTCATTCGGCCAACAAAACTCCATCGTTATAGTTAGAATTGGGTTCACATTATCTTGCTGAACAAAGATAAGCTTGCATTAATTTTTTATTGGAAATTGCTTTTAATAGCTGACAAAACATTTTCTGTTATCGTTTTTTTACATTTTGGACATTTTTTATTACTGACTGCTATATTAGCAACCTACCTTAGGATTAACAAGCACATGTGTTGTTTAGAATACTATAATAACATGAGAGAAGAATGTCGACTAGCGGCAATCCCCTGTATTTACTAATCATTAATAAATAAGATCTAGTGTTTAATGGCTATTTAAACGTCGAGTGTGGTTTCCACCTTCTAGAAGAGTTGTTACTAATACACTGACGGCACAATAATGATAACTCTGTAGTCTGTTCACATAGTTGCATATAGTTGCATATCTTCTGATTTCGTTTATGACGATGGAACCTTTGAGATCGGCGTGAAACGTTTTATTGCTGACGTACCATTCCGCGTTTGCTAAACTACGAAGAGTCTCGCTTTGAAATCTTTGTATAATTTCAATATTGGATGTTATCGTGCAATCCCAGAACTAGATTCCGTAAGTTCACATTACTTTGTACACTAGCACTTTGTTATTAAGCGACAATTTAGATTTTCTGCCGAAGAGCTGATACATGTTTTTCATTCTGATGTCCAACTCTATCCTCTTTTTTGTAAGGTGTGCTTTCCATGTGAGTCTCCTATCTAAATACATGCCGAGGTACTTAGTTTCTTATTTGTATGGAATTTGTATGCCATTTAGCAAGATCGGTGGTGAAGTATCGCGCTTTGTAGTGAATGTTATTGCTATCGATTTGCTTTCATTGATTTTTATGTGCCACTTCTGTAACCATTTTTGCAAGTTATTAAGTGACTGTCACCATATTTCACTTTGTAATACCTTTCATTTAAGTATGCTTTTGTAAGTAGGTAAATATTGATGAGGTAAGAACTCCTTAATTCTGAATACTGGGCCAGGGCGCCAGATTCACTCAAATGTTTTGTTTACATCTAGAAACACTGCCACACAATATCGGTGTTCTTCAAGATCCTGAACTCTGAATTTGTTTTATTGTAGAGTATTTGCCAAATGTTAAGCGATGAGTTTTTATTTATTATATTAGGGGAATTAGTCTTTTCAATATGAGCCTCTCCAGCAGTTTTGCTGGTAACTTCATGTGGGGGATTCTCCTATTTTATGTGTTACAATTATTTGTCCAAATCTTCACTGTATCGGGAAGTATTGTAACCTTATCACTGCATTAAATATTTGTGTAGTTGCCATAAATCCCTTTTTAGACAGTTATTTCAGTAGTTTAGCAGTAATTAAATCGCAACACTATTATTTTATTATTAAAATTTTTAATTTTCCAGTTTATTTCTTCGTGCGTGAAGTGTTATAGGGGTGGACTTAATTGCAATGGAACAATCAAATATTCCAATACTTCTTTTTATTCTTGAAGTGTTGTGGTTGGAAAATATTAGAGAAGTGATCAGCCTTTTCTTCTTCTGTTCTTGCCCACGTGCCATCGACTTTCCGAATTGAGGGGATATATTTTTTAGGGCGTATTCGTTTTTTTTGTTGCTCTCCACAAAGTATAGTGATTGTGTGGAAACGGCGATAGATTACTTACATATTCGTTGAACATTTTATTTTTCCAATCTTTTGGTAAGTTGCCCTGGTTAACCTATTTAATCTGTTTTTATCACTGAGGTGCCTAGTTTGCACCAGATTCTTGTGGCTCTTTTTTCAGCTATTTTTGTTCTGATATCTAAATGACAATTATCAATAATGATATTTTTTCAGGATTGGATGGAGTTGAAAACCAAGATGCATGTTGAGTTTTTCTACTACAGTGTCAATTTTGTTTTTAATTTTTAATGAAACTTTAATTATTGTATTATCTGTTAAGTATTCTCTAAACATTTCCTAATTTGTGCGACCGTTACAAAGTGAAGGTTTTCTTTGTTTTGTGATGATAGAAGTGCTAAGCGTGCTTATTATAGATGAGTAATCTGAAAAGAGGTCGAATCAAGAGTCAATAGTTTATATCAGATGGTCAGTAAGTAGGCTCATTGGCGGATAATTGGTTATAGTTATTTGCTAACATGGCCTTGTACAGTTCTCTTCCTTTTGACACTGTTAGTCTGGAACCTTATACTGGATGTTTCGCGTTAAAATCTCCACCTATAAATCGGTTGCCTAATTTTTGAAGGAATATTTCATATTGGTTTTGCTTAATGAGGTGTACGGGTGGGCAATAGAGTGATGATACTGCTACAGATCCGATGCTAGTAGATAATTTGTAGTGAAATATCAATATTTTATTCATGAAGAAATAATTCTACTTCGAGGTGATGCTGAAAAAATTCATTGGCGTTTTAAGTTGGTATTTGGAGGAAGTCAATTATTGGGAACTGTTAATTAGCGTGTTAAGTAGATTTAACCTCATACTATTCTGATTCATAAGTTGATTAAACATTGTTTAAAATTTGGTTGGAAATTGCAATTGTGTGATGTCGTTATTGTTGTTTTCTTGTGTTGGACTATTTTGATGACTTGCTATAATATTTGCGTAGCTTCTGTTGTTTGGATTTGCAGTGTAGGTATTTGGAACTGTTATTGTAGTTATTGTAGGCATTAGGAGTTCTTTGAGTAGCTATGCCAATTGATGATATACCTGGCAGCCTTTATAATTAATTGGATGTGGACCTAGGCAAACGCGCATTTGGCAGGGGTATTTTTTGTCTTCTTGCAATGTTAAAGTGTTGTGCTCATCTACACATTTAACACACACGTAGGGTCGCGAGCAGTAGCTTTTGCTACGCCCATACGCTTGGTATCTTATGATAATAATAATTCCCCGTAACAGGCATTGAAGGCCCTTTGGGGTGGTAACAGAATAGATCTGCTACAAGCTAGAGGCTACGGTACACAAGAGTAGTAAACGTGGCTAGCGCTATGTACCGACCGCCTATTATTACCCCAGAGTTTGACCTCCAGGTACTCATTTATTGCAGCCTGAGTCGAGCTGGGCCGTAAAAATGCCAGCGATCGAATTGGCGGGAGCGGGATTTGAACCCGCAACTCTTGGTTTCGTAGTCCAGCGATCTATTTACTAAACTACCACGGCTCTCTGGTATCTTATACGTTGTATAATTGTATTTGTTTTTGATGGTTTTATAGGTGTTTTACTTTATATTTTTTTAATTTAAAGCAGATTCTACGTCAACGAAGAACATAGGTAAGGGTGCTTTTGTAATTCTATGCCTAATGTTGATAATATTGCGTACTTTATGGACTAGTAACTAATTATTTCTTTAATTCGTCAATGTTCACAGAATAGTGTAAATTTCTTATAACGATTCGATATTCGTTTTATATAATTATCCTCCTTATATCTGCAGAAGAATATCGATTTGAGAATATCAATAGCGCATAAACAATTGTATCTCGTCGATTAAAAGAAATGTCCTTCCTCTTTCGTCCAAACTATTTCATGATATATTGGCAGACATTTTTCAATTATCATGTTGTATTTTAACTTTTTGTTAAATTGTAAAAACACTTAAATGAAAAACTTCAAATTTACTCGAAATTTTTTATATTGCACTACTGTTGAAATGGTTGCTTAGTATTTTTAATAAAAGTTTCAGTATTTTATTATCATTAATAGTTAATTACCTGTTTTGATATTTACTTTTTGCTAACCGATATTTTTGGAATACATGTTGTATTTAAAAAAAACCGTAAGTGCTACTTAATTGTCATTATTATTAGTACACTACAAACAATAAAATTAAAATAACACAAAATACAGGTAATTTATCATGAAAATATTTTTATAGAAATTTATATCATAACGGAGGTACTATTAGAAATTTCAATATTTTCTTTCTTCTATGTGTTCACCTCAGACTTCCTATATATTTTAATCTCATCAGATCAAGTTTATGTGATACGATTAAAAACATCCGTTTGAAGTCTGCAGAATATTGTACTTCCATCTTTACTCTTTTTAATATGTCGAAGTGATTTATTAGTACCTGATCGCTTTTTTATGAGGTTATGGTGCTTTGAGGTTGTTACAATATTTAGCTTGAAGAATAATTTAAAAAGAAAGCGCAATTTTGCCACCCTTTACCATTAAACGAGTCGTTTGATATATTCAACTAAACTCACAGAAGAACAAAGGGTGCTTAATAGAAAACCAACAGTGCAGCAACAATTCCCGTGATTTTGTTTGATGGAGTCGAAGATATGAAGTACAGACCTTTCGTCCATCGTTTTCCGGCAGCCCTTTTGTCTTTAAATTGACTGGATTAATGAATACACTTAATTACCTATGATCTTGTAAGTCAATAAGAAAATATCACGTAATAGTTGACACCTCAAATAGTAACTAACAACAGATAGAAATATATAAAAAATTAGTAGGTCAAAGAGGCTTTTATTCTTATACTTTATGAAGAAAATAAAAAGGCAATATACCCCCTTCATATGATGCATTTGATTCAGGGAATAGGCAACTTTTTGACGTCACTTTCATAAAATTGTGGGTTGCTCCTAGAGTCATTTGAGTACGAATACCTATACTTGAGTGTTGCTTTCAAATATTTATCTTCTTAAGCTATTCTTGAGAGGTCCGAGCAGATCATGGTCCCAAGGACTCAAGACGAGCTGTAAGAAAGGTGGTTTACTATCGCTTAAGCCATTTTATTCAATTTGGCCTGAGTTGTGGTAGCGATGTGGAGGCGGATGTTGTCTTGCAAGACTGGAACGTCGCCAATTTTTACCTGATAAATAGATTTTACTTTTACGAGTAGATTGCAGTGATGTTATACACTGATACTGTTTTTTGTAAAAAAATTAGTGAAAACAGGTCTTTAGTGATTCCAAGATACAATTGTAAGGACGTTACCCGTAGATAGTTTCATTTAAATTTTGGTTCAAGCATGTTCATCTTATGTTCGCCACATTATACTTCCTTGATTGGACTTGAGAGCGAAATGATGGACCCGGTCCTCACCACTTGACTTTTCTGATTGTAACGATCGAGGGGTCTCTCAAGTTGTGTAGCCTTTTGTTCAGGATTAAAAAGACGAGAGACTCGTCTTGTAGACTTCTTTTTAAATTTTACTACGTTTCTGATTATTAATTGGAGACTACCATGAGTAATGTCCATTTAGTCGCATATGTCGTTAGTCGTCAAACATATATTCCCTTCAATCAGCTAGCGAATTCGAGCAGGATTTGTCTTGGTGCTGCTAGTGCGAGTTTATGTACTTTAGCTTTTCGATTTTGATTTTTTTCCGTAGTGAACATCTACCCAGGTTCTTGATGTGTAGCTATCCAACTATCAAAGTAATGTCGATAAATATTTTGTAATTACTACTGACCAACTGATTTTGAATGTCAAAGTAACTTAACACAAACTAACAATTCCAATCATTTGCAGCTTCCAAATGTTGCCATATAGGCAGTGGAACGAAAGTCGCGTTTAGATTTAACTCGTCTATGTAGTTCTATCCGTATTGTACTTATTTATTGCATTTAACTTGGTTCTGTAATGTAAGTTGGAACTATAACTACATATTTACTTATCTTATTGCATGTTTGAGCTATGGTTCCGTGTTTAATAGTTTGAAAATATTTAGATAGTAAGATATACTACAATTGGCTCCTCGTAATGCCTGTTCTTGTACACTATAGTCCAAAATTTGTTTCTTATAGTTTGAAAATTTAGCTTTAGATTCTTTTTAGTAAGATATACTCTTGCTTAGCTTTCTTGTACATTTTTACACTATAATTAAAAAATTTGTTTCTTATTTTAAAATTTAGCTTTCCGCCTTCTCTTTTGTTTCTTTAGTTTATTTCCTAATTATAGCTCTATTGTTAGTTTCCTGTATATTGCAATCGTCATATTTTAATGTTTTTGTTTATTATTTTTTTATATTTTATATGACTTAATAATAATCAAGATAAATCTAACCACCTGTTAACAGCCAACCTGGAGAACTGGTACAATATTGATTCTATCTTAAACGTCTTATAGTTGTACGTAACCTCAATTTCCCTCAGAGTAAGCAGCAGAAGACTTTCATCAGGGCGATTGAGCTTTTGTTTCCTGACGTAGCCGGGTATGTCCTTTTTGAGGAAATCCAATTCATTGGTAGTACTCTGAAGTAAGTCTTTGCTCTGGTAACAGAATACATTTTGCCAAGATTTTCTGTCGAACTTTCACACATTTTATTATACGGAATATTCAGCTCATCTTCTAATTTCTAGTCTGTCGGCCGTCGTTCAACATTTTTCAGTGTTTTGCTCTTTCCAGAACGTGGACAACTTTTAACAGAATTCTGAGTTGCTTGTGCCGTGGCTTTATTGGGCTTTTGAATCATCCGATTTGTTTCTGCGGACGTTGTCATTCACGCGTGCGCATCCCAGTCTCATCGACTGCCAGGTTACCTCGCAGTCCCGTAAAATATCTTCATTGCATTAATATACCATAGGCTCGTATTTTCGGGACAGACGTCGTATGTAAGGTATACAAACGTAAACGAACTTTATTCTCTTGCTTAATTGCGTCACTCTAATAAAGCATTATTTAGTATAAAGAGCAAAATGAGATATCAAACGGTAAATTGTAATCATTTGCATCGGACATAAAATTAACTCTGCGTCCTGTGCAGTTATATATACCAATTTGCAAAATAGCGGTAAGAATATATACGTTGTGTGAATGACCACAAACTTTGAATTGAATTGCAGAAGTTCGCACGGTGAATTTAACACAAGAAAAGAATGAAACACGGTAATTAAAGTATTCTTTAACAAGAAAGTAGTTTACATTTATAACTCTCGCGTGCAGTGTATAATGGAAGGTTTTATATAAGTATTCTGTATTGTTCATAATTAAAAATTCCTTTCAATCGGTAAATGTAACGGTAGGTTTCGGAATCTCTGTTTGCAACAATATGGTGTCCTACTGCACAGGAGAAATTACAGGGGTCTTTGACTCAAGAATTATATGCGAGAATTTGAAATTTAAATTCGATTGTGACATAAAAGAATTATTCACGTATTTGATTATTAACAGTTACTTCTTTAAGGTAAAATCAATAAAATTCAATCTATAGATAAACTCGAAGAGTGCAGCGAATGTTATCCAGAAATTTATGATTGAGTTTTAAAGGAGTTATTTTGAAGACATAAGGGACAACACGGTCAATTTTGTTACTAGGCCACCGGTCAATCAGGGTGGTTGCTTGTTTGGGCTCGGGCACTAACTCGAGAAATATTAATTTGTTTCGCTGCTTTGGGGCGTTCAATTTCAATTTAAAAATGCAACAGGAAGGAATTATTTGAAATTTCTGCAATCCAATAACACTAGTTTTTTTTATTTTTATTATTGCTCTTCAAAATATTCCATAAAATGATTTACTCGAATTACTTTAGAATAAATATATTTGAAGCTTTCCATTGCATCTTAGGGAGGTGAATGTTATTATGACTGCCATTATGCAATACGAAAGTTGTAATAGGTGCTGATTTTGAAATAGGCATTTTCTTCCCAACACTCACGACTGCTTCACTTTAACCTAAATTAGGACCTACTGAAAACAATTACTGTGCCGATAGTTGCTTCGATTGAGGCAGTACTCATAACATTCATCTTCCTTTATCAGTAAGGATGTAACTGCATTAAATTGCCATTGTTTTTAAGAGTTTTTTTTTACATTACTTTTCTCGCTTCTGTTTTTGTGTCTGTTAAATTGTGAGATGAATATCGACAACGGATTTTTTTTTTATACCCGTATGATAATGTAAATTCTTGTTTTTTTGCTTCCAATGATTCTATATATAACTCGACTGTCTTTTTAATTTGTTTTTCTAGGACGTTTATTTGTTCCGATAAATTACCATATTTTCGGTTTACAAGCCAAAACAGGAGAGAACATTCATCACTCAACAGATACTGAAGAGATCAAACAAAATTTAAAAGCACTTGGCCATGAAGTAGTTAACGTATGGAACATAAAGCAACGTTCAACCAAAAGTCCACTCCCCATGTTTATAGTTGAAATTAAGCAAAAAGATAACAATAAAGAGATCTACCAAACTAAACTTTTTATGAATACGAGCATAACAGTTGAACCCCCGAATGCAAAAAGAGTAATCCCACAATGTGCGAAATGCCAAAGATTTGGCCATACAAAAAACTACTGCCAGCAAGTGGACCGCTGTGTTAAATGCATAGGATTCCACCCAAGGAAAAATAAGGATAATCAGGTTAAATGTGTAAACTGTAGCGAAAATCATCCCGCAAATTATAGAGGGTGCGCAGTGCACAAACAACTACAAGAAAAACTTTTTCCAAAACTAAGACGCGAGATTACTATGCAGGTGCGCAAACCAACACAAACATATCGAATTCCTGAGGTTTCGTATGCATAACAAGTAATGCAAAATAAACAACCTACACAAAACTTAAACATCAATACAGTACCACAACCACAAGTCACATACCAAAATAAACAGTCAAACGACATGGAAGAGTTGAAATCCATGATGAAAAGTCTAATCACACAAATGGGGACTATGATGAACCTTCTAACCACGTTAATCACCAAAATACAATAATGGCCCAACTCTTAAAAATAGCTGTTTGGAATGCCAATGGCCTTAGCCAACATGCGCAAGAGATTAAACTATTCCTTGAAAATAATTAAATTGATATACTCCTTATATCTGAATCCCATTTTACCAACAAAAGCTATATCAAACTTCCTAACTACTGCATTTACAATACGAACTACTCCGATGGAATTGCTCATGGCGGAACAGCTGTTATAATCAAATCCAACATAAAACATCATAAACTAGATAAATATGGAAAACCACATTTACAAGCTACTATTATCCAAGTCGAAGACAAAATAGTAACCATGAAGATCTCCGCTGTTTATAGACCTCCACAACACTCAACAAAAAAAGATGACTACTCTCATTTCTTCAAAAGTCTAGGGAATAGGCCGGAGATTCCAATGCAAAACACCAAGACTGGGGATCTAGAGTAACAAGAACCGATGGACGGGAACTATTATCAGCTATACAAGCAAATAATCTAAACTACTTATCGACTGGGGAACCGATCTACTGGCCTACAGATAGCCGGAAAACTCCTGATCTAATCGACTTTTGTGTTATTAAAGGAATAAATACAAATCTTTTTACAATCAAATCGTGTCTAGAACTAGCTGCTAACCATTCGTCTGTTATAATAACATTCCATACAAAGATAACACATGTACAAACGAGGCCAATACTATGTAATACTAAAACAAATTGGGACTATTTTCGAAGTAGCCTAACGGATAACATAAATCTAAAAATACCACTTAAAACCAAACACGACATAGAAAAAGCTGTAATCGAATTAACCAACACAATTCAACAAGCTGCATGGGCAGCCACACCCACCAAGAAAAACCTCAGCCAACAACTGCCCCTTAATTCTAAAGGATAAAATAACCAACAAAAGACGCCCGAGGAAACGATGACAAACTACTCGATCAGAAGCAGACAAACGTGCACTGAATCGGTCCTCGAAACAATTAACAAAACTACTGATGAAACACAAAAATCATGGCGTCGAAAACTATCTAGCAAATCTCACAGCTATGGAAATCTCTGATTACTCGCTCTGGAAAGCGGTTAAAAAAATTAAAAGGCCCATGATGCACAAATCACCAATTATCAAACCAAATGGTCAATGGGCTCGCAACAGTAAACAGAAAGTCGAAACCTTAGCTGAGCACTAGTGTTTTCAAACCTTTTCCTAGTCAAAGTCCTGAAGTGGATGCTAAAATAATGAACTTACTACAATCCCCTTTCAAATAAGTCTTCCTATCAAGCCATTTAAGATCCTAGAAGTACAAGAAGTAATAGATAAGGACACTAATCCTAAAAAGATACCAGGCTTCGACCTTATCACTGGGGAGATTCTCAAACAGTTACCTAACATTGTTGTCCAAGCGATTACCCAAATATTCAACGCCATCCTCACTGTTAGATACTATCCAGTTTATTGGAAAGTGGCCCAAATAACAATGATACAGAAAAAATACCTACTGATCCCGCTTTCTATAGACCAATTACCCTCCTTCCAATCCTCTCTAAGGTTTTTGAAAAGCTACTTCTAAAAAGACTCCAGTCAATACTGGACAAAAAAGAATTAATACCCAATCACCAATTCGGTTTTCGACGACAACACGCAACTGTAGAACAAATCCACCGAATAGTAGATCAAATATACAACGACTTTGATGAATATAGATATTGCTCCGCGGCGTTCCTAGATGTATCCCAGGCCTTTGACAAGGTCTGGCACTCGGGACTATTATATAAATTAAAGAAGCTTTTGCCATACCAATTCTACGAGATACTAAAATCTTACCTATCAGACCAGTATGTCTACGTGAACCACCATGGCGACTTCACGAATCTACAGCCCGCTGTATCTGGAGTTCCCCAAGGCAGTGTTCTGGGACCTATATTGTACTTGCTGTTCACGGCTGACATTCCCACCACGAATACAACAACAACCGCCACCTTTGCTGATGACACAGCTGTCCTGGCATCACATACTAACCCTGCCACTGCATCCCACAACCTATAAGTCTCCTTCAACAAAATCCAACAATGGCTAAAAATATGGAGAATTAAGGTGAATGAAAGCAAATCCCAACACATCACTTTCACCATGAACCGTGACAACTGTCCGGCGTTACGCTCAATAGACAACAACTGAAACATGGCGATGCCGTAAAATATCTAGGACTCCATTTGGACCGACGCTTAACCTGGAAACCCCATATCTTCAACAAACTAAAACAACTTGGATTACAATACAGCAAAATCTATTGGATGATCGGAAGGGGGTCTAGACTATCATTGGAGAACAAACTCTTGCTCTATAAAGTCACGTTAAAGCCTATCTGGACGTATGGTCTTTCTCTGTGGGGAACAGCCAACAACTCCAACCTAGCCATCATTGAACGATTCCAAAATAAAGTGTTGTGTGCTGTAGTTAGTGCTCCGTGGTATGTGCCAAATAAAGTTATCTCAAGTGATTTGCGTATACCCACTATCAGAGAAGAAATAGAAAAAAGTGCCCAAAGATATAAAGACCGATTACTGACACATCCCAATCAATTAGTGAACACTTTGATGGACCTCATAAACCAAAACGTTTAAAACGATTTAAACCTAACGAACTTCTAACATGCTTTAACCCATAATCTAAATTGTTGTAAGCTCTACCACTCACTTGTATATTATGCCTAGTGAAATTTATAAAGAGTGGCTTATTGTAGCTCTACTGTACATGCCTTAAGCAATTGGCAGTTTCTATTGCTGCTTGCATTCATTATTATTATATGTGTCACACTAAGTACTTATTGTCCCTTATAATTAGGACAGATTGTATAACAAAGGAGTTAAATAAAAAAAATTTCGGTTTTCCTGTTGTACTTATTACAACTAGATATAAGCTATCAAATCATCAGATAATAATAAAACTGCAAAAATGTAGTATTCGTAACTGACACTGCAGCTCCTCCTACAGTTGTAAATCAATTTCAAAGGTCATAGCTCATACGAACCGGTTGACCTGTTGTAGGTCGAAATATACATTATTATGATGTAATTAGACAGTTTGCGCCATCTATCGGTATTTCATGCACTACGTGGCCAATTCTTGCCATTAGTAGGCGCATGCGGCACAATTTTGATTTATGTGAAACTGAATATAGCCGAACGAATGTCATCATGCTTAGATATGACTGATAAAACGATTATTGGCTTATTTTTTCTTCACTTAGGTTACCCTTTTTATTAGTTATATATAATTTCTTTCGCAACACATTCGTTTCCTTTAAACCACTTGATTTGTTAGTTTGTAAAAATTATTGGTGCTCTCTTCGTACATTGTAAAATCATAAACTTTATAATAAAAAAATATATAAACAGTTTAACATCAGTTTTTTTATTTCAATAAATATGTGTATTGGGCATCAGATATATTTGTTATTTCGTGGAATGTGGGAATTAATACGAAGATATTTAGGTACATACGACGTATCTATAGATACACGGTTCTCACCGTGGAACACAAACTTTACAGGGAGGGATGGAATTAGATTTTTAAGGGTGCAGTTTGAATTTTGAGTTAACTCATGTGCTATAATTATGATAGCTCAACGGCTCATACGGTAAGAAATTCAGCTGCGTTTCAAATGGGCTTTACGTGGAAGCAAAATACTCAAAGGAAAGAATCCGAATGCCGAGAAAGCTGTGTTTTTCTGTTTTAAGCTCTACCATAGTAACTGATTATTGGTGATTTGCTGGGAAAATAAAATGCTGCATTAAAAAAAGCGTGTAGTAAAAACGACAATGTAAGCTCAGCTCAGTGGAGAAATATGGAAATGCCACTTTGTTAAATTTTTATGTAGATAATATTTACAATAGCAATGGAACTGGCTTCTATTGTAATACGTTGTTGTTGTTGACTTTCGTTGACGACATAGATGACTCTTGAGTCCAAACCCTAACCCCCTTTTTCTTCGATGACCTGGTATGGGTGGTGACTGGTATTTGCTTGGCTTCTCCTTGCACCATGTTACAGGACATTAATGTTGACTTCACTGGCGTAATTAGTGGTCCCTGGGACAAGCCCTTAACCTCTGTCCTCTTGATACGACCTGGCGTGGATGTTGGATGGCCGTGAAGGTCGCCTCCGTGCCGTTTCACGGAGGAGTCAGGATCTTTGGGCGCTTGCAACGGGCGCCTCTGTCAAGCTGATATTGAAAAATTCCGCGGATGGTGGAATTCGCGTGGTCCTCTGTGATAGTTGCAAGATCTTAAGCGCTCTGGGACATGTACTCTTGGATCGTGGGAGTGTTTGCGTCTCTATGTAAATCGTGGTTCTTCACGAACCACGAGGCGCTAAAGGTGGACTTTAAAGCCCGATTCTGGATGACCTGGAGCTTGTTTATGTGTTTTTGCGGCCCAGCCCCAAACTGGTGCCGCATACATCATCACGGGTCTTAGGACCGTCTTGTAGAAAAGCAGCTTGTTCTCTGTCGAAAGGTGGCTCCTGGAGTGGAGGAGGGAGCCTAATGCCGCTCGAGCTGCTTTTGTTTTGGTGACCGTCCTTTCTACGTGCGGTATCCAGGTCAGTTTCCTGTCCAGAATCACCCCGAGGTAGGTTGTTTCTTCCTTCCAGGGTATCTCCCTTCCAAAGATCCTGAGTCTTGCCAGGTCGTCTCGCCAGTGAAGTTTCTTGGTGGAGAATAGGACGGCCGCGCTCTTCTCTGCGTTGATTCCTATTCTCCACTTGTCGCACCAGTCTTCTAGGAGGTCGAGCTCCTCCTGCAGCCTCCTCGTGACGAAAGCTGGCCCGATGGAGCTGGACAGAACCGCCGTGTCGTCTACGTATTGGGCCAGTGTGGTGGAGGGCGTCGTTTGCATGTCCCGGACGTAGAGATTGTAAAGCGTCGGGGACAGCACAGATCCTTGGGGGACGCCGGCTCATAGGCGTCTCTCCGATGACCTCTGGCCTCCCAGCTTGATTCGGAACTTCCTGCCGGAGAGGAAAGACCGAACAAGCTGAATCATCGGGATCGGGATGGTTGTTGACGCCATCTTATACACCAACCCATTGTGCCATACTCTGTCGAAGGCCTTTGCGACATCTAGGAAGACTATACCCGTGGCCTCCTTCTTGGTATATCCCTCGGTGATGCGCTCCACCACCCTAAAGAGTTGGAGGGTGGTTGAGTGGCCGGATCGGAAGCCAAACTGACTCTCCGGAATCTGTTGGAGACCTTCGACTGCTGTCCTCAGTCTGTTGTGGATGTTCCACAAGCTTACCTAGGGTCGACAGGAGGCTTATCGGCCGGTAATCTTGTGGAAAGGTCCCTGGTTTCGGGAGCATGATGACGTCCGCCACTTTCCAGGAGCTGGGAAAGTGTCGGAATCTGAGGACGATGTTAGAGGAGAATCAATTTTAGGCAGTTTATAATCATAAAGTCCACGGATGACGGAGTTGTCATGGCTTCTATCGTTGGAAAAGAGTTGTTAAACGTACTGGATGGTTGACACATCAGCGTTGCGTCGAATTACGAATTACGAATCACGGAGCTCTAAAGATGATTCCGAGGATCCTGCTGTGGACCACTTGGAGGTTGTTTATCTGTATCTTCATGCAGTACGCCCACCCGGTTTCCTATGTATAGTATGATCGGGTGAATGATTGTTTTATAAATTAGCTTGTTGGGAAGGGCGTGACAAGCTGTTTTCGTTTTAGCAATCTCTCGATCCACATGAGACCTCCAGGCGAACTATCCATCCGCAGTCGCTCCGAGATATCGTACCTCTTTTCCCCAGGTCGAAGATTCTGCGTCTTGCCAGGTCTGGTCACCAATGAAGTCGGGTCTGTGTAGCATAGGACAGCTGAATTCTTCTAGGCGTTCACTCCTATTCTTCACATGCTGCACCATTTTTTGGATGAATCCAGCACTTTCTGGACTCACTGTATCGTCATCTATTGTAAATACTGTCGCACGATCCTTTTGTTACAAACAAATTGTACATTCATACTCCAAAACGGCAAAAGTTGTAAATACATTAGGTACTGACAAACGAAAGCTGCTGTTTATAGGATACTTGAGCGAGTGTAAAAATACAATTTGCTACTGATAGTTGGCGAAATATAAAAATCAATGCCTTACAGGAACTACTTTGTAGTTCATGATCACAAATTCAATAAGTTTAGATGATTAGAAAAATTAGTACTCATTAATGTTAATTATGAGGAAGTTTCGACCATAGATAACATTGTTATGATGAAAATGCAAAGGCGCATTTGCCTCAGGTATTAGTTCAATGCATTAAAAATTGGTTCGAAACAGCAGCAATGAAAAAGGTTCAACTCTGGCAGTAACAAGAATTGGTAGTTGACTTACAGATTTGCTCTATGTATTGGACAATGACGGGAGCCTTACCTCATATTAAATACCTGTAGAGACTTCGTGTAACTATAGTGTTAAGCTTTAAGGCAGACTACTCTTGATGTATTTTATTTTATTTTTATTTATTTTTGTAATTCTTGTTTATTCAAAAATTTCTAGAATTTTACATATGTATTTGGGCCACTCATTGGATCAAATTGTCTCGATTGAACAGTGATTGTGTATAAGTAGGAAATTTGAAATGTTATTTGTCTAAATACGGGTTTTTCGTATGTACTGGATGGACCAAAAGTTACGCTACTATTTAACCAATGAACAACTTTTACACTTTTTTAATGCCTCATTGATTTTTCATACCATAAACTATCCTATTAGTGGTTTGTATTCTCTATATCTTTAAAAGTAGATAGCCTTTGTTTTCTTTTTCACAACCACTGGCTCTCTTGATAACACTAGCCAGTGTTTTTCTCTCGAATTTCTGCATGAATGTTCTCCTTCAGTTGTTGAATATTACGAAGTTAGGAACCGCCAAATCAGGCGAAGGTACGTGTGGACTATTCAAAATAGCTATTGCGTGAAATTATTCTCTCGCTGAAAATGTGTGTTGTTGTATAAGTGATTGCTCCATCTTGTTGCCACCATAATGTAGGTGTGTTCTCAACAGCTTGACGAATAAAAGTGTCTTAATATTTCTTGTTTGCGAACTCCGGTAACTGTTACAGTATTCCCATTGTTCTCTAAATTATAAGGTTCTATTATATGATGCTATTCTACACCAAACAGTGACTTTGAGAGGATGCAGCTCACGTTTGTGTATGATTCTTGGGTTTTCGGTACGTTAAAATTGATGTTTCGTTTATTTACAAAACTATTAAGGTGAGAATGGGCTCTATTGCCCATCAGTAGTTTTGAATAAATCCGTTATTAGCTCTAACTGTTTCTTGGTTTCGAACCGCATAACACAGCCTTTGTTGAAAGTCCACTGGCTTTATCTGTTAGACTAACTGAACCTTATGGGGAGACATACATAAATCCTTTTGTAATTATCGTAGTGGTCTTAATGAGATTTCAAGTTCTTGAAGTCGAAGTTTCTGCATCTTGTTGAATGCTTTCCTGTATCCATCCGCTGTTTTCTATTGTTTATACATTACGCGATCTACCCTCGTTGCAGCAAAAGTCTAATTTATTTCAGTATCGCAATTTTTGGGGTGGATTCGTAACTTCATTTTCAAAGTTCAACAATTTTGACCTTTTCCCTTGAGGTGAATTTTACTATCATTAATCTTCTAAACCTAAGTTTTTCAAATCTGAAAAAAGTGTAATTATAAATTTATTAATATTTTTAATAACATTGCAACTTATGGCCCACCCAGTATTAAATGTAGTTATCTCATTAGAGTATTCTATGCAAAGTAAGGAAATTCTTTGATTTGCACCACGAAAATTACTATTCAGTGATAGTATAAAGATATCGGACAAAAATGCAGTCCAGTATCTTAGGGCACTGCTAGATTGCTAGATTCTTTCGGGGCCGGAAAGCGCGATGTGACAACAATTTGCATAAGTCGAAAGTCACCAGGTACAAACGAGGTCACTGTTTCCAGCAGACACGTCCGCCGCAGGAGATTTGTCAAGTGTCTCTTGCGGCTAGAGGCGATGCGTTTGTGTCGCCAACATTTCGAGGCGGTTAATTAATGACGATTTCGAGGCGCCATTTCCGAATTAAAGAAATACAGGGCGCGTTGTTCGATCGACCCAGTCCCCTTTGTTTGGCGACCTTTCGGGAAAGCCGCGGCCGGCGGCGAACGCCGAGAACTTATTACATTTTGGAACAAGCTTTTTCGGAATTAATCCATCAGCGCCTGGAAGTTTCAAACTCGACATTTTTGGTCGAGTCCGCGTCTTTTTAAGAACGGCGCTTTCTGAAAGCCTTTCTAATTTATAATTCGGAATGGTTATTCCCAGCCAGCGAGCCCGATGTCTATGTGTTTCTGAATGTTGACTTTAATTTGCGGGTTTTCCATAATTGAGTTCAGATTGACGTTTAATTTACTGGTGCAGTTGAATTTGCAACACTTATAAATCGGTTTTTAGTTACTGACACGTGGATTTCGATAGAAAATAGTGATATTTAAAATTCAATTTATTTTGGGCACGTTGGAAGTTATTTCTGGATACACGCGGTTAAAGTTTATGATTATAGATAATTAGGTCAGAAAGAAGTCATTGTGGATTCGGATTTAATTTAATTTATTTTTGAATTTTTATTTACAGTACAATTAGTTAAATACGGAATTTTCGAGATTTACCATCAATGTTCAAAAGTAAAATTATTTTTGTGTAAGTAAGGTTTATGCTTTAATTAAATACCAAAAAATACATTGAGCCTTTCTTGTCACAGTTACTTCACTCTCGTCCCATATCTTATCTTATAGCTCTATTTTAACGATAATAGTGAGGTCATCTATTAATAGAACACTGATTTATGAAGTGTCATAATATTCCTAAATAATCTTAAGATATGACGTATTAAGTGATGATATACAACTATCGAGAAATGAGTAAAGAGCAAAGAAACAACATTAAGGTCTTTGTTAAACATAGTAAAAGTATTGCGGAAACGCTTGCAATGCTTTTAAATCTTTTATGTAGATCATTGTGTGTCACAAACATACGTTTTGAGTTGCATCGACAATTTAAAGAAAACAGGGGTAGTCGATGATGTTTAGGTGGAAAATTTCGAACTAGTGTGTAATTTCGTAAAAATTTTGAAAGAATCTTCAATGAGATAGAGACACAGAACTGTGAATACCCAAGACAATAAGTTTATCGCACTTAGTCTGTGAAAGGTAAATTCCATAATTTTTTCATATCGATTGACGGATGGCCAAAAATGGTACCAAATCGGACATTGCAAAGATATCAGTAAAGAAACTGAAAGACAGAAGCGATTTTCCTGCGACAATGTCCTATTCCCTAAGTTACATTTGGCGATTAAAGGAAACTGATATGAATAAGTCTTTGGTACACTGGTTGAACGTGCATTTGTATTTCTGCTTAGGGAGAATATTTAGATCAAATAAAATGCTTTTTGTCAAGATTTCTCAACTATTTTTGTTGGCATTATGGTTATTTTTGGGACAGAGGTCCTTTGCATCTGTCTTGATCTTTTCTTTCCACAATATTCTGAATTTATTATATTTTGCTGAATTTGATATAATTTCTACTGCGTTTGCAAATTGACACTCGCTGGTTAGAATTGTTTGTACATACAACAGATTTAATCGTTTTCGAAATAAAAAAAATGACGAGTTTTATGGGGTTATAAATAAAATAATGTTTTTCTGGACTGTGAAATTACAATAATTAAGTTTATTAATAGGTTATAGGAATTAAACCATAATATTTGAATGATGCGTAAGGATTTGCGTAAATTAGCAAAAAAATGAGGTAATGTAAATCATATTGATTAGAATCTCTTTTAAAACCGAATGGTGACTAGTCAGAAACTTTCAGTGATTAATGGATGTTCGGTTTCCAGTTAGCATATTCGACTTCTATTATTTGTATTAAAATTAAATAAAATCTATATTTTGAGTTTATTAGGAACTGTTAAAATCGTAAACATAAATGTGGTAGGATTTCGAATAAATAGACTTGTACAAAATTTAAACAATTAGATTTCATTAATACAACTGGCTTTATATACTAACTAAAATCTGCAGTTAATACCTAGTAGGTCATGTACTGAAATACAATCCTTCTGTAGTTAATTTGCTAGTCTTCCATGTTATTTGCACATTTTGTCTAATAATATGCTACAAGTTTTGAATCGGATTCGTATTTGGACGATTTATAGCCATGACAAAGTCGTATAATTTAACAACGATTTATCTTAATGATAAATGTTACTGGTTGAAAACAGGCTTACTGCTAGTGATAACTCCATATCTTACAGTCTGGAAGATTTATCATCAAATTCAGAATTGGTTACTCGAGGATTCAACTACAGTCACTAAATGTTCAAAATTATCTTGATCAAATGAAATAGACTAGCCAAATGATTATCTGAGAATGTATTTTGTTGCCCGATTTAGTGGACAATTTTTTTAGAGGTTGTCGACAAGAGGTTTCTTGCATATATTTGTACACTCCATGTTTACAAATAGCGTTGAATGGTACTTCTGCTTTTGCTGAACTAGGTAAGTTCTGAACACCATTTTTAGGATCCTTTGCAGCTTATTTTATCACTAGTAGTTTTATCTTGTTTTGGCAGTGTTGACCATTTATCGCGTATTTTAAATTGGTGAAACCCAATTCTCTAATTGACAGGAGTATTTTGTAAATAGATGATTAGCGTGGACTGCATATAAGCTGCTGTTAAATAATCTAGACTTTTCCATCCATCGTTAATTTCTGCCACTTTGAAATTACCAATATGTTTGAACGTATTATGTACATAGGTTAATCATGGAGACTAAATTCCATAATATTTGAATGATGCGTAAGGATTTGCGTAAATTAGCAAAAAAATGAGGTAATGTAAATCGTATTGATTAGAATCTCTTTTAAAACCGAATGGTGACTAGCAGAAAAACTTTCAGTGATTAATGGATGCTTCTTTGCGGTTTCCAGTTAGCATATTCACTCTTCTTTATTTTTAATTAAAAATTAAATAAAAATCTATATTTTAGTTTATTAGGAACTGTTAAAATCGTAAATATAAATGTGGTAGGATTTCAAAATATAATAGACTTGTACAAAATTTAAACAATTAATTTCATTAATACAACTCTTCCTTATAAACTCAACTAAAATCTGCAATTAATACCTAGTAGAAGCTCATGTACTGGAATACAATCCTTCTGTTAGTAACTTAACTTTGCTGCTAGTCTTCCATGTTTTTCGCCACATTTTGTCTAATAATATGCTACAAGTTTTGAATCGGATTCGTATTTGGAGATTTCCCAGCCATGACAAAAGTCGTATACACTTAAACAACATTTTTCTTAATGTAAATGTTATGGTTGAAAACACTTACTGCTATGATAACTCCATATCTTACAGTCTGGTACAGAAATTTATCATCAAATTCACTATTGTACCGAGGTTCAACTACAGTCACTAAATTTCAGAATTATCTTTGTCAGAAAAAAATAACTAGCCGCCAAATGTTATCCGGTGGAGAATGTATTTCTGTTGCCCGATTTTGTGGACAATTTTTTTTAGAGGTTGTCGACAAGGGTTTCTTGGCGATATATTTGTACAGCTCCATGTTTACAAATAGCGTTGAATGGTACTTCTGCTTTTTGCTGATACGTAGGTAAGTTTGAACACCATTTTTTTAGGATCCTTTGCAGCTTATTTTATCACTAGTAGTTTTATTTGTTTTTGGCAGTGTTGATCATTTATCGCGTATTTTAAATTGAGTGATAACCCAATTCTCTATTGACAGGAGTATTTTGTAAAAGGCATGATTAGCGTGGACTGCAATAAGCTCGCTGCTGAAATAATCTAGACTTTTCCATCCATCGTTAAATTTGCCTTGCCACTTTGAATTACCAACTATTTGGTTCTGGTACCGTAATGTACTGTACCATACGCCTTAGCATCCATTGGAGACTAAATTTTCTTGAGGCATAAATGTTTAAATGTATTTATACTTCTGCAGTTTTAAATAAAATTGTATATTATGTAGTACTAAAAAATATATAGTCAAAACAAGATTCATGGCTTGTCGTAAGACGAAGTTTTAAAAGTGTAGATCAATCTTTTATTGGAATACGTGTTATATTGGGGCTTGTATTGGCCAATGATAATATGAACTGTTCTTAATTATCATGGTATAGGTTTCTTTTTGATATAAGCGTATCTTATCATTAAAACAATTTACAAGATTGACGAATAATGTGTTGTTTAAAGTACTATATCTGGTTAAAACTTTCGATTTTGATAGTGTTCTGAACGTAAACTTTTTGTAACTTTCAAATAATTCATTATTACTGTCAGTATATACTTTAAAATTATCTTCTTCTTTCTCTACTATCCATTTACGCCTAACGGCCTTGGAAAACACAACGACACGCGGTATTCCCAAGCGGTCAGTGATCGAGCGAGAAGCTGTGTTTTCAACGTGATATGGTCGTTGCATCTATTCTGCTTTGAATCAGCCTCATGTGGGAGATTGGCTCAACGACGAGGGCCCCGTTACCTCGGGCAACTGGATTTGGGTCGCCAAAGCCTCGTTTGTTATCTAGCAGAGGGTATCACGTGCAGGTGAGGTTGACATTTGGGTGATTAGATGTTGGCACCACTCCTTACCTTCTCCTTTAAAATTATATGTATACATTTTATCCTTAATAGTGATAAATACAATTTTTATGTTAGTTGTATGAATGAGAACAAAAAACTTTCATTTCGCATTTTTAAAGGAATGGTAGAAATATGCAATTTTAAATTCTTATTTAACGATTTCTTAAAATGTTTGCTTGTCAACCTCATTTGAACAGCCATTGACTTCATGGTTTCATGATCATCATACTTTAATCATGAGTATATACTTTTTCCATAACACTGTGCAGGATATAAACTTTAATCATTTGCAGTTTAGATGATATCGTTGATAAGAAATGTTTAGTAGGATCTACTATTTCGACTTTAATTTGGCAAATATATGGTGTGCTCTTTTAAGGGTTTTGTGCAATTTTTTACTAAAATATAAGACATTCATCTACAGATTTTATACCAGTGTTCTATTTCTAGTTGTTTTGTCTGATAAGGTATGGATTATAAACAGAGAAATAACGTAACTATACGAATTCTCTTCATTCACAATCACCAATTTATTTAGTCTATAATTTTAGTCCCTTTGGCTGCTCACCTTTAAATATATTGCTAATACATTTGATGATTTTATTTTATATTACATTGAACAATTTAATTCACTGTAGACATCCGCAGGCATTGTAGCTCGGTAGTCATGAAACAAGGGACGTTCCCAATAGCGCATAATCTATTAGACTAGAATGTTTTGATGATGGCGTTGTTTATTTTATGCTGCCGCCCAAGCTGTATATTAGCTTGAAAATGGAAATCTGTTCAAGCAATTTATTACGAAGTGAAAGGTGAAACCGTCTTCCTAGTACCTAGTAATGATTTCGGAATTTAGTAGCCAGTGGGCTACGTTTTTCCAGACATATGCACCACGTCAGTTCCTTGGCTAGATATATATCCAGGTATCAAGCCTGTCTGCAGTGGATATGGTTTAGTTTCTTATAATTATTCGCGGTGAATTTTCACCGTTAATAAAGTTGATGTGGTTAGACACGGTGTCATTTTTTTGATCCTCCAGTTGTACTCAATTTATCAATCTCATTGGTAGTGTGTTGTAACAGGTTGTATGACTCTACTGAATCTTTGTGAAAAACTAAAATACAATAGCAGTGTGCGATTGTAGTTATACTGTCATATGAGAGATACAATAACTGACCTAGTATACTATCCTGTGGCACGCCAGATATCATTCGATGCAGACCTGTTATCTTATTTTCATAGCTCATCCGGAAGTGCATACTTAGATATTATTTAAGGATGCTATAGATATTTCCCTATCAAATAGTTGCCTAATTTTCAGGAACACCGCTGCACGCTATTTATTGTGTTCGAACGTTCAACGTCAACTACATGATGTAACTGCTCATTGTAGAATGTGCCAATTAAACCAGAATTGCTTAACAAGAAAGAATCAGGGTTCTCTCCGACTATTTTATTGATTATTCGGCATGCAGTTTTTCAGTAATTTTACATAAAACAAACAGGTGGTAGATTTGTAATCACTATTCCTTTTTGTCTTTTTGGTATTTAAAAAACAAACTTAGAAGAGTGTATTTTCTTTAGTGTTAATGTAGGTACTGGTCCGCTCCGGTGTTCTCACTCTTCAAGCACTCTTGGATTTCTTTGTTCTCCTTTTTCATTCTTTGAGAAAGGCATATCTTCTAGATAATTATCAATTTTTTAGTTCATCTTTGCCAAGCTTTTGCTCGGCCATAATTTGATTTTCTTATAGATGGCATATGTTCTCTTGACTGTTTCAGCATTTTTGTTGCTTTCCATATTGTATATTCAATATCAACTGTTGCCGTTAGCCTTTCTAAATATTGAAGAATCAACTGTTCTTGTACTCTTTTAGTAATTTTTTCAACTGTTTTGCTGAACCCTTGAAGTTATTTTTATCTCGTGGATGCTTCGATAATTGACATAACTGTGCAAGTCGTCTTTTTCTAGTGATTTTTTACGAATGCTAATAAGATAATTAAAATATTTTTTGATTTATTTTTCTGGCATGCTGTCACTCTCAATGTAGATTCTATTGTTAATGTAGCTAAGTTTTGTACTTCAATTTTTGGTTTTTTAGTTGTTTTGAGAGACTCTAATCGGTGCTATGATTATGAAGTTTCATCATCTGCTCCTTTGCTGGTGTGTTATAGAGTACTATATCAAAATTTAATTTAATGTCAAGGGTTTCTTCTGGTGCAGCCCTTTTAGTGACTTAGAAATTTAGACAATTTGGTAGCTTATATAGATCTATTAGTCGATAAGATGATTTATGTGCACAGAGATAATTTAGGTTTAGTATTTTGCTTGGTACGGGGGCTGACAATATAGGTCTCTAGCTGGTGTATTTTGCATTACAATCACTAACTGGACCAATCTTATTGAAATAATGGATAGAGCTTTGTTTTATATATTTCTTATGATAATTGCACTCGTTGAATTCACACGACTTCGTGGCTTGGCATACTGCATTATATATTGTATATTGTGTAATGTGGATTTAGTTTTAGACTAAAGAAAATGCAATTCCATTTTTGTACTTCGAGGCCATTGGTACTCCACAATTAAATTTTGTATGATTAGGCCATTACTTTTTGGATTTTGAGGCATGCGTTATCTCTTCTTAAAGCTGCCCGATTTCTTAGGTTAAATTCGATATACCTTTTAGCTGCCTATCTAATATCTGTTGTTATTATGTTTCTCCTGGTGCAGATATAAATTTTGCTGTCGAAGGGCAATTATAATATATTCTGGTTATTGTTATCATAATTTTGAATAACAGTTTTGTTGTGGTTATTTTGCTGTTACTTGACCATATTTCTACATTTTACCTCTAGAGGTGTTTGCTGGCTTATTGAATCATGTATCGAACTTAACTCTGATCACACACCGATAATAGTCTCTACATTAAACTCGGTACTTGGCAAACCCGTCACTATATAGCCGACAGACGGATTGGAACCTTTTTCGAAAGAATTTAGATCATTTAATAAATCTAGAAATTCCTCTTAAAACTATTTTAGACTTAGAGAACGCGGTTGAAAATCTCACTAAAGCCATGGCTGCATGGCAATCTACACCAGACGCTGAAAAGCCTCGTGTAAAAGAGGAATGTCCCATAATACTAAAAGAAAAACTGGTCGAAAAGAGGAAAGCTCGGAAGAAATGGCAACTTACAAAGGCTCCATCCGATAAGCAAAAATATAACAAGCTTGCAAAAGAACTTAAAAACTTACTGCTCGAGGCTAGAAACGAATCAATACAAGACTACCTTAAAGGACTAACCCCGACTGTAGCCACGGATTATTCCCTTTCGAAAGCCACGAGAAAACTCAAACATCCACAATTACAAATTCCACCAATAAGGAAACAAGATAATACCTGGGCAAGGACTGATCAACAAAAACCACAACTTTTGCGGAACATTTAACCTTTTCAACCTAATCCAACTCAGTCACAAACAATAGAAGCTGAACTGCTAAATTTTTGAATATCCTCATCAGATGTCCTTACCTATCGAAATAAAAAAAAAAAAATCAGTGGGAAGTAGAAACAATTATAAGTGGATTAAATACCAAAAAGGCACCTGGATTTGATTGAAAAGGTTAACAGGACCTCCCAAACGCATTTTATAATCATATATTATATAAATATAAATTTATTATATTACACTGTTATAATTCAGAAATTGTGCTCATAGGAACACTTCTCTTCAAGTCATAATTTGGTATTTTTCATAAGATGTATTTAATGTCTGCTTTCCCAGACATTTCAAAGTTTTGAAAAATTATCCTAAATCGAATAACACCAACATTGATGAAGCAGCTTCATTAGAATCATCCCTATAATTTGAACACATGGCACTCTTTACCAAATTCACCTTAGTCCATAAGCAACTGCACTTTGAAGCTAAACAATATCCTGGTTTTTGTATTGCCTAATCTTGTCACTTTCGTAACTTGAATAAACGATTGTTTTTTTAGTTTAAACTTAGATTGCCTCGCAATTTATCCCTTATAATATCCTTCATTATTAATTAACATTTCGAATTTAAATATTAACTCTCAATATCAGACAGTCATATTATTGAATTGTCTAGTCTTTTGTCCAATACGGTTTCATCGTGTATGGATTTACCTGTAACTCCTCAAACAATTATTGCTACTGGATATACTCATGTTTGTAATTCATTATATCCTTCTTTCTCAAGACTTACAAACACACTTGTCACCTCGAAGAATGGCTTCAGCGTTGAAGGATTAAACAAACGAAACCAAATCAACTCAATAATTTATTAAGCGTGGAAACTGTCCAGGTGTAACGTTAAACGGAACTCTCATACCGCACACGGATTACATAAAATAATCTCGGTCTTCATTAGCAGAAATCTGACATGGCGTACACATCTTTAATAAAAAACTACTAGGAAGAAATTCAGTCAAATGTATTGGCTCCTGGGTAGAAACTCCGTACTAACGACTGACAACAAATTATTACTCTATAAAACCATTTTACAACCAACCTGGAAATATGGTATCCCACTCTGGGGCACTGCTAGTAAGTCAAATATAGAAATCATCCAAAGATTCCAAAATAAAGTCTTACGAGCTGTAGTAAATCCACCTTGGTATGTTTCCAACGCATTTATACACACAGACCTAGGCATACCCACCGTACGGCAAGAAATCACAACTATCAGTGCCAAACATGCAAACAAGATGATAACACACCCTAATCAACTGGCAAACACGCTCTTTGACGATGATGAAGAGCGAAGAAGACTGAAAAGATTCAAACCTACAGACCTCCTAACCCGCTTTTTTAATCATATATTATATAAATATAAATTGTATTATATTACACATGTTATAGTTAACTTCTGAGTGTGCTCATAGGAGCACTTCTCTTCAAGTCATAATTTGGTATTTTTCATAAGATGTATTTAATGTCTGCTTTCACAGACAGATTGTACAACAATTTGGAGTCATTAAAAAAAAATTTCACGTCAGAAATATTTGCTTATGATTTATAGATATGCTCCACGTCCCTCATAATTTGCCTCTTATCATCGTTTTCCTTTTTATTACGTCTTGTATTCATGTGGCGCTGCACACTTGAAGCAACCAAATTGCTGCACTGGTTTCTTGTATTGCCGTAATCTTGTCACTTTCTGTACTGAATAAACATTGTTCTTTGGTTTTAGTTTCAAAGCTTATGATTGTGTTTGCTTTAATTTTAATTTATATATATTTTTTCATTATTTATTAAAACATGTTTTTTAGGTTTTCTAAATCTGTCTAATATAGATAATTCATTTATTGACATTATGTCTTTGTCTTTAATTCTACGGTTTCATCGTGTATTGTTGTGCGGTGTAAGTTTTTTAATGGTTTTCTATAGGACTTTACTTCTGGCTGTTTGTATATGTCTAATTATATTGTTTTCGTCTAAGACCGTTTAAAGATTTTGGTAATATTTGTCACTATCGGTGTTTTTATTTTATCTCTCGACAATAGTTGACATGTGTAGTTTGTAATTGGAGTTTTGATTAATTCTAACAAGTTTTACACATTTGTTGGCTCTAGATAGCGTTAAGAGTGGTATTTTTCTGATTTTTGTTAAATCTCGGTGTGGTTGAATTGCTTTTTTGTTTGAGTTGTCCGTTGTTTGTATCCCTTTTGTATTTGTTTGATTCAAATGATTCTTTCACCAAGTCCTTACTTGAAGTTCTACTCCTGTGATGGTGGTGTATACATTTTGTCTTTTTGGTTCGAATAAAATGCTACTCTTATTTATTTTTTTATACTTGAATTTTGATTGTTTTGCACTGGTTTCACTGCATGTCAATGGTTAACTTGTATATTTTGTAAGTGGCGAACATAGTAAGTATTGTTGAGGTTGTAAATAACGCATGATTTACATAGCCGCAGGAGCAATATAATATGACGCTTGTTGTAATTGCTGTGCTGAAAGCATGCTTTGGTTATGGTTGTAATTTTATATGGTTCTTAATTCTGAATGGATGAGTGTGCCGCTTATCTTGAACTATCGTCCGTGGGTACTTGTAGGCTACGCTTATCGCTGCACTTGTTGATATTTTGTATACCACATGACACACAACAATACGTCTCGAAACACCACAAATGACCAATCACTAAATGAAAAACTTTGAAAGAGTTGTTATAGATAGGTTTCTTACTGATATTACGGCACAATAAAGAGAACTGTGGGGACTTACGAATAACGTTACTTTTTAGATATGTAGTATTTTGTAACATTCAAAAGCCAGTTGCCGCCCTGACAACCACAATATCAACATCTGCTACGATTGAATGACTTCAACAGTAGTCCCCTGTAACTATCTTACAACTTCACTAGGCAGTACCTTAAATTATCAAACTATTCTATGTTTATTAAAGTTGACATTAGTCAATCATATGTTATGTTGCATTAAAATGCTTGATTTTTCCATTACACAAAATATAATATTTCAAATAAAAAGAGAAAATGGTATTAGTAGTGTAATGGTTACTAACGCAAGCCTAACAAATAATGACGGTGATATATCTTTTGAACTTTTGCTGTTTTAAAAATTAAAGAAGATAACTTTTAAAAACGTTACACTTCACAGAGTTTATAATTCCTGCCATTAAAACGAGATTACCCTGTATAATAATGTTATTTTTAACTAAAACTACTCTGTTGACTAAAATTATTATTACGCAACAAAAAGAAGAATCAATACTTGCGTTCAGACTATTGTCCTCGAAGAAAACTGGATTAAGTTTCTACCTAAAACAAACCGCGCGGTTTGCTTTGCTATTTGTTCTCTAACAGAACGAATTCATATGGAGTTGCAATAAAAATTTAACTTTCGGCGTTTCAGGGACCGCGTAAATAGCGCGCATTACCCGCTCGTTTTAATTTTTAATGAGACCGGAGCCCTACACGCTGCAAATCGAGCTGAGTAAACACGATATGGCAACGAATCCCACCATTCATCTTCTTCATCGGGCTGCTCGTATTGTTAAACGCATAATACATATCGCGTTTCTCTTTAACTGTTTGTTCTTCCTTTATTCTACAAGTATAAAGAATCTCCCATATCGTATCATGCGGTGCCATTTTGTCCTCCTTCGTAATTTGCGCAGCAAAATGAGCTGGCACTCCATTTTTGTGCAAGGAGAACTGCCCCACAAGAGGGGATGCCTGCCTACAGCGACTTCGTCACTTTAGTATTTCGTATATTTCAACAATTATCAGCGGGCGAGGTGAATTTGCGTAATTTCTTACTTAAAATCGCCAGACATTTCTAAGTTATACGAAGCATTTACAGTACGCTCTTCGGATATTCAGCAGTAAATTGGTTTCATATTTCAGTTTCACCTAATATAACCGATTCGATATTCTTGACATTTGAACAAAAGGCAATAGTAGCGTAACAAGCAGCTTTGTCTTATCCCCTCTTATTTCCATTAAATTATATCAATGGCCCGGAAGACAAAAGAAATTCTCGTTATAATAAAGTGTATTTATCTGAATCTTCAATTCCAGTCAGCCGGCGCATAATGCCAAGAAGTCGGGGTTCTTTCAGGCCGCCTTTCCCCAACTTCGAATATTCGCATTCAGAAATCTGCGCCGCTGCAAGCTGCCGCGATTTGAAGATGACCGATGCAGGAAATAAGAGGATAGAAATGAAAAATTGGGGGCCGTACAGAGATACCGTTAACGTTTATTGTTGCGATAAATCTTCGCGGGCAGTTGATAAAATATAAAATTTAATTTTGTAAAACAAAGCGCCCCCATAAATTCCGCGCTAACGTTAATAAATGATTTTTGGCAGTCCTGTACGAATAATAATGGAAAACGAAAATTAATGGACTATTTCATCTGATACAAACTCTCTACTAATGAGTAATAAAGGCTGTTGTGGAGATGCATATGACTGAAATTGATTATCCTGTCCGCGACCAGTATCACAAGTAATTAAACGCAAGCCAAGGCGAAATTAATTTAAAACAATGAACTTAGTACCATTGTAATAGCATAACTATGAAAATAGAGAATCATTAGTTACTCCCCAAATTCCAAGTTTGTATTAAGTTGGCACTAAGCAGTTATTGAAATTTACTTCGCTCCACTATGTGTTTGTTTTAACTTTTGCAAAGTGCACTACCATCTAACTTAATGTTTACTATAAAAAAAAGCAAACAACAAAAAGCCGTGTAAAAATGTAATTAAACATGAGGCAACTAAATTTAAAAATAATTTAAGAATAGTCTCTGAAATTTTTTAGGAAAACAAATTAATTGAACAAATTGTTGTTGTCCATCTATCAAGTTTGATAAATTCCTCAACTGTATCTGCGACATACAGACCACGAGACCCATAATTTAATTTCTCACAGTCTTGCTAACTGACGTCATACTTTTTACATTTATTCAATTTACACATTTTGTTATTAGGTGTGTTAAAATTGGCCCGGTATCACTATTTTTTATTATTATCATTTGCAAATTACAATATACTCTTTACAATATATGAGTATTAAGCATGCACAACTGGCTAGGGTATTCGGAGTTTCTTACATACACCGTACTGTGTTCTCCACCGCATTTAACACAGGAAGGATTTAGTGCGTTAAGTTTTGTTGTAGCTATAGTGTTGAGAACGTAGACATTACGGTATGATATTCTCTTTCCTAGACAGTTCACTCCACTTCTTTTCTTTGCTTAAGTATTGTACTTCAAAGATCTTTTGTTATTATATTTTCTAGGGATTGACAATGAATAATGGTAACAGTTGTTTTGATACTCTGTGTCGCATATTTATAATGTTTGTATCTTATGTCCAAGGGCAGGTAGTTCATCTGTGATTAACATGGTTGGATTAGAGTTATGAAGGTTTTGTATGGCTACTCTATATACTTGTTCTTCCTTGAGTTGGTTGTGTGATGTACTATATTCTCAACTCTGAGGTGAGTCTCAAGTTTTCTGCATGTGTCCGTAGTTCTAGTATTAACTTTAATTGTGTCATTCGCCAGGGCTGTAGTGTAGAATTGCTCTTGTTCTATGACTGCAGTGAGGTTAGCAATTATTTGTTCATAGTTGTTTACTTCATAGATGCATATTGGAGGAGGTTTAGGAATTGTAGTTTTTTTTATCAGGCAGGCTTTGTTGTTCATTAAACGAGCCCTGTGCAGCAGTGCTGGTATCGTTTTTAAATGAAAGTATTTCATATCTGTTATCAGTGACGATTAGTGTATATTGTATTTTGTGTTGGAAGTTCTTTTCCGTATCTTTGAAGTTTGCCATGGATGTTTTTTTTTTGACTGTCATTGTTGCTCAGGTCTGAAAGACCAGGTTCTTCATCATCCTGTGTGCTTTGACGTTTGTCAGTGTTTGTTGATGTACGTATTACTTTAGGTAATGTAATGAAGATATCACCAAATGAACTGTCAACCTTGGATATACGTATCAACTTAAAACTTTTGAAGATAATGGAGCACGAGCGTGCATATTCCTCGAAAATCAAATGACAACTAATATCATTAATGCTAATGCTAATAAATTTGAACAACATATATGTACAAGTACGTCAGGAAAATAATAAAACTGATTCCATAATATTTGTTTTATATGCACTTAATATTCTTCAAAATAACAACATTGAGCATCAATACACCGTTAGCGATTCTTCCGAGCATCTGAGCTCTCCTAGAAGTCTTGAACGGGAATCTCTTTTAAAGTACTATATTTTACCAGTTTTAAAATGGTGTCCCGTTAAGAAGGATTTGAGCTCATGAGATATCAACTCACAGTTTTTCTTTTGAGAATCAACTTAGTACAATCTTTTCGCGTCTGCAATGGATTTTGGAAGTCCCATTTTATCTCCTATCAGTCTGACGTCCCATGTATGAGATGTTAATGGGCGTCCTGCGCGTCGCTCATCCTTATCGTCCTCTTTTCGTTCCCTGACTGCTTTGTGCTTTTGCTTTCGATAAAGCATAATTTCTGTAGCCTTTTTGTATCATAGAAGCGTCTTGGTTGTGAATTTTTCTAATCCAACACAAAATTTTTTTTAATTTCACTTGGGAAAAAAGAAGTGGCTTAGATAAACTCAACTATATTTTTATCCCCATTTTCAACAAAAAGAAGTGAATATTAGCTATCTGAAGCGGTGATAATCTAAAGAAGCGAATTCCGGCGAACACCGCGAGTGTGATAAAATCTCTCAACTCACGCCGGTAATTGTTTCGAAAGTCGTTTTAATGTTTTGCTTTTAATAACACGCGGCAGTTACCATTTCATCAGATAGAAACAATTCATAGTGTACGATGCCCTGTTGATGTCACCATATAGACAGCAGTACTGGTCGGCGGTTTGCCTGGAGAATTTATTTTTCGTCGCAGATCACATCTTAGCACTTTGTCATTAGCTGTGAGTTTTTGAGAGACTCAAAAGTATTCCTTGTGAATTAACCCCATCTTTATAGACTCTTAGAAATGGCTTGACGTGTTACTTCGAATTTCTTTACAAATGCTTCTTTGGCTGGCTATATCAAAATTGCTACTATTAACTCGTTGGAAGCAGTTCTTATAAGTACTAGTTTCCCCTGAAATACCTTACAAGTCATTTCCTAGGCTTTGCCAGCACTTTTAAAGGAAGAAATGTTGCAAATGCTGCTTATCACATTTTTTACCATTGATTTTTGGTTATAGTGATAGAACAGCCAACTCTTTCGGAGCGTTGTAAATCTAAAAGATGTTTCACTATGAGCACAGTAAATGAATTTGAATTGGTAGTATAATTGATCTAAGTTTAGGGGCGAAAAATAAGTTCCAGTCTTCTTCTAATTTTCCTTTTCGCCACCCGCTGTCTATTTAATCTCTTATTTTCTTCCAGGTTTTTTCTATTGTGAGCCGCTTAGTTCAGGTGAGCCCTGCGGTCTTTTTATATCATTTTACAATCGTTAATGTGGCCATTTTATGCTTTCTTTCGTGCCTTACGGTCGCTGTCTCGTGATGATTCTACTTTAATTTCATTTGTAGCTAGCAGTATCATTAGACAAATACAATTTCTTTGGTCGGTAAATGTTATTTATTAATTGCTCTTGTAATTTTTGGCACTGATTCTTCAGAATCGTATGTAGTAACTGGTACAATGCATTTGTTACATATTTTACCCTTAAATTTTAAAGAGATTTTAATGAAGCCCAATTTTAGTTTACTGAATACTACCTAGTATTCATTCTGTTTATTTCAGATACATAAACGAGTCGAGCTTTTCTGTAGTCTGGCTATGTATCCTTATTGATGGTTTATTGTTCTTTTACTTATCATTACTTGGTTCTTGTAAAGCTCATATCCAGTTTTACTTTTTTCTATTTCACTTGTAGTTCCCCGAGTATTTTTTTTTAGTTTGCTCTTATACAAATATTATAAGCTGGTGTGAAAAAATCCTGTATCGTCCATGCACAATATTTTAGTTAAAACAAACTTTTCGTATATATTACTCCAATTATTTTTATTTGTTTGACAACATTGGTAATAAAGTTGCCCATTTCCCGAAAAACCGCATAGTGGGTGATTAGGAAAAACCTCAATTTGGGATGATGGTGCGTTAAGAACAAGTTTCATCTATAGAAATTTTTTTACGCTGAGTTCATTAAATTATGGTGTAAAGTTACCAGTGTTGGTGTGTGTACATCCATTGTAAGGCAAATATTGCTTGCTTGTGGTTTAAGGGGATGTAGACTACGCTTTCGCCTATATATCTTATCTAGGACAACGAATGCCGCAAGCTACCTTCAAGTATTACAGAATGACACGCTGTCTAGTAGAAAAGACAAATTTGGAGATGAAGATTTGCTTTTCCAAAACGATATAATAACTTGTCATAGGACAAAACTTTATTCAATCCTGAATTGATTAACGTAATCCCCGATTTTCAGTCTTATAGAAACCTTATCGTAAAATATAGCAAACATCATATTTAAAATGAAAGTTACAATAAAAACCAAATTAATGGGATGTCGAATTCAAGCTTGATGTTATAATTCGAAGAACGAATTGCAGAAATTGGCGAATTCCATGCTCAAACGATGCGAATTGGTTATCGAGCGCAAAGTTTAGGTGGTGAATAATTTTGTATAATTTTTTACTTTCTTTCTATTCTACTATTTGCTCTCGTAATATATAATATAATAATAATAATAAATTGTTCTTAAAATTGCATTTCTCTTTTAATCAACATTTTTGTGTGATTTCTTTATAAAATTATCGCGACACCTGTACAATATAGAGAACAAGTGAATAAAAAAATGTTTGAAAATAGTACATTATATGTTCAATTTTCCTTAATTTCTGAAGTGATGTATTAATTTTTCACACCACTACACACTCAAACTTAACGCTCTTGTCTGTACTTTATTAATCTAATTTGCCTTTTTAAACATGTTCTCTAAGACAAAAACAGCTGTATTACATCAATTGATTGAAATACTTCTTTATGTTTTAGTCGATCGTTCTGTATGCTAAACACAGAATTTTGAGTGAAACATGTATTGAAGCTGGTTCTGAGTCTGTTCTAGACGACGAATCTTTGTGATTTTAATTATGAAAAGCAAGTTTCATGAAAATTAATCGGTTATGGTTTTTTCCAGAACATTCTCTAGGAAACTCTTAATCTTATCAAATGGCAAACATCGACTTAATCTTTGTCTGTAAGATTATTACAGCTACGAAATAACGCTGATTTAGTGCCATATCAAGTCTCATTCAATATTAGATGCTCTTTAAGAATAAAACTTCTGCGTATTTTTGAGGCTGTAAATTCTAATTAGATAATTAAAAATTAATTCTAATTTATTAGACACTATGTAGGATGACACATTTTTGTTGTATTGATCTTGCTAAATTATGACTAGGGTTTGAAAACCCCAAAACCTGCATTGCAATAAGTAAGTTAGTTAGCAATTGTTGAAATATGCTCATCAGATGTAGGTTTTAATCGTTCAAGCACATTCCTTCTAATTGCAAATTACGGGAAACTGCGTCGAAAACGAGAGGTAATAGGTGCTTAAGCGACTCTTAGTTCTATTAGCATTCCCGCGGGAAGCGAAATCTGTTACATTGTGGACATTTTAAACAAAGTTGTGAAGTTGGGAAAAGAGGCTGCAGTAAAATTTGGAATTCACGGTTCTAGCTCTAAATCAAATTATTTGTATTAGCAACTTATATATGTGCAAAGTGCATAGTTATGTACTCTTTAGAAAGTGTCAAGTGTTTCACTTTAAAGAACTCGCATTTATAAAAGCATTTAATAAAGTCTCACTACCAATGGATGAAGCTTGCTGAGAGTGTTATTAATCGATCAACAAAATTCAAAAATTGTAGTTTTAATTCCATTAATTCTACAACAGTAAAGTCTGGAAGACTGATTTTTTGTCTTTGTTTCTAAAACATTTTTGAAAATTAAAGTGCGTAATAGATATTTTTAGGCGGGAGACAAAATGGATTGGGAAATGTTGCCAATTTTGGACTGGTATGCATCTGTTGATGCAAAATGACTAAAGTGTTGCAAATAATGGTAATAATTGAGTATCGGTGTGCTTATTAAAACATTAAGTAATGTTTCTCAATTTATGTTGCCCGTGAATATTCTACTAATGAAAGGGATAATGGAAGAAATTCTTTTCATTTCGAAAAACTTGATTTGTAACTTTTTTTAATGGTATTTGACAAGGAATTCAAGAGTTGTCTCCTTTTGGTAAGGGCAGAAAGTGTTTATACATTAATTATGAAGTTCTCTTATTGACGTGACCTATTTAGATCATCGTAAAGTATTTTGTACACGTTCTTGACTGACTAAGCAACGCTTTATGATTAGTTGGGTACTTTAGTACTATTAGTTTCGATATTTTGTTTTATTAATATACGACCAGTTTTATCAACAACGATTATAATGTGAGGTAACGCGCGTTTTTATTTTAGGATATTATTGAATACAGTTTGCGTTTTAATAACAATTTTAATAATAGTAAATAATCTTATGAAGCTATTGTTTGGGCGGAAAATGAATTTTCTATTCAAAGGCGGAAGAAAATTATATTTTCATTATCTTTGACAAACATTCAGTACAGATATTTTAAAGGAGTATAATTTTTACCCAAACGTGTGTTTTTGGAATAAATTAACTTACGAAAACTGAGGGAGAATGAAGAAAGAACTTTCTAATGAATATACATTATATAAATAGAATAAGTAAATGTTATTTTATAATACTAATTAGTGTTAAATATTGTCGAAAATACTATATGTACGTTATGTACTTTCAGTTATTGATCCAAAGCTGTGCGTTAAATTTAAGACATGTTGTGAAACAACTTTTTTAAATATCTCTATACATACGGGTCAATTGTTAAACGTAATATCCTACGTATTTTTGAAGCCACAGAGTCCTTTTGCAAAGATTGCACATTTTATTCTCTAATTCTGTTTAGGAGTTCTCGTTTTATATTCGGAGAATTGAGATCATGCGGCGGTTTGCTTTCTGTGACCATTAAGTACGAGGTGACCTGCGATCAATCCAATTCTGCATTTTCAGACAACTAAGTAAAACCTACAAATTAAATTGACTGCTAACTTAAAACTAGAATATTACACAAAACCAATAAACCTGACCGGACTTGGGTTCTTTTGGACACTATTAATAGTATTCGGTTCCTTAATCACAAACAACACAAACCCCATGTTGCAGTAGGCAATGTCAGTAAGCCATGCAAATACGAATTTCAAGTCAACAAATTCAAACTAATCTGCCCGTACCGCCAATACTACAAGCCACCAACATGATTATACCGCAAATTAATACGAACTATCAACCAGTATCGAATCAACAACAATTAAATCCACCAGTACACGATTACCAACCAGCAATCTACCTCCCGCAGTTACAAAATCAAGCACCTGATTTTATGTTAACTTATAGTGTAGTTCTACATCGGAAACACTTGCCTCTCCTCCAGCGAAAGAAGAAAGTGAAGAAGATACGTCTAAATCACATATTCACAGCAAGTGGTGAAGAAATAAAAACGGCACCATACAAGAACTGACAAACCAAATCCAAATAACCTTTCTAAAAATCTTAAACCTCCTCCCATTTGTATATGTGGAGTAGTTAACTATAAAAAAGACTCGGCTATTTATACTAAGTCGCAGAAGAAGAGAACTATTACAGTAAACCAATGACACAGTAAAACTAAATACACTTTTGAAACCCACAGGAAACTTATCAAACACCTTAAAGAGGAAAAATAGCACTCCATACATACTAATTGAAATAAAACATTGAGAATTGTAAAATTTAAGAACTAAATCAAGAGAAAGTGCCTATCAGAAGCTAGCTCAAACTTAAACTTTACCTACACAAATGTCAAATCAACCAGCACAAGGAAAACCCGACTTTCCTACATACACTAACGCTTTAATAAGGCGTAATACAGTTAATTACAATAACAACTTCAGCGGCCAACTAAATAATTCCTTGCTGAATTCAAAGCAATATTTAACCAAAACTGTATGATATTAAACATATTATCAACTGTCATCAACAAATTAATTCATTGATAGATATTTCATCATTGAATATAACGTTTTGGAACTTCAATAGCTTATTAAATCAGAAAATAGAAATAATACACTTTTTTTTAAATAAATAAGTTATGCATAATGCAAAACACTAACTCTAATATTAAGTTACAATAATCCAAAGCTATTGATAGCCCAGTACAATGTTATACCAATACAATCTAAGAAACAACTTGGATTAGTATACCTACATCCACTCTAAACAAGCATGAAATTAACAACTTATCCCTATAAATTGAATAGCTTATCTTGTGGGAAAAATGTACTTAACGTATATCAGAAATAATTCGAAATAATGTTGATAAAACTGCATACAACGAACTAAAAGTTTATTTAAATCAACATCTCAAGAAATTCAGTAAATTTATCATTTGGATTGTACATAACTACCCTTATCAACAGAAGAATACTACGCGTGGAAAGCTACAAAAATATTCAAATAACCGCCACTAAGAAAGCAAATCGAAAATTGAGCACGAACGGATCAAGAAAAAGCAAATGTCTCTGCAGAATGTTTAGCGCAAGCTTTGACCCCTAAAAATCCAATCCTAATATTGATGTTGAGAATAACCAATCTTTTCTGGAATGCACCTTATCCGATGACTCCTTCAATCAATTTTTGCCATCAGAAATTCTACAAGAAATGAATTATTGCAATATTTACAAAGCTCCTGGGTTTGACCTAATAACGGGACACATTTCCAAATAGCTATCGAAGAAGCAATAATACTTCTAACCACTATTTACAATAGTATGATACCATTAATTTAGTTCTTCATAGTCTGGAAACTTACATAAATAGTTTTGATATCTAAACCTGGCAAACCACCAAATTCTTCTTTCTAATATCGTCCCATAATCTTGCTCAAAAGGCTGGAGAACATATCAACTTGATACTATCAATACATAAATTTAGTTTTTGTGAACATCCGTCAATAATACCTACACTAGTATCTCAGAATGGTAAATAAGATGATAAAGAGTTTAGTAGAAAAAAATTCTGTTGGAGCTTTTTTAGCTTATTGTATAAATTGAAACTTATTCTTCCCATGTATTACTATCTTATCTTAAAATCCTATCTTAAGTATAATAATGATGTTTTACAATTCATCCATTTAATTAAGGTACATTACAGGATACTTTCCTGTAACTCCTATTTAAGGCAGATATTCCAACTACCAATAATTTATCTATTACCACATTCGCCGACGACCCTGCTAACCTGTCTACGGACAATCCCCATTTAACCTAAATAGAGTTGAACACTGTAAATCTCACCAAATCAGCACAAGTAAACTTTACAAGTCGGAAAACTAATTGCCCAAACGTCTCAGTTAATACCATCATATTATCTATCAACAATGAAGTCTGATATCTAATGCTAAACTACAAACTTACATGAAAGCTCCAGATAACATCTAAAAGATTCCTACTAACAACGAGCTTTATCGAGGAATTTGTTACTTGGTCGAAACTTTAAATTAACAGGAAAAAAGTGTTCCTGTACAAATGTATTCTTAAAATCCTTTGGACGTATGGGATGCAACTGTTGGATTACACCAAGCAATCAAATTCAAAAATTATGCAATGAATTCAATCCAAAATTTTCCGTTCGATTCTAAACTTGGTTTGTGAGCAATAAAACTATCCACGACGACTTAGTCATTTCTACATTTGAAGAACAAATTCAAAGATTCAGCACTACATATTTTCAAAATCTCCCGTGACACCTTAACCCATTAACATCCAGTGACTTGAATATTTGTGACGGATTCACGTGTATGTTTCTATAAATAGGCATTCAAAGGCGAGCTGTTGGCTAAACTATTTATGATATTTCGCTTTTTTTAGTAAATTTTCAAGCGGTGAGTTTTTGTTTCACGTGCGTCTTCAACGTTATATTAGGGTAACATAAAAAATAATAGTGTAAGTAATAATATTGGTTATATATGTTTTTATCAAATGTTTGGTTTGTTAGGTATATAATATCAAAGTTATAAGGATATTTTAGATGTAATTTTAATTAGATTCACTAAAATTCAGTGATCTATAAAAAGAACATTGTGCATTTTTATTACTGTTTTTAAATTTTAGTAACAAGGTTGTATTGCGTTTAGTACTTTAACATGAATTGAAAGCCCTTTAAATCCTTGAAAGAAGCTCTGAATTATTGTTCTTGGAGTGAAATTGAAGCTGACATCGCTCTTATTCCACCAAAAGTGAACAAATTAACAGGCGAAGATGTAGTTTCTGATGATAAAATTTATGTTTCAAACATACTCTACGTTCGCGAAGTTGTAAAACTATTGAAACAAAACGGCATAAACGACTAAAACATCTGTTACCTAGTAGTAAAGAACCAGAAAATCGACCAAACTACAAACGAAGTGGAAAAGATGTTCGCCGTGGTATAGTTTTTATACAAAGTGGGGAAGAATATGTTGCAAATATAAAAAATGTTGAAGGGGCCATAAAAGGGAAAAGTTCTTTGGTGTATTTTGATCAATTTTCAACAATCAGATGATTGACTTGTACTAAATTAACTTATTATGCAAAAAAAGTAAAAAATAAGCAATTTTTTCAATAAATAGAAACGAAAACGTCCCTCCAAAGAACAATTATACACGTTTCAAACATTGCCATATATCAGTGCCATTAAAAAATTAGGTTTCTTTAAATTTTTACATTTTCGTAATTTGTGGAAAAACTTGACGTGATACGAAATTTTGAAAGTCATTTTCGGATTCTGTGGAAATTCCATTCCGATACACCTCTTCATTTGAAAACAACAGAAGAAAGTTGCCAAATGTAGATTAGTGTTATCGACATGGCGGATGTCAGTGCTTATAAAAAGTAGGGAAGAATCACTTCCTATAAAGGAATTTCGGAGTCACCCTACCTAAAACTAGGAGACGGATCTAGTGTTATCTAAGGAAGATCTATGTATAAGTCATCAATATCAAGAACACGCGTTTCTGGGGATGTTAAATTTGATGAAATAACTTATCTAATTAGAAGAAGGGGCAGCAAAGACGTTTCCAACCTTCAAGTTGTGAGGGAAGACGACCTACCTATTGTTCTAAATGTTTGATGACGTTATGTACTACATGTTTTCCGTTATATTATGCCTTAGCTTATTGTTAGTGGTAAAAAATAATAGGATTAACTGTTTTTTTACTTTGTACACGAAGTTGCTATTTCGCTACGCATACTTGGGAAGTGAAAGCGTCAACGAATATCGGGTGTTTAAAATTGTGCCGTTTTGCGGCCTAATCCTCAGCGACGGTGCCCTGTATCGTCTTACAAACTAACCAGTATGTTATCTTTTTCCAGAATTTCTGTGTGTGTGTGGGGGGGGGGAGGTTTGGAATAACTAGGATCACCAACAGAAATAAAAAACTAACTCGAACTACTGAATTCGACAAAAAATACTTGTTCGATCCACATAACTTAATTCAAAAACAAATACTGCAAATAAAATGTCGATCATAATATCTATCAAGGCAAACACGCTGCAACAATCACAACAGTGAACACTTCAAATCAGTCCTTATCGACATCGGCAGAAAATAAAATAAAAATACCACCGATATATTTCCACAGGCGCGGTAAAATTGAACTACCAAGAATTTAAGTAACTCTGAACTTAAAGTAAAAGGTAAAATCAGTTCACCACAGTTAATAAAAGGGAGCAGATAAGAATCAGTATAACAATCACAGAAGACTACCGTTGCATGATAAACATTTACGGTGATAATAGACTAACGTGTGATCGCTTTTAAGGACCCCGAAGCAAATAATCTATCAGTAATAATTTGAAACATCCCTGTTTCGCTAACAGAATGAGAAATTGTAGCGAACTAAGAATACTAAAGTACCCAGTTATAAAGATCCCAAGGCTTTATAAGAAAATAGATACACACTTTTCTTATGTGCAGTGGAACTAGAAAATTCACAAGAAGATAGAAAATAACATGATCGAGGTCGAATTGCGAAGAAGATTTCCGTGAGTTTATTAATACTGTCACAATCTCGTTGTATAAAGTGCACGGGAAAACTCATTTATGTTAAATGTCATAAAAAGATGAGAATCTTCAATGCGTCAACTGCTTAGAAAAGCACCTAGCAAAATATAGAGAATGCTGCTATTTCCTTAAAATTTAACAACTAAAAAAACAATCACATATCGCCGAATAAATCTTATGCCCAAACATCTGCAAACACTAGCCAAATTACTACCACAAATCAATTATCTACCCTAGTAAACGTCAAAGTCGATCACACCAAATTACTGAAAACTCCCTCGACGATTCTCAAAGTGCAACTGACCTAATTCCACATTTAGATAAATTAACATCACTATTAGGAACTATATTTCATACCTTGGTATCTAACGGATTCAAATAATAAGCAAAGATTTACTAAATTAACCTTGACCAATTGAATATTCAACTTTTATACATTTTCTTGCTAGATACGACATAGACATTGTATGCGTCACCGAGGCGCGTTTTATTAACACAGAAGCATTTGGCATTTTAGGGTTCCAAGTATATCGTAAAGACCGAGAAGCTGCTAAGGTGACGCGATCCCGATTAATAAAAAAAATAAAACACCACTTACTACACCTCAGCGATTTGACAAACATTGAAGCTATTGTTATACAAGTATACATTGAAAATAACCGCCTACTAAACCTGATTTGTGAATACAGACAACCTAATAAAAAACTACTTGAAACTGACGTTGCCACTTCATAGCACTGAGGCTACGATGCAGACATTTACACAATCTGGAGATGCCGAGCAACAAATCCGGAGGATATAAGAACTACACGACATTACCACGAACCATGGTATTTTAATTGCTGTCCAGTATACGCACTTCCTGTATAGAGCAGATCATCAGCCTGACATATTAGACGATAGATAGTGACAGATGAAATGGACTTGAATCATCTTCCAGTCATCATGTCTTTTTATGATCCACCAGGGCACCTATTCCCAAGCTGACAGATCGAATAACTGACTAGACTACTTTGCAAAATATGGACCAAAAATTCGAATAGACTGGATCGCTCCAAATCACGATGGATATTGATGAAGTATTAAAACAAAACACACCATGGTTATTTAAGAGAACGCACAACAGGCTACAACGCCGCATAAACGTAGAAGTTCTACCCCACACACTTGGACGCCTATATAACAACATTAATTGAACCAAAAAATAAATATAGAAAATAATCACAAAGGACTCGATTATCATATGTCATAACGTTATATAATAAATTAAATCACTTAAAGTTGTATAGCCTCATAATAGATACAATGGTTACCTTAGAGAAATTCATCCTGGGGACTCAACCAGGTGGCCACTAAAAGGTGTTAAAAAAAACTTAGCATCATTTACCCTATAATTGATAATAACATAATATGCACTTTTAAAGAAGGAAATAACGAATGCCATACAAGACCTCCACCAGCATGAAACTGTAGACATACCTAGTCTTTGCGCCAATATAAGAACTCGGACAGCACATACAACGTCTTCCTAAGCGCAAATCTCTAGGTTGCGCTGGACTTGATTAACAACGAAATACTAAAACACCTATACTGTAAAGCATTAGCTTCTTAGAAAAGATAATTCTCACTCGTCTACAAAATTTCGTACTAGAAAATGAGGTCATCCCGCCTCATCGGTTTGAGTTTACACCAGTACACTCAACCGCCCATCAACTTCTAAGAATAACTGAACAAATGGAGAAGGGGTACCAAGATAAGGCATACAATGCGGCAATATTTTTGGATCTCGAAAGGGCCTTCGACAAGGCCTAGTTGGAAGGACTCTATATAAGATGATAGAGTTGCATATCTCGATCTACATAATTAAAATCGTATACCCCTTCTTGGACAACAGAACTTTCAGAGTGAGGATCAATGCTGTGAAAACAATAATAGTGGGAATTTTCCAAGGGAGCATCCATATATGTCCATAATCTGCCTGTAGTTGTTAATTTAATACTGGAAATGTTTGCAAATGACACTGAAATCTTTACTCAGAGCATAACAATTGAAACAGCAATCGAACATTTACAGAACACAATAAACATAACCTGCGATTGGTTCCACAAATGGAAAATATGAAGAAACGTTACCAAATCTCATGCTAAGATATTCACACTTAAACGTCACGTAGATTTTACACTGATTAGAATAAATAATGCCATTGTTCAATGAAATCACAAGGATACTGCAGTAAAATGTTTAGGTGTCTACTTCAATACAAAACTGAACCAAGGGTACCATATCGACGGAAAACTTAACTAATAGCATGCTGGACTTAACATATTGTACCCATTAATGAACTGAACATTCCAGCTTAGATCAGAATGCTCACTATTAATATATAAGGTCATACTCCGACCTATTTTAAATTACGCATGCCCGGTGTGGAGCAACGCACCAAAAACAACACTCAAGAAACTACTAACCATACAGAACAAAGTACTACGCGTTACATTTAACTACCCCTGATTCGTACGAAACATAAATACATCAAGAACTAAGTATTCCTCTTATAACAGACTACATACATAAGCTAAGTGACAACTTCTTTAATAATCTTGTTTCATATAAATCTCGGCCAGAAGAACTTGCATACAACACTGGAGCGAAAGCTTCTTCATGTTAACTTTATAATATTAAAACAAAACTACTAGGCATTAGACAGATGTGTGAATATATCCATTTACTTCTCCCTCTAGATCACTTCTAGACATAAGCTTGTATAATGTAACTAAGCGGCATATTGCAACAAGAATCGCGAAACCAGTTAAATAAATTAATCAAAAAAACCTCCTACACTTGCTTATTATTAAATGGTTTGAAAAAAAACTAATTTTTATTTTGTAGATATTTCTAATGAGAGGCGCTCAGCGATACATTCATAAATCAGTATTTATTTCTCAAGCTATTAAAGTAATCAAATAGTTTAATAAAAAAAACTTTTATCAACACTATTAAAGAACTTGATTTTTTTATTTATTGCTAGATCAACAAATATTTTTATTATACATAATACGGATAACATAAACAAAATACAATAAGATTATACTATAACTTGAGTGACAAAATAATAGTCACAATGGGGTTAAATGTTAGTATTAGCTTAATCGTTAATTGGATTTGTTAGTATATACAATATCCTGGGGTAATTTGCGTTGAAGCCTGGTATGAATGTTCGTTTTGAAGAGTTCATAATGGACCGCGCCACTACATGCACTTGAGTTTAAGATGAACTTTTCCGCACATTTTTTAATAAACTGATCGACGGGTATCACGGCTATTCTTAATACCTTATTTTGAAAGCATTGGATTTTTTTATGTTTCTTTTTGATGTGTTGCACCACACTGGTGATGAATATAATCTTAGTAGTCATAGTAAGGTTTTATATAATAAAACTGCGCATTCAGTTTTGAGGCTAGATTTGCGATTGATGACTGGGTATAATAGCCTTAATCTAGTGTATCATTGGGTAAGTTTCGGGTTAATATAATATTTCCAGCTTAGAGGTGAATCGAAATATACCCCTAGGTATTTGATTGCACCATCATTCGGTTTCTAGAATATTACATTATTGTCAATGTATAAGCAAGCAGGATTGTTGAGTCTTCGCAAGGTAAAGATTTTCGCTTGGCCTTTATCGTGGTTTATGATGATGTTCCAGAGCTTGAACCAATTGCTTCGTTAAGATTGTCAGCTTGGATAACCACAACTGTGTCATCCGCAAAGGTAGCTATTGTTGCATTAAGCTCAGGCATGTCAGAAGTATATATATTAAAAAGGACTGGGCCCAGAATGCTGCCTTGTGGGACTCCAGCACGACACATTTTGGTTGCAGACAGTGTGTTAACTTTAACTGCAAAGGTTCTGGTGTGGCGGCCTTTTCGCCCTTGAACTACCTTCTTTCGATGGCAAGACTGAGAGCTGGCCAATATTTTACGAAATATTTCGTATGCAATGTGCATGTGCATTTAAATACCAATTTGACTGACGCGCAGCGTGTGCAGTATTTGATTAGTAAATTAACTCATGACGCTTTAAAATTAACCGCAAGTATTATTCCTACAGGGGATACTTATAATATTATATGGGATAGTCTTGTTAAAAAGTATCAAGATAAACGTAGTTTAGGCAGTCATTATCTAAATAACATTCTGGACATTCAAGGATGCGTCGGTAATGCTGTTAGTTTGAATACATATATAGAAAAATATTCCGCGTCCATCGCTGCATTAAAACAGTTAGATATTCCCGACCTATTAGATTTTGTCTTGTTACATTGTGGTTTAAGAAAACTTCAACAATTCGAAAATAGTGTGAGCGGAATAGAATTACCCTCCTATAAAAAATTTATTTCATTTACGCAAGATTATGTCAAAGTACTCGAGCGCTCGCATGTTAATAATTCTCAGACCAAGCCGCACGCAAATTCCAGTTTACCTTATCACAGCCTTGTCTGTGGCGCGGAAGGTGCCTGCAAGTCGTTTGTGTCGAGTGAATCAGTTTTAATACGCGTTGCCCGCTATGCGACAGAGAATACCAGCTGTTTCGCTGCCTTGAATTTAAAAATGTGAAATCACCGCAAGTGCGTTTCGAGTTAATTAAAGAGAAACGCGGCTGTGTAAACTGTTTAAGTCTATCTCACTCGTTAATTAAATGTAAATCACGGAACATTTGTGAACCTTGTAAAAAACATATCATTCTTTATTGCATTTTTCCAATTTAAAGAATGATCGCCTTATTAAGCCGTATGTGGCGGCTGGACCGCAAACAGGTATCAACATCACGACACGTCTTCCGTATCGCTTAGTTCGGCAGTTTCGTCGAGTTCGGCTATATTGTTATCGACCGTACAGATTTATGCACATGGTAAAAACGGAAATACGCTCGTCGTCAGGTGTTTAATAGACAACGGGTCGCAAAATAATTTAATTACTATGGATTGTTGTAAACGCTTGAATATTTCCATAATTAAATTACGCAATTCATCTTTACAAGGTGTTGGTATGACCTCGCGACCTGTATACGGTTTTATTAATTTCGCAATAGAATTGCCAATTAATCCTAACAAAAAATATTACATTCGTGCTTTAGTAGTTGACTGTATTACAGACAAACTTCCCGCAAATTTCATTAGATTAAATGAAGATATGTCATATTTAAATAATTTACCGCTTGCCGATGTATCCTGGAATGTACCGGGAAAAATTGACGTTGTTCTTGGTGCTCAACTATTTCCTTATATTTATTTGGGAGATAGGGTCGATTCTGGTAATCGCGCACCACCCGCTATATTAACCTTTGGTTACGTACTTATGGGAGATATTGCATGTCATTATGATGCAACCTGCCTACATAGTACTACATCTTCGTTTACTGCGCTTGCTAACGTTGATATTGAGTCAAGTTTACGGAAGTTCTTTGAGTTAGAGGGAATTCCATCTCAACGTTTTATTAGTCCAGATGAATTAGATTGCGAAATTAACTTTAACTCTTCGATTTTATTTAAAGACGGCAGATATTTTGTTGATTTACCCTTTTCACGAAACCCCTCGGAGTTGGGTAATTCACGCGGTGTGGTTCACCGTCGTCTACTTGCGCTCTAACATACATTCGATTGCGTACCAACCCTACGCGAAAATAATAATAAGACTATCGCCGATTATATAATGCAGGGGTATTTGTCCCAGGTGCCTGACTCTGAATTGACAGAGGAGGGTTACTACATACCGCATTACGCCGTTGTCAGACCATATAAAGACAGCATCCGTATCGTTTTAGACGCTAGTGCTAAAGCGCACTCAGAGCTGTCACTTAACGACATTTTCCATGTCGGACCTAATTTGCAGGCCGACTTGTTCTCGTTGTTACTCGACTTTCGTACATTCCCAATAGCAATGACCGCTGATATAAAACAAATGTTTTTGCGCATCGGCGTAAACGAGCGCCATCGTAGATACTTACGAATTTTATTTCGTTTCAGTAGGAACGAACCTATTCGCACTTACAACTTTGACCGCGTACCCTTCGGGCTAAAGCCTAGCCCTTACCTAGCTATGTGTACGTTACGCAACTTAGCGTGCGAGCATAGTGACCGCTTCCCTGAGGCTTCTAAACTGGTAGAAACTCAATTTTATATGGATGATTACGTCGATTCGGTTCCCGATGAACAGACTGCTATGCGATTGTCTCGCGAATTAATCGATTTATTTAAATTAGGCTCTTTCGACCTTGTCAAATGGGCCACTAATTCACCCGCTTTATTGGAGGTTCTTCCCGAGTCTCACCGCTTACCAGTAAAATTTTCTGTCATGGGTAACGATATTTACAATTTTAAAATCCTCGGTTTAACCTGGGATCCTGCTGACGATTACTTTTCTTTAACAACAGTCGCTGTAGAAGGTAAATGCACACACGGGCCCCGGGCTATTGATGTCTGTTATAAGACTGCGGTTTTGGATATTGGATGGTAGAACAGTCATGCGGTCCCGCTGCCGCAAATGCAATACTTGTTTCCGTTTAAATCCTGCACATCCAACACCTAAAATGGCTGAACTGCCACGATATCGTGTCCGCGACGCTAAAGCATTTGTATAATACATAGCGGAGTAGACTTTGCCGGGCCTATCGCTTATATATTTACTCGCCGTAGAGGTCAACGCTCTCAGAAGGTTTACATATGTTTGTTTGTCTGTATGGTTACTAAAGCCGTACATATCGTACTTGTATCGGAACTTACATCCGATGCGTTTCTTTCCGCCTTCAAAAGGTTTATTTCCCGTCGCGGTCCAGTGTCTGTTATATACTCAGACAATGGCACCAATTTTGTCGGAGCTAAGGCACAGCTCGGCGAAATTTATTCTTTTTTGTTAAACTCCACTGTCCAATCTGATATTAAAAAGGAGCTTCTTAAAACTCGCATTCAGTGGACAATGATTCCGCCACGCGCTCCGCACTTCGGTGGCATTTGGGAATCTAACATTAAAAGCGTTAAGACACAGTTGTATCGAGTCATGGGCAAGCAGTTGCTCACTTATGAAGAACTTTTGACCGTGCTAGTGCAAGTGGAAGGTTTTTTAAATTCTCGACCACTTAGTGTTTTATCATCAGATCCGCATCCGGATGTGCTCACTCCGGCGCATTTCTTAATGTCCAGTCCCCTCAAGTATTTACCTTCTTCTGAACTGACAGAAGAAAGCTTGAACTTAACAAACCGCAAAAGGCTTTTAGATCAGCTTGTATTGTCTTATTGGAAAAAATGGCGAGTTGAATACTTGCACACGTTGCAAGTTCGGCAGAAGTGGGGATCACCCGATCGCCCCATAGAGATCGGTGCTGTTGTTCTTTTGGGTCAAGATAATGTACCTCCTTTAACTTGGCCACTAGGCGTTATAACAGAGACTTTTTCTGTATCGGATGGTGTAAACCAAGTAGCTTCAGTAAAAACCGGGTCAGGTATATACAAACGTCCTGTCACCAAGCTATATCCTTTGCCAACCCAATAAACAATATTTTAGCTGACTCATGTATATATAGATAGTGTACTAATAGGGCATTTATATAGTTTGTTACGACCTAAATCTAACCGCAATTTAACGCACCTGAAATATAATAGTTAATTTCATCAATTTAACGACAATATTGTTTCAAACCGCTGTTAATAGCTCATTGATAAGCTATTAATTTTTTTTGAAAGTTCAGAACCTTTCAAGGCGGGGAGTATGGTGTGGCGGCCTTTTCGCCCTTGAATCGCCTGTGTATCGTGGCGGTATGCTGGTGGCTTTGATATCTGCCGCCACGTTTCGCTATCGCACACAAAACGGCATATGGGCTTTTGCTCAGCCGGCGAGTCTGCATACGCCGTCGGCGGCACCCTTTGAGACGAAAAGTGCTGTCGAATTAAGATTTCCCGCAAATGATCTACCGCTAAACCAGGCGCGAAGCCCGCCGACATATTCGACCCGCAACGCGACAAATTCGGTCGTGTTTAACCAACCCGCAAGACATATTCGACCCGCATCGCGGCCAATCCGGTCTTGTTTATTTTACCCACATTTAACCACCCCGCAAGACTTTCGCATCGCATCCCGGCCAGTGCGGTCGTGTTCCAGACACGAAGACATCGCAATAAGGTGGCCACCGTGAAACCAACGCCGCCGAAGCCGAAGCCGATTATAGGTGAACGATTTGGCAATTACTCATCGGCCGTTTAAGGGACGATTTGGGCTTCAGTGTTTTACTTTCCAAAACGGGCCGTACTTAGTTCCCCACACCGCACCACGAGTGCACGGCTATTTACACGCCTGCCTCTCCAGGTTCTATTATCTAGAAAACTAGGATCTTTTTTTAGACCTTCAACCCACACCTTGTCAAATGCCTGTGCTACATCGAGAAAAATTGCTGCAGTGTAATGTTTGTTTTTAAATCCAAGTTCAATGAGTTCACTGATTCTTTGTATTTGATGACTTGATGAGTGGCCTTTTCTGAAGCCAAATTGAAATTTTGGTAATATGTCGAGATTTTCAATGTGAAAGAACATGATTTCATAGTTTTTATTTAAAAATTAGAAAAAGATTTGGTCGTTAATGATCAATGCAAAGAAGACTAAAGAAAACTAAAGAGGAAACTGGACCCTTTCTCTCTTGAGTAAAATTATCCAATTTACTGAATGTTCTAAGAGGGCAGATTGTAAAATTCTAAATAAATAAAAAACAACTGATATTTGAGGATTTGGATGTCTTTGGAATTGATCGTTGCAAATTTGTTTGCACCATGCTGTTTAATTAAAAATGCGTTGCTATTACCGTTAGCCCGGAGTGTTTTAAAATATTTACTTCAAATTAATTAAATGCAAATTTCAGTGCGACAATCCCTCGGAATTGATTCTCTTTTAATTACCAGTCGGAACGTTTGCTTACGTTAGAAATCATCGGCGATAATCCCTGCTCGGTAAGTTTGCCAGGATAACGAAGCTCGGGCTTTATCATTTTCTCAGGTGCTTCCCGGATAATATATAAATAAACCCACGACGTCCTGATAGAGATTAATTCGCCCCGGCTTAATTGACTGCCGCGAGTTTCGCCGAGTTTGCTTCCAGAACGACGAACGATTCAATAATGGCCGGGGAGCTTTACAGTTGTTATTTGCGCGATAACAAAGGGCCCGGCCTCTCCGGGGCGCCCGCTTCTCGATATTTGCCTTTTAAATGCTCGTAATGAGTGCCGATGCTCAGGCTCGCCGCGGGTCTTCGAGGCGCTCTATTCATCACAGATTCATTTCCGCGGCGCGAAGCGAGCAATCGCCCTGTCCGGCTGGATATCGCTTCGGAACGAAACCTGAAGCGGCCGCCGAAGCTAAAAGCTGACAGGGGCGTGGGTTGCGTTCGTTTATATTTGTAACGAAGTAAGCATCCGACCGGCGATGCTATCGCGGCGGTGTACTAATGTTGGGCGCTGTGTCAGGCGCCATTAAAGTTCTTATCTTTATTGTTGGTGCAACTTAGCGAAACATATTTCGGCGCGTGATTCTAATTCCTGCCCAAATTATGATGTAACCTGGAAAGGTTGCGAAGAGAAAATAAGGTCACCAGCATTTAAACCAGCGAGTTCATTGATGAACCTCTGGAAAGCTTATCTACCTACTTTGGTGTGATTTTGAAGCACACCATGTGAAAGGGTGATTTATTTTTTCTGATTTTGGATAGACATGAATGTAATCAACTCTAATTGACTAGTTCAATTTTTGACAAAACTACCGTGCGATTTTGTTGAGTCATAGTAGAAGGTGTCCTAGTTATTCCAGTTTGTTGAAAAAAATTACTGCAATCAGGTCGAGATAAAATCGTCGCCATATTTAGACCGACATATATGGTATGTAGTTTGCGGTTTTAAATGAATACGAATTTTTGCACGTATTTTTTGAAATCTTTCTCATACGAACGCGGCTCAGCCTTTATTGAATTTCAGCTAGCTCTTATTAAGGTGATCAGAATAATATTTCTTCTTCTTCCTCTTGTTATCAGGCTGATTTTGCATGTTCTTTAACCAGATTTGAGATTAGATGCTGTTTTTCATATTTATTGTGCTCTGTTGATACTTCTCTCATCTCCATTCATTCTTGAGGTATGGTTGTTCCATTCTTTTGTTCTGTGGTTGAACCACTATGTTATTACTTTTAGGTCGCAGATTCGTTTTATTTCGGTGACTTCCAATAGCGTTTTAGTTTTTTCTGTTGTATGTGTTATAGTTAGCCTTACTGTTGCGGTCGAATCGTGCCTTTTCTTTAATTAAATATTCCATTTTAGTTTAAATTGGGACCTTACCCGCTCTCTGTTGGTGCTATTTGAAAATACATACATTATGGCGTACGTCGCCATTTGCAAATCTAGCCAGTGTTTCGTTCCACTCGACCTGTTCACCCGCTCTGTACTCGATCTACAATCCCGATGTAAAACCGCATTTTTTCTAATCCGACTTACGTCTGGGATGTGCCTTTGACAAAGCCATTCTTCCGTCTGCTGTCTCTAAGCTTTTCACGAGTCGCTTCCAGGTCTTCCATTAACCAGTAAACAGCGTAAGAAACAGATATATATATCCTGCCTATTCTCTATTAGCGGATCTATTGTTGAAGAAATGGAGGGGGGGGGTTCCATTAAGGTTCACTTACTGTACTTTTGTAAATTGTGACATATTTCTTTTAGGCAGCCCAATATTTTATTTGTTTTTGATATTTGTTGTTGTACCTCGTTTACTTCTGTACCTAAGTATTTTATTGACATCACCTGTTTTATTATGACTGTGTAAAACTGGTTTACGTCTAATTGGACCATTTTCTATACCATCGTTTTCGTTTTTCAGGTAGAGATAAATATATTTTATTCATATGATCTGTTAAATTTACAGGGACCGGCAGGGAAGCGTTAATTTTTGAGACGATTATACCATTGCTGGTAAGCGCATGCGCAAAGATTGATATGCACCCGTCATTTCCATGAAGTACTGAAATAAAATAATTCTGCACGGCGGTTTACGTTTGCAGAAACGATGAAAATTTGGAAAATAGCTGTATTTTGATAACGAATGACGAGGTTTATTTTCACTTGTCGGCTGCTGTAAGGTCGCTGGTCGGAAAATAATCCACGAAAAGTTCATCAAAATCCCCTACTTAGTGATAGTGTAACTGTGGGATGCAGAATAGGGAGATTTGGTATAATTGGACCTTACTTTTTCTCAAAAAAACGGACGCACTGTGACGGTCAACTCACAGCGTTATCTTGCGATGTTGTGAGAATTTTTAAAGCGTAAATTAAGAAGGACGGAGCTACTTGCCATAACTCAAGATAATCTATGGCTTTTTTAAGAGAACATTCTCCAGGTTGTCTCGTTTAATTGCGTAGTTATGCGGAGTGCCCCTCGACCACTGGATCTTTCACCGTGTGATTATTTCTTATGGGACTACCTCAGGTTTATATTGGAAAACCACAGGCTCTTGAAGCTTTTTCGGAAGCCATAACTCGAGAAATTCGAGCAATTCCAGGCTTTGTGCTTGAAAGCTAATTTTTCCACCCGCTTGCAACAATGCCCGGACAAGAAAGATCGCCACTTGGATGGCGTCATTTTTGTTTGTGCTTTATGTTTCTTGAATGGCACTAAGTTTGTAAGGAAAAAATGAAAATTGAAATTTGTTCAGAAACATCTTTGTTAAACTGCCTTGAAGAATGTAACATTTCCATACCGGACCCTGCATTAGAAGCTTTTGTATAGTATTTTCTGTTTCTGTTATTAATACAGAATCATCATAATACGTTTTTTTTTGTTTAGCCCTTTGATAATCTTGCACATTATAACGTTGAATAGTAATTGACTTAATGAGTCGCCTTGGAATTGGATTACCGTTTGTTTACTGGGTTGTTCGTGATGTCTTGAATTATATTAATCAGATTGGCGCCTACTTGTCCCTCATATAGATTAGCTGTATCATTTATCTGAATGCGGTTGAAGGCATTTTGTAGATTAAAGCATAAGGCTGATGCATCTGTCTCTTCCTCAGCTAGGATAATATAATTGTTTAACTAATTAGTTATTATTATTGATATTTATATTAATGTTATATTAAGCAAATTTATACGTTTATAGTTTTCCGTGTTTCTTTTATTTCACTTCATGAACAACACAATTTGTTTTCTAGTCATCTAGTCTTTTTTCTTTGAATATTTTCTCTAATAATTTTGTTAGTTTTTGATTAGTGCTTGGTTTACATACTTCATTAATTCATTTGATATTCTGTGTTCACCTACAGACTTTTTTGTTTTTTAATTATTCGGCTGTTTCTTTTACTTATTCTTTCGTTATTTCTATTTTTGTGTCATTTATTATATCCGTTCGGTTTAACTTGATTGATTCATTGTCATTTTTAAATAATGCCCTGTATTGTAGTAACAATTCATCTTTATTATTTTCTGTTGTTTTTGTTAGTCCTTTCATTTTAGTTCGTTGATTTATTATTATTATTATTACTACACACATTTCTGCACATCATTGAAAAGCATTATTTTTATTTCTTTTGATTTTGTATTTATCATATGGTTCTGGAGCTTATTGTGATATATCTTCCGATATGCCTTTCTTCTTGCGATTGCTTAATTACAAAACCTTGTGTTTATAAAAAGAATATTTGTGTTGTACTTTGTGGTCACAAGATATTGTGTAATCAGAGTTTATTAACTACGCATATCTGCATCATTCGCTTTCCATTATCATTCTTCCTTGAACCTTTGCTTCACTGCCGGCACAATATCATTTCGTAGTCATTATTGAATCTATAATAATTTCTAATTCTGTGTTAGAACACCTCCTTATCTATTGCTGGTTTATTATTTTCTGGGGCATACACGGATATTATGTTTATGTCTTCAATGTTATATTTAATACTCTTTCAGATATGTAGTTGCAGTTTCTATATTTTGTACGAACTAATATCGTAATCCTCTTTTTAGCTCTAGTGTTTTCGACTCCATTATGTATTAGATCACAATTATTATACGATTTTATTTTTCCCCCTTTTTTTCGAAAAATTTGTAAGTATCTGTGTTTTGTCCTCAAGTTCTAATAATATCCCATCCGTTTCATGATGGCGGCAACTCGCAAACTGCTTAATCCATTGACTTGCCACTATCATTTCATAATTATTTGAAACTTGAATTTTCAGATGGATAGTTTGTCTGCAGCGTCATTTGTAGGTAGAGAACCATATTTTATTGCCAGAGAAAATTCATTTGTATTTTATTGAAATCGGTCATTAAATTGTTTAGTTTAGTAGAAGTATTTGTATATTTGATTTGTCATTTGTCTTAAGTCTTAAGTCGACCAGCAACCTTCGTATGGTAAAGACGTGAATTATTTATTTATTTATTCTCGTGAGTTACTAAAGCAAGCAAGTGCGACTATCAACCAAAGGTCAAGCGACCAGATAAAACTTTCGAAACCAAGCGGCACAGCGCAGATGTACAACTTGGTGATGTACGCCATGCATGATGGCTTACCTTCCAAATGCCGCTCCTATGCAATTCCCGTTTCCATTGCCAAATAATAATAATGGAATATATTATGACCCGAATATACAATTCTCGCAGCAAATGCCTGTATTCACTCAAAATCCATTTTATACCCAAACATCTCAGCAAACTATTAATGATCCGGCTATGCAAAACATATTTTACTCGCAACAACCTCCAATAAATTCCAATTATCAACCCACATTTCAATACAACAGTCAACCGAATTTATTGCCAAAAATCAAAATACTCCGAAAACGCCGAAGGTTAGTAATAACATAGATGAAGACTCGGAAAAAGACCCATTTGAACCAAATCGTTATCAAACAATTGTACCACGTATAAAACGCAAAAGAAATAAAAACAGCCCACAGGCAGGAAACCCAGAGAGAAGACAAAGGACGTCTTCTGGTAGCATTGAAACAAAAAATAAGTATCAGCCATTAGCGGATTTGACAGAAGAAGTAAAAATCAAACAAAAAGATAACTTATCTACAGTTGAACGAATCCCTCCTTTTATACTGTATGGGATATCTAAAGATGTAGCAGCATTGCTAGAATTAATAAAAACAGCCACTGATGCATTTACGTACCAACTTTTGTCAGACAATAGAATGAAAATTAAACCAGATAGTATAGAAAATTACAAAAAAATAAAAACAATACTAGATAAGAACAACATAATTAGACACACGTACAAATTGCCCGAAGAAAAAAAATACCGAGTTGTATTGAGAAATTTACACCATAGCACACCTCATGACGATATCAAAACAGCGCTAAAACAACATGGACATAACGTAGAACAAATTATGACTGTACTAAATAAAGAAACAAGAACGCCAAAAAATTTATTCTTCATCGATTTAGAAAGGAAAAGTAATAATGGAGAAATTTATAAGATTACAACCCTCCTGCATGCAGTTGTTCGTTTTGAAACACCTAATAACAAACAAATAATAGTCCAATGCAAAAGATGCCAGCAATATGGCCATACAAGAAATCAATGTAATCAACAATTTAGATGTATGAAAAGACAGAAAGTGTAGCAAAAACAAAACACACGGTAAACCGGCAAAATGCTTCTTTTGTAGAGGCTCCCATCCGGCCAACTATAAAGGATGTCAAGTATACTTGGACATCGTAAAAATCCGCTTCCCAACTCGAAACGGGACAGCTCTTCCGCAAAAGAATACTCAAAGAAATACTGAAGTACCCTTACTCACAGCAACAAATACGCAAAACATAAATATTTCTAAAGTTCTACCCGGCACTAGCTACGCCCACGTAGCTGCAAGAAAACATGAAGAAGTAAAAAGTCAACACACGTATCAACCCAAATCAAACTACGATATCATAGCCTTATTACATCAGCAAAATTTACACCTGCAACAGCAAAATGTACAACTGCAACAACAACTAAATAAGCAGCAACAAACTATATCCGAATTAGTCAAAGAAATCAGACAGCTAAGAGAAGCCATAAATCAAGCCCAATAATCCAAAAAGTAAAATGGCAGAACTATACAAGATTGCTTTATGGAATGCGAATGGCATCATAAGTCACAAGTATGAAATAGTGTTATTCCTATCACAAAATAAAATAGATATTTTATTAATATCTGAAAGTCATTTAAACTCAAACACAAGCTTAAAAATACCACATTACACAGTATACAACGCAGCCCATCCAGATACTGAACGCCACGCTCGGGGCGGATCCTCATCATCATAAGAAATTCTATAAAGCATCACCTGATAAATAAAATAGAAGAACCTTTCCTCCAGACAGTCGTAGTAGGAATAGAAGATTGGTATGGACCAATTAACATCGCGGCGGTCTATTGTCCACCAAACTATCGTGCCAACAAAGATGCATTCACTGACCTTTTCACTCAACTTGGTAATAGATTCCTGGCAGGGGGCGACTACAACGCAAAAAACACCAGCTGGGGTTCGAGAATCACAGCTCCAGGAAAAGGGAGAGTTCTCTATGACGTTATCCAAGAGCCACATCTTAATCACCTCTCTACATATAAACCCACCTACTGGCCAACAGATCCGAGGAAAATACCCGACTGTTTAGACTTCTTTGTCACTAACGGTTTTGCACCTGTGTATTTGAACATCGAACATAATTATGATATAACATCTGATCACACGCCAGTTATAGCCACCATCTACTCAGCAATAATCAAAAAAGAACTGCCCATTAAACTTTACAATCACAAAACTAATTGGGAGTATTTCAAAGAATTAATAGATAAAAACGTAAACCTTAAAGTATCACTCAAGACTGAAAAGGAACTGGAAGATGAAGTCCAAAAGTTTACCACGTTAATTCAAGAAGCGGCTTGGGAAGCAACACCACCCCCAGTAAAAAAGGAAAAGAAGATAAATTGCCCTCCAGTTATACGAGAAAAAATCAAAGAAAAGATACGCCTTAGAAAAATTTGGCAAACAACGAGACATCCACAAGATAAGACAAATTATAATCGGGCATCAAGACAACTAAAAAAGTTTATAACTGAACTTAAAAATAACTCTTTTAAGGAATACTTAGAAAACCTGACACCCAATGCAGATACAAACTACGCCGTATGGAAAGCTACCAAAAGGCTAAAACAACCTCGCGAGCAAATTCCACCCATTAGAAGGACAGACGGAACATGGGCAAAGACAGAGAAAGATAAAGTCGAAGCCTTTGCAGAACATCTGAGTGAGGTTTTTAAACCTTTTCCACCAGCTGATGATAATGAAGACATTGAAATTAGTACATTCCTAGAGGAACCACAACAACCTGATAAACACATAAAACCTTTAAAACTACAAGAAGTAAGAACTGTCATTAAAAGTAACATAAATCCAAAGAAAGCACCAGGTTATGACGTGATCACAGGTCACGTTATAAAGGAGTTACCTCGAAACGGAATTGTGATGCTGACACAAATTTACAACGCTGCTTGCAGACTTGAATACTTCCCAGCGCAGTGGAAAATGGCCGAAGTAATAGTGATACAGAAACCGGGAAAACCGCCAAACGAGCCTGCTTCTTACCGACCTATCAGTCTTCTGCCGATAATGGGCAAGATTATTAATAATAATAATATAACTATTAGCAAAGAGGCTACAAGATATTATCGCTGAACGAAATTTTATTCCAGACCATCAATTCGGTTTCAGAAGCCATCACAGTACCATTGAACAAGTGCACCGAGTGGTCGATATTATAAACAACACATTTGAAAACAGAAGATACTGCGCAGCAATTTTCCTGGACGTTAGCCAAGCCTTCGATAAGGTTTGGCATCAAGGGTTACTCTATAAACTAAAAAAACGCCTCCCGGGGCATTATATAATATTCTAAAAACATACTTGCATGAAAGGTATTTCAGAGTAAGATATGAAAACGAAGTAATAAGTTTATACCCGATAACATCAGGAGTTCCACAGGGCAGCGTGTTGGGTCCGATACTATACCTGATATATACAGCCGATCTACCGACAAACATAGACATCACAACAACAACATTTGCTGACGATACTGCCATTCTAGCGGTACATGAGAACCCCATCGAAGCGACAAATATACTACAAAGTATCAATGATATCGAGAAATGGACAAAAAATGGCGTATCGGAATCAATGAGACTAAGTCGAACCACATAGTATTCACCAAATGTCGAGGAGAATTACCAACAGTATCGATAAATAATAAACTAGTTCCTACCACAGACTCCGTAAAATACCTCGGCATGCATTTAGATAAAGGGCTAACGTGGCGAACGCATATCTGGAACAAACGTAAGCAATTAGATTTGAAATTCAGGAAACATTGTTGGTTACTCGGACGGAAATCACAGCTGTCTCTCCGCAACAAACTTCTTGCGTACAATGTCGTCTTCAAACCTATTTGGACCTACGGGTTACAGTTATGGGGAACTGCATCAACAACTAACATTGCAATCCTTGAAAGATTCCAGGCGAAGTTATTGTGTGCAGTGACTGGTGCTCCGTGGTTCGTCTCGAATAAAGATATTTACAACGATCTCAAAGTGCATAAAATTAGTGACGTAATTGTGCAGTTCAGTGAAAAATACATTCAACGCCTAGAAGTGCACCCCAATGTGTTAGCAATTACTTTACTTGACAACAGTCAGCAAACAAAACGATTAAAACGAAAGACGCCTTTAGATTTAGTGTATAGACGTTAATTTTGTAGATTGTAGGACATAACATAAGATAGTATCAGCATCATTAGTTTTAAGTTATTAAGTTTTCACATAGAGAGTGCTGCTCATTGGAGCACACCTCTGCATGTCACTTGTACAATTCAGAAAATATGCTTATTGTTTGTAAAAAACAGATTGCATTGTAAACATACAAAAAAAAATTGTCTTATATGTATTAAAACATTTAAGAGGCAATTCATGGTTAGAGTAAAATGTATATTAAGATTGCGATCCATTATACTATAACGAATTTTTGAACGTCAATCCTCCTTCCTACCCCCCATAGCATGGCCTCTACATATCCGCGGCCGCAGGCATTTTGAAGTGGCTACATCGTAGAGAAGCGAATCCAAGTGCAGAAGCTATGCGCGTTGACATAAAGAGTGTGTAATTATACATTATCTGTTGTATTTGTAGTATATATAAATAGTATTGTGATGCTAATCACCCGCAAGTAGCATACATAAGTAGTTTAAGGAAATTTATTTGTCTTATTCACCACCGTAAAGAGCGAAAATATTAAAATACTAATGTATTTGCATTTACCTTGCAAATTTTTTTATAGCTTGTTTTAGCAATCGGCTTTCAGTTGAATTTTTCCTGAAACGATTACATAAAAACGTTCTCTATTTAGACGAAATATTGTCGAATTTTGTTCACACCCAAATTTTAGGATTATTAACATGTTTAGCATGTTGTTACGTAGAGGCTACCCTACATGTGTGATGGAGTTATAACTCGTAATAAATTTAAATTTCCAATACGATTGAAGTATTTTGTGACTAATCGGCATATTATAAGCTATATAAAATTTGAGGTCTGCGTATTTAACCCTAAATTTGAGTAATATTTTTTTCCTCCATCCTCCTTTTACCCTCGAGGGTGTTGGATAAATTTGAGTAATCAAAGTTTAAACTATATTTTATTTTGTATACATTAATTTTTGTCTACGCAACTTTAAGGCTTATCCTACTGTTAACTGAAATCGTACGAATTAAAATCATATTTTTGAGTTATGTGTATTTATTGGAATTTTTTCAATTCCATAGAATAGGAGTTTATTTTTGCTATAAAAGTTTTTTTTAATTTTAACAGAGATTAGGATATAATTGTTTTGCAGAGTTTTCTATTATTATGCAAACATATTTTTTTGTTTTCCAACTGAATTTTATTATGTGATGGATAGTTAACAGATACAAAGAATATTACCATTAGTACAAAACGCTTTTTGTAACCATCTAAAAAAATATTATTTGGGTATTTGTGAATATTTTAAACACTTTAGGTATCAAAGTTAGCTTTCTGCTCTTATCTATGTTCGTCTAATCTAACAGACTTTTTGTTATTTTTGTCATTTTCAAAGTTTATCTTTTTTGAAAGGGCTATTGTTGATGATCATGTACTGTCTTTCTTTTAGCTTATTTGGATATTTATTATTTTTTTGATTCTGTAGGTGGCAAGCCACTTAGTGACTTCTTGATATTTTTTTATCATGTAGTGCTTTAGGTTATTTGCTTGGGTATTTAATTTACAAGTCTAGCAACTTGTGTTACTTGCATTTAAGAGACAAATCCACTGTGAAGGTGTTTAATTGGGATGACAATACACTTCTAAAAATGTGAGTTTTATGATTTTTGGGAAACTTGTAGGTAAAAATTAATTTTTTATATTGTTTTGTAAATATATCATGAACTGTATTATTACTAATGGCGCTTTAAAGTGATTTCTAATTTCTGGAAGAAATCTTCGATTAATTTTATTGATTAACATAATAATAATAGTTCCCCATAATAGTCCACGCAGGCTCTTTGGAGTCGTAACAGAATAGGTCTGCTACAATTTAGAGTAATAAACGTGGCTAGCGCTACGTATCGATCGCCTATTATTACCCCCCGGAGTTTGACCATCAGGTACTCATTTATTGCAGCCTGCGTCGAGCTGGGCCGTAAAAGTTCCAGTGATCTAATTGGCGAGAACGAGATTTGAACTCGCATCTCTAAGTTTTGTAGTTTAGCGACCTATCCACTAGACCACTACGGCTCTTTGATTAACATATTCGGACAATTATTTGTAGCATTTTGATTTTCATATGTTGTGTAAAGTATTATATGCAAATATATTAATTATTATTGTGTATTATATATCACTTTGCGTATACTACTTTTTGATCGCCAGTCCACAATTTTTCAGGCACATATTTTCAACGTCATCACTTAGTTTGAGGCTATGATAATTGATACACAGTGAAATAACATTAAATATGTTTTGTACCCTCAATTTATTATATTTCGATCTGTTAAAACTGGTTTTTAAATTCGATAGAATGGTTTAGTTGTTTATATGCAGATAATCATTGTTTTCGATCTGATAAACGAAAATATCTTGACGTGGTTTCGTATTTGTTTGTGACGTGAACGGGCACCATATCGGTTGAGCTTATGTTTGTAATTGTTGGACTTTTCTAAATACAAAACATGACGGTTAGATTGTATTATCAGATTTCCGATACAATGATGTAATGATTATTATTGGTGATCTGGAAAAAATCTTTGAAAGTAACGCGAAATATATATGAAGTGTCTGGTTGTTTATAAAAGAATAACAAGTTACAAAAGGTATATGTTTTTGCTAAAGTTTCCAACAATAGTATATCAAGGAAAAAATAGTATCGTAATTTTTTTATAAACAAATATTTCAATTAAAAAATATTTTGTCTTTCGTTCGCAAATTCCGTTACTATTTAAGCAGATAATTATTGCTAATTTAGTTGTTCCATGATTAACCATATTTTTAAAAATATGTGAAGATTTTTAAATCTGCAATAAAATACAAAAACGCAAATTTAAAGATACCAAACAACTAGGTTTTTTATTATTAACACATCACGTCTTTAACGGCAGTTATCTACAAGAATGAATTTGACGGTACATGTGTTTAGTATAACCATTACAGGCCAATTTATGATGAAATGTTTAAAAGAATAATTTTAAAAAGTCATTGGGTAACGTACATGATGAATATACTAATCATTTAATTTGACAGCCATATTCAAATTCAGTACTACTATCTGTAAATATTACTACTTATTTTTTTAATATTTTTTTTTGTATATTCCTAAAGTTATTTAAAATTGTTACATTAATAATCAAAGTATTAATAGTAGTAATTGGTATATACATAACATTCTTGTCACGTAATATTCTTAACAAAATGTTTGCTGATCTCATTATAACAGAACTTGACGTGCTCGTAGCAATAGTAATGTAAATTATATTAAGTGGATGGCAACATTTAAGAAAATATTATTGTTTCGTACAAGTTAAATGAATTCAATTGTATTATTTATATTGCTGTTTTCTAATGTGCTTTTCAAATAATGTGGCGTATTATCGAAATTACTTGTGAAGTTTAAGACAATATTTGTATGCTGTTTTGTTTACCCATCTCATTTATTGAAGCCAATTGTTGCTTCGTTTCATTAAATTAATATAAAAGGGCCCTATAATCTATCAAATGTTTCATCCAAAATTATAGTGCCTTGAAATTTAATTAACCTTGCAGATTAATTACATTTCAAGTAAAATTTTTGAACCGAATACTGTTATTCATAAATTTTGCTATTTAATTACTTTATTTTGTACTTTAACGTACGTGTAATTAGTTTTTCAATTATTAAAGAAATATTTTATAATAAATTATGTATTAAAGTATTTTAACAATTCTTACATTTTTTATCTTAACGTATAAATCCCAGCATCGTGGTCGATTAACTAAACATCGCCTAGTCCAAGCCACTGACTTTCGACATATCCACTAAAGTGGAACTTCTAAAATTGCACTTTTAAGGGGGTGAAAAGTTCTAAGCCGATTGTGGAAACGCCTAATACATTACGTTTGATATGAGTTTTGATATCAAGAATATTCCTTAAAATGTATGGAACTCTCGTTTCATCTTTTTTAACTTTCAACTCCCCAAGAGAGAAAACTTATAAAAAAGGCATTGCTAAGGATAAAAAGGCCTAGGACATTACTTTTGAAGTTTTCTAAATATTGAGAGAATTAGATTTTTTGGATTTTAAAGTTCGTTCTTTAAGAGAGAGAAAAGGGAGCGCGATATTCTTTCTTATTTTTATTTCTGTTTGTGGCGATTGCAACAAGTGTAGGGGGATGAAAACACTTTTGTAATATCGAAAAAACCTATCGTGTGACATATCCTTAGATGCGAAATAGAAGAATATGTTTGTTTTCTTTATTCCAATTTCTCCCACTGGAATTATCCCCAAGAGGAAAAAGTGAGAATGCGATATTCGAACCCAAAAACTTAAGGTACGTGACACATAATGCATAGGAAATTAAACGTACATTCTATTTGTGTCTGATGGATAATTGTTAGTGTGACTGAGTTGTATGTGATGTATGAAAACACCCTGAGTTGTGTGAACACTGAAACCCATCATTCAACATTCCATTACATTGAAAATCTAATAACTCATTAGTTTTTAGTATTTAGTCAAAACTAAGTATATTCCTGAAACGGGTAAAATTGGGGAAACGTATAGGAATGCAGATACATAAAGCACGAGACACATAATTTTGGTGCTGGATGCTATTGTTTCTTCTTCTTGGAGGGCCGTCTTCTTAACGAAGGTTGGCCACCCTCAATGGTATTTCCACTTTTGACACCACAGCCCGAAACGGGGATATCGTGCTCTTTCAAAACCAAGTTCGCAAATTCTTAAACCAGGATATTCGTCTTCTCCCAGCACTTCTTCTGGTATTTTTGATTTCGCATTGTGTGTCCTAGATATTCAATTTTTTTCTTATTGTATTTAGAATTTCTCTGTCCTTTCCCATTCTTTGTAAAACCGTTTCATTTGGTATTCTGTTAACCCAATATATTTTAAGTATGCGGCGGTATATCCACATTTCAAAGGATTCTACTTTTTAATCGATGCTTGAGTGAGCGTTCATGTTTCAACTCCATACAGCAGAACAGGTAGAACGTAACAACGGACCATTCTATTGTGTATATGAGGTTTTCTTTTTAAATACGATTATGGAATGACAAGACGATAACGGAAAACAACCAATTTCTGTAAGGACGGCCGAAGAGAATGTGACTTAGTAGTGGACGAGGGATAGGAAGCGAAGAAAAAAGGTATAGGGACGAGGAGCGAAGGAGGGTGGAAGGAGACGGGAATTAGGAGAGAGAGAGAAGAAGGAGGGACGGAAGTATGTAGAATAAGACGGGATGAAGAAAACGGGAAATTGAAAAAAGTAAAGCTGAGAGAGGGATTGAGAAAGTTATTTAGATGGACAGAATGAAGAAGAACAAAAGATGCAAAGGAATTATCAGAACTTTTAGTTAATAACATTTAGTTGTTAATGCCTAAGATTTTTAAGGCGATCAGGCCTAGTGGATGAGAGTGTTCAGAATCTGCTTGGGATAGTATCAAACTATAATTTTTCGTACATTACTAACATAATTATGCTGTTCTATTTTTGTATGTGCGTTGCTCCAGGTAACTTTTTTATTTATTGGTAAAGTTTGTCTTTGAAAAAGTTAGTTTTCTAAAATATTTCTCATAAATGAAAATAAGTAATGGCATTGATTAATGTTTTGTGAAGCCTAAGATAACCTAGATATGTGTGTTTACTAATATAAAAATTATTTAGTTTTATATCCCGATCCAATAGTACTTAAATAGTACTAATGTTTATGTAAATCTATTTGTTGGCTCAGATAGTTTGAATCATTTCAATCTTCTTCCTTTTCTTGCTGCGGCGGTACGACTGCAAGTTCTTTTGGATGGTGTGTTAGTTTATTCTTGTTTTCAAACATTTGGTGTGTTCAGATCAATACGCAGTAAACATTTGGAATATATAATAGGCCACGAAGAACCTTGTTTTAGAAATACTGTAAAATTTCTATATATTAGAGTTACTGGCAAAGCGCCATAGAGGTAAGACGTTCAAATGGGTTTCAGTACCGTTTTGTAGATCAGCAATTTATTTTTCGTTACAATTCAGACTTTCTTCCGATGGTCTAGTACAGCTATTTGATCTTTACGCTTAGTTGTTTTTTTTTGTAAAAATGCGGGTTTGCCAAGTTAGCCTTCTGCTTAATTGAAGGCCTGCGTCTACTTGTGGTTTTTGGACCCCTTACATTGTGATAGCAAGGCAAGTTTCTTTCCTTAGTATAAATGTGATATAGTTCATTTGTTCTAATTTGCCTTAATTCGCCGATTTATTAGCCACTGTTTGAGTTTATTTAAGTGCTTTGGTTGCTGAATTAGAGTTTTACACCACAAGAGGAGATAAAATCGTTGTGTCATTGACGTATGTAACTGTCATCGTTGAGTTGATTTGTGGGAGGTTTGTTGTGTACAATGAAGCTAAGATGAACTCTCCGGTACTTTAGATAAAACTGGAAGGATACTTATGAGGCAATGCGTGACAACCGTTAGTTAGTGTAGAAACTTTTGTTGGAAGATTGTGGTGAGGTGTTTAACGCAAGTTCTGGCATTTTGTTCTTCTGTTCGCGTCAAAGTATTTTGACTTTCGCTGCATTGACTGTTTTAGTTTCCGGTTTACTCTTCAGTTGGTGTTAGTCCTCTAAGATAGTCTTGAACATGTTCATGTTTCACTTTTTGTAGTACTCTTTTAAGGTTTTTAATCTATTTGTAGATCTTTTATTATTATTTTATGTTTGTCAGACTTTCATAATATGCCAGTAGTTTGGCTCTCCTTTTTTTTGATATTTTCTTCTTTATTATTGTGGAATACTCCTTTAACCTTTTTTCGGCGTTATTTAGAGTTTTTTGCCGTGGTGCTTTTTGTGTTATTTTGATTAGACCTACTATTGCTCCTTAGATATCTATTTTGGTTTTCAATCGTATTGCTAACAGTATGTGTTCATCTCGTTTCTTTGCGGAAATGCCTCCGATCTGTCTTTGCCTACAATGTGACAGGTTCTTTAATGTTTTCTGTATTTTGGCTAGGAATGTTATTAGAATTGGTGCATGATCACATGTTAATTCTAAACATGATTCTACTTAAATAGTTTTGGAGTTGATACTTGATCACAGAAAATTTAATAGGTTAGGTATCTTGTTGGAGTCGAAAGGCTAATAGGTAAGCTGATATGCTAATGAGTAGTTATTATTTTTTACTTTTCGTAGCTCTCTTTAGTAGTAGTGATTATTTTAATGTAGTTCCTGCTTGTAATGTGAGTTTCCGATATTAATGGGATGTTTATTTTAGCGCATGCTGACAGAGGCCATTGGCATTCCATACCGTTGATCTTACTAGCTGAGCTATTTGCATTAACGAGCATTGACATGAAATTTATAAGAGCGCTTATTTAATTATTGCTGAAAGAAAAAAATCAAACGGCATCTTAAAGTAAACATATATATCCTGTCTGTATTTTACAACCAAGTTGTCAAAGTCAGTAGAAAAAAAAACCAGTCTGCGAAAAATTTCTCGGAAAAACGTCCTTTTATCATTTTCTAAAGTGAAATAAAATATTTTAGGTTCAATTTGGAGAATTGGTTGTAGAATACAGACAAGCTATTGTTTCAATAAACACACAAAAAAAATTTAGGTAGATCGGATTAATAGTTTCCGAGAAATCGTGTCCACCGCGCGAAAAATCACCATTTTAAGAAAAACGCATTTAGAGTTTTTTTCTATTTCGCAGTCAACTATTTACAATTATAATAGACAAAATCTTTACCAATCATCAGTCTGTGATTCCTGAGTCATAAAGTAATCCTTGGTCCTCTTGAAAAAGTTCTTCTTGCTCGTCAAGTTCCCTTTTTTCTCGATTCTCGCATCTTTAGAGGATTTCTGAGATTTTTTATCAGCACATGAAACTTTCTTTTTTTATTCCTACCACACTTTGTTTTATTTGGATCTTTACGAGATCCTTTGTTTTGCGAACATTAATGATATCAAATTCAACACTCGTTCAAAGGTCACTGGTGAGAAAATTCGTTTAAACTTGCGGCGCGGAAAAACTGGTGCGGCGAGCATGCATCTATAGGTATAAAGATACGAATAAATTAATAAAAACATTGCGATTCTGGGGTCGTTAGCCTTTCGAAAATATAAAAACCTGAAATTAATTTTTTGATCCAAAAAACATGACGTTTCTTCCGAAGAAACAAGCCACAATTTGTAGGGCGGAAAAAATGGTTTGGCGGGCGTGGTGTATATCTTTGCAGTAAATTGAGATATATAAAAAATAAAAAAAGCATTATGATCCCTGGGGTTTCAGGTTTCTGAAAAAATAAAAATCGCAAAATCAATTTTTTGACCAATAGAAAACCAGACGCCCCCTTAATCCTGGGTACATGTTTTGTTGTACTTGCCTATGAACTATATAGCTTCTTTAATTCGTTAGAATTTGCACACATATTCGCTAATTAGGTGTATTTAGTAATGCATTTAACGCTTATTTTTACAATAATTCTTCGTATGCCGAAATTTTTGGCATCCACCTACATTGGGATACTTTACGTTTAAAGTATGGCGCTTTAAAATGTTATATTTATATAGATATTTAGTAGAAAATCTATTTTATATATTTCTTTATTATTATTTTGTACTAAATCAGTGAAGTGTATTGGTAGCCTTGCTTTGTTTGTGTAGTCGTATATACTTTTTCTTTGAGACTTAACTTTATCTCTTTTACATCTGTTGATGAGTGAAGATTTTTGAATACACCTCGAAAGATTTTTCTTTGTTAGGACTCATATGTGCGGAATTTTATCTTTCTCTGCTAATAATTTAATTATTTTAGCCTATATCGTATTTTTACAGGTTAGACTTTGACTTTCTTATTGCATAAAAATTTTCAAGTTCATCTTTGGCTAATTCAGAAACAATGAGAGTTATGGTTTTACATTAGCTACGTCTGATATAAAAATTGGTGGATGCTTTTCTTCAGTGTTTTGTTTATGTGTTCCTTTTCTCATTCTTCGTCCATATTTGCTTTTAAAAGTGTGTATTTAAAAGTTGCATTTGTCGTCGATTCTTAGCCAGTACGTTTTCTTTAAGTTCATCTTCTTTCTTTTTTTGTTACTTTTGTTATTGATTTTCCGCATTTGACATAGATTTATTACTGGCGGAATATTTAATGTTTGGCTCCTATATGTTGGTCGATTTTGTGAGTGCACTTGAATTGGTGTTGCGAGACGGATATGTTTGCTGGAATTTGAAACTACATAGATGCGTTTAGATTTCTAGAGTGTTCATATTTGGATGTAGAGGGGTATACTGGTCATAATTTGGCGTTTCGTACATTTAAATATGAAGCTAAAAGCACTTGCTTGTTAAATGCGTCAATTTCACTCGGCCCCTTTATCAAGTTTATTTATTTCTAATCATTTTTTATGGTTTTATCTTGTGCGTTTTTAACAGTACGAAATCAAATGATCTGAAGGTTTATTTATCTCACGGAACGGCTTGCATGTATACTTACTTAGCACTCGAATTCACCTGCATTGATCAATTACAACATAACTGTATAACATACAAAAGTAACTGATTATGTAGTCAATATATTTTACAAGGCAATTCGTTTATTGATTACCCCAAGCTCACAATTTTATGTGATATATTATTTTCTGTTGTCAATGAACTGAAGGACTACTTGTCAGTTTCCTTTTTCAAACACTTGCTTTTCAATATTCTCTTACTCTCTTCAGCACCCATTTCGCTTGAAACTGGCTTAGTTATGAAAACGTTCTGCTTTTTATTTTTCCGATTGCATTATTATTTAATTAAAAAAGCGCCTAGAAATTTTGATATGTTTTCACTAAATAATGGAATTTGAAATTAAAAGTGAAGATAAGATATGGGGAGAAAATTCTGACTCCAGCTGTAATAGTTTTAACATTACTCTGTTAATATTTGGCCACCATTAACCTGATTTTATGTGAAAGGTATTGCAGTCTACAATGTCTAATATATTTATGTGTGTTATGCATTAAGAATTGTTTGTTACGCAATTAGTTGTATTGTTGAAATTTGTTGAATTTTATATTTGACAAATTGAATGAAAAGCTCTCTGGAATAACTGCACTACTACTAATAAATATTAGATTAAGCGATTCCATTACATCCACTAATGTAATAATGTTTTAACTGAACACAAATTCCATAAAATTACTTTTAATTAGACGAAAACTAAACTATTCCGCTGATTGCAATAATAATAAAATACCTCGGAAACGATGAAATTGCATATTGTAGCACTCGTTCAACGTGGCTGAAAGCAAAACGAAATAGCAATTTGTCCATTTGATTACAAGCAGTAGGTTGAGGTCTGCTGTAAACTCGCCGGCGCACCTGATGCATCGACCAGCTTTACGTAGACAGATTGCAGACTGCCGCCCGCAAATTTCCATGGTAATTAAATTTAAAATGAAAAACTCCGCCTGCACAGTTAAAAGACAAGCAAAAAGTGAGAGGCATCTTGAAATTAATGTTTGCTTCTTATCAGCTCAAACCTCAGCTGCGATTCCGCGGTATGAATAATGCATTCTCTCCACCCCGGATGCTATAAAACTATTAATGTATGCTGTCTGCCAGTGAGAAGGAAAGATAAGTTCGGAAGCCGACGTGTACGCAGGTTAATAGAACGATTCGTCGTTGCTCGTCGCCGAGCGGCGAGCTTCCTCGCGCTCGGCGCGATTTTTCCTGAAAATTGGCGGCTAAGTGGCGCAGGGAAAAATTAATTTCGTCCCGCTGTTGATAAGTGCATTTTAACTGCCGCGCCTCTCGCTAATTTAATCCATAACTGACTCGATTTCATAACTCGCAAATGAACATAATTGTAATTGCGTTACAACTACAAGCAGCGCGCAACTTTCAGCGTGTTACTTCCAGCGGCTGCAGCGGCGTTTAATTTTTACACAACCGCTGCAATTAATGTTTAGAGCAGAACCTCGCCAACTGTAATTTCTCCGCCGAAGTTAGTGGACTATAAAACGTAATTATTATTTTAGAACGGCTAGCAGAAAGTAATAGCGTTGTGCAATCTGCATGATAATTTAGTGCTTTAATGAAGAGTCCGCATTGATTCTAAGAAGAATTTTCTTGTTACAGGTATGCTGAAAAATCTTACTTGGCAAACTGCAAAAAGTTGATCGAACGACTGCTGATGAACTGTGAGTAACAGATTGTTTTCGAAACTTAATGTTACTTTTTGCTAATTTTGAGCGATGACTGTCATAAAATGTTAATAACTAACATATTCGCTAGTTTATTAAGTTTTAATTTTTGTAATTGGAAAACAAAATATAGCTTTTTTCAGAGGTTGGAGCTCATATAATGTACAAGGTCGTCGAGTAAATCCGGAAAAAGAGTAAACAAGGAAAAAATTAAATATATGTACATGAAATCCAGCACAATTAAAGTAAATAGTATTGAAAATCGTCCCTAAGCTGTCCTTGGTGTTATAATGCTTCTCATTGACCTTCGCCTCGACCACGTAGGGGATTTTAGTCGGAATTGGAGAGTGGTCACAAATTGGGAGGCCAGTGGTAATACACATTTTATATAGCCATACCTGAATTTTCCTTGTCTTGTGGGCTAGAGTCTTGCTGGAACACGTACTCTCACCTAGCGGTCACATTTTCTATCCTCGGCTCGACAATTGTCTCTAGCACGTTTGTACAGCTGTCAGGGATCACCTTTAGGCCTTTCTTAAACAAGTGGGGCACCATAATATCTCCTTCGCTGCTCACAAGCCCCAGCATCATCACAGAGGTGGGAAACTGTATATCCATGACGATAGGTAGTTTAGAGTGATCTAACAATAATTTTGGCGATTGACTTTCCTGTCCTTGGTGAAATTCTTGTATCCAAAAAGAATCTCAGGAAGCCAGCGCTGTCGTCCTCCATATCACTCAGCAGTACGTGGACTTTTAACTTCCTGTCTATCCTCTTTTTTTCACTCAACAGTTGGTGGTTACTCAGAACGAAAAATTGTAGTGCAGATCCTGATGCACTGCTAAACGGATCGTCGACTTTGCACGCCCATTATTTTGCCAGGTCTGTCATACTCCGCCCCGAATCCTGATAGATCTTCTCTTTCAATTCACAAATTACTAATTTTTCTTCTGATTGTTAGATTTTCTGTAATTCTTGGCCACGTTGTAAACCGGTCATTTGTAACCAAATCACGTAATAATCCTGACAGTGATGTTTAGTGCGAAGAGATTCGACTATAGTAGTTCTGTGCGTGTTACTTTCCCGTAATACAACCTAAAACATTCAGGATTTACTTCGACGACTGGGTTTATGATGATAAATAGTATAGTATTATATGTTAAGTTTGTTTAAGAATAGTGTTTGTGTTATCAAAGAATATGGAAGAGAGTACCGTTTTACTATTTTTATTTACTCAAATCTCTAATTACTAAATACTTGAATATAGTTGAAGGTCCTTTTATTTCACTTAACTGTTTTTTAATTTATTTATATTTATTTAATCAATAAAGTTCAATTTATATATTCGTATAGACATTTTTTATAATTAATCTATTTAATCAAAAATAAATATAGTGAGTGAAAAACTGCTGATACAAGATGTGAAAAACAAGATGAATAAAGTCGAGATAAAAATTGATTTTCAATCTACAAAAAAATTAATGTCATTAATTACAGTCTAATTAAAAAATATAATAGACTTTATTTTATATTCATGATCAATTGAAATGAAACCCAAATAAAGCTCAGGTTCAAGGTGGAACAGTTATAGTCAGTTAAATAAAAGTGTGATCGGGTTAATGTGGAGAAAGAAATTATTTAAAAATATTTTGAAATACATGAGTACATTGTAGTTTATCGGAAAAAGATTCTATTGCATCAACAATACGTCAAGTCATCACCGACGCCGATAAATGCCTGCCATCTTCGATGCATGCTTTCGACCAAATTGATGGCGCATTAATCCGATAAAGACCTCCAAATGCGACGAATTTCTCCTGTTAACTGCTTCAAAGTGAAGCACGAAGCTTGTGCTCGATATATGCCTACACATTCTCAATCGGATTTGCATCGGGTGACTGCGACGGCTAATCAAGCGTCACGATGCCAGATTGCTCTTTCCATTCGACGCAAAGCTTGCTACGGTGTTTGGGGCCGTTGTCCTCCTGCAGGATCCAGTTCTCGTTTTTCTTGATGAACCAACGTTTGGCAGTCGGTAACAAATATTTCTTATAGCATTTTTGGAACATTTAGATTGTATGTAAACAGAATAAACGTTCTGAAACCCAACTTTGAAAAGCAGCCCCAAAGATGCACTTTTACTGGGCCCGCCTGGCCTGTTAGTTGAGGTTGACTAGGCTCAAACAAAAACTTCTTCCGTAAAAATTACATTGCTCCAATCTCGGTAGATATTGTCCTTTGCCTAAATGAGTCGCTTCGTCGCATGATTTTTACCTACAAAGGTTTCTTCACTGAGCTACGACATTTGATATCCTGTACACGGAGATGTGTTCGTATAGTTACGTACTATATATCTTCACCTTTCTATGTCAATTTTGCTGCTTCTTGAAGCAATGTTAAGCCCGGGTTCCGCGAAAACAACTTCACGATCTGTTTTTTTAGATTTTAGGGGACATTGCCTATCGAGCCACGTTCCGGAAAGTCATCGACCATGTTTGTTTTCTTATATCACTGCACCTACTTGCTAACGAATATTTTCGACTTGTTCATGTATTTAGTAGCCGTGTCATGAGACATTTTTGGACATTTCGGGTGGATACGGAGGAAGACAGCCATTGAGCTTTACGCATTTCTTTAGCAAGACTTCAATGCCAACTAAATCTCTTGTGCAAAGCCTCGAGGACAAAGGTTCCCTCTATCGACCCACGAAATAATTAGAACGATACCTCTACCAATTGCTAATTATGCCGAAGCTTTTACTTAACCGATAGTACAGCAAGTAATATGAAACCCCCAAAAAATTATTGAACAGGGATACAAAATCACATTATCTCTGTAAAGATAGCTTAGAGTGTCTTCTATTGCCCTTAGGTAATTTCGACCATTGAAACTAACAATTGAAGTTTATAGTTGTTTTCTTCCTCTTTTGCTCCTAAACATCTCTAATCTTCAAATTCCAAGCATTGAAAAAATTTGTTTTTCTATCTTTTTTTAAAGAGTAAACTGAAAGTTAGCTTTTCCAGTACCTTGGGTTTCATTAATGAATTAACAGATTTATTTGTATTTTTCATCTGCTTCTGAAAATCCCCGGAGCTTAGATTTAAAAAAAGATATCCTTAAAGTATTTTTTTTTATTTCTGAAGAAGAAACTGAAATATTTTGAACGTAATTCTAATTTTTCTTTTTTGCCCTTTCTTTTATCTCGTTTTACTGCCTTCTTTTTGTGACTACCTTTTTTTATTTGTTACCCTAACATTTTCTGCATACTTTATAAAATATAATTAAATGTGATAGTGGTCGATCAGAAATTTCTCGGTGTGTTTTGGGGTTAGACCTTATTTATAGAGATTTGCTAGCTGTATGTAAATCTAGCCTCATTTAATTTCAATTTTGAAGCGACCACGCTGTTAGACTTATTAGAAATGGTTATGTAACCCAAATCCTGATTTTATAGTTGTTTTAAATTTAATTCCCTAGGAATATTTCTTGCAAATCCCTTTTTTATTGTGTATGGTACTTTTCTAGCCTTGTATTAATCAGTTACCTGTAGTTATTAATGAATGGTGAATGGTGAGATGTAATGGTAGCGTGTTTTATAATGAATATTATAACTGTTGGTACATAATAGAATTGGTTGTAGTACTAAATTATTCTTAAGAAAAAAATCGAACACGTTTGCAAAATTTGCATTAGCGTGGTGTTACTGAAAGTTGGTACTGCTGGCTGCGTAGTGAGCACAGGGTAGTGACATGTAACACCTCCGCCCACGAGTTGTGCGCTAGGATGTTATCCAAAGAAAAAATAACAAAATTATTCTTGCCCACTGTAAAGAAGATTAAATTCTGTAGCTTTTTACTCATTTTCGACTTGTGCTTCCAATTTATCGGGTTTCCAATTGTGTTTAAGTTTAAATTAAATAATTCGTTCTGAAAGTCACAGTTGTACGGCAAATTTTGTGAAAATACCTCTGAAAATCTCGGAGATATTAATTTCCAAATCTTAGGGAGGGGGCTTATTTGGCTCAGGTGCTTTACGCCTGTAAATGCAGCTCCTTTGTTAAAATGCGTTGCGTAGTGCCGTATGAAAAATGCAATTACTGTTAACAACGACAAGTTTATGTGCTTGGTTTTTAAGCACGCTATCACTTATGTCACTTGAACGACCATTGCATTGATAGCAAACCTTTGCTTTGTTAATAGGCGTACCACTCATTTTCTAACTTTTCTACTGGATCACGAATTGCAAGCTGACTTGGCACATTATTGTGTCTAAGCAATGGTCGAAATTTCCTTCGCGTAATCGTAACTAATCGCCTGTTCCTATAATAAATTTGAATGATATTGATGAATTGTTGCACAGCATAAGGCACCATGATGACTTTGCCATGTTTTTAGATAACTATACAAATAAAACTTTCAACGTCCACAGAACTCGTGCAATGCGCAATTCAAATCCTGAAGTTCAATTTGGATCACCCTATAGTTGTTTGACTATATCAAATAAAATACCTCCCCTCCTCCCGTTTCTTTCTTATTATCTTCTAATATGTAAATTAATAAATATATCAAAATGTACTTTCACAGTTAAATTACAGTATATAAAACTAGAAAATATAGCGTGCGTAATTTAAACAAACACACCTTACCAAAATGAACCAATCCTGCACGTATATTCTAATTTAGGTTGTTTGAAACTTAAATGATTGCCGTAAACTTTTTGTGTGAAGTTATTACAAGGCAAAATTGACGGATTACGTGACTTTATGTACAATTTGTAAATTTTCTATAAATTTATGCTGTTTTTAGAATGATTAAGATATTTTGCTTTACAAAAATATATGTATTTTTTAAAAGCATGTTCAAATCGTCTTTTAAGGGTTTTTCGGTAAATCGAGCTGAAAAAACGCCGATTTTCATAATTGTTTTTTACTAAAAATATAGAATATACAATTTGGGGATCTTGTTATCAAATAATACATATTTTGGACTATATGTACGAATATTTTCAATCAAAAATTCCTTTATGGTACCCCGTACCATGCGTCAGCAGTAGCGCGCGCGAGACTGGAACGCTCTCTTGGCGTGTAAAGTCCAGCCCGAACGGTTTATCCGAAATTAAAAATGGAATGATATTCCATAAATAGACTACATTTCCGGGAGCTTGAAGTAGAAAAAAATAAAAAGAAATTGATTTTGTCAAAAAATGAGGACCTGGGATAAAAAAGTTATTTATTTTCATGTATTTTTACGTTTGAAGCTTTGTAAAAAATACTTAAAATAAACTTTTTCGAAATTTTTTTACGTCAAGCTCCCATAAAGAAAGTGTCTTTAAACGAAAATGTTTTATATTAATTAGATCGATCGCAATCGTACACGCCAGTTTGAAAAATTTGACTTCAAGTAAAACGCATTTAAAGTTTTTGTCAATATTATTTTGTTGGTAAGAGTCTTTTTGTCAACTTATAGCTAATCAGCTATTCCAGGGCCATACAATAACTCTCTTCTTCCTCAAACAGTTTGTTCTGCTTTATTTTCTCCTTGGTTTCCTCCATTCTGACCCGTTTCCTCGCTGCTGACGAGTGGATGTACGTACACGCAGCGCGTCGCTGCTCGTGGCAAAACATTTGGATTGCAGGCCGATTTCGATTCCGAGCAATTCCATGATCTTCAAAACACTGTGGAAACCTTCGTTGAAAATGCAGCAAGCGATATTGGTGGCAAGTTCAACGGTTTTTGGGTCGCTGTGAAGGTGGTTCGGAGCGAGACGCCAGACGCAACCATTCAAACTTTCGTTACAGTTTTGAGTGTTTCCGCCGGTGTATCGTTCTAACAAATCGTTCTCCGAAAATGTCTCGTAAACGGGTTTGATCGCTTGTTGTACTTCAGACAAAATAGCAGGCTTATTTTCGCCTTCGGGACAATACTCGTGTTGGGGCTTATCATCTGTTGGAGATTTGTGTTTAAATGTTGCCCAGATTGCTTTTTCATCTCTTTGACTGAATCAGGATGTCTTCTTATTACCAAGCCATCATATACTGTTACTTCTTTTATTAGCTTGTCCGTCAATTTCCCAACACCTTTTCTTCCTATGCCTTTTGTATTTTTTTTCACGGCGCGTAGTCGAAATCCCATTCGTTTTTCTACATGGCAATTGGTAATGTAAGTAATCTCAAAAATAATGCCATATGTTATTTAAATATATAATACATCGGTTATATACCCATAAAATCTGTTTCACCAATTTCCAAAGCGGCCCATATATCTGCGCTACCAATGTGCCTAATTCGGCCGGTGCAGCTATACCTTGAAAATACGATTTCACTCAAAACTAATTCGAATATTAAAAAACGGTTTCAAGGGCATATTCTAGCCCCTTCAGGGATTACAAAAAGCAAAAAAAATTTTTGTGAAATTTGATCGAAATTTACCGAAAAACCTCTTTAAGTTGTGTTCAAAACGCTTAACAAATAAGTTTAGGGCAGCAGTCGGGATATTGCTTATTCAAATCGATTTCAGTCCAGCGGCAGTCTATTGGTGCTGCGACAACCCCGCAACTAAGGACAAAGCAGCTTAATAAAATGAATTAGAATAGTATGTGGCTACTCACACGAAGGCTCCAATTTCATTCTTTGACGCATTAATGCAGGTTAGCAGTTCACATCTTCCACGTGGGGCTGGTGCGCTTTTTCCTTCTTTGATTGAGATTCCATATTTACGGCAGTTACCTATTTATAGACGACAAACAACTTAGCTTGAATAGGGCAATCATTCTAGGGATTCATACTGACCTTCGGTTTCAGCTGAATCTAGACATGCTGCCAAACGCAACCACAACAACCAGAAAAACAAAACTAGTTTTGAACATCTTTGTTCCAAAGGAATTCACTACTATGATGTAAAAGATTTGAAGCCCGATTTTATACGATCGAGTCTATGTAGTTGTAGGCAATGACGTAAAATTCCAGGAAAATTGCGCGATGGTTATTCCGAAGCCTATTAATGGCTGAATGTGGGGAATTTCTGGTTTAGGCTATTTTGTATAGACCAGTAACTTTTCTGGATTAACGTATAATATGTAATATTAGGTATCTGTTTTATTATTATTTATACAGATAAAAGACGGAAAAATATTTGTGTAGTAGTAATGCATAAGATACGAGTGTTAAAACAACAAAGTTGAGGTCACGACACCAACGCTGTGATATCAAAATATGTTGGAAAACACATGCTGGCGAGACGACAGATGGGGAGATGAGCCGTCACCTGTCTTCAGCCTGCAGCCTGCATCCGTTGTGTTGTCTTGCCTACTAGTATAGCTGTGCCCGCATCTAATTGTAAGTGCATCACATCCACGCGGGGCGGTCGCAATTAAACTAAGGGATGTACACTCAGGTATACAAGGTGTGTCCGAAAAGTAATGATATATTCCAAAAAATCGTTTAATTGAAGATATGTGTGTATACCCACAATATTCTTCAAAGTAATCCTAGAGCATCAATAGATCGTCGCCTGGAAGTCTTAAACTGGAACCTCTTTCAGAGCACTCGTCACAGTAGCAGTCCCAAAATTGTGTACTTTTAAGTTTGATTTCAGCCGACGAAATAAAAAGTCGGGCGGGGCTAGGTCCGGACGGCAGAGATTCGGGTAACCTTGCTACTGTTTGTTTTGCGTGAAATCCCCTTACTAGCAGCAACTCATGGCTCGAGGCATTGTCGTGGTGAAAAACCTAGGTATAGGTGATCTTTGGGTGGATGTACGCCGTTTAATCACCTGCCCCTAAAATGCACCGTTGGCCATCTGTTCAGTTAGTACGAACTCTTTTGGACAAGACCTTTATAGTAAAAAACATAATGAGCATCGCATTCATCTTGAATTTGCTCGTTTGGGCTTTTTTTGCACGAGAAAACTATGTAATTTGCCACTCATTGATGTATGTTTTTGTCTCCGGGTTGCACTCAAAAACCTAAGTTTCATCACCAGTTATAACATTCTCCAAAGAATTATATTCGTTTATGATACACCATAGCTCACGAGAAATCGACACACGATTTTTTTTTCTGTTTGTCGATCAAAACCATAGCAATCAGTTTAGCACAAACTTTCCTCATCTGCAATTCTGTGCCAATTATTTCACCAACGATGCATTTTGAAAGTTCCACTTCATCTGATATCAGTCCAATACTCAGACGTCGGTCAGAGTGCAAAAGTGTTTTACCTTACCCACATTCAATTTTGCATTTGGCTCTTAAGGCGTAAGGATGTACTCGTCATTATCCGTAATGAAAGTGCAAGTGCGCCCTATATCCTGCGTGACTATAAGAGGCCGGCGGGTCACCCTGCGGACCACCTGTCGACCCAACTGATCCGGATCGTGATCTTCAGGTCAAATTCTTGACTGACAACAGCAATGAATTCAAGTACGTACATTTTAACTCCAATAAATAAATCCATAAAAATGTTCCCTACGGGGAACGGACTTGGTCTCGTAAATAAAGTGCAACAAGTAATGCCTTTATCAATCATTTTGTATTGTCCGCCAAATACTCAAATGTTACAAATCAACCGGCTGCAATTTATAAATGGTACGATGTTAACAAACAACACATATTTTCCACCAAATCGGGAACAATATAATCCGTATAAACACCAAAGCTTCAACAACAGACCCAACAATTGCAGATATCAATTCCAACAATATTCGCAGTCTTCTTATTACAGCATACAAAAATGCGCTCAAGTAGCGACGAGTAGATTGGAAATTCTACAGAAAATCCATGGCAAGTGATGAACAGTATTAAAAGAAGAAAAACGCTTATTTCCACAAAATCAGTAAATGAGAATCTGACACCAACAGGTACAATTCCCTGCCAATATCGAATGAAGAAGGCTCAAGCATGAATAATGCTGGCAAAAAATACCGAAATCTTCTCACATCTTTGTTTATTGAGTAGGTAACTAATTTTTTAGGAATGATAAAGAGTTAACCGATATAGTGGAACAATACACCATAACAATCATGGCTATGTCATTGTAGACAAAATAAAAAGACTAGAAGTATGGAAGAAATACGTTAAAGAACTTTTTGAGGATAAACAGCGAAAAGTCATAAAATCAGAGCCATGCGCCACGGGCCCGGACATTATGAAAGATGAAGTGCGGGCAGTGATAAAACAAATGAAAGTAGGTAAAACAGCAGACCCGGACGGAATTCATTCAGAATTTTGTAAATTATTAGATGACGATGCAATAAACTGGTTAACTAGTATATATAATTACATTTATGACAAGGGGGAAATACCGAAAGAGTGGCTTAAATCCACGTTTATTGCTATACCAAAAAAATCTAGTGCCAAATGTTGTAGCGACTACCGATTGATTAGTCTCATGAGCCACCTACTAAAAATGTTTTTGAAAATAATACATAAACGCATCTTCAGACTTTGTGAAGAACAATTGAGCCAAACCCAATTTGGATTTCGTAATGCCCTAGGCACAAGAGAAGCGCTATTTGCTCTACAAGTATTATTTCAACGTTGCAGAGATGTTAACATTGATATCTATACATGCTTTATAGATTATCATAAAGCATTTGACAGCGTTAAACATGATAAACTCATACAAATACTGAAAAACACTGGTATTGACGACAAAGATCTTCGAATTATAATTAATTTGTATTGGAATCAATCTGCAAACATCAAAATTGAAGGAGAGCTGCCAGATGATGTAGAAATAAGACGGGGAGTGAGACAAGGTTGTATTCTATCGCCCTTGTTGTTCAACGTCTACTCGGAACAAATATTTAACGAAGCTCTGCAAGATGCGACAGAAGGTATTTCAGTAAACGGAGTAAAGTTGAATAACATAAGGTACGCGGACGACACAGTCATATTCGCGGACAATTTAAAAGGCTTGCAAGATATTATGACTAACATCATGACTATCAGTCAACAGTACGGGTTAAAGTTAAATGCAAAGAAAACCAAATATATGGTTATAAGTAAAAACAATATTCCACCTGAACCCTTAATAATAAACGGCGAAAAGATTGAAAGAATAAAATCAATTATCTATCTAGGCACTTCAGTCAATGATCAGTGGGATCATTCAGTAGAGATCAAGTGTAGAATAGAAAAAGCCAGAAGCTCATATATTAGAATGCAAAAACTATTTTAAAACCGAGATTTAAATATCGAGATAAAAATAAGACTGTTAAGGTGTTACGTATTCTCAGTCTTGTTATACGGAGTAGAGTCCTGGACGTTGACTGCAGCTACAATGAAAAAGTTAGAGGCATTCTAAATGTGGCTATATAGACGTTTATTGAGAATACCATGGGTTGATCATGTGACAAATGTGGAAGTTTTACGCAGAGTTAACAAAACAACTGAAGTAATAAATACAGTTAAAATCAGGAAGTTACGATATCTTGGACACATTAGCAGAAATGAAGAACGTTACGGCTTACTTCAACAAATACTTCAAGGCAAAGTAGAAGTAAAGCGGGGACCTGGAAGACCACGAATTTCATGACTCAAAAACTTAAGATCTTGGTTTTCGATGACGACCACTGGACTTTTTCGAGCAGCTGTTAATAAAATAAAAATCGCCACATTGATCGCAAACATCCGTAACGGATAGCACGAGAAGAAGAAATCATGGCTAATGACAGTGTAAAAAAATTAAATATACAAAATTGTATAGTACAAATAGAACCATTCTAAAAAGACAAAAACATAATACAATGTACGAGGTGTCAGTTGTATGGGCACACAAAAACTTATTGTAACAGGTCATATACGTGCGTAAAATGTGGAGGACCGCACAACACTACACCTGCCTAAACTAAAGACACCTCATCTGCTTGTGCCCTATATAGTGTACCCACCCTGCAAACTACAAAGGATGCGAATATTATCATCGCTTATACAAACGCAATCCATACGGTAGAAAACACTGTTATCTCAAAATCAGCACCAATAAACTTACCTTTTAACCGCCAGCAGATTGCAACTTCACTTAACTTACCTCAACAAAGACTCAATTACGCGAATGCGCACCAAAGTAACACGAACAGCTTTCCATAATCAATGGGTGATGATGGTAACCAATACATCAGTTCTATGCTGAACAAATTTATCGAAGATTTCAAAAATATGTTTAATCAGCTCATCAACAAAATAACATGGTATTAACGCTCTTAAATAAAATAGCACAATGGTGGCCAAGTTCTTACGGACAGCACTGTGGAACATCAATGGAATGAGCCTAATTGATATTAATAGGCGAACCTCACTTCACAGAACGTAGCAATTTTCACAACTCGATAAAAATCAAGTGCATGTCGTATGATATAACCATTTCTGCAGAGTGTTGCCCACCACCCCATCAAATCAAAAGCAAGCTTTTTGAAGTTTACTTTAAACTTTAGGAATTAAATTTACAGCAAGGAGGTGACTATAACAGCAAAAATATGTTACGGAGTTCACGTCCGATAAGATTATTAGCACAAGCTATTCAAAACCAAAGTTACTCCTTTGTCTCAACTGATACCCCAACTGCCCCTGCCAAATTCCAGAATTATTGGACTTTTTTGTAAACTATGGAATTTCCCAGCTTATATAGAAGTGAGGACAAGCTACGATTCAGTAGAAACCCAACTCTAGATGACATAATAATAACACGAACTGGAACGTATATCGCAGCTATTTAGAAGAAAATCTCAACGTTAGAATTTGTGCCGAAAAGACATAAAAGAAGCAACAAATCCAACTATCATAAAATCAAAAGCGATCATACAAGCTGTACCACCATGTAAATAAAAAATCACTCTACTAACATAGCCGTGAAAATAACAAAATAATAGTAGAGAAGCGTAAGGCAACAGCTGGCTAATCAAAAGCAGACCGGCTAACAAAAACTACAATCGGTTAAGCAACAGACTGAAAACAAAATTAAAGGAATTGAAAGACGTTTAATATTAATCGTTTTATATCTACATTACTAACCTACGCAGATTCGACCACACTATTTGGAAACCCATAAAGAATATAGATAAGTCCACAACAACAATTCCTCCAATCCGAGTAAACACCCCAATTCTTGGACCTTGGGCAAAAAGTGAGAAGCAGAAAGCAGACATGTTTGCAAGATCATTTTGTTAAAGTATTTACTGCACACAGCACTGAACAAGATATAGAAATAGAAAAGTTATTAAATCAATTGATAATACACGCAAGCTCTCACCAATAACATCCAAGGAAGTTGAAGAGGAAATTAAACTGCTGAACACCAAAAAATCACCGGGAATTGAAATCGTAGCAGGAACAATGTTGAAAGAATTACTAACGAAAGGAATAGTACGGCGTGTTCATTTAACGCCATCTTCAGGCATAGTTATTGGCCTAAACACTTGAAAATAGCTCAAATTGTCACGATTCTAAGGCCTGGTAAGAATCCAACGAATGTCACCTCATATAGATCGATAACCCTGTCCCTTGTCGTCTCTAAGATCCTGGAAAAATGATTTTCCAAAGAGTCAAGAACGATTCATTCACCAATTTGGATTTAGTGAGGCACATTTGACAATCCAACAATACCATTGCATGGTGCGAATCATAAATGAGGTGCTAGAAAAAAACAATATTTTTATATATAACCCAGACCTTTGATAAGATTTGGCATCCAGGTAGGCTAACAAAAGTTAAAAAAGATTACCACAGGAATATTTCAACTTGATCAAATCTTATCTATCTAATAGACAGCTTCAAACTAAATATAACAGTGCAACATCCAGTTTATATGCAATAGCTGCAGGATGTTTTGGGCCCTCTATTATACACTCTTTATATGACAGATTTACCAACAGACAGAAACACACACATAGGTAGGCTCGTAGAAGATTTTGTTATACTTCCCAAACATAAAAAGCCAGTGGAAGCTGCCGGCTATGTTCAAAACCACCTACATTTACTTCAAAGATGGGTTCTAAAAGGCGCGTAAAGGTTAATTGACAAAAATTCCAGCATACAACATTTACCATTCGAAAAGGACAATCTCCGGCTTTAAAAATTATTAACGAAGATATACGGCAAGTTGAAGAAATCAAATACCTTGAGAGTCAACTATCTTGGAAGAGACACAACGTCAAAAAACGCAAACAAATCGGTATAAAATATGGTAGCTTAGCTAGGTAATAGGACGAAAATCTAACCTATCAGTGGAAAATAAGTCGCTCATCTATAAGGTGATCATCAAGCCCATTTGGATTTATGGCATTGAGATTTGGAGTTGTGCCAGTAAGTCTAACATGCCAATCATATAAAGAGTCAATCGAAAATTCTCCGAATTATCGTAGATACTTCCTGATTTGTGTCAAATCACACCATCCACACCAACATTGTTTATGTTCAAGATGTAATTGACGAGAGAAGCAGTAAAAAACACTATGACCCCAATCCTACAGTAACTCTTTATTAAAGCAACTTACCCATAGTACTAACCATAGACATTTTCAGCGTTCCTGGTCCATAGACCTCAAGTAAGACAATAGGAGTACCACCACAAGGTGCAGTCTTTCTATATTATTTTCTGTGTATAATCATATAATGTCGTAGAATTAGTTTATAGAATGTATATTCTGATTGCTGATCAAATTAAATAAAAAAAAAACTTGTCGGCATTGTTCGAAGTGTGAAATGTTGATGAATTCTCTGACTTTACTCATCCTCGACGTCTTTTCTTTCTTTTCTGAACTGTTTTTACCCCCTAAGCACTTGTGCTTTTGATAACGCATCTTTCTATGAGCTTTTTGTATCATAGTTAGTATCTCGGTTGGCTTGTACCAAGAAACTCTCTTCCTTCTTCTATACTCGATCTAGCTGGTTAAAATATATTTTCTAAATATGCTATAGATGAAAAATAATGATATATATATACAGCAATAAAAACAGATTGTTCCATATTGTCCATGGACCAATAGTTGTTGCTTTAACAGATCGAACTATTTAACGATTTTTTAGTCTAATGCTTGTCTATTTTAAGCGTCCGTTGCTTTGATTACCGTTAACATTAGTGTTCGGTTGAAATGATGTCTTGAGCGCCAGACCTGGAGAGAAAAATAGTCAGACATCGTATTTTGAGATGAATCAATTTTTTTCAACCCCGTAATGGCCGAATATGAGTCATGCATATTCAAAGATATACCGGTCTATTGTCTAAAATCACAATTTGAGGAATTTAAATATTCAGTACAATGAACTGCAGTTGCATCCCCGAACTTCAATCATTTTTATAGGGGTGGTGTAACAAGATCACATGTTTCTGAAATGGCATAGCGCCTTTGAGTAGTTCAAGGGGTTCAGTTCAGTAGCGATGGCGCATTGGAACGTGGAGTGGAATGATTCTGTTGTTACTGTTCAACGTTTTTCCGTCATTTTACAGCAAAAAGTCACGAAAATTATACCAAAGATACATAGTGCTAAGGTTTCGAAAGTAGGGGTCGTTGGGTCTTTCTTTTTTAAATTTCTTGCGTCTACAACTTCGACGTTTACGGGTCAACACAGAAAAAAATGGTTACAATAAGATGGGGTCAGCTCACACGACAATGTTTTCAATGCCAGTTGCTCGACAAATGCTTCCCCAAAATGTAATCTCACATTTTGGCGATATTTATTGGTCCTTAGGCTCACCAAATTTGTCTGTCTATGATTTATTTCTTTGGAGTTACTTGAAGTACAGTAGACGAGCTGAAAGTTGCGGAATTTTGAAGAGAGGATACTGATGTGTGTACAGCTAAAAGGACGTGCTATATCACCCCACATCAGAGATGGTGTGACGACCGGCCACTAAGGCCGAAGATATGAGAGCCTCAACCTTGGAATGACTTATGAAGGGATATACAGGTTTAATTTAAGAGTACTACGAGAGTTTTTATTAATGTTTTTATACTGAGTTTCTTCAAATTGTTTGTTTTTGTTAGTTTGCAGTTCTGAATATGTCTTTAGAACTTTAAATATATGATTTGTTTATTTATTTTATTACATATTGTTTTGATAGTAATAATAAATTTCTGTATAGAAAATCAAGGAGGTTATACTTATTTGAAAAACATGTTAATATATGATATTTTTATTTTATTTCATCGAAGTCAATATTGTAGACGTATTTCTAGTGTTGTACTTTAATCTGCCGCAAGGGTCTTTAAAGATCATTAATAATTTTTATTCCTGGACTCTTTGTACTTTAGAAATGATGAATTGTCTGCAATCAAATAGCTCAATAATAGAGCGTAAGTTTCTTAAACATGAAGCTCTAAACTTGTATTTCGTAGCGTCTGATTTCTTTTTTTAAACGTTCACTTAAAAAATTTTCGACGTTTCGCCATCGGCTTTGCTGCCATTTTCAAGAGTTTAGCTCTTCGCTCAATCTGCCTACTCCCCAAGGAGAGCTACGAGTCTGTGAGTAACTTTTCGTCGAAATTTCAAAGTAATCGGTGAAGAACTTTCGGAGATTTAAGATTTTGAATCTTAAATCTCCGAAAGTTTTTCGCCGATTGCTTTGAAATTTTGATACAAAGTTGCATTCTAGTATGTGCATGTTTTTGTTTATAAATGTCACACCTGTGACAGGTAAAAACATGATTTTTTTGAAAAACAGCGCTATCTGTTAGACGTAAAAAAGGGCCATAGCAACGCGTGGCCGGGTACAACTAGTATGTATATGTGTATACATTGCAGTAATTGATTGGACGCCAGAAGCTTAAAAATGTTTGCCCTCTTAGCAAGTCTAAGATTTGGAGATTTTTTCATTTGGTTATATTACTTAAATATAGGATAAAGTTGTAAACACTCAATTTTCTCTAGAGTTTACTTTCGAACTTTATTTTTCTAAAAATTAAATTCGAAGAACTGTTTTACAATAAAGAGTTACGGACTAAGTAAGATGTTCGTCAACTTGGTAAGTTTGGATTCGAATACTATCTGTCGTTGACAAGGTGCTGCTTACAGATTCCAGATAAAACAGATCCAAAGATCTTTCAGTCACAAGCTGTCAAGGATTCGATCTTGAGATGATTCACAGCAACCGTCGACAATGTATTGCGTTTTGTTTTATTTTCTAGAACTTCATCGCTGCCTTGTTTGCTGGTTTTGGGGTCTTCATTTAATCTTTATTTCTGGGAAACAATAATTGTTCCTGTAAAACCTTTCAACTGAGAATTCAATTTATCACATTTTATATGCTTCTGAATCTAATCAGTTTCATCCAATAAGAACATTCATTTTCGGTAGTGAAATTTGTGTGATGTGCAGCGAGAGCATGAATGCATTATTTGCAGATGACACATTTTAGTTACCCTCTTTCTTAATTTTGCCCAAATTTTTCTTATTTAAATAGAAATACTTTCGCCATAATTGATTTTACTAGGGAACATTGACAGTGTCAATGCAATTAATGAGGTGGTTTCCCGTTGCCTTCCTCATCGCAGTAACAGAACCGGTCAAATTTAATATGTAATTTTCACCTCTGTCTATCTAATATTAGGCTGTACCGACGATCTTCTTCTCCACCCTAAGTAAGTACTGACACTACTGCTGCCTCATGTCAGCTAGTTTTGGTCCGCCCCGGGTATTTGATTTCCCCGGTACCCACCATATCTGATGAGCTTTCCCCTATCCGCCACCTGGGGAGGCGCCCGATGGGGGACTAGCAACCCCACACGGGTGTGGGGCAAAGTAGAAGGAAAGCGGGGACCTGGAAGACGACGCATTTCATTGCTCAAAAACTTAAGATCTTGGTTTTCGATGACGACCACTGGACTTTTTCGAGCAGCTGTTAATAAAATAAAAATCGCCACATTGATCGCAAACATCCGAAACGGATAGCACGAGAAGAAGAAGAAATAGAAATAATGCATATTACTTGATTTGCAATACAATGTTGATTAGAAAATTGCCATTTATCAAGTTTTCTGCATTCTAGGAGGCTCACACGAAGTCTTTTAAGGAAATAGAATTCCGATGCGTAATCCACTTAAAATTCGAAAGTGATTACTTCACTTAGTTTTATTCCAGAATAAATGTTATAAACTCTATTTTTGAACTCGAGAGTTATTTGTTCAGTGAATTTGAACCGCTCTTAGAATGCTTCATGCACACACAGGAGCTGCTTGAGGAATAGTAGAATAAAGGCTACGCCAATCTTCCGCTCTGCTCTGTGAGAATAAGCAGCAGGATTTTGCGAAAAACAGTCTTTTAAAATTACACGTAAGCTTTGCTGTCGGCATAACATATACACGTTCATGGATTTTATAAGTGGACCACAAGAAATTTAAAAACTTAATATAAGGATAAAGCTGACCAAAGAGAAAGTAATAAAATATTTATGTATTACATGTAATTGCAGTAATAATAAATTTAAATAAAAATCGTGTTTTGATTTTCATATCCTTCATTTATAAACAATTTTCAGATTATAAATGATTTCGGTTTTGATTTTGAACTTCTGGAAGGGCCAGGAAAACGAATCTTTTAGATGTGGTATTTGAATTTTCTGAAGACAGTTACGAATGTGTTAGTGTTATCATGTTATAGAACAATACAATACAACAATACAAAGTTATACTTAAAAATCCTTATAAAGATATTATTACCTTAAGGGCTGAAGAGATCGTTAAAAATGTTTCACAGATGTTATCAAGTAATAAAGTGGTTACCTAACTAAACTGGCTGACGCAACAACCCAAAAATGTTACTTAGGCTGTTGTTGTAGAATAACAAAAGCTGTACTTACAGTAGCCGACTGTTGAAGCATAAAAAAGTGTTATAAGAATTCAGTAGATGTTTAATTCTGTATCTCATTCAGGTTTTTCCTGAATCTTCTTCTTCTCCTTCAAGTGCTTTGACCGTTATCGATCGTTGGCGACCATGTTGGCTATCATATTTGCGATGTGACTGTACTGTGGATTTTCCGTACCACTGTCTCAAATTTTTTAGCCATGAGACTCTTCGTCTACCTGGGCCTCTTATGATATCTGACTTTCCTTGTATTACAAGATATAATATGTCATATTTTTCTTGATGTTTCGTAATGTGACCGAAATATTCTAACTACCTTCTCTTCACAGTTTTAACGACTTCCATTTCTTTATTTCTTCTTCTTACTACCTCTTCATCGTGATTCTATTTGTCGAAGCAATTGTGAACATTCTCCTGTAATCTCATATTTAAAAAGCTTTCAGCCGTTTTAATATTTCTGCTAATGACCCAGCTATTTTCTCCATAATACGTGAGTGTATTCGAGAAAACGTATGCTCTAATCCATTCGTATTCGAAGAGGCAAATTTATGTTATGACTGCATAGGGTTTTCTTCATACGTAGAAATACACCTTGTAGAATAGGAATATTTTGAATAGGATACAGAAATAGACATTTAGAGACATTGAATTATTTCCAAAAAATAGTTTGTTAATTAGATTATATATTAAAAAAAATAATTTTAATAACCAATATTACCGCATTTTTTATTTTTTTATTAAATAATAAATACAAGAGCATTTAGCAATACTCAAAATTCCGGTTTAATCTCAAAATAAGTTTTAACTAAAAGCAAAATTTCCTTTAGGACAATTATCGTAAAATATGTAATATTAATATTCTGTACTCTTCTTTAATCTCGTTGTTACTGCATGACGATCCAAACCATATTTCAAGGGATCCAAACAGAACAAAGGAGGAATCAACATAATTAATTTTTAAGCAGCTTACACAGTTATATGTTCTCTGCACTGTTGGTCAGTCATATTTGTTCTCATCATTTTTAAATTTTTCTACCCACTGATACATTTTTCCTTGCGACTACTGCAAGTTTTTCCGCATTGTTGTGATATAAATGTGATTTGCGTACACACCTGTTCGTAACTCAATCATAGCGCCAATATAATGTTTTTTACTGGAATTTAGTACCAAACGTTGTATCTACAACGTTACTGAGTAATCTGAACGATTATAACTTTTCAGATTAAGTATTTGTAAGTGACTAGTATTTCGCTTTTATTTATATGTTCGACATAAGGAAATGGAAACCTTTAGGTATTAACTTAGAAATAATTTTCTTGTTTCTTCTATTTGTTGCTGTAAGGCATACTGTTTATTTCCACCTTATCCATTTCGTATTGTTTTTTAAACGCTTGTTATTTCTTAATTTGGCTTATTTGTCCCAATGCTTAATGCATTGCTAAAACTTTCTGCTGTCAACTTCTGTGATATGTTTTGGGATATCTTTTGAATTTTCTCTGCCTTATGAAATTGTTTCCTTTCAGAACTGATTTTTATGAGGATCTAGGTGTGGAAGTGTCATGAAACATAGGAAGTCGCAGTTATTTTGAACTGTTTTTCTATCATGTTCATGAATTTGTCACTAGTTTTTTATACATATATTATGGCTAGGTTTATGACAAAATGTTTGAGCCTTAAAATCTGTATTTAGGTAATCATGAAATACCATAAAACGAAATAAACTAAAAGTCAGTTTAACAAATGGTGCTTTTTGCGGTAACGGTAAGCTAGGGCTAATTTCTTGATTACACTAAATGAAGCGGGTAATTATATAGTTTAGTTTTTAATTGGGACATTTCTAGATCAAGAATTATTTAATAAATATGTTCTGATTTTCAATTCATCCGCATCTTTTAATCATTATAAATTGTCTATTGTTTTAATATTTGAAAAACATTTTCGTAGATTTAAAGCGGCGCCTTCTAGTACTGTTATATTTCAAATAATAGACTTATAATATGGAACTCCAATTTAAATAATTAATAGAATGGCCCTTAATTCTGTACAACGTGAACTAGTTAATTATTTTGGCCTGTCCTGTATCTGGCAGACAAACCAAACTCCCTGAAAACTCATCATTCAGCGGTTGTCTCGCCGAGGGTCATCGTTAAGAGGCGAGTGTATACAATTAACAAAATTGCGTTATAGTATTAACACACTTCGCGTGCTCCTCGGAGACTGCAACTTCCTTCTCCGCACATCCCGCCAAATTTTCCAGCAGCGGTTTTAATTCGAGCTGTATGAATATGCAGCTGTAATTACGCCGAGCTTGTTTGGTATGTAAACCGCGTTGCATATTGAAATATAGTTAAATAATATTTGCGATGGTGCGCTAGTTGCTCTCTTTAAAGTTGCAATATTTATGCTTCTTAGTTTTGCAGAGTATTACATATGCAGTAAGTATGGAAGATGGGCGTCAGATATATATTGTAGTTATTAATTTTCTGTTCTGGGTTGTAGGATAACTAGATCTGATAAAAAAATTTAGTTATTTTAGTTATATATTTCAAATATAATTGTTAGATAGTATTGTGCTCATGTACAATTGATAAGTAAATGATTAAACTAAAAAACACATCTACCATTTTAGCACAGTTTGAATTCAAGCTGAATCTTACTAACTAGTCTTCATTGTTAGTTCTTCTTACTACGTATGCGTAGCAATGAGAGTGATTTCACAAAATTCATTTATTACACACACTTAATATTCTTCAAAATAACATCCACTAGGATCAATACATCGAACGGCTTACCTAACAACCCCATCAATCATTAAGCCCGAAAACTTTCCTCCAGTCCCTTCTGCTTGAATCTTGAAAAAAGTCCCATTACTATCCGGATGTACCTCATATGTGTGTTATTTTAAACGAAACAATGCCGTTTTTTGCTGCCTCAGCTGTTTCTCTCTTTAAAAAGTTCTCATGCTTTGTTAATTTTCTAGTACTTACATTTGGATTTGTTATACGAAAGGTTGCGTGAGATACATTTGCACTTCAGCATTAGTGATTCAATTATAGTTTACAGTTTTAAGTAATGGAATGTAAAACGTCTATAATGTCTACTTCCTTTGTGAACATGCGATTTTTCGCTGTAGATCTGACACAAATAATTAATGTTTTCTCCCGATGCTCTTTGTTATTTATTATTAATGATGCGTATTGTCTGTCCTAAACCACTGCAATTAAAAAAACAGTTATGATTCAAAATAAACACGAACTTTGTCTTTCATCGTTTTAAAATAGAATCATTTATTATGAATGTGTGGTTTGATTATATCTAAGAAATCTAATCAGATTATTTTTCTCTATATGACTGAATTGTTATAATATTCTTGCGTAAATCTTATTTAAAAGATATGTAAAATAAAACAGGAAAAGCTAGACCGGATACACAAACAAAAATCTATTGCAAAATCTCTTGTATGCTAAACACAGTGAAATAGCTGGGATAGGTTTGTAGATAAGGTAGAAAGTAATGTATGGGAAAACAAGACTTTATATATACATTAACAAGAACACTCTAACAGCGACTAAGGAATAATGCACATAAAGTAGTAAGAGGACCAATACAAGCACTGTTCAGTACAGATCCCCAATCAACGAAGAAAGATCCATCTTATAAGGGTGACCTAAAAATGATAGAAGAACTAGAAGACGTATACATTTATAAAGGTAAATGAATAGTCAAAAGCAGGACTTGCCAAAACATCAATTTCTACTTCTACTTAATAGGTGTTGGGTGTAACAAATAACACTAAATAGTTGTGTAACATCGATTTTCAAAAGGGAAAACCGCATCCAAACCGAAAACTATAGAAGCATCAGTATATGAAATTCTACATACAATCCGTACGCGAAGATCTTAAATTTACAAGTAAAAACGATTGAAAATTTGCTGTTTAAGAAAAATACGAACGTAAGAAAGGGCGTTTTACTATTTAGCAAATTATTGAAAAACGTGCAGAGTTTAATCTTGAAATCCATATTGACTTTATAGGCTTTACCATAACGTTTGGCAATGCAAATCATAAAAAACCCAAGTTGTCCAGCACAACTTATAGAATATCTTAAGCCCTTGAATAATGGCACAAAAGTCGTAATAGACCTACACGGTGCTTCAGTGAACCCTTCATAACTAACAAACGTGTTCGACAAGGATATAATATTTAGCTCACATTTTTTAACATGTATATTGATGACGACATTTGTAAATGGAAAGATACTAGCCTCAAAAGCACCCGGATGGACAAGAACGAATACATCAACTGTCTACTTTTCCTTGACAACTTAACTATCTATAATCCAAAACTCTAAAAACGACCTTCAAAGAGTTCGTCACTTGATAGGCAGAAAATACTATTTGATCATCTCACACCAGAAGACAGAAGCTTTGGCGTTGCAGGGGAAAGAATCACTCCAGACAAAGATCTTCGTAAACAAATAAAATTTTATAAGACAAATACAATCCCTGTTTTGCTTCGTAGATGAGATTCTTGAGTGTCGTTGAAGGATATAAAGAACCGACAGAGTCAAAAACGACGAGTAAGGCGAAAACTAGGAGTACAACCTGCCCCAGCAACAATTGAAGTTAACAAACAAAAATAGAAATCACACACTGAAAGGATGGCAAATCACCGACTACCAAAGATGCCATACAAATATCGCCCTTGTAGAAAAAGAGAGGTAAATATAGAGAAAAAATTGGCAATAATTGAGCCGAAACAGTTTTTGTGCCTAAACCTTACGTGGAAAACGAAGAAGATTATTGCGTTGGTTTTTATTTTTTTATAACAAAGAATATGGCGAGGGCAATTTTTTTTTTTTTAATGACATACATAGCATACATTTAATCTATTGCCATTATTGGCTTAGTAGTATTATCCATGCTGGCATATACATTGTTGAACATAACCAAGTGTTCAGAAACGAAAGAAACAATTGTACGTTTGATGCAAAAGGAAAATTGTCCATTTTTGATCCTTTCTGTAGCGATTAGAAGCTTGAGAGGAGTTTCTCTTTCATTTTTAAAGTTCGTTAATTTTAAGCCTTTTTTCAGTACCGTTACTAGTGATAAACCAATGAACCAGCTACCCATTATTAGGGTACATTACGCCCACAGCTTCAATGCAATGGGTGAAAACCACACTCAGAATGAATTATAAGAATAATTGCTTATTGTAACCTTATAAGATATCTCCACCACTATTTCTCTACATGGCAATTTAATAATTTACAATAATTTTCCGATATTTTCTGTGTATTTGAAATTCAGAATAAGCCATAACGAATATGTTTGTTTTATTTGGGTAATTTCGAAGAAATGTGGTGCTCGAAAGTATATCAACTTCTACATAACAAGTTGTCTGTCAAATGTAGGATTCAGTTTTGGCATAATCTTTGAACATTTTTCTAAAGAAAATTTGAAATTGTCTCTTGTGAATTTTTTGTTTTCGTTTTTCACGAGCATGCCGTCAAATTGTAACATCCATCCAAGTATTATTTGTTTGCCAGGAGCCTCCCTAATTTGCAAACAAGATATTTATTTCAGTGGTACTCATAAATGTCATACAAGGTCCATCCAAAAGAAATGAGCCATTATTTTTTCGGACGCAGTGAACATTCCGGCGTGCTCTGATTGGCAGGTGGTGGGTCGCTTCCATACGCGGTCGGTGCAGTCGGCTCTGAGCTTGAGGCAGGACGGTGTTTCCGTGAATGTCTATTTTCAATTTTCGAACAGCGCGATGGATTCAAAATCGATCAACGCTACGCAATTAACTGCTTCAAACTCGGCAAGAATGCTACCGAAACGTTTGGTAATGCTTCAGGAGGCCTTCAAGGATGATTGTTTATCGTACGAAAAAATGGCACAAAGCATTTAAGGAGGAAGAGTGCTTGACGAACCTCGGTCTGGACGACCGTCAACCTCCGAACCGACGAGAACGTCAGCAGTGCGCAATTTATGAACGCCGATCGTCGGTTCAGTGTTTATCAAGTAGCAGATGTAAACATTCCGAAATCGACAGTACATCGAGTCATTTCGGATTTATCGATGGGAAGGTGTGCGCCAAACTTGTGCTCGAGTATATGAACTGACGAACAAAACAGTTGGTCGTGTAAACTACTACGGACTTGTCTCCGGACTTTTGTATTCGTTGAAAATATTGCTAAAGCAAGCACTGGGACTCGGTTGAGGACATCCAAGAGAATGTCACAGCAGCCCTCAAGGACATCCCTAAGGAGGCCTACCAGGAAGCCTTCCGGACTTGGAAGACCGTCTCCAAAGTGCATTGATGCAGGAGGATCCTATTGAAGAATTTTGAGGTGTTGTGCGATCTGCTCAATAAAACTATTTTGAAAAAGGCTCATTTATTTGGATGGTACCATAAATGTCATATCTTTTTCATGTTAATTTTCTGTTCTTATCAATGCAAATATTTTATGATTTGATTGTCATTTGAATTATGTTATTTCCTGTAAATATCATTGAATATTAAGGATACTTTGAATCTGCTTTATATATCGGCCTTGAATTTGGTTTTTGCCTTCTATAATATTATATTATTTCGACAATGGTACGAAACATTTTTGTTTTGCAATCATCTGTCGCCCAAGTCCGATGTATTAGTTCTCATAGGCATTTTACTTGTACCGAGAATCCCAATCATTCCTTGACAGGAATTGCTATTATCTTTATTGGAATCAACTTTACCGTAATACTTCGTTTTCTTAAATATTCCTCAGCCAATTCGGACATTGAATTAAATCTGCGTACTATGTTAAAATTTGTATGTGAAGGAAAAACTAATAAAATGATCAATATATCTGGTATAATAACTATTAACTGTGATTATACTTTGTATATATCGACAAAAGTTTGAATGAAAACATCCTAACATTATATAATTATTGAATACATTGAAGTTTGTATTGGTAATGGGATAGGTACAGATACGTTCTGAAATGAATGAGCATTATGAAGAGTATGACGCGAAAGAAGAAATATAGATTTAACTTTAGTTTTATGAAAACGAATACCGAAATTTATAAAAATGTTCAAGTCTTGATTCTGTTACTGGAGAATAATAAGTAATAAACTTTTTAATCATCTAATTTTTTCTATTATGTAATAACAAAAACAATGGTAATAAAGAAAACCGCATCACAGTAATTGCGCTATACAAAGTATTGAGAAAGATTATATTTTTAATGCATTACAAGAGTTTTGAATAAGCCTAACGTTACCATCGAATCGTACCATTGATCCTTTCATGGGAATGTTGTTCACAAATGACAGGCAAAGGTCTGGTCGGCCAAGTACTGTTCGAACTCCAGCAGCTATCAAAACAGTATGTGCAGGAATTTGTTGGGAATACGCTTCGAAAACCATAAATTATACCAAGAGAAATGAAAATAGTGCAACGATCTGTCTCGCCTAATTAGAAATGGCAATATTAGAGCCATATTGTTAAATAATGGGACAGTTGCTAACAGAATATTCAAACAAAATGGGTTGGGGAAAATTAAAAAAGACTACTTCGCAGAGAAATACTTTAATTTAACATGTAGAATCATAGTGTACATGCTAACAACTCTCGAGAAGCGTCAAAGCTTGTTGAAAACGTTCAGAAAGATCATTATCCTGCTTAAATTATGGTTTGGCGGGAAACCTGTTATGATTGCGTAACGTAATTTTATGTTTACGAAAAAAGGGTGAAGACCTCAGCTAAAATGTACCAAGAAAGTTTATATTAGAAAATCAGTGGCTGAGCTGACAACAGGGCTATGCGCCAAGTAACCAAGTCAGAATTGTTCAAACGTGATTTGAAAAAATGTTCCCAATTGTATAAGCGCCTAGACTGGCCTTTGGGCCCGATCTTATCCGTTGAATTACTAGTTCTGGTCACCATTCAAGTTATTGAAAGATTCCAAAGCAAAGTGTTGGGCCTTATTATGTTAGACATTTTAAGTGACTTGGAAGTTCAATACGGGAAGAAATAAGTAGGTGCAGCGATAAATACCTAAACAAACTATCAAGCCACCAATGTCTATAGCGTGGACCTGCCTATTCTTTAGTGTTAATCTTTTAAACTTAAAGGATTTAAACTACTAGATTTTCCACCCATATTCTAATACCTCCGACTGGTTTAGAATCATCCCTATTTTCTTTAATAAATAACCGAAAAGAGGCTGCAGACGTAAGGTTTCTCCTTTTCACTGTTAATGTCCAATATGAAATTCGTAACACAATTTTTTACTTAATGTACATATGAAATACAGACTGTAAATTCGTCTATTAAAAAAAATATTTTGCTGAAACCGTTTAAAATAAAATCGTAAATCAACTAAGTGATACTGAAATAAGATGTTTGAAAAAGTGCAATGTAGTTTTTTGGTAAGCGAGATGAGAAAATTATATAAAGGAATACAAAACAATATGAAATGCGAACCGGTAAAGAAAATTTCCAAAAAGTTGCCTATTGTATAGTAACCCACACAGAATCAAGCATTAATTCAGAACTGATCTCTAGCGTTCAGCTGATTGTGTTGTCTATTTACTTTCAACATTATAACAAATCAGTTCTTTACATAATTCACAGGTGCTGTTTCTAAATTTTATTTTATGGAGGTTAAAAATTCAATTATATGGCTTGATTTACGAAGTATTGATTTTCATGTACACTGCAGAATAAAACTTAAGGTATACTCTCGGTGAGAACTGATAGATCTCGCTCAAAATGTTCGGGACTTTTTTAATGTCAAGTTTATAATTGACTTGTTTTTTCTTCTTTTACTTATTAAAAATGTTTCAATAGTAATTAGTTGGATTAACATTGAAAACTTTATATATAAGTTCCGTCTACATACATGCTGGATGAAAAGTAACTAAACATCATATATTGGTAATAAAGTCCATATTTGTAGAACAAAAATATCGAAACAAATTATACATGTACTTTAATCTTTAAATTTGAATTTAGGCACCAATAACTCTGACTTCTTAATGCGTAGTGTTTTGTAGGAGTTATTTGAAATATTGATAAGAACTTTCTGATTCCATGCTTTCAAGTTTGTCGGTGTGAGACTTTGTCGCATATACCCCATCCTTTAGGTAGCTCCACTGGTAAAATCACATAGAGTAGGATCTGGGCTTCTTAGAGCCCATTGATCTCGGGTAATCTCTTGGAAAATTCTGGTCTAACCATGCACGCAACTAAGGTCGTTAATGTTATCCCAACCAAATACCATGAGCCTCGCGTAATATTCAAGCATCATAATGTAGCGGTCTGTATTAATGGTGTTACCCACAAGATATGTGCCGATGAGTCTTGTTATCGTCATTCCGCACCACACCGTTACTTTTGGCCGAGTTTGCATTCTCTCAACAATTATTTTGACACCGCTACCAAGTGACGCCTGGTATTGGCAATTATGACAATTGATGAAATCATCGTCGCTCCAAAGCACGGTTGCAATCAATTCAGGCCAATCTTCATGCCAACCCCACATTAACTCCACATATTCTCTTCAGCGATCATGGTTATCCAGTTTTAGCTAATGCACATAACGCAACACCGTACGTATGGCGTATCTGATTTTTACGGGCTACGGGTAAACATTTTCTGCACTATCGCCACGTTCTCTGCAGACTGGGATGTTGAGGGCGGCCACTTTTTCTTGCATCGCTCACCGAGCTTATGGTCATTATCAGTTTTTTTTATTGTCTCCGGACGTCTGTTGTATTCTTCCTTTTCATTGTATGTTACCACGTCTGCACAAGAACAATGTAGTTCTACACTTTATGGTGTATTGTAATCTTAGCTCGCTTTTGACTAGCCAAACGGCCGACTATCTTTATTTACGTTGATGCAGTGCTTGTACCCCATCGACGGGGAAATTGACTCCAATGATACTACAAGTGTTTATTGGCCAATATTTAATGTCTTGTTAATTTTCACTGACCTTGTATGTTACGGCAATACGAATTTATTATTAATTTTTTAATAATTATTAATAACAGTTGCCGTTTTTAATGCACATGATAAAAGATGCATTGCATGATTTATAAATATTCTATTAATTTTTTTATGTACATATTCACGTTTGGTGGTTTTGTTTAAATAATAAAAACAAATTTTACATACAGCATTTTAACGCTTTAAAACATTTGCAATGCTTTTTTTGTTAGCTGTGTTTATGTAAAAAGTTTGCTACATGCTACATGAATACTTTTAATGTCAAACAACAACGAAAATGTACTACGTTTTATTATTTATGAGGTGAACATTTACTGTACAAATAATTTTAGCAGACTAATTAGCCGCGAAATAATTATGTTATGATATAATTGGAATACTATTTACATGTTGCATTTAATTGCGAAATACTGTACGTGTCACATAGTTCACAGGGAACTGCATAATTTGAATTCAAAATAGAGGTTTGACCACAACACTCACTTAATATACAATGTAAATACTATGTACGCCTAGCATGTTACTATAAAATATATTAATATGAAAAACAGTTGATTTTATTGAATTGTCTATACCAGAAATTAAAAATTATGTCAATGCTTAGCCAAAAAAGGGATTAAATAATTGTTTTAAGTAAAAGTAATTGAATTTCTAATTTCTAAACGTTTTAACGATTAGTAGAGAAAATATGTAATAAAACTTAAGTTTTAAATCAATTTGTTTATTGTAAGATTAAGGCATCATGTAAAGCTTACTTAAGACTTGCATGATATTACTTTCCTTTTTATGTCGATACCGTTGGGGGAGAGGGTTACTCTCTAGTCTAAAACATTAGAAAATATATTTTTATATTTTTATTGTTGCACTTTTTTTGCCAGGGACATTTGTTGGGGAAACACAAACAAAAAATAGATGGCTTTTTGAAAACAATACGGACATGTCTAACTTTCATTACCTGATAGGATATTATTTACCAGTCACTATTGTCTATTTATTTTTAGTGTTTAGATATCGACATTGCTATTTTCTATTGTTTTTTTAAATGTAATTAGTAATTTGACTTTACATTGTACGGGCTAATTTAGTGTCATTACACGATTACACAAAACAGAATATATAATCGTAATCATATCGCTTGGTGAGGTGGTACCCGTATTACTTGAGGTCTATGGGCCCGGAACGCATTAGTCTTTTATTATTTACACTAAGGTCAGTCGCTTCAAGTCGATTTTCTTGCTTAAGAGTTTTTAATTCTTCGCAGGTCTCTCTAGATCTTGTTCCTCCAATAGTATTTTCCACTTTCTACATATATTATTCCATTTTTCATTTTTGCCTTGGCTACATCTTTCTTTACTTGTCTTCTTATTCTTATGGATTCCTTTCTGTCTTCTTGATCTTGTGTTGCCACCTACTTTTGATATACTTGTCTTTTTTCCTTGGTGTTTTTTTCTAGAATTTTATTTATCCGATCATTTGTTTCACTTTCGCTCTCATTTCTTCTAACAATTCGAATGCCGCTTCATGTATCGCTTGTTTTATTTGATTATTACTGTCTTCCACGCTGCCTTTAATTTGTTTGATATTCTTCATTTATATATTTTTATTAAGCAATCTGTTATAAATTTTATTCTACGTATTGGTTGATACTGTGTGCACTTATGCTTCTCTAGATGTTGGAAATGACTATTCATTATTTTTAGATTGAATCTGTTGCATGTATCTATTAATTTGTTTCCATTATCGTTTACTCATTACTGGATGTTGTTCTTCGCGTCCTGTACTCTCAAAAAATCTCCCAAGATTACAATTTCTTTTCTTTTTTTAATTTTTTCTAGTATATATTTTTAAATTCGTACTTTGTGCTTTTGTTTGCGTCATCTGTAGGAGTATATTCGGCTATTATGTGAATGGTGTGCCCAAATATTTGTAGTTCCATTGTCATTAATCTTTTGTTTACTTCTTCCTAGTGTCTAATGTTCTTTTTATACTTTCTTGATACAGCAATAGCTACTCCGACCTTTTGCTTTTTTCTTTTGGCACTCCGCTATAAAACCATATATAGTTTAGATGTACTTTCAGAACTATTTGATTACCTTTTTTAGTGATGTGCCTTTTCAGCTCATTTTGGTGTCCAAAGTTCTTATGTTCTTATTATATTTATAATTTGAAAAGTATCATTTTGCTCATTTACCCATTCGCTATATGAGAATCCATCGTTGAAGCTCATTTAGGTTTGTTGATAGAGCTTCTGTGTGTAGGATGTATAATAGAAGAATTGAAACGCTACCCCGTAAATATCTTGCATCTATTGAATATAAATTTAATTTTTTATTGTTGAATTTGACTTGGAATTATTAAGAGATAAATAAGATATATGGTAGGCTTCTTTGACTTTTGACAGCGGATTATAATGTCCGACTTTATTTTACTTTTATCCAAGAGAACCGCTGAGGAATGTTATTTGTTCTTCACTGGCATACTGAGCAATATTATTATTATTATTATAAATATTTAAAGTTTAATTGCGAACTATTATTATATTTATGGTTGTGACTATTCTATCACTTCGTTTGCACTCATGATGTTAGCACAATTTTCACTTTGAAAGTCAAGCAAAGACTATTTTAATAAAATGTATTTAGATAACCTACTTGCTATCTAGTTATCAGTGTCTAGATACCTTTGCAGAAATAAAACTTAATAATACCAGAATATCATCAGATCTTCATTTAATTCTGCAGTTCTTTTAACAGTTTTATTAACTCATTTAAGTGTATTATAGGATATCAGAGGATATGTGGGACTATAAGGAAAATTTAGATAACCTGACATTTTGGTGTCTGAATTTCACTAGTGTAATACAACGGATTACGAAAATTGGCGATTCTGATGCAACAAGTCGAATGGTTGTTATTTCGTGTGTTTTTGATGTTAAACATGGCTATCGTATGGATATAATTATTAATATTGCCAAAATTTCACTTCTATTTAGTGTAAAGGCAAGGTATTTATTTTTACATTTTGTAAACTTAATAATTATTAAGAATTCCACCTTAACTTTACTGAAGAATTGTATATGCAGCATTTTTTTATTAATAACAAGGTCAGAGGTTTGGTCTACTTTTTAATGGTGGATTTAGAACATTGATTAACTTCCCTTCGCAGTCTGGGTTAACAGAAGATGTATGGATGTATTTTTTTTTGTTTTTAAAAACTGTTTTTAAGGAAAATTGAACGAAAAGCTCTTTAACTTTGACAATATAGTTTTAGATGGTAATCAATTTATTTTTGATACTAAGAAGTTATGTTAATTGATAGTTGAATAGAAATCCATAGATTATAAAAAATAACCAATTTGTTAAGAATTACAAATTCCAGCACATAAACGTTAAAAAATTTATAACGACTTAACAACTGCGAAAAAGCCAAGAAAGGCCAAGAACAAAGAGTCAGGACAGCAACTACATAGGGAATACTATTGGTCTCTCCTTATCAACTTCAAGAATTTTTTTAAGTTTGATTAGTGGCTATAATCTCTCTGTATAAGAAAAGTACAAAACTTGTGAAGTTTTCATTTCAAACACTTAAAAAATTTCACCAAAAACAGTTTTCTTTTATTATGGACAACCATTTTCCACTTATTTCTACGAACGGGTTGAACTTTGCAAATAAAAAACAACATTCTGTTTTTGAATATATTTATATATTTCATCCTTTGCAGGATTTCAAAACAAGAAAATCATTTTTATTTACAATGTAACCACAGTTGTTTAGCATCGTATGATTATTGAGTTTAGCTGAAGAATGCCCATTCGGGCTTGATCAGGGATCTACCCTGATATTCTAGAAGATATTCTATGTTCACCTGTGACTGGGCAATAATTAACGTCTACTTTGCACATCGTATAGAGCGAACAAAGTCCATCGTCTTTTTTTAAAATTCAATATCATCTAGGTATCTACCGATACAGTTGTAGGTCCTAGTATCTAGATACCTTCTCAGATACTTCATATCTAAATACTGCATAATATTGACAGAAGTAAAATGATTCTTGGACAAACCGTTTTAGTGGGGATGTACATTAACTGGCACGATTTGCTTTCTAGGCTGGTTAAATTATAGGGCTTCCAACGTGTGCAAAAGTTTTTACATACAAATGTATGTGCAAAGTAGTGTTAAATTACTTTGATGCTGCTAAAATCAGTAGCACGCAAAATTTTGTTTGTCATAACTCACATAGCCCCGATATTTTTGTTTATCTTAACTTTTCCGACGACAAAGGCGATAGTTGTCTATTAAAGATCTACAGCTACAATGAAATTCCTTTTAACAACACTTTGCAGTAGCTAACAAACATGTTGCGTCACAAAACACCTTGTCAAAACATTCTCACGCTTAAAGTTGTGTAACAGCCATGTTCATCATTAAGTTTACGACTTTTATACAGATTTATAACCGCAAACGAGTATGTTCTTAGAATGCCGCAATGTATTTGCTGTCACATTTGTTAGACTTACAGAAGCTAACCTAAACATTTGTGATAACACTTTCAGGAAGTTTTCATGGAATTTTTTTAAGTAAACTAAGCACAACGTCAACGGACTTAAATCGAAAGATTTTGGAGTTCCATTAATGGAACATTTTTGCCATAGCTACGTTTTTGAAAAGTTTAGAATGGCACCTTTTCTAAAATCTTGTAACTCTATGTACATGAAATGTTAAAAATTTTGCTTTTTTAATATTTTGACTTTTGTGAAATATGTGGTTTATTTATAAAGTGAAAATACTGGCTAAGGAATTGTTTATATTTATATATGTAGCAGAGCGAAAACTCGGAAAATAATTTTTTATAACCGCCATATTCTTAATTGCTTTAGAACCGGCGCACAGACTTTAATTATCCTGTGGCAAATATTGGGATATTCGGATTCTTTTACCTAGCCAGATTATAGGAAATATTTCCCTCTCCTACATTAACCAAGATTTGTCGATTGTTACCTTGGATTGATTTAACAACAAAAAAATGGGCAGATTGCAATTAGCCGCTGTACCGCGCACTTATGCCTTCCCAAGTTTGTCGATGTATATCTGCCACGGATATCGCGTATGTAAAAATATATATTCGTACGTCGGTTGCATTTTTATTTACGAGTCTATCGCCCCATTCAACTGAATACCACAATTGTGTATTTTGAAATTTTAAAATTCTAAAATTTCATAAGCCCGATTCAATTTTCTCTTGTTTAAAGCTACCGAAAATTAATTTAAAATTTAAAAAGTATAAATTTACTTTTTCCAACTAATTCTTCACATTCCCTCCGCGGGTGCTGATACGTGAACGAACGTAAACGTAATTCGTTTTACATCTCCCCGAATTGTGTCGCGTTTTAGGCTCGCCCGCAATGCCCGAACAGAAAGGAAATGCGGTGCGAACCAAAAGCTCGCATCTGAAACATGGTGTCGTCCATGCAGAATAATAATGAAGTGGATAGCCTAGAGTGGCGTTGGCTTTTGTGTCTTTGTTACCTTTCAAAACAATTTCTGACAACGCTTTACATTTGCGTTCCCTGGAGCTCTGAAATCGCAACAGTCAACGAGACGGTGCACCAGCACGTCGGCTTCGTTTTGTGCTAAGTTGTGCATCCTGTAAGCGGTGAAATTCATTATGTTCCGCGCTGAAAACGCAGCGAAATACTAACGACACCTTCTCTATTCATACGCCTTTTTCTGCTGCGCTTTGAGATGAAAATGGGTTTCGTTAGCTGGAATGTCGCCTTTCAGTATTTGCTCAAGAGGAGCGATTTTGAATATTTATATAGAGATTATAAAACGCTGCTAAAATAATTGTGGGTCATTACCGAAAGATTCTGTTCTGGTATTATATGTCCTGAATACCTTGCCTTAATAGCTATCAAAAGTTACTTCTATATACTTCATGTATAAGTTTTTAGAATCCGCCAATGAACTAATTTTTTAAATTTGAAAGTTATGTATTCAAGCGAATCGCTACGTATTTAACGAAAAGGGTCCAATTTTTTGTTATTCAAACATTCCGCTCAAAGAAGAAATACGTCAAAGGCCGTTACATATCGTGTCCTTTGAGGCGAACCTTTGTCATTACAATAGAGCGCGCCTCTGCGGGGGTTCTTGTTCTGTTTAAGAGTTTTAAATTCTTTTTCCGCTACGTGGGCCTCATATAAATTACTCTAACTGAGCGTTTCCTCCATTCGCTTCCTGCTGTCGCCGGGAGGAAATAATGTAATGATAGTTTTCGTTCCTAGGACGTCGCCGAACGTGGAGTAAACAAAAAGAAGACGCATGTCTCTTGCTCGCCGGCGTAACGAGCAATTCGGATAGCAGCGCAGAAAACTTCGCTTCATTTTTGACTGAAACGGTACTGCATTAAAGCGGACAAGCCCTTAAAAGTACAGATTCTGGCAAGAAACGTTTCGTGATGCCGATTTCAATTCGCTTTTGTATAACGAAACTAAAAGACATTATATAAATACCTACTACAATTTGTATTATTTATGATGATACTTTATATTTCATGCAATTCCTGATAGAATTGTCTTTAAATTGTGCGTTATAACAATGTTTATATTTAGAACTGAACATTACAAAGCTTTTAAAATTTATTTCTCTTGTGTGTATTCGCACAAAGAAATTTGTGATCATTCGGTTGATAAAATTTTCATTTCGACCTTTCTACATATAAGGGACGGCAAAACTCATTATAAATTAATTTCTTTCGTTTGGTTTAATTTTGTCGGCAATAATTATATTTTTTCAAAATTTATGTTCAAAAATTAATAAGAATACAATGATACTTTCTTCAAGAATATCTGTGACATTGAACTATTAATACAATTCATAGCAGCAATTAAAATACGGATTGGTAGTTACACATATAGCCACCAAAGGGTTAAAGATTTTAACTTGGCAATCTTCGAGTAAGAGACAAGGGTGACTATGACTAACTTTGGGTGATTTTTTTTTTAATTTTCTTCGACTCTGGGAAAAAGTTCAAAATTCGTTTTAGCGACGAAAAAGTGACGCTCATTAACTCTTTTGACACTGCCGATTAAGATATTGCGAAACAATTTCCGGCCACACCAACAGTTCAACAAGGAATTATAAAAATTACGAAAATGTGACGTTATCTATTGCTGCATATCTGATGATTGCGTTAGAATTAGCAAGGTGCTACCTGTTTTCATTCTGAACTATTTCTATTATTAAAACTCTGTTTCAACAATTGGCTTTATTGTTAAGAGTGCACTGATATTTAAATTACTATGGATATGCCAAATTGATTTCTTAAAGCCTAGTAAGGTAATAAGTTTGATGTTAAAGATTCTGTTGGTTAATATGGTGAATTTGATACAGTCAGTATAGATCAGGAATTAAGTTAGTTGATTTTAAAAGTACATTTATGGAATATTTACTAACAATAAAATATAACTGAAAACAATACCGAAATGGCACAACTTGCTTTTACAGTTCAATGATTATTCGTATATTGTAATACAAATGTGAATTGTTGAATTAAAGATTGGTATTCATGGTCTATGCTTATGTTTATATAAGTGTGCAATTGCCCTTAAAGTTCCTAGAGTTCCACACAAAACAGTTCGTAGAGTTCATACAGGGGTTTAATTATGTGACACAAACGATAAAAAATTAATTATAAAAAAAACAGCGCAAGATAAAACTACAATGGAGTTCAGTGCACTATGTTTTCAAGATGACTACCTTTACTAGAGATGATCATTTCAACCCATTTCCCGAAACTCCCAATTGCGGCTTTTCTGATGTCCGCAGAAATAGCCAGAACATCTTCTGTAATGCGATTCTTGAGTTCGTTGATGAACTGGGGTTTGTTCCGATAATACCATATCCTTTAGATAACCCCATAAGAAGAAATCACATGGATTTAAATCGAGGGAATTTGGGGGCCACTCTATGCCACCTTCTGTCTTACGGGAGGCCTCCAGACTTACGATTCTCTGTGACTGTGAGGATGTCAAAAATGCCCTGAGTTCAATAGGCGGTGGCTCCATCTTGCTGAAATCAGTACTGTTGAGAACTTCTGTGAGATAACGTTTTCTATTCATATATTTTGTGAGGAACAATCGACAAACTTCGGTCAAATGTGGGTTTTCGGTACTCCAATGTCGGTAATTTTGTTTGTTGACATAGCCATCTAGTTGAAAATATACCCCATCCGTGAAATGAATGTATTTTATGTTCAGCTTTTTGGTCTGAACCATCTCTATGATCACTTTTGCAAAAGTGAATCTTTTGCCAATATTGACCTCGGTCAGAGGCGTTTGTAATTGAATCTTATACGAAAATAGATTTAATTTCTTGGTGAGGATGGTGTGCATAGAGCTCACATTGATACTGAGTTGAGCTGTGCCTTTAGAGACCAGAGTTGTTGGCTTTTGTTTATAACCCTCCCGAGCTTTGTCTTACAGTCTCGGGAGTAGTGACTGGTCTGCCCGTTCTTCATAAATTATAATCCAGGACACTTTCTGCCTTTTCGAACTTTTCGATCAGCCTATTATAACATGATAAAATAGACAATTTAATTATAGAGCACATTTTATTATGGTATTATTTACATTACTATTATAGCGCCAGACAAAGTAGTGTGTCTGTCAAACTTGATGTTGAAGGCAATTAGCGCTCCACCAGCACTTTGGCCCCTTTCGTAAAAGGCGGTTACAATGAAGACCCTTTCTTCGGTTAAATAGCTGGTCTTAGCTGATGCCATAATCAGTGTTAACCTAGAATGTAAATAAAACTTCAAACATTGATTAGCTATAACTAACGTCAAACATAAAATTGGTTGAATAGTTTGACTATGCCAATAAAAAACTCTTTTTTTTCACGCGACATAATGAAGACGCTGTATAATAGTAAAAGGAGGTTATCGGTTGAAAACAAGAAGGGTAGTAAGAGAAAGGCTATCAAAATAACGAGAGACATAACGGGAACATTTAAAAAGAGAAAATTGGCACCAATATTTGAAATTACACTGAGGTAGGTTTACTAACCTCTTGAATTAACGTTTAGGAAAAAGTAACAAGCACTAAAGCGGATACTCGGACTTAAAACATTTGCAGATGGCATTGTTCCAAGTAACTCCAGAAAAGACATATTTATTAGTACGAATCATTTTGTTTCTCTTTGTATATCTAACTCCAGATAGGTCATTGGGAACTTATGATTAAAGAAGATAAAGAGGATCGAAAAGAAATTATGCATGCAGATTACAATATCGAAAATATGATATTGATGATCTTGGCATTTGGCATAAAATATGTTCTTAAAAATATTAACTCTTCAAATGTACCTCAAATACGTCTTATAAAACATTTTTTAACTTAAAAGTTACGACGGTGGCAAATAGATATGTATAAATAATTAAATATAAAATTTATGATGTATATGACCCATATCTTAACTCACTTAGAGATGTGTTGTGAAGCTGCTGTACGTATCCTTTATAGTTAATCCTTCTGTACACAAATTAATTTATAAAAAGAAGAAACTAGTTAATCATGGATATTTGAATGAATCTATGTATATCTCATAGCTTTATCGTTCCATAATTGTACTGTACTTTTTATAGGAAAAGTAATGCCAACTCTGTTGACTTGTGTTAATGAAAACGTGTTTTAAGCCAGCATAATTATATATTTATCCTCCAACGAGAAATTATATTTACGACCAGGTCATAGACACAACTAATACAGATGAATAATTTTAAACTACATTAAAACTGACAATGTTTTTGATGTCGACCTTATAGACAATACAATTAAATGTATTATTATTACCTGTGACTGCCAGAGTGGTCCAAGCGGTTGAGGCGCGAACTGCGATGCGAACGGACCCGGGTTCCATTCCTGGAGCTCTCTGATGCCTGGCAGGTAGTCTACTCAGTCACTAAAAATAATTGAGTATCTGCATTCACTTCGAACAAGAGGTAGTAATGCGGTCTAAGTCGCGGTGCTAAAGTCGAACACATGAGAGCTTTAACATCTCTCAGTTCGCAGGCCGTGCTCTCATACAAGGCGTTAGGTCCTTACCATTATTATTATTACTATATTATTATATTATTACCTGTCGGAGTGAAAATCAATTACATTGTTGTAATCCATTCTGTCATTTTTTAGAGAGTGGACCTTATATACAAGTGTAGTTAAAATAAGGAAGAGTGGTCATAACTTTTCCTCGTACTTTTACTTCTAATTCTCATGAAAACGCTACTTCTAAAGCACCTCGTAAACAAATGATATGCAACAACCAATACGTTAGGTCATTGTGACAGCGATAACGTAAATATGAAATCATTTTGACCTGAGCTCGGGGCTATTTAAGGTATAAGATAAATGCTTATTTTCAAAATAACAGACATCGTTGTTTACCACAAAAAATGAATAATTGAATTAGAAGTAAACAAAAAGAAAGTTTTTTTAAATATAAAAGACTTTTGTGGCAACATAACAATGCAAACTTTCTAATAAAAGAAAATGCAACGTTACATTTTTTGACATGACTTTTTTATCTTTCTGTTCTTCGTTTAATGATTGATAGTATTCTGTGACAACAAAACGTTTGACTAAATCTATTTGCTTTCTCTCTATGAATCTTAACTTTAATGAACAACAATTCATCAAATCTGTTCATTTCAGCATTCAACTAAAAGAGATCTAAACTGGTCATCTCACCAAGTGTCTAATGTTCTGTAGCGCGATGAAAATGCGAATATACTATTTAGAAATTATAAGATAAAAATAATTCGCTGATATGTTCCAATCCACAATATGACATTACTATGATAAGGGAGGATAGGAAGCCTTCTCCACAAAAGAGAAGTAGATAACTCGAAAAAGGCGATGCATTTATATTCAAGACATTTCCGTGGTATATTTCAATGCAACAACAATCTAAAGCATCGTACTGTTTATGTACGTGATTGGTTTTGGAACTATCAGGTTACGTTTATGTAGTGACCAAACTAATCAATGCTAATATAGTAAACGCATTTGAAAGGTAACCTGACGAAGAATTCGACCAAAGAATTTATCTAACTCGGGTATAAGTGGAAGAAGGTTCTTCGGTCTACTATTTGTTTGCATCCGTATCTAGACGCAGTCGAGCAACAATTTCTGCTAAAAGCTAAATTTGTTTTATTACAAATTTTTAATCCTTAATTTTTTAAAGAAATTTAAACTTCTGAAAAATATGTCGTTAATGTCCTTTGTTCGCGAAAATACAAACCCAAAAAAGATTCTCGGTCTTTAAATGACAATACGGTGCTTGTTGAATGAGAAACAGCGCCTTGGCACATTTCATTTGAAATTGCGAAGTATTGTCTTTCAGTTTCAACTTTTAGCTCATCGATTGTTGTTGATTTTGTGCACTAAACCTTATCATGAAAATATTTCACTGAAAAGTGTTCACTAGCCCGAGGTCTGGAGACATGTGAGGGGTTTAACACTACATCTTCGCCCAATCAGTTTTTTCGGAAAAGTGTCATCGAGTTAGGCTCCTCCATCACGATGGCAGTATTGCAAGTAAATCTTTTTGCAACCAAACAACTATTCGATGAGTGGACTGATAGATTCCCATGGCAGGTTTAGACAAACACCACTAGTGATGGTTTTGTCAAAAATAATGCCCAATACTGATATTCCATACCATACTGTAACTCTTCTAACATCTTATAAATTTTTTTCTTTAAAACTTGTCGTATTTTGCTTGTTGTTAAGATCAATTGGAATTAAAAATAAAATTAATTAATTCTTAATCTCTTGCTTTATGATTTTTTGGGTGCCTATTTTTAATAAAAAGTACGTATTCTCCATATGTGTCTTAAAATGCCATTATAGTAAATAGTTTCTATAACACAAACTTGGACTAATATTTATTTAATAGTTACTACAAAATTATGTAACGTAATTCCAAATATTTAGTTTCTCATTTCAACTTGTATTAAACAATCGGTTTGCGGAAAATTTAATATCAATGAAAGTGAACAGAAAGGTTTTAGCTTATAAGTATTTCACATTTGGGAAATATACGACAAGAGAATAGGGAGATCGAAAGACCATAATTTTATTTCGAACAATAAGAAATTTTTGAATGCCATAGGCAATTCAAAAAGGAAACGATTCGACTCATCTGTTTAAAAAAGTGTTTTATTACTGAAAATTAAAATAATTGGCCTATTGACCCTATATTTTATTGTCTGCCATTTATTGCCTGCCCTTTAGCGAGGAAAATAATGGGGGAATTGATTTAACGTAAACCTTTTACAATAGATTCAGAATTCATTTTCGAAAAATTTTTTTTAGGTTACATGCGTTTAAAGGCCTAGTTTTGTGGTCTTTACGACATAATTTTAAATAATTTGTCACTGCCTTTTCAGTGTAACAATAGTCGTATAAATAATGTAATAAAATATATAAAACATTATTTTTGATACGTTTGTGTTCTTAGCAATTTCAATCAAAATTTGTTTCTATAACATTGCTCAATTTCTGCAGTATGTCGGTGGTACACTCATCGATACAAACCGGCAGCCTCTATTCTTGACCCCATATGCACGTTGTGTATGGAAACGAAACTTTATCTGTTCAGCATGTGGTTTATTTTCATTAATTTCGTAATACTGTAAACATTGAGAGGCTTTTAAACCTACTCCAATTTGACGTAGCTCATTACTTATGATTTCTCAGTCGACAATTGCACATAATTATGGTTGTGAGTTTGTTATTGTAAAAATAGTATTAATTAGCAGAACTGTGGACAGCATAAAGGGCAGCTGAATTAATCGTAACTGACATTGCAGCTAGAGTACTCGCCCTTTGCAGTTGTTAGGGCACTCTAAAAATGCTGATGCTGTTAGTACAAGAATAAATGAGGCATTAACTTCAACATCAACCCATTGTTAGCTTGTCATCCTAACGATTGTGCTCAGATATGCAATTAAAAATGTCTCCGTTATATGGGATAATTAAACTGCTCCATCCATAAAATTGTGCATACTTATAAAGATAGAATACATAAAGCTGCAAATGCTGACATTTTCAAACAAAAGCGGCATTAAAAAAATATAATGAGAATTCTAAGACCATTAGATCATTTCCGAACATTAAGAAATTTATTTTAAATTGTAAACTTCTTATTGCATTAATAGAAAATAATCTATCTGATTTGCTTAATAAATTGTTTCCATTTCCGCAGCTTCATCACCAAAAATTTAAAAATGTCGCAATTAAGAGGAAATTAAAAAGAAGAGTTAACTTTACAAGAGGGGATTAAAATTGGGATCCTCGATTGGATAGTGGTACGGCCAATAAAGAGAATATAGCTTGGCACACGATTAAGTGCGCTGAATTATTGTCAAATGTAGTTAATGTCACTTTAATAACAATAGAATGAATAATATATTTCTAAAAACAAACAGAACTGAAAATATTTTGAACGTATTTATAGAACTGGAAAGGGACAGGAAGAATTACTTGCAGAAATAATGCTTCTTTATATATATGTAAAGCCTCAGTTTTGACTACAACTAATAAAATATTGTGATATAATTCCTACAAACAACTTTTAGCATAAAATATGAAAGATCCCAATTTTCATGAATGGTTGGACCTTTAGAAGACATAACATGGCTTTTTTTTTAATAAATACGAACGTTGACTTGTAATTCATTTTTTATCTCATACGTTTGCTTTTGTTCTTTTATATTTTAAACATCTTATAATTATTTCTTTTTTTTTTGTAATATGCATAAATGAGTTATTTTAATATTCCACCTTGTTTTGTAGAAACTTATCGTTCCATTATTTTTAAATTACTAGAATATAAATTTTAAATTTTGTTCACAAATTTACTATATTGTAACACTTGGAAAGTTGCAATTGCAATGGTGAGCAATGAGGGTTACACGAAGTCTATTACGAAAATATCTAGCCAATGTTGATATGCCAGGTAAATGCTAAAAGTTTCCTATTCGACTATCTTCCGGGGGCGATAGAAATAAAAAATAAGGTTATTTTTCAATATAGTCTCTATGTGTTTTAATAAATTTATTACATCTTATGCTCTGAAGTTTGTCTGCAAAATCCTTCAAAACAGCCTCTTTCTTCAATGTCGTTGAATTTTATACCTTGAATGTTCTTCTTCAGTTTTCAAGAGAGCTGTAGGGTGTGGTGGTAAACTCCTCAAAGCCACTGTTCCTTGCAATAACCTGGGAAATTGCGACCTTATAGACAGGGCCGTTATTGTGCAGAAGGTAAACAATTTGATTTAATATGTCACTTCTATTTTCCTTTATAATGTCGCACAGTAATCTGGCGTATTACTCTCTTTGAATCTCAAAAAATCTTTTTCGTCGATTGAGACAAATCGGCTGCTGATATTTTTACGTTCAACCAAAAATGGCCACTCCCGTTGTTTTGCGTCTATTATTTTACAGAATTTTTAAAATTTGTATGTGATTTTCAATAATAGTTTTGTAAATTTGTGAAGTTTTCTGTTGTGGTAATTTTACTTGTCGCAAACTTTAACAGTGTTAAGAAATCTTTAAAAAATTAATTGGAATTAAAATTAAAATGTACTTTCTTTCACTTAATATATAACATTTCGTCGTCTCTGTTAAATAAGCGCTCAACAAATATTATTAATATTTGAAACACACAATAGATATTTTATATTACAATCAATTCACCAAGGAAAATGGTTAGTCACATTTGGACTACTGTAATTTATTGGGGATTATATGTTTTTTCGATGCATTCATTTTCTAATTTCTTTTCATTTTTCATTTTTTTAGAAATGTATTATAATAATATAGAGTTAAAAATTTTATATTTGTTTGATATCTTTTGCTACAAAGCTTCTGTAGAGTTTAGGATTGATTTTATTGTTTTAATCAATGATTTAATTATTCTTATTTTATGACAAGATAAACTTCTTTCGCCTGATAAGTTTTTCCACTAGATAACAATTTATACTGCAACACTTACTTCGAAGCGTATTGTAGCATTTGCCACAACAAAGGCCAGTTTCTTGGATAATTATATATAAGCCAATTTCTTGGATTGAAAGTGCTGATTTGGGTAAGAATTCTCCAGCAGGAAATCTTCTGATATCTATATGTTCATCATGATTGATTATGTTAAACATTGATTCATCGCTAAATTGCACATTTTGCTTCTGGTCTATGGTTTAACCACTATGTATCTTAGCTTACAACACACAACGGTATCTTTATTTTTCATAAAGAAATAGTTTCTTTCTTGCTGTATATTCTGTAAGTTCAGAATAGAGTTTCATTATAGAAGTGCATATACGACTGTAATTTTGGATCATAATTTTGCCACTTCTCTTTAATATTCCCTTTTTTAACGTGATACAAAAGGTGGTATTATTTAATTTTTGTAGAATTTTATGATAATTAGAAGTATCATTTACAATGTAGAATTACAGCAAAATCTATAGTACCTCACAAGTTTATTAATAAAAAGAGAAAAATAAGGTAATTCTCAAAATAATCAATACTCATCTATGGTCTGTATTTATCTTTCAGCCAAAATATCGGGCCTTAATCTGTATTTACTTCATATTTTTGAATCGCTAACCGGGTAAGAAGTGCGTCATTGATCGGAATAAGTAATAAGCTGATGGTGAAAGACCAAGGATGTGGGCCAGATCTTTATACTTTGAACTATAAGGGAGAAGCGTTAACTGGTAGCAAACTCGCTTTTTGCAAAGACAAGATAGCGTTGTACCAAAGCGGCTTAGTTACGTTCCGTTTGAAGAAATTAAAATTCCTCAGCTACAACATAACCATCTGAAATAAAATCAAAATGTACGGAACCTCTGAGATATACCAAATGTGTAATATCAATTTGTATTCAAATCTAGCACGTTTAGGATTACGAAAAGATATTTATATGACAATGCATAAGAAGTTATTAACAATTTTTCTATGGTTGCGTTTGTGTTGAACGGTACAGCTCTACAGCACCTTCATCCCTTAAGTTATATGTACTTGTAATTGTGTTGGCCTGAGCAGCTTGAGACAAAACCACCGTACTAGACTTTCTTCAGCGAATCTTAAATTATTAAAATTTGTAATAAAGCAATTTTCTTGACAATCATAGACAACATGATTATTTAACGTTTTCTTTACTAAAAATATATAATACAATTGTAATTGAAAAAATGAAAACCTTATGGATTTTTTCCAAAAAATGTGTATATTTAAAAGTACAACACTACCAATACTATCATATATTTATTAATTAAGTCAAACGTACACAGCAAATATTGATTTACTAGATATGTTTAAAGTACTATTATAACCCTTAGCAACCCAGTGATGTTTGTTATAGGTACACATTTTCTGTTTATCATAAATATTTAGAAATGCTCTAAAATTTATTTTGTTTGCTTTATCCCTCTAATTATCACTGTGGAAATGAAAAGGAAATTTTTGGAAACCAATACAATAATTAAGTTTGTATGTTTGAACCTATTAAAACCTAAAATTAGCGTGGATTTTACGTAATTTAAGCAAAAAAAATCTGAGTTTTATTTGCTTTTTCATTTTATTTGTAAATTTACAATTTACCCTACAAGGAGTATTAAGTAAAGTAGGCGTTATTAGGAGAAACCACTTATTAATTATACATCTTTAGGAATCCTTTCATGTTGGTGTACTTAGAGGTCATGAGGCCGGATTCTGTTTAACCTTTGTGTACGGGTAAATGAGTGATGGACAACTGATGAATCATTGTTGTGATCCTAGACTCTATTGTAGGAGCTTTTGGGAAAATCTGCGAACTTCTTCCACGACGATTGGTATGCCGAGGTCCACATGCAAGGTTTGATTTGTGAATATGCCATGTTACAAAATATCTTAGATTGAAATTCTTGAATAGATTGTATTCGATATGACTTTGGCATGATTTTATATAGTAGTACTTTGTTGGATAAGGATAGTTTAGATCTTCTTCTATGCAGCTACTACATATTGCTGAAACTTTAGGTTCAGTTATTGTCGTTTCACTTTTCCAAGTCAATTGTTGATCTAAGTGTAATCTTAGATACTTCGTTTCCATTTTAACAGGTACTGGAATATTATTTAGACGAACTGGCGGACACGTGTTGAATCGAGTTGTAAAGGTTATTTGAACCGATTTGGTTGCGTTGATTTTAATACGCCATTTATTAAACCAGTCGTTGATTATACTTAGATGCCGCTAAAGGTTCTAAGATGCCAACACAGAGTTTTCATGTGTAGATAAAGCTGCAGAGTCATCAGCAGTGTTTCCATTTTCTGGTAGATCAGCAGTATAAATGAGATATAGGAGTGTATCAAGGACATTACCTTGTGGGACACCAGATTTTATAGGATAGTAGCTGAAGAGCGCCGTTGTACTTAACTGTGAAATATCTATCACTAAGGTAGGATTTAAGGAGAAAGTAATAATCATTTGGAAGGAGCTTTTTTAGTTTGTAGAGTAACCCAGTATGGCAGACTTTGTCAAACGCCTGGACAACTTCTAAGAACACAGCTGCGTGTATTTCTTTTCTTCGAGGCTACCTTCTATTTCATCATCTATCCTATGTACTTGCTGTGCTGTAGAATATTTTTTTCGAAACCCAAAATGATTTATAGGCAGATGTGATGCTACGTGTTACTTAGTAGTCTTTCGAGAAACAGTTTTCCTTGTATAGATAGTAGAGTGATCGGTCTGTAAGAAGTTATGTTTTGTACTGCTTATCCTGATTTGGGAATCATTATCTGGGAATACTTCTTTAATACAAGGTAGTAAGACATGCTGAACACGCAGTTATATATAGTTAATAAATATGTCAAAAGTACAATGAGTTTCTTAAGGAGCTCTTTCAATATTTGCCTTGTTACCATGTCATATCCTGGTGCTTTATACTTGTATAGCTTCTTTATTTCGAGCTGTATTTTTGTTGGCGAATATGGGTTAATAGGTAAGGATATCTGCCATGGAATGTCTAGGTACTTCTCTATAGCTTCATCCTCTACATTAGACTGAAAAGGTTGAAATGCTTTCGATAAATGCTTAGCAAAGGTTTTGATTTTTTTTTTTTGTTAGATCTAGTCCATGTAGCATCAGTTTTTCGTATAGGAGATATGGTTAGTTGTGGCTTGAATATTTTCGCAGCCTTCCGCATGGTGTTCTTTTTTTTGAGGTTTATGATGTAATAACTAAAGTTGGCATTTTGACATTCCTGTTGGGCAACTTGGAGTCGTCGAGTTAGCCTGTAAACAAATTGTGTGAATCAAACTATGATAACAGTTGATAATTACTTTAGGACCTTCCAGAGTTATTACTTTATGACAGACGGGTAATTTGAAAAAAAAACTAAACGTCGTAGCCGATTACAACAGAGAGCACGCAGTGTTAAAATGGTATTTTTGTATTTTATAAAAATATAATATTGACAGCGGTTGTGCTAACAATAAACTGTAATATTTTTCTATCTGCTAAGCAGTAAACTATCACTAAAAATAATTGAGTACCTGCGTTCATTCGACAAAGGGGTAATAATCGCGGTCGTCTTAGGCGCGGTGCTTGCCACATCGCCCCGCATCAGAGATGGTGCGCGACGACCGGGCAGAGAGAGCGAACGTATGAGAGCCTTAACCTCTCAGTTCGCAGGCCGTGCTCCCACGCGGGGCGTAAAGCCTTACCACAAGCAGTAAACTAACGAAGTAGGTATCACAACTGAAAATAAATGTGAAATAAGTATCTCTTATTAAGCGTGCTTAAAAAGTTTGGTGAATCTCAACGGTAATATGGACTAGGTGCTCACGCATGCACATGACTATTTAGAGCAACTTCGAGAAGCGCCATCTAGCGTTGTAATTCATTGTTAAATGTAGTCATGTAAGAGGTAGGATTATAGTGAAATGTAGCAACGAACGAACATTAAATTCAGTTACAAAATGCAAGAAAATGCACCAAAATATGTATTCACAACTGCTTCAAACACCGTTGCGGCGGAAAGAAAACGATTGAGATTGAGCCATGTTTGGATCGGCCGAAACTCAGGTATGATTGAGCCAGTGCGACAAATGCCGATACGATATCGGCGATTTACTCTATGATCAGTGATAAAAAAATTGAGCATTAACGAGGACCTGATATTCATCATTATCTGTGAAATTTGAGCAGACAGAAGGTCTGCTTCCGATTTATGTCGCACAAACTGACTGACGAACAGAAGGCAAAACGGATTGAAACCACTGGAGATTTCACTACCGCATGTGACGGCATCCATCATTTCTGAAAACTATGGTCACGGGAGTTGGACTTGGTGCATGCTGTTACCATATCGATCCGGAATCCAAGCGGTAAGGCGTCTTCCCCTAAATTAAGAGGCCATCTGTAAAAGTTAAAGGTCAAACAATGTTGATCACCTCGTTTAACAATTATAGTGTCATCCATAAAGAATTCGTTTTTGCGAATCAAACCGTCAAGGAAATATTCTACAACGAAGTTTTAAAATAGTTGTTACGATGCATCTACTGTGTTTGGCCAATTGCAGAAGACTGAACGGTAGATTTTGGTTCAGTGTAGGGTATATGTTTTTAATTATTCACCGTACATTTCTAATATGGTGCTTGCGGACTTTTTTGTTTCTTCGCCTACAAACTGCCTTGAAAGGCACACGTTTCGCAAACGTAGCGACAATAATTAATAAACGCATGACAGCGGCTCTACCATAGATTCCTAAACAAGCCCTTGCTTACAATGTTATCAAAAATGTGTTTGTGAAGGATGACGATTATTTTGCTTATAAAGATAATAAAGGTAATTTGCTTGCATTTTCCGTTTTGTTTGTTTTCTGATCTTTTTACGAAAACAACCCAACTAGTATAGCCTTATACACATAGATGGAGAGAGAAATTGTTAACCAAGTATCACAGTGCAGTGATTTGTATCGCCTTTATACTTTTTTTACTATAGTGTCGGTAGTAATCCGTTAGGACATAAAAACGTACATATACAGCTGTCCAGCGGCCAAACAAATTATGTATTGCTACAATTGGTATATGTTTTCACTATCTTACATCCTTCTCCAGTTAAGGCAATCTAACTCAAATTTGCATGTAAATATTACTATTAGTCCCAATGATATTATACATGCGTCAAACTCATCCAATTTCTGAGTTAGTTCAAAGCTGTAGGTCACAACTGTTGATGTTCCTCGTCCCGCGACGATTTGCAAACGATGAAAAGCTGCCGTGAAATTAATCGAGGGTGCTGTTAACACCCGTCGAAACAACAACGGAAAATATCGGCGAGGAAAACCAACAAGATAAATTTGCGATCCTGACAACCGCGTCGCGCGCTTTCAAAAATTAAAGGCTATAACCTCGTGACCTCGCTCGTCCACCAGCCGCCGGTTTCGGATTTATAAATATTTACAGCTTTAATTGGCGAAAATGTCCAGGAAACAGAGCCGGCTGAAACGCGCTGAAACGCGCCGAAACTCGTTCGCTTTCGTTCGGTTTTATTAGCGGGCCGGTCCGCATGACAATCAGTTTTGTCTCGAACGTATTTAATGGAAAGCCTGCATCAATATTTGCATTTCATCACACGCTCGATTTGTTTCCCCCAAAGGTGTTAAAGCCCTTTACGAGTCCCCGGCTAAAATATTCATCAGCTTTTAGAATATTCCGCCCATCTTTACAGGCAGGTCACATAGGCCACAGCTTACGCGCGTCTTGCCTTCGCCGTGTCAGCTGAAGGACCTCTGCATCCAACTCTATGTTCGTGCGGGAGATTTTATTTTGCTCGGGGGCGGTCATAAATATTCATATTGTGTTTTGTAATGATCTGTCGCGGCGCCATAAAGGCCTGCTCTAATATAACTGACAACAAATTGTTTCAAAACGCTTGACCTCTCCCGTTGCGTTCTAAGTGCCGGCTTGGGGATCAAACATAGTTTACACCAAGTTTGCATGTCGCTGGAATGCGAACGTGATTATTTGGGCAAACTCTCCAAGATTCAATAATGTGTATAAAATTAGCATAATGATAAAAGTGGTTGTTAACACGCAGTTTTTTCTTTGAAACAAGTCAAGTGTCCCATATTCTAAATTTCATGTCGATTCAATGTACTCTGTACTAAACAACATTTAAATTCACATATATGAAATTAACATATATATGGTTTGTTAACATTTTAAGCCATTATTTCAATGTACTACAAAATATAGAAGATTAGGTCTAATCTTATATAGGTACGGTACAAACAAGTCACGCGTAGAAAGAGTGATTTAGCCAAAGTTAATTCGGGTCACATTAACATTAGACAACCAATCGACTGGATATATGGGACAATCATTAGAATCAGTAGCTCACAGGAAATATGTTTTGTAGATAAGGCTGTATTGTCAAGTTCTTGGGTATATTGGATAGTATAGCTTTTCTTCTAATTTTTTACCAAACACTAAAAAAAATCTACTAAAAAGCAAACCCAGGAATATACTTTATTATGTAGGATATACAGGGTGTCCCGGTATGTTGGTGAAGAAACTCATTGAGATTTTTCAGAATTTTTTCTATCAACTCGTGGGACACCCTGTATACATACACTGTAATTTCACATTGTAAAAAAACAATAGACATTTACAGTACCCTACCCTAATATTGTAATAAGGATAAACTATATTTGAGTTTTTCTGTGGAGTAATATAAAGGCCCCAACGATTTGTAAAACTTTTAAGTATAAAAGAAAGCCGAAAACAACAGATAAGCGCAGGGTGGATCGGATTTTTTGTCAAAAATGGAGCGACATTTGAGAAATTATTTTAAGCTGCTGCTTAATTACTTATTTCGATTAATTACTTATTCTTTAACTGCCATTCAAATGAAATAAAATCGCTTAAAATTGCAATATCGTGATTGTAACAAATATTTATTAATGTATGATACGTGCATTCAAGTGATTTCGAGGTTTAGTTCGCTTCGTGCATCGAAACGGAGCGGACGTGTTTTACCAGTTATATTTACGTGAAGTTCGAGAGCTATTGATAACAAGTGCGATAAAATCAAATACATCAAGGCTGTAAGGTCGATGCTCGTGGCTGGAGCGAAACAAGTTAATATTTTATTTTGTTATTATTAAGCCAGCATGGTCCCGTGGTTGAGGGGTGGGCTGCGATGCTGACGGACCCGGGTTCAATTCCGGAGCTCTCTGATGCCTGGCGGGTGGCCTACTCAGTCACTAAAAATAATTGAGTACCTGCGTTCACTCGAACAGTAATAATGGCGGTCGTCTTAGGCGCGGTGCTTGCCAACCGCCCCGCACCAGAGATGGTGCGCAACGACCAGGCAGAGAGAACGAACGTATGAGAGCCTTAACCTTTCAGTGCGCAGGCCGTGCTCCCACGCGGGGCGTAGAGCCTTACCATTATTATTATTATTATTATTATGTTATTAATTGCAAATGCATTTTTGTAAAATATTGCAAGCGTGTAAGTATCATATTCACAAAAGCCTTAAAAGTGCGTAATGCTGAATTTCATTCGCTTAAACCTCAATAAAATAGAAATATTCGTATTGTACTTAAAATCTTTATCCAAGGTCAGACATCAAATCGTTAAAGGAAGAATTAGAAAACTAGGCTAGAAGTAGTTAGCTCTTGAAGTATTAAACACTGCGCTATAAAAAAAATTTTTACTCGGGTTTTCCTCTTAATCTGTGAACTACTGAAAACAACAAAGAAATATATGCCAAATTGCTTTAAAACTGTGTAGTGAAAGTCCGTGAAATCCCGCAATGTGCCACATACTAGAGATACGGATAAAACGAAAAATTGTTGTTACCAACCCTAAAGTGTAGAGGAAGTCACGTAACAAACAAGAGACTGTCCAAGAAAAATAAACATTCGACGAAGTTAAGTGTGTGAATTATATATATTGAGTGTACAAATAAGTTTCCGCCGTTTTTTTATAAACAATTAAGAATTTATTGTAAAAAAAAGGTACAAATAATGTCATTCAAAATATTGCCCATCGCTTTCTACTACTTTTGACCATCTTTTGGGCAGCAAGTGGATACGCCGTCTAAAAAATTGCTCGTCTTTTGAGGCGATCCACGAATCGGCCCATTTCTTCAATTCCTCGTAAGAAGGGAAGTGCTGCTCAGCCAGACCATGAGTCATCGACCGGAATAGGTGGTAATCTGAAGGAGCAATGTCTGGTGAATACGGCGGGTGGGGTAGAACGTCCCAATTTAGTCCTTCCAACGTTTCCTTTACGATTTTTGCAACGTGTGGCCGAGCGTTGTCATGCTGAAAAATGACTTTATCATGCCTTTTGGCATATTGTGGACGTTTATTCTTCAATGCTCGGCTCAATTGCATCAGTTGTTGTTGGTAACGTTCCCCGGTGACGGTTTGATTAGGTTGGAGTAGTTCGTAATAGATTACTCCAAGCTGATCCCACCAAATGCACAGCATTAGCTTCTTGCCATGAATGTTTGGCTTGACCATCGAAGTAGAGGCATGCCCGGGCTTACCCCATGACTTCCTACGCTTTGGGTTGTCGTAGTGGATCCATTTTTCGTCTCCCGTCACGATTCGATGCAGAAATCCTTTGCGATTGTTCGCAAGCGAATAAGCGACGTTCGACGTCTCTTGGTTTCAGTTCGTAAGGGACCCAATTTCCTTGCTTTTGAACCATACCCAGGGCCTTGAGACGTTGTGAAATAGCTTGCTGAGTCACTCTTAACTCTTGTGCAAGTTCTTCTTGCGTTTGGCACGGATCTTCCTCCAGTAAAGCTTCCAATTCTGTGTCATCATACACTTTGGGCCTTCCACTACGTGTTTTGTCCTCCACGTCAAAATCACCACTTTTAAATTTCTGGAACCACTCCCGACAACTTCTCTCACTCAAATTAACATTACCGTATGCTTCTACGAGTAGCTTATGCGCCTCAGCTGCAGATTTCTTTAAATTAAAGAAGTAAATTAGCAATTCCCGCAAATGACGCTTATTTGGCTCAAAACTTGACATCTTAACACGATGAAAACTAAGTGATGTTAGCAAAAAGGTTATACTGTTGCCAGATGTCAACATATACTATACGACTTTTTACAGCTGACAATTTCGATGTTATCTTATCGGTGGCGCCATCTTTTGAAAACGGCGGAAACTTATTTGTACACCCATTATAAAAAAAATTATGAGTGGTGCTGTCACACAGGTCAAAGTTCAACTATTGCTGTCAATTGTTCGTGCCTTTCCGTGCCGACCCGAACGCCTCCGAATGACAAATTCTGGCTTGGCGGCAGGCGCGGCCGAGGTATTATATTTCCGGAACCGCAAGCGATAGAAAATTTTCGTTTGAGAGCGGGTAATAAAGCACTCGTTGTAACGGAAATTATTCTGCCAATTATAGCTGGTACTATGTTCATAAACAATTAGAGAGTCCTCGATGCAAATCCGAAATTTGTTTATGTTGTATTGCGAAAAAGCCGAAAGGCCGTCTGCGCATGCCCAATTTTTTATTAGATAAGACATTGAGTTAGCTTCACATAATCAACAACCTTTGATAGTCGACAAAATTAGCTGAGAATACGACTGCAGAGTTGATTTGGCTACAGAAACCCCAAGTTTACGACGCCAAGAAGTAAAGGGAATCTAACCCCCAGGAGAAGGTAACTGCTAACAGGATAACTCACAGTTGAGGGAAAACCAAAAAGCCATTTTTTGCACAGAGCTTATAAAATGGTTTTCAACGATATGTTCATTAAATGAACTAACTGATGGTCTTCAACTTTGGTTACAATACAAGAGCGATATGTGTGACGATTTCACAGGTCGTGTAATGTCTGTTTAGATGCAGAAAATTCTGCCCTTATACACATTGAAGATATATTATTAGGGCATAAGTTGAAATGTTCTGATCTAAATCTTCCATCACCGAATTGAACGTCACATAATGCAATCCCCATTAACGTTGAAGAATCAGAACAAACATTTAGACGCAAATACTGCCTTTACCATGAAAAGTACCACCTTAAAGCAATTGAGTGTTGTTATGAACCACGAGTGATGCGTGGAATTCATTAAGTTAATGAATTGTTTAACTTTCAATAGGACGCAATTTGCGTCATACCGGGTATCTGTAAAAAGCCTAATAAGAGCACGGTTTTTCTTGTAAATTTAATTTTTAATAAACAGGTGCAAATATTGTTTAACCGTCTAATTAGACAAATTAGAATAATGAATTATTAAATAATTAAAAGCAGATGTGATTGAAGCTTTAAAATTAACCCCTGAAAAAAATGGGCCAGATTCTTGAGTCCAAGAATAGTTTTTTTACTATATATGTTATTGGATTATCTCTTAAGTAAATATTTAGAACTGCCGCTGTGGTCGACTGATCACTAGCCAATGCTCGCCTGCCCGGTAACCAGGTGCCTGGGCGAGTTCGAATGTTGCTAGAAACCCATTTGAGGTTGCATATTAGTAAGCACAATAAGCCCTTGAGTCTGTAGTGCTAGTAAGTGTGCCTCAACGAAAAAAAAAGCGTTTTTTTTTTGTTTTTGTAGGACTATGTCTGTACAAACGGGCTAATCCCCCGCAAAGGATCTCGAAAGCTTCCTTAGAAGCGGATAAACCCCTCCAAGGGGTGTTAAGCCATTCATTCATTCATGTCTGTACAAAATTTATTTATTATTTGGTTTTTTAATTACTGCAGCTTTTTGTTTTGTTTTTTATTTGGGCTTGTTTTCACACAGAGATTTTTTATTGAGTTATATCTCCTCGGTAATAGGAGGAAGAATTTTGTAGTAACTTCTTCTTTGTTAGAAGATTTCGATTTTTTTTCTTTGCATTTTCACTTGAAGTATATACTAAACAGTAGTCAATTTTAATTCCTGCTGGTATTTTAAATTTGAGCTTGCAAATGTTCTATATGTTTAATATCTTACTCATATCTGTTGTTATAATTCATATTTTTGTTATTACCTTTTCGTATTCACTAGTCCATATACAATATGCAGTGCTTAGACGAATGTATTCGGGTAGTTGAAGATTCTTTTTATGCTTTATTTTATTATATGGTGCACACATTTCTACGTCTTAATTATATTTCGCTCTTTTTCTTGGTTTCGTGCTCCAGCAAGCTTTCTTCAATACATTATGATTTGTATATTCCATACGCACATGCATTTATTTTTTGTAAAAATATTGTCAACAAAATTTTGTAGAAATTTTGACAACATTGTGAGAAGCGTATCGTTCTCACTAGAACTTGGAATATATGCAAAATGCATATTTTTGTATACATGCATATTTTGAGTTTTTTCCATATGCAAAATATTGTTTTTCATATTTGAGGACGTTCGTGTTCATTTTATTAACCAGATGGGGTACCTGGTTAAAATGTGTAATTTTCTCGCAATTAATTACACTAAAATCAAAGATATCGTATGTCAGTTTGATTCTCAAAGTTCAGCTGCAGTTGAAAATTGTATTAAGTATTTTAGTGATCCAACAATAATGAAAGTTTAAGTATTATTGAAAGCTTGAAAAGCATAATTGCCAAATGTGGTGGTGAAATTTAAAAAAAAAGTGAAATAAAACTAAACTTTGTAGCAAGCTTAAGTAAACTTATTCTTCTTCTACCTCTGCCTCTGCTTTAAGAATAAGTCAGACCACAGTTTAGAGGATATTGAAGAGTCTACAGTTGTATCCCTAGCACATTCTACGAGTACAGACACTTTTGCCAACTGATTTCCCAAAGAGTGGCTTTGGGTTAACGGATGCAATACAAAATTGCACAAAATCCTCAGTTTTTGGCGCAAGTATTCTATACCGATGAGGCTACTTTCTCTAGAAGCGCTTAATTTCCATAATAATCACATATGGGCCAACCAAAACCCGCGCGAAACATTGGTGATCCGTCAACACCAAGTCTCAGTTAATGTGTGGGTCGGAATTGCTGGAGATCACTTGATAGGTCCACGTTTTTTTCCGATGTTCCATATCAATCAAGATTACAAATGTATTTTATGCACGATGGTGCTCCGGCACATTTCAGTTTAGTTGCTCGTGAGGCTGCTCAATTATTATTAATAAATCTTTTGTATCACTTTATAAACAGTATTATTTTATAAATTTTGTAGGTTTTGCATTTTCCATTTCAAATCTCGTGCAAATATATTGATAAAAAGTACAATCATACCTCAAACTGTGACATTTTCCTTTTTTTAATTTTTCCAGGTTTATTGCTTTTTGTGTAAGTATACCTGTATCTCATATAAGTATTTTAGTTTATTTAGAAATTAATTTATTTTTTTGTTATTCTACAGCACGTTTCTTTATTTTCAAATCAAAGATTCCTCTAACTAACCACTACTAACTAGCCACTAACTACTTAGGTACTTTGCTGGTAGAATTCAATTTATAATTTAATTTCTTGTCTTACACATATAACAAATTTGTTACATTTTTGCTATTTTTCGTAATGCAAATACAATTTGCATATTATACATTGATGCGAAATAAGGCAAAATATTAGTAAATACAATTTTTTATGTTTAGCCACAACTTGACATCAAAGTCTCCAGTACTTAAGCTGAATTAAATTAAGTTACTTTCAAAAATGTTTACGTTTCCTATGCCACTTTAAAATCAAATTAATTTCATATTCAATAAAAACAACTGGATGGAAAAAGATGCGGCTTTACTTTATGTTATTGGTACATGGCTCGAGCAATTTATGTTATTGCGCTTTTGATATCATCTACGTAATTATTCCAGAAGAGCGTATTCTTTTGGAGCCAAAATGCGCAAGGCTATCCTCCTCATGGCCAGCAAGCCTTCAATGTAGACCTTCAAGTACCCGATATCCTCTCCGTTGGTTATAGAATCGAACAAAGCTAACGCAATATCAACAGTGTTGGATTCAGACTGAACTATTTCCAGCAAATTTATCTTGCACGACCCAACCTCTTCGCAACAGGCGATTTCGGAAGTACCGCTTGGCTCTCCCACGACCACAAATCTTATTGATTCGCCGCCTCGTATCTGATCGGCCAGCTTTTGGGCATCTTCGGAGTTGGTTTCTGGATCTATGCAAAATGTTTTGGTAAAATTAAATTTCAGTTTCTCGCCTTGTTTGGATTTAGAAATGCTGAAGGGACATTCCATGTCCTCGCCGTCGTATGCAAGGAAAGAGTACTCTACGTAGAATTTCGCAAACTTGTCGTTGAGGACTACTGAACTGTCTTCGTACAATTTTAAGTACTTGATTGTGATCACAACTTCCGGTTTATAAATAACTACTTGACTGGGGTAGTCCCTGAGTTTTAAATTGGCGGTGCTGGCGTCTCTCCATTGCCTCCACTCAACACTTTCAGGATTCTTCCCGCTTAAAATGGCATATTCTTGCAGCGTACGCTTCCATTTTGATTCTTCATGCAACCAAGCGGCTCGATCGCTCAGTTCCCTAGAAATTTCAGATTGCGTTGTTCTTAGTGCTTTATTTCTAGTTAGAACCAAATCCAGGGCGTCTTTAAAACTTTCTATTTCCGAATCGGTTGGTTCTAGCGAATTTGCAGAGATAGAACTACTTTCGGTTTCAGAACTGTTATCGGGGAAGTGGAACATCAAACTTGTTCTCCTGCTACCAAGACTTTGTTGTCTCTGCTCTGAACGCCTAAATAACGCCATAATAGAACTTTTTCTGTGGCTGCTTGTCCCATAGCGCTTGTCCGCAATATTGTCAGTGCTTGGACTGTAATATACATGACCAATCCGGCTAATAAAACCATTCAAGACATTCACTTCGCAACTGAGGCGATACCACAACGTAAGAGTTCCGTATACTACAGCGATTCCGGTATTGCTCAGTACCAAGGCTTTGTCGACGTCGCATAAATCAACGTTGGCGTTGAGTTCGTTTAGAGGATAATCAAAAATGTCAGTTAGTTTCAATTCTCCTCTTGCTAAGTACAGTTCTTGCGCGTCTGCTTTAGCAAAGAGTTCCAATGACAAATTTTTAGTCAGTATATAGTCCAGAAATTCTTCATTTAGATCGACTTTATACATTACCGAAGATTCGATTTCGTAGTGCGTATCGCTGAATTCCAAAGTGGGAATCGTGTATCTGCTGAAGGAGTAGAACTTCCAGGACATTCGTATTGCTGGGCTTCTATCTGCGAATCGTTTTTTGATGCACGTGTACCCGGTTTGGGACAGATCCAGGTGTTTAAGGTGGATTTCTAAGACGCCTTGGGTGGGACTTACTACAAGCACACCCTGCGGCGGCGAGCTCTGAGGAGAATCCTGAATGGGCAACTTTGACGGCCTCAAAGACATTCTAGAAGTCTCGCTTTTATGGCCTCGAATGGAGGGGCCCAGCGATCCTTGCCTGCTCAGGTTCCTCGATAACCTCCCGGGACATACCGCTCTTTTTGGATTGATTACGTAGTTTCCTGTGGGGGTGGATGCGTACTGGAATCCAGACGTGTGCTGGTCTATTTTTGAGTATCTCTTGTCTGAGTTCATGGTGGAAAAGTTACTTGAAATTTTGTGTGAATTGAAACGCCAAAATGGAATTTTGAAAGACAAAAAATATACCATAGCTTTCTACATTATTATTTTTGTTTTTACGAGGCTGACGGATAGTTAATTGTCAAAGTGACATTAAATTTTACGGCTAGATATACTTTTTGATTGATACTGATTCGTAAAGGGATAATAAGGGGAGCAGATCACCAAAACCTTCTTGCCCAACTTAGCGCTTCTTTTATAAATGACTTCAGAATTGGCATTAACACCTTCTTCGCTGAAGTAACTGTTATTATCGACATTATCAGTTCCACCTAATGTGAAGTCAATAACACACAAGTTTTATGTGACGGCTTCAGATACATGCCATGGGCAAGATTCGCTTTAAAAGAAATATTTACAGGATGGATAATTTCAAAAATATAATAAAGCGTGACTGGGCCGATCGCCTAATATGAAAGCAGCAGTTTCTTTCTATGGGGCTACCTGAAAAGTCCATAAACTGTTGACGCCTTTAAAATAAAAGTTTGTTAAGAATATCCAAAAGTCACTGTTAGACGGTATTACCAAAGAATATTTACATTACTGAACAAGAAGCGACACTCGCGTAGGCAGAGAATTACGTTTTGTAGTGCGCAGGTTCTCCAAGCATTTTCAAATTTTGTTAACCTAAAAAGTTAGCATACGTACGTTAACATTCAATAGCGAATATTCGTATTTATACATCAAGATTACATTTGATATCACTTATTATACCTAGATATTGGGTCGGTTTTGCGTCGTGTTGAAAGTTTTGTGTATTATTTCATGTAATTGTAAGTGGTGTGTTGTAAGACATTCGTCATTAAACAAAATGAGCAAAATACCTACGCGGTTATAACTGTGCAGTTAGGTGTTGCTCAACACGAAATCAGTTTCTTCAGATTTCCCAGAGGAAATTTGGAAAGGTAAAAACATTAACTAGCTATTATTGTTGTTCTTTATTAATCATGTTGCAGGTGCATGGAATGGCTGAAACTTTGTAATCGAGAGGAATTAATGAACAAAAGTGTTGATTATTTTTACAATAATTTAAGAGTGTGTGGTAAACATTTTGAAGCAAGTATGTTTTTGAACGACGTACGAAATAGACTTCAACCGAATGCAAAGTTAGTGTTAAATGTTGAAAATGATGTCACTACAGTAACTCCACAACCTTCATGTTCATTTATAGACGTAATGGAAGTAACACCTAATCAAGAAATGAATGTAAAAACGCCACATATGAGGTAAAAACAATTAAAAAATAATCTCAGCATTTATACGATTGAATATTTTATAGAACATGTGCTTCTCCAATGACGAGTGCAGTTGCGACACAAACCTCACAAGATCTTAGTAATCACTCACCCAGGAAAAATAAATTACGATTAAAATATAAAAATCAATAACAGCAGCTGTATATACTGAAAAAGAAAAAGGAGGAATTCAAAAAAGAAGTAACAGTTGATCAATTTAAGGCACTGGTTGATAAATTTCGGCCAGTAAGCACAGCTACATTTGTAAAGGCACAAGTTACTCTCAATGGAAAACAAGTTTAGGGACGAAGATATGATAACAATTTTAAACAGTTTGCATTGCAGTTGTATTTTACCAGTCCAAAAGCATATCGTTTGATGCAAAAAACATTTACACTGCCTTCTGTTAGAAGTCTCCAAAGAGTTACACATACTCTAAACTTTAAACCTTCGTTAAATGAGTTTGTCTTTGAAGTACTAAAATTAAAGGTGCAAAACTTGAGTGACAAACAAAGAGTCTGTGCTCTCTCCATTGATGAAGTGTCATTAAAGGCTGCATTGTTTTATAATCTATCGAAGGACGCCATAATTGGTTTTCATGAAGAAGAAGGAAAAAAAGTTTTTGCCTGCACAATCTACTATGATAATCATGGCACGTGGTATATATGCCAAAGGGAAGCAGCCCCTGGCATTCTCTTTTTTACAAATACTAGTTGCAAAGGGGATCAGCTAAAAAATATTATTATAGAAACCGTTACAAAATTAAAAACAATATGTCAGGCCGATCCAAGAGTCTTAATCACCGACCAAGGCACAAACTTCTCCCAGTTGACAAAAACTTTTCAAATGACTGAAAAAAGCCATTTTTTTGTTGAAAGCACCAAAATTTATCATATGTTCGTCCCACCACATCTGATTAAAAATGTAAGGAATAACTTAATGAAATATAATATATTTTTTAATGATTTTGTTGCCAAGTGGGACTACATAAAACATTTTATGATTCAAGTAAGAAGTTATCTAAGAGGCTTGCCCCCAAATAAACTGATAGCCATATAAACCCTACGCAATTTGAAGAAATGCGTGTAAAGTTGGCTACACAAGTGAGACCGTGGCAATTGGAATTTCAATATTTGTAGATTTACATGTCTTGCCCAATGAACCTGCAGGTACGGCAAAATTTTTGAAAGAGGTTGACAAATTGTTTGATATTTTTAATTCTTTAAGAGTTAGAGGTGTGAAGAAGTATAATCTGTCTTTTATGGGGTCTGCTTATCAAACAGAATTTTTGCAGAATATGCTAAAGTTGTTAAAATCTATCAAAGTTCTAGACCAGAATGGTAGAGATGTAAGCCGTAAAATGAAATGTTTTCAAGACTGGTGCATTTCAATAAATGTCTTACAGCAGCTGTGGCAAGATTTACAACAATGTGGTTTTAGTTTTGTATGTCCTAGGCGTCTTAACCAAGATTGCTTAGAAAACTTTTTTGGGGCTGTAAGAAGTCAAGGTGGAAATAGTACAAATCCTACACCACAACATTTTATTAATACGTTTAAAAAATTGTTTCCCTTAATTTTATACAGCATAGTGACATTAGCCCAAACACCAGCAACTATCTTGCTTCAAAACAAAACCGAACCAGTTCTAACATGTATAAATTGTACGGACTTTGCGATTTGTACTTAATGGCTGAAAATTCTCTGTCCTATGTTTCAGGGTATTTATTTATGAAGTGTCTCAACATTCATTCCAACTGTTCTAAATGCAAAGCCGCAAGCATAAGTGTCAGAGAGATAGGACCTACAAATATATATTGCAATTTAAAAGCATATGAAGTGAAAAGTAAAGCCACATTTGGGAATTTGACCATGCCTGGGGAAGGTTTTATCGATTTTGTGAGAAAATGGAAAATACTTTCAACGCCAATTTTGAAAAATTAGCTATCATGCCAAATATTGGTAAAAATCTTGTCACTCTTTTTGAGAAAATTGAATATGTTCCACCTTGCAACGATTTTCCGAAAGAATATCTTATGAAGCTTTTTTGCAGAATGAAAATTTTTCATACACTGAAACATGCCAATAATAATTTTAAAAGTCTGCCTAGAACACAGAAAAAAATTGCTCATATTTTACATTTGTAATCCGTATATTTGTAATTATATTATTTTTATCGTGATGCTTGTTTTGTAGTTTTTTCTTTAATAAACATTTCGCTTTCCAAAAATAGTTTTTTTTAGTACGCCAATGAATATACATTGCAATTAAACTTTAAGCGCTGATAACTTCGACTGTAATAACGTAAAAATAATTTTGAAATTACCGTGTTTTATACCCCAGGAAAATGGCGTTCACGTTTTAAGGTCCCTCAGAATGCACATCTGAAATACAGTGGTATTAAGCGAAAATGTTAGTAATGTAAATATTCTTTGGTATTATCTCCAATAGTCGTAATTTCAACTTAGGTCAAGGTAATTCTAACTGATCCAATAAATCATTTTTGCAATAACTTCACAAATTTTTTATTTCATAGTTTTTTTGCTTGAAACCCACGTGGTGGGGTTAATTTTGGGCATCATTTTTAAGCTGAGCATTGTGGTAGTTACGATAATTGCATAAATACAAAAAAGAGAGATTTTATGTAATAATTAATATATGAAAATGCAGTATTTCTTAAGAGATTTGCTTAATCTGTTTGTAAAATTAATTCTTAATCATATTGTTGAACCGAAAATTAAAGAGTTACGAAATATATATCTTGTTTGACTTTTTATGCTTACAATAACTTATATAAAATAAATTTTACTAACAAAATTGCAGATCTACAATGACTTTATATATATACACTATTGATCACAATGTCTTTGTTGTAAAGCGAGTGGAATATTTTTCTAGTTTTACTATTTTAATTTTGTTTGTACGCTTATAACGTAGTGCTTAAGAGTTATGTATAAATTTGTTTACATTAATTACAGTACGCCGAATTGGTAGATGATATATATATATTTTTGTGGCACTACTAAAAATTGTTATAACGCAATTTCTTGTCTCCAGTAAATTATTTTGAAAAATTGTCTTGCTGGATGACTAAGGATCCTTGCATAATAAATATGCGCAGAGACAGTCCATTTAAAATGTATAAGCTTGTCAGGCAATATTAAAGCATATTGAAAAATTCTTTTGCGCAAAGCAGCCAACTTTTTGCCAATAAAAGAATGTTGTGCATAATTCCAATAAAGCTCAGCAACTTTAAGCGACTACTGTTTTATTGTGTTTCATCATCCGCTTTTCAGCGCCGCTTTAGTGCTGTTTGACAGTTTTTCTGTTGAACAAAATATGAAGGCCGCACTTGATCTACCCGAACAAAATCGTTTAAAATAACTGAGTGTTTCGTTTTTGCGAATTGCAGCTTTTTGTTCCAGAATTATTATTCCGTATTATATTACACAACACAAGTATTCATTGGGTGACTATTGGCTTCTTATTTTTTTTCTCGCCGGAGATATTTAAAGCTGACCATTCTTTCAGTTTTGTATCATGGTAGCAACGAGGAGTTTCTATGTTTATGGTTTTTGGACTCCAGGTAGGTAATAATATTTTACACTATAAGCTGCATTTATGCAAGTCTTTCAGGATTTGCAATTACAACATTTCAGTAGAGAAGTAATGCTAACAATTCTACCGATTTGCTTCTTTTAGGTGTTGATCCACCGCATAAAAATCAAATTACAAACGTGGGTTATAGCGTGGCCGCCAAGTCTCACGTCCAAATGCGTTCCGAATACAGCCAACTATTCAAATTATGGCAATCTCGAGATCGTTTCCGCGAAAGTTTTATGGAAAAACTCGGGCATGTGAGCTGAGATCGCAACTCTGATTTAAATTCAAGTCTTGCTGGCGACCCTGCAGTTTGCCTGCACTTGCTGAAAATTTAACTTCACAACCACAGCCCGAACTTTACAGTTTGCGGCCGTCATAGCTTCACTCCAGCAGACAGCCACCCTAAATTGAATATTACATTATGCTCACGAGGGCTTCACACAACGAAACACGCATGCATAAATTCCAACTTTAAAGAGGCTTAATAAAACAACGCGGAGCGCACGGGATTTACAACTGCATCGGTGATTTTGCCCCAGAAAATTACTTAGCGTTGATTGCTTTCGAATATTTGAAAGAACGACAGTTTGAAAGTGTTAGAAGTAACTGTAATACATGAACTTGTAACTGATTTCAGCTGATTAACAAAATGAACTTTAGGATTTGAATTGTGCGCCGTTTGCGTTATGTCAACGTTGTAAATTTGCATGTCTACGGTTGGTATTTAAGCACATCATACAGTCATCATGACACCTATACTCCGCAGCAGTCTATCAATATCAAAAACAGTTGATGCTGATTTTTGCAAAAATAAATTTATATTGAGCGATGAAGGTAATTTTTCTTGAATCGTCAGCATCGTCGCTTCTGGAGTAATGGAAATCCACGTGATATTCACGAAAAGGCGCTTTTTGGTGTGCATTGGGGGCCGAAGGAATCATTACCCCGTGCTTTTTTTGAGAACGAAGCTGACAACACTGTTATTGCTAATAGGGTATGCTAAGAAAACTTTTTATTTAATGAAACTAATGATTCGAACTTGAATGGCATGTGGTTTCTACAAGACGGAGCCACATCTCACGCAGCACGTCAAGCGCTCACTTGACTTCAAACTTTCAATTTTTTGGTTCTCTTATCTCACAGAGGGGTAACATCGATTGGCCATTGCGTCTTTCGTTGTAATCCCATTTAACTTTTTTCTCTGGAGCTATTTAAGGAAGGGATTTATGTCAATAAGTCTGCTACGATTCCAGGGCTAAAGAGAACATCAGACGTGTAAATGCTTAAATAGAGCTGCATTTACGGAGAAGCATGAAAAATTTCGCTAAAAAAAATAGTCGCGTGTCAACGGAGCCATGGAAGGTATTTATATGTAAGATACAAGAATCGTTTCAAAATTTTCTAAAGTCAAATTTTAGTAAGAATATTACGTTCGGTGCAATCGATTAATTCAGGTAAAATCTAAATAAAAAAAGTAGCCCGTTAAACCTCTTAAACGAAGCTTCTAGTGTGTTGCTTTTAACGGTTGTTAAGCATCGCAGCTCCAAATCATCGCTATAGCATCTTCATTACCGAATTTGCCAAATCAACGCCATTAGTGCCGATTGTGCTTAGGAGGCGTTCGGGTTATTGGTCCCTGCTACATAAATACCCACTTAGGAGAATTTCGACAGGGACGCAGCCGGGCGCGTCCAATAAGTAATTTCCGTATCTTTGTTCATATCGGTGCGGGCTGACATTCTTCTCCAGAAAGAAATCGAGGGGCGGCCCGAGTCGGCAGCGCTAAATTCCGGGGACGCGCCCGTGCTCTTAATTAAAAGGGGCTCCGCGCGGCTGCCGAAGTTTTCGTAAAAGTTCAGGTGGAAATGTTTAACGAGGATGTTAATTTGCGCTCTTTAATTACTCATCGAGCCGAGCAAGACGAAGGTTATTCAGAAATATTGTTAGGGTGGGGATATTTGAATTAAGAATTTTAATTTGGTCCTTAAATATATGTAGCATAAACTGCAGTGACCGTGAACGTTATCCCTCTACCGATCTTACTTGTTATTATAACACTAGGGATTGTCCGTCAAAAGGTATTTTTGGCGCCCTAAGCTGATTTTTGCAAGGTGAACGTGGAAAACTTAACTTACAATCGAAGCTCCGCTCGGTAGAAGTAAACCAAATGGACGTCGCAGGCGCGCTTTGAGCATTCAGCAATGCAGCGACCCCATGGCCGCCCGGCCATTCGGCAAGGAGCGAACGCACGGACCTCTTCGTGTAAATTTAGTGCGCTCCAGGGGACGCGGTGGCTCAGATGGTTCAACCAGTTGGCTCTGTCCTCTAGCCAGCGCGTGCGAGTTCGAATCTCGCTCAACCCATGGGTGTGTGAATGTCTTAGTATTTAAGTGCATGTTAGTGGGCACAATAAGCTCTTGAGGCTGCAGTGCCTGTAAGTGCGCTCCCCCCAAAAAAATTGCGCTCCAGTAAAAAAAATATTGGTGCAGAATTTCTACCGACAGTGTGATGTCATTGGTAAGTCCTTTTTTATACAGCGCTCAATTTTTGGATCTCATAAAACGACTAAATTTGATGCACGGGGATTTCTTTTTCTTCGGCTTTTATCCCATAGAGTTCGTCATTTTCTGTTTTCATGCCTCTTTGTCCTTCTAGTTTGCTTTATGCAAATCTGTTTTTATATAGGTTTCACAAGAAATAGTCGGTTTGCGCCTTTTTCCCCTCGGAGACTATTATGTTAATTTCATTGAGTATCTCTCATTTTGGCATATGACTTTATTCTTTAAAATAGGCCAGTCCATTTTTCTTCAAACTTTCTCGGTTGTGAGTTTATCCTGTCTATTAGCCTGCAAACACCTTCTCAAAATCTAATTGTATTGTTCTAATTTTATTTCTTGTGTTCTTTATAAGAGGCTACCTCTTTTCTCTATACAATACTATATTTTCCTCTACTTGATCGAATATTCTCCTTTTGGTACTTTCATTGATACATTATTTCATATTAGTCCATACACTGCCTTTGTTGCTCTTTTTCCATGATAATTCTTTAGTTGATGTCTCTCTCTCATGTATCTGCTGAATTCAGAAGTAAGAGTAAGTATTTGTATGTTGTACAGATTTTATTTCTTTATCCTCTGTCCCTTTCTGTACACTTATACATTTTGCTTTTTGGTGTTTACGTTTCAAACTCCACTTCTCAAATTCTTTAATTAATAATAATAATAATAATAATAATGTTTTCCATAATAGGCCATGAAGGCCTTTTGGGGTCGTAACATGATAGGTCTGCTACAATCTAGAAGCCTACGGTACACAAGGGTAGTAACGTGGCTAGCGCTACGTACCGACCGCCTATTATTACCCCAGAGTATGACCTCCAGGTACTCATTTATTGCAAGCTGAGTCGAGCTGGGCCGTAAAAATGGCAGTGATTGAATTGGCGGAAGCATATATTCCATATTTTTTTTTATATTGTGCGAACACAATCTGATCATTCGCGGATAGTAAACAGCATGAGTTTGACTTATCTATTTTAATTCCCATTTCTGAACATTTCTGTATCGCATTCCCAGTATTCGTTCAATGTACAAACAGTACCGCACCTCTGTTTTGTTACTTTTATAATTTTTACATGTACTTCCGTCTTGTAATCCATTTTTTCGAACTATCAAGTTTTTGCGTGAATTTTTACTCTTCTCATAGGTTTCCATAATTCACATCTCGGTACCATTTCATACGCCTTTTCAACATTTGTAAAGGTCGAAAGTGTGTTTTATGTGTTGGTTCCTATTTTATTTTATATTACCTGCCTAACTTAGATTTACGTATTCTTCTATTTCATTTTGTATGACACTGTAAAATGGTCTCACCTTTAGAATGGTATAACACTATTATAGATAGAGCAATATTTCTTGTCTGCTATAAAGTGAGTTTATATACGCTTTATTCCAGTCCTACAGAATATTTTGTAATTTTATCCTCACTGTATATACTCTTTTTTTTCTTGTCTTATGTTCACTAACTTTCCTAGTTGCACGTATTGTTCTCTAGGTTCTGGTGCGCCTTCTGATAACTTCTCTATATCTTTAGCTGTCCCAGTTTCGATACAAAGGGCCTCACTCTTTGCGTCAAGTTTTCTTCAAATTTTAATATGTCTCTTCTGATGACCCTTCTTTATGTACATCTAATTTGTTTTGTATCTTATTTTGATATAACGCTATTACACTATATTGTTTCAGTAGGTATGTTTTGCAGTTATCTTCTTTTATGGTTTTTAATACACTATGTTCTTTTTCTGTTTTCTTTTAAAATTTTTCTCTTCGCATATGTAAGCAGTCCTACTACCATATGATGATTGCTGGTAAATTCTGGTTGGCAATAGACCCCTAACGTCCTGTATTTGAAATTATCATGCTTTTTTCATTACTATTAGGTCTAGGGCAGATTTTAGATTTCTAGTAGTTCTATTCATGTAGCTTGTGGATGACCTCATGTTGAAATAATGTGTTCGCAACCATATATTTGTGTTCTCAGTAAAAATTAATAGGACGATTTTCATTATCGTTCTTTGCCTCTTACCCCATAACATCTTACCATGTCAGTATCTTTTTTTCCTATTATGCTATTAAGGTGTTCTTTTATTATTACTTCTTTATGATTATTAGTCATTGTATATATTTGTAATGGTTATTGGTTGTCTATAAATTACCAAATCATCTCTCATTTATTGTACTGTTAGAATAGGGTGATTAATTTTTAAGTGTCATGAATTTTGACATTTTGGTGCTTAGCTACTCCACTCTAAATATGTTAAATTTTGTCAATAGCTTGTTTGCCCATACTTTTTCTTGGTCTCACTTAATATTACAAGGTCTAACTTTAATTTTTAAATGTCTGCAATAACTTCTTTCTGTTTGTCGCGCAACCGTTATTACAAGTCTCTATAGCTATGTGTTTTCCGTTGTCAGATTATCTATTTGTTGATTTTTGGTTGTTTGATATTATATCGATTCTTTACTTGTGAATCAATGCCAGTCTTCCTCCCCCCCCCCCCAATCATCGCTACTGAACGTCTTGATAATGCGAGATTCTAAGCTTTCAGTAATACTCGCCTGGGGTAGTGTCATTTTACAATTTCTAAGGAGTTTTATGTGGATTTTGCAAGTCGGAAAGCTATTGCTAGCCCACCACTTTACATCATATCATCTTGCACAATATCATAGCAGTGACATGTTTATTATTGATAATAATATTTGCAGAAATTTTCACAGAGGTTGGGTGAAATATTTGCGAGCTGCTCTTGCACATTATTTATCAGTAGCACTATAGAGATTCCATGCAGGACGTCTTTTTTACGTGATGGTCGACTTGATTTAGAATGTTTTATTAAAAGTTGAATTGGTTCACCCAATTATTTCCTCTTAACTTGATTGTTCTACTGTGGTATGGGCTTCTTGTTTTATTATCCATGTGTTTTCTTTGACACTTTTTAACATCATTTGAATCTTTCTCAATCCCTTTCATTGTTGTTGACTTATTTTTGTACTTTTGCTGTATGGTTTCTAGGTACTCTTTTGGCACTTACTCATTTCATAATCTGTATACCTCTACTGTTTCTTTTTGAGGACTTTGCTTTTGTGTTGCCTTGTTCACTGTTGCCACATTTATTCTACCTGTAGCCTCTAAATGAAAATAGTTACTTCCAGTTTTATATCTACGTTTACTCTCACATATTTGATGTTTTTAACAGCTTTGTTATGTATTAGTATGTAGTAAATTATTGATTTATCCTCTTTACTTAGTGCTTCTCTTATCCTATGAATTTGTTTGTGTTGATCGACGGTGTTTGTAATAAATAATAAGGCTATGATTTGAAGAGAATTACAATAGTCTTTTCCGTTGTTTTTTTTTTTTTCATTAAAAGTCCTAATACCCTCTTCCATTTGGTGTATTTATTGTTGACTGTTGAATTAAAATCCCCCATCACCAATAAATATCCTTTGCATGCTTCTGCTGCATTTTGAGTTCATTTCAAAATTGATCCTTTTCAACCGTTGAGTCGCATCTATAAACGTCTATAAACTATTAGCATTGTGATTATTGTATTTTTGTTAATCTTTAACGTTATTTTTAAAATTATTTGGTAAATGAACTTCCGTTCTCTCATCTTTCACTGACTCCTGTCAGCTGCCAGTCCTTTCTTTTAGTTTCAGTAATCCCTATTTGGTTTTATGTTCGACTTTTTCAATTTTTCTGCTCAACTTCTTTGGAGTACAGTTCTTTAACATTCTGAGTTTCGATGTTCGTTGTTCTGTGCTTCAGTGTTTTGGTCGTTTTATCACTCTCTCTCTCTCTCTCTCGATCTTCTCATCCAAGGTATCTATCACCTTCGATAATAATCTTTTTATAGCCAATTTTCTTTTCTTTTATTTCTTATTCATCGTTTGCATTACACCTTTAATTTCTTTCAGTTCCATATTAACTCCTTTATTTTATTTTAGTCCTCCATGGTCTATAGTTGCTTTTTTACTTTTAGTAAATGCCTTCGTTTTACTGCAAGCAACTCTAAATTGGCGGTCACTTAACATTGGAGAAAAACTGTGTCTTGATAGTCAATGGTACCTTTTGTATGTGTCTTAAAGCAGTATTATTAAATCTGTCAGCTAGCAGGCAACCGTTTTCAAAGTATTGTTGTAAAAGCGAATGGTATGTCATTAACCAATAAAGAAGCAACGGCCACGTCCTTCTAACAAAAGTCCTGAAAATTTCGATTATGAATAAATTTTATTAGTCCACATTATATACAACATGTATAAAGAATACTGAAGTTATCGTAGATAGAGTAATTAAAACTCCAATGAAATTATAGGGAAAATATGTGCAATGAATTTATATTTATAATTACGCGTTGGTTAGGAAAATTTAATAAAATCCAATTTTTGTTTATTGTGTATTATATAATTATGTTTGAAAATCAAAGAATCTTTGAAGACATATTTTTTTTAATTTATTTGCATATTTAAAATCTGATTATTTAACATGTAATTAGTAAATGATATATAGTTTTATATGTCTTGTAGAGTGTAATGACCATTGCCATTTCCCCCAATAATGTTATTGTAATGTTAATTGAATTATCACAAGTCGTGTGGCTATTGGTGTTTCAATCTCCTGATGACGTTTTGTTGGTTGGACAACTACTCTATTAGTTCGTTTCCATGTTCTATTAAGTTATTGTTGTATGTTCTTTTAAGTCTTCGAATCTTGTTGCCTACGTATAGTATGTCTAGGTCCTAATGGAGAATTTCATTTGTTATATAACACGGAGCATCTGTTATTATTCTAAGAATCTTCTCACATCCCCAGTTGAATCCCATAGGCCCATATGGATTTTAATATGATTTTATATAGAAGTATTTTGTTCGTTAGAGAAAGTTGGAATCGTCTTCCAATTAGCCAGTTGATTTGTTTAGTTTTAATGTCGATCTGATTACGTTTATCCTTAACGTGTGTATTCCAGTTTAACTTCTGATCTAGATGCAGGGCCAGATATTTTATTTTAGTTTTCTGGGGTATCGGAGCATCATTGATTCTGAGCTGAGGACTTATTACTCGTCTGTTAGTACAATAAATGTGACTTGTGCTGATTTATCAGGATTAACTGTGATTCGTCATTTGTTAAACCACTCTACTGCTACTTTTAGGTTTTCAGTTCGCCGAAAAAATAGCCGTATTGTCTACGAAATGTGGCTATTCTGGTATGATCTGAAGTTGGCGTGTTAGAGATGTGGAACAGATATAACAATGGTTTTAACACGCTACCCTGTGGCACACCGGAGGTAATTTGGTGGTAGTCAGACGCCGTGTTGTTAATATTAACTTGAAAGAACTTCAGGTGGATAAGATTTAAGCCAAAGTACTATTGTCTTGGGAAGTATAACTTGATTTGAAGCCGTGTGGCCATTGTGCCACACTTTGTCAGAAACTTATCACATGTCAAGAAATACCTCAATGCATAACGTTTTGACTCTATATAATATGATTAACAATTCGATGACCCTGATGTATTGTTGAGTGGTATTGCCAAAAACCGAATTGGTAATGGGATGGAATTATTCTGTCCAGATATACAGTTACGTGATTTTTTTGATCAATAGCCTTTCAGAAATTTTGGACATTAAGAGCAGGAGACTGATGGGTCTGTAGGAAGAGAGTTGGGAGGGTGGTTTAACGGATTTAGCTATCATAATGATCTTAGCGAACTTCCATTGGGCAGGGCAGTAGCCAACTCTTACGATACTATTGTAAATTGTAGAGAGGAGCACTAGAGCTTTCCAAGGAAGCTTTTGTAGAACCTCTCCTACTATGAAATCGTAACTCGGGCACTTATAGGTATTGGTAAGTTGGATTAGTTTGTGTGCGTTGGCCAGTGAAAAGGATTGTTGTAGGTATTGGGTTGTTTCATCTAAATCTTGGGTGTCTTTAATACGAATAGAAAGATTGACTTCTCCATCTAACAGATTTTGGAAGTAGTTCCAGTTGGTGAATTTAGTGCAAAGTCTCTGGGAGGGCTTTCTTCTAATAATTGTGCTCAGAGTAATAATTACTGGGGAGATTAGATTCTGCAAGGGCGTACGTGTTCGCTATACCGGAACAACAGCAAAGTCAATTAAGTGTGGTAGTTTATTTGTGTCAGTAGACCAGTGAATACGTTCGCCTTTGGAAAGATAGCTATAATTTAGGTTTCTCGTTGTTCGCAGTAAGTTACGTCTTTTTGGTTTATCTAGCCTAGAGCCCTAAGTTTGTTTTTTTTGCGTTTCAGTCTCATTCAATAATAAATTTCGTACCAAGGGATCGTATGTATTCTTCATATTCTTAAGTGAAGATAAAGTGTTATTATTAGTGGGAAAGGTATGGCTTGAATTTTTATACTAGGATTTTGAATTTCAGTGGTATGATAGGATTCCTATTCGCAATGAGCAATTTTGTTGTTGAGGATTACAGTCGATCCTTCGTGGGCAGTTCTGCCTAGATTGTTGGTGAGGTAGACTGTGTAGTGTGGAATTTTTATTGTTGTTCTCAATGGTGAGTGTGTTTCTGATATTAGTGAAACATCAATTCTTTGCAAGTGCAAAAATGTAATTATTTCCGACCGTTAGCTTTCCAGAGAGCTAATAGGGATGTCGCCATTTTTAAGCTATTTTGTTAATTACCGTTAAGAGCATGTTTAGTATCATACTGTTTTGGCTGATGGCATAAGAAGTTAGATTATTTGATTAATGGTTGTCTGGTGTTTATTGATCCCGAAGTTGTTGGATATCTGTCCTGCTATCTGTGCAAAACTTGGCCTACTATGGAGAAATCTTGTGACGTCTTTATTTGTGTTGTTGGGTAGTCTTGGATGCGAGGGGAAATTATATAGATTTCGAGATGTTTGTTGTTTGTTGTGGTCGTATATTTTTCCTCTAAATCGGGGATTTCTGAGCCGTTGGATGTCTTAATACAATGTGCATCCTTTGCATAGGGCACATTTAACCGGAGTATTCGGAGGTTTTTTTGCTTGTCTCCTTCACGTTTAACGCAGGCAAAGGGTGTATTGGAGTAGGCAGCGAATGCACAGATCCTTTAAGTTACTTAGATATTTTACATAGAATATCATTTTGTTGTTTTCCTTAGGTTGTAGGTCAACTATAAATAACGGCAGAGGTTGTTTGCTTACCCTGTGGTGTAAATTAGTAATATTGCGAACTTCATCCCCAAGTTTTTTAAGTTCTTCGATAATAAATTCGTTTGGTACGGTATGGTGGAGATTTAGGATAGTTTCCGCGTATGCCCTTTTTTATTTTAATTGAAAGTATGGTAAAAGATATTTTCGTCTTTAAGATGTCTTGTTAGTTTTCTTTACGAATCTGGTGCGTTTGTATTAATTTTGATTTTATTATTTGATAATGCTGTTGCTTTTTATAATACTTTTGATATATTAATAATCTCATTATAATTTTTTACTTCGTGTATGTATATTGGTGGAGGTTTTGTAATTTTATGTGGTTGGTTATTAGATGTCGACTCTTGATTCGCATCGTTATGTTCTATTTGTGATATGACTTTATATCTGTTCGAAGTACTTGTGTAGGTAAGTAAAAAATTTAGAGTAATAGAAATTTTCTCTATTTTCTTTTGTAAATTAGTTATAACTAAGAAGGATAATTAATCTATATGGAAACTTGCTAGTTGTATGATAAATGCAAATAATATAAATATATTGTCGATAGAGAAGCTATAAATGGGAAAACAATAAAATGTAGGCTTGAATTATTTGCAACAAGGGAACATATTTTAATTTATATGTATTATTCCTTCTTAATTTTTAAGTTAATAATCACGTACAGTGTTATAATACACCGAAAAGATTTTAAAACTTTTCCTCTATTTAAAATATTTTTTTGTATACTTTTTTTTTAATTTTGCTCATTTATAATTCTGCAATTCTACAATGTAATGCGTTTTTTCTCAACTATTGTTCGTATTCTCTACCTTTGTAGTCGCCACAATGAGAATAAAAGTTTTTTATTTGCTTCAACAAAAAACAATTTCATTAACCGAGTGCAATCGATAGGTTGTGGCTGAATGCAGGTTTAACAAATAAAATAACCGTAAACAGAACCAAATATCCCTTCACGCTTGTTCATATGTGGAATCTGCGTCGATACTCAGCAGCCCATTTTCGGAAGCCAATATCAGATGGGGCAAACAAATACAGATATCGTTGTCGTCGCGAATTAAACAAACCAACAGAACAAACAAGATCCAATTAATTGTATGTTATAATTTGATTGAGCGGGCGCTCACCTGTTGAGAAGGGGCGGATTCGAGCAGCCAGCCGCCGGGGCTGCCGAAAGCCGCGCGGATGGCTTTCATAAAATCCAATAACGACATAAAACGGTTAAATTCGCTAAAAGTGGCAATTGGATCCGAATCAGACATAACGAAATGACCATCGGCCGGGCGCAGCAGAGAATGGAGAGTCGGATGAAGCTGTCAGAGGCTGCACTGCGCGCGGCTTGGGGCGGTTTAAATCAATAACGCTGTGGCTCAGGTTGCGCGCCTGAATTAACCCGTCATCCCCGCGGCTACACGTGGCAGATCTCCTCGCTGGGGGCTCCACGAACCGGTTTGCCACCTTTACATTACTGAGGCTGTTTAATGAGAGATTATCACGGTTCCGTAACTTCGGGGTAGGTAAGCAGTCGCGAGATGTGACCGACCCCGGGATGTTTAATGGCAGTTTAATGAGCGCCTGCGGATTTTTAACTTTTCAAGGGCTTCCAAATTATTTTCAGTTTTTAAATATTCTCCACTGATGAGAAAGCAAGTATCGTGTGGTGAATACAGGAATACTTAAAATGGTGTAATCTTATTAAAAAATTTATAGGCTACATGAGGACTAAGTTTATTGTAAAATGCAATTCATTTTATTATTTAATCAACTAAATAATGGATTTTCTATTAACAGCCATTGAGCTTTTAATTCAAACAAAACGAGAAATACAAAAGATGATCTGGAGCTTCTTTTTTTATTACAATATTTTAAGCGTTTGGTGGTGTGAATATGACAAACTCAATATTTAACAATTCTAGCATAACGAGTAAACTATCATGGCTTCATAAGAAAAAGTTGATGAATGTCGAGTCTCAAGATCTTGGTGACAGTTGTCAACTCAAAATAATATTATCATTGAATTTCGATCTTAAATAGTTACAGCAGAAGTAGCATGTGATTTTCAAAAAAAAAATCAAATCTATACGACTTAAGCAAAAATGAAGAAATCAAACAAAAACGCTAATCGATAACAATCCAAGCTACTATTTGTAAATGTGGATCATCGACCTGTCTAATACATCAAAACCTTTATTACTTTGAACAATCAAATGTATGTCCATGATTTACTGAAACAATCGTCATGTGAGTGGCAATTCAGTAACAAACGTGACGACATTGACAATTCAAGTCCTGTTGTACCCACTGGAAAATACTTTCGTGCAAAACGCCTGGGTTGCCAAGCTCCTACGTTTTTCTGCTCTTAGTTAGAATCAACATCTACAAGGTTTGTATAAAAAGTATCGGGAAAAATGTTTTACCTGGCGCGACTGTATGTTGGAGCGCGCTAGCACCGCGCATGCTTGCTGGTGGGAGATGTGACCTTCAAGACGCACCAAGCGCCAGTGGCCTGTGAGTATTCATTCAGGCTAGATCGTGCTTTTAGTAGACCCCTGTCAAGTGACTCGGTACAAGCGCAAAATGCAGCAAACGATTGAACAGTGGTACGCCATCAAATTTTGTGTTGGACTGGAGAAATCGGGTACGGAGACGTTGAGCATGATTCGCTAAGTGTGCAAGGATGAAAGCATGTCACAAACTGCAGTTTTGAAGTGACACAAGCTTTTCAAAGATGGCCGAGAGAGTGTGGAGGGCGAACCCCACACTAGGCGGCCGTTGACCTCAAGAACCAACGACAACGTGCAACGTGTGCGTGAAGTGCTGAATTGAAATTGGCATTGATAAGATGATAGTGCACAGCATTATCACTGAAAATTTGACGGAAGATCTGCCCTAAACTCGTCCCGAAGGTCTTGACGTACCAAAAACAGAGGTGTGTGCTGCTTGCGAAGATCTTCTGCATCACGTTGAAGAAAACCCCGGTTTTTTGAACGATTCCCCAACCCCCTTACAGTCCCGACTTGGCACCAGCAGACCATTTCCTATTCCCAAAAGTGAAATCCTCCTTCAAAGGACACCACCATGGGACCCTAAGTGCCGTCAAAGCAGTTGGTACGCGTACGCTTAAGGACGTTCCGGAATCCGCCTACCAGGAAGCCTTCGAGTGGTGGAAAAGCCTCTGGCATAAGTGCGTCGGCGCTCAAGGGATGTACTTTGAAGACTTTGAGGTATTGTAGCAATATCTCAAATAAATCTATTTTTCCGAAACTTTTCCCGATACTTTTTATTAAAGCTCTGTATAATCAATAACCATGAAAGACATAAACGTGCTAATTAAGTAAGAAGACAATTATGCAGCTTATGCTCTAGGCGGAGCCCGTGTAAGTTTTTGGCACCCTAGGCTGACAATTTCTCACCTGCCTACTTTCAAATTTTTGCATGTTTGGGACGTTATCAAAAAATTACAAAAAAGTTGATTGTTTAGATAAAACGTTATTTGATTTTTCAATTTTCATTACATACTTCAATATAATGTTTACATATATTCACACCGTTAACGAAAAATAAAAAAAAAAACGTCCATTTCATCTAAAAACTTTTATTTTAAAAAATATGTATTTTTCTGGCTTCAGAATTAGCAAACCTTTCGACTATGTCATCAAAAGAAAGACTGCAAAAATTCACTCTCAATAAATAAAAGTGCAAGGCTTGTCATTTTTTCTTTGTTTTGCGTTGATCTCAAAAAGCTTTTCACTCTGTGAATAGCTGAAGAGGATCGTTTTTCAGTGCCGTTAGTAACTGACATATGAAAAAATGCTTAGAACAATGGAAGTATTGGGAAAAGTAGACTTTATGTCGCATCACTATAATGCAATGAGTCCTTGTTAGTCTAATTGTGTTTTTCATTTGGTATTGTTATCATCTTTATCAATGCTTTTACTAATTCTTAAAAGTGCTGTTAAATGCCACACATTTCGTAGAGTACGTTTTATATAAATCAAAAGCATACTTTTCCAATATCTCAGTCCTATTATCATTTTCCATTTGAGTGGTTTCCCATAGAAATTTGGAATTCTTATGTGTATATGTATAGATTGTTCTTTTTTGTATTAAGTTGAACTCCAGAGAATCAATTGCAGCATAATATGTTTCTATCACGAAAGACTTCTGTCCAGAAAACTCGTAATTTTGATCTTTGTTTTCACCAAAAGGAACTTTTGGCTTCTTCTGTCTTATAATGCCCGTTTTGTGAGTTCAGTTTCACACATCAGTTTTGCTTTGTCTTTTAGCCTTGACGACCCATATACACATAGTATTCCCAATATACTGTTACACGCTGATTTATGAAGTCAAACAAAACGATTAACTGTTTTTGCAACATATTTTCAGGATTTTGTAAATAGTATATATTGATAAGTATAATTACAACGAATTTATTCCAAATAGCCACTCTTAGCCTTTACACCAGGCTATTCGTTTATGGCAGCTCACACTACTGTTAGAAAATGACGCACATTGTTGTTTGCCCAAGTTTGGGTTGACCGTGCTTTGTGGATGGACACGGATTATAGTTAAAATATTTAAGGCTCGCCTTGAAGAGCGTGCGATTTCGAGCTTTCAGTACACCTTCCAAAAATTTTTGTTAATACTCGGTGACCACAGTTTTGAAAAAATGAATGTCAATTATACCATTATAAAACACTCCCCACCACACTGCTAGATAATGGCCTCTGTGATCTCTTGACACTAGCTGAGATGGTTCTTTGGACGACTTAGCGTATACCTTGTCATTTTGTTTGTTGAAAAATTCATCTATTGTAATTTTTTTTCATCCGTAAACAAAATTTTTTATGCGCCCACTCAGTCATCAATCTATTTGCTTTTTCTTTCGTACTTTTCATTACCGTGTCTGTCAGCAAATGTTCCGTATGTCTTTCGTCGACAGCTAGTTCTATATTTTATAATGTTGTATAATACGAGACATCGAAATTTTGGACATTTGCATCTCCCAAGACAATTTTCTACCTACTAAGAGGCTTTTGTTTAATTCGGACACTTACGACTTTGAGTACCTGAAGAGTCTGAACTGAACGTGGGCTTCCAGATCTTGGACGGTTCTTGGCATCTCCAGTGTCATTAAACAATTTTATAACTCGATACACAAACTTACGGCTAATGCTAAGAGGATACAGGAGGATATAAATGAGAAGTTATAACTTTGGACGACTTCCCAAGAAGTTAGATCACTTTAATAAGAAAAGGAAAATACTGATCCATCTTCACAAAAAGCAGAGCAAAGAAACTCAGTTACAGCAATCACAAACAAATATGAGGTTCTCGCGAATACAAACAAATCAAGTAGCAAGCAAACCAACAAAGAAAATACTCTTCGAGTTCCTCCATTTATTTTACATTGCGTAACACTAATAAACTTATTGTTAAATTTAGTGAATAGTCACACCGATAAAAAGAATTACCTCTATCAGATAATGCAGAGAAATAAAGTCAAATTACAAAACCAAAAGCGTGCAAGATTATAAGAAACTTAGGGATGTCCTTGATCAAAATAAAATAGCCAGACATACATACTCACTAAAGGAAGAAAAAACCTTCAGAGTTGTATTAAAACATATGTACCATTCTACAAAAGACAACCTGATTAAGGTGCGCACTCAACTAATTACAAAATTAATAACTATCAGCACTCAGCAGCAACTCTCCCAGATAAAAATACAGTCTCAACTGTCACAGAACCGATCTCGTCAACCACAACAATCACATCACATCAATTACAACAGCCAAATCATCCTCAAATACAAGAGTTGACCAATAAACAAAATAAAATACACATACTCTGAAAATCAGTCCAATCAACTAAATTATCTAGATATCATCCTACAGCAAATATCCAATCCTACCAGCGGAACAATAAAATGATAGGATAACATGTAGGCCACCATAGTTGCTACAATGTAGCAAACGATACATGCTCAACACCAAACCATAATTAAATTAACAAAGCAAATAAGACTCTTAAGAAAAGAACTGATTAAAAATAAAAATTGCTCCAATATATAAAATTGGAATGCCAATGGCCTTCTAAACTACAAGCAAGAAGTAGAAATTTTTCTTAATCATCATAACGTAGATATTTTACTCGTCTCAGAAACCCATTTTATACAAAAAAAGTCTCTTAAAGAATAATACATAATTATAGTATCTATTCCACTAAACACTCAGACGCTGACAGACAAGCGCGAGTGGTACGGCAATACTGATCAGGTAAGGTATTAAACACTGCGAGCTTTTGAAATTCAAAAAATAATTCTTACAAGGAACAAGCGTAGTAATTGAAGATTGGCATGGTCCACTCGCATGGTCTCACCAGTGCACTGTTCCCCAAACTACCCTACTATCAAAGAGGGACTTATCAAACACTTTCAGTCCTTAAGTAACATATTCATGGTAGGCGGGGACTACAATGCGAAGGACGTGGCAGAGTGCTTAGTCAAGTTATACAGAATTTACAACTTAACTACCTAACAATATAGGTATGAACCTGGTCTATGAATGTAAATAAAATTCCCGATCTGTTGGACTTTTTCATAATTAAAAATATTGCCCCAGGATATCATGCTTGGATCTATCTTCAGGTCATACTCCAGTTATAGCGCTCCAGTAAGCGCTACAGTTGTGGAAGAAGAGAAGCTGCTGAAGCTATTTAACAAAAAAAAAACAGACTCGTGCTACTTTAGATTCTTAATTTATGATAAATTAAACATGAAAATTCCGCTCAAAACCAACGAAGATATTGAGTAAGTGGTATCCTACCTTACGTAGGTAATTTAAGAAGTCGCTGGGAAACTACACCTAATGTTCCACATAAATAAACACAAGAATGCTGTTCTCTTGTTGTGAAAAGAAAAATTGTAGAAAAACGGAAATTAAAGAAAACATGGCAAATGACTAGATACCCATCTGACAGAATGCGTTATAATAAGGCTAAAAACTATACTCAAACCTGAAGAATAGAAACTTCCAAGAATACCTAGAGAATCTAAGTCCGACAGAAGACACAAATTATGCTTTATGGAAAAAAAGAATAAAAGACCAGAATGGACCAATTCCTCCCCTGCGTAAAGCTTATGATAGCTGGGCATGTACTGACTCAGAAAAAGCTGAAGTATTCGCACAACATTTAGAAAGAGTGTTTCAGCCTCTGCCTTCGTCTGTAACGCCGGAAGAAGATTCTGGAATTCAGACATATCTAGATACTCCAATGTAGGGTTATGTTAACAACTATTTGTAACTTGGTTTTAAGACTAGGCTATTTCCCGGCGCAATGGAAAGTTGTCAAAGTAATGATTCTTATGCCTGGTCTATAGACCGATCAGCCTATTGCCTATACCAAATAAACTACTTAAAAATCTACTTGCTAAAAGACTAACATCTATCACAGAAGAGCTAAACCTTATACCTACTCATCAGTTTGGCTTCAGAAAGGAGCATCTCACTATCTAGCAGGTTCATCGCTTGATTGATTTTATCAACCAATTTTTTGAGGGGAAACTATACTGCATGGCAGTATTCGTAGATAACAATCAGGCGTTTGATGACGTTTGGCATTTTGGTCTCCTTTATAAATTAAAACACACTTTGCTTCATTCATATTTCATCATATTGAAATCCTACATCGAAAAAAGGTTCTTTCAGATTAAATATGAACAATACAAACTGATCTATATCTATCACGGTCTGGAGTCCTCTAAGGCAGTGTTTTAGAATTTTTTTTCTATCTACATCATATGTCGTACCCACCAATACACAATCACTGTCAGCCACTTTTGCGGACGTACTTAAATGGACCTAAAAGTGGAGGATTAAATTAAGCAAAACCAAATCGCTTCACATCACTTTCATAAAGTGTAGAGGAAACAACGCCACACGTTTACAATAATAATGTATCATTGCCTCAACTTTCGCAGGTAAAATACCTCGGCATGAATTTAGACAAAGGGTTAACATGAAGAACACACATATGGCATAAAAAAAACAACTGGAGATGAAGTTTAGTAAATACTACTGGATGTTCGGAATAAGATCCAAATTGTTATTTTGAAAGAAGCTCTTGGTCTATAATTTTGCATTTAAACCAATTTGGATCCATGACATCCAGCTATGGGGCTCAGCAGCAAACACCAACATCCAAATTATTGAAAGATTCCAGAAAAAAGTGCTTTATGCTATATGTGTGACGCATGTAGTGAAAAGTATTTAAGCAAATTGGAATTTCATAGTAATCCCCTAGTATTGAATCTTCTTGATAATAGTTCGGACACTCAAAACTAAGCCGAATTAAACCACTGGACCTTCGGCATAGGTTTACCTAACAATAAAGATTATAGTTTTTGTTGCCATTGTAGTAAACTAATCATCAAATCCATACTTTTTAAGTAATCTCTAGGTTTAAGTCATTGGAAATTAATCCTCACTCTAGTTCATGTCATATTTAATGACTTACTTATTAAATTTGTTTATTGTGCATACAGATTACAATTAGTTAATAAATTTTGTAACAGTAATTATGGGAATACTAGGTAGTTGTAACCTATTTAAAGACTCTCTGATTGAGCTGGTTTACTCAAATCAAAATTTTGCACTCCTGGTGCTCTAGACTGCAGCTTACTCAGCTAATGGGTTAATTAGTCCCTGGATCTAGGATATGGAGACAGAAATTATTTTTGCAGAATTCATTTTGTATTTCAATTTCAGTATTTCCCTCGATTTCAAGAGAGTAATTGTATTGGAAATGTTTTTATTCTAATTGAAGCTTATAGTGTCTGTTTTCTCCAGAATCTGTTCTAAATTGCAGAAACTTACATAGTAATGAAAAATATCGAAATCAGGTATTTTTAATATCGTAACTTAGTTTTGGCAATGTTTAAGTTGTTGAAGTTTCCATGAGCATAATACGATTAACGAATTAATTAAGAAACTTGTTAACCAATTGGTTTTTAAGTAATAAAAAGAATAGCTGGCAGTTTCTTCAGTATGTGCATGTTCTTTAGTTTGTGTACAGCACTGACATTTTTAATAACAAATTTTCCTTTCTAAAAGCACATAATACAGAAACAATTTAGTATATTTTTTGTTTAGTTCAAACAGTTTGATTTTACTTTGAGTGTTCTATTCACGTTACCTACAGTGATCCAAAATTGGTATTATCCTTCAACTGAAACACGTGGTGCATAAAGGCTCAGCTCACGAACCCGTTGTGTCGGAAAAATAAAAATAGGAGTTACAATATTTAACGAATTATAAAAGGCACCCAAAAGCCCGCGCTAAAACGATTTATCATTCATCTTCTCTTTTGTACATGACAGGTACACAAAAACTTATTTTTATTTTGCCCTTTTCATTGCGAATAAATACTGCTTACATCTTTTGTTACTTTTTTACGCAACTTCTGTGTCGCATTATGTTATACCGAATAAAAAGACCAGCAATATTGTATTTTCCTTTGCTAAATACAAAATCGTATATGACGTTAAAAATTTAATTTTTTGTGCGTTCTACTCAGATTTATAACGTCACCTAAACCTAACGTTAACATAAAAATAATTGTTTACTATTAAGTAGTGTAGGAAAACATTTAATCTTTATTTAGTGTAGTGGAAAGTAGGCAATTTAACTGCATAAATTACGTGAAGTAACAATTTTTTATCTGATAGCAGAAACCATAAATTACAATTTACTTGAATTAAAATTGATTTTTTAGGTTTAGAATTTGTTTTAAAAATTGAGGCTGGAGAGGTGCACACTCAAACCCAGTTGAATAACCTCGTGCACGTCATATAGATGAAAGGTAATATAAATTTAGCACCATAACCACTTTTATTAACTAATAAATGTTAGAGTGTCATATTTTCGCTTCTTTCTGCTGTTTATGGACAGATAATTTACAGAAATATCTTTATAGCGAATTATTACAGTTTTATTTTTTATTTGTTTTCTTATTCCTGATGCACAAATCACATAAATGGTCTCTTCAACATTTACACTTTGTATGACATCAACTTTTACAATCTCTACATCTATAATTCATTTCCCGAACTCGTCACAAATCAAATAATTTATGGGATCAATATCAAAATTATTATCATCATCTCATAGTAGCTTTTCATTGACTTCTTCAAGCTTGTATTTGACAAGTTGTTGTTTGCAGACCGTTTTTCTTTAGTGTTCTTATTTTTTTTTTCAATTATTCAGTTTTCAGTTTCATTTGAAGCAAAACATTGCTAGGTAACTGCCGGTCACTGATTCAGGTGATACGCTTTAGCAAATATTAAGCGTGCAAGGAGATGTTCAGCTTCTATTTTAGTGTTTTCTTCAATTACTTCACCTTGAAATTCTACCTCAGCAGATAAAAAATAATAATCAGTTTCTATAAACTTTTCAGGGTTAATCCGTGAAATTCCTGCTCCTGGGAACTTTCACATTTCGTTTTCCATGGTGGTAACACAGTTTAAGTATGGCGTAGATATCATAATGTGTTATTTTGCTAGTTGCTTCGTTTGGAGAGGTGTCTTTGTCATTCGCATACGCGATAACATTTTCTATGACAAGCAACTTTAAGAGAGTTGAAAAATATTAAGTCCAGTTGAAGGCGATGACTTGTATGAGATAATAACAACGTGATTTCATTTTCCTGTGTTATTTGAATATTTTGGTCTAAATAATTATTGGAATGGTTGGTCAGCATCAGAAAATTGGTCTGCAGGCTTCGCATTTGTATTACTACTGGCAAGGTGCTGAAGCCAATAAAAAATAAATATTTATCCATCCATTTTTTGCTTATGCATGCACTGGTCCGATAGGGCATCCATGTTGAAGTTTAGCAGTATTGTCAACCATATAAAAATAAACGTAACAGGAACAAAATGTTCCTGAAGTACTTGTAGCGCAAATAACTGCAACATCCTGTGAATTTGTAAGTAATTCTACGAAGTTTCAAAGGAGTACTCATACTATTCGTACATCAGAAATATTGAAAATGTGTAAGAAGATAGCAATACTTCTACCAAGTTTTAAGGAAATGTGCATAAAATCTTACAATATCCCGGTCACATAAATGCCGTGAGTGCAGTAATGTAATATTGCAGGATAGTATCTAAAATTAGGGCATTTTTTGGAGAATTGAATCTAGAGGAAGAAAAGTACTAGCATTATCCATGAATCTAAGATTTTTTCTAGATATAATTGGATCTTACTTTTTTGAGAATTAATTTTAGTTATAGATCAATACAGTTAATATCATTGTTGGTATATAAAATCGCTTTGATTAATGTTTAGTTTATATTGAGTTCACTATATTATAATAATATTACATTTACAATTATAAAAGCCTGGTTTAGCAACAAAACAATGGCTTTGGTTCTTCGCAAATATCTTACATCTTTTCATATTTATAAACAAATTGAATTTATATTTTTCTATTAATATTATAATATGCACTGTGAAAACATGTTTAGTTTTGATTATTTGCAAATAAAAGATCATGTCTTGGCTTGAATTTCGATTCCAATAATTTAAATATTCGAACATTAGAATATATGTCATATATTGTCAAATTTGACAAACTCGATTTTTTTAAGTACGTGACTACATGCGGCAAAATAGTGAGTTTTTATAAATTTGAATTACACGTATTTGAGTTTTTAGCCATTAATTATAGGTATGTTCGAATAATTCGCATATTAAAATATGTAAATGGCTATTTAAATTGTAAAACTTAAAAAGTCCTAGTCATAATTTAGACGAGCTGAATCACAATTATAGGTATACCTTGCAAGTGAACGATCTTTAAAAATACAACTGATTACATTAAGGGATTTGCAAAAAAATATAATAAATTACGAAGTTAATTTAAAAAAAATAGTAAAGTCTCTTTTATAGAGGACATTAAAAAATGTATATGGAAGTTTTTTGTGGATTCCAACGAACTTATGCCTTGTACGTGATTATATTTTTATCAGTAAACTTCAGCATGTCGGAAGTTATGGCCTCTGCGGCTGTAATGGCCTTTTTTATAGATAATGGGGACCATATGTATTTTCAGCATAACCATTCTTTAATGTGCATATTACTAATTTTAATGTTCTTCTTCGGTGTTTCTTGGTCTGTCAGGAATCACGACCATTAATACAGGAGTACACCCCCCCAAAGTTCCCAAAACCTCTACACGAATGTACTAGGTTACGAGGTCGATAAAGACGCCCATCATGAGCACCCGAAAATCCCAATTCTTCCGTGAACGGTCTTTACTGCCCCCCGAAATTCGACGTTAGGTTCTCTTAAGTGAACTGAGATTAGGGAGTGGATCTAAGGATTGCTAGTAAAGTCAACGTTTATGTCCATTCTCGCACAAGATTCCGTTCTGTCCCCAGAATTATTTAGTAACTACGCCCGAGGCATATTGATTGCAACCCCCCTCCCCCCCAACAAAACTGTGCTGTCCGGATCGCTGTAACTATTTATAGTAGTACAGAAACTATAAAAACACTTTCACAAATTAAAAAATTTGCGCTACCCTCAGAGAATAGGAGACAACGTACAATGACATTTCAATGGCGCGATTACCTAATACTATCCAGAATCGACTGGAAAATACCTTTTAAAGATTAGGAAAAGTAAGAACCTCTAAATTAACCTGGACAAAAAGATAACTTGGAAAGCCCATATGAAGAAGATCGTAAGCAAAACGAAGGCAGCCATCCACGGAGCCGACTGTTCTTTAGGAATACTATAAAAACATTTTGCAGCTCTTCGTAATCTGTAGGGCGCCAGTGTGACACTACACCACGAAACCTCACTTGGATAAGCAAGCTGCAGATTGTGCAGACCAAACAAACATGTCAAAGAAATATATTCTTATACAGAGATGCAAATTTGCCAGCTGTCTGTGTTTCCCAGTGAGTTGAATAATCCTACTCCAGAGTCTAAGGTCGCGTAAATTTCTCTATCCATGACCTATACAATTATGATGTCAATATAAGAATTTAAAAAAGATTAGGGACTAGACTCAAAGACAACATAGTTAAATCCAAAGTTTATTCTCATGTTGCCTCAACTTCAACAGGCAAAAAACAAGTTGCAAATTATTATATTAGTATATTGGCGTAGGTTAAAATTATTTAAAACATTGAATCTACAATATAAATTTACAAAAAGGTTGCCTACAGAGTAACAAAATACTTCAATCATTACAAGAACATTTAGAATAGTCTATGTACAAATAAAGAAGACAAGAGTTGAATGTTAAAACATTGATCATGTACAAAATTTTAAAATGCTGTTTTACACATATATGCTTAGAAAACGTGGACAGCGAAAGAATTATAAGATGTGCAGTACCGGCCAAAATTATATTATATTTCGGATTTTCTTGAATAATCTTTGTTATTCTCATCGAAATATTTCAAAATTTCGACACATATTTGCTGAAGATACAGGGCAGTGGATTCTCAAACAGAAATACAATGGATTTTTTAAAAAGAAATATTTTATAAAAATCAAGAAAATCATCATAATCAACAATCAACTTTGTCCGAACGAAATAATTTTTCACAAACGTAGAAACATCATTTCGAGTGATTTCTTAGCAAGAATATCCTAATGATTTGTAGCATAGCCCTTTGCATCGATGACAGCCTGGCATCTCCTAGGCATGAAGTCGATGAGAGTGTCAATGGTGGACTGGGGCATCTTCTATCACTCTTCTTCCAGCTGAGTGAACCTCTTCGCTGCATTCTTCGCCTGACGGCTTGCCACACGTCTCGTCAACTCTCCCCACAGCGGCTCGATGATTTTGAGGTCAGTAGATTGGCTTGGCCAGTCGAGGAGGGTCACGCGACGGTGAGCGAAACATTCCATGAGGTAACGACTGTGATGCTTCGGGTCGTTGCCTTGTTGGAAGATGATGACCCGACCGATGGAACGAAGAGCGTGGGGTCGCATCATGTTCTCTAGGATGTTCCCGTATCCGAATTGGTCCAAAATTCCGGGAATAAGACGAAGAGGCCCGATTCCATTCGCATCTAAGCATCTCCACACCATACATGATCCTCCACCATGCTTCATCTTGGGTATATGGTACTTGGAATCGACGCGAGTGTCGACAGGACGTCGAATCCATGCTATTCTGCCACTGCCGAAGAGAACTTAGATTCGCCATTGCAGACGATTTGGCTCTACACTCTCCGCCTATTGAAGTCACAGCTTCCGATTCCTCTTGCTGATCATTGATTTTTTCATAGGCGTCCACCCATGTAATCCTGCCTGCTGTAGACGATATCTAACCGTTCGTACGGAGGGGCTTGAGTCTGTGGAAATATTGATGAGGGCGGAAATCTCAGTTGCAGCGAGCCGATGGTTGTTCTTTACGGCGCGAACGATATTCCGATCAGTTGTGCGAGTGGTCACATGGGGTCGTCTGGTCATATGTTTTTTTCTCACTCACTACTCCCTGCACTCTCCAACACTTCAGGAAGATATTCACTGCTACCTGGATCACTTCGAATTGCTGTGCGAGTTCAACATTTGTTCATCCTTGCCGCCGGCCGATAAAAATTCCGTCCTGGACAGGGATTGACAAGTTTCCGGAACCTCGACATTTTCTCATCACCTACAACAATGTAGAGTACATAAGAGAGGCAACTATGACAGCAAAATTATAGAAAAAAGCGCAAATTCGGTAAATCGAGAAAAATCGAGAAATTTTCTGTGATTTTCCAAATCACACCATACTTCGCATACATCGCATTTTGGCCAATACTGTACATACATACTTGGGTAAATTTTGTCAGCAGGTATTCAGGTTAAAAATCTGGTGTGAACATCACACGACTTTCCTTATCCTATTATTTGGGTAACTCTGGCAAAAATCCTGGGCTTCCTATTTTACCAACTTTTACTTTAAATTCATGTTTATCTCGTGATAACAAATCATTTTTATTCTAATGAATTTGTTGTATCTTCAGCCGTTTAGATTCGCGACCGCTTTGCGACCGATTTCGCGACCTTGCGACCAAACAGCTCGGCCGATTTTTACCAAAAGTTTCGCACTGCGCCCTCTACCTACAAGTAAACTTGCATACCAAATTTCAAGTCTCTAGCTCTTACGGTTCTCGAGATATCCTGTTTAGTGACAGCCGACAGACACACACACACACACGAACCAATGGTCCAAACCAACTTTGTTGGTGTCCTGAAATGTGAAAAACTGGGTAGGTCAAATTTCCGCCTATTACATTACTTCCCTTATTACAGGATAAGGAAGGTAAAAAATCTGAATCACCTCAAAAACTTGCATTTTCTTTTTTTTTATGAACAAAATCACTTGTTTTCTGTTGTAGCATCGCTATGTTGCTAGTGTTCTCAAACAATCAACAACCTAGAAGCGTCAAATGATTACCCGACATATGTAATCAAATTTTATTTTTTAGGGTCAGCTAGATTTACCTTCCGATTAACCAGCTCATTTGTGTGATTTTGAGAGCCAGGTGATTTCTTTTAGTTTTTATGTGGGTCGTCCAGGTGAGTCTCTGTTCAAGTTGCACCCCTAGATATTGAGCTTCTGACTTAGCTGGTATGACTGCGCTGTTGACTGTGACTTGTGGACGTACATCTCGCTTGTTAGTGAAGGTGACTTGGGTGGATTTGTTGTGATTAACTGATTCTCCACTTATTAAACCAATTGTGGATGAGATAGAGATGGTTCTGTAGGTTTTAAGATGCCTTTAAGGGTTTATCGCTGGTTGATAGTACTGATTTATCGTCAACAAAAGTAGCTATCTCAATATTAGCTGTAGTTGGAACACATGCATTGAACACCAGGTATAATAGGGGACCAGCATCTCTTTCTTCTGGTACTCCAGTAGAAATGTATTGATAGTCCGAAAAATCGTTGTTTGTTCTGACTTACAAATTTTTTATCACATAGATAAGATTTCAGTAATATATACTTTTAACTTGAAAATATTGACTTAAATTCAAATAATAAACCTGCATGCGAATGCTTGCTTAATATCCAAGAAGTCTGTGGTACAGAATTTTTTGGTTTCTAAGATTTCCATTATTTTTGTTACAATCCTGTGGGTATGTTGTATTGTTGAGTGTCGTCTTCAGAAGCTAAATTGGCGCATTGGAATGATGTAATACAAGTAGTTTTTGAAATGTTTTTGACATAAAAGTAATGAGATTGATTGCTCTATATGATAGGGGTTTTGTTGGTGGTTTATCAGGCTTTGCTATCATTGTAATTACAGCACATTTTCACTTTAGTGGGAAATAGTACAATAATAACATGCTGTTGTAGATGGTAGTGAGCAGCACTGGTGTTTCTCTGGACAGGTGACGTAAATATTTGACCGGTTATGAGATCATAACCGGAAAATTTCTTGGTATACTTCAGCAGGAGGAAATTGGTTTGATCGGTAGAGACAGTTGCCGGGATGTATAGTTGAAATCTTCTATATCTTCTTGATTGTTATTCACACCTGGTTGTGGAGCTGTAAAAACTTGCTCAAGATGATCGCTGATTTTTTTTGCGCACTTACAGGCACTGTAGCTTCAAGGGCTTATTGTGCCCACTAACATGTACGTAATGCTAGAACATTCTAACACACTCGTGGGTTGAGCGAGACTCGAACTTGCGCGCGCCGGCTTGAGGATAGAGCCAACTGGTTGAACCATCTGAGCCACCGCGCCCCCTTAATGATCGATGAATACGTTAACTTTGTCGGTGTCGATTCTCCCCCTGTCCTGTCGGCTTTTCATATTGGTAGAATGGCAGTTCTTGTTTTTTAAGTGTCCTTGTGGCTCTCCATGTTGAGTAATCAGTTGGTCGATAAGGTTGGTTATGTAGAACTTGAAAGTTTCATTTCGCGATTTGTAAGCGATGAGCAAGTCTGTTGTTTATTGTTTTGTCATCCATGTTTCTGGTTCTCTGCCATCTGTTTTTTGCTCTACGCTTTTCAATAGGTAGTTCTCTTAATATGGCGAGGTATGTTATCAGTTTCAGTATATTGAATGGATTCAGTTGGTTTGCTTCTTGAGCGATATTTTGATATCATGTTAAATATTTGGTTGCGTCATCTAATTCATCAGGATTCTAGATTCTTAATACAAAGTTGGTGCGTTCGTTTAATAGTTATTGCTGTTATAATTATCGATGAGTGGTGGAATGATAAGTTGGAATTATGATTCGATTTTGAGGAACGTTTTTGCAATGGCTTTGATTATCGAAAATCTAACAGATCGGCGATTTTGTGAAGATCGCTATGCCAACATCTTGGTTCATGAGTAGATAAATAGTTCAAGTTTAGTTAGGTCTGTAAGAGGTTTCGCTCTTTCGAAGTAATTAAAATGACCCCACGCAGTATGTTTGGTATTCCAGTCGCCAACGATTATGAATTTGTTACCAAGGTTTTGGAAATATTCTTCGTACTCGTCGGTAGTAATGCTATGTCTAGGAGGGCAGTAGTCATCTGCTACGGTTAGAAGGTAGGTATTAGTTTCCATTTACAATAATGCGCTCTGGATTTTTATTGTTTTGATAAGACTGTATGTAATTCAAAGTGTTGTAAAGCGTTCGAATAACCACTGCTCTTGCTCCATGGGGCATTTCGTTTGTGAAAAACATTAGGCTATAGTGCCATAATGAACGCATTGAATCTTAAACGGAAATTTACATTGTAGCTGAAAGTGAAAGTCATAAAGGAATGCTCCGATTCGATAGATTTACTCCCTTCTTGCATCATCAATAACCGAAACGATGAACAAACAACAAAAGCGGATTGCCACACAATCAGCGGGGAGAAGTTCGAACAAACTTTCCATTCCCGCAACAACTTTCGTCTTTAGAAAAATACACAAGTTCCGTTTTAAAAACCGACCGCGTGACTTGTAATAAAATTCTCTATTCAATTTAGCCGCCCCAACTGTTTCCACCGCTGCCACGCGAACTTCTGGATTGGCGAGGCCCCTGTGCTCGAGCTTCACGTGCTTGAGGTTGCTTTTAATATTAAATTTGTTTCGGTGACAGTTTTCTTTGCAAGCGATACACGAGCGCTGACATTTCAATGCCCATCATTAAATAATCGCCTGCGACCTTCCTCCACGAGACGGCAGCTCATTGCCATTTATCCACCCTCCTGCCGGTACTAGCGCGTTTTCTCTCCGCGCTGTGTAATTGAATTGTTGCTACAAATCGACAGAATTAAGTACATGCTGCGACGTGTTCTCGTTGGCTAATAGCAATTAGTTGATTATAAATTACGAGGTGCGTTAACGAAGTAATTCGATTAATTTTGAAAAGTGGGTGGCGGCGCCGTTGAGGCGCTGATTCGTTCTTCACTCATAGTTAATTAAAGACTAATACTAGGAAGATATATAGTTAATGTACTTTGTATAGTAAAAGTTACTCTTCTTATTTTGCACATTTTTGTATTTTAAAAATACGATAAACGGTAGTTACTCAAGGATTATTTATGCCTAGGTTTGAGAGTTTAACTAATTATTAAATATAATAGTTATGATTTTTCTCTTTTGATTTCTTAATATAGACATACATAATTACATATGTACAGGTATTGGATAAAATAATGGAAACAATTGTCAAAATTGAGACATATTTTCACTGTGCATTGCGCAAATCAACCGTCTCTTGTTTGTTGCAGGTAGTGTGGACAATGCAATAATAGTAAAGTGAGACAGTGTGGATGTTGAGCAGGTGTGGTGAGTGACTTGACAGGGTTTTAAAGGAGTTGGTCCGTCTAGCTGGAGCATCTGTGAGCAAAATAGTGACGTTATGCGTTGTAACACGACGAGGTCGGCGAAGCATAATAGTGGTCGAAAGACGAAGCTGCAGGATAGGAAGCGTATTGTGACATCGCAGAAGAAAACAACGGCCGAGAAAGTGATTACAGAACTCAATCAGCACCTAAACACCCCAGTGTTATCCAAAACAGCGAGGCGGTAACTGCATAAAATGGATATCCATAGGATTGTTGCTATTACCAAGCCCCTAATAACAGATAAAGCCTCAGAAGCGACGTTTATGGTGCAATTCCTACAAAAACTGGACGTTGGAGTACTGGCAACGTATCGTTTTGGCAGATGAGTCACCCTTTACCCTCCTTCCCACCACTGGACGTGTGTTTTTATGGAGAATACCTCTGAAGCATACGATATGGACTAACTCCACCCGACTATCAGACTATCATGGTGGCGGCTCTATTATGGTCTAGGGCGCTATATCAGGGCATTTGGCACCCCAGAAAGAACCATCGAGAACTCTTGGGTAACCAGGTCTACCCAATGGTGCAATCTTTATTTCCAGATAGCAATTCGATAGTCCAGGATGTTAATGCCTTCAGTTGTAGCGCTGACCCTGTTCACAAATTTCTTCAAGAACATGTTGATGAAGTTTAACATCTTCCCTGATCCATCCAGTCCCCAAACCTGAATATCATCGAACCTCTGTGGGCTGCTTTGAAAAACATGGTTTGATATCGATTTCCGCCCCCTTTATCTACCTGAACTGGAGGCTGTGCTGCATGAGAACTGGCTTAAAGTTCCACTCACCACTATTCAAGACTTGTATCGGTCTATTCCGTCCAGAATTCAAGCTGTATTACGTCCTAACGGTGGACCAACACCGCATTAACACAAGATGATCTGACTTCCACAAGTGTTTCCATTATTTTTCCCAATTCTATATATAGAGGAATTCAAAAATGTGTGGCCTATTTGTTTTCTTGTATTTCAAGTTCACTGTAAATGTTTTTATTGAATTAGTATGGCCGTTGATCATTTTGTTGTCATTCAATTATAGTAGATTAATATCCACTTAAATTTCGTAGCGTACAGAGGTTGCTCAAGACTTCGTACTATTAATCTTGCTTCGATATGAAAGTGGCCGCAAAGAAAGTCACACTAAGATAAATATAAACAACAGTCAACTATTATTTTCTGAATGCTACACAGGATATTCCATCGCATAATACCCAAATGCCGCAAGCATTTCCGCAACTATCTCTTAGTCAGCCAATAATAAGCAATATGCTGTTCTCCTCGGCACAACATAAAGAACACTTTAAAGACTTCTTTTAGTTGTTAGGGTTGAAATTTATCACAGATAGTGACTTTAACAGTAAACACACCCTCTGTAGTTTACGTCTTGTTACGACAAAAAATAGAAAACTAGCAAACACTTTGTATTGACCAGTAACCCAACTTACTGACCAAAATTTCTGATCTCCAGGATTTTTTATGGCGAATGGTATTATCCTGAAAGTGGAACACAGTTACGACTTTTTCTCTGACTATTCACTAATTAATGATGATCATCAGTCTTATCATTAACAAAAACCACCGTTTCGACTACATAACAATAAAACTAACTGAAAACAATACCGCACTGAAATTAAAGAAAATGTAAACCTCAATGTAGGTCTTTAAAACCTAACTAAAGTGGATCAGGTGTAACCAAATCTAATTAACGACAATATCAAACTTCTATTAATATTCTAATTTAGATTTAAAAAAAAATTATAGCAGTCAAAAGAAAAATAAAAGCTTAAATGGCATAGAATACACGCAAGATAAAACAACTTTAAATAGAACAACTGATCAGTTAAAGCCAAAAATAATAGGAGAAATAGATAGATAATTTGGAAGCCAATTAAAAACTTAAGGAAAATCGTTCAAGAAGTACCTATCCGCAATGTTGTTTTGTTAATTACACCAATCAACGATTAAATAGATGATGAAGTACAATAACAGCTGTCAAACATCCCTTTAAATTAAAGCATTCATATCAAAGGAATTACAAAAAGAAATTTACTACATAAGCTTTTGAAAAGCTCCAGGTATAGACAGAATTGAACAAAAAATGAATTACTGCAGAAAGGTATAATGTTAATTACTCATATTTAATGCAATCCTTAAACAAAAATATTGTCAGTTAAGCAACTAAAAAATGCTGAACTTATTCTAATACTCAAATCAGGTAGTAGAACTATACTTCTCAATAAGCTTACTTTCTGTCATTGTCAAGCTTCTCGAAAAACTTCTGCTTCAAAGGATAAAAGCCGACTCCAATAATGAAGAATAGATACCACTTTGGTTTTAATAAATACCATGTAACAGTGCAACAAACACATAGAGTATGTCACGTTATGAAAGAAACATTCAAACGCAAAGAATATTGTACCTCTATATTCTTGGACATTAGTCAAGGCTTTGATACAAACTTGATTTAGAGGGTTATTATTCAAAATCAAGGATTTAATTCGATGAAGTCCTATCTAAGTAAGGAAAAAGTTAGAGTTACGATTAATAAGGCCGTATCCAACCATTTTCCAATAAAATTCAGGGTGTTTCAAGGCAGCATTGATGAACCTCTACTGTATTTATTATATGCGTCAGATATATTAACTGACAGAAATACCCCTCACTGAAACCTTCTTAGTTCTTCTTTTCTTGCATCACATGAAGATCCAACAAAAGCTGCGAGAATACTACAAAAACACCTACATTGAAATAACGTAAATACACCTCAATCTTCGAACACAAAATATCTTGGTATTCACCTGGATATGGGTAATCTAGAAGAATTGTGATTGTTAATAAAAGTTAAATTTTATTTTATTATTTATTATTAAATTAGTTTAAGTAACGTAATACTATTAAGAGAATTTAGACAGTTGTCTGTGTTTATCTTTTCACATTCTACTATAAACAATGGGATAAACATTTCATTTACGCAAGAAACTTACAAGGCCGATATAGAAGCAACTTTGAATGGCAGGAGCTAATAGGCAAAGAAAATTCAGCAACGTTTGAGTATTTCAAAAACTTTAGTATTTCGGATTCTTTATTACGTTTGCATTAATAAGTGTAAAATAGACGCAGGAAATTATTTTTAGTTATAACGAGTTAAAAACTTTTTTAACTTGGTTATGGAAAACGCAAAGAAATTATCTGAGTGAATTATTAAAAGAAATAAGACTATCATATAATTTGTAATTATATGCTCAAAAGAGAATCGAATATCGTCGGCAATTAATAAATCTTGCGCAAGAAAAATAAAGCAAACACTAAACCAGGTGCAACTATGATAATTGATTTTTTATGATTTATTGCCAATGACTGCAAATACATCGAGGACAACGCAACTTATTACTCTACATTTATCAATTTGTTGAGCTTCATTAAGTTCCGGACTACGGTTAATTGTCGAAATTAAAATTTGATCCTCAATAAAAAGAACGGTTTTGCTGTTTAATTCATTCTTATTACAGATAAGCCGCTCGTTTATTTTTTTAATGATGCTGAGAGTGATCTACCTTAAGATTTATTATAATAAACGGAAACTACATTTAAAATATTTGATGTTAATGTATTGTAGATTGATATTTAATGGTTCTAAGGACGGTTCAAACAATATGAGCGGGGTCAAACAAATATTTGACTGAATATCGTTTTTCTGTTTAAATTTTCGTAGTGTAGTGTGTCCATCGCTTGAACTGAAGGTTCCTCTTACATTTTCGGAAGTATATTGTTTCCCTAAGAACGAAATGAAAAGTTTCAGACTTGTATGATAATGAAATTTGATGAATAAAAAAAACTTTTATCTCCCTTTTCGATGAACATAAAAATATTTTTAGTTTTTTACTTTTTCTAATTGGGTATCATCATGACGCACTTCAAGTGATAAATTTATAGTCGAAGGAAACGTTTTTCATCCAGCTCCATAGTTCGTTAACTTTTTTGGACTTTTTTACCCTTGCGAGTTATTTTTTAGTAATGATTTTACTTCCTTTTTCAGCTTCTTATTGCCCATTTTGCAACGTATTTCTACAGGCGACTGTGGTGTGCGCTGTGTAAACGATCGCACACGTGCCGTCTAACCGTCTACCCGAAATAAGTCTGTTGAAATAAGTTGCAAAATGCACGGCTTTAAAAGGGCTAGTAGGGCTTAAACGATTTACAGACTTTAGAATAAATAGAATCATCTCATTCCAAAATCGTTCCGGTAAAACAATTGGAGATTCACTAAAGGCAAGAGAAGGGGAAGACAGAGAGAAGATAATGGAGGAGAAAACAGAGGGAGAAGGTATTAGAGAAGAAGTTAGGAGGAGAAGGCAATAGAGGGTTAGCTAGGAGGAGGGGGGAAAGAAAAGGGGAGTGAGAGGTTGACGAGGGAAGAGAATAGAGGACAGAAAGGAGTAACTGGGGGTAGAGGAGAAGTATGCGTCCTCTGGATAGACCGTGCAGCCAAATGAATGCTTTTATCAACCTCGAGTAAGCTTAAGAAAAGGCAAATATTGCCATCATAACATTTTCTGTTCTTACATTGCCTTGAAAATTTTGTCTTTTCTGTGTTAGGAGGTTAATGTTGAATTCCTAAAACAAATGCAAGAACGAATATTTTTTATGATATTGCTCCTTCCAGTTTATCATGTATAGAGATTAGTACAATGGTAACATATATTCACTTAATTTTTGATAGTCGAGAAAATTTGTGTCGCGTTGTAGTTTATTAAGCGTAGTTTAGAATCACATCTTTAAAAGATTTTTGCAAAAGTCACAATTACAATACAGAGGTTAATTAAAAGACACTGGAAAAATGGAACTATGTTGTCTTAATAAAAACTACAGCCTCAATATCTTGCTTAATGCTAGTACGGCCGTATCATCAACATTTCATCTGTTGTAAGCCTAGTTGTCGGTAACTTTACCGTCGGTAGGATATACAGAGTAACCCTAAAAGGTCCTTTCATTAACTCTCCGTTGTTTATTATTTATATTTTTCTTGTTTTGGTGCAGTTTCGCAATGTTAACAACAAATTCATCATAATTTTCTAATATGTGCCTATATTAAACAATTCTTGAATGCTCCAGTTTGTCTAATCTCACAAGTTATGAGAAATGTGATCTTCCGACGCATCTTTTATCTTCCATTTTACCCAAAACTACTAATTATAATAATCGATACTTATTCCTTTACATTATATTTTTGAAGTATTCGATTTTATATTTATTTACATATATTTATAAATAATTCTCTACTTGTATTTAGGTGTAATTATGAATAAGTTTGATAGTTACAACGAATTGTCGAAAGCCTAGCCAAGACTGAGTAGTTCATAAAACTTATGAGGTCGATTTACTAAAGGGTAATACTTATCAGAAACATACGACATGTATAAAATGCTGCAGATCAGTTTTTCATTAGTTAGCAACACGACCGTACTGTCAGTATAGTGGCATTAAAATATATCTTTGTCAGAGAGTCAGTTAAACTTTATTTCCATTATTAAATAGTACATACATATTTAGACGCATTTTTAGAATATAGGTGAATTATTACTCTCGATTTCTCTCATTCCAAACTTTTCTTTGGTATTTTGTAAGCAAAGCTGATCTACTTCTACGTCTGCCTCTATGCCATAGTTTTTTGATAGTTATTTTTTGTCCGTTAAACTTTACAAGTCCGATTTACAAGTTATAATTATTTAATTTATTTTGATCTATTATTTTCCTTGCTGGCCAATTTATCACACGGTCTGGGACTATTTGTTGTTTTGATTGTTTAGAAATTTGTTTTGTATTACTCAAACTTTTTTGTCTCTATAATTTTTGAATTTAACTATTTTCTGGTGTTAACCTTCTGTAACTACGAGTAGATTTACTTGAAGTTGCTTTTTGTATTTTGGTCTTTTATTTCCAATATTTAGTCCAGTGACAACTAAATAAATAATAGCTATTAATATAAAAAAATTGGTTTATACACAACTGAGTTTATTGAAGTCAAATATTTTTTTGGCCAAATTGGACTTATACCATCTATATTTGCATTTGAAATAGAAATCAATTATTGTTAGACTTTTTGTATCGAATTAGCCCATAAATGTAAACGAACATAAAATTTCGACTTTGCAATATTAATAGTTGTGATATTTATTGACGAGTTGACTTGACATACATAAAATTGTATTTATTTATATACATTTTATTAAAAGAAATACTATAACATTGTGCGATATCATAGATTTGCAAGATCGTTGTAATTGTTAAGTTTACGTTTTAAATGTGTGTTAGCTGTAGCACGCTGTATTCCTAAACTTTTACTACTGCTATTAGTGAGCGTTCATGTACCAAGTTATTCCTTAAGGTACTGAATTTATTTAAATTTATTTTACCTGAATAATACATAGCGAATGACGACTGCAAGGCTAGAAGTTTTAATTATCGGTCAGCAATGCTTTCGTTAACGGTATATTTCGTTCTTCAAAATAAATTCCAAAATCACCTATGTAGTAAAATTAATTAAAAAAAAACATCTATAATCAAGCCATTAATTCAATAATAATTTTTTGATAGCGTTGCAATAACGCTGTCTGCGTCAAAAATAGACATTACGATCAGTGTTCCTAATAGTCAAAGCTGGCAAATCGTTATCACCAACATAAAATGAAACATATAGACCAGTCTCCTAATGCTACGCCGGTTGATTAACCTAATCCAAAGCAATAGATATTAAATATTTTTTGTACTACCGATAACATATATGAATGTAATAAAGCCATTACCAATATTCGCTTATGGAGTCGTTACTTATCCAGAAATGATTAAAAATGTATATCAAGTATAACATTAAAGGCCTGGTCAACGATGTATTTTAAATTAACAATAATACGTCCGATATTTATCATAATAAATAATAAATAAATAAAAAATAGAACATATACAAAATGAAAACATAATCTACCACAATTATCCCTTAAAGAAGAATACCCATTTCATCTTTTTTCCTGTAGACTTTGAATCAGCTACTAAATTAAGGATATTTATAAAACCCAAAGATTGCAGCATAAGTGCATGCATGCGATGTCAACTATGCGATCATACAAAGGCTTACTGCATTTACTACTATATTATTGGGTCAAACGTTGAAGAGTTTATAACACATCAACTTGTACAAAATTTAGAGACATACCAACCAACCAAGTATGTGCTAGAACTTTTCAAAAAGAGGACATTCATGCAATAATTAATAGGTTCCAACTTTGGAATATCCCAAATTGGCCTATTTTTTCATAAAGTATTGGCTAACAACATAGGCCTAAACAGCAGGAGGCAAAATAACTAAGAATAACACTGGGAAGGTAAATCAAATATGATCTAGGATTTTTTTGTTATCTGTCATGAGAACACAGAAGGGGCAGTTTAGAAGTAGGGAAGCCTGCAGAGGGAATGTTTCTCGTAAGATCAGAGATCTGTTAGAGTAAGAGGTACTCTCATCCGTTGCGCAATTGATTGTTTCAATTTTCTCACGACAAATACCGTAAAGCCGTCTAAAAATTTGAAAAAACGTTAGGTGTAGTTTGGCGATAACCCCCTTTAATAGACTGAAGTAGACGGGTAGTGTAAACAATTTTTAGAGGATGAAAGTAATTGAAAAGAAAGGTCACCACCCTTCTCCAGTATCATCGTCAATTAACAGTTTCTAAATTTGCTTCCAAGTTCAAAATAAGCTATGGCAGCGTTTAGGTAATCATTACTGACGATCTTGGGTTTTGAAAAGTGTTCGCAAGGTGGGTGCTTCGTCCGATCCCATACAGTCCAAACTTGGCAAAAAATTGAGAATTTGTTCTAAACTACACCGGAGTACTTTTCCTACGGTCTGGACTTATTTCTCTGCACTTATTGTTTATATGGGCCACTGAAACTATTTGGAGGACACAAATTTGACTAACCACCGTCATTTTATGAACGGGATCAAAGAAACTACCTTTCTGTTGGGAAAAATATATTTCTAAGCCAGAAAATTATATAGAAAAATAAATTTTTGTTTATATTTTTATTGTGGTTTAAAAAAATAATTTTGGTTTATACTTGTTTCACTCTTATCTTGACAATATATCATCGTCGTCGTTAATTGCAAAGTTTGAACCTTTAGGCCTATTGTGGATCAATAGTTATTGAAAAGTCTTTAGTCCTTGTCGTATTAATTCGTTTGTTATCATATCAAATCTTCTTTAACTTTTGACTGATCTGAATTTTATTTATTTCATTTCATAGAATTTTAGAAATATCTTTTTTACTTATACTACGTTTCACTACTGTAAAGTAACGCCAGTACTGCCATCGTTTTGTAAAATTTCTTTATGTGTTTGTTACCTATGATTCTTCTAACAGTGCCACAGGTCTGTTGAAATAGTGCTAATTTTTTGTCAATGTCTCCACTATAATTGAATGATATATCACGGCCTAAATATTTGAAATGTTGAGCGTTTATAACCATTTCTGATATAATTGGATATTTCCTCTTAAAAGGCAATGCATTGGTTTTTGCTCTAGATATCTTGCAATTATATCGTTTAGCCATAGTTTGTAGTTTATATGTTGACCTCTGCTGATCGTCTGCGCATGTTGTTATTATTACTTAATTATTGGCAAGGAGAATGGTATTTGAAAAAGAATTTTGTTTTAACTGAACGCCTTTTGGAACGTGTTGTTTTCATGTCTTTATCAAGTCATTTATGTATGTAGAGTAGCTAACAAACAACACCCTTGTTGTAACTTCTTAATTTAGTAATATGAGCTTTACGCGATTTTCATTTTTATCTACTTCAATTTTTATTTTAGTATTATGATAAAAACTTTTTTTTTTGCTTTAACTAAATGTTTTTCGTACTCCATAACATCCCGTAATTTAGACGTTGTCATTCTATCGTAGGTTTTAGTGCATTCTGTAAAAGTAATGTGAATTTTAAGGTTTTACTATGCGTTTTTATATTTTCTGATTTAATGCATAATTTGTTGGACCGAGAACTTTTCCGTATATTTTATAGTTTTAATTATAGAAGTACAATTGTTATAATTGGCTCAATTTTCTTTTTTGAAAAGCGATATTACTCTAGCTGTCGATTAATTGTCAATTATATTGCTTTGCTTTCTACACATATTTAGTAGATTCAGTAGTCGAAGTTTCCGAACTTGATCAACTCTAAATTGTTGCCTGTGCTTGTACATTTTCCCGTTTCTTTTCCTTTTTATTGATTCATTCAGCTCGTCTATTGTTATGGAATCTATTTTATTACTATATGAAAGGTTCATTTCATTTTCAACTGCCTCGTCATCTACGTTTTTGTTAACCCACAATTCTTTATAGTGGTTCGTCCACCTATTTCTATCAATTATATTAACCTTTGCTGTGTATTTATATTCTTTATTTAAATGTTTTCGAATTATGTCGTTTGAGATATTTGTCCTGGTATACGTATTTATGTTGCTGTTTTATAAAGATTTAGTTTTAGATTCTTTCATTCTTCTTCTCTGTCTTCACTAGTATCTTATTGTTGCAAATAAATGTTGAACCATGATTAATAAGAATATCTCATCTTGTAGAAATGTATTTTATAAATCTATGTGTTTTTTGTAGCATTTATTTTTATTTTTATGCAGGGTTTTGGTATATTCAATTTTCTGGCTGCTAGATAGTAGTCCCGATTTATTTTTAGTCCTCTATAAACGTAGATGTCTGTTAGTGATGGTGCAGCTTTTTCATCAGCTATTACATAATCAGTAAGAAATTTGCTTCTCTCTTTGACTACGTGTTTGTTAATGTTCTTTTTGCAGAAGAACGTATTGGTTCTCTTAACCTTGTTGAAAATGGCTAATTGTCTAAACGTTAGTCCATTATTATTAACTGTTACTTCGCCATATGCTAATAACCGCATTTTATATTGATATATTCCCAACTCTTGGAGTTTTTTCTTTCCTTGTTCTGGAACGTATGCGCAGTTCAGTAAACACTCCCCTTCAAGTATTAAAGGCTGCTCGTATTATTCTTTTATGTAGTTATAACTTCAGATCACGCTTTTCTATTCCTTGCCTTTTTACGTTCTAGTAGATTATGGGGTGTCGCTCAAGATTAATTTTTAATATCTATGTCGCCTCTATGCCTTTCTTTGTCTCCGAGAGCATTAATATATTTATTTTTCTCTTTTCTCACATTCTTATCCCATTGTTTATATTACTTCCATTTCCCTCTTCTCGTCCAACTTGTTATTTTAAAATCCAACACTCTGATTAAAATAAACAGTACAAGACAATAATTGACTGTTTAAATTTGCTACGTCACTGAAGGTAACCGTCGAGCTCGGTATTTTATCGCCTGCGTGCTACCTCCTAGAAGTCCATCCTACAGTCGGTCCGATTCTCCGAGCGCGCTGTGATTGGTCCGTTTAATTAATTTTAATCGTCTATAACTTATTTATTTGACTCAGATCAAAATTTCATCTAATTTTTGTTCGTCTCTTTGATCTGTAATATAAATTTCCGAAACATTTTATGAACCTATATTAAAATCCTTGCTTCAATTTTTTTCGAGTCTATTTTACCAACTTTTATTTTAAATTCATGTTTATCTCATAATAACAAATCATTTTTATTCTCATAAATTTTTTGTATCTTCAACCGTTTAGATTCGCGACCGCTTTGCGACCGATTTTGGGACTTTGACCAAACGCTCGGCATTTTACCAAAAGCTTCGCACTCGTCCGCTACCTACAAGTAACTTGCATACCAAATTTCAATCTCAGCTCTTATTCTCAGATATCTGTTTACTGACAACCGACAGACACACAGACGACACTACGGACCTATAAACCAACTTTTTGGTGTCCTGACGATAATTGTTCAGAATGTGAAAAACTTTGGAAATTATCTGATAACTTTATTTAGATAAGGAAAGTAAAAATACTGAATACATATGACTATGACACCTTGTCACAAAGAATCAACTAATCTAATTCAACAATCTGTAAAAGCTGTTAATTAAAACCAACGAATCTAACTCAGCTTGTATAACTTCCATCTTGAGGCAACTGACCTATCCATTGGTGTACATCAACCCGCGAAAGTTAAGTATTTGGAAATTCATCTGGATAAGACTTCCATTTAACCGTAGTTAAAAAAGGAAGAAATTGGTTTTAAAAAACCAAGGCAATGTTTTGACCCTAGAGAAGTTTTTTTTCGCTTAAAAATAAAATTACTAAGAATATTTTTCGAGTGTTTAATTCCGGTAATGTCTGAAGGTCGTTTTTACGAATGTTTTCATATGTAACTGGCCGCATTACATTCATACCTTTGGAATGGTATTTAAAGAAATTTATAAGCGCGATTTTTTCAGCATTATTGCCAGAAATAATTGAAAGCCACCGCTGCTGCTAGAAAAATTTGTGCTGTTGGGATTGAAAATGCGGTGAAATAGGATACGGCTTCAAGCGCTTTAAGCTCTAAAAGGCGAACTTGGAATACAAGCTACCATCTTTCGTTGATGAAGAACGGACTCGCCTGAGTTAGCTGACGAATTGGAAACTTAACGGTTTAGGAGTATTTAGTCGACTGGATTTCTAGAGCAAGCGTTTCTACGAGTTAAAACTGGAACAGTCAGTGTTTTGTGGCGTTTATATTTTGACGAACAAAGTTAAGCGTTATATATCAGAATTTTCGCAAAAAAGGCCTTGTAGAGGGTATCAAAATTACGTATGTATTTCATTGGCTGAAACCACGCTTGGTCATGTTTGATTTTACTTTTTGGCAATAACATCTTTCTTGAAATTTAGGCTCAATGTAGACTTTAAATATTTACATTTGCACAGGTAATTATTATTTATTTTTAAAATTTTTTTGTAAAATCGACAAATGTACGAACTTTTTAATTCGCTATAAAAGCACAACATAACAAACAAGTCAACAAATATCAAAATTACATCTTTAATACGTAGTTGCAAAACATTTGCGTTTATTAGCTCTTGAATTCTGCGCGACATGGCTTCGATCAGTTTGTCGATCGTCTACTGGGGGATGCTGGCCCACGCGGACTGCAGCTGGGTAAACTTTTCGCTTGCATTTTGCGTTCTGGCACCTTTGAGGCTTCTCTGAAGCTCGTCCCACATATGTTCGATTGGATTCAAGTCCAGAGCTTGCTAGGGCCACAACATAAAGGGAACTTTGTTATCTTTGAATCACTCCTGCAGAAGACAAGAGCAGTGCTTAGAATCATTGTCCTTCTAGAAAATGTAGTTGCGCATATAGAACCACACAACATCTTTATGATGCCCAGGTACATCTTAGAGTTCATGGTTCCTTCACTGAGATGAATGACAGAACCACCGCTGCGCTTGACTATCGGAAGCTGATACTCCGCATCATATCGCTCACTTACAGGACGTCGAACGTAGACCCCACCATCCATACTTATCGGCATGAACAGCGATTCATTGCTCCATACGACCTTCTTCTATTGCTGAATGGTCTGGTCTATGTGGAACTTGGTCCATTCCAGCCGTGTCTTGCGATTCTTCAGCGAGATCAAAGCTTCTTGGCAGGTCTATTCTGTCTGTTGAAACCGACACCGGACTGCGAACTGAGGAGTGATCGCATTGGCTGAAAATGATCAAATACATACCAAACTACAAAAACAAACTAACAAAACGGATAAAAGAGGGCAAAGAAAATTATATTGAAAAAACACGACATTGAAACATGGCGAACCGTTCACTTTTACTGATATTGCGTTGCCAGCTGCATCTTTTGTGATTAGAGTTTTGACGGCGCATCATGACAATGCGCGTCGAATAAGTCTTTTGGCCATCTCGTCTCAAATTGCTGGTCAAGAGATTACTTTAAAAGCATGTTATAGCCAAAAAATCAAAGTCGAAGAAAGAGTGGTAAAGTATCCTCAAAAACTACTTATTGTCTACTACGTTCCAACTGCAATAGGATACTATAAATAATTTATAATTAATCTATTCGTGGATTCTACTATTTGGCATTTAATCTAAGCTTTATGTAAAAGATTTTCCCCTTTTTGTGAGTTCTGTTCACTAAATGAAACTTTTTTGTTCTGTGGATGTAAAAAATCTTTAAAGCTGCAAAAAGTAACCATTAAAGAGTAAGTAACTCAATTTTCTAGGAGCCAAGGAAAATATATTTAGTTGTTAAAAGGGGAAAAAGCATTTACTAGAAGTTCGCATATATTTTTCCACTATTTATGCAGTGAATAAATGAGTAGAAGGAAAATCCAGACCGGCGCGGAATTTTAATATCGCTTAATTTTTCAGTTTAATTTTTTCCGGCGCCGAATGCAAACTTTGCGATGGGAGCGCTTTTTGCGCCACTTCTTCTGCTATTTTTCCTAGGCTGCGAAGCGTTATTTCATGCTGATCTCGTTTTTACGTCCTCCGTAAACGAAGAGTAATTAAAATTGTTCTTTAATCCTGCCGGGCTCGAAACGAGTGTCCCATTTTCTTTGAATAATTAGCTTGTCACTTTTTCATCATTTTAATTAAGAAATTCTTCTTATTACGTTTCGGGCGATTACAAAATTCCAGATATATTCTGCCACAGCGCCCGCGATTTAATTCGTTCGGAAAGTTAATTGTGTTTGCGCCGAATTGAATTACTAATTTATATTACGACTGCTTTAGCGTTCCCAGATGCAATAAATGCGGCCTCCAAGCTGGTTTGATGGGCCTCATAAACGGGACCGCTGTCATTAGAGGAAGTTGATGGATGACGCGGTTGCAGTTTTGGGCAATTTTTACACCTTTATATGAATTAATTAAACCAGGTGTGCTTCCTATAGAAATTTTAACTGTAGAGACGCGTGAAAACAAATTTGCTACTGGAAAAGTGTAACATTAACGTCATTCGGATTAAAACAACTTCTTTACTTTTTAACAAAATTCGCAATAATAGAAGAGACGTACGCCCTAGTTCGTCTTTTGCATTCTATTCATGCTTTGTAGCATCTAGAATCCACGTCTTCTGTTACAAACTGGAAACTGTATTGGAAAAATGCTGGGAACACTATGGAGATGGAAAGAAGGAAAAACTTTTATCTCTATTATACAGCTGCTCCGTGCATTTCCATCAAATAATGGATGCACCGAGTTGCACACACAAAAGGCGCCTTTGTGTGACAAACTACTCTGCAGTTTGCTTAAAAGATAGAGCTGCACAATCTGTATTGGGCGCGCTCTGTTAAATGCACCCTATCGAGCCGAAAGGGTCGGCCAGAACGGAAAATTGCAAATTAGGCGCTAAGTAATTTACAGACAGCGCCAATAGTAACAGCCCTATTAAAAAATTTAATTTCCCGTGTCACTAACCTCCCTCCTATGTTACTTTCGCCTGCGCGCAATTTCGCCCCGCGATTTAAGGGTCGCGTTCTCATTTATATCGTCTTAAGAATGTAACGGGCACTTAAAAGTCTCTCTTTCTGTTAATTACGCCCTCTTTATAAATCAGCACTCGGGAGCACGGGCCTCGAGACGCAACAAATTTTCTGCGAGTATTAGTGGGGCGCTGCTAATCTCCTCGTTTCGGATACAAACATACGTTAGCGAAGCCTAACAATAAAAGTTCCCTAATTTAAGTTTTAATCCCAATTTATAGCGAATACCGTAACGCTGTAATGGATACTAAATGCTTCGACGCCCACTGCGATTAATCAAGACAAATGCTCCGGCGCCCACTATTTTTAGTGGGAACTGGGAAGTTAAACGATTGCAGTGTATAAATGTTCCGAGCTGGGTGTCTTACAGAAATACGACGTTGATACATTAGTGAGAAATTGCGAATATTGATACTAATTTTTATTCGCAATATTCAAGCTGATAATAACTTTGCCAAGGTTAGAAAATATTAAAAGCACTTTTTAGTACCCAGAGCCTTATTTGTGACAACTAATTATGCAATACTAGTAAAAAAGCCCATCCCAAGGACGGGCAACCCAAGCTAAATATTGGTTTAGAGTTTCGTCGACAATTGAAGAAAAAATGAGCCAATAACCGTTTTATCAGCCATATCTAATCATGATGACATCTATTCGGCTATATTCGGTTTCACATAAATCAAACTTGTGCCGCATGCGCCTACTAATGGCAAGAATTGACCACGTACTGCATGAAACATCGATGGTGGCGCAAACTTCATGATAATTTATGTTTTGACTTATAACAGGTCATCCGTGACCTAAATAGAAAATCTAAAACCTTTTTGCGAGGTTTGGCAAAAAACTGGTTCGAATGTGGTATTGAACTTTAAAATCGGTTTATAATTGTAGCAGGAGTTGCAATGTTAGTTACAAACAAACAAACATACATATAGTTACATTTTTGCAGTTTTATAAAGTAGATGTGTGAAACTATGTTTCATATTTGCTAAAAAAAAATTTAAATCAATCTCCATAGAAAACAATACTAAAGAATGTAGAAATATTTACAGGGTATTGCCAAAGTTTTTTTAAATAAATATTGATTGCAACTAGTCTAACTACTAACCAGCAATTCTTATCGAACTTAAATTATCTAATGTTTATATGAGATGTCACCCATCGGTTGTCTTCTCAGTTCTGGTATTCTGGCAGACACTTTTCACGTGTTAACACTTTTACTCTGCTTTTATACTGACACTTTGGTCACTTCACACTAAGTCAGATGGCTTTATTATCTTGAATCTTCTTTCTAATTCTGTATGATATATGAGATGTAGAGCCTCGATGTTTACATGTTCGTGAAGCCTGGTCTCGTGCTTATCGTTAATCTTCTTTATTTCCTCATACAGTTTTTATTCCTAGATCCCTGTATCACTGTTTCTGATATACTCTGCTTTTATACTGATACTTCTGTCGCTTCATATTAACTAAAATGGCTTTACGCTCTTGATTCCTCTTTCTAATTCTGCATTAGCTAGGAGTTCTAGAGCCCCGATCTTTACACGTTCGTGAAGCTTGGTGTCGTGCTTCTGGGTAATATTATTTCCTCTGATACAGTTTTATTCTTAGGTTCCTCTGAATATCGCTGTTTCTGACGTACCTGGGTGCACTTACGATATTCTTAGTATTTTGTTTTGTAATATTTCAATTTTACTATGTTACTTTTACTGGTACAGCCGCACAATTAACCGTATGCTCATACTGGTTTTATTATCTAATTATACAGAAGTACTTTGTTGTGAATTGACGGCTGGAGCTTTTTTCCTAGCAGCCAGCAGATTTTTCTATATTTTATATTTAACTCTTCTTTGTTCTTCTTGATAATACCCCTTCCATCGTAATTTTGCATCCAATGCCATTCGCATATACTTTGTTGTATTAATGTAGCGAGATGATGTAGTTTAGTTTTATTGGTAAGTATTAATTTTCCTGGTTTGTGAAATCGATATCCACAGATATGCAGTTATTTGATTTTATTCATCATCTCATTCAAGGCTTGCTTCCAAACTCTTAGTACGTATTATAGTGTCTTAGCTTTACTATTTCTTTTATAACCAACTATTTTTCAGTACTGCCCCTGTGATTAGATCGAAACAATGATTTTTTAGAGTTTATGTTTTCCTTAATTTCTTTTGATACTTCTTGGGGGGGTAACCAATTTTTTTTCTCTTCTATTTGTCCATTTTGTCTTTGCTTTTCATTCTCTTGGAATATATTTTCATGGCGTTTTGCGAAATTTTATGCCTTCTACTTGTTATCTCTTGCTTAACAGTTTTCAGTTCTTACTGTGATGTTTGGGTTATAAGTCGTTTGATTTTTTTAGTCGTCTTCCACGAAGAGTAATCGGTGTCTTTGTCGTTTAATAAGTTTTTTAGGTAGTTGTTCGCGTATTTATTTTTTATGTCTTGTATTTCTCTTTTTAGTTGTTACATAAGTTGGTTTAGTCTTGTTTTACCTATTGCAGCTTTCATCTGTGGTCATTTTTCCTGGCACCTCTCTTTTTAGCAAGCAGATCCCTGATTCCCTTGGAATAATTATTGCCTGTTGTTTTCCCTTTAAGATCTGACCTGTTCCATGCATGCTGTTGTATGTCTAATATGAACATTTCAGCTCTCTGGTCCAATTGTTGTTTACTTTTCAGTAGTATTACTGAATTGATTATGTGGTCTACCAAGCATTTTGTGTGTTGCATGAAATTTACTGTATGCATAGTTGTTTCACCAATAGAAGAAGGTTTAATTAAAAAATATAAAGATGTATTGTCAGTCAAATAATCTGTACATCGACAAACTGCACGTTTTAATGTAAACATTGCCACTCTTCATCATAGCATTTATTTTCTCGTAAATTTTGTATCTGGCACTGATATTTTACTCTTAAAAAATGAAAGTTAAGAACTGAAGCCGCACAATCATAAATTGCATCATATGTTCGCCGTCTTAGAGCTAATAGCATTTGATCCTGCTTTAGGCTGATAAATCTTGAACGACGAAGCCTGTTCTGGGATAAATGATTTTGTTATCAAAACTGTCGCATTTGGAGAGATGAGAACTCATTTCTAGAATTCTGGAACGTTTATTTTATCCCAAAGAAATTACGATGTGTTGATTTTGGTCCGACTAAATCTTCAACTCTTATTTGTTTTAAAATGACCAGTCGGAAGCTATGACGATATACATCAATTATATTGGGTTTCACCATAATGAAGCTACTTGTTATACTGTACGAAACAATCTATTTACTGAAAAAGTTCAAGGCGTCATCTCGCGAGATAGTGGCCGCTAAAATTATGTAATTTAGCGCTATTACAATATTTTTTATGCAATTATGTCAAACACCAAACCTGTGCCAATAATCTGCATACAAATGACGACCTAAACGACAATACTAGGTACGTCATTTGTGAAATTTGGCTCGCAGACTACCAAAAAAACTTGGAAATGTTCCTCGCAATAGAAAAAATACATAAAACTATGTTTCTTAAACCACTTGTTTGATTTAAGTTCAAAGATAGAGCACCTTTTCTAGAAAGCCGGCATCTTAGGCTACTTGAAGTTTTTAAAATAAATTTTATTAGACGCCTTTCGCGTCACAAATACTAAAAATTTACTGTAGTTTTTTGTTTCATGTTTTCAGGACTTCTAAACCCCTGCCTCTTCAAAATTACTTTGTTAATTCGAGAAAAAATTTGACTAGTACATCATGGAACTATAAAACTATACCCAAATCAACAATCCTGTTGGAACTATCAATAGTTCATTAACCAGAAATCTACGGAGTATTCGAAACTGCTAATTTTAAATATCGTTACATTCCTCTGAATCCATTTTTTTCTAGGAGGAGATTGATGAATAATTGTACGGAAGAGTGATCGTTTATCTTGTTTCTGTAGTACTACGAAAATGTAGTAAGAGTTCAATTAAAACTGGCGTTATATTGTGTCGTGGTGCACAATTTATGTATTTGCAAATAACAGGCGTTACCATTTATATGTGTAATATATACAAACAACTATAAACATTCGAATTGCACGAACTTATGTACACCATACAAGACCACGCGCTTCTTTTGCGTATATGCAGAACTTTCCATGGAAAAAATGTGTGCATCTGCAAAACTTTAATGCGATGTCTAAGTGCCTCAATTGTCCTTAGTATTTTTTAATGGTAGCGTTGCTGTTATTAGCAAAAATACTCTTTTCTTGAAAAGTTGAAATTTCTAGAGGAGCGATACTGAAACTGAAAGGGGGAAGCGAGGGTATTGTCGGCCCTAAATATTTTCTGTACGACCACTCTGTGGCCATAATAACCAAGGGCTGTAATGTGCAGATAAATGATCAATCAGAAAAAAGTTATACCAGAGCCGCTTTTTGACATGCAGGAATAATGAGAACAAAAAACATCTGAACTGCCCAAATGCAAAGCATTCAACAAGAGTCTACATACTTGTTGAAATATCGTGCGTGTAGCATTTCCTACTACACCTGCTCACTACTGTTGCATAGACGTCTCCAAATAATGGACATAAGAAATATTAGTGATTTTCACCGACGCGCTAATTGAGAAAAACCTTTGCAAAGAAAGATCAATAATTTTCTTTTAAAAAATTACGTGAGTTAGTCTTCATGTGTTGGAGCATAAAATGGACTAATAAGAGAATGTTCTATGTGCGAACATATTTCAATCGTTGTGCAACAAACTTACAAGAAGAAAATTTTCGGATTGTATTAGTGCTGATGGGGCTTCAAGTACACTTACATCTGTAGCTGCCTTAAGGTAGTGCGTGAGTTAGAGACTGTACGAAAGATTTAACTTTTCTGTATGTTTAAGAAAATGCGTGAGAATCATCTCCATTATTCGTTTTGGCAAAGACCCATTCGAGCCATCATTTGTTGCGCCACTAGAGATTATTTATTTTTGAGGTTAAAAGAGGATTGGAAATAACAACTGAATTTGACACCCCAATTTGGGAGAGCTAAGCTGAAAACCCGTAACTTTTATCTGTAGGCAGTAACCCCAACTATCCTTGAGGATAATGGCTAGAAAACCCCGTGTTTAACTGATTAAAATATTTTCAAGACGGTTCTGACCCAAAATATTTCGCCCTTTTTGACAAGGCTACGTCACCGCTAAAATTCTGTACCTTCCTTTTTATAAAAACTAGGGATGCTACACGACTTTGTGGGGATTTGTTTTAAGCGTTTTCTCCAAATTTATCGAATTATAAATTTAATGGTATGTTGCATTCGCTTTTCGATTATGCTTTTATGGTTACTATTAATTAAACAACCTAAAAGCAGTCTTTTAATATATAACTCCGTTTTAGTTCTTAAACTTTATGAGTAATGCAATAAATTGAAAAATATTGTGATACTGTTTTTAGAAACATGTATTCGAATACACAACTCAATTTAAAAAATACATATGATGTTCTCAAATGGTCTGAGAGTGTGATAACGAATTTACATTGTTTTGTTCAATGTGTCGTGAATTTTCCCATACCTTTGACCGATTTTGGCCATGGCACATGTGTTGGAGTACTTTTAAAGGGATATCTTTGTTCGTTAAATTCTAAAACCTGGTAATAACATTATCTTTGCAATTATAAACTTGTGATTAATCAGTGAGAACTTGTTAAATAAAGAAGGAACTCAGAAAATACATGATTCTTAAGTTAACTATTTATATCATGTTGCATTCGAGATAAAAAAAGAATTAAAACGATTTTCAGTGAATAATTATCTACACAGCAGTTAGTGTTTCAGATTTTCCATTATTCTTCATTGTTGCGCAGGTGTGGGTGTGTGATTTAAAAGGATCTGGGTGTCCGTTCTTAGACAGATTTGACAATATTGAGTGCATATATTACATGATTGTGTTACACAGACGAGTAATTATTAATCAAGCGGCAGATCTTGTGCAAATTAGTTCCTGCTATGAAATTATGCATAGCAAACTTGGCTGTTTCAAAATTTATCCTACACTCCTTGTTATATGAATATAACAAGGAGAGATAAAGTTAGGAATGACAGAATAAGAGCAATTACAAAAGTGACAGTATTAAGATTGCCCAATTAAAATGGAGTTACGCAGGACACGTGGCGAGAAGTGACAAAAATAGATGGAACCGTAAAATAATTGAATGGAGACCGTACGAGCATAAGAGAGGAAGAGGACGACCACCTATGCGTTGGTATGATGATTTTAAACGTACAGCTGGACTAAATTGTGATCGTGATAAGTGGAAGGAGTTAGGGAAGGCCTACATCCAAAAATAGATTTAATTAATTACATAATTAATTGGGCTTAGGAGAAGAAGAAGAAGAAGAAGAAGAAGAAGAGATGTCCTACACTAACTCATAATGTTGCAAATATACTCGGATATAAGTTCAGATAGAATATTATTATTGGACACGAAATATTATAGGGTAAACTGTAAAATATGCAATGGGGATATTCATAACCCACTAAAATGTTTAAAAGCTAATTAACAAGAAAAATTATGCTAAATTTTGAATGGCCCACAAAACTAGTACCTGAGCATCAGCAGAAGAGGGGTTTAATAATAATAATAATAAATACTCCTTATAGCAAGGGTTGCAATTCCAAACAAACCCAGCAAACTGGGTTAAATGCGCATTAATAACTCTATGAAAACTTTTTTTATTTACACCACGATAAGTTAAGGTGCTATAATCCCAATTTAAACCAGTTTTAAGGAAAATCGAAAAATTAACTTATTGTTAATTTTCTATTTTAATCCTAAGTTTGTTGCTGAATTACGTAAAATTATTAACCAAAATTCATACGTACAGAATTTGCACTTTTATTTTGTTTATTATTATTTAGTTTACTCAATTGTACAATTGCCACATTTGATTTAATCAGTACAAGTTGCAAATTATCGAATAACAAAAAGATTCACCAAAATTTTTTTGATTGTTAATGTAATTATACTAATAGTCCAGAAATATCCAATACTATAAATAAATATATAGCCCGCAATATACATAAATTAGAAATGTGCTTTGCCATATAAACTATAAAACAACACAAAATTAAACATTAAATATCTAAAATATATAAAAATTTTATTATTTATTTTTATTATCATATCATTGTAATTCTAGAAATATGAGCTTTATTATGACTTTTTTGACATCTAGTAATCTACAAACCTTCCAAGTTATAAAATCTGTTTAACATACATAAGCAAGTTTAATTAAGAAATTTTCGATACTCATCCCACTTTAATGGGTTGCCATTAATAAATACATGGCTCCAGAAGTTAAACAAAATAAGCAATACTTTACTGTTTTACATGTTATCATAACTTGAAAAGAATGGGGGAGAGGAAAGGTAACAGAAAAACATCCAAGAAATTAAAAAATTTTAATGGCAGGGAGGCAACTATGAGGAAGTTTGAATTGTATGTTAAGTGCCTTAAAACTAAAACAATAACTAAGTAACATTAGTAAATTTGATGTGGCAAACATTATCAAAATTAATACTAATTGTATAAATTATGAGATGTTTTGATATTTAATACATCATAAGTCAATATAACACCAGCGAGTTAATTATCAGATTATATTTAATTAAAAAAACTGAATTTGCAAAACATACCAGCAATATGATACTACAATAATAATTGATTATACTTTAATGGTATTTTGCTGTAGACCGCAAAAATACGTTTTCATTTTAACAAATCAAAAGCGTAATCCATGGGGATCACTATTTTAAAAATATTGTTTGGTGTATATATAATGGTAAGGCTCTAACGTCCGTGTGGGCACACGGCCTGCCAACAGATAAGTTAAGGCTTACATATGTCCCCCACTGTGTGCAATCGTCGCGCACCATCTCTAAATAGGGGCGATGCGGCAAGCACTACGCCTTAAACAACAATCATTATTACCCCTTGTTCGAAGTGAACACAGATACCCAATTATTTTTATTGACTGAGTAGGCCACCCGTCAAACATCAGAGAGCTCCGGGAAATGAACCCCGGTCCGTCAGAACCATAACCTGCCCCTCAACCATGCGACTTCGCCGGCGTTTTGGAGCATATTATATGGAACAAAATAATGAATTATGAAAGAATGCGACCATAATCAACAACAACGGATATAGTGTACTATTTATACGAATATCCATATTGTCTTCATTTTTTTTAAATGAAATTCAGTAAATGCTTTGTTTTCTTAACTTCATACTATCATAGGTAATTATAATGTTTTTCGTATTTCTGTACACATGCAACTTTTATTTTCTCAATATTTCATTAGTGAATAGAGATCACTATTAAATATAGCCTCAAAAAATTGGATCTGATAAATTGACAATGAGGGAAATGTGCTGATTTAAAAACATTTTACACAGTCTGGTTTTGTTAATTTGGGCAATCTAAGCAATAGTCTCATCATGTTGGAGAAGCACACTGGTTTTCTTAATTTGTGCATCATTTATTTATTTATCGTATGGCTATTAGACACATTAAAAAAGCTTGAAATATATAACATTAATAGAATTTAAAATACAATACATATGTATACCACACCATATGGGATATAAAATAATATAAAACTTACTTTAAGATATTACAAACCAACGTCAGGTCTATTTATGTAATCCTGTCGACTCTGGGGTTGCTATCAAGAAGTTTTCGGGTTTACCATTATATGATCGTATGGGATATTTTTCTGTGATATGTCTGATGGTTTGGGTTTCTCCGCAATCACAGAGAGGTGATGGTTGCTTGCCCTATTTGTGTAAAACATCTGCCATGTTGGGTTCTCATTCTGTTAAGCGTGGACCATGTTTTACGTGGCAAGCCGAAACCCGGTGAGGTTTTAAGTGATGCACGGCATGTTATTGTTTTGTTGTGCAGTCTATTCTTGAGTCCATGCGTTCGTAAGGTTGAACTCGTCTTCCACAGTTGTCCTTACCGTTTTTGTTGGTGGTCGTCCAAACTGAAGTCGTCTATGATTGGCATCTTCGATATATTGATAGATAGGTAAATTTCTATTGTCCACGACCTTTTTGTACTCGTTTGTGAAAGCATTTATTCGACGCCGTTGAGAGGGTAGGATGTGGCTTAGGAATAGAAGCCATTGCGTGGAAGTTGTTTAATGACACCAGCAATTATTTTCATGGTGTTATTTACCTGTGCGTCTATTTTCTGTACATATGAACTGTTTAACTAAACTGGAGCGCAGTATTCTGCAGTTGAATAGACAAGACCCAGGGCAGAAGAGCGCAAAGTGGAGGCCGATGTTCCCCAAGATGTGTCGCATAGTTTTTGATTATATTGTTTCTTGTTTTTAGTTTTTCAGCAGTTTTCGTTAGTTGCTTTCTTAAAGATAGTGTTCTGTTAAGCGTTATGCCCAGGTATTTTGGTGTTTTATTATAGGTAAGTATGGTGTTTTTAAATTTTATGTTTAGTTCTCTTCTGGCGAGTTTATTATTTAGGTAAAAGCAGGTAACGTCGCTTTTGGTGGCGTGAGGTTGGAGCCTCTACTTGCGGCAATATTTTCCTACTATTTCTAGATTTGTCGTTAGGGTCTCTTTTGACTGTTTGCACCTTGATCCCTGTGGTAGCCCGTTCTTTAGTTTTCTTGGGGAGCTGGGTCCCATAAGTACTTGAAACACTCGTTCGTTTAGCATGCTATCTACCAGTTGGACTGTTAGTTTGCAGGGGATTGCACGAAGGAGCTTTTATATCATGCCTTCTCTCCACACTATGTCGTAAGCCGCCGATAGGTCGATAAATGTAGCTGAAGTTTTCTGTGAAATCCTGCCTCAATGTGGGTGGTGAGTAATAGAATTTGGTTTGCACATCTTCTTTTTGACCAAAAGCAGGCTTGTTCAACCGAAATTGCTTCAAGTAATGCTAATTCTGTTATAAATAAGCCGTTCTAGTAGTTTATAAGTCACAGATAGCACAGCTATTGGTTTGCAGCTCTTGGGGCTATCAGTTGGTTTGCCGGGTTTTAATATAGCGATTATCTTCGATCATTTAAATTCTTTTGGGATATTATCAGTTTGCATGATGTCTGTGAAAAAGTGAGCCATCCAGACTTTTGCGTATTTGCCACAGTTTATTAGGAATTCAGGGTGGATATTGTCAAAACCTGGGGATTGTCCTGACTTGAAATTTTTAAGAGTATTTGAAACTTCTTCGCAAGTGTAGAGGCGAAAGTGTTTTGTTTCTGTGATTTGAGCTTTTAGGGTTTTAAATTCCCGTTTCACCTCAATTGTATATTCTTTATCCTTTAGTGCTCTGGATGTCGTTTCGTCATTTGGGCGGACAATTGTCCGCTCCGCTTCCTAATTTCCTTAACAGTACCTACGCTTGTCTGCGCGATGTCCGGAAGTTCAGGGTTTCTACAGTTTTTGTCCACATATGCCGTCGCGCCGCATCTAGGCTATGAAGTAGCACGCCTGTTATTTCCTGATCACTAGTTTCAGAGAAATTTTGATACATCTCATCACTGTTTTCGGACCATCCGGAAATGTATTCCTTGCGGTGGCCTCTTGGTATACACTTTTTGCCACTACTCATTACGGCACTGACAAACTTGTTAGTTTTTACTGGTAGGGGGTATCTAGCCTAAGCATTTGTCTAGGTCAGTGGAGAACTTTGTCCAATTGACCTTTTTGAAATTTCACCTTGGATGGGGGGGTAGAGGTGATTAGAGGGATTTGTATTTCTACCACTACTATGACTGGGCGGTGTTGACTGTGGGAAAAGTTGGAGAGAACATTTCGCGAAGCTTCTATGGGCTGGTCTCTGTTGTAAGTCGAGACAAAACACAGATCAGGATTGTATTCGCGTTTCCAAGCTGCTGATTTAAATGTGTATCGGTTTTTAGCATCAAACACAAGGATAAGGTGTTCATCTTCTGCCCATTTTACTATTGTGTTGCAATTTGGGTCACAGTCTCTATACTTCCATTGCTCGTGATGACTATTATAGTCACCTACATACATAGCAGGATGGGGGTGTGTTTGGATGACTTGGGTTGGCCAGGATACGGCTGGCGGCTTGTAGGTGTTGGAGACGGTGGTGCTTCCGATTTTTATGACAACGTTATAGATTTTGTCATCAGTGGACGTGGAGACAAGGGAGGCGTTCTCTATATCTTGTTTAACATACTTTGCTACATCATATGATCGATGGTACGTAGTTCTTAGCAGTTTATAGCTCGGTATTTTCCCCTTTTCGTAGTTGCTCTTCTGTTTTACAATTAGTTTCCTGTACAGCAACTAAGTCGATGTTGTGTTTTTTAAAGGTTTGATACATACGTACTGGCTTTTTGAATAACTTATGCTTTCTATATTTATATGATAAATTTGAATAGAGGGTCCGAGTTTTCTAGTCCTCAAGTCCTGAGAATGGCCATTAGCTTTGTCTGGTAACACATCTGCTCTTGAAGATGGAATGTTAAATGTTGAATGTGTCTTATGTTCAGGAGATTCTAAGATTATCTGACTGCCAGTATGCGCTAGTTCTTTGGCGTTATCCAGGATGTACCACGAGGAGGCGAACTAGGTTTACACCCCATTTGGGTATAAAAAAATCCATGTGAAGATATTATTTTTTCATTAATAGTGACCCTACGATTTATGATAAGGGTGATGTTTTAAGTTGTCTTGAGATATGAGCTGTTTCAGAAAATAAATTAGTATTACGTAGCCGTTCTATTCTTTAAAGGTTTGCAATACCATAATGTTCTGTACGTATATGTAATCCAAAATCATTATCTATTTTAGTGCAAAATTATCCGCTTTACCGTTTGTTTTTAAGAAATTATGCGAACTACTTGGTTTGGTGAAATAAAATGGTAAATTATTTTTTTAAATAATTTAATGTTAATGGCGATAATAGAACCCCAAAACCAATCCCCTCTAGTAAAAAATATGTTGTCACGGGAAGTAGACGATGTAGAATTAGATGGTTGTAATCCTTTTTCATTATTAGTAAACAATCCAATAGACATTTTTCCAAGCCGAAGGGGTGAACTTTTCAAAAAGTTAATTATTTAAGGTATCCAATAATGGTCGACACAGCTATAGTGATGAAAAGATGAAAGATAGGCAAAAGTTCTTTTAGACTGGAAATCAACATCCTTGCTATATTGAATACAAATTATTTTAACCAATTTAGAGTGAAATTTTGTAAAAAAAGGAAAGGGCTCAAAATTTATGCTAAAGAACACCTTTGCTTCTTTAGTTAAATAGGAAATAATGAGACCAGACAAATATACTATAAGTTTACTAATGATTAGTATGGCTGGCACCAAAGTTAGTATTATTTGTTTGAATTTATTATAGTTTTTCTCGGTATTTCATTTAATCTACATAGAGTAAAATAAAAAGGAATTGATACGGAAGAATCTTATCCCTATGAAAATAGTGTTGGCAGTTGCCGTTATAAAGTGGAGATGAAGAAGCACTTAAAATCGCCGTAGCAACCGTAGGGCCCATTTCGGTGCTTTTAACGGCGCAGCTATACAACCCTACAACGGTAGCATCTTCGATAAGCCAGATTGCGTACCTGAATTAAACCATGCTGTTCTTTTGGTGGACTATGGCACCGAGAATGGAAAGGACTACTGGATTATAAAGAATTCGTGGGCGACCACGTGGGGAAAGGTGAATTCGGTCGCCTGTCCCGCAACAAAAATAACCAATGCGGAATTGCGTCAGCCGCTCATTACCCGCTAGTTTAGACCATGTCATAACGTTCCGTGGCTAATAAAAATAAATCTTTTATTGCACATAATCTCTGCTGTTTTTTTAAGAAGTCATTCCTGGGCCATTTAAATGTTGTAAAAACACTAAGTTTTATGGGTTTTGGGGTACTTCACTAAGATAAAAGTGCGAACATCTCCGCAAACTTTTGAATTATTAGAAACCGTCAAATGACATTAATTTATCACAGTAACAGGGTTATATTCTATATTTAATAGGAAGAGGAGAGCTTAATTAAAATAGCAAATTTTCCTTTCTGGTTTGATGAAACTAATGACACATTGATGAATACACAGTAATTTCTTTAGGACACTTTAAGTCCTTTTGGAGAATATCACATACATTTATATAATTGAAGTGCAACAGCAATTGTAATAATTTTACAAATATTTACAATTTAAAAATCAAATAGAATTAAATAATAATAGACAAAATACTCTAGTTGCTTTCGAAGATCATAATCTTCCTAATAGATGATCGCATATGTAACATTAATTCATGGTCTCATCTCAAAGTGAAGACCTAAATTTAATAATTAGGTGTTTGGAAAAAAACTTCAAAACAAGTTTCACGAAGTCGGTGTAACATCGCTTGCACTTCTTTTTTAGGGGTGAAATCTCAAAAAAGGTGAAGTATTTCGAGCGAGAGCTGGCTCTTGAAATTCAGGAAACACCGGATTTTCTGACCATCACCTTCTCTGTCTACCATTTTATTAATTTGTTGCGTCTTTAGATGGTCGCTTCGTTAACTAGGCACAATTGAACAAAAGTTTTAGGTTTATTCGTAAGTTATCCTCATGCATAGGGTAGGGTTAGGACTGCCTAAATATAGAATTTTTGAATTTCGACGTAGCTTTTCCAACGGGGATTTTAAATCAAGTGATTTTTTGAAATCATTTTCAACTCCAGAAGGAAAATATTTCTATTTTTCAATGCGGTTGAGGCTACCTAGACCAGGTCAAAACGTGTGATGAGGATGAATTATATGCATTTTCTGAAACATGCAGAGAAGGCTGATTCTTTGCACAATTACCCACACAACCTTAAGAAAACATATCAAGCGATCTAAGTGTGCCCAAATCCCCAAACAGCACTGACACTCTCCAAAAATTCTCTTTTCGTGTGTTTGTTACATAAGGATAAAATGTGCTTAACATATAGCAACTAAGAAAACTTTTTTCTATAACTAACGTGTCTGTAAAATTTATTAATACTTCCTCATGTTACTAATTATCAGGGAATGTTTTTTATAGTGAGACTTTCGTAGAAGTTATCTATATGCACATTGTAACCCTCTGCTTTTATGGCTACAAAGTGGCCAGCAGGAAATATTTGGCGCCGACAAGGCTGGTTCTCTCACTTTAATAACTGTAAAGTTCTCCTCGAAGCTAGAGGAGACATTTTAGCAACACTCCTGTAGAACTTTCCAAGAAAACATCATTTTTGTTAATAATAGCAACAGATTTGGAATACTAAAGAGAGTTGAGCGTACTTTTACGTTTTTTGACACTGAAATTTGCGGATACATTCATTGTTGTCAAAACATAACGCAATATAACGTCACTCTTTTATTGTACTCACGCTACATTTTTGTCTTACTACCGAAACCTAATCAATCGGCACTCTTCCCGAAGAATTATTGTTTTACCAATCTCCTGTTGAAAAAAGCTTAAAAAGACTGCTAAAGGATATAATTGATATTCAAGACGAGTAGTTTTGATTACTTTACATATTTGTGGACCATTACTGAAAATTTCAACGAAAGATTGTTGACGTGGTCTTATAGCTTGTTAATATTTCATAGTCATAATTAATCTTGAATTAATACAGTTGGTCGCATTCTTTCTTTGGGTCAAGCGGAGATGTAGCTCGTCGGGGAGAGCCATTTTGAATAGATTTTTAAATGATGTCAAAATTGACGATTAAGAGTAGCAGCAGCATGAATTAACACGAGCAATGAATTAACTAGAGAATATGCTTTTTACTTAAAGATTTCAAGTCAATTTAAATAATTTATGAAAAAATTGTCGGCTAAATAAGGATGTGAAGATTTTTATCCGACTAATCACGTAAATCGTAGAGTTGTCACAAAATGTATCCGCAAAGTGTCCATTAGACTCCGCGGTTACGAAAAAACAGGCTTTTACAAGCAGAACCGACGCTTAGATTTTTTTCTAGATAAGTAAACATTGGTTTTACCGCCCATTTCTACTTCTGCCTAGCATCCTCCACCGAGTGTAATTAAGGTTAATGCCACTCTAAAGTGTTCCATCTGGAGACATTTATCTCATCGCTTAAGCGTAGAGATATTGGAAATTTTTTATTCCAAAATCTAAAATTATATAAAATTAATTTGAAAAAATAATGTTTGTAACGGTATAACATATAACAAGAAATTTTTGAGGTGTTGTATCCTGACTGTATTAATTTGTTGTTTTTCTTTCTTAGAACCTGAAATAAACAAAAAAATCTTGTTATACTCTAAGAATACATCAGCTTACTGTTCCTTCAAGTTACATAAATTATCCAATATTCTAAAATGATCTTAATGCATCTTATTACGTATTATTTTAAGTTGATACATACTCAACTTTCTCGGATGTTTAATACTCAGTAATTAATTATCTTTATAACCTGTTTGGTTTATTACTAGTTGCAAAAAAGCAACGTTGTCTACTAAGGCGCTGTCATTATTTAACAACGGCAACCGCCGTGCCCTAATTTGCGAGAGCCCAGAACGTTATTTACAGCACAGTGTACAGAGACTTAAAGAGCAGTGCTTAACTGCTGACCGTCCACATAAATCATAAGATAAGCGCCGTGCTTCCTTACTTCCGCCGAAGTTTGCGTTGTTAATTAAATTACTACGATACTTAATTAGTACCCGCTCTTGATTGCACAACGTTTTATATCTAATAGCAGACGGAAAGGTGTGTAACCGGATTACAACCGTATTAATTAATGTGGCATTAATCCGTGCCGTCGAAATTCCCGCCTCTTGTTTATTAAGCGACAACCCGAATCTCGGCACCGCTTATGCCTTCACATGTGCGAAAAGAGACTAAGTGGTGACGTGTTCTACCTTAGGTACATTTTAGTGAATAATCTTATCTATAATTTTCTAAACGTTTTCTCATGTTTGGAAGAACTAAACATATTAAAAAGGGAAAACTCGATCAAGCTGCTAAAAGATCCCATATACTAAGATAGGGGTGCAGAACACTGAATAATTTATAAAACAAACAAAACAATGTTCGAGTACCTGAATAATTCTGCACAGTTTGTGTTGGGCAGTTTTGTTTGGTGATTGTGAATTCTGAATGTTCACAAAATAGTATCAGTAATTCTTTAGAAATAATGCATATAATACAACTGGCGTTCAATTACGTTGTAGAGGTCTATGAAAAATTTTGATCTGTTTTCTTTGCCGGGTTAAATTTTATTTCCTATTTTAATTGCGACAAAGATTTGTCTAAACTAAGTGCGCTTCATTCGAAGGGAAGAAATAAATATAGTACGCATAATCGTATGTAAGCAATTATAGAACTAAGCCTACAAATATCTAAGTAGAATTTCACAGAATTACATGGAACCTTATAACAAGGATTGATTAGAATATCTAAATTATACAAAAAATACAAAATATAATAATATGCTGTGGAACACAGAATACATTATAGACAATAATAAATAGCGTATAACCATTGTAACAAGTACATGTGAATTAATTTTCATCCCCAATATTAAACCAAATGTGACGCTTATTTAAGAACATTTTGCTGCCTAGTTTAGGGCAGTGAACTGTAAAGTCAGGATATACAGTTAAGGGATATGAACTCTAAAATTTTCAAAAAATAAATTTTTTTTTTTCATAAATCAATACTTTGTACCCCAAAGAACATGTATCGCAAGTTGCAAGTAAAAATTCGAATTCTAAGTATTCAACAAGCGAAATGGGAATCGCATCGGACCAAATCTATTCGACTTTTTTCAAAAGATCGACGAAGAGTGCGTTAATCACGCAAATCGTTAGGCACAGACTAACATGCATGAAGTACGTCTGCATGCCCAGCAATTAGGAATCTATGGACGATGAAGAGCTGCTATACGGTCCAGGGATAGCAGACTAACAAAATGAATTAATTCATTCGATTTACCTCTTCTAAAACTTTAAACGCCGTTTACTCGAAATCACTTTTTTGATCTCGTTAACAGCATAACTAAGACAGTTTTCGTACGATCGACTTGCTTCAAATGGATTTTGTAGAGGAAACGTCTCTTTAGGGCATGACGTAGCCGTTTTTTCTTTCATCCATTACTTTTTTTATAAACCATTTTTTTTAATTTCGTAATTTTCTTCACATGGTTGCCATTTTTTTTAAATCAATATTTTCAAAATCCCCTACGTCAATTCACATACATTTTAAGAATCTTTTTCGGTTTCTGCTCTCAGACGTCCCGTTTTGCTACAAAGCTGTCAACGCCAATAGGATCATTTTCAAAAGACGCCATTTTTTACGGGCTACTGTAGGCCAACATGGTATTTAAAAAAAGAAATTTTTATTATGTAATATTAACTTTATTAAATATTTGTAGAAAGTTTTATGTATCTAGCAAGCCGATTTTTATATCAATAAAACAAAAACCATCTAAAATTTCAAGGTTTACAGTATTCATACCCTTTAATATAACTTCAACATAATTTACCGTGAGCCTAGATGCCTAGTATGCCTAGATGGCAGGCATTTGTTTTACCGGGGTACATTGGGTGGAGCAGAAGTTTTTTTTATAAACGCTTATTAGTAAAATTTATATCTCTGAATATTTAATCCTTACAAATTCGTTCATTCACATCCTAGGTTACGGAGATATGTCAAAAATGATTTCGGAGGTTTCAGAGTGAAAACTGAAACCTGAAATCTTGAAGGTGGCGATTTAGATACACCCAACTAATCATTTTTATCTTGTCATATCTGGGAAAAATGTTTAAAAGAAAGAACAAAGAAAAATCTAAAGGGTGGAAGGTCTTTTGAATAAAGTAGTTACCAATGATGAAAATGGATGTATTATGACAACCTCAAATTAATCCGAGTAATTGCAAAATCCAATATCCACGGGGAAAAACTCACTTTGTGCAGTTGGTATAACCTAAATATAATGAGTTGTTAAAGTTGGGCGGATGTATTATTTTTGAGCATTACAAACGTTGGGATAAAACCTTTTACGGCAACAAGCTTACACTGAAAATTATGCTTGATTTATAAAACTAGAAAATTTTGCCACATGTGGTGTATTACCCAGACTTTAAATCGATCTCCATTTATCAACACATTTATCTTGACAATTGATTAACGGTTATAAAGTATATTACCGTACAATACTCGCCGACTGCTTGATTCTTGATATTCAGGGTGAACACGACGGAAATGGTCTACCAAGCGCTTAAATACACCGAAATAATATCTAGCATTAACCGTTTTACCACTCAGAACGAATACTACCCTTTCAACCGTAAAAAGCAATGAGCATTGTTTTGATTTTGACTTCTCCAATTGAGATTTTTTAAATTTAATTTAAGTAGTGAGCACCATTCAACACTTTGGTGCTTGCCTTTTAGATTTGCATTGAGAACACCACGTCTTATCATCAGTTAGAATTGCTTTTGAGTTTCAGTACAATTTTTGGACATCCATTAATCGATGTAAAACAAATGCTGAATTTAGCGTTCGCAGGCCAAGCTTTTACTACAACTTTTAGAAGCCGCACCCCTCTATAAAAAAGAAATTCCGATTTATCCTCATTAAGAGTTTAAAATTTAGTTTTATTAACAGCAATTGCACTTAAAATAAGTATCAATAATGAATTACATAAGAGCATATTTAACGCAATAATTTATTATGATTTTAAAAGTTTTTCAACTTTAAGAAAGCCTAACACGACACGTAAAAATTTGGAAGGGTATGTCGGGATGCAAAGTACTTCCACGAAGCAAAAGAATTAGCCTAATATTGGAACGCAAAATATTTCCGCGAAGCAAACAAATTAGCGTAATGCCGAGCCGAGAAGCATTTGGGCAATTGGGGGTGCAAGCCTGCCTAATCACGCGATCTTTTCTAGGAGGAGCCACTCCCCACGCACAATCCCTGGGGATAAAATTTTTTATAAAATATTTTCCATGAAACCACCGATTTCAACTTGAAACACATGTGGTTTCAACAAGGTGGAGCCACATCTCACGCAGCATACTGACTTTACTTCAAACCAAATTATCTCGCAAAGGGATGACATCGTTTGGCCACCGCGATCTTGTGATCTTACTCCATTAGATATTTCCCTCTGGGGCTATTGTAAGGACAGCGTTTATGCCAATAAACCTGTTACGATTCGAGAGCTAGAAGAGAACATCAGACGTGCTGAAACAGAGGCGCATATATAGGAAAACTTCGTTAAAACATGTTTGCATGTCAGCGAACTCGTGGAGGGTATTTGACTGACATAAAGTCTGTGCTTTGCACTGATAGTAATAAAATTCGGATTGTTCCAATATTTTGTATTTTATTTAAGAAAAACGTCCTAAAGTTCAATTTGGATCATCCTTTACTAGTACATGTAATTTATAATTTGATATCTGGTATATTGTCTAACAAAATATTTTAAATATTTATAAAGCACAAAGATATATTACAAATTATTTATTTTGGAAGTCCGATAAAAATCTTTCCCCGAATCAAACATTGGCTCTTGACGTCGCCAACTTTAAATTAGTGTTTAATATTTATCGACTGATAAATCGAGCAATTGGGAATTGGAAAATAGGTGCATTTAAAGAGGATAATTATTTGGTAACAAACTAATAGTGTTTTAATATTTTTTATAGACTTATGCCCATCTTTGAAGCTGTGATATTAATGAAATTCTTTTAGATAAATACCAGCACGCTTTTATTTCACAATGAAGATTCAGTAGTTATATGAGATGATCCACCATTTTTTATATTTTTAAAGCTCCTATCTAATTCAGGTGACCTCAATATGTTTTCGTTTCAGGAGAGCGACCCTTTCCATGCAGCTGGGATGGATGTGGAAAGCGGTTCGCCCGCTCGGACGAGCTGGCCAGGCACACGCGCACCCACACGGGGGAGAAAAACTTCGCGTGCCCCGTCTGCAGCAAGAAGTTCATGAGAAGTGACCATCTCAGGTAACTTATTAACGACTTTCCGCTCCCGCCGACTTACAGCTAATGAAAACCTGCACCACGCAAAGTCGCCGCCGAGTTCGCAACTTGCGCCCCGTTGATTAAGACATTCTCCGAACGGCCCGCGGAGCCAGCGAACTTCCGGAAATTCGCTTAATTTTTTAACACCCCTCTGCACTGCGTTCACGCGATGGCTGCCTGAAATTTTAACTAAGCTTTCCCGGCGCATGAAAAATAAAAAATTATCGCGGCATCGCGCTGCTCGGCAATTACGCGGGATTGGAGTAAGTGAGCGAACTTTTTAAATCTACTCCGCAGAATTAAATTCTCCGCGCTGGCCCTTAACTTTTTCTTAAATGCAGATACAACTTTAAGTCGCCGACAGCTTATAGTACGTGCAAAGAATGTTATACGGCTAATCTACGAGCTCCGCAAGATAGACCTCGTAAAACTCTAACAGGCTTTATGTTTAAAGTTTACGGGGTTTTAATTTTTATGCACTCGTGTCTTTAAAATACGACCCTTTTGGATTCATTATTACATTGCGGTCATTATTGTGAGTAAAAAAATATTATTTATGCATACGAGAACAAAGTATAAGAGCTATGAAGGTTATACATATAAATAAATTTCTTATGGCGAAACCATCAAGTGATGACATAAAACGAAAAACTATAGTGTAAAGACAACGTCTATAGTGAATATATTTTTATAAGCTGATGTAATAACTATATACATTACGTAGGAAGAATAACGCCCTGTGATGTCCTTTTACAATAATAAATATATGTATATTGTTAACAGTTTGAGGTCCATCCCTTGTGCATTTTCCAAAACACTCGATGGTCTAAATAAAATATAACTAAATATTCAAGGTTGCTATTGTGAACTAGAGTTACGATAGTGGCATTTGAATGAGTTTCAAGTTTGTGTGTCCAAATCCATAAGTCTACATGGGTTTGATAGTTGTTTTATATGTCAAATTTATTTACAATTAAAAAACTGGATTTTCCATCTAAGAGTTAGTAGAATTCTTTAATGACCCTCCCCCCACTCTAAAAAATGTGAAATTGAATTAATTCATACGATAAAATTATTGAAAAAGACTTTTTGATCAATTTTTTTAGTTCATTTAGGATGGTTTTCACTACTCTATGGTCTGAGTTGTTAGGTCAAATATTTTTCTCTCGCGATTTTAAGAAAACGCGCTTTAGCTTTTTCGTTTGAAAAAATATCTATTATTGGCAACTTGCAGCAATGCAATGCTAATTAGCAATGCCTGGTGCACATAGTAGTTCTTCCACTTCTTCAGAAAAACTTGTTTTGCTTCATTTGCTCGAACCTACGAGATGTACGAGCTTTCTTAGTGCTGCTTTTTTGGCGCCGATCCTCCGGCGTGATTCGGTGCGCATTAAATTGTCGAACATCTTATACTGCTACAGCAACATTCAATTCTAGCAACTTCATCATCATTAGAATTGCTATATAGCCTTCATTGAACAACTATAAAGGTGGCAATTTCAATGATTGTTGTATACGACTTCAAGTGTTTGCTAGCGATGCCCCACACTTGAATTGAAACTCCTATTACAGTTTTGAGTGGACACGACTAGGAAACAAAGGGTTTAAAGAGCTTTTGTACCTTCTCTAAGTATAATTCGAGCGAAGAACCGGTACTTGGGCGCGTGGCCCATTCCGGCCGAGTGTGCGTGTATCTGCTCGACGTATTTCTGTTCTGGGATCTGTACCTTACGAAATACTTTGAATTGGCTTCTAGAACTGTGGGAATACATTTTTGACTAATTTAACTAGCTATATAAGCAAAAATATTTTTTACCCTTTAAATCAGGACACGTAAGTTATATTTCTTGCCTCTTGGAAATGCACAGTTGCCAAACGAGTTGTTGATCCAAATTCATTTCTAAATGTTACATTGTTTTTGGATTCTCGAACTTTGGCACTATTGCTGCGGGGTATGGGCAGACTTAGTTTCATTTAATAGGTGTATAAATAAGTTCTCAGCTTTAGATTTCACAGGTCACAAATCACCGTTTACATGTAACGTATTAGTCCGCCCTCTTACGGTTTTAAAGCAATGACATTTGGTCTTTCGAAACATCATGCGATATGGCGTTTGATGCACATAACCTCAATAATCAGCTGTGTTCAAGATGGCAATCACAAAAGAGCATATTCGATTTTCTATCCACTTCGCGTTTCATCTTAAGAAAAACGCTGCTGAAGCCACCGAAATGATTTGTGCTGCATATGGTGAGATTGCCGTAAGTCATACAACGTGCAAAAAGTGGTACCAAAGATTTCGCGGAGGAGAGTTTAGTCTTGAAGATCAACCACGCGCTGGACGCCTTCAAACATTTGACACGGATGAGCTGTAGACGCGTCAGGCTGGGAACTTCTCCCACATGCGGCGTATAGCCCAGACATGGCCCCTTCCGATTATCATTTATTCCGGTCGTTATAGCATCACTTGGCTGATACGCACTTCAAAACAGAAGAAGAAGTCCGAAAATGCATCGATAAGCCGGTGAGTTTCTAGCACCAGGGAATTCGCAAGCTACCCGAAAGATGGCAAAAGATCATCGATGCCAACGGAGAATACTTTGATACTTAAGCTTTTTTGTTTGTTTTTAAATAAAACTTTAATTTTGCAGAAAAACGCTGAGTACTTATTTATACACCTATTACATAGATGTACCATGTTTTATTAATTTACTAATGAGATAAATGTACTCTTATACCTACTGGCTTATAGCATCTGTTTGTCGTGAGCAGAAAAAATTGCAATATACGAAGTTAACAATTTTAAGTAATAGATAGCTAAAGAGTCTAGTTAAATCAAAATAATTTTATTACATCCTAGCTTTAAGTTTTTGTGCCTTTGTAAGACATTTTGACATATTTTTGACATATACTTTAAGTAGTCTTCTCTGTGAGTTATATAATACAATGTTCAACCCCAATTTTTCTATAGTATGAGCTTTTACAATCAAGCTCTTAAGACATTGAATTGGTTATGTTTGAAATATTGGACCGTGTTGGGAATTAAAATAAAACGGAGACACCCACTGTTGTAGAATTATGTGAGAGGATGTTAGTCCACCTTTAGCATAATTTGCAGCCTGCACTCCTCTAGGAAGATTTTCCATCAGATTTTGATATACAGGGTTGTATCCAGAAGTAGTAGGGCTGTTTTTTTTGCGCGCGGAGCGATGGAGGGGGGTATGCAAGGCCGGATGTTATGGAGGGGAGCCTTGGGAACAGGTTTCGACCTGCAGCAGTCGCCTGTGTGCATTAGTTGAGTGTGGAGTGACCTCCTGTTGTGACGCATCGTCGTCAGTTGCGATGGAGCGAAATTTGGAGCAGCGGTACGCCATCACGTTTTGCTACAAACTTGGAAAATCAGCGACCGAAACCAAGGACATGCTTACGCAGGCCTACAAGAAGGATACCATGAGCCATTCCTCGATATTTGAGTGGCAAAAGTTGTTTTGGGAGGGGAGGGAGCTCGTCGAGGACGACCAACGCGCCGGGCGTCCGTCAACCTCGCGAACGGACGACAAAGTGCTGAAAGTTAAGCAACTTTTGAACTCTGACCGACGGTTGGGCATTAAATTAATTAGTGATGAGCTGAATCTTTCGTACGGGACAGTCCAACGCATGATCACAGAGGATTTGTCGATGAGAAAAGTGTGCTCGAAAATGGTGCCTTGTCACGGCGCATGAATTGTGAGGGATCTCCTGGCCAAATTAGGCGTTTCCACGTTGCCTCATTCCTCCTACAGCCCCGATGTGGCACCGTCGGACTTCTTCCTGTGCCCCCAGATCAAGAGCCAGCTCAAGGGGCATCGTTTCCACTCGGTAGAAGCAGTCCAAGCGACAACGACGAGGAGACTGAACAGCATCCCGGAGGACGACTTCCAGAAGGCCTTCGCGACCTGGAAGGCTCGCTACCAGAAGTGTGTGGATGCCCAAGGGGCCTATTTTGAAGAGTATTAAGTCGATGTACCAAAATGTTCAATACATTTTTTTTTAAATCAGTCCTACTTTTGGATGCCACCCTGTAGGTCACTTGTAATTGCCTTCTATTTCCAACCACGCAGGATGGGCGATTTAATGTGGCATTTGCGTCCTAATTCTTCCCAGTGGTGTTCGATGAGATTGAGATTTCAACACCTATCTCTTAAAACCACGACAAAATAATCTTTACGGTGTGGGCAGAACAGTCATTTTATTGATACAGGAGGGGTCCTTCCCAGAACTGTTGCTAAAAAGTTGAAACACGGAGTTATCAAGAATATTTTCAGAGTTTACCCTTCCGGCTACATCATCTAAGGGGCTCAGGTTGAACCACGAAAAATAGACCTAAATCATGATGCCTACGGCACAGAACTTAATTATTGGCACAAGAGACTCGGATAAGAAAGATTTCTATACCACCAAACCCAGACGCGCCTATCGGATTTTCAAATCATATCGCGAGATTCGTCACTCTACGGAATTTATTTTATTGTGCCACAGTCCATAGGCAATGAGCTTTACTGCCTTGCAAGCGACGTTTAGCATTGAGTTTATATTGGGATTGCGACCAGCCGCACGACCGTGAAAAACAGTTTTAACTTTCGACAATCCTAGTGCTAGGTAACACAAAAAAAACACTAGAAATTGTTTCTATTTTATAATTACATCATTTACAATTAATTTGGCCATCAGTAGCACGAACCGATTTGTTGCAATGGTGATACGTTCAAAATCACTCAACTTTACTGACTGCTCCTGGTCTATCTAACGCACCTGTATGACTTAGATGTGTTACTCCTGTACACTTTTTCTCATCCTATGACAGCCAGATCCGCTTCTTCAGAGGTATGTCCGGGCACTTTCGACCATAGAGTGTGTTACAATCGAAAAATTTTTTGTTGATTTATGAACAAAAAAAAACAACTAATATTTTCTAGAGAAAATAAAGCAGAATTTTTCATTTTTTATAAAGATAGAAACTGCGAAGATCCTTCAATATTTTTTTAACTCTACTTAACTTCTACTGGCAAATCGTAGCATTATTTGCTAACACCAACTGTCTTATAATCTCATTTTTCAAAATATGGAATATCTGTAGTAATTTTTTAACACGATTAATCTTAGGAATGTGTTTTATTACAATTAACCAAGTGATGTAAATTTTTGAGTCAACAAAAAGAGAGTGCCTAGAAATTTAAAAATTCTTGAGGCTGCCTTTGCGCAGCTGCTTTTAGGAAAATGTTAGTGCTGCATACCGTACGTTAGAGAAATTATTTTCTGAAGGCAAACTATGTCGCGATATTGATCTCTATGAAATTAAATAAAAATATTTTTCACGAAAATGAAATTCCTCTGCAGCATGCAAAAGTGAATTAATTGAACCGTGAGATTATTTCCCAAAGAAGACGTGTTTTTCTACTTAATAATCACAAAATTTGTAAAGCTGTCTGAAAATGTTTCAAGTTGGAGCTGTGTTGCCAGGTGAAACATTTTATGGTTTTTGGGGGCCTTTTACTGTTAACATAACGCACTAAAATATACATTCCAAGGTGAAAACGGTGAGTAACTAAGCTTCAAGGTAGATGAAACAAGTATTACCGTGTGCTTAAAGTCATTCGTAATTCGATAAACATTATTTCCTGTTGGAATGGCGTATTGACCAATTCCATTTAGAGTACAGTTTGGTCACACTACAATGGAAAGTAGAGAACATGTTATGTTTAGTATGGAATTCTCGCTTGATTGTCATACTATCAAATGCGTTACTAAGCGTGCAAACGAGCAATTTTTAACGTTCATGTATTGCATAAATATCCAACAATTGTAGATTCAAACCAACAACCAAGATGTTCCTTACAATTATCAGTTTTTACAACAAAGTCACTTTAAATACTTTATTGATTTGTTTTTTAAAGTAACAATACGACAAAAAGCATATTAAGAGAAAGTGAAAGAAACTTGATTTCTTATAAAATGATACCCTCAACTGAATGTTCCTAAAATGTTACGTCGAGCTGTTAAAGTTGGCAGAGTGGCATTAAAAATTGAAATGAGCATACAACACCGTTTGAGCTGCAGAAATTCAAACATAAAAAGAAAATTTTACAAAATATTGCAATCATATCCATTACAATAAAACGATTTGAACTTTAGTTTAATTTAAAATTTTTCGGAAACATAAAACCACTAACATTACTCTTTATGATCACATAGGCGAGCTTACACTTGCAGCAGTTTATTATCCCCCAAAACTTCGATCATCTATTCAAAACACTTGGAAATTGATTTTAAGTGAAGGAGAATACATTGCTAAAAACACTATATGGGGTTCCAGAACAACATCAATACAAGGAAGACATAATCTCGGCTATCTTTCTCCAGATACACCCACTTATTGACCAAGTGACTCACATAGGTTACCGGATCTTCTAAAATTCTGCGTTACTAAAGACATTAGCATACGAAAATTCTCAGTAAAATTATGCTTGGAGCTTAACTGTGCTTAATGTATGCCTAAATACTCAAAAAACCAAAAGATCTGTCTTTTTACAGCAGAAGAATCGACTGGGATCTATTTCGTAGTATTCTAGACGAATTTCCTGATTAACCAAAACCATTAAAATGCCTGACCAAGACGAAATGTACATTAAAGAAGTAATACCAATAAATGTTAAAAATCTAATTTCCAAGAAAAGGAAGGCTAGAGAAAGGTGGCAACTAACGCATTCTCATGACAACAAACGGAAACTAAATAAAATTACTAAGGAACTAAACCACATTTTTCAAAAACTCAAAAATGAATCTATTTAGGAATACTTAAGAAAACTTGACTCTATACAGGTTACGCATTACTCGCTGTAGAAGGCGAGAGTACAAAAGACCGTAGAATATAAGAATGCCTCCAAAAGCTGCAGACGACATCTGGCTAAGAAGTAGTGCACAGAAAGCTGTCGCGTTTGATGAGCAACTCACTATTTCAACCATATGATATTGAAACCACCCCAGAAGATGAAAACGTCATTCAACAAATGCTTGATGCGCCGTTTCAAATATGCCCACCACTTAAGCATATTACCACTACAAAAATCAAGACAATTCTCCACGAAAAAATAAATTAAAGGGTTTGATCTAATCACAGGCAAAGTTCTCAATTAAAGCTCTGAAAAATATATTAAAGCCATCAAGTATATCTTCAATTTTAAGAGAGAAGTAAAAGTTCTCCTGTCAATGGAAAGTAATGTAGCTCAGATTATAATGATGTCCAAACTTGAGAAAAATCCTATACAGTTAGGATCCTATCAGATTATAAGCCTTCTCCCTCTTTTACCCAAGGTCTTCGAGAAGCTCTTGTTAAAACGACTGCAACCGATTCTAGACGATTTCCAATTATCAATTCGGATTTCGAAAATACAAGTTTTTGATACAGTTTGGTATTAATGTCTGAGCTACAAAATGAAATGTATGCTTTCACATCATTTTTATAACCTCCTAATGCCCTTCCTACCCGATAGACAATTCTACGTAAAATACGGGACGCATTAACTGACTTGTTTCCATTATCATCTGGAGTCCCTCAGTGGAGCGTTCTAGGACGGACATTCTATTAGATCTACACCGCAGACTTATGTGTATCTGAAGCAAGGCTCATAGCTAATTTTGCGGACGATACTGCTGTTTTAGCGTCGCATACTAGCCTTGCCTCCGCTACACAAACACTGCAAGTACATCCAAATGACATAGAAACTTGACTACAAAAATGGAAAATCAAAGCGAATACAGACAAATCTGTACATGTCACCTTCACTCTTAAAAAAGGTAACTGGCTTCCAATAACGTTAAAGCGAGTGAAGCTAATACCCTGGTTTTTATCTAGATAGAAGACTATAATGGAGGACACATATATTTAGCAAACGCAAACAACTTGGGTTCAAATTTAGAACAATGTATTGAATACTTGAAAGATATTCTCTAATGACACTAAAAAGTGAACTATTCATATATAAAACCACGATGGAAGCGATGTGGACCTACTGGATAGAACTATAGGGCACAGCCAGGAACACCAATTTGGAAATCCTTCAAAGGTACCAAAACAAATTGTTCCGAGTTATAGTTGATATGTCATGGTATGTACTTAATGTACTAATTTACAGTAACTTAAATGCACCGTTAATGCGTGATGAAATTAAAAGATTCAGTTTGACTCACACTGCGAAACTCCAAGTGCATCCCATCGATCTGGCTACCACACTGTTAGGCGACGAAGATGAAGACAGACGACTAAAAGTTTCAAACCAACGGATTTTCATAACAGGTTCATCTACTGAGACTTTTACTACATTTCCTAGTTATTACCTTCTAGTTTATAAACCTTTATAGATATTCTACATTGGAAGGCTTTCTGCATATCACAGGGTTGCGTTCATTTAAATAACGAAATAATTATATCAAATAATTATTATCCGTACCAAGGATAGATTGTATGATTAATTGGAGTTAATAAAAAACCAGTTTAGGCCTTATTTTTTTCATTAGAAGAATATACTTATGAGATGTTGAAATTACACTTTAAGGTGATCTTTATATTACCTACTTGTTTTTGTCCCTGCAAAACATAAGTCTTTAGTGACTTTTTAGTAGCTAGATTTCTTACAAATATCACCAATTGTGGACGCCAGTATGTCACGACTCAAAAAATTTCGCTATAGTTTTTCGTTTCAAGAAGGCCTTAAAAACAGTTTCCTGCCTAAAATACACGACAGAAATATATGCCCCTAAGTAGAAGACAGGCAGCAATTGCAAAAAAGTCATATCTTTGTAATCACTAATGCCCATCACTAACAAAATTCAAAGGAAATATTATAGCACTGCTTTGCAAACAGTTAAAAAGACTTATTTATTATTGCTTATTATTTATTGCAAAACGCCTTACACTAGATCTTCATAAAAGTGCTTTAACATTTTGATGATTTGTTCAGACATTTTTTTTTTGGAGTGAGTCGCCTCATCACCTAAAAAACGCGAGCTTCTAAGTAATTTTTAAATATTTTCCTAACGATAGTTTGCAAACATTGCGAAATTTTTTATAGATTTGCTTTTTTAACAATTCTTTTTGTGAATAGTTTGCTTTGCTTTATTTGTGCTGATGTTTTCAAATGACAATAAAAACAAAATATGTTAAATAAAAGAATATCTTAACAAAGTTACAGAAATAATGGCGGTGGGTAGTAAAATAAAAGCACACCAACAAGAAAATCAAACTCCAATGATATACACTCTTTTTTACAAGTTATACTTCTAATGAACATATTATTCATAATTATTTGAGCGTTTGTTTTCTCTCATTTTCCAAAATCACCACTAAAATTGCTCTATTTATCTTCTTAACTTAATTCTATTTGTATAGCTTCTACCCTTCCTACTTCCTCTAACTATAAAATGGAAATATATTACTACGATTGTCCCAATAAGAAAAAAAATGTATGGACATTAATGTTATCTCTTCTCAATATAAATTTATTTGAGAAAATTGGTCGGACGACTGGCAAAGATGTTATCGAAACTCTGTTCACTGTTTGTAACCACAAAAGTCAATATAAAGCAGATGTAAAAAGGTTTTCAATCGCTGCCACATATCCTTTCAAATTTACTGTTACTGTGCGGCTTTTGCCGTCCTCAAAAAACTACGGCCCGATTAATCTGTACATCGACATAGTAGTCCAAACCTTGACTTTAGAAAACTGTAAGTGCTTTTCATGCTTGCGTTTGGGGTTTTGTGTGTCTCCAGTAACGGCATTCGACAACAGAATCTTATAAAAAGTGGTTAAACATTTCATTGATCAAATTAGGCCGAAAAGCGGTATCAGTAACTCTTAATTCTTTCACTTTCTGGTAGTGCAAATCTAAATCTTTACGAAGACCACAGTGTAGGAAACGTCGGGCATAGTTAGAATGCTTAATCGACTACAAAATGACAGGTTGGGATTCTGCTAGTGAATTCTTAACTTGTTCCACACTTGCTTCGCTTCACGACGTCTGTGGTCGGCCCATTAGTAGTATGTTCAAGGTCGAACAAGCTTTATCAAACGTTTGCGCCATTTTTACTGAGTTAAACGTTATGTTGTTTGAACTTATCTTGTGGGCACTTTGTATTAAATATAAAGTCGTGTAAGTGCCAGCGCTAGAACAGCAATAAACTTAAAGTAAAATGAGTGGAGCCTTTTTCAGTTTTATTTTTAACTATTTTTTGTAAAGTAATAACCAAACGTGGGAAATATCTTTTGAAGCTACATGATCTAGAATTTTGAGTTACCCCTACAACCTCAAACTATTTATTGGAAGATAGTAGCCGTCAAACTTCACGTCAATTAAAAATCTAGCAAAAATACTAACACGAAAGAGAAACGTAAGGGGTTTCTAGTGTGAAATTGAACAACATAATAGACTTTAGGATTAACAAAAGAAAGGGAATAGATAAAATGGAAACATTAAAAAATACTAAGGTGAAAGACCAAGACAATAACTAACAAAAGAATATATGAAGACTACTAAATACAAAAGTTTTTTTTTAAGTAAAACAGATGAACGAAGAAGAAAATAATCATAAGAGATAAAATAAACAAGAAAAAGTGTAAATTATAGAAATTAATGGTCAGACTACCAAAAGCCTAGAAGACAAACCTCCGTTGTATACTAAACACACTCTAATAATGATAAACAAGGAATTGGATAATGCAACAAATTGCAGGAAAATAGCAGTTTACTTGAAAGAAAGAGATGAGAGATCTGTAAACGGGGAGGAATGAAAAAATAATTAAAATATTCGGTGACATTTGGCTCGTTGAATGATTTAGAAAGCTGATCTAATTGTGAAAGGGTAGCAATAAACGCTAAGAGAGCGCCACAACTCCATTCTCGCCAACAAGAACTTGCTGAACAAATGACCTTCAATGTAGTTTGAACTGTAGTCTAAGCAAACCCGAGATGGAGAAAATCGCCTTTTTAGCAAACATAAACACATACATGTAATTCTAAAATAATAGATCTTAAACTTGTATTAATCACAGGATTTTGGCTATAAGAAAAGTTTATGAGACGCCACAATCAAACATTAAGTGCACTCTAAGTAAAAGAAAAACACTCTTATATTTGTGGGGTAAATTCTTTATGACCATTTTGCTATTTTTAAGTCAGATTAGTCGTTCAAAAATTCTACGAACATTTTCTTAAAGCGCATAAAACGTGCATCAAATTTACAGTGACCTATTCGTGTTACTTATTCTTCAACAATTATAAGTAAGGAATATGTTTTGTTGCTGTAAGTTGCATGCTGTGATTTATAGAAGAGTAGAGCAACATAAATGAATACCAAGCGCTGCGAGTAAGAGAAACGAAAAATTCCAACTGGTAGCATCATTCTTTGTTTGCTTCAGTGGAGAGCTAAATCAAATCTGATTTATGCAACTATATTTCTATCTACTAAAGCTACTACCACTCTCTTGTGTATTGTTCCGACAACTCCTAAGGAGTGGTATTATCTGCTTTCGGTTGCACCGACCTAAAGTAGAAGGGATTACTTTAGGATGAAATATTCTTAGTGTGACACCACTCCTAATGTGAAATTAACGGAGAGTAGTAAAGAGAGATAGCAGTGGGCTTAACTGATGTTTGTCTGACCACAATTTTTGAAGTGCCGGCTCTGAATGGGACGTAAATATCAAAATCAAGTAATAACCACGAAAATGCGGTGAAAGTATACTCAAACCGCAATTAGACAGAGTTGCGAGTTCTATTGTATTTAATTCAAATAAATTCAATAAAGTTAAAAGGCTTTTTATTTGTCCCTTTTTCGTTAAAGTAGGGAATGTCTTTTGAAAATAGACAGTTTGAGTGCAGAAGAGGTGTTGCAAAAACTCCAGCTATGAAATGTTGCTTGAGAATTTAGCGATTTAACAAAGTTTACCCAACAGATTTTGTTTATTTCAAAAATTAGTTCGGTGTCGAGATTTTAATTCAAGAGAAAAATTGAGAATAACTTGCTGGTGGGGTTAAAGTGACATCACAAGAAGCTCTCCACATAAGTGAATTTTCAAAAGTGGAGGGATGTTGAGAAGGGGACAACATTGAATCGGGCGTGCATGAATTCCGCACTTTCGTAATCCCTTAATCCAGGAACTTTATTTTACCTGCATGGATACATGAATTCCGCACTGTACCTTGCAGGTAGATGATGGCCTCTCAATTATTTAACTTATTCGTGGTAGTAATCTACAATTTACACCTACAACAACATTTAATTCTAATTTTGTAAATTCACTTCTCAGAAAACTTTAGAAAGCAAAAGTAAAGATTTTACTTCAACCCCTACAACTTGCCAAAATTATGGCTTTTCCTCAGTTAGTTTTCAAATTGGTTGAGACAATTATCAAAATGAATTCTACTTTTGAAATAAGTGAAAAGGGAAGCGAGGTTTTGATTTTGGACGAGGCTAAGTCTGCTTTTACAAAGAAAAGAAAAACTAAAAAGTGAAGAATTGTTTTGGCGTTGCGTTAAAAACACGTGTCGGGCTAAAGTGTGGACAGAGTGTCAGGAAAAAATTATATCCAAAAGTTTTTTGAAACATAATCATTCCAAAGATGTAAAAACTTTAAATCGACAATTAGGTAAGAATTTTGAACTATTACAATTATATTTTACTTTATCATTTTTTGATCAATTTTGATCAGTGTCAGCGCTTGTGTGAAAAGAAAGGCTGCAGAAGACCTAGCTGGAAAGCCTTCCACAATTATCCATACAATTTTGAAATAAAACGTTGGAAAAATCAACACCTTAACTATTCGGGATATTCGTTTATTCCGCACGGAAAAAATTGCAACCCAAGCTTCCAAAAAGTGCAGAAAAGACTGTTGACCTTTTGACAACTTTTCCTTGGCTAACTATCAAAGGAGAAAATTTGGTTTTGTCTATTAAAGAAGTAAGTAATATTATTGTTATCGTGTGACATAAATTTAATGACTTTTGTGTAGTTCCGAAAAAATTTATCTAGATGGAACATTTGCTTATTGCTTGAATTATTTCACACAACTATTTCCTTTTCATCTACTTGTGAATGGTCTCTATATACCGCTTGTGTTTTGCGTTTTACCGGACAAGAAGTCTGAAACATATAAAATAGCGTTGAATTTGGTGAAGACAAAATGCCAAGCTATCAATTTAAATTTGAATTCAAAATTATTTGTGATCGACTTTCAAAAAGGTATCCACAATGCAATTTCAGGTGTTTGGCTTTATGCCGAAATCATTGGTTGTCGTTTCCATTTAGCGCAGCGTTGGTTTCGGAAGATACAACAATTGGGTTTGGTCTCCGAATATAAAAAGGGAATCGATGAAGTAGGAAAATGGCTAAATTGTATGTTTGGCTTGCCATTTTTAGACCAAATGGAAATTGCAGATTGCTTTGTATTTCATCTCATGAGCATAAGGCCAGAAGATGATAGACTGGTGAGATTTTCTGATTATTTAATAGAAACGTACATAGACAACGATTCGCTATTTCTACCAAAGATGTGGGCAAGCTTAATGGCTAGCTACGATAGTACGATAAACTGTTGTGAGTCGTTTCATGCGAAATTTAACAGTAATTTTTACAAGACTCGCCCTTTGCTGTACTTTTTTTTTATAAATGTATTAACTGATATTCAGACTGAAACTTATATAAAATTGCAAAGTATTGAGGAATTAGGGATTCCAAAACACGACGTCGTCAATTATTTATTGAACAAAAAATGTTTCATTATTCAGACATTGGAAGATTACATGACAAACGTTTGGGGTATTTTTATAAACAAAAATATTTTTATTATTGTCTTGTATTTTTCATTTTTTAGAACAATACATTTGTATATCAGAAATGAGATTAAGTATTTCTTTGAACCTGTTAAGTGGCAAGTGCGTAATTCATGAACGCCAAAATTTTATAATCCGATGTACAGTGCGTAATTCATGAAAAGTGTTTAGGGACCAGGTAGAGAGCGCGGAATTCATGGCCGCCCATTGAATCACTGTTGGATAAGGTATGTTATATTTTATTTTACAACTTTGAAAACTCTTAACAGCAGACCTTCAATATATAAAGATCCTTAAAACTAAGCATTCCACTTGTATTCCAAGAAAATTTTTTTCATTAATTTATGTTTAGAAAATTTAAACACAATGTTTCTTGGTTAACTATTGTATATTTATTATTGAAGTAATATAATAAAATCAAGATCTTCATAATAATTGGATAAAAATAGTTGGGTGTATAAAAACTCCTAGGCTTTTTATTTTTTTTTTCGAAGAAAACACTCCAAAATATTTAAGTTTTAGTTTTAGAACACATTTTTCACGGGCCATAACGCACTTTGTACTTTCTCTTTTTAGATTGCTGTTACTCTAGTTAATAGAAGTTAGCTAAGAGCATGATAATTGCATTATTATCACAAGAAGAAATCATTAAAAATACAAAAAAAATACTTAATTTTATTTTTGATTTTATTAATAACGTTGGTCCCTCGTTTTTAAATTTTTATTAGATATTGGGTGTTGCTTTCATTTTTTTACGTTTTTTTACTTTTTTTCTTTAATTTTCTCACATTTTCCTTTTTTTATTTATTACTGTAAATGTATTACATACTTTCTTATTTATTCAGAATCATTCCTCATATATCCATGTTTGTTCTATATTCTTCTATGTATTTATGTAAGGTTATATAATTTCTCATTCAGTATCACAAGAATTAATATATATTTTTTATTTACAAACGTTTTCAGTTTTCTATCTATTATTTTTCTAGTATTTTATTAGCGTTATTTAATTTTGTAGATCAACATTACACTTTTTGTTAACTATTTTAGCATTTAACATTAACATTTTACTTAGAAATGTAGCTACCTTACAAATTATACAAAATAAGCGTAGAGAAAATATTCTGTATTTTGCTCTCCTTGGTGACTGATTCATGCTTGTAAAATAAATGTTGATGGTCCCTGTGTTGAAATAAAAAGCGGCTGAAGAAAGTTTATATATATATAAAATCAAAAGCCATTTACCAAATTGGTGTTGGCTTATAAAATAAACTAAAATAAAATAAAATAAATACATTATGTGTTATAATACCTATATACCTACTTTCTTAACTTAATTAACTTATTTAGTTATGTACAAATTTATACCATTCTTTTCTGTTACTTGTCATTGCCTTTGCCTCCACCATTGTTTTTCCTTTCTTTGTTAGTATTTTTCCTATGACATTGTCCCATGTTTCTTGTGGCCTTCCCTGTTTCCTTTTGCTTACTTTTCTCGTTTCCCATATTTGTTTGACTTGTCTATCTTGATCCATCCGTTGCAAATGACCCCATCACGCTAACTGTCGTCCTTCGATGAAACTTGTTATTGGGTTGATCTCTAATTCTTCCCTTATCTGCTTGCTTCTTATTCTATCTCTCAGGGTGACACCTTTCACTCTTCTCAGGTATTTCATTTCTGTGGCTTCCAATCTTGATTTCATTTTTTATGTTAGTACCCACGATTCGCATCCATAGGTCATGATGGGTCTAAAGATTGTTTTGTACACTGTAAGTTTGGTTTTTTGTGACACCTCTCGTTTATTTATTTGTTTACATTCATTGCATAATATAATTTGTTACATTTCTCTATCCGTTCAGTTATGTCTATTTCTTGTTTTCCACTATCATCGATAGTAACCCCTAGATACTTAAAATGTTTTATCTGTTCTATCTCCTCTCCATTTATCTGTATATTTATCTTCTGGTGATCTTTCCCAATGGTCATTACTTTTGTTTTGCTGATATTCATCTTCATTCCGTTATATGTTAATTCTTCGTTCCATATCAGTAGATTTCACTGTAGTTCTTCTTCTCTTCCTGCCATTACTATAATATCATCTGCAAATGCACAATCTTGTATGAATGTGGATTGTAATTTTCTGATACAGAAAAATACATTTAACCCTTTGGTTCTCTGGTGGCATGTTCGTATTATTTCGTCTATAAAGATGGTGAATAGTACCCGGCTCATTACCCCTCCTTGGCTTAGACCTTCATTTGTGTAAAACTCTTCTGATATTCTGTTATTATTTATCACGTAATTCCTTGCCTTTTGGTACAAACCTTTAATTACCCTCGTTACTTTTGGGCTTACTCCTCTATTGCTCAAACTTTTCTACACTCTCTCTCTAGGCGTTCTGTCGAAAGCTTTCTCGAGATCAACAAATGCAAAGGCAGCTTTCTCGTTGTATTGTATTGTTTTTGTAATTATTTGCTTAACAGTAAATATATGGTCTTGTGCGCTTCTACCCTTACGGAAACCGCTCTGTGCTTTTGATAACGTTGGTTCTATTACAGTTCGGAGTTTACCTTCAAGTATTTGTTCATACTGTTTTAAAGGAATACTGAGCAGCGTTATGCCTCTGTAGTTATTACGTATCTTCCTATCTCCTTTCTTAAATATTGGGACAATCTGTCCTACTTCCCAGTCTTTTGGTATTTTCTCCTCTTTCCATATTTTATTAAACATTTTTAGTAGTGTTTTAATTCCTTGTTCTCCCATTTTTTTAACATTTTTTGATTTTCTTTAATGCTGTTACTAACTCTTCTTCCGTTATACCTTCTTCTTCATTTCCTGTATTCTGGCGTCTATCTTCTATCTGTGTACTTTCTTCTTTAATCATGACTTGGGTCTGTAGGAGTTCTTGGAAATATTGCCTCCATCTGCTCATTATTTCTGTTGATTTTATCAATACCTTTCCATTTTTCTCTGTTGTTTTTCCTTTCTTTAAATTTTTTAAAACTTTATAAAACAGTTTCTGGTTTGCTCTACTGTTCTTTTCTAGTTTTTCGCCAAAGTCTTTCCACGCCTTTCCTTTTGCTTCTCTCACCATGTGTTTTACTATTGTCCGTTGTTCTTTGTACGCATTGTAGGTATTTTCTGATTTTTTTCCTAAGTAGTCTGTCCGCCTCTTCTTCTTTACTTTAACTTGTCCTTTTATTTCTTCGTTCCATCAGGCGATTCTTTTCATATGTTTGTTGCAGCTTTTAATAGAGTATTCTTTATCTTGTTCCACATCTCTTCTACCTTTAACTGTTCAAACTTCTCTTCATCTACCAGTATGTCTCTGCTTATTATGTTCTCATACTCCCTTGCTGTTTCTGTTTCTTGTAGTTTATAGATTCTTATTGTTTCTTTCTGAACTGTGTATTCTTCTTTTACTGTTTGCTTCTGGTCTTCTGGCCTCCTTATTTTTCCTACTAATAGGTAATGGTCGCTGTATATCTCAGCTCCTCTTTTAACTCTAACATCTTTCACTGTATGTCTGTTGTTTTTTTCTACTAGTATGTATTCTAATATAGATCTCTCATCTCTACTTTTAACCTCTCGTCTGTATGTGTGTATCTTTTTATGTTGGAAGAATGAGTTTGCTATAATCAGGTGGTTTTCGGAGCAGTATTCTATTAATCTCTTTCCGTTGTTATTCCTTTTATCTTCACCAAATTTTCCTATCACCTTTTCTGTATCATTTTCTCTCTTCCCCACTCTACTGTTGAAGTCACCTGCTACGAATATTTTCCCTTTACTCGTTTCTGTTGTCATTGTTAATTCATCCCAGAATTTATCTTTTACTTCTTTTTTCTCGTTTTCATCGGGTCCATAGACTGCAATTATCGATATTCTTTCTTTTCCTTGCATTTCTAGTTCTACCGTGAGAATTCTTTCTGACCACCCTGTCCAGTTTATGATCTTATCACTCAAATTCCTGTTTATAATGCATGCCACGCCTTCTGTCGCTCTTACATTTCCTTTCACTCCGGTGTATATTAACCTGTGTCCATCCATTAATATCTTTTCCCCTTTCCCTTTTTTCTTTGTCTCTGCTAGTGCTAGTATATCTATTCCTGTTCTGTTAAGATTGTATATAACTTCTTCTTCTTTTCTCGTTAGGTTTTTTGTATTCCAAACTCCAAGTTTCCAATCCTGTAGTTCATTACCTTTTCCATTACCAGTTTCGTTGTCGCTACCCACCTGCATATCTATACCTAATAGTTTTTTCGTCCGGTTCGGGTAATATTTGCTCTGTATATTTCATCGTTAATTATCAATTTATTACATTTTAGTTGCGCTCTATATCCTTTATTCCTCGTTTCTTTCATTTGTGGGATTAACATTTTTCTTTCCTCTAATACCTCCTTGGTGTAATCTTCATCAATCCATACGTCTGTTCCCTTGAACTTTCTCGCATTTTGTAGTATTGATACTTTTTTGTTGACTTTAGTTAACTTAACCAAAATTGGTCTTTTCTTGTCTTTCATATATTTTCCGATTCTTCTAGTTTGGTCTACATCATCATTTTGGTCTATGTCAATTCCTATCTTTTGTATTATACTAGTTACTTTTTCCTCTGTCTTACTTGTACTTTCATTTTCCTCATCTACTACTCCTTTTATTATAATATTATTCCTCCTGATCTCTCTTTCTAAGTTAGCTATTCTCTCCTCCTGTTGTACCATGTTCTCTTTTAATTTCTTATTTTCATCCCTCACTTGTTTCATTTCCATTACAAACGTATCAAATTTCTCGTTCATTTGTTTCATGTTCCCCTCTATTTGTTGGAACATCTTCTCAATTCTCTCCATCTCAATTCTCTCCATCTCATTCATCTTCAAGTCTGCTGTTGATTGCGTAAAGTGACAGGCCCCAGTCCGTCCGTTGCAGGTCTGTCACCTATCTATCAACAGCCCTCTTCTAGTTGCTATGCTGTTTCAATTTAAACTTTATTTACACTAACGTTTGTGAATTACATTATTTTGGTGTATAATGTGTTGCCTACCCAAAAATTTTTGTTGTGGAGGTCACTCCAGTTGTATTTATTTCTCTTATCTCTTATCTACACTTGTCTCATGCAATTTTCGACTTTATTCTCAAAATCCTTAACCTCAATTAACTATTATCTACATCAATTTATTCACTGTTCATCTGTTATTTGCGTTTTCTCTGCTCTCCCGCACTTTCTGCTATTTCACTCTTCCTAATTCTCTGCTTCCTTTTGCCTCTGCTTACTCAATATGGCCCTATTTGGACTTTAATATTGGAGTCAACAGACGGCGTATCGTGTGATCGAAAGTCCTAAACGATATCTGAAGAAAGTTTGTTTCTCAAAAAATGACAGCAAAGTTTGAAGCTGAGTGAGTCGTTCAAGTAGTACTGTAACCGAGAATTTATAAGATTCATAAAAAGCGAAGTAAAAACCAATATAATATTATATAAAACAAATATCTGATGACGATTAACTTAACCGTTCCAGTTGAAAAGGTAGCATAATGAATAATAACTGGAATCAACCGAATAAACATGTGTGTACGGTGTACGGTGAAGTGCTAATCTACCGTGCTTTGAGGGGACTAATTGTACTTTAGAACAAACTTGAACCGGTAGATTTCATGCACGAAATGTACAAGCTGTTAAGCAATGGAAGCTGAACCTAAGCTACAAAATTTTGATGCGTTTGAAGAAGCATTTTCTTTATATTAGTTTTAGTTGACATTACATGTTTATTACCATTTAATGTAATATTATTAAATATTGATCATATTGTTGGCGTTTTGTAACTCACGAATTCGGAAAACAAATATTCCCAACTCCCTTTAAACTTAAATTTAACCTGACTATTCCCTTCGGATGTGTTCTTACAACAATGTGTTTAATACGCGACGACTGCTATATAAGGAGTAGCACAAAACAGGGACAGGTTTATCGGAAAGTGCCATAATTCTCGCCCTTGTTCGGCTAAAGTTACGGCGTTAAGGTAACACAGTATTTAGAAGTTGTGTAGGCGCCATAAACTCGAAACGAGCAGAACTTGTAGTTTAACCGGGGCGCGTGTGGGCCCACTGTTTGCCTAAAATCCATCATATCCTGCGTTAATGCAGTATGACGCCAGGATTATTACACGCGGAATATGAAGTTACCAGGAAGTTATATAACTGATGAACGCCGAAATTACAGTGATAAAGTCGGCTGGCAGAACTTTCCTGGCACGTAACTCTTCCCTGAGTGCATCCGCTAGTTCAATAACTTTCTACAAGGCATTACAGTCCTGTGACCCGTATTTCACTAGTCAACGATCCGAGCAGAAAATTCCACCTTTCGGTAAATCGGCTGGAAACTAAATTACATCACAAGTAGATGTTGCCTATACATTTCCCTACCCAGTTCGATATTCCGTCTGATGCACTTACCTATTGGTGACTAACATCGAATCCGTGTTCCAATTCGCTGTCGTCGAATTTATGCCTGATCGAGCGCCGATAATAATCGATGCTGCACCACGTCTTCGTAATAAGGGGAAATCCCCGAACGCGACGCCCCAGCGGCTCCCAGAGAAAATGACGGTTCCGGCTGCATCTGCCTGGAAAAACCTCGCTCGGAAGGACTCATCACTTACAAGTAGGCCGCGGCTCGCCGTACAACAAATTGTGGCGGCTAAATCGATGAGCACTCGTATATTCCCGTAATATATGCAGTTATTCAGATTCATTCCTCCCCCATTTTATCAAGGAGGCCATTAGTAACTCAGAGGCAGCCGGATGTGGAGATGTTTTTCAATTTTATTATAATGAGCCCTCATTTAACGCTAACGGCTGCCATTATGATAAGAGATTCAATAAACCAGGGATGTCACCCTTATAGAATAACTTTAGTAAACGCGGCAATCGTTTACTCGTAAGTTTCCTTTTGTTTATACGAAACTTGGTTTTTGTTCTGCCAGAAAGTTGATGATGAATGGATTTAACTCCACTAGCAATTATGGATAACTCTTCCGTTTGCTGTTTGTCGCAGCTTTAAAACTACGTTGCGAAGTTTAATTAATATTTTTGCTATACAATTGTATACAATTGTAAGTTATTCCACAAACCACTATAAAACGCTTTGATGCATTTTGAGTTGCTGCAACAATATAATTTTATTGAATTTTGAATTGAGATACTGATAAATGATAAATAAATGTTATATGATTTTTCAAATGAGCGAAAAAGCTTCTGTTTATATTTTTAAATTCAACTAAACTAAAATTGCATACTTAAAGCTACCTATAGAGGGTTACAGGTACAATAAATGGGCGAGTACAAATTTTTTAGTAACATTTTAATTTTAATCGTTATTTACAAAAAACTACTCGATATGAGAGCCCTTATTCTTGCAGGTTTTGAGAGACACGCTTTGGCCATCTCTGAAGTGCTTTGTTGATCATTTCTTTCAAGTGTTCTTCAGAGCCCTTTTAAGGCCAACAGTGTCTTGAGTTTTGACACTCCAAATACATCTTTTCAGATACCCCCAAACGAAATAATCCATCAGAGCAGCATTCGGACTCTTGAGCATCCACTTACCAGGTGTTATGAACTTCACCCGAGGCCTCATCCATTCCATTCCCCATTGGATGTGCGATTCGAAGACCAATCCTAATGGAAAATGTATAGAGTCGGCGAGTGCATCTGTCCAAGAACTTCTTCAAAATGGAGTCGCAATATTATTTATTATCGACCTTAGAATTCGGTTGAACAAAATGAAGATCCAGACCATGAATTATTGAATTCTTCTTTGACCTTTGATTTTAGCCAACCGAACCCAAGCCCCATCCGTTTTGATAACTTACTTTACCTATCTTGAAGTCTTGAAGTGCTGAATTATCCTCGGTTCTGACCTCTTCGACTCCAAAAACTTCCGTTGTTTTGACTAGAATAAATTTCAGTTAATAATCAAAAACGGCATTGGTTTGAACAGTTTAATATCTTTTTTCATGGGATATGACAATTTATACATAAATAATTAAAATTTGAATCGGGCCACTTATTCTTTCTATAACCCTCTCTATTGCCAATTTTGCCCCATTTTTTTTATAGTATAAAACTTCAATTTTAAGAATATGCATGGATGCATTTTAGTGTTAATTAGTTCGATGTTTATATAACATTGTTAGTAACAATTTTTGACATGGAAAATTGGTTAATTATCACTTGTTTATGTTAATTCTATTTTGAATTCCTCAAAAAATTACATTTGAATAACAAATTTGTTTTTATTAATTGTTTTAGTTATAATTAATATATTAACTCTTAAATATAAGAACTTTTCCAAACTTAGTACATCATCCGCCAAAATGTTACATACAATTCATGAAATAATGAAGCAGAGCGCATAAAACATCAGTCTTCTTCAATTTTATTTTTTATTTTCATTCTCCTTAGTGAGTATAGGAAAATTAAGGCTTCGAGTAGAGGGAAAAACCTTTGTCTTGATAGCGGCATCAAAATAGATGACGAAACCTGAAGAATTTTCTAATAATAGACATTTCTTAGCCAATGACTCAAATAGTTCATTTACTTTCAATAACTAAAACTTACAATCTTACTAAGCTGAACTTACGAGAGGCTAATTTTTAAAATCCTACAAAGAGAAACAAGTTACTGTTGCAGAATTATGGTTAAAACGTCATCATAAATAATTTGACATTTCCTGTTTAAAGCAGAAACCTATATAAAAACCAATTCCGAACTGTGTGATATTTTCTAAAACCTCATTTCCTCACATATTTATTCTTTCATATTATCCAAATATTCTTACTACCATCCTACATAACCTTTCCGACTATTTTGTAGTTGAACCGACTATCCAAGCACCTACCAAAAATTTTAGTTTCACCGTCACCCCAACTATGTTCCCACCATATCATATTCCGGAGAGAATCTTTCATTACCAATTTATTCGACAATAAAGCCAATGAAACCAGCCAACATGTATCCAAAGTGCAGCCACAGCCGTATTACCTGAACTCAATATTAAATTTTCTTACTTAAAAGCCTTAAAGTCCTTATACGTTGGAAAAATTATCTTCATTCCAAAATTATACTGTATTTCTGTTTTTGGTCCCCTTACTAATCTTAGCCAAATATATAACTAAAATCCTTTAACCTCTTAAAAAACAAGCCTTATTATATGCCCGAAAATTCTAGCACTTAAATTTTCAAATTGCTTGACTATGCTTAAAGACGATATAATAGTTAGTTTTGGTATTGTGTCCTTGTTTACGAACATTCCCATTCCTGAGGCTTTGCAACTTCAACAATCTGGAAGAATATGCCCTCGATTTAATTAACCATTGCCTATCTAATGCGTATTTTACCTATCGAAGTAAACATGTATTATAGCTCTACAAGCCTCGAAGACCCATGGCTTGGAGAGTTATCTTCCTATCATTTGCAGCTTCTTTCCATCTGATAATTTTTAATTGCCTTTATATCTTGATCGACTTCCATTTTCCATCTTGCTTTTGGTCTAACTTTTCTCTTTCTTCCGCCTATTGTACTTGTCCTTAACATTTTTGGACTTCCTTGCACTCTCTGTATATGCCCCAACCATCGCAGTCGTTGAGTCCTTATGACACTTATTATGTTTACTTCTTTGTATAAATTTTTTAGTTTTTTGTTTGTTCTTATCTATCCAGTCTCTGTCCTCCTCCCTCCAAGTATTTTCCTCAGTACTTTTTTTCTCACATCACCAGCCGTGTTTGTTCTGCACTTGCATATATTACTACTGTCTTGCAAAGTCTTATTTTCGCCTTCCTAGAGATTTTTTTATTCCTCAGTATTCTATGGAGTGCAGCTACACATAGATTGCCCATAATTATTCTCGCCTGTAGTTCTTTACTGATGCTTGGCTTTTTTGAGAATTGAGTTCCTAAATTTTTACGTAATTTTTTTTTACTTCTTTAAATTCATATATATTCTTTCTGTCCGTCCTTACTTTTAAGTACTTTCCTTCTAGGAATTCCCGATTTGACCATTCCATATACTTAGCTTTCTTTTCGTTGGGGTACAGTTCCACCTTTCTTGCTTCCTCTTTAGTCACTTCACTACTTTCTTTAGTTCTTGTTCGTTTCTTGTTAAAATGGCGAAGTCATCTGCAAAGGCTAGACACTGATGTTTTTTCTTATATATAAGCCCTGTTTTGTTAATGTTTGCATCTAGTATGGTTTTGTCCTGTAAGAGACTGAACAATATTGATGATAGTAAATCCCCATCTTACTCCCTCTTTAACTTCAAATTCCTCGGATGTGTTGTTAGTTATTCTCATCTTATTCTTTGTCCTCTACAACATTGTCATTATCATGTTAAACAAATGTTACAACTGCGATTTAATAGGTCAATATATAAGATGTTTAAACAACTTAGTTCACGGGTTGAAAAAATTTTCTCAAATACGACGCGGTTTAACCCGCCAGACCGACAATTATGGCCGGTATAATTGACGGACGGTGGGGACAGGCCGAAGCCTCCCCCGCTTAAGGGCATGCTCGCACGAAGGCCAATAAGTCCCACCTGTTCCTAAAGCGGTGCTACCACCCCTAAGAGTCCAACACCAACGAGGGGGAACCGGGAAACCGCCTCGGTTGGCTACCCCCCTTCCCTTAGTCCTCGTGTCGGTAAAGTTTCCCTTACCAAGTTTGACGAGTACCCGTCGAGGTCACTCTCGTGATACCTCTACCCCTCTGTTACTGACTAGCGGCATCCGTTGCCCACAATTGTGGGATTGGGTAGCTCCACTAGCAGTTTTACGGGTATCACGCGCCACGGGGTAAGGCGCACTACCCACTCGTGTCAATAAAGTTTCCTTTACCACGTTGGACAAGCGGCCGTCGAAGTCACTTGCGTGAGCCTCTACTCCACATCTATTGATACTTGTTGCGCCCGTTACCCACACTATTGTGGGATAGGGTGACTCGAAGCATCTTTACGAGTCTGCGTCGTAGAGTGAAACGTAGTCCCACTCGTGTCGGTAGAGTTTCCTCTACCACGTTGGACGAGCAGCCGTCGAGGTCGCTTGGGCGAACCTCTACCACATATCGCTACTGCTACCGGCGTCCTTTGTCCACAAGTGTGGGATCGGATAGTCTGCATAACAGTTTTAACGGGATAACGTCATGTGGTCTAACGTCTCCGTAGGCCTTGGGCCTAATCGATGTAGCAAATACTCCAGTCGATAGTACTCGTGTTCGCAGGATTCCTCCTGCCTCGTTTGACGAGTTGCCGGCGAGGTCACTTGCGTGAACCTCTACCCCACGTCATTACTACAGGCGGCATCTGTTACCCACGGATGTGGGATAGGGTAGCTCCACCCGCAGTTTTATGGGTAAATGGTGTGGGGTCTCCCGTATATATATATATATATATATATATATATATATATATATATGTATGTAAAATGCGTAGTTTATACTAATATATACATAAAAAACGTATAATTGTAAAGTTAAATCACCGAACATCAATTGTACAAATTTGTATTTAAATAGAATGAAAAATTGAATGCCTCAAAAAGGTTCTATTAGAAAAGTTTTTGTTTGTGGTAAATTTCTCTTTACATATAAATTATGTAATAACTACTGGTTTGATTTAGAAATAACTGCTTACTCATGACAGGACAGGACATGTACTCTTCAAAATCAGATAAATATAAATTTCAAATTTTACAGAGAACATATTTCTGTATAAGCTTCAAAAGAATAGACTGATCAATAATGGAAACAGTAAGAAAAAATTAACAAAAAGAATTGACCCCAAAAAAGTACAGCAACCATAATAAGAGTGGTTCTAATAATTTAGATTTTTTGTTGGACGCACTTATCAGCACTGCAGCTTCATGGGCTTATTGTGCCCATTAGTAGGCAACTTAAATTCTACGACGTCACATACATCTATGAGTTTTTAGTTCGCAAGATGGGTTCCCAATCAGAGGACCAGTCGACCATAGCAGCGGCCCCATAATACAGGAGAATATTGCAGTATCTCTTCCTATGTTACATCTTATGATGAATCTTAATATTGTTTCAGTAGTTTGAACAAGAGTATGATACTACAACATGTATTGAATAAATTATTAAACGGAAAAAGCCCAAAATTAAACCATAGTAATACTGACGATAAAATGGGGTGGTAACTGTAACAGTGGCCTTATTTGAAGGCAGGTATGCTACTGTTAGTTGTATGTTACTCTTGTTACAACGTTGTTTGTTGATTTCTGTGGCATGTTTGGTTTTTATGTCATAATTTTAACATAGAGAATGTTGTTCATTGGAACACACCTTTTCATTTCATTTTGCAAATGCAGTATATATGTTTACTGTTTTGTAAAAACAGATTGCATAGTAAACTTATCACAAAAAATATATATGATAATGAAGGGCTGCAGAGTATGTCCTAAAGTAAAAAAGTTGGCGTTATTCATAAGTTGGTTCTCGGCTTATTAGGCCGTGGTTGGAGTTCGGAAACTCTTGACATTTTGTCCATAACTGCGGTTGCTAAAAATCAATCTTTAGATAATTTTCATCTCGAGAGGGCCCCCCGCATTTGTGGATGAAACGTCAAGAGTTTCCGAACTCCGACCACAGCCTAACAATCCGAGAACCGACCGCATGATGCACTATTTATAATTTATAATTGCATCTATTTAGTTACTATTTTATTTATATTTTACGAATTTCATAAGTCGGGTCAAATTATATCAGAAGTCGATGCCCCTACTTTCGTCATCTATTGCTTAACGATACCAACATTTTTTTTCTGTCCTAATTGAGATACAGATCTTTGGAGTCTTTCATTAATTAAAATAAATTAAAAAAACTTTTGGATAATTATAAGCTTACCCGAGTGATTTTTTTTAACAAAATGAAAATTGTTTGATATACTCAGAACAGAACCACCTTCTGGTTTAAGATGTCATCTTAGTTTGATCCGAACTATGAAATTATCATACTTCCACAATGAAAAGGAGGTTGTTTGAGTTTTCCAATCACTGCAAGTTGTCCTCGAAATATTATTCTCTCTTTTGCTTTTATTGATATAACCTCAGCAAGGATAAGGGAGAGGATGGAGCCTGAGCCGGAGAACTTGAACCTGAAGACGGTCTTTTGGTAGGCTTTTCTATGATCTTTTTTGCTATTACTAAAGCGGTTTGATACATGTTCCTTGTTGCTTTTCTCTAATTTGTCTTTTCTATTAAGTAGTACAATTACTATGATAAATTATCGAAGGAGTTTTTGGACAAGAGTGAAAAGGGGAACCTATCATGTTAGTTAGCCCTTTCTTTTTTTGTTGTTTTATCTAACTGTAGCTTTCAAATTATGAACGTCGGTTTGGCCAGGTTTTAGCCTCTTAGGTGGTGTCACCAATACAATTGACCTTAGATTTACGCAAAGACTACATACACATTGTATGTGCTGGATTATATCTACAAAAAATGTATTCTTTCAAATAAAAAAGATATCAATATTTAGATATGTTGCTTAATGTATGAACTATGATTGACTCGACAAAAGTTTACACGCAAATTAAAAAAAATTGCACCCATGAGGATAACTTGGTAGGTAATTTCATAATTATGATGAATTTCTATGAGGTGGATGCCACAAATTGATAACAAAAGCTATGCACTAATTTAATTTACTAACGTCTACAGCAAACACTGTTGAAGTTGTCGGAAAAATGGAGAAAAACAAGTGTCGTGTAGTGTCGTAAGCTATTCAGATGAAGACAGAAGTACATGGGTATTCCGCACCACCATTGGACTATTTATTTATGAATAAATGCATTTAAACTTGGTCGAACATGCACTAAATATGAAATTCAATCTGAATGTTCAGATGAAATTACTACAATAGATAAAGATTAAAAATCCAATTGAAGACCGAAAAAATAAAAAATTTCCAGTTACATTAGTTACTTAAATAATTGAGGTTTATAATCCGAATTTTTTAGTAACGTAATAGAACAAAATCGCACATTATTGGTAGCTGCCATTACGATGTGGTTCTAATTTTATTAATGGGTGCTTTTTCTTGGAAATACTAATTTTTTCAACGAAAAATAGAAAACCATGTTCTTTACTTCTTAAAAACCTATCTAAAGCAATTTTTGGGGCCACGTGATCTCAAATTCTGGTTAGATTCTTGCAATAATGCTCGAGATCCCTAACCCTTCTACTAAATCCGTCGAACATTCCGAAAATTAAATATGAAATCCAAATTTTGATATTCGATCAAGCATAACTTTAGAATTAACAAAATGATAATTCATTTGCATACGAAATGCGTTATGGCCTAATCAGGAGTGTTTCCGCGCACTTCTGTGCTAGTTTTAGAAATATGTGGGTGTTGTAAAACTGCAAATATCCTGAAAATATTTTGGAAAAGTAACCATCTTTGTGCGACCTACAAGTACAAACATAAATATAGAATTACGAAAATCCATCCCTGTCTAAGAGACACGTCCGGCGATTTCAGCACATGTAATATAGTGGCAATATCATATTTCTGACATGCATGTTGTGTGAAACCGTTGAAATTCTGAATTTTGTCCGCTTCGCAGACGTTGCACGTTTGTTCAATATTAACAAGAACGATGTAATACCGTAAAGGAAACTTTCTACAGCGGTGCGATGAAATCAGGATAAAAACTTTTAAAAGGAATTAAGATGTTGATTAATCTCTCCATAATCATCAGCATCAAAAATGCTGTCGAATGATATGCTGCATGACATATGTGAGTATAATGAATTTTCGAAATCGTAACGGTCACTTCCGGTTGCCGTTAACCGATTTGGCTGAAAATCAATCCCACGAAAGGTACTGACCTAAGATGTGAAGTGAATTTGCTGGATAGATCGGAAGTTATAGTGTCTCCAGACACACAGACAGACAGGATGATAATATCATTAACTTTCTATAAGCTCCGCTGTAGGAAGTGAATAAGCAGCCTGACTTTTATAAACCACATTGCCACGATGATTTATGAAGTTTTGGTATGTCATCCTAATCTTCCAATAATATTATTTATTACAAACCCCATTTCATTTTACAAACATGTACGATGCAATTAAACTTTTATTGGCAGTATATACGACTTAGTTAATACAAAAAAAGCTGTTTCCGGTGCAAGGAGAGTTATGGTACAATATAAACAGCGTTATATGCGAAGCATGCAATAATTTCAATGTTTTTATTAAAAAACCTCTTTAACATAGAGTTAGCTCCATAAAAACCTCGATCTTAACAAAAAAATTAAGATATAACAAATAAAATATATAAATTATACAATATTATTACGGCCTGACTTTATAAAGTATATATTAGTATCATGATTTCGTATTTTGGTGACCATATCTACAGCGTAAGAAGCGGAAAGCAAATACTACCTATATTTCCTCAATCCGTTGGGATAATTTTCTACTAGGTGATATGCGCTTAGTTCTTAGTCTTTTCTTATTGTAAGATTAGACATTTTCCATTACAGGAGATTGTGATGAGCGATCCAATTTCTTCTTTCTTTTTTTTATTTATTTGCCAGTTCGATAATAAATTACGGTGTTATTAGTGGCATTGTTAACGACAGGAATATATTTAATAGCTTATGGGGTTGATAGTTCTCCTACATGTTAATGTGACAGTTGTTTAGTTGATTAATCACTGTCTGATTCGGTTAAGTACAAATCTTATGGGAGCTTGCGTTTTAGTCTACGATGAACACTTTGTTTGTGTTGAAATGCACAGCACCATCGCACTTGCTTCGTTTTTGAACTCGCACTGATATAGCACAGTAATAAAATCCATTTTATGCGTTTTTCTAGCGTTTAAATATTTTATCTCTTTCTCTAGCTCCTTCGGTGTAACAAGGTTCGGTTTTTGGCATTGGCATTTGTAGATAATTTTTTTGTCTAGAACATTAGTGTGAGGACGAAAAACTTTATCAAAGAATCCGCAAAAACTTCAACTTTTCTTGATCGCTCTTACCCCAACTTCCCTGAGTTGCTGTTTGTCGATATATTAGACTTGTGGCCATTGTTGGCTTACGGGAGGATTTAATAGGTTTCCAAATAGTTATCGTGGCGACATAAACTTGTAATATAGCTCTTGAATAATTATTCGTTCCAGGATTTTAATTTAATTTTGCTATGACTTTTTTACTATTATAATTTCCTCCTGACATGGATTTTGGGATCGGGGTAAGAAAGAATTGTTAAAATTAATTTTTTTTAAGTTGTGTTTCGAAGGACAATAAACAATAGACAAACTCGGATTACAGTCGCCTGGAGGTAATCCTTTCCATACTTCGGCATCTCAGAGTGCTTGATTCAATGATTTATTATTACCGTTGTACCCCGGTGCGCAGTTCCATCTAGATGATTCGTGAAGTAGGTAGTATACAATGGTATTTTGAAGTATGTTTTGTTAGTGAAATGGGTGTCACTTACTAACATAATAGCTATTTAGTTGTGTTGAAGAAATAATTTAATTTTATTTTTGTGCTGACTGAGGCCATTGACGTTTCAGAGAGCTACTCTTAGGGATTATTATTTATTTTACTAATTAATATTGCTAGGATGTTAAGAACCACGCTATTTTATTGAATGACCAGGGTGAACATCATTTTAAATTCCTCCTAAAATTTTGTTAATGTCAACTCAACCTAAAAACAATATGTGTTGGTTAATAGGTACAAATTACAATTGACAGAAAACAAACTACTACTGTATAAAGTCATCTTGATGCTTGTACGGATCTACGAGATCGAACTGTGGGGACCCTTAAATACCAAGATCTTACAGTTGTTTCAATCAAAGACGCTGCATATTCTGGCCAATGCTCATGTGTACATAAACAATCACACCTTGCATAATGACCTTCATCAATCATGTCATCAAGAATGCAGATAAAAAAGCCAAGATCGTAGTTTCAACCTCACCAAACAACTCATCGCCGTTCTCTACAACCACCATCCCGTGTTCAGACGTCTAAAAAAGCAGTGGCCCGAAGACCTCGTTGAGCCAGTACCTGCCAGTAGCAACGCTGTCACACTATTCACTTATTACTCTGTTAATAAAGCAGATTGTAAACTTGCAATAAATTAATTTAAAAAAACTTTGTACAAAAGAAAGGCTATCAAACAAATTAAACATTCAACGAACTGAAACTATTCTGTTTATTCCTCTAAACTATTACTACTAATGTTATAATGTTTAAATCAATTGGATATTATTTAATTATATGTTCAATTTTTGTAGGCATCGAAACCCGATCTCTAATTATAAGTCTAATTTTCTCAACAATTCTACACATTCGGCTGACGACCTCACAAAGTTTTTAAGTAAATTTTACGGTAGGATTTTTTCTACCCAATTGTCAGTGTGCCAAAACATCACAAATTATCATTTCTGAAGCAATAACCGTTTTGAATGCCTAGAATACGATTCATTATTTACATATGTATATGTATATGCAACCACACTTGAATTATGCCACCTAAAAACATACAGTAAAAAATCTGGTGATAAATCTTTGTATATTTGGTTTCTGTTGAAGTTATTTCTTTCGAAAGAATTCCATGACCGTTTTTTTTTAATTTTATTCATACGTAAAAGGACATTTCAACTGGAATGTTCCCATATTCAAAAGATTAATTTAACATTAAATTTGATATTTGTAGTAAATAAAATTAGTAACTATTATAATCCAAAATGCTAGACTCAATTTAATTTAAAATAATTTAAAAAATAAATGTGCTGGAGCCTTTTCAGTTCGTTCTGTTTGAATAGAGTTAAATGAGCCAGCTTACAAGCACACGAATGCAGATGAATCCAATTTCTAGCAATTTCTATAACCGCACCGGGAGTTGCTACGAAACGCAAGCTTGAAGAGATCTGCAAATAAATACCTGTACATAACTAAATTGCCACCGTTGAAGAGCATTTGCACTGGGAATTTAAAACGCAACGAGGGAAGCATGGCGAACGCTTTATCGAGATGAACTTCAACCTAAGTGCTCCTCCGCCATAAGCTTAATTAAATTGGCAGCATTTAACGGTCGGGGTAAGGGACAATTCAGTATTTGCAATAACAAGGCTGGCGCTGCGGCAAGCTCTGAAAACGGCATTTTTATGTTCATGATCTGGAGTCGCGGTTTCGGCGCGAGTGCGGAAAATGCACGTTCCTTTTTATTGGACGCTGAGCATGTAACGCATAAATCGCGGAAATTATGAAAATGCTCTCGACTCTTCGTTCCGCACCAGCATTGTTGCGGCGGAAAACTGCTCGAAAACGACTCGAGTTCCATAAAGCTTGTTTGCTATTGCGCGTCATGACGCTACGTTTGGGTCTTCAAATATGCATTTATTTATTCACTAATCTGCATTTTAAAAAACAGTACGCACAAATTTGGTAATTTCGGAGTTTTCTTCTGAGATACCAACGTAGATCATCTATTTTAATAATTTTGACGTGCAAAATACAAAATAAAACCACAAAGCCCCGAAGTCATAAACATGAAAGAAAGGAAAATTCCTAATAAAAATATAACGTGCTAATAAGGTATTTATCACAAATTTACTGTTTCTACATAAAAAGAGTATAGAAATACAATTGTTAAAAATAAAAGTAATCTTTCCTAACTAACGATTCCTCGAAAAATTTATAAAAAGGTTTTCAGGGTAAGCCACGTTATAAAAGTTAAACATTAAGAAGCAGTAACCAGCCTTTAGGATATTTATTTGAAATGTATATTTTACCATCCACATACCGGAAGCTACTAGAATTCACTCACTTTTGATGATATCGACGTGGGACCTCAACCGATAAACTTTAAATTAAATGTAAAAGATAATTCAAAAAGCTAATTAGATTATAAAATTTTTGTATATGTAAAGATATTATATTTGTGAAAAATTAGCTTTTCCGATAGAGACGAATAATTATATTAAAAGACATCATGTGCAAAGTAACAACTGAAACTTTGTAGATTTATTTATTAATATAAGGTAAATAAAAGATCAAATGTATTAAGCAATCGTCCACAAACAATTGGATTTATTTAATAATGTATGGCTTCACCTCGGACCCTTCTCACTGCCCCCATTCTTCTTGGTACAGAGTCAAAAAATCAAGGAAAAACTTGATGAATTCCATTCCATTCATGATTAATGTTCTCCCATAATTCAGCCCGATTCGTTGGAGGTTGTGAACATTTTTGTACCCTTCTTGAAACGACATTACAAATATTTTCGATCGATGAAGGAAGAGTTTCTCTGTTCTTTTGAAGGAAGTTTAACGTGGTCGGGCATTATATTGTTGAAATATTGCTTGGGATGCCCTCCGAAAGAACGTTCTCTCTAACTCTTATTAGAGGTGACCTGCTATTATAACTAATAGTTCCCCATACCATTATTCCCATAGTTAACATTGTATGCTTCGTACGAATACAGTCTTTTTCTGCATCTATGGCTTATTTAATATTCGACTATTGTTTTGGTTTTAACAAATCTGGATTCGTCAGAAAAGGCGTTTTTGTACCACTTGTGTGTCTACAGGCGCCCTTCTGTTGGCTATTGTAGCTTTCGTTGCTGCTGTAAAAAAGTCGGTGATAGTCGCAAGAAACTACGTTGCACTGTTAGGCTTATTACGAATAATCGACGTCGAACAGAGGAGGTAGACATTCGGTACCTTGTTATGGTCTACCATTGTTGCTCTAAGGCACTTGGCAGTCGCACAAGGCTCTGAAAATGATGGTCTTCCGATTACTTGCTTACGTACTACTCCAGACGCCGGACTTTACCAATGAGTACCTTGTTTGACCCACTGATTCAATATTCGCGCCACACTACTGCTATGGTAACTAATTCTTTGACCTATTTAACCCTTTTTATGTAGTTCACCAATACGTCCTTTTTTAATTTTGCTAACTTGTTGATAATCTGTCACCTGTTAACGATGAGGCATTCTTGCACCGTATGAGTTATACATGCCAAATGTGAACGGCTGAAAATATGTGTTGTTACTATTTTACGCGTAATATTACTACTTTCGACAGACCTCACATCTAAGAAACGATATGATCAAATCTTGGATAGACTTAATAATAAAATAAACATATGGTTCTGAATCTTTATTATAGTAATTATAGTATTCTTAATTTAATATAAAAGTTTCAATGCATTATAATTTGTTTTTAATGGTACTGCAATTACAATAAAAAGTAGTGTATAAAGCTTTAGTTACTGTTGTCTTATATGATTACTGTGATTCCCAAAATGTTGTATAAGAACCACAAAACACAACGTCTGGCATCTGCCTTAACTTTTCTCGCACGTTACGCCGATGAGGGGAAATTGTTGTTGAAATCAATAGTCACAGGAGATGAAACTTGAATTCAATTCAGAATCGAAAGAAGAATCTAAACAATGGATACACACAAATTCCCGAACAAACCCAAGAAGTTCAAACAAACGTTCACCAAATGGAAGACCATTGCTACCGTTTTCTGGTATCAGAAAAATATGTTGTTCGTGGATCTTATGGAGCTGGGGACTACAATCAATGCAAACGTGTATCGTCAGACATTACGTCGACTGCAGGGGCATTCAGAACAAAAGAAGAGACGTGCTGTGTCCTGGAACTATTCTGATCCATGACAACGCACGACCTGTGGTAACCAAACAACTTCTTGTACAACTTCAATAAGAAGTATTCGATCACCCGATAGATAACCCAGACACCGATTGACTTTCAACTTTTTCCAAAACTGAAGAGAGGTCTAAGAGGACAGCACCAACGAAGAGCCGTATAGACCTGGAAGAATAAGTATTTGATTATTCCTAGTAAGATGAAAATCTATATGGCTAAAATCTAATAAATTGTAATCTATGAAGCGGAAACTACGCTGACATTGAAATGAGTATGGGGAAAACAAGGCATCACAGAGTTGTAAAAAAGGATATAAGAGCGAGTGTAACATCGTAGATGTAGCTTAATTTGTAAGAAGAAGAATGTAATAGGATGAACTCTTAAACAAAACCAATGAGAACACGATATAATAAACCACAAAGCAAAAGGTGACAATGCAGACCATAGTAGAGATGGCAGAATGCTGGATTTCAACATCGAAGAAGATTTTGTAATTAATGCGTGAAGCAAAACTTATATAGAAGAAGATGTTAAAAACATATTAAAAAACATTGCAAGTTTAAAACAGCGGGAGATCAAAACATAACAACGTCTCGTTATTATCTTTAACACTTTTTTGTAATCATTTGTCCTAATAGTTCGATTACTTTAGTCCGAATTGGAATGTTGATATAAATTTATAAAGCGTGTTTTATAGTTCTGGTTTTTTTGTTAAAATTAATCAAAACTGATTTGTCTATAAGCATGCGAGCAATATCTAAGACCCTAGAATTATGTCCTCTCGCGCGGTTAGTGATTGCAATATTAATTACTACAAGAAGCATACACAGACTCTCCGAAATTTGAAAAAGGAATTTATTAAATTTGTGTTAATTCAAATATAAACCTTGTTTATCTATTCGACATAATTTGCTGAATATCCCTACTACTTGGTTTTTCTATAAAAAAAAAACTTTCGATCATCTTTCTTACATGGCAAATCTTTCTAACAATTTTATCAGAAAACTGGAAGTAACTAGTAGGCAAAAGAAATTTTTGGTATTTTTTGGTATGTGGATTTGCATAGCATTAAAAATAACGTTTCGCTTTTATATTAATCAATAAATTCCGAGTCCGAAACCCAACCTATTTTATTAATACAAACTACCTATACTGTAATGCATCAACAGAACGAACAAAATCAGAGTACTTCATCTATAGAACAATCAATGAACAATGAAACTTCTGCAAAGGGATCTAAAAAAAGCAACATCGTAAAATCTTGCTACTTGTCTACTTATTACACTTGTAGATACAATCGCAACTAACTTAGTATTAGCAATAAACAATTGAATTGGAAAACTAGAACAATAAAAAACTGAGCAAGTGTTATAATTGCAATTAGAAAGAAAGCTACAGTCGGACCAAAATGGAAACTACTAATATTGAAAGTTATGAAACTACTACGGAAGACCGACCTTCCTTCACCATGGTATGTGATATTTTTGATCTGACTTTGATTTTTACAGGGTGTTTGTTTTATTTTTATTAATGTTTATATAAGAGGGCCTTACCAGTGTGACGCTTTCAAAAAATCGATTTTGTTGCATTTTTGTGAAAGCCTAGAATAACATACTAAAATTTCAGGGTCAAATCTTAAATCATGATAATAAAATCAGTAGATGAAACTTTAAACGCGTTTTTCTCAAAACTGCATTTTTCTCAAACTGCATTTTTCAAATTTGCTGCAGTTCTAACTCGAAAACGAATCAACGGATCGACTTGAAATTTTTTTTAGCCTGTTCAGCATCTTTTTCTTCATACCGTGAATTAGGATTTTTACGATTGGATGAAAAATAAAAGTTTGCCGTGCAAAAAACCACCGATTTTTTAGTCGAAAAAACGATTTTCTGTTAAACTCGGCCGTTTTGCCAAATTTCAAAATTTTTCAATAATCCTAGTTCACTGTAGGGCAAATATCATCAAGTTTGAGGGAAATTTTTTTTTAGGCACTCTGACGGCGGCTATCACTGCAGCAGTGGAGCAACTTTTTTATCGAGCGCTGGAAAAATTTATACGAAAAAAAATGTTACGTAAATCGTACATAAGTATATCCCCAAAGTTTAAAAAGTGTGATCAATAACTTCATTAAAAAAAATCCCGAAAATCACCTTTTTTTGGACTGCCACACTGGTAAGACCCCTTAAGTAACAAAAATTTAAAATTAAGCTATTAACTGAGGTAAATACCGAAATATTTAATATTTTATTCGAAGAGTAGAGTGTTAAAGGTATAACTTTAAAGACATTACAAAAATATAGGTAGTTTGTATAGGTTGAAGACAACTCTTCAATAGTAACGAACCCACTCTTCTACTGGGGGATCTAAACTCAAAGAAAATTATATGAGGTTGCAGGACTAGCAATCCTGGCGGAATCAAATTACACAACATACTGATCCACCACGGTATACTGCTTTCAGACCAACAAATGTCACCTACCATGCATATAGAGCTGATCACCAACAAGGTATTCTAGATATAATCTTACATAAAAACCTTTGTGATCCAATATTCCAAACAGTAACCTTAGAACTAGAGTCCGATCACCTCCCCATAATTATCTCTATGTGCAATACTCCTGAAACAACCTCTCTTCTCATCAATCTTGCGTACGGGAAATTCAGTTGGGAAACATTCCAATCGACACTTGTTCAAAAGTTAAGACGATTGAATCCTATCAACATCGAGGGATTTAGACCACTATACGTGTGAAATCCAAGATAGCATTAAAGAAGCAACTACACCCCCGAAACACAAAAAAGTTCCTGACTACGCCGGAACTCCTGGCTTCATACTCGAGCTGATCAAATTGAAAAATAGACACAAAAGAAACTGGCAGAGTGGCATTTTATATAACCGGCTCTGCCATTCAGTCAAACAAGAACTTGACAACTTGAAAATCCGCAGATATAGTTCTATCTTGAAGAAATGCAACCCCTTTACCTCACTATGTGGTTGGCAACCAAAAGATTATTACGGCAACAGAACGGCATCTATCCTCCGACGGATAATAATACTACTTATTCTTCCGACATTGACAAAGCAAACCTAGTAGTAACACATCTTGAGCGGGTGTTTACACCTAACATAGGGGAGTATGACGAACATCTTGATCACCAAGTCACAAATGCAATCGAAAACTGACGCCTACAAGAAAATGCAACAATAGACCCCGCCACGACTCAAAACTTAAAAACTTAAAACATTGAATGCTTACCCAACCGTAAGGTGCTTCGGCCAGATCTGATAACAAACTAAATGCTAAAACAACTAACCAAGAAGGCTATCGCTTACTTAACCATAATTTGTAATGCTTCTCTTCGACTGGGATACCATCCAACCTAATGGAAAAGTGTTATTATATTCCCTATCTACAAAACTGCGAAACCAAAGAACAGTCCAGACAGTTATAGACCCATAAGCCTTCTATCAACCCTGGCCAAACTTCTTGAAAAACTAATACTCTAGAATTCAAGAAATAATACTGAAAAAGGACATACTACCCCCACATAAATTTGGGTTTCGTTCATCTCACTCGACCACCCACCAACTACTTAGGATAAGCGAAATAATTGAGAAAGGATACGAAGATAAAAATTACACTGCCAGTACCTTCTTGTACCTATAGATAGCGTTTGATGGGGTCTGGCTTATAAAATAAACGTGGTAATATACCGATCTACCTAATAAAAACCACCCTTTCATTTTTGTCCAACAGAACATACAGAGTTAGGATTATTAGAGCAATCTCCAGTAGCAAATCCGGGGTACCCCAAGGGGGCTTATTGGGTCCAACATTATTTAATCTGTACGTACACGACATGTCTATAGTTAATAACTCAACACTTGCCATGTATGCCGATCACACGGCAATTATAACTCAGAACTTCAGTGCCGAAACCACAATTACACACCTACAACACGCTTTTAACCTAACGCTTGAATGACAGCAAGTGGAAAATAAAAATAAATACTGTAAAATCCCAAACAAAGTTGTTTATTCTCAAATGATACTCGCAACTCCCAATAATCAAAATAGACAATAATGAGATAAAATAGAACCCTAAGGACTCAGCTGTGAGGTATTTAGGAGTCTTGGACTGGACGCTAGGCTAAACTGGGGGTTTCACATTACCTACGAATGCCACACCCGATTGGGTATGCTACACCCTTTAATGAACCGTAACTCCCATCTCAGAACCGAATCTTTCGTTCTGATTTACAAATTAATCTCCGGCCAATACCCACCTATGCCTGCCCTATTCGGTACAATACGTCGAAGACAACAATGGATAAACTGCAAAATATGCAGAATAAAGTGCTTCTAATCGCAATAAAGTGCCCGTAGTTTGTGAGTAATACCCAAATTCACAAGGAACTGTGTGTACTATTAATAACCGATTTTATCAATAAAAAAAATCAGAAGTTCTTCCAGATCATAGTATTATGCGCCAGTGCTACCAAACTAGAACTAGGCCAAAAGAGATCCACACACGCCTTAAACAAAAAATGCCACATGATTTAGTTTAATTTATTAAAAATGTAAAACCTTTGAATATAATTTGAAGACGAACACGAGATTATAAATTAGTTGTAGTTAAATATATTATGTATAACAAAGCTGTGTATTGCATATTGTCTTACAGATCCAGCTATAACAAATAAAAAAACATTATCACTCGAGTTATAATTACGGAACTATACAAAAAGAAATAACTATACTAGTAGTAATTGACAGTTTTCAAAATGATTGCTATAGAAAAATTTATTCTAGAGGCTGTCACTCAAATAGCTGGCAACATATTTGGTATACAATTTGAAGAAAACCTTTGATATCATAGATTCCAGATGTGGATTCATGTAAATATTCTACCCGATAACTTCATAAAATATTCTCACAGACAAAACAATATTTTGTTTAAGATAAACGAACTCATGAAACAAAATGGCGTGTTTAATACGAAGATTTAAACCATAATCGAGCATTTTTCCTTCTCAAATATCTTTGTGATTAATGAATATTTCAAAGTGCACTTCAGAATTAAAATTAAGTAAAGTTGGAAACGGCAGTAAACTCTAAGAAAGCATCACAGTTTGCGATGTCAAAGAAACACTGACCGTTATGTTTACAGTTGGAAACAAAATAAATCTGCATTCCCTGTTAACATTAAATGATCCTGGTGTTAAAGTAACTTTCTTTGTAGCAATTAGTCACTTGAACCCTTTTTCAATTCCGTGTAATTATTTCAGACTAAACGGTATTATTGGTGGTACTTAACGACGAGTGACATCATTTATTCGAAGTTTTTACATAGCAACAAAGTAATAAATAATATTCTATATATACCTCGCGTTCGCGAGTATGTTAAAACACAATCAATGTGTTTTCTTAAAAAAGGATCTTGTTTACTATATAATTTAATTTTAATCTGTTGCAATTAGTTGCAATTTTATTTTTGTGCTGAAATTATAATACTAAGGACCCCCACGCACACAAACAACTCTCAAAAATGTATCAGTTCAATAGTTCCTAGAAAAAATGCATACTGATTATGAAGATGTGTTAACTAAACCTACCATTTGCGAAATTGTATGAACTTTTCTCGTCATCATACAGATGGAATTAAAAGAAATATTTGAAATTAGTGGTTTTTGGCTTATGATATTATGACGAAAGATAAGTATTTGCATTTTTCACTCTACATTAAGCAAGGTTCCGAATACAAATTTTTGGCATCGGGAGCATGCCAGCTCGGTGTCAAAAGTACATTTTCTTAACGGTAACTGATGCAGCAGTTGTTACAGAGGTGCCAGTCGAGTGACGTTAGTAATATTTTTAAAAAGTAATTTGTTCTTGGCTGTGACTAATTTTTAAAAATCACCTCTTGGAAATTAAAAGACGCCCAGAAAACTAAAATAAGTGTAGTAAAGAAAAAACAAGCCTTTTCCCTATTTTAATAATTAAAATAGTAAATTATGACCTATATGGTAAGAACATTAAAAAATATTGAATTCATCTGCACTCTCAAACAATTTGCAAGTACGCAAGTACTAAGATTCGGTTAAAGAACCTGCGCCGTTACTGGGCAATATTCCATAAAATGGGGTACAATCAAGAATACACTTTTTTAAAATTCTTTAGTTTTCTTTTCACATTTTATTCATCTTACATACGACATTACATAATATATTTATCTAATTATGAAATAATATAAAAATAATTGAACTACCATAAAGGCGATACAGAAATGAACATCCAAAGAGAATAAATATTGAGTAACATTATTATTCGATTTAAAAGTTTGAAAGCAATTCACAACTATCTAAACGATAAGTAAATGAGGTCGCCGATAAAAATATGTACGACACCTACAGCATGTCTCTAGAACAGCAAAATTATTATGAGTGCGTACTCTTTACGATCAGAGAATTTTACGATTTAATAGATACAACTAACATATTTGTTATAAATTAAAAATAAAATCACTGCTAACACTATAGCACTATAGAGGCTTTACATATTTCATCATGGCATAAGCTTTTCTAGTTTTTGCATTTTTTAGTAATATAATTTGGGTACTCCTTAATGTTTTTTGGAGTCAACCAAAGTTCAACATCGCGATTATATAAATAATGAGCGAATATTTAAGATTTAAGTCTCTGGAAAGGTAGCAGTATGGGCATTATTATGCCATAATAAAACGCATCTTTTAACCGTAGCCTTCAGTCTCTAATTTGAACTGTAAGCTATTAACAAATATCTTACTGTTTCACTATTAAACTTTGTAAAGGTCTAAAGTACTGTAAACCTTTTTTTTTATTAATAGTCGGAGAAACTTCGCCGCATGGCGGCACTAATATTTTTTATAAAAGTGTAGTTACTAGCATCATGAGTCTGCCTAGCGTAAGACGTGATTGTGGTAAATGGGTTTGTGCATAAGAGAAATTTTCTAATTGTTATACGAGTTTCGAAAAGTAGTGTTAAAACAGATATTGAAATTGTAATTTTAACTTGAATGTTCGATCTCAACCTGAATGGCTTTCCAGCATTAACGATGACGTTACACAAACTTCAGCGAAAAATAACTCAAAGAATACAAATCAACAAATTGTTGAAAACTCTTTGCTTTCGCAATTCAAAAATACTTGGATTCACTTCCAAGCTCGACACTATGGGCACATCATTCTTTGATAAACAACAATTAGTTTCTTTCTTTTTGATCAAACTGCAATTGATTATGAAATGTGGACCCTGTACAACAATGTAAAAGGAAAAAGGGGCAAGAAAGAAACAGGTCAAAGTGCACAACCTATCAGAACAACCATCTTACATCTAATGAAGGTGTTGCCGTTTATGTAGTAGGATTGCAGAAAAATCACTTTCTGTCAGGTGCTTCTATACGGTATAGTGAGCAACTCAGCAAACTCAATATGGAGATTCAAAAAAATTCCCGCTTTTTTTCGTTAATCGAAAGCAAACTTCCATCGCGACAAGAGGCAGCAAAAATTAATGAGTTAAAACTAGAAATACAGCACCCCCCTTGAAATTGTCATTTTTTGCAGTCTGTTTAGTATAGTTTTAATGGGAAGAAGTTTGTCAAGGAGACTATATAACTAATTAATAAGACTTTTTCAAAATCTAACCGCTTGTTTTTCACTTTGAATATGAATTTTTGACAATCCAAGACTAAAGATGGATCTATATCATATTGATTTTTGTTTGTGAAAGTGAACGCGAGTTTGTTTATGTGTGCTTTGAGTTTTTATTGTTCTATTGTTTTACAATGAGTATTATTTATGCTCGAAAATTTGAAGTTATTTTTCTGTGTCGCCATAAAAAAACTGCAAATGTATATGCAAGTCTCCTGATTTTGAACAAAAGTGAATAAAGCGATATCAAAAAATAAAAGCTATGGATACACTGCCCAATCCAGAAAAGAGGCATGCAAGCTCACCTAAAAGTTGCTGAAAGGATCGTAGCACTCAGAAGATTCAAATTACATTTAGGTGCCCACAACATTACAATGCAAAGTATGACCGCGAAACCGTTGCTTACAGAAAAGTACCTTTTTAAGTAAAAAAAAAACTTTATGGCCTTGGTCTTTTTTGAAGTGGTAGAAACTACCCTAACGTATTACTAAACATCCCTTAAACTGCATATTTGGGGTTGTTTCAGTGAATTGAAATTTGGAACATTACGTCTCTTTGCAAAGATGTTAAATGCGGAAATGATTGGAATTATTAAGCACGGTCTGTTCGAAAATAGTATGAAGCTGATTAGACAAGAGAATAACAGCTCCAGATATTACAGTCGAGTATATAAAACTTTCGAAGTGCTAAGACAATGCCTTATCGCTCTCGCAAGTCTGTACAATCATTAACGAAACTGCTGCCTAGAATTAACCACTTCAAAATCAACAAAACTGTAAGGTATTTGTACCATAACCTAATAAGCGAAAATATAAGCAATGCAAGTCAAACATAAATTAGAATCTTTAACACCTCCGCTAAACGAAGTGCAAAAGCGCTACGCGTGGACACCAAATATTCTAAATTCTTCAAAACAAATATTACCAGCTATCTAACCTTGATGGCGTGATAAAACCAAAACTACGATTACAAAACCAAAAATACCACCAATTTATCTTCATAATGCTATAAACCATACAGTGCTGACCCCAGATATCAAGAAATTAACAACCGACAAATTCACAACGTTTTGTAACACTAATAACAATAAAAATAAACTTAACTAAAGAGGATGATTGCCTAACTCTAACAAAACACGTTTCAAAACCCAAATAGTGAACTGCTCAATGTAATGATTAAAAACGCACCGCTATGGCTAACAGCAGGGAATATTTGAAGAACTTAGTAAAGCAGCACCAGTTATTAAACTAATACGTCTTCAAGCTAAAAACAAGCAGCCGCTACCAGTCTGTGCTGTGGACATAACTAATAATAAAAATGCCAGAAAATCTTCTCCTTAAAAAGCCTTAACCATTCAATTGTCACAATAGAGTAGAGAAGGCCAACAACCACTTCCCATTGTCATCGATGCTACGGTTACGGTCACACGAACAACTGCTGCACATTAAACCCACGATGCGTGAAGTGTGCAGAAAATCACCAACAGCAACAATGTAAAAATACACAGAAGATCCACCCAAATGCGCTAATTTTGGAGGACCCCACCCCGCAAGCTACCACGGTTGCAGCCGTCACATCAAGATAATGGAAAAACGAGTGAAAGACAGTAACAGTAATCAACCTAACACAAGACACGGAAGAAATGATTTTGTCAACCAGAAACGTTCATATGCAGACAAAATACGAAATTCTTCCGCAGCCAATCTCAATCCTAATAACACAAACCAAAAAAAAAACAAACAACATAGCCAAAATCCTTAGCAATCTGTTAATCCTTTATTTTCCCCTAATTAAAATTTGGATCACTAGCACAATCCTCTTATTCCTTAATGGACTCTAACCCACAAAAAGTCATAGACAAACTAACAATCCTTAATTGGAATGCAAGCGGTATATAAACCCAAAGATCAATTCTCATAGCATTTCGTGCCAGACGCAACATATATATTACATGTATCACAGAAAATCGTTTATCTGAAGCAGCCACGTTCAAACTACCCAGATATCAAGTGCATAGGAAAGACAGACGAAAGGCCTGAAGAGTAGCAGGCGGAGTAGCTATATTTGTCAATAAGAAAATTATCCACAATCCCTTTCCTAACATTGACAATCTAACCTTAGAAACAATTGGAATTAAAATAAAAGTAAATGCACAATACCTTACAATAATAAGCACCTACAGGCAACCTAACAAGAAGCTAGTAGAGGAAGACTTGACATACCAGACAACCAATACCAAGACTCGGGGTAATACACTGAGGAATCTTGCTAACCTATCTTGAAGAACAATTAAAGTACCCAACCAGTATAAATAATGATGAAGACATAGATACCTCAATATCCAAATTAACAGCTTCAATAACAAATAGAGTGGATAAGGCAACACTAGCTATCAAAACCAACCAAAACGTCATTATCTACCAGTTGAAATTACGGATCTTATAAAAATAAAAAGCCAAAATAGACGTGAATGGCAGACAAACTGAAATCCTAAAATAAAACGCCTACTTAACAAGTTAACACAGCTTAAAAAGAGAAGTGAATGAGTTAAGAATCAACATATATAAAAAATATATCGAAAACCTAGAACTAAGCGACTTGAGAATATGGAGAGCTGCAATACGTATATTAAGGAAACACGAAGAAATCCCAACACTAAGTGCAGATAATAATTGTATTGACTTGCTACAGACGAAGATAAATCAACTTCCTTTACAGCTCATTTGGAAAATGTATTCGCCCCAAAAACGACTTGTACTCCAAACCACACATTACACGTTATCAATCATATTGAATCTAATCAAACAGATTATTCTCACTACACCCAACGAAATTAAAACCACAATTGAGAATGTTCCAAGGGAAAAATCCTCTGGATATCTCATCACCAATTTAGTGCTAACACAGATTACCAAAAACCTTTAGTTTGCCTTGCGACCATAATAAATGCATGCCTCCCGTAAGGTTACTTCCCACAAGCATGACAGCCGCGAGGTGAAGGCCCCGACCGGCCACACTAGCACGCGGCGAGCCCAGGTCAATAACTATGGTAAATATCAAATGTTCTTCGGCCGTCATAAAAACACCTTTGGCGGTTGTAAAGTATATTCTCCTCCTTCTGATATGGCTCATAGTACTACACGAAACGTGTGGTCAGAAACAGGCTAATAGCCTATATAAGAATAGTAGAAGAAAAGAGAAGCATGAAAGCATACTCCTATAGTAGTATTTCCTAAGCCGGGCAAAGACAAAAAGAAGATTGAAAACTATAGGCCAATAAGCTTAACATTACTCTTAAATCTCTTAAAAAGATCATCTACTATAGCCTAATGTGTGAACTAACTTCACTTAACATATTACCACCGTTTCAGTTCGGCTTTGGGAAAAAATATTGAGCACTACACCAACTAGAGCGTATCACAGGAAAAATAGAAGAGGAATTTGAAAACAAAAGCTATACAGTAGCTGTTTTCGTTAACGTAGCCCAGAACTTTGAAGGCTTAAAAACAAAATAGTCAAGATCCGAATCTAAAATCTTCTTTTTTTTAGCTAACTAAACATTTACTGTACGCATCAACTCTATAATTTCTGAAACAAAGGCCATTAAAGCAGGCGTCTCACAAGGAAGTGTGCTAGGCCCGTTGCTATTCAACATATTTACATCAGACATCCCAACCACAGAGGCAACTTTAGCGAGCTTCGCAGACGATACGACAGTCTCAACATAACACAGCGACCTTATCCAAGCCTTAGAAATACTACAGACCGCAATGTACCAAATGTGCTCAGTATATAACAAATGGAATATAAAAGTAAATTCTACTAAATGCCAAACAAAAATATTCTCCTTCAGAAGAATAAAAGATCCACCTTTGCTGAGAAAATTACTCAGAAAAAGTAAAGTACTGATTTCATCCCTATTCAATGCAATATTTTGAATACAGTATTGGTCATACAAACAAAATTGCAAGAAATAATTTTAATTCACAAGCATGGAAAAGATCCTAAAAACGTCACAACTTACCGACCTATTAATTTGTTTTCATCAGTTTCTAAAGTTAGAAAAATTATCGCTTCAAAGAATTGATCCTGACTTGACATGTAACGACTGAATTCCCCATTACCAATTTAGCTTTCGATGGGACCATTTTACAGCTCAACAGTGCCCCGGCATTATAATTTCATTAATAGAGCCTTTGAAAATAAAAAATACTGTCTAGCAACATTCTTAGCGTAAGCCAGGCATTTGACAAGGTCTGGCATCTTATGTTATTATATAAAATAAAATGATATTTACCTACGTTCTTTAAATGACTCGAATCATATCTGACCAATCACAAATTTCATACAAGGGTAAATCACAATCTGTCAATTGTACATCCCATTAATTCAGGAGTCCCTCGAGGCAGCGTCCTAGGACCACTGTTATATTTGTTTTTACTCTAATCTTACAACGGCCGATAGCATCGTTCAATCAAAAATATCAACCAAACTTCATCATTCCTTCGACAATATTTGAGCAGGCTTCAGGTATGGATTCAGAAATGGAAAATTAAAATAAATGAACAAAAGTCGACCCGTGTGATTTTTACGCTACGTAAGGAACCATATCCACCGATATATATAAACAATACAAAAATTCCCCAGACAGCCTCGGTCAAATATTGGTCAAATACTTGGGTCTCCACCTAGATAAACTAAATTGGAAACGACGCTTTACCAAGAAAAAAAACAAATGAAAATGAAACAAAAAGAAAAGTAACTGTTATTAAGATAGAAGTCCTATTTGTCAAAACCCAATACCGTAATCATCCATAGATCCCAGTCAAAAATATTAAGAATCGTTATTAATGCCCCCTGATATATTACAAATAAGCAGATTTACGACTTAAACATCTCCACTGTAAGGGACGTCATCTATGAAAACAACGTCACTACATGAAGCTTGAAACGCATATAAATCCTCTTCTATAACCTCTTTTAGAAAATGACATAATCCGAAGACCGAAACGGAAATGGCCAGCAGATCTAAGATTTGTTTTTTTCTGAAGTTCTCTTCGCTGGAGAGGATCTCATCAAGCCACAATGCAAGATATGTAACTTAAGTCACTATATTAGCTTATATATTACAATGTACTCTGATTGGTTTGACTTTTATGTGTCTTTGATTCAGGTGGAGTCCTAGGTATTTCACCTCGGTTCTCACTGGAGTAATTTGTTATAAATGGTAACTTGTGGACAGATAGTGCGTTTTGTAGTGAATGTAATTTTTGTCGATTTATCACTATTTACTTTAATTCTCCAATGATCTAATAAGATTTGTAAAAGGTTTAGATGTAGTATCTGAGGACATCATTCCAGTGTCATCTACGAAAGTAGCGATTAAGTTAGTGTTTGTAGTTATGACGTCTACAGTATAGAGGAGGCACAGAGCGGTCCAAGAAGACTGCCTTTTTAATAGAATGGTAGTCTCTACTTAGTTTTGGAAGTATCTATCAGTTAGGTAAGATTTCAGAAGAAGGTATAATTGATGGGGTAGCTTTTTTTATTTTATAAAATAGTCTTCTTTGCCAGACTATCGAAGACTTTATTATACACCTAAGAACACTGAAGCACACATTTTTTCCTGATGCAAAGGAATTAGTTTGTCTAATGGTGTTCTATCTTTGATTCCATCTAGTAATATTTTTTCAAATAATTTAGATAAGAGTGGTAGAAGGCTTATGGCTCTGTAAGAGCTAATTCCCTGGGAGGTTTCCCGGGTTTGGCGATCATGATTATTTTGACATATTTCCATTGCTTTTTTGGTAGTTACTTTAAAAAGTTTCCCCATAATATCAAAGCCCGGGGCTTCATATGAGTTGGTTAATCTTATTTCTCTGTAGACATATGCAGGAGGAATAGGCCTTATAGGCAGGGATAAAGGACCAGGCGAGTTTAAATGTTCTTCTATTTTTGCATCAAAGATTTAATCGTTAGGTGGTAATGCCGTGAGCAAAGTGCTTTCCGAAAGTGCTTGGTTTTTCTTCGTTAGGTATAGCCTAGCTTCTATTTGATTTTCTTAGGGGTAGTACAGAGGTAGTAGGCATTTTGAGTTTTTTTGTCGGTTTCCAGATGGAGTGATCTGCTTGTGATAGGTTAGAGATGTCTTGTCTTGTACTAGGATTTCTGGATCTTTCCCATTTGTTACGAGCTCTACTAGCAATGGCATGTTTTGGATTTCTGTTACGTCTTTATGTTCTGTTGGAGTAGCTTGCCAGACTAACTCTTGGATTAGGTTTGTAAGGTACTCCACTGCTTCATCAATTTCGTTGGGTGTGCCCGTCTACGACCTAGACTTATTTTGTTGTTTATGAAGAATTGGAATTGTTTCCAATCAGTCTTTGTGGGACAAAGTTTTGGTAATGGAGTTTTCTAAATAATATTTGTTATAATTGAACTGTGGCTTGAAATATAGACCTAAGTTGCGTTCAATTTTATTATATACTCCACTAATATCTTTGCTAGTCCAGCAGGTCTGAAATTTTATTTAGGTCTACCCGCCAGTAAGTTGGCTGGATTATGTTGTTGTATAATTTGGAAATGCATTCGTTCTTTGGGTGTAATTAGCCTGGATTCCCACGCAGTGTGTTCGGAGTTCCAGTTCCCTGCTACAAGAAAATGGGGTTCATTTAGAAGCCAGAATTCTTCGGTTCAGATACTATGTCTAGATGAACTGTAAATGGCTCCGACAGTTAGCAGCGCGGGAAATAAATTTATTTTCACTAAAGTGCTTTGAATCTTGTTGGTTGTATAAGGTGCTAATACATAGGTGTCTGTCGCCTTTCCGATAACGATCGCTGAGCTTCCGTAAGCATATATACTGTAGGAATCCTTATTACTGTGTTTGATGTAGAGTGACTCTTAGCTATGAGTAAAATGCCGATTTTATTGATACTTAGACAGTGATTTTATGAATATGGGTTTTCAACCCATTTGAGTTCCTTCCCGCTATTTTTATCGAACTGGCCATTATTAAGTTAACCTGTTAATGACAGTTGTAATTGATAAAATCATGGTGTTCTGATTTACGAGGGTGAATCAAATATAAACGAGACTTTTGATCTCGGGCGCGCAATATTGACGCGCGAGAGTTCTCGTTTAGAAAGGTGTTGGGTAGGGATGTCAGGAGTGGGGGAAGCAGGCGGGCGATTTCGTTCGTTCCTGTCAGTACCCGCCGTGACAATATCTGAGCAGAAGGTGCCGTCGTCAATTGCGCAGCGTATTATCATTAAATTTCTCGCCACGGAAGGTGTAAAATCGGCTGAAATCCTGAGGAGATTGACTGCGCATTTCACGGAAGAGACGCTGTCACGAGCTAGAGCAAAAAGTTCGTGGAGGGTCGTGAGAATGTTGAAAATGAGAGCCATGATTGGCTATGGTTTTTTTTTTGACCAGCGTGGCTTGTTGCACCTCGATTTTTTGCATGATCGCAGGACCATTAATGCGGCGTACTACTGCGACATTTTAAGCGAGATTAGACTTGCATATCGCCGAAAACGATGTGACCTACCGATGAGAGAGGTGAAACTTCTCCATGACAATGTTCGTCCCCATACAGCAGCTCTGACAAGAGAAAAATTGGAGAAATTGGGCTGGGAGACAGATGAACACCTCCCTACAGCCCTGACCTATCGCCCTGCGACTATCACCTATTCGTTCCTCCCATGAAAGGACATAGATTCGACAGCGATGAGGAGGTTGAGGTCTATGTGCGCAATTGACTGGAAACACGACCAACTCCATTTTACGAGGAAGGTGCTTCAAAATTAGCTACACGTTGGGAAAAATGTGTTTCTAAGTCAGGAGATTATGTAGAAAAATAATCTGCTATTCTTTTGTTTCAAGTTCAAATAAAATATTTTTTAAAAAATAAGTCTCGTTTATATTTGATTCACCCTCGGAGAAGTTGAGAAAACATATTTCTAAATTCATTTAGGGAGGTGGTAAGTTTATCAGCTATTTCGTCGTCGTTGTTAATTCTTTTTGCCGCTATTTGATAATAACGTGGAAAGGTCTGAGAGAGATTTGTGAAATTTGATAGTTAGTTGTATTTATTAATGAGTTTGTTTTATTTGGTGATCTCATGGTAGTCTCTTTGGGAATGTTTTGAGTTTCTAGTTTTTAAGTCTCTCTAGATGATGTTCCTTTTATAAGTGGCAGGATGATCGTCAATGCAAAGAGTATTTTTAGGCTTTGTACAAGTTTTACTATCGCGTGGTCGTCTAAATTTGACGCAATAGTAGGTTTTGAAGTGATCGCCTGGCAACGTGTATATTGAACTATATCGTTCTTTATGCGTGGTGCTTCTACTCTTATTTTAGTATTTTGTGGAAATTCGACATTGTAGATTTCTTTATTATTTAATTGTGGTCAATGAAGAACATTACTAACAGCTCATTACTTACTCTGTGTCTCTGATATTTATGATGTTCCTTACAGAATGACCTAGCTCACGCAGTTGATTCTTTATGTCTTGGATAGGGACTGAATTGTGCAGATCACGTATAGCGACCATATAGGTTCGTTTTTGTTTGATTTTATATGTGCGATGTACTATGTTTTCTTCTTGTAAACGTGAAATGGGCTTCCTATATGCGTCGATGGTTTTGGTATTTATCTTTACTGTGTTGCTAGATAAAGTTTTGGAGTCAAATCTTTTCGTTTCGATGACTTTGTTCAGGATGTCAGTCACAGCTTTGAAATTTGTGACTCCATAAATATATACAGACGGGTTGGTTATGAAGATTGAATTTTAAAGATTATTGATTTTCACTATTTACAATTTGAGCATTATTTTGTTATGATTCATCGAATACTTGGAATCTATTTGTTGTACTTGTTGGGGGCATGTTTTTGATTGTTTGATAAGTTGGTTTTTTAGTAGTAAATTGCCAAGGGATTTGTAATCATTATTTCGTCTTAATCACTTTCGGTATTTCGGCTAATTTGTGCGAATTGTAATACAGCTGTTGGATAGTATTGATGTTGATCATGTTAGTAAACGGAACTTGATTTTGGTGTTGTTGGTAAAGTTGAGGTATAGGTGTTTGACTGACATATTTGAGATAGTTGAGGATTTGATTGTTGTTGACTTATCTGACTTGCATAGAGTTGCGGTGGTTGAAGTTAGCATTGCATTGTGGACATCGATTGAAGATCATTGCAGCTGTTGGATGGGCCGGGCATAATGACGGCTGGTAACATTTTACTACATAAAGTTTTTTATTTATATGATAAATTAGGAGAATTTTAGTTTTTACACTGTGTGTCTGTCAATGACCATGGTATCTATAGCATGCACTAATTGTAATCACCCCGACCAACTGTCGGCGATCGACCCGTCTTTATTCCTAGCAAGGCTGTGATCGCTGCTGCGTTAATGTTGTAATAACTGATATCCTGAGGCTTTCCAACTTTTTGCAAAAGAATATTGCATGTAATTTGGACGCAAAGGAAGCTTATTTTTGTCAATAAAAACTGCGTTCTTATCGTTTAGGAAAAATTAGCAAAAATTTTCTATCAAAATGTTACTCATTTATTTAATAAAATGAATAATCTTGCTGAACGTGCTTATCTATGTAAACACGTTAGTTGATTGAAAGACCCCCAAAGGTAAAATTGTCAACTATAAAAAAGGTTTTTCTTGATTTTATCTTATATTTATCAGAAATACTCTGAATATTCTTTAAATAAAACGCTGTGTTAGATTTTTCAGATTTTGTAGTCCTCCCAATGCAAAGTTTTATTTTCGGTATAAAAATAACATTAAAGCATGATATCGTGCCATTTCATCTCGCAGGATTACCGTGCATTCCCTATTATTTTAATTTTTTTCTGCATATTTAGAAAAATGATGTATTCATCCGAGACACTACGCACTAAGGGTTATAAACTGTTTACATTTTATCTTTGAAATCTACAGCATTATATATTTCCATTAAAAAGTTTACTAGTATGACAAAATAAATTAAAACCCCGAAACACTGCATGAATGATTAATATTTGCACTAATGTATATTAAAAGTGCAGCATAGTTTAATGTGTCACGTGTCACATGCAGTCGACCATTATTTTGGTGAAAGATTGCGGGGGGCATTTTCTGAAGAAAACGAAGTACCATGGACCGATGTAGGTCTGACTAGTAATGCGGCCTCTAACTCTGACTAGAATTAATTTGCTATTCTAATTGGTAGCTCTCAATACTATAATACAATCGGCGTTGTATACCTCATACAAATGGATTCTTTTTGCTCCCTTTCTTTGAATTTAGAACGTATTAATATCCAATCATTGTTTTGGTTTAAACAAAATGTAGATTTACCAGAAAAACAATTCTATGCTACTTTTGTGTTTTCAGATGCCTGTTGCCTTTTTTTACCTGCACAGAGGTGCCCTGTCAGTCCTATTGCGAGCAATTAGTAGATAATCGGCACCGTGTAATGGTACATCATTGTGGAGCTAGGGTACTTGAAGTTGCGCTACGGTCTGTAATAGAAGCCTTTGAGGATGACGATCCTCCCGATTGCTTCTCCTGCGCACTGCCCCATACTTCGATCTTTCAGAATGGGTACATTTTCAATCCGTTAGTTTCATATTTGCGCTACTGTACTATTATGATGACTTATTCTCACAATGAGGTATTCTTATACCGTATAAATTACACGTGCCAAATTTGAATGGCTGAGAACACTTTTTGTCTATTTTACACGTGATGTTACTACTTTTTTCCCAGGCCTCGTGTCTAAGAAACTATATAACCAAATGTTAACATATAAACATATGGTTATGAAAATTTAAATATTTTCGTTGTTATATTTTGTTTTTAATAGTGCTGTCATTTCAGTAAACATCAATGTACGAGGGTGAATCAAATATAAACGAGACGTATTTTTAAAAAAATATTTTATTTGAACTTGAAACAAAAGAATAGCAATTATTTTTCTACATAATCTCCTGATTTAGAAACACATTTTCCCAACGTGTAGCTAATTTTGAAGTGCCTTCCTCGTAGAATGAAGTTGGTTGTGTTTCAGCCAATTGCGCACATAGACCTTAACCTCCTCATCGCTGTCGAATCTATGGAGGACCGAATAGGTGATAGTCGCAGGGCTGTAGGGAGGGAGGATATTCAACTGTGAACGATGCAATTTCTGCTCAGTTGTCAGAAGGCGAGGCACCCACCTTGCGCACTCCTTACGAATCCCTAGCTCCTCTGTGATGATCGAAAAAGTGCTGCCATAACTTATTCCAATCTCAGATGCAATCTCATCGATAGTCAGACGCCTGTCACCCTCAATAAATTGTTGAAGGGCGAGGTCGGCGATCATGGCTCTCATTTTTAACATTCTCACGACCCTCCACGAACTTTTTGTACCATGCGAACACTCTAGCTCGTGACAGTGTCTCTTCCTTGAACTGCGCAGTCAATCTCTTCAGGATTTCAGCCGGTTTTACACCTTCCGTGGCGAGAGATTTAATGATAATACGCTGCGTAATTGACGACGGCACCTCCTGCTCAGACATTGTCACGACGGGTACTGACAGGAACGAACGAAATCGCCCGTCTGCTTCCCCCACTCCTGGAATCCCTACCCTGACGAAGCGAGAACTCTCGCGCGTTAATACTGCGCGCCCGAGATTAAAAGTCTCGTTTATATTTGATTCACCCTCGTATGTACAAAGAATACAACAAATTAAATTTAAACTAGATCTATTCAAGTACATAAAGAATTGTTATTTTCTTTAACTCTTTTTGTACGAAAGGATTGAAAACATTCTGGACATATTCAAATCTCACATATACTACTGTGTACAAATATAACCCGGAATTTTGTTATAATTTTTGAAATCCTTATTTATTCTTAAAAATCTATGTCATGCCTTCGAAGTAATCCCCCTCGGCTGCAATGCACTTATGCCAGCGGAATTTTCCACTCATCAAAACACTTTGAAAAGTCCTGTTTCGGTATGGCCTTCAGCACCTTCTTCGATTCGGCTTGAATCTCTTCTATCGTGTCAAAACGGTGTCCCCGGAGCGGTCTTTTCATTTTGCTGAATAGCCAGAAGTCACATGGAACTAAATCAGGCGAATACGGCGGTTGCGGAACGATATGGGTGGAATTTTTAGCGAAATGGTCACGAATAAATTGAGGGTTTTTGGAACCAAACGAGATTTGACTTTTTTGAAGCACAAAACTTCCTTCAAGATGGTGTTGACTGATCCATTTCAAATGTCAACGATGTCAGCAAGCTCTCTAGTTGTCAGTAGACGATTTTGGTGCACCAATTCCTTAATTTTCGCGACGTGCTGTTCGTCAGTTGATGTTCTTGGACGTCTTTGATGTGGTTCGTTTTCAACGCCTTCACGACCCTCTTTGAACATTTTATGCCATTCGTATACTTGTGTTTTAGACATAGCCTGTTCACCGAAGGCTTTTTGTAACATTCTAACATTTCTAACACAAAATTTAATCGAACTTCTTTGTTTAATATTTTCTGACATGGTAAAAATCGAAAAAGTTAATTTTGGTTGTTTACGATAACGAGCGTCACTCTTCAACTAATTAAGATATTAACCTAAAATTTGACACATATGTCAGTAGCAGTCCTACCAACTTAAAACTAAAAAGGTTTGTGTCCAACGAAATGCCCGCGCAGTTTAAATTAAAAATTCCGGGTTATATTTGTACACAGTAGTATTACAAATGTATTTTGTTTTATTTCTGCACCGTATATTCTACAACAATTGGCATTAGCACCTACGGTCTTATTTGCAATATATCCATTGTTGTTAAGACTTATATAGCTAGCAGAAGTTATTATAACTGATAAGAGCTGCCAATTTTGTTGAGTTCTGCTGCTTAGAAAGTAGGACCGAGATTCGAATTATTCGAATATCTGATAGGTTACGGGTACCAATTTTAATGATTCGCACAGTTAGAACGATTTTAGTACTTCTTTTATTTGAATATTCTAATTGAACGCTGAGAACGCGAATTTGTGATAATAATTTAAATAACTCAAATATTACTTTTGAAAATTCGAATACCGTTTTCGGTAATTATTAGGATATTTGGATAAATATTTAAGTGTCTATTCAAATGATAAGCTCAAAATAGTCTTAAGCCTATTAAAAGGAAAACATTAATTAAATAACAAACTTTTTAGAACAAATTTCATTGCTGTTTGTTGTTTTACTTTGAAATTAATGTGTGTGTAGAATATCTAAGCTGGTACTGCAACTTCTTTCTTTAGTTTAAGTATGTTAGTCAGCGATAGGTATTCTATCATCCGCATCTGGAATAAACTCCCCGATGCATCACCTGGAAGAAGCTTTTTAGATATGGAGCTTCTCATAAGGATTTCGTTTGCCATTTTGACTCTCTTTTGAATTATATTTTTTATTATATATCTTTTCTTATTGGGCGCACTATCAGCACTGCAGCCTCATGGGCTTAGTGCCTACGACAATAAAACGTATATTGTACGTTAATTCATCCATGAGTTTTCAGCGATACTCAAACTCGCCCGTGCCTTGTGTTTTCTGGCAGAGAAGCTTACACTCTTGACTATTCGAGCACAACAGCGGCCCTTTAAACAGGGTTATTACAAAAGATAACATGAAAGATACATGAAAAGAAAGGCAAAACGCCACACATTTAAAGGGCAATCCAGTTCGGTTCACACACGCTGTAGTGTGTCCCTATTAATGCTCCTCATAACAGCAGTAATTCGGTCTCGAAATTCATCCAATGTTGTTGCCCTTAGTGGCACATAAACCAGATCTTTAATATACCCTCTAAAAAAATTTAAAACCTAAGATGGGGAGACTTTGTTACTCAGCCGAACTCTAATTCATCGCCCAATCCGGTCAGGGAGTTCCTTATTTAGATAGTTACGCACTCTACCATACCAATGAGGTGAAACCCCATCTTGTTGAAATTCTCCGTCCATTGTAGAAACAGCCATACGTGCAACATACCCTTTTAAATTTTATCATCGAAGACTTTTATTTTGGAGACTACACAAAAGAGTTTTCGCGAATCCCTTTCATGTTTCATAACGGTATGGGGATTTTTCGAGTGCCATATCTGAAGATTGTGCCGGTTCACTTTTCTAGGTACATGAAGTGTTGCCTCGTGGATTATCATCACTGGATAATAAGCAATGTGGCTAGATGTTTAAAACGAAGTTTGTAACCCTACATTTTAAAATTTTTTATTTTTCCTTCTTTTTTATTTATTATTTAATATGATATCTATATACTTAGTAATATATATATTTTTTAAAGAAAAAAATGTAGTTTATGTACATTTTTCAATTAAAAAAATTTATTTTTATATAATCGTCTTGGAAATTGGTTTTGTTTATATCTTTGTTTGCTTTTTTAGAAGCTGTCGTTTACAAAATTCACTCGTACCAAATATCCGTCAAGGTAAAAATGTATGGTCGTTTTTATTGAGTAATACTGGCAGTGTTTAAGATGTGTATTAAATTAGTGTTAGTCGAGTTTTTTCAAAGTAAACGTTGTACATTTTTAATTAATTAATTACTTAATTAAAATAATTTTAGAATAAACAGCAACCAATGGCAGTGAAACAAATTGAAATCTCCCGTGCGCCTTTTTGAAGAAGCCGCCGGTCGATTTCCGGCGCGCAGACTTGGCGTGCCGTAGGTTTTCTAAAAATGTATTTTCCCGCTCCGATCCGTAATCTCGTGATTTGTTTTTACACGGCAATTTGTTACAGCAAACATGCCAGGAGGCACCCCAACTTCGACCCCTCGGTGCTGCGACAGCGGAGGGCCCCCAACAGAGCTTTTTCCATAAACTCCAGCGACGGAACCCCCTCCGACGTCCTCTCGGATTCGATGCCTAGCCCGTGAACTTAAAAACAATATCTCTGTTGAGGGACGCATCTCTTGCTGTTCATAGTCGTTTTGTTTGTAAAATAAATCGCACAAAGGGCGCTCGCACGGGCGGCCTCTGAAGTGCCGGCCTCGCCGGATGTTTTCCCCGGACTATCAAAGCAGCCACCTTCGATTTGGAGAACAAAATGTGCGTTTTGGGACTTGGCCGAAATTAGACGTAGATGACATTTATCGAGTAACCGCTTGTTAAATGCGAAAATTTGCTTTGCTCTCTGTAACAGTAGATTCGGATTACATTCTTTTATGTACTTACGCATTTTTATGCTTATTTATTATTTACTACTTATGTATTCGTTTTTGCTTTTGTTATCTAGAATTTGTAGGTATCCTGATGTATTAGATAGCATTACTGTTCTGTGCTTCAACATACATACATACATACATGTATAGGTGTTCTACATTTTCTCTTTATTTTGCTTAGAATTGTATTTTCAATTTTCTGTAGAATAACCATAACATATACAAAGTATTATAATGTTTGCTTTTTTCGATATGGCTAAAAGATGTGTACATAGCTTTCCGAATTATATATCTATTATTTCTTTAATTTTCTATGCAAATTAATTCTTGTACTAAAATTAATTTTCATTTTGTTCACATGTATTGCGCATTTGGTGTACTTTTGGAGCCTGCTGTAGCATTTCATGCAACTATATAAATATTACTGGAATATTAATAGTTGACTATAGTAAAACACCAATTAAAGAAATAAACTCTTAACTTTAATAGCAAGTTATTAAAGACGAGCGATTAAACGGATACCCATTCTACATGTAGTGCACCTATATATGCATAATAAATCATATTTGTGTGATATAATCGTTTTAGTAGTTATTAAACGTTATTATCCTTTGTATCGTTCATAACACTTATTATTAATGCGTAGCTGTATCGGTTTAGCATAATGAAAGGGTGTCGTAGTTTTAGTTGTAACGATTTTCTGTACCATTAATGTATGTTTACGCTTAAGTGCGCCAAGATCCGGCTCTTATTTCTTCATGTAACGGCATTTTCTGGCGAATCTCCCCGGTACACCGAACTGTTTTTGTACGCAAGAGTTTTCCCGTGTGACAACAGCGAGTGATCCATTGGCGCCCGGTTTTAGGGTTTTCCCAGAGGTTGCTTTTGCGCGGAACATTTTTCGGTTCCAATTTATCGGGATCATTTTAATGAGCCAAGCAGCTAGCTTTCGCCAAAAGAGAGCTCGAGACGACTTCGCAATTTGTCAGCGAATGCTGTTTATGTGCATTTTGTAATACTTTTTATGCATGTACCTGTTTGTTTATTTTACTTTTACTCTATAACGACTTGTGTTTAGTTTGTCTTATCACTCATTTAAATATACGTAAACATTTATTTTTCGTTTCTTTTACTTTCACTTTCTCTTTTTATTTGAGCTTTCGAAGCAGCCGAGCTTAAAGTTACATACCCTCGACAATCACTGTACCTAACTGATTGCGAGCTTAGAGAACTTCTCAGTTACTTATAGATTGTTTAATATTAGGCGTTTCCTCCCACCCTCCCCCAGTCTCCTGTCCTATCTGGCCCTGAGTAGCGCAATTTCGCATTTTTGCCTTGTCGTCCCTGGGTGGAGACTATATATCAAACGTTATGTAGCATTCGAAGTTGAAGATGACAATATGAATGAAGAGCAGGTGATTAATGAACGCCTTGACTGTCAGCCCGGAGCGCGTCGTTGCTACTTGTAAATGTAACAGATTTGCCCTTAATTAATCGTAGGCGCTAGAATAAAAATTAATAATGTATAGCATAAAAGCAAAAATTAGCTGTACCTAATGTGAAGACTGAGAGTCTACCTAAAATGCGATTTACTTCTGTTCTAACACCAGTTTTTATATTTTTGCATTATTAAAACAACGCACTTAAACATTTTCATTGAAATAATATTAATATAATTAATAACCTAAAGTATCGAGTTCAAATATTCTTAACACATTGAGGACGGGTCATTTAAATTGCTTAAATGCATTTAAATCAATTTTTGCACTGCGTTTCTTTAAAAATCCATAATAAATTTGCTATTTTTGTGGACTGGAATGTTCAGGAAATATTTACCAAAAATCCTAATAGTATTTAAGCGTTTGAGCGGAATTTCCCTCTTGAATGACATCTTGCAGATGTGCTGAGTTTAATTACTTTCTTGTGGTAGCACAAACACGCCACTTCCTAGCAAGATATTTGCTTTTACCCCGTTCACTTCTAACAATTTTCTCTAGCACGTTTGTGCATATTACTCGAAGGTGTCTGACGAGGGGTTTGGGTTGGTGTTTCTGAATGTACTGCGACTGTGTCTCTGTCTACTTCCATCTTATCTGTAGCTCATTCTTTTGCTACTTGTAGCAGAAATACATTTTTGATAGAATGAAAGGTCACAATTTAGAAGCCAGAGTGCAACTTTCTGTGGTCACTCACAATTTTTCTCAAGGGAGAATAATAAGACAACCCTAGCAACACTCTTCATAAACATATTAGACAAATTGGTGTTTATCTTTACTTCATCTTTCCGTCGAACATCAATCATTGTTGAATCGTGAATTGCAGAAATCTTGCAGGAGGATTGAATAATTTCACCTTTTCTCCCGAATGTGATTTCGCCACGTTTCAGCGACTGGTTCAGTTTTTTATTTCCGGAAGAAGATTCCTATTCACTCTGGTTGTTCCCCCGAAAGGAGAATTTCAAAATTATTCACATTATTGTAAGAGTTGCCCTGGTGGACATGGTAATTTTAATCAAGGTTTCAAAGTTGTGAAACTATTTTTTGAATTTTTTTTCTTTGCTGACAAGTTTTTAAATTCAAGATGACCATACGAATAAGTAAGCCATGTTTTTCCCAGGATTATATGTTCATATAGGAAGCCCACCCCTCCAAGGAATCATTGCTTCACCTAAGGAAAGTTCTTGATTTGGCTACAATCCGAAATCTTTCAAGGAAAAACTTTGAAAAGCCTGTTAGTTAATTGTTGTTATTGAAATGTAAATATTACTAAATTTGTTCAAATATATTACAGCTCATAAGTTTCCTGAAAATAGAAGTGCCTAAACTGGGCCCATAGACCAATTATCTTTTAGTTTATCTTTCTTGACTTGCTCCATTAGAATATTTATTGATTTTTTTTATATCTACTACAGTGACATTGGACCATTTCAACCCTTTAGAAGCAATAACACACTTTCCGATTTTGTAAGCAAGATTTGTTTTCTCGTAGAACATATCAAAGAATCTGTCTCCAAGAAAAAGTCATGTTATTTGTAATACTTGCGTTGGGTCAGGGGAATTTTCACCCCCGAGTTTCAGTATATGACTCTAAATTTGGTGTTTTACCTGGTTGTACCCATCGTTTTATTCATCGTTATTTTGTGTGCTGTAACTCGGTAAAGTATGCACAATTTTGTTTTGCCTACTTTCAATAATAGAAGAGTCGTTTCACTATCACTATCAGCGTTGTTAAGAACATTTTGCTTCTGTAAGAATTACATATTCCTGTCATGAGTATAGTGGTGAATCTAAATGCTGACTAAATACAGAGCAGAGCAACAGAGGAAAATATAGAACTGTTTGTTCTCTATTTTTACCACTGAATAAATATACGTCAACAGAACCATTCAAGGAAAGGCGCCATGAATTCCAAAGTTAACTGTATAGTGCGTGGAAGTTGATCGCGCGCCTAGCACAGTTGTAATGTGTAGACGCAAGTCAGCGTCACTAGTCCACAATGTGTTAATGTAATTTAGAGTAGTATTTGTTATAATTTTTCGTGTTGTGTCCCTTTGCATCTGCAGTCACTTTATTAGACCTTGATAGAACTGATTGCATTTGCGATCATGCGATCAAACTGTCGTTTTTAAGTGAACGTTAGTTTTATAATCTCATATCCAAACAAATTCCAGTCCCCAGATTTTATACATTTACCTTCCGTGTGATCGCTTTTAGAAGTTTGGTAATGCCAACAATGGAATGTTAATATAATCGCATGCTGCTTCAAGTAAAAACTGTACAATCTCGACCAAATTAGTAGTCGGTAAAGTTTAGAGTATTTTTATATTTTCCGGAGCTTTCCCGTTTGTACTTACGTGTAAAGGTGATGAAAATGTAAATGTGTATATCGACAGCGTTCTGTAGCTAAGAAATTCCAGAGATCGTAAGTGTAAATAGTGTATAGACATCCATAGCACCTTACAGTCGTTACCACAGCATGAGTGTGAAACCCACAGTATTACAGTGTTGTAACCTAGAGTAAATTTGCTTCCACTTCCATTCTAGTAGTAACGTGGACTTTATTAAAAACTCTGTCATTAAAACCGCCTGCGTGCACGTCGTAGCGTAATTAATACATGAGGGGAGCGAGAGAGCTTTAAAGACAACTCAGGACATAAAAAATTCATATAAATCGTTGACAATTCTCGGTAGGTAGTAGGGGACCATCTTAAATAAATCCGGCATCGTTTCGCTTCGAAGTGTTTAACTTTCCCTTCGCGCTGAATATTTAAACGAGCCTAATTTTTGTGCCGCGGCCGCTACCTGGCGCCGCCGCCGAAAGCCGTTTACGTCGAAATGCTGCGAATTACTCTTAATGCTGCTGGAAAAAGTTTCGGGCGGCTTTGTGCCTTCGGCGCGCAACGCTTGCCGGCAATTAAGATTTGGCTAATTAAATCGTTAATCTCGGGCGGCTGCGGATATATTTAATTACTTTCGGCCTTCAGGAAGATGATGAACGTCAGTGGCTTTAGGGTATCATCATTATTTATCGCTCTTCTGAAACTTCCGTCGATTTCTGGTCTCTCTACTTTGTTAAGTAATAAAAAAGTATTGAAGTGAATTAAAATGGATAAACTTAAATTATTTATCTTCACATTTCATATTTCACTTGATAAAACGGAAACTTACATCTTGGGCTGAATAAAGTCTGGAATAAAATTTTGCCCCGAGAGGACGGTTTTACAAACTGTCAAACGTACAGAAATGTTAAAATTTTAACTCTAAAGCAAAAAATATATCCGTTAAAAATGCTTGACATCTTCTGTTGCGCTTCCATTGAGCTTTATGCAAACAAAATTTACGTCTTAAGTTAGATTTGGGAACGAGTAACTTCTGCCTTAATTTCCTTTGGTCCCCTTCTAAGACTAATAAAAACGCGCTTTAACGAGCCCAACTAAAATAAATGTATAAAGGAAGGACGATGTACTGTGTATATAGAAAGACAAATCATTTATTAACTATAGGGTTTACAATTTTTAGACGACCTGTATATAATATTGTAAATTTAGAACGTTTTCTAGTTCTAAAGTATATCTATAATGTGGCACAAAGAGATGTATTGCGGTTGTATATGAAGATAAGTAAATATTATAAATAGTTCTGTATAAGCGCTGGGTTTTATTTCTCTGTTACAGGAAGCTGTTGTCTAGAACTTCGGTTATAGGCTTTGAGAACTCGGAGTTTCTCTTAAATGGCTTCTGTATATCTACTGACCTTGTGAGGCCTGCCAGCGAAGTTTGGCCCGGGATGCGCTTGTCCATTTTAAATTTCCAGAACGATGTGGCCTCGGACGAGTAGAGTGGGTACTTTAAATAAAGCTGCAAGTAGAATTGCTGTTAATGTTACAAGTTCAAATTTAAATTATTCACACACTGCACACAATCTAGTCTAGGATTTACAGATGCGTTGTTTAACGTGCAGTCTCCATTACACTCCTCATGTAACAACTTCGTTAGATGCAACCAAATGCATGAAGTACGAGCATGTTTGAGGAGTCTTGCCTCTTTGGATATAACTTTATTTATGCAGTCTGTATGACAAATAAGTGTACGTCGTCATTTAGTAAGGAGACACCGCAGCCTATTTAAGTTAATTTATGTGATGATTCGTATTCTTTTACGTGGTACATTGTGTTGTTGTCGGTGAATTACATAAATGCAACATTCCTGGATGATGCAAGGCAGCGTTTTTAGTGAATTATGTGAGAGCACCGAAACTGACATATAAAACTCTTGCAAAACTTGTGTAGAAGTCGGAGGCATTCGTTAAGAAGTAGGCAAAGCGGTATTTGGAAATTAATAATGGTACGGCTCTAACTCCCCGCATGGGAGCATGGCCTACGAACTGAGAGGTTAAGGTTCTCATATGTTCGCTCTTTCTGCCCGGTCGTCGCGCCCCATCTCTGATACTAGGCAATGTAGCAAACACGACCGCCATTATTACCCCTTGTTCGAGTGAACGCAGGTACTCAATTATTTTTAGTGACTTAGTAGGCCACTCCCAAGCATGAGAGAGTTCCGGCGATGAACCTGGGCCCGTCTGCACCGCACCCAGTCCAAATGGGACTCCACAAGAAAGGAATTCAAACCTCTATAAATACGATTCGAAGTCTTCTGCATAAAAAAAATTAATCATTTATGAAAAAACTTAACAGAAAATCACTTGGAAAAAACGGTTAGCGTAGGCAAAAATTTGGATCGAGATTGGGACAATGTTATCTTCTTTCTGGGCATGGTTTTCCTTATCGAAAGCGTGGGTAGTGAAGAGTAATAGGATTCTTCAGCACAGTAGATTATCCTGTAAAAGTGCATGTTTAGAAATGCTTCTATAAATGCAGTTTTTTTGCCCCTTTCTGTTTACAATTGAAACGGAGAGAAAATGTACACTATCTACCCAGCTAAAGTTTGTTTTTCGTTCAAACAAGACAATGACCCTAAACATTTATATAATTTCAAACTATGAGGATATGGTGATCTTTTCCAACTGATCATGCAGAAAACCTCATCGAACACATGGAAAAAGATGTGCAATTTAATCAGTAATGAAGGTAATTGGACCAAATATTAGATAATCTACATTTTCATTTTTTCAATAATACAGCGGTGACTATTATTAAACAGACTACATTTAAAGTATAGAAATAAGCTATATATTTCATATAAGCTTGGTTCCTCATTCCTGCCTACTACATAAGCATGCCAATACTAAACATGTTTTTTTGTCCGGTTGAAGAAGAAACCATGCGTCTGCTGTTGGCACTAGTAACGCACAACTACTTGTTACTTCTTAATCATCTCTTTGGATTTTGCTCTCCCTTTAGACAAAATAAAAAGAAGCAAGTTCAGTGTATAGAACCGATGCAGGATTGCAGTGAAGACGAACATTGATATGTTGAAAAAGTTGCTTCAGTACCGAGTCTAACTTGCTACAATAAAGCTCAAAGTTTTTTAAAGTGTTTACATAGTGGCTAGAGTTCACAGTGTCTCCTTAGTTCAAAAATTCAATGTGGGCTATATCGTTTCAGCCCTAAGAAATGGTCACCAGCAGTTTTCCCGCCAAAGTGGGTTAGGAGAGCTTTTTTTATTGATTGTACTTTATTCTCCAGATGTGTCCAGAATTCGACAATCTGGTGGAGAAAGGCAGTACTGGCAAATCTCATATCAGCCAAGCGAATCATGAATGATGTGGTGGGGTTATTCAAGAGAACCCTCAACACATCCAGTGTCTAATTTTCAACGAGTTCGTTACTGAATTCTATATGTCTGTCTGTCGGTCGGTCTGTCTGTCGGTCTGTCGGTCCGTCACAAAATTTGAGATTTTTTAAATTTGAAAATGGATTCTTATAGGAAATTTTACGCTAATTTCGAATTCGAAATTAAAAAATTTCTATCTCGAATAGTTTTCGAGATATTCGACTTCGAATTTCGGGAAAATTTTCGACGTTACGATTTTAAATGTGATTCTTATAGGAAATTTTACGCTGAATTCGAAAATGAAGTCGAACAAATTCTATGTCGAATAATTTTCGAGATATTCGATTTCGAATTTTTAAATTCGTTCTGGGATTGCTTACAATCAATCTCTTCGCCGGCCCCATGTTTTTATTTATATTTTAACAATAAAGTTCCCAACTTGTTTTGGTAATGGAAATTGTTTTATGTGCCTCAATCCAATGATAAGAAATAGATAAATATAAATATATGTAGTGAAAACAAAGAAACTTTTAGGTATGAATTATATACAATAGTGAAACGACGAACGGTTTTAAAAATAAAAAATTAATTTAACAGAAACAGAAACGTCATTTTACCAGCTCTAGACCAAATCGATAGATTTTCTATGATTCGATTCTGCAGTTGATAACATTAAACCTCCCCTGGAAATTTATAAGCTCACCAAATTTTGTAAAGGGGAAAGTTTATGGGATTTTCATATAAATTTTAGATGAACAGATTGAAAGATAAAAGTCGTTTTTTGTATTATAAAGAATAAATTAGAATTTTTATGTGCGTTTTCTTAGTCTCAAAACCATCTATTCCACAAATTAAATAACAAAATCCTCTTTTAACAAATTGTGTTCCTTGGTCCGACTTCATGTAGAAAATCCTTGTTATTAAAATAAAAATCTTTAAACATAAACTTAAAACAAAGTTTGCAACAAATTGTCTAGAGGCTACTGGTAATGACACTCTTTTCAGCCGGCGCTGTGGAAGTATTTCCACAGATTTAATACCACAGCTCCTGCTACTTGAATTTGTATTTCCTCCAGTCCGTTTGTTTTCACTTTTTCGGTCTTATTAGCAGTATTTCTACGTACTAATAAAAACTCCTTAGTTTTGTAGTGTTCACAAAATTCTCTTTTTATAGTACAGGGTGCCTAAAAAATAATTTTATATTTCAAAGAGGAACTATAGAAATTCTGAATGTTAAATATTATGTCATCAAGGCGATTTATGCACTTGTAGAAGTGTATAGGTGAAAATAAAAGAGCTTTCTTGCTGTATATTTTTGTGGTGCATCGATAGTTGAAGAAGACTTCTCATGAATATGTAACCAGGAAAACTGTAATGTTGATAAATACGGCTCTTTGAAAACTAGTTAACGTAACCTCTCTTTGAAATAGCCTTTTCTGGAAAAGATTTAAGAGTACAGTCACCACTGAATCACATGATGTGGCACCATCTTACTAAAACTTTTCTAATACTTCCGTGATAAAAGTCAATTTTAAATCAAAATCCGATTTCACAAATTCTTCTACTAATTGAATCTTTTAATGTTTTAGTTTCAGATCTTTTCAAAAGTTTACTGTAGAGTCGACCTGTGAATGTTTAACTGCCCAACTTTTTTCGAAATCGAAATATATAGTTGTCTCATTGTATCGGCTGATGCATGTACTCCACATTTTCCCGGTTTCAACATGTTTACCTAGTGGAAGGGCTGGTGTCTTAGACCCTATCTGTTTCAATTTTTTATCAATTGCACTTGGTGCTTGTTCAATTTTATAAATCCATGATTATGCAAAACTTGTGATGTGGGGTCATAAAAGACTTAATTGTTCTTGTGAAATTTGTGTATACAAAACGCTTCCGTACCTACTTATACAGCAACTCATGGCTATTAGTTAGTTGCTTTGAGTTCGCATTTGTGGATCTGATACCGTTATTTTCTTTTCCCTATCCTGAAAAACTCTAAAAAACATCATCATTCGCACATTGAACATCAAATACAATTTTTTCTGTTTTTTTTCTTCTTTGCATAAGGACGTTTGATCCTTATAATAAACTTAATTTTATTCTTTTTCATGAGTGAATAAACTTTCCCATTTAGCGCTTTTTGAATGTGACATATTTTAATAAATCTTACAGGTTACAAAAAAACTAATTTTACTAAGTAACTTTACTTTGGTTTTGCAGTACTCGCACACAGAATAATTGAAATACATATTTGAAGTTTTGTAAGTGAAACGATTAAGTAAGACCCGATAAGGTTCGTTAACGACACAGAACTCCCTCCAGTAGTAGTTTCTTTTAAAATATTCATCAGTTGAACATAATTAATCAACAACAATCAAAGAATCATTTTTAACATGTTTATTCTTCGTCAGATATCTGAATACTAATTTTGATCTTATCAACAGCAACCAAAAAAAATTTAATATATTTTTGGATGTAGCTTTTGTCGACAAAAAATCTTTGCTTCTTTATTCAATCTTTTTAATTCTACTGTTGGTAACTCATTTCGTCAGAGAATACGTTTGTATTTTCACATTTCCAAAGCTCTTAATTTTTAATTGACAATCAAAAATTTTACGTAATAACAATCCTGGAAATACGGAACATTTCTAGAACGTTGGTGTGGTTTGGAGTTTTATATTTGAGCTCTTAGTAGTTCTTTAATATAGGGAACACCGTGGGGTCTACTGTTCTGTTACAACAGTCCATGGCAACTTCTGCTTCGGTAAAGTATTAAAATGATCATCAATGCATAATTTCTTAGGGGCTGTCTTTTTTACTGTTTCCTGCTATAATTTTGTTTAGAATCTTCTGTAAGTAGCAATTTTGAATATATTTTATATTAATCGATATCCTTGTATATTTTGAGGATTTCTTGTTCGTAACGTACAATTTTTTAAAAATCAGTTTTAGCAGGGAACAAGATAAACAACCTTGCTGTACTTTATTCCATATGGTCACCTTTTTAGAAGTAATAAATGTAAATAATATGCTTTTTTACATTACCCTATAGTCTAGTATCACATACGCATTGGACGCGCATTTTTATCTATGGTTCAACCAAAGTTTCGAAGGAAAGTGTCAATCATTTTTGAACACCCTAATTAAGTTTAGCAATATTTGAGTCTCTTCATCAACAGAATGTGAATTAACATTCTGTTGGAGATCCGCATAGAACAAAGATTCGTTTTGTTCAGTTATGCACAAGAATTGTAGGTGATGTCAGGAACAATAAAAGTACTGTTACGCTAAGAAAAGATATTGTCGAAAAAGATTATACACTATATTTTCACATCAAAAAAATATTGCACAATGAAAATTTTATGTTTCGAATAACAACATAGAAACCTAATAAACGCAATAGTTCATCAAATTAAAATGTCCTGCGTAAAAAATTGTACTGAAAATAGTTGCTACTAGGTGGCTCCTGCCATACGACTACGGCAGGGTTTATACCAAATTCCACGGCAGTACAGCGACAGTACGCGTTTGCTCAAATTCTGTAATCGCAGCAAAAATCATATTGATTGCTTTATGTTTTGCCGGCTCTGCACAATTTGGAGTAAAACGTGTTACGTGACACACTGCGCTCAATTGCGTAAGCGTCAGCAAAACATAAAATGATTATATAATTCTGAATTGACCTTAAGATTTTAAGCAACAATGTAGCTTAAGTATTTCGAAAATGCAAAAACCTTTACTAAGAGCCTTTCAACTAACGTCATTGATGCAAACATTGCCAAAGCTTGTAAACTCTTCGGTGTACACTGAATGACATTAGTGAAGCTGTAGATCTTGCTTCTAAGATCATTATTGTTATTTTTTGCTTTTTTACTCTTCCAACATATTACTCTGTGACTTCTTTTGTTTTATGATGAAAATGAAGCCCAATTTAAGAAATGCGTAACAGTAAAAGAGGTTCAAATGACAACTGAACATACTGAAGGAGCAAATGGGAAGTACTTTAAAGAAGATGAAGTTAATGAATGTAAGTATACGATTTAAATAAATAAATATTGGAATTTAAATTACTGTACTATAAGTTGATTTTCAAAGTGTAACTAGCGACCTCTTGTGTGATCAAGTTAAAGAACTGGGGGGGGGGGAGGTATTACAAGAGAATATCCAATTTTAAGTCATTTCATTCCGTCTTTCGTAACGTAAATAAAAATATATCAAACAAAAATAATCCCTTAACTTAAGAAGAAACATCATGAGAGCCGCGAGGTATAAACGTCGGTCTGCCACATTAGCGCGCGGCGAACGACAAATACTTTCCAATTATTTTACCAATGCCTCCGACTGTCGTAAAGTGCGTTCTTCTTCTTCTAAATTAACGGGTTACGCTAGCCACCTGCCGGGGTATGCTCCCAACGTGGCTTATAGTACCGTATATTTAATAAATAAGCGGGCAGTAGCCAATAAAAAAGGAAAAGAAGAAGAAATAATGCCTCAATTACTGACATATACATTATTAATCTTTTACCTAGCGAAACAAACAAATTATGGGCTCTGTATTCGATACAGTGCAATAACACCATTTCCAAGTTCAAGGCTATTTCTCATATTTGTTTTGATGGCAAACACTCAACAGCTTCATTTGCAACTCAAAAGTATTCTTACATTCTTTTTGGCCCAAAAGTGATCTGGGCTTTGCGAAAAAAGTTTAGTTTCAACATTAACTCCATTACTTGATATAAGTTTTTCTTTTATGTTCCTGGAGCCTCAACATATGGAAAGGAATTGTCCAAAAACGGATTTAGTATCTATCTGCAATTGTCATAACTGTTTTGAATTTCTTTGGAGAAATAGTCGCACACCTGTTGTTTTAAACTGTAAAAACTTTCTTGAATGTCTTCAAAAACGCTCAGAGTTAAGCATATTATATTTAGCTTTTCATGAATTAACTAAACTACTTTTTTTGAGTTGAAATTAACCGTAAATCAGGATTTTTTTTTAAATTCATTAATTTTATTTGCAGCTGTTATTATAAACGGTGACTCAGAATAGAATGCATATTTCAAAACAAAAGAGCATAATAAGATTTCATGATACATGTACGTAATTATAATAAAATTGAAGCACGAAATGGGGAAATTATGAGCGAAAAATTACATAATTAAGATGTCTTCCATCGCGGTGTTAGCACTCCTCCAAGCGAAACTTCAAATGCGTGAAAACACGTTGACATATGTCTTGTCCAATTGCTGCGATTTCTTCTCGTATACGGGCTTAAGTTGACGCAGATTAGTCGGAGGTTTCATGTAAGCTCGATGTTTCAGATATCCCCACAGGAAAAATCAGGTGGGACCCACCAGGTCAAGACTCCGTGGTGGCCAATTAATGTAACCTTTACGCGAAATAATCCGGTTCAGAAACAATTCTCTAATTACCTGTAATGCCGGACGTGCTGTGTGATTTGTGGCCCCATCTTGCTGGAACCTTGTTGTAAGGCCATATCCCTCCCATACTTGAAGAGTCGGACTAAAGAAATTACGAATCATGGCGGTGTATCTTCCAGAATTGACAGTAAGTAACGCGTCCATGGTTGTCTTAAAAAAATACGGACCAATAATGCTCTTTGAAAAAATTGCAGCCCAATTAGCGACTTCTGAACCCAAAGCTTTATTAAACTGGCACTTGGCGTTTGATGTACGTCAGGAAGTCTATATCGACCTCGAAAACGTCTGCGTACAGTTACGTAACTGTTGGTTTTGTAATAACTGCGCACACAAAAGGCACGTTGCTCCCCCGGAAACTGTTCCATTGCAATTGACAAATTCATGGTCCCTACTACTCAGGACATGGTTGCCCGCCCTTCAAAAACAAATATGCATTCCATTCTGAGTTAGCCTATATTAACACTGCGACTGTTATTCAAAATATTTAAGTGTTTCATAATATCAGCAAGGAAATATAGCCGAAGAAGCCAAAGAGAATTAGAAAATAGGTTCTCGTTCTCATTTTACAATTACCTACATCAAAAGTTCTGCTTTTAACTGAAGAACGTTTTCCAAGATATCGCCCCTCAAAAGTAATCTTACTTTTGTGTAGTACAACATATTGACATAGAAAGAACATATATTTGCACATTTTCTAAAGATACGAGTCTGTAATGCTTTTTTCATGGACCTTAAAACTTTAATTACTCTGGTCACAACGCAATTCATTTCGGAAGGTAAAATTCTTACGCAAGAGAGAGTAAAAAAAGTAGCCATGTAGTACTGGCATTGCTTTATATAATTTGACGATAAGACCAGATCGATGTCTTGTTATAGTGTTTCAATCGTATTAATCTCTAATGGTATACAAAATTAAATATCTCCTGTAACACTATTTTTTTTGTAACGTATCTTACAAATGGTGTAAACTGAACACAGTTCAAAATATCTGTAGATTCGTCCATCTGTAGTTAACTTTTTAATGTTCAACAATTTGTATTGGAATATATTCTGCCATGTTAATGTTTTATTTTTGCAGCTCCTTTTCCCCAACAATTATTTGCAGTACTTCAACAACTGCTACTCAAATCAAATTTTCTAATTGTGTACGTGGCTTATTTTTTTATCATTTGGATGTTTGCTATTTAAATGTTGAAATAGCTCTGATGGTTTCGTATTTTCTTTGATAAGAGTTTTCGACAAACCACTAACTGCGTTTTATTGGAAGTAACTGTAAAACCATATTTAAGATATCTATCACTGTACAATATAATTTTATTTTTACTCTTGTCACTTCAAGACGAAGGTCGTTCCTATGATCTTTTTAAAAATACATTTATATTTAATAAAGTAATGAGTATCACTCGTAACTTGTTGAATATTTGGTATTGCACTCAGTAATCAACAGCATAGTAAGTTGGAAATGACGCCTCTTTCTGCCCAAAATCCCCCACTGCCCTCTAAATTTCTCGATTATGGTGGAATGTTCAGAAAATGCGAAGAAAGAAATTGCACTACTTGGTGGTAGATAATGCCAGTCATTTAGGCGTTTAATTCTCATTTATATATATGAAGTTGAATATGGCAAGAGGCGTAGAAAAGGGTCGCCAACAAAATTCTTATGAAAAGGGATTCCCGATTTAGAAAAGTTTGGAAACTACTGGTATAATTTTAAGGTTAAGGATTCGCCATACGTTTTCCTTCACTGTCCGACTATCGTCCACCACATTATTACCCCTTGTTTAAAATAAATACAGCTGCTTAAGTATTTTTAGTGATTGAGGCGGCCCCACCCACCAAGCATTTGAGACCAGGGTTAGGCTCGTATCCGTCCATAAAGTTCGGCCACATTAATATAACATTTTCATTATTATCAACTTTTTAAGATTCTTATAATTTTGGTTTATTCACTTTCGCATTTTTAGTCCTATTTAATTAAACTAAAATTCATCTGCAATATAAGAACAAAGTGTATAAAAATTGGTGGGTAAGTTATAACAATTATGACCATCTAAAATAAAAAGTACGCTTTTCTATAATTTATTAAACCTATACCGCGCCTTTTTTACACGCTGTTTCAGTACAAAGTTATGAAACTGCAATGCTAGCGGATAAAATGTGAACTCCGCGCAAATAAAACTCACATTTTAATGAACCTAACATGCGGAGCAGTCACGAAATATAAAAACCCGGGCATTTTCAAACGCAAAACAACTAGCGTTCAATACATCGGCGCGCGAATGTTGTTTAAAGCTCTACAATTAGATTGTCCAAATCTGCTAGCGCGCATTTACCGAGGCAATTTCCTTAATATCCACAATTTACATCTCTGCGAATGAAATTTTCATACAGGCGCGAAAGCGACGAAATGCGATGTATAAAAATGAAGCCATTTGAAGCTCCGAGTCGTAAAAAGTATTACGACAGCTATTTCGGAGGAATGCTCAAATGCAATATAGCGGAACGCGCCTTCATTATCAGCAGTGTATGTTGCATTTAAATATTGACCAAAATGAAAAGTGGAATCAAGGCTGTTTCTGCATAATGAACTTTCTCCCTTCAAATTGTAAATGGTTCTGGTACCATAAGAAATTTATTGTTTTACAAATATTTAAAAAGTCACACCGCGCTCTAAAATTAATCAGCGCCATTATCAGCTGCATATTGTTATTACACGTTTGTTGTCAAACCATAATTACAACAATTTGCAAATACAATCCTACTGCTACAAGGATCAGCACTGCAACTAGATGTTAGTGATTACACATGAGTCTAAATCGTGAATACACAGTGGATAGCTTAATGTGTTGACATAATAATTCCTTAATGGATAATGGATATGAACGTTTGCAGACATTATGTTTATTGTTCAATAACTGAAAAGCCGTAAACGAGCTTACTGTAATATATGCATAAGCTACTATGATATAGTTAGCGATATTATGGAATTATATGAAAGAAGCCAATAGTTAAAAAATTGTTGATTGTTCAGTAAGCTCGATAAAAACTTTTTTTTATTATAAGAAACTTAGAATATTGAAGTTTTATCTTTTAGATCATGCAGATGTTTGTTATTTGAGATTTTTGTGAAATTAATTTTTTTTCTCTTTGAATATAGGAACAGGGTAATTTATAAATTATTTCGCAATTTTAGAACTCATTTTAATAATCATAACTGACACAGCAGAAGTCATTGAGTAGAGAACCTACATATGCGTCCTACAGGTGTTTTGTATGTACAGGGCACGACATAATGATTTATAATGTTTTATTATACCATCACTTATAACAACGCTTCCCATTTAGCTATAAACCAGTTTTGAAGATGATATCGTACAAATGTTTGTCCACATGAGTCATGCACTCTCGCAGCCTCATATTAAAATTCAAAATTGCTTTCCCAGTCATTTCCATTTGTACTGCTGCAATTGCCTTGCGAATATCATTTAATTCTTCAATAGTTCGCGGCCTACATAGAAAGACTTCAGTCTTCGGGTATCCCCCCCACAAACAAATCGCAAGGGGACAGGCCTGATGACCTAGCCAACTATTAGATATCACCAAGCAACAAGATGAAAAGGCCTGGAAACATTTGTCCCAAATCTTCTATAGAAATTCTTTCCGTATGTGTTGTAGAACCACAGTGGTACATTTCCATGTTCGCAGAGTGCAGGCCCTAGCAAATTGCAATATAGCGGGAAGATACGAATCACAGCGCGTCCTGCTTCGTCAAAAAATACTTCTCTATGATGCCAAATTTCGTAACAGCACACCTGTGACTGTGGAAAGATTGTCCCTGGAGGATTTTTTTAGGCTCAATACTAAAAATTCTGCTTATTGATTCAGCTCGAAGAATGAAAACAAGTTTCATCATTCACTACTAGCACAACAGCATTAGCTGTAACATTTGCCATGTGTCCCCGTAAGCAGCCTGTCGGACACACCAGTTACATTCTTTAAGTTTTTGGACCACTATGAATTTGTATGAATGGAACATGAGATCGTAGTGTAAAATTTTCTGCACGCTCCGGTTATATATTCCCAAGGCGAGAGCTTGTTTAGCGGCGGAACGTTATGGCGATGTGACAACGGCCTGCCTTACTGCTGCGATATTGTCGAGAGGTCTACCGGGTAATTTTCGTTTTAATGCTGAACCAGCCTTTTGGAAATTGTAGACCCACAACATCATGTTTTTCTCGGTCGGAACTCTTCTGTGACGACCCACTCCGAGATGCATACGAAATAGCCGCTGCGTCACAATCACAGAATAACCAATTTAAAAATAAGTTTCAAATATGAACGTACGATGTTTGCTGCTCCACGCCCTAATGGGCATTAAAATATCATGTTTAATGCTGCTGAAAGATGTATAACTAAAGTGGCGTCTGCCAGTAGCCTATGTATTCTTCGTAGTAAAACAAATATCAAATCTGTATTCAAGTTCGTGTCACAAATACATTTTACGGTCAATACCAGTAATTGTATGTGTATTTTTGCAGCTGTATGTCACGTGGTAAAAGGGGCACGAATATAATATTTGATGAAACCTGAAAATAAATAATCACTAGAGATGAATGAGAAGTGACTGTGGAAAAGCTGTAGAGGAAGGAGTCGTCATGAGAAGCATATCCCGTCTGACGATCAAGAAGTCTGATATTAAAGTGCTTACGGAGATCTGAATTAAAATATGATGGAGCTCCATCTTGTTGAAAATTGAAATCGTCACTACCGTCTTGCAGTAGTAGCATAGCAACAATTAAGTACATTACACCGGAAACGAAAAGTAGCTAACAGACTTTGATCGAACAGACAGCATGAAACAGATTAGTTTCAGGAGAATTACAGATGTATTTCAACGTTACATGAGGATTTTTGTGCCCCAAAAGCGTATGTCATCATCATTCCCCTTACCACACAATTGAGACTGGCCTCCTTGTTAAAAATAAATATCTTATTAAAATCACCTATTTCCAGATACTTTTGGAAACTTATAGTCTTGGGGACTCGGCGTCTGCAATATATTCATCTCATGTTTTTACCTGAAGACATTTACGTAGAAAAAAACAGTTGGCTATCACATTTGACTTTTGAAATTTTCTAATACGCGATTCTGTTTATGCAATGCACCTGCAGAGCAAGTCCTCTTGTACCATGCAGCAATTGTTTTGTCTGTTGATGCTTTTGTTCAGTATGTTAGACGAAATGTTTGTTTCGCCCTTACAACTGACTGATATTTAACATATTCTAAGACGCAAGAACTTCCCTGTTCGTCAGTGAACGCCATATTTATTACGATTGTCCCCTAGTGACTAAATTCACAAGTATACAACAGCTCTTATTACAAATGCAAAATTGGTGAGATTCTGTACCCACAATCTTGAGAACTGGACTATTGAGTTCTGAACCCCCGAAATTATGAATTATTCTACTTACCGAAGTGTCTTTTTCTATCTTTTTGTGGTCAAAACCTGGATAAACAAAAGTCTCATCATAGTGAGTGCAGTACTCTTCTACAGACGGCTCCTTCTTATTTTCTTCAATTATTTCCTGAGCAACTTCCTCTAAGAGCTTTTGCTCCAAAATTTGTCTGCGTATACCTGAAATTGAAACGCAGATGTTATCAAATAGAATAAAAAAAGTTAAAAATCTAATTAATGAATTGCATTGTTTAATAACCATTACGTCATACTATTAAGTTTTATGTATGTAGATTAAAATCATACGTGATTGGGGATGTATTGTCTTTAAACTTAAATAGTAACAATAACATTTAAACTACTAAGTAATAGTAGTTTATATATATATATATATATATATATATATATATATATATATATATATATATACACATACATACATATATACAAATAAGTCTCCGCTGTTTGATAAAAGATGGCCCCACAAGGAAGTTATGGTTGAAATTCTCAGTTTTAAAACGTCATATCGTAAGGTTGGACAGCTGGCAACTCCATAGCCCCAAACTATTGGCGAATTTGTATCAGCATCACATAATTTTTTTCGTGTGAAAATATCGAGTTTTGAGCCGAATAATAGTTCTTTAATTTGGAGAAATCTACAGCTGAGACGCATCGATTTTTTGTAGAAGCATATGGTGAGGTTGCTTTAAGTGAGAGAAGTTGTCGTGAGTGGTTTCATAAGTTTAAGAACGGTGAGTTTGACGTCGAAAACAAAGAACGTAGCGGAAGACCGAAAGTGTACGAAGATGCGGAATTGGATGCATTATTGGAGGAAGATTCCTGCCAAACGCAAGAAGAGCTTGCACTTACATTAGGAGTGATTTAACAAGCAATTTCACGTTGTTCAAAATCGTTGGGAATAATTCAAAAACAAGGAAATTGGGTCCCATATGAACTGAAGCCAAGAAACGTTGAACGCCGATTTTGCACATGTGAAATGCTGCTTGCCAAGCATAAACGAAAGGGTTTTTTGCATCATACTACGATAACCTACAGAAGAGGAAACCACGGGGACCTCGTGGCCATGATTCAACATCGACAGCCAAAACTCATGTTGTGTATTTGTAGGATCAGCTTGGTGTCGTATATTATGAGTTGCTCAAACCGAACGAAACCACTACCGGGCTCTCTGGCGAACACAATTGATGAGATTGACCGAGCACTCAAAGAAAAACGCGCCCACTGACTACTCCGGACACGATAAAATTATTCTCCTGCATGATAACGCTTGTCTACATGTTGCGGTGCCGGTCAAAACCTACTTGAAACACTCAATTGGGAAGTCCTACCCCACCTGTCGTATTCACCAGACACTGCCCCTTCAAATTATCACTTCTTCCGATCGATGGCACATGGCCTGTCTAAGCAGCGCACTTCACATCATATGAAGATACCAAAAATTTGGTCGATTCGTGGATAGCCTCAAAAGATAAAGCGTTCTTCCGACGCGGTATCCGTATGCAGCCGAAGTAGTGCGACGGACAATACTTTGAATAAAACATAAGGTTCCGTTCTTTCACAATAAATGCCCAATTTTTGATAAAAAACGGTGGAGACTTATTTATACTCCCTTTATTAAACAACAAAACTGGCAAAATATATTAATGCAATAGAAGGGTAGAAGAAAAAATCGGAGAAAAATTCGCCTACTTAAAAATGTTAAAGAGCTTCATGAATTCAGCTTAATCGGTATTTATTTTTCGCTTTACATTTCAAAAAAATGACTCAATTTTTCATCTGAAAGTCGAAATTTTTGCCTTTAGGTAATCAGAGTGAAATTTGATATCGAATAGAAACAATCATAACAATCGACAAATACATCTTATAATTTTAAATTGTTCGTAAACAGAAAGAAGCAACCAAAGCCTCGTTTTCAGAAGCATCCCCAAACATGTACTTTTACTGTGTGCTGAAGATTCCCATTACTTTTCAATGATCACGCTTTTGATAAGAAAGACAATGTTCAGAAAGAAGACTCGTCGGTGAAGATAACATCTCGATCCAAATTTTCCTTTGCCCATGCCAATTGTTTTTCCACTTACTTTTCTGATAATAAATGTTTCTTCAGTTTATCGTAGGCGATTTCGAATCGCATTTAGAGAAACTTGAATTCCTTTCTTGCGGAGTTTCATTTGAGCACAGGGTGACGAAAGGCCCGGCTTATCTTCAAAGAGGCGCAAGATCGTTTTATTCTTCTTCGTTGTTGTGACGCATGCTATTATTTCCCTTTTTGGCAGATCGTCTGGATTTCTGACCTCCAAAGATCGCTTTAGCCACTTCTTAACGAATGCCTCCGACTTGCGCATATATTTTGCAACCGCTTATACGTGAGTTTCGATCCTTTGTACTTATTGTGCCGGCAAACTATATACTGCGCAAAATAGCACGAGATAAAGATTCAAACGAACTAAGGCTGTATGTTCACAATGAACATATTGATGTTGACGTAGTCTACGAAATTCCCTAACGTTTGTTCTTCAATATTGAAATAGATTGAAAGAATTGCGCATGATTTACAAACAATAAAAGACGAATTAATTTTTGTTAATCCCAAAAAACTACATTAAAATCTTGCATATTATTTCACAGCAACTGCAAAATATGACATTTGTGGTAATTATTATTGTTGCTCAGTATTGTCATAGATGTCAAAGATAACTGTCTGATTTATCGTTACAGCTGAAAATAAACAGACGATAGCAGATAGCTTATAAAATTTAAATATGTACATTAAACAAAGCAGGCAGATCATTTGGACGAAAAAAAATTGTTTTGTCATCGTACTAAAAGAGGGGGGTGTTTTTGTGGATTTCGGAGTTGTTTAAGAACTGCCACCAGCAGTAGAGATGGGCGATCCGCTCATGAGTTACTCAAAAGAACCAGCTCTTGGTAGAGAATGAGTGAGTTACAACTCACAAAATAAGAGCGGTAGCTCTTCGATCTCCCACTCGATTCTCGCTCTTTTCTTGTCGTACGGTCTGCGCATGTGCGAGCAGCTCTTGGTTCTCCCGTCTCGATCTGACTCACTGATCTGATTCACTCCCGAATCTTGATCTCGACTTGTTTCTGATTCTGATAACTCCTCAGTTTTTTGCGACTTTGCTTATTCTATCAGGCTTCGCCTTTATATAGCTTTGTATGTTATATTTATCTATAATATTTATAATATAATATTTAAACGATTTACGTTATTTATAATATTTTGTTATTATTTTAGAATGAAATGTCAGTGAGAGCTAGAAGGTTGTCGAGTGATATTTGGTACTATTTTACCAAAGGAAGGGGGAAATGCTGCTATTGTTAGGGAAAAATAAAATTCAAATAAAACGTTATTGAATTAAACAGTTCATTGCAATTGTCTTTTATAACGGTAGCAGTAATAATAACCTAACTGATATAGCCAATAGGCACAAATGTAGCAGAAAATGAGTTATAAGTTACAAAAAAGAGCTAGCTCTTTTTGGTGGGCAGAAATGAGACACTTTGCGCATCTCTAACCAGCAGCGAGTATTGTGACAATTGAAATAAGAAAAGGTTCATTTAATGGTGAATCCGGTCATAAATTTGTTCGTTAGCAAAACATGAATGACTTGGACAGAAGCAACATTTTTACGTTTAGTTCTATTTTTTCCTATACAAAATCCCATGCAATACGAAAACCTTGAGTTGCAAATTTTGCAGTTGATCATACTTACATCGGCATCGTTGAACAGCCTCAATTATCCCACTGTTGGACATAGGACCCATTAAATGAGTCCATCGATCTTTATCTTAAACTTCTAGAATCTAGTTGAAGTTGATTCTTTTAATATCATACTGTAGTAGTGATGCTTTTTTTTCTTGGTCTCCACTGTAGTATCTTCTTGGTCCACTGCTAATCCGTAGTCCTTGCTAAGTCTTAACCAGTTTTATTTTTATTTAGCAATTCTTTAACTATTTTGATTATCTGGAGCATTTCAGCGATGCGTACTCTATTTATGAAAGATAAATTTAATATTGGACCCTCTATGTTGCGTTGTGTCTTTACAAATCTTTTCATTAATTTTGTAATTACTGCACTATATGTTGTGACTGATAGTATACCTACATGTATTACATACTTTTCTTATGTGGCATATAGAGACACCTATCAATGTTGTTAAAGTGGCTAATGTTAATTTAATTCTACAATTCTAATTTACAGATGTAGTTCTTTTCCTACTCGTATTTTTTGACCTAATTATTTGTACGGTGTAACTTGTTCTATTCCATTGTTATTTACTATTACGAAGTTAGAACTAAATTTGTAATACTCTTTTTTTAGATATATTAATCTTAGGTTAGATTGCTTCAGATTTCTTTATTAGCAGCGTTAACATTTCAGAAGGCTCATTTAAACAGTCTTCAATTAGTATAACATTGTCTACAAAACGCATAAGATTTAATTTCCCTCCGTCGATGTTATCCCCCATTTTATTACAGTCTAACTATTTGAACATACATTCTTATAGCAGGGCGAATAACTTAGGCGAGATTTATCGGCGTGTCTTACTTTACGTTCTATTTTAAATTTATTGGTGTGCTCCTGTAATTTTACATTTGATGTAGCCTGCTTACGTGTACGTGTTTTATTATAGACGTGTATTTGTGATCGATCCGGCAATGTGCAAGGATCTTTAGCATATTATGTTGCTTAATAGAGGCAAGGGCGTTTTCATAATAAATAAATTATTTGTATGTTATTTTCTATATTTTTATCGATCATAATTTGTATAATTTAGTTCCCCCTGCTTCACTTATTTAATTTTACCTAGGGCATTTGTCATTTTGCATTCAGAATGCTTTTTCGCCCCCTTTAATATTGTGTTTGTGATTGATCTCTTATGATTCTTAGTTCAAAATTTTTTGTATAGTGATTTATATAGAATTCCTACGATTTTAATCATTCTTTTTGTTTGTCGTTTTTCTCATTTATGACTTGTTTAGTTTACGAATCTCTTTTTTACAAATAGCTAAGTTTTATATTAACACTTTCATGCTTCTGTTGTTTTCGATTACATTTGCTACTTGAATATAAAACCTACTTTCATCTTATTTTACCACTTTTATTTTTATTAAGTTCTTTAGTTTTATCTTTGTTTGGGCCATTATTTATCCGTTCATTATTTGTTTAGTTTATTGTCTTAACCCGTTTCTTTTTTGCTCTGTTTAGTACATCATTGTGTCATTGCGTACGCAACTGATTTTGCTATTAAATGAGTAAACTTTCCTCGGTAGTTTTTTTGTACTCGTTATGGGACTCAGCTGATTGTCCATTTGTATATTTTGTTTTTATTTATAAATTAATATTTTTTTATTCAAATTTATTCTTATCTTCGACCTCGTCGTTCTATGGCTACTGTCAACTGACTTATGTGGGCGAGTCAGATATAAACTGGAATTATCTTTTGTGCGCTGTAAAATAAACAGCCAGAGGCGTGGCTTTTAAGCGTTGTAGGAAAGGATGCCTAAATGGGATTCTTTCTGTAGCAAGAGGTACCTTCGTTAAAAATTTTAAAAAGACGTAAAGCACAGATCGGAGATAATAACTTTAAGAAGACTTACGTGTACAGATAGCACAAACAGATTATCGACTTCGCTCGATGTCCAGAGTAAATCAAAAGAACATTTGTATATTTTGCCTTTATCTCGAAGCTGATTGCTTCTAAAATTACAGTGAGGTACGACAGTCAATCATTACTAGCGATTTTGGGTTTCGAAACGTGTCCACAAAACTAGTTCATCTCCTGGTCCATGTAACTGCCCAAAATTCACAAAAATTAACTATACTAAAACACCCTTCCTACAATCCAGACTTATCATCACCCTGTGATCATCATTTGTTTAAATAACTAAAAGCGGCACTTAATAGGACAGAGATTTGACGAGGACGTGGCTGTTGAAGTGTTCATGGGCGATTGGCTGATGTCACAACGCCTTTCATTTTACGATAACGGAATCAAAAGACTACCTTTAGAAATCCATTAAGAAATGTGCTTCTAACTAGGGAGAGTGTAGAGAAATAGCTTTGCATGATTGTATTATTATGCTGCTTCAATAAATAATAATAATTTTGGTTTATATTTGAATCATTTTAATGTTGTTATATCACTATTTGTTTCCTGCCAGTTACTATGAAATCTATTTTATTTTTAACAGTTCGATCAGGACTTGACTATGTTCGTTTGCTGAGTTTGAATGAAAATTACGAGTTTTCTAGATGTTTATGTTTCGTGATAAAACATATGCAGCAAGGTAACGGCACCTATAGTGGACACTATAAGGATGTTTTTTACTTTTTCTACTCATACATCTAAGTTTTTAAACAAACAACAAAGATAGATGTTTACTTACGATCTTTGTGTCTTCCTCTAACAGATTAAGATGCAAGTTTATCCTTAACTTAAGCGTAGGATTTGTTTTTTAATTTTATATCGGATATGGTTTTGGCACCTGAAGTGGACAGTGAAAACTATGATGATACCTAAAGATGACATTTTTGGAATCTAAAGATGACAGCCCACTTTTTGAACTTTTTCTAATTGTTATAGCGCTAGAAATCCCTGAATTCCCTCCTCAGTTATTCCCCAACACTTATTTGGGTACAAACATGTTACCTACAGGTACTTAGTTAACTGAACTGTGTATTGAAAATTGAACAAAAAAAGTACAATTCGAAATTAATTACTTCAAATCAAACTTATACTTGTACTTACTTAAGTAAGTGGAAAAATTCAGTACATAAATGTCATTTACTTAGTCTAATTAAGTTCTTTTAAATCAGGCATTGAAAAAATTTCCCTTCGGCTACTAAATTTGGAAGGCGGCGAAGTGTGGCCTAAAATATCGTCCGCCCAGCTATAAAATAAAATGTCGTCCCTCTCTGGTCATTTACACAGCCGCCAATTTTTTTTTTTTTTTTCATTGCCTTCACCTTAGCACCATTTTGGAGAACTTCTATCACTACTCCAGGAAAGACGTTCTCGTCGTAGCGCACCGCTACAAATTCACCTTTCTCTTTTTTAGCAGGAAGCAGTGACAGTCCAGTGTTTTCAGCGCCTGAAATATCGTCACCCGAGTCACTACCGCCTGAAGATGAATTTAGGCTTATCAGCGATTCATGCTCTGAATCTGTGTCGAGGGAGTCAAGCGATTTTCTTGCACGTTTTTTTGGAGGGAACAGTTTTCTATTGACATTTTTTAATTGTGCAGCTTTAGGTTTGTCTTGTCTCTTTTGTAGGCGAGCTACCAAACGTGCTTTCTTTTCTTCCTCCTTCTTTTCCTTCTCAGCAGAATTTTTTGTGTATACAACGTTCACTCTGCTGACGTGATTACACTAGGCATTTTTTCTCTTGGCTTCCTACCACCGCGTTGGTTTTTTTAGCTTTAGGATAAAAAAGACTCCTTTTGAAAAGTGATGGCACGAGTGTGTTTAGACTTGTGAACCACCAAGGTTCCTCAGCTGGGTCTTCAATACCCACATGTTGATGTAGAGGATAGAACTTTATTTGCAGTGTGCCAGATTTTTCGGTCTCAGGTCTTTGTGTGCAAGCGATCTTCCACACTGCGAATAGACTTCTATCCTCTACATCAACAATCCCTTGGTGAAATAACTTCACTTTTTCGGAACCCACGACTGACTCCAGCCAGTCCAGATGATCATTTTTCCGTACTCGCAAGCTGTCTATCACAGGAGCACTCTGGTTTCGAACGATTTGCACTTTCTAAATCCATTCTGCAGAATTGAAGGCTGTTTTATTAACTTTTCTTCAATTAACTCTTTTAATAAGGGCGCAAACGTAGTTTTCGTGACGTTTTCGTCGTTGTACATACGATAATTTCGAACTTTATCTTGCCAATTCATTTTCAAAGTTCGAAACACCGCCACGTCCATGGGTTGTAGTAAATGTGTGGCATTTGGCAGAAGTACACAAGCACTATGCCCTTCTCTTTGCAAAATTGACTCAATTGCATTGATAAATAAGAGACGTGCCCATTAAGAAAAAATACTACTGGCCTCTCAATTTCATTTTTCAGCAACCATGGGAAAAATATGTTTGCCATGTATTCATAAAATAGTTGGCAGGTCATCCACCCGTTTTCTGATTTTCCTACACCCCAGTCTTTTGGGGCAGTGTCGTATATCAATGAGGGCACCCTCGAATAACGATACACAATCATGGGAGATGCAAGTTCACCAGCGGCATTGCCTGTTATCAGGACGGTTAAGTTTTCTTTTTCGTCGTTCCCAGCACATTGAAATATTGCTTTATCACCTTTAGGGGACAAAACTTTCCCACCCTTCGGATTCAAGAAAAAAACAGTTTCATCGACGTTAAAAACACGCTGGGTTCCACACTCCTCAAGGACCTCTCTCCAAAATTGAAAAAAACTTCTTCTTGCCATGCACGACTCGTAATAAAATTCTGTAAATTCTTTCTGCAATAACAGGGTGCCTGACCGTAAAACAATGGTACCATTTTTTGGAAGGTGGCTTTTCAACAAATGTTTCCTTCTTTAGTTCCTTGGCCAGATTGCTTACACTATACAGAAGTTGTGATCTTGATAGAGGAAATCTCTCTTGGCGGGCTCCAACACCCACTCCTTAAGTCTTAATTCTTCTTCCGCGCTAAAAACTGTTGCAGCAACCATCTTCCTCGAAATTGGGGTTATTCCTTTGAATTTTGAACGCGGAATCCTCCACTTTTTTGCAACCCTTCCAACAGGTTGTCCTTTAGCGCAGTCTTCCAGTGCAGAACGCATAGCATCCTCGTCATGCTGCAATATTTTAACTGGAGGCATCTGAAATTAAAATAGTCCCTTCGGATGACACATTGGAACCTAAAGATAACACTGGCTGTCAACTTAAGGTTCCCGTCATAATTACACATTTGTTTTCAAATATATTTCAGAAGAATCTACAGCACTGATGTTTAAGCATTCAATTTCAATCCGAGTAAAATAACCTGTAGTGGACACATCTGTCAACTTTAGAGGAGACTTGCGGTTTATGAAACCTGAAGATGACAGTGTCCTGAAAGAGTACACCAAATTATGGCATTGAGTGAAACGTTCCATAAATCTATTCTTCACTATCTGTTTTTGTCGGATATGCTACCAAAACAAGTAAAAAATCTGGTGTGAACATCACACGACTTTCCTTACCTTATTATATATATATATATATATATATATATATATATATATTATATATATATATATATATATATTGCATGGCTGCTCTCGTCCCAGAACTTGTTATTTTAAAAAGGACGAGGCGCGAGTCCAACACTAGCTGATTAAAATAAACAGTACAAGACAATGATTGACTCTACTTAAAATTTTTACGTCACTGAAGGTAACCGAGCTCGGTCGCACAGCCTGCGTCTCTCTAGCCAACGTCCTGAAGTCGGCCGGTAGCTAGCGCGCTGTGATTGGTCCGTTTAATTAATTTTTAATCGGCTACAACTTATTTATTTGACCTCGGATCAAAAAATTTCATTTTAATTTTGTTCGTCTCGGTTGTTCTATCCAGTAATATAAATTTGAAATATTTATGAACACCCGGTATGTTAAAAATCCTGAGCTTCAATTTTTTCGAGTTCCTATTTTCCAACTTTTATTTTAAATTCATGTTTATCTCATGATAATAAATCATTTTATTCTCATAAATTTTTGTATCTTCAACCGTTTAGATACGCGACCGCTTTGAGACCGATTTTGCGACCTTGTGACCAAACGACGGCCGATTTTACCAAAGCTTCGCACTGCGTTCTCCTACAAGTAACTTGCATACAAATTTCAAGTCTTTAGCACGAACCAATGGCTAAAACAACTTTTTGGTGTCCTGAGGCTATATTTCGTCCAGAAATGTGAAAAACTGGGTAGGTCAAATTTCCGCCGATTACATTACTTTCCTTATTATAGGATAAGGAAAGTAAAAAGACATCATGTTTACATTAAACCTTAATTACCGGAAGCACTTACCTTAATTTTTCCGCAAGGATTATTTAGAATTCAAGCTAGTTGTTTTAAAAATATTTTTTTTGACACACAAACCAAAATGGTTGGCTTTGCTTATGCTGCTCATTTGCTATCGTCAATAACAAGGTGCCATCCTAGCAAATAAAAAAAAAACGCCAAATTTAAAATATATTTTTATTTTTTCAAGTTTTAACACGAAGTGTCATTTATTGGTGCCGTGTCCGCTATAGGTGCCGTTACCTTAATTTATTCTCTGAAGCCCAATCTAATACGAAAAAGAACAATTTATACAGAAATACATAAGGATTTAGGATTTCTATAGGAAATCATTAAAATGGAAATAACAGAATACAGTAGAGGGTGAATCAGCTATTGAAAGGGTATGTTTCTAATTTTGATAAAATATTCTCTGAGGAATTTGTAGACTTAGTAGCATTTTTAAGAATTAATAAAAGTATTGAGAGAGAAGATAAGAAACGCAATTAGAACCATAAAGACTCCCAGCTTTATTGAAGTTATGAGACGTGGCGTCTACTTTTTCCAATATTGCCATAGTTCTAAGAATTTTTTTAAGTATAGCAGTTACTAACTGCACTGGAGAACAATCCTTTTCAGCTCTTAAGAGAGTGAAAAACTTTTTGAGATTAACATTAAAACAAGAAAAAATTACGGGCCTTGTATTTCTATTTACGGAGAATGAATTTCTACAGTCTTTCTTTTGATGATATAGTCTAAAGATTTGTTAATTCTAAAAATAGGAAAAGAGATGTTTTTTAAATAAAAGTTTCTAGGTAAAATGGCGATTTATTTTATTTTTTCTCGCTTATGGGTGAATGTATCTACATAAACACTGTGTAGGTGTGTAAGATAATTGAATAAATCAGATAAATGTTTTATTTAAATAATCAAATTTGTAATTAACAAAAATACAAAACTTGCACAGTAGTTAGAAGATGAAGCTTTCACGAGAAGATATTCGATTGTTGTTACAATTTCAATGCAAAGTGAATCCACAAATAAGTGCTCCTGAAGCCGGCAAAAACTGTTAGACGTTGGTTCGTAAGGTTCAAAGAAGACAAAGAAAGTTTGGTCGACAGGAAACATTCCGAACACCTGCAAGAAATCGATCGTCAGTTGTGCTCAACACAATTGAAGACAATCCATCGATGACTTGCCGACTGTAGTCCTCAATTTGTAACATCCTTCAAGAAATAGGAAAACAACGGAAGAAGTCAAAGTAGACGCCACACAAGTTGACCGTTGATCAAAAGAAGAAACGTCCTCAACTCCAACAATCCTAAATTCTACGTCGCGGCATTGAACTTGTACCCGAAAAATGGCAGGTAATTATCGAAGTGGAAGGAGAATGCTTTGATTATTAATTTTGTCTTGTATTCGAACATAATTAATGAGAAAATAAAAGGTCGATCAAAACTTTTTGGACAACCTCTTATCTCTTACCTCTCTTACCTCTGACCTAGTATGGCCACAAAAATAACCCTTATATTTCGAGATCCAAAAACGTTCTACAACAGAAAAATTTTGGTAACAAATAGAAAACGATTTAGGTAGTTTGGGATTAACCAAAAGATATGCCAATTCAAACATAAAGACCTGGGATGTTTAATCAAAACGCTATATGTTAATATGAGACAAGTTGCTGATTTCGGTTTTGTAATTGACATTTAGTTTAAACTTAATTATAATAAATTGTTGTGGTCATACAAAGATATGTATTAATATTTATTTTTGTCTGGATTTGTAATTAAAACACTTACTATTAGTATTTATGGATGATTCAACTTTAATCCTATAAATGACAAGTTTATTTGATCATTTAAAGTTGCTCGAATATCTAATTAAAATGAGCGAAAAGGAAAAATTGAAACCAATATATAAAGTAAGTTTCGATTACATTTCCTCCATCTAAACTCCTGGTAGTACACAAATTTTGCCAATTATCTTGTCACTTCCCAGAAATAATCTAATAAAAGTAAATTTTAACCTTCAAATACCACGATAACATTACGAAAGTTTCTTTCAAATATACGCTTTTAATAACTATGTTATTAGGATTTTCCGGGGATTTGAGAGAGCAAATGATTGAAGGAAGATGAGCAGCAAAATTCAATACTTCAATGAAAAGATTTTAACAATTTAACAAATACAGCTGCGACAAAAATATCAATTTCCGACTACTTCACGCTTTCTATTATACAAAACTTCGTAAAATTAACTCTGAAATGGCAAAACTGTAACAAAACCGGCTCTGCAAACAGACGGCTAATCCAGTCTGCGAGGGCAAAACGCGTCCGACTACCAGCTAATAGCAGCAAAACTAGCAATAAACAGGTCACTGATTCTAAAACGTTCAATTTCGTGCGAGCGCAGTGATTACAGTAAGTTATAATTAAACCAACAACGGAGGCGTGGAGCTACCGTTCGCAGAACACCTTCCGCCAAATGAACACAATTTTGCGAGCTGTGAGGAGAGAAGTGATGTACTGCAAGCGAACGCGTCGCCTGACAATCCAACAATTGAAGAAGTTTGCGAGTTTTATTGCTCGAAAGTTTCATATGGTTGTTGTTTTATTTTATATCGCGCAACTGTATTACGTTTCGCTTCAGCTCGCGTCGCAGATAACTTCGTTATTCCGAATTGTTAATGTAGAAGCTTTTGCAGATTGACACGTGACAACCAGTGTTTTATACTAAGAATGTCGGGCTAATAAAAAATGTATTCGGATATATTTAGTGTATAGTATATGCATATTTTAAATAGAATACGCAAACGCAATTTTAATCTGAATGCATATTGGTTATTGGATTCGGAGGCACTTAGAGAGGTGTATAAAATTTTAGTAGGAGCTTTAAAATGCCGAACTTTGCCTAGTTATTTCTGTAGTTCCAGTTTGGAAAAATATCTTAGACACTTTATTGTTTACTTATTCACATTAGTAAACAACGTAATGTTATTCCAAGCGATCGTAGTGCTGTGACGTCTGACTTTTGTCAACCAGGAAGATGGATGATACCTCTACGAAACCAAGTCTTGATATCTATTACTCAAGCTCTCTTCCTTTAAAGTTAAAAGGGTAACTTACACGTGTATGCGTTTTGCCTTAATAATTATTCAAGATGGCGGGGAACAATAGTTCCTCAGCAGATGACGACATTAAAACTGACCCCAGTTGTCCCGAGGTAACGGGGTCCTCCACGTCAGGCTGGAGTTACGCTAATTCAAAGAATTTTTTATTGCCTCGGAACTGGGCGGATTGAAGGAAAACGAGTGGAGCGGAAAAGAAAATTGAGATTCAGATCATGGAATATAAAAACGATTAACGGAAAGGAAGTGGAAGTAGTACAGGAAACGGAAAAATGCAAAATGCACATACTGGCTATTAGCGAAACCAAAAATAAAGAAATAATAAACTTGGAAAATGGCTGTGTTTTAAGACACTCAGGGGTTACTACGGGCAGAACAAAGGGAGTGGTGAAAATGGTAGCAGTGGAAATTGAGAGACAAATAACAAATTGGGAAGCGATCAGCCTAAGAATAGAGTAAGAGACATTCAACTGGAAGAAACAATAGCACTGATGCAAATATATGCTCCCACAGAAAAAAGGAGGCTTTTTAATAAGGAACTGCAGAGAGTAGTAGAAAAGGGTAGAGAAAAAAGTAAACATACAGTAGGTAAAAATGAGATATTGGAACGCTGGAATAGGAAACAACGAAAATAGGGTCATGGGAACGCTCGTGGAGAACCACTAATAGATTCAAATAATAATGGAGAACGCATGATAAATTTCTGTATAGAACATCAGATGTTAGTAGGTAATACACACTTTGACCATAAGAACATGCACAGATATACATATGAATCAGAGGAGAGAAACGTTAAAAGTATAATTGACTATATAACGCACACAAATCAAATGAGATGGGCACTGAGCCACGGTAGTTCTTACTGTGGACTTTCTTTAAAAAATACTTTAATGGTTTTCTTTTTGGCCTTCTACCGAGTGTTCAGAAACCCGATTGTGTCCTATTTATGAAAACTACTGACATTTTGCGAACAAAAATTATTTAATAAACGTTTTACATTATCTTGAATAATAAGTTTATTTTATGGGAATTTCAATGGAATTCCAATCAAACTCTTAACAGCTTTTTCTGGACCGTCAAAATCATAGTCTGCTGTTGTACAAACTATATAGTGATTTCTGTTTCCAAACTTATATAAATAGATGATCGTATATATATCGACCCTCCAAGTTGAAATTTTTTCCATAAATTCGTTGAAACCACCGATAAAGAATTGTTTTTGTAGTGGAGTATTCTTTATACACTGAAGATTTCGTCTTTTTTGCCATTTTGGACACTACCTTCTTTCTTACACTACTATACCAACATTTATCACAAGTGGTTGTTAAAATGCTTTATATTTTAGTGTTTACAAAACAATTTAACCTTAATTTGCAGATTATTGAAATGATATATAATTCTCTGCAGTATTCCTTTTATTAAATGCAATTTAATGGGGTAAATGGCAAAAGTTTCCGGTCTATGTTCCAGTAATAATAAAATAACGCAACGCCAGTTAGCGCCATATTTGGTTAAACGTTCGCAAAAATCTCAGGCAGGTAACAATAGTCACTTGAGTTGATAGTGCCTTGTAAACTTTTCATTAAAGGAAGCTTGAGCCTCAGTGATATGGAACAACTTTTGATCATGTGTTTAGTAATACTCAATATAAATAAATAGACAAAACAATTTTGTTTGGACAACGAAGACGAATCATATGTAGGATGGTCAGATGAAGTGCAAGATAAATGTTTAAAAATTAGAAGAATCATCATCAAGATTAGAGATTCCTCATAAGTCATACGACACATTCTCCATATGGATATATACCAAATGGATACCTGAAGAATTTATAAACCTTGTCGTAACAATAAAGAAAATCGTCACAAGGGATGAAACCATAATCGTGAACTATGATCGCTTATCAAAAAAAGATTCAACGGAATGACGCAGACCGAACGAAAAACGACCAAGAAAGGCAAAGGTGGCTTAATCGATGAAAAAAATTTTACCATATTTTGGGATTCAAAGGAAATATTTCTAATTAGCTTTAGGCACAGGTACGCAGTAGTAATCAAAGAATATTACACCAGGTTATTACATCAGTTATTTGACGTTATCTAGGAAAAGAAGAGTGGCGTGCTGAATCGAACCGTCCACCTGTCAATAAATTCGCATTTGTCCAGATTGCTACGAAGGACTGTGGTTTTGAGAAGCTTCCTCATACACCCTACAAGACGTCGCCTCGGTAAATGCTACCTATTTTCAAAATTGAAAAAAGATCTGTATGTAGGAAAAGTTTCAGGGGGATATTTAATTTTAGTAAATACCAAACGATTTCTACAGAATAAAGCAAATGTATAAACTTTTCTCCAAATCCTGAAAGGTTCGCATTCTTTTGAGAAGATTTTAAATCAGCCACTTAAATTCAATATTTTTACTTATAGGAAAAATAAACTCACTTATAAGAAGTATTTGTACATTAAAATTTTAAGAGTTCACAGATGTATTACAATAATATCGAAATAATTACTATAATTATATCCTAGAAAAAGATTTCTCATTCATTAATATTCTTGGGTTTTTTAAATTTGAAAACTTTAAGAACGGACCTCGTATAATTATATTGTAAAATACACTTTGGAAAAGCTACTAACGGACTACATGCTCTTATAAAAGTAATCACAAAGTAAGTCAATGCTTTCATACCCTTAAAAGGTCGTTCGTCATGCTGCGGGTAACCAAACGATTCCTTCATAGCGGAACAAACGGGTTGCCCCAATGTCTTAGAGGAGCCATCTCGAAGCAACCACTTTCTGCTATCTCCCCTATATGCCTCTTCCCAACATCGCTCGGATACAACACTATCTTCATCGTTTTCTTCCCGATGATCGCAGTTCATAACGAATTTCGCCAAAGGAGCAATTTTGACATTAAGCAGAAGCGCTTACGTTTTACTGTCTCAGGTGCTGCGGTCGTCATGGCATCATAACAACTTTTAAACAAAGGGTTGAAAGGCGAAAGCCGCAATAGCAATAGGGTGGAGACGGTTCGATATTTACAGGACATTTGACAAACGTACAAAAAGGTTGTTGCTAACATTTTTTATTATTCCTTCAAAACTTCGCTCTAATAATAACTTTACGTTTTATTTCATTAGATTATATAAAAACGCATTAATGAGCACATTCTCACATTTATCCTGTCAAACATTATGTCAAATGTGTAATTGGACAATATACAAGGTGGTTCAAATATAACCGGCACTGCCAAACATTTACTTGCACATATTAGTTTTCAACGTACTCCCCCCGAAGTCAACACATTTTTTCCGATGTTCTGGAAGTATCATGATATCCTTTTCAAAAAAGGGTTTTGGTTGGTGGATGACTGGATTAGGACGTCGTTGTCAGCAAACCAAATGCCTTGCAGGTCTGATTTGAGGCTTCCAAACAGAGAGAAATCACTTGGGACCAACTCGAGACTATACGGCGGATACGGCAGAAAGCTCCATTTCAATTTCCAGATGGTTTCCACTGTTGTTTTGACAGTATGGGGACATAGATTGTATCGAATATTTTCCTTCACGTCTGTTGCGAGGAGGTCTGAGTAATAAGATGCATTAACTGTCAGAAAGTCAGAAAGTCTACATGGGTAACCCCCTGCCAGTTCTAGAAAAACGCCAATTTTCCTGTCGAACGGCTCCTCCGCGATCTCTTGAGTTTGGAAGAACTGGTATGCCGCCACTCGCGTGATGATACCACCTTCGTCTTAAAACTATTGTAGTAGACGATTGATAGCTTGCACGCGCACCATTTTGTTTACGCCCATCAAAGTGCGTGCTATCCACCGTGTAGGCGATTTTTTACGATGTCTTCTATACTATCAATACTTATGGACAGCATTGCTCCAAATTCTTTGATAGTGCTGCGCCTATTCTTACGAATAAGCGCGTCTGCGCGATCAATGTTTGGTTCGGTGGCGGATGTTCGCGGCCGACAATCATGTAGTTCATTCTCCACGCGCTATCTGCCTTCTCTGAAAACTTATACCACTCAAACACACGGGTCCGTAAGAAACACCCTTCCCCATACTGTTGTTGAAGTCTGTGGTGAATTTAAGCGAACGGGGCGTTTCTTGCAACAAGGAATTTGATTACAATGCGTTGTTCCACGCTTCGCGATACCTTGTGTTCGCTCATCTCTCTATCAACTCCCAAACAGGTCGGAACAGGTTCTAATCCGAGCAGGAGAGAGGATAGAGGTTATGGCTCCACTCTCTCAAGGTCACACAAACCAGTCCCGGTCATATTTGAACCTCCTTGTATTTAAAATTTATTCTCATGCTACAGTCCCTGCAACAATTTTCATATTTTTTAAAAATACTTACACATTTCAGTAAAAGTTTTCAAGGCTGGATTCTTAGGATATTGATTTGATTCGTGTCTTATATTGGGAAGTTTTCAACTTTTAGAACTTCGTTGATTATTACAATGTACACATACAGTAATTTTCTAGTCAGACTGCTGTTACACTTGTAAGGATAGGAGTTACACCGATTTTCTACACGTAATGACATGGTAGTTATTGGTGATAATAGACAAGTGGTAAAAAAGTTTTGGAACTTGGAATTTTTTCATGTTACTGGGGGGGGTCTAAGGGAGCCCCCAGAGGGTCACACTTCGAATGGGGACGCTTTAGCTGTCGCAGATCCCTAATTATCCATGAATATTGGATTTATCTTCATAAACTCATAAACCCACTCACAGACAAAACTGAGGTCCCAAAATCCGCCTGTGCGTAGCACATCCACGATCCTGCCCCATAAACCCCCAACCGTTAATTCCACAACCCCAATACACCAGTTTTTTAATTTCCGAGTCCGTCAAACCAAGATATAGGTAAGTTGTAGCAATTTATAGCAAGTAGTAAAAAGTTCCTTTATTAATATTATACTTTTTCGAATAACGTATTTGGTCATTGTACGTAATAATCTCTTTTAATGCGCCATAATAATCTATCTAGTTTACTAATCTACATAAATGTAATAATAATAAAAACTACTTTTGTCAAGTATTCCACTTTACGTAAATAACAAGGTGGCCTAGATACAAGAAATCCATTCAACTTCATGGGCGTTATATTATCATAACATAGTTGTAATATGTCCGTGACATATTTGTATTATAGACACATCACAAGGAGGCACTGTTACAGTTCTGAACTATTTACATGCATTCAAATAGATTAGTTAAAGTCCGTAGAAAGAGGGGTTTGCTCAACTCACAAGTTTTAAGAGTATATACGTGTTTTGTTCCGAAACTGTTAAATTACTATTAATACAGTAAAAACAGTTTGGGTGGCCATCTGCAGTCCATGACAGTGGTCTGTACAGTAGGTAATCCGTTAATGAACAGTTCGAAATGAGATCAATTGGACAACGAACACATTCGCGAAAGATTTTATGTTCCGACAACAAACGTGCGTTTAGATAACAAATACCGCAGCTCATCTGTAGAATTGTATTTTACTATCGTCTATGAACGGTTTTCAGAATGAGGCTTCAACAACTGTATATATAATCCTTTTGTGTGCTAGTTGCTTTTCTGAACTTTTTATATAAAGCAGAACTGATAATATTATAGGGCCTAAAAAGAGTGGAGTGTCAAGAACTATGCTAACCATAAAAACCAAGTAAGAGATACTAGCCAAGGTAGGAAGTGGACAAATGTTACTAGGCAATATGACTTAAGTAGCTTAGAAAGATAATCAAGAAGACTCGAGCAACTAAAGGAGTTACAGAAAACATATCTGAGAAACAAAGATATAGCCATCCATGAAAAAACGGGAAGATTGCTTTTAGTTCATATAATAGAAATGAAAATGAAAAAAGATGCAACCATTAAGACTATTATTCAAGAGAAAGCTGGAGAAATTTTTGAAAAACTAAAGAAATAAACTCCACATGAGGAGGTATGGTTCACAGACTTTTAAAAGATCTGGCTTTAAACATGTAGTAACGTACGCCAAGTCTTCTAGGACAGATAAAGAAGAAGCTGAGAATGTCGGTCTCAAATTTCGAGAATTTATTATAAAAGTAGGATATTGTTCACAACAAATTTTGAATTGTAATAAAATTGTTTTTGTTTGGAAGCGCATGTCAAACCATACCTACACCACAAAAAATGATAAATTTATTCCTAGGCAAAAACTCATGAAAGACCGATTGATGTTACTTTTTGGGGTTAACGCTAGTAGTTATATGAAGCTTAAGAAGCCGCTTCTTGTTTGTTACTTTGAGAATTCTAGAGCATTAAAAATTAATAATTAAAGGAAGACTGCAGGTGATATGGAGATTGAATGAAGTCACACGGGCACGCAAGTCTTTTCAAAGTATAGTTGTTTAAGGTTTCTGCCTCAAGCATCAAGCATTACCTTCGAATCAGTTAATTTCCAGTGAAAGCACTCTTGCTATTGAACAATGCACCAGGATACCCAATAGATCTTAAAGATAATTTGCTGAAAGGCTTTCTCTGGCTGACAGTTCAGTTTCTGCCTCCAAATATCACTTTGTTGATTCAGATAATGGATCAAGAGGTTAGGGAGGATTTTAAGAAATTGTACACTCGTACACTGTTTTGTTAGTGTTTTGAAGAATGCAACGTCTCCTCAAACAACATCATTAAAATCTACTTGACGAAAGCTGTGTCCATCCTACATTCAGAGAGGCGAAGATAAAGTTATGACAAATACTAGAGGTGAATGAAGATGGTATTGAAAAGCTTATGAAACATGAAAATTATTTGACGACAAAAGAACTCTTGAATGGAGAACAGCAAGAAATTTAGAGAGAGGTGTTTTTTGAAAAAGAAAAGGATAAACCTGCTATTAAAGATTTTTTGAAGAAGTGGGAAGATGTCAAAACAACATTCTTAGAATGGCACCCAAACCAAACTGAGATCAATTATCTTAGGGATTTCTACAACGATTATAATAATAAAATAAGGACAATTTCATTGGCCGTATCAATTGGGAGTTAGACGCCGATGTGTGAGGATATGTAATGTGTGGTCGTCGCATTTGCAACGACTTAGTGACTATAGCAAATATGTATCAAATATTGTTGGTAAATTTATCTGCAGCAACTATTCAAATTATTCAGAGAAAACTTTCGGAATTATACAATGGGTGCAGCACGAACAAACTATGCTTGGTGACTTCATTACGCCCATTCAACACATTTTATGCAGAATTTTTTTGTCAAAACATCAAATCTCACCAGGATTGAGCTACCCTATAGAGATTAAAGATCGTTACAAAATTCAAGCCACTACAAAGGAGGCAGTTATTTGTAGAAGGTTTTGAACACTAAAACGACTCTAACAGCCGTGTAAGATTCTAAGGTGCTTACTTTGGAGGGGCAGTGTTTGTTGCAGCTTGCTCCTTTTTTACTAAATGTATAGAATTTTTGTTGTAGCAATTTTAGTATTATCGGGTTAGATACTTTCGAGACAGGCCACGTATATAAGGGGAATTAAAATGTAATTTTTTTGATTGAATTTTAGTGAAATGAAATCTAATTTAATTTAATTTTTAAAGTATTAAATGCGCTTTAGTTGTTTAAATTAGGTTTGTTTAAATTAAGTAACGATAATTTAATTTTGAACTAAGTAAATTTGGTTCTTTTTTGTTTAACAATTGTGTTCGCGCCAATCTCCAATTACTTTTATTTTTAATTTTTAAATTAGAGCCGGCCGTATTTTGGTTCCCTCCTGTATATTTTGGATTTGAGATATCGGCGGCGAATTTGCACGATCACGCGGAGCGCTGATATATAGACCGCGGTTTGGGCCGCGGGCTCCGTTTCGCCTTTTCCTATGTTCACGTTCATCATTTGCCTTTGCGTTCGCCTTTTGCCTTTGCTCTCGCGCCTGCCTGGCACGGCTCTTTTTGGCCTCGTTTTGAATTTAGTTTGTGATAGTTTAGAAAGCGGGCGACCGGCTTTACATTTTCCGCAAGTCGGGAGCGTTTTTGACCGAGAGTTCGCCGGCGTGTTTGATTGGTAGCAGAAGTTTTCATTTCTGCGAGGTCGTTTTGTTGAAAGCTAATTTTGTGGACAAAATTCGATTTTTTCCGACCAGATTCACTTCTTCCCGAAGGTTCGTTTTATTTCCCGATTGCATTTCGGGTTGAAATTTTTGCCGGTAAAACTCGGTCCATTTTTTCTTTGCTTCTGACTGAACGAAGAAGGAACCTTTGCGCCAGGAAAGATGCTACCGTTCGACTCCGCTGTGAAGATTGGGGCAACTTTTCTTCTCTTTTTACCCACATCCTTATTTCCTCTTCCTGGATCGCCCAGGACCAACAGCACAGGGAACCGATTTCTGCGGAAAAGCGCCCTTTCCACAGTTAGCTTTAGCTTCAGCTTTTGTTTGAAGTTTCTTTGTTTAAATTTAAAATTACTATACAGTCCACTTTTCGGTCGCATCACCCAGGTTAAATAAAATATAATTAATGTAACTAAGTTCCAATATAATTAAATTAAAGGCAAACTGGCGGTTTTAGTGATATTAATAGCCATTTAGTACAAAAACCTACATTTACATTTTATGCGATAGAGTTACTACAAAAAAATAAAAATATGAATTTTTTAACTTTAGGTCCATGGTGAAAGTTTTTACAATGACGGTATTTTTGACCATTTCCCACCAATATTTTAAATGGACTTTACCTATGCTATGTAGGTGGATGGATAATTTTGGAAAACTTGGTTGGGTGACAAATAGTTTGGACGGTAGGAAGTGTCAAAGTAAAATAACCAAAACTGGCTTTCCATAAGACAAGAGATATGGTACACCTGTTGTACCAGCAAATGGTTGGCCAACTTTGACAATTATATCACTTACTGTTCGGGCCGCACACGAAAAAAAATGTTTTTAAAAATTATAAGAATCACCGGCCACTAGCCACTGCTGATGATCATACACTTTTTAACATTCTCGATGCAATATTTCAAACCAGAAGAATTGTTTTGCCAATTTTCACCTCTATGACCTACCATTTGCCGACTAGAGTTGTCGAATCAAGTCAACAAAAATGTAATCATTTCCGGTTCGTTTTTATTTTCTCTGACAACAACCGTCCGGACTACACATGCACTATTCAAATTAGATATTTAATACATCTTTCAAATTGTTTCAATTTCATAATCAATATGGTCGATTTAGTAGGGATCGATACCTATGTGTCTCAAATTACCGCTGTCGTTGAGACCCCTGCAGTACTCGTAAACGTGCGAGGATTAGAACAAGGAGGAATATTTCAGAGGGTACGCGAACGATCCCAGCCTTGCACTATTTTTGTGTCAAAGATGAGTCCAAAGCCAATCTATCGAATAACAATTAGGCTAGAAATATCACCGCTTCGTCTTCAATACAATAAAAGGCAAGTTGATTTAATTCTTTAAGTCTTTGCACGAAACTCTCTCAAACTCTTTAAACGTGCATGTGTAATTGGTCTCTGTCCAACGAATAAGAATAAGGTCGTAAAATGGTAACTTACCAATTTTAATATCAAATGTATTTTTAATGTGATAATTTAAGGCTAAAGAGGTATGGACATTGTTTCTGTGTTAGTTACCTACTTAAGAATTAATAATTTGAGAAGTTCAGGATATTTATTTGACCTATAGAAACCTAATTTAAAGGATGTGAAGACGGAATACCTTCAAAGACCTCCAAAACATTTTTTTTATTTGAAGATAGAAATACGCCTATCTACAAATTAACATGAGTTGGTTTCGAGAAATTAAACAGCTCTACATGAAAGTATGAATTGTGAATATTTCAAGAATATTAGAGTTTCGGAAAACTCTGAAAACTGCTACCCGCAAAACAGTTAACGGATACGCTATTAAACTATAGGTTAGTCCTAAGTTGTCAAACCGACGTCCACTTTTGTACATTTATCTTGCTAACCATCCCCAAACATTCTTCATGAAAGTGAAATCTATCAACAAGGCCGGTCAGGCAAGAACTCTGATATCACTTGCATCTATTAATTTTTAACATGGCATACAGTATGAATAGGAGCGTTATCGCATTGTAAAATCCAATTTGGATTAACTTCTATTATTCTAGTTTTTTAATCATTTAATAAGATTCTGCATTTTATGAACTAACGAACAGCATTGAATCGATTGCATCATTAAAATAGACAACAGCCCAAACCCAAAATGAACGTAAACTGCTGTGTCGACGCGACAAAATGAGTTCATCTTTAAGAAGATCGTGTCAATAATATGTAAAACCCTTGAATCCATCCAAAAGAATTTTTCTACGTCCGTAAAATCATTTGTTCCCATTTCGGGACCCAATCTATACGTACTCGGGTAAATTTCAGCCTCGTTGCTTAGTGTCTTGATGTTAAAAAGTTTTTTCTAATTTCCATATGTTAATTTGCTCTCATATAATCTGAATACTGCAAGTTATTTGCGCTTTTCTTCTGATTTCTTTGTAAGTCAACGGGTAACTGACTCTCTAATGTAGCTGACTTAATTGCACCACGATAACGCTTGCCATAATTTTCTTTGTCATTCACATGATTATTATTTTTGCAATTTATTAATTATACGAGTAATTGTCCTGTTACAACATCCTCTTTCTTTCATAATTTTGTTAATTTGTTCATTTCCGTATTACTTAAAGTTTTGCCGCGCTTGATTGTCCATAAAAATTCACAAACATTCATGCCGCAGTTGCTGTATGAGATAGGGTACTGAAAAACACTTAACGAGGCTGATTAATTGACCCGAATTATTGCTCAAATGTTGCTCTAAAATTGGGAAATCCCCCTTTCCGCGGCTATTAATGGAATTTCGCTGCAGGACAATTAATGAATTAACATTCGCGTGGAATTTTTCAATGAGGTTGAATTGTTGCCTCCTTTCGATTAGTTAAGCAATTGATGAGAAAGTACAATATATACAGACTCCTTAAAACGAAAAGGGACAAGCATTCGAGGGTCAACAACCCTTTGCAGCATGCTTTGTTCTAAACTATTAGTGTACATTAAATTGTGTGAGGGATAAAGTCGGCTTTAAAATAAGTACGAAATACGTGTTTAGATTTGAAGCTACTTTTTTATGCACACATCCGCAAAGACCGAAAGTTACTATAACCGCGGCTGCTAAATATATGCAGCATTCAAAAGCCTTTGTGGGCAAATGGGGATTCGATATAAGCGCTACAAAGGTGTAGGTGACTTGCTAGAACAATGTTCTACCTAAAAGTTTTTGGAAAGGCAAATACCGCCTACATTTAAACTATTCATTAACAATTCAACTGTAACGTTGTGTCTGGACAAAAACAGGAGAACACATGTGTTTCTCATGACAATTAAACAAACCTAAGGCAAACAGAATCATGATATTGGAATAATATGATATTCAGTGACGAATCCTCCTTTTAGGTATCGATTCTAATAAGAAAGTTTAAAGTCCTCGTTTGGGGTTACAAGAATTCAGGTGGATTTGCTACTTGATGCGTTTTTACGTAACTCATTTACGTTAAAAAATTGCTGCAACTATACCAAGTGTTTTTCCCAATATCGGTTAAAAGTGGATCTGTAAGAGAAATGACGATCGTGGCTTGCAAAAGGATGGTGATTAAAAATACCGAAGTAGGCGTTGTGGCGAGTAGAAGATGCACAACATTATCCAAACTTTGAATTGGTCGTCACAATCCCCAACGCCAATTCTGGCGCTGTGATTTCTCATGAAACATAAACTTTTCGGGAAGTGGATGTCAAGTTTTTATTTTATTGTAAATTTACAATCTGCTCTACAATCAATATTAAGTATAAATGTTAACAATAAATAGGCAGTATTAGGAGAAACAATTCAGTAGTGATATTCCTGTACCAGTCCTTTCCATTTTAGAAAGCTCTCAGGTCGCACGGCCAAGTTCCTGGGCCTTTCCACGAGAAGAAAATTGGTAGCTAATTCGCGAACTAGAAGTTTGGGATGATCGCAAAAGCTATCGTAATAAATCTAAGCAAATGCTGAGATACTCGTGCAAAATTTGGTTTGTTACATAGCATGATGCTTCCAACAGGATACAGAGGATTTTGAACTGAAACTTTTGTATGGTTTTGATTCTAGTAGATTTAACATATTCATATATTTGTATTCCTCATCTCCATACTGGTTTCAGAATTTTTTTTATAAAGTATAAGTTTACTAACGTTAATAGTGATAATTTCAAATTTCTTCCCAATAGTCAGTACATTTTGCCGAACCTCAGATTTAATTGTTAAGTTAAGCTGTGAAGTGTTTTTCCACGTACGACGTTCATCTAAGAGCAAATTTAAGTGCCACACCAGAAATATACATCTAAGGATCCCTCAAGACAATACACTAGGTTCAGTTCTCTTCAACATCTTCATGCAAGACATTCCCATTACAGTCGCTGACCTCCCAATGCATGCAGATACAGTCATATTAACTAAAGACGAGCCGCTGGAAGTGAAAATCTTTAAACTACAAGATGCTACTACTAATAAGCAATACTATGCCAAATTTATTACAAAGATCTTTACACTGAAACGAATGAATAGACCGTCCGAAGTTTAAATTGACGGTTATACTATCCAGTGGAACACCAACTATGGGTTCGTTAAACATTTAGCTATATACTTTGACACCAGGCTCACCTGAAAGTAACATTTACTTAAAAAATTAAACGAGGATACAAGAGGTTAATCCAGTTATACCTACTTCTGAATCGCATTAATCCAATGTGTCACTAGCGCGTTAGTTCTCTACGGGTGCGTCATTTGAGGCAACACATCTAAAACCAATTTCCATCAAATCCGAGTGCTCCAGAACCAAATCCCTAGAATTGCAGTCAACGCTCCCTGGTTCTTCGTCAAACAGCAACTACACTGCGAATTGTGCATCTCACCTACAGTGGTGAAGCGTACTACGTTCTAGTTCAATGGGAATCAATATACGATTCAAACTCAAGCTAGCACAAGACATATTTTTGAGTGACAACAGTGATGAAGAAAGTTATCAGATAAAACTATCTCGTGCTCTCATCAATGCCTTGTATAACAGCGTATATTGTTAAGCAGACAAAAGCCTAATAAAAAAATCTAAGTACTTGGTTTCTGTTTTAACCGGAACTGAAACATCATTTAAGGTGAATGGCAGATACATGTTAAATCGAGTGTAAATAGAACGACAATATCAGAAAAAGCCGCAGTAACGATGGTTCCATCTTCTAGTAATTTAGCAGTATAAATTAGGTAAAAGAGGGGTCCAACGATACCATTTTGCGGGGCACTGGATTTAACAAGATAATATCTGAAGAAATGCCGTTGTGAAATATTTGTTAGAAAGATAAACCTTGAGGAAAAATTTTTTAATACACAAAGTTATTCGATGTGCCAGACCTTATCAAACGCTTAAGAAAACAGTCATACAATACTTCTTTTCCTCAAGGTTCCTTGAGATGTGACCAAAGATCCTATATATTTGTTGAATTGTGGAATACCATCTACACGGAATGTAATTTAGCACAGTAGCAAATGTGCCAATATATCCGTTTTATCCTTGATGTTATAAGATTATAACCCTGTGCTTTACGGTTTCTTGTTTTCCTCATCTCAAACTGGATCTTTGTAGTTAAAAAGTTTTGATGGGTAGACATCTAGCGTGAAACGTCTAAAGATCCTTCAATAACGTTGTGTTTGATTGAAGATGTTGAAATACAATGGTGATACAAGTGTTCAGCAAAAGTGTCAAATTTTTCTTCGTTAGATCTAGCCCAAGTTCTATCAGATTTTTTTATAAAAAGTATAGTGATTTGAGGTATTTTAAATTTTTTAGTTGCTCTCCAGATGGTATGACCTTTGGAATAGATGGGTGAAATAATGAATAGAAGAGGCATTTTGAGCATCTAGTAGACCGCGCGAAATCATCAAGAAAACCTGTTATGATTCAACTTGTCAGCAGTGTTACGAGTTCTTTATCATTTAGCTCAAGCTCATGTTTTTCAGCTTGCTATAAAAGGGTATGTTGTTTGCAGGATGGACGTATTTATTTACAGCAAGCGTAGCTCTCCAGATAGCTTCTTGGATGAAAGTAACAAGATGGCGAATTGCTTGATGCACACGATTCGGTAAAAGATTTTTATTTGGTTCAACCACAAATTAATTTGTGACTATTCCGTGCAAGATGTAAAAATCTAACATGCCGGGGAGCTTGTTGAGATCTATGGGCCAATACGCAAGTTTCCCATAGCTACAGCTGACTTTCATGATTAACTTAAAGAGATTTCTATCGTTTGATGTTATAAATCTGGGACTCCAGCAGGCGTCTTTAAAGTTTTATCTCCTTCAATAATAATTTTGTTTCGCATAGTATGAAATAATTCATACTCTTCTGTAAAGAGTGCGTGGTCTGGGCAGGAAATAAATTGTAGTTAATCTAAATGATCATGGGAATGCATTGATTTTAATAGTAGCAGAATGGAGTTTTTCAATTTGGAATGGATTGAACCGATGACGATGACCCACATGTACAGTACTATCTAGATGGTTTGTATTATAGATGGAAAATTAGAAATACGGATCACTGTTCTATGGGTGGTGTGCTCTTGATATTAGCAGTACATCTATTTAAATATGACCGGAACTGATTTTTTAAAAAAAAATTAATTTCCAAACATTTACTTGCACATTTCAGTCTTCAACGTACTCCCCTCTGGAGTCAACACATTTTTCAATGGTCTTGAAGCATCCTGATGCCATTTTCAAAAATTTGGTTGGTGGCGTATCAACCCCCGAACAGTCTAGATGAAGGCGTTGTTCGCAAACCTCATGCCTTGCAATTCTGATTTGAGCCTTCCGAACACGTAGAAGTCACTTGGGGCCAAATCAGGACTGTTTTGGATGTATGGAGGCGTGCATTGTCTTGAAGGAAGGCACCCGCTTTCCACTTATCTTCCGCTTGGATCGGATCATTTCATTCATGTCTATTGACAGGAGGTCTGAGTAACATTAACTGTTCTGGCATCCGTCAGGAAGTCTACATAGATAAATCCCTGTCAGTCCCAGAAGAACGTTGTCATCACTTTTCCTGTCGAACGGCTCCCTCGCGCTCTTTGAGTTTGGGAGAACTAGTGTGCCGCCACTCACGTAATGACTGCTGGAACTCGGAAATGAAGTAGTGCACCCACGTTTCATCGATGGTCACTATAGACGTCAAAAGTTTGCATACGCACCATTTTGTTCACATCAAAGTGCGTGGTACCCGCCATGAATTCACCTTGCGATAGCGCAGGTGTTTTTTCACGATGCCGTCTACACTAACAACACTAATGGACAGCATTGCTCAAAGATGTTTGCGACCGCCGATAATGCGGTTCATTCTCCACGCGTTCTTTTCCGTCTCTGAAGCACTTACACCACTCAAATACACGATTTCGTAAAAGACACTTTTCCCCATAATGTTGTTGAAGTCCGTGGTGAATTTCTGCGGACGGGACGTCTTCTCTAACGAGAAATTTGATCACAATGTGTTGTTCCACGCTCCGCGGTACCTTCTGTTCACTCATAACTCTATCAACTTCCAAACAGATTGTAACCCGATGAGAAGAGAAGGTGGTTGTGGTTCCACTCTCTCAAGGTTGCACAGCTGCTGCGCAGTGCGGTTTGTTTACACACAAATCAGTCCCCCTCACATTTGAACCACCTTGTACTTATATGTGGAAAAATAACTATCTCCCGTTTCTGATTTAAAAAAATATTTACGTTCTGGACAGCTATTTGTATTATATTAGTCATTATGGCTTAGTTACTTAACTAGGATTGTCAGGAGATTGCGCATGGTGTTATTTTCGTTAATTAGAGCAAAACATTCTTAACTCATTAGGAAAGCAATTAAGTAATTCTCCTCCTGTTTTGTTTTGATTTCCAAATGGAATTCACTTTTGATTTTGAGTCGGTTTATTAGATCTTTTCTTACATATATTACGTCTTGATAAATAAAGTAGCACCTGTAGTTTATTGGATAACTTCTCAGAAACAAAAGCACACTTAATTGATGTAGTTTTTGATTTTTTGCAAGTTTTTAAATCATGCTGTTGTTTATATTTAACACACGTGTACCATTTGGTATTGTAAGTTTTAGAATGGCTGTAGCATTGGCATCTTGTATATTAAATAATTATTTTTGCAGGGAAAATATTTTTCTAATGTTTTCTCGTTGGTTTCGCCAGATCCAAGATAAACATAGAGAAGTAGAAGTGGGTTTTTGTCTTACATTCATTATGTTTCGTACTTCGTGTCTTACTTCTTTAGTTCTGTCTTATTACTTTCGGAAGATATTGAATGTTAAATGTGCCTGAAGACGACTCGTTTATATGTTGATATGCATGATGGATTACTTTTTGTTCTTTTAAATGTGGAAAGGTTTGCTGACTAGTTTGCGGCAATTGATACTGATAAAATCGATTTGATTGATTGATACTCGGTCAGATTATATATTCATTATATATTCATAAATGGCATTTAAGGTATCTGTTTGAACTGGAAACATTATAGTCCATTGGATGGCTTCGTTTCAATTATAATTTAGATTTTTAAATAAACTTAAGCTATACTAATCAGCGCGAATAAACACGTGACCGTACGGGACAACGCGCGTTAAGAAAATGCCAAACGAGCACTAGATGTCAAGTTTGAAGTAGCCATCTTCGAATTTCCTGCCTTCAACTAGTCCAATAACAATGCGTAGTACGACCCCATTATTTTTTAAGTAGTCGGTGAATAAAACTCCCTATCCCAAAAAACAGTCGCTATCACCTTCCCAGTAATGGTGGACCCAAGCTTCATCGACAGTGATAAATCGACGCAAAAAGTCCGACTCGCCGAAAACACTTAAGCAGGTCCTTGGAAGTGTTCATTCAAATGAATTTTTGGTTCAAAGTGAGCAAGCGCGGGACCCAACACGCAGACACCTTTCTCATGCCCAATTCTTCAGTCAGTATATAACAAACGCGTTTTCTCTGCTATATCTCTAACCTTGATTCGATGGTTGTCCTGTACCATTTGGTGAACTTTTCGATATTATCGGTGGAGGTCGTAGTTGTTGGCTGTCCCGAACGCTCACTATCAGCTAAGTTGGTACGACTACGTTTAAATTCATCTGCCCTTTTTCTCGCAATAGCAAGGTATAGAGTCCCTGTAAACGGCGTCTAAGTCGGCTTTAATTTGCGTAGGTATATTACTTTTCAAATGCAAATACTTAATTACGGCACGGTATTCGATTTTTTCCATTTTTACAAAAACACTCGACATTGACTGACACGAGCTACTGTGAAACAACAAGCGTCTAAAACAGTTGAAAGTTTTACATTTATCTTTCAAAGCTTGTACGATTGTAATAGCAGAATGATTTTGACATCTTCATGTTGAGTCTTAAAACTTTTCAGACTTCCCACGTATAGGCAAACCAAAGTTCATAATAATAATGATTTTCTACTTGTAGATATAGAAGCAAGGCCCAATTTGATTCCTCGATTTGTGTTATTACGAGCAGTAATCCAAAGACATAAAATGTTTGATATTAATTTTCTTTGGATATTTAGAGGTACTATCATTACCTATTTTCATAAATAACCAATAAAGCATATATTTATACTAATAAATTGTTAGGAATACCGAAAAACAATCTCCCTTCTGAAAAATCACTTCGTTAATAATCTTACGTAATATTTTCTGCTTCTGTTTACAGTAAAATAACATTATTCTAATAAAAAAAAACTTCAAATCATTCATTTAGAATTCAGATGCAACAATGGCTATTTTCCAATTAACGAACACGTGGATGGCCATGTGAACTGCAATATCACACCGGTGCAACGTGAAACACGTGTTAATTGAAAACACGTGATATATAAAACTAACAAAAAGTTATAATTGGTGGCCTGAATATCTACAGATGTACCTACCACGTGCCACCTTGCAAAGACTATTTCTGATAATTATTCTTTTAATTATAACGGTTTTTTTCAATAAGAGTATTTATTAAATTGCGCATTTAACATTCTTAAAGAAAAACAGTAAACGAAATGCGACCGTAAAACAATAATTTTCCGAACTCAACTACATTTGAGAGCAAAACAATCGACTCAGCAGCGTGCTCGAGTTTTGAGAGAATGTGTATCCACTCCGACAGCATTCCAAATAAAGTCAGTGTTTGAAAGCTTAAAAACTGTGGTTTCAAATGATACCACTTTTATTAGAATCGGACCTGTTCTGACAAAGTTATGGGCCTAAGAATATGTGTAACACAAAAGAGTTGAAAGGGAAAAGGTCATTATGAATAGACAAAAATGAAATTCTCAGTTGAAATTAATTTCATGACTTTTTCAATATATAGTGTTGCCACCTCTACTCCTAATTGCACTTTCCAAACGATTATGCATGGATTTATGACTTTTTCTATGCTGTCTTGAGGGATTGATTCCCACTCTTCAATTAACGCCGCTCCCAGTTCCATCAGGCTCCGTGGTGCAAGATTTCTGGCCCGGACTCTTCGCTTAAGCTCATCCCAAACATACTCAATTGGATTTAAGTTTGGGCTACACGGAGACCAGTCCATTTTCGGTATACCAACGTCAGCCAGGTAGGTAATAGTCGCTCGCGCGGTATGGCATCGCGCATTGTTATCCATTAGCCAGCAAATCCCGCAAACGGAACACGTTCCTCCAGAATGTCCCCGATATAGTGGTCCGCTGTTAAACCTCCACCGCATCCTCCACTAGGCACGATAGCCATCTCAGTTTTTCCGTGCGTGGAAATGCCCGCCCAAAACATGCAAAAGCCACTGCTATATGCGACAGTTTCTTGAATACATCAATGAACAAATCACTTCCCTGGCCTTCTATAGACCCGACATCTGTCGTTACCATGTACGCACATCCTGGACTTGTCGGTGAACAATATTTGACCCCAATGACCGAGGTCCCAATCGAGATGTTCGCGAGCAAATTTCAGTCGCTTTTGTTTTTCGACTGCAGTCAGCTTGGGACGCGTAGCTGCCTTTTTGGGGTCAGATTGCCTGTCTTCAGTCTTCTTCTCGTTGTCCAAGCGCAGGCGATCACATCTTTGACCGCACTCAGCTCTTGCTTGAGGTCAATGCCAGTCGTATGTCGATTTCCGAGGGATATTGAGACGAGAAATCGATTGTCTCTCCCTGTTGTCACACGCATAAGGCCGCTCCCTTGTCGGCGAACGTAGCCACCAATTTCCCGACACCGACGTCACACTTCGACACTGCTGACTGACTCAGATTTAGTCAATTTGCTAAAGCCTTCTGACTGAAGCTCTCTCAAGAATGCAACTGCCTAAGCTGCTTCGGCGGCTGTGATATCCATTTTTTTGCGAAGTGACTGACAATGAGATGAATTACCAGATTGCAAACTGTAGTCCGATCACATTAGTCACGCACGTGCGTTCCAATTAGCAACATTCGTAAAACCCCGTTCGTTATGCATATTTTTTTGAATACGTCATCCAATGAATGCAATAGCAACAGTTTTATAAGCTCAGTAATAAAGATACTTCTTGCACGTTAATGTGTTAAACAGGAGACGAAAATGCGCGCGTAGCTAAGTGAGTCGATTGTTTTGCTCTCAAGTATATAACTCTATTGAAGTTATCTTCCTACCAAATGTTTGACAAGTTGATACATAGAAATTATAGTTTGTTTAGCTAATAAATTTGGTTTTGGTAGTTGTTTTAGTGAATTACTTTTTGGATAAAGAAAAATTTAATAATGCATAAACTATTTGAATAACAAATACGAGTTATTACCAGAAACATGACGAATAACTACATACAAATTGCAGTAAAGAATGCAAACAGAACGGTAATCAAAATTATCACTCGTGTGCAAAAAATACTATAGATAAAAATGAAAAAGTAGCAAATAAAGTGACTAACATTTTATATGATTGGAGATAGTAACACAATACTTACTACATACCAGTAGATTAATGAAACTGTAGCGGTGTTTATGATATTTCACCGAAGTGTAGGAACTCACCAATTAGCCAACAAAGAAAATAAAGTAAAAACCAGCCAAGATATTTGTAAAACAAAGTACAACTACTTTCTTTTCTTTGTGCCTCAAATGCAGCGGCCATCTCCAGTCATGTATTATTAAAAAACATTAATAATAACAGGCATTAAAATGGTTTAAACAATCGTGCACTCTATTTGACTGGTATAGTTTTTTTTATATATATAAAATAAAAGATCAACTGCTAACGAAGCATAACGGCCTAAAAATTGGTCTGAATTTTGCAAATGGGTCATGAGAAAATTGTCATGTATAAATACTGTAGAAAGAAAGTTGTATATCGAACGTAATATAGTTGTCAAAACCAAGGACAAACTATTAGAATGCCTAATATTAGGATAGTTGAATCTAATAATAACGATACCCTTGAAAAAGAATATATGAGGAGAATTCTACCGTAAAATAAGTGGAAAGATTTAATCAGAAGTGCAGAACTCTGCACATATTCACCAATATTCCATTCGTTAAGAGTTACACATAATCAGATAAAAATTAGTTGCTTTGAGAAGATCCTTGTACAAGAGACTAATCAACTTTTACCTTATTGGAAAGTATGTGTGAAAAATTTCCTACAAAGTATGAACATGGTGTCTTCAAAAACTAGAATTTCGGAAGGACAAGATATACCAAGTAGTCTCTGGGATAAACTTCAATGATCAAAAAATGAAAGATCTCTAAATGTCAATGTAAATTTAAGATTAAGAATCATTAAACTTTTTTCAAGTCAATAGGATTATCACTAACCCTCATTAAGAAGACAACTAAACAAGTTTTGCATTGAGTGCATGAAAATAAATGAATAGTCAACAAGATTTATCTACTTATAACAATCAACATTATGCACATCAAAACAAATTTCTTACACTATAGAAACGGCAGTTATCGACCTCATTCACCTCAATAACGGAATTACCCATGAAAATACTTTAATATTTCTGAGAAAATGTTCCAGAAGATAAAACTACCAACCTTCCTTTAAGGATAAACACGTATTATATATACTACTAACCAATCATATGTTTGTATGCTTAAATTCACATTTCAAAACTTGCTTTTTTGTTACATGTGAGCTGCACACAAATGTATAGAACAAAATAAAATACTTATTTGCTTTAACAGGCCCTATTGGACAAACATATAAAATGCTTTTTTTAAATTCGCCTGGACATTCTGTTCAAGTCTCAAGAACTACACAATTTGGTCATTCACATCCTCTCACAGACTTAAGAGAGACGTCTGGTTTTTTTGGTCAAAAAATCAATTTTGAGATTTTTATTTTTTCAGAAAGCTGAAAACCCTAGGATTATATGGCTTTTTTTATTTTTTCTATATCTCAATTTGCCGCAAAGATATATATATGTATATAAACCTATATATTTCCATGCTCGCCAAGCCATTTTTTCCGCCCTGCAAGTTGTGACTTGTTTCTTCGGAAGAAACGTTTTTTTGGATCAAAAAATTAATTTCAGGTTTTTATATTTTTGAAAGGCTAACGATCTCAGAATCGCAATGTTTTTATTAATTTATTCGTATCTTTATTTTTCGCCGCACCATTTTTTCCATGGTGCAAGTTTCAACGAGTTTTCTCACCAGTTACGTCGTGACCTTTGAACGGGCGTTGAATTTGATATCATTATGTCTAAATGTTCGCAAAACAAAGGATCTCGTAAAGATCCAAATAAAACAAAGTGTGGTAGGAATAAAAAATGAAAGTTTCATGTGCTGATAAAAAATCTCAGCAATCCTCAAAAGATGCGAGAATCAAGAGAAAAAAGGAGCTTGATGAGCAAGAAGAACTTTTTCAAGAGGCCCAAGGATTACTTTATGGCACAGGAATCGCAGACTGATGATTGGTAAGCATTTTGTCTATTATAATTGTAAATAGTTGAATGCGAAATAAAAAAAAAACTCTAAATGCGTTTTTCTCAAAATGGGGATTTTTCGCGCAATAGACACGATTTCTCGGAAACCATTAATCCAATCGACCTAATTTTTTTTTGTGTGTTTATTGAAACAATAGCTTGTCTATATTCTACAATCAATTCTCCAAATTAAACCTAAAATATTTTATTCTTACCTTAGAAGAGGGTAAAAAAGGGCGTTTTTCCGAGAAATTTTTTCGCAGACTGGTATTTTTTTCTATTGATCTTAACAACTTGGTTGTAGAATACAGACAAGATACATATGTGTACTTTAAGATGCCGTTTGTTTTAGCAATACTGGTGCAAAGATATCCTGTCCACCGCACAATGCAAGGTTTTCCAGGAGACGACTTCAGCGCCCTCTGGTGGAGTTAAAATAAATATATTTTTTTAAAAAAAATGTTTTTGATGCCTCTTAATATATCTTTTCAAATGCACGAAATCTCATATCTCTAAATAAAAATAGATTTCTATAAAAAAATTATAAAAATTGACCAATTTTCACCCAAAAAAACCAGACGTCCCCCTTAAGTAATTGCATTTAGTGAATTAGAAATGAGCATCTCTACCACAAACTATTACAGATGTAAATTAACTGTACAATCAATGGCTTGCAACTAATATACACCAGTTTAGACCTGCATTTCCTTTTGCACATTTAGACATTATTATTTAATTCAATCTGACTTGATTTCATTTTAATTTATCAGTGTAAAAAAATGATAGCTTTGAGTTAGAATCAAATTAATCTATAAACAGCAAATTTGTGTAGGAATAGGAAACGTTCCAAGGCTAGTGAAACTGTGCTAGGAAACAAAATCTATGCATATGTTCCAAAACAAAGTTTTAAACCGTGCCAAAGGAAGAATTAACATCATGAATCCAAAGAACACACGTCTAGGCATTTTTTCATAGATCATTTTTTCACAATTTGAACTGAAACTATCAGGCATAATAGCTGCAAAATCAACCCCACAATTGATGAAGGTTTCAAAGAATACAAATGTTTAAGTAAACATTTATTAGTTTATTATCTTTCTATAGCATTCTGAAGATTTTTGATTTTGCAGAAGTTATTGCAAACTCTACTTGTTAAGAACAAACAATACTGTTAGCGAGGTTTAAAATATGTAAACATAATAAAGACAACACAATGTGATTTAACAAGCAAAATACATTGGATAAAAAAGTGGAAAAATATAGATATGAACGAAGAACTGGCACAAAACATGACATAATATTAAGAAAGTAACGTGTACCGTTAGACACAGAAAGAGAGCTTGCTGTGCAATAACTACAAACGGACCTTCAACTCTTCCATCCTGTGTTTGATCCTCCTCTTCATTTCACAGAATCTAAAATTACACAACTTAATAAAAAACAAAAGGCATCTCAAATTCTTACTTTTCTTGAATTCTAGCCACTTCCCGCTCCTCTTGGGCATAATATTGGTTGAGAATTGCACGCAACTCTGCTAAAGAGAGATTCAAAAACTGTGCCACTTCATTACTGACCTCTGGTGTGGTGTGACTGTCCATTAAAAATAATCGGACAACATCTTCATGGGGTCCCTGCAACACTCGCACCAGTAATGGATATTCTTCGTCCTTCAGTCGCCGTTGTTCTACAAAAGATAAATAAACATCTCAACTTCTTTCTACAATAAAACACTTACCACCATTATCATGAACAATAAACAGTGCAAAATTGGTTGCATCACTATCAACCTTGTACTTCTCCAAAATTAAATTAACAACTTCCTGTGTGTTGACAAGTGAAGTGATCCACACGCTCATTTGGCTTCCATGAGGCGGAGTAAAGAAGCTGGTCTCGCGGTTGTAGAAGTGCCCATTGATAGAGCACCGCCGCTTGATTTTTGTGCGCGACAGTCTTCTGCCAGGACGGCGCTTGATTGCAGATGCTCCCGTCTTGGGTGGCCTGCGAATCACCACCTCATCCTGGGTTGTAAAATTTGTTATATCTGTGTTTGTGCTGTTAATGGAGATTTGATCAAATTCTGGTGATTTTGCATGTCTGGTTCGCTCCAGGCAGTCAGGGCCCGACATGGATCTATTCAAGTGGTTACTCATTTCCAGCCAATTATCATCTTGGCTATCTGACCGACTCAAATGGGCCGTTTCCAAGCTTTGCGTCATCAGATCTGTTTCATCACATGTAGGTTTTTCTTCTTTATTATTACTATTATTTTCAACAATTCCATTGACACAGTCTTTAACTATTGTTACAATTTCAGATGGGTTAGAATTGCTGGCTTCGGCAGTTTGCGATGGAAGAGGTGTTGGCATTGTTTGATATAACTTATTGGACTCATCTACCTTTCGCTCCACCTGCAGCAACTCATCTAATTCATCCCATTCCATAGTTTTCAGATCCAATTTGGGTGGCAGAGTGGAACTTTTGGGCAGAACATCGTGTGTTGGAGATACAGGACTCACTTCTGCAGTGCTGGTATCAGATGCATCTCCCCCAGACTCGATGCCCGTATCCGATAAGCTCAAATTATCTACATTTAAACTACTTAACGAACTTTCTAAATCTAAATTCGAATTAGTGGAGCTAAGAGAAACGTCATTAAAGCTATTTTCTCGAGACATGCTTTGAGTATCTTCATCAGAGTCGACATCCGTGCCAGACTGCAAACGGCAGGAGTTGCGCTTCCGTACTGTAACTACCGTTCTCTGATCATCGTCCTCTTTGAGATGAATCATGCCTTGCACCCCCCAGTGCACCCTTAATGAGCCCTCTAACACCAATCGACCATTTACCTCGCGACTGCGTACCTCTCCACTTCTACCGTCGTAGAACTGGTTGTAAGACTAGAGGGGAAAGATAAACATTAGCTCTCACAATTGGGAAGTTCAATTTAAAATAGTCTATGGAAACTCCAGTTACAAGACACAAGTAATCTGTTAATGCCAGCTCTAAATTTAGCAGACAAAGAAGCTCTTCAGAAGCCATTACCTTCAACTTGTGCTCTATTTGTGACCTAGGGATGACAGGTCCGTTTCCAACCCTGGATAAGTCCCTCTGCTGGCCGAAGCTCTTGTGGGATTCAACTCTGGTCCCATGTCCAAACAGCTGCGGGCCGAACAAGGCGCCGTAGCAAGGCACGTGGCAATAAGGAACCCCCTTGTGCTCCGCATGCTGGCCCGGATTCAGGCGCTTGCCGCACTCTTCACACCTTAGGCATTCCGGGTGCCAGTCGTAGCCCAGAGATTGTTTGCGTTCCGCTGCAAAATTAAAAACAAAGGACCTTGACACAAGTGCAAGTGTAAACAACAGCAGTTCATGCCGCAGATGCATTCGCCTTGAATTCTAATAGTGGCTCGTTAGTGTTAATCGCCACACTGTGACCAATACAACCAAATGATTTGTTATTATTAAGCGCAAGAGCGAAATTAATTACGTACCGAAGTAAACGGGCTTTCCACATTTATGGCATTTCCACATGTTCACACATATATTTTTAATAAATAAAACACAAATACGTGCTACATCACACCTAGAAACGAGCACAATTTAAACATTTGTAGAGGGCACGAACCTTCACACAATCAGATGATTTGGGTGCATCTCAACGAGCGGAAATGCCATCTGATGGAAAGGACAATGTCCAGCTAAAACTCAGCCAGTGGCTCCCAATGGCTTAATCTTCCTTAAAAATGATTATTGCAATTGTTAAAAAGAAAAATACCGCAAAATCAAATATTTCTTTATTAAAATACTACGCTAAAAAGGAAAAGTAGCATAAGTTGCCTAATCATTGAATAAACCACTTAAAAAATTTAAAATAGCCAAAATTATAAAAAAACACATCCAAGCTAAAATGTAGCAAAAGTTTTTTTTAACTTAATTTAAATTGTACTTTGATATCTATATATAATTAGATTCTAATTACAAAGAATACACTTATATAGTATAATTATCTAAATTATGGTTAAAATGATAAAAAGTTAATATGGAATTACTGGATGTGTTAGTTTATGTAGAACCGCTGGTCTAAGGTAATGCATTCTATGCAGGATCATAACGATTCCGAGAATACAATTTCCAGGTAATGCAAGTACTAGTTGATATCCCATTGCTGATGATTTCATCGTAAATACAAACAAAAAACGAATAAAATGCATGATCGTTTAATAATCGTTATTCTCTAAGTGAGAACGTATTATACATTTTTGATAATTGAAAGTTTATCTATTTTTCTACTGAGAAAACCATCCCGTACATCATTCAATAGAGAAAGGAACATTTATATGAAAATGTTTAGTGCATCCCATTGTCATAATCAGTTCTATTATCAGGACTTTTTCCCTTTTATCTTACTAAAGTCCGTTCTTTGGCTGGTTTTTTGTTCTTGTGGTTTCACAACTTTCTCAAATTCTCCTTTCTGTTAGACTGATTTAATTTCTGAATTTCTGGTTTATTGTTATATTTTTTCACTCCATATATTGGAAAACTTTAATGCTATGTATTTTTTATAGAATTTTTTTATGAATCATTAAGAATGTACAAGCATTCATCATCATTATTATATCTTTTCGTTGGGAAATTCAATTTTTGGACACCCACTTCATAGTTAAGTCTTATCTTACTCCATTGATTGTGATTTTTGCAAAAAAATAGATCTTTATATGTGACTTCATGTATTTTTAGTTTCGTGCGTATTGTCGAGTTATGACAATTAAATTTTACATTTTTCTTTCTGATAAACATCTTTAGAAATATATCTTAGGTAGTAAGCAAGAGATAATTTTAGTTATTTTTCTTTTGCCTTCAATTTTTGGTTTCTTCTGATTCCTGATAACATATTTGCAGATGATTGGTGATCCATAAAAATAAAGCTTGAAATTATGTAAACTGATGTTTGAATTAATTTGTGTTTTTTACAACAACCATCTTCAAAACCTTTTGAAAATATTTTTTTATAACAGCCCACTGTTTTGGATTAGGTCTCATCTTCATTTTCCTTTAGATTTTCCTTGTAAATGAAGCTCATGGTGGTGTTTTTTTTCTACGATTAATGTGTCAGTCAAAATTTTTTGGAGCTAATCTCATTTATGACGAAAACATTGGTATGATGAGCTGTCCAGTCATTCACATCTTATGTGCTTCCATTCGATTTCGATTTGCTTATCCAATGTCTACTGTGGAATACTCGAAGAGTAAATGTGCTATTAGATAAAAAAGATAAATTTATAAAGAACGCGTGAGATAAACTAACAGCATATGGAAGAATTGTTTAAACACAATGAAACAGAAAACCTATGTTGATAAAAGGCATAATTGGTCCTACAATAACGAGAACCAAGAAAAACTATACAGCAGATAACATGGAAAAATCAAAGGGCCCTGATTGAATACTTGGAGAACCACTACAGTTATTAGAAGGCAAATATATAGGAACACTAACGGAGTTTTTTTAATAATATACACAATACAGGAAATGTTCCAGAAGATTGCTTAAACTCTACGTTTAGAGCTTTACACAAGAAAATCAATTTAAAACGATGTGAAAACTGCAGAACGATAAGCTTAATGAGTCATATACTCAAGGTTTTTCTTCATATAATCCATGGGCGCATATATAGAGAAACTTAGAAAACACAGGCTAGCTTTCAAAACAATCTAAGTGCAAGAAAAGCTTCATTTAGCATAGAGATAATGATTGATAGATATGATGTATGCTTTGTAGAGCATGAAAAGGCTTTTGGCAAAATCCAATGCAGAAAGCTGATGACTATCCTACAACGAACAAACTTGGATGGCAAAGGTTTAAGAATTATACACAATTTATATAGGAATTAAAGAGCGACAGTAAAAGTAGATGGTAAAACAATTGAAATCAAACGGGAAGTAAGACAATGATGTGTGGTATCACCACTCTGTTTGACACTTACTCAAAGGAACTTTTTGAAGAAGTCCTGGAGTACTTTAGATGAAGGACTCTCAATCAATAGCTAACTGTTTAATAATCTTAGATATTCGAATAATACCATAGTTATAGCAAGCACGAAGGTATGCAAAGATAATAGACAGAGCAGTCGATTGCAATGCCAGACTATGGTATGAAGCTAAATGCTAAGAAAACAAGAATAATGGTTATCAGTGAACAAAACTTAAATCATACGCTAATGGAGTACCCTTACAAAGAGTAGACAAAATCATTTATTTAGGATGTACACTAAATGAAAAATCTTCAGTTAAAATAATAATACACACTGAAAAAACAAGAGCGGCGTTTAACAAATGCAAAACAGTTGTATATAATAAGCCAAGGCCTAGTCTGAAAATAAGAACACGTGTCCTCCAATGTTACATCTTTCCGGTGTTATTATATAGGGCGGAAGCTTAGACCTTCAAGAAGAATACTATAAAGCGTTTAGAATCCTTCGAATATTGGTGTTACAGAAGGTGCTGCAAATATCATGGCTACATAATACATTTAATATTGAAATGTTACAGCGTATGCGGAAGGAAAAAGAGCTAATAGACAAATCAAACAAAGTGAATTTAACTACAGTGACCACGTTATGAGTTATGAAAAGTAGGAACTCTACAAGTGATTCTACAAGGTAAAATTTAAGGGAAAAGAAGGTCGAGACGAAGACGTACCTTAGACAGTGGACTGGAAAAAAACAACGTCAACATATTTCGGACAACTGTGGACCATGTTAAATGGACCAGTATGATTTCCAACAGCTTCAGAGAATATAGCAGAGGAAGAAGAAGTAGAGTGGAGTTTTAGATGTCGGACGGCGCGGACGCGAATTTTATAGCAGGTGGCGATATATAAACACCGTATACGGGCTATAGCACACCAAACGAAATTCGTACATTTCAACGCGACGTAAAACGTGCATATAAAACAAAGCGGATTTAGTGGCGAAAAGTTAAGAAAAAAGAGGAAAACAAAGGGTTTCTGTGCAGTGTCCTAAGATTTTACGTATACAATGCAGTGAATAAACCTAGAGCGGACGACAACGAACGGGCGGCGAAAATGTGATAAACGAGCGGTGCAAGTGCGGATAGCGATAAAGGTCGCGGTCAACGGAGTTCAGAGGGGATCACATTTAAGAGCTAACTGGATGGAAAACACAAACAAAAGGGAACGGGAGTTAAATAGCAGCACAGAATTGGACCAAGAACTCTGTAGAGAAAGCAAGAGAAAAAACATTATCAAATCCCCCCTGTTAAAAATCACAGGATCAGCGAACACCAAAATGTCGGAAATAAGTGAGCTGAAAATAATGTTTGAAGAGATGATGAAGGAAATAAAGGAAAACACGAAAGCTAACAAGGAGCTTAGAGAGGAGTTTAAGAAGAAGGAAGAGAAGTGGGAGCTGGAAAAAGGCTACCTAATCAAAAAAATAGAAAAGCTGGAAGGAAAACTAGAGACAACAGAAAAGAATAGAAGGAAATGCAATATTGTAATAAAAGGGGTTGAATTCAAAGGACAGAATAACAAACAAGTCGTGATGGAGTTCCTCGAAGAAAAATTACAAGTGGAGGCCAAAGTAAAAAATGTACATACCATAAAGCCAGCACCAACAGTTGTGGAGATGGATTCTTGGAATGAAAAACAGGAAGTAATGCAAAACAAGAAATCTTTGAAAGGAACAAGAATATACATTGAAAACGATCAAACACGAGACGAGAGAAGAATACAAGCGGAAATCAGGAAAATAGCAAGAGCGAAAAGAGCAGAAGGAGAAGAGGTAAAAACTGGATACCAGAAGATAATAATAGACGGAACTTGCTACAAGTGGAGCGAAGGAGAACAAAGAGTCATAGAAGAGACTCCTCCTCAAAAACTAAGCACCCAGAAAATAAAAAACAGACACAAAAGATGACGAACAGAGCAAAGGACACGGACACGAGTAGAGAAACGAAACAAAAAGAGGAAAGCAGGAGTATATAAAAATAGGAACATGGAACATCAGAAGTATAAACAGGAAAGGAGGAGGAACTCATAGAAGAAATGGAGAAACAAAAGCTGGATTTTATGGGAATAACAGAGACAAAGAAGAAAGGGCAAGGACATACGAGACTACACAAAGGATATTGGATGCTTTGGTCAGGAATAGAAAAATCTGAAAGGGACAAGGGAGTGGGTTTAGTGGTACACCCTGGCAAAATGGAAACAATAATAAATGAAAGGTATGTAAATGAAAGAATAATGGCAGTAGAAGTCAAACTAGGGAAAAGAAGAAACATGGCAAATGATTGTGGCGTACGGACCTGATGAAGACGAGAAAGTGGAAATAAAAACCAGTTCTTTGAGGAACTACAAAAGTAATAGATACGAAAGGAAACAATATTATAATTATGGGGACCTAAATGGAAGCGTAGGAAATGATAATAGAGGCATAGAGAGAATTTTAGGAAGACAAGGAGAGCACAAAAGAAATAGAAACGGTACGAAAATTGTAGAGTTCTGCGTGGCAAATGATTTAGTAATAACGAACACAAAGTTCGTACATAAAGACATACACAAATACACAAGGGTGCAACACAGCAGAAACGAGAAATCAATTATAGACTATTTTCTAGTGAACGGGGAGAATTGGCAAAAAATCAAAGATGTTAAGGTGAAGAGAGGACCGGAAATAGGCAGCGACCACTACTTACTCCAAATGGATATGAGGGTGAGCCAAAAACAAGCGACAGAGAAACATAGAAAAATAACTAAGGAGAAAATTAAAAGCCACATGTTACAAGAAGAACACATCAGGAAGAAATATCAAGACATCCTAAAAAAGGAGTACGAGACAAAAAATATCAGACCAAATATAGAAGATAAATGGAAAACGATAAAACAATACATGATAAAAGCAGCGCGCAAATGTTGCGGAGTGACAAAGGTAACTAACACGGACTTTAAAAGAACGGCATGGTGGACAACTGACATAAAAACACTGGTAAAAAAGAAAAAAGAATGCTGGCGCAAATATCTACAAACAAAATTGGAAGAGGACTACAATCTATACAAAGAGAAAAGAACGCAGGTAAAAAAAGAATTCGGAAACAAAATGAAAAAGAATTTGACGACAACCAGAAACTATTTTACGGAACTTTGAAGCAACTGAGAAAAAAGAAAACTACACCCACAAAAACATCAAGGATAAACAGGTAAATGTACTAACAAATGAAAACGATGTTATGGAAAGATGGAAACAATATTTCGAAGATTTGTTGGCAGCAGGGGAAGAACAGAGAGGATTGTAAAAAAGAAGAGAGAGGAAAAATACCGACTTTGAAAAAGATACGAACTCAACAGAGGAAGATAGCGCAGAAGGCAAAATAACAAAACAAGAATTGGATATAGCAATAAGGAAACTCAAACTAGCAACAGCCCCAGGCATAGATGAAATTACCCCAGAGATGGTAAAATACATAGGAGAAACAGGCAAGGAAAGGTTACTAGAACTATAAAACGACATCTTAGTAGCAGGAAAAGTACCGAAGGAATGGAAAATAGGAATCATAATACCCATATATAAGAAGGGAGACCGAAGAGAATGCTGTAATTACAGAGGAATTTCCTTACTAAGCATCCCAGGGAAGGTATTCGCAAGAATTCTAGAAACTAGACTCAGAGACAAACTAGATAAGACAATAGAAGACACCCAGAGTGGGTTTAGAGAAGGACGGGGGGGGTACAAAACCACATATTTACAATCAGACAGCCAAGTGAAAAGGTCATAGAGAAAGGGGAAGAAATACATCTCTGTTTTATAGATCTGGAAAAGGCCTTTGACAGAATAGAAAGAGAGACAATATGGCAGTGTCTAAAAAAAGCAAACATAAATTACAGAGAAGTAGCCGCCATCAAAGCACTATACGAAAATAGCGGAAACATAATAAGAACGAGACACGAGCAGTCGGAGGAACTTAAGGCCAATATAGGCCTAAGACAGGGATGTGTACTCAGCCCGCTGCTATTTAATTTAGTATTAGATGAGGCAATAAAAGAATGCAAGAAAAAAACAAGAAGATACCATGTAGGAAGCTGGAATATGGAAAAATCTACATATCAGAATTACTTTTGCTGATGATATGGTTATATTCGGAAAAAGTGAGAAAGACCTACAAGAAAATATCAATGTATACAACTTAGAACTAAAAAGAAAACATGAAGATAAACGGAGATAAAACCAAAACAATGGTAATAGCACCAGACAAGAGAAGACATCGTATATATATAGAGGGAAGAAAATTGGAACAAGTAGAGAAGTTCAAATACCTAGGTGTATGGATACAGGAAAATGGAAAACTCGATGACGAGATAAATGAAAGAGTAGGAATTACAGGACGACTATTTAACTCCATAAAGTCCTCTTTTCTAGGAAAAAAGGAAGTACCAAATGACGCAAAAGTAGAAGTATTCAAAAAAGTTGTAACACCAATACTCATCTATGGTAGTGAATCATGGACAACAGTGAATAAACATAACAGCAGGGTCGAAAGTACGGAGATGAGATTCCTGCGTAAAATAGAGGGCAAAACAAAGAGAGACCACATCAGGAGCACAACATTTAAGAAAATTTAAAAACTAAAGCGGTAGCGGTATTAGTGCAAGGGAGACAGTTAGGGTGGTTGGGACATATAATAAGAATGGACAAAAACAGAACAGTGAAAAAAGTGTTTGAAGCAGGACCAAAAGGGAAAAATAGGATAGGAAGACCGAGAAAAACATGGAAGGAGGAACTAAAAGAGGCAGCACAATCAAGAAACATAAAGTGGGAAGAAATTCGCACAACAGCAAAGGATAGAAAAAAGTGGAGAGAACTGTCCAAGACAAGCCCGTATCCATAAAACACAACTCAGCTCAATAGCCTTACACCGAAAGGTAGAAAGGTTTTGGATTAAGTAAGTAAGTAAGAAGAAGTAAACCACTGAAAAATCAAAACTGTAATCGTAGATAATAACAACGTCACATATATGCCAAATTGCTGGATGTAATGTAGTAAAAAACATGGAGCCGGCGAACAGATTGCTCTGTAAGCAATCCCAGAACGAACTTAACAAAACCTTTCGATTTCGATTTCGAATTTCGGGAAAATTCGAAATCGAATATCTGAAAATTATTCGACATAGAACTTCATTTTCGAATTCAGCTTAAAATTTCCTATAAGAATCACATTTAAAATCGTAATGTCGAAAATTTTCCCGAAATTCGAAGTCGAATATCTCGAAAACTATTCGACATAGAAGTTTTTCGATTTCATTATTGAAATCAGCGTAAAATTTTCTTTAAGAATTACTCATAAAATCGCAATGTCGAAATTTTCCCGAAATTCGAAGTCGAATATCTCGAAAACTATTCGAGATAGAAACTTTTATTTCGATTTTGAAATCAGCGTAAAATTTCCTATAAGAATCCATTTTAAAATTTTAAAAATCCATAATTTTGTGACAGCGACAGACAGACCGACAGACATATAGAATTCAGTAACGAACTTTTTAAGTTCGTTGAATATAATGTGTTGACAACACCAGTAATTGCAAACTAGAATTTGGAACCAAATACAACTTCCAAAACCAGCCTTATTTAATATTAAAATTTGGAGAAGCAGAAATATTACGAAATCAACTAAAATTAAACTTGTATTTCTATTCATTAGCCTTTTGTTATCTCTTTACACCACAGTAGTTTCTTTTCCTGTGCATATTATAATTATCGTATTTCTTTTCTGATTCTTCTATTTCTGAACATTTATTTGTTAACCATTTTCTTTTCCTAATTTAATCTTGCGTTTAATTTCCTTTTGTGTTTTTCAACGAACTTAAAAAGTTCGTTACTGAATTCTATATGTCTGTCGTCGGTCGGTCTGTCGGTCCGTCACAAAATTTGAGATTTTTTAAAAATTGAAAATGGATTCTTATAGGAAATTTTACGCTGATTTCGAATTCGAAATTAAAAAATTTCTATCTCGAATAGTTTGAGATATTCGACTTCGAATTTCGAAAATTTTCGACATTACGATTTTAAATGTGATTCTTATAGGAAATTTTACGTTGAATTCGAAAAATTCTATGTCGAATAATGTTCGAGATATTCGATTTCGAATTTTTAAGTTCGTTCTGGGATTGCCTACAGAGCAATCTCTTCGCCGGCCCCATGTTTGTATCTAGTTTTATTTTCAATTCTAAACTTCCTTCTATCTTCCATTAGTTCCGTGGTTCCTTCTATCATCTTCTAAAATCTTTTTTGTTTTTCCATTCTTTGTTTTCCTTTTTAGTATTTCTTTCATGTTCTCCCATTTTTGTTGATTTGTGTTCTCTGTTTTACCTTTAATCTTCTCCATTTCTTTATTGAGACGATGAGTTATTTGTATCCTCAGTTTTTGATTGTTTAATTTCTGCGTATCTGTTTACAAATATTTGTTTTTCTTTATTTCTTTTTGCAGACGGAGCTTCACCACGGCCACAAGCAGACTGTGATCCGTGGATTTGCTGAATTAATTGAATTACAAAACCTACTTTTGATCAGGATATAATCTATTTGATTGGAGGTTATCTTGTTATCTTTATGTGCTGTGACTTTCTAGGTATAAAGTCATCTGGCTAGTAATTGGTAATACGTATTTCTTTACAAAATTCTACAAGCATATCCCCCCTCTCATTTCGCGACCCTAGATCAAAATATCCTGCAACTTCTCCATATTTTTCTTTTCAGACTCTGGCGTTGAGTCATCTAGGATTGTTTTTTTTTGTACGGTTTAACGTTTCGTTGACGTCTTTTTTTATGTTCTTCATTATTTTTAGCAATTGCTGTATAACTCTATATTACATTCAGACGTAATGACTTTTTACTTATTTGAAGTATCGCCAATCTGTCTGATACTGGTAGGAATCAATTTACAGCAACGTCAATTCTATTATTTATAATTATTGCTGTTCCATTTTGATTTTGCAGAGTTCCATCTCCATAGTCACCTTTGCCTGAATTTGTTCACCAAACTTCACTACAGTCTAATATGTCTGTTTTTAACCTTTTTATTTCTTTGATAAATCCAGCCAATCTGGATCCAAGATTGGGTCCAAGCTCTGCCTGTCACAAGCCAGGATAAATTGGGGAGTGGTGGAGGAGTAACACCTCCTTAAAAACAACCGGGGTTCAGCTGGCCCGGCTGATAGCAACCTGTAAGGACCCCTGCTAGGGTACGGCCCAGTTGTCCCGAGGTACCGGGGTCTCTGTCGTTAGGCTAATCACCCACACAGAGTACATAAATTCAGAGCAATCAAACGAGCCTCGAAACAGGACGAATTAATAGGAACGACTACTGAGGATAAGATTCGAAACATGGAATTTCACATCTCTAACAGATAAAGAAGTTTAAATTGTGGAGGAAACGGAGAAATACAAAGTATATTTAATGGAGATATCAGAAGTCAAGAAAAAGGAGACGGAATAAAACATTTAGACAAAGGACACACGCTAAGATTCTCAGGAACACCGGCGGGCACCAGAGCAACGGAAGGAGCAGGAATAATCCTAAATGAAACTTTACAAGCAAGCGTGATTGGATAGGAGCCCATAAATTCCAGAATTATATTAGAACTACAGTTGGAAGAAGTAGGACTGATACAAATATACGCACCCACAGAGAACCCAAACAAGCAAGATTAAGATATGTTCTACGAAGAAGTATAGCATGCAATAGAGAAATTACAAAATAAGAACAGACGTATAAGAATACTGGGAGACTGGAATGTTCACATAGCACAAGGCAAAGAACGAGGACATGGAACCATCGGATCACATGGAATACAGGGACAGATAAATGGGAATGGGGAAAGGGAAAATTCTAGATATTTGTATAGTAAATAAGATCCTTATAGAAAAAACCTGGTTTCCACTCAAGAACATTCACAAAATAACTTACGAAGCGGAGGAACTGGGCCACAAAAGCACGATAGACTACACAACACATTCCAAACGTCTAAGCTATGCAATACAAGATGTGAAAGTAATTAGAGGAGCCGAACTCAGTACCTAATAAGCTACTAATAGCTGACACGAATATTCAAAAGCCAAAAAGAGAAAAGACCAGAAATAAACACCAGAATAAAATTAGAAACACTAAATAACCCAGAAGTAAGACAAAAATACGAAGATACACTTACAAGAAAATTAGAAAGATTAGAAGAAGAAATACAAGAACAAAATCGATGGACACTGGAAAAGACATGGAAACGATTCAAGGTAACGTTCCAAATCGAGACTATCCGGTCGATGTGGCAGAAGGTTCCCTTTCGATTTCCATAAGGTTTCGGTTGTTGTTTTGGCCGTATGTGGGCGTGCATTGTCTTGAAGGAAGGCTACCCGCTTTCCACCTGTCTTCCGCTTGGATCAGATCTTTTCCTTCACGTCTGTTGCCGGGAGGTCTGCGTAATAAGCTACATTAACTGTTCTGGCGTCCGTCAGAAAGTCTACATGGATAACCCCTTGTCAGTCTCAGAAGAATGTTGCCATCACTTTTCCCGCTGAACGGCTCCTCTGCGCTCTCTTGGGTTTGGGAGAACTGGTATGCCGTCATTCGCGTGATGACTGTTTTTACTCGGAAATGATACTTCTTATGTGCACCCACGTTTTATCGGTGGTCATTACGGACTACAAAAATGCATCATTTTTGTCTTAAAACTGTTGTAGGAAACGACTGGTAGCTTGTACCCACATTACATTGCATTGCGATAGTGCAGGTGGTAGTACCAACACTGATGGACAGACAGTATTGCTCCAAGATTTTTGATAGTGCTGTGCTTATTTTCACAAATAACCGCCTCTGCACGATCAGTGTTTGGTTTGGTGACGAATGTTTGCGGCCAAAGATCATGCAATTTATTTTCCATGAGCTCTCTGTCCTCTCTAAAGCACTTACACCACTCAAACACACGTGTCCGTGAGAGACACTCTTCCCCATACTGTTGTTGAAGTCTGTGGTGAATTTCAGCGGACGGGACATTTTCTCCAACTGGAAATTTGATCACAATACGTTGTTTCACGCTCCACTGTACCTTCTGTTCGCTCATCCCCCTAGTAACTCACAAACAAGACTGAACAGGTTTTAACTCGAGCAGGAGGAAAGGTGGAGGTTGTAGCTCCACTCTCTCAAGGTCGCACAGCTGTTGCGCAGTACGACTTGTTTACACTCATCAGTCCCGGTCATATTTGAACTTTGTTATATCTCATTTGTTTGATATATCGCTTGATATTTGTAGGTTTTCTGGTTAGAACAAATTCACGATATTCCAACAAACCGGATCTTGTCGAATAACGGGCGGTGGATTTTGACTCCTAGAAACCCAGCGCTTGGAACGATCACGATTAATAAGATAAATCCACTTTGTGATAATGCACCTATAAAACCGGCCATGGGAGGACTTTGCAGTTGGCAACAAATCTCAACTCGCTGTGGACTTCTCGTGCATAAAGTCGAATTGACGCAAATGATTAATAAAATCGCCAGAACCGAATCATTTGTACCATTCCGAAACAGTCACGTGGCTCATAGTTCCTTGTCTTTCGACATAACGAATCTATTGTTGAAAGTTTCCATTTCCAGCAATAGCGGATCAAAACTAGAATCTTACTTTTATGAATTACCATGTGGAATCCAAAGATAAAGATTATTGCTATACCATAAATACAAAAAATAACAAAAAAAGCATAACAATTAAATTTTTCACAGGTGCTAAGAAACTTTCTTTTAATCTGGTAGCAAAGAAGACAATTTTTTGGATTGTCGTACAAGAATTGTAGACGGACCCTGAGAGGTCGGATACGTTCTGTGAGTAATAGCGGATATCTACATACAATCATATTACAACGTTCTTCAATCAATTTTTTAGAAATTGGAGTAAGTCAAAAATCCACTTATACAGGCTAATATTTAATCTCTATGTATGGTGAGTACTTATTGTTATCATGCAAATTTTGGTTTTTGTAAGTTGGTTTCAGAGAAATTGTCCAATGACATGAATATTTAGAAGAAATTTTTAGTGAAATATGTACAACTGGTACAGTTTTATATTGTTTTTTTTTTGAACCCGAAGAATTTCTGTAAATGATGTTCCAAAAGAAACACAGGATTTAAATTGTACACCATTTTTCTCTCGAAAGGTTGGCATCGTCATGCTTGGTGATATTTTGCAATAAACACATTGCGGTTAGTTAATATGGAAGGCAATTTGACAAAGGCACCAGTGACGATTATTAAAATTCATTACAAGCACGAAGAATGTTTTGGTGAGACGCCTTAGTGGGTAAGCCAATAAGCAAAACTGTCGCATTTGAGACATATAAAAACCTCGGATCGTTCAAGAACGACCTATGCATATCCAAGGAGTAACAGTTTTTTGAAAATGAAGCTGAAAGCGCAGCGACTGTCGATGGTGAACGTTATTGTTAGATGATAGTAGATGTTTTATAATCTCATTTGGACGGTATGGATTTGGATGGCTTGTGGTTCCAGCTGGACGGCACTACCTGTCGTATAATGCGTGAAACGATCCAGTTGTTGTAGTGAAAATTTAATGAGCAATTCAAAATAACGAAGTAAGCCATCCATCAAGATCTCACGCCGTGAGATTTTTCCATCTGGGGATTCGTAAAGACCAAATTTCATGCTACGAAAATAAACTCAGTTTGCGGGAAGCGTTATTTTTTTGTTTACATTTGAAGAAATCGGCAGCTGAAAGTCTTCGTTTGCTATCCGAAGCTTATAATGAATATGCTTCATCGATATCAACTTGTGAGTATTGGTTTCGACGATTCGAAAAAGGCGATTTTGACACGGAAGATAAGGAGCTTCCGGGCTAGCCGAAAAAGTTTGAAGATGCAGAATTGGCGGCATTATTAAATGAAGTTCCATGTCAAACGCTTGAAGAATTGGCAAATTTCTTGAATACTGATTTATCAACCATCGGTAAACATTGACAATAGTAACAGTTAAAAAACGCAAGATAACTGGATGTCACACGAATTGAAACCGAGAGACGTCGAAAGACGTTTTTCCACTTGCGAAGAACTGCCTCAAAGGCACAAAAGGAAGGTGTTTTTGCGTCGTATCATGACTGGTGATAAAAAATGGATTCATTACGAGAAAGTGCAAAAATGTTAGATGCCCAAGCATTACCATCAACCTCAACATCGATGCCAAAACGAAACATCCATGGTTAGAAGGTAATGTTCTGCATTTGCTGGGATCGGAAGAGCGCAGTGTTTTATGAGCTGCTGAAACAAGGCAAAACTATCACTGGGGATCCCTACCGACAACAAAGGACCAAATTGAACCAAATGTTGAAAGAAAAATGACCGGAATAAACCCCAATATACGATACAGACTCGGCCACATGTTGCAAAACAAGTCAAAAACTAACAAATTTGGAACAATTCGATGGGATGTCCTACCCCACTCGCCGTATTCACGACATTGCCCCTTCTAATTATCATTTCTTTTGATCGATGATGTATGGCCTGTCTGAGCAGTGCTTCAATTCTTTTGTAAATATCAAAAAATGGGTTGATTCATGGATCGCTGGGAAATCCCCCTGTAATCAGAAAGATAGAAAAATGGTGGTTAACGGTGGACAGTACTTTGGATAAGCTTGTGCTCTATTTTTTCGAAATAAACATTTAATTCCACAAAAAAATCCTTTAAAAGTAAATCAAGCCCCAATAATAAATAAATAAAATGTTTCTTTCTAAAATTTAGCTCTGCGTTTCTTTTATTTCTATTAATAATTTATTCAAAAACTTATTTATAAATCACTCTACCACTTTGTAGCAGCATTTGTTGTTATAGTTACTCTTTTAAAAACAAATTATACTCTGTCCATGTCAGCATTAAAAAGATTATTTTCCAATGCAGTGTCTTACATCTCAATCATGAGTAGATCATCTCAGCAATCAGCATGGGAATTTCGGGAACCGAGTATTACATTTTTTAACTGTCGAAATATTTAACGCTAATCGGTTACAATTTCAGCTACGTGGGTCACCCAGCAAATGGCCGAAAACCAAGATCGGGAATTTTACTTGCAGACTACCTTGAGGGAATTGTTTTTCTACGTTATGTTTGTTATACTAGTAACAGTTGGTATAAAACTAAATCACAATGTATTGTACGAATTCTGGAATTTAAAAATTTTGCAGCAACCGTTGGTATGGTTTTTCCGTCGATGTACTACTTGACTAGAGTTCTGCAGGAGTTGTTTTTGGAGAAGCAGTTCCAAACTACGGGAGGCGCTGAAATCACGTTCAATGAGGTCAGGACGGCTGCAGACTTTTGGTTTGTAAGTTAGCTTATTGATTTATAACGCGCCATAAAATCCGAACAAGCAAATGCGCCCCCAATTTAATTTAGCCCTTATTAAAAGTTTTCTTTTCTGTTTATGAGATACTTTTCATTCTAGTCTTCATATTCTCGCGCATGAAAGCTTTTTAATTTATAGCAAAACTGCGATGGTGTCTAATAAAGAAATTGTCCCAAACTGAAACTACAAAACCATAAAAAATTACCAACAAAAACGATAGTTAACATATTTTTAAAAAATCTTGTTTAAGACAAGAATCATCTTATATTTGAAAAGTAAAAAAAATGCATCAAACTCAAGGCATTTAATGTACAGAACTGCGACGACTAAAACTTGTGCTCACATTTTCTGTAGTTAAATTCCAAAGTATGGTAGTTGATAACAAAACATACGTGGTCAAAGACCTCTTAGTCATTACCAGGGCAGAAGCTTTATATAGCTATAAGTAAGAAAAATCTAAAGAGAAATTTAAGATAGGTTTCAAAAAAGCATTTGTTGTTGTAGGCAATCCGTTTCTGTGAGTCCAAAAATTGATAGTAAGTCATTCATGTTAAGCGATGTCTTGAAAAACCCATTTGTTTTTTAAGACACATCACTAAGGCTCTACTTTTTTTTAGTATGAATTTGCTTTATAAATGTATCCTAAATATACGTTAGAGTAGTATAAAGGAAACGAAATCGGTATGGTACCAAAATTAGTATATCCACCAAATTGTAGACGACACTCGTGCCCGATGGAAACCTACTGGGTATTGGTTTTCTATTGTTTGGATTTTATAGTCCAAAATTGTTATAATCTACGGGATGAATGGTAATTATGCTTGTATTTCTAAACATCTTAAGAAATAGATAAGAATATGATAAATATTTACTGATGGAATGCGACTTGAAAAAGGTTTTTTTGGTTTTTTCTTGGGAATATCAGTTCAACATTTTAAAAGTTTTATAACATATCTTAATTTGAAGAAATCTGAAGTTAGTAGGTCTGGAGGGAGTTGCCGGTTAAGACAGATATGAATATTCCTATGTCTGAGTGACTCTAGAGTGTTGACAAAGTTCATAATCATTTTTTGGGCAAATTTTTCTATGGTACCTATTCTGAGTTTTCGTGGTTTTGATTATTTCGCAAAAACAATTGGGAGTTATAGTAATTCTACGTTCAGCAGGTATACTTGGGTTTTTATTTTCGTATTAATGTGTAAAGTTGAGCTCCAGAACAATTCCTTTGAGTGTAAAATTTTTAGCCAAATGCATTACAGGATTTAGAGATATTTGCTAAACCACCTCCTTAATATATTGACAGGCGACTGAAGTCAGCTTTTTTCGGTGTAGAGATCTTTACGTCATCTACATATAAAGCGATTTCGCTCATATGTGGAGCCGTAATATTGTAAAGAACAGGTCGAACAATGTTGGCCCAAGCACGCTGCCTTGTGGAACTCATGCATGTATATGACTGGGTAAAAAAATTACTCGGCGAAATCCAGATATATCAGTGACGCAACAAGCTTAAAGCACCAAGAGGCTTTAACAACAAAGAAATAATTATATTTTTTGACAATCTTCAAAAGCTTATAGAATAATTAAATTGCATAAAACAAAATTTTTACCATGAATAAAATTGGGATAACTACTGTTCATAATACAAATAAAACCTTAGCAACGAAAGGACAGAAAAGAAAATACGAAAAAAGTAAATCTTTATTGTTTATTTGTACATTTGATGCACTAGGTAATTTTATCTATAATAGGCAATGGATGACTCTAATTTTAAAAGTAAATGGTTCATCTGATGTTCTGTACCTCTGATCAAAGAATAATTGCACTAATGAAGGATCTTTGTTCAGTGAGTTCGACGTTAAAATACATTCAACCTCAAATGTGAAGAAACTTGTATTAGATAACTATCGAAACTACAAAACTTAAGAAGTCTACGACTACTGTAAGAAATACTGCTACCACTGCCATTTTTCTCATATCTAGATCTATTTTTACAGATTTTTATAAAAAGCCTACAACATGCGAACAAAAAATTACAGTTCATAAATTAGAGAACTTTCAACAGGACATATTTATAAATGGCGGCACTTACAAAAGCCAAATTTAGATTCTACATTATCAGTGAACCCAAATGTCCGATGAAGATTTTTTGACAAAAACAGGTATGTAACAATGAGTAAACCAAGATTAAAAAGAATCCACTCAGAAATTTGAATGTTCGAAAAATGAGTATTTATAGAAGAAAATCCGAACAGAAAAATATTTAACGAATAGAGGAATAGAAAACCACAATCCTTTTTATGAAGTAAGAGGGTTATAGCATATAGTTGCTAGCAGCTTTGACAAAATTTGGTATGCAATGAAAAGGTAAGTTGTTCTGACCACTGGCACATCTTTTTTGTAATAGAGGGTATCAGCCCTAAACAAGAAACCTATCGCAACTCCCGGAAGCCAAACTGAGAAGCCTACCAGGTAGAGTTAGAACACAATCTTAAAGGGATGAATGAAACGATGAATAGTACAAAGCTGGAGATTCCAGCAGGACAATGGCAAGATAACTATCCACAAGTGAAAAAGAACTCCAAATATGTGCCCTGGCGGAATAAACATTTTCTCTAATAATAAAACAGGTAAGAAAACTGTTTAACGCAGCAAGGAATTCGGGAGTATGGGATAATTATAAAAAGGCCCTAACTGAATACACAACAAGATTCTGAGGAAATCCAAGAGATTCGTAGATGTGGACACCACACAAGAAAGTGCTAGACTTCACAACATACTCTCAAAGGATCCTCGCAGTCCTTAATTACTCTGAAAACGGAGACAGGGGAGTACATCAATACAGAAAAGGAAACAATGAGAGAACTACGCAGGGTATATTTTTGAGGGGTGTTAATATATCATCAAATGACTTGCAAAATTCTAAAATAGAACCCTCTAAAGTGGGCATCTAAGAATAATTGCTAGGAACCAAAAAAGTGATAGAAGTAAACAAAATGAAGTAGACAATTAACTCATTCCAACCTTATAAATCGCCGGGACCGGACAGGATTTATCCTATTCTGCTGCAGAAGGGAGTGACTTTATATACTACATAGGGTTGTAGATACTCCCAAACGAAATAATCCATCGAAGTAGCATCCGGACTCTTGAGCAGCACTTATCAGGTGTGATGAACTTCATCCGGTGCCTCATCCATTCTATTGTCCACTTGGACGTGTGACTCGAAGTCGAATCCTGATGGAAGATGAAGTCACCATTTGGATAAAGTCGTCGTGTATCTTTGGCCAAGAACTTCTTGAAAATGGAGTCGAAATAGTATTTACTGTTGACTTTGGAACTCGATTGAACAAAATGAAGATCAGTCTTGCCGTTGTAAGACACTCCCACCCAGACCATGATTCCTTTTGCAAACGATTCTTTTCGTAAGAACTTTGCAACTTTCGAATTATTTTCGCTTCTCTTGACGCATTGAATTCTTCTTTCACCTTTGACTTTAACCAACCGAAACCAAGCCTCATCCTTTGTGATGACTGTCTTCCACTTTTGGTTGTTCAGAATCTTGTAAAAGCCATATGACATAGCCTTTCTTATTCATGTTGGCGGCCGTCAAAACATGAACTTTTGGTTTGATTATCTTCTTTTTGTTGAGGATTTTGTTGGTATGATAGCTGATAGTTGGTTGGCTGGTCTTCAGAATGTTGGCCATGTATTCTTGTGTCGGCGGATTCTCTCTATTGATCCAATTATCCAACTTCTTGAGGTCTTGATTTGAAAGTGTAAAAAATGGGGTGTTTCGGTCTTGCAAAATCTTTCTTTTTCGGCGTATTCTTGTCACGATTCTTGATGTTATAGATAAGTCCTTTACTTTACCTTAATGTCTTGAGTCTTGAAATGATTAATTATCCTCACTTTTAACCACTTAAGCTTCAAAAACTGCCTAACGTGCCCCTCAAGTTCAGGATCAACTTTGTGACGTCTCATTGTTTTAGTTTCAATAAATTTAAATTCATAATCAAAGAGGGCATTGTTTTAGACGGTTTGATACCTTTTTGGTGAGTTATTACAATTTATATATAAATAATTAAAGTTTAAATTCTCTCACTTATCCTTTCTATAACTCTCTGCACACCAAAATCCTGGAAACTAACTAATTAAAGTTACTGTTATACCAAAACTTGGAAAAATAGGACAGGATGAGGCTAGGGATCTAAGATCAATTAATTTGAAACCTTTCTGTACTGAAAACTCTAGAAAAACTGCTTGACAGGCATATCAGGGATGGTGTGTTAGTCACTCGACCGCTACACCAAGACCAGTCATGCATACAAAGCAGGAGTATCTATAAAAACAGAATTGCACGTACTTGTTAATAATTGGAAAATATTGTAGAAAACAAAGAGCTGCTTTTATCTCCCATTTTGGTATTGCGGAGTAGATGACAATATATGCCTAGATTCAATAATTAGAGTATTCAGAAGTAAAAGACTCGACGAAATGAGCTGCAGGTGGATAGAAAGACTAGTATATATATCCCTGATGGGTGAAACAATGATGGCTTGAGTTTCAAGAGGATGTCCACAGGGAGAAGTTTTCTCTTCTTTACTGTAGAATCTTGTAACTGTTAAATACACTCGAAGGGGATGAATATAGAGCATTAATGCATTTATTTGATGTATTTTTTGCAGACTAAAGAATATTTCATTTCTCGCTTAATATTGGCCAAAATAAGCTCATTCCCGTTACTAGGGAGTTTTGGTGGTTGCTGATCACAAATATGATGCTTAGAAAGTACCCTGATGCATTTGGAGGGGAGCATAATCCTAGGGATGGGAGCGATTTTGGGGAATAACCTCAAATTTGTTTGATTTCCGAGTTTAAACTGTCTGAATAAGGGTTTTGGGTTGCTGATAACGAATATGATTCTTAAAAAGTGCCCCCATGCACTTGGAGGGGCAGAATCCTGGGGCTGGGGGCGATTTGGGGAATAACCTCAAATTTGTTTGATTTCCGAGTTTAAACTGTCTGAATAAGGGTTTTGGGTTGCTGATAACGATGTTGATTCTCAAATTAAGCTCTAATGCACCAAAGTGAGAAAATGCTCTGGAGCGCTTTGGGGAAAGGATACCCTGGGGCACCAGGGTTCGCGTAGGGCATTTTTTCATTTGAGTATGATTCAATTTTAATTATTTTCAAAAACGATTTTTTCCAGATATTATTACGAAAACAATTTTGCTTGCATCCAGACATTTTTTTTTACATTATCGCAAATGTCTATCGTGTGCTGAATCGGAACTTAACGTGCCATCAAAAGTGCCGAAAGACCTTATTCAAACTTTGAGGTGTCTGGGCCCCCCTTGTAACTTGGCAACCACGCATCCATTGGTTACAATTGATAGCTCGTTTAAAAGAGCGTTTCAAGTACAACAAAAACGTGTTCTGGCCCAGACAGGAATCCGTTGCACACAATGCATTTTTTTGTAAAAACTATTTGGCATCTTAAAAATATTTTTTTTCTTACTTAAGACTTTTCCCACTTTGTCGTCATTATCCAGTTTTCCTCTATATTATTTATTGTTTTATTCCTCCTATTTTTCTTTCACTCTCCATATAATATGAATTTGGTATTGGATCTACACACAGTGTCGAAATAAAATAGGCAGATACAAAATTAAAATAATAAAAAACTTATCTTACTATAATCGTTTTGTTCATTTTCAGGATATCGAAAAGCAGGAACTTGGCAACGCTGATCGTTTTTAAATTGACCAATAAATATTTAAACTCGCACTTATTTCTTATTGCAAGACACTACTATTAGCCTGACCTATGTAGTTTACCTTTCTCCGCAGAACTTACCAACTGCCACTTAGATGTCGCTCTAATTGAAGAGAAAATACTAGAAGACAAATATGTGTAACATTAGAAATGACATGGTCTTATTCATCTTGTTAAGATTCAAATTTAGTTTTATGAAACCATTTCCGGACGTATTCGTAAACTATTCGGTTGAGGGATTTTTATTTGATATTTTTATATGAGCATTGTATGTTTATTATAAGTAGACTAATAGTATTTTCCTATATTAAGAAATGAAATTTAAAAAAATTGTTTCAGTACTGCGAAAACGTCCTTCTAGACGGATTCTTTTGGGACAATTGGTATGATAATGCCAAACCCGTTGCGCCAACCAAAGATGACGACAAGAAAGTGTTATACGAGAACAAGTTACTGGGCGTACCAAGGCTTCGACAGGTGAATGATTCTGATAATTACGCAACAGTAAGAGAATTGATGCATTGCTTTGGTTCAAGCTGAAAGTTCGTGGGGACTCTTGTAATATTCACGAGTATTTCCGGCGAATGTTCTTGAAATGCTACGCTTCCTACTCAAGACAAGCAGAGGATACGGCGGCGTTCGGCCCTAAAAACGGAACCGCGTAAGAAATTAGAGAAGCTTAGTTTAATTTGAAAAATTATTTATATTTTATGATTGCCTGTTGTGGATTATGGACACTTACTGCTTGCAAAGATCTTAACATATTAAGATATGCAAAAAATCGGGCAGCTAGGCTACTCTGTATTAAATAAATGGTAAATTATAACTGTTAATTCTTCTAAAGTTGCCTTAGATAGATTACAAAATTTGCATTATTGATCCAAAAGAGCTTGTAAAACTCTTTGTTCCTACTTATTTAGATTTGATTAAAACCTTTTAGTCAAACTTGTAATAAATCTGCTTATCTTCTTTCACTAAAGTTGTTATGCGTGTGCATAGAATTTTTCTGTCCATTTTTTAAATTGGTCGTTCACTTCTTTATAGTAATGGAATATTCTACCGCGTATTTAAAAAAATAATGTTTGTTAATAGTTAAAGAAATAGTACTTACTATCTGAAAAGCCTCCCTTATTTAGCACAAGTTCTAAAAAAGGAAATATGAGGTGACATAAATGAGACTTTTCGACATGATAATGCTGACTTTAATGTATGGAAGCAAGATAGTAAAAGACAAATGGCAAGTTGTTAATTACAAACGGTACAATAATATAAAAAAAGTATGGACGTGAAACTCCTTTACCACCAATGTCCAGAGCTTCTATACATAAACAAAAATTTACGGCCACTTCCGGTCAAACCGGTGTCGGGATTTTCCGATCAGGATGATTTTTGGGGTCTAGACTTGACTTATGGTCCTTGGTTGAAAACTGAAAATGTTATGTCTCTATCTATCACAGATCGAAAATTATAAGGCGTGACAGATGTCAGAAATGACAGAAATAGAAGCTGGTCTCCAGCTTGGAAGCTGCTTTGATCAAAAGTTATAAGCAATGACATATTGGAAGCTGGCTCCGCTAAAAACCCTTATTGCATTGTTGTAGGGCATCCCACCTATGCCAGCTCGCGGATGGAACCCAATAGGCTCTAGGCTTTCGAATGATACCCCCCTTATGTCTTTAGGTTCAGTAGTTCTCGAGTTGAAAGTCGCGACGGACAGACAGACGTCCGCACCGATTTAATTTGGCTTTGTTTTCAGATATAGAAGCCTAATAGCATGCGAAAATCAAGAGAAAGCAGTGAATAACCAACAACTTAATATGGAGGAACTTGGAGAGAGTAATGAAATTAGAGAAAAATATACAAGTAGTGTTCAAGGGAAATTTGTAATATTACAACGAACAGGAGAGAAAGAGAAAACGAGAAAGGAAGAAATAGAAGAAATTTGGGGAAACAAAACGAATATTGACCGAGATCACAGAGGAGATGGTAGGAAAACGCAAAATAAATACAAGCAAGAAATGGTACGATGAAGAATGCAAACGAGTAATTTCCGAAAGAAATGAAACAAGATTATAAATGCTAAAGAACACTATGTACGACAAAATGGAAAATTTTAAAAACAAAGAAAAAGCTGCCAACCTAAAATATAGAGTTCTGATTTTTTAATATGATTTTTGCAATGAGATTGCATGATTTTGGTATAGTTCAATTGCGCGTTTTTAAGATGGAGCTGTCTTGGGAACAAATTCGCTTACTATGCATGAATGTCGTGTAGGGGAAGCGGCGTGCAAGATTAATGAAGCTTGGAGCGATTACACAATTACATAAAGGACGGCTAGGAAGTGGTTCGCGAAGTTCAAAGCCGGAGAGAACAGTCTGGAGGATCAGCCGCGCTCAGACCGTCCGCTAGGAAGCTGTTCTTAAGATGGTTGAAGAAAATCCGTTAATAACAATCCAAATGATAACCAAAAATTTCTATTGTTGCTTCAAGACATTCTGCATAAACCGCTGGTAAGGTCTGGAATAAATCAGGGTGGGTGCCACATGAATTGACCGAAGCTTGCTGAAGTTGCTCATAATCATCTCAATCGATACGCTCGCGGGGCCGGCTTCCTAAACATCATCACTTGCAGCGAAAAACGAGTGACCTTTAACAATCCTCACAAGCACAACGAGTGACTCTCGTCTGATCAGAAGCCTTCGTCTCCCCCAGTCAAGAACTTCCGCAAGGAGGTCGTTTTCTGGAACCGCGAGGGCATCATCCACTACGAAGTTCCTCGGAAGTACCAGAATGCCGAACGCTACTGTTCCGTTCGCCGCCGGGTTGCCGCGAGTGAGTCATTCCTCTCCACGACAATACGCGTCATCACACTGCCAGTTGATAAAAAAATTGCTCGAAGAGGAGTTCGAGTGGGAGACTCTGGAACATCCACCATACGCACCTGATTTGGCGCTCAGCAACTACCACATTCCCCAATCGATGGAGCACAAATTACGCAACAGGAAGTTCAAGGACAAAAACGAATTGGAAAACGACGTTATCAACTTCTTCAATTCCAAACCGATCGAGTTCTATAGTTGAGGCATCAATCTTTTTTGTTCGGAATAAAGTATTGCAAAAATCGTATTAAAAAACCCAAACGACTCGAACCACTTACACAACATATTAACTTATCTATTTTCTCTTTTGTAATTGGCCGTTCAAGGTGTTACGTCTAGGCCTATGTAATTATTATTTAGAATTGCTTCATTTATTCTAAATGTTTCTACAGCTCTTACAAGCATATTGCAGCTAACATATATCACAAGTTGGAATATGCAGGGTGCTTCGAAAAAAATCATCTCTCTTTCACTCTCCCTTCCACTATTCTCTCTCCTTCTCTACCTCGCTTCTACTCTCGCTTCCACTATGTAACTTAACTATTGGCATTTTTACCACACATACATTTTTAAATGTACTTTTTCTTATTTTACTTCTTGCAAATAGTTTTCACCCTTAATTTCTTATCCTTAATCTTTCCTTAATCCAATCTTCCTATTTTTAGTAATTTTTTTTATTTGTATTTAGTAACATACAGTCACATAAACAGATATTGCTACATAAATTTAGAGTAATTTAAAACCTAGAATAAACATAAAGTTGAAAGTTTAAATTTAAACTTCTAAAAGTAATTTATTTATTAAAGTTTTAAATTTTACTAAAGAGCTATTAAAGAGATCAACATTATTTAACCTATCATTGTAAAGTCTACATGCACGTCTAATGAAACTGTTTTTAGCATAACATGTTTTACTGCTAGCAATAGAAAAAAGATTCTTTTTACAGCAACTTCTTTCCTGTTTACGGGGTATGCGAAACAAGATGTTTTGTAATAAGGCGGATAGATCAACAAAGTTGTTTATTATTTTATAAAGAAACACAGCGTCAGCACATTCACGTCTACATTTAAGTGGGGGTAGTCTATGCGTTTTAAGATAGGTTTCGTAATCCAAATAGTAATTTCCTGTTCTACATTCTAAAGCTTTTATAAATTTCTTTTGCAATTTCTCAATTCTATTAGAATGAATTTCATACAGTGGGTGCCAAACAAAGCAAGCAAATTCCAATCTACTACGAACATAACTATTGTATAAAATTATATATGTAAAAAAGCTCTTAAAAGACTTGCCCACTCTTAATATGAAACCCAATTGTTTATAGGCTTTGCATAAAATACTGTCAATATGAGGCACAAAAGATAACTTAGCGTCCATTAAAACACCTAAATCACGAACTTCTGTCACTTTATTAAGATGCTTATTGTAAAGTTTATACGAATACTGAATAGGTTGCTTTTTTCGGGTGAAAGTAATAAAACAGCACTTATCTAGATTCAGAAAAAGGTTATTATTCGTGCAGAAGGATTCTAAGCTAAGTAAATCCTGCTGTAATAGACAACAATCATCGACACTACGAATAAGCCTGAAGATTTTAGTGTCGTCCGCATAAAGTAATACATTTGAATGCGCTATGCTTTTCGTGATGTCGTTGATGTAAAGTGTAAATAATAGAGGACCTAAGTGGGACCCTTGAGGTACTCCAGAACTAATATCTTTATATTGCGACGAAAATTCTCCCAGTACTACAGCCTGACATCTATTTTCGATGTATGATTTTATCCATGTTAATAAGTCACCGTGTATACCGAGTCCCCAAAGCTTCAACAATAAGGTGTTGTGACAAATTTTATCGAAAGCCTTGACAAAATCAGTATACACGGCGTCCACCTGACAGCCGTTATCCATGGCATTAAGAATGAACTCAGTAAAACTCAAAAGGTTAGTTTCAACACTAAGACCATTAAAAAAGCCATGTTGGTGGGATGTAATAAAACAACGAAGGGCACTGAATAATTGACTGGTAACTATATTTTCTAATATTTTACCAAACTGGCATAACTTGGAAATAGGCCGGTACTTCTCTATGTTTTGCGTAATAGACCCTTTAGGTATCGGAGTAATCCAAGCTCTCTTCCAAATTTTTGGTACACATCCTTCAGAAATTGACTTTTTATAAAGCAATGTTAGGGGCAACGCCAAAGTAGAATCACATTTACTAATTAGTACTGGATACACACCGTCAGGCCCTGCACCCTTGTTAATATCAATATGCTTAAAGAACTTTTTGACAATTTCCTCTGTTATATCTATGCTGCTAATGTCTGTTAGGCAATTCAAAGGAGATTCCAGCTCTTTAATATATATAACTGTTGGATCGGCTTCCTCAAACACAGAATGAAAATGAACATTGAAAAATTCGCAAAATTGCTGTACGGCAGTAGCGCACGCACCTTAGTAGTACATAGTTTGCGGCAGACCATCGTTAGAGAAAACCGATTTCACAAAAGTTTTAATTTTTTCTTCTGAATATTCAATAAATGTTTGATAACATTGCCTTTCTATTTTATTTGCTCTTTTTCTGAGAATCCTGAAACTATTGTAATCGAAAGGATTTCCAATCATCAAGTATGCTATAAAATTTTGATATGCATTGCTCAACATCCAAATTCTTAAAAATTGATTGCCAATTATTTTGTTTTAATTCATCATTTATTTTCTCGAAATTTGCTGCATGAAAATTATAAATATATGAAATACAGGGCTTCAGAGGCGGTCTATTAAAAGTGACTTATGATAAGGGTCTTCGGGCGTGAAAGGATAATCACAACTAGTAATGCGACAGTACGTAGACTCGCTCCATATGATTAAATCTAGAATATGGTCACTAGTGTTTTTAATATTATTTGTCTGTATAAAATTTGTAAACGCCAGAAACTCATTAAAGTGATTAACTGCTAAGTTTCCGCTCGGAAGAATTGAGGAATGGAGACAACCGCGTGATGAAATAGAATCCGTCCAGTCTGCTTCATGTAAATTAAAATCGCCCGTTAACAAAAAAAAACATCATTAGGTTTATCAATTATAATGTGACTAGCGATATCGAAAAAAGAAGTCAACGCATCACGGTAGCCAGGTCCTCGCGGAAAGTAAACGCATGCAATGTTTAGGTATGAGCGGGCAGGACCACAGTATCTGTAGCACCCAAACAGTTAAAAATGCGTGAGTTAAACAAAAATATAAACCGAAATTTCACGTTTATCCGTCGTAAAGTGAACGTAGAAGGGCGGGGCTTTTAAGGGTTGTAAGAAGGAAATTTCCCTTGTGAAGTATTTTGCACTACCGCTTTTTTAGTCATTATTATGAGGTCAGAAGATACCTACGCCCGTTTCGCAATGGATTATTATCAAGGTCTCATGACAGAAGGAGTAAAACTGTTAGAAATTTCGAGAAGAATTAAAGCACAGTTCGACTGTACACATGCCATAAACACTTTCTTAGAGGACGAAGATCAATTGAAAATAAAGATGGCCGATGTTATGCGAAAACTATAGTGATTAAAGATTGAGGAGAATATTCGCATTGTGCGCCATCTTCCCCGAAATGATCGCCAATTAGCGGTTGTTGAAATTTCTTCTGTCAACTTTTTGGCAATGCAAAACTTTCGTATCCGTTGTAAAAGACACTTCAAGATAATTCCCGACCTATTCGTCGGGAAAATATGTTTCCATGTCAGGAAAAAACGTAAAAAATAGTTTTGTAATGTTAGTATTTTTATGATGCTTCAATAAATTAAAAATAATCCGGTTTATATTTGATTTACCCATGTAACCAAAAATTCTCTCAAATTGAACTGCCGACCTGTAAAAATGGGATAAATACTATTACTGTACAACTTACGAGAAAAAGTATTAAAAGTTACGTTAAAGAACCAAAAATGGTGCTATGGACAAATGCATCAAATTGCCCTTGTTTACGGTTCTTATGACACTTTCCAGTTCAACCAGCATTTTAATAGAAACTGACAAAAATAGAAAAAAATCATAATAGGTTTCTCAATCGCGTATGTATCAGATGATTATATTATATATAGTTGGCATTAACGTTACTTACAAATTTTTGTTTGCTTACCAAATATGTTGTTGGGACAAAAATCCCACTTCTTATATTTAATGTATTGTTCGAGTAATTCGACAAATTTAACAATATTGCATTTAAATGGACCAGTCTTTGAGCAAAATTCAAAAAGGTGTCACATCAACACTTTTTTAAATTTTTAAAACGATGCAAATATTTAAAATGTGCTAATATATTAAATCCATTATAACTAATACCTTACTTGTTCCTCAGGTGGACGTTTAGCACAGAACATGCCACAGGGAGTATCGACTACTGGGGCCAACTGAATTATTACCACGGAGGAGGCTATTACCAGGATTTGAGCATTGAGAAAAATAAGACCCAAGCCATCATAGCAGATCTGAAAAAGAACTTGTGGGCTACACGCGGCACGCGGTGCATCTTTCTGGATTTCACCATCTATAATGCAAATCTGAATTTATTTTGCATCGCCAAGTACGTTAAGGTCAGCCTCGACTTCCAACCACACCAGCGACTGTTTCAGAATCGCATTTGAATTTCCGCCGACCGGAGGCGTGGTGACTTCCTCTTCTTTCCAAACTTTGAAGCTCATCCGATATGTGACCGTGGGAGACTACTTCATCATGGCCTGCGAGCTACTAATTTTGTGCTTCATCATTTGCTACACTCTGGAAGAAGGCAGGGAAATTTATTACTTTCACTGGAGGTACCTAACGTATTTTTGGAATTACATCGACTTTGCCATACTGCTGGTAAGCATTTAGACATGTAATGCTTGTCATTAATAAACTTAATACTTACAGATGGCTTACTCTATTTTGATAATGGCTGTTATACGAAAAACAAAAGTTGATTCTACATTAAGCAGTTCCCTGTACATCGTTAACCAGTACGCTAATTTTGAATACGTAGCTTCATTACATGCGTTTTATGACTCCTTGAATGCTATATTTTTGTTCATAGTTTACGTTAAAATATTCAAGTACTTGAGTTTTAACAAAACCATGGGTCAGTTAAATAATACGCTACATAGAGTATGTATTACATTATTCACTAATTATTCAATTATAAAAAAATTGTTTTCAGTGCGCTCTGGATATTCTTGGATTTTCGGTGATGTTCTTCATTATATTCTTTGCTTATGCCGAACTGGGATATTTACTGTTCGGTACTCAAGTACGCATACACAGGGTCGTCGAGGTAAATCCGGAAAATGAATAAACAATGAAAATAATATTAGACTACAACAAAAATTAAATTTATTTACATGAAATTTTGCACAAACTAAATAATACTGAAATTCATATTATTCAATGTAGTGTCCCCATTAGTGGCCACGACCTTCTCGAGTTAGAACCTAACAATTTACTCCTTGTTCATATGTGCCATTACCTTCGTGATGAAGTCTTTTAAGCTGTCATTGGTATTGTGATGCCTCTCATTGATATACCACACGTATAAGTCAAGGGGATTGCAATTGGATCTGGAAGGTAGTCACAAGTGGTAATAGAAACTGTTATCTAGCCATACAGACCTCTTCCTAACCTTGTGGACTGAAATGCAATCTTGCTAGAACACATACTACCGCCCAGTGGCCGCTTTCCCAATTCCTCGCTTGGTATAGCTGGTCACCTTCAGGCTTTTCTCAAAAGATTGGAACGCCACGACTTCCCCTTCGTTGTTCACAATCCCCAGCACCATTACAGAGACGGGAAATTCTGTATGCACGACGGTAAACACTTCAGAAGCATCTTGCCGTAACCAACGGTCATTTCGACGATTCACCTTCCTATCCTGGATGTACTTCTTTTCATCAGAAAATAATCTCAGAAATATAGCGCTGTCGTGCTTGATGCCGTTCAACAGTGCTTAGACCTTTAACTTTGTGCAACAGTTGAGGGTTCCTCAGGAAGAAAGGCTTATAGTGGAGTTCCTAGTGCTTTGGTAGACTGACCTTCAATCTCACCACACCAATTTCTTTCTCCATGTTCCACTCAAGATCCTGATCAATTATCTCTTTCAATTTGTAGGCAATTTTCATTACTTCTCTTACGTTCAGATCGCTTACTGTGAATTAGTCTGTCAGCAGTTACCTCCTCCTGGTGGTAAAATTCCCTGCACTTCTTGGCTAGGCCGTCAATTTAGATCTTTTTGTAGCCAAACCACGCTATAATTTCTGTCAGCAAAGGAATTCGACTATAGCAGCTCTGCGATCGTATTCTCGGCTGATTTTGTCGACAATCGTATATTGTTGATTATGTGAAGCTAATTTGTTGTGTTACTTAATACGGGATTACGCATACTCATAAGAAGGGCCTTTCGGCTTTCCCCAGTTCAACCTAAAGAATTTCGAATTTACCTCGACGACCCTATATAATACGTAAGAAGCTTTTAAATTACTTAATATTGTTAATAGGTAGAAAGTTTCAGCTCCTTTGGTATATCAATGTTCACCCTCCTCCGAACAATCTTGGGCGACTTTGATTACATGGAGATTGAAAGCGCAAATAGAATTCTAGCCCCCATTTACTTTCTATCTTACATATTTTTTGTTTTCTTCGTGTTACTGGTATTACAAAGATAATTATTTTATGAAGTAAACAACACTGAAACGACCAACTTGCAGAACATGTTCCTGGCTATAATAAACGACACCTACTCCGACGTCAAGACCGAAATTTCGATAGCCCCCGAAGAAATGCAAATGGGGAATTTTCTGAAAAGGGGCTTCTACAGTTGCTGCATAAATGCGGGTGCGGAAGCTGGGTTACGCCCTATAAAGAGAAGCAGACCGAATACAGCACGACTATTGAAGAAATCAGAGTGGCCTTAAAAAAGTAAGGCGATTCTTAATAATTTTCAGTTACAATGCTGCTTACACTTTGTATATAAATATAATGACTGATTAATTCAGTAAATAAAACATTCTCAAAATTTTAGGTGCGGATTCACTGATTTAGAAATAGAAATGTTTTTTGCACGCTACAACATAGATCCAACGGCAGAAGTTGGAGAATTCGATGTTAGTAAGCTTATGGCAGATTTAGAAGGGCGCCCGTTCGAAACTCCACGTATGTTTCCTGCGATATTAAGAAATCCTCTATTTATATATATTTTGTTTTAGAAAAACGAAAAGATAAATCCGTAACCAAGGAGACTCTTGTAACAATCGAAGATTTTATGACGTAAGTATGAAAAAGAATTACTATCAAATGGCCTTTCTTATGTTATTGTGGCTCGAAAATTAAGATAATCATAACGCACATAACTCAATATGAAAGCGATTCATAAGACGTATAAGGGCAGTTCGAAGAAAACACTTATTTTGTTATCGATGACAGCACGTGTAGATACAAAACTTTTATTATACACATTAGAAACCTACAAAAGTACGTGCAAATTGAGGCACTTGTCATAAAGTCTGACAAGCCTTGAAATTCCTTCTATCCACCCTGTAACAGCATCTTGAAGCGCAGTAACATCATCAAAGCGATGCGACGCAAACCACTGTTTCATGTTCATAATAGACCTTTTAGTCAATTTTCTATATAAGTTCTTCGCTAACTACCGTAAACTGGGGTTACGTTGACCCAAAATTCCACGTTTCTTCACCTATTTAGTATAATTTTAGCGAGACTATTATGTATTAGCACGTCGAGTATTTTTTACATATAGAGTATGAATGGAGGAACAGTTTAAGTAGAAAATTCAACTTCTCTTAACCATCCAAATCCCCCATAAACATTTTTAAAAATTAGAGACAAAGTTAAATGGTGTTTGGATAACTTTGGTCCACGTCTGAGTTTATCCCTAAATTACATGCAAAACGTATTTGCAGTTCTTGTGGTAGTTGTGATGGTACAATAGAGGTAGTTCCAGCACTTTCTTCTCAATTAGAAACGCTTTCACTTTCCTGGTCAGACTCTAATGGCACATCAACATCTTCTTTGTCAGACTCTTCATTTGAGGAAAGAGATGCAAGCCTTCTTCTTTTTGATGAAAACTAGCGTTTTGAAGGACTAAAAGTGTCTTCGAGAACTTCAACAACCTGACAATTAATACTTTTACTAGCTGCCACCTGCAATTTCTTCCTCTTCTTCGTATCACCTTTTATCCCTAGGAAATCTGACTGTCTTTTCTCCAACTGGTCCAAAAAAGCTTCTCCAATCAGACTTTTATCAGACTCATTTAGATTTTGAGGCAAACGTTCTAGTAGCTTGTTTCTAGTAATCGTATAAATTCCATAGTTTTTGAAACCATATTGTCCACTTGGTTCCAATTGCTTCATTAATTCGTTTAAGAGCGTAGGAAAGACATCCTTAGGAGTTGCCGCGAATTTAAAACCATTCTTTGCCAAGATTCCACGCCATATTATCTTCATGGGGGCAAAAAGGCCACACTCAAAGGCCATGCAAGATGTGTAGTGTTAAGTGGTATACACACAAACTTTGTTACGCTGCTCACATAGTTTTAAGACTCGGATGTTAATATGTGATAATAAATTGTCCCCAATTAATACCACTGATCCGTGCTCGTTTTTGACAGTGTGTAAAAAGAGCGTTTCAAACCAGTCTTCAAAGGTTATTACATCAAACCATCCACTTTTGGTGCGATTGTAACGGGCATCTTTTGGGCCGTTTTCAGTCCACATTGTACATACATAATCGACCTTAAAGGTAACGTACAGTGGAAGACCCTTGCCATCAGCGTTCCTGCAGAACATCAACGAAGTAGAGCTCTTACTGAAGGTGCAAATTTTCTCGACGTACTTGTGCTTCGCCTACAAATTACCTTCCAATTGCCATGGTCATCGCTAAGATTAGTTTCTTCATAATACAGGTGGAATACCCTTTAGAACAACTCTCAAATTGTCCATGTACTTGTTAAGTTGAGCTTCACCAACATTAGCACACATTTTCTTAATATTAGCACTGGTTCTGATTGAAAGGACTGGATGCCTTTTCAAGAAACCTTGCGACCACTCGTAGCCAGGATATTTTTTCTTAAACTTGGTAATTGTAGCTCCTCTTTTGTCAAGATACTGCCTAACCATCGTTCGAAAATCTGAAGCCACAACTGGAGATCCATTATCCAACATCAGCTCGTTGTGCGGAACTTTCAACTTGTTCTGAATTGTTGATCTAGCAATTTTGCAATTTATTTCAGCAGCTTGTTGAGTTAGTTGCCCAAACCTAATACTTTCCAGGTATTCTTGCAACAACTGCGGGTTGTAGTTCTTGTAGAAACGCGAACCCAAATTTTTTGGTGACTCAGTGGCGTGACTGCAAAGGAATCACACAAACTTTTGCTAAAGTTTTCAAAAGAGAGCCTTTGGAAACGTGACGAGTATTATTACGAAAGAAAACAAAGAAAGTTGGGCCAATGTCGCGGGTCAAAGTCATATGAACTTATAAAACGTTCGGCAGACCAAAGTAGAAGAATTTCAACTTTCCATATTATTTAATTATTCTATAGGAATGTAAGTATAGAAAAATTCATTTAGCGTGAATGAGAAAAATTCAGGGTCGTCTATGTATACGAAAGTTGGCAGGGTACGTTTTCCGCGTCAAAAATAATGTGGCGCTGTAGGTCATACTAAACTAAATACCGATCGCTTATAAATATTGCTGCCAACAAGAATGATTAAATAAAGACATCTACTAAGCAGCACCACTGAAAACAAACATTTTCAGGACTTGGGCCTAAGTCACCAGGCTTGGACCAATCTCACCCCAGTTTACGGTACTGATGAACAGCCACTTTTTACCTTATTGACACGTTAATGGTTTTATCTTTAAACATGCGACGTCATTGACGTACTACACCTTCAGTTATCACGTTTGGTCCATAAACATTACACAATTCACTATTACAGCTGCCGAACGTTTTACTACTGCACGTATTTCACATTTGGCGAGATTTTCTATGACAGCGTTTATTTTTAATTGATCTAGCGGATGAATAAACTGCACCACAACCATCTTCTAATTCGCGCTGCCTACTGAACTACTTTGTACAGCCTCACAGGTCGAGCGTCGCTATCTCCGCCTATTTCTGGCGCAAGCACAAACGAAGGTTTCTTCCCGAGTTGCCCTTATAAGTTAGAGGTAGTTTTTAAATATAATTATGAATGAAAACACACACATTCAGAATGTGGTAAAAATTAACGGATTTTAAAGATTAATAGAAAAGATATAGCAAATAACATTAGAATTTTATAATTGCCTTCAAACATGGTAATGCTTGACCCACCAAAGAAATTACATAAGGTCAGACGGGGACACATGTGTATGCTACCAAACAACAGCACAAAAATGCAGCACTTTTATACTTAATAGCATCTCCTAAAAATATTATGTGGTTCACTTACCAGTCGCTATCTTCTCTTCTCTTCTTCTTCTCCTAAGCCCAATTAATTAAATCCATTTTTGGATGTAGGCCTTCCCTAACTCCTTCCACCTATCACGATTTTGTGCGATTTGGTCGCTATCATTACCACTATAATCTGGTAACATTGAGGCATAGATTTTACCAATGTTCTGGCATAATCCCTAGATAGCTGTCGCCATAACTTTCATACTTTTGAACATAGCTGCTTCGGACTTGATACCAGTTTATCACAAAGTTTATGATGTACGAGGAATTACACATTCAGAGAACACAAAATCTACATATTGTTTTGTCTTCTACTCACTGCAATGCTCACTTCAATGTTTCAGATCATTATCTTCTTACAAAATCAAATTTATCATGACTTCTAACAAACTATCTTAAGCTATGATAGGAGACTTCATTGGTGTAGTCGCGGCGTTTTTTTGCGTTAAAAAGTTATCTGAAAACACCTGACATACCAAATCCACAAAAATTCAAACAACCCTAGACGTGGACCTTAACTGACTTTTATAGTAAAGACTGACTCTGCTTGTCCTTGTCCATGCCCAAAAGGAAGATTCTTTGCTGATCACCGTATCATTCAATTGCAGTTCACATTTTCCTTAACCCATCTCATCTTATTTATGACGTTTTTTTCCAAGAGAAGAGATTTTATTATAGTACTGTTGTATTTGACTGTTTGTCTAATAATCACCCACATCTCTCGTTTTCCATAAAAAAAATTTAAACGTAGCCGTAACAATAGTCATTTTAGGTCCTTTCAGATACGTTCATAAGAAACAGCTTCACGTCTCGACCCATACTCATTTTAAATCTGATCTTACCATGTACATAACATTATGTATAATAATAATTTCAGAACAAAGCACGCCGTAGGGGTAGTACTTGCTCCTTTTATGTTTTAATAAGGGTAACATGTAAAAAATGCGATTATGTGCTGTAGAAGCAGTTCTATTCTCGCTATAAGAACAGTGGTCTCGCCCTGTTTCAATTTTCCAAATTCCAAATTTTAGTAGGTTTTGGTTTCAAAAACTAGCATTGAAACATATGAATGTATAATTATTGTGACCATACAGTTTGTAAATTACTTCCGCTGGGGAACTCGAGCAACTAAATCTGAAAATTAATTATCATCTAAAATATTACTTTCTGGTGTGCAAAAGCACAACAATAATATCTTAGTATTTTTTTTCCTTTAGCTACTTACTTTTTGATTTTCATCATATCGTGTTTGTTGCTTATTTTCATTAGTTTCAAATTCTCAAATAATTTAAATGTAGTTTTTATTGAAGTCAATAGTATTATGTTTTGAATGCTGCTTGGACGTCTTAATTGTTTTTACTAAACACAATTTCTACACCTTTGTATAAGCTAAACGGCAAGAGATCGCAAAGCTGTGCCGTATAACATGAAGATAAAAGCGTTAGCCTAGGTCATTTATAGCTCTTTATTTGCTTATTAGAATTGGAAAGTACTGTACAGGTAGATTGATAACATAAATGAGGCTAACTATTGTAATCCACAATAGATGATAGTGATAATACTTCAAAACATTTTTATTATGCGCTAATTAATGTCAAAAACAATAATTTCAAAGTACAAAATGAATTTTGCCAGCGCTTTGCAATCTGTCAAATAATCTATTCATGATTTTCAATTTGCCGCCTTCGAAACAAAGAATTCTTGGCATGCTTCTTTAACTTGATCAAACAACTCAAAACGGCAACCGCACAAAAAGTGCATAGATCAAAACGGACTGTAATTAATGTAAGATCGGGGTTGTTGGATACGGCAAGATCTCAGTTCAGTCTAGTTCAGCAATTTTGTTTGTAATCTTTGAAACCTATTCATGGTGCACAATTAAATCAATATTCCACCAAAACGAGATCGTTCTGGCTAAAGCAATCTTATCGAGTAACTGGCGGCCCGAGGAATTCGAGATACAGCCATTTTTTATAACAAGTGATAATGAACTACCAAAACTCAGAGAATTTTCAAGTAGTTGTGCTTCAGTCAGTTCGTGAGGATCTTCTTTTCTTGGCTTCATCTAAATAAAGTCGAATTGATGCAAATTATTCCAAACAGTCAGCTGCGAAACGCCAAGTTTAGCCTACAAATCGCAAGTTCTTGAAGAAGACTGCATGTAAAGTCGCTTATAAATTTCCTTTATCCAAAACAAATAGTCGATCAGAGCGCGATTGATCTTCAACGTTAAAGTCACCACAAGCGAACCACTTGTATCATTTCGAAACAGTCATGTGGCTCACAGTTCTTTGTTCTGCAACATCCTAAATCTCCTTTACAGTATCTCTCGTTAATAGTTCTCATTCCCAATAATATTGTTGTCTTGCATTATCAAAAATCCCTTCCTGATTAATTGCAACCCAGATGGGCAATGGCAATCCCCAAGACTTCCTGTCTCTCTGCAACATTGTAATGTAAAATTCCTTGTCGAAGCACAAACCATTAATGTTTTCACAATGTTACGCATTGATAGTCTTTCTTGATGTAAAATGAGTTTCTATGAAGAGAGGTTTGCCACATGCAATTAAATGTATAATCTCAAAATAAAACGTGACAAAAAACCCAAGTAAGCAGCACAAAGTCTGATGATAAACTGGCAAGCTTGGAAGTCGGAGCTCTGGATGGCGCATCGTTTTCTTTTAATATAAACAAACATCTGAAACAAGAGATAGGGACAGAAAGGAAGATTCTAAGTATTGAGTGACAGTTTAAGGACGTAAAAGCTTTACGATTTTTTAATTCCAGTTTCGACCCAACAAATGCTTGTAAAAAAATCTACAAGTGATTAATTGTTTTCATTCGAAACAATATTGTCTAAGGAGATGGATTACACAAAACAAAATTTATACGTATAGTTATTCACCGTATAACTAAATTTTAATAAGGTGTCCATGAGCGGTAGTGTATTTTATATGCAGCCCAGAACTGGTCTTTACTCTCAATACAACCTAAGAAAGTTTAACATACATGTTCTAGGTAGACAGAAACTGTCACCTCTATTCCATGTATTCTAGAAATCCTTCTGCGTAGCTGATTTAAAGGGTGATTTTTGTTTCCATCCTCTTCCTTTGTTGATTCGTCTGAATTAGTTATCATAAGTTTTCTTGTGGAAATTTTGTATAATTAGCAATTATCCACTTTGTAACTCCATCAGTATTATCTTTATAACCATATATAGTTTTCGTTACACTACCTTCTGCACTAGTTGACTTTAGAATTTTTTACACATTCTCCGTCTTTACTTCACGTCAATGGTTAATAATAATAATATTAAGCACTCCTTGAGGGAGTAGCAACTGCTTCATTGAAGCATTGATCCATTTCTTTGATGAATCATTCCATTCTTCAGCTCTTCTTTCAGATAACTTGTGGTGTATTTTCGCTCTCTGTACAACTTCCTTCCATGTTTCCTATCCATTATTATCAATCTTCAGCTTTACATCTTCCATCTCTATTTCTTGCTTAATTCTCTATATTCCTCTTGTGTCCCCAATATTAGCATACAGGTTAAAGGTTACTAGTTTAGTAAATATCTTTCAATTTACCGTTTTCAACACAATAATCAAGATTTTATCGTATTGTTATATAATGTGCGCCCTAGCTTACAGTCCAAATCAGAGTCAACATTGCTAGGTAAAAACGTGAACCCAATCTTCTCACATTAAAATTATTCTTAATTAGGATGCGACCTTATCAACTAACATAAGTACTTTTCACAAGTTCTGCAGTTTCAAAGGAACGAGTTATTCAAAAAACTAATCCTTGAAAGATGTTTATGTACAGCCAGACATTATTTTGATTTTATTTGAGTATTCTATAGTCCTTTCAAATTTAAATATTTGAATGCTTTAGATTCCTTTGGTTTATCAGTTACGCGTTTTGGGAACATTTGTACATGGTAGAGTGCCGTTTCTTTGTTATGTCCAGGGCTGAAAATTGATTCTTAGATGACAAGCTTTTATCTGAAAACATTTTAAAATTCAAGTTGATTTCATCATGGTTATACAACTGAATCCCCATGTGCTAGGAGAATCTTGCAAATTTTTGGAAAAAAATTCCATTTCACGTCATATCATTTCATTTATTAAGCTATAAAATTTGAATCTTGTTCTTTCACTTGACGACAAAAATATTACACATTTTGCTGCCAGACCGGCTTGAAAATAGACACACAGCTTCCAAATGATTCTGGTTCGGTCTTCCCACTCACTCTCCTTTATTCAAGGCAAAAAATTAATGCTTCTTCCAGTTTTTGATCTATTCCTTCTGATTTTGATCAAAACTGTTTTATCTGTATACCTGGGCACGTCTAATTTGTTTTCACTCATTGTGGTGCTGTGGCTCAATGCAAATTGGAATTTTATTTGTAACTAAAACAAACATAAAAGATTAACTATTGTAGTAATAATATAATGTATTAAAAATGGAATGGGAATGGTAGCAGGTAGATACTCCTCTATGACCCTGACAGAGGATAGATCTACTTCAGGGAGGCGACCCTGCCCACGCGAGCCTTGACTCTTCCCCATCTCCTAACACCAGGGAAAAGTCGTGTCCCCACCTTAATCCTCCCTGTAATCTACATACTCTTATCCTCCATACACCCTATCCACTCGCCAACCCGCCCGGCAAGCGTGGCGTTTAATTGCCAAATCCCCCTTGAATTGCAAAATTGCAAAATTTTCAAGGGAGGCCTACGTCCTGCAGTGGATGCTAATGGCTGTGTGATGTGATGTGATGTGATTAAAAATGGAAATCAGAAATCTTTCTTTTAAGTGAAAACTAGAAAGGAACAACCATGCTTCGACTTCACTATATTCATATAAGATATGCTAATAGTCTTATAATAGTAATCTTACCCAATTTTTGTTGAATATACATTTTTTTTCTAAATTCATATAGTTTTATCATACCATGGCAATCTGCATTATCTGAATATGGTTGTGATTAGATATTAATGCAAGTATGTGATTGGGTAATTATTGGCATTCGCCATTGCCTTTTCAAAACATCCCAATCGTAAATCAATACAAACCTGCAAAAGCGAATCTAAAAAAACTTACTAACTGATTTTATTAAACTTTACAGCCAACAAGAGCGCCTAGTAGAAATTGAGAAAGTCATAGGGCAGCTAACAAACAAGGTGGACACCTTGCTGAAGAAGTTGGACACATTGGATAACGTCCGAAAAGGCGGCAAGGGAAAGTAGGGCTTCTCGTCTTCCTTTTGTAGCACTGTAATAGCTTAGGATACAATAAAACTGTTGCAATAAAAGTTTCTACACATAGAATTTTTATTTGCAAACAAACAATTATATACAGCATTTTATTATTCTGCAATTGTAGGTTTATAAAACAATTTACAAGGAAAATCAGTCAGTACTCAAAATACTTATTCAAACAAAAATAATTATTCTAACAAGACTGAAATGAAGCAAGGAATGCTGCTAAAATAACTAAAGGGCAGCAGTCACGAACAGCATTTTCATAAATAAATATACAATAAAATCGTGCGGTAATAAAAACAATTGAGTTAATGGTCAATCGTGGATTTTGTTTTGATTACCCACGTGGCTGCTACCATGTGGAGCAAATAAAAAACGTCGAAAGTACTTTTACATGCGCAATAAACAAACGGCTACAAATATTTAAAAGCAACGTTTCCTAAAATTGCGTTCATTTTATAGCTACACATGTGATGAGCATTCTATAAGGTATCACAACGTTATCGTGGCATAATACATTTCCGCCTTACTACCTCGGCCGATCTAAGGCTTTATAAAAATTATCATTCTCTTCTTAACGTACAGTCTTGAATATTAACGAGACAAAGTAAAAAGGATCTCTAAACGAATAAGAATTTCATGTACAGTTAACATTACAGCATAGTAGTTTATTATTGTAGTAAATTTTGTTACGTTGAAACACTAAGGAACTTTAAAGGTAAAATGTAGGACTAATCAATCAGTCAAATCGGAAACGAATGTCAAAACTACATTTACAAGTAAAAGTGCCACACGAAAATTTCACATACTGTTTATTCTATCACAGTTCTACAATATTTTTAAAGAGAATTACGAAAAATTATAAAATCTCTTAAAACAAGACGCGTCACTCTGTATCTAACAAAATGCAAATTTCATTTCATTTCAATGCACCTACAGTGACTGTAATAAATATATTTCTTATCAGTATTCGCTACATCTCTTAGGAATTCCATATTTTAAAAATACCTAATATCTTACAGCTGTAATAACTATCATATTTATTTACATATTCAATAAATGGTATTTACTAGATATGTATACTGTATAAATACATGGAAAATGCATTACCAGATTAAAATGCTTTTTTTAAGTATTTTTTTTTAATACAAGCACCTATCGTCAAGTCATACAAATTTGCCTAACCAAATTTATCCCTTGAATAAGTACTTGCTCTTAATTAAGTAGTGGACGGTTTAACTAAAATTAGCTGTTAAAATCAACTGCAACAGTTGAGACTTCCAAGATCTGCGACAAACTATAAATAAACTGAAAAAGCAATTTGTACAGAACAGTCACGTTAACTAATGGAATAAAGTTAAAAAGTGTGACGGAATGCAATGAAGTTTTGAACTAAAAGCAAGTTCACTTCTGGTTCTGATCATCCGAGCCATCGGAGAATTGCTTTTCCAGAGAATCGCACTCGGCGAGGTCTTCCCCGTTCTGCTGGTACAGGCTCGATTCGAGATTGGAGTCTATGCTGTCATAGAACTCGTTGCCGTTCTCTGTTGTGTTCCACAGGAAGTTGTTGGCCGTTTGGTAACGGTGACTGCTTGAAGTCTCAATCGTCACAGGCTGTATGGAGTCATTACAATCTAAGGAATCTGGATATTGCTCGGCACAGTCAGAGTTAAATGATGAGAGAACCCATGGAGACTGAGATTTTTCTTTTGCAGAGTTTGAGTCCATCTGCAAGTTGAACTACTGTAGCAAGTCTGCAACAATGCTGTTCCAGAAGTTTTGGAAGGATGCAGAAAAATCATGCCTTTCCAAAGCTTCGCAGTGCAAACAAATGGTATGCATGGCTCGACAAGATTTGGAACGATTCCAAATGACAATGAACAATGTTAAAAGATAAACTGGCTGACTAGGGTTACCTTTTTTGGCTAGAGTTATTTGACTTAACAACATTCCTTAGTCTCAACACTGTGTTAAACAAACGGACAGATGTTAATGGCAAATTAAACAGAAATGGCAAATTATGTAAAATTACCCACAACAAATTAATACAATACTGCAATCAATCGCATGCATTTCCTAATTCAGCGTGCAAAGTCCAGCCAACATGCTTAGTCATTGATGTTGCTTTTACGTACCTGTCTAGTCTTTTTTATAGCAAAACAGCTGACCAACTTTATTGAAACGAAGCTGTTACAATTAAAGCTACTCTATGATTACATAAGTGTGAATAATAAGGTAAACAATGACCCGACTTTAAATCAACGCTCCGCTTTTTTGATGATGCTAGCTGTAAAAAACTGTTTTGTATTTATTGTGATTATATTGTAAACATCTTTACTGCAACAAATATTTATTCATTTTTACGTAAGTTATCTGTACAGTATGTTAGAAGACAATAAAATCGATTAAAAAATACATGCATACGGAGTTGCACCTTTATACGCACTTGACAAAGAAGGAAAGTGAAAAGGGCGAAATATGTACTAAAGTACTAAATAAAAAATATCTAACCTTTAGAGAATTTGAAAGAAATAAAATCTTTCCTAGAGATCAAAAGATGAACCAACGAAATCTGAGCCTAAAAATGGTTATCAATATCAAATGATTTACAGCTCCTAAAAGGATCTGCCCCCAAAATTATTTAATCTTAATATTAAATATCCTAACATAATCAAACCATGAGACAAACACTTTCAGGCAGTGTTAAATAAAAATATAAAACTGCCAAAGTACAAACTGACATCACTACATTATTTAATACCTAACTAAAATGGAAATGTTCTAAAACCAGATCATAAACCATTCTGATTTTTAATTAAATAAAAATTAAAAATGTGCGAATATCTGCCCAAACATTAGGGTTAAGAAGAAGAAAAACCAAGTTGTGAATCAGATGGAGTAGAGAAATGAATTAAGCAGGGGTGCATACCGACTAACTTATAGTTTTGGAGTGGCCTTGAATAATTTCAAAAGTACGGCAACTTTTTTGAAAATTTATAACTCAAAAGAAGAGAAAATCCCATGCAACCCTATGGAAGTGGGGATTGGCCATAGACGTGTTTTCCACATTCCCTACTAGGACGTGTCAATTCTGAACGAGAACAGAAATTTCCCCGAATCTTCCCATAAGGCGGGGCACCAATTCACTACAACATGTAAGTACGCCAAGACAGCAGTTTCTTCAAGATGGCCAATAAAGTGGTCATCAAAGTCACCAAACCTCACCTCTATGAATTTTGTATATGTGGAGACAACTAAAGGCGTGATGTATCTAAACAACATTTATGATATCACCATCTAAAAGAAAAATCGGAAAAGCTTGCAACCGTCAGATAGATATTAGGAATTATCATGAATTCTCCGTGTCATTTTATTTCGCTTGCAAGCAAACATTCGAAGTATATGTTAGTGTCTACCATAATACAACTAACGGTATTATATTTTTGTGCCACCCTGCATAACGATGCATGGCCATTGGCGAAAGGGCGTACAAGATTCAAAATTTGAACTATGGTAAGCATAAAAAAGATTTTGCCTAAGTGACTCAACTATACAAGGCAAATTAAATTTATGAACAAGTTTGTTTACAAAAAGTGATCTAATTGCGAGCAGTATAACAATCTCTTGTAACGACTATAATTGCATTATTAGTTATTAATAAATTAAAGCAACAATATGCAAATACCGCGTGCAGTAGAATTTTTAAACACAACCTGTGTATATTAACTTGTAGTAATAATTAAGTCTGGGGTTTTGCAATTCACCTAATCATTCAAAATTTATTGGAGCATTCAAATAATTCGAATAGTTGAAATTGGGATTCAAGTAACTTAAAATTGGTGAACTGCGCATTACAAAAAAAGGAAAAGCTAATATCGTTTTCCCCCTTTTCTTTTTTTTTAAACGCCGTTTGTATTTGCACTATTTTCAGTTATTCAACATGATATGGAACTATTCCAAGTACATATATTTAAATTTTTAATCTTCAATTATTCGAATATAAGAATAGTCAGAGCTTTATAAATTACACACAATATTGCATAGTAAAATTTATGTATTAATTATATCCAGTATTGAACTTGTCTGAATCAAATGTAATAAAGAATCATGTTAGGATTTTAAAATTGCAAGTCAAAGCAACAAAGACTAAATATCATTTGATAGATAACCCAATAATTGCAAATTCCTGACAATGGAAATTTAGACGCGACTGTCAACAGAATAAAACATTTCTTCGACTCGTATCATAAGTAACATTATCATTTATGATTTGATAACTTTGATATTAATTTATTTAAATTAATATTATTGAAATTCCAATAACAAACCTGGAAAAGGAAAATGGAGTAAAACAGTAGATTCCATGTTGAAAATTCTTATCAACGGTTGAAAATTTTGGGTTTTGCTAATGTTTTACTGGAACAACCCAATAAATTCAAAACGGCACCATTTTAAAAACGAGAAATCAACCTACTCATACAATATAACATTATGGGTATTACAAAAAAAATGAATTAATCCGAAAATAGATAGATAAGTGACTTAGAAGAAGGCAGGTATATTATCTATTATAAAGGTTCCGCCAATAGGGACGCAGGAAGGAAAACGTCAATTTGACACAGACGCCGTGTTTTTTTTTTGTCAGCCCAGCGTCATCTTATAGTTTAAGGTTTCTCACTTTTTGCTATGAAGTCATATTCAATTGAAGACCGCGTTAAAGTGATTAAAGAACACTACAAAAATGGTGAAAAAATAAAAAACACCTATCGAACTCTGCGCGATGATTTCGGTCGTCATAACCGTCTAAACAAGACCACCACCAATTCCAATATGCCAACTACTGGACGACCTAAAAATGTTCACAGACCGGCAAATATCGTTGCGGTGAAGAGGAGTGTGAAAGATGATCCAAAACTCTCAATAACTCGCCAATCGCAAGAAGTGGGCATTTCGGGGACGAGTTTACTACGTATTATACAGATTTGAATTTACACGCTTACAAGATCAACAACCGACTCAAGAAGTCAAGCCAATTAACCGTTTCAGCCGACGTGTGTTCTCTGATTGGCTCCTTCAACATCGTGCAATTGATCCGAAATTTTCAGCGATGAGGTGTATTTTACATTGAATGGCACGGTGAACAAGCAAAACTGTCTCATTTGGGCCAACGAGAATCCAAGAGAATAACAAGAACAACGAAGGTGTCATTTGATGACATTTTTTTTGAAAATGAGGCTGGAAATGCGATTACTGTGAATTTTGAGCGATACCGCGGCATGATTAGTGACTATTTCTTCCCGAAACATAATCAAATTGACATAACTGAAGTTTATTTTCATCAAGACGGCGCAACATGCCACACAAGACGTGCGAGTATAGAGTTATTGTAGTCGAATTTCGGTGAACGTTTAATTTAGAGAAGTGGAAATGTCAATTGGCCTGCTCGTTCGTGCAATTTGACGCCTTTAGACTTTTTTTTGTGGAGATATCTGAAATGTAAAGTCTACGTCAATAATCTAGTCTGAAACGACTATATGCAAAATTTCATAGAACAATTCAACCATCGTACAGACGTTTGTAAAGCCGGTCGTGGTGAACATTTGAGCGATATCATTTTTAAAATAAAATACCCTACCTGATTATACAATCATTGCTGTAGTTTCAATAAACATTTACTTTTCTGCGCCTAAATTGGCGGACCCCATATTAATCGACATTGATAACAACAAAACAACAATTATATTGGGTCACAGAAATGCTCTGATAGTACTCGAAAGCATTTTCCTTCTAGCAGCTTAAACAGACGTAAATTCTAATGGCTGTATCCCCCATACTTTTTTAGTTTTGAGATCCGCACCAATATTCAGCACATAAAGGTTTGCGTTTGCAACAATAACATCGTTTTTGCTGCTTCAAAAATGTCAGAATTCCAACCAGATAATGTTTTCTCACTTTAATAAAAAGAAAAAATGCTGCTGATTATCTTCGAGAACTTGTAAAAACTTTTGGTGAATGTGCTCCATTGTGACAACATGCAAAGAGTGATTTCAACGCTTAGATTGTTATATTTAAGACGTGGAAAATAAACGACGTTCAGAACGCCCGACAAATTCTTACATGAAGAATTCATGTCGTGGCAAAAACAATTTGCTGAAGTATTACATGTTACTCAATCTGAGATTTCCAAACGTTTCGAAGCAGGGAAAAATGCTCGACATACAAACTGAAGGAAAGAAATATCGAAAGACGAAAAACCATGTGCCAGTTCCTGCTTTGTAGGCAAAAAGAAAGAGATTTGGCAATATGTCGTTAATGAGGATAAAAGTAGATATATTTAAACGTAAACAATTAGTTTGAGGCCCAAGCCAACTATCAACGTCGACCACAAAACGAAATATCTATGGAAAAACAACAATGCTCTACATTTGGTGGGACTAAAAAGGCGTGCTGTACAACGAGCTGTTAAAACCGAGTCAAACGATCACGAACTCCCTCTATCAACAATAATTAATCAATTTGAAACGAGCATTGAAGGCCAATCATCGGTAATACTCCAAAAGGTATGATAAGGTGAGTTTATAAAAGGACAACGCTCGGCCACATATTGGAAAAGAGGTCAAAAATACGTTTAGAGGCGCTTAGGTGGGATGTCTTAGCGTATTCGCCATATTCAACAGACATTATTCCTTCCGAGTATCGTTTGTTTCAGATCAATGGGACATGCTCTTGAAGAACAGATTTTCGGTTCATAACCAGATGTCCAAAATTGGACGGGTCTCTCAAATGTTTGCCTCAAAAAAAAAAAACAAATCGTTCCTTCGAAATAGTATCTATAAATTTCCATAACTAACAATGTCCAATACTTTGATGTGTTTTTGATTTTACTTGTACAATAAAAGAAAGAAAGGATATGCGGAAAGTTTTGAGAATTATCATCAATATATAGAGTAGTATAGCCGTGACCAACTATAAATCCACATTATAATCAATACGCACACTGATAAAGCTATATTATATGAATAAAGCGCTAGTGTGTTTATTAGAAGAGTTGGCAGGACGCAATTGCGGAGCTCTATCTTTGATGTTTAATTTTGTACACGACAATTGCAAAATAATTATTTAAAGCCAACTGAAAGCGAACTACGGATGGATTAAATTGACTTAATTGTTTTTTCATTTTCGCCTCATCGTCTAGGGCTAAAAAATTGGAAACTCATCAATTTCCATATCCTTATTATAAACAATTTGTGCAGTGTCATGAAATTGAAAATAATCAAATTATTCAAATAACACAATTACGAAGGAAAGCGGGAAAAGGTTGGATTTTGATAGTAAAAATCAAAGTTCTGTTCAATTCAGCAATAAAATTCTTTCAAATTCCACCAAAACACCAGTATACTAGTAATTGTTTTGGTAAATACGATAGCAGCTGCCCAGGGAACAACTTTGGCGCAATGATCCATGTCAGAATATAACGTAGTTTTCTATGGTTCCCATCGTTGCGCAATAGTAGGTATGGAAATTATTGCATGTAATGATAGTTCACCTCAATTCCTATCTAAAAAACACACACATTCACACTACACACAAGAAATGCAATTTCCTTTTTAATTTTATCTTCAAAAATAAAGTAAAATAATAGACAATCCAAATCAATTCATCTTATGTCTAACAAAACACAAAAAATAATAAGCAGGAGACTGCAAGAGATTTTTCTATCCCGCATATATCTTGGAAGAGTCTGTTTGAAAAAAAAACAAAAACATTATGGTCAAAAATATTTCTCAATCTCCACATCTTTGTAACAGCTCAACGTTGAACTTGTAATGATATGAAATGCATCAATGAATTCATTCGATGTAAACAAGTATTATTCCAGGGTAAGTTTCTTAAGAACGCCAAGCTTCTTGTCAAATATTAATTAATTAACAAGAGCTTCAAAAACTTTGTTATAAGGTATCTTGAGCCTGCGTAGGACGTGACATTAAAATTTGATCAGAGTTAACGCTTTGGATTTACATCTACATTTACAAACGTGTACAAAGGTTACTTATACTACGAATTTTTTGTGCTATCATTACGTGTCCAAAGTTTTCATCGGGATTTACGGCAGGAACGTATGACTTATGCATAACGAAAAATAAATAAATCAAGTCGTTGTTCACGTAATTACCTCTAGGCTCTAAGGCATAAACTACATGCTCTCGTCAAGGTTAGAAGATTATTAGCGCACTTTGCTAATCATCTCGTTACTGTGGGATGGACTGCACGGTGTTTTTGCGTCAGTTAGCTCATCAAGAGCACGCAGAGAAATCCGCATAGATTTACCTACATTTTGATGCATTTGAAATATTCAGCTCGAACGGCGGCACAGACTTTCTAACTGGATTTTGAATGGATACTTAATTCAAATGCGGCTCTTCACATAATTAGAATCGCGTACCTGTATGGAATGTATGCGAGGTTCGATTATGAAATTAGACGCGAAGGAAAGATTGCGCGTTCTGTAGGTCCGGCGACTTCGACCCATGTTCCGCGATCGATTCGCTCCGAATGTATGTTGAATAACCCTTTGTGAACGGAAGCGTGGCCGGATATGGCCTGTGACATCTGGCGGGCTTTAAAGAGACCCCAATTATTTACAATAACTGTTTATTCAACCGCGTTTCCCATCTCAAATTAGATTTAGCTCGGCTGAAATCAATTACGACCGCACAAAGAGAAATTCTGTGTAAATTCTTGCTGTTGTTATGCAAGAGAAATCGCACCGCCAGAACATAAGCGAGCAACAGCAGCGGAGCGTGAAAAAAATTCGGATGCCGTTACCTGCAGGAAAAGAAACAAATATTTAAAACCTAAACGTTATACATTGCAATAATAATATGAAAATCGTTATTTGTCCTTCATTTGAAATGAAATTTGTCTATAGAAAATGTAATATCGAAAACTTTTAATAGGACTTGTCACCTGCATCATATTATATAGAAAAGCTGTTTCTGTTAATGTTAACTTCGACAACTTTCGAATGAAGCAGCACCGCGTGACCCCTATAGCTTGGTAGCTTGGTACGGAATGTACAAATGTGAATTATCAACTTACTACTGCAGGCTTCAACTACTTTACTTCAAATTTAGCAACTACATTAATCTCAGCTATTGTCTATCTATACGAATTAAATTTAGTTTAACTACGATTACATTATTGCAAGTGAGTAAAATCAAATACAAAAGCATTCATACATGCTCTACTTACTACCAGGCAGCATGAGTACAGTACTACTAACAGGCATTCATCAAGCGCAAAAAAGCAACAAAACAAAAAACAAGCTCCACTTACTGCACGTTAAAGACGATGGGGAGCAACTAAAGGCTAGAGGCTCCTACGACGGGCCGTTGTCAAGGATTTTCAGCCAGTTGCTCCAGAATGAGAGTTTGGGGCGTACCTTGGCGTCTGGTGAGTCCCGTATACTGCTCGACCTCCTAACAGGCGTCGAAGGTTTCCTGATGGCCCCGTCCCTTTTTCCGCTACGATTCGAGCTGAAACTGTTGTTAACGGGCGACTCGCGGAGCTTCGACAGGGACTCGGCGCTCCGCAGCTTGCCAGTCAACGAGTCTTTAGTGTTACTTAAAGACCCGTTCCTGGATTTGGGCAGGGATGGGTTGCTTTTGCTTCCGGACAAGCTGTTGCCCTCGCTCTTGTTTCGTACAGATTGTGCAGAGTGAGGCCTACCAGGTGATTCGCCGCTACGACTACGTGCACCGGGTGCGGGGCTATGTTTACCTCCTGGCGGCTTCGGGGCGGCGTAGCTCTTCACCAAGGGGATCTTGCTGGGCTTCTTTCGCGCGCTCTCGCCCTTCCTGGCAGACTCGGCTTGGTCATGGGCGGACTCTGTGCTGCTGGAATGGTCAAATTGCATGTTCATGGGAAGCGGGCTCATTGCCTTCATGCTGGCAGTGGTGATTTCGGTGCGGGAGCGGTCGTGCTGGTCGGACGGGACGGACTCTAAGTTGGGAATCACGTCTGGGGAGGTGGTGGTTACCGGCCTTTGCAGCTGCTCTAACATGCGAACCCTTGCTCTAGTGCCTTCTAACTCTATATTTTTGTCTTCAAGCTGTGGGAAATCGAACAGTTAGTGGTCAGAACAGAATCAAGTGACGGGTGATACTAACTTGAAACCGTAAATCTTCGTTCTCTTCTCTGGCTTTGTCCAACTTATCTACTAGACCTATTTCCAATCTTGCTGCCGTGTCCAACTGCTGTTGCAACACCTATAAAGATATTTTAATTTAGGTTTAGGTTAAATAATGAAACAAATTAAAAATTATTAATCTGATTTCAAATCATTAAAACAACTTGGTATACATCAATTAAAAGGCAAACGTTTCCCATTTTATAAATCAACTGAACTTTTATCAATATACGCTGGAATATTCAAAGCTTCTTCAATAAAATTCTTTCTTGGTTTTGGGTTAGTCGCACTGAATTGACACCCGGAATTTTACAGATCGTTTCCTACAATTCTTAATAAGCTCAAAATTTCAAATCTTTTAAAGCTACTGATGAAAATATGGGACGAATTTCACAATTGTCTCAATGTGATACATAGAACCATGAGAACAGAGTATCAGAGTAGAGAGAAATCAAACTACAACTTAGCATAGCAAGTGCCAGTTGCATGTCCAAACAGTTGTTCGTTTTCAGGTTGATGGAAGTTCGGTTTTCCTATCATTATTCATCTGTGGTACACAAGAGATTATGAATATGATTTGTAGGTAACCTCCTTCACCACAGAGAAAAACTTTACTCCAAAATCCCTAGACGCATTGAAAAACTTTTCCCATAATATGGTAATTGTCAAAAACCAAGTTCAACTAGCCTTCAGTCTCAAAAGCGTTTAAAATATGTATTAAGAAACTCCAGTCAACGAATACTTTGAAAAACAAGATATAAAGAAAACAAAAACCTGTAATAACATATATAAAATGAGATCTTTATCTATAATATACAGAACAGTATTTTAACGACCAGTACAAAGTGAAGCATTATAAACCTCTTAACTTAGCAAATCAGTGTATTCAAAATAAATATCACATTGGTTAATAAGAAAAATGTTCAAATAAAGGCATTAAAAATGCTTACGCATTTATTAGATATTTTTAATGTGGAATTGAAGAGAAATCTAAGCCATGCAGGAACGGATGGGTAATTGCACTACGACATATACTATCCGATCAAAAGTATCCAGACACTTCGCTGACAGCACTAACTCTACGGGGAAGACCTTCAATAAGGGATGTTGGAATGTATTTTGAGAAATAAAACCCACTCTTCCTGGACAGCTACAGCTAGATTAGTTCATCGAGGTCTGGAACGAAGTCGGCGCTTTAATCCATTTTAAAAGTGTTCATTGAGGTTCCAGATAGGACTGTCGGTCACAAGACGAAACTTGGCAAATTGTCTCTGAACTCTTCCTTCGTTCATATGAAGGCTCATTCTGTTATATTAAAAGCATGTTACACTCTAACACAATTTCTTCAAATTTCAGTGATGGCAGTACCCATTGTCAGGTATCGCTCTGCAGTAATTTTCCATACAAAAATTTTCCCCTCAAGCTGGCACTTCATAAACCGCGATTCATCACTCTAAAGCATCTATTCTCAACCATCTACAGTTCAGATCGTTTTACGATTTAGTAGTTACAAAACAGATTTTTCCCTTATAGGTGGCTGTAAATCTCATTTGGTCCATTCTTGATGTACAGCCAGAATGTCAAAATTTAGGTTGATTTTTTACAGAACGACTGGTGATTTTTTACAAATTAGATTCTTCAATAAACGATAATCCCTTTATTGTATTCATGAAGACATGATTGTGCTTTTATGTTTACACTTCACAATTGACTTGGGCAAATTGAGCAAGTTCTGATCGGTTTCCTATTCATATATCAATCGATAACTAGATCACCTCTATAGTCGTCGAATGTCTTTAAATTGGTACCCGTGCTGGTTATATTGATTTGCAATGAACAGCACATAGTTCCGTGTTCTTTTTACACTTGGTCAGGTTATAGCGATCTTTATACATTAATTTACAAGTATCGAAATGTGTCTGGATAGTTTTGATCGGATAGTGAATTTTCAATATATAATACTACTACAACAATGACATACATAATATTTATTAGCTTTCAACAGAACAATACTTGAAATCACATTTATTGTCAGAGAGTGTATTCAAATAAATAATTAAATAGTACATAAACTTCGATCATAATTTCTTAATTGCTATAATTAAATAATATATTAGAAGACCCAAAAAAATGCGTAAGATCAATACAATGACTATAAATAATCTCGTCCTAATAATGGAACGTGCAATACAAAAAAAAAACAATAAAAACCAATTAAAACTGCCGTCAACGACAGAAATAATAACATAAAAAGAAAAGCAAAAATGAGAAAGTCATACAGATCATAGATGTTAATAATAGCAAGTAATTACAATTTATGAAAAGTCCACACCAAAAAACCCTTTTAATTTTTATACAAAAAATTACAAACTGTAAGTACATACAACCAAACACCAACAGGTACAATGCAATATTAACGAGGCAAAATGATCTATGACAAAAAAAAACATTGTGATGGAAAGAGTATATAGAGGAGTTTTATTACAGAAAATTTAACTCCAAAATAATAAATTGGGAAAAGATAATTCACGTGAATAATACTAAAACTAAATGATACATCAACGAAAGGAATGAACTGTGAGTTTCATAAACCACATTTTGAAAATATTTATGAGCTATCCAGTTTAGGTTTACAAATAATATATTTATTAAACAAGCATAAAATGTTGATTATTTTCGTATTGCAAAAATTGTAATCGAGAAAAAACGAGCTGCAAACGAAGCAAGATGAGAAAAATATCATTGCTTTGGCAAGAAGTGATACAAATTTTCACAAACTTTCAATAAGACTTTAGCTTCGTTTATGGATAAACTCGACAATTTTCATATATCAGGAAACGATTTGTGGTATTGGCCACATAAAGGAAAGAGTCACCGAAGCTTGCAATGTACTGTTACACGTAATTACATATGACTTTGCTTTGATTTATTAGGGGAATATATCGAACATATGTTTTAATGTATCTGTTGAGTAACTGAAAATAGTGTATCATAGTCTGTATGGAAATTTTTGGCTTAATAGTACAGAACATAAAACAATTTTAAATTGTTATCAAGGTGTAAGTAACTGAAAAAGGAAAACTGATTAAAAATACGCTTCTATTTAACCGAATTATTTCCGTTTATTTCTTTTAACGCACAAACCATTTCCTACGAGAAGGATCCTGTTGCAGTTGGAAAACAGCTCGTGATAACTTTCTTGGCGGAATCATGAGCAGCTTTTTGCCAAAGCGATCTGTAAATGACCACAACAATTACGTGTGCAGCTTCCTTATGATCCAATTACAGGGCGATAAAATCTAATCTGTTTCTTACTGACACATCGTGACTGGACTCCTAGCTGCGGCTTGACTGCTCTGGTTCTCAATACAAATTATATTAAGATGCAATAAAAAATGCCATTGAGCTTAACAAGCAAATGGAGTGAAGCCGTGCGTTAAGATATTTATCCCCGTTAAGAAGTCATGGCTGCGGGGGAATTTCTTCGATCAACAGCTGCCAGCGCACACGAGCTATTTGAAGAGCGAAGCGTGGCTACTTCCTAATTTATTAAACACTTAAGCATTAAAATTCGTTGCAACACTTTGCCACAAAAAATTGACAGCAGTAAATTACTGCCATAAACAAAATGCAGTTATTTGTAGACAATAGACAACGCAAATTTACGAGCGCAATTCATCACGCTTTTGTACTTTTCTACACTTGAATAGTTAGTTACATCAGAGATTCGTAAACTTGATTTAAAGAAACGTCTGTTATTTTCTTGCCGTGCTCTTTTTGAGCTAACGCGAGATGGCCGCTCCGTAGTAACGTTGGTGCCGTAGAAGCTTAACGGTGCACGAGTTAATGACAGATAACTACAACTAACCAAGGTTTACCAATTCAATTGCATGAATTTGGTTACAAATGCACGAAAGCTAACAAAGACAGTCGAGATTAAGCACGTTATTACATGCAGTCACGTTTATCGTTGTACGATTCCATAAATCTAATCGAAGATATGTCAAAAATACAATGCAAGTCTAATAACATAACATGCCCTTGTAATGCTACAGAAACGTTTCAATAGTGACATCTTGTAATAATATATTAGCATATGGGGTGTTACTGAATAGCTAGACCGGTTATATAAAACTACATAGTATTCACTGAAATAATTGTTTTTATAAACAAGAATTCTAAAATGTATTGTTCTAAGTTATACGTTATCGATATTGTAAGATTATTCCATTAAATGAAAGTCTAGCACGTATAAAATTGCAATTTGCAAGAAAGTTTACATTGCAAGTAAGAGAACATTTCTATTTGGCAATTAAACAACTTATAAACGACCATTTTCCTCTGGTTTACTTATAAAGCTGCTTTCACAAAAATAGTATCACCAATTTTCATAATATGGATCTGTGATAAGACGAAAATCCTGATCCAGTAGAATCGTCATAGTAATTTACATTCATGTTTGGGAAGATATTATTAATTGTTTGTAGGTTTATCCATTCTAATTAAAACACTTAATGGGCAAACATGCTGATATTTTTTTTTAGAAATTGAGATGCTATGTGTTAATGTAAAACGTCAGCTCATTTTGGTCATGTAAGATCAATCTAGAAGATGGATCGGCTGCACAAGCTATATATATTTGAAAGATAATAACATCGAGGAGCAATATATCGTTTCGAAGAGTAAAGCGTAATAGTATATGTAAGTCTTATATAAAAAAAATGGCAAACATAGCTTCATAGGAAATTTAAATGGTATAAGATATCTCAAATCATATACACAAATAACTGTAATTATATTTTAAAAATAAATTAAGCTCTGATTGCATGGAATGCTTGAACTTGTAAGACATCAAAAACCAATGTAAAAGTATTTTTTTTGCGACCAATGATCACATTCACTACACCTTGACAACTGTTTCCAGACAAAACTATACGCGTCTGTATTTCCAACGACGACCAGTACCCATACATGGAGAACGGGGACAATCTGCTGTTCTGATAGAAATTCCAATGGCGGCTAAATTTAGAGCGAGCCGCCACTTGCATAATTCAAGGCATTTTTGGCGCAGCTCGACTTCGATATCCGAGCGATTTCAGGTTTTAAAGCGATCTTGGCTCTCGTCGCGACGGTTCGATCGAAATGCACCATTAGCTCTTTGGCGGCCTAAACCTTGAACGCGTCCTTGGGAAATTTATTGGGCGGGCATAGAGGCGCTTAAGTCCCACGCGCCGAATGTTGCAGTTAGAGATCAATGGCAAGAGGATTACGAAACGAAGGGGCTATTTGGCACGTCAGCAGTAATAATAATTTACACTAGCAGTTCGAGACTGGTGCTTAATATTTCGACGTGAGAACACAACATCAGTTGTAGTAGTAAAATAAATTGATAGCAAAGCACAGAAAGCCCACGTAAAGAATGAAAGAGACGAACATTAGAAAAATAGAATACCCACTGGAAGCAATGTATTTATAGTGAAGTGGTAGATACTTTGATTTGCTAGAGTGTAAAAGACATAAGTATAATGAAAACTCAAAAGCCAATAGTAAAAATGTTTATAAACATTTATTTATTCCCCTTCCCTTATCTACGTAAGAAATAAAAGAAAGAATTATTATTAATTAATAATTCGATGTGAAAGTTTAAGAAACCATCAAAGTTATTGAATGAACAAATTGAAAAAACCACATGTACCTTTAGTTCTAAAAAAAATTTGTATTTGCAACGAATATTGTAATTTTATTTTTCTTCCCATCACCAACGGTAGTCATTGGTGCTCATGTTTCTTTAGTATCTTTTATGCCCGAAAAAATAATTGGGCATTTACAACACACAGTGTACACAAAACCCACGCATATGGGCAGATACATTCATAACCAGAGCGGTTGTGAAAACATTGTTAATTCGAGCACGACGTATATGTCAACCACAGTTTTTGGATAAAGAACTAAAACACTTGGAACAAGTTTTACAAGGAAATGGCTACTTCAAGACAGAGATAAATAGAGCAATCAAACCTAACAAATGCGCACGAAAAACACAACCAAAGTCGGCTATGGTAGACAAAGCTTTTTTACCTTACGTCAACAGGGTTACGGACCGGACAGGAAAAATTCTCAATAAACATAAGGTGCAAACCATCTATACTACCACCATCAAGATACGGGGTTTGCTTAGGCCAGCCAAAGATACAAGAAACCCACAGGATACACCAGGGGTATACTGCTCATGTGAGCAAGTCTACATTGGGACTACGGGCCGAACGATTACCATCAGGATAAAGAAACATAAACGTCATCTACGCCTCAATCAACCCTATAAAACAGCAGTTGCTGAAAATACTTTGAAAAATCCGAACCACGAGATAGAATTCAACTGTAGGAATGACTATCCGAGATTATACAGAGAGGCGGTGGAGATTTATAAATATAAAAATAATTTTAACAGGGACAACGAATTAAATCTACCTAGGTCTTGGTTTATCTTTCTCGAGGGGCAAAAAAACACCGCGATAAGGCGAAAGAGCGAGTGACGTTAGAAAATGCCAAAATATTACCTGCAACGACCCGATTGACGTCAGCAGCTAGTTCGATCATGTTATCTACCATCCCGGTGATGTCAACAACGCCCCCCCCCCCCAACACCATCCCTACCATACTCGCACCAGTATAAAAGCAAAAACGCACGAGACAGTCACTTAATTTTTAGATTTTTTTCTGAAGATGTCCGCCACAAGTATTGACGAAACGTCAAGCCACACGATGCACCATAACACAGGCCGTGAAACCCTTCGCATCTAAAAGAATTTCTTATGGGGCCATAATATAATATAATAAATTATCTTGGCATTTGGGGACAAATCTCGAACAGCTAAGTAATTATGAGATGCTATATAGTCTCGAAATTGCAGAGAAACAGAAATGGTCTAACACTAATAACATTCTAGACATCTTAAAACAAAATGGTGGCTATACAAACTTCTTGGTTCTCAAAATTTAGAGACAAACAAAAAACGGCATATTATACCTTGGATAAAACGCTTTTCGAAACTATTTTTCCCAACATCGCTTTCAAAAAACAAGATGAAAATGATTCGCGTTCTCACAGTAACAAACATCTTTATAAATCAGCTATGTCGAACACCTTCGACTTATCTTCTTCATCCGCTTCCTTTTGCCCTATATAGAGCGTCAGACCGTGACTTATAAAAACTAAAAGATATTTCTCCTCTTGTGGCGGTAACTGCTCACATTGTTTACTTCACTTACAAAGTCTTGGGAATCCCCGGGGCAGTATATAGGTTTAAATTTCTTCAAAGTGGATAAAAACACCTCTCAATTCAAAATAATACTAAGAATCGGCAATTAAAAACTACCTTGCAAAAAACAGAATTGAAAAATGGACTGTAAAACCTAGAAAATATACGCGAAAGAATGAAACCAAATATTAAACAATGAGCTAGCCATAATAAATCTGAACGATCAAAATAAATAGCTGTCAAATCTATTCGCCCGTGTTGGGTAGTCTCAAAGTTTTACTAATTGTCCCAAGAAGTGCTTTAAGAAAAAAACCTCAAAAGAAATGAAATGCAATTCCAGACATTATTAATGTGAGCGTTGGAAGAGGTTAAATCATGAAGTTCCTAAATAAAAACCTGGAATGTGCAACGATAAAGCAGAAATGCTGATTCGGTTTTCAAAGAATTTGATTTAGTAGAATGCATTTTTCCATTCGCTATGAAAAGAGGTAGACTTTTAGGTGTAATTAAAACTACTAATAAAATATATATTTCTATTTCATCTAAAAAAGCCATATAAAGCGGCATGAATTTGTGGTAACCTACACACTTACTAGTATTAATGGGCTATGACCTTAAAAAATTAAATTTTTGCATTGTATAGATTTTGTAGAATAAAAGACAATCTTTATATTTTAGTAACAATATGGTCAGCGCTATATACTTAGATACGTAAACGCTTGTAACCTCTTGATCTTGATTGTCACTAGCAAAATTCAAATTATAAACGATAATTATGTAAATAATAGACATTTGTTCTCTTTGAATTATATCGACTGATAGTTATACATTTATTTTATAACGATATTTTCAGAAATATTTCATTTTTTGGAATGGTCCATTAAAAACATACAGAAATGACTTAAACAAAGACACTCTTATGTACTTCGAAAATGCAGCTATCACCCAACAATTATATCATAGGCCAGAGTTATCTCTTTCAATAGAGAAGCATTTAGACAAATTTTCAGAAAATATAAAAGATTATTCATAAACACAATTATTAAATACGTTAAAATTAGTTCAACATCAACTAAGTTTCGCTTTAGTACCAACAAAGAATAATTAAAAAAATCCTTCCTGGGCGAGTAAGTCAAACAACTGGCAATCCCGCACAGCTGAGGCAGCCAGCCTCAAATAGTGAGGGAGGCAAATATTTACATATCATAACAGAGAATATGGAGAAGGCATATTTGTAGTGGAGTACCTAAGCAGCGACATGCCAAAAGTGGAATATCCATACTAATAAGGACATGGAAGAAACATATTACCACATTCGAACAGTAAAATGTACAATTATTAGAGTTGCATGAAAATTTTTAAACAACCAACAAGCATTACAGGAATATATGCAATGTATGATAATGCTGGAAACGAAAATAATGGTTCCTTTGGAGGACGTATATTGCAAGAGATATATCAAATTATAATAGCAGAGTAGGGATGAAATAAACTGACATAGTAGCATGTTTTGAAAAAGAATCTAACGATAACTTATTGGTTTTTTGCAAAGAACACAAATAAATAATTATAAACACATCATCTCATCATAAAAATATCCATTAGTATACATGAATAGACCCACCAAGGTATCTAAAACCTATCATAGACCTGATAATAATGAAAAAAGCACGCAAAGTACAAGTACAGGATGATCTATCGACAACCAGAATGTGTAATAAATCAGAAGAACAGAAGAAATCCGCAGGAAATTGAGGATCATAAAAAAGATAACTTCAAAACAGACCACTGAAACAATATGGTATAATAATAAAAAAGATACAAGACAAATTACATATGGATAAAGGTCACTAAAAGAAATGTATCAAAGATGGAGAAAAACTTTATTTGAAGATGCGAGGGCAGCTTTTAATATCCAAACTAGGAAAGCTAAATATATAGATAAGATCTCGAAAAATTCTGAGAATATGATTAAGAGGAAAAAAGAAGACGTGTATAATAAAGACTAATGCGTGCAACTGCAAAACTTAGTAAAAGTGATAGTAAGAGAAAACAAAGAGAGTATTGGAACAGACTGTGCATATATATTAATAACACAATTGGATACAATAGAACAACAATAACTTGGAGAACAATAAAAAATAAGAAACATCACAAATGAACTAAGAAATTTTATAAATCATACCGCCAAAGCAACGGATGGCTCATTATGCTCATCTTATACAGGAAAACAGAAAATTATATGTAAAAGGAAAAGAACTGACAGAAAAGGTAATCATTAATTGTGAAATAATGGAAGAAGATGTTCTGAGAACATTTCAAAGACCAAGAATAATAAGACAACAAGACCAGGGAACTTAAGAGTAACAATACGATAAGGGTAGTGTTGAAGAAAAATATTCAGAAGATATTTAATAAAATATAGGAAACAAGCATATCCTGCAAGAATGGAATAAACCCTGTATAAGGCTAATCTTTTAATTAACAAAATGGATTAAATCCTGTTTAACTATATGGGAATGCACGCTATAAATGTTATGAAAAGTAAAATAGAAAAACACATACATTCAGTACAGAAGATCAAATTTAAACAACATACGTTGTGTTAGGAAGCTAATAGAAAATAGAGACGAATCAGACTCGCCTACGGCCCTTACAGATCTTAAAAAGGCGTACGAGTGTATGTACATGTAAATTATGGAAAGCTACGAGAAGAGTAAATATATGCGAAAAATAAATACAGAGAATTCAAAAGATGTATTACAAGACAGAACTGAAGAAATTTGAGGAAGAATGAATTCCACCTGCTCAATCAAGAAGACATAAGTAAATAGAGCTCTCCTATGGTATGAACACATGGTGTGCGAGATGACAGATGGCCAAAGAAACTGACGCAGTGGTTTTCAAGGAAAAGAAAAACAGGCAGACAGAGTCTTTCTCGGGAAACTTATATACCTGCATGAAATGGCTATGGATAAAAATATAACATATAAGGTTTCAATGCTTTAGATTTTCAAGAGTTAAAAATTTAGTTGGAAGGAGATTTCCTTGAAAAGGATATTAATATTACTACAAAATTTGAGTGAATAGAAAAACGTAAGAATTTACAGAAAAATATTCGTATTACTATCACGTGATACAAATTAAAAATAAACTTGGTTCGTTACAAATAGCATATGACAATTTCTTCAAAACCACGAAGAGAAAATTAATACCAGATGCTGTATTACTACTTTATTATTAAAATAACAACTTGATGATATATGAATGAAAAATATTGCCAAACAGTCGTTAAAAAATCAAAAGTTGCCTTTAAAAGTCTTCACATTTGAAGAGAGTGTTCATGTAAATAATACAACAGTCCAACTACGCGTATCAAATAAAAAAAAATAAGGTAAACCACTGAGCCTAAATTATGCAGATAAAGTATGTAATAAGAAAAACACATAATCTTACTTCTCCAAATGAAAAATGACAAGTAGCTCGTGCTGTATTCTTCAACAGTCTTTTTGAATTTTTTCAGATCCATTTTGGACATAAGCTTCTTACCGTTTAAAATTATGAGTGTTATTCAATTTAAAACCGAGTCCACGAATGTAATATAAACTACGTTAATTTTAGAAAGTTGAATTTTAGTTGGCCACTTATTATAATTAAACACATTTGTACTTAATGCAAAACCAAAAATGAAAGCGTGTTATTTATTTCAAATAGACTCTTAAAATTATAGCGGCTGCAATTTGCCAAATTTACCTGGTTTTGCACGGTGGAAGTAAGTAGATGCCTTTGTAGTACCACAGGATCATTCTCTTTTAAAATGGCAGCGATTTTCCTAGAATCTGGTATTTTCACTTTCGGTATACGATCACCCAAGACACTGTCCAAGGAATTGCGACTGCCTTTCCTACGAGTTCGTTGACTAGCACTCGGTTGCTTGCCCGCACCAAGTCCCTTCCCGCCAGTTTTGTCCGTCTCGGGAGAACTAGGAGCACTTTTATTAGTCACAAACTGCAGATGCAAGTCGTGGATACGCGTGTTCACTTCCCCACTCTGCGTCATCACAGCCTTCAGTTGCTCCTCTAGGTCCTGCTTGGCGCAAATGAGGTTCTCCAGGTCCTCCTGCAGCCGCGAGGTGTGCACCCGCCCGGCCAGCAGCTCAGCCTCCATTTCGGCGACCCGGTCCAGGAGAAGGTCGCGCTCTCGTCGAAGGTGCCGCACATCATCCACGGAGGCGTGCAACAGGACCCTCTGGAAGTCGCTGTCGTCGTCGCGCTGCACGCCGCCGTTCTTTCCCTCCCTTATTGCGTCTTGAAGCGCCTCGAGTTCGTCCTTTAAGCGAGTTCCTTTCCGATGTATCACGTCCAAGAGGTTCCACAGTTCGTCTTCGGCTTCATCCGGTTCCGCGTGGCCGGCGGACGTGGACGGGGGGAGAGCTGTCGAGGAGGCGCTGTGGGTTTCTTTACTGGAAGCCTCGGTGCTGAACCCCGAGTCTTGGACGCCCGCCTCGCCGCTCTTCTTGGCACTGCTGCCTCCTCGGGCATCGTCCTTGTGGGCAAGTTTGCGACGCACTCGGACTCCGGGCTCCCACTCGCGCCGAACGGCTATGGGGATGTTGGACGCGTGCGATGTCATGGTAGTAGGCGTCGAGTTCGCCAGCTTCGTGCGCAGATTTGGAAACGTCTCGATGACGAGGTCGCGAAACTCCAGCAGGGCGCCCACCTCATGTTGCAGCTCCTGGAGGGCCACCAAAGATTTCGCTTGTTCGTTGATAAGGTAGTGGAAAGGCCCAGCGGACTGACGAAGCTGCAGGCAGTCCATGCCCGAGCCCGGTTCGCCGCCCTGCATGGAGAAGAATGCATCGATTAGAAAATCGCACATTAGCATATAAAAAGCGTATAAAACGAAATAGAAAAATAAAAGAATCCGAAGTGAAACCTGCAAAAGAAACATCTGTACGTTATCCTTGCAGGATTTCGACTACCATATGTGTGTTCGGCGCACACCTTGGCTGTTTCATCATTCCGACTAATTATAATCGTAATTATGAAACGTTGTTACGAAACGTTTTCTATATTCTCGCAAGTAATTTACTACAAGTATACGTGTTTTTTCGAAGTTAAAGGGGTACTTCCTATTTTAAACATCTAATTACACAACTTGAAAAAACTTTTAATAACTTAATCAAACATCTTGTACATTCACTATAACTTTTTGGTTATTTCGTTTTTTTTTTTAAAGTAAAATATTTAAAATCATCGTCACCCAGCCGAAGAGTACTGCAGTACTAAAAATTATGAGAGCGTATAAAATCAACAATGTTACGGATGTGTTATTATTATATCATAATAAAAACCAAACCAAAAAATAGCATCAAATCAACTATCTAGGTCAAAGAATAAAAAGTATTACAGCGATACGCTATTGTTGTTGATGTTGAAGACATTTCTGAAATAAAAACTTTTCGCTTTATGGAAAGAATTAATGGATTAGAGGATTACTCGTTTCGTAAAAACTGCTTTCGAGTCTTTGTTTCAAATTTTGTAAGAGTATCTTTGCATTTGCAACATTTTAAAACATCGCGGTATTAACATAATTTCGCATCTACCAGAATACATTAAGCTTAATTAATGCTTTACCCTAATGATAGTCACATAATCAGTTTATAACGAGATCATGTGCGCATATAAAATTCATCTCGTCTTATGTTGCCTCCGTTTTTATTTACTTGAAAGAATAATTTAGATTTTTTAATGAAACATTTTCGCAGCTGGGTCAAAAGTTGCGCACAATTGAACGGGTTAGCGCTTAGTGAAATATTTTCATCAGTTTATTTTTATGAGCTATTAGAAACTTGAAATATTTCTCTCACAAATTCGAGGTCTGTTCAAAAGTATGGGAATTTTTTAAATTGCACGGCAGCTGAGCGTCTTGAAGATGTGTGTCGTTGGCAACATTGGGTACAGGAGAACACCTAATGTACAGGTATTGGACAAAATAATGGAAACACTTGTCAAAGGTGGGACATGGGTGGGCCTGGTAACACTGGGCATTGCATAAATCAACCGTCTCTTGTTTCTTGCAGGTAGTATGAACTGTGCACTAATAGTAGAGTGGGGCTGTGATGTGGTGAGTGACTAGTATGTACGACCTGGCAGAGTTTCAAAAAGGTTTAATAGTTGGAGCATCTGTGAGCAAAACCGCGACGTTGTGCGGTGTAACAGAAGGCACGAGCTGGAAAGTCGTGACCGCATACACAGTGTACAATAAAACAGGCTCGATGAAGCATAATCGTGGTAGAAACACGAAGCTCCAGAATAGGGACCGCCGGACCTTGAAGCGTATTATGACGTCGAAGAAGAAAACAACGGCCGAGAAAGTGACTATACAACTTCAGCACCCCAGTGTTATCCAAAACAGTGAGGCAGGAACTGTGTAAAATGGGTATCCATGAGCGTCTTACTATTGCGAAATCCCTAATAACAGACAGAAATGCCCAAAGGCAACGTGTATGGTGCACTGTCCACAAAAATTGGACGTTGCAGGACTGGCAACGTGTCGTTTGGTCGGACGATCCACTTTTTACGCTCTTCCCCGGTAATGGACGTGTGTTTGTCTGGCGAACACCCTCTCAGGTATATGATATGGACTATCTTCGCTCAACTGTGGTGACTATATTATGGTCTAGGGCGCTATTATCATGGTATTTGGCAGCCCCCCCCCTTGTTAAATTACACGGTCGGGGCACGGGAGCAGACGGAAATGTCACCTTCCGGAATGATAATGCCCCCCATCCACACCACTGGTCCTGTTCTAGTGTGGTTTCAAGAGCATGCTGATGAAGTTCAACATCCTCCCTGCTCCACCTAGTCCCTAGTACTGAATATTATCGAGCCTGTGTGGGCTGTTTTGGAAAACAGGATTAGGCGTCGATTTCCACCTCCTTCGTCTCTACCTGAGCTGGAGACTGTGCTCCATGAAGAATGGGTTTAAATTCCACTCACCACTATTCAGGACTTGTATAGGTCTAGTTTGTCCAGAATTCAAGCTGCATTGCGTGCTAAAGATAGACCAACATCGTATTAATACAAGATGTTCCGATTTCCACAAATGTTTCCATTATTTTGTCCAATACCTTATCATTGACGTCAACGCTTTGGTGACAATTTGCTACGCATTTGCCTCTGCTATTATAAACCCGCTCTTTCTTTGTCTCAGGTAGAATCTAACAAACAATTTTTGGTTTGTTATTTCGTTACCATTTGTTGCGTTATTATTTTTTAAGTTTCAAGCAGTCTGTGCTGTTTGCCGATTTTTGTGATTTGCAGGAGCAGCGTTATAATATAAATTGTCGCGTTAAACTTGAAAAAAGGTTCATGAAAACTTATTAAACGTTGAAACAAACTTATGACGATGGGTCCTTAAGTAGTACTCAGTTTTATGAGCGGTTTACTTGGTTTAAACGCGAGAAGACTCGAATGTCTCATGTTCCCCAAAATGAAATGAGTGAAACGTTTCAACACATTTCAAAGACAGGCTCTAAAAGACTTTCTCAAAACGGTTTATGATCCCTGCTTTAAGAAGTGAAAACACAGCTGAACGAAGTATATATAAATATATATAAAAATGGAAAAAAATTAATCTTTTAATAAAAAAAAGAATAAAATGCATTATTTTATTGAATTTTGTTTACATTTGAAACAATGAATAACGTATGACTCTCATATAAAAATATATATACGTAAATGGAGATACCTTAGCTTAGACACTTATCCAAGCTAAAAATGGCAGAGGCCAGGAAATTTGATTACGTATACATTTGGCAAATTCTTAATTGGCATAAAAATAAGGATGCAACTAAAACCCGCTATTAAACATTCAAGGCCTACGAATGTTCGCCTACACCACCCACGCCGGGCAGCCTACTAAGATCACGGCAGATCTAGGAGGAATGTACTGTTAATGGGTGTATTTGTTAATTATTTCTTCACTTCTGGTCGCTAACGTATTATTATGAATATAAAATGTTGATCTCAAAAAGCATTACGCTTGAAAAACTTCGACAATCATGATTTCGTTAGACTATCAATAAAAATGCTGATGGGTCTGCTTTGAAATGTAAATGTGGCGACAGATTGAATGAACAGAAGGCAGTGTCAAAGTCAAGGTAACTGCTAACGTACGTAAAATGCGAAATCAATTAAAACTCGACTACGACGAATAGAAAACTTTCGTAGTAAGCACAAGTAAATCTGTATTATTATAAAATAATTACGATGACGCATTGAAATCTACAACCAGTATCATCAAAAACAATTAATCGTGCACTCTAAACTAGACAGTATACTACCAAAGACAATAAAAACAGAATAGAAATGCCTAATATTCATTTCTTTATATCCATAGATTCGGAAATATATCTGTTTAGACTAAAGGATTTCATAGATTTTTAAATATTTTGTAACTCTATATAATGATACGTTGTAAATATTATCGACAGTCCGCATGTTAAAAACCTTACTAATACGGCTAGATAAAGAAACTGACATGCTTTGTTACAAGCGCTTATTTAATCTAATTCAAAGCGTATCACTTGTAAGTTGATTAACATAAAGTACTGACACTTAAGCCACAGCAAACCACGAAATCGGGTTAGTTTGAGTCCCTATTGACCTAGTAAAGCAGCAAACGACAGTCGGATTAATATTTATAGAACTGCACAATAATCTCACTACTCTGACAAATTGTAATTAATCAAGAATTTGAGTTGCACCTTAATGTAAATGGAACTAGAGTATATATGAAAGGCGCTGTTTGATGTTGGAATTTTTAAAATTTAGAATTTAATTTAAAAGATAACCAAATTAAACTGCCACTTTTGGTCGTCGACAGGTAAAAGCAAAGAATCAAGATATCCACTTACAAATAAAGAAAAGTGATGAATTTTGATCATCTTTTGTCTTAAATTTAATCACCACTTAGTGTCTAAACCAATGGTTCCCAACCTTTTTTTGACCATGTCGCACTTAAGTATCCCTAAAATCTTGATCCCTCCTCTCCGGTTTTTTTTTATATATTTTTATGTAAAAAGTAGTGAATTCCTATTCATGTGGAAATGGCCTAAAAAGCCATTAACTGTTAATAACTCATTCTCAAATGCCCGCATTAAAAATTAAATTGCCCTCTGTAGGATGTGCGATCACGTTAAAAAACACGGTTTTAACCACATTTTTGGTACAGCTATATATTACTGGGGTTAGTCAAAATAAAAAAATCAATTATGAAACATTTCTCAGTTCTTGGTCGAAAGTCGCCTATGATCTGACTAACATAAAAAAAAAACACATAACTATGGGTTGTTTAGTGCTAAGCACTACGAGCAGAAAGTCTATTTATCGGTTCCCACATGGGCAGGAGATAGATCAAACGCCCGCCAGAATTTGCCCAAATTAACTGTTAATGATTGACTGTGACGACACCACCACAACAAAACCACGATCTGGTGGGTGATAAAATAATGGTGTGCGTCGAAGAACATGGTTCGCAAAAATTGTTAATTAATATACAAAAAAGCACCAAAAAATTCAGCAATACCACTGATTGTTTAGCCAGCACACCATGACTGTACTTCAAGAATTGAGCATTCACTTATAAGCCAAATATTTGTGCAGTGACCTGCAATGGTATAAAACGACGTCATTGAACTGTAGACTACCAAGACACGCTATATCATATGGTAGTATCACGAAAGTGTTTGGGTGTGACAAATGCCAAAGGTTAGACAGTGAAATTTGATAATGAGCGTTTTTCGTGGAATAGAATGGGCCCTCTCTTGTAAAACTAAACAAAAATATAAATGCAGAAGAGCACAAAGCCATTTTGATCAGCATGACAACGCTGTCATAATGTAGGATATGTGAGGGAAAGGTTTGCCGGTAATAATATTCCAGAATGAATGAACTCGAATGAATATCTTTGAGAAGAATTACAAAACATCGCAAAATGATCTGACTACAGCTCTTCAGGAAGTACGTGCTTACATTTCTCCGAAGCGTTTCGACATCTGAATGAGAGTTTTTCCCCAAAAATAGGGAAACTTGTGGAGTAAGACAAGTCTGATGACTGTTTCGAGCAGGTTTCTATATACTTTTGACTAGGTACTGTATATGTAATTAATTAGTTAAGTTATATAACTATTTGGTACTGCTTAATCACTTTTTATACTAGAATTAATACGTACTAAAAATGATATGCACGCAACAGTTAAAATGTGCGAATTTCCACAAGTTCAACAGACAACTTAGAAATTATTCAAGCACGCATGCCTGTGAAATATTGATTTTATTAATTTCCAGGAAACAAACTACCGTCTCAAAAACTAACATACCAAGATGTATTTTGAACTTGACTTGAACTGTGAAAATTTCCTCTAAAAGTTATTTGTTGCGGCGAAAAGAGGACGTCCATCAAGATTGCTTCGCTATTAATCGTTCGCTATTATTCACTTTCACGAATATTGCCGTTTTTAAGCTTTTGCGAAATAGCGCTTTGCGGATGGGCGGGTTTTACAAAAACCAACGCTCCTGCAGAAAAAACGAAAACATTTTTATCCACGTTCGATCCCGCTTCAATTTTATGCCCGAATGAAAACAATTTATGGATAAAAACGGTAAGCTTCTCGTAACAGTTTCAGTCCTCAATGTTGGCCACCGCAGAAATGTTACATTTGTTGAATGCCAACGGCGAGTTGTTATCACGCGAAACGGCCATCTCCATTAGTGTAAATAGGGGCAGGCGCCTTTAGTCATTTGAATTTTCAGTTACATCCAGGAACACAAGACATCCGAATGTAATAATGGCGTGTCCAATTTGGACCACACACGTTGTTTGTTAGTTTCGTTTCAATTTAATTAGTGCTTCCGCATTCCTTCGGCGATTCTAGGTCTTAATTTGAATATTTAGCATGCTAACATGCAATCCGGCTTTTGATAAACAAAGACATGTTACACCCTACCTAAAAACTGTTGAAGGGATTAAAATATTTTTTTAAAAATATATCATCCTATCATATAGAAAATTGGAATGGAAATACAATATTTATGTATGTAATTAATTATAAGCTTTACTATATAAACAGGTGTGTGTGCAAGGTATTTTAAAATCTTATTACTCCTATAATATAAAAATGTTTACAGACAAGGTTGTATCCAAATGTATTACGTCTGCATTAGCACCTGCTGCGATTCCGCTAAAATTGCTGGTATTTCAGGCAAAGAATTAATTTAGAGAAAAGAAATATTTCATTAGGGCTTAGGCACGGATAGTGAAAGAGGTTAAAGACCCCTCCGTCCGATTGTTTACAATGAAGTATTCTCTTATGCTAAATATAAAAAATTTCGGATAATTTGACTTTTAGATTTATAAACACTTTCATGCAAACTTCCAAAATTGAACACTATAACAGTCGATCAAAACGCTCTTCGATAGATTTAGCACCTGGTTAACAAAAACTGTTAGTAGAATGAAAATGGAGTAAATCCAATTGATGGTTTGATTTTAAAACCAATGCAGAGAAAAGTAATCTTAGTTTTGATTATCTAAACAAAATTTTTACTGTCTTCAAGAGAATACATTCGAAAATTAATAGAGAAGAATAATTTATCCTAGTGACTTCTTGATATTATTACAGATAATGTTTTCTGGCTCGCACATCTTTGAATCCTCCACTTATATTTTATTACACAACTCTTTTTTTTATTAGGAATTTGCCTGTTCAACAATTTACACTGTTATACAAGACATTGATAACTTAGTATGTAATACATAATATATATTGAATAGCATAAGCGGTGAGTATGACCGCAAGAAAGTTTTATTATTGTTTAATTTTCACTATGAGAGCACTAGGTTTAGAATCGGTCACTTGTGTTAATTATCATCACTATAGTCACTGAGAAATATATCTTGGGGTAGTTTTCGTTTTACCCTTGCATGGATGCCGCGTTGCCCCAGTGAGTAGTAAGCTGCACCACTGCAGTTGGTGAGATTGGCATGAAATTTTTTAGTAAGTTTCGCTATATGTTGTTCAATTGTGGGCAAACCCAGTTCGTAGTGTAGCTGTTGATTTGTGATGAACCAGGGAGCGTTGAGAGCGATTCGCAGGATTTTGTTTTGGAATACTTGGATTTTGCGAAGATTCGTTTTGGATGTGTTGCCCCATATGACACACCCATAGAGAATTAATGGTCGTAACAGTGATTTGTACAGGATAGTGGTACATTGAGTAAGCAAGGTGGACTTTCGGTTTAGCAGTGGGTAGAGTTGGATTAGTCTCGTGTGCCCTTCGTTTAATTTTTTGAGGACATGGTATTTCCAGGTGAGCTTGGTGTCAAGATATATACCTAAGTATTTAATGGGTTTGTCGGTGGTGTTCCATTGAATGGAGTGTCCGTTAATAGTGATTTCTGGTGGGTTATTAAATCGTCTTAATATGAAGATTTTTGTGACGCATTTATCATAATTGATAGGTTCCATTTCTTGAGCCACCTACTGAGGATAGTGCTGGCTTTTTGCAATTTTGAGATAGCCATTTTAGGCTTTCGTCTTTGGTTATTATGACTGTGTCATCTGCATATAATGCAAGGTCAGCGTTGATGGTAGGGAGGTCCTGCATGTAGATGTTGAAAAGAATTGGCCCTAAGATACTGCCCTGAGGGAGCCCTGCTTGTATGTTTTTGATGGCAGATAGGGATGTGCGAATTTTGACTGCGTACGTGCGATTATCAAGAAAGGAGAAGAGTACGGATTTGATATAATTGGGTAGTTGAAGTTGTAAGATTTTATATATTTTAGGCAGTTGATCCATACGCGGCCAAAAGCTTGAGCTATGTCGATAAACAAAGTTACTGTGTATTGTTTGGATTCGTAACTTCTTTCAATTGTTTCCGTAACGCGCTGTAATTGATGGCAGGTGGAATGACCTTCTCTGAAGCCAAATTGATAATGTGGTAGAATGTTCAATCTAAGAACTTCGTCGTTTAGTCGAGAATGGATGACTTTTTCTAGCAGTTTCGAAATAGTAGATAATAAACTAATGGGTCTATAGCTTCTGACATCTTTCTTATCTTTCACCGGTTTAGGGAACATAAGAATGATTGCATGTTTCCATATGTTTGGGAAGTAACCTATTCGTAGACAAGCGATGAATGTCGTTGTCAAATATGCTAATGCTTTCTTGGTGAGTTTTTTCAATACGATATTGGGTATTTTGTCATTGCCCGGCGATTTCTTGATTGATAGGGTTTTGATAATTAAAGCAAGTTCCTAGGGTGAGGTTGGTTTAAAGATTAGTTCCGGGATAGGTTGGTGTGTTTCAATAAAATTGGTCACTATGTTATTGAAAACCGGGTCTTTATAGGTGTGAGTAGTGAATGCTTTCTCGAGTTGATCCGCAAAGGCTTCGCTTTTTTCTGCATCAGAACTGAGTATTTGATTGTCCATGGTGATTGGAGGTATTTCGTGAGGTTAGCGTAGCATCCGTTTGGTTGTTCTCCATAGTCCTGGATCTTGTGGTTCAAGATTGCTGATGTGTTTTTGGTAAGCGTAAATTCGGTACTCTGCTAGTTGGTTTCTGATACGGTGAGATAAATTATTTACTATGTTTTTTATTATGGGACTTCGGGTTTTCTGCCATTTTCTTCTCAGTGAATTTTTTCGCTTGATTATATCAGTTATGTGTTTTGGTGGTAAGTTAATGGTTGTGTGTTTTCTATTTTCCCTCTCTTCGGTAGCCTTATGGATGCTGTCAGTAATGCTTTTTGTTATGTGTATAATTGTTTCATCTATTTGGGTTGTTGATTGGAGATTGTTAGGGTACTTGAGTTTTTTGTCAAGATACTCGCCGAAGGATCCCCAGTTGACTATCCCATTAATTAGTATAGGCTCTGGGGTGAATTTTGGTGGTGTTATTAGAAATGAAAAGATAACTGGTAGGTGGTCAGAGTCTAGTTCTGGAAGTATTTGTTATAATGCTTGTTTGTTAAAGTTTTTGCGAGCAAGAATGTCTAAGACGTCGGGCAGGTGATCATTTCTGTAGGGGTGTTAAGTGGGTTCGTCAGGAGCTTCTATTTGGAAAGTATATATAGGTTGATGATAGATTGACAAGTTTGGCACCAGCGAGGTTTGTTGTTCTACATCCCCAGATGGTATTCTTGGAGTTTAGGTCACCAATGAGCAGAGTAGGTTCATTTGTAGTGAAGATTGCTGAAATGTCTTGTTCTAACGGTGTTTTGTTGGGTTGTTTATAGACACATGTGATGTTTATTATTGTGTCGTCTTGCGCTTTAATTTTGATTCCTACTGTTTCGAGATTTACAGTGCTAACTAGATGACATTCGTGATGTATAATTTTACGTTTAATAATGATGGCCACCCCTCCTGATGAAATATTGGCATCTCTGTCTGTGCGGTAGATTTGGTATCCAGCTATGTTGAGTTTTTCTGCACGACTTAGGTGCGTTTCTGAGACGCATGCTATATCAATGCAATGCCTTGTCAAAAAGGACTTAAATAAATTTAGTTGAGTTTTGATGCCGTTTGCGTTCCAATTTAGGATTTTTATTTGAGAAATTGTGTTGATTTTAGAGTCCATTAAACAGAGAGGGTAAAAGATTAGATAAAATGAATTGCTTAATTTGTCCGATATAGGGTTGGATTAGATTTAAGAGAGATAATAATAAAGTATTAAGTAAGGATGACGTTTCAGGTATTGAGGTGTTTGTTCTAGATTGCCATGGTGATGAGTTAGTTTGTGGTATATTACGAGGAAGATTGGGAAAATTTTCCATGTTGTTTACGGGTGGATGGTGGTTCTGAGTTCCTGTTGTTTGTGAGGTTCGTTTCGACGACGTTTGTCTTGATATTTCGTTGACTCAGTGAAATATTTGCAGCCTCTGAAGTTAGCTGGGTGATTTTCTCCGCGGTTGGTACATATGGGAGGCTCTTGGCGCGGTTTATCGCAATTTATATATAAGTGATTGCCTTTGCATTTGACACATCGTGGTTCAAGACGGCCGTAATTTTTAGTGTGCCCAATGCGCTGGCATCTATGGCATTGTGGGGTTTTGTTATTGTGTCTTCGAGGTTCTACGGTAATTATTCATTTGCATTTCCATCTGCGGTGAGAAGGACTGCACAGACTGGTATCGGTGTTTTATCTTTATTGAGTAATCTGGTGATCCGTATAATTGGTAGCTTATAAGATGTGAGTTCTTCAAGAATGTCTGATTCAGTTGAGGGTGGAACGTTTTTAATTATTACTGAAAGGGGTCTGCTATTGGGATCTTGAAATGTATGGTGTCCAATTTTGTTTTCTATGTAATGTTTAGCTAAGGTTCTATAATCTTCCTGAGTTGTTAATGTAATTTTTAAGTTAGTGGAACTTGGAGATGTAGTGAATTCAGCTTTGACGAGGGTTTTTATGTCGCTGATTACTGCTTTGTGATTAATTGGACCATGCAGAAAAATAGGTGGGATTTTAATTTTGGGTGGTTCTTTGGTTGAGTTATCCATGTCTTCAGCAGAGGGTTCCAGACGGCTTGGTAAGTAATATCTATTTTTTTCAATTAGAGAAGTGGGTTGCCATTGATATTTTTTTTGTTGGTCGGTGATCGGTGGGATAGGTGATTTGAGTTTCTTTTGGACATGGCGATTGAAGCGGTCGCCCCCTAAAGAGGGGCTGCAGGATACGCTTGAGGTTATTAAAACTTAATAAATGAAATAAAATGTGTTACCAGAATATAAAATGTAAAAGAATGTTGTTTGTTTGCGGTTATCACTGAGGCCGAACGTTGATAAGCACACTCGCACTTTCGAGTCACGATGGGAGCGTATACGTCTTAGCTGTTCGAAAGTAAAGCGAGAACTATCTCAATCCTATGAGCTTACTTGGTATTTTACAGTTGTAGGCAATTTTCAAATAAATTCGGCTTTGCTGTCGCTCACGTGGAGCGCGATATGCCAGCACTTGAACCTTCTTGCTCTCGGGGCGACGACCGCTTGCATGCCTCCACGCTACGAAAGTCAAATGCGTAATTTTTTTAAATACAGATATAAGAATCTACGAATATGTTCAGACATTACAGGTATGTAGAGGGTGAATATTAACTAGGTACAAACTTCAAAAGATTAGTCAAATTGTCACTAGATCGCATGCAAAATTTGTTATCTTTCAGAACATGACCTTTCATTGGTTGTTTCAATATTCAGGTTACTATTAAGGTACGTCGACAATTTGACCAATGTAATGGTTTCCCACATAAGGGTACTATTAGAAGTATAGCTTAATTCTTCAAAGGGAATTATATATTTGTGCAAATTTCTCTATTTTGTAATAAAGAATTAGTTAAGGACCCCTTCCATACACACACACACACACACACACACACACACAAGATTTTGGAGATTGCAAAATAACCAAAGAGGCCAATGTTGCGTTTTCCTGGCAACAAAATTTGATAAACCTATTGACGCCTGCTTTTTTCAGTCGGAGGATAGTACGATAGCAGAGTTAACTTTTTTAAATTGCAAAGATTTTCTAGTTTACTTATTCCTATGTTAGCAACCATCATCACATTGTGGTTATTTTTTAATTTTTGTGTCAACTGGATATGCCTGAATCAATTATTAAATATGCAGTTTCAATTTGTTCCCCGAACCGTTTTTCACTTCGATTTAAAACTATATATTCAGTCTAAATTTTAATATAAAAAAATGTATGTTACACTTATGCTTCTCAAAGGTTTACATGTACCCTATACAATTATAGGTATAATTACATTACAAAGTGATGCAGCGATGCATCACTTTGACTACAGGAACACGGCAGTCAGAAGTTGTACGCGCGAACACTAGTAAAGTACGTTAAAATAAGGTTCATTTTAGGTATTTTAGTATGCCAAGTGGGGTTTAAAGATTAATAAAGGTGTCGTTTATACACAAACCTGATTCTTTGTCCTTAGCAACTTTTTTCAGGGATTCAACTATAAAGTAATTCTTATTTTATTAAATGCTTATTTCCCTACATTTCGACTTAAAAAATTTCAGTAACCCGTGCGAAAATTAAGCAGTTGAAAATAAGTTTTAAAGTTCATAGTTACCCTATTCTGTGATCCCTAACCTACGATCATTTGACTGACATGAATTCAGCACAATCAATGTTTCATTTTGTATTACATCATATGTTATTTTAAATAAATGATCTTTGATTATTTAATATTACGCCCCAAGAATCTTGTCTTTCGATAAGCGTAGGGGAATCCAATGTAGAAAATAGAAGTCAGTCATAAAAACCAATTAATATTTTATTTATTTCAAAAATTTAATTGTTGAAATTATATATAGTCATTCCACATTATCATATTCAGTATATGAAAATAGTCTCGATTATATTGTTTCTTTAAATACATATATACATAGACTATCAAAACGGATATTATTGACGTAAAGTTTAAAAAAATACAAAAGAGCGGCAAATTGAGACTCAAACTCGGAATTTTTGAGATATTTGTATATTTAGAAATAGCACACGAACAAAACTTATAATTACATATAATTTAAATTATTGATGTACAACCATTACAGTTGCAACTTCCCAAGTATCATGGACTGCTAAGTCAAATATACCGAAAAAACTGACCTAGGTCAGGTCGAAGAAACCTAAGAGGTTGTTTGTATTCTTAATCGTTAATTGTCAAAACGCCTCCAACTTTCCTCGCCCTCAGTCGTGCTCAGAGATTTCAGTTTTTCCTTTGCAGTTTCTCCGGGCGGGATTCAGCAAACCAATATTTACATACTGGACTCTGAAGCGAGGCGCTGAATTGCGGCCTACGGATCGCACGGACGTTTTGAACTCGTAGGTCGCAGACGAGGTCGCCACTTTCATATTTGATTCATGTTTCGCCAATAATGCAGAGCCGCCCTTGTTTGCGGCGGCGTCTCGAACAAATATTTCCAGGTTGTCTTGCGGTTCACACCCTTGGGGCTCGGTAGCAACGGATTAATTACTTACAACCGGATTTAGGGTAAGGCCGGCGATTACAAGCAGCTAAGCAAATGTATTAACAGCGGTTCTGGTTTGCTGTTTATAATTCTGTTTGAAGTTGGATGCTCTTTCCATTTCACATCAGTCATTATTTCAGAAGAAAAAAGTTTCCAAAAACGGATTGGGCCAAGCTTTATCGGCGAAGAAAGATCCTAAACTGTTTTTTTTATAATTACAGCATCGCTCGGTCTGCAGCTGTTCCCACCATTCTCTAGTGAACTCAGCTTAGTCTCGCCACATGTTCACGTTATTAACCAGATCACAACGTGTTATCAATTTTTTGCTGCTCCAGGCTGCTTTATTCAATAATAAGCAAAAATTAGGAACCAAATTAGTCTATGACCCTCTAAACTTCCCATGTAACTTAACAGGACATCAATTTGAAAATTATACAAACGTTTGAATCAATATGTGGTTCAAATTCAAAAATAAATGTAACATTACCACCACAATTAACCAAAGAGGTTAATAAATAGTGGTAACCAAATATTTGTTTGGAAACTTTGGAAGAAAGACAGCTAATTTTAGAGCCTTTCTATTTTAAATAAAATAACACCGTAAAAGAGTTTCAATGCTAAACAACTAAACAAACGCAGCTTATTTTATAATTATACATATTGAAGAACTTTAAAATTCCATAGTTATAAAGTTATAAAAGTAATAGAAAGCAACTTTAGATTAAGTATACTCCAAATGCAAATCATAATTCGTTATTTTATTATAAACATGCTACGAGATTTTATTTGGCCTCAATTTTGTTGATACATAATAATAAGCAAAGCTTTAAAATTAGAAAGTAAAAAAGGCTACAGGAGCAAGAAACTCTTCTAAAGATATATATTCAGACTTTGTGCTTTAATTATGATAAGTGTAATTTTACATTTAAGAAACCAAGTCTTTTATTTAATTGCTGCTACGCTTTTTATAGTTTGCGCGAATTAATTTGGTCGCAATAATAAATCAACCACAATCTACTAATCAGTCGAAATCAGAGCTCTCTTTTGTCCATACAAAATAGTTTTGCCCAAGTAATATAACATCAAAACTATTATAAAATAGGGTAATTCTCCAAATGTTGGAAGCAAAGTTGATTCTCGCCATCAAGTGAATAAAGCAGTCCTAATCAAAATAAAGAAAGAAAAGGAGTAGTGTGACATGCTTTTTTACTGACACAATTCGATTTTTATAGTTTTTCTATTCTACATGACCCAAAATTGACCAAAAAAAGATAAGCATGTTTCCTCTTGTATGTAGGTTATTAACTTATTTATCGTTTTCTGTACATTATGTACAGATTTTTAGAAAAGTGAATTGTCTTTATGTTAGCTAAATATACACTAAGTGTTGCTTCACTCTGAATTAAATCAGCATCATCGGAATGATAAACATAGCAAATAAAAAAATCTACTTCCTACTTCAGTAAAAAAATCAATTGTACTGATTAGAAAGCACATTAAAGCAAACAAGCTTAGAGTTGAAATGCACTGAACTAAAAACCCAAATAATGAGTTTCATACTGGAAAACACATTTATCAACCCAAAAGTTTCACATGGAATACCGAAAAGGAAAAAACAACAGTAATTGCGCTCGTTGTGGATGTGACGAAGCAACTCGCCGTGAATGACAATGATCCCTCTTAATCGTTTCTATGTATGTGTTCTGCACACGTTGCAGCTATTTGCATGTCCTTGAGACCGATATCTGAACGGGGATATCCTGCGGCAGATGAAATTCAGCGAGTTTATTCAATGGCCGACTTAAATGCGAGTGACGAGCTGTGCTGGGTATAAATGCAGTAGTTCTAGTGAAAACAAGGCAACAAGCTGCATAATTCGCCGGAGCGGCATGAAAAAGAAACCACAAAACAACCGCGTCAAATGACGATAAGTTGTTTAAAAAAGGGAAGGATCCTTAACCTTTGTTTAATTTCATCACGGACACATTGCATTATGCATACATCTTTACGAGAAATCGTTGGCGTGTAATCAGAAAAGTAGTTAAGGTGGTTGTAAAAGAAAATTGATATTCCATTGTTCACGGTGAATTTCCTACACAAAAACCTCGTATAAATATATATACATTTGCTATATTGTTCCAAAATTAACATTAATTTTGACTATCCTCTTGTTAAATGCACCCACGTGTATTCAAATCCAAATTATTTGTTGGGTTAACCAGGAAGTTTCTATGAGTACTGGTATAACCGTTTCATATAAATTTGTAGTTAAATTATAGTATAATATAAAATATCTGTCTCACTACATTCTATATTTTAGATCTGGGAACTTCGAGTGGATATATCTTTATATGCAGTAATTTATTATCTTAAGATCAGATAAAAAGTAACGCTGTTAAAATCACTGAAATGTTCTTTACATTATTTTGAACACATTCAGCTTATTTAAATCAATACTTCCCATTTGGGCATATCCACTTTCATCAAAGTTTGTTAAAATTTCCCCTTAGTTTATGTGGACACCTCTTTTAATGGAAGTTTTATTTTTTGACATAGTTCCTCAAGCCATTGTGAATAAAGAATATCCTGGAAATGCCGAATACATTTTTTAACCTCAGAAATATTACTGTACACTCTACAGCGTCGTTGAGGTAAATCTTAATTTTTTTAGGTCGTATTGGTGAAAAACCGAAAGTCCGTCTTATGCACCTACGAAATCTATTAGATAACCCGAGTTAGCTTTACATGATCAACAACCTACGATTATCAACAATATGAATCGATAATATGACCGCAGAGCTGCTATACTATATCCTTTCGTGCCAGGAAATCGCCCATAAAAATTATTGCGTAGCCAAGAAGTACAAAGAATCTGACCGCCAGGAAGAAGTAACTGCCGAAGGGCAACCCGCAGCAAGCGGTCTAATGGCAAATTAAATGGGCTTAGTGAAGTCGACGATCAATTTAGCAGTGCACCAGGACCTGCACTACAAGTCTTTCGTCCTGAGGACGCCAACTGTTGACTGAGAATAGCAAGATAGGCAGCGCTGGCTTCCTGGGATTTTTTTCAAGCGAAAAGAACTTCATTTAGGACAAAAGACGAATCGTCAAAATGACTGCCATCGCGGATATAATACTGGAGCTTATAATCAAAGATGGGCATGTCATGGCGATCTATTTTTTAAGGTCTGAAGATGGTAGCCAATAGCTATATCAACATTCTGGAGATGGTTGTTAAATCCTGGGTAGAAGAGCTGGCCGCTGGGCAGAAGTATGTTCCTATAAAATTCGGTCCAGCCCACAAAACAAACAAGACCCAGATATAGCCATACAACATTTTGTATTACCACTGATCCCGTAAGTTGTGACCACCCTTTAACCCGACTGTAATATCCCTTTGATTATGCGTGCGTCGAGATGAAGGTTAATAAGAGGCATCATAATACCAAGGACGCCCATCATGAAGGTGTATTTTAATGTTATTTTCATCTTTATACATTTTATGAATTTACCTCGATGATGTAGTATATAAGCAATTTTAAGAGTAAAAAATTTGCATGTTTGCAGCCTTGCTAACCTTTACTCTCCCCTTAATCCACAATTTTGTTTTTTCTTGAAACTTGCGAAGCTAAACATCTTTACTAATTAGAAGCAATCAAAAGCAAACTTTCTGGTAGGTGCTGTAAAATTCCGCTGTATGCGTTTTCGTGCAGCCTTTCTCTTTGTTAATTTTCTTATTGATGTTGATACATCTAATGTTTATACACCTAAAACTCATTGTTCATTATCTAATTTACCCTTTTGAAAAACAGTACCTGATTCAATCTTCCTTTAGTTGCCATAGTGATAACGTCATTTAAAGCATTTTAATCGGTGTGTTTTTAACCAATCAACCTATAAATTTACTCTCCACATGATACTGCTTATACTAAACAATTTCACTATCAACGTGTCAGAAATTCCAACCAATAATTCAATTGCATCTAATCAATTTTTTTGATTCACATTTAAGTAAATAGCGTGCTTGCACTTTGCTCGTTCAATGTACTATGAATTTTTCAAAAACCGCCGGGTTCATTTGTAAAAATTCAGTACATCGAAACAGTTCTGCTGGAGATTTATATAACGATCTTTATAATTAACAAGGTGCAAGGCCGTTTAAATGGTAATAAAAACATAATTCGTTTAGAAATCACCAAAAAAATTAAAATAGAAATATTATACATTCAATGGTCAATTTGCACCGCATCAGAGCATCATTTGCATTTTCTATTGTCAGGAACTTCTCGCGTTTAATTAGAAAAAAAAAAACGAATAATACTACGTGTCTACCCACCCGCTGAATTTTCAAGGCAGCAACCTTCTTCTTCGCCTAATTATGGGGAATGGGCGATGAGAAATTGTAAATCTTTCCACCCCGTCACTTTCTAGTGCCGAAGTCCGAACAAAACGGAGGAATTCGCGGATGAATCGGCATGCGAGCAAAAGCTCACAAAGAACAATGGATCATAAATTCCATATTTTATTTAATCAGGAATTGCTCAGACTACAGTTACGTTCACTAAAAGATTACGGCGATCTCATTTTACGTGGAATGCTAAATTAGTTAACTAGAAGACCAATTTAAATTATCAAATAAATGAAAATAGAACTAAACAACAATTAATTTAAGATGATTAACAACATCAATCATTAAAATTCTGCTCTGAAGACAGTGATTCATATGCGGTTAATTTTGTTCCGTCTGAGTCGTATTATCGGCGTCGGTCGTGACATATTTGTAAACTCCGATGATTAACTATATACAAAGCAAATAGTCCTCCTCTAGATAACAGCGTTCTTATTTGTAACTTCCGCACCTAACCGTCTTTAAATTCTTTACCATTATATCAAATTATTCGAAAATTTTCATGAGTTGCATTATAAAAAAGTGAATCAAACAACTAATTATCAAAAAGTGATTAAATTATTCCTTTTAGACATACCTTGTTTAATTCACTGGGTACCCGAAAGGGCCGTATTCCGATCAGAACTTTAACACCGCACAATTAGCAGTTAAAAATAATTAGCCTCCTGCATGCAAGACGAAACGAGCAACGGAGCATGACGCGCACTACTGGTCACATTCACCACATGGGACACGCAAAAAGTGCGTATGCCTTCGCCATCAGTCAAGTCGAGCCCACGAGGAGGTTGATGCCCTGTTTAGTGGATTTTAAGATATACAATATGACACAATGACGAGCACAGTCAAAAACTGCCAGATGCATGGGCGCGATCTTAATGCCGTACCTAACTCGGACGTTATCACCATGTTAAGGCTCTGAATTAATGGTGAGGTCACACCGGGTACGACTGTATGCGAGTGGGGGAGATAACATGCTGGCGGCTTGAAGAATGCAAGCTGTGGGCTTAGGAATCAATTAATGATTCAGAATCACCATTTTATTGCAGTACTTAGAGTTAACAAATGGATGTAAATTTGTTATTTTAAAAATAGACTTTATTATACAACAAAAGCAACAATAAAAAATTGAACACGCGAAGCTGTTTATGAAAAATTAGCAACTTCTGAAACACTTCATTAAAGAACCTTGGCATATATTGCTTTATTAGTATAAACACCGCAGCTGCGTACACCTACATTATTAAATCATTTATAAATAGAAAAACTGAACATTAATTTTTGCATCACATATGTGATTTCCACGGAGTGCAGATGCAAACAGCACTCGGCGATAAAAGCGAACAAGATAAGCGCGAGGCCGTGAAGCAGGTTAACGCCGTCAGTTATGCGGATAAATATTTGTAATTTAATTTTCAACTAATGCAGGGTCTCAAGTAAATGCAAACAGTTATTTCACACAATCACCACCAAATATTATACCAAGGCCAAATGCAATGGAAATATGCACTGCCAGCAAGCTCAACAATTTTTTCGTCCAATCGCGTAGTCAATGGCTACAAATACCACTCGACGCTTATGGGCTGGAATGGAGTGAAACTATTACAAGAAAGAGTACCTAGCATACCAGTAACACATAATACAGATGTAACAGAAACTACATATATTGTAGGCGAAAAATAACTGTATTAAAATCCAATGTGTTCAAAAAAATTTAACTATTGCAACACACGGTGACAATACGGAAATTCTAGCAACGCACCGCGACTCACTTGAAGTAACGCGAACACTACAACGAAATTTAAATGAAGTCTATGGAATCGAAATCACCTTCACTAAAGTTAGTATGAATAGACAAGTGCCTTCTTCCCAAAGTAGACTATGTAAAGTATCTCGTCATGTATTTTGAAAAAGGCTTAACCTGAAGAACACATTTGAACAAAGAGGAAACAACTAAATTTCAAATTGAAGAGTTTACTACTAACTGCTAGATCACAATTCTAAACTATCCCTTGCCAAACAACTACTCGTTTGTAACTGTGGTATTTAATTGTAAAATACTGCTTAACATTTAAACATCAAAATACTGAAATGTATTCAATTCAAGATCCTTTGGATAATAATAAATGCACTCTATTGTGTTCCTAGTAGAGAGATTCTAGAAGGTCTAAAACAGATAATAATGAGAGAAGAGTACATTGAAATATTCCTCCATAGTTAAACTTACGCGACAGCAGTGAACATGCACATGGACTCAAATATGTTAAACCGTTAGACTTTCTAATTCATTTTCGTGTAGTTAGATACTAAGCAGTAACTGTAATTAAATGTGAATTCATAAAGTGGATCGTCACTGATTATTCTGACATGCCGTTACGTGTACCACGTCAAATTAACTTATACTGAAATTACCTGATGTTTGCCTGATATTACAGCATATTGCAAATAAATGATTCACCAGACAAGATCATCTATAAAACTTCTCAAAAATGTAAGACTACATATTAAAAAACATACGAATAATTCATTTGTTTGTTCAATAAAAAAAAAATGTAAAAAGTTAGAACTGTACTTTTATTAAACTCCCCCTTCCACTACAGCTTTCAAAATGTTCTATACAATATTTAGTAGATTCAGTGTTTTTAAATTTTCTTCCAGTTCTATGATGTTTTGTTTAGTTTTTTGCATATATTCAATTGTGTAGATAATTTTTTAAGTTTAGTTTTTGTCATACGTTGTTCAATTAATCAAGCTAGAGGAGTATGATTCTCATTATCCATGTAATTCCTAGACAAGGATGGATTTGGGAGTTCTTTTGCAAACCATGCTAGAGATATAGTCTCATCATTATTGACAAATTGTTTGAAACGGGCAAATGGCGGAAAACACTTTGCTAACGATTTGTCATTGCTTTTTCAAAACTCTAAAATGATTATAATTTTCTTTAAAATGTTCACACTTCCTATTTTCTGTTATTTGTTATTTGACATCATACGTATTGGGTGGGCAAAATTTGATGTTTTCATAGGGTGTCTCGACAAACTGCAAAAGATATGAAGAAATGTACCCATCATAATCTATGATAAAACCCAAAATTGACTATTGTTTTGTTTTTCAGTTGGAAAATTCAATTTTTGACTTTTTGTTCTATAGCTATATTTGGCTTATTTATAGATTTGCACAAAACTAACTTTACATTCTGTAGGCACCTTTTTTATAGCAATAGAGTGGCGTAGTCAGTTTTGCCAACATTTTTTTTTAAATTAGAGTAATGAGAAATTTGGAAATCATAGTTGCCTGTGTAATCCATAGTTTTTTTCCTTAATCCAGTAATTCCAGTAATTATTGATCATTACTAATTAGGGGATTAGCTAGCTAGGAACCAATGGACCAATAAACCGACGACTACAATCACCGGATGCTATTATAGTTCTTTTTTTCTGGAGACGCATCAATAACGTTTTATATAATATATGTATATAAAAAATAACCCTATACCGTAAGGTAAATAGTAAAAATATGAAAAACTTAGAAAATATTACACAGTGTGCTAATTGTCTTAATAATATTCGTATTTATAACATATCTTGGAATGTTTTAAGACAATGTGAGTTATATATTAAAAATAATAGACCTCAAATTGACAATCAAATATGAATAGTTTTATTTTCGTTTTCAAATGTCTTTTACTTTCTTGCCATTTTTTGAAAATTATACAGATTATTTTGAATTATTCTAAAACTAGATTTATTAACTGATGTTTTATTTGAAGCTTCACAGTTACTTTTACTTTAAACACATATTGTTGCATACTACAACCTCCGCGTTACTTCACATTTTAAACAAAATTTAAAAATCAACAATTAAGCGATTGGTATTGTTATAACAAGAAAATATAGGGTATTAGTACAATCAGTTATTTTCTAATTGACACGATCCTACTAGAGAATGCTGAAAATAGTGAATTACTTTGAAAAGTTTTACTATAACAGTAAAAATGAAAACATCAATTCCATATGATATCATAAGAACATGGAAAAAATTCTTTTTCTGTCACAGCCAATTATGCTTTTATTTTAACCATTATAATTGGAAAATAAAAAAAATAATTAAAAAACTTACGCCAGTACATTATCAAAAATGCCTGAAAATATGTAAAAAATATTTTTTCTGTATTCTTAATTAAGCTTGATGTTGCCATAAAAAATGTTAAAAAAATTCCTATTAGAAATAGAAAACAAAAGACGATAGTCAATTTTGGTTTTCACCATTGACTTTCTCTCGGAAAAGAGATGATGAGGGGTGGTAGACCCATTGTTATGTCTCTTGTAATTATCGAGGTACCCTATAAAAACATCGAAATTTGCTCATCTTATACATTACAAGGAAAAACAAGTTTTGTCGCCTGCGATGAATTGGACGATCACATTGCAATAAAGCGTAGTTTTTTTTTTCTAACTACAGTTTTACATGCAATTTTTAAATTAATATAAGTATCATGGGTTTTTTGACTTATGATCACTTTACAGAAATCCCTCATTATCGGTATGGTTTTTGACTGTTTACCACTAAAACATTTTTGGCTTTAAATCTAAACTCTTATCTGGTGCCATATTAAAAAGAAACCGGCTTCATTTACATTAAATAACTGAAAATGATTATCGCTTAGCGCTATCCATGTTTTTGGTAACCAATTGTCCAATATTGCTGTAAACACTCCAAACAATACTATACTAAATTTCACACCGAACAGTCTCCATTCTCATGCATCTACCAAATTCATCAATTTTTTGCTGTAGATTAAACCTATTTATTGGTGTACTAAATCTCGTTTTATTCTATTTTAATAATCTACCCTCATTATTTCTGGCATAAATATTTAGAAAATTTCTTACTGAATGTATTTTCTTCAAATCATTTTTTCCTACTTACTTGTTTTTCCAAATTGCATCTTTTCTTTCTTTATCATCGTTTTACCCTCACAGGTGTCGAATCTAAATTGCATCAGTGGTGCAAAATTATGAAACTCATTGAAATTATTTCCTGACTTCTCCAGGTCTCCATATCATGTAATCGTCCTCTATATTGTAAATTCTTTCCTTTTTTCATGTAGTATAAAGTCTTGTTAATTAGCTCACGAAGCATAACTGGACTATTTAATACTATAAGCGTATTATTATAATAATGTACTGTGAACAGCAGACATCAAATTCACTAGTTTCAATCGCCAAAGTAACAGATGATCGCTATATCAAACTCTTTGTTTGTTTTTTTACAAATATCTCATTATAAACAATATATTGTTAATGATGTCGTTTAATGCACTTTTACTAAACGTACATTTAAATTTAGTCTGCTCATTATGTACAAATTACGTTGTGTTATCCCAAAAATTGTTATAAGCGATATTGTGTTAAATTATTTTTTCTGTATATCAAAAAGTTGAAATAATTTACTTGCAAAACTACCGAAGCTACACATTAAATAATTTTATATCAGTTTCTTCAACAATTTCAATTTTTTACACTTATATGCATAAAAATTTTGAAAAAACAGATATTGCCACAACTATTGACGTATACCGGTAATATGATCATCACTAGCGAAAACCGATACTAAGTATTTTTTTAAATTATTTGCAAATACCAAAATCATCACTCATAATAACTGCGATACTTTTCAGTACTAATTTTAGAAAATAAAGGGGATTAGAATTAAACATTTGGCTTACCTTTTAAAATTTTACATTTCAGTACTCAAAAATACAAAAATATAATGCTTGCTTATCCTCTATCGTTTCGTTGTTGTGTCTGACCCCCATCAGTAGATTTCCCCGTATTTTCAAAATTACCATGAGGTACTATCCATACCAATTACCTTTCTTGATGTCAAAATAAAAAATCTAATACCATTAAGCTCTAACACCCTTTTTCCCAAAAAATAATAGTAGTTACTTCAAAACTCTTATGACGAAAAACAATTTTGTTGTAATACCATACACAACACGTGCATGATGTGGATTTGTTAGGAGACATAATCTTAATGCTTATATTTCAGTCTTTCAAAACAATTTATGTATGAGATTACATCTTTTTTTCGTTTCCAGCTTATGCCTTTAGCAGCCATTGATAAAATATATAAGGAGATAAATATCTGTCTTGGTCTCATTGATCGTAAAATAAAATATGGTACATTAAAAATAATTTTTTGAAATGTTCTAATCGGGATGCTAATTTAATCTTTACATTGTTACTGAATTTATAAATGAATGAACACTTTTTTTAAAATTAAAATTCAGTCTTGCATTTAGATGCTGATTAATTTCTATATTTCGTCATTAAGTAGCCTTATCCACCATACTACGAAATCTCGAAACGGATCTTAGACTAAACTTTGAAAACTTCATTTTTCATTCCATGCTCTATTCAAGCAATTTGTGATTTGTACTAGATTTATATTAGATTGCATTACAGTCCTACACACTATAGGACAATGGTCCAAAAGAAATCTTTTTTATGGAATTTCTTTTCGAAAATTATTGATATTCTTAGTCGTATCCGCGAATTCGCTCTCATTTTGTGACTATTATTTTCGGAAAAAATAGTTTTACGCTCAATGAGCGTTTTGGTTGAATTTTTTAACACTGTATATATTTTCATCCATTTGCGACACATTTTCTTTAGTTTTTAGATAGAAAATATCCCCGTTTTCAATTTTTTTTTAGTTTGGCAAACATTTTTAACTTTTTTTATGATGCGGTACAAAGACTTCTGATTATTGGACGATATGTTTTTTAAACGTTGTATATTATTTTAGCCCATTACTCTGTTGATTCTGTAAAACTTCTGATTGATTTAGCTAGGACTTTACAATATACAAAAGCCATATATCTTCTTAATTTTTTATTGCAAATAATTTGCCATATTTATTTGTCATATATATTTAACATTTAAAGGTCGATTGAAATTACCAACAATTTTATTCAGTTACACATCAATTAATTGTTAAAATATTCAAAATCTTGAAAAGTCATGAAACAATTTATACAATCGCTTATTACAGTTTTACACAATTAGTGTACTAAATTTGTAGTTTTATTAATTGTACATATCTGTAGTAAAATTTTTCTCCGGCATAATAAATGAGTTGGTGGGTAAAGTAGTGTATCCTACAAGATGTAACCATTAAATAATGAGATTGGAGACACAATTAAGGTTTTTTATTATAATAGTTACAGCTGCAGTGTTAATCTCTTCAACTTGCTTTCTTTCTTTATCTATATACCGCTGTATATTAATACTTCTTTTAAATACAAATTTTATTTTAAGAAACAAATTTTCTCATAATATCAGCGAAAATGTCTTTCCAGACATTTCTATCTATGATTGAGGCTTCTTTTTTCTTCAGTAAATTTTGCACCATTCAAATCACTGTACAGTTCCATATTAGCATTATCCATAGTTCCGGTAATACAATTCAGAAAAGTTTTTCCTGTTAACGGATTAACTACGACCGACAGAGAATTTCGCCTTATCTTGCTTGCTGCCGGAAGCTTTCACTTGTATTCGCTTCCCTCTCCCATAAATATACAGCCTAGTCTCCTTATTTAATGGCAGCACCTCGTGATGTAATTCAACATAAATCATTTGGTTATCATAGAACAATAGTAATTGCATGTACTACGCAAAGTTGCATACCATTTGTAATGAATTAACAAAACTTGTTTTGAAAGTTAATAAAATAGGAGGTTTCTTATAATAATGTTAATTTTTTCTAATAACCATAAAATGTAAAATTGCTTCTAATCAAAGGCAATGTGTGTAATAAGAAAAATTAAATTTAATGCAAAGTAAAACTTAGTAGCATAATAATTGTTGATTTTATTGTGTCACACTTAATTATGCATCTTTTCTATTTAAACTTTTAATTAAAAGTATTTTAATTAGCTTCGCTACTAAAAAAATGCTAGTGCAGGTTTGGGTAAAATAATCGACAGGAGCAAATTTCATTTTGCTTCTGTGTTTATACTCGGGTTGTATTATAATTTTCTATGGAAAAAACAATATTTAAACTAAAAGTAAAGCTAAAAGGAAAAATTCGTTGTTGTTAAAAAGAAATTAAGAATTAAATTCTAATCAACTTTATCCAATTATAGCGTTGGGAATGTGTGAAAATTCTGTTAAGACGATTTTTAGCACAAAAACCGATGACAATAATGTTTAGTCAAAATCAAAATTCGCTATAACTAGTTTTTCATAATCGTACACCACGAGATTTGGGATTAAGGACAACAAAAGCAATGTTCGCGGCGCTCAAGACGTGATTAAGAACGCTTGCGTGGACTGAAGCAGCGAGGTTTCATTTTAGAATGGCTTCCATTACGTACTTGAAAGCCGTCTTCGCGCCGCATACTTTGCGGGGATTTTTTAATCTACAAGGAGGCACATTTCACCACCACAAGGAGACCTATAAAAGAGAAAACTTGCGGTGGGGCCAACCTCTAAATTTCGAATTCGCGGCGCAGCCCGCTTTTACCGAAACACCGCAAAAATAAATCGGGCAGTGAAAACTGAGGGCTCGGCGGAGGCGAAGAAAGCGCGCTTGCGACATGCCGAACACGTTAGACAGAAATTTATTCCCAGTCATACGGGACGTTTTGACCCGCTTGTAAGGTCAAGCCCGCTTCTGCACGACCCACTTTTTGGCCATTTAAGACGAACGAAATAACCCACGTGTGGCGCCGCTCATTGCGGCATTTAAGCCTCCATGTCGTGTCTCCACACTGCATGCAGATTACACCAAATTGCCTTTGCAACTGCATCTCCGGATATCACTTATTAATCTTTAAGTGTTCTAATTAATGCAAACATTAATCGGAGCCATAACCGTTTTAATTGGAATGATTTAAATTAACTGTTAATAAATTGTGTTTAGTATGTCAGTAAATTCCTGTATAATGAAATCAGTTGCTTTTTGCTTATCTCTTAGATATGCTCAAACATTTATTTGCTATTTATTATTTCCCATAAAAAATACTGTTCTTTGGTCGTAAACATAAAATGCAGTATTGCCCCTTTTACGACTTTAATTTAATTTACTCACAATTTATTTTACTGTAATAAAGGGTGATCCAAATTGAGCTTCACGATCTTTTTCCTGAATAAAATACAAAATATTAAATCGATTCGTATTTCATTGCTATCACTGTAAAATACAAACTTCGCAGTATGAAATATGATGTCGGCTCCGCTGACATGTGACCATCCTTTTAGCGAAGTTTTCCATAATGCTTTCCAGTAAATGCGACCCTATTTCAGCATCACCAATTTCCGATGTTATTTTTTAGTAGTGAAATTATAGCAGGTTTGTTAACATAAATTCTTCCGTTCAAGTAGCCCCAGAGGGAAAAGCCTAATGGAATTTAGATTGCAAAACCGCGGTGGCCAATCGACGTCACTCCTCTGCGAGATAAAATGATTGGGAAATTTGGTTAGAAGTAAAGCGAGTGTTTTACGTACTGTGTGGCATGTGGCTCCATCTTTTTGAAATCACATTCAAGTAAAAATCGTTGGTTTCATAAAAAAAGTTTTTTAGGGTATCTCCATAGTGTACACCGTTGACAGTATCAGCGTTGCCAGCTTCATCCTCAAAAAAGTACCGATTAATGACTCCACCAAACAGTAGATTTTTGTTGATGGATTGGTTTTTTTGTGAATAGAATATAGATCTTCATTACACTATATGCGAGAATTTTGACGGTTAACAAAACCAAAATTCAATTTGGATCATCCTACATTAAAACAAATCAGAATAAGCAGCGCTGATGGCGTTATTAGAAGGACAATACTATACAGACATGTCTTTAATTTATACATAATAACCACATGCTTATTTTCTAAAGAAAAATTTTATGAAATAAATGCCTGTGGTCGAGGTTTGGAAATTCCAAACATTTCGTCCACAACTGCAGCTGACATCTTCAGAAGGAAATCTAATAAAAATTTACTTTAGTACATAAACTACTTTTTTTCACATAATTCGGTGATAGACACGCCCGTACAATTATTTAGCAGCTTATCATAAGGATGTTACAATCCTGCAAAGACCATTCCTGTTTGTTTTTCATTTTCTGTGCACACTGTCTAGCTTCCTCAAAAATCACGTTGCCTCATATTTATCACTAGTTATGTTCGTATTCTTCATAAACTTGTTTTTCCAAAGTTTCAATTAGGTGACATTGTCTATGCAATTCAGATAGTACGAGTCCTGTCACTGTGCACATCTGAATATGTTTTCATCAATAATCTGTGTGGCCCACGACTAAAGGTATTGCATTTTGTAAAATTTTTAGAAAATAAAAATTGCTTTTTACAAATATTAAGAGCAAAGGTGGAAATTTGTTGAATTAAATTTATATAGAAGTGGAATATGTGCTTTAAAGTGCTATATCATGAGATATGTAATATCACTTTCGAGTGACTATCGTAGAAGAAAAATTACTGCTACGGGACACATTAGAAAGAGCAATCTTTATATCCGCACCATTAACAAATGGTAAAAGTTTTCGAGGATCACATAAAAAATAGAGAACTGTTTTACCATTGGGTATTATACAAAAATACAAAAAATTTAATTTTAAAAATATTTAAAAATTTTCTTATAAAATTATATCGATATGGTGTAAGTGACTTGAGACATTAGTAATAACATTTATCGATTTCAATTTTTTTAAGGTAAACTAAGACAAATAACAAATGAAGAAACGAACGTAGAGGTGAGAATAGAATAAAAAAGCATTGAAAAAGTAGAGAATTATATATATTTGGGGCAGCTGGTGACCATTAGTAAAAAAAAAACCAAATAGCAGAAGTTGAAAGAAGAAAAAGACTTGGCTGGGCGGCCTACAGCAAATTAAAAACTAAATTTTACAACCAATGTATATTACCAGTGGTAGCATACGGGTCTAAAACGTAGACTCTCACCAAAAACATCATAAACAAACTTCATGTCAATCAAAGAGCATTGGAAAAAAGGGTGCTAACGTAAACCTGAAAGACCACAAAAACAATGAATGGATCCGAGAGAAGACGAAAGTAACCGATATAGTCGAACGAGTAGGACGCTTGAAGTGCAACTGGGCGAGCCACGCAGTGAAAAAACAAGAGGAATGGTATAACAAGATCATAAGACCATGATACCATGAGAGTCAAAACAGGGCAGACCCACAATGAGGTGGTCAGATGACCTCGAAAAGGCGGCTGGACTGTGCTGGTACAGAGAGGCGCAAAACAGGAAGAAATGGAAAACTATGGGGGAGGCTTATGTCCAAAACAGAATAGAGAAAGGCTAATAGAGATGGAGAAAACTTCATTAATGTATGATAATTAAAAAATTATTTTTTGAGATTCCATGATCTTCCCTACTACAAAAAATATATATTCAGAACTGTCGAGATAAAGTTTTTATATTTGTGCTTACTATTTTCCAATTGTCTAGAAGAATTAGTATGAATATTGCTCCTTCAATTCCATAATTAATTTTGCAATAGTTAAACGGCAATAATCACAAAAGCGTTTCAGAAATTCTAATTTAGGACTTCTTTGACCTGACGGTTGCAGATTAATGATTCACCCTCAGCAATAATTTATCGATAAAAATACTGCAGTTGCAAAGCCAGCTGCGATGATACTGCAATTAATCGGGTAATTATCGAAAACAACACATTTATAATATTTAATAACAGGAACACTAGAAAAGCCGCAACAACTTTTTTAATGCAACTGCATACAGACTGATAAGATTACAGCATATCTCCTCTAATTCCAAATGTAATATAAAATAAAAGGATTGGCCTTTGTGACTTACCTTCCTCCTTAGTTACACAATGCGTTTTTTGTTTATTACAGCACGACTGAATCGTAATTTACTAATAAGAGAAAATTCTAAATTTAGAGCTAACACGTAATAAGTAATCTAAATACTTTCATAAAAAATACAATTCCAGATAAGATTTGCATTAATAACAATTACGTTCTGAGTAGATCAAGGAAATAAATAAATTTTATGTGAATGAATTGCATAATTAAATGCTAGATATTGGGCATAATCTATATCAATTACGTTAATTATAAAAGTTCTTCGCCTTGACAGTTAAAATTAATGATCTACTACAGAAGATTAATTTCAAAATCATTAAAACTTTTTAGCTCCAGTAATTGCTCTCTATTATGATGCTGCTTTGCTTGCGCCTTAAAAAAGCGAATCATAAATGAGATGACTAACTTGTGACAAAAGTAACAGTAGCAGTAATTACACCCCATTTCAATTAATTTAATACTTAAATCCAACGGTGATCTTTTTCAAAAATTATCTAAATCAATAATTAATTTCATTTAAGACAAAATCTATAATAAGATTATAATAATTATGATTAAAAATTTTAAATATAATTATTTTATATTTACAAAATGCTCTTACACAGCTTATAAAGGTTAGATGAAAAGATTAGCGAGTTATAAATTCGTTACCACCCAGAAAAATCACTAAAAAAAATAAACCCAACTCTTCGCATTAATTAATCAATATTTCAAATAAAACAACCGATTCTAATAAAGCAGGAGGGGTAAAAATATAGGACTGGGTGAGATTAACAGTTATTAGAGTTTCAGTTAGACCTATCTTAAGAGTAACTAAATTTAAATACAGGCTGCAGCAAAAATCCCTCTCTAATTTCAAAAAATGTTATGAAGCGAAGAGTAGTCCGAAGAAGGAGGAAGTGATTTTATTACACGCAGTAATTCAAACAATAACTTTCGCTGGCGTTTTTAACTTGCCCTTGTGAGTAGAGAACTTTCAAAATACTGGTTTTGTAGCGACAAAAAGAAGACAAAATTCCCGAATGCAATAAAAAGTAAAAGAATGCGCATATACATACCGTTGCTCTTCGCTCGTCTAGTCGTACTGTTGCACCAAGACCTTTGTTTCCAACTATACGAGATGTTTTTTTTAGAATACGATTAGCAAAATTTTATGTCAAAATAAAAAAAAGCGTGCCACTTGTAGTTTCTTTACTAACAAAGTGCATTTTCACTTGTTGAAATACGTTAATAAACAAAACTTTTGTAAAATTTGGGTAATAACAATCCACGAGATATTTATGAAAGGCCTTTTCACGGAGAATGTGTTATTGTTTTGTGTGCGGTAAATAAAGTTGGGGTCATTGGCTCTTCTTTTATTTAAAGGAGGTCAATGTGTTGCTTTCACTTCAAATGGAAATATGGAAATGCTTCAATAATTGTTTGCACCGGATTTCGATGCATTTCAATTGAAAAATGTTTGGTTTCAACAATATGGGACTACAGCTCAACAAGTGCTATGCGAGATATTTCCAAGCACTTAATCTCTCAACGTGATGACTTCGCTTGGCCAGCCCACTTACCGAATTTCATCCCGACTGACTTCTTCATATGTGAACATCTCAAGTCCGAGGTTCACAAACATCGTCTTAGAACACCCTTCAAACCCTATAATGTCTATAATTAGGCATATTCCTCAACATATGTTGGAAAGAGCAATGAAAAGATTCAGAATATGATTTCAAGAATGTATCGAAAGTAGGGAATACCACTTGGTCGATATCCTATTTAAGACCCATTAAAATGAAGCTTTCAGTTCTGTAATTTTATCACGTAAAAATAAATTTTGTATATATATATATATATATATATATATATATATATATATATATATATATATATATATATATATATATATATATATATAGAGAGAGAGAGAGAGAGAGAGAGAGAATAGGATACATCTACCTACCCCAAATAATCTTACACACTCAGTTAAGATTTAACTTTCAATACCACATTGGTCTGGATTGAGTAAATATAGGAATACAAGGAAGCCTACAGTTGCCAAAATCTTGCAAGTTTTATTTTGACATTTGACTAAAATCACGCCAAATACCTTATCGTTAATAATTTCCGGTTTTAGATTTTTGAAAGATTCTATGTGTGAGCTTAACTTTCGCCAACCAAAAATTAACGGTAGAAAATAAAGGCAATGTATCTTAGATTTAATTTTAGCATTAGTTTTCTTCCTTAAATAATTTTATTTGTAAGCGAAAGCACCGATAAATAATATAAAAATTGCCTAAATAGTATCCAATATTTAAGAAATTGTTCAACCTATCCTTTGGTAATCTTTTGAACATTTAAAAAGCGATAATGCAGCTTTTCGATTCATGATTATCGCATCTGATATGAGTTGTAAACTGGAAACTGATAAATCAATGATTAAATTAAATAATTATGTCGATAACGTGGTCTTTATACTGGTAAATGTTGGTTGTTGTGCATACATATTACAACGTTATGACAATAATGTCATTTTGCGCTTTATCAAACTTCACAGTATTAAAATGTGTATTAAATCAAGTTGATAGATCGTCTCAATGAATCATTACCAGTTAGGCCGGAAGTATCCATACTGAATCCACCTCTGAATTTTTGCGATATATCTTACTATATTCCCTGTATAGAAGTCTTGAGATCGGCATATACGAAAACGACTCTTGCACTTAAATAGTTTTAATACAGACAAAATATTATTGATAAAACAATATTATGCTAAATAATATTTCAATCATTTATTTATCATTCATATTCATATCGAAACATTATCCCAAAATAATATTTAGAAAAGCTACAGTTGAGGCTCATTATGTTCATTCCTATTAACTCCACCAACGCTTCACTGCACAGGAAAATTATAATTACCTTTTTCCTATTTTGGGAGTTCCATTATCCGAGTCGTGTAGGTTTTTTAAATTTTCGTTTGCATTCTATGGACATGATTTCTCCCCAAACATGACTTCACGCGTGCTTATTTTTATCACAATATAATTTCAAAATTCCGCTCATTTAAGAACTTTTGAAACTTGAAGCAGCAGGTAGCTTTTTAGGTCGACTCGACGGCGAAAAACGAGAACGAGCGGCCTTTGTAATAATCTCACGTAATAATGAGTCGGCTAGTGAAGAAACGGTGTTAATAAAACGTGATACAGTAGCACAGTGCGGTGCATTATGACCTGCTGCAGTCTCCTCGTTACAGTTCCGACGTTCTCGTTCTGTTAATTGTACTAACGCGCCGGATGGGCGTCGAGCACCATTCAGGCGCGCGAATTCAACTTTCCTTCATAACACTTCTATTATTAGAGCACTTCCTGCACGTGAAAGTTAGCCCTGGAATGGATCGTCACAAAATCAATGGCGTAGCTGCATAAACGCGACATAGACAACGGGCATGTTGGGCGCCCGAGAGCTATTGATTTCGTTCTGATGACTTGGCCGTTTTAAACCGATTTCCAGAGGTGTCAGGTAGTTGATGGATAGATAATACGCTGCCTACCCCATCGACCTTGAACTTTATTTGCAATTAAAACCAGGAAAGCGCATTGATACGTCCATTCTTCAGAACGCGTTAATTTATGGATCTATAATTGCTTTCGCAAATTGCTTCAGAGCAGCATATTTTTCTACCTTGAGCACATAGCATTATTCATAATATATTTGTATTGATAATGTATTCGTTAATAAAATTCAGTTGAATATTTAATATCACTGGGTAGATCCTTTTTATAAAAAATTGTATTTCGAGTATAAAAGATGACAAGCTTTTATCATTAATAGTTAGATCATGGTTTATGATTTCCTATAATTGTCAGGTATGTAATTATCTTACAAGAACCATTTTTTGTGAATCTTAATATTAAACGAACGGTATAACTGCCTTCAAATTATTAGTTCCATTTTCATGAAGCTGTTTCTAAGGTGAATCGGATAGAACACAGCGGGTGGCTTTATTAGTGATACATACTATACAAAGCTAGACAATTTATGGCTCGTTCTTGCTTGGTCTATTGCAGTTAATTATAATTAGAGCAAGAACATTTACAACTACCCACAAAAGATCTACATAATCACAGCAATGGATCTAAAAATAGCTGGCCTTGATGTTGATGACCCCCCTAGTAGCTACTTGCGGATTAAGATGTATCTGTATCTGACCGATTCCAAGTCTACTTCTAAACGATTTGAAAAAATTGTAACGATTATTATAAATATTCTATAAAATTAAAAACGATGATTTATACAAATTCTAAATAAATTAACTGGGTTAGTTTTACCAAAATTAAGAAAATAAGGGAAATTTGAGAAGTATAGTTCCTTATACATTTCATATTTGATTTTATCCTAATTTAGAGGCTATAGTCGCCATTCAAGTGTACATACACGTGAGAGCAAAATAATCGACTCAGCAACATGCTCGAATTGAGAGAATGTGTACTCATCGCTCCGATAGCATTCCAAGTAAAGTTCAGTGTACAGTTTGAAAGCTTCAAACTGTGGTTTCAAATGATACCACTTTTATTGGAATCGGATCTGTTATGACAAACTTATGGACCTAAGATTATGTGTAACACCAAAGAGTTGAAAGGTAAGGAAAAGGTGATTATGAAAGAAAAAAATAAATCCTCAATTGAAATTAATTTAATGATTTTTTTTCAATACATTGTGTTACCACATCTACTTCTAATTGCATTTTCTAAACGATTACGCATGGATTGGATGACTTTTCCTATGCTGCCTTGAGGTATTGCTTCTCACTCTTCAATCAACGCTACTTTCAGTTTTATCACGTTCCCTGGTGCAAAATTTCTGGCCCCCACTCTTCGCTTAAGCTTATCCCAAACATGCTCAATTGGATTCAAATTTGGGCTATACGGGATGTCGCGAGCAAATTCCAGTCGTTTTTGATTTTAGACTGCAGTCAGCTTGGAACCCGTAGCTACCTTTTTGCGGGTCAGGTCTTCAACCTTCTTCTCATTGTCTAAATGCTGGCGACCACATCTTTGACCGCACTCAGCTCTTGCTTGAGGTCAACGCCAGTCATATATCAATTTCTGAGGGATACTGAGATGAGAAATCGATCGTGTTTCTTCATTGTCACGCGCTTACGACCGCCTCCTTGCCGGCAGATGTAGCCACCGGTTTCCCGGTACCGATGCCATAGTTCCGACACAGTTGAGTGGCTCAGATTAAGGCCCCCTATTAACAGTGCAACTGCTTCGGCGGCTGTGGTATCCATGTTCTTGCGAATCACTCGAGCACTTACGTCAACTTCGGATAAGTGACTGAGATGAATTACCGAATTGCAAACGTACTGTAGGCCACTTACGTGCGTTCCAATTAGCAAGATTCGTAAAACCCCGGTCGTGACATATTTTTACTTTCCTTATTATAGGATAAAGAAAGTAATGTAATCGGCGGAAATTTGACCTACCCAGTTTTCACATTTCTGGACGAATTATAGCCTCAGGACGCAAAAAAGTTGGTTTGGGCTATTGGTTCGTGTGTGCGCGCGCGTGCATGTGTATGTGTGTGTGTCGGCCTGTCAGTAAACAGGATATCTCGAGAACCGTAAGAACTAGAGACTTGAAATTTGATATGCAAGTTACTTGTAGGTAGGGGACGCAGTAAAAATTGGCCGAGCCGTTTGGTCGCAAGGTCGCAAAATCGGTCGCAAAGCGGTCGCGAATATAAACGGTTGGAGATACAAAAAATTCATGAGAATAAAAATGATTTGTTATCACGAGATAAACGTGTAATTAAAGTAAAAGTTGGTAAAATAGGAAATTGAAAAAAAATTTAAGCCCAGGATTTTTGCCAGAACTGCCCAAATAATAGGATAAGGAAAGTCGTGCGATGTTCACACCAGATTTAATGCGTTTATTTTCATTTTCCTTAGGATTGAAACGGGAGACGAAAACGAGCGTCCAGCTAGTGAGTCGATTGTTTTGCTCTCAAGTGTAGAATATTTATCAACAGATTTAAATCAAGAAATAAACACAAAGAGATTGTTATTAGATACAATTACAACAAAATTTTAATTTTTTCTCTATTATGATTTTTAAACTACTGTAAGACCAACACTAGAGCATTAAATGTAATTAGGGTATTAAAATAAAGCATTTGAAAGAAATAAAATGGGTCCTTATGATATGTATTTTATCATTGTTGGTGCTTCACACACACTGCTCCTAAAGAAACCAATTTTTTTTTTTATGTGATTAGCACTATAAATAAAATCAAGCTAATAAAACTGCGTCCCTTCTCCTTCATGCTTTGAATTATATCCGTTGTGCTATTACTTTTTCTTCTTTGTAGTTATTTTGGGTATCGCTTCCTCAATCTGCTTATGCATCATTTCTCGTTTGCTTTACATCTATAATATATTTTCGGTAGTCTGTCATTATCTATTCCTTCTAGATAATCGTGCTAGTTCTGCCTGTACTTTTTGAATTTTTCATTAATGCCAAATATATCTAATTAATTTCTTATGTTGGTGTTATGTTGCCTATCTCGTAGTGTATCCTGCTACATTTAGTAAAAATCAAATTTCAGCAGCAGTTATTCTGCGTTCATCTTTCTTAAAGCATGTGAAACTTGGAACAGGCAGTATTTTATAAAAATTCGTTACTAAAATTTCGTGTAAATATTAAAAAGAACAAGCATTAAAAAAATGAGAAAGTGTTTTAAAAATTAACGCAAAAATGCATATAGGACCCGAAACTAAAACTATGCAATATTTAGTTCAAAATTGGGCAAAGTTCAAAGGCGTACTCTAATAGCCTTTCAGGGAGCTCGTCATAGATTCTCAGTACCTTAAGGCTTCGATTAAGCCGTAGGTTACTCTATTTTATTTAGAATAGGCCCTTTTGGCAACGATACCATTTTGAACTTGTCCAAGATATTAAATGTTGTAATATCCAAACTAAGTTTTCGCCTTCTAAGAATTTAAATTCACCCTCAATATTAACCAAGAAGCAAGAGAAGTTCAATGTTGGTTCCACAAATTTAAACGTGGACGGCCGTTGTCATCTTGGTGGTGTTGACAACGATAAATTGGTCATAATCAAAGCTGATTCACTCAAAACTACACGGAAACTTGAAAAATTACTTGACATTGCTCGTTCCAAGATTGTTCACCAATTGAACAAATTAGAAAGATGAAGTTCGGACAGTGGGTGCTTCAAGAAATAAATGATAAGCATTACGAGATGTGCTTCTCGTTTATTTTACTCAACAAAAACAACCCATTTTTGGATCGTACTGCGATATTTGATGAGAAGTGGATTCTTTATGACAATAGAAAGCGTCCTCGACAGGTGGACAAGGATGAAACTCGAAGCACTATACCAAACTAAAATTACATCGAAAGAACTCTATAGTGTGTATTGCTGACAACATTCAGTAAAATGTCTTGAACTGAAGTGAAACCATCACAGCAGAAAAGTATTGTCAAGAATCAATTAAATGCGTCAGAAACTGCAACGTATTTGTCCAACATTGGTCAATACAAAGGGTGTAATCCTATCTAATGATAACTGTGGGCCTTATGTTGTACAATTAACATTGCAGAAGCTCAACGATTTAGATTATTTCACACCCACCATCCTCATTAGACTTCCTTCCAACTGATCATCACTTCATCAAACAACGTTTCCGAAACCAGGAGGCTGCTGTAAACGCCTTACGAGTTTCTAAATTCCAGAAGTGTAGCTTTTTATGTTACCGGAATAAACAAACTGTTCTTTTGTCCAATTTTCGTCAAAATTATTGAAATATTCATAATCATAGTTTACAATCGGAGAGTAAAATTCAAGGATGTAAGCGCTTTTAAGACTAATATGCTTTTATTTCTTCATCTTCAACATTATTATCAAGCATCGTGACAATCGTTATTTTATGCACAATTTTTTTTCTTAAATTTTTGTAACTGGTGTTCTTTATTTGTAATTTTGCATTCAACTATGTTTGTTCTATTGATCAATTCATTAATTTGGCACATTTTTGTTAGATTACTTTCCATTGAACTTTATACATTAGCTTCCTTTAGACCCATACATTTAAAATAGACAACACTGTGTTGGGTTGAGTTAGGAATGTAGCTACATATTTGATCGCATTGTATGATGATAGTGTTAGAGCTACGAGAAGAGCAATATTAGCTAGGATCACATTATTGCATTAAAAGCGATAGTGCCACAGTAATTTTTACTTTAGTGACAACAAATACAAGTTAATTTAAAATAGTTCATTTTGGTACACAAATTTACGCTCTACTAACCTTAGCATAAATTCACATATTTATTTTAGCGATTTTTTTACTTCATAAAAATAAATTGGAATATCTGTTTGTTCTTATTTTTAAACAATTATTAAAAAGTCATATGTAAAATCCTCAAGATGAAAAACAATAATTGTCTTTAGCATCTGAACAACAATAACGCACTCTCCTTTGTCCTAAGAAAGTGTCTTTTAATAAAAAGTGTAATAACGAAGAACTAAAATAAAGTTTACAACAAAAACCAATATACGTGCGGTTAAGAAATATCTAAAATTTAATTTTCAAAATTGGTTACAATATATAAAAATAATTTTTTTTGTTTTGACAAAAGGTGGGGAGGAACGGTTTAAAAATTGACGGTCGTAAGGAACAAGAAATATTCTTGTTAAGTATCATCTGAAAGTTCCAGTGCCTAGTAGTTTTTTTTTATTGTTTGTTTCTACAAATTATTAATAACTGATATGTTAAATGTAAACCTTGTATAAAACTTTGTCTAACTCAGGGTATAGAATTCCATTTAAAATAATAAAGCTAGTATTATTTTCAGGAAAACCGGATGCGACATTAAACTGTCATATATGCCAAAAAATAAAGAATAAAAAAAAACGTAAACTAAATGGTTCGCCAATTTCTCATGCAATTTGATTTTTATTGTTTTCCTGAATTTGTTCATTTCATCTTGAATTCAGTGTTTTCATTTATACCTAAAGAAACTTATTCTGACGCCAAAAACAATTTTAGCAACCGTTAAAGGTGTTTAAGGTGGTCATCCTCGACAAAGAGGCGATTATTGCAAATATTCTCCTCCAATCACGCTAATCTTTTGGCAAAGTCGATGACCTTCATTTTTAACTGCTTCTCGTTCTTCCAAAAAATGTTCATGTCACACGTGCACTTGAGTCTTTTTAAAAGTGTTATTCCCGAAATGTGCTTTAAGATATTGAACGATTTTACGTCCTTTGTCGCAAGAAATGTGATAATAATTCGTTCCGTAATGGATATTCGTTGCTCAGATATCGTAAAACTGTCTAAGAAAGGCATATTCAGGCATCTCTACCTGCATCGATCAGAATCTTCTCCCTTTTCTGTTCCCCTCATTTAATATTTGATCCACCTTCGTATCAGCAATATATGAGCATTGCAAATGTTTATTCCATTAAATGTTACTCCTCAATTAAGCAAAGTATTCGTTGTATTTTTGCGTGTGTTTGCTTTGGTCTGTACATTTACATATTTATTTACTATTTGTTGTTTCTCCTTTTTCTCTTGTAATACTTTAAAAGCTCGTGTGTGTATAACGCTTTATTAGATGATCAATATGACTACCCTTTTAATGTTTTTATAACCGTTTTTGTTAATTCTTTGTCAAATAGCATATCTCTTGACAATTAAGTATCAGATGTCCTTCGTAATTTATAAACATCACTATGATGCAAGCCCTTTTTAAGAAACATTAAAATGCCATTATTTGAAATATATACTCTATTAAAGCGCAATCGGTTACTTTGAAATATTTACTTATAACAGAGATATGATTAAATGTATTACTCATTATTCACATAAAGATAAGAAGTGACATGCAAGAAACCAATGTTGCCTTGCATTTTTTGCTGTTATTATTTAAAGATTAATTCCTCGTTTGCCAGTTCAAATTATTCTTTTTAATATACATGCAGTAGGAAAACAATTTTCCATAAATTATCCTCATAAATTGCGAAATTATTCTGAATAATACCTTTAGGCGAATCATTTTTATTAAATGAAATTGAGGGTGTTTCAATATTGGTAGTTTTAGGTGGAACGCTATTAAAGAGCGTATATATCCGTTATTACTTTTTGCTCTCTGAAACGGAAAGTGAATTCGTCCGGAGTAAATCCTGAACTACGTAAAAGCCTCAGCGGGCAATTAGCTAGTTGTTCCGATGTTATGTAAACGGCGCCGTAAAAACGCGGATTATGAGCATTCGGAACGAGCAAAAAGCGAGCCCGAGGTTCCAAAATGAGAGCAGAGCCATTTTTACTTGCACAAGAGGATGCTGACTCATGCCGTCCTGCTATGCGCGTGTTGCTGACCTCGTCGCTGTATGGTCAATCAATCACAGCCGAAAGCTGCATTAAATACAGAAAAAGCCGGCAACTCTTCATCAACCTAAGGTGAGGCCGAGAAAATCTGGCAAGCGAAATTGATTGTAGTAGGGGCGAAGCCGAAGGAGAGTGAAATAAGCCCAAAACGGGAAAGGTCACGTCGCTTTAATGAATGGGATCAGAGACAGTTACGGTTAACGAGAACGATTTATCGATTATGGGTCAATATCTAGCATTAATCTTAAGTAAATAGCAACACTATCGCGTTTACTACCATATTACAAGTGTATGCTATTTATAGTGGGCTATTAATAGAATACATGGTGTGTGTTCTAACAGTAACATTAGCACATCCGACTTCGTCCTACCTACAAATTTCTTTTATTCAAATCCACTTAAAAAGGAAACGTTGTCCTTTTTTAATAAAAAACAATAGGTAAGATTTCGCAACTTTCCACCTTCGCCTTTCTGGTTAGAACCAACCAACGCAATAACCGAGTCTAGTAATTATGATTATAATAATGACGCCACTATGTCTTTATTATAAATAAATTGATCAAACTAAGCAACACGCATCTCTTACAAATACGTTTTAAGTCCGAAATATTGCACCACTTATGGTTTGTTATGGTAAAGTTCATTTTATGCTACTTAAAAGGCGATGTATGTACTAAAATGAACCTAATAGAATAATTTTAAATAACGCCTAATGTAAATCTTGGAAATATTCCACAGGATATGTTGCGGCGAACGATGTTGAGCTGAAATTGACTTTGGCAGTGCGTACGCCATGAAAGCCTATTAAAGGCTACTAATTTTTTACTTTAACAAATCTCTCTTTTTTAAATCATTAGTACTCCATTAATTTGTACACAGAAATGCCTATTTATTTGATTTCGAAAGCCACGAGGTATTTATGTTTAACCTTGTATATGCAATTTAATGTTTAGTAGCTTTGGCAACCTTTTGATTGCCTTAAGAATCTCGTCCACCAAGAAGTCTATTTTTTCGACTCTGAAAGTGATCACACTGGTTTTACAAGTATCTAAATTTATCCAATGTGATTTAAATACAAGATATTTATACCAATTTGCATTTGATGTTGTTCCTTTATTGAAGAGATCTGAATCATTCTCTTATAAAAAGCACACAATGAACAAAATAAACTAATATAGAGATAACAATATAATAAACTAATTTAAATATTAGTACTTTAGTAACAGTAATTTTTGTTGCAGTTAAAACGAGAAATTTTCATTTTTCAGCATTTCAACGATAACTTCTTTAGTATAGTGCACAGTATTCTCACAATGTTTACTATTTGCAACATTGAAATTACCAGTTTTAAGTTTACGTACCGCTTAAAATAATTGAATCCGATTAAAAAACTTTAATTGGTATACATTAGTGTTAGTTATAATAAGAATTCCAAGCAGTCGCAAGCAGCAAAACATAACCAAATAGTACAGCAAATTATGGTGAAAATGCATTCTGGCTGAACATGCATTTTGAGCTAGACATCTCAAACTTTCCAGACTTCATTAAACTGAATGCGGATGTTTGGACGAGTTATTTTGGGCGCACGGCTGCAGGAATATTGCAGCCGCATAACGTAACTAAAGTTTTCGTTAGTAAGTAACAGGACGGCTAGTGGCTGCTAGAACAATGTAAAATCTTCGTGGATTAACGCACACATTCTTGCAATTCAATCAAGGTATGAGTGATCTGTCGAGATAATTCGATCTGTTGTTTTCTGCAACATAGTACTATGCAAATAAGTTAAAAGTTATAAAAATAAACCTGGATATTCTTTGCATTACCATAATAACCTGCAGATTTTAAAATATCACAATACTGAATTTTAATGGTGGTATTAGAAAGTACGTTGGTGGTTACAAAAATTGTAGCGCCTAGAATATAATGTAAACATAAGACTATGCAATGATTACAATTGCAGATAGATTTATAATCGCCCTTCTGAGAAATGTCATAAGAGAAGTAATGATCAGGGTGGAGCACGCGCGCCTTAGGAGAGGATTAACGCTTAAACAAAACAGTCAGTTACCCGTGAATTGCGTAGAAAGACTACAATACCTTGCAGACAGGAACGAGGGTAGGTATATGAGCGAATCTCCGAATTTAAATGGAGTCGAATTGTAGGCTTACGTGAGAGAGACCGATCAATAAAAGACTGTACCCAAGTTTTATCACTTATGATTTATCAAACCCTAAGAAGATTATCGCCATTCGCAAGAAACCTTTTAAACGGATTTTTTATTGACTTTTCTGTCTAGGGATGGTGATAGGTAATAATGTCCATAATTCTTTTTGCATATTTACTGATGGGGTTATTTAAGCCGATCCCTTCTTCATTTACGCATTAAACACCTCAGGTGAGGTACTGTACAAATTAATTGTGATTACAGGAATCTTGTTTTGTGGTGTTTCCTGAAAAAAATACCATTCCAACTTCTCTCTCAAACTCTACCCGAACAGCTGCATTTATGTGAATTGATGATCTGTGAAATGCCATTTAGAGGGCTCCGTAGGAGAACAACACACAATTTATCTGCGAGTTTATGGTAAGGGAAGTAATAAATTATGAAGAAATGTTATTTATCTCCGCTGTATTAGTGAAATAATCTAAGTACCCTTTGTGTAAAGGGTTCTTGGCAGAATATTTTAGTAAGACAACGCCCTTTAGATTAGTCATGCTGTTTTGACCTTTGAAGAGCAGAATATATCGATTCTTTGATAGCAGGATTAATCTCTTGAACGATAAGTCATCGACTGATATTTGAAAGTTAATAGACCAAAATACTTCTCAGCATTGCTTGTATTGCTCGCAGTTGCACGCCCATAAGAGTTTAAAGATCTATTTTGTTTGTACAATCGCCAATAAATCCAAGCTTATGTAAACCCGACCCAGTACAAGTCTCTGACAAATATTTAGAGGTTTTCTTAAAATAAAATATGCAGAACGCCCTTCAAGGTGTTATTCTTTTACACGATAACATTAAACCTCATTAGAGAAGATTTCGATCATATATTTCAACATAAACCTTATTTTTCGAGGACGTTGAAGGCGTAGTTAACTCTGAAGCGCTTTAAAGTTGGGTGATTCTTTAATTTGGTGATATGGTACTATGAGTTCCCAAAATTTAGGTCATAAAATGTTTGGACAAGTTATATTTTCTTCTACCAGCCATTTGTTTTTAAAATAATACAGGAAAATACGTCATGGTAATTTACAACTTGTAAAGCAGTAAAATATTTTACGATATTTCCATAAGAGTTTTAAAAAGTAAAACTATAAATAGTTGTTTGACAATGAAAACTGAACGAGTGAACTTCGTGTGCTAAAAAGCAATTGAAACTTAATTATGTGTTAACTTTTAAACGTACGAGATGTGTTTTCGAGCAACCATTGAAGGGGCTTTTCAACGTCAGACAATAGTTTAAGAACTATAGGAGCTGCTTTTGTACAGTAAATGGCTCTGTGATGACGTCAATGCAGATAAAGCAATATACTACTACATAAAGTACAAACAATATACTTGGATGCTGAAGTTTGCGTCAGTGTTTTTATTTCAATATTTTTAAATATATATTTTAAACACAAATACGTTTTTAAACCTATATGCAGCTTCCCATTCACGCTTATATGAAAAGTTTAAAGCTTCAACACCGGAGAACAATATTTTTTATATTGAAACAGATTGTTAGAGTTGAGATAAGATACTAATATGAAATTTGAACAAAGCAAGTTGAGATAAATTCACAAAGTGAAATATATTGCTTGGTTTAAGCAGAGACTCGCTTGACAGTTCTAACATTTTCATTATAGAAACGGCGAAATATATAAGGTTGCAAGAAATTCGACGATTCTTATATAGCTTTCATTGAAAATAAAAGCTACGATTATTAAAAATCCTATCTACGTCATTTAGATATGTAGGTGGCTATAAGATTAGCAAGATTGTAATATCATATTATTTTACATTTACAAATTACGTAAAAAGTTTGATACTACTAACAAGAATCATCCAATAAAACCCGATTACATTAATCGAATAAACTTTCAGTTAAACGTCGTATACATGACAAAAGAGCGATACACGCTATCAGTTCAATAATTCGATTGTCTCATTGCGACCTACTTGTGTTTTCTGGTTCAAAAGCCACAAACCATATACCCGTGCTGAGTTGAAAGGGTTTCGCTGACAGCACCGGTCGTGACACATCAAACTTATTGTGAGCTAAAGACAATTCCCTTGGCTTCACTTCGGACGCAGCTCGGTCGCATCGTAAATATCCCCATTGTATCGGCGCTCTCCTGTATTTTATCTGACGCACAAAGTAAGGTAAAACCGCCCAGCCCACGCGTCGATAGCGCCCACCTGAAAAAAGCGGAATCGCCTATATCTGAAACCGACCACGAAGTGCAGATAATTGGACGGGAATATATCATCGGGGCCGTAAAGCGGCGATTTTTGTTGAAATGCCGCTGAAATATTGCCTCGCAACCTCGCGGGCCCACAACTCTATTAGCTGGAAGACCGCGCCGTATTGGGGAGAGTGAAAATTGCTGTTTACCACTTCGTGATCAGGACACGATTTATTCGTTGAGGTAATTTATTTCTCCTTCTATGCGATTGGACGGTGCGATAAAGTGCGAATTGAAAATATCCTCGCGATTGTGTGTAGCAGATAAAAAAGGCGATCGGAAATGTAGAGTCTAAAAAGAGGTATCTGCATATCACATTGGGAAAAGAAATACGTCACTAGAAATAGCAATTAAAGTGATATACTTCAATTTAAAAATAAATTGCGCGTTTTCCATAATAAGCTCCATTGAAATATGCTTTTAAATATCACCTTTGTAAATGCCACAGGTTAGCTTGGGTTATTAATATAGGCGCCAACAGAATACTTGACGCTTTGATGTTGGTTAATTTGTTGCGTCTCACTTGAAATATAAAAGTCAGTAATATATTTAATATTCATTTATAGAAGAATGCTGTTATAACATGACTAATATTAGCGCAAAAGGTTATTATGGCATTTAGTGATTTTCAAATTTAAATATTAGATAGACATATTTGTTTGAGTTGTGTATTTCATTTTATGATGGCAAGTTTTCTTTTTTAAAATTTTCATAACGGTTATTTCTAACATATACGTATTGTATTTATAAATGTTTATGTATATAGTATGTTCTACTAGAAGGCAGTCCCAAAAATTTTAAACTTGAATTAATCATATACGCCAAAACGAAATGGAATACTAACATATCCTATATGCGTGTTTGAGACTACATAAGAAAGTCATTTGTCCCCAGAAAGTCGGTGTGCTTTCAGGAGCATAGAGTGTAATATTTACTTTTATTTAGGTGATTTCAAACAGGAGACAATGCAATTATAATAGATTATGCTTTATAAATATAAAATAATAATAGAAATTGCTTTAATTGTCGATCAACTACGTTACCGTATCCACCACCAACTTGGCTTACTATAGTATAAAACCTGCATCAGCAACTGTAAATTTTTGTGAACCTTTTTATAGAATCGGGCTTTGAAATTGAATTAAGGCTAAAAGAATACGATGAATATGTAGGACAACATGCTCTGAAGAATTCTTAGTGTTATTTTTACCTTGTAAGTTAATGTTAAAGTTGATTTTCAAAATAATTCGTCCACTTAGTTATTGGTTGGACCAATAACCTACAGTGTAAGATTTCAACTATCTGCATGAACTGAATGAAATTTTGCGATATATCAAAAAGAAAATAGCTTAACATCCCCTTTAGAATAACTTGCAAGCAGTTTCAGCGATTATTGGGCCCAGTAGTCAAATAGGATCCAAAATAAAGCTTTGACCGATAATCTGTCAAATCTAGTGAGACGTGCATCGCTCGCTCATTTAAGTTAATTTAACAAACGTGCAGATGAGATTTTTTCAATGTTGTATGACAAGATTTTGTTGTATTTTTGTATAAAAAAGTGGGTTTACGTTCTGAACAACAAATATTTTAAAATTACAAGTACAGTTTTATTAAATTAACGTTATTAAAGATTTACAAATAATTAGTTTTAAAGTCCGCAATTTAAGATATTGCGAATATTTGTGCATTAACACATCAACATTATTTTTACAAAATGGCTCCTCTCGTTAAAATTCTTCTTGAAACTCGAAATATCAAAATATTTGCTGACTCAACTAGACACGAGAAACTGGCGAGTACTATGAAATCGAAACTGTGGCAGGAAAACCCGACTTCACAGAGACCATCAAGGGCATCAATGTCAAGGACCCGAATATTTTCAATAGAAAATCAGAAAGGTTATGAGCGGATCGAGCCTTAGCTTTACTAGTTGATCAACGTACGTGATCACATAAAACAAATTGTAAGATTTATCCATATTGTGATAAGGTCAAAGAGGCTAACCAATAGCGTTATACTCTCGATATAACGATTAGAAAATTGGCTGAAATATCAGTGCAATCTCTTATAGAAAACGCTGTTAATTTTTTGAGGCCCAAGATGTCCTTCGATCTTTGTTTAACGCTAGCAACCTAAATATTATTTTTAAATGAGGCTATGATGGTGCAGAAAAAAGTAAATATCGTCAGAAATGTGAGAAAAATGATCAATCAACTAACGAGAGTTAATTTAGTTTCTCTAACAAATTTACGATGTTACTAACAATCGCAAATCAGTAATTTGAGAGATTCCTGAACCTTAGTCTACCAGATATTATCCTATGAAGTTCATTTTTGCAAATGAATCAGTCGATATAATAGGTGCAGTAAAAAAGTAGAAAAACAGATCGTTAGTTTTAGGAATTCAATTGTAATTTTGTGCTTTCATGTGCATCTACTCAAACATGTTATTTGGGTGGAGCAAAATCGATTGAGATAAATTTAATATAAAGTATAGAAATATGATAAATATAAATACAATTCAACAAGAGAATAAAAAGGATTCTCCTACATGGTTGAAATCGCTTCAATGGTTCGTATTTTTTCATTCATATATATTAGTTTATATTTGGGAGACGTTACTTTATCCGCAGGTTTTATGGCCTCAATTGGAAATCCACTGCTTTTCTATTCTTCTTCTTTAACCCTCATTGCGCCCAGTATTGGGCATAGGTCTCCCTCAAATTCTTCCATGTAGCGCGATTCTGTGCGACTCTCATCCATGGCAGTCCTGCTACTCTCTTAATGTCGTCTTGCCATCTCATTATTGACCTGCCACGCTGTCTCTTGCCTGTCCATGGTCTCCATTGGAGGATTTTAACGTTCCACCTACTGTCTTTGATCCGAGTTGTATGTCCTGCATATTCCCATTTCAATTTCGTCACTCTTTTCACTACATCCGCGACCCCAGTTCTATCTCTCTATTCCAATCATTGCTCTCTCCATTGCTCGCTGAGTGACTTCCAGTTTTGTTTTTACTTGTTTCGTTAATGTCCATGTTTGAGCGCCGTATGTCATTATGGGAAGTATACATTGGTCATATACCTTAGTTCGCAAGCGTTGGGATATTTTGTTGTTTTTTAAAATATAAGCTAGCTTTCCAAAAGCTGCCCACGCCAGACGTCTTCTTCTATCTATCTCGTGTTCTCTGTTTTCCTTCCTTAATGTTATAGTTTGTCCTAGATATATATACTCGTTGACGTTTTCTAGGATAGTTCCATTTATGTTTATTTGTGGATTCTCAAGACACATTGTTTTCGTCTTATTCAAATTTACTTTTAGACCTATTTTCTTAGACGTTTTTTCTAATTCGTTTATCATAATTTGTAGGTCGTCTTTGTTGTCTGCAAATAGAACTACGTCATCGGCAATTCTTAAATGATTCATTTTTTCCCCATTTACATTAATACCCCTATTTGACCAGTCCAGATTTTTAAATATTCCTTCAAGTGCCAAATTAAATAATTTTGGAGTAATATAGTAATAAATTCTCAATTGATAGAGGTATTAGACAAGGAGACACAATGTCTCCAAAATTATTTAATTTGGCTTTTCTATTAATATCAAATAATGTATTTTTTTTGAAAATTTTTGAACAGCCCTTTCAAGATTCTGGTTGTTTTCAAAATTGTCTAGAGAACAACACAATAATCTCAAAATATATGGCCTTTTGCACATTTCTAAAGTCCAAGTGCATTGAGATATATAAAAGTTCCTTAACATCTAACTAATCAACAACAATAAATCTGATTCTCTTCATAGCATACGAAAAACAATAATATCAATAACTACTGTAAAGACTGCGTATGATGAAATCCGGACAGGTAAATATATGTAAAGTTTATCTGTAATATGAAACATTATACAAAACGTTTTAATTTTTTTCAAAACTGCTGTAGTATCTAATGAAGAAAATATTCAAAAAATTAATTTTGAACAAACTCGTAGAAAACAGAGTTATCCTAAATGGAAACCGAAAAGCATTTAGTAATTTCATTACATGTCTTTGAATTGTTTAGAGCAAAATATCGATATAAGAAAATGAGAAAACGGTCCCACTCGTGATGAAAGAAAAAAAGATAAAATGGTGACATTAACCGCTTCAAACTTGCAATTTCAAGTGCTATGATCAACTAATGTTCAACATTTGTGGAATTACATTTTCCACACCTATCAAGGTAGAAGCTTTACAGAACTACAAGCAAGAAAAGTTTAGCAATGAAGTTTAAGAAGAATATTAAGTCCAAATATCTACAAAAGTATTTAGTGCAGCAGACAATAAGTTCCTGTGGGTTAATAATAACAAATTTATATCAAATGGTACGTTGTTTACTCTAAAGAATATCTTCAGAAACGAAATTTATTTTTTATGAGACACAATATGCATCTGCTGTTTTTTAGTTGGAGCTTACTTCACTCTAATGTGCTGAATTTTGCACAAGAACAATATAGAGAAAACAGAACTAAAGAAGTAGCAAAATTAGTAAATCCGCCAAATTTCCCATAATTGGACACGGAAATTTATTTGGAATTAGTAGAACGTAAGTTGAAAAGCACAAAACAAGAATTAGAGGATCCTAATGATGTTAAAAAAATGTGTTTCAGTAGCAAAATTCAATTATTCAATAAGTTGTATAAAATTTGGTGACATTAAAAAAACTACAATAGGTCATTTTTGTTGGCTCCAATTTTATCATTCACAATCTTTGCACCCATTTGATCTGGTATACATTTTTATCCCCAATTATACATAAATACAACCATTTCTTGGTCGAGTGGTTAAGGCGTTCGGTTTAAATTTGAGCTTCGATTGCTAAAAACAAGCGAGTACGTGCCTCCAGTTCGAACAAGGGGTAATTATGCGGTTGTCTAAGTCGTGGTGTTTGCTATATTTCAGAACAAAGCTTTATGATGAGCAAACTACTTTATCTTTTTATATATGAAAATATATCAATAATTTTATTCTAAATCTGTACATGTAATTCAGACAGCTTTTGTCATGTAAAAACATTTATTTTAAAGTATTTTCTAACCATGCGATTAGACACAGCAATCCTTTGCAATCAAAAAAATAAAGTGTTGTCTGATCAACCAAAACTAAATATTATTAAGTTGCATTGAAAGTAAATGTTTTTGTAGAATAAAAAAACCTCTTTTAACAAATGTGACATTTCCATACCCATCGTTACATTTTAATGCGCTAGTTCTAGTAGACATTGATAATATTGTTTTTGGTTGTACAAACTTGCGCTAGCATGGCAATTTAATTAAAATATGAGAATCCAGATGTGCTACGCCAGAAACAATCATCGTAGATTAATGTCTTCGTCAAATGACCGACAATTTGTCATGTTTTATGCATCATATTTAGGCATGGAAATGGAACACCTAATCATTAGAAAAATAAAATATAAAAATGTTTAACATCAGGGCGCTTTTAATTGGAATACATTCAGGTATTTTAAGATAACCCTAAGGTACATGTTGAATATTTCATAAAGGCAAAATTAGCACACTCATACATATACAAGGAAACTTGGGAATTTAACGTAAATTACTGGATAAATTAGATATGCCATAGTATTGTCAAAATAATTGTGTTTTAACGGTGACATTATTACATTTAATTAAAGTTTCATTAACAGGTAATTATGTAAATACTTGAATAATCATTACATATATAACACAATTTTCTAGATGATAATACGGTTTCGCAAGGTACATCTTTATGAAAAACACACATTGTGAAAATTAATATTCCATAGACCTGAAATAATTTCATCAAGATTAATAAATGAAATATGTATAACTGAAAATAGAATCATTGTGCTTCAAACAAACTAAAACGTACAGAAAAAACCTGTTAAAAACTTATAATAAAAACGTGCCATAAAGTGCAAAACAAAATTCATACAACTTCAGACGCATCTAAATTTAATTAAATATTTAACTTATAATACGTAATATCTTTTACAGAAACATTTTTGTTTGTATAACCACGTCATTTTGTGGCCTTGATAGTGATATTATTTAAAATTTGAATTAAAACCAAAAATCAATTTTAACATAAATTTGAGAGGTGGAGATGATACAATAAAAATTCCACTACGCTGTTGCCTAAACCGTTAAGACAATTTCTCGAAAAGTAGGCACTGTATGTGTATTACTTTTAATTTCTTCAATCTGTTCTTGACTGAATTATATTGCTTATCGTTAGATTTATTTGTATACCCCTCCCACCCTTAATCATTTATTCTTATTCCTATTTAATCTTTTAATGCTGTACCATTTTAAAAAGAATACTGAATCTATCTCTTGTGTTGCAATTTTTTCCTGATACTCTATTATTGCATGCTCTTTAAAATCGTTTGAAATTATTTTTATTTTATTCCGGAATGATTCAACATATTCCACTTCGAGAAAAATCTACTGCTCACCTAGCAGTATGCATTTTTTGTCAGTTTAAATAAAATCTAATACTTTACCGTACACTCATTAAGTAGCGTAATCTAATTTTTGATTATTTGCCGATTTATATGACTGCCATATATTTGCAGTAAAATTAGATGGATTTGAATGAAATTCGATAAATATGTTTTAGAGTGTGTGTGTTTATTTCATTTTAAGTTATAAAAGTTGGTAGAGAGGTATTAGAATTATGAGGTTGTTCCCACTTCTTTATTACATGCTTTTTTGGCTTCTTCTTCTTATTATTGCGCCGTCTCCTTACGAATGTTGGCGATCCATATGACCAATTTTGTTTTGGAAACTACTGCTCTGAATACGTCAGTGGATTTGCAGTCAAGCCAGCGGCTTTTAACCAAGAGTTCTACCGTTCTCCTACTGACCACCTCTTCCCGTGAATTTTCCCTTCGAGAATTAAGTAAAGTATTTCGTATTTCCTACCCCACTTCTCATGCCCAAAGTATTGTATTTTTGTTCTTTCAAAGTTAATAGAAGTTATCGGTATTCATTCGTTGGAGTATTTCGGGATTTGTTATTCTTTTTGTCCAAGGTGTTCGTTTGTTGTATATTTCGAAGGTTTCTATTTTTCTTTCTGTGATGGGATCCAAAGTCCAGCATTCGCATCAATACAGAAGGATTGGGAATACAGTAGCATCGTATTATTTGTAAGAGTAGATTAAGGTTGAGGTCGCATCTGGTAAAAAATTTTCATGCTTGTAAATGCTCTTCGGGTTTGTTCAATGAATGCGCGACCGGATTTCTTTTCTATTATCCCCATTTTCATTAACAACAGTTCCTAGGTATTTGAAATTGGGTATTTGTTCTACGATGTTACCTTTTACTCGCACAGTTACTCTGGTCTTAGTTTTTGAAGATCTAATACTTTAGTTTTTGATATGTTCAATGTTAAATCATATTCTTCACTGCACTCCACCAATCTATCGGCCATCATTATAACTGTATCGTCTGCATAACAAAGATTTGGTATTCTGCAACCATTGATCACCCCTCCTCCAATGTTTTCGTCTAGACATTCTCTAAATATAACATCGGTTATAACTCCGGTTCCACAGATGTCCGGGAGTTCTATACATAAACAAAAATTTGCGGCCACTTCCGGTCAAACCGGTCTCACGATTTTCCGATCAGGCTGATTTTTGGCGTCTGGACTTGACATATGGTCCTTAGTTAAATACTGAAAACGTTATGTCTCTATATATCACAGATCAAAAATTATAAGGCTTAACAGATGTCAGAAATGACAGAAATAGAAACTTGTTTTCAGCTTGGAAGCTGCCGTGATCAAAAGTTGAAAAATAAAAGGGCAGACAAACCGACGACATTACTCTCTACATAAGGCTTCCCATTTTAATGTATAGAAGCCTAAAACTACCGGGGAGAGTATGCGGACACCTTTATTTATGAGAATAGGCTCTGAAGTTTTTTGCTATATTTTAATTTCAGTTGACTGTTGCCAATACAATGCTTCAATTATGCGGATATATCTGTTGTCTACTCTAGTTGACTGTAGTATTTATATTAGTTTTTCATGATCAACGCAGTCCAAGGCTTTTCGCTAATCAATGTTTCGACATTGTTGCGTCAGGACATTCAAATAAGATTGCTACAGGAGTACCCAGCTCTTTTCTAAAACCAAATTGCGTTTCACTGATTTGTTCGTCACATTTATTATATATCGTGCTATGAATAATTCTTAGAAATATTTCAGGACGTGTGACATTAAGCTGATCATTCGATAGTCATTCTAGTATGAAGGGCTAGGCTTTTTTGGTATTGTGATGAAAGTTTTTTTTTGGCTGTTATCCTATTTGATTGCTTTAAAACTTTATACAGCTTCTAATCGGACCTAGTGTTGCAATGCATTTTTTTTGTTTTAAATTATAAATTATAAAAACAAATTTATTTTCCTTGAATTATTCTAAATTCGAAGTTCTATATACAAGACCTACATACTCTAAAATTTTATAATACATTGAATGTTACTTTTAGTGATAAAAGTGCAATTATGACATAAGTATACAAACTTAATTTTCAGTATTTCGTCAGATTATACAGAGTGAATGTTAACTATAGAGACAAATGGCAGAAAGTGGTTCCCGATTCGAAAAGGAACCAAAAAGTACATATGAATGTATATCTGAAAATGCATTCGTTCCATAGCAGATGATAATACTGTTTTCATAATGTTAATTCCCCTATCAATAAGAGCAATCATATCAGTTACGATGTGTTTATAATGTTTCTTCTCACTTAGATATATGCTTCTACATGGACGTGTGTTGCGAAGTGGTGTTAAACTAGCTTGTTAGTCTACAACAAGCACAGACAGGAAAATGGAAGTGAGCGAGAGGCCGCATTAGGAAACTGCATTTGCACATATAAATTTATATAATTTTTTTGTTCTTTTCTCTTTCTTCTATAGTTAACATTCATCTGAATACAGTAACAATCTGATCAATATATTTTGAAAGATCATAGATTTACAATAGTGAAAACACTTGATACATATGAAAATCCTACCATCACTTAGGTGATATTTATACTTCTAAACATAAAAAAAAAATCCAGAACAATATATAAAAAAATGCACAACCAGTTTATTCTTTATGAGAGGTGGATGACGTGAGCGAAACTCGGAAGCAAAATAGTGCTTTAAGCTATTCATTCAATCTCAAATCTAGTACAAACGTGTGCTGAGTTTTTTAAAAGAGGTGTGGTAATTATCATATCTATAACTCACCGATATAAACTTTCAATTCCGGTTAACATCCAAAGTTGCTTACCTGCAACAAAACAGATAGGTAAGTAACAAAAAAAGGCTGCAGAGTGCGTTAGGAAATCGCAACTTCCTACAAGATTGCGGCGACGAAGGCTAATTTATTGCAGCGCGCCACCGGCTCATTAGCGCGAAAGCAGAATTAAGCGATCTCAAATCGATCTATTAAACGGCCCAAGAAATGGGAGCACGGCGATTTTTCTCCTCGGAGCGACACTCGCGACACTAATTTCCTAATTCTCATCACGTTCTACTTCACCAGTTTTCTAACAACTGCAGCTCCGATAAATGCGGGCGCATGGACGACATGTCTCGCTTGCAGTTTCACACGTGCGTGCACTTTCTAGCTTTCATTGCCGGCTCGATAAGATTCAGCCGCGGATAATCGATCATCTGCAAATGAGCCATTGCGAATCTGTCCGGGAATTAATTCGCCCCGTTTCCGATATTAGGAGAGAGTGGATTTGTGTGTCAGCGAGCACGATGCAAAATGCATACCGTTTTGTTTTGCTTCCGTCCCCGCCTGTGCGCACCAAAGTAGAAAACTGCAAGAGTCATTTTTCGAACGCGTATCTGAAATGGAACATGGAGTGCCTTTCTCCGTTGCAAACAACGGGCTCGGCGAGTTATCGCACGTTAATCGCGAAATCTAATTGCGAGCGCTGCTGTTGTTAAAAATTCCCAAAGATGCCTGTAAAAATTCAGGTCATTGTAGTCTATAGCTGTATGTAAGTAACAATATCAGTGTATACAGAACATAAATTGTCCTACTGCCAATATATTTTACAGAAAAAGATTCATATACAAATTTCGATGCAATATATCAAAAGTGTGTTCTGCACATAAGTATATTCAAAATTTACCAAAAAAAGAAACTCCTTGATTATATTTTCCTTAATAATTTGAAGTATTCTTCTTTTATACATCTTTGATGCTCTTAAAATGTCGTAGATATACGGTGGCGCAAAAGAAACGAACTGATTTAGAAAATTTGTAATTTTTTTCATTTCAGGCTTTGTAGAGAAGATCTAGGATATTAATTAGGAAAACCTGCACGAGTTGTACGAATAGTACTTCGAAAACCAACATTCCATAGAACGATTCAATGAGCTTACCGCCGGGATTGCAATGTTAGAGATTCGCCTTCTATTTCCATGGTTAGACACTTAATGGGACGTTTTCGACATTTGTCAAAATCTGGAAGACCACGTTCCGTCAAAACTAAGTGAATATTCAGCGAACACAAGAGCGTTGAGATGCACCTAAAAGCAACAACTCAAAGACCTTCTCTTCAGTTATACATTACTTGGAGTTCATTGCAGCGGATATTATAGAAATATTTTCATACAAAATTCAACTCGTTCAAGAATCGAAGACGAGAGATCTCGAGCAATGCTTACATTCAAAAATTGGTCCGAAAAAATGAAGGCTTTATCTATCATTTGATATAAGTGATACAGCTTATTTTTATCTTTGCTGATAAGCCGAACTGTCGAATTTGGGAAGTAAAACCCCAGGGTTACTCATAAGAGAACTCGAATGCAGTCTGGTGTGGTGCCGAAAGTATTATTGGGTGCTATTTTTTTGAAGATTATGAGAGGAATGCCTTAACTGTAATTACTGAGCGATACTGGCATATAATTCAAACTTTGTGCGACCTACTCTTAACGATAATAAAATTATGTGGTTCCAACAAGGCGGAGCCACTGCAAACACCACCCGGGTTACTATGGATCGTTTAAGGGAAATGTTTGATAAAATGTTTTCAGGAAATTTACCATTAAACTGGCATGTTCGATCGCCGCATTTAACAGCCCCAGACTATTTCCTTTGTGATTGCCTGAAGGATAAGGTTTATGTTAATAAGCTAAGAACCATCCGAGAGTTAGAAGATAATATTCGTACGGAAAGTAATGGAATTTGCCCTAAAAAAGCAGAACTTTGTGAAGGAGAAAATGGAGGTCAATTGCACAATGTAGCAGGTATTTCACAAGTAGCTCAAAATATATCCGTACAAACTTTTTCTACCCTTTGTAAACGTTATATAAGGCAAACTCTAAATAGAACAGAAGAGACAAACATTGTAATTAAAACTCAGCTGTTCGTAATACGTATAAAATGACGCATCTCAAATGCAAAAAGTCTAGTAGTAGTCTAGTTTTTAGTTCGATGTTCTAGTTCAATTACGTAATATTTTCTTCATTTTATTAAAAGCATTTCGCCGTGCTTCAATGCCGTTTTTACTTGCTGTGATTATTCATCTGCTTCATTCAATCGCGTATATCCAGCTATTTATAGCAAAATATTCAAGGTCGTTTTAAATTTGATTTGGATATTATCCTCACATTGGTTTTCCTTAAATTTATTTTGAGTTCGTATCGATTTACAATGTGTTCGTTGTTTCGACTAGATGTTGTAAGTTCCCCATGTTATCTTCGGTTACCACCGTGTCATAAGTGTAATGTACATTTATAAGTTGTCCACTTATGACTCCGGTCGTTTTTCCACTAAGAATTTCGTCGCAAAATAGTCGCTATGCATGTCGAATAATAGAGAGGATAAACTTTGCCGAATGCTTTTTGGACATCTATGCAACAGACCTACAATTCTTGATTTATGTCTAAACGTTTCTTTAACATTTAAACCTTTCTTCTATCTTTCTTTATATTACGTTGTGCATGATGCTAAAAATACTTTTAATGTGTGGGTCATCAATGCTGTGGTTTTTTTCTAAATTCAAACTACGAACTGAATTGTTCATATTCAATCTATATCATTTCAGCATTAAACGATAACGGATCGGTGTTTTTCAAATTTATGAAATCGACCTTAGAATTGGTGCATCGTGTTGTTGGTTTCTGAGTTGTAAGATCGTGGTCGGAGTTTGGAAACTCTTGACGTTTCGTTTAGAATTGCGGCGGACATGTTCAGAGGAAATTTTTCTAAAAATTAAGGATGTCCGCGCTAGTTGTTGACGAAGCGTCAAGAGTTTCTGAACTCCGACCACGGCCTAACCCGAGAATCAACCACACGATACACCATATAGCGGCTGTAAAAGGCTTCGCATCTATCCGACCCTAGAATTGTTTTCAGCAAAATCGAGCCAAAATGGAATCAATTCTACTTTAATGCCCTTCTAAAAGTAAAACTTAAATATTTTAAAAACAAATTAAACCACAAAATATTATAAATGAAAACCAGGCAGATATATTTATGGAATAATAGTTGGAGGAACCGGGGGGGGGGGGGGGGGGTAGAGTAAAAGACATCAATACTTAATAATATTTATAAAAAATATTTCATGTACAATAATACAAAAATCTGGTCTTTTCAATGTTAACACGGGTTTTACTAAAATTTTGAAAATGTTGGTACAAAAATATTTTAAGGGGTATTCTAAAGCGTAGATATAAGATGAAAATGTGTAATTTTTATCCTCTGGTACCCCTCAACTAATTTCATTTATGTAAAAGATAGCAATTTTGCCAGCGTCTTCTTACGTCTTGCTAGTGACCAGTTATGTTGAACACTCATTGTATTAAAAGACATTTAACTGACTAAATTATTGTGGTTATATTTAAAGAACTTTGAGTTATAATTTTTCTCGTCTTACATAAAATTTGATAGACATACTTTGATTAAATTTGTTACGCATTTTAACAATCACGGTTATTTTGACACGTCTAGTAACCATGCATGCAAATTGAATAAATGTAAATCTTATAAAGGAAGAATCAGTCTTCAAATATTTGCCACAGAAGTCTTTACCCATTTTGTGTTTTAAATGCCACAAATAAATGAATTGCCCTGACCCTAAAAACAGTGACATTGGAGATTATAAGAGATCAACTCCTAAGTGATTGACGAGTTTGCATTATTATACAAAGTAGTGTTTTAAACATGCTATGGATTGCTAAAAATAACACTGATTGTGAGTGTCTGGTTATAGATAAAAAGATTTTTCAAAACTTGTAGGGCATACTACTCCACTAGAATATCATATTAGACTAACGAATTAACTTGTAAAAAATTAACTGGCTTTGAGTATGGAAGACCAGAAAAAAAACAATAAGTCAATTTCTGGTGAGAAAACAAGTTGCCCAGTTCTTGATAACAATTTCTATTATTCATTGATTACAATAAACCATTGAAAACCACCTGAAGATGCACTAACAAGTTACAAAAGCACTATAAGAAAAGACTACAATTTTTTGTGTTCTCATAATTCTATAAAGATAAAAAGAGAAACTATGTTCCCTAAATTTTTAAAGAATAATTTATGTATCTTAAACTGTAACCAAAAAGAAGAAAATTAAACAATGAACAAAAGCAAAATCGGATATATCATTAAAATAAAAGTAATTTTGAAACTACTATGAGAAATACACACTTTAGAGTACTATTATTAGTTTTTATCGGACTGTTGGTAGATGTATTTTAGGTAATTTGAGCCTATTTTCTGGGTTTACTGAAATCCGTAGGTATTTATTTATACATTACTTATACAGCTCACCATACTGCTGTGTAAGATTTAAATAATATAGTTATAGTTCCGCATAATAGGCCACGAAGGCCCTTTGGGGTCGTAACAGGATAAGTTTGCTACAATCTAGGGCCTACGGTACACAAGGGTAGTAACGTGGCTAGCGCTACGTAACGACCGCCGAAATTTAAATAAACTAAAATATAATTGAACCGGTCATGTGCGCACAATTGCTGTTAGGTGGGTGAAAACAAAACATTTAAAAGTGAAACCAAGAAAAGAAATCAAATACAAACAAAAATTAAATTTCAGTATTTCAAAATAGAATAGAAAAGTTAGGGAAAAAATATCTAACACAGATATAAAATAGTTAAATAAAGATGAAGAATATCCTCATATTTTTATTGCGTTGTCGATGGTAAAAAAGTGGTACTACTCAATATATTCCTTGTATTTGTTTTTTCCTCTTCGTCTTCTTCAATGTATAGGTGATTCAAATTTAGTTCTATAAAAGTTGGAAGTTTGCATGTGCACAGTTGAAACTAAATCCATGGCAAAGCCATTATGGCGTCGCATACTGTGCAACAACGCATTAATATCGTTCATGTTTATTATGAAAACAGGCAATGAGTTATGAATACGCGAAGGAAAGTTAGATCATTACTTGGACGCAATAATTGTGTTTTAAACAACACAACAGTTGATACTGATTTTTGTAAAAAAAACTATATTATGTACTCAATGAAACTAACGATTACAACTTGTGTGAACGTGTAGTTTAAACAAGATGGAATCGCATATCACACAGCACGTAAAATATCCACTTATCTCGCAAAGGGGTGACATTTATTGGCCGCTGCGGACTTGCGATCTAACCTCGTTACACTTTTTCCTCTGGAGCTATTTGAATGTAAAGGTTTATGTCAACAAACTTGCTACGATTTCAGGGCTAAAAGAAAACATTAGACGTATAATTGCTGAAATAGAGCCGTATTTATGGGAAAGCATTATGGAAAACTTCGTTAAAGAATAGTCGCATGTCAGCCAAGCCATGAAAAGTATTTGGACGATATTATATTTCATACGTAACTGCTATCTGCACTTTACACTGATAGCAATAAAATTCAGATTATTCCAATATTTTGTGTTTTATTCCTGAAAAACACACTGAAGTTCAATTTAGATCATGCTTTATAGTGTTTTTCTTGCTATGATTTGGTCCTACAATGTCATATAACCTAAATAGTTTTTCAAATTTAGATGCAAGACTTTATTGTTGGCTGGGTTTTTACATAACACAAAGGTAAAATACAATACGTTACTGAAATCTAAAAAAATATTCTTTGGTCACTTCAGTTTTCATATCCTTTCTTGCCTTAAAATTGGGGCTTGCTATTGAATGTTTGAGAGTTAAATCATGTATTGCGAAACATGTTAACATAAAATTTGGTGGTGAATAAACAATCATTAAACAAAAACAATTTAACAAGTAACCGTAATCCAATCAACTTTATAACAAACTCCTGTTTTTAGCAATGAAAAGTAAAATAAATCACGTAAGTGGAACAGACGAAAAAACTCGTTCTATCAAAAGCGATAGAAATCGGTTTGCTATTACACTGCTAAAAATTCTCAGACACACTCCTAATTACAACAGCGATTAGATTTGCATGTAACACGGACATTTTCTTTCAAGAGCTGTAGCGTAAAATGAGTAGGTTGTTAAAATGCAAATAGGCATTGTACGCGCTGCAAGCGTTTCAAAAGTTCGCAACGAGCTCGTTACGGCTACTCTGAAGTTTTTAGGATCCGATACGTTTTCCCGCCTCGCCGAAGTGAGAGACTAAAATTGTTTACATAATATATGTTACAAAAAAAAAAACAGTCCACAGTTGGAGTAGCCCATTGCTTTTAACTGCAGAATTTTATTTCTATTCTATTCCAGCAAGTACCAGGTGCTGTGCTAAAACTCATTGTGGTGCTAAATTAACAATAGAAGCAGCACAGGCACAGAACCAATTAGCGATTATTTCCTCTATAATTTTACAGTACAATAAAATAACAATACGCCGCATAAAGGCTAATATCGACAATAATCATGAAGTGCGTGAGTTTGAACAAATGGGGAGCTTTCTCCGGAGCGGCTATATAATTTTCTTACTTTCAATATAAAAAAGTCTTACTTAGACACAGTCATAGCGTGTCATTCGGAATAAATTTTGGCTTTCGATTTCTCTGTTTCGATTTACCACTCGACAACTAAATAGCTGACATAACTGACATAAACAAACAAATAGCACTGTGGGAATTGATACTTCTACATATTAAGTATACATGACATGAATGATATAGAACTGATTATAAGATTAAGCTATGACTCAATATTCTGTTAACCTGCTTATCTTTTTATCTATATTTAACGTTTCTTGTCAAAATGAAGGAAGATGAAGTAGTTATATTCCAGTCAAATTATTACGATTAAAACTCAAAGAAAGGCGACACCGTTTATGATTTTCAATAATTGTAATTTTCTTTAGTTAAGTAATCAGAGAAAATTAATTTTCTTCTCCAAATACAAATCATATAAATCTGTGGAATATGCTGAAACTAGTTAATGGGTTGAAAGGTTATATAAGTTGACTGGGATGATATAGAAATAAATGCTTATAACCTTGAAACCAAAACTAGATGTAACTTCGAAATTTTTTCTCCTTCTTCATCTATCAGCTTATGGGCAACTTCTTTTTCTTCTTTTAGTGTCTTTCTTGAGTGAGGTTGACGATCAATACCACCACTTTATTACTCGCTGAGCAAAACAATGATGTACTAGTTTCGTTTCGTTCTAGATTTTCTGCGATAAACACTCATTTTACTCTTGATTTTTCCTTGCGCTATGACTTGTGGGATAATATATCTGTCCTGACTAAATAAATATTCCAGATTTGTTCTAATGATATTAATAGTAATTTCGATTATTTGCTTATCTTCTTAAGCACCTCCAAGTTCCGCACTCGATGCATCAAATCGACATGGTCCTGCAGCTCCACTTTTTCGTTGGATGTTTGATGAGTGTCTACGCCTCGGATTCATAAAACAAGATAGAAAATACGTAACCAGTTGTGCTAGTTGTATTCTTAACTGTAGATTTTTTTGTTACACAACAGTTTTTTCATTTTCATATTTCTGAGGAATATTCATACTAATTATCAATAACACTCAGATAATTGAATTTTTGGACAACACTAAGCAGAACATTCCGTATAGCAATCGAGTTGTTGTACAGGTACTTTAAAAACAACCACAATGTATAATTCCTTTATCTATCTATCTCTATGGGTTCGTATTGTCGATTTCAGTATATGCCTTCTGGTACCAATACAGGTTTTTAATAAATATAATATTTTTTGAGTCTCAACCGGTTTTTGCAGGATGAGTTATTCATATTATCAAAAGCATTGATGTAATCTATAAGAAAGATATAAATTATCTTGTTTAGATTCTATATCATTGTAGCAGGAATTTAAAACTAAATGAGGCTTCACACACACACCTAAGTTATTTCTAAATTTAAACTTTTTTATAATTTCTAACGGCTGCTGTCTGGTCCCGTTACTTTTCACAATTTCTTATTCCAAAATATAGAGACCTGAAACATCTACGTGTAAAACGACAGGTGGGGAGGGGGTGATATCTTGTCTTCTATTTCAGCTATAATATTATTGCTCTTGTTGATTAATACTTTATTAGTTTGCTTGTACTGCGTACCCGTGTTTTTTTAACCTTTTTATGAACATTAAAGTCATCATATTTTCCTTGAAATATTTCCATTTGCTTCCATTTCCAATTTAACCATTCTTTAGCTAACTTTATTTTTGGTGCTATTTCTGTTTCCACTTTAGAACGCTTTTATACTTGCGTTGTCTACGAAACTTGTAACAATGTTTTTTGTTATCTGTTCCTTTTTTGTTGCCGAATTTTCAGTTTATATATGTTCAGCTCCCCTTTCTAACAAGATGTTTTTTAAGGAACATTTTTCCTCGTCGATGGCAGTTTCTTAGTATCAGGTAATATACATTTAACACCCAGCTAATGCCTTCAATAAATATATTTTTTTAATTAGGAATAACTTCAATTTAAGGAGATTCAGGAAGATTCCAGTTTGAATCCCTCATCTTCCATTGTTGTATAACGCAGATCATATCAATAAAACTACCAAGTGAAGAAGGGGGGGCGGCATATAGATCCTGAACGTACAGATTCTTGCGACAAAACTGCAAGATATAATTCCAACCATTTTCATATTTTTGTTGAATTTTGTTGGATGCTGTCAACTTAAGACGGTTGCAAATCATTTTGAATTGTTGACACTGTTAGATGAAATATTCTCATCCAGTATGTAGCCGCTTGTAAGAGTATACTTCTACGTAAATTCAGTATCTGTATTTAATTCGATTTACTTTTATATTCTTGCTTATTTCTGCACTAAGGTTCGTTGAACCCCTTTTTTTAGTCAACGAATTTGATTGATAGTTTCCCAACAATTCTTTTTAGCTTAACGTAGATTTATAAGATTAATCCTTCATCGTAACTGACAAACACAACCACTTCTAAATGACATAATAGAAGTACATTTGTTAGTTTAATATAACTATGCATATGGATTTTCTTGTTAAAGGATAAACTTCTTTTATTGCTCGTCATCGATTGGATTTTGAAAGATATTCCAAATTAGAATTACGAGCTCTCGAATCCCCGAATGGAGCAATCTATAGCAAGTGATGAAGATGTTTATCGTCACATTGATTGTGTTGCTATAAAATAAATACCGCGAAATGCAAATTAATAGGGAGAAACAGGAAAATTCTTGACATTTTAAAGAATTTATTTATTTACGTATGTTTTATTAGTTTGTATGATCTCATATCCCCTTTCATACATTTCCTTTGCTGCAGATTATCATTATTGCACTTACATAATACTTTAAGCATTTTGATTAATAGTTTTATAAGATTTTGTTAGATTTAGATTGGATTTAAATTGTCCTAATATGTACTTTCAACTTACAATAAACGAAAAAATATCAATAGAAAATAGACAGATTAAACACAAGGTCACACTAAAAAGATATCGTCGTGATAAAACATAGAAAGGGATAAATCATTTCTGGTTGGCAAATATCTCCTAAACATAATCGTGGAGTGTGTTTTGGATGTTAATTATGATATACTAATTGTTTACACATTGAGTTATTTAAAGTAGTAGTTTAGTAACCTAAAATTTCCAATTAATTGATATAAACATATCGTACTACAAATATGAGTAATGAACATTTTTATTTATAATTAAAGCAGATTCATTAACGAATAAAACAAAAGGTCACAGAAAAATGAAAACCCTTCCAATATTTATTAAGCAAAAATTAAGATTTCCAAGTCAGACAACGTATTCAAATATTAAATTACTTTTTCAAATTAAAGTTATGTGTCGTATGCACCACATCATACCAAGAACTCTGTGCAGGCATCGTAATCATCACTACAACTTGTGAAATTAACGCAAATTATAGCAGTTATTTCCAAACAACCCGCATAAATGACAAGCGGTACAAAAAAAGAAAATGATCAGCTTGAGTTTTTGAAAACAACATGTGAAGTTAAGCTAGTGATAGCAATGTATTTAATGTTTTAATCAACATAGACGACAGCATGCAGACAGACAATCAATAGCCAACTGTATCTATATCTCCTCCAATACATATACGGAATTGTCATCTGTAATACAATGATAAAAATTAACAGAACTGTTAGAAACTGAACAATTTAGCTCTAAATCGTTAACAAATAATAATAACAAATAAAAATAAAAAATGTCAAAATTAAACACTTTGATGACGGAAAATAATATTTCACCAATACCAAGTCAGAGAAGAAAAAGCATATAGAGTAGTCATAAGAAATCTTCATCCTACTGACCAAATAAAAGACAAGCTAAAAGAGAAAGTGTTAGTAGCAAAGTCTACTGTAGAAAGTCATTTGTATAAGATGTAGTCATAATACCACTATATAAGTAAATACTAATGTTACACCCAGAAACAAACAAGAAACAAAAATGTGATTATTACTGTATGAAATCTCCAGAAAAATTATTTATAAAACATCTCACGTCTAGCAGAATACCAAATGAAAGCTTGAAAACTCAAATTCTCAGTTTTATCTTATAACGGCCGAATTATTTCGCAAACTACCAAAAAAAGACATGGTAGCCACAACTCAAATTTTTAATGCGATCTTAAGAATACAATACTTTCCTCGGAAGTGAAAATTTGCTGAGGTAATTCTGATACATAAAGCAAAAAAAAAAAAAAAAAATCAGCTCTTCTACCACGTCCTTATGGATCGATATCTTTGTTAGCAGGTTTTTCAAAATTACTATGATACAACGAATAGTTCTAGCTTAGTTTCGACTTATTTCTAGAAAAACACCATTTAATTCCTGAAAATCAATTCAGACTTCCTGAAAAAATATCCAATGTTAGAACCAATTTGTGGAGTAGTAAACAACATAGAAAAATATTTTGAAGAATGAAGAGAGCCCACTGAGGTGTTCTTGGATAGAAGTCAAGCTTTTGTTAGAGTCTGGCATCCTGATGCGTTATATAAAAAAAAATTCCCTGCCAACATTATGTAATTTCAAATTTTATTTAGCAAACAGATACTTTCACATAAAAACCAATGATAGTTACTCTTTAATCCATTCCGTTGAGCGTTTTAGTACTTGTATTATACGAACTAACTTCATGACAGTTATTTTTCAGATTCTTTCACGAAGAAGATACAATTCAAACGCCAGAAAACTTATAAGGAACTCTGTAAACCTTACAAAATCTGACAAATACTTGGCGAATACAAATAATCGAAACTAGATTAACATCAATTACTTTCGTTCTAAGAAAGACAAGTCCCTCTCATTAACTTTGAATGGAAATTTTATACTTTATTTAGACAATATAAAGTCCCTTGAAATGGATTTTCAAACTAAGAAGTAGAAGATATTCTGAGTTTTAGGGCGAAAATCCTAAGTTTAAACTTCTATTTTATAGATCAATAACAGTGCTAGTGTGGACTTATCGCATTCAGCTTTGGGAGCATGAAAATCTTCAAACATTAATACAATTGAAAGATCTTTTGTATGATAGTTAATGTCGAATGATATGTCGATGATCGCACAGTGCGTGCTAACACGAAAATTAGATTAAGGGTGATATTAAAGACTACTTCAACAAATACAAGAAGCGGATTAGTGATTATCGCAGTGTGCGAGTAAATGATGTGCTAACTATTGTAATAAAAACAATATATACATTTCACATGTCATGTAAACAAGTAAAGCCAATCTGCTTGTTAATTTAATAAAATAGTCCTAAATGTGCAATTATTAAAAAAACTATTAGCTCTAAACATTTTGTAAATATCGTTGAGATCTTTTAATGGTTTTCATATTTAAAGAAAACTGTTATTAATTTAATTTATTGAATAATAAAAAATGTCACAAAAACTATACTGGAGCACCAAAATTACTAGAAGTAATTGTGTCCTCGTTCGTAACTTCCGTTAATCTCATAATTAGTTAAGTAATGGTGGATAAATCTACCGGTGAAAGTCGATCACGAGAATTTCAGATTTAATGTGAACGCAAACCATTACGCTGAATTTTCTCCACACATTTCTTCGTTTACTTCCATGAGAAAGACCAACATTAGCAGACTAATTGAAGTACAGCTTCTTATTTATACAACTTTTAGTCATTTTTTTGTTTACAAAGTGGATATTAATTATAGCGTTGTTTTCAGTCTTACTAATTTAATATGCATTCTACCTTTTTGCCTAGTGTTAAGTGTTCTAGTAACTTCACACGAAGCAAACTTGCATTTTTTACAATAAATCTCTTATCTTGTAAACTAATTAATAGTTTCATCACAAAAAACAAAAATGCATTTCTTCGTATACATCGGTTTACTATTTGAATTTTTGTTACTTAAATAATTTAGTTAATTATCTAATAAAATATCTCTATTGTTTTCCAAATTGTAATCTATTTAAATTACAATTATAATCGACACTTTTGTGAAAGAAAAACCTTTCAAGTTTGTAGCGGGGCGAATACTGAAAAAAATATTCCCCATAACATCATATTTTTAATCGCTTTAGAGCCGGTTCACAAAAATTGCAATTATCTCGTAGCAAAGTATCTGTGCATTCGAATTCTTTTACCTAGTTAGATTATAGAAAATATTTTCCCTCTGCTACATTCACCATAATTCTTATCTTCGACTGATTCAAGAAGAAAAAGAGGGACAGATTGCAGTTAGCCGTTGTAACGTGCACTTCTGCTTACTAAAATTTGTCAAGGTGCATTTGCTACGGGTAACGCGTATATAAAAATCACCATCCTAATAATACCTACAAGTTTCTTTTTCTCCTTGGGAGTAGGTAACAAATGCGTGAATATCGTGCGTTAGTTGCTAAAAAACAAGTGTTTTCAGATAGATTATGGTTGCAAATACCCTTGCACTAATATATTACTTGTGCAAGCGCAGTATCCTAACCCACATCAGAAACGCTGTATTCAAACCGTGACTGCAAAAACGGCTGTGGAGCAGGATGCGGCCGTCAGGATTATTCCGCGTCGCGAGAATTTTTCAGGCGGTCACGCACGCGAAAAGCGCTTTCTGCAGGTAAACTAAGAAAATAAAGCAAGGCTGTCTGCACTCCTGCTGTATAGATCTTGTACTGTCGCAAAAATGAGAAATGTAGTGACGGCCCCCTCATGCAGATAAGGAATCCGCAACGCGGTGACAAATTACGCTCCCGGGATATGAGGCGGAACGGTAAACGAGCACGATGATTGCGACGGCTTTTATTAAGATTTACAGGTGTAGGCAGGCATTGTGAGAGCCGGGCAATGGACCGCAATAAATACTTTTGCTTTCGAGATTCGGCAATTCCCCAAGATTTTATAGCAGATATAGTGCGACTAAGTGGGAAAAATGCACATTTAATCAACTGCTAACGTGTTGGTTTACACAATTCCTCGTAAAAATTTAGGTGCCGCGACGGAAAGCAACTTTTTAGTGCCAAATAAAGTTTTTGTACGAAGCAATTGGTTAAGATCGACCACTTTATTGCATTTTCTCGATATCTAGTCGGTCTGTTAACAGAAAGTGAAAGGTTTTTCGCCATTTTGATGAATATAAAACTTTACGGAACTTATCCGAACCTTCATGCAATTTTAGAGTTGAAAACGGAGTATATTTTAACTAATATATATAGATAGGAAGATAGATAAGTGTAGATATAAAAAAATGCAATTCAAAATCTATTTACCTATATAATAATAATAGTGTTGTTGCAACACTAAATTAATTATTGAAATTGTTATTTTGTAAGAGACAAAAGGGCATTAAAATTACTCTGATATCTCAATTAAAAAATTGTTATAATTAGATAGCATACAAGAAAAAAACCAGTTGGAAAGATAACTTCCTTGCCTTGCCGCCTGCCAAAATAAAATATTTTTATTTTTACCATTAGTTTCTACTGTCAACAATACGTGAAACTAGAATTTAAGATATTCTGCAACAAAAGGCGCCGACCATTGTAAAACAAACACGACACAAGCCAGCAATCCTTATCGGGTTCTGATCTGAAGAACGGGTGCGTCCTTTTCCATCATGAAAATCAGATTACTATCTCTGTAATAACAATTACGACGGGCTTGATTTACTGCACTGCAAGCTGTCAGTTCCTTATTAAGGCTAATAATCGGGGACAGAACAAAGAGGACACCTTGCAGTGTTCGCGCATAAATCATAATGCGGCATGTATAAAGAATTTCGTAGTTTCTTCAAGGACAAGCAGTTTGATAAAGAACAGCCGTCGAATCTATTTCGAAAGATATACCGGGTTCGTGGAAGAACGTTCATTATAATTGGAAGAAGTTCACTTACATATTGTTAATGGCGGAAGTTTGAAATTTATATGGAAATGTATAGTTTCATAATCAGTTAAGTAATTCTTCTTAAAGTGATATCAGAGTTGCAATAGAACTTAATTCCATATTACTACAAAATAATGCACTTAAAACTGGGTTTGGTACCCACCAAATCCCAGCTGGCCCATAAACACACGTTTAATACTTAATAACTGGCATTGTAATACACTCGCACGTATGTAATTAGAATATCACAAAACTAATAGCACTGTTAAATTCTGAAAGTTAAAATACTTTTATGGTTTTCTATATATAAATGGGAACACATTATGTATAAACGTATTTTATTTTTTCATTCTACATACTTTTTTGTATTAATTCATTGTTTTATCCCCCTAAAAGCTCTCTTCCTATGAAATAATTAAAAAGTTCTAACAACTTAATTTCAAGAATTCAATAAGCTGGATTTTCTTCGGGAATCTCTGGGATATATCCATGTTGATTGTTGGGCCCAGCCCCACGGCTGAATAACTACAGATAGATCAAAGTATTTAATTATATATTAAGAGACAACGAATTTCTACAACTCCTAAACAGGCAGCTAAAGAATAAAATTCGCACAGGTACCGGTGCGTCCCGTAAATTCGATATATCGGTCGGAATCTTAAAGCGACAGACACAAGCTCGGAACCGACTCATCAGATTCGGATTGTAACTCTACGTCAAAAAGACTGAATATCAGACAATAGCCGGAACGATACAAGTCAGTGCTACGGACTTTTCAAAGATGGAGCATTTCAAATATCTCCGGAGTCGATGCTGCATGACTTAAATAATGGTTGGTCATCGGCGTCCTCTGCAACAAACGAATCTCTAATCGTCTTAAATTCAAAATTTATCGCTGCGTCCTATAAGTGTTGGTCTATGACGACAACAGTGGAAAGACGGTTGGTCACAATGGAAGCCAAAATATTGCGTTGGATATCCAAATTTATTCGCCTAGACCATGTCAATAATACGGATATCCGCGTTAAATATGGTGAAAATGGAAAAAGATCGGCTGCACTGATTTGTTCATATTTTACGCGCCAACCGATCAATAAGCGTCTAGATCGGGTATGGGAAAATCTAAAGGTCGGTCTAAACAATGATTGAATGAAACACTGCACCGAGATCTAAAGACATTCGGCCTCTTTTCGAATTAGGTACACGACCTTGTCAAATGGGATCACAAATCCATGATAGCAGAATCCGTACTGTAGCACAGATGTTAAAGAAGAAAAAAGAATTTTTATCAATTAACCAGTACAGTTTTTCTTTTTTTCACATCAGATTTATTGAGTGATATATATGGATTAACCTTATATACATATAAATTTAGATGTTTTGCTTATAAAATTCATTTAGGGTGTAAATATTGAGATAAAGTCATATGATTTATCAATAGTTCAATAAGATTTGTAAGGGATGGAAAGTTTACGCAACCTCACTGATTTCAGAATATTAAAACATTTAGATTAACCTGCTGTAATATAAAGATACTGGTTTAAACAAAAGCTGCCAAATATTAGTTACACTCATCCTCATCTTTAAATTTTTTGTTTATAATTTGTCTTGCATTGTTTTCCTCTAACTTATTCATTTCAGTAGTATGCAGCATCTACTTATTTTGCTGTTCTTTCTGCTCCATAAGTCATAGTCTTATAGATTTTTATCTTATTATCAATATTTAAATATTTATTACTGTTCCAGGTTACATCTCTCAAGTGACTCATAATTGATCGCTGAATTTATTCCCAGATATTAAAAGTCTATTGATCTGTTCTATCATTTTTCTTTTTATTTCAAGCTTGCTGAGCCAGTTCTTTGGATATTGCCACCGATTTGGCCAAGACTTCCTACAATTTACATTACAAGTCGTCCTTAAATTCCGCAATTAGGACTGCATCATCCGCGTAGCATACTATCAATATGTTCCATTTTGTACTTCTTCACTTATATGTTGATACAACTGCATCTCGTTCAATGTTAGTTTAAACAATAGCTTCTACATTGTATTTAAAAGAGTTACCCTTCCATAGTTCTGCGAGTTAATTCTTTTCCCCGCTTTTAAAAATTGAGATAGTTGTGTTTATATTCCATTCTGTTGGTACATTTCCTTTTTTAATTATTATGTTAAATAACTTTCGGAGCTGTTCATTTAATTCTCGCCTTCCATATTTCAACAACTTGGTCCTTATTTCGTCGATAGTTTGATGTGTTTTTTCAATATCTTTCACTATACATCGACAGATTCATCTTCACTTTCTTCATTTGGTGTTAGACTAGTTTCAAGCACTACTTTTGAATCCATTCTTCTGCATCTATAGCATTTATTTTCACGGTATTGCCAACTTCAGCTCTCGATGTACGCTATATTTTACTTCTGCGATTCATATTCTTCTATTATTGTTCTTTTAGTTGTCTTATGTTTAGATTTCTTGAATTCCTTTCTAGTTCGTAATACCATTGATCTTCCGGTTTTACTTTTGCTTTATATCCTTGATTACCAATCTAACAAATTTTGAAAAACTGATGTAAAAAATGACAAGAAATATTAAAAACTTTCAATTTTGATATTTTCTTCTATATGCACAAGTAAAACTTCGTTTTACTAAATTTAATTTTAAGGAAATTTATGTTAAAATTTTAGTAATTAAATATGTTAGTTAATTAATTGAAAACAGCTAGTCTGTAGATTTTGTTTTTTCTCTATAGTTCATCTTGTGATCTTCCACCATCATCTCATTCATTGTTATTTCTTCCTACTTCCTCAATTTTTCTTTTTTTTCTTTTCCCTTGTTTGGGTTCTTTCGTATATACCCAAACTAATTTAATTTTTTTAAATCGTATTTGTTATTATCGACCCTTAACTCATTGATATTTCTAGCTAACTTGATTTTCCGTGATTTTCCTTAAGTGATACATTTATATTGTCGTTAAAACAATTTCGTGTTTCTTTTGTTCAAAGATAATTCGCTTGCTTTCAGAATAAATGTACTGACCGCATTATAAATCGGAACTTTGATTTTTCTGCCTGTTTTATTTTTCCAAAAGAATCTATTTCATGTCGCATTTTTAATCTTTTTGGTTTAAGTCCTACTGCTGTAGTTTATAAACATAACGTATGTTATTAATTAGTCCATGAGTACTACCACTAACATCTTCAATAAATTTGAGAAGTTTCTCTAAAATATGTTTCAAAGAATTTCTTAAAAATAAAATATAAGAAAATCAAGAAGTATCCAAAATATCTTTGAGTAATCAATCCTTCCCTTCCAAAAAATAGCAATCTAATAATATTTGTACGTTTATGAATTGAGTTAAAAATTTATTCGTCTGTGAAATATAAACTGCAATTTGCAAAATTATTTAAGCCGCTTGAAATATGAAAACAACAAAATATCAATACTGACGTTTCTTTTAAACATATACATACGTTCACAGCTACTATGAAAGTTGTTTACACATGTCTTACATATACTTCTCAAGAACTACTACTTAATACTCGAAATTACGCAATATTCATACTTTACTCTTGTTTGCACGGGCCACTGTGTTACTACAGAATTCGTGTGCTCCCTTTAACTTTTATTATCTTGTAAAACTGTTAGATGCTGCTTGGACTGCACAACAGTCAAAACGCAATGTGGCAGGAACTTATCTTGCTCTTTACTTTTGAATAAACGCATTGCGAAGACGCTGATGATGCGGTAGCGGCACTTGAGACGTGGGCGGAAACTCGCACATGACCTGACAGCTAATGGCGTTAGTACCGGCCCTCTATCCTGTTAGTGACATGACGGTAGTATTTATGCGAATTTGCATTTTAGATACATAAATTAAGCTTATGGTTCGTATTAGAACGTCGCCAGAATGCTGCAATAGCCGTTAAGGATATTAGAAGTTTAGTTTAGTATTTTAGGAATTGCAATTATCCTTTTGATGGTTCTGTTTCATTTTAAATTTAGCAAATGACCTATCTTAAATCTGGTATATACATTACGTTTGATTTACTAGAAGCATAATTGCTACCGCATTCTTTCTTTAATTTAACAGATTTGTAATTCTGTAATTGTAACTTTCACAGCTTTCATCAAAGTATACTTATTTTAATTGCGTTTTCCTATAATTAACCTAAATCTTTTCTATATAGCGAAATGAAGTAAAACGTTTCAAAACGTAGCTTTGCGCTCTGAAAAGAACCCTACATAATATATAAACATTTAGAATTAAAAACAAAACCCCCTCTTTACTTCACATAAGTATGAATATTACAGTTGCCATTTATTTAAACAAACTCAGTCAAAAGGTGAAGATTGAGAGTTCGATGGGTTTTTCCGGGTAGGTCATATGTTGCCGATAATTACGCATTAGGAAAAGTTTCTTTGGCAGTTTAATATCATTTACGTTTGATAAATTTAAATAATAACATCAAAAGTAGTATAGCACTTGACAGAAGCGATAATCTTAATTTTATGATCTTTTTTTGTAAATTATTCATTATAATGTGTGAAGTGCCGGGGCTATTTTTTAAAGCACACCATAAATTAGGACAAAGCAACCGTCAATTGGACCAAATATGTATAAAATTAAAAGCTGGCCGGTCGTACGAGAAAAAGAACCAACATAGAAGATTGAAGAATCGTAATAACGAACAAGCGAAGTCGACGTTTAGTGCCATTAGATCTCGCAGCGCAGGTCACCGACAGCCGACAATAACCAGCTAGTGCTTGGACCGTAAAAGAAGATTAAATAAAGTTGAATTGTATAGAAGGATAGCTGTTCGAAAACCGTATCATCGACTAATAAATAAAATAAAATAAAAAAGTTGAAATAAACAAAATAACATAAACTTCGAACAACAGATGGATAATTCCCTCGGTTAAACCTGGTAGTAGATCAATAATGATGCAGGGTTGCTTTACGAGCACTGCTTTAGAATCATCCCAGAAACTTAAAAAACTGCCCAACAGAATGCCTCGATTATATAAAGCAATTAATTATTGCAAAATATTGTAGACGCTTTAACTTAGGTCTACTGTTTAACCATTGAGGCAATTTTTAAGTTTCCTCTTTTACTATTTAAACATTCAAATAAATAAGAGAAAAATACATGAAGCACGAGACAGTAGTTTACGAGATTTAGAATGACTGAAAAATATGAGTACTAGTGTATGCAATAATCAAATTCAGATTCATACATTCCGTAATAAGTTTATTTTTTAAATTTGGCCACTTTTCCGAACTTTCATATAAGACATCACTACACATTTGTTTCAATGAAACTCAAATACTATGGCAAGAATAGCCTTTACATAAATCAGATATTGTTTATTGGAGATATATTTATGGTTTCTTACCTTATATTTCTCGTTAATAAATATTTTAATGTTTCATTCTCTGTGTGTTAAAATCATGTATTTTTCTTCTTTTAGTTTTTCTAGTTTGTTTTCCTCTTCTGCTGTTCGGTGTTCTATTGTCATTTGTTTATTGTTTGGAAAGATAATGTGAAATATATACTGTAGGTATGAAATTTTGTATACCCTACTTTGATTTTTAAGTTCTTTTCATTTTGCGTTCCTCTTAGCAGTGGTAACTGTAGTCTAAACTTTTTATTAATAAGACAGAATCAGTTCCTTATTTTTTCGCTACATTTCATTACTTATTTTAATATCCTATATTTGAGAATATTTGATGCATAATATGTTTTGAGTATACCTGCAAAGTTAGGTGTTTTTATTTTTATTTTTATTATTAATTTCAGGCATTAGATAGTAAAGAGTTACTATTTTTCTTATACTTGCATTTTGAAACCCGAGGATAGCAAAACAATTCTTAGGTCTGTTAAGAAATAAAATACACTCTCCCATTTTGCTTTTGCAATTTCTTTTAGAGTTTGATCGTATACAAACCTTCTGAATATTATAAAGTTTGAAACATCGATAATTAAAATTCTTCCTTTCTTGGATAAAAATATGCAATAGTTTATATAATTAATTAACATACCTAGTATTATTTGTTACATACTTTTTCTACTTTGTAAGCCTTTATACTTATCATATATATACATCTCTTTATACACACTTATTTCTTATTTTGGGTTAGTTATGTCAAGTTTGATGTGTTGTTTTTGATCCTTTAAGTACTGAATATCTATTATTATAATGGCTTTAAGTTTTGTAAAAGTTATTAAAAAGACATTATGTTCGTCATTTTATTTATTATTGCTTCATTGTTCATTTTTTCGTCGCGTTATTTCTCCCAAAATGCTTTTGGCCACTCATTTTTGATCTTTGATTATGTTTTTAATTTCGTATTACTAAAATGCCTTTACTCCTGTGAGGGTGTATGCAATTTTTTATGGGCAATTTTCTGTAACCTTTCTGTGTACACAGCAATTATCATGTTTATTTCACAATTCCTGTGTTTTCACTCATGTGTTCCGTTTTCATATTACATACCCTACCGTTTCTGCTTAACACTTCATATTTTTTAAATTAGAATTTTCCACTTAATTAGTGTTTGCTGTATGTTTTTCCTACAGCTTTATTTTTTTTTATTCTGTATGTTCTAGTTATGAACTAATAATTTTACTTTTAACTTAACTGCGGTTTTTAGATTCTACTGTCACCATTTTATTCCTTTTATGTCTACAATTTTTTTTTATTGTGAACAAGTTGTGGCTTAGTTCCATGAGATTCATAATTACAAATTGGTGTTGGTGTGTGTTACTGCAGGTAAATTATTAAATTTGGTATTAATTAGATTATACATTGGAAAATATTAATGGGGTACAAATGTGCAAACAAAATTTTCAATGGCGTATAGGTTATTTTAGTTCTTCTAGGATCTTAAACGACTTTTTGCTAGTATACATATATAATCGGTGTTAAAGTAAAATAACCACCAAGTAAAATTAGCAATTTAAAATAAAGTAAATTCTGCAATAAAGGTAAATCGCTTGCAGCTTGTTTTTTGCCTTTAAACATCTGCGGTCAGTTTAGTAGTATTGTTTAAATTCAGCTAGATGAAAATATCTCGATGATTTCAGCCGTGGGTGTAACACAGAGAAATGCCAACAGTGAGAATCGGGTTGATACTCAATTTAAAAAAAAATTATAAACAGTCAGCACAGCCAAAATGAGCACTGGTATGAGTAACCGTTACCCCCGAAAAGAGTGATTAAACTATCGCCAGTGTCAGAAAAATTCAAGTGCACAATTTATCGCTGTTTACCTAGCATGTGGTTGTACAGACATGTCGCCAAGAAGAAAGTCCCGCAGACACCTTTCTAGGAAAAGCGTTGACCAAATGACTTCTGGTATTCGGCCATTTTTTTCAAAGGAAACCCAATTGTATCAATTAGTGATAGTGTGGATATGGGGGCGTTCGTCAAATCATATGAAAAACTACTTTATTAGACTGTACAATATGAGGGAGTTAGTACAAAGAAGTGGGGTGCCATTTGGTATGGTAGCAGATCACCTACTATTTTATCTGGTCGTAACCGTAAATGCTACCAAATATATTAAAATTTTAGTTGCCGGACTTTTATCCATCTTCAATAGTAAATTATCGCTAAGAACATTATTTTTATATAGGATGGCCCCCTTCGTCATTCAGTGCGTGCAAACAAAGAGAAACGATAAATTCCACTTTTGCCGGAGCAGTTTCCAGACATGGGTTCGACTGAAAACCTGTGACACATTATTCAACAATAGCTGATTAAAAATACGAAAATCTAACAATAAACCCGAGTTAAGGGTAGAATAATTGTAGAAAATACTACAAGCAGACTATGTACCAAGGATTAAAGAAGGTTTAATAAAATTCATTGTTTATCTGTTTCAAGTTGACACTGTAGTGTCAAATTCTTTCCCTACATAAGAAATTGTCTAAACACCGACAGTTGAAGGTGTGCTCAATGAATAAATTCCGCAGATTTAATATAAATGGAGAATTATATGGAATATTCCTGATTAGTTTCAGAAACCATTTTTGAGCTTGTGGAAATAGAATATAACACGGGTACTTGAGATATTCAAAGCCGCATATTTTTTTGGTTGATATATTCAACTTACCACCGCATGAGTTTTGCAAAACACAAATTTGTTTTTTTCAACTTCAACTAGTTAAAAGCAAAATTTTGTTCGAGTGAAGTCCTACTCTATGATTTGTGCGGCTGAAAAATATGGTTTATTTCACTATTTTTATGTCAATTTTTTTGAGAGTTGATGTTTTATTAATGCTACTTTAGGTATATAATTTTTTATGTTGTCTTTGAACAAAATCTCAGTTTATTGAAAAAGAAACGTTAATTCATTTTGAAGAATCAGGTTTTCATAGCTCATGGAGCAATTGCAAACTTGGCGCATTTTTTAACGCTTATAACAGTTTTCTTGGCTTTCTCCAAAGTGTCTACTGTTAAAATTTACATGACTTACTTCACAAAATTGATCTGAAGCCTTAAATAAAAGCAATATGCTTATTCCACCAAGTTGCGAAAATTAAAAATCAACTGTTACATAGAAATATATAAAAATAAGCCTGAACTAGATATTCGTGTATAGCTACCAGTGGGGAAAAAACACTGAAGGGTTCTCTAAATTCTTGAACCGGTATTGGTTAAGCTTTAGTTGAATAATTTTGGAATTTTCTGTCTTGAATGTAATAATTTTCGTTATATTTGTGCCTTTAAAACAAAACAAAACAAAAATGGTGACAACCCCCGAACTAATAATAAATCAGAATGTATCGGATTTAAAATTAAAATATTTCAAATTTGAAATAAAACCATAAGATAAATTATTTTGTCACAGAGATAAGACTATTCAAAATAGCCTCTGAAATTATTTCCTTTTTTTGCCAGTGTTTCATAGGGAACACGACACAAGTTTGTCAAAAATCAATAAAAACATCTTTATGGGTTTGTTAATTATACTATATTTTATTTAAAATATTTAATTTATGTAAACGAAACTAACAGCAACTGAATCTTTAAAGACCCGGGAAATGTTACAAACAGTCGATTGGTAAATTATTTAAGATTGTGCAATAGAGGAACACTTTCAACATAATTCGGTTGCACATCTGAACTACACTCAATTGGCTATTATTTCATTTTCTCTCAAAAGCCAGCTGCTTTGCGACCCAGCGGCCACTTTCTAATAATAGCCAAGAATTATGATTGTCCAAAAAACAAAACGCTACACCGACTTAATTTGACAGTGCAGAAAAAGCCTCCCTCCCTCCTGCATCAAAGGAACCTCTAGCATAATTATTAACGAAATAAGCAGCGCCAGACAGGTTAGAGTGCCACTTCCCATCTAATTAAACTAATCAGTCGGTTTAAACCGAAAAATAAATTGTAGACAATCTGAGTTGGATAGAAAGTAATGATAGCCGCTCGAAAAGTTAAATAGTCGCCGCTGCAATGCTTGCAAATGTCACAAAATACTCATTAATCCAAAAGAAATGCGGATAGGAGACTTGTCAAATGCCTTGGCTTTTCTGGAGCTACCAGGAATGCTGGAGTTGGCTGCAAAATAACGATTGTGACCTACGGTGGAGCCAACAAACGATCCTGCTTGAAGCTCTAATTTCCCAGGAAAGTGGCGGCAGTTAAGAAAAATAATTTAATACGTGTCATACCCGAGTTAACAAGGCGTGCACACGCGCGCTTAGCAAGCGAGATATGCACTTCTCTTGCAATTACGAGGACTGCATTACCAAACAGCCAACGTTACTTAATTATACTTTTCCTCGTTATATCTGATCATAAAGCTGCTTCGCTGGAAAGCAGGGACATATTATTATTTGTCCTATTGCGAATTTACTGCAGTGCCACAACAACGAAAAAGAGATCCTAGATAGATAAAATAACGTACTTTTACCTTTCAGTTCAAAATTCCAGACTAGTTACTTTTAATTACGCTACACCGGATTAAATTGATGTAAATTATATATCTTTGGGGCTGATGTAACTTTAAAAGCCACATAAAGCAAATTATTCACACCTGGATGAGCCACATCTGATAAATCAAGAGAAAGTTCACGTGAAAAGCGCAGAAGAAATTATTGCACGTGTATCTAATTTCACATAATGATACTAACTACAGCACTAAAGTCAAACGCTACCATAAAATTCATTATCTCGTAAAATTTATTGCGTTATCATGTATCTAACCCGTATTTATTAAACAATGCATTTCATTTCACGCTGAACTAATTGGCAGACATTACCAGATAAATTTGTAAGTGGTCGTCAATTATCCGTAGACGTAGTGTCAGTTTTCTAATTTTCAAATAATTTTAACTGTAGTCTTATGAAAAGGCCGCGCAGCGCTAAGCGATAAATCTGTATCGTTTCCGGTTCGAATCTCTGAAAGGTCGAAAGTTTTTTTGGTAATTACAGAATTGCCGCTAAGCATGATACGACCATTCAGAGTTAACTAGTGGTCTACTGTGCAAAATTATTATTAAAGCGAATTGGTTAAATTAATTATAAATTGAATAAATTGAGGGTTTTTGAAACCAAACGAGATTTGACTTTTTTGAGGCACAAAACTTCCTTCAAAATGGTGTTGACTGATCCATTTGAAATGCCAACGATGTCAGCAAGCTCTCTAGTTGTCAGTAGACGATTTTGGAGCACCAATTCCTTAATTTTCGCGACGTGCTGTTCGTCAGTTGATGTTCTTGGACGTGTCTTTGATGTGGTTCGTCTTCAACGCCTTCACGACTCTCTTTGAACATTTTATGCCATTTGTATACTTGTGTTTTAGACATAGCCTGTTCACCGAAGGCTTTTTGTAACATTCTGAGCGTTTCTGCAGCAGAAATATCATTTCTAACACAAAATTTAATCGAACTTCTTTGTTGAATATTTTCTGACATGGTAAAAATCGAAAAAGTTAATTTTGATTGTTTACGAAAACGAGCATCACTCTTCAACTAATTACGATATTAACCTAAAATTTGACACAGATGTCAGTAGCAGTCCTACCAACTTAAAACCAAAAAGGTTTGTGCCCAAACCTTAATAAAATCGTTTATAACCGATAAATTCCCGCAGTTTAAGATTAAAAGATTTCGGCGATTATGATGGCTTGTACCACAGTAGGAAGTTATAGCCGATTAAAATTGAATTAAACGGATCAATCACGAGCCGCTGGGAGAGCTTTCGGCCGACTGCGAGAGGACGGAGTTGGCGCTAGGAGGAGCACGCATGTGCGTTATTTAATGAAGGCTCGTGCGGACTCGCGGTTACCTTCAGTGACATAGCAAAATTTTAAGTTACGAGTCAATATTGTCTTGTACTGTTTATTTTAACAGGGCTCGAGACGATGGACTCGCGCCTCGTCCTTTTAAAATAACAAGTTCCGGGACGAGAGCAGCGCAGGGCCGAGACGATGGACCCGGTATAATATATAATAATAGGATAAGGAAAGTCGTGTGATGTTCACACCAGATTTTTTTTATTAATCCACCATCTACACGAACTTAGCATTTGCTTTTGTCTATAAAATAACTAAAATGAAACGGCAAAAAACCTTCGCATTTAAGAACTGCTGGTGAATCATGAAAAGAGAAACATATATGATTCCATCACATTCTTAGTTCTATATGAACTCTGTTTAGAAACACGGGCAACTAAAAAAACAAACATAGAGAATAACTGAAAAACATTTAATTAGAAGTATAGAGGTAAAAGAGGAGTTTTGAATTGGTCATACATTTATTATCTTATGGTACTATACATATGGTAATATTACTTGCACGGGAAAAGACATATCAGGCCACTGATCTTTTCTAAAATTATGATGAAGTCAATTATATGTATCCTGCGATGAATATCACTAAAATTTTTGAAAAAAAATTACAAAACAACCGTTTTTCTTAAAACAAATCATTTTTGGCCAATTCGTAGCCAAGGGGGAAGTCCAAAAGCATTCAATATAGATATAGAACCAGATGACTAACCGACTAACTATTGTATGTATCTTGAACTACCGTAGTGAAGAGAGGCTGCGGAGAATAAATCCCTCCCTTACGCCTCAACAACAACCCATACATAAGTCACTCGCGCCGCCCTCAAGTTTCCACCATTTTGACATAAGGACTGTTCATTTTAGTAAATGGACACTTTTATCTTTATCTGAACTTTAAATTGCAGATATTTTTTAAGCATCCATAGAGTGTTAATTTGTAATTGTTATTATTGTTTAATAGCTGTCAAATAAGCAACAATGAATTTTTGCAGAAGTGATATTCACAAAAGATATCGTTGGAAAAACTTAAAAAAAATTACAGTGCTCAAAGTCGACGGTTTTCCAAATCATCATAAGTTTGACGATTTGCCTAAAAATGTGTGTCTATGCGTCAAACAATCAAAAAGGTTGAAGTCAGCGTAGCTTCAAAATATCAAAAGAGGAAGAACAGTACTTACAAAAAGCAGAATGCCAAAGAGGAACGACGTGCAACAATATCGGTAAAAGAAACGTTGTGGAAGGCTGTACAACGATTTAATTCAAAACCGAAATTGTTGTGTTCTTATAGATGACGAAAGATACGTCAAAATGGATGGCAGTACGTTACGAGGCCTCAATTTTACAATGCCGTTGTGGAACCTGACAATGTAAGAAGAATTAAAATAGATAAATTCGGTAAGAAAACTATTGTTTGACAAACCGTATGTTATTGTGGATTTAAAAACTCCCATTTTTACATAAGTCAGAATTAGAGGCGAAGTGTACAAGAAATAATGTATACAAAACGGTTCGTACTTCTATATCGTAAGCATATTTCCCCATTATTTTGGCCAGACTGCCCACTCTAGTGCGACGCTTTAACTATTTTGAATTCTAAAAATATTCCTTTTGTGAAACAGAAAAAAAATAGTTTTATCTTACTGAACGTTACTAGGCTATTTTAAGAGACGCTTAAGAAAATATGGCCGAGAAGCTAAAACAATCCAGACATTCAAATAAATGTGAGGCGTGTGTATCGTTCTTGATTGTATATAGCTTTTATATCACCAATAGATTTCGAATGTGTTGTTTTGTGATTTCAAAACTTAAATAACCGCAAACTTTTTGGAAAGTTTATTATTTGTGACAAAATTTATTAATATATAAAAAAATATTACTTCTTGTTTTTCTGCCAGTGATGAACAGAATCTGAAAACTTTATTGACTGAGATTCATCTAGGCAGCTAAATTCTTTCCGAATTACTACGCATCATACAACACCTATTTCAGACGAGGCTGTGGTTCCAGTGCCTACTATCTAACCTACAGCAAAAATACCTTCGCAGACTTAGTGAACATGGCAGACAAAATCGTCAAATTCACATCCACATATTGGAATATTGCTAACCACACATGAATCTAAAGATCCAACTCTCGCTTGACTTCAAAATGAGATTAACAAGTTTCTTCTCTATCATCATCAACTCTAATCAGCGTAACCCTCGTTCAAATTCCGTCATGCCGACACCCTGTCCACGAATTTATTCCAACTACTCTAAGTGACAGTATTGGTACCATTGGCACTAAACAACAGGGAAACGAAAGGGTCGGGGGTAAATAGTAGTTAGCAGTCCGGCTAACTACACATCGCCACGAAAGAACACTTGGTGAACACAAGAACGGACATCACTATTTTATCACCCTCTTACCAAGATTTAATCTGAGAAAAAGTTCTCTTTTCACAAATAGAAACGATTTCCTACGAATACATACGGTGAAAAGGTTAAAATCATGGATGTTGGCTCGCACTGCCTCTTCCAATGCGTACATGAGTACACACTAAAATCGAGAAACCCATCGCGGAGACATGATGTGAAGAACAGGCGCTTCATTGGCATAGAAAATAAATTGCCTGAAAAAGTTCAACTATCTAGTTAACTAAGATGGAGACATTCCAGCAAAAACTAGCAAATTACCACACAACACATGATCGAAGCTTCAGTATTCGTTCGTGCTCGCCGCCTGTACTCTGTAAAGTTAGCAGTAGACAAGATTGAATTCCAATGCATTATCGATTAACGTGTTTGCCGCCTTTTAAAATATAACTGGGCTAGTGGTCTGCGTCTAAAGAAGAGACGTGGTGGAAGTTGACGGCTTTGTTATGACTCCAGGGCCTTCCTTTTGGTTTGTCATTCATATTTCGGATTTTGAGTGTAAAAATAATGTCACTGTATGATTCGAAATTTCAATAGTAAATATCCACCCAAAAGTTGCAATAAAAATTAAAAATACAATTCGGAAACGCCGCTCCACAGATTAAACGGTACAAGATATAACAAAAGTTCCTTTGGATATTAATTCAGCATGGTCCACAAGACGAAAGGCCAAAATGGCTGAAGAGACTTACACTGACTGACTAAATGATTACTATTACTTAAATGTGAATTTTATCTGACGATAAAAGTTCGATAATCCGAAAGAGAACCTAAAATATTTTAAATCTCAATGTTCCAAAATTGTACGACATTTTTGGCTTTAAAACAAAAGAAAAACTTGCAATTTTGATGTAAGTGTTTATTTTCTAATAGTATGATATATAAACACCATCTTTAAAGTGAATACCTATTATGTAATCTGCAATGGCCCTCCATACTCTTCTGCATCGGAATCACAAGCAGAAATTTGTTCGTTAATAAATGATATTTAAAAGACATTTTCAAAACGTAAGTGGTAAATTATATGGGAACTCGTTTCCCTTCCCAATTTTAATACTTCTTCCGGGTATCACTATAAGACGAGATATATTTAACAGAGACTGTTTCTAATGTCATTTTACATCTTTTCGATCATAAATAAAGTGCCAAACAGATTTTTATGCCTTTTTGTAGACCTGGCGCAGACGTAGGGGCGTAGCCGGAATTCAACGCTGCTTGCTTTGTGTTTCGCTGGGAGCTGCGATTAATATTTAGATTTCTCTTCAGCGCCCGCAGCATTAATAATAACCGCGACATTATCGAGCAATAATCGCGACGAAAGCGGAGAAATTAATGCAATATCTAAAAAATTGGATCTAGGCCGCGCACAGCGGCCATTAAATTTATCAGAGGGAGCCAAGCTTTCGATTGTTTTCCGTTGCTCAACAGCCTCCATTAATTGCTGGCCGAGTGGTCGCCAGCGAAGCAGACCATCCGTTAAATTAATTTCATTCGGATTAGGGCTGAAGAGCGGGCTGAAGTTAACGAGAAGGGGCTCCTTTGCATGTTTTCATTTATTCTGGGATCAAAGACGGCAAGCAATTAATAACGAAATTCACTTCGGCATTAAATATTTCTCGGGGCCACTTTTATTTCGAGATGGTGGTAGGAAATACGGCGACTATATATTAAAGCCATATATTCCGACAAAGTATAATTCGATTAGTCACGGTAAGTAACTCGGCACTTTTATTGTCTTCAACAGATAACTTACTGTGCCCCTAGAAGGCATCTGCGCTAACATGCATGACGATTAATTGCGCTGGATAAGATAATGTCAAAGACAGTAGAAAGTGGCCCACACATATCGATGCAGAGAGCACGCTTCCTTCAGTAGGACAAGAATTCGCATTTTTTATTAAAAAAAGTAGTACGACGCTCCGGGCTCTTTAAAATGAACATAAAAATCTCACGGCAGTATTTGGGATAATTGAATTCTTTTGATTTTTTGTTGTTAGAAACGTTTCTACTGTATATTTGTTGCCTGAAAGTTTTTGGCTTTTTCAATTTTCTGCCTATTGATATTTACACTTTTTACTGATTATCCTATTTTCGATGGATATTAAAAGAGTTTCGGTAGGTAATGGTCTCCTCAAATTTATTTTTGAGTTTGCCGAGTATTTGAATTTACACACAGTTTTTCATTCCATGCTATTTTGTTGAAGTAAAAATTACAAAAAGACGTATTTTTGATTTCAAGTACGTTTAACACGAACATTCATTTACCGGTAATAATATATCAAGTATGTTTTTTGCAAAATTTTGAGTTTTAACGAAGACAATTTTTTTTAAACCACTCTCATTTTTTACAGTTCATTTCTCATAAAAATATTTAGACAAATGAACAGGTGGAAATTTGTCGAAAAGAGATCTAGTGATGGATAGGTGGGCGCGTTCTCAGACGACGGATAGAGGAATGCTTCCCAAATAGGTGGTAGAAGAGAAACTAATATATCCCAAGAACTACTAGGCATAAAAGCAGGCAGCAGTGTTATTATTAACACATATTAGATGGAAGTCAAAGGGATTGGTACGGATGGTATATATGCAACTCAAGGTATGGAACAAATGATGTTGATGTAGCAAGAGCACTGCAGCGAGGAAGGCAATAGAAAACCACCTCATTATTTCCTTTACAATTAATTTTGGCAGAAGGGTGAGAAGAATCCACGGGGGATTAAAAATATGCACTTGGAATCTAAAAAAATTATACGAAAGTGAAAAAATACATGTTATTAAAGAAATTACAAGACTAAGGTATTGACATTATAGGCCTGAGCGAAAGACGGCGGCCGAATAATGGTGAACGTTTTGTAAAAGATTATCGTGTTTACTACTCTAAAAATAAAGATCCGTACCATTAGAATGGAATAGGAAGAGTTATACCAGAACACCTAAAATAATATGTCAAAAGTTTTGTACCTCGCCCAGACCGTATGGCGTTATTACAGATGCATTTATTTAGCTTCAAGAAGAAATTTAAATATACAAGTTTTCGCATCTACGGCTGATAAAAACGATAAGAGTATCAGATCGTTCTATGAAGAGCTAAATAAACTAATAAAACTCACTGAAAATAATGACATAACAATGATAATAGATTTTAACACTAAAGTTGGTAAGGGGAGTGAATATGACATTGTCGGAAATTTTGGATTGAACGAACAAAATCCGTGAGCTGATCGGTTGGCATAGTTTTGCAGAGAAATATAGTACAAAATCAAAAAGACTTTATTGCATTTGATAAGATACCACAATACAATTAAATCTGCCAGGACATATCTTAGTGCCTCAGACCATAACCCTATAGTATGTAAATTCAACTTAAAACTAAAGAAGATGAATCACACAAAGGATAGATATAAACGGACTGAGACAACAAACCATAAAAGAGAATATAAGGTAGCACTACAGTCCTCATGGACATCAACCCATACACCTCTAAAGAAGAAGTTGAAAATGCTACTTCCTCGTTGAAAAAGCAAATCGCCGGGTCCTGATAATATACATGGAGAAATACTAAAACTTATGAGTAGGAGTGGTACGGATTTCCTCATTGTGTTAACTGGTCTGTATAATAACATCTATGATAATGAAAATATATCTCAGGACTGGCTGGTATCAAAATTTCTGTTCATTCCTGAGACACCTTCCAATATGTGCGACGATTATAGACTTATCAACTAAATAAAATCATGTGACCAAAGCATTTTTAAAAATTATAGATTGACGTGTATCTATTCTAAATGTGGCTCGGTAGCAAGAGAAACATAATATGGTTTTCAAAACGGGTTTGGTATAAGCGAAGCCATTTTTGCACTACAGATGTTGGTGCAGCGTTTATTTGTTTTCTGGAGCTTTGTTTTCAAAAGCTTTCGAGGTATGGACAGCAAAGATATTAGAATAACATCAAACTTGTATTGGAACCAAGTAGCAAAGATCAAGATTCAAAATAGTTACACATACACAACAGAATTTCAGAAGGGTGTATATCATCTACACTATTTAATATCTACTCGGGTACATTTTTCATGAAGCAATAAATAATCGTGTCGGCGGACGGTATTAATATAAACGGTGAAATAATAACTAACTTCAGGTTAGCCGATGATGCTGTAGTGATTGCAAGTTCATCGGAACAACTTCAACGCCTATATATAGTCTCAAACTAAATACTTCCAAAACTAAATACATGACTGTCAACAAAAACCTTCCACCACCAGGCATAATCACATTACAAAACACTCTTGTAGAACACGTAGAAAAGTATATTTACCTGAGCAGTGTAGTACATGCAAACTGACAGCAGTCAATAGAAATTCGTAGCCAAATAGAAAAGGCTTGATCAGTATTTTTGAAGATGAAAAGCCTGCCCCTAAAATTCAGGATGTTAGATATTTTCAATTTTGCTATATGTTATAGAGGCTTGGATCCTCAACGAGGTACTGCTGAGAAAGCTAGAAGTTTTTAACAAACCTTATCACAAACCGTGAGATTATTAAGTAGAATACAAAAGCAGAAGGAAACCGTATTTATTATTAAACAACGTAAGCTCCAGTATTTTGGTCACATAATGAGGAATGATAGAAGAGAACAATGCAGAAGACACTTGTGGTTGTACAACCTACAAAAATGGTTCGGCTAAACTTATACTCGGCTCTTTAAGAGAGCCGTTGATAAAGTAAAAATTGCCCTATTAATTTCCAACGTCCGAAACGGCACGTTAAGAAAAACATACTTTCTTTTTTTTGACAACGTTGGTCATTTTTAAGCAATTACCTGTAAACTAATTCTAATTGGTAACAGCAGATGTATGTCACATGATTCAAAATTCATGATAACCGGTTCTTGCAAAGGTCTATCAAATACAACACATTTTTTTGGAGATAAATTTCGCAATCATCCATTTATACCACAAGTCCGATTCTATTTTTGACCAAGGGAGTCTATAGTAAATTCCTAGTATTTTGTTATCTAGAGTCAAATTATGTGGCACCCATTCCCTTAACTTCCGCCATTTTACCATTTCATGCAAATATATGAACGTTTCTTCACTTACACCAAACGTTCTGGCCTCAGGTGTCGAAGCTAAGTGTGAATTCGTACAAGAAACAGGGGACAAATAATTTGTTTTTGGTCATATAACTCAAGTTGATAAATACACAGAATTATGTTACTGTTCAAAATCGTTAAATGAAAAATTCAGAAGGTGTACTTTGTAAAGTCACTTATCCTACACATACATTAGTAAATTATAAAAAATTCCAATAATTACGATGCTTTGTGTTTGTTAACTAAGTGAAAAGAATGGAATTTACATGGAAGTGTAAGAATGACCCGATTGTTAACTTCAAAAAAAGACGGGAATTCAATGTGTATTATATCACTTAATTTACCCTACTTCATTTATAATCTGCCATATTGCAACATCAAATATTTATACAATTTTAAATTGCTGTTAATTTTTGTTTTATTTTTTATTTTTATTTTTCTTACTTAATACGTACAGAGGTCATGATAATCCCTAAATCAGGAAAACCTCATAAAGCTGCATCATATAAACCTCTATAACCTGTATTTTTTAACTTCTCTGCGAACTTTATTATATCTGTATTCTTCAGAATAGTGCCTATTCTGGCATTGCTTAGGTAGCTTCTCCTTTCAGCTATTTTTTCCATAATTAAAATGGAATATTCTTGTTTACTGGGTTTCCTAAGAGTAGCAGATGTAGCTCCTATACTACTCTTTACAATTTCTGAAAAAAACTTTTAAGGGAGCATTATCATCCACCAGTTCTCTAAAAGTGTCCCAAAATTTGTTAGGTGCATATGTAACTGTGGCAGTTTAGTGTTAATTATGATAGATTAGCTTAGGGTAAACAATACAGGATAGTAATCAAAACCCGAATCAAAGCTTTCCTCCATCTTTAGATTTATCTTAACAATGCCTCTAATTAAAAAGATATCTAAACATTCTGAGATTTTTCCTAGGTCGGTTGGCCAGTATCTGGGGATTACCCTTATTCATTACTTTGAACAATAATCTACCATAGAGAGAGCATAATCTTCAACTCCAATGGAGGTGGCTTAGAATTATAATCACCAACTGCAATGAACCGCGAACCTAAGGACTTGATTATTCTAGCAAACTTTCTCTGCTTGGCCTGTGACCTGATGGACAATATGCCCTGGATATAGACAATGGACCTTTCTAATCCTGAATCATAACAGCGGTTGGGTATAGTGTTTCTCTGACTCTTAGATGGAGCATAAGGCCTCAATAAATTTTTTCATCGTGTAAGGTTCTGAACCATTTGTTTAATCTTTCGCCATGTTTTACCTGTTGTTAGTGTCTTTGCGGCACGGTTCTCCGCCAAGCTGTTCTTGGTCAACCTCTTTTCTTGCTTCCTTGGGGTTCAGTCTAGAACCATTTTTGTGATGTTCCAATTCCATTTACGGGTTTTTATTTCGGTTTTTAGATCATTTTGTCCTGTGCGTCCCCATAGTTCTTCGTTAGTGATGAAATCCATCCAGCGGATTCTTAATATCCTCCGTAAACACTTGTTACTGAATCCTTCAATATTGATACCGATTACAAAGAAAGAGTTCCATGTTTCACATGCATATAAAAAAACCGATTTTACATTAGTGTTCAAAATTTTGACTTTTAGTTTAGTTGTTAAATGAGAGCTGTTCCATATGTCTTTCAACATTGCAAATACAATTCTGGCTTTATTGATACGTCGGTTTATGTCTTTTTCTGTACCCCCGGTAGTTGTTATTGCTACTTCCTAAGTAGCAGAATTTTTCTAGGTCTTCGACTGGTTCGTTATATATATACAATAGTTTTCGGTGTTCATCTGCATTGTTTTAAATATCGTCTGCATAATTTAGATCATAAAGCTGCCTATTAAGTGTCCAAGTTATGCCAAACTGTTAAAAATCAGTGTTTGTTATAACCCAATCAATTATAATATTAAATAGAAGAGGAGAAAGAAGATATCCTTGTTTGACCTCAGAAAAAATGGTTATGTCGTTACTGCTTCTACCTCTATGTAAAATTTTGCAAATTGCTGAATCGTATAGTTGTTTTATAATGTTTATTAGCTTAGGAAGCACGTCCGTTAGATGGAAGATTTTCCATAATGCAGAGTGATTCAATGAGTCAAGGCTCGTTTAAAGTTTACAAATGTTAAGTAGGCTGGATATCTCCCATTCAACAGTCTGTTCAATAATTATTCGTAGTGAGTTGATGTCGTCTACGCAAGATTTATTTGGCCTAAATCCGCATTGTTCTGCTCTGACTCTAGGTTCTGTCTTCTCAGACTATATGTGCTATTAATTTATTGATCACATTTAATAATGTGATACCTCTCCAATTGGTACATCGTGTGATTCCTTTTCTTCGGAGGTTTAGTTATTAGACCTTCTTTCCAGTCAGCAGAAATTATTTTTTTGATCTATGTTTGTGGGAGGAGTGGTTTTAGAAAGGCGGCTGCTCCGGGCATGTCTATTTTTAACAGTTCTGAGAGAATTTGGTCAGATCCTGAGCTTTTTCTGTCTAGTTTTATAAGAGCTGTTTTAATTTCTTATATGCTTGGTGGATTTGCGTCTATTAGTAACTTTGGCAGCTCTGGTCCTATAATATTAGTGTCTTCTGGTAGTCTACTCTGTATGGCGGAGAAATGGTTTTCCCAAATTCTAATTTGATCTTCTTCTGATGTCATCAGTGTGTCATCACTAATCACTATTCTTTAGAAGTTTATCAAACGTAACAATTTACAATGTTTTATGTTATGTTTAATAATTATTAGGTTTCTCCTCTAGTACAACCCCGTTGGAATATTGAAATACGTACGTTGGGCAAAGTGAGCTTTAGAAACGAGTGATATGTCAATTTGGTTTGTATAGAGAAATATTTCCACTTCTTAACGATGCCGCGTCAGCCCATTTGCATTTCAAATTGCTATTTTATTTTGATCCATTGTTTTTATTGATTTGCTCTCTAAGTTGAGCGATTTCCCTAGTTTATAAAGGATCATAAATTAACGTACAAACAATCCTGTTAAAAGAAAGGTAAGTTAGTGTTAAAGCCTACTTAAACAAAACATTCACATCTGCGTTAATGCAAATTTGATGATGCAAGATGAATAAATTTATGCAAATAAACAGGAAATGCACACAAAGATGCATTCATTTAGCAAATGCTAGCGTTTTACAGAAAACAAATCTCGACGGCGTGTACGATCCAATCGACTACTGCATTGCTAACCTTTCGCTTTACGCCGCCTGCAACGTTTCATTTTGATCGACGAAGAGCAAGCAGAGGTAACGTAAATACCATGTAGCGGCAGAGGAAATGTCCACCCAAGTTCCGCAGTGACACTTCGAGGTCTACGAAAGTGCAGAAGAATTTGCGAAACGCGTTTCGTCACCGCAGCAACGAAATTATTGAAATTAGCTTCCTTTTGCAACTGCATTAATGCGCCGAAAGCCGCGCTCATTTTCCTAATTACTGGCGAGAGAAAACCTCCGAGGAGATTCGTCCTTCGAGCAGCGCTTCGCTCGGACATTTTCTCTTTTGGATGAAGCAACAGAAAAGTTTAGTTAAATTGTTAAAGCCAGCCAAGCATGATGGCAGGAACGCAGCGAAACATAAATTTCATAGTCTCGTGCAGCCGCATTCTGAAATTTATTGCTAGTTTCTTGGAGATATAACTATTTGTTGGCAACGAAAATAAGATATCTAGAAAGATTGCAGGGAGTTATGCATCCCGATAAGACAATGGCAGTTTGGCCTTTCCACTTTCTAAATCGCAAGTCGCAAAAGTTTTAAAACTTCTATCGAGAGTTAAGCTAGAATGCAGACTAATTTCCTGTTGTACAAATGTTTAACAATAACATTCTTGAAATTTGATTCTAATATTAGAGTAATGAAAATTTATATGATTTTAGGCAGTTCAAGCAGCAGATGTTTAATTTATTTCGAGATAAATTTTATAATGCTGAAAGTAAAAATTTGTTGCTTGTTGACTGTAATGGATTAATAGGTATAACTCAATTACCATTAATTGCATATATAAAACATGGGACCGGCGAAGAGATTGCTCTGTAAGCAATCCCAGAACGAACTTAAAAAAACCTTTCGATTTCGATTTCGAATTTCGGGAAAATTCGAAATCGAATATCTCGAAAATTATTCGACATAGAATTTTTTCGACTTAATTTTCGAATTCAGCGTAAAATTTCCTATAAGAATCACATTTAAAATCGTAATGTCGAAAAATTTCCCGAAATTCGAAGTCGAATATCTCGAAAACTATTCGACATAGAATTTTTTCGATTTCATTATTGAAATCAGCGTAAAATTTTCTTTAAGAATTACTCATAAAATCGCAATGTCGAAATTTTCGCGAAATTCGAAGTCGAATATCTCGAAAACTATTCGAGATAGAAACTTTTTGATTTCGATTTTGAAATCAGCGTAAAATTTTCTATAAGAATCCATTTTAAAATTTTAAAAAATCCATAATTTTGTGACAGCGACAGACATATAGAATTCAGTAACGAACTTTTTAAGTTCGTTGAAAATTTAATCAATAGCCATTTTAGTTGTTAGTGGATATTTCTACAATTTACTTAATTCAAAAATTATAGAAAAGAGTAATTTAATCGTTTATAAAATGTTTTACGATTATTTTAGAGCTGACAAAATTTTTTATAATATTTTGTTTCTAAATTACATCAGAATGTAGGAATATTTTCAAGAAACCGATCTAAATGTTCTACCTATTTGTCAACAAGAATTTTGCGAGTACTTTATTACAAAACATATTGAATAACGCAATAACATATTATATAATCATTTAAAAAAAAATAAAACAAAAATGAACAAAAGCCCCCAGTGATGGCTTAAAAAATATCAAAATAAGTTTAAATGCTATTGCTATAATTGCAACTTAATATCTTAATCAGCCGGCGTTACTACAGAATGAAACGAAATAAAAGGTCAAATGCGTAGATATGTGCATTATAGAATCTAGTGCTGTAATTAAGCACTAGCTTATGTGTGTGATACGCCAAAAGTAGAAGACAATGGATACAAAACCTCTGTATCGCGGACTTTTTCAAGAAGCACAGTTATCGAGTGTTCACAAGATCTTCGTGATAAATAAGATGTTTGTGTGCGGTGGATCAATAAAATTAAGCAAGGTTTTTCTAAAGATTAGTGAGGTCCAATAAGGCCAAAGGACAGTAGAGAGGACGAGGAACCTGTTATTGATTTATCTAGTATTGGTGATTAGAAACCAAAAAAAGATTCACATTCGCTTAGAAAGGAGATAGAAGGAAACAAGAAATGAGAAAAGAGGACTTAGCTAAGGTGAAGAAGAACGGTGCTAATCAGTACTCTCAGTTGGCGACAATTTCTTCATCATCAACATATAAATTAATGTGGAATGGGACGCCTCAGAAATGTAACCCACTTAGTATGTTTCCATTATGCCAAATTAGCCCGTAGAAACTATTATACAGCTTAAATCGATACTTCCAAGTCAGATGTATACTGAAAAATGTTTTAGGACAATTCTGACGTCCACTCAACAGTAGCTTTTTAGGAAGCTAACATGATTCAGTTTTGATCACTGGCATAGAAAGAAATAATCGCTCAGGACCCACCGACCTAGTGCCACTCGATTTAAGCAAAACTGTAGTAGGATCTTTCCATAGAGGTCGCAAAAAAGCATGGAAAAATTTTATTCCGGAACATTATCAAGAAACTTTGCTATACCGGACAGTAAGGTCTATATATTGTCTATTTGAAGAAATTCTAGTTGCCACATCCTGAAGACACATTGCCTATTATACAATACCGAACAGAATTATAGACAACTCAGTAAAAACACGTCATCTTCCTGGTCGACAAGAGGGTGAAAAATCATGTTAAATCCGGCATTTGAACCACAAAAAAATGTGAACGGAGCAACTGTTTATAAAAGCCATTGTCGATTAGATCGAGGCCACTTCCGGCCGCGCGAATCAAAATCAGTGCTATAGCTGCGTGTGCGAATAGAAAATTCAGATTGGGAGGTATTTTTCACTTTTTTGAAAAATATACCAATTTTGACCGTGCCGGTATGCTAGCATAACCTATGAAAATAGGCAAGTTTGCCTTCCGCGTGAATGAATCTTCACGAAACTTTCATATAATGTTTATGAAGAGAAATCAACATTCATGGTGTACTCTTACTATGTTTAGACAAATCTCACTCTGAGTAAGGTAGCTAGTTTCGAAAATAAATCAAATTGCATATTGTGACGTTTTTACATGGTTTCTTTTGTTTTACTTGTTTGATATTTACGCAGTTTTTAAAATAAGTAAAATCCGCAATTTGACTATTACCGAGCAAGGAGCTATCGTGCAAGGTCTCAAAAGTGGGCCGATGATAATTGCCCTGGGCAAGCAGTTCAACAAAAGCGTCAGATACAAATCACAGAAGAAGATACTTCGAATCACTACTCAGTTCATTGAGATGAAATTCATAAGCATTTCTCGTGAGAATCTCAGATTGAATACTAGCGACATGTGTGAATTAATGTTTTCCTCAAGGTCTTGGCCACCTATTCGAACTAGCCGCTATCGTTTATGCTCCGCGGGGCTCCACGACAGGCGCTCCTCGCACAACCTTCGTGAATTAGGACAGAAAGGGACGAGAGTGCAGTGGGCGAAACATTGTTTGAACTAGAGTGTGATCATTTAGTTGGACAAGAGCAGGCGATGGTCAGGAGTGATAGAATGATATCGCTCCGATGCCCAAGGATACTCGCGATGACTACAAGCACCAAATTTTCAACGTCAAATTTGCCGGTTCGGTTGTCAAAGTATGAGTCGGCTTCTCTTCTAAGAAAATTACCCCTCTAGCACGCAATGAAGGTACGATAAACAGCTTCAAATACAAAGAGCTATCGGGGAAGGAGTTGCTTCTCTGTGCATTCACTTTTCAAAATAATTATCCATAACACAAAATCAAGGCTGTTTAAAAGTAGTTTTTCCTTGGGACAATAAACCAGTTTCGTATATTATATATTTGCGCATCTATTGATATACATTCTTTTTATTGGGATGGTTTCATTTTTTTACATCATACAAAAGTTATTCTTTTTATTGCGTTAATATTGCTTTATATAATCGTATTTCTTTTAGAACTTTTAGACATGTTATCGACAACAGTAACTAGTTCTCGAAAGAGACAATCTTATATCTGAAAGTTTCAATAGGGAGTAGTTTCGAAGATAAATCGAGGTTATTTTTAGAATACATCCCTTTAATACGATTGCTGTAATTTTCAAGATCAAAAAGTTAGCAATGATAAATCCTGTTTTTTGAAACTCGCCTTCTAAAATACGCTTCACTCTGCATCATTGTTCGGTTTCCAATTTTTGCATCAGATATTGGTTTTACTTTTTCTGAAAATCTTCCTATATGTGTAGGCTACGATTTTTAACATATGGCTCATTATTCAAAAACAATTAGTGTACCTAAATAGTTGTTTTCTATTTTTTTCAGAAATTCTTTAAGAAATAAACGTAGACGTAGTGGACACGTTCTTAACAAAATGGTGCTTTATGATTTACAAATACTTTCATAAATACTATAAGGCAATATTTGTTTAGCTAATTAATCGGAGTTATCAAATGTCAAAATTATTACAGTTATGTAATTATCCAACTTCAGAGAATTGTATGAAATTTTACATCATCGTATAATTAAATTTGTTTGAGCGGCAGAGAGAAATCATTTATATTTTGATAGGTAGTCTAAAGAAAACCGCGTTTAACCCTCTACTTGTCCCTTATATGTACATTTGGGAAAAAAATTATGCGTAAAGTATTTAGGACGCCCCTACTAATGTTATTTGAACTAAATAACTTTAGAATTTGCGCGACATCGCAAGACATATTTCCTCGTCTGGGTTAACAGGGAGGCAAATAAACCTTTGCCTTCAAATACAAAAGGTTGAAATATTAGGACTTAATATATAGAAAATAGAATGTGAAATTAAAATGCATCTTTGTTGAAATTCATATTTTTATAGTAAAAATATTGTTGTAATGGTTTCCTCAACCCGGTTTGAACATCAGTTAAAAATAAGGAAATTGCAATAGTAGAGAAAAAGAAACAATATACAAGAAAAGAAAATAAAGGACACATAATAATATATAATTAATAAACAAGTAAATAGTAAAAATAGGTTTGGACATAGTAGACTTACAAAAACTTTCTTTTATGGTTTTTTAAGTCTACTATGTCCAGACCTATTTTTGGTAATTTCTTGTTTATTTTTTCATAAAATATAATACAGGAAAATGATATAATGTTATGAAATAAATAAACCAAAAAATTCAAAAATTTTGAAAATGGTACAAATATTGTAAACAAAATGGTAATAAGCAAAATAATGGAAATTATACATATCTATAAACAGATCAATAAGGAATTTCTTAAAATGATCTGTACAGCCACAGGATAAACAATTGATACAACACTGCAATAATTTAAAAAGAATAAATAATTTTTTTCGAAAAAGTACTTATCCAAGTAAGTTAAGTTTGTTACTTCTCAACATAATCTCCGTCTAGGCGTAGACCTTTTCACCTCGTCGCCACGATTCCATGGCTGCTGAGAACACTTCTTAAGGGGCGTGTTTTGCCCACTGGAAAATCGCTGATGCAACAGTGGCTGGATTGAAAAGTGAGCGACCAAGGAAAGTGAGACATTGCTACCTGCGCAGCCAAGTGTTTGTCGGTCAGCGTTCGTGGGACCCATCTTGAAGCACCTTTCCGCATTTTCGGGTCATCATAGAAAATGGAAAGTTTAGAGGTGATATTATGCTCACTAAATCGACGGTCTTCCATAACAATTTGCTTCACTCACGCAATCATGGTTTCGGTCCGGCTGGTTCGTTGGCGAAACTGCTTTGGTTTATTGTCACATAACTCTCGACATTATTTAAGGTTTCGCGCCCACAAACGCACATTTTTAACATCTAATGCATGTCTCACTCATTGGCCATGAATTTCTATGGGTGTTTCATCAAGTAAGAGGAGAAAATGGATTATTATATGTTGTTTTTGAACACTAAACATAGCGATTTGAAGTGTACAAAACAACACTCACTGCAATAGTGATAATTCGACCTGTGTATATAGTATGCTACTGCCATCTATATTTCAAATTCAGAAATATTTTCCGTGTTGCAGATTTTATATTAGTATTTTTGTTGATCCGGATAACCAGCGATCGGATAATGGACGATGTACTGTGTTATAAATTAGAAAATACAATAAACATGAAAAGGGTATTAACGAAAACGTAAAAAACACTTGTTTATTCCAAATTGGTAACATGAAAACGCCGAGGAACTATATAGAATTGTAAATTCCACTTTATTTCAGTTCCCTAATGGTTTCTCATCTCAAAGAAGAAAATATATTCAACAAAAAGTTTAAAAAGATGGAAGAAATTCTTATATAATACATTACGTAGCTTACAAGATTTGTCGCATACATAATTAATAAGCACTACCTAAACGAAAATGAAACTTATTTATTAATGATGTCTTGTTCCACATATGTATCCTATTCTGAGAAAAAAGATTCGTGGTGTAATCAATCTTTGAAATTAAAAAACCTGTATTAAAAATATAGATGTGAAAGAATCAAAAGTGATTAAAAATTATGATGACGAAACTTATGTAACAAAAAGGTCAATAAATTGCACTCTTTTCGGTTATAACGAAATTCTTATATTAATATTCACTCTGGTAACGTTAAGGGGTTCAATAAAAGGTGAAATGTAATCCTGTAAATGATCTTCACTTGGTTGAATGTTATATAGTGCTTTATGCATATTCCCATATTCGACGGGGTGCCAAAAAAGTAGTTTATTTCATTAATGTAACCTGTTTAGTTTCCAGCAAAATTAAAAATAGCTCGCAGCTTTTATCATGGCGAGATCCTCGTTTTGGTTAATCGGGCGTATCCCACGATCCACACATGATTTATAAACAATGATGCAGTGCTAGAATACGACAATGACACCGTTCACACAATAAAACTATATTGTGACTAAACATGTTAAGCTGCTCTATCCATTTTTGAAGATTAAATTGAGAAACGCTTCTTACTTTCATACAACTTTAAAGCAGCTAAATGCAGTTTACGTGACAACGTGGTATTAATAAAAATGTTTGTGTAATACATGAATATTATTTCATTACCGGCTGCATAATTTTTTGAAAGCAAAATTGTTCTTATATTCCCTAATTGCTATAAAAATTAAAACATTCACACAGTATAAAAAGTGATGTCTTAAGGTCGTTGATCTAACGCAACATTCTAGAAGCGAGATTACTTTCATTGCGTCACATGTTTCGTAAGTATAACAATTAGTGGAGCCAATAATTCCAAATAATTGCTTCCCTAATTGATAACTTTTGGAATGTACAGATAAAACGATTCAAATTACAAAACCAAGACATGAATAGGATTAAATCATAAAATTTGATGTATTTTTTGCTCGAAGAAAAGGTCGTTGCCCTTTAAGTGCACTAAAATTACAAAAACGTAAACAAGTACACACCTATTAATTACTGCAGCTTCTGGGAAACTAATCAACGGAATTAACCTCATCTATTAGCGTGTCAGAAAATTCAGTTTTCAACTTGACAAGCAATACCAAGATTAAATTTAAATAAATGGTAACTTTTTAAGAATCACTACAACTAAATAACGAATTATGGTTCGTTGTACCTTCAATAAAATAGATCCGTCAAAGATTTTAGGCTCGCCCTAACGTATTTTTAAATCAGTTGTCAATTTCCGACTTACAAGACAAAGACGTCGAGACAATGCCGCCCATGCTGGGCGGCACGTTTGCTTGATCGCTGTCCATTTGCAGAAGGACCTTTAGTTTACGCATAATTAAATGTTATGCAACGGCTTGTTTCCAGTTCGTCAATGTCGTTTCTCTTGGTGTAAGCGCAAAAAACAAACTTATAGGGCGAGGCGCATAATAAATGCAATAACCCGGAACGATGATTTGCGCGATTTCCCGACAAAGGACATTTTCAAAGGGTCTGGCCGAATTCAGGTAATTTAAAAATCTATAAAAATGGGTTGGTTCATAAAGAAGCACATTGGTATGTATGAAAGCTTTGTATATTCCAGAATCTTCAGGAATACATAAAAAGCAGCACGTTATATGAATTTGGCATTTGGATTATGTGATATTTTCTCTTATAATTCATATCTGTTAATCCACATATTTGACAGAAAAACTTTAAACACTTGCAAGGAAAAGTAACATTTCAATGCATATTTAGAAAAAATGTTCCTTGCAATAAATTTATTTGGGTCATTTTTATACTCTTTTGGAGAAGAGAGAAAACGGAGCTGCTTTCAGATATTATCGAAAAGGCAAAAATGCCACCCAAGTAACAAAAAAATATAGATTCTGGATACAGAGAAAGTTCTTTAGCAGAAAGTGATTCGCTAAGTTTAGAGCTGGTGATTTCGGCCTAAAAACCAACAACGCTCGAGTAGACCATCCACCACTAGCGATGACCAAATCAAGACATTTATCAAGAGCATTTAGTGAAGCTTGGTTACATAAATCATTACGACATTTGGGTGCCGCACAATTTAATCGAAAAAAATTTCGTGGAGCTCATTTCCATCAGTGACGCGTTGCACAAACGCAATAAAATGCCCAATTTTTGAAGCAATTAGCGACAGGCGATGAAAAATGGATCATTTAAAACAATGTTGGGCGAAAAAGGTCAGGAGTAATAGAAATAAACCACCATTAGCTCCCTAAAGCTGCTTTCTATCCGAAGAAAGTCATGCTTTTTATCTGGTGGGGTTGGAAAGAAAAAATGAAATTTTATTTAATTAATCTTTACAAAATTTTCTTTGCGGCACGACCTTTAACTCTTTGGAAACCATAAAAACACATTGAGAAGTTTTTCACCCAGAAACCCGAAAAGTTCTGGAAGGATGGAATCTTCAAATTGTTTAACGAAATAGTAAATATTTAATTGAGTAAATGAACATGCGACGTATAAAAATTTTGCTTAAAAATGCGAACAAACTTCCTGGACAACCCATTATAAACGCCAAAAACTAAAACTTATCCTGCTCTTATTGATGATTTGATTTAATAGCAAAACCAACTAGAAGTTTTGAACCTACTATAGAGCCAAAATAACGTAACTGCATTGTAAAGATAAACTTTCAAAAAAAATCATTAATGTAACTCAAGATCAGAAAAAAATCTAAATTAAATGAAGAGAGATTTGGAGGGGCACAAACGTTTAATTTCACGAAAAAAGACGACTTATCGATTTAAAGAAGCACCCGTTATATTTTTCCATAATTCATGGAAAACTTTTATTCGGATAATAATTCACGCGTTTCTGCGTATATAATTTACGTCTCTGTTACTTATATGAAAATTATTTGTACACCCCACATTACAGTATACTAGGACATGGCCCAATGATGTAATATATGTGCGTATAGTATAAAGTTAATTTCAACGTCTTTAAAGTGGAAACAGGAACTATAGCAAAGAAACACCGGATAACAAGTTTCGGGTAAAGTTTGCACGAGTTGCCGAACAGCTTACAATGTGCTCTCATTTACTTAATTTGTGGCATAATGACGGCTTTTTTACAAGCTCGTCATGTGCGATGAAAAATTGGTTTATGTGAATAATCCCGAGTTTCAAAAGCAGTTGCTAGCTCGAGGACAGTTACCAAAATCCTCAGGTTATAAAAATACCCAACTTTAGTCAGTCGTAAATGAGTCCCTAAGCAGGATAATGCATATTCGTATAGTGCGACAAAGCCATGGAGGAAATATATGAAACTTTACGGTATCGAATTGTTACCGCATTCAAGATTTAAATTAGATTATACGATGCAGCACTTTATATGTATGTAGATTTTTTTTAATTCAACAGATAAGGAAAAGTTGCAACTTGGAAGAAACGATTTGATGGCTAAAGGTTCTAATATATGACCCGTTATATTTTGAATATTTAAATACATTTGTAAAACGACGTCGTAAGTATTATGATAAAATATAAAGTTCATTTATCCAGATCTTCCATTTGACCTTAAATATCAATGTTGGGAATGAGTGAAACACCATACTGAATTGAAGAGATGATGAGATTCATTTATAACAAAATAAAAATACTCCCTTCTCTTGTAGCCTGGACGCTTTTCTTTAAAAAACTGTTGAGCAAATAAGTAGTGAAGAGATAGCATTAAATTGTAGTCAGGTTCACTAAGAATGCATTTTTAAATGGAGACAAACGTAAGTTCTACTCTACGAAACAGAAACGCGGTCTCTGTCGGCTAAGTAACCTCTCTACAATTAATCTGAAATACAATTTTTGGAGCTAATAAGTAAGAATATACTAACTAACTAATTTACAAGAAAAAAGCTCAACATTTTCCCAACAAATAAATAATGCAAAACAGCAGAACAATATGTTAAAAAAATTACGGAAATGATTTTTGAAAAATGACAAAAGTTTCTAAAAACGAGCGTGACATTCTTCGATGTCACCAAAAAATGTAAACTGGGGAGTTTTACACAAAACAGGAGTATGTATTTATTTGTTTATTACAAAAATTTAAGATTTTGCGAACATATATTTGATATATGAAATGTATAATCTGTCTAAATTTGTGTCTTAGTTTGTGATAAGATTTAGCACGTTTTAGTAAAAGTACTATCTGTGCGTGATATTGAGAAAGAAAGTGCAAAGATATTTTGCACCGAGATTTGATCTGCACCTGTTCAAATTTCATAAAAACCAAGAATTGAAGTAACTATTTTATTCAGCGTAATTTTGTTAATTGGGCTTTAGTAATGTTACAAGTTAATGCAAATTTTAAAAAATAAAATCTTTTGTTTTACTTACTCATAATACGCTAGTAAAATTGATGCATTTGGGAAACTAAAAACATCTAGTAACTCACCAACAGTCAATGTTTTTGGATGAGTAGAATCATATAATCTTGTTTGTTAATGTGTTTTGTAAATTGTGAATGGCGGGAGTTACTTTCTGGTTCCGAATGCAAATACGAACAGCACTTAGTTTCAACAAAACGGAGTTATATACCATGTTCGAAACGAAACAAGCATTCCACTGAAGAAAAAGTCACCGTGTCACTAAAATCGTGTAATTTAGTCCAGTTAAGATATTTTTATGTTTTCAAAAGAATGAAATATACACTATATAATCTAAAAACGATTGGCGAGTTAAATTTGTATTGGAACCACTAATGAAACTAAATTCCAATTTATGTAAGGATGTAGTAGAAAATTCAATAAAACTATCCATGTGATAAAAAAGTTTGCGTTTCATTTCAATTAAAATGTGACGCTCAATTTGGCCAACTTTTTAAGAATATAAAAGAAAGTGTGGCGAACGGTAGCTTATCGGAAAATTGAATATTCTTTCAGAACAGACCTTTTAAAGTCTCAAACCATAAAGGCGAAGTTGATCGATGATGACAAGTCAATGTCAAGTGCGGTCTAAAAAGATTTGCACTGCGTATAATTTAACAAAAATGTCTTCTTATTAATTTAGGCACATTTCCGATGAGCCTAAAGCTAACGAATACTGATGTCTAAAATAAAAAAATACCTTCTAAAAAATAATTTATGAGATTATGAGCTGTAGTCGGGTTTATACCGTGACTTAACGCGGTGCGTTTTGCTATTATTCAGCTTGCTGAAAGCACATCATCAATATTTATGATTAGATACAGAGTGCTTGCGTTTTTGTGGAGCATGAACGAACCGTACGTTGACCGAGTTCGCTGCATTTTTAAACAGTTCATTATGGTTATTGTTAATGACGGCGGCGCATTTCGCAGCAGGTGTAACGACTGGTTCGCTGGTGGCTAGTCGTGAAAAATTATACAACTCTGCGTAGGATCGTTCCGGAACAGCCGTAAAAATACGGGTAATTTCGATAATGTATGTGTTTCGGTGGGGAGTGCTGCCCTTGTTAAGTCTATGTAATTATTGTTCTCCAGCAATTCCCACTATGTTGCCTTTTTAAATGAAATTATATTTTTAACAAGCTATTAATTGCTAATAAAGCGTGTTTTCACTTATAAATCATTTATTATGTTCTTTCATAAACAATAAGATTGTGGAAGACATGTAACCGTCCAATTGTTTTTTATACAAATAGTTTTTATGGTCCTGACTGATGTGCAGTAAATGAAAATTAATTTAAAAGTTTAGTATTTATTTTTTAGTATTTTTTTTAGTTTATTAGTATTGTTACATACATTTCGTAAATATAGATTAAGTTTTCGTCAAATTTATTAATTGTATTAAAAATGGTTGTAACTGTAAGTGGTGATTGTCTTCATTACATAATAATCCAGTTTTTTTTTGCATCATAGGTCTTAGGGCAAATACGGTTCCAGCATGATGGCGCCACTTGCCATACAGCCCGAGCAACAGTCGACTTAACTCCACCAAAAATTTCCTGGTCGTATAATTTCACAAAACGCCATCAACTAGCCAGCAAGATTCTGTGATTTAACACAGTGAGACTTTTTTTATGTGGTTACTCAAATCCAAGGGGTACGCCAGAAATCGGTAAAAGTTTGTGACGTGTTATCGATAAAATTGATCAGAATATGTGCGAATTTGTAATGAAAATTTTATGAAAAGAATCAAGATTTGTAGCCGAAGCCCAACTGGTCATTTGGCAGCCATAATTTTACATATTTAATTGAAGGTTATGTAGGTTAAATACTCAATAAAAATCAATAATGATAGTCAATTCAAAGGAATTATATATAATGAAAATCCCTTATACCCACTGGGTATCGGGTTTAGTTTTACTATCTAACTTTTCACGAATGCAAGTCCTTCCCACGTTTTTCTTTTTATTTAAAATCGTTGCAATTTCTTTGTCGCAGCTTATTTTCGCCCTTAATGTGATTCTTTGCATTGGAATTTTTGCTTCCCATATCTGTTTAACTGATATTGTGCTGCTCTTCCTTTGTAAGTGTCCCGACCATGCTAATTGTCTTTGTTTAATATAACTTCCAAGTGATTCTATATGTAGTTAGTTCTTCTCTAATTTGTTCATTTCTTACTTCACTTTCCTAGTGAGATTCTTACATCTTCTCAAGTATTTCATTTCTAAGGCTCGAAAACTGTATTTTTTCTTGATGGACAAAAATACTCAAGTTTTGCATCCATGCGTAAGAATTAGTCTATATAGTTTATTTTGTAAAGACCTTTTTGTTTATTTTATTTCTCTTTTGTTTTTAAATCCTGTATTCATAGCATAGTTAACCTTCTTTATTATGTTATTTAGTTCCTCTTCCTGTCCTCATGTAACCCCTAAATAATGAAAATCGCTAACTAGATATATTTATTTTTCTTCGAGCTGTACATAATTGCATTCTGATATAACCATCACATTAGCGTTATTTTTATTGATTTTTATTCCATATTTGGTGAATGTGTCGTTTCTGGTGTTAAGATTGTACTGTAGAGTTCTTTAGTTTCGCGCCATCAGTGCTATACCATCCGCAAATACGCATTATGAAATCACTACTGAGATATATACAAGCCTTTCGTTTATTTTCCGTTCCTCTAATGATATTTATGAATGTTATAAATAGTAAAAGATTTAGCCCACCTCTTTGTCTAATACCTTTCTTTGTATATAATACACGATTTTTGATGATTATGCAATTAGATATTTCTTCATATAGACTCTTGATTGCTCCTATTAGTTTGCTATTTAGTTCTTATTTATACAGACATTCCCACAGTTTGGTACTGGGTATTCTAGCAAACGCTTTTTCCATTTGTAAAAAGTATAAACTGTTTACTTTGGCCATTTTCTTAAATGTAATCTCTTGTAATGTAAATATGTGGTCTTTAATATTTATCTCAACTTCTTCTCTAACAGCTGTTCATGTATCTTTATTACTGTGTTTCTCGGTAATTATGGCACTCTTTATTTTACTCTTTTTGTGAATCGGTATTATAAGGCTCGAACCCCATACTTTCGGTATTTTTCTTCGCCCCAGACTTTATTGTATATTTCCAACAAAAGTTGCGTGGCATTCTCCCCCATATTTCTGACTATGTGCTGATTTTATCTTGACCAGGTGCTTTTCCATTTTTCAACTTTATTATATCTTTCAGTTCGTCTCTCATAGTTTTCTCCTTTTTTTCTTTGCTTACGTTATCTGCTTTATGACTATATTTAATTTTACCAAATTTTGAACTGTTTCCCACTGTTCATACTCACATTTTCATCTGTTAGTATTTCTTCTTCTTTACTTTTTATTGCTATTATAGCAGCCTTTGTATAACTATATAAAAATAATTTTTAGTTTTCTTTACTATCTGTTTCTAGATTTATTCTTTCCATGATCTTTGTTAATACTTTTTTTTACTAATGTTTGCCCCTTTTCACCTGTTCTTTGTGATATTTCGTAATTTATGTCTATTTTACTATTTAGATAAGTTTGCTGCTTCTTTTTTATTTTAACTCTTAATTTTATCTGTCTACCATGCAGTTTGTCTTTTGAAATTATTAATCCTATTTGTGCAACACGCGGTTTTTGCCAATTTTGTGATAGTATTTTTAAATAATGTCCATAGTTCCTGCGCGTTTATCTCTTTATATTTTCCTTTAAATTTTCTCAAGTTCTTCGTTGATCATTTTTTTCATATAAGTTTGCTATCTTCTTATTTTTTAATTTATTAGAATGTAGTGTATTATAACTTTTCCATTTTTGGATAATTTTTTTATCATGAAATCTGTATATTTCTTTTATTTTAGCTAACAAAAGGTAACAATCATTATTTTGTTCATATCCTCTTCTGATTCACGTTTAATATTGCATTTTGCATTTGTTCTCCTTCGTAAATCACTGTTTCGTATAATCCATCTTTTTCCGAATCTGCTGTTGAAGTCTTTAACTATATATTTTCATTTTTATTCGATCCGTATACCGTTATTGTCGTCTTCATGTGCATTTTGTACTTTAATTCTGTAACTAGTAACTAGTAATTTTTCTTTAACCTATTGCATATCAGCATGTAACCTATATTCAGTTTTGTAACCAAATTTTCCTTTTTTTTCATTCCATGTACCATCAAAATATCTAAACCTACTTTTTCAAATTTATTATTTAGTTCGCTTGCTTTTCATTTATACCTTTTTTCTCCCATTTTAACATCGTTGATTTCTTTTCTTATTTTATTTTGGATTTCTCTATTTTCTTTGGTCATGTCGTAGTTAATGTTAAGTTTTTTCTTCATTCTTATTTCTCAGTTTGCTTTTATTTTTCATTAGTTTACCCTTTTCATTTGCGTTGTGGAACTCAGATGCAAACATTTTATGTCCTATTTGTTGTATGTTTTATTTCTGCTGTAATTTCCATTATTTCCTATAAAATCCTTCATTAATTCTTTTAGTATGCTTTAAGAACTCTAGTTTATCTTTCATTCTTATATTATCGCATTACATCTTTTTTCTCTTTCTAAGAAATATAACTTGTTGTTAATAAGCTTAACCTCTCTTCCAAGTTCTAATCAATTCCATTCTCTCAACTTTTTTATTTTCAAGGATAACAAGTTTTTTTATTTTATTATCTCGATTTCTTTTTATAAGTCTCAATTATTTCTACCTTTGTTTACGATTCTTATTTGTTTAAGTTAATAATAATAACAGTTCCCCGTAATAGGCTACGAAGACCCTTAGGGGTCGTAACAAGATAAGTCTGCTACAATCTATTTGTTTAAGTTCTTCTCTATTATTTTTTCTCAATTCTTATTTTTTTAATTTCTTGGGTACTTAATGTTTCCATTTTTAATACTAATTTATCTTCGCATTTTATTTTCGTTTTGTCTGGGCTCCTCGTCTCTTTTTTACTCTTTGTGAAAATGTTTGCATATTTTGATATATCTCTTCTGCATTTCCGCACATCTGTAGTACTTTCGTCTAAAACTATAAATTATTTGGATACTGCTCTGTTTAAATGTGAAACAAATTCTTCCAAACAGCTCAAAATTGAGTTTAATTTCGGAAATATTCGTTATTAATTTAAATCCGGCTTTTAACTTGGACCGTGCTTTATATATAAGAAATTTCTCATTTAGTAATATATACAATATAAAAACTAATTTGGGTCATAAATTGAAATTTATATCAAATAAAATATATACAAATAAAAAAAACATTGAGAAAATTATCATTCGCTTCCATTATAGTACATATGGCCCTAGTCTTTAAAATGTTCTAAATGTAAGTATGTCGCTCAGACCTTTCTTTATAGACAGAACCAGATATTTTCCAAAATATGCAATTCTTAGCTTAAAGAAAACCATTCGCCAAGTGTACTATGGCAATACTCTCTTGAAAAAACTATTTTCGTGTACCTGTAGCCGTATACCCACGACATTTTTTTAAACATTGTTATTATAAACAGTTTTACAACTTTATTAGAAATGGCTTTTTGCTACACTTTGTTTATAAACATTAACACCTTTATCATATTAAAATAAACACCGACACAAACAGATAAAAACTTTTTTCTATGAGTTCAACACTGTCGTGTGCATATATAGTCAGACAAGGAGGTATGGTGTTTTTGAAAAGACTGTCATTCGCTCTATGGTGGACCAAATTTTTTCGGAATAGTTGGTATCTACTCATTGACAGACGCCATTTTAGTAGCAATGGAGGCTTGGTCTGTAGCACATCGTGTGTTTGTTTACAACACCTTCATTGAAACGGGTCGTTCTGGTGCTTACACAGCGACCATTTTAATGTCGTCATAGTCGTATTCCAAAATAGGATATCACCATGAAGTGGGATAGTTTTCAAATAACAGGATCTTTGATACTGGGCACTGCACTGTACGGACTCCAGAAAATATTGAAAGGATGCGACAAGTCCTCGTTATTCGGCAGTATGTTACGCTCGTGCTCTTCCGATGCCAGCCTGGTCAGTTCGCAGAATCTTACACTTGGACCTCTATTTTCATCCGTACAAAATTATAGTTGTTCAAGAACTGCGGCAAAACAATTTTGTAAGACGATATAGGTTTGCAGAAACAATGTTGAAGTTGCTCACAGACGAGGCCCACTTTCATGTATCAGGTCGGTAAACGAACAGAATTTTCGGTACTGGGTACCCAAAAACCCGCAAGAATTGCATCAACAACCTCTATATTGCATAGAGAGTAACTGTTTGATGTGCGTTATCTCTGATCTGCCTTATTTATTTCGTGAAAACGAACGAACAGTGTCTGTTAGCACAAACCACTACCTTGTCATGTTGCGTGATTATTTCCTGCCAGAGTGAAGAAGACGGCGCATTAACCTCAACCCAGTTTGGTTTCAGCAAGATAAGGCGACCTGCCATATATCAAGAGCAACAATGGCTTTTTTTAAGACAACATTTCCCTGAACGCCCGATTTCATAGCGTGGAGATGTGAAGTGGCCTGCTCGGTCACCAGACCTGTCAGCTTGTGACTAAGGAGCTACCTAAAAGTTAAAGTTTACATAGACAAACCTCGTAATCTTGAAGGCCTTTCCGAAACCGTAACGCGAAAAATTCAAAGGGTTCCGCGTGACATGGACAATTTCGCCATCCTTCTACAAGAATGCCTGGACAAAAATTGACGACAGATAATTTATGTGTTTCTTGCAGCTAATTATTTTTTCTTGTTTCGTTATGTATTCTCATAAAGCAATGTATTAGTAATATATGGAAACAATAAATTTTAAAATTCGAACGATAGTTATGCGATTGTCTATTTAAAAACACCATACATCCCTACCTGACCCCATATTTTATCATTCTGCTTGTCTAAATGTTGTTAAATGGAAACAATTTTTTATGCAAAAACTTGATTTTTTAATGTTCATACTTGTTGTACCCTGCCCTTTTTCAGTCGCATCGCCTTAAGGCTAAAAGTAAGAAAATTGCCTCGGAAGATCTGATTTATCATCAGTTTCTTTAAAGGTTGTCTCAAAAGCCATTAATTTTTGTGGATAGGTTTTTGTGAATCTGCATCTTACCAGGTACATTAAAGTTAGTTTTAATCAGAATTGTAAGAGTTCGATCGGCCTGTGCCTTGCCATTGATAGATGATACTTCGTTAAATTCGTTAACGATACTGTACGATATTAATATTTTGCTAAAATTTAAAAATGACCATTAATGAATGGGTTGCACTTGTACAAAACATTTAGTGATAATACGTTCTTATTAAAGCTCCACCACATTTTTATTTCAATTTGTCTTCGGATTACTTTGCATAGCAAGATATCAGCTGTAAACAACAAACTTGCCTATGCTTCAATTGCATGTTTCAAACTTGGAATATTTAAAAAATAGTATTAATGATCTAATTGTTCAAATACACCATATTTTACATTTTCATAGCCTTTAATTTTTATATTAGAAAAATCTTTTATTTGGTTGTTTGTTATATATGGTTGTAATTCCATTGTTTTCTCTTGCTTTACTAAAATTACAAACTCCAGTTGTGTTCAATCACATTTCTTATAACTCATAAAGTAGAAAAGTCCTTTCGATTTCTCCAAGATCGTCTTAAAATTTTTTACTCGGTGAAAGCTTATTAAACAAACCATTCAAATATAACAAAATAACTGTAAACAAATCGAGGCAAAAAGTTGATTGGCCAAAATGTGGTCGATAAGTTTTTTTAATGTTGTCAAAAAGTGAAAATTACAGGTCTGACGCGCACATCAACAAATTAAATGAATGTCCGGAAGAATAAAAATATTTCACAACGGCTAAGGCAAAAAATTGAAGGAGTGTTAGGTGAGACAGCATATTTTAGTTTAATTTGATTAGGCAGACATTGAGTTTACTTTAGGGCAATTCAACGTGCTTCTTTAATCGCTTAAATATCGTTTAGGAAACAGGAAGTGGACCGGAATTAAATCGATGTTGGTAGTACGGCTTGTAAAGATTATTATTTTCACTTTAATCCGTTATTAAATATTATTAAATTATTTCCGGGAAAAGCATTGAACATTTTAAATTTACATGTTTATTAGCTGTGAAAAATTATATTCAATTAAATAAAGTTTACACATACATCTTTTATTTAATATTTTTAAAATGTATATACAATCATCATGCAGGTTAATTATTTGGCTTTTCAATATGCCTGCATTTAGTTAATCGCGGCCGTTATTACCCGGCCAAATGATTAACTCTTTATATCGAACCAACAAAAGCACTAAAGCGCGCAAAAGAATTAAAAAACTTCCTTAAAGCTTCTTAGGGCAGTGCGACCACCCACTCGCCAGCAGTGATTGGTAATTTACATTGCACAAGATATCCTGCATTAATATTAATCGAAACGAAACGTACCATTGTATTGCAACATTATGCATAAGTGCGGAGCAATTAAACTTTTAAGCCTGCAACTAGCAGCGGGAAGTAACTGCTTTTAATTGAAATCGGTTGAAAGCAGGATGCAATGTAGACCTATAATTTACAGAAAAATCTGGAACGCCAGCCATGCTTTTACTTTATTAAATGTGCAAAATGCTAGTGTTTATAACAATGTCATTACTTTTCAGAAGACCAAATAGAAATATTTTTGCGGGAAATTCGAGTCGGACAACTAAGTCGTAAATATCACTAATATGCTTCGAACGGTAATGAGTAAATATATATGCTAATTATAACGATAATGAGCTCTTTAATTGCAAGAAATTAGTAGTTATGCTAGCAATAAAAACATCAGTCAAGCAAAACTGATAAGAAATAGAAATGTTTTATGCCCGCCTGCAATGTTAAAATCAAATAACACTGTCAGTCTTATTTTTGCATTTTCAGTAAGGTATGCACAAGATTATAATAATACAATTATCATATAAATGAAGCCATTTGTAACTAATTATTAAATTGATCAAAACTACGTCACACATTAGAATTACATTGAATTAAAATGAAAATTGTCCATGGTTTGAACTACATTTGCAAAATTGGGAAAATAAAAAAAGATTACAAAAAAATCAATTTATTTGCGTGAAACCTGGCACAATGTAACAAAAGAACAAAAAAATCAAATTATTCGATGTAGATTCCAACGACTTCCACGACCTCGAACCTGAACCAGCAGCAACATTATTTGATCTTCTTGTTCACATGTTCAGAGCAACTTTGGTGTGGTGCTGTTTTTCATTAATTTTTGTTTCACCCGCACCCTACATGCAGTAAGTAGTCAAGACTACTGCAGTCGGATCTGGAAGAAAGTCGCTAGTCAGAGGATCAGTGGTAGCATAAGATGTTGTAAAATCACACACAGATCTTCTGTCCGGGTAAAACACCTATTTTGTACCACAGCTCAACTCTTATGTTTTCAGTATGTCGATATAACCGTTGGTTATCGTCATGATTTCCTTGAAGAAATGAGATGCTGGGGTACTTAAACTGGACGACTTTCTGTTGCAAAATAATTTGGGTATCTCTGCCCAACCATTGCTAGATAATTACAGTTGAATGTAAGGAGGTGTTTAGTTAAACTATCTAAGAGAAGACTGAACACTATCTAATTGTTAAAAAAATATATCAAATCGTTTGTTTTTTCGTCTTTTTTTAAGAAATGTGCAAATATTTTTCGTATACGATTTGCTTTGAAAGAATACGCATCATTATTTACAAGTGTTTTTTTTATAACCTCCACAAAGTCCGTATTTTCAATATTTCTTCCACACATATTCAGTGTATATTTTTTTATAATAAAACAAAATACCATAATACATATTGGGCAAAAATTGACTATCATCGTACTAGAAGTAAAACTCTATTGAGCCTTGTCTACACAAGATATTTTTACCGTACTCCGGTGCATATTATTTGAAACTGGAAATTAAATTTATTCGTTTGTACCTTTTTGTTAATCTAAATCAATTATGTAGTGTCACATGATGAAAAATTCGCCTTCTTTTACACTCATCCTCCCGAATGCACCACTAGTTGTTGATCTGATTATATGCCTCCAATCAAACACATGACAAGTAATGCCTGCTTCGAGGCATAGCAAACCCCAAGGATGATAAGAAGGCACACGACGTAATGTAACAGAAATGCGTCTGTTTCTTCCAATTTTTTATGTATTATTAATTAGTACAGGTATTCAGAAAAAATTAAATGTGCTACAAGTAGTCCAAAAACATCTATGAATGTCTACTTCCAATGGTTTTGATAAAAAATTTTTGAATGCTGAAAGTTTATAAAATACAACTATTGTATATGTAAAAAAGGCCTCGACTAGGGGGGTGGTGGGGGGGTTCGTGCTTTAACCTACGGCGCCACACTCACTGGCTGAACAAACACAGTTTAAAGATAGTATTTAACTATATATTAGAACATTTAAACGCGATTTTAGGCCAGATTCCGTATAAATTAGTAACTTTTTAAAATCGATAGCGTTCCGCAGTCGAAAGTTAATAACACATGTGAATAATGAAGCACATCGCAATACACCTAAATTCATTGTAGCCAAAAAAAATGGTTGATGCATTTGGAGCAAGTGTTGTTGATATCCTTTAATCAGCTATCGACAATTGAAGCCAAATTACGACATTACCTTGTTTCCATAGGGAATACTAAGAAAAATTTATCAATAAGCCGCCTTTTTCTTATTATTATTCAATTTTTGTTGTTTTTGGTGTAATATTTAACTTTGATTCTCGATGGTAATTGACAAATTGAACACCCAGTTTTTATCTATTATTGGAGAAAACAATCCCAGTTTTGAACGTCGACCAGAGATTTGCAAATCCGAAGAATAAGAAAATATGAAACATGCGATTATTTCCAAATAGCATAAGCTGTTCGACTTCAGACTGCAGACTTCAGCTTCGAGATCACCAACGTACCGGACAACCATCTATTTTGGGTAAAGGAAACTTACGAGCTGTAGATTTGTAGACTGTCTAAAACCATTTACTATAGGCTATTCGAAAATCCGGCGGATGACCGGTTTTGGAAGCGTATCGACACTTGTGATGAAAAATAGGTTAACCTTGTTAATAATGGTCATACCAAACGCTGAAAGCTAGTTTTGGGAAGAAAGTCGTGATCTAGGTTTGGGGGAATGTTGATATTGTGTTCCAAATGGAAAAGCTGTAAATGCCGGGCTGTACAACAAGCAACTGGGAAATTTTTACAAAATCTTAGAACAAAAGTATTTGGCTTTGATCAAGCCAAACGAGTTTTTTTTGAACAATACAGCGAGTTTGCTCATCGTAACACAAAGATCACAAAAATTGCTAAGATGGAAAGAAATAAAAACACACCCCTTTCAACCTACAGTTCTGATCTTGCATTTTCAATCTATGGAGGATTTTCTGCGCAACTATAATTTTGAGTCGTTTGATCAAGTTGAAGAAGAACCTCAAGAATTCTTTGTTTTGAAGTCATCAGATTGGTATCGTAGACAGATTCAGAGAGCTGGTCGTTGTGTTTTGAAGAATTGTTGTTTTTGACATTAATTGGTCAAAAAATCAATTTCTTGCAAGTGTTAAGAAGCTTATTTACAACGTAATACTATTATGCCTAATGTTATTGTTTTAGTTAAAATTCTTGATAACTTACTGATAATCTTGTACAAGTTTTTCGTTTCCCAGTCTCAAATAAATTGCCGATTATAAATATGTTTTGTAGTTACTTGACGTTAGGAGTAAAAGAAAAAATTAATCCTTTAATTTCGTATATAAAATTCATTAAAAAATATAAAAATGAAAAAACTGATGGTTGCGCATTTAATACTAAAGTAAGTGACGTTTTTCCAATAAAATCGGGATCAAAAGTTTCCTAAAATTGTTATGGCTGTTAAATTCGGGGATAATTTTGAAATCAATGAGTTAATCTAGATTCGTTCAATCGTGAATTTCTCAAGAATTGTACAACAGTAACATACCAATTAAATTAGGCGACCTTTTTTATTTTATTGGATTATTGCAAACGATACTTCAGTGGCATTAGATAATATTCTCGGAAACGTAAACTTTCAGCAAGAATTACTGCTGTTGATAACATTTTGTAAAAAACATTGAAGTGTTAAACGATATTTATGTTTGTGTTTATTTACGAGACTGGACACTACAGCAATTACAAAACGCAGCCCAGAAAAACAATAATAAGCACAACACAGCTGCTGCTTATATAGAAAAACGGAAGTAATCACTATTATTACACCACCACATGTTATAAGCAAGCAGTACGTGCACTTGGGTAATATGTTGGAGCACCAAGAACCCAAAACAATTTAACGGGAGTAAAAACAAACAGGATCGGCAGGGACTCTTGACCCAAATCCCTTTGCACTTCAACACGCGACTACTTTCATAAAGCCTTAAAGTTTCCTGTACTATTCTGTCGCTTTTCCTTGCTTATCTAGGTTACCCTGAGATAAAGTTGGCTTATATTTGTGTTGTAAACGTTTGGCTCCAGAATATTGTTACCACATCTGTTTGCTCAAGAAAGTACGCGTTGTTTACCAAATTATAAAAATAAGCGTCACCGTGAAGCTGTTACTTTAGTAAACAACATAATGTGTCTGCACATCGTTTAACGATAGAGAATTATATATTTTTATAAATATAAAATTAATTTTATGGTCTTGGTAAGACGAGGGTCAGAACAGCGCTCGATTAAAGAATTATGCCTGAAAAGCAGAGTCATTTCCTTTTATGACAGATATATTATGAAGAATTAGCACTTAACCTCCATAACCAATAAGAGCAAATGGAGTGCAAGGCTGAGGCTACCGTATAACGTTGCAAGTATGTTAATTCGAAGATTCGGTTCATAAATATTTAAATTTCCGTGTGCGAAAGAACAAACATTTTATAGCCAAAACGACCCAATTTTATAGAGCAAGCCTTTGCTTTCAGTTAAAAATTCCCACTTAAGCATTTCGAAAGTAACGGCAAACAAATTTGCTTGGCCAAACCTGATCTTTTTAAAATTAAAAGCAGTGCTTATAGTCTTTTTAGAAATGTTGACCGCAACAAGTACAATTAACAAGTACTTTAATAAGCCTTTTAATATTCTAATGTATGTAGGTAGTATGAAAGATTAATTTAACAAAAATAGTCCTTATCTAGCACGTAATAAATTACCAAATGTACTTTTTAACTGTCGTTTAGCTGTAAATTAGGCTGATCTACATAGACATAATTATTTGATAACACATTACTAAAATAAATTTTATGTTATTAGCGTTTTGTAGGAAAGAATGAGCACAACACTTCTTAAATAAATATTCCATTATTCTGGGGGAGTAGTGAATCCTTATTAAATATTTTTCACGTATTATCATTAATCAAAACGAGTATGATGGACACAAAAATCTATTTAGAAAGCGAGTTATTGAAGGACGAGCTTTCACGATTGAAAAGTTTAAAAAGATTACCCTAATAACATTATTCTGATCAATAAGGCAATTAAGTCGCAGGGAGTCGTGATTTTATCGCAGTCGTCTTTATTGTTGCTGTAAATTCAATTACGACAATTTGAAAGTAAAAACCGTTTATCTTATCGCGCCTGAAATATTTCTATTCAGATTTCTCCTTATAAAAAATGCAGACAGCCAAACACCGGCCTGAGCATATTGGTTCTTCGCGTTCAATGCGACGCAGTCTCCGTCGAGAATAATTATTATATGATTTAATGCTGTCAATTTAGTTGAATAAACTAATCGTAAAATTTCTCCTGAAAAATTAATGCCGTGCTTTCCATTTCTAGCTGGCTAGAGACGAATTGGTTTACGTTGCTTCAGCGTTTTCGATGGTGATCGTTCTGCGATTGCTGTAATAATTACTATGTAACCTCAGCTAATAGTAGCAAATAACACATCATTCTCGCAATTTTTTCAGTTAAAGCTCAAGTTCCAATGGCGATTAACTTTCACCGGTTTCATTGCTGTTTACGTAACGATTGTCGATCGCAGCAGATCCTGTGTAGCACGTTTGTAATTAGCATAACATCCGCCGAGAAGTTAGCGTGTGCCTTTGTCTTCGGTGCTGAAATTGATACTCCAAGAACAATTTGTTTGCTTGGAGCCCGAAAGGCTGTGAATGCCGCCGCCTAAAAGGGAAACGAGTGAATTAGAAGTTACACGTGCGAAAATGTAACCGTAAAGGCTTGCATGCTAAGAACATTTAGAAACTCTCTGCCAAGAATTTGCTGGGGCGGAAAAGTTTTAATTAAAATTCCAGTTAGATGAAAAAACCAGTATAAATATTAATTTAGAGAAAATGTTTGTGATCGACCCGTGTGTATTTTTGTTGATGTAATATTTTAATAAAATACCAATTATCCAACATAATACGAAATTGTAAGCATCAATAAATGAACGAAGCACACGCACTAAGAAGTAATAAAAATATTGCAAGTTTTTTCAATAAACTGTTAAAATATCGCTTCTATACACTATTTAACACACTGAAGACAGTGCATTTAAATTGTCTAAATGTACGTTCTCGAGATGAAACCAATTAAATTAAGTTTTATACTGTTTATACTGTATACCACTTGTAGAATGGCACTAAGCAGAATTTACAGATGTACCCATTTTCACTTCTTTTTTTATAAGCAGCACAAACATGGCACCTCTTAGCGGGTTATTTTATTTAGCTCGTTCACTTCTAACAATTTTCTCTAGCACATGTTTGTGCATATTATCCGAAAGTCTCCCATGGGAGAAAGGTCTTTACGAGGCCCTCGAAACAGTGTCCTGTAACTTTTTTTCCTTTTGTAGCATAAAATTCTAAATTCAAGATATAGGGTGAAGTATTTTCAACGACCATACGAGCAAGTAAGTCATACTTTATGTTTCCCTGGGCTATATGTTCGTATATGAAGCTTACTTCTCTTAATAAATCATTTAAGTACAGTCGTTCATTTCGATTATAGTCTGAAATCTTTCAAGGAAAAAATTCAATAAGGGTTAAATTTTAAAGTCTGTTATTTGTATTGAGAATTTATTTCACCTCTAAATTTGTGTTAAATGGTACAACTTTAGGGTTTTCTCAGTTTTTACCCATGTGGAAACTGATAAAAATAGTGACATCATTCTTATTAGTTTCGTTTACGCTTTGTTCACTATCACTGTAACTCGATAGAAGATACACAATTTTGTTTTGCCTATTCTAACAATATGAAAGTTACTGTCATTTTCAGCGTTATTAGGAACATCAGATAATGCGTCTATCAACAATTCATTTGAAATTTCATCTTCTGTAAGATATTTATTCTGGTAAAAACTACATCTTTTCATCATGGGTGTAAACTGAGTGAAATATGAATGCTGACTAAATGCAGATTAGAGCAACAGACAAAAATACAGATCTGTTTGTTCTCTATATTCACCATAGAACACTAGCCTGGAGTATGATCATGTTTCTATAAATATTCGTCAGCAGGACCCATGAATTACGTATTTCAGTGTATAGTTATTTGCGTCATTCATCTTGTAAAGTTGTAATGTATAAACGCAAACATTCAGTCATCAATCCACTGTTAAAATTCCTCCTTGTAAACTACAGCATTTCAAATATGAATTTTATAACTCGGAATTCCAAGTAAAATATTTGCTTTTTCAATGGCGCAAATTGAATGTTGTTAACTTCAGTTTTTTTTTAAATTTTATATACATAGTTTCAATTTATTTATATGCAAGCGATATACTAAATTGGTACTCCAAAAAAGTTCTCACGAACAGAAATTTACTATATAATTTGTGATTACCATTAAAAGTTTCTTGAAAAATTATATTCCCCTCGAAGTCCTTGAAAATGACTTTCACATTTAATTATCCAATGTATTGGAGAGAATCGGTTATCCATCGACCACCGGCCAATAAATATGTCAACATAATCAACAGCGATAGAACTGATATAAGAGATGATAAAGGGTGGAGAGAAGAAAGATGAACGGATAGCTAACTTAGACATTACTACGTCGTAATTATCAAGGGTTTTCTCTATGATCACAAAGATCACTTTACAGAATTTTGGCTAAAAATTTTCATTTAACAAAAAAAATCAAATATAATTATAAGTGGTTTGTCCTCAAAACGTATTAAGCAATACAATAAAATTACAATTATAACAAAAATCTGTATATTTAGTAAAACTAAAGAAACACTATACGTAAGCTTAGCCCCCATTAAAGTAGTCACCTTGGAATTTCAAAAATATTTTGCAAACTCCTGTGTTCGAATATCAAATAACTGCTTCGTTGAATTAGCTTGAATTTTGTCGATCGTTTCAAATATCTTCCCTTAGAGGATTTTTTGTGAACAGACAAAAGTGCAAAATGACAAATTTGAACTGAATAAGGTAGCACCAGATGTGACAAATGGGCATTGTTTCATGAAGCTACCAATAACCAGTTGACTTTATTCGTGCTGTCCTCATTACATTGTTCCCGAAAGCCTTCAGAATCACCCACACAAAATTTGATGTAGATTCGCTACTCTACTCGCTCAGTCACTACAAATGAGATGATGACACACTAATAAATGTGCTCAATCAGCGACGTATAGTATAACCAGTATAGTCGGTCTTTTTCGTTGCCAGGTTGTATCACGACCGCGCAAAATGGGATCACGACATTAACATGGCTCCGTATTTCGAAACAGATTATGCACTCTACGCTAGATGAGCGAAAATCAACATTAAATCAAGTCGATACATGCGAAGTTTAACAGAAAAAACTGTCAGTACTACAGCTGTTGCTTCCCATTTCACATGGCAACTAAAATAATTTCTGTCCTAGATCAGTGCAAGTTTGAACTTGTCACAGTTACTACGCGAGTGCTGAAAGCGTCTGAAATGAAGTTGTGTTTGTGAGATTGGCACAAGAAGTGCACTCTCAAATTTTGTGTGAAGTTTGGCGAATTCGCTTCTGTGACTGAAAAGTTACAAGGAGCGTATGGAGAACATTTATATTCAGCGTAAAAGTGGAGCTCGTGATGTCGGGACGTCGGTTAATGTTGAGAGTAATCTGTACCAAGTCACATTTAAACCGGTATATCGTCCATTTTAACCCTAGATTTAGGCACGAGAAAAGCGTGCATAACAAATTTTTTGCGGAAAAGAATTCCTGTGGTTCCTCAGCTTCCCTATCCGCCGGATTTCAGTTCTTGTTGCGTTTTCTTATTTCCCGACTAAAAAATACATTTAAAAGAACGCAATTTTAGCACTTTGGACAATATAATTAACGAGTTTAAGGTATTTCAGCAGAATACCATCCAGAACTGTTACGAATAAAATTAATGATCATAAAAAGTTAGCTTTACTTTATTATAATAATTTAATAAGATGCAAATGTCACCGGAAGTTACGTATTAGAATATTTCCTATCTTATACTTCCAGGAAAAACCACATGTTTTGCTTTAAAACGAGTTCGAGGATTTGCACGAGAAAAAAAAAGGTTCTGAGACAACTACAGCCTTCAATATATATAGGTTTTTGGTATTTGTGCGCTAAAGAATGATCTATAATCGACCAAACAATAAAATAGCTATTAAGTAATGTTTGGAGTTTTAAAAATGCCACTTAGTGGACATCTTTAAAACAAATACATTTACATATATAAAAATAATGGCGAATAGGTGCTGCGTGATTCAGCTTACCACCGATGGCAACGACAATTATTTGCCATATTTTTTTTGCTTAATGGTGCTTGTTTTTTGGCTTTGAAGAGTGGAAATCTAAGGTTGAGGTGAATGGAAACGATTGTCTCCAATTAAGGTTTAAAAGAACATTTTGTTGACGATATCTGCTTTAGCTGTTAAAGTATTGAGAATTCGAAGACTCCAAACAATACTTCGAATTCGATGATTCTAAAATCCGATTGGAAAAATGTTTGCATATATTTATAACCGTCAAGTTTACTGTAAAAATAATTTTAAATTGGATGACATGGAAAATCCAACCTGTCTTTTTTTAAGATATACTGACTACTACCATACCCTCCGTTAAAATATCGAGACTTTTTGAAGAGAAACATCATTCAGAATTCAGCTTATTCGCCCAACACACTTCCAATTCAAAGAGGCTATCACAAGTGCACCTTAAAAGCTTTTGCAAATACGACTTTTTAGAGAATTTCGATGATAAACAGGGGCGCATTATCGAGTCCGAAAGGCAACGCATTGAAATGTTACAAAATGTTTTCTAACAAGCAAGTGGTTTTTTAAAGTTAATATGACGTTAAATAAGATAATTTTCTACTTACTTAATCAGAAAGGAATACTTAATGGCACTACCTAGCTAATTAGAAAATTTCTGCTGCAAGACTTAGAGAATAAGAATTTAATTTATATCACGCTCGAATGTCTAATCTTGTTGAATAATTATGAGGTGTTAAGAAAATAACAGTCAAGATAATTTAAATGCGATGTTTTAAAATTAGGCTACAATGTAATTAGTGATTCAAATTTTTCCAAGTGATTTATTTAAAGAATTTGCAAAGAATGGACACGAATTACCTGTGAATAAGACGTTACCTTACTCTTTTATGTAGTACCACATATAAAGAACGAACGAATTGGTAATCTATGTTTAAAATTATTTTTAAAGTTTTGTGACCCGTATCACAACAAATGCGATTTTTTAAGATATACGCTCAATCGTTCAACAACTAGGTATTAGGTTATAGGAAAAAATGGCATCGACCTTGCGGTTAACATTTTTAGCAAACTGCCCACAAATTAATGCAATCTACTGGTTCTCCTACAATGCTGTAATCGAGTGTTATTAGTTACAAAATAACATTCGCATAAGACGCCAGTTGCAACGCGCGGCGCTCCCGTTACTCCCCATTGTTAACATGCATCCCGTTTTATAACAAATCAATTATTTTAATTACGGTCGAGCGCATTTCCCAATTACTTCCAAGATAAAATCTTGAAAAACCTTTAGGAGAATTGCCGGAACCGGTCACGATTAGTAGCAACAATTATTCCAATTTGATGGCTGCCGTAAACCCGCCGACCAAACCTCTGGCTTGGTACTTACCGGCTGCAGTTGCGGCATAATTACATGGTTCGGTGGTAATTAAAATACTGCTGACCTGTAGGTTAAGTGCCTTACATTGAGAAACTACTCGACAGTAAAATCGAGACCTTTCGCTTCGGTTTAATAGTTTTAAAATATATTTTTGAGGTCTTTGAAGCTTTGTCGCTATTAATGCATATAAAATGATTAAAGTCGCTAATGAGCTTAAAGAGAAGGGAACGTTGTTATTCTATCACGCCTAATTGCAAAGCAAAAATAAAAACGAGTTAAATGCAGAATTAAAATAAAAGAGAGACCCCAAAACCAGTACTTTAGATCAATCAAGCTGGCAGGTGTAATAGACAGGTGCACTAATTATAAATAGCTAATCGTTTAATGATTGTCAATCACCTCGGGGTTATTTCGTTTAATTAATTTTTATATCACGTAATGAATTACAATAGGGCATATTATTATAAACCGGCACATATGGAAAGGCATTCGCTTGAGTCATTGTCGAGTCCTTTAGCTTAGCGACGCAATGGGTGTATTTATAAGTAGCAGCTCTTTTCAGAAGTTAATAGGAATCGTATAACCATCAAATTTTTCATACTGAGCTGTTGCGCATTCATGGAAAAAAAATAAATACATCAAGAACTTTCATATGAAATATCGTGTATGTAATGTTGTAAGATCTGCGTATATATTTATCTTTTTTTCTTGCACAAATTCTTTCAATAAGGAATATTCAAGTACCTTTCCTGTTTTAATTCAAGAAAGGATTAGATCTGTCAGCAGCGACAAAATAAATTAATTAAGTGTTAGATGAGGGCACCTGCGACGAACGAATGATGAAACGTTGGTATCAAAATTTCAGGAAAGAAAAGTTTTTATTTAGAAAATAGAACCGTGCACGATGGTATCCTAGCCTTAAAAAGAAAAATGACGAACAAAACTTCAACAAAATTTGTCGATTATAAATCATTTATTGAAAAAGTTAAAAAAATTGACATATGGTTTCTGTAGGAACTGACAGAGAGCAACAAAATAGTCATCTCTTCTTGGTGTTCAGGCAAGCTATCTTCTTTGAAATGCGATAAAAGTGGATCTTGTGCAATAGTTATAAACAAATTGGACAGCAGCTGTAAAAGTATTCTTCATTTCATGAAGGTCATGGTGATTATATAACAGTCTAGCGAAAGCATCAGCTTGGAACCTGATAGTAGGAATCAGATATATTATTTTCATGACAACGCGAGACCTCAAGTAATACAATGTACCGACGTTATTAAATTTCATGAAGTTGGGATAAGAAGTTCCCTTCACCCTATCCATGAATCAACAAATTTTCATTTTTTATAGTCCCAAAAACCAACACTAAGCTAACTGAGATTTGGAACTTTGAAGACATCAGAAAATTCAGATTTCTTCAAAAATAAAATTATTACGTTACTTAGACGTTAGCAACAAGCAACCGAAGTTAACGGTGATTATTTTGCAGAATAAATGTTGCATTTTTACCATACAAACACTATAATTCATGTGAAATACTTTTAACGTGATACTTTTAAAATGTCGGAGCTTTTTTGTAAGGAAAAATCGTATATATAACCCACTACTATCATGAAAAACTGCAAGTTCTGAAAAACAGTAACATCAATAAATTTTACGTAGAGCATGGTTTGGAGGTTTCTCAATTTACTATCAAACCAATGTTGCAAAAGACTTAAAAATGAGCTTTTTATTGTAATTCTGCCATTTTTGCATATCTTTACGCTTTACAGATTATTCTCCAATGGAGCTACGTTGATATGGATTCGGTATTATATAGCTGTTAAATGCACCGACATCCTCCATCCATTTGTCAAAATGTTCCACATTAGTTACTTCCCAGGATACTACTAACTGAATATTCGTGCATCCGTATGTTCGCTTGTTATACACAAAAGAATACTCAAACGATAGTTGTAATTGTAACTGAGTACAGTGTGGACGTGTGTTCTGTACAGTTTGTTAGTTGTAACAAAATTTAAATTAGTATAATTTGAATTATTTTAATCAAAAAAAAACTTTTGCTAATTTTGAAGGAATATGCAAGATAATTACGTAATTTCTATATTGATATTTTTATGTTTATCAGTATCAAAGCTTGAAAATTATTATAATCCAATTTTTTTTATAGACAGCGTTTTTGAGAAAGAAAATTACATACAACAAATGCAGTAACGTTTTCTGATAATAATGACGCAAATTAGATGCCAGAAAAAACTAACAAAATTAATACTTGGATAACGAATGTGATGATAAAGAACCAACCAGCAATTTCGAATCACATGAAAATGAAGAAGAAGAAAGTGGCGACAATATTGAGCAATCAAAATCTCTTCAAGATCATTTTAGGTTGCCGATGGAACAATGTGGCATAAAATTCCACTTCAACCTCAAACTGCATCGCATAATATCGTTCGACAAAAAAGTGGTCCACACAGATCGACAAAAACATTGTCTGTAATACATTCAAGTAATTATTGATCTTATTGAACAACATACTAATAAGAAGGCGAGGAAAGTATATCAAGAATACAATAAAAAAAAATCGATAAAGAAACCATTGTGTTGGAAAGATTTGACCCCATTTGAGTTTTATGCATCTATTGGTATACTAATAGTATCTGAAACCAACCACATAAGTACAGACCATGTTTTTGATTTATTCAAACGTAATTCATGTCCATGGTATCGGGCGGTAACAGGATTGAATAAATTCTGTAATATTAAAAGATTTCTTCGCTTCTATTATGCTAATACGAAGGAATAACGTGTGAAGAATTATAAAATGCACCGATAAGTGAAATATGGATGATGCTAAACCTAAAACTTCTTTCCATGTATAAACCTACAGAAAATCTCATGATCGATAAATAATTATTCGCATTTAGAGAAAGGATTCGATTTACGTAATATATTCAAGCGAAACTTCGTAAAATATGGTATAAGAGTTTGTTGAATATGTGACGCAGAAAATTATTATATGGGACGTGACTGGATGAAAAGTCATCGTCGAGTATTGCAATATTTATCATACATCTTCCTCCTCCCCACAAGCGAATAAGAAAGACTCGCAAATCATGTTTTCAATGTGGAATGCCTGTATGCGAAGAACGTTCAAACATTGAGGATTTGTAAAAATATCCGTTAATAATAGACAAATGATTTTTTATTTTGTTTCTGATCTGAAATACATAAACATATCCACAATAAAATATATTTCAACCTTGACCACTTGTATTTTATTTATATTATGTATTTCCACGTCTCTTACAAAGCGAGCATATGGGTACCCGGATACCATGGATAGTAGCTAAGACGACTAAACAAGATTAAGCTTATGTAAATAACCTTTTTTAAATTAAGTTTAATAAGATTAAATCTCTTCTAAATAAACTTAAATAAAATTATTTTCAGCGAAAGTCGAAAATGGGTACTCGAGTACCCGAGTAGTAATATGAGTAAACGTTCCATTCGTCAAAGCTATATCGTATTAAAGCTAAGAGCATTTTTCTAGACATTTACTGAGACATTTATTACTGAAAAAAGTTTTGCTCTAGTCAAAGATTGCGATAATTATAACAATGCAACAATGAGGAATGCCACTGTATGAAATAAACCAATTTTATACCTTTTAAAATAAATTAATAACGAGACAGCAGTCAGTCACTGATGGACTAGAATTATAATTACACCTTACTCGACAAATTTGGTATATGAGGTTACAAAATGTCATGCATATAAAGTATACTAAGAGATCAAGAGGGCATCTAATGCAATGCTAGCAAAGCCATCGTTACTTTCACAAAATGCTCACTTTAATACCAATTTAATTAATAATAGTAATAAAAAGTAAAATAAAGACAAAATTATGTGTTTGTATTTTAGTAATTTGGAATAGCTCAAAATAATTCAAATTATCGCAAATAAATGAGTGCTCTATCAAGTATCATAAGTTCAATAAAACTTGAAATGGCAGAACATTTTGAGGCACTCTCTATATATATGCAGCAAATAAGAATTATGTTATTCAAAGTTAAGTTAAATGAACTACCATCAACTAATGATTGATTAAAAATTATTTAAGAATTAGCAAATTTTAGTTATAAAAATCTAATGCAAAAAACTCGACAACAATGATAACAAATAGATAAATGTAGATACCAAAAAAAATTTAAACCGTTAAAAAAACTTAGTGATTCTTTTTCACAAAACGACAATTAAAACAAACGTACATATCTATAAGAAAAAGTATGCAGCAACCAGACAGAAAGAAATTAAAAACCGGCACCGGCATGATGCATTTCTCGGTATATGCGCCATGTGCGCATCGCGCACAACCTACTTGCCTAGTTAAGTTTGTAGTCAGGATGCGCGAAAGTAGCAAATTCCCAGGATATCGGCAGCGAGGTCGATTAATCATCGCCGAATTACGATATCACAAACGGATGGCACTCACCTGAAAAAAATCACTCAATTAGTAATCAAACAAAAACATGGGGCCGGCGAAGAGATTACTCTGTAAGCAATCCCAGAACGAACTTAAAAAACCTTTCAATTTCGATTTCGAATTTCGGGAAAATTCGAATTGAATATCTCGAGAATTATTCGACATAGAATTTTTTCGACTTCATTTTCAAATTCAGCGTAAAATTCCCTATAAGAATTTCATTTAAAATCGTAATGTCGAAAATTTTCCCGAAATTCGAAGTCGAATACCTCGAAAATCATTCGAGATAGAAATTTTTAATTTCGAATTCAAAATCAGCGTAAAATTTCCTATAAGAATCCATTTTCAAATTTTAAAAAATCTCTAATTTTGTGACGGACCGACAGACACACAGAATTTAGTAACGAACTTTGTAAGTTCGTTGAACATACAAATTTTATTAGGATCGTTAAGATAAAGAACAAAATCTGACAACTAGAGCACTAAGCGGCATTAAATAATGTTTAATGTTTAAGTTTACTATTTCTAGTTTTGTATTTTCTCGTAAGAAAATCGTTAAACATTGGATTTTGTACGTAGGCTAGTCAAATTTGTTTTGTCTAATTTTTGATATGCCAACACACAGGAACGCTGTGGTGGAATGGAACTTGTTAGTACGTATGTAAGTTGTTTTTTTATATCTTTTTGACTAACCAACCACTACCATTACATAATGTGTTTTAAAAAATTTCTAACGAGTAAAATGTTAAAGTAGAGAGTAGATACGTTATCAAGAAGTCATGTATCCAAATGTGATAAAATGTTACTATGGGACGAAGTAAGATCGAAAACGTACACACATACATATGCCGCGGTTCAGATTTTTAGAAAGCTTCCCGCTTGTTATAAAAGAAAGAGAGAGAGAGTCAAATTTCTTTGATCGGATACTAACATTCGGACCTGACACAAAATGACTAAATATGGAGAACGGGTAATAAACACACCAAAACCAAGTAATTATTTGCTCCAGTCAAATTGAAGTAAATGCATATTGGTCTCGACTTAATTTCTTGTAACTAGATCCATTCGGATCTTCGATGAATACATTAAAAGAGCAGCGGTATGAGAGCAACAACCAATAAAAATTTGTGGACAAATGGCTGCAGGATCAACTTGAATCTGTATATGAAAATGATGCCAAAAAGTTCCCTGTTCACTGCATTAGATGCATCAAAAGAAAAGGGAATGCAGAAAGTGGTCTTGTGACAGATTATTTTATTTAGTTTAACAATTATAATTTTAGCAACATTTATTAAATGATAACCGTGGTCACACTTTGACTTTATCTATAAATTTAAACGTGTAAACTATTTAACTTACATACTAATCTACGTAATATTATTTCACAGAGTTGTCGACATAAAAATAATGGAAAATAAATTTACATTCTAACAATGATTTCCAAAAAAACTTTTCCAATATACCCTCGCAATAACGGCCAAAACCCAATATGCATGAAAGAACTTATGATACTTTTATGCATTAACAGGCTACTTTTTCATGAATACACAATGAATCTGCAAATTATCATAGCCTGATACAACTGCGCACAAATCTCATATTATCGAGCAGCTCTCGTCTAAATTCGAACGGGAATGTAACGTTAATTAAATGCTCACGTAGCTTCAATTAAAACGTGTCAAATTAATGGGCTTGCTTTCGAACACAATAACTCTAATGTTCTTCTCGCCGCATTTATAATTCAGTCACCAACGGCAGTTCTTAGGCAAGCCTAGCGACCGCAGAACCCAAGAGAAGAAACTTCTTTCGAATTCCCTTTGATGTATGGAATTTCACTCTGCCGGCTTACCGCCGATTAATTAGGCATCGACCACAAACCTTGCGGAAAGCGCCTTTCCAAACCTGAAAAACTCAAGGCCCTCGGCTGTTACAGGGTTTCAGCTTTGTACCGCATCGGCTCAAATATATGGAAAATGGACTGATATATTAACGAGCAACATTACTCCTCAATATTATAGGCGCACACTTCGTTTACGGTCGATCATAAGCAGGGAATAGGAGCACTAAAAATATCAATACAATGAGAATAATGGTACAAGTGGGCACGGTGTATTTGATATGATAAATGACATCAAGTAATTTAAAAACATCTATGTAATCGCTATATTCTTTCTTTATTAGAGGACATAGTTCCTATGCAATAGTTAAAATTATATAAATAAATTACTAATTCATATATTATTTGCATTTGTATTTCCATATACGAGTATAGATTGGAAAATTTTTGGAATGACCATTAAAGACTTAGGTTTTCCCAAATATTTTTATTTGACGCAACTTACTTCAAATAGATCCGTTAAAAAGTTTTTGAGATGCATCTAAATCACACGACTTAGGTACTTTTTCAATAACAGATTATATTTGGACGATCGTATTTTTTTCCTCTGGACGGAAATGAAATCTGCCCACTTTTTTAGGATTCATCATATTCATTTTATATCGTGAGTTTTAAGTTTCGAAATTCAAAGGTCATAGAGTGTACACAGTACAAAATCACGTTCAGAACCGTTCAAAAGTTAGGGATAAAGTTCTTAATGTAATTTTGAAAGATCATGATATGTGAAATTTAAGAAGCCGTGGCAATTTCTTATAGACGAGTCGTTGATGTTTTACGTAATAAATTGGACACGAAACATTTTTGCGAAGTGGATGGTTGTATTTGTTCAATTCAGAGTAGAAACTTATTCTGAAACAAATTTCAGCCGATTGTTTAAGTGTTTAATGGAAATAAAAGAATTATAAGGAACAATTCGACCATAAATGAGAGCTGGATCCACCATTACAGACCAAAAACTAAAATACAATTAAAGCAGTGGATTAAATAAAGTGGACCAGTTCTAAAGAAATAAAAATATGTTCAATCAACTGGAAATGGATTTTGGAGCGTTAAAGAAAGTCTGCTCACTCATTGACCTAAAAAGGACAAAAATACTACTATACAATATTACTCGGCGCTTTAGAACAAGCTGAAAGCAGCAATCAGGAAAAACTCCCTAGAATTATCAAGAGAAAAGTGTTTCATTTATTAAAGAAAAGTGGATAAAAGCAAAGTTCGAAATTATTTAGTTTTTATAAGATTTGCCTAATCTGAACAATTCTACCTACTGCCAAAATTTAAAAGATTCATATTTGGAAAGAGATAACTGAAGCTGTAATTAGCTCTTGAAGCTGAAACAACGTTGGGCTAAATGTGTTGATATGTAAGAAGATTCTCTAAATCAACCTTCATTCTTCAAGGTTCTTTATTTTATGTTTTTCTAATCTAATTCGTTCCTAGCATTTCCTTAATGTCGTCCTTGCATTGCGTCATTGGTCTTCTAAAATTTCGAATAACATACCACTCTTTTTATCCATCCTGTTTCTTCTATTCTAGTTGCATGTCCACTTAATTTTGTCCTCTATGACTGTTCCAATGTCTCCCATCTTTATTCCTTGTCTTATTCATTCATTTATCTTGCTGTCTCTTCCCAAAGTAATTCTTTCCATTCTCCTTTGGATAATTTGGTAATTTTTTCCATAATTTTCAGTAAGTGTCCGTGTTTTTGCGCCGTATTAATTAATATTCATTAATTGAACACTTCGACATGTTGGGTAGTTTCAATTCTTGAATATATAATATAGCTTTTACAATTTTTTCCACACCAATGTAACACTTTCTTCTCTTCGCCACTTAAGCCTAATTTTAATATTTTTAATGATCTGTCTGAAACATACATTCTTACTGAATTAAAAGTAGATTTTTGTTTTTCCCGTATTTATTTTTAATTGTGCTTTTTTCGTTTGTTTCATTCTTTTAGTATAGATACTAGGTCTTCAAGATTATCAGACATGAGGTCTTGCATTAAGAATTTTTTAAAAGTTATATAAAACACAATGTTTACATTAGGAATGTGCTTATTTTTCTTTAAATGAAAGATAAAGGATTTGTATTTGTTTTAAAAATAATATCATACAAATGACCACCTCTTGCTGCTCTACATATGGTCATTTTTCTGTTAAAATTTTCAATGACTTTTGCAAATTTGGCTAAATCTCACCAATGAGACGAATTATTTCGAAGCATAAATTGCTTATGGACCATTCCTGTAAACTTTCTAACGTACCTCCAAAAAAAATAATCTAGATGTGCTAAATAAAAATGGACAACTTGTACACGTTGTTTCAGGATTTCAAATATACTCTTCTGATACAAACACAAAAGTTATGTTTTTTAAGTGAATATAGCTATTTATAAAAATCGCCAGCTGTGGTCGTGAGGTTGAGGCGCGGGCTGCGGTGCAGACAGAGACGGGTTCCATTCCCAGAATTCTTTGATGTCTGGTAGGTGGCCACTCAGTCACTAAAAATAATGGAGTATCTGCGTTCACTTTGAACAAGGGGTATTAATGGCAGTCTAGTCGTCTAAGACGCGGTGCTTGCCACATCGTCCCACATCAGAGGTGGTGAGCGACGAGCGAGCACAGTGGCGAATATAAGACCCTTAACCTCTCCGTTTGCAGGCCGTGTTCGCACGCAGGGCGTTAGAGCCTTACCATTATTATTGCTATTAATGTTCTTATAAATGGACACATTTCTACGTAGAAATAAAAACAAAGAAACCAGAAATACAAAATAAGACAAATTTCATATAAAAAATCAACAATTACAAATTTTTATTTGAAATTAAACAGTACGTCGATTGAATTTATAATTAATATTATTCAATATCAATTACAATTCTTCATAAACAAATATGAAAAGGATAATAATGCATAACATCTAAAACATTAATCGGTATCAGTAATAATAGCAAAATTGTAATTTTGACACCGACATTCACGATGGCAACAAAATCGGGATATTTGTCGCGGTAATTTGCGTGATACACAACTGTAGTTTTGGTTGACGTTACTTGTCAACTTTTTCGTAATAATACAGCAGTTTTGCAACTAGCCTATTTTTTTAACTATTGAAATTGATCTTTGAGTTTAACAACTCAACCACACATTAACGTTAAAATGTCAAGCAATAAAAATAGAGCTGTGCGAACTTTAATGTAGCCAAAGGTTAATCATAAGAATATGTGTGACGTAGCAATGGAGTGTCAGATTACGTCAAGAAAGTCGTCGGTTCGTCACCTGAAGGTCGAAATGCTTTTATAGAATTCTGAGGCCGTTCACAGTTTATTATAGTTTATTTGAAAAACTGGTTTATGATATAGAATAATAAAGTATACAATATTTTTACATAAATATTACGAGTGTAAATGGACGTGACGCTAGGTGGAATAATATATAAAAATTACTATACTACTCTTCACAAAAATAACGCAACTTTTAATTTGAAATTTATGAGATATTTTAAATTTTTTTTATCTGAGGTTACCTTCAGTGACATTCGCTCCCAATTTTAGTTTGGTATATTAAATAGTTCATAAGTTGGCTGCATTAAATTTTGCGTTAAAAATAAAATTAATGCTAACAAAACGTTTAAATGGTACCGCAAGCATTCGGTGATCATCTTTATAGATGAAAACTGTATTCCAGCGGCATAAGCTGTTCAAAAAGTTTGTGAATTCGTTTTGGTCGTTCATGAATATCAATAACCGAAGAAAATAACGATAAAATTAGTAACAAAGTAAGGAAAAGTCGTTATTTGACTGTAAGAAAGCTTGCTAAAATTTATGGAATAATAAAAGGTTCAATAGATGCAATTTTAAGTGATGTTTTGGGCTTTAACCGTTTGACGCCAAAAATTCAACAAATATTACTCCACAGGCACCGTATTCTCCAGATTTACTTCTTTCTGTACGGTTGATTGAAAAAAAAAACACTTCGATGGCTCCCAATTTGACTCGGTTTCAAAAAGTGAATATAAAATGTGTTTAAAAAATTAGATTCAAGTTGACGTATTGCTTATCCAACGGGAGGGGGATATTACTTGAAGAAGACAAAATAAATTTAATAAGTATTATGTGTTTTATTTGTAAAATCACCTAACATTTTGATCAGAGTAGTATATTTCTACTTATGATTACAATAAAAGTTATATTATTTATTATTATTTCCGCCACACCATTTTGATTAAAATAAACAGGAAATTCATTTTGAATTGCTTAATTTTATTTACTATTATCATAGTTGAACAGCAGTAAGATTTAGATCCTAAATTTTCATAATGTCTGGCGAAAGCAAAAAAAAAACATTAATAGAATGTTTATTTCGCTTTAAGATAAAATTCAAATTTGATATCGATTGAAAGATGGAGAAAAATTCTCATATGTCGGAAAATCAAGGAATCTAAATTGAGAAAACAGAAAGCTCTTAAAATTTACAAGCATTTTCTGCGGAACAACAAAATTTACTTCAAATAAAAGAAAAGATTATCATTACACAATATGACATTTCAAGGAGAGCAAGACTCGGAAAATATAGAACGCTATACAAAAGAACAGAGACTTAGTGTTGTTAAAACGCATTGCAAATTTGATGAAATTTTTTCGGAGACGATACGAACGGTGTGGAATTTTTGGTTGAAATAATGCACCAAATCAATCAACCGCCCGAATATTTATTGCAAAATTTAATGAAAGTGGATCGGTACTAGATGCAAAGGCTCGTGGGCATCCGCTGAAAATACCGCAATGTATCGCTGCAAATCCGAAAACATCAACTCAATATCGTGAACACCAACTGAACATTTCAGCAAATACTTAGTAAGGATCTGTATCTTTATGCGTACAAAATCTAACTGATGCAAGAGTTTAAACTTGCTAACCTTTCTTTCCGTCGATAATTCGTAATTTGGTTTTTTGAACATCACGAAGTGGATTCTCTGTCTAGTCATAAAATCGCCTTCAGCAATGAGGCGCATTTTCAACTCTACGGGTTCGTACACAAACAAAATTAGTGCATTTGGGGTTCAGAAAATCCTCTCGTAATAGCAAATAGCGTAATAGGTTCATTTGTATTAGAATATGCTGAAAATGCTGCAACTGTGAATGGCGATTGTTACTGTTATATGATAACCCAGTTTTTGGCAACATTGATCTGAAACAAATGTGACTTTAGTAGGACGACCCGGCGCCACAATCAACAGCCGATTTGGTGTACCAACTAGTACCTGGTTCCACAATTTCACGAAATGTCGACGTCAACTAGTCAGTAGATCTTATACTTTAATACCATGCGACTTCTTTTTGTAATGGTTACCTGAATGCATAATTCATCAATATTTGACTTCAAGAATGCATTATCGATGAATTTGATCAGAACAGGTGTGAAATTGTAATGGAAAATTTCGTAAAAGAAACCAAGATTTTCAGGCGAAGCCTAGGTGGGCGTTTGTTAAACATAATTTTCCATATTTAATCGAAGATTGTATATTGTAATACTCAATACATATCCAAGCATAAAACTAATTCAAAATTGGTTTTATTTAAAGTTTAAATTTGGACCACCATTTAGAAGCTACCCATAAACTTTTACATTGAAGTAAAATTATAGACAGAAGAGAGTATACCGCAGATCTGATTTTCAACGCTGATAAGGCAGAGGTGCACTGGAAAAATGTGTTCTCAAATACATATTTCACAAAATGAAACGCGCATCAGCTTTAAAACTTGTAAAGATTGAATGCTTCTTATGTATGGCAATTTCTGCCAGGAAATATACCACTCTTTCAATCCTGCAATGAAAACGAAAGAAACGTCCCAACTATCTGTATTTCGGTGATTTAATCACTCAAGATATCTTTGAAGGATATATTTTGAAGGATGATTTTGTTTTATCCAGTTCGTACCTCTCTAACTGCATATCATAAATCCAATCATCTGATCAGTGCATAATTTATGATATTCAAGATTTCTATACACGCTAAACACATGAAGCAATTTGCACTAGATTAGAAAAGGGAGACAATAAAACACTTATTCAGAAAAATAGTATTTCACCTGCAGATAGAGAACATAATAAAATAGTAAACGTTCCTTCAGGTTTAGAGGCTGAAGAGCTTGCAGATATGGATATCCATGAGGTAAAAGAAATATATCAAGAGCAAACTTCAAGTGAAGAAGAATTAGGGGAATTTATAGACAAGTCTGTTTCAGATGCATCGATAGACGACGATTAAGAAAGCATGAATTCAAATTTACATTTGAATGGTGTTAAAAAAAACAGATTTGGATAACAAAGTTAGAACTGTGCTTCATCGAAATACATTACGCGAATAGCATTCGTTTCATCTAAGTTCAACTTAGCACGGTTTAGAACAACACGGAACAAACTAATCGTGTTATGGGAGAGTTGGCTATATATTGTCTAATTTTTTACTTTTTCTTCTACAAAAAAGTTACAAAAACACATTTTATAATGTGGCATAAGAATATTGAAATTACAATTTACAGAAAGAAAAGTGATGTTCGCGAATTGTTATAAATAATAAATTAGTCAGTCTTTCAGAATTCAGCCTAGTACAGGGTCCATCCCAAAAGAAATGAGCCTTATTTTTTTTCGGACGCGAGTGTACATTCCGGCGTGCTCTGACGCTTGGGGCAGGTGGTGGGGTCTTAGCTTCCATACGCGGTCGGTGCAAGTCGGCTCTGAGCTCTCGAGCGGCAGGACGGTGTTTCCGTGAATGTCTATTTCAATTTTCGACACGGCGCGATGGATTCAAAATCGATCAACGCTACGCAATTAAATTCTGCTTCAAACTCGGCAAGAATGCTACCGAAACGTTTGGAATGCTTCAGGAGGCCTTCAAGGATGATTGTTTATCGTACTCGCAAGTTAAAAGTGGCACAAAGCATTTAAGGAGGGCCGGAAGAGGTGGCCGACGAACCTCGGTCTGGACGACCGTCAACCTCCCGAACCGACGAGAACGTGCAGCGAGTGCGCGATTTTTGAACGCCGATCGTCGGTTCAGTGTTTATCAAGTAGCAGATGCCCTAAACATTCCGAAATCGACAGTACATCGAGTCATTTCCGAGGATTTATCGATGCGGAAGGTGTGCGCCAAACTTGTGCCGCGGGTGTTGACTGACGAACAAAACAGCTCCGGGTGGTTCGGTGTGAAGAACTCTTGCAAATGTGCGAAGATGACCCGGAGTTTTTAAACAAAGTGGTAACAGGAGACGAAACATGGTGTTTCCAGTACGATCCGGAGACAAAAGGCAGAGCGCTGAGTGGCACACCACCGCGTCACCCGGCCGAAGAAAGCTCGGATGAGCAAATCCAGGACCAAGACAATGCTCGTCGCCTTCTTCGACGCCAGGGATTGTGCACTACGAGTTCGTACAACCCGGACGCACAGTGAATGCCGCCTTCTACCTGGAAGTCCTCAAAAGACTCAAAAGAAAGGTCACAAGTAAGCGGAGCGCGATCAAAACGACTGGAGTTTGCACCACGACAACGCGCCGAGCCACACCGCGTTCATCGTGACCAAGTACCTGGCGGATTCAACTCGGCGTGGTTCCCCAGCCTCCCTACAGCCCGGACTTGTCTCCCCGGACTTCTTTTGTTTCGCGGTTGAAAAGAGTGCTAAAGGGCAAGCACTGGGACTCGGTTGAGGACATCCAAGAGAATGTCACAGCAGCCCTCAAGGACATCCCTAAGGAGGCCTACCAGGAAGCTTTCCGGACTTGGAAGACCTGTCTCCAAAGTGCATTGATGCAGGAGGATCCTATTTTGAAGAATTTTGAGGTGTTGTAGGGATCTGCTCAATAAAACTATTTTTTTTTTGGAAAAGGCTCATTTCTTTTGGGATGGACCTTGTATATCAGTTTAAAGTTTGTTAAACACATTAAAATTTGGAAGTTTATAAGATATTACATAAAAATCAAAGAATTGACCATAAAAGCTAGGCCTTAGAAAGTTGCACTCGGACATATTAAAAATCAAGGTTTTCGTACTAAAACTAGAATTTTTAATGATTCGATTAAGCGTAAAATTCTAAACTTATCAACTTCGAAAAATTTCCTAAAAATACAATTTATAATTCATAAAATAAATAGAATAAAATTTGATATAAAAATTAAAAATAAAAGTAAGTTCTTTAAAAGAGGCGCCGCCGCATTGGGCTGGTCACGAGCAAATGCTCCTTCCTTGTCCGAAACCCAGCGCACGTGTTCGAAATTCGTTGAAAACTCATGGACGTGTGTGATATCGTAAATTTAAGTTGGATGGTAAGAAGCACAATAAGCCTCTGGAGGCTGCGCCCAAATGAAAAAAAAAAGTTCTTTTCTTCAAAGAATACGCAGTATGCCAATCATTAATGCAAAATTGATTTCTTATATTATTAAAAAGTGGTTACTTTATTTTAGCCAGACTAGAAACGTTTCATTATGCAAAACAGTATATAATTTCTTAACAAACAGTGATTACAATTTGTCTCTAAATTAAAATAAAAAACACTCCCCTAACACCATAGGCGCGAATAACTTAAATACTTTTGAGTAGTATATAAGCAACGTTATTCACAATCCAAACAAAACCTAAAAGACTTAATCGATTTCAGAGAATTTGAGAAAAGTGTTGGTGAAAGTTTTCGCAATATTCTGACTTGTGTTAATGAGACATGACAGGAAAATTCTTCTAAGAATTAATCTTCTTAGGTTATTTTGATGCATCTTCAAAGAAGTTTTATAGATAAATGTAATTCATTTTGTTTTTTATTATTTGTTTTAATCCATATTGAGAGCACGATAACCGCGAGATAAAGGCCTCGACCTGTCACACTGGCGTGCGGTGGTTCCGGGTTCAACTCCCGGGTCAATAACAATGACAAACATCAAATGCTCTGCGGCCGTCATACCAACGCCTTTGGTGGTCATGAAATACATTTTCTCCTTCCAAATTAACAATTTAGGCTAGCTACCTGCAAGGGTACGCCCAACTTGGCTCACACTAGCGCATGACTGTACGGTTAGAAACAGACTAGTAGCGTATTTAAAAGAAAAAGAAGAATAATCAGTATTTTCTTATTATTCCGGTTATACTTAATTGGGCATACTTTATTTAAAATTTATCCTAACCTCGACCGACAATATTTTAGATGTTTTTAAGACTATATCTCTTATGATATTCTATTGTTCTTCAATATTTTATGCCCTTTTAACTTTAAATTCTTATTCAATATTGTTTCTATATTCTGTCTCTATTTGGTTCAATTTGTTCCATTTTCAGTTTTACTAAGTCATCCGAATCTGTGGTTCCTTGCGTTTTTAATATACTTTATATATTTATCTTCTACTAACATATAATCTATTTGATTTATTATATTGTCATCTGGAGCTATCCAAGTTCTTTTATGGATTTGTCGATAGTATCTTTAAATTATTCTCCACTAGAAAATTCAATCAGCTTCTTACCACTTTCGTTACAAATACTACTTATGGTCGGCTTATATATGTGTATATTATATCTTCTCCCATCTTAACATTAGAATCTTCCACTACTATTTTTATGTCAGTTCTTGTTAGAGCTGTTCTAGCTTTTCACTGTACTAGTTTTTTGGCGTGAATGTATGTCCACTATACTATACTGTGAAGCCTATTTGATAGTGATTGAAATTTAATTATTAAACCCCCTTCTAAACATTATATTTATATTGTTAGAAAACACGAATACTTAATAGTTTTTGAAATGTTGCGTTGACTTCTATCAAAATCATCGATAGTTCTTCTATCTCATATTTCATTAATGTAGAAGTAGCAGCCGATTTTTGTTTTATTTTTATCTAGTGGCAATTAATTGTCTGTCTTTTATGAGATTTAATTTTTTTAATGTTTATTCACTTATTTCTTTTTCATTCAGGGTATCGCATATTTCTATTATTATTGATTACGTTTCCGAGGCAATCACAGAACGCGTTTTGCCTCTTCTCTTTAAGGGGAGGTTTACTTGAGATTTGATCAAAAAATCGATTTTACCCAAAGTGATTTTGCTGAAAGTAGTTTTTAAAAAAAGTTATTGCACACTAACCGAATCAAGTTTTTTATAAAACGCGGATGCTAAGCGTATTTCAACGTCGGAGAATAGAATTACAGACCACGCAAAAGCAAAATCTTCAAAAAAAACCAAAAAAAAACAGAACAGGCTAACAAAATAGTACGAGATTGAGGAGGGTGTCATGTATGGACCTGGAATAGCTGATTAGTAGCAAGGTACTTAGTTTTGTCATAATATTAAAAAAATCGTTAACTAAAACTTTAAACGCATTTTTCTCGAAACCACATTTTTCAAATTGGCGACCACGATTACAAAAAAACTACTCGATAGATCTTTTTTTTTATTTTAAAGATAATTCAATTTTTCGGCACCTATACCTAAGTCCGATGCATTTTTGCGATTATTTTTTTTATTGTACTATAAAGAGCGAAAAAAGGGGCAAAAATCGTTACAAAAAGTTCAAACGCCCGCCATTTTTTTTATTTTCGGCATTTTATTGATATTGTAGATATAGGTTCCAATACTATTCATATATTTTATGAATCTTTTTTGTTTTTTGATTTCAGTGTATTATTACTCGCACTCTGATGGTCGCCAACAAGACACTTTTTTTCGGATCGTCTCACTGCACTGTCTATAAAATGGACAGTTTTCTATAATTTTCCTAAAAAAAAAATTTTTGTGTACTTCTATACTTAATAAATATGTGTACAAATTTTGAAATTGATATTCACTTACGTCTTTGAAAAAAAAATTCCAGAAAAATGAGTGATTTTTGGTGCATCTCAAGTAAACCTCCCGTTCATTTTTAAATGTTTGCCTCAACGTTTACATAAAATTTTGTACTTTAGTTTCTCTTGTTTAGTTATAAATAAAATAACGACCCTTAATTGTTTTAATTTTTCTTTTATTTATTAAGATTGTACGAGGCATGTAAACGTGTGTGGCGCATAAACAGTAAATCCTCCAAAAAGCTCCCCCCGGTATTCGATATGGCTTCACACAACAGATATGTAGATTTTCACCGACTATTCTTTTAAGAGGCGGTTTCGCTTGTTCGTAGTGTTGCCCATATAAAACAAACATAAAATACGGTGAAATTCATTTTCACACGCGTGGGATCTTGCTGAAATGGAAAGTATAATAAAGCATGCGCGAAAAGGGTTAAAGGTAATATAGTAATTTCACTCGATTGACAGAGGAACGGCGCCAGCAGTCAAGTTTCACTCAACATTCCAAACAAGTTTTAATATTATGTCTAACATGAGCTTTGTGAGTTTTTATATACCATAATCTTGTACGTTCCACGTGTAAACGGTATGTTAAGAGCGTTACGAATTTATTAAATACGGACATAAATAATATTAAACAAAAAAATAGTGACCGTATCATCATCTTTGCCGTTATAATTTGGAAATTTAAAACTGTTATATAGTATGCAAGCGAGCTCAAGATGGTAACGGTATAACCTTCTAGGCGAACAAATTTCGGAATTTCATAGCATCGCGTAATACAAGCATACAATGCTGTCTGCTACTTACGGCGAAGAGAACGTGGACAAATCCTACAGTAACCGGGTAAACGTTACGAAACAATTTAATTTAGTGACTTCCACTGAGAGTTTCGTCACGATTAGTCATGAGTGACGTAAAGAACACGGCGTACGCCGCTGAAGGCTGACGATCGCTTTCACCGCATGTTCGCTGTAAAATTTACAAAGCGCCTGTCGATCAAACGACATTTACCGATGCGGATTCGGAGAGTGCGGATATCGAATCGCGGTTTAGAGGGAATTTGACTCTTACACGCTTTTCAGTAAATCTAGAAAAGCGGAGCAGCATTTTTGTACTTATTTTTGAAAGTATGGCGCGAAAGGTATGGTTTCTCTTAGGTAACTTAACGAGTAATTATTACCTACAGCAAAAATAAGTTTTGCTTCAATTATTTATTGCAACACAGCTCCTGTGCTCTTATTTCTTCATCACCCGCTGTAGTTTCCTAATACTGTCATGCACAAATGCAACGGAGAAACGCGATGAAAAGCTTGGAATGATCTCGAATATAAAGTAGGCAAGACTATCGTACAAAATCCAATTATTCAGAATTTCAAAGTTCTAATCCGATATTTTGTTTTAATAGCGTAATACAAAAACTAAGTTATTGTGGCGTGACATGGTGTTAAATAGATGTACGAGGTGATCCACAACACAAGTTTCGTTTGTAAATATTGCTGTTGTTTCAATTTTGCATAAATGTTTTAAATTTCTTTCTCTGTTGCCGAAATTGCACCAATTTTTTTTATAATAAATATAATTGATAAATACTGGGCTTCCTAAACGAAAGATAAGTAGAATCTACCACGAGTGATTCAATAACAAAAAATATATATTAATGAGAGTTTGATAGTGATATGCTTTCTTTAATCAACAAAAATATTTACAAGAATTCAATACATAATAATAAATCTATGTAGATTAGGGTATCAGAATAACAAAATGTAAAGAATAAATTTTACTAACGTACAATATCTTTAATCTTCGTGGCATGGTATCGTCTATCGTCTTCTGAGATACTCTTTATCGTTCTTCTGCCACCGCTGCCATTAACTCAGTTTGTTGTCTTTTGACCATATTCGATGTTGTGCCATACATTGTCACTTGAATTCGTACCAAAAGACAGACTTGGATATGGCAAAATTTAAATTTAATAACAATCAGCGTCATATTCAATGAAAACACTCAACATTTTTATGGACTTGACGGTACGATGTCCTACTACACCGTTAAATGCTATCCGTCACCATAGCAAACGGTTGAAGTAGAAACCATTAAGAAAATATAAACTAATATTACACTGCAAGAAGTGCCAAACTTATGGAGAGATGCAAAATTGCTGAAATAAAGACCCGTAGTGTGCATAATGTGCTAGCAAACCCCACAAGAAAAAAATTATAATGCAGACAACCTTACACCCGAAATGTGTCAACTGTGAAAAAGCACACCCGACCAACTGCAGAGAATGTGAGGTAACCAAAAAATAACAACAGATAAGAAATAACACAAATAAAACTAAACTAAATAGCAGAAAAAAAACTGAAGATAAATCACAATGCAGTTAGGAAACAAAAGTATTCACAGCACTTCAAAGACCGGAGAAAACCAAGGAAACCTACAGAAACAATCTATTACGAAACCCTATGTCCAAACTGGAGTAACAGAAAAAGTTCGAACAGCAAGAAAATATGCTTAAGAAGATCTAAGAGATATTAATAAAAATAGAAGTAAACAACAACAAAACTGCAGCTTCTAAGAAGAAATAGTGGATTTAAAAGGCAACAGAATGACTGCATGGAATGTCAAGGATTTTTAGACATACAAATATATATATATATATATATATATATATATATATATATACAAAAATTTGCTAGAAGAGGAAATGCGGTAATAGTAAAAGCATAAATCACTATAGACAAAGCAAATATGAATAGGACAAAATTCAAAACAGAAGGACATAATATTACAACTGCAGCAATCTATTGCCCACCAAGATATAATCTAAATATTGTTGCTATTATATATCTAGGAAAAATATTTATAATTAGAGCAAACTTCAATGCAAAAAATTTAATATGGGGATTAAGATTGACCATGAGATCGCAAATCAGTTGAACTGCATCTACCACTCCACAAGAAAACCCACTGACTCTCCTATAAATGAAAATGAAACACCAGACTTGATTGATTTTATCATTTCCAAAAAAGTACCAACTACATCGATATCGAAGATATTTTGAATCGCGTTCAGATCATATTAACGTTACACATAAAAGTGTTTCAATCTAAACCCATCATACAAACACCTTTGGCGGTCGTAAGTACATTCTCCTTCTTCTAACGGGTCAGACTAGCCACCTGCCCGGGGTACGCCCAACATGGCTCATAGTACTACACGAAATGTGTAGTTAGAAACAGGCTAATCGCCTACATAAGAGTAGAAGAAGAGAAGAAGAAGAATCTAAACCAAGAAGTACGCAGATTGAGAACTTTTTAAGGAAAAAATGAGTAACAGAATTCAGCTCAACATACCACTAAAAATAAGGAACAATTAGACCAGGGAGTTGAACAGTTCATAATAGACACATAATTGGTTGTGTGGAACAGCAGAAAACGGACAACAATTATCTCAAAGAAACCGAGGACTCGAGTGCTGAAAAGAGAAGAGTTAGAAAAATATAGATAAGACAAACTAAACCAGCTTACGCAACAACTAAGAAGAGAAATGCAGAAATAAAAAATAAATTCCTAAACAATTATCTAGAAAAACAACAGAGACACCGATTACTCTTTGTAAAAGATGACTAAGAATTACCCAAACGTTGTCAATAAGAACTAAAAACTGTTGTGCAAGAGACAACAAGCAGAAAGTAAAGCTTTCGTAAAACACCTCCAAGCGAATGAATAACAAGTATAAAATGAGCAAGTAATGGAAGCACAAAATGGAATAGAAGAGGAATAAATAAAATTGGTTATCCCACATGAAGTAACAAAAGAATGTAAGAATTTGGAAAAAAACACCAAATGAAATAAGATCATATCAACCCGTCTCGCTCTTACCGGAATCTCAAAACCATTTCAAAAACTATTTATTAAATGGCTAAAACCAAGAATAGAAAGAGATAATTCCAATATACCAGTTCGGTTTCAAAAATCAATATTATACCGAAACTAAGTCTTTTTAGATGTTACACAGGCTTCTGATAAACTTTGATATCAAGGATTCAACCACAAACTTAGAAAAGTACTGCCTAGACAATTTTCCGAATTAGTAAAGACTTACATTGCAGACAGACTATTCAGGATTAAACAAAAAGACCTATACTTGGACTTGTACGAGATTAAGACAGGAGTACCAAAGGGCAATGTACTGGGATTAGTGTTTTACCTTTTGCACACCAATGATATCCCTACAAATAACCAAGTAACGATAGCCACTTTCACAGATAACACTGCAATACTAGCAACAGGAAGGGTACTATAGAAACAATAGAACTGCTGCAGCAAGTCTTAAATGAGATAAATTCATATTTAATAAATTAAATGATAGCAAATCTGTGTATACTAATTTCATGAAGAAGAAGGATGAATACTTACCAATAACACTAAACAACATCATCTTACCACATGCTAATACAGTCAAGTACCCGGGAATGAACCTGGATGCTAAATTACAATGGAAGGAGCAAATCAAGAAGAAAACAGAAAAGTTAAATATAAAATTTCACAAACTAAATATAAAAACATGTACTATTTGCTGAGAAGAAAGTCCCAGCTGTCAATCTACATCAAAATACTTCTGCATAACTTGATAATAAAACTAGTGTGGACATACGGTTGTCAACTGTAGGGCTCTACCAGCAAAATCCACAGGGACCTAGAGATAAAAACTGTATTAGATAAAATAAAGGCTTAATGAACGTATAAACATCGAGACTCTACAACTGAAGAGGATGAACCATTTGAGTTAATGCGAAGTGACAAAAGGATCAGTATAAAAAAAGAGTAAAAGTATTAATAGGTGAAAAGTGTGTGCAGAATACCAAAACTGAGAAGATAACCGATGGGTAACATCTCATATAAACATTAGATAATTTAAGTTCGATAAGAATTGCTGGTTAGTCTTTAGACTAGTTGCAATGTATATATTTTTAAATAAATTTAAAAAAAATGGTACCCTCACTATTATGGCTAAATCATCCGTGTTTTATAGTCTAGTGAAAGAATTTATAATCCAATTCAATAAACAAAAGCTTCAATATCGAGATTCGAGCATTGCCACCAAATTTACACTATCGACTATTGTCAGATAAAATGACGGACTGCTAAGCCATTCGGTGGAAAACGTATCTTTGTTGCCCAATTATATCAACGCATTCTATGAGATGGTGTCAGCAAAGGTTTTTTCTTGATGACTCGTTGTTACAGTCCCATACTGTGCAAATAGTGATTGATGGTGCTCATGTTTTTCTAACATCTACACCAGGTCAGCCATTACTTTTCGAAGATTTTTAACAGTTTCTCTTACCATTGTTCGTTTTGTTCCAAAGGTCTCGAAAGGGCCTGGCAGTGCTGTTTGCTTATTTTAAATTCAATAGTAACTCGATTTACTGTTGATTTCAAATACGCACTTATTTCTTATTTGGAAATCAGCTTGTTCCTACGATACGCCTGCGGCTGAAATCAACTAGATCTTTGCATTTAGGAAAGCGTGGCGTGCTTCAAACTTATTAACTATATACAGATGTTTAAGAATATATCATTTTTCGCAGAATTTACATTAAGAGTCTGAATTACCAAACTAAGTGTTTATTTTATTCTAAAGTAAAAAGTTGTGGTCGCCAACATCCAATAGAGTGGATAGACAGTCGAAGAAGAAGAAGAAAGTGCAAAGTCTGAATTTACAAGGAAATAAACAGAAACATTTTTAAAAATATTAAATGGAACTTGAATACTGAGTACCACAATATATTGTATTAAACTGTTTTCATCGTGAATGAATAATGGAAATGTAAAAATCATTCAACGAAAATCATATTAGTTTGAAAATAATTCAGCTAATTATCTGAGTTATTGCTATTTCATCAAGACAATATAAATTAGTTGCGACACGTTAAAAAACATCCCACTTTGTTGATTACATTAAATGAACTTTAAAGCCCAATAAAGTGTGGCCAAGGAGCACACGAACTGCTAATGATAGGTAAGATTACAATTATTTCAAAGCAACAAGTAAACATATTAACGCAAGCTTAAATGTTAGTAGGTTATTACACAATTCAGTTTCTTGATTCAAATTTACGTTACTATCCCAAGGAATTATTTTTACAAAAAATGGGCAAACTGACGACCTCCATTTACAGACATCACGCTAGAATTTGCCGCATGAATAGCTGCTAACCAGTTATTAATCCCCAAAAAAATTTCGAATAATTCAGCAGCGCCTGCGAGAACCTTGCAGATGATTATTCTACCGATCGTTTGTCATTACAGTTAATCAGACGTTTGGGTCGAAAATTACACGGCCGATTGTTTCTTGTTCGGACTTTATTGTAACTGCGGCTCAATTTGTGGACTCCTAGAAGAATGCCCATAGTACTACCCGCAGTGGTGATTCAAAGTGCAGTACTGTTAGAAACGCGAGCATTGCCATTAAGTCCGTTCTTCCGCTAACTGCAAACGTGTGCAGGGAGAAGCACTAATCACTGAGATAACTGAAAAAGAGCATTCAAATCGTCGGTAAGATTGGAAACAGAATTTGTCGTGTAACGAAAAAATTATCTGAACTATTATCAAACATTTCAAAACATCAGCTTAATAATATTTAATTATATCTATTAAAAATAAATTAAGTGAAATGTCTGCATTGCAAGTATTAGGTGTGCAGCCGAGCAGCTGTTTCGCAATTTATCAAACAGTAATTATAGACCTACAAAATAACAGTCAACATAAAATAACAGCAACTGCACCTGTATTTGAGTGTTTATTTATAAATGCGTTCAGTAACTCAAATATTTTAGCTAAGCATTAAAGTTGCGTCACCACAAGTGATCATTAACTTGCAAGGTTTATGAAAGATAATGCCAATTTCCCTCACATAACTAGCAGCTAAAGACTACAAATTTTAATTTCATTGTAAAGCTGTAAATAACGACTTTGTTACATGTTCAAAGGCGACAACAAATTGATAGTAACGCATTGTTAACGCTACTAAGTGAAGGTATTATACATGCCACACAGTTATTTTTTATTTTATTTTAATATTTTCAGACTACATATTTCAGTCGACTAGTTAAATTTAATTCGGATTAATAAATATAATATCCTTCAATAGTTAAAATAAAAATTATACACGATAAAATTCGGACAGGTAAATGCACCATATCCTCAATTTGATATAAAAAATTTCAAATATAGATCTGAGATACTCTTCATTCTCTTGTTCATATTTCGACATACAAACTTGGTAATTTATTGCAAAACTGCAACGCCACGCACGGTAAACAGTTATCTTAAACTAAAATTGCAAAAGCAATTACTGGATATTAATTAAATCGAATGTATCATATATTTAAGATTTTTTTATCTAATTACCGGAGAAATCTTGCAACAACTACCAAGGGTAGCTATTGTAAAACTGACCAACATTTACAACCCATTATTCAGATTAAAATATGTTCCTAATTTGTGGAAAATAGCAGAAGTTCAGTTGATTTTCAAACCAGGAAAGCCTCCCTATAAAGTGACACCGTAAAAGCCAATCTCCTTGCTATTTGTCTCGAAATTCTATACAAAATCAGTTCTTAAGAGATTAAAACCAATAATAAAAAAAAAGTTGATCACCTTTCATCAGTTTGGATTTAGAGAAGAGCACTCTACAATTGATCAGATACATAGAATAACTGATATAATTGAAAAATTGCTGGAAGAAGAGAAAGTTTAATCCATCATTTTATTCGATGTTGCCAAGGCTTTCAATAAAGTCTGGCAATAAGACTTGTTTCATAAAATGAACATGCTTCTGTCACGACAGTATTATGAACTCTTAAAATCAAAAAGATACTTCAGAATTAAGAAAATAAAAGGCCTATTTTGAAATAAAATAGGCGGGAGTACCGCAAGGGGTTGTATTGGGCCCAGTATTCTATTATATACTAGAGACATCCCTAACTTCTAACAGAAAACAATAGTAACGTTCGCCGATGATGCAGTTGTTTTAGCTGTCGAGAAAAAAACATGAAGAGGCTGCTGAGAAGCTCCAAAGACAAAATTAATAATTGAACTAAAACTTGGCGTGTTAAATCACAGTATTAAATGTATTTTATAGCATAAGATGATTTAGAAAATATATTGGAATAGTTAAAAACTTCATTCATATAGATCTTTTGTTTAAAAAATTAGAGCTACTATTCAGAAAACAACTTATGTTAGTAATCGGCACTTTTACTTCTTATAAATCGCATAAATATATTACATTTCGCAGTGGTCCTCCTCCAAGCAATCTTGTTTTTAGTTATAATACATACCTTTCGCAGATTTTCCTTAATGAATTATTTTGTAATTATTGTTACATCAGTAATGTTAATGCACATTACTCTCTAAAAAAAGTTCTGTCAATTACTTTCTAAAATAGTTGATGCCAAACCGTGCAGTGGGCGGCTAAGAAAAATTTCAGTTTGAAATGGTGCTGTCAATAAGAACAATTTTGTCCGAATGAAGTCTTAATTCCACTAAATTAAGTATCGACGCTATCATTGTTAGTGTGTATGCACCTACTGTGTAATAAAACTAAAATATGTACTCCCTACAATTAAACTGCTGTATAGCCTGAGGATTTACGTCTGCCCAAGAAGTTAGTCGGTTACATTTATCAGGGATTGTAAAACGACATATTGCTTACTGAAAAAGACTTGTTTGGAGGTGAAGATTTCATTTTCTAAGACGATAATAGGCACCTTGTCGTAGAACAAAACTAATTCAATCCCGGATAAATTAACAGAAAAAAATGGCCAGCACAGTTTCCCAATCTCAGCCCCATAGAAAACTTATAGCAATGAGTAGCAAACATCATATTTAAAAAGAAAGTCGCAGTAAAAACGAAATTAATTGAATTTAAAATTCAAGATTCACATCATTGTATTTTGAAGAGAGAGTTATAGAAAGTAGTAAATTTCATGCCCAAAAGACGCGAATTAGTTATCAAGAACAAAGGCTGGCCAACCAAATATGAACATTGGTTTAGATTTAAGTTATATGTTAGGTGAGTTTGCTGTTAATTTTATTGATCTAGCCTATATAATCTCATCATTTTAATAAATAGCGAACAAATGACCGAAAATGTTATTGTAAATAGTTATTGTACAACCCTAAACTTTTCAAAGAATTATCCTGCTCTTAACTACAACTAGCGACAACAAACTATGCAATTATCTAGTCCAATAACACACAATCCATTACAAAAGAAAAATTTAGAATAAATAAAACCAAATATTCAAAGTCCAGGACATGAAATTACAAATGTGTGGAATATCAAAAAACCAGGCACTTCTTTGTAGACTTGAAACCAAAAGACAATAACAAAGAAATTTATAAAGTGAAACTGCTGATGAACTCCAGCGCGACATGTGAACCATACAAAACGTCATATATCGAAATAATATAGTCATACAAAAAACTTTTGTAACAAAAATTCGCGATGCGTGAAATCAGTACTTAACGGCAGATTATTCCAGGAAAGTAAAAAACATAGAAGTACAATGTGTCAATTGTAATGAAAATCATCCAGCTAATTACAAAGGAAAAAATAACAAAAAAAATAACAAAAAAAAATATGGAAAGAGAAAGTTCTGAAATAATATCAAATTACAAGAAGTGAAATCCATAAAAGAAACTTCAATAAAGCAGTAAACAAATTAAATTAATCAATTAAAAAAATGATCAATACATGATGGCTACCTTAGTAACCTGCCAGTACCAAAAGCAACAAATTTTGTTAGCTATCGAAACTTACAAAAAAACTAAAGAGACCTCAGCTACACGTTACACCAACCAAAGATCACAATGATAAATGAGCTAAAAATGACAAAGAAAAGACCACAGCATTTGGAACCACCAGCAGATGTTTTAAATATAGATATGCAGCCTTGATCAAAACTTTTGTCAGATATATCATTCTAATTTATATAAAGTCAAAACTATTTAACTATTGAAGAAATACAGACTTGAGTTGATATTGAATCAACGTGTAAGTTTCCTTTATATTTCCCACGTCCATTCTAACTCCGAATTCCAATTTTTATCACCCCCGGGAAGCCAGCTTGGGAAATTGGGGGATCTTAATGATTTATAAATTTGTTGTAGGAGTTGGATTAATAAAATCAAAATTCAAAAATTGTTAGTCGCTTCAAAGTTAGATAGAAAGGAGGCCGAAAATACTTTCCTCGCTGATATTGCATTAGAAATCAGAATTTCAAGCCTGTTGGCTGTATTAAAGCAGCTTACACTGTTCGCATATTTTGCCAGTATCAGTAGAGATCAAACCTAGAAATGCTACTAAAAAACACCGTTTTAATCTACACTACCCAACCGACTCGAGTTCCACTCGAAATGCTGTACTTTAGGAATAAGTTTGATTTTATGTCCTAAACATGAGAGTCCGCTTACCGTGAATAGAATTCCAAAATTTATAGTTGTTTCCGCGCTAGTAAAAGGAATAGCTAGAAGAATGGAGGGACAGTTTTCACAATATCCTTTCAATTAACCAAAAATGATTAAAACACCAGTCAGTTTCTTTGAAACCTACTTATCAGATCAGTAAAATGATATGGAATTGATTAATTTTACTAACTCAAATGTGTTAATAATACCCATAAAAATATTCAGTTAAATACTTTTTCTTTATATGCACTCGAAATCAGAAGTTTGCATCAATTTATAATATATATTTGTTAAACCTGGTTTAAATTAACAATCCTCGAAATGACATTCCACTGTTAACTATTTCGCCATTAACAGAAAAACCCAAGGTATGTCTACTAATTGGTTTTAGCATTCTTCTTTTGCCATGGAAATTAAGCCTTCTGCATCAAATTACCGTTTATGGCATTTATTTAAATTGCAGCAACTATCGTTTTCAAATGTCTTGTGCATTTGAAAATAACATAAGTTTTTTGCAAACAACAAAGTCATTTTAACAGTGCAATACTATTTTATTTGTTATTAATGTTTTCCTGTTGTGGTTGTTCAAGTTAGAACATTTTGTTTTTCTATTATACAGCCATATAACAACCTTCTTTTTGACGTTCGTGTAACTTATTCTTTTTGATCTATCGATTTTATCAAATTTAATTTCGAGTATCTCAAAAGAAGACAATTGGTTGAAACCAAAATAAAACGAGAATTACAATGTTAGTAGTACTTACCTCGAAGCAGATGAAAAAGTTAGATTTAGTATTCATAATTAGACATGACAACAATCAAATAAAGTGTTACAAAAATTAATAAAAGTTGTAACGCCGCTTTTCAATTAAGCCAATGTATTGTAGCAGTAGAACTTGATAAATAGGTGAAAACGATTAAATATAAATTTTTCTATATGATCTACAAATGAAAACAATCTATTCATTAGTAAATTTCATCCTCTGTCCCGATGGAAGCGAACCATTAGTGCATGTGACAATAAGATAGATTCGTGTTGTTCATTCTCTGGCTATTAGGCTGTGATCACAGTTTGGAAACCTTTGATTCGTCCATAATTGAGGTAAAAATTTTCAATAGAAAATCGTCTAAATATAAATTAACTGGCTTTCACGACCACCAATGACTTTACCAACCACTTTAAAGACATACAGCTACAGAAGGAAGACCAAATGGTGAGATTTGATATAACGTCTCTCTTTACCAATGTTTCGATACAAGATGTCCTGGAATACCTGAAGCAAGTTTTCTCTAATGACATCTTGCAGTTCTTTCGACAGCGCCTTACTACATCTAGCTATTTTGTTTAACAAGGTGTGAATTACGAGCAAAAAGATGGAGTAGCGAAGAAAAGCCCATTCAGTTCTGTAATAGCAAACTATTACATCAATTTCATCGGCGTTTGATTTGCATGAATGTGCTATATTCAGATTTACTTTATTATTGATTTACAAATCAAAACCTTATTTTCTAAAAACACTGGCGATCCTCTTCCTACGAGTCATGACATTTTCTTAAACTTGAGGAATATTTCCTTGGGCTTTTTTTGAATAGCTTTAGAAACTACGTGTATACCTAGAGATTCCATATAATTGGCCTGCCGTTTTATGGTATTGTTGAATAAAACTATAGGACATGAAGAGCATTTTAGCGTCAATGTTGTATGGATAGATTTCTGTTCATTTACTCTAATTTTCCATTTATTTTTCATGTTTAAATGCTAGGACTACTGGGTCACCAACAAAAGTTCTTGTTAGAGTCTGTGATGTCTGAGTAGTGGGAAAATCATACGTATAAAGTAGGTATAACATTAGTCCAATTAAACACGCCTGTGACACTGCTGATATTATGGCGTCAATTTTCAATGTTTAATTATTATGCTTAACTTGAAAATAACAATCTATTAAATAAGATTGATATGATAGTATTGATGTGGTAGATTTATTTGATCTTATATAGAAGGCCTCTATGTCAAACTTTATCAAAGACCCGACTGCTGTATAGCATTTTTCCAATTCCAGTCCGTTCTTATCTGATGGCACTGTTATACGGTAGAATGTTGTTTCATAAACATAAATTGATGTAATCATTTTGCTTTATTTGTTTGTACACACACTTTTCCAGAAGTTTGGAGGTTATAGCTAAAAGTCTAATAGGACGATAGGAGGTTTACCTGGCTTGAGAATCAAGATTATTTGTACAAATTTTAGTTGTTTGAGCCAGTACGTTAATCGCAGAAATGAATTAAATATCACAATAATAAGCATTATTCTATTTCTGGGTAATTATTTCATCACCTCAGCCGTTACCAAGTCGTATCGTGGTACTTTTCTATTATGTATGTAGATGTATAATTTATTTGCGTTATCATTCCGACGGAAAATTTTTCGATGGGTGGTAACAGTTAGTTATAAAGGAGTTCGAAGAAAGTCTTCAATGATGTCATTTTGTTGACCTGAATGAGATTGAAATAGTCGCGGAAAATGTCCTGCAAACAGTCCTGCTTTCTGGTGGTCAGTTTTCACACACAGTCCTGCCTTACTACGTAATGATGGAATAGATATCTGCAATTTATCTATACCCGTGGTAGCTTTTTAGGTCGAATGGTCTTGTTTATTCAGATTTTCTGCATACCGCCTAAAGAACTCGTTTTTTATTTCCTTGATTTCAGCAACAAAGGGGGAGTTTCTGAGTGATATCGGTGCCCGTTAATAGACAGCGCTTGAGATCCCCAATGGTTCATTTCTGTCACAACCTAATGTAAGTACGTGTCCCTATTAATTGTTAAGCCTGTCTGCAATCTCAAATTTAGCTGTTGCAGTTGATTCTGATTAACAACCAAGAGCCGTTCCAAACGATTGATTTTCGAAAAAAATCGAATCAAAATTGTATTGATGGTACTTCACTAAATGTGGCTTAATGTGATAACTTAGATTTTTTGCTTTTAATCCCGATTTGAAGTCGTATATTAAACAACTGTATATAACAGACTTGGTTGAAGATGCTGCAAATATTCATGATTATCAATTGAGCACAACGCTAGCACATAAATGTAAAGTTAACGAATGAAACCTAGATATCCCCACTACCTGAATTTTACATAAAGTTGCCTAATCAAAATTACTTTAATAGCAACTTAATATAATAAACGTAACTTGTTGTTAATCAGTATATTAAATACACCATTTTTATTTGTTTATATGTTGCAGTAATATCTATCCAATTAATTTATATAGTTATCTACCAGAGCACAAGCTACTTAATACTTGTATGAAAATGTAGTTGTTATTGTAATTATTATCTCTATGATATTTTTAAGTGTATCTCAACAAATCAATGGTCTCGTAAAATTGGAAAAGAATGTTAAAAGTCTTCACTATTGATATTATAAAAAACAACCATTTTTTTTATTTGAGAATACACAATCTGTTAATCCGACATATCCCTAATTTTCTCAATCATTTTCTCTCAGCTTAACAATTAGAATAATCAATGATTTATTTTCATAGATCAATGAAAGATTATTTCGTTAAGTCTTAAGCAAATTACAGTCTCTGCAGGAAGTGTGATATTTGCAAAATGTACTATGAGAAAGTAAAATGCAACTAAAAGGACACGGTTGCCTTTTTTTTAAATTATTGCATCTGTGCGGTCAGGTAAAGGTGTCTTTGTAATAGTTAAACAAACAATTATAAATTACTTAGTGTACTTCGTTTGCCGACACTGCAATAGTGTGCCTACATTTAATAAACACCGAAAGAAACATTTATTGCTACTAGAAGAGATGTCACAATATCATACACAACAAAACGCATGTCATTTGTTGCTAAGGCATTAAGAAGCCTTAAAAAACCTTGTGGCGTTATTTTTACACTTTCAAAACCAGCATTCGTTCATTCTAAAGGACAAAGCGAAGCGCCGCTTAGCTTAAGAGCAATTTATAGATTTAATCTTTTTAATGCGTTGTCTCTCAAGAATGCTGCTGTATTCATCTCGAGGGAGACCAAAACGACTTTTCCAACCGAGAAAAAATTTCCTTTCCGGACTAGTAGTTTGGGCAGCTCAAAGCAGCCTTGATCAGTGGCGTGACCGGCAGCGCGTCGCGGTCCGCTGCTTCATTACCACCAATTTTGACGTAACGGCCGAGCAGCCGTGCAAACGCAAGTCTTCTAATAAGCACGCGCTTGTATTGACCTACTGCAGTGATATAGGCACGACAGGTGTAGCTGGCAATCAAGACGAAGCGACAGCATCTGATCGCCGATCGAGCGGTCACCGTTATTCAACGGGTTACTGGGACTTGAGGCCGAGGAACCGGCCTGTATCTTCGATTCGCAGTTGGTCCCCGAGTGCTTTGTGCCTTTGTGCCGATCTCTCGCATGGTCACGGCCTTGAAGCAATATTTTGTAGATTACGTGGCTCTCGAGCATTTTCCTGCTTTCTTTTTAGTTGAAAACCGACATATAGCAACTTTAAAAGGTTGATTTTCGATCTCTTCTAATGTTTTAAAACAGGGATCTGCCAAATAATGTTAGGGGTGAAACAAATTAAAATTTGACCAGGCTAATTTAAGTCTTTTAAATTTGTCGGATATGGTAAAATCTCCTACTCCAACAAAATAAATGCATCCTTAATGGATTTCTCTGTACGTAGCTTACATTATTGAGGAACAGAATAACTGACAGACAAATTTCTCGTTTTTTAAACACAACAGTTATAACATATAATACATAATGTCCTTCAAGTCCACCAAATACAAGAAAGGAGTTTCTTGTCATGAATAATGCGTTTTGCGATCAATGTTAATGGTCCATTATGATTAGCCCACGATTTTCGTCTTTTGGCATCGCCATAATATACTTATTTTTTATTTTTGGTCACTCTTCCATGGACACCTAGACATGGCAGTAGGAATAAGACAGGCAGATTATCTATTGTTTAATATCATAACGGATTAGGTGGGATTGAAAAGGTTATAAAATGGGAGACAGACATAAAAATCGTATGTTATGCTGCGAACGCAATACTAATTGCTATATTATAAATAGATGAGTAGGTAGATAGATTATGGTTACGAAGATGTGAATTTCATTGAAAGTCTAGGCAACTGAAAAGGATGAAGACCAGTTACAAAGGATGCTAATGAAAATGATGTAAACCTGTAGAAAATACAATATAAAAATATCCTAACGAAGACCAAATGTATGACAATCAGTAAAGAGGCCGTAAGGTGCAAATTACAAGTAGAGCCAGACAATCGAGCAAGTTGCCACATTATAAATATAACTAGCTGGAGAATACTAAGAGAAAGGCAAAACATCAAGCAATAAAAGTCGCCAAGGTATCAGAAGCATTAAATAGCATCATATGACATAACAAATAAAACATCCAAGTTAAAAGCAGGATATATAAGAGTGAGGTGCGGCCAGTACTAACGTATACAGTGGAAACTCGCAGAGATATGCGACAGATGAGACAAATAATGGAAGCAACAGAAATAAAGACATTAAGAAAGAAAGTTGGTAAAACAAGAATGGACCGCATGTGACATGAAGATATCCAAAACAAATGTAAGATACAGCCTATAAAAGAATGAATTAAAACTAGCAGGCAAGAGTCAAACAATCGCATTCAAGGATAGAGGGAACCCGCCTAGTACGCCAAGCTAGAGATAAATCACCAGTAGAAAAAAGATCCAAAGGAAGACCGATGAGGAAATTCCAAATTAGAGTGAACAGGCGTGAATTTATGTAGAAGTTGGAGAAAGAAGATTCTTTCATGTATAATGTCTTCTTAAAATGTAAATATAAATATAGAACACCATGTTGCCTTGTTCTGCTAATTCTGTTTGAGTTTAGATTTTCTTTTAACTTTTTTGGTTGTTCTCGAATCCGTCATTCTTCAAGCAAGAGTTTCTAGTCCAGAGTGTTGGGGCTACTTTTTACAAGTGCTAAAAAACAATACATTCTTCTAATGTCCCACAAATTATCTTTGCTTCAGCCATATTACTTTTTTTTTCAATTAAAAAGACAAAAGCAAGTAATGCCTAATATGTTTGTCAAGCAGCACGGTGTTTAATGCTCTCATGGTGAACATTTGATATGTCAGTCATATATTCCGGTTTTATAGTCTATTGTGTTAGTTCTGTGCAACCCTAAGTTTAGGATATCTCATCTTTTTTCATTTTTTGAAAAGCGTTACTTTCAACACAATTAATATAATAAAACTATGTAAAAGTAATGAAGCAAATATCACTATAATATGTCATTTAGTGTATTACTGAAAATGGCAGATAAGTGAGGCAGGCAAGATACACTGGTATAATAAAAACACATAAAAATAAATAAGAAATGATAAAGTAAAATAGCAAAAATCCATAAGTAACTATGAGAAATGCTTAAACATTTCTTGTTCATTAAATCTAAATCAGAATGTTCAAAAATTTAAAATTCAAAATTTTACGCCCCCAATTTTTTTCTTAGAAATAAGTTTTATTGGACAGATGACACCTTTTCTTATATCAGACAAGGAAGACTACCCATAAATTTTTCGAATTGGTTCTTGGCTCGTTGAGCTGTGGTCGAAGTTTGGAAACTATTGACGTTTCGTCTGCAACTGGGTACATATTCATAAGAAAATCTTCTAAAAATTGAAATGGATTTATCAATTAAAAATAAAAAAGAAACAGACAAATTCATCAAAATGACCTAAACATTAAATCTCTTTGATTCGACTAGGTTATTACCCGGTTCAGAGGAAGATGGCTTCATAAAAGCTTATTTATAATGATAAGGCTCTAAGACCTCGCGTGGGAGCACGGTCTGCGAACTGAGAGGTTAAAACGCTTATATGTTCGCCACTGTGCCCGGTTGTCGCGCCCCATCTCTGATGCGGAATGATGTGGCAAGCACCGCGTCTTATAAGCCTATTAACTTGCTACCAATATTATCAAAAATGTTCGAAAAACTTTTTCTACAAAAAATGTTGGCATTTATCAAAGGAGAGAAAGAACTAATACCTAAAAGTTGGTTTGAACTATAGACAACGCAGCAGGGTTTGGACAAGAGCATAAGATTGCCATCAAAACTAAACATGACCTGAAACCAAAAAATTTGATTCGACTGCATTTACCGACATAACTCATGCCTTTGACAAAGTATATTATATAAGATCAAACGATGCTTGCTATTTACTTATTATATTGTACTCAAATCACACTAAATACCAAAAAACTTACTTATTTAACTAAATGTGTTAATTATTCTACTAAAATAGAGAACCCGCTAAGAAAAAAGAGACATACAAAAGCTGAAAGAATTATTAATTCCTATTTGCAAAACCTTATAGCTGATGTAGAGACTAATTATTCTTTCTGGAAATCTACCAGAAAGATTAAAAGACCCATTATTACTACTATTCCTCCCATCATAAACGATAGAGGAGTTGAGCCAGAGATAATAAATAGAAAGCAGACTTGTTTGTAGAACATTTGCCAGACACCTTCACGCCTAACCATAGAAGAGGAAAAGAATTTATCTATAATAGAAAACCACAAAACAGAAAACATCACTCTCGTTACCCCAAAAGAAATAGCTGCGGAAATAAAGAATAATCTCAATCTGAAAAAAAGCGCCAAGCTTTGATTTTCTTTTTAGCGAAGTCCTAAAAGAATTGCCTATATTTCAGACAAATTGTATAGAATATTCCGATCTAAAATAAATATTAAAAACATAGAATTACATATTAAGACAGTATTAAAAGCAACCACAATATTTTGGCAATTAAATTCCTGACTGATTAACCAGTGAAGAGGCTGAAATGGGACGATTCGCTGAACCTACCGCAATGAATTTAAGATAAATTCTAATTCCAAGTTGCTAGATATAACATATCGTATATTATGTTAATCGTAAGTAGGGACTGTCATTGGGCAAACCCACTTTATTTACTTTCATCATGTAAATATGCATTTTACTTATTCCTTATAGACAGTATATAAAATTTGGAGTTAAAATAGAAAAAACGAAAATAAACAGAAACCATTCCTTTGATTAAAATTGGAACAAAATAAAGTTAATCAAATGTAATATTTCGTTTAACCTATTTATGATTCAGTATAATGAGAAACTAGTTTTTCGTCAATTATTTCTGGTTAAGTTCAATTTAAAAAATGGGACACTAACTACGAGTGTACTATCAAACATCATAGCAATATATATATACATGTTATGAGAAAAATATATTTCTTAATAAAGAATTTACCGCACCCAATTGGTTCCCTTAATGTTAAAATCAAAGAAACTGTGGATTGATTTTCCCTCGCATTTTCAAGTCACAATAAAGTTTTGATATCAAAATAGTATTCGGAGCTTCTGATAATTCTAAAAAATATTTATCTCAAAATATAACATTGCATAGGACCTTTTAACGACTTTCTATCACAAACTCAAATTCAATGGAAGCCAAGACTGTTTTTTTATTTACAGTATTCTCTTTTTGTCATAATCTACTTTTGATTATAAAATTAGATTCAAATAAACAAAATTCATAGTAATGCAACTGTACTCAAATTCAGAAAATTTGGAATACTCGATGTTCAACCTTAATATTGAAGACAATCGCCCAAAAAATGCATCTTTCCTATAAAATATAATATTTGCATATTTATACATGGTTGTCCATTACTATAAAGTATTATGAATGTTCAATTCCAAATTAGCTTTAAAACGCTAAAAAATTCCAATTAATATTTCAGTGGCGTCTATGAAGGATGCTTTAGACTTGAATGTCTTTTCATATTTAAATGTATTCTTTTTACACTTATACAAATTCAATGCTTAGATACTTTCAAGTTGGGCATTAAAAAACACTATCCGTTTCTGTTTGCCGTTTCCTAACAATTTTTTACAATAAGACTAATGCTGTCCCAAAGTATTCCGTTCTGAGACGAACGTTAGGCACTAATACTGTGCAGCAACGATCTCAGGTCCATAGACATATAAACAACAATTTATATACGGGAGAGGACAGTCTCCAGATAAATTGGAGGCCTCGTCTAGGTTTCCCACTTGCTCTTGCAAAAGTGACTTTAATTTCTGCAGTTAGCTATTTTGTACTTTCGCCGATTATCAGAATGAAAAAACCATAGTTGAGGTTGTCGTAACAGATACTTCTTTCAAATCCTCTTTTTTAATTCAAAAGTCACAAAGTATCTTATTTTTCCAATGGAGACGGACTTAGTGGTAAAAAGGTGATCGCGTTTCTATCAGGCCTTCGTCAAAATTATTGATGGCCATGAGATTCCCAAAAAGACGATAAAAATAAATCCTTTTTTTTGGTGCACTATAGACCTTATCTATCGGTCTTCTTGTAAGGTTGTTACTTCGAGAATCAAAACCTATACAAGATGCTTCTTTATCAGCCCAGTTGGGCCCCCAAATACGTAAATATTCTGTGTGTTTTACTTATTGGGTTAAGAAGATTTTCCTTCTCTGAATTATCATTCAGAATCATCAGTACACTATATATAAGGTTCTTCCAAGGTAAGGGTTGGATGTGGTAGAAAATACAATTTTGTTTTTATGGCATTCAGATGTCTCACTGTAAACTGCACGAACAAATCTGGTCAGTACTGCATGTCCCGGGATATGATAAGTAGAAATTCTGTAGAGATTTCTTCTAGTTGGTTATCCATCTGAACATTTTTAGGCCTTAATTTTGCAAAAAGGATAAGTAGAAAGTCGTTCGTTGGAGATTAGCGGTATCCTCAATTTCTCTCTTCAAGGATGGTAATATTTTTTTTCATTAGATGGTGCACCTAAATGTCTCTATTCCTCTAAAAATTCTAACTTTTTAGAGAAACAGAATTTTTGCTAATAACAGTGACAATCTTATTTTAAGTCCTAATGGCAGATAAATGTCCTTTGAGTAATAATTACTAACATAGTGCAAAGCCAACATCAACCGTTTACATGTATATTCATTTCTTTTTTTAAAAGTTCCACATATAGATTATGGAAATGGTTATGCCGTTGACCGCACGAGGAAAGGCTATTAACTGCGGGAATCCTTTTGTTTTTTTACCATCTTCATAATTTACCTACGTGACGATTAGGTGCACGAAAATGGCAATATATACCAACACTAATCACAAATCTATTGCAGGAGGCACATAATACAGGCTTGGTTTTGCATTTAAAAAGTTCGTACTAACAAAGTCGTTACCTGCTAGATTGCAGATAATAGAAGAGAGAAACCTTGGAATCTTCGCAGAGTGCGGAAAAGTTAGTACAATTCCTTAATTTTAACTTAATGGCGATGCTGCTCTAAAACGTTGCAACTTAGGGTGACAGTTGAGATTTGTGTATATTATTTTAAATTTATTCATATTTCAGTTGCTTTTAAAATTTCGTTTAGAATAATTGGATCAAATATTGATGTTTAATTTGAAGTAGTCGGAAGCAAATGTTAAATTTTGTCAATAGTCTTGAATTGCATTAATTAATGCGTGTTTATACAGAGTGGCTGGATGGTAATGTAAACATATAATATTTGTTGCGCAACCATTTCTTATAAATAGTATTTTTGTCGTAACGAGTGGTATCGAGGTATCCTTAACCACCACGCGATAAAGTGATTAAAAAGTATATTGACGGAAATATCTACTATGTATAATTAAAAATTAACAGCTTCTTTGAACCAGAACTGCACCTGTTTGGGATAAATAATATCGTTTTCACGCTGTACAATTCGAGCTTCTACAGGCGAGTGTATTGACTTTTCTGTCTGAGAATAAGTTACCTCATCACACATTTATATTATAACTGTCAACTATAGAAAAGCGGACCTCCTTGGAAAAGACAGTTTTAGATATCTGAACGGCGTGGGTATTCAGGTATATATAAGGCGCGGTCTAAGAGTAGCCAAACAGCATAATATGGAATCTTAAACTTGTCATCGATCACAAAAGCCGTTAATACTGAGGGAAAGAAGCGATAATATTTTTAAAACATAGTAACTGTCCAATTTTTACAAAATAAAACATTACACATCGTGTAAGACAGTGTTCAAAGTTATTGTCATACCGGAATCATTCAATTTTGTATTGCTACTAGTGTATAGCGTTTTTTTCTTTTATTATTTTTCTTCATTTTCTAATTTTTTCTATGGTTTTTGTACTCTTACTATAAGGTTTTATTTTTCATTTTTAGCAAATCCGCCGTACTTCTACTTTTTATGTTTTTTATACTTTTCTCTCAAATTTCACTAGATAAAATTAATTTTTAAGTTTAATTTTTTTAATTGTGTCCACTAGTTGTTATTTTTTACTGTGGTGCAAATTTCTTGCCATTTTGCGTTACTTTAGCTTGAACAAATCAGTCTATTGTGATTATTCTGTTATTTTATCATGTTTAAGGTAATTCCAAATTATTCTTTTTAAAGCAACATATCACAAAAAGTATATAAAATCGTCATTTTGAAAACATATAACTGTAGCAAAACTTAATGAAGAATCTGTTAAATTATATTATAATTGTAATTAATATTTCCATTATCTTCACAATATTTTTTTATTACGTTATGTACATAGCAAGAATAAAACATTCTTGTTTGCAGTTATATACGTACAGGTGTATGCGATAACCGAATAGGACTGTTTTGACAATTATACTTTAAGCCGGGTCCTGCATTACAGTCTGCGCACCCTTTGTTCAATGTAATCACGTCCACTTTAGCATTCATCTCTGAATTATATTTTACATTCTTTATTTACATAAATATATCATACAAAAAAACAACATTAGAAAAATTATAATTTTGTTTAATACACATAGCTGCTAAATAATGCATATATTTTAGATAATTAACGATTTACTTAGTGAAAATCTAATTACAAAGACAAATTTTGAGCCTACTAAAATTCCACATCAAAGTGGCGAACTTGCTCGCTCAACGCTTACATATTCGTGTGTCATTTATTCTGGTTTTTACCAATATCCTTCAATTATAATAGCCACGAGCAAAACATTTTATTTTAATTAAAAGTCTTTTCCACATTCCTGAGTTAATTGTGTATTATTATAGATGGAAAACATGCATCGAACTGGTTAACTCCTAGCCGGGTTCAGTCTGCTCGTGATGTTCCAAATTCCTCCAAGGAACATCTTGAGCATGTTATTGCAACATGCTGGTGTAATCGATTCACAATCACCTCGACGCGTTTACAATTAGGAGAGATAAAATTAACGGGGGTGTGTTGCAAGCAAAGATAATATAATAATAAATAATAATAAACCTACAGTTAACACAACAGCCACCACCCACTTGTCATATTTTTTCTATAACACCTTCGCAAAAGTGTGCGTTTTGCTTGATGATGTTATCAGATGAATTCTGTTAGTTGAACATAATTTTAATATTTAAGTAGACACAATCGTGAGTGGGGGGAGGGGGCAAGGGATGGCGCTAACACCTAACTAAGCAGTTGTCCCGGGTAACAGGGCTCATGTTCTTTGAGCTAACCAACCATAAGATAGTAAAAAAAAAATCCAGTAAAAATACTAGCCTCGCACCAGGATGACGCTTTCGAAGACGACAAAGAATAGCTTTGAACAGAAAAAATTAACAAAAATAGGTCAAGAACCTTACACCATTGAGCAAGGAGTGAAAATGGGGAAAGCAGAGTGGATAGAATGAAAATTAAAATAAACTACAAAAGCACGAATGCATAATGCAAAACAGATAATAATAAAGTAGTTTTGTAGACAAAAAAAGGCAAAACAATATATTATAATATATAATAAAAAATATCTTATAACATTCTAAAATATTATGACTAGTTTCAATTATATTTTTAAACAAAATTCAAAACGGCTTTTTAGAAATGCATACTTCGTACATAAATAAGAAAAGATAGAATAATTAGTATACGGTGTATCTTTCGGTCAGTTGTTCGAAAATTCGATTATTCAATTTATCTCCAAATCAATTCGGGTAATAGGCATTGCATATTAAGCATACTATGTTTTACATCCAATCTTACAGTTGTTAGAAAACTGTTCTTTAGTGGCATTTTTAAATAAATGCATATACATGTAATAAGTTCCGCTGTTCTAGTTATAGGTTTAATTACATAACTCGAGTAAGTTGCACTCCGTCTCAGATAGACAAGCTTAATGCAATTCCCAGCGTTTCTAAATTATACCAACAAGGCAATGACGCAACCAGCGGCGACATCTGCATTCCTCATCTATACGAAGCCGGTATTAAGTTTCTATTATGTCTACACAACATTCCCATACGTTCATCAACGATATATGAAAATATTCCTGTCTATTTTATCTCCCAGTTTTGCGAACGACCAGATCTAAGTGCCAATTGTTTAACCGTAACCACCTGAATCATATTAAATAATTGCCTTTTTAATTCATATAGCGAATTGTGGAACAACTTTCGTAACAGTTTTATCCATTCTGGGGATTTTAAATTAGCTCGATGCTATTTAGTTTTAAAAAATGACACAAAGTGTGCAAATAATATTTCTCGAAAAATCCACATTAATACAATGGCATCGCTTTTGTGCCTTTTAAATGGAGTGGAAGGATTAGAACGATGGATATTATTAGTTGCAGTTAAAAAACTCGCTTTATTATACACATAAAAGTACAGGCTGGATTGGTGACCGACAACCCAAGCAAGAGTTTTAGAAATATCATTCCTCCAGGATAAAAACTGGATGCTTCGCTTCCATCTACGTTTCATTTTCCCTCTTAGAAGACTAATTGCGACAATCGAGCCGCAAATGAACACACCTCTGCTGTAAAGGGTACGCGTAAATCAGCTGGTTTTAAGTGATTACAGATGCCACTATCGCTGCTTAATTAAGAAAAGAAGGCCGTGACGCGCATCTCCAGGTACCGCCCTACCTACCCTAATGTTCGTAGTCAACACAGCAATCGCGTGTTGGCAGTTTTGAAGAAAAATCGATTAGAAAATGAAACTTCTAAATGTAAGAAATTGCAGATAAATACGAAGGATTATTGTTAGGTTTTTTATGGCAAAACAATATTTTTTCGTTATTAATTTAAGATTGAATTAAAAGTAAGTCCGTAATAAAGTATGGTACAGGAAAATAATTGAAATCTACGCATAGTAAATATATTTATTTCAAACCAAAAAAGTATCTCAGAATATTAAAAAGCTTCATTTTTTAACAAATAGGTTGTTTGAGAAACTTGCAATGTAGAATGGATATATGAAAATAATTTACCTTGAATTGTAAATGTTGTAAAAAAATTTTTATAATCCAGCCTAACCCATCGCAATTATTAGAATTTTATCGCATTTCAGGTTGCGTGTCCTCACTTCCGCCCTGGACTGGTACGAGCCTCCCCGGATACATTCGTGATGATTTCCATTACGTGCCTCTGGTATTGTCATAATTCGACTATCGCATTCGTAAACTGCTCCAACTTTCTTTTTCTGTTCCACCGTTTGTGCAGAAAGGACGCCGCCGCGTAATCTGCATAAAACGACAGCCCGCAGCAAAAAGCCCGGAAATACGACTGTGCCAGGAACCCATTTTTGCCAAGGTGCTTTCGTGGCAGATCGGTAAAAAGCTCTTCCTCGGCACAGCCGAGCAAAACAATGGCGTGTATCAGCGATGAATGCAAGGATTTAGGAAGTCGACGTGCCCAAGAAAAATATTTCGGTTCGTGACCAATCAAACCTAATCTGGCATGACATTTGTGATTGCGAGGCAGCCACTGTATTTTTCGACGGGACACGGCCTGAAGTATGGGCACATTCGAGAGTTGTAAACTCGAGTGCATAATGCCAGTGCTTGGCTATATTTACTCTTGAATAATAGCGTTACTTGAATAAGTGCACATATGTATGACATTCGTCTGTGGGGTTGCTGTTTATAAATAGTCGACCGTAAAGTTTTTATGTCTGCTTTAGTATGCATCAAAACAAGCACGATTTGAAAGTGAAATTAGCCATGCAGCTACTAGAAACTTAATAAATTATAGGGATTACTTATTATTTCACATAGTTAAGCTAGTAAATGGGTATAAGCAGATTTATGTAACAAGAAAGATATAAAGAGTTTATCACAAAATACCGACTGACTAATCCTAAACTTTAAATCACTTCAGCAATCAAAGATAAGGGCGGAAAGGCACTATTAACAATCATGGGGGCCGGCATCGACAGAGAGGGTGTTTCTTTTCATTTCAATTCTACGGTCGAGACAGTAGCGAGAAGCAGAATGGTTGCCATAGCGACAGACATCCACCCTCGCGATGGGGTCGTGCTAACCATCATTCTCTCGAAATAACACTTATTCAGGTTCAGGCCTGGTTCGTAGTGGCGCAAGCAGACACCAAGTAATAAAATAAAAACGACGGGGTTTAAATGTCTACAATGAAAGAGCATACACGTTTGTGTTACTTATGATACAAAACACACGGAAATAAGATTTTTAATTAGAGAAAAACCTTATTTTATAACTTGCTCTCTTAAACTTAAAGATTTTAAACGTAAAAATTGAGGAAAGGAATTAAAAGAAAATATTAAAATAAAGCTTGAACACAAAATCAGACGATAGCCTACGCTCTTTATAATTATAAAAAATTAAATTGTTTGCTAGTTAAGTTACATATGTTTTTGTTTGCGATTCTGTTGAAAAGTCTCTGCAGTAAATTACAATTCATTTTTCGATTATTTATATCATTAAGAAGTACAACCGTAGGAAATGTTCAGTAGTAGATTTTGCAATAACGAAATTTCTCTATTTTTTAAATAGATTTTAATATCGCAAGGATGTGATTAGAAAAATAAATATTTACTCAGTACCATTTATAAACTTTATTTGCAAAGATTCATCGAATTCCCTTTGATTAAACGTAATGTAATCCAAGAAAAGCTAAATAAACTTAAGTCAGATTAAGATCTAAAATACGACACAGCATCAGATAATGGTGATAAAAATCTCTAGCTGAAAAAAGGTATTAAACATGAATTTGATGTTACCGTTATTGCCAAGTAATGATTCGAAAAAGGTAATACAAATATAATAAAATGTGTTTCACACTAATTTCAAAAATAAAAATTAAAGCTGGATAGAAAGACTCTGTCCAGATAAAAAATCTAAACATCATTCAAAAAAATATGATGAAATGTATTAGCTAGTAGAAGTTATCAATAAAGACAACATCAACAGATTTTATTATATCAGTTGACAAGCCCCCCCCCCCCCCCATAAAAAATTAAATAAAAATCACTACACAAATTAAAATTTATTTTTTTAGATCAAATAATATTGAATATTTTATTGCCTTTAATATTCGTGTTCTACAATACAATACCGCAATTTACATTTTTATTCCAGTTCTATTTCCGATTCATCTTAATTGATATTCCTAGAGATTTTATGAGTCCATAATTTAATACCAAGTATTTCGTTGTTTAGTTTTATAGGATAAAACTACAGAAATAGAAGTTTTATTTTAAAGCCTTTTAATGAAGTGACGTCCCTCATTTTCAATGTACTGTTCTTCATTGCCTTTATTAACAAGTGTTGAGAAATACGCTTGATTTCTTGATGTATTAAATTTCGTAGAGCTTAAAGCGCCCTAAGATATGTTCGCAACTTTAGTCTTAAGACTTAGGAAGAAGTTATAGGGGTCAAGATCTGCTGAGTGGGCTGACCAAGTCAGAAAAAAAACTTGCGCATCACTTGAGCGTAGTTTTTACTTTGCAGGCTGAGGCTTCGCCGTTTTGCATCTAAACTTTTCTAGTTAAAGTACACCGAGATGCAATGCGAATCATTTCAACATATCAATTGGAGGTAACAATAACATACTGATCTCTATCCTAAAATAAGAGCCAATGACCCTAACTTATTTACACACCATATAGTAACACGTTCAATTTGGAGAAGTCTTTTATGAATATCTGGTGGGTTGTTACCAATAACGACAATTTTGTTTATTGATCCATCTCGACAAATCTAAATATGTTTCCTCAGTAAAAAAAAAAATACCTGTGTCATGTGGTACGTTTCCCATTTTCTATGGATGAAAACAAAAGTTTTGCTGCAAAATTCGCCGTATAGTACGACTAGACGTAGATCTCTTTGGCGATTGCAAAATGAAACATTATTGCATCGATGTTTTTCGGCATTTTGCCACTCTCCCCCTTCTTCTGTAATTCTCAACCCACAACAAAATTAATTTTAGATCAAGCGCAAGTTGTTAGCTCATCCGAAAAGCACGTTCTGTAATCACAAGAAAGTAATTGCTCTGAATGTACGTTTTGGTAACAAAAGCTTTCTATTCGTTTACATATGTTGGCTTTCATGTGGCCTTCAAGAGTCTAATAAAATTACTTCCCCTGCACTTAGACCACCCTCGCTTCATAACCTTCCTTTAAAATTAGGAAGCGAGTTCTGCCCCATTCTGTACATTATGTGGTTAAAATGATTTTCAATTATTAACCGAACCGAATAACAAAATATTTTCATATACAAAATACAACAAGATTTAAAGAAGATAAACGAATAGACTGATACGATTGTTTCTTGTAAATACATTCAAATAATGATTTTTGTAATCTATTAAAAATGTGTAGATTAACTACAATGTACAAATATGTGTTTTTGCTTTTATATAACGACACACTATTAAATACCTTCTACTTAAATACAAAGGAATAATTTGTGTTAATTTGTTTGAAACAATACTATATCAAAATTTGAGCTGTACATATGACTGTTGGGACACTCAGTAGTACAGTAGTTATACTTTTTAATAAAACGAAAATGGATAAATAATTGTTTTTTGGGAACTCCTTACAAGAAACTCCACTTATGATCTCTTTTAATAATTTATTGAAGAATATTATTACACCCATAAGCATATGTAATTATGTCTTTTTTGTAGAATTATAAAGTATTACAAAAAATAGATTCTTATGCATTTTTGCGAAATCCTTGACGATAAAGAATTATTTATTTTCATTCATAACATGAAGTACAGCCTTTTGACAAAACGTCGTCCGTGCAAGCAACTAAACAAACGGAATAAGTGCCGACTACTCACAAGTATTTGTATCTGTTTAAAGGGTTATAATTTATAAGAAGATTTGCTACAATTTCAACTTTTCCAATTGATGGTATTTGAAATTGTTTTTATTTTAATATTTATTTAGGATCATATTTGAAGGGGCGCTATGAAAATATTGTTCAGTGGACCTTAGAAATTTCTTAAAGGTGATTTACTGTGAAAAATAAAAAGTATTGAATTTTGCTAGAACTTATTCAAGTTCTAACATTTGGAAAAATAAAATAACTGAAATAAATTGTCGATATTATTTCTACTTTTACATAGTGCTCTCTGAATAGGTAAACTATCCAGTCTTTGCTTGTACAAATTTAAAAGATAATAAATTAACAGCTTTTGATTTGCATTACTGGTTTGTTTCAGTATAAAATGTGGTCACACATTTACCCTTCTTTGAGGTTTAACAAAAATGCTAAATAGCCTACCTACTTGTATTTAACAAGCGAGCAGACAATGTTTGAGTCATAGATTATATAATTTCGCCAGCTCAATTGCAGAAAAAGTCTTACTTTATACTGTACCTTATTTGTGATTTTATCAAAATTATATGACTAGAAAAGAATTAACCCCCAGAAAGAGAAGTCAATTAATTGGAAGTAAGTTTTTAATATTTTTTACAATTCTTGATAAATACACTAATACTCTACCTAGAAGAGAAAGAAGAAAAACTCTAATTATAGTCATATATATATATCATAAATTAGTCGATGGTTGGCATATCGGAAATTTCGTTAAATTTAAACTTTTTATTTTGTGGATATCTAACAGCAAAAGCAGAATTATGAAAGCTGTGGGCTAACAAGTATATCTGTTAAGTAAAAATACTACAAATCAATAATGTTTACTTGTAAAACGTATTGTGAGTAAATAAGTTCGTTACAAATTAAGCCTTTTTAAAGGATAACCAAGGATAAGATAAAACGAACAACTTTATATAATCGAAAAAGCGGTAAACAGCTAAGAGATGGACGCCAAGCGTCAGTCCTGGAAAATTTGCTGAAATTAAAGGTCTATTAAATGCAACACACTACATCAAAATATTAAAAGAGGGTTTTAACCAACGGTAAAAATTGTTTATCTGGATCTAAAACAGATTAACATGATAAAGGGGTACCAGTTCTGTACTTTGTCAAGTTAAATCGACAGAAAGTTGAACATTGATGATGGAAGAATACAGCATAAAACTAGGGAATCACTTGCTTAAGAGAAACTATTTCTCAAGAGTCATGGCTTTTATAACGGCAAAGATGTTTGCGGAAAATTTTGTTTATAAACACTAACATTTACACAATAGCAAAAATTGTATTTATTTTTGGCGGCAAACAAAAAAAAATTAAAAAAAACATATCTGATATGAGTAAATCGTAAACAAAATGTGAACGAACAAGGAGTTTTGCATCTTCATGAAAACTATGATCTAAAATGTAAATTAATTTTTAAGATACCCCAAATATAAATAGGCGTATTTAAAATAAAAATCTGAATAAGAAGCATAAATTTGAAAGAATATGGAAAATAATATAGACTATTTTTTGTGTTATTAATTTCAATTATTAAGTAGGGGATTGTCTTGTAAAGTACTCGAGGGTTTCAGATACGTCTTTTAGTCTCACAACCCGATTAAGGAAAATTTACAACTTACACCTCCACGTGATCCAGGATGGGTACAAAATAATTGGCGACTAATATAAGTAGGGACCGAGTGAGTGACGGGATAAGCACACAACTCCGCCCTAAATGCGGATGAACCAAAAATGGTCAGCGGCTTAGAATCAGAAAGGCAAGGAGAACCACTTGATTAGTAATAAGTGCATCCTAATAATAGTTATAACACACCAACACAGCTTAAATACGGCCTTAAATTGAGACAGAGTGCTAAGAATTTCCGGGACCAAAATTAAAGCATTCAATTGGAACGTAAAAAGTATGTACAGGGAAAGTATGCATTTGATAACATCAACATATATATGTCTTCAACTTTTTGGTCAAACAATACATTGAAAATAAATATTGCAATTGTGCAAGGCATTTTGTAATTATGTTTGATAAACTGAATTACTGCTGGGATTATCTACCAACCATCCTTATCATAATAATTGTAAGCCTTTTCTATTTATCTTGATAAAGAAACTATTAGAAAACGACAAGCAGACTACAATACAAAATAAATTTGTTTAGTTTCACGCAAAACAGTAAAATTCAGTAGTTTTATTACAAGCTTTGTGAATTTTGCTGTAGTCATTTCTTATATTTTCTAACTGCAATATACAGAAAAATTATACAAGCTTGTGAGTTTAGTGTCCAAGAAATTGGTGAAATTGGTCTAGTTCAGTGAAAGTTACAATAAACCGAAAAACAAGTTGAGAACTAGTTCATTCGAAAACGGAGCAAAAAGAATTAGCTAACACAAAAATAATATAAAAATCGGACGACTTATCAGAAACTCACGACAAACATTACTAGGAATGTTACCATAATATTCTTTAATTCATACTTGCCCCTTTCGTGGTTGCAGTATCGAGCAGAGCTACACTTACCTGGAACAAAACAACACATAATTAAAACGGCATTATTTATCCAATTTAATTAGGCACGTATTCGATCGCTTAATCAACATGAAATTATAGTTTATAACCTTGTGCGAACAATGGGGTTACGAAACTGCCGTTATTATTTTTACGTTTTACTTTGCGATAACCGCAGCCACGACCGACAGCGCGAAAAAGAATAACTTGCGGCGTTATGATTTACGGTATTCCGCGATTCGGCTCGAGTGTTAGGAAACAGGCATTAGCAAATGTAATGGCAGCGACAATTATTACGACGTAATCGCAGTTAGTCACCTGACGTTTGTTGTTCCCTTTAATATATCTGCAGCACGATACAACAGACAGTCAAGGTCGTAATATACGAGTGAACAGAGGAGATATGCAAAGGCGCTGCAAATAATCTCGGAAACGGCCACTTTTAATTAATGGATATGCAAATTCGTCGGTTCTTTTCTATCCAATTTCATTTATACAAAAAAGCTAATGACACTGAATGGAACTGGACTGAAGTTTAGGTTTCCAATTAAAGAGCTTTAGATAAGTAGTTGAGAACTGGTCTAACAAAAAATGTTTATTATTTATAATTCTTTCTTAGAACATATCAATTTGCTTCTTAATTAGGCAACGTACATGTTTCTAATTAAAAGGAAGTGTATAGAAAACTCGTGATGTTACATCAAATTACAGGAAGACTTCAAAGAGAATAAATATAGCAGTCACGCGTGATTACATGCAGCTAAATACGTGTTGAGGAGCAATTGACGTCATCTAGATGAGAAAAATAATTTCTCTTTTAACAAACATTATAAAACAAATTTGTATTATTTTTACGCTGATTAAGCTCTTAATATCTAAGCAATTAAATAAAATAATTATAGTAAGAGTAATTCATGTTGATTTCCAAATAAATAAAAGAAACTTTACCGATTACAATAACATCAATTGTAGTTAAAAATTTCGAATTACAAAACAAAAAAGCATTGTGGTGATTAGCATTTGAAGTTCTTGGTTCGAATCTCAAGAAGAGTAAAAAATTTCCTTTATTTTAGAATAAATAAAAAATACTAGGCGCGATAAGAGCAGTTACAGGTGAAGGATTTCAAAGAAAAGTAATAAAATGAATCTGCCTAACATTTTTATATGCGAAGGTTATCTCGAAAGTAAGTTTCTTCTTTTTTTCTCAGCCCCATGTAAAGGAAACGAGTTCAACTTTCAGAATTTCTAAATTTTTAGTTTTTTATTTTTCTAAATACTCGCCAAGTATAAATGTTTATTATGACAGCGTTAAATTCTTTCCGAGCTACTTCTAAAAGCTCAGTATAACGCATGCAAAAAATAAGAACAACTTAGCGCTTCAGTTCGTGGTTGCTATTGAACCGCCTAAATTTTCCTTAATTACGGAAATAGAGAGTAGTCGCTCGATGCCAAATTCAGCCGATATGAAGGGTGTGGGAATACCGTCTATCCAAAAGATTGAAGTTCCTTTTGCGTTTTCGAAACTGAATCGTTTTAGCTTCATTTTTAAAGCTCTGTTTTTCCAACGAATGAAAGCCCGAGGGTCTGTTAGTATTTGACAGTATTTGGTCCAACTGATCGTCGCACTTTTCGGAATGTAGCAAATCAGAAGAATACCATAATAATGCTAAACAACGGTTGTCATGAGGTTTTGTAGATGGTATGCTATATTCTGTCCTTTACTCTCAGAACTCACCTTTGGTTACACTTCTTTCAATTAATGCGCATCCTTCGTTTTCACAAGGCATTAATAAGGCAAGAAGTTGCGCTAGAACGTAACGTTTTGTATTCATCGGTGAGATGTTCTAGTACCTAATAGGCATTCACTTTAAAAAATCCAGTACATTTCAAATTATTTGACCAACTGTTGCTCTGGTATAAATTATTGAAATTGTTCGGTCTAAAAGCGAGCATTATGCTGTCAGATATCCTACCTCTTCCCTCTCATCCTTCCATAAACATTTTCTTCCATTGCCACTGATATACTGATAGCACCATACACATCACATGTTACAGCACTATTTTCACTAACATATTTATTTTGGACACTTAAAAAGAGAATAACAACACGCACTATACTAGTTATGTACGTTCGTAACGCTAGCTCCATGTTCACTACCAAGCCGCGTTGCTCACTGTTTTTCGTTTGCAATAAAATTCATACTGTACTGCCAAAAAGTCAATCTGTAGAAGTTTCACAATTTTTCTGTCATTATGTACATATGCGGCGGAGAAAATAAAATAGAAAAACTTACTTTTTAATTATCCCTCGTATAAATTATAAAAATGCGCTAGCGACGGTAAATTAATTTGACAATAACCGATAGGATTAACAGCACTGATAGAAATAAACCTTACTTTATAAATAGTCTAACTACATAAGTATAAGCTATGCAATATTTACAGTATATAAGGATAAATTTTGTAGTTTATGCATGTTTGTTTAGGCATAAACAACTAACTAATACATTTAAAAGCGTACAATGGAGCAAAATGACGTTATTCAATTTGAATTTTCTTAAAATAAACCATTTTATCCATAGTACTCACTTAGGTATATTTAGTACGTGTTGGCTCAAGGCTGCGAAATAGGTGATTGATCTCGAGCGGCGAAACAATGTTTCGTGTAAGACCACCAATATTTACTTTTTAACGCGCACAGCGTTAAATGTGCCATACATAAATAAAGAACAGAAAATGTACAGTAAATGAATACCTAATATGCACAATTATCTAGTTTAAGCTACACTTTTGCCACAAAGGAAAAAAGGAAAAGTTTTGTCGATTCTTTAACTTCACAGTTATTGATTCTGGTAGATCAAGAAAATAAATATTTAATGTTATAATTCGTCGGCTAATGACAATTTAATACATGCTAAAGTTATAATTATATGAATACAGAAATAGTAAGTATTGTATACACGAATGTGCTAATAGTAACGCTTATAAAGCACGTCTTTTTATAGCAAAGTTTTTTCGAGCTGTAAACTTCCACCTGTTCAATTATTTATAAGAGTTCATCAGCGGTTGTGAGACTGTGGTTCATTTAAGAAATGTACGTATCGCACAGGACGTTTATCAGTTTCTACGCCGGTAGTTCTGTAATAAATATCAGCGAGAGTTGGAAAACTCAGACACCAATTTTATAAGAATTTTGACTAGTGAAAGTATTAAAGGGCGTCTTATTTTAAAAAATAACAACGATCGTTAGTTTAGTTTAAACGCCAAATTGATTAACCGAAGCAACCAACCATAATTTCTTGGTCCATACGTTACTCGTACTCTTAGAAGGAAAAAAATCCCTAAACCACACAGAACTCAAGTTCATGAATGACAAACCGTTACTAAAGAATTTGAATCTTACTTTTAATAAACAACCTTCAAGGTCATTTAAATTTACCTCTACGGACTGTTTTTTGTATTTATTTGAAGCGCTTAATCTATGTCAGATAAATTATCCTTCCAAATTACGATAGTAAATATAATGTTGCCAAAATATTCAGCAAATTTCTTGTGTTCTTGTAAAAGTTCGTCCTATCTTTTTTGGAGACGTCTTGAGTGCGTTAAAACAGAAAGAAAACATTTCCAATATTTATTTCACTATTTTGATACGAGGAGAATGTTTTAAAACTCTTGCTTCCTAGCAGCCCATAAATTTCGTAATATTACTTCTAATAGGTGTATAAATAAGTTCTCAGATTTTTTCTGCAAAATTAAAGTTTTATTTAAAAACAAACAAAAAAAGCTTAAGTATCACAGTATTCTCCGTTGGCATCGATGACCTTTTGCCATCTTTCGGGTAGCTTGCGAATTCCCTAGTGATAGAAGCTCACCGGCTTCGAGACGATAAAGTTATCGATGCATTTTCGGACTTCTTCTGTTTTGAAGTGCGTATCAGCCAAGTGATGCTCCAATGACCGGAATAAATGATATATACGCCGCATGTGGGAGAAGTTCCCAGCTTAACGCGTCTGCAGCTCATCCGTGTCAAATGTTTGAGGGCGTCCAGTGTGTGGTTGATCTTCAAGACTAAACTCTTCTCCGCGAAATCTTTGGTATCACTTTTGCACGTTGCATGACTTACAGCATTCTCATCATACGCAGCACAAATCATTTCGGTGGCTGATTATTGAAGTTATGTGCATAAAACGCCAAATCGCATGATATTTCGAAAGTCCAAATGTCATTGCTTCAAAACCGCAAGAGAGCGGACTAATACGTTACATGTAAACGGTGATTTGCGTCCTGTGAAATCTAAAGCTGAGAACTTATTTATACACCCATTACATGTAAAATAAGTGCAAGAATATTCCTTGACCTACTCACTATCCAGATATATAGAAACGTTTCTGTTCAATATTACTGTTTAGTGTCTACAGTAATAAGTGACATAAATATTCCGATGAAGCAACGCACTGTTATTGAGTTTCTAATGGCAAGAGTTTGTGCGTCCATCGCCATTTATTGACGATTTGATGATGTTCATGGCAACTGCTATGTAGATGCTAATATTGTTACGCGAAAAGTAAGAAGCGAGAAAGAAAAAATCTGCTAGATCAGGCTAGATTTAATCGGCCCTTAACCACCATGGATGAACAGCAACAAGTGCGTGTAGATAAATTCATACGTGTTAATCTCTGCGTGAAGCAGGATCTCTCTGGAAATTCTCTTGGATAAGTAGACGGCTTATTTCTTTTTTAAAGGGATAAAGAAGCTTATTCAGCTTTAGCTTGCGTGTGTGGAAACAAGCGAAAATTTGCTTTACAGGTAAAGCAGAGCGAACCCTACGCATGAAACTAAACTATAGGTTTAAACGAAATTTTATTGAAACGAATGACAATGAATTGTATTCAAATGAAAGTGAATAGCGCACCATTTGGGGCTACTTTCGGTCAAACCGGTCTCGAGATTTTCCGATTAGGCTGATTTTTGGCGTCTGGACTTGACTTATGGTCCTTAGTTAGATAGTGAAAACGTTATGTCTCTATCTATCACAGATCAAAAATTATAAGGCGTGACAGATGTCAGAAATGACAGAAATAGAAGCTGGTCTCCAGCTTGGAAGCTGGGTCCGCTAAAAATAGTAATTTCGTAGAAATGCAACGACACCGCTTGATAGAAAAGATTCTAATTTTATAGGAAATATATAGCTTATTTATATGCCTTATCTATTAATAAAGTTATTATCTCAGAAGAGGCAAGATTTCAAAACACCTTTGTTCAGTTTTAATACTATATAACATAATAATTATATATCATAATAAAAATAACATAAATAGTGTCTTGTACTTTTTAAATGTGCACTTTTCTGTACAAACTCTTTTAAATAACGAATGAAAGTCGTTGAAGCGTATTCTGGATTTTGAATATACCATCAAAAATTAAGTTTCCGAGATAACGTTTCTAAAGTAGTATTTTCAGAAGTAACCGTCACAGAATCTTTACATTCTTGAATTGATTTTTTGATATTCTTCCGTTTCTTCTTCAATTTATAGTATAATAAATGTCTGGTGCATACATAAGTACAAAATAGTTAAGAATTAATTGCCTTACAGTAACCTTATATACTTAAAACTATAAAGCGATCATTCTTGATCTTGATATCGTACACTAGCTTTGGGGAACTGATTACAGGCAGGTTTTTGGTAACCCAATTATGGGAATTTAAATGAAGATGAAACAAACTTTGAATGCGAAAAATGTATCTAAATTCAAGAACATTATTAACATCAAATTTGGGCTGATATGGCTTAACCAGATTATTAATATAAGCTCCCTGTATTAAACTATTCTATTTTGAGACTTTTCACTCATACGTTGTGGCATCATATGGACCCAACTTACTTTTCGTTCTGTGATCCTTTCAACGGACTATTGTTAAGGATTTCAAGCAGTTCTAAAACAAAGCACTTCTAAATAAGTTCTTGATAATTTTTAGTTTGAAAAATCGCTTCTCAGTTGAAGCAGTATAAGGAAAACTTCACACAATTACAATATCAACAAAGCTTGCAACTTGCGAATTAATTATTAAAGACCACAAAGTTTTAAATATTTTTCAAGTCTCGCAATACATATTTTTAATCCTACCAGCTATGGACCTAAATTATGAGTAATGGTAGATAAATAATTTTCAATCACGTGCTTGTTTGATTCTAGGGTTTCTTCATTATTTATCAAAATCAAAAATTAAATGTTTCAGATGTTTGATATTCGCATATATTTGACTTATAACCTGAAAGCTTCCATTAAGTTGTTTTTATTTTGTTTAAATTGTTGTTAAATAATTCGATCTGAAATTGTTTCTCTTTGTTAACAGTAGAGTCATCTTTTAACAGTTCTTTCGTTTTGATTTCTTCTCAGGAAATTTGAAATGTAACTTTCCATTTTTCACAAAGTATAACCGCATGTTTTATTATTATAAGTTTATTATCTTAATTTTGTTATATTGATATCAATATTTTGGATGCATATTCTAGCTTTTAATGTTCAATTTGTTGTATTCGCTATCATTTTCGATATTCATCCATTTCTATTTACTTCAGTAAAAAAGTTACTAAAAAAATAAATCACGTACAAGAGCAAACTAAAACAATGATCACGTTTTGATCCACAATAACAAATAAGAAAATAAACATTGTTTTTATTTTGAACAGATTCAAATGTTCAAATATAAACAATAAAGCGCCAGAGCGTGCAAAGTAATAAAAATGATTCCGCCGTTTTTGTGGTTCATAACAATCACAAAGTTGCAAATACTAGTGTTGTATTTGTATTAATGTGGTGGGCTAGAAAGACCAATAGATCGACACGATCGTGTTAGTACTGCAGTAGCAACTTATCCGGAGGGATGCTACTGTACCAGTACAAGTAATTTGCTTCTTTATTGTAAACTTAAAGTGTTGGTTGAATATTTGTCGAGAAATTTAATGAGCGTAAGTACTTTAATTTTATAATATTTTGTAATTAATATCTGACCAGTTCTTTAAACCAAGAATTTCGTAGGCTCCAACTGTTCCACTGTAGTTACACCACTGGCTCACCTTTTTAGAGTATCGTTTTAACAACCGTCAAAATACTACCAGTCTATTTAGCGATTAATAAAAAATATTTTTTAACTGTCCGTAATTAACACAATAAACAGCCCTTAAGTAATCCTGCAACTCATTTATTGTCGCGTGCACACGTGTTCAATTTTCTACAAATCACTCCTTCAAAATGGGCTCAAAAATATCACTCTCGAATTTCTAGAACGTCAACCTTCACTTTAATAACAACTGGTTAAAAACTATAACCGTGTGCCGCAAAACCGCCTTCTCAGAAATTCTATTATGGTACAGCATCATTGAACTAACCCAATCTTAACTACACTGAGAAATATGTTAAATAAAGAGTTCTCCGAACTTTGCTGAAAATAGCAATAGTCCTATAAGAATCTTCAATTGAAACTACTTGTCTCATCAACACGCAAAATTAATCGAACAATTTTCTGGATTCTTCTGCAGAAGTGGTTTATTTTTAATTTTCACTAAACCAAACCACGAACAAGTAATTAATGTTCTCATTCATAGATCTAGAACGCTCGTAAGCCTTGCTTTCGAAGGAAATTTACTTAAATTTCTACAATTTATGGTTTTGGATTTCTAGAACTCTCGAAACGGGACTTGTACAATTATACACTCGTCTTAAACCGCTCTGTAGTACGACACACAAAATGCTGATTTATATACAGCAGTTTTAAGGCGATCATTTGTTAAGTATCTTGTACGACGCACCAAAACAATAATAACCAATTTCTTTATTATTGATAATCTTATCTTAACCCGAAAAAAAGTTTTAAAAAGAAACTTACATATATGTAGCCTTACGAATACAGCAAAAAAAGATGATGAGAAGGATAACACCAAAACAGCACATCAGTACGTTCGTTTTATGATGTAAGCTGTATCCTTGAGTATACAAACATGTTTGCTATTGTTGGACAAACGTGCCATGAAAGTATATCGTTACAGTTAACTCAGTGTTCAGGAAAAGCTATAATAGTACTTTAATTTTAGAAAGAACTACTGATATTCCTAGAAACCGAAACATTATTTGTCATTTGAAAAAACAAATTTTTTCTACTATTCTGTGCATTATATGCGTTTCTAAAAATAGTGTCATTAAAAGACGTATTTTTTTTAAATTGAAGCTAAAAGAAATCTTTGGATATTGACCAGGAGGACAAAAAGTTGTTTTTTTTTTATCTATTTACATTTATTTAATTGGTGACATTTCAACAGGAAAAGTTTCAGAGATTAGCCACTTGTGTTGCTATTTTTGTATTCCACGAGAAAGGCCTTTATTAGGTAAAATTCCATTTAGCATTTTATCAGGCGTGTAAGTGAATGCCTTTATGCAATTATTTTTAATTATGATTTTGACGGGTTAATACTGGGACAACAAAATAAATTGTAATGAGAAAACGCTGTGCAATAAATTAACCCGTTAATTGAAAGCGACTTGTGTTTTGGGAACCTTCATATGCAATCACTGTTACATCAAGCACTCCTATTGTCATGTCTGCAATTTGAATTATGAATAACGTTATGCTGCGAGAATAGAACAATATTTTATTCTAAACTCACTATATAACTTCCATAAAAATATGTTGGAGTTAATAATTAATTAATAACGACTTTCTTCAAAGAATGTGTGCAATTTTTTAAATTAAAAATACACTAATTTTATTTACAAAAATAACCCACGGCGTATTAGTATGAGCTCCTTCTCTTCTGAAATTAATTGAAACATTCCACTAAAAGTTCACGATCTCAGGCTTTTTTATTACATAAACTTGCAGTGTGTAAATATTGTGTTGCAATAAAGCAGCGATTATTGATGTTACATCGTAAGCTATTGTCTAATGCATTTGTTTATTTTCGGTTCCAAAAGCCATTTTATTGTTAGCTACACGCATGGATGGCTTAAGTATTTAATATGTATAGGCCAAACAGTATGAGACAGTGCAAAATTTTCTAGATCCGTGGATATAGTAATAATCGCTTCATATGATCATGCGATCTAGCTAAAAGTGACAGTGTAACGTCAATTTTCCGCGGGAAAATTTTGATAAAACATAAAAGAATTGACTTAGAACGTTTATCACTTGTGTAAACATTTATTGCACACAAAATATGTTAAATAAAGTAACTATTCTCTACTCATAAATATTTATGTCTAATGTAAGCAGAAACTAAGTAAAAGAATTTGCTGTATATGACTAATTAAAAGAGCGGTGCCCAACCGGAAGTGCGGCAGTGACTAAAGAAAAAACCTAACACCAAAAGAAAAAATGGCGACTACTAGCTTTTATCACTGCAGAAAAGTACTTTCTAGCACAGAGAATCAAATTTAATTTAATGAATTTCGTTAAGGGGAGAGAGCTGGCCCTTTGCCCGACATCTTGGATTTTGTTTGTTTTTTTTTAATCATCATAATTCGGAAAATACTGAAAATTTAGAGTCCGATTTTGAGTGGAAATCCAAAAACATTATTGTTGTTCAAAGATCAAACCCTTTCCACAGCTTTTGTACCACTTAAGTTCCTTTTTTCACAATAACCTTTTCTACATAACAAAATAATTAATGAACTTTTTATGTTTTACTTAAGTTATAGTTCGCCATAGAAAAAATTAGAAGCAATTTATAAATGAAGCTAGAAGAGGTAAACGTGTCATCGGATATAGATCCAGAGCGTTCTATACAATCACTTCTCAGGATTTCCGTAATTCCTGTTCAGGATAACAGACTATGAAATTTTCAGGCATTCTTTCAATTTTTCTCGAAAATTTGGCACTGACTGTATAACGAATTTCAATCGAAGCAAATAAACGACATTACTGACTTAGAATTTATGCAGCTTTTGCTGATTAAATTACATTATTTTAAGAAAAGAATTAAGCAGAATGGCTGTGGTTGAATTGCTCCTTTCTAACCGTCTAGGCATGTCTGAGCCATAATTTTTTTAGAAAATTTAAAAATTTGACCTAATCTACATCGAAAACCCCATGATACATATATCAAAATAACCGGAAATAAATAAGAGATTTTTAAATTGATAAAAAATGATTTTTAAACTTTTTTCGGCAGAGACCCATTTAAATTATAATGCCAAGATTTTCTTCTGCTAAACAAGTAGTAAAAAAATCAAAGAAGGGGTAAAATCTAAAATAAGGATAACTTCATTTGAAGCTCTTTTCAAAATAAGAAAGTTGAAAACTTAAAAAATTTCAAATTAAATTGATAATTGCAGTTTAAAAAAAATTAAACTTTTTATTTATAGTATTTAGTACATAGAGCATCAAATAAGCCATATAATTTCCATTATTGCGCACTGGGCGGTATAATAGTCAATTAAGATAAAATCCAACTACTTCACGTTCCCTTTGGTTATTTAAAAATAAGTCATTTTTTATACGTCCCAGATAGAGATGGTGGCGGTTAAAATTAATTAACAAAACGACTTCCGATTAACTCACATATTACTGAGGAGTGATATTCCGACTCGAGAGTTTTTTAACTAGCATTCATACAGTGAATGATATTTCTAAAACAGTACTGTTAAGAATTGACACCACAGTTCTACGTAAACAAACAATAATTAATGTATATTATATATTAAAACTGGCATTTTTTGATCAATAGAGTGATCCAAATTAAACTTTAAGATGTCTTTCCTGAATAACACACAAAATATTGGAACAATCCGAATTCTGACGTATAAAATATGATACTGCTCTCCAGGATTCCTCTAACATACAACCATTCTTTTAGCAAAATGTTCTATAATGCTTTCCCATGAATGTCGCTCTATGTCAGCAATTACACGTCTGATGTTCTCTTTTAGCACTGGAATCGTAGCAAGTTTGTTGACATAAACCTTTTCCCTTCAAATAGCCCCAAAGAAAAAAGCCTAATGGGGTCAGATCGCAAGGTCGCGATGGGCAATCTATTATGGATGTTTTATGTGCTGTGTAACATGTGGCTCCATTTAGTTGAAATCACATGTAATTCAAATCGTTGTTTTTACTTAAAAAAGTTGTTTGGCATCTCCCGATAATGAATACAATTGACGGTAACATCGTTGCTAACTTAGCCCTCAAAAATGAGACGATGATTCCTCCATCTCACAATTCACGCCAAATAGTGCATTGTTTTTTTTTTTTTGTGAATAGCAAGTGGATATTCACTACTCCAGATGAGACAATTTTTACGATTCGCAAGCAAGATATTGATCAGTTGCTGTACAGTATAGCGACTTTACAACGTGTTTAGATATCAACTATACAAATGTAAACTTTCAACATACACAAAACGCAAACGATGCGGCGCACAATTCAAATCCTCAAGTTCCATTTGTATCGCTTTTTCTCAAGAACATTAACTTATTAATATTCTCGACTAACTGAATCAATAATTATATATTTGACGCTAAAAAGGTAACGAGCTGCAATCACGTCATTTAAGGAACTTTTATGTGTGCCGATATCTGAGCAGCAACAATGGGAGCGAGCACTGCAAGGAGCGCATCCGCTATGGTCTGTTGCCGTGTCCGCAGTAAATAATGATGGTGATAACGGTAATCACAGGCCGATCAAGCTAACTGACGCCATAGATATGGACATGAACATGGACGTATGGATGAATAGTGGTTCTCATGCCACACACCCTCCCGGAGTCACATCCGCTCGCTTTGTTCGAGGCAGCAACAAAAGAGGAAATCGAGGGCAGAGTACGTGCGACGGGACGTCACGGTTAGCAAGCATTTCGTGTGGAAGCTGAATTTCCAGCTAAAATAAGCGCAAGTATCTACCACCGTAACAAGTGTGTGGTTTTTAATTACCAACGCCATGCGAAATCGGAGGAGGCCTTGACGACGGCGCAAAAAACTACAGTAGATAATTACCAGGTGAGTATTAAATTCCAGGAATTGAGGCAGCCTTGAGTCCCGGGACGAACCTCATCGAGTCGAAGCAGGTGACATCCAATTAGCGACACAGTTCACTTTAAACACTCGAGAACTGTGTTGATATCTGAATCGTACATTACAGAAAGATTACATTTGAAAATAGCAGCTGCTATCGTATTTGAATAACACGTTTCAACGTATAAAGTCCAAACTAACACTTCTTTTCTCCACGACACGAACCAGACTGACTATTGCGTTCTCTTTTAGGTCTCGCCAGCCAGCAGCTATGGTGGTTATTTCGTTCATTACCACTGTGTTTTCACAATTACAATGCACGTAAGCGTGAACTGCCCGCTCTAAACAGCGATCGCTAGTTAAACTGAACAGAGACGGCGAACACAGAAAGTAAAATTCTCGCTGTAATGCATATAATAAAATGCAGATGTAGATGTGCTTAGCGGCCCTAGTTAACGATGCCCTCTCTTGCGACCCAATATTTCCTGACGCTGTCGTACCTAAAAATTTAACCAGAAAAAGAAGCGGCTTCGAAATGCAATCAAAAATAACAGAACTAATCGCATTAATCACGAAAATTACTCGATTACGTCTAGCATCAGTATGTGAATTGGGCTGTATCTAATTGTTTGGTTGTAGTGATCGCATTAATCGCACAAAAAACGGATTTGGTGCCGTGGAAGTGCCTCGGGGTAACTGTTCGCTGCAATTAGAAACGCCGTGTTTTTAACAATTTATATTTTGCATATATACACGCGAACTGAAGTGCGTAACATTGTACATGTTATTTGAAAATTACCTGGTTTGTATCTACATGTAGTACGTACCACTAATTAACATTAAACTTCTGTATACACCTACTATTACATGTCATCATTTTACGGAAACGTAACTGTAGTAATCCTGTTCTAAGTGTTGTAAATATATAAGTATTCGGTTTATCTTGAGATGCTCTTTTTTTTATGCATTTATAAACAGTTTGATTTTAAGAATTTGCACATTCTCGAGTATTTAATTGGACCATGTTCTGATCCCTTTGATCTTATAGTATATGTTGTTTCTTGTTTACCAAAAAGTGTCTTTCAAACCGATATCTTTTAACTATGGGTAACACTAAACATACAATGAACAGAAAACGATTATTAAAATTAAAGCTGAAGGTAATATGTATCAAAGTATCTCTCAAATTATCTCATCTCTAAGTGGTTACTTTTTCCTCAATATTATTGGTAACACTTTTGTATGAAAGGAATAATCTTCGCTTTCAAATCAGGAATTGGTTGGAGATTATCTTTTTCATTATCAAGTGTGGGAACGGCCCCTTTTGACCGCTACTGTACCTTTTTGTTTCTTGACGCTTAGACTCTGTCATGAGAAAGTGATCTTTTTGTCATTTTTAAGCCTATGATTCCAGGTCATTTGGTACATGCAAGTATTAGATTTTTCTTATAATGCTTCAAATAAGGCATTCACGCGTTCCCGTCTGCAACGTTTATTGTTTTTTGAACGCAAGAATAAAATTTTTACGCTACGAGGTTATGTTAATAATTTTCTTTTAAAAATAAGCTGGAATCCAATGACGAAAATTATCACTGGGCAGGGCAACACAATGGTAGGTCCTTAATTCCACCAACCACAATAACCTCAAAATTTACACGTGTGCGTATGTTGTGTTTATGTTTATACTAATGAAGGACAAGAAGTTAAATTTGGCAGTAGTAATTCACATAGACATGTAGAATCAAAATATAATTTGGGGGCGAGTGGAAAAAGTACAAATTTAGTTTACTGAATACAATAAGGGCACAAAGTTTTTTCTTGCTCGATGAGATCTGTTTGATCTGTCTCCGGTAGCACTGCAGTCACATTGACTTATTGGGCTTCTCTTATTTTCTTTACAGCACTTTTTCCTTATTCCTATATCAGTCTGTACAAGTCCCCTATTGGATAGTTGAAGTATTCTTCTGGATCCGTTATTGGTTTTCCATAGCTGGCTTGCCTCCTGTGGGCTAAAACCTCACACTCGCACAAGACATGGATGGTTGTCTCTGGTTCTCCGCCAGATTGTCTGCAACCCAAGTCACCATTGTACTACCCTATTTTGTTGGGATGTTCTTTGAGAAAACAATGCCATGACTAGATCTATAATAATTAGTAACCAATTCCTGTTTTCTACTAACAGTTCTACAGTTCTTTTACGAGATGGTCCTTTTCTAAACGTTTTTACATGTTTTTGTCTCGGTACATTTTATCAGTATTTTTTGTGTTGATTCCTGATCTATTTAGCTTTAGGTACTTCCACGGCTGGTTCGGGGCTTTTATATTGAGTTCATCGTCCTTCTTGTACTACTTTATTAACTTTCTCGTTGTTTGCGATTCTCAGTGCCCCGCGACTCACAACACAGTTGACTTGTGGTACACCAGAGCACTGAGTTTTTCGCAGCATTCCTATGCCAGCTTGATTGTTACCTTCGGTTTCTTTAACGCCTTCAGAGATACCCGACTATTGGTGACGATATTAATTCATCTATTTCGACAAGGTCTAAAATGATTTTGCCTTGCGCATTGCAGTATGGCAGATATTCGTCTGAAAAGCGGATGCATATTTTCCTAGTGAAAAGTTTTTCTTTTCACAGTGTTTGCCTACTCCTGTTCCAGGCCCGTTTTGTGATGCGTCTGTATACCAGATAATATTACCGAGTCTGTTCCTGTTACTTATTTCATTTATACATTTATTTTAATCCATAATATTAACCTCGAAATTCATGTTGAATGCAAATTTTGACGTCATTTGGTCTGTTCTCATATCTAGTATGGCTCCATCCATATATCCATATTTTCAGATGTCCCGCTACCATACTATCTTTGTGACTACGTGCGTTCCGCAGTCTATTAAGAGGCGCTCCTGCCTCTGTCGTGATTTCAAAATGAAGAGTCGGAAGGTCTAACAATGTTTCCATTGCCGCTGTTGGTGTTGTTTTCATGGCGCCCGTTGTTTATACACAAGCAAGTCTTTGTATCTCACTTTTCATCTTTGTCTACTATACCAAAGCTGCATATGTTATCATGAAGAAAACAAGTTATTTATAAATATAGATGTGGAAACATTTTTAAAGTTATAAGCTCTTCTCGAGGAAGGGATGAGAAAAATGAATACATTTTTGTCCAACTAAATACTTAAAAATAGTATCACGCATGTAGTTATGTGTCAGACAATGCTGTGCTTTGACAGTTTATGTAACATTCATTTTTTAAGCTTCTGGGTCTTTCCAAGATTGTACAACCTTCTAGAAACTATTGTATGGTAAGCTTTCTTAAAACAATAGGAAATTCAGTTAGTAGCGCTTCCATTGACGATCTCAAACTTTGGCAGAGTTCCAGAGTTCCAGATTCCGGGTGGTCAGTAGAGTCAAAATCTCAGTCTTTAAATCAATGAAAGTAAGACTTGGAAAACGTTGTAGAACTCAGCACCTTATCCAAGTAGGAGACAAATTGTTTCGCATGCTATAACACCTTTATTGCTATGTTCAAACTTATACAGAATGCAGTACGGATTGTACAATTTTTTGTTTAGTCATAACAGTGATGTTTTGTAAAATTCAATGTTAATCTTATCAGTATCCGCAATGGTGAGAAGAAGTTTGAATTTGAAAAGCATCGAAAAAACAAACTTTTGCATACAAAATTATAACCCCAAATAAACATTTCCAAACAGCGTGAGAAGCATCTGTGAAGTGCATCATTAAAATTCGATATATCATTTAAAAAAAAAAGATAAATTCAATATTTGATTTTCGGTAGTTAAATATAGACAGTTTTAATGTTTACGCTAAAATACAGCAATCTCATAAGTAAAAGTTACAATAATTGGCTAACGAGATGAGGAGAATCATATAGCAAAATTGTAGCTATCATGAGCCGAAACGTAGCGACACTGCAGGTCTGTAACGAAGACTTCAACAAACAAAGATATGATCTAAGAAACCCGATAATTAATAACTAAGATTGATATTTACTTATATAGCTTGACATTGTCTGATAGAAAGTATGTTTTGAGAGTGTCTGTATAGAAATTGACTAGCATAGTTGGCTCTGATTATATAAAAAGAGCTTATTGTCCATTATTAATACTATGTTATGTTCTGTGTATAAACATGCACGCTTATATTAAGGTCTCCATTTTGAGAAATTACTCGCCCAAGAAATTTATTCTAGTCTGTGCCATCCGCTTGTGACCAAAAAATTTGTCTCCATTTTACAATGACGCACATCATTAATTGAAGCGGCCTCATCAGCTCCTCGAAAAATATAGGCGAACGTCTTGAAATCAATAAATTCTGGCTGGCCGAGCACGCTTTGGGTTTTTTAACATCAGAAATTGACTGAAAAGCTTAATTTTTGATTAGCTTTTACAATTGTGCTTTATTTCGACCGAAAAGTGTACCGCCATTTTTGCAGTAAATTTTCACTCTTTCAATACTTTGTGCAAGCGTGTATCGTTACATTTTTGTTAATCGTACAGGTTTTGCTACTTACACGTCGAAGAATTACAGCTCTAACATTAACAGATAAAATTGCGTGAAATTTAAAATGACATCTCTTAATGGAACGTCCTTTATAATGGATTTGGAAAACTACATGAAGCCTCAAAATTTTTTGAAGGACGTTAATCATCGAAATACATCATGAAGCAAATTCCTAAATATCACTTTAAAGTCATTGATAAATTTAAAACATTATTTTTATTCAGTGAATGTAAGTAACCGTAACGATTTACAGCCATTCCAAATTTAATCACTAGTATTCCATCATGTTTAAATGTAATTAGGCACAGCTTTGGATGCTGAACTACCAAATAGTGTAATTGAAAATATAAATTTGAAAGCAATATTATGTTAACTTACTTTTCGATTTCTATACTATTTTTTTTATTAATATATACGCATATCTTAATATACTAAATTATTTATTAATAATCACCAATGCAAATAAAATATACTTTCTTGGAAAATAATTGCTAAAATCTGAAAGCTTGTACGGGTATGTATTCTATATTATATCAAAAATATAGATTTAAATGTTATTATTAGTTTAATTACTGCATGTAAGGTTTATATCGTTCAAACTCAATTATCGTAAACAAAGGTTAAAATCGCTGATTTTAAATAGTTTTATATAGCAAGTTACTTAGAAGGTAAACGATCTTAACATATTATACAACTATTTACTTCCCACTTCATTCTTGGAAGCTACTTCGAAGATAAACGCACTTGGCAGAAGCAGAACTTAGATACAACGAAAAGGGATCGGATAAAAGTCATCGAAGGAACTGACCATAAAAAAATGTTTTAATGATCGACATCCAAAAGCGCTTGCGAACAACTTGCTTGATCAATTCACAATCGTTTTATTTAAGAAAACTGTGGACTCCTAACTATTTTAAATTTCATTAATGGAGAAGCTCACTGTGCCACATGTGAATAAACGGTCGGAACACCAGGTGCTTGCCCGTATTGTAAAATGGGTACTAAATAACATTACAAGTAATACTCAAGAATTGATCATCTGGTTAGATTAATGTAGAGGCCAAAACACAAATTTTATTGTCGTGGCAAGCTATCTTTGGCTACTGGGAATATTTCCTTCATTAAAAATAGTCAACCATAAGCACTCAGTGATTGAGCTTGCAAAAACAAGGATATGTGATTTGAATACCACGATGATCCCTTGGAATTGGCCGCAAGTCATCAGTATAACTTTCAGAAGCTACGAGAGGCTACGACATGATGATAGAAGATCTAAAAAATTCTGTACTACAAGATAGCATTCTTTGGGCAAAGATTCACTCGAAAAGTCATAAGTAGTGCCAAGTATCGAGACTGATACCTCTAAAACAGGCACAGTTTTTATGAGTCTCCTACACTCACCAGGAGCAGAGAACTTCCAATCGGTGGTGTAAAACAAATAATGTTTTTAAATAATTTTTGATTATTCATTTTCAATGCAAATAAATAATTCTTTACGTTTTTTACCATTAGTTTGCCATTATTGAGCTTTTTCAGTTATTTGATAATCATTGAAAAACAAACGCAACTCCATTCACAGAAAATGTTGCTATGAAGTAAATTGCACCCCACCCTTCCCCATTATTATTATTTGAAGACATTCTAACGAAGTAGGTCGACGATAATAAATACTAAAATTAAAAAACAAATTTAGCTGTAGTCGGATATCAATAGGTTCATTTTTTAAGTAATGAAACAGGCGACAAAAATTTCCATAACACCTTTCTGTCGAATATTGTAAATTTCAGCTACAAAACTTTACCTTTGTAGTACAGATATATTTATATATTTATTTATAAAATTGTTGCTTAACTATCAGATAATGTACAATTGTTGTTAACAAAGTCGTGACGACATAAACAACTGCTAAGCTTTTACTTTCTTCTTTTATTTCACCTTATATACCTTTCTTTACATTTTGCAATTGGTACTGCTTCCTTCCCCCTAACTACTACATTAATTTATTTTCGCTTTTTCATTCTTCACTTATTCAATTGTTTTTGTTTTACCAAGTTTCCTAAGAAAGTCATTCTATTTGCTTCCGAAAATTTACAAGTTCACTTCATTCAATAGATTATTATCAAACAAAACTTTTATCTATTTTACAGTTACTTTTTAAATTATTCTCTGTAAATTCTGTTCTAATTTGCAACTAGATGATTTTCTATTATAGTGATCTTGCGTCTCTAAATAATTTTCTAAGATTTTATCAGATTGTAAAAACTGCCAACAAGAGAACTGTGGACTAGATGGCTGTTTCAATATGGCACAAGCAGTTCAATTCTGTTGTCATTAATCTTCAATATTAATCATATTTCAGTCGATCATCTGTTTTTGATGGAAACATTCGCGTTTTATCTACTGAACTCGGTGCCTCGCACATGAATGTCTGGAAAAATTTACGACAACTCGACTTTGTGAATTAGACGTCAAGACCAATTAATTGAAATATAAGCCTACAAGCGAGTTTAAATTTGCCATCAACTGATGACCAGTTTTGGAAGAGCATTTCTCTTATGATGAAAAATGGGTTTACCTTATTAATTGTGATACTTAAAAATGATAGGTTTCTTGAACCAAAATCTAGTCCTTGGTATCCTCCATGCCGTTGTCGTCCGGAGTATATCTCCCAGTGCGTCCAAAACATGTTTTCTAGAGTTGAAGACCAATGCAAACCCATCATTCGTGACCACGACGAGTAAAAGCTAGACAGGGCGTCCGCCGAAAGCGCCCGAAGGTGGTGCGAGGGTTAGTCTAATGCAGGCCTACCAACTTCGAATAAAAAGGGGATTAGCGATTGGAATCAAAATGTAGCCAACGAAGTCAACTTCACCAAAATTTTTGAATTAACTGGAAACGAGGTTGATTTACGACGGTCGTTTTGCGTGGTCGTTGGTAACGTTGAAGAAGTATATCAAGAATCGTTTATTTTGAAGTTGGTAGTTTAACACTATAGACAGATTCGACAACTTGCAAAGCAGTGAAAGAAATCATTAATAGTGATGAGCTGTATTTTAAAGAATAGTTTGTTGTTTTTCACTTTAACTAGTGTATAATAATATTTGGAAGAATTAAGGACCTTTTACAAACTAGAAGTATCCATAAATATATTTCTATTAGCGATGAAAAACTACTTTGTTTAATATAATATACTAATTATATAATTGTTCTTAAAGTACATGGATAATTTAATTAAAAACATTTTCCCAGCTTTAATGATAATATTGCTAAACTGCGTACAACTTCAAGGATAGCTAAATTCATTTTGCAACAATACTGGCGAAATCACTTACACAAATAACTATTTCAGTTTACATAATTCATTCGTGTGTGCAATTAGAGCGCCAAATAAGCTTAACCCAAAATTCAAATAGCATTCATTCTGAAAAGTTCTTTTTTCGTTATTGTAATTGGCCATTCTATAATCACATGATGGCAAATGAAACCAAGAGTTTTCGATAATTGCAAAATTAGCGTTCAGCACCACTGACCTTAATTAATAATACCAATAGCAAGAACGCCGATCTTCGAAGTGTAAACTTTCAATTCGCTCTTTGTGAGTTACATTTGTTATATTAAAATTATTGGTTAATCAACAAAAAGTTATTTTATTTAGATATACTATGAAATAAAACTTGATAAAATCAAATTCCATTCTGGTAAAAATTAAAATCAATATTTTTAATTATTTAAAGAATAATTAACAACTATAAGAATACTGTGTCCTGATTTGTTTTGCTTTGCATTTTTCAAGATTATTGTAAGGAAAGTAAAAAATTGTTTATTTTTATTCTGCAAATTTATAGTAAAACATTACATTTATCTTTTTCATCCTTGTTAAAACACTAAAGAAGAAAGCGTTTTCGCTCTTTTTCTAATCGATAATTAATTAACAGGTATCCATTAAGTTATTTGCATTCCGCTAATTAACGAACCATTCACCCATTCTGCGCCTTTAAACTTTTTGTAATTATTTTAAGTGATAAATAGATGCGAAGAAGATTTGAGATGTACTGCAGTGGTAACCTTTACATCTCCTGTGTGAAAAAATTATAGAAAAAAATGCTTCTTTTCAAAACAATACGCAAAGCTGAATAGCTTATGGGGATGAATGCTCCAGCTTCGCCCAAAATTTAAAGCAGATTAGTTACTCTACTCTCTCTGTCACTTCAAATGCAATGATCATACAATGCATGTGTTAATAATTCACCGATATCCAAGTACTGATTGGTTCGGACATTGAAAGCGCATTATAGTCCACTCCCATGGGCTGTCAGATCACCGTGCGGTCGTGCAACTGTTTTCATTATATTAACATTTATATTTTTGGGACATCTTGTATATTTGTATAATTTTTTAATATATAACAGTTAAACTTAGAGTGATAACTCAATGAGCAAAAGCAAAATGCGATTACTTAAAAACAGAGTAGACTAAAAAAAACAATAAACAGTGATTGATGTTGTTGCCTGCATTTGATTAACCGTATAATAGTGCAATATTTAAATAAACATAAATATGTGTATAAGTTTTTAAAGAATTAAATAGTGGTATCATAATGTGGCGACACAGACAATTTCTTTGCTCAAGCTAAATTAAAGCCAAAATAAAAAGTGAAAACAGGAAAAAGCGGCACTTAATAAATATTGTCATATTAAAAAATTGAGAGAAAAAGAAATAAGAGATAAACTGTTAAACAGGATGGGGGAGAAATTGGAAAGAAGAAGAAAACTGAATAAGGAAAATAAAACGATCGGGAAAGTATAGAAAAAAGCCGGAAAAATAAGAAGAATGAAAATAAATTATTGGATAAGGAATATGAAAAACATGAGGCAATATTAGAAACTTTAAAAAAGTTTTGCAAGAGAATGTGGAAAACTTTAAAATAAAAAAAAATTAGCATACGAAAAATGTAGGGAAAAGAAGAGAGAATATAAACGACTACGGTTAAGGGAATCGCAAGGATTACCAGTGTGTTTTTTGTAAAGAAATAAAAAGACAAAAATTTGGTTTTCAATCAGAATCGAAGTATGTAAAGATGAGAAAGAAAAGTTAATAGGGGGGTAGGCTGGAAACAGTTCTTTGAAAAATAAGATAAGTACAATGCCCAAACAATACAGGAAACGTGGGAAGATTAAGAAGGAAGAGAATCAATACATACAAAAGAAAAGGCTGAAAAAGTTACAACATTATTAAAAAATTATAAAGCTCCAGGAAAAGACGGGCAGTGGTGAGAAGTTAAATTATGGAGGACTGATGGTAATGGAAGAAATACATAGCGGCAGACCAAGACTGCGATGGTTAGAAGAAACGGAAGAAGACCTAAAAGCCGTGGAAGTAATAAAATCGAAAGAGAAGATAAAAATGATCGAAGAAAGAACGTAGCGGGCGTTAAGAAGCGAGCAAAATAAAGAGTAATAACAATTGTCTTCTTCAGGATACGATTCTAGAACCTGAAGCAGTTGGAAAGCTCTTAAGGGAGGTCCATAGAACCGAGGAGTAGTAGTAGTAGTACCAGTACCATAATATGACAGATCTTTGTGACTATGTTAAGGCAGAGGTTCTGTAACCTTTCAAAAAATATTAAAAATATGAACAATTTTAGAACAGACCTTGTATGTGCAGCTTAACTTCTGTCCATATTATTACAGATAATATACACTTGCTCTTTAAAGCTAATCAAATACAGTTTATAATTGCGTGATATAACAGTGAAAGGTCGTTACCATTAGCTTCACTAAGCATTTATAATTTGCGTGTTATACGCAAAACAGCTTTCATGTTGATATGACCTGATCCAGCACGAATATCTTCCGTTTTCCGCGTTTAACGGAAACGGAAATGTATCAGTACAGCGCATCGGAAAAGTAATTTTTTAGATTTCTTCTCCTAGTTCAACTTCCTACATGTAACAACAAAACACAAAATTAATCTACTATAATATAGATAGAGAATTACGTACCACTACAAAAAGGTGACAATAATTGCAATAAAACGAAACCCTCGCAAAACCGGGTCATTAAGAACTCGGTTGTAAATTATTATAATTGATATCCCACTAACCTAAAATTCGCGTTTGGGTGCAGCCCAAAGCGGGACGAACTTTTCAGAAAAAAGAGGCACCTCACGGCCTGTTTTATTTTGGAAATAGTGGAACCGGCTTTTGATGTCTAAGGGCAAACCGATTAATAATGCTGCCGTATTCGGAATGAAAGCCATCGAAGATAAGGAAGGCAGCCCCGAGGAACTATTGATGCGATAGCCCAAGAATGTACAATTTATATCTCGGCGGTTTTCAACAGCTCTTTCAAGAAATTAAAAAGGTAGAATGAGATCACGAGCGCTGCGAACGACCTTCACGTCCACAGTTCAGCTGCAGGCCGAGGAGGTAAAAGGCCGCTTTTGCCGCTGAAAAGTACATGATGTCATTATGTAAGCTCCAGGCGCAACCGTAGTTTGTACCGCGAAGCCATTAGTCTCTTTGGGAGAATTTGAGTTCCGCGTTATTGTACTTCGAGACGATATCTAGTTGACTCACATTCTCGAAACGTGCTTTGAATTAAATCATAAACGTAATTACATCTGTGCGAGCGTACAGGTTTCGAGTTTAATGGACCTTTCAAGGTAGTAAGCACTTGGCATTTTTAATAGCTAGGACCTTCAGATCAGCACTTCACTACTATTAATTTTTTTAATCTACAGGGCTGAAAATGCAAAACAGCTATATAAGGAAATGTAGAAGTTGAAAGTGTCCCAGTCGCCATCACTATTCCGGCAAAAGGAAGCTTACATGTATTGGATAAAATTCTGGAAACACTTATCAAAAGTGGGACATATTTTCACTGTGCTTGGTAATACTGGGCACTGTGTAAATCAACCGTCTATTGTTTGTTGCAGGTAGTATTGACTGTGCACTAATAGTAGAATGAGTGAGGCAGTGTGATTGTGGACGTTGTGTAGGTGTGGTGAGTGGCCAGTATGTGCGACCTGAATTTCAAAAAAGTCTAACTGCTAATGCCCGTCTAGCTGAAACATCTGTGAGCAAAACAGCGACATTATGCGACATAACATAAGACGCTGTCTTGAAAGTCATGACCGCATGGTAAAACAGGGCCTGCGAAACATAATAGTGTCTGCAAGACAAAACTGCAGGATAGGGACCGCCGGACCTTGAAGCGTATTGTGACGTCGCAGAAGAAAATAATGGCCGAAAAAGTGACTACAGAACTTAATCAGCACCTAGTGTCATCCAAAACAGTGAAGTGGGAATTGCATAAAATGGCTATCCATGGGCGAATGCTCAAACACAACGTGCATGGTGCAATGCTCACAAAAGTCCTTTACTCTCTTCCCCACCATCGGGCGCGTGTTTGTTTGGCGAACACCTTCTGAAGCATACTATATAGACCAAAAATGGTGGTGGGTCTATTATGGTCTGGGGCGCATAATATAACATATCATGGTATTCAGCAGTCTCCTTTGTCACATAAGGTCGGATTACGGTAGCAGTGTAGAGAAAACTCTTGAATAACCAGATCCACCCAATGGTACAACTTTACTTACAAACGAGAATGCTATATTCCAGGATGATAATGCCCCTATTCACACCGCTGGCCCTGTTCAAGAGTGGTTTGAAGAGCATGCTGATGAGGTTCATGTTTCCTAACCCGCCCGGCCCCATAGACCTGAATATCATCGAGCTTCTGTGGGTTGTTCTGGAAAACAGGGTTCGGTGTCGATTTTTACCTGAGCTCGAGGCTGTACTTCAAATTCCACTCATCACTATCCACTTGTATCGGTCTATTCCTTCCAGAATTCAAGCTGAATTGCGTGCTAAAGGTGGACCAACACCGTATTAAAACAAGATGTTCAGACTTCCACAAGTGTTTTCATTATTTTGTCCAATACCTGTACTGTCCATTACTGCTATATAGAACTATTAGCGTATTTGACATAATTAATTAAAAATTTAAAATTTTAAACCACTCGCAAAAAGTTGCTCTGATAGAACAGAGTTAAATGCAATTTAATTTGAGTATAATAAGTAGTCAACTGATATAGCACATTGCTGCTGTTAGAGGTAAAAACTTTAAGTGCCATGTTTACTCAGGGTTCTTTCAAATCAATATGGTAGTCTATTAAGTAGTAACTATTTTAGTATGTTGAAAAAATGAATAAATGAACACGACGTCTGCTACAAGATTTATAAATAACTTCTCTATTCATTAATATTTAAAAATTGATCCTTTCCAGCAGTGCCAGAATTCTCTATTTTTATTTATAATAAAATAATGTCATCCGAATGGTGCAATAGTTTATAGTCCTAGTCTCTAATTTGGTAAACGATATAAATTGCCTAAAACATATTTGGAAGACGTTGCATCTAGTTTTATTATTGTCACTTTACCTAATATGATGCAAGTTTCATTTAATTAATCAGCGAACGTAAAACATGGTGGCGTTGAAGAATAAGAAAGCAGTTACAAAAATCTGGTGTGAACATCACACGACTTTCCTTATCCTATTATTATTTGTATCTTCAACCGTTTAGATTCGCGACCGCTTTGCGACAGATTTTGCGACCTTGCGACCAAACGGCTAAGCCGTTTTTTACCAAAAGTTTCGCACTGCGCCCCCTACCTATAAGTAACTTGCATACCGAATTTCAAGTCTCTAGCTCTTACGGTTCTCGAGATATCCTGTTTATTGATAGACCGACCGACCGACAGACACACACACACATGAACCAATGGCCCAAACCAACTTTTTTGGTGTCCTGAGGCTATAATTTGTCCAGAAATGTGAAAAACTGGGTAGGTCAAATTTCCGCCGATTACTTACTTTCCTTATAGGAGAAGGAAAGTAAAAAGCAGCAAATATCACTCTCGAAAGTCCTCCTCATTTAAAAATTTATCATTTAAAGTTAACTACATACATTTCCTAAAACTTTTAAAGCTGCTCATTGTTAATCCGTTATCAACGGAACAACTGTACAGTCACCAAATATAGTGTGCAAATCGAATGAAACTCCCACACGACCTTGCATGATACGTAATAGTACACCAACGTCGCGCAGGTGTTCGACGTTTAAACTCTAGGCCCCAAAGTTGTGGAAGGAACAATCAAACTGTAAATTTACCAACAAATCGCTCTCGTGGACCGTCACGAAATTGCAGATTAGTTGTGCTTTGGTGTGCCCGCGCTAAACTTTTCACCCAAATTCGCCTAGCTTTCGAGCGCCTTCCGAGGCAATCATAAATCCATTTGCCGCCACGCATGGAAGCCTCTTGCGAAAAATAGAAACGCGCCTCTTTACCGCAAGAATAATATCGGATCTGCGCCGAAAAAGCGGCAAAAATTGCGTCTTGCGGTAAAGGCAGCCTGGAAGCCAACGGGAAACGAGGCGGACACTTTTGTTTTTCATTTCCACGTTTTCTGACACGTCCCGCATGCGTTGCAAAACAGCTGGAGGTACGTGTCACATGCTGGTCTGTTAAATGGGGCCTCGTTCTTTTAAATTCGCCGACAGGTTAGCGCTGTGGGCACAAGCGGACGAGCGGCGACCAAACCGCATGAAAAATTCGAACCTCACGTGCCAGATAAACATACGCAAACAAAAACCAAAATGGAGCACGTTTCAACAACAAAGGATGCTCTGGCGCACCCAAATTACATTATAATTATATGGTAGCTTTTAAAACAAAAAGGCACGCTGATGAAATCGTTTCTTTTGTAATTGTCTTTTGAAGACAAAAGTAATGTTCCGAACTAATTTTGTGTTACAACATAAATATACACCAATGAAAGATTTTAACTCTTCACTGTACTATATATATTACATTACACATATTTCTATATAATTCGTAAAGGAATGGTTCTGCCTTTCTATTTATTACATTGCGTAACAGAAATGGGACGCTCCCGGTATTGCTATATGGTTCTCAGAGCAGTCACTACATGGCACAATTGGTCAGTTGCAAAAGTAACTATTTATGGAATACAAGGTGAGAAAAAATGTTTTGTTGTTCTAAAAGATTCAATCAGTGACTTAAACAATAATTTGTCTATAAATATTCACAACCACAGACTGGCTTTGCGGTCAAGATGGCATATATGAATGTAAAACATATTTCGTATGTGCAAAGTGCAGATACTTATAATATTGAGTTTGTTGAGCTGTTGAAAGAATCTATAACCTCACTCCTTATGGAGTCTGATAGTGAAGACGATGTGAAATTTTTTTGATGTGTTGTGGATCTTTCATTTTCAAGTGATTCTTCACCAGACAACGAAAATGAATACACAAATCCAAGAAAAAAATATAAAGATGGCGGAAAAATAAAATAGCCTACACAACATTAACCCTTTCTTAAGCAAATACATGGCAAATTGCCTTTAGGTGCATTATTTGCAAGCATACTATTGAAATTCATAATAACAAATACCATTCCAAAATATGTAATATTTTATTATTTGTGTCTATCTACAAGCAGTAGATGCAAAGGTCATAAAGACAAAATAACTGAAAATAAATCATCTGTACCTGTTTTAGCAGTAAACAGGCATCCTTCCCTACAGAAAAGAGCAGCACGCAAAAGACATCTTCATCATCTGCAGAACATTTAGAAGATAATAATGGGTAAGAAACCAAAAAAGAACCCAACGGACATTATGTGGAAAAATAAAAGTTTAGTAATACCAGACTGACAATTTAAATTTTTATGAAATGATCAGCTTCCAACACATATTTCTGAAAAATTAAATGAATTATTCTTCACGAGTTTTTTTTTTACAAAAAGCGTAATTGACAATATTGTTCAGGAAACAATCTGGTACAATGTTTAACTACTGTAGACCAATCATTTTGAAATACATAGATTGGTACAAGAAACAATGTCAGTTAACCTTTTGAAAAAATCGAGAAATACATACATTTTGCAAATAATAAAGATTCAGTCCATCAGAAAGAATCAAAATTCAAGTAGTGAAACTTCAAGAAAACTTCTATGGTGGAATGGCTATCAAATGATGAAGAAATGTATCCAACTAAGGGAAGAGATTATTTAAAACGATGTCTCCCATCGAAGCCACACAAACTATGATATGAGGAGTATCTGGGTACTCTTATGATTTTGAGATCTACACAGGTCAGGAAAACGATCCTATACAGAGGGTGTTGAATAAATCAGACCTGAGAGCTTTTCATAATGTTGTTCTTCGTCGAAACAGAGGAAATCCTAAAAACGGTAAGTATAAGGTAAATTGTGAAAACTATTACACATCCATCGACTTATCTGTCCACCTACCCAAACAGGGAGTCTACATATTAAGAGCAGTCAGAAAAAGTAGAATTCCTAACAGTCATTTGCTTTAAAGAGTGTGATGACCAATAAAGAAATACATCTGTTGAAATGGTTGTACCGGTTGAAGGAGTTAATGTTTCATGTTTTTTTTTTATTATTAATTGCCAATTTACAATCTATTCGATAAAGAGTAATAACTAAACGATAGGACAAAGTTAGTGTTTGACACGAGTAGGACACCATCCACCGCTCAGGAGCGACTCAGTGAGGTCTTCCAGCCAAATCCTATTTAATTTTCTCACCTCAGGCTGGTGGAAGTGGAGGTCAGCAATGAGATGGTTGGTATAATGTAAGGTGCGGATTTTGCTTTTGGCGGAAGAGTTTTTATGACTTCAGTAAGGAAGAGAATTTTAAGGTCGAAGTGAAGGTTTGATTGTTCACGTGCCAGGGGCATTAATAAGAGTACGAAGGGTTTTCGATTGATAGGACTGGAGAATTTTGTGTTCGATGGCTTACTGCAGCCCCAAAGTTCGTCGCCGTAGGACTATATAGGCGTTAGAATAACCCTACAGAGCACAAGCTTGTTGAGAGTAGCCAATTCATATTTTTGTTCTTCAGTGTTTCTCCAGTCTTTAGTGTTTCATGTGTGGCATGGAAATATAACAAAGTAGTTTTGCTTTTATTAACTCTAAGTAAGAAAATTTCCATCTTCGAAATTGACAGATGCGATAAGTGAGAAAGAATGTGTTAATAAGATGCCCTAATGTTGTCAAGCACAACAAACACGTGCAAATGAAAAAGAAACAAGGATTTACTTCACGTGCCACTCAAAACACGACAATACTGCAAATTGCCTCAGTGTAAAAGTTTAACTTTGTGTATTGTACAAAATGTTAATAAACAACGTAGAACATAGAGATTGTATGGGTACCCATAAAGAGCGGGGTAAAGAAGGACTCAAGACCCCTCCCCCTCCCTCATAACCGTTGCTTTAATCTAATTTTTGATAAATTAATAAAATGGATGATGAAGCTTTTTTTATTGCATAAGGTACATATTTACTAATTACTAATTGTCAAATATTGACTATTTTGTAGCATTGCAATATCATATACATTCACTAAAATATTTAGGCAACCTTGAAGGAGGTAAGGATTTTTTAATTGCCCCAAGTAATTATATGGATGCCACCTAGAGTTATTTTAGTGTAATATTTGTTGTTTTTGAATGTATTTTATCAAGTAAAATTTCTTTGTTGTGTTTTTGGAAATCCGTACAGTTAACGGTTAAATTACAAGCAAATTCAACACAAATTAGATTGTAATTCTTTGCTTTGGCTTCATCGGGTAAGCTCTTAATACAGCTGGTCTAAAAGCGAAAATTGATATGTTGCTCGACGTTAATATGATAATGTCGAATTCATTTATAACGATGTTTACAAAAACACTGGCGATTACTTATAAAAACATGTAATTTGTATTGAACTGAAGCGAACCACAACTGCGTTTGTAAAGGCGGTAATTCTTAATGATTATGATTCTACCTAAAACAAGCCCGCATGTTATATCAAGCTATCAGAGAAAACACCTTTGTAAGGCTGTGTGAACCGTTATAGTGCGATTAAAATCGTAACTGTGCTTTATGAATTCAAACAAATAGTATAATGCAAATCGCCTTTTTATCTACACCACTTTACCAAATATTTACTACGAAACCATATAACGAAACGAAATATGTTCATTGTGTTGTTATAATCTCTAAATATTATAATTGTAAATCATTCAGTACAGATATTTTTTTGCCAGCTTTATTCAATAATCAAATATATTATACAATTTTTAACTATACTTACGGTCAACTAAAAAATAAAAACTCCCATTCTAGCATAGTCAAACCAACAAGTAAATATGTCGTTTTGCGATCTGGTTGTACTGTTATGTAACTGCAAAAACATGCGTCATGTAGAACATCAATTTAACAAATTGAGTTAATGTCGAGATACAATAAGGTCATATGACAGATGTGTTCTATTCCTTATATAAATGGAAAATTAAATTTATGAAGCTGGTACATCAGTGATGCTGTAATAGTAACCAATTATAAGTACAATTATGGTATATTAAGAACTGATATTCAATAAAAAATATTAAAATAACAATTATTTAAAAACAAAAGGATTAATTAATTTATAATTTATATCCGAACGATAAAAATAATTAAATGCAATGTCAACAATTTTATCTATACATAAACAGTTTAGTTATTAATTATATGCAAATATCAAAATAATACAAGGATAATTTATAAACAGTTTCGTTTCGTTAAATCCCGAAGAGCAGTCGACTTCCAGCAATGATTGAAGAAGATGGACTCGGCTACAGTTACAAGACGTGGAAGTGTTCTCAAGTTTCTGTTATGTAGTTTTATAATATTTAACGTTTCAAGTAAACAATGGTAAAAAGGATTATGTATTCGAAAAATCTCCAGAATAAGCTTTCATAAGACAGTACACACCTTTCCTCATCAATCAAATGGAAAAAAACAACGTTGGTTAATTTCGAAATGCTCTTTTCATCAACGAAAAAATTTCAGACTTCTAACTGAAAATTATTGTAAACTGTTCAAAAATACGTAGAAAAGTGACCTGTTATAAAAATCGTTACTTGTAGTTATTTTTCAATATCAGTGATGGGTACTTATTTAAGAGGGAAGGCATCTTTACTGCTTATAAAAAAGAGCCAAAATTAGCATAATCAACAGCCTAGAACTGATAAGAGTAGGCTCTAGCATAATAACCCCATTACAGTCGTGCCCTACAACAAATATTTCCTGGATTTTGAAGCGAATATGTTTGACCTTCAATTTTAACACGAATCAAAAAATCTATATTGGAACAAAAAAGTAAATGGGCTTTACCATCTAACATTGCCTTTATAAATACATCAAGGAGTGGCAATTTTAAGAACTTGTTATGTTTTTGTCAATTGTACATTATTGATTTCTTAATCTATCAGGGCAAACTAATATATAATTATTTTTCATCACTCTGTATGCAGACTCGACAGTAAATATTACTGAAAGCGTGATATAATTTTTGTTGTACCATTTTCAGTCTTAAATCATAGTAATATTCGTAAGTGCAAGTGATTGATAGAAATTCATGGGTGTGAGGCAAGAATTGTATACCTGTCTATTTAAGCAAAAAATACAATTTCAGAACCTACACATAATTTGTACAAATTTTGAAAACTACTTACTCTATTGTAAACTATTACAAAGAAAAAAAGACTATCACAAATAGAGCCTACAACAGATATAAGAAATAGAAAAATTAAAATTTAAAACAATGAATGAAATAATAGTATAGGGCTAGAAAATATAGACAAAAAGATTCAAAAAGTTTTCATCCATTTTTTGGTTATCTAAACAAGTGATTCATATTAAAGGCGGTTCAACTTTCGTGCCCCTTCCGCGCTGTCTGGAAATGAAGGATCAATTCCTGCTTAGTATTGTAATTTTGTGTAATATGCGGATTCAATACATAAAGATAGAAACGAAAAATACTTCAAATATAGCAAATTTAAGTAAATATTTTGTTACCAAACAATGATAACTATGTAGAGGGTTCTAAAACCACAAATACATTTTGCTGAGAAACCATAAAAACATTACAGCTTTATCGTGAAACGCTGAAGTCTGTAGTTCCTTTTAAGGCAAAATTACTCCTATGCACAATAGCAACAATTAGCACATATATACATATACAAATATGTATAATTTTTATTACCCCTATTTGTCACCTCTTCACCCTAAACCTACTGCTTTTAAGAAAACGAAATTTTGGCTGGCAGCAATAAGCTTATAATTTAGTAAATGAGTGGCTGGATGGATGCTTTGGTTTCAAAATTACTCCTGCAGTATCATAAGAACAGTGTTGGACAAAACTTTCTTCCTAATTTCAGGGGGAGGTTACGAAGCGAAGAATGGTCCGAGAGTCGGGAAAGTGTAGATGGGAAGTGTAGCCTGAAGGTCACTTAGTGCTAGCAAGTCGTGGACGAACAAATAGAGAGCTTTTGCATACATTTGGCACAATGACTCTGTTGTCATCGCATAACGTGCTTTTCGGTCAAATTTTCAACTTGTGTATCGAGTGTCGAAAATCGATTTTATTATGGATAGTGCGCGAACGCCGGAAAACATTTTTTTAGTCTCTGAGAAGATTTGCACACAAACATGTCGTTACTTTTCTTTTCTAGTCGTGCTCTAAGACCAAATTTGTAGCAAGATATTAGTTTTCATCCATATATGAGTTGTTATACAGAAACTTTTCGGCCTGGCGAAATCGCCTGGAAAATCTTGAAAAGCGTGTCACACGACGCTTTGCTGCCGAAGCGCATTTTTACTTGGCGAGATACGTTACTAAACAATGGGGCGATAACGACCCACAAGATATTAACGAAAGGCCTCTCTACAGCAAACGTGTCACTGTTTGGTGTGCAGTGATTAAAGTTGGCGTCGTTGACCCTTACCTTTTTGAGGAGGTTATTTCCAATTCATATATGGAAATGATTTGACGATTTTTCGTCTCGAATCTCGATGCACACCAACTGGAAAACGTTTGATTCTAATAGGATTGAGTCACAGCTCGCTGAGCAAAGTGCCCTGACGTTTAATTCCCCAACGTACTGGTGTCGCTTCGCTAGCCCATTCTCTGAATCTCGCCCCAAATGACTTCTTCCTATGGAGATATTTCAAGATTGAGTTTTGCAAACATTACTCTAGTACCGTCCAAGTCCTACAAAAGATAATACGTCAAGAATTCATGTTGGAAATAGTAATAAAGAACTTTAGACTACGGCTTCATCAGAAAATGAGGGACACCTCTTAGCTGATATTCTCTTTAGAATGCCTTGAAAACTTCTAGTTCTATAGTTTTATTGTGTAAAAATATATTTTGTATACTTTCAATCGTTTTTCTTTATTACAGGGAGAGTTTTACCCCACCATGTACTTGAATTTTAGCAAAGATCATGTAGAAAAGTAATGCAGTAAATTATTTTGATTGTACTACATTTCTTTCTTCAACTTTGAGTTTTTATGTATTAAGCGAAAGTCAATTTTGAAGCATCCTTAGAAGTGAAGAATAGAAATTATAAAAAAACATTTTCATTATCTTTTTGCAAGAATAATTGTTTGCATTAAAAAAACCCTTATCGACATTGAAGGAAATCGTTGTGCTAAGCAAATAAATCATATATCAAAATTTAAAAAGTCTACAATACTTTCCGTTGTAAAAATAAAGTATAACATACTGGAATAAATGAAAATTTAAATAACAATAATAATACAGCAATGTTGATCTTGTTTTATGCAGTCAATTTGCTCGGTAAATATAGCTAGTCTTTCCCACCAACAGTAAAATGTAACGTTCACCAGATTAAGCTAACAAGATTTTAACAAGATCGATCTTCTTTATAATTCACTGATGCTAGGCAATACCTTACAGAAATATTTCTTAACTGAAGTGTTATAGAGTTATCAAGGTCGTTAAATATTATAAAATGTTTGTAATACATAACCAGTAGGCGTTCAGAATTGCCTCTATTTAATAATATAGACAATTAGTTATCTAAGTGTTTGTAAATTATTATGAATTAATTGAAACATTTTAATTTTGAACAGTTATTTCAATAATTATTAAAGACCAAGGAGTTAAAATAACTGAACTCTTGTGGCTGTATAGAATTTTAAAAAACAAACGGAAGCCAATTAAAATGTGAAGAAGTTATGTAAGGTGCTAGTGAAAAGACAGATGAATTGGTTCTCAAGATGCTTACTAATCATGTAAGGGATATTGTGATATAATATAGATTGTTATTAAGCAATATAACCAAAACGCGTTGTATAAGCATAAAAGAGTGAATATAAAATAAAAATTGTAATATTACAAACATTCCAAGCATATATAGAAATTAAACGAAACGAGCAAAAAGACATTCCCTTCTCTTTACCTTAAAAGTCGTCCAAATTCGTTTTATTCAACGACCGTTAACAAGCACCAAGATTTATGTTACAATTTCCGTGGATAAAATTAGAACAAGGCGTATCCTTTAAATTTACGTGTAGTCTGTGCTTAAGGGAACAAAGGCGCGTATGATCATTAATATGCAAATTCCTTAGTTATGTGCCCCGGTAATGGTAATGCATGAGTACGATACTTAAAGTAATCCAAAAAAACGCAAAATTCCCTCTTGTTCAGCCTGAGCCTACGTTGAATCCTGCTAGAGCAGCATTTCGGAAAAATGTCGTCGGGTTGTACGGACAGCGATGCTAAGTTATAGGAACGAAGTGCAAAGGAGCTATAAATTATTTTTTATTGTACGTGACCAACACCCACACTGGTATAAATTGCACATCGGAATTGGCCGGGAATAAATTCAAAACTATTTCTAGCAGAAATCGGAACTTAATTTTATTTCCCCTTTATTTATTCCTGGGACATCCTATATGTAAAAAAAAACATTTACGAAGCAATTACCATTTAATATCTTAATTTCCACAGTAAAAAAGTTGTAATAAACCACTGCATCATCCTGCACGTACAATGTAACGTTCGCTTCTTTGACGGGCGCGCTAATAAGAAGGATAATTGCCTAGGCGCAAAATAATGCACTTTCTTAACGTCTGTTCTTATTAATTAATGGCAGCTAACTGCCGCTCTCAAGTAGAACAAAAATAAAGAAGCGATTTCCGGAAACCTCAACTGAAGTGCCGCTTTTCCTACTTGTAAAGAGACTTCCTTCATAAATCACTCTCGGGTTGTGCAATAAATTTTAAAATTGGGCCCGCTGACCATCTTTCTAGGCTGCTGCCAAAGGTAATATCCCCGGAAGCTGCTGCGACTCTCATCCCGTTCTCGCTATCGATAATTTCCGTAGATTAGCATTAACCGGTGAGTGAAACGTGGAGAAAATAGTTTTAAATGTCCGCTGAAAAATGGAGCGCAGTGCACCTGCTGCTGCTTACCATGACGCAACGATTTCAGCTAAAATGGAAACGGAATCCGTTCAAGTAGACTGGAATCTCGTTTATGTTTCCAAGATGTAAACCTCGTGACACTATTTCAAAAGCAAAATTAATAGTTTTTATGCAACGGAAAATTTCTAAAGTATGAACTGTTGTTTATGGGATCTAGGAGGGTTCAAAATTTATAATGAACTCGCCACTAGGCGAACTGAATTTATACTGCTTTCTCTTTGATGGCTATCGAATTCTTTTGGACTTAATAGCCTTGCATCTACTTAATTTTACCTTCCAAAATAACTCCATAATTTATTTGAAAAGAACTGGTGCAGTATGTTAATGAGAATTATCTAGTAGGTGCGGAATATAATAATTAAAGTGAATAGGAATCATCTGATTGATCATTATTACTCAGCTTTTGACCATCGTCCAACAGTAAGTAGATTATAGAAACTAAATGCAGAAACCAGGCTTTTGAAATAAAAATCTCTACAAGTTATAAAATTCAATTAATAAATTATTTTTGAAACCATCTTGCAGATTTATTTAAAATAGAAGATCGCAGGTATAATGGCGAGCGTTAATTTGATTGGCTTTCTAATAGCATCTAATGGGCATTTTACTTTTAACACCAATGAAAAACGGTCAGAATTTATAAGAAGAAAACATGCATCAAAAATAATCAATCATATGTAATATATTTTAACAAATATAAACTACAAATATACATTATAACAGACGATGGTGAAGAAAAAAGTATACAGATATTAGAAAACAAGAAAAAAATGGAATAACAAAAATAGAAAGTCGGCGTATACTATTAACAATTTGTAGCACCAAAGTTATAAATATTAGGAACGTTTTGATGCAGTCAGGCAATAATTTGAAAAATACTGTCGCCCTGGGCAACCAACCCATACCAACATTGGCAGGCACAACGAAACTGAAAGTCGTCAAAGAACTTTACATCCGCTAGCCTCTCAAATTCAATCTTCAAACAAGTTGCTGTATAATTTTAATGTGCCTAATTGGATGTTTATTCAAAACGTAGCTAGTAGTTATTAGAACGACGTACTAATTTCACGCGGAAATGAACACCGCCAAAAGGCACATTTTATGTAAGCATTTACGTACTTCCGTTTGGGAGCTTGGAAACATCGCTTCTAGATTTACCGTTGTATTGCAGGAGCGGCTACAAAGAACTGCTCGGTTACATGAAACTGCCCGAATTTCCGATTATGGCGAAGCGCAGTGAAACAGGTAATTCGGATAGACAGTCGATTTGCTGTTACTAAATCGTTGCATTAGACGTTATTTTACTTATTAAGAGCGTGCCTTAATTAAACGACCACTTTCCCTGCTCAGCGCGCATTGTTCGACGTACAAGAAGTGAAAATCTGAAATTGCCGAGCTTTTCACATTAATTGCGTTTACTAGAGAGTAAATCAGGTCGACTTGCTAACGTGCAACATAACAAATAAGTCAAAGGCAGCAGGTTGGATCGGAAATTTCAAGTAAAAATTTTATACTTCCAAACCTTTCCTGAGAACTACAGTACATGAAAGCTAAGCAGTGTAGAGCTTTGACGCAGCTTTTTATAGCACTTACACTGACTCGAGAGTTGTTTGGGTTTCAAACATCTCAGCAGCAATTAATAGAGAGTAGGAAATATAAATGGGACAATAAAAAAGTTGTGGGATAAACGAAATAAAAATTTAAAATGGCTGTCCAAATATGGCTAGATACCAAATAGATCGAGACGGTGATAAATCTGCATAAAAATAAGCTTAGAATAAAAATTTTAATTCCTTTATTTATAAATTAAATTAAGATTACGTAAGTTAATTATGGTAGAAAATTATAGGTAGTGGAACTAATGGCGTTGTAAATTTTGTCACCTAGAATTTTGGAAATTACAGGAACATTTCTATTTGTTGGTGGCGTTTGTTTTTGTAGAGTTGGCATTGCCATTTTTTGATATTTTCCAAATAAACGTGTTTTTAGTTGAATACAACAAACAAATACAATGATATGGTCAAATTAAAAAGGTATCTTTATTGTTTAAATAATAATTTATCTACAATACCTGACCTTGTCAAATATTATATAATTTGGCATGCTGCAGTCAGAATTTCGACATTTTGAAAAGGAGTTGAGCAGATAAAATTACATATTGCAAAAAATATGCGCTTATTTAAGAAACATAGAGACATATAGAGGATCTGATGCAGATTCAGGCCACTTTCTCGTTATAACGAAAATAACACTAAGTAAAACAGAAAGAAAGAGAGAAAAATATAAAGGAAAAATAAAATATAACGTAAAATAACAGTCAGAAGCACAAGAAGAAGAAATTAACGGGCCAAGAAAGGAGGAGATAGAAGAAATAATAAATAAAATAAAAAAATAGAATGGAGTAGCAGCCGAAAACTTGAAGTACAGAAGAGAAATTGTGGTTAATACAGTGTACGAATTAGTACAAAAATATGGAACACAGAAAAATGCCGCAGCCGTGGGCGAAAGCAGTACTAAATGCAGTAACTATAGGAGAATTGCATTACTAGACACAGCATACAAAGTTTTGGCGACAGTGATAAAAAGAAAACTGGATGTATATATAGAAGCAATGTTGGGAGAATACCAAGCAGGATTTCGTAAAAATAGATCTACAACTGACCAAATTTTCACACTGAAGCACATTTCAATAGGGGCATACGAATATGTTAATCCGACCCAAGTGTTGTTTATAAACTTTAAATCCCCTTATGTCTCCCTCATTAAAGAAAAGCTTTTTGAAGCACCGAGAATAATAAAAATTCCAGAAAAAATAAGCTTGGTAAAAATGACGCCACAAAACATCAGATGTGCAGTGAAGGTAAACGGAGATATAACAGAGAGTTTTGAACTAGAAAGTAGTGTTGTATATTCTCTTATTTAACGCAGCATTAGAAGTAACAATCAGGAAAAGTCGAATAAAAAAACGCGGAACACTTCTGAATAGAATCACCAGTGCTCGCATATGCTGATGATATACTATTAGTAGCAAGAAGCAGGAGAAAATTAGAAGTAGTAAGAAATCTGACTAAGGCTGCACAATAAATAGGATTACAAATCAATGTCAGTAAAACTAAATATATGGAACTTAAAAACAAGGAGCAAATAATCAAAGAAAATTGAGTGTACAATTTATAGAAGATGAGGTCCAGAAATTTAAAGAGGTGGAAGAATACATGTACTTAGAAATATTAATAAGCAACAAATGTAGGAAAGAAAGAGAAATAGATTTAAGAATAACCAAGGCAGCAGATGTGCAGGAAGTTTAAATCGAGTAACACGATCAAAGAATATCTCACAAACCACAAAACTTCGTATTCATAAAACCATATTAAGGCCGACAGTATTATATGGTTGGAGACGTAGACTATATTAAAGAAGGCCCAATACAGTTTATAGGTGTGGAAAAAAAATAATGCTGCAAAGAATATATGGAGGAAAGAAGGTAGATGACGTACGGCAGAGACGCACAAACGCAGAAATATATGAATTATATAACGGATCAAACATAAATAAGGAAATTAAAGCCCGAAGACTTCAATGGCAAGGACATCTAGAAAGATTGCCAGACAATAGATTAGACAAGAATTTACGGTGGAGAATCCCAGGACGAAGAAAAAGGGGGAGCCGGAGGAAAAAGTGGCGAGAAGCAGTGAAGGAAGATTTAAAGGATAGGGGAGAAGGCAACTGGAAAGAAATAGCGAAGGACAAGAAGAAATCGAAATTATTCACAAAGCAATGGACCTAAAAGGCCTATGAACGCTGTATATAATTATGGAATTTTTTTTGTGATGTGTTCTAAATGTGGTGTATACAAAATCTCTCTTTCTTGTACTTAGCATTTATTTTTAGACAGAACAACTCGATAATAAAAAAATGTGCACTTTAGCCATTCCCCAACAAATGACGCATTGCCAAATGATAGTAAGGAAATTGTTGAGCCATTTTCGTATTTCAGGAGCATTTCGAAAGCATCTTCTAGCTAAAGATGAGCGCGAAATATGGAGAGTAAGCTGAATAAAGAACATTTTAAACTAATCGTGTTTTTTATAGATTTTGTCTGCCAAATCATATAACTAGTGACTATTACACTTCGCATTAATGTTCTTACCCGACTGATGAAGCGCATATTTAATGGGACCTTGCCTAGCCCATTAGAAGTAAAGAACGTTTAGAATTGTTCCAAGTAATCTTTTTCCCATTATGAATATCAATCTTTCACAAAGTATTTTTTGCTCTGCTTCGAAAGTAGTAACAGGCACTTAGTCATTTGACATTTTCTGGATCTTCCACATTTTGTGCAATCGTCTATAAATCCTTGCTTAATCAACTATGAGTTTTTCTGTAAATTTTTTCCATCAGAGAAAGGTTATTACAAAACTATAAAGTCCATGAAATGCAACCCTCGCAGAGCTCTAGCTCGGCTTTTGACGTTAAAACCACAAAGTGCAAATCGATGAAACCTAAACTTGCAGGTATCGTGGACATAGTGGTTTCTCCAAAATATACCGTATACTATAGCAACGATTTTGCCTTGCTGAAACTACTGTGTGTAGTGTCAAATTACAATGTTTTTTAAGTTATCTGCACAACTGAATCATAACGTATTATGGTGTTTCGTAAAGTTCAGTACCAACCTTACCATTACCCGGTACCTTACCATAGCGGTAAGAAGATTGAAAATCAAATAAATATTCAATAAATAAAACCAATAGTAAGCATAGTCGCAACAAATTATGAGATGCATATAAAAGTACTTTATTATTTTATAATTGCACTTTCAACTCAACCAAGCATTTATGCGACGATGTTTTTTATTAATTTTAAAGAAGAAATCTATTTAGGTGAATCAAATACAATTTAGAAAATCTTTTACGCGTACCTAGCACAATCATTTTTTAATCATTATCACAACGTTAGAGCAAGTGGTACACTCGTCCGTTGTGCAACAGATTATTATTAATTCCAAATTCAAGGACATGATTCTTAAAAAGACTCAAATATATGCGTGGCATAAACAATTCTTGGTAGGATAAAAAACAGTTAAAATTAAATGTCATCGACGTTACCTAACAGCATGTTCACCGCCTTTTGAGGATGACCACCGATTAACGATTGCTGCGAACTTATGGATTAAAAGAAAACTCGTATCGAAGGAAAACACGAGAATTTGCAATCCAAGATGTTATCCCACTTTACGACAAAAATTAAGGACTAATTCTGGACTACACTGGAGAACCTTCTCTACGGCCTCGGCTCACCTTCCTTCATTTATCGTTTATTAAGACCACTCAAAAAAGCACTTGAAGGTCAATACTACGTTCATTTTATGACGGCGAAGTCAAAAAATCACACCTCTATTGGAAAAATATGTTTTTAAATTTAAAAAAACTTTGTACGTTATCACTTTTATAAAGCTTCAATAAATTTTAAAAAATTAGCTTATATTTGATTCACACAGGTATACTGATTTTGATACTTTGAAACATTACAAGGTTATAAAATATGGATTATTAGCACTAATTTCTTTCTATTATTATAATAAATAAAATTAACAATAAATGTTTTTAACATTTTTTTTATCACTACGCGAAGAGAAGATAATGGTCATGTTTAGAAATTAAATACCACTTAGCAATTTATAACTAGCATGAACAATTTACTTGTAAAAAATAATTTAATCTTGGTAACGGAGATATCCAAAACAACAATTTGTTTTCCAGAAACACACCAGTTAAAAGTTATAGTATATTTTGACAAGTTCGTCTGCATCAGTTATTAATAATTAAATTGTGATGCACAAAGAGTGAAACTTTTCGCACGGCAATTACGAGACACCTCCAAAACGTATCCTACGTGCTTTCAAGTGAACAGAATGGTCACCTATTATTAATGACTGTGGGATGGAAGTAGGCGTTAGCAAATCCAGGAAGTTTTCGTAATTCTTGGCCAATTTGGAACTGAGGTTATCGGCCAGTATTTCAAATACATCGTTGGTGGCAACAGGATTTTTATGGGAGCTGCACCAATTCAGTAACAAAGCGTTAATTACCACTTACTAAACGTCGCCAAACAACATTTGTTGAGTGTTAAAGTGTTTAGACACTTTATAAAATAACCAAGAGAACATTCCAATTATTAAAACAACAAATTCATTAGGCCGCGCTTAAACTTTTAAAATTATTGGCGTTGACCCACAATCAGAACAGATAGTTTCAGAAAAACGTACTTTCAAAATTTTAAGGGCTGGAAGCCTACTCATACGATTAGATTAATAAAAAATTAGGTAGGATAAAGTTATATAAAACTGTAACAAAGACCTACAAAATACTTAAAAAAGCTTTTGACCATTAACATCTAAGAGAGATCTGTTTCATCAATAATCGTAGTACCTAAAATCATTTTTGAAGGCAAGAGACAGATTATGCGTGGTTAAATATTCCAGCGTATTAATGAAGCGAGTAGAAAACGAATATCTTAAAACAACATGACCGTAATGTGACTTCTTTTTTTCCAAAATAAAATGTCGATTGAAATAATCGCGCTTTGACTGTAGGAGAATGCAAGCGGAACATCATTAAGTGCTGAACATGTGAACATAAACATACATGAAGTCTCGGAAAAATCGTAATTATATACAAACTCAAGACGTGGATAAAAATTTCGTGTAATTTAGAAAATCTAGTAAACGGAGTAATGCAAGAGCATTGGCGTCGTTTTGTAAAATGAATTTTGCTAAACTTCAATAGAAAGTTTAACTTAATTGTATGTAAACAGATATCTACGAAGACAAATACAATAGATTCCTCAAAATTTCCATGCGAGAGTCTAAACGACTGCATGCAGCCTCTGCGGCAATTAATTTAAGCGAAAGCTCATCTACATGCTCGTGGCAGCAATATGCACGCAATAAATTGGTTCTAATGCCGGCGTAAATTTTAATTAACTTTGCGGCTGTCGACATCAATCTGGAAAGAACACGTCTACTGTATTGGCGCCACCTACATACAGTTTCATTGCAAGCTCCAAGATTTTTCAGACGCGTTACAGAAACAGCTCGTTTTAGAAGTCTCGAACCTTTTTTATTTTTTAAACTCACTTCTCATTTGAAATATTAGTATCTTAAAGTAGTTCTTAGATTCACGTTATATTACATTTTTGATATTGCAATTTTATGAGTAATCCCCATCTTGACATAGAAAAATAAATATTACCACCATTACTTATAATTTTTGACAATTTGCACTTTTTATTTGAATACATTACTTGTTTCTATGTTCACATAAACTTGTTTAGTTAATGTTTTCCCTTAGACAATGTTCTCTTACAATTTTATTCTTAATTATGTTCTTTCTACATCCATATAGCAGCTTTCTCTATAATTTTAAAATTGTATTCCTTTAGGTACCTATTAGACACTTTAAACCTTTTCTTCAATGTCAATCTTATTACTATATAATACATTGTTTTCTAGGTATATTTAGAAAGAGTGCTCAAATGTTTATAATCCTACAAAGCATAAATTATAAAACATCATAGTTTTGAGTATCGATTGGTATCTCAAATTTCGTTTAATTTATAGAAAGAGTATTGTGTACTGCCTTTAGTAGACGATATTTTAAAAATCTTGGTAATTCTTATTACTAATTGCAAACACTTTTGATGCAGTTTGAATTATTAAAGAAACTGCTGGTGTTCGGATTGTTTTCAGTGTAATAAAATTTAATTAGGAATTATTATATTTTGGTGACTTTCATGATCGGATTTTTCAAAAGATATTGCAAGTACGATTAAGTAATTTATCTTTTTAGTTTAATGTGCTGAAGTTCAAAATAAAGAATGTCCCATAAATTTGCCGCCCTATAAGTTGAAAATCGCATTGATCAAATGGAAACAAAAAGTACTAACACCAATTTTCAAAACATAGTCCGTTATAATCTATTGTCTGTGCTATTCTTGTATGTGCTTTGTAGTTCAAAGCTAAAACATTTTTGTGCCTCAATGTCCACTTCCTTGATGTTTTAAACTTGTACGTCGAAAAGAAAATAAACCAGTAACTAAAATAAATAGTAATCTGCTGGTGATAATATAGAGTTATAGGTAGGGTGAGATATGAGTTCATTTGCATCAATTTCTCTGTTTTTGCCTTGTTATTTTTTATATTATAGTACTCGCTTTTTGTTTACAATCGCAGGAGGTTGTTGGGCTAAAGCAACCTTAAAACTTTCCAGAGTAAAAACATAAGAAAATTCCCCCCACCGCCCCCAGAATGAACCCAAAACTTTACGAAAGCTTCAAAGTTCCGTTGAATACATAACGCCAATTTGTGTTTAAAATTTTTCAAGTTTGTGAATCGGTTTTGGTGTTGACCTGGATTTAACCATTGCTTATGCAAGCTAGGTTACGACAAAACATCCATCTTTCATCACACCTAATAGCTCGTTTATTAAAGCGATCATCATGAAGATGTGTAAGAATTTAAAGGCAAACTTAACTCTTCTGGGATTATAACAGTTGGGCTGAAAAGTTCGTAGGCTGACACATAAGCGGCGCTAGTAGTATTAAATCCATGTGCTTTTTAGTTAACCCTAACCTTCAAAAGACTCGTGTATAAATTTGACAACTGTCGGACTATTAGTTTAGGAGATATCGTATTTTGAGTGAAGCAACTATTGTTAATTTTAAAAAAATGGATAAAAAGGAATTTCGAGTATTAATAAAACACTGCTTTTTGGCAAAAAAATACCGTTGAAACCAAGGCTTAGCTTGATAAGCATTATTTAGACTGTGCACCAGGAAAATCAACCGTTGAGAAGTGGTTTTCAAGTTTAAACGAGGCGAGATGAGCACTGATGACGATGACGCAGTGGACGCCCGAAAGAGGCTGTAACGGACGAAAACATAAAAAGTTTACAAAATGATTATGAAGGACCGTAAATTGAAGTTAAGCGAGATAGCTGAGACTCTGAAGATATCAAAATACAGTGTTGGACATATCTTGCATGAATATTTGGACATGCAAAAATATGCAAAGTGATGCCGCGCGAGCTCACAATCCACAAGTTTCAACGTGTCGTTGATTCAGAACAATGTTCAGCGATATTCAAATAAAACGAATTTTTCCAGTATAGACAATGGATGAAACATGGTTCATAACAACTCCAGAGTCAAATCGACAGTCAGCCGATTGGACTGCGCGATGAACCGAACTAAAATGGAAAGACGCAATTCGGCTACAAGGTTTATGGATTGTATTAATACTTGAAAGGGCCAGACCATCAATAGCGATTATTACAAAGCGTTGTTGAGCGTTTGAAGGATGAAATCAGAAAAGGCCCATTTGAAGAAGAATTTGCTGTTTTATCAAGACAATGCAACGTGCCACTATTCAATGAAAATGATGGCAGATTGTTGGTAAGGCACTAATTGCTTCCCACCACAATTCTCCAGATCTGGCCACCAGCGACTTTCCCAATCCAGAACTCATTACGAAATTCGCTAAAGATTGAATACTAACAAGCTTTTTTAAGGTTAAAGACAATATATGTTGAAAATGGTATTTAAAAATTGTATACGCTATAATCGTGTATCTCAAGCAATTATATTGAATAATAAAATCCAATTTTATCAAAAAAAATTTTTTTTCTATGTTAGCCTACGAACTTTTCAGCCCAACTGTTACTTAGGTTGGTTACTTCTAAATAGGCAGCACACAACATATGCAATATAGTATTTCAAAGAAATAAAGAGGAAGCGCAAGAACTAGTTGTAAAAAAAACAAGAAATTGGGAGATAGTAATAAAATCAAGAAGCAATTATACTTGCGAAGAGAGATAGAAGTAATGAGATGAGAACGACAGCATCAAATTACATAAAAAAGTAGAAAACAAAAAAAAAGGTATAAAAAAACAGAAATTCTTAAAGGATTGTGCAAGGTGAAGTAAAAAGCATATATAAAATTTAGGCCACTCTCGATATGGTTGATTCGTAATTAAGATTCGCTACAGTTAATTAGTGAATCTGAAAAGCCAATGTGCAATATCCAATTAGTATGTCTATTACAAATAGTCAAGAATGCATAATTTATGAATCAACCTTTATACTATTGCTATTTGTGTATAGAATATAAAATTCAGTTTCTAAATGATAGTTTAAATTAATTTGAACAAAGAAAGTATTGTGTGCAGCAAAAGGTGAATAAGTGATTGCGTAATTTAAAAACGCTTTATAAACTATTGCTCTGTTCTTCTGCTTTAACGAAGATGTCTCGAATACCCTTTTTTGATAAAAAAAAATATAGACCACTAAACTGAAGATGTTCAATCTGTCGTAAAACAGATAAAAGATGCGCCTAACGACAACTACAATAACACGATTGTAATAATAAAACTGTAATTACTTCTATCTAATCTAATTCTCTAGTTTGTTTCATCTCACTTCAATCTTAAAAAAAGTAAAAAGAAAATAAAAAATTTACAGTGAGACTGAAGTTGATGAAAAGGTTTTTACAGATTTAGATGCATTTTTCTCTTTTATATTAAGAGGGATACATGAAATTAGTCGCAAGTAATTATTATAAACATCCAATTATATATGTATTAGGAGTGATCAACTGAAATCTGTCAGGAATCATCAGCGCTGCTGATGCCATTTCGAACGGTTCAGTATCCTGGTTCACCAAACCCAAAAAGATTCAAAACATAACCTTCCGCGGGCAAAGTGATGCCGAAGAAATGTTTTGACCACACAGGCTACAGCTTGGCACTAAGCGGTCACTGAAAATCCGTGAAATCGGCGCAAAATTCAAACTACTTGCTTATATTGTAATTGTATTCAAACGTATTTAAGCTCAGTTATGCAAAGTAACGAACATGACTCTAATTTTAAGGATTTTGCTATACAGTTTAGTGCGGCGAAATTCGATGTAGAGTGTTTAGTGCTAAACTGATTATTTGCAAACTTTTCTAAAGCCCCCTCCCCTCTTTGACAAAATTTTTTGCAGACCCCTCCCCCATACACAACTATTATTTATATTTTTTTTTATAATGAAAGGTTTTATTAGCAATCAGAATTAATAATCCTATGAGCGAATGTGCTCGCTTAAGTACTAAATATTTATAGTACTATGACATGATAAGGGTACTTCCAGCGAAGTGTCCTCTTCAACCGTCAATTAAGTCTATTGGCCAGTTTCTTCTCAAACGTCTGTCAGGACGGTCTCCAAGTAGTAGATGTAGCAAAATGTTGCTGTGGCTTTCCAATTTGTCATGGTAGCGGATGCTTCGTTCCTTGATGACGTCTGTGACGTAGGGTACTTTTAAATCATCGTGGAGTGTCTCGTTAGTGACGTACCAAGGTCCGTTTGCAATCATTCGTAGAATTTTCGATTGGTACCTTTGGACTATTATTTATAATAACAGTGAGTGCACGGTCAAGTGGCCCAAGTGGCTGGACATATCTGTTACCAAGTATCTAAATTTGTTTCTTTGTTGTTGGCACCATCTCTCACCAAATAGTGCAATTTCTCTCTTGGCATTTCCGAAACTTTCTAATGTATTCAAAAAGGTGCTAGACGATACTGGAGGCTTCTTGGTTTATATAAGCAACAAAGTGCAAAGGAGCACAATTTACCAAATTGTGCTCTGTGCTACTGAGTACAATATCAAATATTTAACAAGTTACGACTTATACTCATCATTTTCTTAAATAAGAATAGATTACAAAATCATTAGAACCAGTTACATTTGCAAATGCAAGAATAAAAAAATATTATACAGTTACGAATATTTTAATTACGTTTTTGCCGTTATTTTCAATATATAAAAAGTATGTGGAGAAGTCTTGTCAAAAAAAGTATAAAGCAATCAAAGCTACTTCAACATTTAAATAACGAACATCCAGACAAAAGAGACAAGCCTGTGGAATTCTTTGAAAAAATTTAAACTTCCTCCACAAGGAACAAGCTACTTTTAGAGCATCAACCACTACTAATAAAAGAGCGTAATAACTTATTGAAGTATCAAGTGATGGAATGCTGAATTTGATTTTTCCCCAGAACAGATTAGTTTCAAATCAAAAGGATGCAAAGCGTAACGATAGTCATGTTTACATTCCTGGCATACATGTTCAACAATATTTTTATTTACCTTTCGAAAAACAAAAACAAATATCTTAACAGGGGTTTTTGTTTATATTTTGGAAATCATTTGGAAACCATTGTGCTAAATAATATAGTTACTGGACAACAAAAGAAAATGACCCGGCATGTTATAATACGGTGTAGTTATTCTTCATAAGAACAAGCATCAGCGCATTACGATCGTGCAGAAGGCGGCGATAGCAAAGAAACGAGGCAAAGTTTTTAACCACTCATCCTGTAACCCCGATCCGTTGCTTTGGGAATTTCATTTATTCAAGTCCCGCAAGAGATTTCTGTAGAGAAAACGTTTCCAAAATGATAAAAAATTGAAGACTGTGATGTTGGGATAGATCAACCACGATCCTTCTTTTTCGAGTGGTACAAGTTTCGTCAAGTACGGATTACAAGAAGGATCTTCAAGTAACAGTCCACAAACTGTTAGGATGATAAAAGGAGCGTCGCACTGCAGTTGCTAATAACTTGCTTCAGACTCCTCTACCAATGAATCTTTTTACAAAAAAGTCATGACCGGAGATGAGAGATCAGGTATCTCCAATTTTTGGAGCGTGTCACAGTAAACAACCTCTTAACATATTTTTCAACAGAAAAACATTCTACCATGCGGTTGTATATTTACTAATCCACATTCACAAATATTCATCTTTTATTCAAAAAGTTGCGCTCATGTGGAATGATCTCATATAACGGCTAAATTCAAGATTACGTTATTAATAAAAAAAAAATTGTTTCATTGGGAAAAACACACATTTCAAGAAATCTTAGTTCTCGTCGTATTCGTTTAAAATACATTATATTCGTCTCTGTTGAGGATATTGTCTTCGAGTTCTTGGCCGATTTGTATCTTGCACGTAGGCACTAGGTTGTCGGAATTTCCAACTCCGACTGCGTAGCATTAATGACGTTTTTGAACTTTAAATACGGGGAACTCGTCTTCTCTTTAAAATATTGTACCTATTGATGAATAATCTGTTGGCGCATCAGCATCCTATTCACAAATACGTGATGTTTCATTGAACTCATACAATTAAGTCAGTTTTAACAGACCAAATCACATAGTGCGCTTACTGATGCGGCATCGCGAGGGCACCTCTTTCTAAACAATCAATTAGTCGCTCGCTCTCATTGTAGAAGTGCTAATTGACAACGCAATTATTCATTTAAAAAACAAGTTTTCTATAAATTTTCCAAACCCTCAGTTCTTCTACAGGTTTTAAAATTTTAAAAATAATTAATAACTGTAATGAAAACGGACAAATTGTTATCTTAGTTAGAATAGAACAGGCAACAATATAATTACGAAACCTCAGCCCTGTTGGTGAACCAATTAATCTAATATCTTGTTTTGTCCAGAAAATATTGAAGCTAGCGAATATAATAAAAACGGTTTGTAGGGTTGCAATGTAACTTGGCAACCGATGACTTCACTCGCCAAATCAATTAGGAATTAGACGCCCCTAAGTAAGTACATCTAGTGTGTGCTCTAAGCGTTTACAATGACGGCCGAGTAGAGTAGCGAATTTGTGCAAAGGGAACGATAAGTGAGGCACGAATAAAGGCATGAAACAAACGATTCAGAACTTAGGCCATTTTGAAAGAGACCAGACGTTTTGAAAGACTAGCTACAAGTAGAACGACGGTAAATTTCGAACGTATACGTTATACAACAAACAAGAATCGGTGACTGACAATCAGAGAACTAGAAGATGAGCTGAGGGTTTCAAAAATTAATGTGTGCGAAAGTTTAACGGAAGATTTTAGCATGAAATGTGTCGCGTTAAAATTTATTCTGTGGTTGTAGTTACCAGAATAACAAATATGACTTTGTAGAGTGCTTTTAACATGAAGGAGAGTTGTGAGATATCTCAAGGTGTCTCTTTGAAATAATCTTGAATCATTTTTATTAAATATATGGATTTTTGTAATCTTAATTATAATTTTTTTATATTATATAACAATACTTTTGGTAAAGGCTACAATTCAGCATTATTTTGTGAAAAACGTTAAATTTCTATCCAAAACATGTATCATATGTCTGTATACTCAAACATTAGCATTGCAAAATTAACTAAAACGAATTTAGTGACGAATCTTCATTTGAGAAAGAATGCATATATAAGTTTTTGTTTTTTGATTTACGTGGACAATTAATTGTTAACAAATGTATCAATATTATGAAATATATTAATACACGAAATAAATTTTAATATTCTCTTTATAGTAAAAACAGGCCTGTCTTCTCGATTCTTCTATCCTTCTTCTTTCAGTGCTTCTCTCGACTGACATTAGTGATTATCAATACAACCTTGACTTTGCCCACACCTGTTTGAAATAATAAAATACCTGACATTCCATACCATTCCCTAAGATTTCTTAACCAAGACGTTCATCTACGGCCAACACTCCTTTTGCCTTAATATCTATTATGACAAAGTACATACCTTAAGGTATTGTAGTTTTGTTTTCTTGATGTATCTCTGGTTTCTTTCTCCATTCTGTCGAGTACTTCTTCATTTCTCACTAGAAGCACCAGCAGAATTTTTAGCATCTTCCGATATATTCACATCTTGAACGATTCTAATTTGTTTGTGTTTGCTTTTTAATTATCCAGGTCTCAGGTTCGTATAATAAAATAGAAAATATATAGCAGAGAATAAGTCGAATTACTCAGTAAGCCCTGTATTTTAACAAAAGCTTATCTCAATTGCTCAATTTTCGATCTTATTTCTATTAGGCAGTCATTAATTATTTACTATGATCCTAGATATTCAATTGTATGAACATTTTTGAGTGGAGTTACCAATTGAAATATGTAGTTGTGGGAGTTGTGTGGAAACTATCATAATTTTTGTTTTCTCAGTGTTTATTCTTAGTTCAAATCTTTCACTAGTTTCTGAATATCTTCTTCAGTTTCGGCTAGTAATAAAGTATCTTTGGCACATCTCAAATTATTCAAAATCCGAACACTTTAATTGAGATTTCATATGTTGATATTTTGATATTTGAATATATACTCCGAACAAAGATTAAACAAAGTATGAAAAAGTATACATTTTTCTCTTACTCCTTTGTTAATATCAAATGAATGGGAAAGTTCATTATGCACCTTGACATGTGCTTTTTGTTTCCAGTAAAAATTCACAATAAGCTGACATTCTTAAAATCAAGGCCTCTCTCTTCAAAGATTTGAATCAGCTTTAAATGGTTACGTCATCAAAAGCCCTATTGTAATGCAAGAAGCATATGTATACAAGTTTACATTTTTGCAGAGTATGTAGACTGAACCAGATTCGTGTGTTCTGAGCTTGTTTTTCATTCCAAACTGGATATCTGATATATATTATTCACGCCGTTTGCTTATTCGATCATGAACAATTTTCAATAATATTTTTGAAGTATAGCTCATTAAATTCATTATCCTCTACTTGCAGTTTTCGTGTTTTTGGTTATACGCAGTTATAAAGTCGAAATAAGCAATTATGTGAAAATTATTCTGGTGTTGTATATGTCATTATTTGGCTTAGTATTTCAATCCCAATATAATTAACTTTAATAATTTTTACCGGTATTTCATCCGGTCTTGTTCTATACTCACCTTAGTATAAAGATGTATTTCGTATACATTTTAAAAAATCGTTTACTTCTTATTACAGTGAATTAAGTGACAAATAAAGGTACCATTTAGATGAAATTTAAAATAAAAAATTTCATATTAAAAGATAGCTACATTAAACAACATATCTTTCAAGCAAAATAATAATGCAATCCACCCAGAACTTCGTAGTTTTGTAGAAAGAAAATTTGCAAGGTGCAAGGTGCTTTTTACGAGTCTCCAAAGTAAAATTTCTCCACTGAAGAAATTCTGGAGACATGAATAAATGAAAATCTAACGGCACCACTTTAGGTAAATAGAGATGAGACAATACATTATGATATAGTTTTTGCGAGATTACCAAAAATATGTGAGATTTAGCATCGACTTGGTGGAAAAATATGACGCCATAATGATTGTTCCATTCCGGACGCTTCTGATCAACTACTGACTTTAAACCGTGCAATCGTAAACAATTTTTGGTGGAGTCAAATCTTTGATTTTGCAGAAGCAGGTCGCATCACACCATGTTTTACACTCCCGCCAAATACACCGCATGACTTCTTTCGTCTGGATGTTTTACCGGGCTGTGGTTTATAGCGGTCCATTGTATGTGAATACAAACAGTCGTCTTAAATATAAGTAATAATGGTACTGAAAAAATAAATAACCAACCATGAAAAATGACTTATCATATAATTTAGTTATCCTCGAAATCTTTAGTATCATATAATGTGGGATATTTTCAATAAATATCTAGATATGGTCGTCATTAATCGCCGGTGATCTATATGAGCGCTAACTACCTTGACATGTCGACCACCAGAATAAAATTTCGCAAACACAAGATATTTTCGACATACATAACTTTCGTGCATTCTTCCTTTTGCGAAAACAGAAAAAAACAGAGGAAATACAGCCGGTTTTGTTTTGTCAACAAACAATAAATAATAAAGAGATTTTAACAAACTACAACGTTAAATACGCAAATAAATCTACGAATGTGGACAGAACTCTTAAGAAATGCATGTTGTTAACCTATAGAGAATCCCAGTTCTCGGGAAGGCTGAAACGCTGGTCCAGTTACGCTAAGTCATGTAAAAGATAAAAGAAAGCATCCCAATTCACATTATTAATTTTTTGCAAAATAACATTAGCTTCATAGATTAGCTATATTCGATTTTCTTAAATATTTATTTAATTTCTTAAATACTTATTTTATTTAAATATTCACCTTTAATGAATTCTGGGTACGAACAATACACTTGGATAATTTTTTTTTAATTTCACATTACCGCTAATGTTCATTTTTATTTGTTAACACTAGTTTATTATTACAACGTTTCGAAGAAGAAACTGAATATTTGTTTTAACTCAACGCACAACAAAAAACTGTTAAAATACTAATATTTCATTCATTTTTCCAGAAAAATGATTAAATGTGGTAGTAAGACAAAAATAATATCATTTGCTACCAACTTCATCTATAATGGTAGTACTTAACTAAATTTAACGGAAAAAAAGTTCCAAAACGTGCCATTTAAACGAATAATGTTAGAACCTCGTACTTCCTTACGCTGTATAACACTCACAAAGGGTGTTATAGAAAGTTAAATTGCTCTGTCTACTAATATCATTAGGAACTAAAACGTAACGTCAAGGCGAGAAGTTAAATTAGTGTACAATTCTAGTTTTTACGAATTTATGCTGTTGCAGACCTGCCTGATATAAATGTGTATGACACATAGACGTACAAAAAAGTGATATAACTCAATCCTTTCTTGAAGGGCATATAAATATATCCATAGGATGTCCATGTATGAGATGGCCACAAGACTAAATTAACAGTCGGTCTAAAATGGATGTAGTCGATGCAAAATCGACATCACTGAAAACACGAATTAGGTAAGGCGTATATCCGAAAGTGGAAGATGTGATTAACCTTTTTAAAAACAATAACCAATTTACAACCTACTCAAATAATAGTAATAAATAAATGATATGGTTGTTATATAACACGAGTAGAGTACCATCCACTGATGAGCCCCCAAGGTTTAATCTTCATAAAATGGTGGGTGCAGAGATTGGCAATAATTTGCACGGTGTGGTTTAAAGTGCACTTTCTGCTTTGTGCATCATAATTCTTGGTTACTCTAGCAATGAAGGAAATTTGGAGGTCACAATGGAAGATTTGATTGTGATAAACCAAGGCGCGTTAGCTGGAATATATCTTCGTTTGGAAGAATTGCAATACTTTGACACTCGGTGGCTTACATCCATCCCCATATTTCAATCCTGTAGAACCATACAGGTGTTAAGATGACTTTACAAGCAAAAGCTTGCTTTCTACGGCGGTTTTCAAGTCAATTTTTGATCAAGGTGGAGTCTTAGCTTTTTCACTTCCCTTTTTATTAGGGCAGATTAATTGTAAATGGTAATTTGTTGGTAGATAGTGCGTTTAGTAGTAAATGTAATTAGAGTTGATCTACTGCTGTTTACTTTGATTCTCCAACGATCAAGCCAGCTTTGTAAGAGGTTTAGATGTAAACCTTTATAGATGCGTTATCAGGGTTGTTATCGGATGACATTATTACAGTGTTACCTGTGAAAGTAGCAATTAAGGTATAGTTCGTGATTAGGATGTCTTCAGTATTCAAGAGGCAAAAGGACTACGAACATTTCTTGCGAAATGGGGTGATAGTTTGATAATGTACACTCAAACTGGACTTTAAAGTCTCTCCTGCTTAGCCAGAATTTTAAAAAGAGAAAATTTTGGTGAGGTAGTCTTCCTTTTATTTTATATAACCTGTAGTACCAGATCTTGCCGAATGCTTGGACATCTAAAAATATCAAGTCATTTTTCCTTTCCAAGTTTTTCTTTGATATAGTGGTATTTCTGGATGACTGAATGTCTTTCGCGGAAGACAAACTATTGCAGAGAAATTAGTTCGGCTAGTGCTGTTATTTCCCTGATTCTGTATGGTAATAAATGTTCAAATATTTTGGATAGGAAAGGTAATCGGTCAGTATGAGCTGATTTCTTACGAAGGTTTTCCAGGCTTAGTCATTGTGGTGCAAATTTCCATTGAATAGGGAAGCGAAAAATAATATGATTGTATATCGTTGCAATGAGCACCATTGCTTTTTTAGGGCATGATGCTTTAGTATGTTTCTCACTATAAGTCGAGGGCTTTATATAGATCGGTTAATTTTATTATGCTGTACACTTCCACAGAGGAGACCGGTCTCAGATGAGAGTTGATGTATTATTGTGAAATCGGTGAGTTATATTATTTGGAATAGTTTTGTCTCGAGATTTTCTAGTTCTCTACCACTTAATATGGGCTCTGCGTTTTCCTATTACTAGCACGTATTGTGAATCTCAGAAGCATTCTTGTAATCAATGAGAGTAGCTAGCCAGACTGTTTCTTGAATTAGCTTTGGGTGATATTTTACAGTGTTGTCAATTTCGTTAGATGTGTGCATTCGATATGGTAGATTAATAGTTAGAATTGTTTCCAGTTAGTTTTAGCGGTTCATAGTTTTGGCGGTTTTCATGCAACATTTGTATTCAAGGTTATTATTGGAGAACGATCTGAGTCTAGGTCAAAGTTTCTGTCAGTTTTTTTTTTTGTATATGCCAAATACTTTTGAGGACTACAAAGTCCAATTGGTTCGTCGGCCACTAGGTTGGTTCACTAGTTAATATATAACTCAGATTATATTGCCGCATGGTTTGGAAGTGTTCGTACTTTGGGTATAGTCAGTCTGGAACTCCAGATAGTATGCTTGACGTTCAGCCTTAAACGAGGTTAAGTGGTGGGAGTAGAAAGTTTGAATACTCATCAGTTATAATGGCTCTTAGTGGCCAGGAGAACACATTAATTTTAAAGCATTTTTGATTTTGTTAGTTATATTAAATGGCATTTGGTATTGATCTCTTGCCGATTTGATTAAAAAGCTTGCGTAAGCAGTTCTATCCGGATGGTTTGCATAGCATAAACTGTAGCCTGGAATTTTTATTATTGTAGGGGATGTAGAGTTGTTTTAGGAATAGTGGAATATCTATTTTGTTGTAATATAAAAATTGTTTATGCTGAGTATTGATGTTTTTATTGAATTCGATATTTTTGAGTGTGTTAAAGATTGTTGTTAGTTCAAATTATGGTGTTCTAATTTAGTAATTAAAAGACATATTTATTTTTAAATTAATTTAAAAAGGTAGTAAACCGATCTACTACCTCATCATTGTTATTAGATCTTGTTGCAAATTGCAAGTAGCTTGGAAGATTCTGAAAAGAGTTGATGTGTTGAGTGGTGACAAACTTGTTTTGTTAGGCATTCTGATAGTTTGCAGCTGCGGAAGTCTCTGTAGACAGTATATCATTTATAATTGGCAGTATAGTCGCCATTGAATAGAGTGCAAGCATTTTACTGTCGTCTGAACCTTTGCACTTTACACATTTGTAGGGCTTCGTGCAGTAGATTAGCTTCCTGTACGCACCAATGGTTTTCAGGTTTACCTTTACTGTATTATTGGAAAACTATTTAGAATAAAATATTTCTTCTTCGATAACCGTTCAGATCAGTAACTACGTAAATGTATATTGGAAGGCAGGGCCTGGAAATTCTTTCAGAGTTAGTTTTATTTGGATTATTTTCAGTTGTTTTTATTTATGACAATCGTTTTCTTTTTAAATAACAGTTTGCTAGAAATATTTATTATTGGTAGAGTCTTGACCTGATCATATTTCATCTGTATCACTTTCATATAAATGTTGTTAAAGTTGGGCATGTTTGGAGGTGGGATTTGAGTTAGACATTGTTGATATGATTTATTTATTAGAATATAAGTTTGGTACATTTGATTGTGATCGACTTATCTGATTTATGTAGCTTGGCATTGGCTGTAGTTGGTTTTGCATTGTCGGTGCCGATTGGAGATTATTCCAGTTGTTTGAAAAATTTTGGGTGACCCGGGTTGATCTGCGTTGCAAACATCTCGTTGCATGAATGTCTGTTCTTCCGGTTATTTCACATGTAAAGTTTTCAATTTTAAACAGCGTATAATTCCATAGATATTTTTAAAATGCCAGAGCTAAATTACACACGTCTAATTAGCATCATATCAGGACCGGAATTCCGCATGACTAACTTGAAGGAGGAAAGAGTCAAATTTCATTTCAAACAAGTAATTTAATATTTCAATTTTCAGTAACATCCATTGAAAGTGGGGAACGCTAATGTACATAGAGAAATCCTTGAATAGAGCCGACACTTTGTAAGTCTTAAGTTTGTTGTAAGGGATTTTCTAGAAAATGTTATATCCCGCCTGCCAACTTAGTATTGATTTCTACCAGCATAACTATCATTCCCCACTCGTTCACTTTCCCGATCTAGTCAACTGCAACTTTGTATTCCAAAAACGAGAATAAATCTTAAATAAAAACGATTTTATTCGATAAAGGGGATGAAGAAACGCCGTATATCACACATAAGAGTAGCGCGAAACGATTAGTTTCAAAATATGAAGTTACATGGAATCTTCCTACTCTAATTTGACCGTTTTGACTTTTAAATAATTATAGGACCTGCATTATTAGTAATAAAGTAGCCATTGTTGATGATTTACAATAGCTTCAACAAAAAAATTAATACTGTCAATAACATAAGGGGTATGACTACTTAAAAGTCAGAACTGAGTTGGCATGTTGAATCTTTTGGTGAACGTTGGATTTTTAATAGAATTTTGAAAAATTCCAATGCACCTCGTACCCAACATCCACCGTATTGATCTAACTTTGTACGTATCACTTATTCAGGCCGTTAGGAAGTCATTTGAATATTTTTTACTTTTAAAAAAGGGGACTTACAAAAAACCCACCTTGAAAATCGTTCTGCATAGAAACAAATTCTAAGCAGGAAGTATCCTTAAGCTATCTATCCCTACACCTAGTTAAAAGTTATCTCGAATAATAAAGTGTATGCAGCTATATAAACAAAAATGCTATGTACTTCGTGAAGATCGAAGCATCCGTTATTAATTTAGGATTGCTAATTAAGAACCTCTTTGTTTTTAAATCTTCTGCTTTACAATCTGCAATCTTTATTATTACAATTAGGTCTCATTAAAACGGACATGTAAATTTAATTACACACATCTCCTTGCCCATCACTGAATTCAACAGAAAGCCTTAATTATATGTTTAATTGATACTGGAAACGTACAAACGAATTCCTCTTGCCCAGAAAATAAATCTATCCAATGATCTGATCACATTTAGAAAAATAGTGTCAATTGACACGACTATCGTTTTAGAACATTCGTTATCTTCTGATAGATCTAGATATTTCGTTTTGAGTTTCGAAACAGCTCTGGGAACGAGCTTCAAGATCTTGTTCCATATAAATAATCAATAAAGAAGCATAAAAGAACAATTATTTTTACTAACTTATGCATAATTGAAGTTATGTCGACTGTACGTCTTTTACAACTTATAAAATCAATGCCTTAATACAAGTGATATACAGTGTAATACAGAACTATTCTTCCAAACAACGCAATACTCTTTTTGACTATACAAAGTAAAAAAACCTTGCCATTAAAACTGTAATTGTAAAAACGCCATATAAGGTATTAATGGCCGTTACGAGGCAGTCAAAAAACAAATGAAAAAACAAACGAATTTAAAAATGGTAACAGGCGAATCCGCAACTAAATTCCTTACCGTGTACATGAAGGGAGCTCCGGCGTTGTAATAACCTCTACTCATCGTCGCAATTCGGCGATCTCGGGCAGATCATTACAGAGCGAGCGGCCTAAGTCAGGTCAAGTTCACCTGCACCGAGCCCTGCGCTGCAACAGCCTAGGGGCCCGCAGGCCATATTCCGGCGGTTCCGCGATTTCGGCACAATTTCGGCAATTCGTCACTACCTGCAGCACACGAGGTCAGCTGATCGACAGGCGACGGGAATTTCGGGCGAGAGGAAAATTGGCGCTGCGCGGCTGCTCCACCGTCTACGTGCACCTGGCGGCGTCGCGAGGGACTCGTCGCGTCCCGCTTGTAAATAGCCGATAAGAAATGTGCAAAAGGTCGGAACGAGTTATCACTCTGGCAACTATGACTCACAACTGGATACTGCAGGTTTGACGGGAAATGGAGTGCAACAGCTGCTTTTACTGATAAAGCATGTGGCGTTCCTGGCGCTTGATAGTCAAACTACTGTGCCGAGGAGAAACCTGTAATTGTGGCGGCAACACGAATACTTTTATAAGTGTAGTTTTCTCCATTTTTAGTATACAAAGCTTTTATTACGTGGTTTGTGTTAGAAAATGGCCAAAATATTTCCAAATTTATTCATAAAAATCATGGCTTTCTAAGAAAGCAACCCACTTCACATTTAAAATTCTACTCTTCATTTAGCTCCATCAAGTAGTCATACCGTAGACAGAAATATTTACATATCTTGGATTCCATGGAAAGAAGACATAGTCAAGAAAAAAAGTCGATTTGAAGTCTAAGGAAATCCGTTGTCTCCTAGGATGTAGATTTCATTTGTCAAGTAAAAGTAAATTATTAATTTATAAAGTTATGATGATGCTAATATGGACCTAAGGGATGCGCTAGTAAGACCAATGTCAATTACAGAGATGTCAATCCAAAATACTACGAGATTTCAAAATTCCATACGCAGCAAAAGTCATCCAAGACAAAGTAGATAAACAGCACACAAAATTGCAAGCACACCCTAATCCATTAACAGCATTAATACTACATCCGATCGCTAATAGAAAACTGAAAAGACAATGGTCATCAGACTTGCAAGGAACCCGAAGTGACATCGCTGGATGAACACTTATCCACATCTTTGATGTTTTTATTTATTTATTTTCGACTATATGGTATATTGTATATATTATGTCTTGTAAGATTATCAAATTAACTGAATAGAATGTATGTTCGAATTGTTAATAAAATTATTTGTTGCAAAAAAAATAATATTATGACTTAGTGCTTTTAATGTTTGAAACCATTTGGAAACACCTTTAAATTCAATTATTTTCTTCTCGTCTCCTCTCCATTATGAAAAATTTGGATAAGAAGTTTGAAAAATGGAAATAAAATTGGCATTTTGGAATGATCCAGAAAATGTACAAAGACAAAAGTGTGGTCCTACTGTAGGGTATTAGTTAAATATAAATATTTTATTAGTAATTTTGTATTTATTTTCATTAATTTATACAACATGTCATAATTGGTTTTATTTATTGATCTTTAGATCAATACTAATGAATTCCTTGCCGAGTTTGTTAGGAAAATATTGTAAATCAATTGCTAGTAGAGCATATCTAATGCAGTTGATGTGTTGCCTTTGTATTTGAATTCTTTTCTTTTAAGCTGCCAAAGTCTTTTACACCGCATATTATGGGTAAATAATATTGGTGATAGTATACAACCCTGTGGTACACCACGGTATTGCGGGAATTTGACAAGTGTTTATTCTAATATCACGAGCTCTAGCAGTGTTCGGACTGAGTCATATTTGACCATTGGTAAAAAAATTTCTTCGTAATTGATACCCTTTCTCTGATTGAAACCGCGCACGATTAATTTAGCTTTGAAGCGATCGGTAGATCCGTCTGCCTTTCTTTTCAGTTTGAACAACCGCTTGTATGTTAGTGGATTTCTTACTAGTGGCAAATCGACTAACGTTTGCGTTTTGTTGATTCCGTAAGATTTCACGTATTTTTTCATCGCTTTAAACCAATCTTCTGCTTCTGGAAAATCCATCGCTTGTTTGAGACTGAAGTTCGTCCATATCGGCGCAAGCGAAATCATTCTCGCACTGTGGTGTGCTATTTTTTAGATTATATGGACATTCAACACGTAGAGAGACGCGTACGCGGTGACGCTTTTTTTTGTAGATTTAGTTTATGTTGGTTTGATCGACATTTAAATTTTCTCTTTCTTCCAGGACAGTTTATAGATTTTTCATTCACGTCTTCATATGCCATCCATAATACAAGAGATCGTCAACACGCACGCTCAACGCAATTTATTCCTTTTTGTGAATAATGATATCTCTTGAACACGAATAGTTCTCATTGAAGGTTTGGTGCTATTCTGCATCTCGGGTGTTAATTTCCGATTTTTTCCGAGTCTAGGTCGCACAGTTGATGGCTTCCACCCAAAACCCCTCTCAATGACTGCACGCGTGCATCCATGTTCTCATCTCTATTAGTATTCCGTTTTCATGCTCTGGGAAACTGTTCTGTTGTGGACTGAAGCAATACGTGTTTGTTGTAGGAGCACATTTTTGGAGAATCTTGCTCAGATCTCTATTCACATATTTTGTCTTGTTTGAGTTTCTAATTTATATCATGTATTCTTTAAGCGGTCATCTCTTCTTGGATCTTAATTTTTAAGAAGTACATTGTTTAAATGATCTCTAGAGTCATCTTTGAATGTAATGAAATATTGCGATCCCGTTAGCTATGACACCTCAATTAGTCTGCGCAAGTCTGAATGCGCAAGTTCTTTGGGTTTAGTTGACTTGTGTTTAATCGACTCAGATTTGTCTTGCGCGTGCTTGTCCAATGGACAATCTTCACATTTGATGTCATTGGCCTTCAGTTTTTCAAGAAAAACCATTGACAACAAACTTCATTTTATTCATCGAAATGTGACCTCGTGGCACGCGACGCTTACCGAACCTTTGATTGCTTTTTATGCATATAATATGGGGTTTTGCTCTTATCGCACACATTTCCAATTGCTCATCGAGGATTAGATCAAATGTGTTTTTCATTGTGGTGCCAACAATACCATGATCGCAAGCGGACCCCACAGAAAATAGGTTTCTGCTTATTCCTGGTATATACAGAACATCCATCATGGTCATTTTTATAACGCCGATCGGTATCCCAGACTCTATTTGTATCTTCGTTTGCTGCGCGCATCCAATAGAATGCGTGTCTGCAATGAAAGGTGTGAAGGGTTTTAAGAAGTTACTTCTGCCTATCATATGTGCGTTGGCTAACCACTGTGTTGACTTAGTAGCCATGCACGCACCATCTTTGTCTTAATCTTCTGATCCACTTCCAACGCTGGCAAATTTTTTTTATCTTCTTTAGTTTTCGACACTTATGTACTGATTGTGCCCTATTTCACCACAGTTAAAACATTTGAATATATTATTCTTTTCGCAGGCGGGACTCTTCTTTATCTTCAAAGCTACCAACGCACGCAGTGTGCTGTTCACATAAGCACTAAGTTTGAGCTCATGCTTTGATAAGCTAGCGCTAAGTTTCAGCGTACTTTTTTGGCTTCTCATCCCATGCTAGTAACAGTGTCATATACTCTGGTAGCAAACAGTGGAACACTTTGTTACTATTTCTACATCTTCTATCTTGACTTTATTTGTGCAACTAGTCCTTCCACTCTGACTATGTTTTGCCCGGCGTATATTCTAGACCATAAAATTTCTGTAATAGCATACTTCGACTACTATTCGAAGATTGCTATCAATACTTCAATAGGTATCGCTAACAGCAACAGTGGGAACTTTTTTATGTTTTTATCTTGGTCTACTTCTCCATCGGACTCTTCGAATACTTGGTCCACATATGTATAAATCATAGTGAATATAATTTATTTATAGGTACCAAAAAAATTGATTAAAGTTTATAAAATTAAACCTGTCATTATTCATTTAAAAAAGAAAAATTCCTCACTTTGCCTTAAAACCTTTAGATTTTGTGTATTTTTAGCTTATTTGACATATTATTATTTCTCCCGCCTTTCACCAAAACACACAGACTTGAGTTTTCGGTTGCAATTCTTACATTCTTAACACTTGCATTGTATTTGCTACTTCTTGTGATATTACTTAATAGTTAATGTTATTAAATTAAAACAAGACAATAAATTTGTAGCTGGTATATCTGCAACATTCCTAAAGAAATTGTTAATAAATAATCCAAAAGTACACACTGTATCTTCCGCATAGATCAATCCATAAATGTTTAAATCAAATTAAAGACCCACCTAGTAAAACTGTGTACAAGCCTTATTATAGTTTAAAGTATATTTTGTTCAATACCAGTAACTGCGGCTCAAACTAAAAGTTCTTTTAGTATATTGGCAGTGGTTAAAATGTATTAAGGTTAATTTGATTAACAGAATCTAAATGCTCATTAGTATAAAAACCAGAAAGTCTTATTATAAAATACAGGGCCCGGCAGAATAAATTCTCCTTTTTTAATTCATAGCGTTCGAGTCGTACATTCTTGAGCATGCCATTTTATTGCCCATTATGGCGTGAACTAATGAACATGGTGCTTTTGTGTCGAAAACTTATTTTACAAATGGTGGTTCTGTAACGCAGCGGGTAATTTGTAGGTATTTCGAAATGGGTCGTCACAGAAAAATATAATGTTGTGCGTACACATTTTCTTCCAAATTGGTTTAGCATTGAAATGAAAATCAACTGGCAGACCTCGTAGGGTTCGGGTAACCGAGAATATCTCAACAGAGAGGCAGGTTGTTGTCGTACCTCCACAACGTTTCAGCGCTAAGCATGCAAACATTTGGATGATATCATCTTTAAAACTGGTTAATGACTAAATAGCAACCACTGTTTCTTAAATTGGTATAATATAACAATGAACAGAATCTATGTTGTTATTTTATTGCGGTTTCGAAAAGAGGAGATCCCTGTATATACTAGTTTCTGCAATGAAGCAAAGTATCCAATTGATAAAGTCATATGATACAAAAATTACAATTACAAATAAAAAAGTATATGGTATGAAAACATCATCCAGTTCCAAGGAGGTGAAATGCGTAAAATAAGGAAGTAGTCAAGATACACCCTATTAGCCTCTACACCTCAACCCCACTCTCACCTGCTCGTGGTAGAACTGGTTACGTTGAGCAACCTGGAACGGAGTACGTGGTGAAAATCCCGTAGGACGACCAGGTCGACAAGCTAACGAGAGCCGGGGGGTATGTTTGGGGCGAACGCTTCTGCCCAGCATACTGGATGCTACCAAGGAAGGGTAGTAACCTAAGGATGACAGGGGAGGAGCCTTATAGTAATAGGCCAATGGTGCCACCAACAGTCCCAGTTAGGAGGATTACTTTCTACATGCCAACACGTTCAGCAAGCGTGGCATGTTCAATGCCAAAACCCCCGTAAGAAAAATGACATGATATGAAAGAATCGAGATGTGAAAAAATAGTACCCCAGGTGAGTAGAGGCCGTAAAAGACCCGAATCTCACACTGACCCAAAGTCAGTCTGCCCCACGGATTCTGGGAGGGGCAACAGATCGATTAACAAAAATACGAAACATCAAAACAACAATATAAAACTGTACATAGCGACATATAATGTAAGATCGTTGGCGTCAGAAGATCGACTTATGGAACTGGAAGAGGAACTTACAAAAATAAAATGGCATATAGTAGGTATATCTGAAGTCCGACGAAGAGGTGAAGATTGGCTGGAGCTTAAAAGTAGGTATACAACTGTAATGAAGAAACATCATTAGGTGGTATCGGCTTCCTCATAAATAGAAACATTAAAAACAACGTGATAAGCATTGAAAGAGTATCGACACGTGTAATATATTTAATTTTATATATAAATAAAAAATATAAACTAAAAATAATACAAGTATATGCACCAACAACTTCAGCAACTGAAGAAGAAATCGAAAAATTTTATGAAGACCTAACCGTAGCTCTAGAGCAAACCGAGACACATTATACCATCTTGTCAAGAGACTGGAATGCAAAATTGGACCAAAAGAAGAACCAGACGAAAGATGTATAGGCTAATATGGAATAGGAAAAAGAAATGAGAGAGGTGAAATACTTAGAGACTTCATGTTACAACACAATCTTTTTGCTATGAATACATTTTTTAAGAAAAAATAGCAAAATAAATGGACATGGAGAAGTCCGGACTGGAAATACAAAAATGAAATCGACTACGTTATTACAAATCGCAGAGATATAATACACGACATTTCAGTTCTAAATACCGTTTCCACTGCAAGCGACCACAGACTAATTAGAGCTAAAGTAAATATAAACACAAAAATAGAGAGACTAAAAATAATTAATAGTAACAAAAATAAAATACTAGATACGAACATATTAAAATCAAACAGTGTCCAATACGAAACAGAAATACAGAAAGAACTAGACAAAATACCCCAAAATATAGGTAATGCTAATAATATAGAAGAACTTAATAATAATAATGGTAAGGCTCTACGCCCCGCGTGGGAGCACGGTCTGCGAACTGAGAGGTTAAGGCTCTCATACGTTCGCTCTCTCTGCCCGGTTTGCGCACCATCTCTGGTGCAGGGCGGTGTGGCAAGCACCGCGCCTAAGACGACCGCCATTATTACTCCTTCTTCGGGTGAATGCAGGTACTCAATTATTTTTAGTGACTGAGTAGGCTACCCGCCAGGCATCAGAGAGCACCGGGAATTGAACCCGGGTCCGTCAGCATTGCAGCCCGTCCCTCAACCATGGGACCACGCTGGCTTCATAGAAGAACTTAGTACGCAAATAAAAACAGCGATTCATAACTCCATAGCAAAAATAGACCTAAGTAAAGTAACTAAAAAAGGTAAATTAAGCCAAAACACAAAAGAATTAATGAATGAAAGAAGAAAAATGAGATCGGAGCAGAAATGGGACATACTCGAATATGTCCAACTCGATAAGAAAATTAAGATAGCTGAAAAAAATGACATACAAAAATATAAAGATGAACAAATAGACAAAATTATAGAAGAGAATGGAAGTATGAAAGTGTTGCGTAAAAACCTTGCAGTAGGAAACAAGAAAATAGTACGGATGAAAAGACAGGATGGTAAAATAATAAGACAAGAGAGAAATATTAAATGAAATAGAGGAGTTCTATAGAAACTTATATACAACATAACTACCACCTAATCGAGAAAAACACAAAAAGCAAAGAAAAATTTTAAATACAGACTCTGAAGAAATCCCAGACATAACTATACGGGAAATAAAGAAAGCTTTGAATCAAATGAAAAATCGTAAAGCTCCTGGCGAAGACAAAATAATGACAGAATATATCAAGAATGGAGGAAGAAAACTAATGTGCAAGATACAGCAATTATTTAATGAGTGTTTAATAACTAGTAATATACCAAAGGAGTGGGCTAATGCAGAAGTGATATTACTATATAAAAAAGGAGATAAGGAGGAACTGAAGATAGATTATAGACCGATTAGTCTCCTGTCACACATGTATAAATTTATTATTATTTATAATTATTTATCAAAATAATTGCAAACAGACTCACTCGTAAACTGGAAGAGATACGGCACTAACAAGCATTTACAGAGTATCAAGCTGCTAATTGAAAAATGCACTGAGTATAACATCCCACTAGTACTAGCCTTTGTAGACTATAAGGCTTTCGATACTATCGAACCAAAATTTATCTTTGAAGCTTCAGACGACTGTCGCATTGACTCTCGTTATTAGCAATTAATCAAGAATATATATGACAAAACCACCATGCACATTAAAATGGACGGCGTAACAAATAAAATTAAACTAGAAAGAGGCGTACGGCAAGGGGATACCCTTTCTCCGAAGCTGTTTACTTTAGCATTGAAAAATGCTTTTAAGGAAATTAATTGGACAAATGAAGGAATCAACGTGGACGGTGAAAGTATAACAAATTTAATATATGCGGACGACATAGTATTAATATCCAAAAACATCGAAGAAATACAAAAGATCATAGAGATACTCAACAGCGAATCAAAAAAGGTAGGCTTAAAAATGAACAAACAGAAAACTAAGATCATGTCTAACACTCCTTGCGATACAGAAGTTGAATTAGATGGAGAAAAGCTGGAAAATGTAGAATCATACATATACCTCGGGCATACGTTAAAAATGGAAAAAGAAAACCAAGAGATTGAGATTAAAAGACGTATTAAATTAGCCTCGTCAGCATTTGGAAAACTTGCATCTATACTAAAGTCGTCAAAATACAACCTCAAATCCAAAGCTAAAGTTTATAACACCTGTGTACTTCTGGTATTAATATATGGCTTTGAGACGATGGCTTTCACAAAAAGAAATATTCGAAAACTACAAATAGCACATAGAAGTATGGAAAGGAGAATGTTAGGCATCACATTGGAAGACAAGGTAAGAAAGACAGAAATCAGAAAAATAACAGGACTGGAAGATGTGGCTGAAAGAGCAGCAAAATTAAAATGGAGCTGGGCCTGACATGTGGTACGACAGGGAAGAGAAAAATGGTCCGGGAAACTACTCGACTGGCGACCAAGAATGCACAAGCGTAGGATCGGCCGACCACCTGCTAGGTGGAGCGACGACATAGTACAAGTAGTAGGAAGACTATGGAGACGTACAGTAAGAGAAAGAGAACCATGGAAAATTAAAGGGGAGGACTATATCCACAAGTGGATCTAAAAGTCTGAAGAAGAGAAGAAGATGAAAACATCTTACATTCATAATAAACGCCTTGGAATCTTAAAAACTACCCCTAGTGTCGTTTTTTATTGTTCAGAACATTCCGAAAAGTCCTGTATTAGAATTGGGAATAATTGACTCATATTGGTATTCCGGCTGTCATATAAACATCTTTAGCAGTTGTAAAGTACATTGTCCCTCTTCTAACGTAAGACTAGCTACCTCCCCGGGGTACGCCCAACATGGCTCATAGTACTACACGAAATGTGTGGTTAGAACCAGGCTAATAGTCTATATATAAGAGTAGAAGAAGAAGAAGAATTTTTATTTTCGACTTTATGTTCGACTTTTAATATGATATAGTTCGGTCGTTTTTTAAATATAAATAAGCCGCAAAGAAAAAACATCTTTTTCCTAGGTCAAACGTTAACCTTGGACGTCCTTGGCTATTTACGTTTGGAATTAAGAAGAATGAAAAAAAATCGATTGTATAATAATAAATATCTTAAATATGATTTTACCAATGGTTATTTCGAATAAACAGTTTACTGTTTTTGTCGAGAAATCTAGTCAAAAGAAGGTATGATCCTTCAAAGTTTAAATATCAAACACCCAAACAAAAAAGACAAGTCTGTGGAACAGTCTTTGAAAGAAGGGTAAACAGCTTTTACAATAAGGAAGTAACTTTTAGATCAGCAACTACTGCTTACGAAACGACATTACTATCAAGTTATCATATTTCATCACATACAGTTGCTGAAGATCTAATATTAGCTGCAGCCGTTGAAATGTTATAAATAACGGTTGCTGAAAAAGAGGCTGCAAAGTTAAAAACAATACTTTTCTCAAATAATACTATCCAAAGCGGGAGGTACTCAAACTTTTAACTATAGGCGACGAATCCAGAAATATTTTTAACTGACCCCAATTTATTATTCGTAAAATGCGATTCAAAAATGGTATTGCAGAAGATTCTTTATTTTGTACACCATTAAAAACCAATACGTCCGAATGTTAAACTTTTATGAAAAGTATTAAGTTACTGTTGGTTAAATAAAATGCCACCAAATGGAAAGCGTTGGAGACTCTTATTAAAAAATAAATAAATAAAGATATGTAAGAAGGAAAAGTAAGAGAGCTTTTAAGATGCAACATCTTAAAAAAAATTTCTGTTAAAAGCAGAGTTTTTGATGTACTTGTAAAGTGAGAAATCGGAATATCAAAACCTATTTCAAATCTTTTTAGCTTCTTAAGGTGGCATTATTTGTTCATATTTTTGAATATTAACAGCAGCTAACAAATTAAAAAAATTATTTATGGTCAACTTCAATTGGAAAAAGTTTGATATGGAAGATTTAGCTAACAATAAGTAATTTAAATAGTAGCTTTGTTTCTCCAACGAAATTTAAACCACCGCGTTGAAGAAAAATGAGAAAACATCATGTTAAATTAATAAATAATAGTAAATAATTATCCTACAAAATGTAAATGCACTGTTTATTATAACAAATATCTTAAACAATTATGAAATTTGGAATTAAAACGGACCTTCGTTTGGATTTTAGGGACAGAAGGACTGGCAAAGGCAAGCAGAGAAATACGGTAAATTCAGAAAAGTAGATACCTGAAATAGTGGAATAATTTTCAACTGTGAAAAGCTTGAGAATATTAAGAAACGGATAATATTAGTTTTATGTGGCGTAAGGTATAAGTAGGGTATAATTAACATGGAAATTTTTCTCATAATGAAAAAAGAGGTAGATAAAAATGTAAAAGGGCTTGTCATTTACAGCCAACAAATGATATTATTGAAAATATCTATAGCCCGAAAGACAGTTATATGTATACATATGCCGACTACAGAACATGAAAAGCAGGAAATGAAAAGGGTTTACGAAAAGATTAAATACGTTCAAAGATGTGGGAGTATGGTATGGTATGGTAAAGTTCTATCGCCTCGCGTGGGAGCACGGTTTGCGAACTGAGAGGTTAAAGCTCTCGTATGTTCGACTTTACTGCCTGCGGGGCGTTGTGGCAAGCACCGCGCCTTAGACGACCGCCATTATTACCCCTTGTTCGAGTGAACTCAGGTACTCAATTATTTTCAGTGACTGAGTAGGCCACCCGCCAGGCATTAGAGTTCCGGGGATGTAACCCGGGTCCATCCGTATCGCAGTCCGCGCCTCAACCGCTTAGACCACTCTGGCGATTTTACATGGGAATATAATAGTTCTAAAACATTGGAATGCACTGGTAGGAGAGGAAGCAAAAAAACATTGTAAGCAATTTTGTATTAGAGAGAAATAATTATAAAAAGTGAACTTTTTAGCAGTGTTTTGTAGGTAATACGGTTTAGTAATAAAAAATACCTTATTTCAACATCCTGTACGTAGAATATACATATGGAAGACATCAGAGAACAAAAAATATATATAAGATTATTATTCTTTTTCTTCTTCTACTCTTGTATATATAGGCCATTATCCTGTTCCTAACTACACATTTCGTGTAGTACTATGAGCCAAGTTGGGCGTACATCAGACAGGTGGCTAGTTTAACCCGTTAGAAGAAGGAGAATATACTTTACGACCGCCAAAATGTAAAGACAGCCGGAAAGTATTTTATGTTCTGCCGTTGTTTTTGACATGGGAGTCGAAGCCAGGCTTGCCGCGTGCTGGTGTGGCAGGCCGAGGCTTTTACTGGCGGCTGTCGAGCTCTCTTATATAAGATTATATAGCTTAATAAAATATTGTTTCAAGAACCAAGCCATAAATTGCAGAAGCTACCCAGGAGCAGATGCTGATAGCGACTACAGTTTAGTAATGATGACGTCTCATTTAAGATTCAAGAACTTAAAAAGAGATACAAAGACAAAAACATACCAAAAATCGACCGAGCAAGAGCTATAAAAACTGAATACAGACAACACTGAACTATAGATAACCGCAAAAATCTTGGACTACAAGCGAAAAAAGACTACTTAAAAATGGCATAACGATATAATGACAACAAAAGCACAAATACACAACAGGCAACACTGCAGAAAACGCGTGCGAATGAAAGAAAGGTACATAGAAAAGATGCAAAAATATAGAATTTACCAAAAGAAAATATGACATTGCCTAAAAAAATATACAAGCATTTTACAACGAATCTAAAAAGTGATAAAAAATTAAAAGAATGAAATCATTATGGAATTCGACGAAATAACCAACACTTGGAAAAATGATGTAGAAGCAGTATACAATGACGAAAATAAAAACCTGTACTATAAAATTGAACCAGCGATAATGGAAAAGCCAAAATAACATCATTATACTGATTCCAAAAAAGAAGGAAGTAATAAATTTCAAGACTGTATGACAATAAGCCTAACATCGCATACAGCAAAAATACTTATTAGAAACAACACAAGAATACTTCACAGAAGCTTAATTTAAATTTAAAAAAACCGAAGCATTCTTAAAGTAATAATAGCACTAGGTTTAATAAATAAAAGGACTGAGAAAAGGAAAACAGACATAGAATTTATAGATATGGAAAAAACCTTCCATAATGTGAAAGGCTTAAATTATATTAGTGTCATCAAAAATAAAGATCAAAGAGAAAGACTTAAAAGTTCTTCTTCAAACGAAATCTTTTTACAGGGGACAATAATTTTCAATAAACGGTCACATAAAGAATAAAAAATTAAGAAAGGTCTTCGATAAGGCTGTGGTCTGTCATCACTGCTGTTTAATGCTTATATACTAGACGCACTGGATTGATTCAGAGAAGGAGTAGGAAGACGTAGGAATAAGAATACAAGAAAGGAATATAGATATGTTAAGATATGTGGGCGCTACAGCGGTACTATTTGAAAACAAGGAAGATGTGTAATATGCGTCGGTGGAAATGAACCAAAACCTGATAGCCTACAACATAAAAATAAAACAATCAAAAACTAAGGTGATAGTAGGCAATTAACTTATTTTATTAGAGACCATAAAAAAGATTGTCAGGGTTGCTCTAGATAAAAAATATAAAGCAACAAACAATCAAGCTGTGGAAAGATTTAGATGACAATGTAAGAAGAAGCAGCAAACTATAATTTCAAAAGACACAAACATCATACTAAATAATGCCAAATAAAAAATACCTCTATGATGAGCAAATTACTGACATACATAAAGTGCTAGGAAAGTTTTGCTTATTTTTAATTATATAATATAATTTTTCAAAATGTCTTCTACCATAATCTGTGCATGCACCTATGCATCTTACCAAAATATTTGTCAGACCAACTTTTTCATGTATCTTCATTTGATATCCTGTGCCATTAGAAGACCGTCAACGTTGGAAAACTTTCTTTCGAATTTAAATATATTATTGACACATATCAGCCTGAGATAGGCCCAAGACTTGGCGGGTTATTAATTTCCAATTTTTCCTATTTATAACCACTTGCTTCCAGTGTTTTAAAGTCTGTTTTTATCTGCTCTAGCCATTTGATTTTGGGCCTTCTTTTTGCTTCCTTCCTTCTATTCTACGTTTTAAGACTTTTTTTGTAATCATGCATTTTTTTCAGCCTTGCAATATGTCCCAGACATCGGATGCTGTGAGCTTTGATTTTCTGGCTTAGCGTAAGTTTTTCGTATATTTTCTGCTTTAGACCTTTGCTGTCCTCTTTTATTCATAGTCCATGCATAGTTCACTTCCATACCGGTGGTAAGAAGAACTTTAAACATTTATATCGATCAGACAAACACTAACTTCCACACTGTCTCCATCTAATGAGTTAAATAATTAAATTCGGATACTCTCTTTAAATCATATTTTTTATCTTCTTTATTTCGTTGTAGTGTATCTCCATATCTTCTTCATTTGTCCCCTTTCATTAACAATTACTGTTATGCCGCCGGCTCATGCAATACATTGATATCTAGCACGTAATTTGCTCTCCTATACAATTTGTTAAAGGCGAGGTTAAAGATCTCTAAAACTATGATCAACATTAAAGGTGTATCACACATATTCATCAATTCAAACCTTACATATCAATGTCATTTTTATAAATGTTACAGCTTGGTCAGGATACCTAAATCTTTCATGGCTCGGTATAGTTTATCTCTTTTAACCGTTGTATGTCTGTTAATATAACGAGACATGTCATTTTCAAACTTATTGTCTTCTGCTCGTCGGTTAAGAGGGGGTACCCAAGAAAACAAACCTCTTTCAATTGTAGGTAGTCTTGCATAATGATATCAGCTGTCGTTACAGAAATGTCCAAATACTCTTCTACTGGACAATAGATTATGTCTGTTTTAACATTAGCGACGTTTTCTTTTATGGCCAACGAGGAGCAAATCGCGTGAAATATTCTGTTAAATTATCTAGCATTCTGTTTTTGACTAAAATGGCATTTGAGATCTTTTCGTTTTTATGGCCAACGAGGAGCAAATCGCGTGAAATATTCTGTTAAATTATCTAGCATTCTGTTTTTGACTAAAATGGCATTTGAGATCTTTTCGTTTTTATATTTCAAGAGTAATTAACTCCTGGAGGTCATCATTTAATGGAGAAAAGAATATTTGTCATCGTCAAAAACAATAGTGGAACGGAGATTATGACTAGAAGAATAATCTAAACAGAAGAAGATATAGAAATAAATGCAAAGAAAAGATAAAAGCAACAATAACAAAGTTTCTGGTATATTAAAAACGAGTTACGTATTAGGAATTGACTATTATTTATAGCTCTCAGTAGATTCAATTTATTTGAAAAAGAAAAATAAAGAGCTTACACAAAACGCTACAACGATTAATAAATACATGATTAAAAAATGTTAGAAATGTTTCTTTACTGATCAGGAATGTACTGATATAAGTGACTTAAAAGAATATCCTTATTTAAATTCAGAGGGGCGATAATATACTTGAAGGACGTTATTCTCTATCATATCATCTGTATCATCACCTCATTGCGTGATCCATATCCTTACTGAACATCGTAATTTTGTTCATCAAGTGTATCAGAAGATGTGAGACGATTGAAAATTGGCTGAAGCGACATTGAAGGTTATCTATTAATTTAGAAAATAAGAAAACCCTTAAATGATGTATATAAATATATAAAAACAAGAATAAAGGCAAAGAAAAAGTTAATTATGACCCAAAAATAAATAAAAAAGAAATTGACGTTAACCTAATGCGGAATGAAGATTAAATTCTGAATTAAAATCGATTTTTAATTTTTTACCAATACTTTTATTTAAGATAGTATCACTAACCGCTACAAATTTAAAATAAACAAATACGGACAGTTCAAAGTTCAAAGACAAATAACAAGCATAAAAATAAACTACATTGGATAACATGGTATGAAATCATAATTCCTACTTTCGTGGATGTTTTATATGCATTTTGGTTTTAGAAAGAATCTTTGAACCCGTACTTTCACAAGGATGGCATGCACTTTTTTGTTTGGATGCTCGACTAGAAGAAGGTAGAAAATCTTCAGGACTAGTCTTTACGGCTTGCCCCGATCTGATGTAATGCGAGTCGTTGTAATCCCTGCTGCTGGTGTAGTTATCACACTTGTTTAATTTAGAACTAGATCTTGAAGAGTGCTTGCTACTGTGGTGCCTCTTGTGTTTTCCCTTTTCACACTTTCTACATCTTTTTGAAGAAGTTGGCGTTAGATTCTCGCGGTCGCTAGGATACTGATTATCATGAGCCGAATTATCGGATGTCGCGTTGCCGCTAGAATGAAGGGAAATCGTATTCCTTACTTTGTAGCGCTTTTTTTGGTTACTCATCCTGCAAGTCGGCTCATGCATAAAGGAATCCCTGTAAGCCGCTTGGTCATCCATATAATTCCTTCCGCGGTAGTCGGGGCAAATGCCGTAATTTTTGGCTTGAGCCAGAAGATCTTCTCTGTAAAAAGGGCAGTATTGTTTGCTATACCTTTTGAGGTTGCTCGATCTGTAGGCATTTTCATCTTGCCCGTACGAGCAACTTTGACGGTATCTGTCCATACTTGGCGGAGTATAATTTGGAGAAGGTGGTAAATACGACTGGTAACGAGGAGGCGTCATTGGATTAGGAAGATTGCTGTACATGGGAGGCTGCGGCGGCAAACGGCCTAAGGCAGGAGGTCGGAAGTAAGGACATGGCTCTTGAAGGCCGCCGCAAATGCTACAAGGAGCTGTAGGTGGTGATCGAATTCGAGTTGTTGTTGTTATGCCTCCATCAGATTTCTTTGAAATCTTAACTTTGCTTCGAATTCTTGTAGTCGGATATGTCGGTTCAGTCTCAGTCCTAGCTCCACCGCTTGACGGTGTTAATGTGCATAAACATCCCTTCATTTCAGGCATATTTAAGTTTCGTATTTTTTGCTGCAGTTGCGTTAAAGCTTGACGGATAGGTTTCATTTCGGCTTCATATGCTTCCAGTGCTGCCATTACGGGATCGGTCTTAAATGTATCGGGCTTAATTTTATCTTTGCAGTTACATTGTGCTGGCGTAAACACATCCTTTTGTTGCTGTAGAGCAGGCGTAATCGGTGTTTCTGTTTGTATCTTTTGGGTTGACACTTTGTTATCAGGGGCGGACATTTTAAGCTGCACAGTGATTGGTTCATTAGGCACCTTAAGAGTCATAACATTTTCACCAGGAACTAAGTCCATTTTTTGGCTGACTACTTGTTCAGGTTCTCCCATTCTCTTTACAGAAACTTTAGCACTAAGACTTTTGTGGCTAGGAATATGCGGCATGCTAGCAGCATTCTTTGTACCGCTTTTAGTCGATAAGTTGCAAGAAGGATGTGAAACGCTTGTTTCTACACATGATTTTGTTTCTGTGGGAATGCTTCCTAAGAACATCAACGGTTCTACCACATTTAGCTCGGTCGAACGATTTTCATCTAATGCAGATGCTTTATCTGTTACAAATTTACATTCTGTTGAAGATTTAATGTTAAAAGTGCCTTTAGAAGTTTTTTCTTGAATTTCGTTTGTTACAGACACTGTATGTACCCCAGAAGCTTTTCCACTCGTTGACTTCATCAACGACATTTTTTCAGAAATCCCCTTTTCAGCTTGAAAAGAAAGATCATTAGTATCACTATGCGATATATTTACAACTAATGTATAATTTTTTTCCACTCGCTTTGGGAGCTCGTGCAATGCTGAAATAGCTGAATCGGCATCTAAACATTCAACTTTATGATCTACTGTTAAGATTCTACTAGAAGGTTCTTCGAAACCCACGTGTATTACTAATAGGTCATCATCTTTCTGATTACTTAATTGTTTGGGTGATTTATTACTAGAAACTAACGTACCTGGAAGTTTCTCCAAACCAGATGTGCAAGTACACTTCTTTGTCTTTTTCACTCGTTTAATTTTACAGTGTTCAGGCAATATTATGTCTTTCCAAGGCATTTCGGTTTGAAACCCGCAATCGAAAACAATTTCTTCGTCTGAATTTGGAAAAGCTCGATACAAACTTTCCATATATGGTTCATTTTCTCTTTGAAAATCATGTTCGTAAATAAGCGGTTCTCGTCTTTTACGACGTTTAAATTCTGGTTCACCACAAACGTCTTTTTCAGGTTCCATAACACTAATTGTTGGCTCCTCAATTTCTTCTTCTTCTTTAGGGCTTTCGGGTTGTTGTTCTTCTTCTTCGGCCTCTTCCACAGGACCTTCCGGTTCTTCAGTTTCTTCTCCTCCTTCATCTGGACCTTCTGGTTCTCCTTCCTCGTTAGCTCCTTCCCCTCCTCCTTCTCCTTCTAAACTTTCAGCTCCTAAGTCATCCTCTTCTAATATTTCAGCATCTTCCTCCGCTACACTTTCATTTACAGTTGCTTCGGCATCGGGTAAATCGATAGCTGTTTCTTCATTTTCAGCCGATGTGTTCAGATCATCATATTGCGTTTCTTCCAATACATTCGTATCATTAATTTGGTTATCAGTTGTTTCTGGTTCTTCAGTTTTAGTTTCAAACACTTGAACAATCTGTAAGTAAACATTTAAAATTTAACGATGTACAAATCAATGGAATGTTTTTTACCTTTTTTTCTACAGGTTTTATACTATACGTTCCTGGTTCTGGCAAACTTATTTTTTGCCAAGGTATTTCTGTTTTTGAACCGCAAACTTGCTTTTTATCATCACCATCTTCTATTACTTCTTGGGTGAGAGAACTTAGAGATTCAGATTCTAATTTGTCTCCGAGCATTAAATCTGTCTGAACACCTACATTTCCTGCTAAAATTTCAACAAGTTCTTCCATATACGGTTCGTTATAAGTAGTGTCATGTTCATACAAAAAATCGACGGTATCTTCTTTGTTATCGGTATTTTTATCGATGCCATCAGGGTCAAAAGAAATGGTTATTTCTAACTCAGTTTTTCCTATTCTTGAACCAATAGTTGTTGAAGGAGGAGTAGAAGTATGAGCACCAGAAGTGAGACATGAAGGAGGCTTTGCATGTGCCGGGCACGCCATTGAACTAAAAGCAACTTTCTCTGTTTGTAAATGCAAATTATTAGGTGGTTTGGGTTGTCGCTTAAAAGTTATTTTTCGTCCACATTCACAAAAGTGAGCCACATCACTGATTTTGGTTGTTGCCGCAAAAGAACGATCATTTTTGTTGGGAGAAACTTTAAATGTTGTAGGACTAGAACTGAGAGGATCGCTACAATTGCATAGGTTATTTATTGATTTGTTTTGAAGAACAGGTTTAGAATTTTGATTTATGTGAGAGCTTTGGGCCTTATTAGGCGTGATGGTTATTTGACGACCTGAGACCACTCTTTCTTCAGTTTCTGTTTTAGATCCATTTTTATAGATTACCGACAACCTGATAACTTGTTCCCTGAGATCCGGAAGACTGGACCGTGCCTGAATATTTTTTTTTGGATTCCTGATGTTTGTGTTTGGACAAGAAATAGTAGCACGTACAACAATTGCACTCATGGCACTAGAAGACTCTACATTTTTTGAGCCGTTTTTTAAAAGGAATTCAAATTTAACGGTATTTTCTAGTACATCCGCTGCAAGCACATCATCAGTCAATGATGGTGCATCGTCTGTAAGCATAGACTGTTCTTCATTAGCTGCCGTAGAAGCAGCCGCTTCCGTAATACTTTCCTCGTCTACACATTCGCACTGTTTGACATTCTTTTCTTCAAATCGCTGCCTATTTTCCGATGAAATTGGAGATAGGACAGTAGGAACTGCAGCGCCAGCAGCTGTTGGGGTACATTCGCAAGGAATGAAAGCTACACGCTTGTTTTCTGTGTAGTCTCCAACAGTTTCAATATTGGATGGTGTAGCAACTTGTGTTTGTGTTGTTTGTTCTGATTCTTGAGCTTCACTGGTTTCTTGAAAATCAGTGGAACTTGAAATTCTTGCGATAACAGCTTGCATAATATCATTTTCAACTATTGGTGCTATTATATGTTTTATTACGCCGGCGCTCTCGTCTTTATATTCACACGTCTTGTTGCTGCAAGGTTTTCCCTTTTCGAATTTAGTGTGGGGTTTTTCTTTAATAGAGGTTTTAACTATTTTTTCAACAACTGTTTCATTATTATCACTTAAGGTGATTGTTTTTGTAGATTCTTCTATAACATCCTCAGTAATATAATCCGGAACTAAGGTAATAGGATTTATAATCTGTCGAGTGATAGTGGTTTTCTTAACCTCTCTATGCGTTTCTACATTGCTTGGATCAACATGCTTTAGCCGATTACCTATCATATTACAAGCGCACGATGCGGGATCATTCAATATGTCAATCTCATTGTTATTGAGTTTTGGTTGATCGTTTTCACTAAAGGTCAACACCTTATTTGCATCTACGGTTCCGCTTTCTTGCACAATTTTGGCGTAGCAATCACGGGAAACCTTATCTTCTATGCAAGATTCCATTAATTTTGCCATTTCGATTTGAAGTACAGCCATGGTGGCATTCAATACTTCGACAATCCTTTCCTCAAAACGCGTACCGGGAGGAAATACATCTTTCGTTAATTTCAACGTGGATGCTTGAACTTTTAACTGGCTAGCAATTTGACTAAGGATGTTAGCCCCGCATTTACAAATGTGTTCGTTTTTTATTTTCGAGGCCGACAACGTAATTGACACAGCTTTAGGACTTTCTTCTTTTAGTGAAGCTTCAGGAACTACATTTTCATTCTCGTAATCTGCCTCTATAAATTCCAAGTCGTTGCCCACTTCTGATGTTAATTCTGCTGCTTCTCCTTCAGTCACTTCAATTGGTTCTGTGGAAATTTCTAGTTCTAACTCATCTTCTAATGGATCCTCTGTAACTTCTTCGGGTACATCTTCTACTGCTTCTGCGACTGTTTCGCCAATGGACGATTTTGAAAGTGAAAATCGACTTGAAGTGTATTCACCTGAATGGTACAAATTAGCTTTTAAACGAGGTAGAATGCTAGTTATTGATTCGTTGGGAAGACCCGTAATAGATGTTTGTATGGATATTTCAGCACGAACATTAGCTACTTCGTCTGCATCTAAAACGTGCGGCCACACACTAAGGGTCGTTTGAATTTCTGCATTTGCAATGGACTTCTGCATGGTGTAATAGTGATGGATTAATAGTGGTATTACACAACTGCTGCTTGCTACGGTTAATTTCTTTAAAGCGCTTTTAAGTTCGGAGTCGTCTTTATCAAAAGACTTTCTCGCAGAAAGGGATACTGATTGTGACACCTGAGACAATTGCCACTGAAGTAATGGTTTTCGGGGCAAATCGACTTCTCTCAAGCAATCGTCGGCTATTTCGTTGTAAGGAGTAAATTGTAATAAAGCGTAGATATCCGAATTCTTCGTCTTAGGCACTGCTGTGGTAGTGGTTTGACAGCCACGGTCTGAGAGCACTTTAACGGGATCGGTATCACTTACTAAGATATGCGGATAACAATGAATCGTAGTCTGCACTTGCTTATTGCTTGTCTCTACAAACCGTGTTTTTGACATTATCTAACGAATGTAACAGAAACATAGTGATTACATTCAGTAATCTCATGGAACCGTTATCAGGTTGACGCCGTTTTATCATTCTTTTGAGGCAAAAATATACAGTAAAGGATATTTTACTACGTACGTTTTTCTTTTTGTCGCAACAACTCAAAATCTGTTACTGGAACCTAAAAACGCACATTCTATTTTTTGGTATGCTTTCACTAATAAATCCATTTACCTGTTTTTTTATTAAGAGAAAATTTGTACGCAATAATTTCCTGTTGAATCAAAACTACTGTATATATACCATACAAAAATTTTAAGACAAGCAAACTGCCAGAATAAATATTTGAAAGATAAATTTATTTCAAACATTCACATATTTTTAACGTACTAGATAATTTATTTTAAAAGCTTAATACGCCCGTTTCTTCCACTCTCTTTTAACCGGATGGTTTGTTATCCATGACGGCAGAGCGTACCTGTAGTAAGTATATTCGCTCAACCAGGTCGGAGTAGGATTTTTGCTTAGAGCTCGTAGTTGCATATCCGGTCTTGAGGCGATATCGTCCCATTTTCTACCACATACTTTATGGCTTTTTAAAATTGAATTTGCAGCTAAAGATTCTTTAAAAGGAAAATCAGCTGTCTTCGGCGCGAATTCTCTGTTACATTTGCAGCAGCAACACAAACAGCATTTAGAGTTAAAATCTAAAGTTTTCGGAAGGCAGTCCGATACATAGTTGGGTTTGTATACTTCCGCTGAAGTTGAGTATGGGGGATCATCTAAGAAAGACAATTTGTGATTGTCTGGCTTTTGTCTGGGGCATGGTTCAGTGTTTGTTGGAACTTCTTGCAACTTCCCTTCTTTATAAATGGTAGGTTTGCAGAATGTTGATAGGCGTTCAGAATAAGCCAGCAACCCCTTTCCTGGTTTAATTTCTTCTGAAACTCTCGAAAACACTTTTCAAGCTTATTGTAAGAATCAGAAGCAACATTTTCTGTTCTACAATTTTCAACTCGTTCGTTTGCACTTAAAGTTGAGTCAATACTTATCTTTCGATCTGCTTCGTTCCTGATATGTATATTTTTGTTATACGAAAATTCTTTCAGAGTATCTTTTTCATGTAAGCAACAAGTACACCCGCATACAATTTTTTCGGTTTCTGATGAACCAGATTTATATTGGACATTACAATTTTTATTTTTAGATATTTTCAATGGCGTCGCTTTTCGTTTCTTCATTGGTGTTAATTCGGCTTTTTCTTTTGATGTTTTACTTTTTTATTTGTTTCTGTAAAATTCCTTATTACACCATTACTTGCTGTAACGTTAGAATGGCAACATGGACAAGATTTCCGAAAGTTATTTTTGCTGAGAGAAGGGAGGTTTTGAGCGAATGATGGTTTCTTACATGAGGACATCGTAACTGAAAATTTTGAGTTGTATGCTAACAGCAATCGATATTTTTTAGGTTATTTGTGGTGTCATTTTCACTTGACACAATGAAGTACTACAACTAGGATATAATTATTAATTACTTTAAATATAATAGCACTAACATATACATTCTAAATACAAGGGAAATTTGGAAGAAAATTTCTTTGCGCATGCGAAAGAATGAGGGGGGAATAGCAACGCCCGCCTTGTTGCGCTGTATACAGTAGTTCAGTAGGCAGTGCGGAGTAGAAGAAGAAGGTTGGGTTGCAATTTACTAGTCAGCTGCATCAATTAAAAATAGAAATTCCCGCCAAATGTAAAGTGCGTGCAGTAATATAATTTATGTGCAAAAAACCTTTGGCTAGTTGCAATTTATCGCAAACTATGTAATGTTTATGGACCAAACATGATGAATAAAGGTATCGTACGTCAACGGTATCGCATGTTTAAAGGACGTGCTATTGTACACGGCGAGGCAAGAAGTGGCCGACCATCTGTAGTCAGCTTGTGCAGAAAATTAAAAAGGTCCGTTATGAACATGAAGCAGTGTCTTGCAGGGCTTGTCCGGAAAGTAATGCAATATATATATATATATATATATATATATATATATATATATATATATATATATATATATATATATATAATATGATGCTGTCATCTATGTTACAAATTCAGAAATAATTATCGAGTCTTTTAAATTTTGTGCTTTAATTGCCGAGGAAAAAAAACTTGGAGACCTTATAACTTGAACGCACCTTGTAGTGTTATTGTTAAAAATATTCAATATGTATTAAGCACAAACATTGGTTAAACACATCTTATTTGCAAACCTAATTGTTTGAAGAGTATACCTTAACAGAGGATGTAACCTTGTATGACGGATACAATTTTTCAAAACCCGTACATTCATAATTAGTTCCGGAAGTTGATAATTTTAACAAAAAATATTTTATTGTGTGCAGGCAGCGGTTATAATAATGTTCAAGGTAAATCTTCCACACGTTTTAAAAGTACTGCGCGGATACTATCTATTTTTAACAAAAAAGTAATAACGCATTCTACTACTGCATTTTAATATAAAAATGCAAATGCTAGTAATGCTTAATTACCGTTTACTAAAACAACAATTAAAAACACCGTAATCACATTAAGTTTTCTTAATTAAAAGTTATTATATGCAAATTAGAGTTTAGTGGACAAACCACGTTTCCGTTGTATATTAAGCACAATTCATATTTATACACGCATACGTGCAAAAAATGAAAGTTTTCACTTGTCGTATATAATGGGTTTTATACGATGTACATGCATGGTTAAAGATTAGTTATAAGCTGTTCTACAGGGCCGTCATTATGTCACGCAAAATATTTTTTATTACCGTAGTCAAACTTTTCAGCGAATTTTATGTTTCATATTAGTTATAGCTAGGTCAATGTTTGGAGTTTTGTTTACACTCTAGGTCGACATTGAATATGGCGTTAGAAAAGACTAGCTATTCAACCGAAGAAAGATTCTTTATTGAGGTCGCTTTTTACAAGAGGGCCGAAGTGCTGGTGGAGCGCTAACTGCCTTCAAGGCTACGTTTGACAAGCACACTACTTTGTCTGTAAAAAATACCATGAGAAAATTTGCTCTATAATTTAATTGTCTATTTTATCATGTTATAATAGGTTGATCGGAAAGTTTGAGAAGACTGGAAGTGTAGTGAATGACAATTTGTCAAGAACGGGCAGACCAGTCACTGTGACCACTCCAGAGACTGTAGAACAAGCTCGGAGCTTTATGAACAAGAGCCCACAATTTTGGTCTCTAAAGGCACAGCTCAATTCGGTGTGAGTGTGGGCTCTATGCACACCATCCTCGCCTAGAAATTCAGATGCAAACGCATCTGACCGAGATTAATATTGGCAAAAAATTCACTTTTGCAAAAGTGATCAAAGAGATGGTTCAGATCAAAAAGTTGAACATAAAACAAAAAAATAAAGAAAGTTTATCGCAAAAAAGTTCTCGAGAAATTACAATTATGAGAGACAAAAGGGAAGTCAATCAATACTAGGTTTCGGCAAGATAGAGCCACCGCCCATTGGACTCTGGGCATCTTTGACATCCTCACAGAAGTCTTTAAAAAAAGTGTCATCAAGTGGCCTCCAAATTCCTCCGATTTAAATCCATGTGACTTCTTATAGGGTTATCTGAAAAATACGGCTTACCGAATCAAATCTCTGTCCATCGACAAACTCAAGAGTCGCACCACAGAAGAGGTTATGGCTGTTTCTGAGGACATAAAAAGCCGCAATTGAGAGCTTTGGGAAAGCGTTGAAATGGCCATTTGTAGTAAAGGCAATCATTTTGAAAGAAAACATAATGTCCTAAATCCCATTTATTCATCATGGTAATAAAAAAAGAATTGAAATTTTACCTTTCGTAGTTCTTTTACAGTAAATTTTTTATCGTTTGCGTCACATAATAAAGACCGTATACATCTAATACCCCACTAACCCCTCCATATGCAGCTAAAAAAGTAATAATGACATCTAAAAAACAAAGATGTGCCATCCATGAAAAAGGGAGAGATTGCTTTTAGTTTGAATAAAAGAAAGAAAAATGAAAATAGATATAACTAGTATGACTATCATTTAATAGAAAGCTAGAGAAATTTTCGAAGAACTAAAGAAACAAACATTCGTCACATGAGAAGATAGAATTAAGAGCTACCACTGGATGGTTTGCAAAGTTTAAAAAAATATTTCGCATTAATTGTATGGTAATCCCGCTCTCGCTAATTTGATCGCTGGAATTTTTACGGCCCAGCTCGACTTAGGCTGCAATAAATGAGTACCTGGAATTCAAACTCTGGGGTAATAATAGGCGGTCGGTACGTAGCGCTAGCCACGTTACTACCCTTGCGTACCGTAGGCTCTAGATTGTAGCAGATCTATCCTGTTACGACCCCAAAGGGCCTTCGAGGCCTATTACGGGGAACTATTATTATTTAATGTATGGTAATGCTTGGCGAGTCTGCAAATACAGACAAAAAAGAAGCTGAGAAGTTCGGTCTCAAATTTCAAGAATTCATTAAAAAGTAAGATATATTTACAACAAATTTTTAATTGTAACGAAACTGGTTGATTTTGAAAACATATGCCAAACCGTAGTTACATTACAAAAGACGAAAAAAATATTACTGGATATGAAAGCCCGATTGACATTACTTTTGGGAGCTAACGCTAGTGGTGATGTGAAGCTTAAGTCGCTTCTTGTCTATCACTCTGAGAACTCTAGAGCATTAAAAGAATCCATAATTACAGAAAGATCACTGGTGATGTAGAGATCGAATGAAAAGATACGGGTGACTGGTTAAATTTTGTGCCACAAGCATCAAAGAGTACTTACAGACCAATGAATTACCATTTAAAACACTGATACTGATCTTAAAGATAATTTGCTGGAAGACCTTTTCTGGCTGACAGTTTCGTTTCTGCCTTCAAATACCACTTCGTTAATTCAGCCAATAAATCAAGAGATTATTGCGAGTTTAAAGAAATTATAGACTCGTGCGCTGTTTCATCGGTGTTTTGAATTATGCCAGTTCTCTTTAATTATACCATTAAAAACGTTTTGGAAAGAAAAATTTGATATTTTTAATGCTATCAGGATCATTCAAAAACGACAGTTAAATTCTGCTTAACGAACAGAAATTATGGATAAAATTGTGACAACTGAAGATGGCATTGAAAAGCTGACAATGGAATATAGAAATGACCTGAGGACAGAAAAACTCCAAGAACTCTTGAATGAAGAACACCAAGAAACTCAGCGAGGTGTGTTTTTTAAAACAGAAGAAGCCGATAAAGGACCAATGCCGACATCCGTTAAAGAAATGGGAGAATGTCAGAAATGTCTTAGAATGACACCCAAACCAGATTGAAGTAGATAAGCTTGGGAATCTCTACAATAACTAAACTTTTAATCACTTCCGCAAAATTCTGAAACGACAGAAAAACAGTCGACATTGTTCAGATTTTTTAATGTCCCACAAACAAAAAAAACTGGTCGAAAGTTCGTTTATTATTATATATTATTTTCGTTTCAGGTCACAATTTGGTTCAAGATATTTTTAAATTAAATTTAGGGTACCATGACATAGTAATATCATATCGGCTGTCCTGTTTTCAGATGTGAATTTGTAAAGAACAGAATGGCTTTCCATGTGTGACAGCAATCATCTCCTAAAACTTGTTTAAGTTTCTGATCTTAGACTTCCTTTGGCTATTCGTGCTGTTTAGCACCATGTAGGTTAATATTTCCACTTTTATACTGTCAGAATAACTTCTTGCAAGCACTGTAGGACAGAGTACCTTTTTCTTGGCTAGTACTATTTTTAGTTAAAACTAAAGAGAAGGTAATATTATAAATATATTTAAATATGTGCTATTATCAACTGAATTTCACAATTATCTTGTGTACGTTCGGCGTAATAACTACACAGTCGTAAAACCAAATGTAATAATTAAGCGAAAAAGTCAACGAACATTAAGAAATGAAGAAAGTTATTAATACAGAAGTAAAAATTAAACTATACTCTATTATTGCGCAGGAAAAAGTAAAGAAAGGACAAGCTGAAATAAAATGTAAAAAACAATTGTTTCTATAAGTAAATGGGAATCTTCGTGTGTATAACGATTATATGTTGTATACTAAACACATACATAATTGATTGAAACGAAATACTTTTAGTACAATACTAAATATTTTCCATTAAACAACTAAAGATAATTAATACCTTAATGAGATAAGTTGTGCTATTTTTACTTTCCTTATCCTATAATAAGGAAAGTAGTGTAATCGGCGGAACTTTGATCTACCCAGTTTTTCACATTTCTAGACGAATTATAGCCTCAGGACACCAAAAAAGTTGGTTTGGACCATTGGTTCGTGTGTGTGTGTGTGTGTCTCTGTCTGTCTGTCGGTCTGTCAGTACACAGGATATCTCGAGAACCGTAAGAGCTAGAGACTTGAAATTTGGTACGCAAGTTACTTGTAGGTAGCGAACGCAGTGCAAAACTTTTAGTAAAAATCGGCCGAGTGGTTTGGTCGCAAGGTCGCAAAATCGGTCGCAAAGCGGTCGCAAATCTAAACGGTTGAAGATACAAAAAATTCATGAGAATAAAAATGGTTTGTTATCACGAGATAAACATCAATTTAAAATAAAAGTTGGTAAAATAGGAACTCGAAAAAAAATGAAGCTCACTATTTTTAATACACCGGGTGTTCATAAAATGTTTCGGGAAATTTATATTACCGGATAGATCAGACCGAGACGAACAAAAAATTAAAATGAAATTTTTTGATCCGAGGTTAAACAAATAATTAAAAAATTAATTAAACGGACCAATCAGAGCGCGCTCGAAGAGTTTCTTGGCCGACTGCGGGAGGACGGGGGAAAGCGCTTGGCAGCTAGGAGGGATCACGCAGGCGATAATGGGGAAGGCTGTGCGGCCGAGCTCGCACGATAACCTTCATTGGCGTAGCAAAATTTTAAGTACGAGTCAATAATTGTCTTGTACTGTTTATTTTAATCAGTTTTCGAGAGTTGGACTCGCGCCTCGTCCTTTTTTAAAATAACAATTTCCGGGACGAGAGCAGCGCAGGGCCGAGACGATGGACCCGGTATAATATATAATAATAGGATAAGGAAAGTCGTGTGATGTTCACACCAGATTTTTTATTTTGCATCTAATAGCCACAGTATTGTTCTTAAGAATTTTTATAAACAAAATAATAAACAAAAATTACATACAGAGAGCTAAAAATACAGCATTTAGGGGATTTACAAATAAAATGCCTCCACAACAAGCCCCATTAAATGTAAGATATTTTCCACCGATTAGATCACAGACACACAACACAAACAAAGAAGCTATAAATATTACACAAACCGACCAACTTATTCAAAAGCAACTAAAGAAAACCTAAATAATGAACAACAGACCAACATTAACCAAATGCTTTCTAAATTACTCATGGAATTTAAAGCAATGCTTGCCCAATTTATCAGCCAGAATAGCATGGTTCTAAATATGCTCTCGACTGTAATAAACAAACTAGCTTAAAATGGCAACCTCTTTACGTATTGCTCTTTGAGATATCAAAGAAATTTCAAATCATATTTCCGAAATAATAATCTTCTTACAAATACAAGATATTGACATTTTACTTTTATCCGAAACCCACGCTACACGCTATATTGTATACCTTTGCAACCAGTTAGATGATACGGCTCACGATAGATCTGCTGTAATTGTTAAAAATACAATTGCTCATTATGAATAAGAATCTGATCAAACTAATAAAATACAAAGTGTTCAAGTTCTTTCTTATTCACTAACAATTGGAACAGACTATAGCCCACCCAAGTATGCCATTTCCACCGAGGAATATGAAGACTTTATACGACCTCTCGAAATTAAGTTTATCATTGAAGGAGACTAACTCCAAAAATACTGCTTGGAGATCGCAACTAACTATTCCAAAAGAACATAATTTCCTGCGTGCGATGAAAAATCTCAACTGTAGTTATCTTTCAACCGGAGAACCCAAATATTGGCCCGCCGATGCAAATGAATTGCCAGATCTGATAGATTCTGTTGTAACTCGTGGAATAGCAAATAGCAAATACATACATCCGAACTGAATACAATTATGATTTGTCCATCGATCGTATCCCTGTTATCATTACCCTAAGCACAATATTCGTCAGCAAAGAACTCTCCCCAAAACTCTGCATCCAACACACTAATTGGGATCGTTTCGAAATCTACTGGAAAATAAAATTGACTCTTCTGCACAAAACAAAAACGCTCAAGATTTCTGACAACTCAACATTTAACAACAACGATACAAAATTCTGCCTAGCAAGCTATGCCTAATGCAACAACCAACCATTTGAAAGCTACCAACATTTCCCGCTATATACGAGACCTCGTTGCTGAAAAACACAGACCACGAAAAAGTGGCAACCAACCAAAGGCGGACACGATAAAACCTCATACAATAGACCCACCCGCCAGCTTCACAACGCACTAGTGGAAGCACGGAATGACACATTCAAAGAAGACAAAACCATATGGAAAGCAACGAAAATTTTAAAGGACTGATAGTTATGATACCCCAATCAAAAAGGTTGACGGCAACTGGACCAGATCTAAAAAATAAAAAGCAGATACCTTCTCTGAGCATCTCGCTACCGTTTTTTACAACACCGTAGCCCCAAGTTAGTTATAATGATACTGAAATTGAATCATTGCTCACAGCACTATGTCAGTGACACTACCAATTAAACATTTTTCGTCAGCCGAGGTACGAAAACAAATCAAACTTACCAATATTCGAAAAGCTCCTGGATATGACCTGATAGTGGGTAAAGTTTTACAACATCTTCTTCGTAAAAGCTCTAGTGCTACTTCCCTGCTCATTGGAAATACGCCCAGATCATCATAATTACTAAACCTGGTAAACCACCTACACAACCTTCCTCATATAAACCAATCAGTCTGATACCCTTACTATCCAAGATTTTTGAAAAGCTGGTTCTCAAAGTAATTTAAGCAACTGTAGACTTCGACAGTATAATCCCATCCTATCAATTCGGCTTCCGACAACATCATTCGACAACTCATTAAAGCCATAGGATTGTTACTCATATTACGGAGAGTTTAGGAACAAAACACGTATGTACAACCGCATTATTAGACATTAAACAGTCTTTCTATAAGGTATAGTATGAGGGCCTACTATACTAGATTAAACTACACTTTCTAAGTCAGTTGTACCTAGTCCTAAAATCATACTTGACTGAGAAGACATACCACGTCAAAATCAATAACAGTGTCAGAATATCATAAAATCACCTCCGTAAAACCACAGGAAAGTGTACTTGGTGTGTTGCTCTGTATAATCTACACATCTGATCTACCAACTATAACCAATACCTCAATAGCCATGTTCGCTGGAGACACGGCTATCCTCTTAGCTAATGAAAGACCAAAAACAGCGGCGGCTTATTTATAAGCCCACCTAGATACTCTGCAAGATTGCTTTTATAAACGGAAAATAGCAGTATATAGTGACAAATCTGTTCATGTCACGTTCACCAACAGGCGTACTGTTTGCCCACAAGTCATAGTTAACGATGCTCTGATACCCCAAAAGACGAAAATCAAGTATCTTGTATTGCATTTGGATAAAAAATTAACATGGAGCACACATATCAAAGCCAAAAGGAAGTAAATAGATCTAAAGATTAAACAAATAAACTGGTTAGTTGGCAGACGATCCTAACTATTTTTGTCTAACAAATTACTGTTATATAAAAACATTATGAAACCTATTTGGACATTTGAGATCCGACTGTGGGGCTGCGCAAAGGCCTTCTATACCAAAATACTACAAAGAATCGAAGATTCTTAGATCAATAACAAATGCTCTATGGTATGTCACAGACGAAACTCTACGCAACGATCTGGGGATACTATATGTAGCCAAAGAAATCCAACGACTTACAAAACAATATATCAACAAGTTTCCAAGACATGCAAATCATCTCATTGATCAGTTCAGCAACCAGCCGACCGTCACCAGAAGATTAAAAAGACAACAGCCACAAGACCCATTCTTGTAACCAGCCAGGTGTAGTGTAAAATCATGGAAAACTGGCATTCGTCAGACTCCTTTATGTCACGTAAATTATATAACATTTACTTATTACTCGTAACTGAATATATTGTAAATAAGCAGGAAAAATTTTTATTTTATACTATAAACCCATGATATATAACTTTGAAATATGTGAATATTATGTTTCTATCAATTTCTCTCACCTGTGTGTTCTATGACCTGTGTAGTCAAATGTATAAGATGCAAACACTACCAAGCAATTCCTAAACAAAGATAAAGGTCAATAAAGAAGAAAAATTCAGTAAAATCGCAACTTAGAACATAAGGTTTTTAGAAGTATGTGATAAACCCGATAAAATAGAAATTCTTGGAATTAGTGAAGTTAAGTGGAAAGATTAAAAGCGAGTAATTATCTTAATAAGTGTCATTTACTCATTGTCAGAAGATAAAAACAGCGTTACAGGAGTAGAAAATATATTGTCTAAGAAACGGACATATAGAGTAAAGGCTGGCTCACTTTAAAATGACAGAATTATGGTTATCAAACTCGCAACAGATAAAAATAGTCATTATAGAAACCTATGTTCCAATAATAAGCTACACAGATAAAGAAGTAAAGAACGTCTGCGATCATTTGAAAAAAGTAATGGAAAATGTCAAATAACAATTTAGTAATAATAGGAACTGGAAAGCTTTGTTAAGTGGGCGAAAATGGGAAAAAGCAGGAAACTGAAAAAGAGTAAAACATAACAGATGAATCAGACACAAATCTGTAAATTTAAAACAAGCAGTAATACAGTTAGGTAACAACAGAAAAATATAATGTATACATAAAGAAATATTAGTCTTGGCAGACGAACGGAGGAAGCAATGTAAATAGAAATTTTATATATATGTATACACAACAATTTAATTTAGGAAATACTAAACAATCATTTAAGCTCAAATAGAACAGTTTTTTTTTGAAATGTAAAACTAAAAATAATGTTATTAAAAAAACATTTTCGTAAAAAATAATGAAACAGATAGATAGATGCCAACAACATGAAAAACTATAAGAAAAAAGATAAAATGATTTTTGAGGGACCAGACTGTCCAATATTAAAAATAGTATTTGAGAAAGCACTGAATGATCTGTAATCTAAAAAAGCGTATGGCAGCCAGAATTATTTCAATCATTCGGTATAGAAGTAAAAACTCTATTATCTTATAAACAATATATACATAACAGAAAAAATATCAGAGCATTTTAAACAGGTGTAACAGTAATACTAAAATGCAAAGAAAACCCTATTTCGATGGAATAGAGGCATCTAAAACCATTCTGTGTTTACGTAGCACAATAGAGAAAAGCTTCCAAAAAGAAAAAAGTGTACATTGTTTTAGGCTTCTAAACCTGAAAGGGAAACCTAATGAAATCGGTGCGGCACCTGTCTGTCCGTCCGTCCGTCGCGACTTTCAACTCGAGAACTACTGAACCTAAAGACATAAGGGGGGTTTCATTCGAAAGCTCATGGCCTACGGGGTTCACATCCGCGAGCTGGCATAGGTGGGATGTCTTACAACAATGCAATACGGGTTTTTAGCGGACCCAGCTTCCAATATGTCATTCCTTATCAAGGCAGCTTCCAAGCTGGAGACCAGCTTCTATTTCTGTCATTTCTGACATCTGTCAAGCCTTATAATTTTTGATCTGTGATAGATAAAGACAACGTTTTCAGTATTCATCTAAGGACCATAAGTCAAGTTCAGACGCCAAAAATCCGCCTGATCGGAAAATCTCGACACCGATTTGACCGGAAGTGGCCGCAAATTTTGTTTACGTATAGAAGCCCCGGACATTGGTAGAAAATGAGTTCCACGTCCGTACTTGTTATAAACTTAATAAATGCTTTTAATAGCGTAAATCAGAATATTCTAATGACAATTCTAAAAAAATCAAAATAGATCATATGGATACAAAAACCTCAGAGAATTATTTATACATCAAATAACAATTATAGAAAAATAATAGTAAAGCAATAATGCAATTAATTATCATTGAGACTGCAAAAATACTGTAGCGGGAATAATGATAAATGGAGTGCGAGTACAAAGGCTACGATTCGCAGATGATATGCAACTAACCACTCAAGATAAAATAAATCTAAAAATAAAATTTAAAAAAATTTAAAATCTAAATATATATTAAAAGTAAACAATAATAAAACAGAAATGACGGTATACTCCAAAGATCCTAAAATGGTTAATAGTAAAATATAGGAGGGTGAGTAAAAAATAACTAGGCATTAGAAATTGGCTGTAAAACTTATAGTATCACTGAAATCGTATTGAAAATAACCTTCTCTAAGTAGACGGTTTAGAGTAGTATTTCTTCATATTTCTTGCGTCGATAGTATATGTATCGGCCGCGAGCGGCAGTACACTCAATATAAACAAATATGACTGACCATTTAACTGTTAAGTTAGATGTTAAGTTATTGCAGCCCGTTAGGAAGTGTAGAATTTCATTGTTCTGGTGGGGAAATGGTAGTATACAGTGAAAGGGACAAATGCAGTAATACATCCTGAGGTAATGGAAAAGTATGCAAAGCTGAGTGAACAACGCAAGAAAAAGTGGCTAGTCATTTGCAACTCGATTCACGGAAAATGTGGCGCCAATGCAGGAAATGTTTACCCATAGTCCGCACAAATCAACTCCAGTCAAGTCAGGCAGCTCATAAAAGTGGACTAACAAGACACGTATTACGTACGGTGTTGTATAAAGAACTAATTTATCCTAGTCTCATCCAACATTCCGTAAAAATACTCTCAAGAACCATCGTCTGGTTTTCCATGCTGCAATATAAATATAGTAAAATTGGTCAAATTTCTCGACTTCTTGTTTTGACGTATTATAAAACAGCACTATTTTGTCTTATATGACTCTTTACTAATAACTCCGGAGGTATAAATAGAAAATATCACAATTTTTTGGTTGTTGAGAACAATTTTTTATTTTCATCGAAAGCAAAATTGGAAACTAGTACAATTTGTTTTTTAATTGGTAGTTACTGCTTCACTTGGAAGTAAAAGTTTGAGTAAAGAAATTTCCTTTTTTTTGTCATACAAAGTGACTCAAAACAAACTACACTATTTCATTCTGCTATATTTATAATTACAGATATAGCACAAAAATTCTTATAAACAATTGTGCATTTTTATTTTTTGACTATAAACTATTTATAAAATTGGAATTCTAATCGTTTAACCAAATTTTGAAGTACCCTATCCCACAAATATTTATTAAAATGCTTTTTGAAAGCGTCCACAAGAAAAAAGCATTTTCTTTTAATCTTTAAAAATCATATACTTACTGTAATTTGAGTGCCAACGTTTAGTAATATACCCAAAAATGTAAGATCTGATGTACTATTACAAAAAAGGAATCAAAAATCACTTCTACTAAACCTGAACCAGTGTATAGAGCACTTTACAGTTGGCTGAATGATTATATATCTAAATTTCATCAAGACCACTGAATCTGAGTGAAAGGACTAAAGTGCAGAAAAGAGATTCTTAGAATTACATAATAGAAAACATGCTGCGATTGCAAAGACAGCAAATCAAACTTGATTGCGTGATTGTAAAAGAGAAGAAAGTGAATCAGAAGAGTTTTTATCTGATGTAGGCAAAGACTTAAAAGACGGAATTTTCGTTAACGAAAAACCAAGTTTGAACGAAAGTGACGTGAAACTGTAAAAACAATATAAAAAACAAGAAAAGTTTTTTACAGAAAAACCGGTGTAAATGGTATCGATATGTAAACTATTTTTCAACAATAAAGTGACAAATAAATTACAAATTTATAAATGAGGAAACAAATAAACAATTACTAAAATATAAGATACATTTACGCGTACTGGGATTACTATATTTCAGCAGGGTTTGAAAAAAGAAGCAAACTTTTAACAGAAGCTAAACAAAATATAGAAAGAAGAGGCAACTCAAGGAAAAATAAAGAAATCAGTCTAATTTACCGAATTAAAGAAATTAAAGAATTCTCGAAACAAAACTAGCTAAATACACTAGTGAAAAGAATAATGGGTTATAAGAGCGATGAACAAGTCAAACAAATAGTAAATATTAATTCTTAGAAAATACTAGAAATAGAATTAGAAAAATCGCGTACGCTTTGAGACAAATAAAAAAAAAGTTAGCGGAAGAGAAAAACGTGCTATTCGAAATGCTGAAAGAAAGTATCAGAGAGGCAAAAGAAGCAGTTGCAACATTGTTTAACATAGGCTTAAGAGACAGCGATATTCCAGATGAGTGGAAGAGAGCAGTAATAGTTTTCATATACAAGGAAGGGGACCCCAGAAATTTAGTAGATTACCGATCAACAAGTCTCAAACACAAAATTTATGAAAATAACGGATAAGTTGAAAAAAATTCAGCTGAATCAATCTTCTTCTTCTTGAGGTGTTTATCCATTTTAGATGTTAGAGATCATCATGGCAACGTATACCTTATCAACTACAGTTTGGAAAAGTCCCATCGTTGTTGTGTTATAACCACGATATCTTTCTTCTTCCCGGGCTTCTCCTGCCTTTTACCTTCCTTTACTAAATTAGTTGTAATAATTCGTACTATTGGTTATTTCTCACATGTCCAAGATATTTTAATTTTAGTGACTTTATTGTCAAAAAAGTTTTTTTCTTTCCCACTTCTTTCTAGGACAGATTGATTAGTAACGTAGTCTGTCCACAAAATTCTAAGAATTAGTCCGTTCAACTACATTTTGAATGCTTCAAGTTTCTTGCAAGAGGCTTCTGTAAGGTTCCACGCCTCAACTCCATATAGTAGCACTGCGAAGATATAACACTTCAATAATCTGATTTTCAGTGGTAAGGATTTTTCACATTTTCACGAATGTAGCTCTAGCTTTCTCTATTCGGCACCTGCGTCATCTGAATATATTAAGTTATTAATATATTCGTCGTTAATTTTGATACCGCCATAAATCTCCTTTAGAGCTTCATGAAGAATTGAATAGCAAGAGTGACAATACCTAACCCTGTCTAACTCAATTTTTAATACAATAATCTTCAGAATTCTCTACCTGAATACTTTTGGTTGATTTTTGGTACCAGTATATATTACTGATTATCTTAGTATCTTGCTCATTCAGTCTAATTTTCTTAGGTATCATTATGCTGTACATTATCAAATGCCTTTTGATAATCAATAGAACATGCAGAAACATCGCAATTAACATATCTGCAGCATTGGATAAGAACCTGAAAACCAAAAAAAGCATCCCTTGTGTCTAACGCATTTTGAAATCTAAACTATGTGCGGCTGATATGTTCTTCGCACTGTCTAAAAATTCTCTGATGTATTATTTTTAGGAAGAGTTTCAGGAGGTGACCTATGAGGCTAATAGTACGGTAATCATTGCAGTATTTAGATTTTTGTTTCTTAGGTAGTGGTATGAATGTTTCCCTTATCAATATTTTTGGTATCACTCCTGTAGAATACATGATATTAAATTATATTGTTATCTGTCTAAGGGCATCTGTGTCCATTAATATAAGTAGTTTAATGTGTATATTGTCTGGGCTAGGTGATCTTCCATCTTTTAGTCGTGACATTGCATTTCTCACTTTGGCTGTTGTAATTGGTAAATTGTCTAAGCAGTTCAGTACTGGGGGTGTTTCGGTCTGTTGTTCTCAAGAAGGTCATTTATCTATTTTTTTCCAAACGTTTATCCTTTCTCTGTCATCTCTGATGATTTTTCCATCTTTAATATATAATGTTCCGGTTGTATTGGAATTATATATTCTAGCTACTTTTATACATGTTAAATTGATTATATTGTTGTTCTAGTGCTTCAATTTTTTGTACCACTTTTCTTTTGATATTCTTATTTCATTTTTTCCTTATTTTTTTCTTTGAATCAATCAAAACAACAAAACACCTTTACAATTATCATTATTGTTAGCATTCACAAACATAAACATCTCTTTAAAATTTAAGAGTAAAATCTATAAGAAATTTAAAACGGGGGTATTAAAATATGAAAACAGTAAGAAGACTACAAGTGCACCACAAAGTAATAAAACAAAAACCTATTGGAATAACATTGAAAGACTGAAGAGCAATTAAGAGAGTAAGAGAAATAATGCAAGGAGAGAAAATAATAAAACGACACTTTGCCACATACAAAGATCATCGTACACAAGATGGCGACAAAAAGCGCGGGAAAGCTACAAAAAATAGAATAATGATATAAAGAATTGCAGGGCTTAACAATTTTGTTTTTTTTTTGTTATATATAATTACCCAACAAGCCAACAAAAATGTTTAGAACTTACGACGGTTAAGAAAAACCTTACAATACCGTTGAAATTAAAACCGTTAATTGTTTGAGTTCTGTGACAAAAGTTTATTAATTTAAGAATATTTAATTAGGCAAGTAGTTGCTTTAGTGCCCAATTATTAACCAGCCGAATTATGTATAACAGCATTATTTAATATATTTAAGCATGACTAACTGTCCGTGAGAATTTAATTGCAACAAATAAGAACATTACAACGGTAATGTGGACACAATTTTAAATAGCTTTAATTATTTAAATTGTCAACAACTTAACTAAAATAATGGCATATTATTAAAAGGTGCTCTCTTTAGTTCTATTATATATATATAGCAAAGCGTGTCTCCCCTGAAATAACTTCAATAAACTCCAAGAAAAGTTATTGTACTACAAAACGAATAGTCTTATTTCTTGGGATAAAGTAAATTATATCAAACTGTCAAATGTACGACAATTTAGCTAATTAAAACAAAAAACGTTTTACATAAACAAAGTCAATTATTTGAAAAATCTTTGTTTGTCAACAAGCCTACAGAAAAAATATCGTAATAGAGTTTGTACCAACAAAAGCTTGATTTAAGCGTTAAGAGTTTTTGGTTTAAAAGAAGCAAGACTTGAACTTCACAGCAAGAAAGTATTTTCACGAGGTATTTAAAAAATTCAGTGGGTTTCCACGTTTGAATTTGAAAGGTGGAAGCATAAAATTTTTGGACAACATATAAAACTAATACTGCAACACTACTGGCGTCCTAAAAATTCGCGCAATTTATGTTAACAAAAAAATATTAAACGAGGAAAAAAAATCTTTAAATAAAATGGTTTAAAAGAACTTGTGATCTCGTACTTTTATAATGGTATAATACTTAATAACATTTTAGACGATGACCAGGAAAATTATCGCAGTAAAAAACCACATACCTACCCTTGAGTATGGACGAATATGGGCAAATGGGGATTGTGGTACAGACTTTGTTTTGTGTTTTGGTAGGCATATCGTAAAAACAAAATCAGGTTTTGTCACCTAGTACAACACTGTTGACATAACGAGGTATTCAATTTTCAAACATCTCACGGCATAAGCGTGAAGTACCTAAAGAAAACAAACTTCTCTCACTTTAAGAAGTAGTTTTCCAAAATGTATAAATTGCTAGTGCAGGAAACATTATTATACCTGGCGATCCGTAGGACCCAAATATCTTCCTCACAGCAGCAATGTTTTGCTTCGTGACAGACGAAATTCTAGCAGCTAAGCACGTTCTACACTAAAATTGATTCTCTGAAACTTCGATGAGAACAATCATCTCCCAGTGCAGGAATTATTTCTTCAACGCACTAACCAACATTCAAACCGCGTGCAAAATTACAGGGACAAATTACCAAATATTCCGTTTTTGACCAAGATGATCTTAGAGAGTTCAGGAATAATTAATATCGAGTACAAGTCTAAACTTTTCTCAACACGCTTCAACCTGTTACAATTTATACCTTTTCTTGTGTTGTTTTGTTAAACCTTCCTAATACCTTGTGTATATTTAAGGGACTAGATATTCTAAAGCAATAAATAATGTAATCATTACAAATGTGTCTTCCACTACAATTTGAATTGATTTGTTAAAACTGCATTTTATTTAATGCAATTAGAAGCTCAAAAAAAAGAAAAAAACATTAACTAGTGGGCACTACATCAATTACTAGCAGTTTCTAAAAACAATGGGGTGAACGCAGATTGATTTAATTTAGTTCAGAAGAAAACATGGATTTAAGAGAACTACAGCAGTTACTAGTAGCGTTTGCAATCTGTAGTATTTGGTGCTAAACTATTGGGCTGTCGGAAAAGTTATGACGTATTTTTGGGTAATTTTCAAGACTTATTTATTAATAACATAACAAAGTTCAATCAATAAAGTATTGGCCACTTAGATTGATGACCTTTTGCCATCTTTCTGGAAGTTGCATGATTCCGCGCTCATAGAGGGACTGCTCTTTATCAGCGAAGAACTAGGTATATAAAATTACTACCCTGTCCACATACGTACACCAACGCTAGATAGATTTATTCTTCCCGTTAGTGAAGTCAGGGGTTTCCTGCTGCTACTAGTAACTCTTGCACTTTCTTATAGTACTGGTATCCATACAAACATTTTTATAAAGAGCCATTAGAGTAGGAACACTTGTTATGTCTTGATAGCTATTGAGTTGGAGAATATTATAATACATACTTCATGTACTTCGAACTGCTTACCGGATGAAAAAGTTTGCAATACACCTTCGTATAAGGCTACTTACTTATGACTCAATACGCAGTGAGTTAGAAATACACATTTTACAAGTATGGATTTTGTTGTAACACAACGGAAAGTTTATAATCTTGCAGGAAGTGAAAGATAAAAAATACCTATAAGTATTATTAAGACACTTATAGTCCAAACGTTGTAATCTTTATTCTAAATGAAAAAAATCTCAAACACTTTCTGTAATTAAACATAAAATAATATTTTAGGTTAATAATAATTTCAGGTAACGGACACCCAGCCAATCCATTGATGTAAAAACTTCAGCAAATTAAAGATTTTAAGTTAACTTCGGGATTTGTCATTTGTGTTTCGAAACGAGCGGACGCGTGATGTTACTGCTGGAAGCGCTTAGATTATAACCTGCTGCTTAAGGTCAGGCTTCCAGTTTTGTTATTAATATTTCATTTATTATATATTCGAGTGTAGAATACATTCATGTATTTCATGCCAAATTATGTGCAATATGCACTGCCTCCAAAAACACATATAAGCACGGAGAACTAAATGCACAAATGCTAAATGCGCAAATACCAATGAATCTCTCATACTCTCAGCCATTGCCAACGGAACAAATTTACTCATAAAATACTGTAATATGTAGCAGCCAGCCGCAACAAAATATTTTCCGTATTAAATCTAATTTAAATATAAGATCCGTCAGATATGTTCCCTTCAAATCCAGAAAATCAATTGCAACAAGTTAAAAAAAACATAACTTTATACGAACAGGCTAGGCAAATTACGAATAAACAAAACTGCTGGCTTGGAAAACAGACAGAAACTAGCAACCGATTTAGTCAACTCACAGAAAAAATCATGGATAGTAAAGACAAAAAAGTACTGAATCACAGCCTCCACCAGTATTAGTTTAAGGTGTTAAAAATGTAAAACCGCTGCTTGATTTACTTAATGACATAGGCAAAGAAAAATTTTAAAAACTTCATACAATAACCAAGTTAAGATACAGCCGTTTGAAAGCCCTATATACACTACCATAATGAAAGCACTAATAGAAAGAAATACAGAATCGCACATAAATAAACGAAAGAAGCTTTTTCATAATCGTTAAGAATTTACACTCGTCAACCAGTCTTAAATAAATCTAGCCTAAAAGACAAAGGACACAAGGGAACAAACATCTGGAATGTTAAACGAAGGCCGATAAACATAAGTCTCTCAATACATCTACAAAATTGACTTACTACTGAATACGAAACTGATATTTAAAGCTCCACATGCTAAACGTGAAATAGTCTATACGCTGCCAAAGGTTTGAATACACTAAGGACTACTGTAGAAACAATCCAAGATACGTCAAGTGAACAGGCGCACACTTAACCAGAGAATGTTCCAGAAAAGAGAAAGCTGATAACTTCAAATGTGTAAATTGCAACGAAAAACTAAGAGAAAGAATAATATCAACAAGACCAGTCCAACCAGGAATACTTACTTCAAACGAGAACTAATTCAACCCAATTGTCATGATAAAATTTGCCAATTATTTAACAGAACTTAAGCAAATGATGAAAAATGTACTCGACCAAATGGAGACACTAATAAACCTCTTGTCAACACTTATTAGCAAAAACAAATAATAGCTAAACTTTTAAAGATTGTGGTTTGGAATACCAATGGCTTGTGCCAACACTTACGAGAAACAAATTTATTCCCGCAAACACATGACCTTTCATCGACAGAAATTACATAACGATCTCAAAATATAATATATGCAACACAAACCACCTAGATAAAACTGTACATAGAGGCATAGCATTAATAATAAAACAAAACATCAAGCATCACAAGAGAGCAGAATATAAACAAAATAACATACAAGCCACTAACATTACAGTCCAAGATAGTATAGGAAAAATCACATTTTCGCAATCCCGAGACATATAATAAATACATATATCGACTACAATAAATTCTTCAAAATATTAGGAAACCGCTTTATAGCAGGCGGAAATTACGACGCCAAAAACACCTACTGGGGATCTCAAATTACAATCAAAAAGGACGACAACTATCGCGCACGATGGCAAATAACAACTTAAGCTATCTATCAACAAGGGAGCTCACCTATTGACCAACCGACCGAATTAAAATACCGGACCTAATAGACTTCTGCGTAACTAAAGGAATTAACATTAGAAAATTTACAGTTGCATCATGTCTCGTTCTATCATTAGACCACACGCCAGTTTTAATGAATATGCACGCTCAAATACTTGGAAAATCCAAGAAGTTCTCACTATTCAGCAAAAGAACGGATTAGAATTATTTTCGAGAACTTCCTGATGAGCAATTATTCCTATATTTATTCTTAAAAACAATACTTGATATAGAGGAAATCGTAGAACACATAACGAAAGTTATCCCAAACGTTGGATGGCAAGCAACACCAGATGTAATTCAAACTAATGTAAAACAAGAATACCCAATAATTATTAAGCAGAAACTAGTAGAAGTAAGAAAAGCTTGCAAAAAGTGACAACTAACAAGAGATCCTTTGGACAAACAAAGATTCAACAAAATAGCAAAATACCTCCAGAAGATGTTACAAAACCTGAAAAATCAAGCCATCCAAAAGTATCTAACAGAACTCACACCAACGGCAGCCACAGACTACTCAACATGGTAAGCTACACAAAAAATAAAACAACTCCAATATCAAATTCCGCCAATACAACTAAGCGATGGCACCTGCGCAAGAACGGACAAACAACTTTTGCGGATCATCTTGCATCAGTATTTCAGTCCTCCTCCCTAAATAACAGCGATTGAAGAAGAAAACACGACCAAAGAACTATAAATTTCTCATCAGATGGCCCTCTCAATAAAAAAATTAAAACCTTTGAGGTAGAAACCATCATAAACTAAGAAATCAACCTAAAAAAGATTCCCGAATATAATTTGATTACCGGAAAAACATTGAAAAAACTCTCTAAAAAGCAACACAGCAATAACACAAATTTACATTTCATTTTCAGAATCAACTACTTCCTTTGTTATTAGAAAGTGGGGCAAATAATAATGATTTCTAAACCTGGCAAAGCCTCAATGATGTAACATCATATCGTCCAATTAGCATCCTTCCACTTCTATCCAAAGTCCTTGAAAAAGTATTGCTTACACGCCTAATGTCTATCATGGATGAAAAGAAACTAATACCTTCTCATCAATTTGGTTTCCGTAAGAAACATGGAACTATCAAACAAGCATACAAATTGATCAGAAAAATCGGCAACAACTTAGAAGGCAAACTTTACTTTTCCGCAGTTTTTATTAATGTAAGTCAAACTTTTGACAAGCTGTGGCATCTGGACCTGCTGAACAAACTTAAAAAATGTTTTTCCTCGCTCACAACACACCCACTACAATCATACCTTACAAATAGGACGTTCCAAATCAAATATCGAAAGGAGAATACTTAAATTTATCCCATTCAATCTGGAGTATTACTCGGCCCCATATTATATCTGTTATACGTCGTAGACCTACCCGAATCTAGGCAAACTATAACACCTACATACACCGATAACACAACAATTTTAACAACAAAATAATCTGGACCAACTGGAAAAATGGTTAAAACGACAGCGCATAAAAGTAAATGAAAACAAATCAGTACATGTCACATACACACTGAAGAAAAACACTTGTTCCCAGTCACGCTAAATGGAAACATAATACCACAAGAAGCAGTAGCTAAATACTTAGGCATTCATACTGATAGACGACTAACCTGGCGTACTCACGTATTCCTAAAATTGGATCCTAGACAGAAAATATGAATTATCAACAAAAACAAACTCCTATTATACAAGTCCATACTAAAACCAACATGGATCTATAGTATATCTCTTTGGGGCTCAGCTAGTAATTCAAACTTAAAATTTTGCAACGCTTTAAATAAAGCTCTCCGAGCTGTAGTAGATGCGCCGTACTATAGGGTGGTCCAATCAAAACGCACGATGTTAATTGTAAATAAAACAAAAAGTTTTCAGAGAATTATCTTAATATTTTTTATTATGATAGAAGGATCTATGACAATTATGCGTGAAACAAAATATCGACCAAATGCTCGCCACGGCTTCGGTGACATACCTCTATCAGATGGTCCATATTTTCAATGACTCTGAGACATAATTGAGGTTCAATGTCGTTAATGTGCCGAATTATCTCATCCTTAGCTCTTGAATTGTTCTTGGCTTGGTGACGTACACTTTTTCTTCTAAATATCCCCAAAGAAAGAAGTCCAACGGTGTCAAATCACACGATCGTGGCGGCCAATTAACATCGCCACGACGTGAGATAACACGGCCATTGAATTTCTCGCGCAAAAGAGCTATTGTTTCGTTGGCTGTGTGGCAAGTGGCACCATCCTGTTGGAACCACATATCGTCCAGGTCCATATCCTCAATTTCTGGCCACAAGAAGTCCGTTATCATCTCGCGATAGCGAACACCATTCGCGGTAACTGCTTGGCCGACCTCATTTTCGAAGAAGTACGGCCCGATGACGCCGCCAGCCCATAAACCGCACCACACAGTCACTCTGTGTGGATGCATCGGCTTTTCAACAATCACTCGTGGATTCTCATTTGCCCAAATGCGGCAATTCTGCTTGTTAACGAATCCACTGAGGTGAAAGTGTGCCTCGTCGCTGAAGATGATTTTCTTTGTAAAGTCACCATTCACTTCTGTCTGTTCAACCAACCATTCGGCGTATTGACGACGCTTGAAATGGTCAGTAAGCTTCCGATCTTGAATCAATTGAACCGTGTAAGCGTGTAAATTTAAATCTTTATTCAAAATTCGCATCAGTGATGTTCGTGAGATGTTCAATTGTTGGGCATGACGACGAGTCGAGGTTGACGGCTGTTCTGCCACACTGTCGCGAACAACAGCAATGTTTTCTGCAGAACGAACTGGGCGAGCATGCATAGGTGTTTTCACATTTCCTACAGCCCCGGTTTGCTGAAATTTGCTCACAATTCTCCCGATTGTGGACACATTTGGTCGATTATGCTGACAAAAAAAATCACTAAGTGCACGAAATGAATTTTGATTTGAACGCCCATTTTCGTAAAAGGCTTCAACAATCTTAACGCGCTGCTCAATTGTGTACTTCTCCGTGGTTGAATTTGTCAAACACTGAAACAAAGAAATGTCAAATTAAGTTGAGCCAAAAACTTGACGTTAAGGTGGAGGTTAAGGTTGGACCACCCTTTATAATCTCAAATAAACTCATACACTCTGATGTGAAGATACCAACCATTAAGGAAGAAATAACAAGTCACAGCAACAAATGCAGAAATAGAATCTCCACCCATTTACACAATTTTGCATCCTCATTCGTCAACGAAGACGAAGGCTCCAGACGACTGAAGATATTTAAATCTTCGGATCTGCCTATCATTCGCTGGGATGCTACTCTCCAAGTCATGTATTATATTAGTTTTAAATTTCAAGATGAAGGCCTTATGTCTTTCCTGCACTGATTGTGTATTTTAGTATAGTTAATAAAAAAAAGATAACTTCGAGAAAAACAAAATAAGTAAGAAATTAAAATAAATCAAAATATTAGCTTGGTATTTATATTTGTATTAACTTTAAAGCTAAAGAGGGTAAGGTATCATTATTTGTTTAACAAAGTATAATGAATTTCTGCTAGATCATTTCTGTTTACTACGTGTACTATTTGTAAAAGTGCTACTGATACAAGTATAATTATCTTTTTAACAGTGTAGCCAAAATAGAGTGCATAAAATAGCTTTATCATTAATTCTTATATTAAGCTACAGTTCAATTTGTTACAGTCAAAGCAAAACATATTTAAAACCGGGTTATGACACTGCATCCTATTAGCTTAAAGACGCGTAGAGCAGCGTTCAAAATACTAATGAACTAGAAAAAATTCAAAATTAAAAAAATGCATTTTTTAATTCAAATTACCAATATTCTGACTAGATTTAAATGAAAACATGATTTGTATATTTTCCAAAAGCATCGAAAAGAACATCTAAATACCGAGAATTAAAAAGTTTAATCATCAAACCAGAACGTTGGGGTCTTTCAGTTATATCTTGCGCTTGCGAAGGTCTAGAGAATTTTTGTGGATAAACTATCTACTCATTAGACAAGTTTTAGAAGACCAATAAAAATATTAATAGCGCCGCGAGCATCACACCCGAACAGATACGACGGCGTTAAGGTACCTCTATTACCCAGGCCACGATACGATCTATTAATTTGTCTGTTAAGGCTACCAAATAATTAGAGTAACAGATAAAATCAGTTGCCTAAAGCAATTATTAGTAATTTTCTGAAGACACCTGCCGAATCACCTGCACTAAAGGGTTAAGGAAAATAAAAAGTTGTAAGTACAGTTGTATCACCTTGTTTGGATTTTAGATGCGCCTAATTCATTGAGTACTAAGATTAATTCTTTTTTTATTTATAAGTTTACAATCTGTCACGTAGTGACATTCAGTGATTGGTTCGACATTTGATATATAATAAGACATGTAGAAAAGTTTCCAACAAAAATTTCCTTATTCTAGTTCTAATACTAATACTAATACTAGCCGGTTTGGTAATGATAATGAACAATTAACTTTGACACCACATAACATTATGCGAAACGGTTTGGTAGGTCTGTTGGCTTAAATCTTTTAAGTCTGGGTTCTTCATCGTCAGAGTTTAATAGTTTTCCAACCAGCGAGTTAGGGTGAGCACTTATTTTGTCACGGTGGCGAACACTGCACTTTTGTATTTCCTCGTCTATTGTTGAAATACCTAGGTCCTGTCGTATTGTCTCGTTCGGAACGAACCTTGGGACGTCTGCTAAAGAACGTAGCACTTTCGATTGAAATCGTTTGATTATGTCGATATTTGATTTACTTGCAGTTCCCCATAATTGTATGCCGTATGTCCAAATAGGCCGTATGATAGATTTGTAAAGTAATATTTTACTCTCCAATGACATCTGAGATTTGCGGCCAATCAGCCAGTACATTTTCCGAATTTTTAAACTCAACTGTTTTCTTTTGGTGAAAAGGTGTTTTTTCCAAGTGAGACGCCTTTTTAGGTGCATACCTAAATACCTAACGGTATCGTCTTGCGGTATTTGTTTGTTATTTATTATAACAGGTGGGCAGGTACTTCTTCTCAGCGTAAAAATTACGTGGACTGATTTGGTCTCGTTTATGTGGATACGCCATCTTTTGAACCATACTTCTAAGTGGTGCAAACATGATTGTAGACAGTTGGACGCCATATACGGATCGGATTGCGATGAAAGAATTGCTGTATCATCCGCGAAGGTAGAAATCATAGCTCCCGGGGAGGTAGATAGGTCAGCAGTATATAGTAGGTACAGGAGCGGGCCCAGCACGCTTTCCTGAGGGACACCAGCGGTGATAGGGAATAAAGGGGTAAAAGAGTCTATGTACTTCACTAGGTAGTGTCTATTGATGAGGTAGGACTTTAGTATTGTATAGTAGAGTATTGAGATTACATATACATTCTAAAATGGGCAAATTTAAGGAAGGTTATAGAAATAAGAATATAAAAAAAAATGGTTTAAACAGGGTTAGCCAAGAGAAAGGCTTTTATACTCAACAAAAAAATTTGTCTCACAAAAAATGAAAAACAACATCAAAATTAAACTGTTTAGGATAAATATTAACTATTAAGTTCAGAATAGGTACGATCGTTAAAAAAGCAAATTAAACCAATTTTGAAACTGGAATATTGACAATAAATATAATTAAATTCTGGCACGGATCTCCCGATGTTTACAATAAATTAACGTTACTATTTTTTACCCATTTTGGGCTTTTCCTTAAATTTTTTTTTTCTCTCTAATTTAAAAAAGTCCCCCGTAGTACAGTTTCCAAAAGGTAAGTGGTTTTCGTTATGTAGCAATTTGAATTTAATATAAAGTGTAGGAATCAAAATATTTCTAGTCAATCTCCTCATTTTATCAATAAATCTCCTAAATCTCTTATATGTAGTTATATACCCAAGGAACATATAAAACAATCTAAATCTAGCAATAACTGTGGAAGACACAAAAAATTCAAAAAAAATTGTGGTCGCTTTCTCTTACCTCGTTGATCGATTTTGTCTATTAACGAACTTAGTCGAGATATTAGTCCAATAAATGTGCAAAGTTTATTCAAATTACGGCAGTTATCGTGTCTATAAGTTGTAAACTATACTACCAATTGCAGAAGCCTTCATGCTACGAATTCTAAAAAACCTTACTATAGCATTTTATTTCATTTCTCTCAGACCTCCGCTGAAAACTGCGGTAAAATTTTTTGGAACTCGTAGTATGAAGACTTCTGCAATTGGTAGTATTTGTGTGAAACCTACGTAATAACAAAATTAAGAAGATAAGTGTAACTTTATCTTTTTATTTACTTTAAGTAGATAACAATAGTTCCAAACTGTAATAGTGGATGAAATGCTGGCGTAATTATCAAGGTCTTTGATAACAACACAGTTTATTAATAAGAATTAAGGAATTATTATAGACAAGTCACAATTTAGGCGATTGATTACACACTTGCAAACCAACAGCTTACTGATATCACAATTGACACAACGGTCACTAATTCTCAGTATTAAAGCCCTTTATGCCCCTATCCCTAACACTATGACGCAGCGAGTGGTCTGTAATATTCAAGATCAAGCCGCAGGTGTGCCAATCTATTCCTTAGCAATCTTTTGACCAGAAGATCGGCTAACTGAAACTACTTCTTCCGCCTGCGCTTCTCTGACAAAATTGAATACCGATATGGTTGATCGCACAGCGCTCTAGTTGTTATAATGCAGTGATGTCAGATCCATATCATAAACGCCCATATCTTTGATCAGTCTTCTCAACCACATCGCATCCTTCGATGGATGATATGCGGCTTCTGTACTCTATAGAGAGACCTATCTCTAGTGCATTGAGGTCCAGGTACTTCACTTTTTGCTTGGATTGCTTCTTGAGCAACTACGTTCTTCTAACATGCAACTGTGAATCAAACACTGTTACAATTATCTAGGTGTTTGGTAATAAGCACAATTTATTAATAATAATTAAGGAATGATTATTATTATTAATGTCCTTACCCTTAATACAAACCACTAACAATTCGAAAATATTATGTTGCCGACTTTAAGGGTCTAGTTTTTACTTTATGGTATGATAAAAAAAAGATGGGAGACTCTAAAGAAACAGAAAGATATGCGAATAGATTTTAATAACTAACTTTAAGTTTGCTGAAAATTTAATGTAGTCTTATGAAAGCTATGCAACTTAATTACAGGGTAAATGTTAAATATATGTATAAACTTAAATGTTTCAAACTGTGTAATGGTATAAATCTTAGTATTAAACATAGGAATAGGAAAAAGAATAAAAAAAAGCTCACACAAACATATGCCCGAAAATGTATGTGTTACTTGATAAATAGCACTATTGTTTTTCTTAACGGTACTTACGATGAGTTTATAAGTTTTTTTTTCACTTGCAGATCTTTTTAAGGACGTAAAGTTCATGGCAAAGCAAAGATGATTTACAAATAGGGACAATTGATGGGAAGGCCCTATAAATTTACCAGAAACTAACCGAATTGCAAATAGCAAATCACAAAACTTTTGTTACAATGTTTTGTATTTTGTGAGTCGTTTGATAGTAAAACAAACATTAAATTATTGCATTTTCTAGGCCTTCCTGTTCCTATAACCTAACACCAGTTAACTTTTTTATGTTCCTCGAATTAAAATTGTATTTGAAAGGTAGTTTTTTGACACATTTGACAAACAACTTATGAGAACTGTTTCATAAAGCGAAACCAGAGCTAACTGAAGTATATTAATCAAGAAGGATGATACTTCAAAGGTGACAAAGACTAATACGGATTATTATCATAAAGTTAGATCACTTTTAAATAAAGCTCATACAAGACATTGAGAATAATTTGAGTACAAGTTTCAGACAAGTCTAAACGACTGTGTTAAATATCCCTCATGAGAACCGCTACTATTTTGTTGCCAATTTTTGTAATAGGTCACTACCATTATGAGATTTCCGCCGTCAACCCTTCTAGCATCATCAACCTACACAACAGCCATCTGTGGACTAAAAATAATACTCATGGACTAGTTGAAGTTCATTATGAGTAATAGCTTAGCATCAATGTTTGGATTGGAATTGTTAGCAGCGAACTACGTGCACCATTGTTCTTTCTCAATAGTCTAGTATATCTACAATTTATAATGTATTCTCTGCCTTTGTTGGCAATATTACAAATTACATGATCGAGTTTTAGTTCCCTTCAGTGTTCTCCATTATTTCAATAACAGTTTCACCGACTGAACAATCAGACAAGGTGGTTCTGCTACATAGCCTGCCTGGTCACCAAACTTAAACCTTTATCTATTAGGATAACTTGAAAAGAGTGTGCATGCTGAGCCAGTTCTTGATGTACTAGGTGTAATAGGAATATTACTCAAAAATGGCAGGATCTGAGGACTCTACCTGAGCATTGGGACTTTTGCAGTCAAATAATTGTTTAGAACAATGATTCAATGATGCAGGTTAATGGGTTTTTACCGGCACTTCAATATCAATCGTTATGGAAGTTGTTCCAAGCAGGGTACGATATTAAGACGGGTTCACGCATTTCGTACAACTGTAAAACCTTCTGGCCTCTCTAAACTCATTGCGAGTGCACATCGTTCTACTCGGCGCTAAACTACAGCACATCAAATCTTGGATCGGTGTGTTCGTCGCATTTCACACCAAGAAGTTTCACCCGTACAAGTTAATGGTGGTTCAACAATTTCAAGCACGAGATTATTCTCAGAGGTTGACGTTTGTTGGGAGGAACGTTTGAAATCTTCAAAGAATATCTTTTAGTTATAATGAGTGGTGAGGCCCATTTTTGGGTAAACCGAACGGTTGAAACGCAAAATTATCGGTACTGGGCTATTCAGTACTCACGAGAAATTCACGAATGACCTGAAATGACCGTTTGCTGTGGAATAAGCGAAAGATGATAGTGTCGGACCTTATTTTTTTAATGGCAGGGAACACAGTTACGGTATTTTCCAAGCGATTTATCACAATGTTCAATGATTTTCTGCGATATGCGGCGCATGTGGTTTTAACAAGATGAGGCAACAACTCACACAGCTTGTTGTATCAACGGAGATGACTTGTCGCATGTTTTCTAACACCTCATTTCTTGCTTCGGAGATTTTACGTGGCCGCCTCATTTTCCCAACCTTAAAGTTTGCAATTTATTTCTTTGAAGGTATTTAAAGGAGAAGATGTTCATGACTGTAAAAATGTGAGAAATAGGGTGGCCATCATCTGTCTAATATTATTTTTAAGTATAATATTTTTATTATGTAGAATGACGACATATTACCTTAATTTGGATAATTTTTCGTATTTTTAATTGTTAATTAAAAACAGCGAATTATTTTGTCGCATATTTACAATCACTTGAACAACGGGTCATTGCAGTCTGTTCTAATATAGCTTAGAATTCAATAAAGGGACGCGTTCGCATTTGTATTGAGACCCATAGCAAGTTTCAGAATATTTTTTCTAAAGATGTCGGAAATAAATGGCAGTATCATACAATCTATACATATATTTATCTAATTTTTTTGTTTCTTTCTTATCAGAAATTGCTTCGTAAAGATTATCCCTATAAGCGACATTCCTTCTCCATAAATCGGTTTGATAAGGCAACATTGGTTAAGTTCTCACAAAATTTATTGTAGCAGCAGTAAAAATTTTTAAAAATAGAGGCAATAAAGAAAATACAAACGCTTTAGGATAACCTTTTTATGTTGTACAAAAATATATCACATGGTAGAAGAGTTCAATATATGCTCTGATTCATGCCCAATCCATATCTGAAAAAAAAGCTTCAAGTGAGGATGATGATTTATGGTCAAAAATATAATTTAATAGTTATATATGTCAGTTTAAACAAGAAATAAACAATAATTTGTTAAGTAACAATGTTCTTACTTAAGGAGTAATTATGAAAATATAACTAGCCACTGTATTCAAGAAAACCCCGTGTGGGGTTTCCAGTCCCTGGCTGACAACAGGCAGCGGCGTTGTTAGTACTGAAATAGGGCTACTGCAAGATTATCTTCCTTAAAGACTTATTTATCGGAAACCTATTGGCGAAGCATTATGTAAATGCTATCCTGTCATAGTACCGCGGCGCAGAAAGCAAGGAGAAACTACTGCGCTATTTTCTCAAGTTCCAACAATCATGGCAACACAAAACCCTAATTTGGCCCCTAGTCCGTGGCAGGTTTTAAATAACCAAGGGGTGCTAAGAATACCCACGTTAAAACAAGATAGGCACCACCCGTATGTGGATAAAAAACAAAAAAAATGCACTAAAATTGGAACATGGAACGTAAGGAGCCTTTATATGGCTGGGAAGACACACAACGTAATCCAAGAAATGACTATATTAAACATAGAAATTCTAGGAATATCAGAAACAAGATGGCCGGGATGTGGAAAAAGTGAAATTGATGACCACGTCATATACTATGCAGGTAACAATGATACAAATCATCCGAATGGCGATTATAGTCAACGAGGACATAAACAAATCTATAATCAACTGCATACCCTTTTCAGATCGTATAATATTACTAGAACTAAAAGCGCCACAAAAGAATATTAACATCTTTCAAATATATGCCCCGACAATGGAAAAACCAGATGCAGAAATAGAACAACTGTACGTACACATAAATGAACTAAGAAAAAACATTAAAACAGGCGAAGTAACTATTATTATGGGCGACTTCAATGCCAAACTAGGCCAAGGCAAAGTAGACGACATTGTGGGAAAATTTGGTTTGAGTGAACAAAACGATAGAGGAGAACGACTAATACAATTTTGTCAAGAAGAAAACATGGTCGTCATGAACACGTGGTTCAAGTTACCACCTAGGCGCCTCTATACATGGACGTCTCCACAACACACCCCGGAACACATTATACGAAATCAAATAGATTATCTTCTAATCAACAAGAGATATAGAAATGGACTAACAGGCGTTAAAATATATCCCGGAAGTGATGTGGGCTCAGACCATAATCCTGTTGTAGGATACATTAACATACGTCCCAAAAAACTACGAAAGCGATATAACAAGAAAATAAATTTACAGATACTGAAAGAACCAGTCCACTGCATGCAATTGGCTCAGACTCTAAACGAAAATATAAAAGAAAGTGGAATACACGAGTTAATAAATAATGTAATTACTGATGTAGACGATACAGACCGCACAGAGAATCTATCTGGAACAATCATCACAATACTCAGACAAAATCGTAACAAAATAAGAAACTATGGATGACATCAGAAATATTAACGTTAATGGACAACAGAAGAACATACAAAAACAAAAAACAAGAACAATATAAATAACTAAATAAACTAATACGAAAGAAGATAAGGCAAGCGAAGGAACTATGGCTAAATGAGAAATGCAATGAAATAGAAGAATTAGAAAAGAGACACGATACTTTTAACCTACACAAAAAGATGAAAGAAACTATAGGAGGGCTTAAGAAATATAACTACAACAAAATGTTAAATAACGACAACCAACTAATCACAAGCAAAGAAGGTCTAAAACAAGTATGGGAAGAATATATAAAACAGACCTTTGAAGATGTGAGAACTGAACAACATATAACAGCAAAGGAGCATGCACCAAATATATTACAGTGAAACAACAAGCGTAATACGAAATTCTAAAAACGGCAAAGCAGCTGGACCAGACCAGATTCATAACGAATTTTTGAAACTTCTAAATGAAGAAACATAACATTACTTATTAATCTTTTTAATGCAATCTATCAAAGTAGAAAAATGCCTTCTGATTGGATGACATCGGAGTTTATCACTATACCCAAAAAACCCAACGCAAATAAATGCGATGATTGTCGACTCATAAGCCTGATGATCCACGTTCTCAAGTTATTTATAAAAGTTTTACATCGTAGGATATATCAGAAATGTGAAATAGATCTGAGCGACTCCCAATTTGGATTTAGAACAGGGTTTGGTACCAGAGAAGCGCTATTTAGCTTATCAGTTCTGCTACAAAAATGCCGTGACCAACAAAAGATATCTACGTGTGCTTCATCGACTATGAAAAAGCCTTCGACCGTGTAAAGCACGACCAACTACTGAGAGTATTGACTGAGAAAGGACTTGATTAAGAAGACATAATAGCTATTAGAAACCTATACTGGAACCAAAACGCCGCAGTGAGAATAATGAAAATACGGAAGCTACCTCTCACCACTATTATTTAATATTTATTCAGAGACAGTTTTCGCCAAAACCCTAGAAAACTCCGAAGACGGAATAAAAATAAACGGTAAACTTTTTAATAATATAAGGTACGCTGACGACACCGCAATAATCTCGGATAGCCTAGAAGGACTACAACGGCTGATGGATGCAGTAAGCCGTGAAGGAGACGCAATAGGGTTACAGATAAATACTAAAAAGACAAAATACATGATTTTCAGCAAAACACCAATAGCACAAACACAACTTATAATGTATAATCGACAAATAGAGAAAGTACAAAAATTCAAATACCTGAGAAGATGGCTGACAGAAAATGGAGACCCAGAAACGGAAATAAAAATAAGAATAGAAACAGCAAGAAACTACTTACAAGCCGCAGTCTTCATCTTACAACCAGATACAAATTTGTGCAGTGCTACATAATACTCAATACTATTATATGGTGCTGAAGCGTGGACCCTCAAGGCTAATACAGAAAATAGAATACAAGCTTCTGAGTGCTGGGTGTTTAGAAGAATGCTACGTATATCTTGGACTGAGCATATCTTGAAACGAAGAGGTCCTGAGACGAATGAATAGAAGAAATAAATTTCTATTAACTATTAAAAAAAGAAAAACAGCTTATCTTGGACATTTATATCGGAATGACAAATGCAATACATTGCAGCTCATTATGGAACGAAAAGTTGAAGGCAGAAGAGGGCGAGGTCGCAGGAGATGCTCCTGGCTTAAGAACATTAGAGATTGGACCCATATGAGTACACATGAGTTGATAAGAGCCACTAAAGATAGACAAAATTTTGCCTCGATTGTTGCTAACATTCAATAATGAATAAGACACTTTAAGAAGAATATTTAAGAAAAATCTGGTGTGAACATCACACGACTTTCCTTATCCTATTATTTGGGTAATTCTGGCAAAAATCCTGGGTTTCAAGTTTTTTTTTCGAGTTTCTATTTTACCAACTTTTACTTTAATTCATGTTGATCTCGTGATAACAAATCATTTTTATTCTCATGAATTTTTTGTATCTTTAACCGTTCAGATTCGCGACCGCTTTGCGACCAATTTTTCGACCTTGCGACCAAACGTCGCGGCCGATTTTTACCAAAAGATATCCTGTTTACTGACAGATCACACGCGCGCAACACACACAACCACCACGCACGATACACGCACAGACCGATAGACACACACACACACTTAATATCATATGATATATATATATATATATATATATATATATATAATTCGTCCAGAAATGTGAAAAACTGGGTAGGTCAAATTTCCGCCGATTACATTACTTTCCTTATTATTGGATAAGTAAAGTAAATATAATAAATATATATATGTTGCGGTTTTTATAGTAGAAAAGATAAATATTTAGAAGATCAAATAGAAAACATCAAATTAGACTATAAGCAAAATTTGATGGGTTAATAAAGCTATAATACTAATTTTCATCAAATACTTTTATAATTGGGTGTAGTTTTTCAATGATAATAAGCACAATAAAGTTTCAGTGCACTAAGAGCACTATTGGCTCATGAAAGAATTTTAACAAAAAGAAAATTACAGCTTGTAAGTATTTTGACTACCAAGAAAAATTCTAGTTATTGAAAGTAAAATAACATAGACTACCAAAAATGACGCTTAAGGGGACACAATAGCATTGTTTCAACAGATTGTAGTCGATTTTTCGGAGCATATTTTTAATTTTTTACCAGTGGTATTCAAACACAAGAAACAAAAGGTATTCATCCACCTGATGTGTGTTCAATAGGTATAGCATTGAAAGTGTTTCCGTATAACTCACTAAGTGGTAGAGCTGTCCTTATCAACTCACTATTCGGCTCGTTGACGCATTTGGTTGGAAGTTATACGAGTGACGTGATATACGCGGATTACGAGAGGAGGGTTAACATTAAGTTCTGTGCTAAGTCAGGGACTATTATACAGCAAAAATGCGCTGATAAGGCATTATCAAGAATGTTACGTCTTTTAAAGGCACAAAAGGCTTTGGGAGAGCAGAAATTCAGTGAAAAACGATTCTAGAGTTGCTTTGTCATTAATATCACATTTCGCTGCAAATATAGAACGTTTGAGGCAGTTACTGCACGAAAACGCTGTGTTACTGTCTGCAAGATACCAAAAGAGCTAAAGTTGAATAAGAATATACGTCATCAAATTTAACACAACGATTTAGAAAAGCAGAGATTTAATGAAAAGCACACCGACAGGGGGACAGAAAGAAACCAGACGAACAATTCCTGCTGAACTATTAGAAAGGGCGAAAATTGATTCCACATCCTAATTTTTAGGGTTGCAAGATTACCAATTATATTACCAAAAAAACTAATATCTTATCTTATTATTTTAGAGCAACTATAAATAGACCAAGAACATTAAACTCGGCGTTTGAATTATTAATTCTAACAGTACACATAGCAATGTCTTTCATCTAGAAGGTTTCGAAAGCAATAAATTGAAAAAGAGAATTATTACAAAATGGAAACACCGATCTATCGCTGTAAATCTGCACTCACACCCAGATGTCATTAAGATCGCGTAAATATGTCACTGTGCGAAGCAATTTCTGGGTGTTTCTAAACCTCAACTTATTAAGGATTTCTGCTCTGTTTAAGCTCGCCGCAACGCCGTAGTTAGCACGCGTTGCAAGCAGATTGTGTTTAAAAGTGAAATTCGTAATTTATAAAACCTGGCCTGCTCATTAATGAATTCCGCCAGCTTTCTGCCAGCCGCGGTTTCGAGCTCATTTTTGCGCAGCGTTTTTCGCTGTTTACGTTTCTTCAGCGACAAATTGCGCTGCGCGCGGTGACATCAAAGTGTTGCTACAGTTACGTTATGGAAATCACGAACGTTGCACTTCTCGATCCCGGAAGAGCTCTACGCGGCGGTTTCCATTCCACTGGTAAGCGGATGAACATTGTTTAGATAAAATAGTGCAAGATTCAAGAAGCGTGGTCGAGTAACACGGTAACCATTACTGCAGGAGCGCGCATTACAATTAATTAAAATTAATAACTGACCCTTACCTTAATACTGCTGCCGTTTCGTAACAAACTGTAAAGCAATTTCGGAAGGAGTCGACCTTCTCGCTGAACGGTTTTGGTATCACACTTGAGTCCCTTATAAAACTTTTCTAAAGTGAAAAACTTAAAAATTGAGATCGCGGCGTCTTCAGTCGGAAACGGACTTTTCCTGATAAGCGCCGGGCCGTAGGCCGGCATCAGGTCCTTCAGACTTTTTCGCGGATTTGGCGGTTCGTGCTTTTTTCTTGACGAAAACCGGCTCTTCTCTTTTCTGTAGAATCTCATTAGCCGTTCATTTAATTTAACGAGGTAAAAGAAATCGGCAAGTTCCGCACAGGAATACTGCTGATTGCGCGACATTTTGGTATTGTTGCTTTAAAAGCGTGACAAGCTCGCACTTACAACAGTTTTGAAGAACACGATTCGAGCTCGTATTGCAGACTGCGTGGCTAATGCGAGAACGTATACAGTGCTCTTTAATTATTAAATTTACAATTCTAATGATTGCAAAAGAACAAATGAAATGGAAATCGGATGGAAATATTTTAGAGAAATAGCTCTGAGAACTAATTTTCAAACTAATAAAACTGATGTCACGAAAATAATTAAGAAAATTTTCGCTGCGCAACACGCCATAACTGAGTGCACTATAGCTTTAGAAAGTCGTAAGTGTAACGTCCAGTTACTTTCAGCTGTAATTTAACTTTTGTTATTATAATCATTTTTTATTGGAACTACTTTATTTGGCTGCTGCGAACCTAAAATGCGGCGGCTGTGTACGAGGTGTGCAACGCAAAAATCCTACCTTCTTTTTAGCCGTGATGATACCATCTACCATCTACCTCTGGCACACCCTGCGAAATTACTTGCTAGCAAGACCCTTACGTATCCAGCCCGCACTTAACGCAATCTGCAGCTTATCCCTTGAGCCAGCTCAGAAAAATCACTGGTTTTCTCCCGGTTTTCACAAAACAATGCCGTTGTAACACTCCAACTAAACCACCACGAGCACTTTCATCAGCAGCTAGCCAGCAAAACAGCGGTGGAAGCGCGCGCGAGCCATCACACAGACCGAGTCTCCCCAACCGAAACACCTGGTTCGTTTTTTAAAAATGGTTGCCGATATGAAATTGTTTTAATGACAATGGTCAATTCCCCGACATAGTCTAATTGACTATCAGTACATCTACAGATACGACTACCCTACATTGTTTGTCAGTAGAGAAAACGCGAACTAGTTCTGCTAAATCAAAGCTATGTCTACTATAATTGTATATTTAATTTAAAGCTACAAAATTCCTAAATTTATGTTTATCATAACATGAAACAAAATATGCATTTGTTGATATTTTGCTAAAATATGAAAACTATGAAAAAGCAACTCGCCACATAAAATTTATAAAAAAAATAAATGACTCAAAAGTTATGATAAAATTTTGCGTTAAACTCGAAAAATTCGTAAACGAAATATGATTCAGAAAGCTTATAAAAATAAGTTTTATCCAAAAAACTTGACTAGTAATAGAATGTGTCTAACAGATTAGAAGACGAATTAAAATAAAAAAAAAATATCACAGAAAGAACTGCGAGGGCGGAGCATAAAACTAGACAAAAAAAAAACAAAATGGGCAAAACACCTTAAGAAAATACTATCTAGGAGATCGGTAAATGATATTAAGGAGAAAGCTGGGAAGAACTGGCTACAGGCAGCAGAAAACAGAGAGGAGTGGAAAAGAAAAGAAAAGGTATATGATGTTCAGGAGTGAATAAGTTGTCATGTTTTTTAACTTTTCATAATTGATTCCAATGTATTTTTAGCGCTAAATTCGAAAATGATTTCATTTTTTCCCAGCACGTCAAGATTTTCACAAATCGCAAATATCAAAATTTGTAAAAAGTCAAAACATTGCAAAATTATGAGACTTCAAAATAGACTTAAAGAGTTTTTTTGTTTTATTCATTTCTTTTTGGTTCTACTATGTATTTGTATAGTTAAACAGTTGAGGGGTCTGAAGAAAAAAGTGGTGGAGATATCATTAATCCCTTAACTTCTAATGAGTGCATTTTTAAATTAATTTATTTTTATTTGTTTAATTAATTTTTCTGAGGCACGTCGTGCCTTTGGAAACCACTCCCCCACTTTATCCACCTTTAATAAATACCTGCAGTTTTATTCCATGTGTCGAAGTTTCTTTGGACGGCTCATGCTCTGATTTACACTTTTCCTTTATGTTCTCTATGAGGTTCATAGCAATAGTCAGCCATCGTAGTAGTCCTTGATACCTCCTTTCCATGTCTTTGATGTCCTAATAAAATCTATCACCCATCTGCTGACTGCTAAATCTGAATTTAGGAAGTGAGCTTTTAAGCTCAATGAACAGCCTATTGTTGTACTTTTGCGGCATGTTTTCAATGATTGATTTAAAGTTCGGGTCCTCCTTATTGCCCAGAAACTTGGTTACTACGTCTTTAAAGGCTCCCCAGTCATTTTTCTGCAACGTCCATTTTGTTTCCCAAAATTGTCACCTTTAAGAAGTTTTTCAATGTCAGGACCAGTAAAGACACCCTCTTTTAGTTTGGCGGTTGATTAGGCTGGAAATTTGTCACAGATGTATTTAAACATTTACCCTCTTTTGGTAAGGCTTTGACAAATTGCTTCATCAAGCCTAACTTGATATGCAGAGGTGAAAGAAGAACTTTATTCGGATCTATGTGAGCTTTTAGGAGCACATTTTTGGTTTCGGCTTCTAATGAAGCTCTTTTTGGCTAATCTTTCTTTATTCAATAATTTTCTCTGTCTCTACTATCCCATTCACGAAAAAACAAGGAAAATTTGCGCACCCTTCTTGCTGTCCTAGGAGCATCGATATTATTTTGAGATCGCCGCACGAAATTCACTTATCATTGTCGTATTTCATTTTATTGAGAACGAATTCCACATTTTTGTGACACTCTTTTAAATGGATAGAATGTCCGACGGGTGTTGACGCATACTCTCCCATCGTCATCTTCAATCCAAACAATTTTGTATATTCTCTGAAGGATATATAAAGAAAAGGAGGGAGTGGAGGAGAGAATCGTTTCAAGGGCCCAATGTACACCTTAAAAATTAAAAAAATTATAAAAATAATTAAAAAATGTAATAAAATAGAAAATTAGAATCATTTATTTAAATTTTTATTAGAAAACTGAAGGGTCAATAAATCACTTCCGCCCCTCATTCGATCCCTCAACAGTTTTATTATCAAAAAAGCATCGGACAAACCAAAAAGTGAATATATTATATTTATTTATTAAAAAAATTTGAAGTCTATTTTATAGTATCAGATTTTCGCAATTTAACGAAATTTTAACAATTTTTAAATTTGCTATTCTTTTAAAATTCCTGACGTGATGGTAAAAAATAAAAACCATTTTCGGATATAAGCTAAAAATACATAAACATCAATTATCAAAAACTAAAAACACTACCACTGCAGGCTTGTGTAATTAAATAATGAAAAACAAGGAAACATACATATAAATTTTATTATCATATACTTTTAACGCTAGGTCTATAGTTCTTCCATTTTTGAATTCGAAAAGTACTAATATGTGTGATGTAATTAATAAAATTTAACAATTATCCGACAGTGTTTCATATCAGTTAGTCTGGAATGCTAATAGTGAAATGTTAGGGATCGTCTTGTCTTTTTTGTAGTGGATTGTTTTAGAAATTTTTGTTGCATTGTACAAAAAGAATCTTGTTATAAATTGTATTGATACAAATGTACAACTAAATAATTGTTTGTTGTAAACCGGGGGTAGGAGATACCCCAGCGTATTTTCAAATGCGGTTTTTTAAAACGTACAATGCGAATCGGGACCTGTGCTGCCATCTACCTGTAGTCTAGAAATAACAATTCAAGTTCATATACATAGTTTGTCCTGCCCGGCTCTGGTCTGCCCTTGGCAGTGGTGAGAAGTTGACGTTTCGAAATTCTGGGGTGTGAAATACCCCATGCACAGTACGTATAATTTCATGAATACTTTCAACTTTTCTTTTGTCCTTTTTTTGGCTTATTAGTGTGTAAATAGTTTGAATAATAGGGGGAGAGAGCTTTTCCTTTCATAAATACATATATTTATGATGCCTGCAAATGGCTTATAATTTGAGAAATTCAAGAGCAGGAGGTGGTGGGCGAAGAATACAACGGCTTTGATGATCCTGCATCCGACGTTGAAGCCGAACACGTTAGCGAGTTCTCAGCAAATGAGAGTGAGAGATCGGGCGGAGAAACTGCCAATGAAGAATTGGAAAATGCCACGTTGGAACAGCGTTTTCTTCGATTCGTGCACGCGGTCGACCTCAAATGAAACTAAGAGGCAAGGAAAAAATTACAATAAATACCATCGATGCTCACTTTGTACGAGAAAAGTAGATACGAAAACCAAGTATGGGTGCCCATTATGCGAACGCCCTATGTGTAACAAGCATCGATCGCCTGTGCCTATGTAAATTAATATTTTTTTCCTAAAATCTTGTAATTTCCATTATATTTGTATTATTTTACTTTATTATGTGTGACAATAATTCAAAAAGCTCACAATAAAACGATTATTTTGAAAATAAACCCATATTTCTTATAATACTCAATACTCCAATTTTTTTCAAAAACGCGTGATTTCATATAGCAAAATAAATATACTTTTGCGACGTAGCTATAAACTAATATTTTTTCTTAAAAGTGTAGTATTTCAAGAAAGTAATTCTGCAAAAATTATTAAAAAATATTAAAAATTGATTTTTTGTATTTTTTAGTGAAAAAAGTCTATTATCGGTTTTTTTGTTAATATATTATTTATATATTTTTTATGTTGCAAAATAATAATGAAACCTATTAGACCTTATTTTGGAAGTTTTGAACAATAGCCAGCAATTTTGTTTGATCAAAATAACGAATTGTACGTTTGTAATAAACGTTTTAAGTGACTGGGGTATGACATACCCTCTGTGCGTAATACGTAAGTTTAAAGAGGTGTGCACAACAAAGGATTAAGCCGAAATTTCTAAATAAATCCGTATTGTTGCATTCTTCTTAATCTCAGTTTCTCCCTTGGAGGTTGCTGATCAGCATGGCTATTTTGACCTTTGATATAGCTGCTCGGAATAGTTCGGCTGATGTAAGATTGAACCATTCTCGTAGGTTACGTAACCAAGAGATTCTGCGACGTCCGACTCTCCTTCGCCCAGCAATTTTGCCTTGCATAATGAGCTGCAATATCTCATATTTAGAATTGCGGGAAATGTGGCCTAGGAATTCTAATTTTCTTTTCTTAATGGTAAGTAAGATCTCCAATTCTTTGCGCATCCTACCCAGAACCTGCTGATTCGTAATTCGGTCGGTCCAAGAGATTTTCAATAGTCGTCTATAAATCCATAGCTCGAAGGATTCAAGTCTCTTTGAAGTTTCTTTATTTAAAGTCCAACCTTCTAGACCATACAAGAGCACTGGGAATATATAACAACGGACCATTCTTGTCCTTAATGCTAACGATAGGTTCTGAGCAGTCAGTAGTTTTCTCATTTTCATGAAGGCTGCCCTTGCTTGTTCTATTCTTGCTAAGATTTCTTCTCTATGTGTGATGTTTTTGTTTACTATCGTGCCAAGGTACTTGTAGTTTTGAACTTGTTCAATAATCCTATTGTCTATGTCTGCGGTGTTTCTTTTAGTTACTACTAACATTTTTGTTTTACTAATATTAATACTAAGCCCAAATTCTTTACTTGTTTGAGATACTCTATCTACCAGTGTCTGAAGGTCTTTTAGGTTGCTTGCGATCAAAACGGTGTCGTCAGCGTATCGAATGTTATTGATACATTTCCCATTTATTATTAGTCCTGAACTTTCATCTTCTAACGCTTCGGAATATATATTCGAATAAATGTTAAATAACATGGGTGAGAGGATACACCCTTGTCTGACACCTTTTGAATATTAATTTCCTCGGAGAGAGTTATCCACTTTTATTTTTGCAGTTTGACCCCAGTAGAGATTGATAATTATTTGTACTTGTATGTCATGATGGTCTATGTTGAGTTTCTGCAAAATATCAACTAGTTTATCGTGCTTCACGTTGTCGAATGCTTTGCTGTAGTCTATGAAGCACATATAAATATCCTGGTTTACATCTAGAGATCTTTGTGCTAAGATGTTAAGAGCAAATATGGCTTCTCTGGTCCCTGTTCCGTTGCGGAAACCGAATTGTGTTTGACATTTCCGCTTCACATTTGTTATATAACCTGGTGTGTATGATTCTTAAGAATATTTTTAGTACCTGACTCATGAGGCTTATGAGTCGATATTCATCGCATCTAAACGCTCGGGATTTCTTAGGGATGGGAACAAAGGTGGAAAGTAGCCATTCGCGTGGGATAACCCCTGTATGGTATATATTGTTGCATATAAGTGATTAAGTGTTACTGTATTGATCGTTATAGAAATTATTTATTATTATTTATTTACTTATTTTTTACTTTTTCATTTTTTATTGGAGCAAATTACTTATGTGAGTATATAGAAATAAATGTGTCGCTGAGATTCTAGATAGCCGATTAAAATTATTTGTGTTGACACCTACATCACACTACCACACGAGACAAAATAGCTTCGGGATTAAAAATAACACAAATTTGGATCAAAATTTGAAAATAAAATGAGAATGAAAAAATTATAAATACATCTAACGGTAACGATGCAGAAACCATCTCCAAAATTCGTAGCTGATGTAAAATTTATTGCATCACTTGCGCATCTGTTACAGCAACTGTCCAGCCAACCAGAAAAAATAAGAATGTTTTACACCCTAATGGTTAAAGAAAATATGCACCCTTACACTGTTATGCTAAAATGACAAAATGATTTAAAAAAAATTGTTTATATTCAATATAAGCTGGGGACACACCCGGTATACTTCAACTTTTAAATTAGGGCCCAACAAGTGCTGCTAATGGAATGTGTTTTATGTTATCATTTACGGGAAAGTACTTAGCAAAAACTATGACTCACAATTTTGTTTAGTCATCGTATTACGTTCATATTATGTATAAGAGTTAGTTGGGCAACGCCTTTTTTATTAATTCCAAGAATATTAATACTCTCGTGCAACATATTGGCAATCAGTAAATGTTATGGCAATTTAATTAATAGAGCAACGATAGGAGTTGATATTACATATTATTGACTTGTACAGCGATACCTAGTGGCACAATCTAACATGTTGGCACTGCAATGGGTTATCTGCTAGGTCCATTGGTTTGCACCTTCCGAGCCTACGAGTATCTTCCTTATAATCTAGGAAGTCTGAGTTTTTGGGTGATTTTGTAGTTTAACTCAACAGGTAGTGTTTAGTTTCTTAATTAATCTATATAAATAAAAATTTATTTATAAAAATGTTCGTTTGTTAAAAATCGTAAATCTCCGAAAGTTCTTCACCGATTGCTTTAAAATTTTGATACATCGTTGCATTCGAATACGCGCGTGCTTTTATATACTTATATTATATAGATGTCACATCTGTGACTGGTAAAACCATGATTTTTTTGAAAAGGAGCACTATTTGTTGAACGTAAAAGCAGAGCCACAATAAAGCGTGACCGGGTACAGCTAGTTTACGAATAATTTCATTCGGTACATATCATAGTGCATTGACGGTGGCATATAGCACTGTACGCGCCAATCTCCAATTGCCTTTATTTTAATTTTTAAATTAGGGTCGGCCGTATTTTGGTGCCCTCTGTATATTTAGTTTTGTCCGGACGCGAATTTGCACGAGCACGCGCAGCGCTGATGATATCGGCCGCGGGCCGCGGGCCGCGGGCCGCGCTTTTGGCCTTTTGTTCTGGCTTGGCCTTTTGCTATGTTCTCACACGTGTCGTTCTTTTTTTGAATTCAGTTTGTGATAGTTTAAATTTTCCGTAAGCCGAGAGCATTTTAACCGAGAGTTCGCCGGTGTGTTTAATTGGCAGCAGAAGTTTTCATTTCTGCGAGGCTTTTGTTAAAATCTAATTTTGCGGCGAAATTAAATATTTTGCCAACCAGATTAATCTCTTCCGGAGGTCCTTTTGTTTCCGATTGCATTTCGGGGTTGAAATTTTTGCTGCTAAAACTCGGTCCATTTTTTTCTTTGCTCTGACTCGACAAAGAACGACGAAGGAACGTTTGCACTAGGAAAGATGCTATCGTTCGGCTTCGTTGTAAAGATTGGGGTAATTTGTCCTATCTTTTTACCCACACCCTTATTTCCTTTTCCTGGACCCCCAGGACCAACAGCACAGTTAGGAACCGATATCTGCGGGAAAGCGCCGTTTCCACAGGTTAGTGTTTTTAGCTTTAGCTTTTGTTTGAAGATCCTTTTGTTCAAATTTAAAGTTACTATACAGTCTACTTTTCGGCCGCAACAAGCACTCTTAACTGAAATTGTTTTATTTGTTATTAGAACCAAAGTAAATGGAGAGGTGTCTCAAAATTACCCAATAAAATCAGGGGTCCCACAAGGAAGCGTGTTAGGCCCTATCATGTATGTACTTTATAATGCCGACATTCCTACTAGCAGAGATACAGTCACTGGAACCTTTGCGGACGATACTGTTATCTTGCCACACACAAACATTACAAAACCACCTAGAGTAGCTGCAAAACTGGCTCTATTGGAAGATTAAAATCAATGAAAACAAATCCTAGCACGTCACCTTTACATTGAGACATGAGCAATGCCTACCGATATACGTAAACAACACAGAAATACCAAGAGCTTCTTCTGCGAAATATCTAAGATTCCACTTGGATTCTAAACTTACTTAGAGAAGTCACATAATTAAGAATATAAAACAAAAGAATTATATTAACTGCTGTGCAAACACTCCAAATTGTCCCTGAAAAATAAACTTCTTGTGTATAAGACTATCATCGCACCAATATGTAGATATAGCATAAAATTGTGGGGCTGTGCTAGTAAATCCAGTGTAGATATAATTCAACGATGTCAATCCAAAATACTGTTGGTCAGTGCACCTTGGTACGTGACGAACCAAACGATACATGAAAATCTACGAGTACTGTATGTCAAGGACGTTATCCTAGCTAGCAGAATAAAGCACCACAACAGAATTCTAAATCACACAAATCCTCTACTCCAACCACTACTTGAAGTACCTATGGGAAGAAGATTAAAGAAGAACTGGCCAGCAGACCTACTAGGTGACTGAAAATCTCCTTACTGGAGTGGGGTTTGAAAACGTCATTTTTATAGTTCTTTAGTTTGTAAAACAACACATTAGTCTATAGAATTTATTGTAATACTGATTGCTAATAAAGGGTGAACAATTTATAGCCAGGCCAGTTTCAATATTACTTTTTGCGGTAGGATTTTTTTCTCTATTGGTAACTGAGAGAGGTGACCCACAAGATAATGCATCTTTCTTTAATTTAGTGTCTAATTGTCCCATATTGGAAAGCCACGATCAAGGTAAATCCCCTAAATATTTAACATCTTCTATTTATAGTATAGAGAGTGGTTTATTGTATTGGGTAAAAATGATTTCGTTTTATCTGCTCGGATGCGCCATATTTTAAGCCAATTTTGGATTTTATTTAGATTTAAAGATGCCATAATGGACTGTGGCGGCTTAGTGGATAGGTCGCTAGACTGCGAAACCAAGAGCTGCGGGGTTGAACCCCGCTCTCGCCAATTCAATCGCTGGAATTTTTACAGCCCCACTCGACTCAGGCTGCAATAAATGAGTACCTGGAGGTCAAACTCTGGGGTAATAATAGGCGGTCGGTATGTAGCGCTAGCCACGTTACTACATTTGTGTACCGTAGGCCTTTAGATTGTAACAGACTTATCCTGTTACGACCCCAAAGGGCCTTTAAGGCCTATTAAGGGGAACTATTATAAAGATGCCATGATAGCTGTATCATCGGTAAAGATCCATGTTTCTGTTAGGTTAATAGTTAGCAGATCTGCAATGTATACAGGAAACTCTAGAATTTCTGGATAAAAGTGGGAAAAAATATCTTGATATTTATAAGAAATCGTCTATTTGTCAGATATGAATGCAGAACTTTCTAGGACAGAACAGGGGTTAGATTTTATTTTGAGCAGAAGACCAATACGCCAAACATTATCGAATATTTGAAAAATGTTTATTAGTCGCAGAGTAGGATCTTTCGGTCTCTTGGTCATTTTGGATTTTCTTACCTGCTACATTGTAGCATGTTTATTTAGTAATACAAATGAGTGTTTAGGGATTAAACATTTTAAGAAAGATTTTAACTTTTTAAAGAAATTTCCCTTAAATATCTTGGATATTGCGAGAAAAAGATTTATGGGGCAATAAGAAGTTATCTTCTCTGAAGATTTATCGGGTTTATGTATAGGAAAGATTAGTGCGACTTTGCAGTAGTCGGGAAAGAATCCAATTCTTAGCATAACGTTAAATACGTACATGATTAGATCAATACATTTATATGATAGCTGTTTTAGAATATCATTCGTTATTAAATCACATTTTTATTGTTGTTGATCTTATTGATGGGTAAGTTCATCGGAAATAGTATTTTTAAATATCTCATATATATGGACTAAAAACTTTCTTCAGGTTGTTGATAAATGCAAAAACCTTTTTCCTATCGCTTTTTCGACAATTTTCATTGGGTTGTCTAAATGAAGAAATATATTGTTTAGGCTACGTCAACTTCTTAGTTGGTATCCATACAAAATGTTTTGTAGTGTCAGATGAGGAATAGTTTGATCAAATAGTATTGTACTGCATTATTCCTAATATTACTTAAGTGTCTTTTTAGATTTCCAGCAGCTATATCCTCCTAGCCTACCATTTTCCACAATTTTCCGCTTTACTGTCATTGGAATATCTTTATTATTATTTTACTGATATATAACGGCTGTAATTTGCCACGTATACTTAATTGAGCTCACGTGTGAGTTACGATCAAGATATTATATACTATACAGGGTGGTGTCCAAAAGTAGTAGGACTGATTTAAAAAAAAAAGTATTGAACATTTTGGTACATCGACTTAATACTCTTCAAAATAGGCCCCTTGGGCATCCACACACTTCTGGTAGCGAGCCTTCCAGGTCGCGAAGGCCTTCTCGAAGTCGTCCTCCGGGATGCTGTTCAGCGTCCTCGTCGTTGCCGCTTGGACTGCTTCCACCGAGTCGAAACGATGCCCCTTGAGCTGCCTCTTGATCCGGGAGAACAGGAAGAAGTCCGGCGGTGCCACATCAGGGCTGTAGGGGGGTGAGGTAACGTGGAAACGCCGAATTTGGCCAGGAGATCTCTCACGTGGCACGGCGCGTTGTCATAGTGAAGCTTCCACTTCCCCACCAGGTCTGGTCGCACGCGTGTGATCCGATTTCGCAACCGTGTGAGCACTTCCACGTAAAATCTTGCATTTACAGTCTGTCCAGGAGGAACGAACTCCTTACGGACAGTGCCATGACGGTCAAAAAATGCAATCAACATCGATTTCGACATTCTGGCCTTCTTTTTACGGGATGATTGTGCGGTGTGCCACTTTTCGATCGGACGTTTTGTTTCCGGGTCGTATTTGTAGCAAAACTTGATGGCGTACCGCTGCTCCAAATTTCGCTCCATCGCAACTGACGACGAGGCGTCACAACAAGAGGTCACTAAAACAGTGGTCCACACTCAACTAACGCACGCAAGCGATTGCCGCAGGTCGAAACCTGTTTCCAAGGCTCCCCTCCATAACATCTGGCCTTGCAGAGCCCCCTCCACCGATTCGCGCGCGAGGAAAAGAAACAGTCTTACTACTTCTGGATACAACCCTGTATATTATATAGTTTGGTATTTTAAATATGAACACTCGTAGTAAATTATATATATATATATATATATATATATATATATATATATATATATATATATATATATATATATATATATTATATAATACTCTTCAAAGATACTGGCTCTTATTACAAATTTTCCTCCAGTCTTTCTTGTTTTGTATTTCTCGCCACTCAGTTACGCCAATTTCATCCAGATCTCTCGATGCTTCCAACCATTGCGGACCTCTCTCTTCTTCCCATTATACCCGTGTTAACACTTGTTTTGTTGGTCTTTCTTCTGGCAATCTTGACACATGTCCCAGCCATCGCATTCTTTGTGCTCTTATAACATTTGTTATTACTGGTTACCCGTATAATAGTACTAACTCCATATTTGTTCTTCTTCTTTTCTTCCTCCATAGATTTTTCGTAAGACTTTTCTCTCTCAGATCTCCAGTATGTCTCTCTCTTTTTTATTTAACTTCCACAGTTGACATCCATAGGTAACTATTGGTAACTATTTTTGTGCTTCTCGAAATATTCTTTGATTTGAAAACAGCTCTTAACCCACCTAAACACTTTAAACCTTTTGCCATCTTTTCTTGAATTTCGCATATTTCTTCATTCTTGCAGTTTATTGTTACTCCTAAATAAGTAAACATTTACACTTTTCGAAATTATATTGAGCTCCACCTTCTGCTTTAAATTCCAGTTTTTCTTTTTGTGCACTATTTCTCCTTCATTTACCACCATATATTTAGTTTTCTTTTCATTGATTTTTAATCCACTTTTGCTTTGTTTTCAAGTCTTCTTATTGCTCTATTAAATTCTTCTCAGTTCTAGCCATATACATTCATCTGCATACGCCATTATCATCTGTATGCTTTGATTGTATATTGTGCCTTTGGTTTTAGTTCACTCTCTGTAATATTATCCAGAACCACATTAAACAAGGTCGTTGTACAGCGGGTCTCCTTGCCTTAATCCTCTATTACTCTAAATATCTCTGACACATGTCCATTGATTAGTATCTTATAATCTGTTTCAGTTAAGGTATTCTTACTAGTGTTTAATTTTTCAGAGATACCCATTTTCTCCATAGCTGTGCATAGTTGCTCCTTTTATCGTGTCATAGGCCTGTTTAAAGTCGATGAATACCATGTATAGGGTAACCTTTGGTCTATACTGTTATCTGTAATTTGTTTTAGATGAAAACCTGATCCATAGTTGATCTATTCTGCCCGAATCCACCTGGGTATTGACTTATTTTCTTCTAAGTTTCATTTATTCTATCTTTTTGCCGATGCTAGAATTTTATATGTTGTATCCATGAGAGCTATGCCCTGTAGTTTTCACAGCATGTTACATCTCTAATTGTACGACATATCACTTCTCCACCTTTTGGCATTATTTCCTTTCCATACATGTTCAAAGATTTTATGTATATTTATTACCAATTTTCTCCACCTGCTTTTAGAATCTCGGCTGTTATCCCACTTTCCCCTGGTGATTTGTGGTTCCTAAACAATTTTATTATATTTTTTTATTTCCTCTACACTTGGGGGTTCACATAACTCATTTTCCTTGTTATCTACTGCATTTACTTCCTCTGTATATTCTTCTACTTTATAAACATCCTTAAAATATTCCACCCATCTGTTTAGACGTTCCCCTAAACCACCTACTAAATTTCCTTGTTTGTCTTTACAAAATAGCAATTTTTCTTTGGATTTTCCACATTGTTTCTTTACATTTTCGTACAATTCTCTGGCCTGTTTTTTAAAATAGTTGTCTTCCATCTGTTCCATTTGCTTTTCTAGGTATTCTCTTTTCTTGTTCCTACATGTTTTCTTTGTTTCTTTTCTACATTGTTCATAATACTTTTTGTTCTCTGCCGTATTATGCTTCAGCATTTCTATTCTTGCTTGTTTCCCTCTTTTTATTGCTTTTCTACATTTATTATCGTATCACATTTTGGTTTTCTGTTTTGTGTCTTCTCTTAGTATCTGCGCTCCTTTTAATATTTTTTTAAATTCATTCAATTTTTCTTCGTTTTCTCGTTTATCTTTTATCGTTTTATTTATACTTTCTTGGAAGCCCGCTCTTTGATTTTTGTCATTCAAATTACTTATATTGTATTTAACTCTTAGTTTTTCCTTCTTTCCCGCTTTTGGTTGTCTTCTTTATTTTATTTTTGCTCTAACTAACATATAATAACTATCTGCATCCGCCCCACGATAACTTCTCACATCCGTTATGTAGCGAATATGCTTACTTTCTATAAGCAGATGATCTATTCGGTTTATTGATTTCTTATCTGATGAAATCCAGGTTTCTTTGTGTACTTCTCGATGTTCAAAATAAGTTGTCATTATTCTAAGGTCTTTTTCTATCGCCAATTCTATCATTCTTCTTCCGTTTTCGTTACTTTCTTGATGTTTACTGTGTATTCCAATATATGGTCTATACATTTCTTCTTTTCCCACCTTTGCATTATAGTCCTCGATAATTATTTTCACATCGTAATTCGTCATCTTGTCTATCAATTTCTCAATTTCCTCATAGAAGCTTTCTTTCTCTTCCCTTTCTTTTTCCTCGCTTGGACAGTGCACCTTAATGATGCTAATTTTTCTGTACTTACTTTTAACTCTCAGCATACTGATTCTTTTGATATTGGGCAAAATTTACTATTTTTCCTTAACTTTTTGTGTACCAGAAACCCTGTACCCAGCATTCTGTCTTTACTTCCACTATTGAAAATATATAATCCCTATTTGGTTAGTGCTATTTCAGCCTGTTTTGTTTCCTGCAGGGCCATGATCTCTATTTTGTACTTCTCCATTGTGTTAATTAGTCCAATTAGCGCTCTCTCTACATATGTTCTCCTAACATTCCAAGTTGCTATGTACATTTGATCAGTTCTGTTTTCTTTTACTCCATCTATCCCATTTTTTGTTGGTTTTAGCTTTTCATTTATTATATTTTTCGTACAATCGTTAGCTTTTCTCTTGCCGTTTTCGTCTTCCATTTTCCATCCTTTTGTGCTGCTACATTTAGTTTTTTGAAGGTTAAAGTTGATGTTCACTTTTGTTCCATTTATATACCGTGTCATTAATTATTAGCTTCTGGTACCCTATTTTAACCCTGTTTCCAGTCATTTTTTCTTCTTTGGCACTTTCTTTTATTTTTGCTTGAATTTGTCTTTCTTCCGAAGTTAGATCACTGCCTATAAAAATCTTGCTTCCACGCAGTCTGCCTATCCGCTTCATTATTTCGTCTTTCTGGTTTTCTAATTTTGCTATTATACATTTTCTTGGCTCTTTTCCCCTTACTACATATGCTTCTTTAACTTTCATTTCTATTCCTATCTTGTCTCGTATTAAATTTTCGACTCCTACTTCCAATCTGTTATTCCTTATTTTTCCTTTCTCCTGTTTTCTATATAGTCTGCTAACTTTTGAACTCTCGTTTCTAACACTTCTCGTTCTCTTATCCATTGTTCTTCCTTCTGCTGTAACTGTAGCTTTAAATGTTTAACTTCCTCTTGATTCTTCTTAAATTCCGCTTTTAAGTCTTCTTGTCCTTGTTTCAGCTCTTCCTTCAAACTTCCATCAATTTTATTATTTCATCCATATTTTCTTCGATTTCTGTGTTCTGGCTATCAATATCTCTACTTTTTTCTTTGGTATTTTCCATAAGTTCTCCGGTGTCTTTAAGTTTCGCTTCCGAGTTAGATTCTCTTTGTCGCACTGCTCGTTTTCTATTGTTGACACTGTTTGAATCTCCTATGTTTGTATTTTTTCTTGGGCTCCTTGTTAGTTTTCTACTTTTCTGGAATGCCTTTAATTCTTCTTCTACTTCTCTTCTGTGAGTGAGCCTTCTCGTTTTCGCTTTAAAAACTCTTTTATTGATGTCAAACTGTTCGCCCTTTCTCTTTTTAGCATTCCCTCGTTCATTTGTTTTATAAATATTAACTTCTCATACAATTTTCCGGCACTTGATTTTTATGTGTGTGGAGTGCTTTAGCTTGTTTACACTTTCTAAAATGCACGAATCACTAAAATATAAAATGCTGTTATCACAGCAGCTGCGTCGCGGAGCGCGGTCGTGATTATTACCTTTATTGCCGAAAATTTCCCGTTCGTTTTTGATGGATTTGCACTTTAACCTTTGTTTTGATGCCATCGATCTTTTTCACTTGTATGCCGCTTCACTTTATTTATCTCACTGTACACTTTTCACGATTTTAACTTAACTTTATGTTTAATTTGAACTTAATTTTTCACTATGAGTCAGGGCCGCTTATTTGGCAGCTGACTAACTCCGCATTTAATATACTTAGAAAATACATAGGAGTTTTATTCATCAATTCTTAGTGTATATTGGGCCCTTAAATAATTTGTTATTCAACTGTTCTTAAAAGATTAAGTATATTCCACATTTGTTTTACAAAGTTTTGTTGTTTATATTTCTCTGTAGTATCATCCCTTTGTTGCAATATTTTGCACTTTATTGTGAAAGTGCATATTTTCTTTAATCATTTGGTTATAAGACCTTTTTCTAGTTGTTTTGACTGAATAATTATTTGTCGATGAGTTAGATCGGGGATGATAGAAAATGTATTAATTTGCAATTGTTTATGAATAATATACCGTTGACTGAGCGATTTTTGCGACAATTAATAAATTTCACATATAAACTTTTTTTTCCTTTTTTTTGACATTGGGTAGTGTGGTAATTTCTTCCGTATTTTGTATTCTTTGTATGATCATATCTTCAACATTTCGTACATTGTAGCATTTTCCTTATATTAAGGAGACATTCAAATGTGACGGGTTAAAAAAATCGAATTTTTTTTTATATTTTTCGACAGTTTTTACCCATAGAATTGATATCCTACAGTCGGTTTCGGTAATTCCTACCTTGTTGACTAGTTATAACGCTCCAAAGGAGGCTCAAACTGCGCGCGCTCGAGTTTCAGAACAGGTATACGGATGAAACTTTCGAGCAGCTATTCCGTGTTTATACCTGCGTCTATTCTTACAGGCATACAGTAGATATGTTCTTTTTTATGATTTTAAGTAACAGTTTCGTGAAACGATCAGTATTATTTGAGATTTCGTCGTGGAAAGAGCGTTGTTTTTCAGAACTTGGATAAGTAAAAAGGGATAAGAAGTAGCGTATCCTGCTAAAAAAAGAAAATTGCATGGAAAACAACATTCAGATGATACTAGAACTGACTTTGCTAGTACATCAGCAAATAAATTGAGAGGGAGTCAAGATGACAGTTTTGATGTGAGTGAAAGCGACTCTGCCACTTACTGTTTTCTCCAGTTCGCTCTTGTTTTCATCACTCCAAGCTATCGTGAAATTTCGAGGATGTGATTCAAACATTACTTTTTCGAAATATGGCCAACAAGAACTTGGTTTTAAAATAAAATTAGTTTGCCAGTGCGCACATAGATTCATAAACTCGTACCATATGATTTTTCATCTTGAAAACTTTAAACGCGTTTTTCTCAAAACGACATTTTTGCACCTGGTGCAGGTGATTTCTCAAAAACCACGGGGCGTATTGACTTCAAATTTTAACACGATATTAAGTACTATCATGGCTATGGCCCAAACCTCCAACTTGTTGATATTTTGATTTTAACTTATAATTTCACCTGATTTATGATGCAAAAATACGTGATTTTGTTTACACTTTTGCAAGAAACGCCGCCATTTTGTTAATTTTCGATCAGATAAAAAAGTGGAGGTTCGGGCCATAGGGGCGATGACATAGATTAAGGAACTTCTTAGATTTTCTGTTTCAGATCACCAGGTGGGACAGAATCACCTGCATCAGCAGAAAACTTTTTTTAACATAGCTATGTTATGCTATAAATAAACAAAGAAATATTTTTCATGACCAAAAAAAATATTTTTTTCAACTTTGCTTGATCATACCTTTAGGGGAAAAAACGTTTGTCCAAATATTTTCAATAGGTCCCGAGAAAAAAATTGTTGAAATGTGCCCTTTTTTTGACGTTCACATTGGAATGTCCCCTTAAGTGGAGCTTCAAGTGTTATTTTAGTGTTCATTAAGTATTTTATGCTGCAATTTTTTTATAGGTAATGTTGTCTGGAGCAATTTTAATCAAGAATAATGATACTAGCTTTTTATCTTGTCTTATGTTGCATATATTTGTTAATTTGTGTCCATGCTCTTTAATTTTTTCCTTTATATATTATATTTAAAAGTTGATAGAATAGTGTAGTTCCGATAGCACTACTTTATACGTATAATATTGTGTTATCGTTTTATTGAGCGCTCTAATTATACCCGTGCATTTTTTAGCAGATTTAGCTTGGATTCTGACTTTATTATTATAGAGTACTTTGATTCCCTAACCGTTTTTGATTATCTGCTGTAACAGGTGCTCAAGTAATGCAACAAATTTAACATCATCTACGAATATTAGTGATAGTTTAGAAACTCCAATCTCTGGAGTGTTACCGTTAGATGTATTCATGGTTTTTTCATTCTCATTTGAACCAAATTTGTGTTAGTTTTTACATTTAAGGTTTTTGTGTCGTGTGGTAGAACGATGTAGGTATAAGCATAAATAATTTTAATCGATGATCTATAATCTTAGCGACGCATTTATTTCTATAGACTCACATAAGTAATTTGCCCAATAAAAAATTAAAAAGTAAATAATAATAAATAAATAAAAATTATTTAAAAATTTCGGCTTAATCTCTACTGAGTATCACAACTCATTAACTCAACAATAATTTAGTTGTATATATGTATCAATACAATTTATAATAAGGTTCTTCTTGCACATTACAACAAAAACAATCTAAAACAATTCACCACAAAAAAGACAAAACAATCCCTAACATTTCACTATTAGCCATGTGTTCCAGACTGACTGATATAAAATACTGTCAGATAATTGTTAAATTTTATGAACTACAGCACATATATCAGCACTTTTCCAATTCAGAAATGAAAGTACTATATGCCTAGCGTTAACAGTATATGATAATAAAATCTATACGGTGGTTTTCTTTTTCTTTTTCAAGATTTAATTACACAAGCTTGCGATGGTTGTGTTTTAGTTTTTGGTAATTGATTCTTGTGCGCTGAATCCGAAAATAATCTCATTTTTTATCATGACGTTAGGATTTTTGAAAATTGTAAATTTCAAAATTGTAAAAAGTTGAAGAATTGCAAAAATCTGATACTACAAAACAAGCATAAAACGTTCTTTTTAATAATAAATAAATATAATATTTTCACATTTTCTTTATACTATGCATTCTTATAATAAAATAGTTGTGGAGTCGGACTTTCTAATAAAAATTGCTATAAATAAACCTAATTTTTTTTACTACATTTTTATCTATTTATTTATTTTCATTATTTGTTTTAATTTTTAATTGGGCCCCTGAAAACCCCCTCCCTTTCTTACCCACCTAGTATTTTTTAGGGTATATACAAAATTGTTTGGGTTAAAGATGACGAGACGGTGGAAGAGTATGCGTCAATACCCGTCGGACATTCTGTTCATTTAAAATGTGGAATTCGATTTGATAAAATTAGATACAACAATTATAAGTGGATTACGTGCGGCGATTACCAAATAATATCGATACTCCTAGGGCAGCAAGGAGAGCACACAAAGTTTTCTTGTTTTTGTGAATGAGATAGCAGATACAGAGAAAACCATTGGATAAAGAAATATTGGTCAACAAGAGTTTCATTAGAACATTTGTCAAAGAGTAAATGTTTAAATACATTGTGAAATTCAACTTCAGAAACTAAAGAGAAGTTTACTGGTTCTGACATTAGAAAACTTTTCAAAGGTGGCATTTTAAGACACAAATGGAAGTTGCGGAAAAAGACGTCCTGGGAAGCCTTTAAATGATGTAGTAAGCAAGTTTCTCGTCAATAAGGTAAACCCGAACTTCAAATCAATCGTTGAGACCATGCTGCAGAAATATAAAAATTTAGGCTGTTTCATGAGCATGAAGGTTCACTTCCTAAATTCATATTTGGAGTATTTTCCTAAAAATCTGGGTGCCGTTAGCGAAGAGACGGGTGACCAGGTCATCAAAAAAAAGGAAAGAAGATATCAAGAAAAATGGCTTATTTCTATGATGGCTGACTATTGCTGGATGTTACAACGAGATGAACCTCGTAGAGAATATAAAAGAACAAGTGCGAAGCAGAGCATGAGCCGTCTAAAGAAACCTTGACACATGTAATGAAACTGTAAGTATTTTATATACTTTGTCATTAGGGGTGGTTTTCCAAGGCATGACGTACCTCATAAAAATTGATTAAACAATTATAAATAAATCAATTTAAAAATTCCCTCAAATAGAAATTTGGGCCAATTTTGTGACAATTTTAATTAGAAATTAAGGGGTCAATGATACGCCCCACTGTTTTTCTCTTTGGACCCCTCAACGGTTTAACTATAGGAGTGCATAGTATAACCCAAAAATAAATGTCTATTTTGAAATCTCATGTTTTCCCAATTTTTCGACTTCTTGCAAATTTTGATATTTGCGGTTTGCGAAGATTCCTGACGCGATGAAAAAAAATGAAAATCATTTTAGGATTCAGCGTTAAAAAATACATAGGAATAAATTCTCAAAAGTTAAAAAACATGACACAACCCAAATTTTGTAGGCTTGTGTTATCTACTCCTGAACATATACCTTCTCTTTTATTTTCCACTACCTTCTGTTGTCTGCTGCCTGTAGTCAGTTCTTCCAAGCTTTCTCCTTAATATCGTTTACCGATCTTCTAGATAGTTTATCCAAGCTACGTTTGTGCCGTTTTGATTTGTATTGTCCTCATAGTTCTTTCTATGACATTTTCTATTCTAATTCGTCTTCTAATCTGTTAAGCTTATTTTTAACATGGCACGTTCTATTATTCATCAAGTTCTTTTTATTTTTTTGCTGATTTCATAGTTAGCGCCATGGTCTTGATGCCATACATTAACACCTGAAGTACATATGACACATGCTAAATGCTATTTTTCTTTAAGTTAACTAGTATTTTGAAGTCTTAAACCATAAATCGTAGTTTACTAGTGGTTTCCCGTGTCATTAGAATCAGTCTGCGTATTTCAGCGTGTGATTCATCAAGTTTTACTGCGAAAGCTAAATAGATATAATTTTCTACATTTTTTAAGATGACTCTTTCTTCGGACACCGTTATAAGTTCGCATAACATGTTTTGTAGTTCGTTGAGGTTGGCACTGATCATAACGATAGTGCCTGGGAAAAAAAATAATTTAAATATTAACTAACAATGTCTCAATTCAATTTTTTAAAAATGGCATTTCTTTGCGTACTCCATGTTTAATGTTAATTTTGTTTGTTATTGGGCTCTCCGTAAGTTTAACTTGAATTGTAGCGCCAACGTGTTTCTATATTTGGAGTCTGTATATCCGAGATCTGTCTTTTAATTGATGTTTTATAATAAACATCTGATATTATTATATATTATGATATTATTTCATTTTGGATTCAGAACATTGCAGCTGCTACCTTCGATTAATTTCTTTAAGATTGTTTTTAATATAATATAATATATAAATTATTTTGACTTTTCTTGCCCTTACGTTTAAAAGGTAAATATGAGGTAACTGTGCCAAATAAAACGCGTGTAATAATAAGACTATTAATTGTTTATAACAGATGTCTAGAATTTGCAGCAAAACCGTATTGTAAACTTTACTCACTGGTATTTGTAAAACCAACAAAGTATTTAAGAATATAATTTTACTGTACTTACTGCAAACTTTTGTTTGAAACATTTCGGTATTTATTTATTTACCTTTTGTATCACATCTCATAACATAGAGTACGTGCTGATGTTATAATAAAAATATTGGGTAGAGGAGTTCAAATAAGGATTGGTGGGCTTTATTCTTATTAATATTTTGGGTGATTTTTAAAGCATGTCGGAGTTAAAGCAAAAAACGAGCCTTTGGGCTGAAAAATCTTTAAAACTAACGAATTAACGAATGAAATGCTACGGCGCACTCTGCATAATCATATTAAAATTGGGAGGATTAAACGCCGACTGGAAAAAAGCGTTTTTGTTTTTACTTGCAAAAGAAGCTCTCACGGACCACGATTACAATTTTGCAAAACTGGTATGCCATTTACTTCGAAATGTTAAAACAACAAGATTACTGGATCATTGAAATTATTCATATTTAAAGAAACGCATATGGTCTTTTTCTACCCAAAAGTTAAAACCGAGAAAAAATAAATAGAGACAGTTGGTATTAACCTTTACGTGCATTTGAAATGTAAAGACACACGATGTTTTTTTTAATCAGCAATAATTTTTTGTTATTTCTGTTCTCCAAATACAATATTTAAATTCCAAAACAGGAAGTAAATTGCATTTCCTAAAATTTCCTGACTAAATTTCTTATGGTTTTACCAGTGACGACTGCTGAAATACTCCTAATTTGTTAGTTGTTCTTATAACTAATAACATTCATTAGCAGTTTGCATATTTTCAGCAAGTAACTAATTAACTGGCAATATACTGTGTTGTGCAGTCCTGTTAAAATACCAGTACATACTATTCATAAAGTTTGGGCATTATTACTGTAGCAATTAATTATGACGCTGCATCTCTTAGTATTCTTCAAAATATCTCATTTTTTAGTGTTTCACGTGTTGTTGGTTTATGCTAATATATTTTAAAATTCATATAAATATTTTGCTATACAAATATTATTACATAGAAACTACAAAAATTTTTATGTATTGAAGCCAAAAAAACCATACACTGGCGATCAAAAAATTGAGGTCACATTGAAATTGTGATATATTTTTAGACTAAAATTTTTTGGGCTAAATTTAGTATTTATTACCGAATCAGAAAGCATATGTTTTGGTTTATATAATTTATTTTGAAAATGCAACAAATTTACATTTTAAATGAAGCTCGAATTTTTGTTATTAGGACCAATATAAAAGTAAAACAATGAAAAAACTTATCACCAATAATGTACATTTCCTCTCTTGCTTTAATGACTGCCTGAAGTCGACGAGGCATTTCAATTAAGTTGAGGATCACATTCTGGTCGATGTTATTCTATTCCTGCAATAGCAACCTTTTCAGTTCCTGGGCAGTCCTTAGAGCTAGTGTATGCTTTTGGATACGTGGTCCCAGCTCATCCCAGATATGTGTAATGGGATTCGTGTCTGGACTGAGGACCAGCCACTTGAACCGCCCAATTTCCACATCATCAAGATATTCTCTGACAACTCTGGCTACATAAAGGTCTAGCATTATCTTGCATAAAAATGCCATGCTCGCCCATAGTGATCAATGAAAAACATAACATGATCTTGTAAAACCTCCGCAATTACCTGTGAGCTGTCAAGCGCTATTTTGTATGCAAACCAATTCTGTGCGTGCTTGTGAAGAGATTCCCGCCCAAACCATAACAGACCCACCGCCAAAAGTCGCTCGTCAAAACAAACTGTAGCATATTTTTCTCAGGGTTTTATTCACATTCGCCGACGTCCGTTTGATACAGTGAGACAAAAACGCGACTCATCTGAAAACAGTACTCTACTCCAGACACAAAGTCTTCTTCTAATGGCCCACTTACTAATATTTACATCTCTAACTTCTTGGGGTTTATTAGGCAGCCAAACGGCAGGAGCTATTCTATTCCGCAAACTTGCGGACACCAAAACGGCCATCTCTTTGGATGCTGACTCTTTTTCGACTGGATCCTAGTTTTCTGGTCATCAAGTCAGTCTCCTCAAAGCGTTGGTGCACCTTTTGTACAGCACAAGGCCCTTACCAACAATTCTTGCAGTCTTACGTTGTCCTCGGCCCTCTTATAATAACGCTATCATTCTTGACACAATAACAAGATCTAAAGGAATTACAACCTGTTAAATAAATCTCACAAACATTTCACCGTTCGATTAAATGAGTTTACACAAAGAAATCAACGTTAAAAACAGACACACAAACACTGAAATTGGAATTTTCAAAAAGAACGAATCCACGCTATTTAATAAAATTCGTAACTACGGTGACAATACATAACTCCTAAATAAAAAAATGCAAATCGTAAGATTAGGAGACCTAGGGTGGGGTGAGCCAAACAATACTGAATTCTTTCTAGCACGTCGCACAATCTAGAGATAAGGAAGCTCCCCATTTAGACACTTTACAATACCAATAATGTGGATCTCCATCTTGTTGGAATATGGAGTTATTCAAATCCTCTGTCAGTTGCGGAAACAGCAATACCTGTAATATATGTGACTATGTTGTACAGCTTACAGGGTTCGTATATATTTTTTGGAGAATGCACAAAAGACATTAAGTTTTAAGAATGCCTTTCATATTTTAAAACATTATATTATAAGAATTTTTTTATGTTCCATATCCGAAGATTGCGAGGATTCACCTTTTTAGTTACATAAAATGTCGCCTAGTGGCTGAAAACCAGACGGTTAACAAATTTGTCATCGTCCACCGCATGGACGTATAATACAAAATTTGTAAACTTGCATTTTACATTTGGGTGTTTCCTCTCCTTGTTATGTATGATATAATATTATATCTGTAATACTTTCAGAAATATAATCTTTTTAAAACCAAATGATTCTTTTGTATATTTGCTAGATTAATCATATATAGTTTTAAAATTGTTAATATTTTTTCTCAATATTAAAATTGTTAGACAAAATACGTGTGTGAATCAAATACTTACAAATTTTTATAATTTATATCATTCACAAAGTTATTTTCCTACACAAGCCCCGCATAAATAATTCTGAACTCGTAGGAAAGTATTCTAGCATAGTCCAGAACAAATTCTCAATTTTTTGTCGAGTTATATGGAGTCAGGTGCTGCTGTAAAGCAAAACCAAATTGACCTCAAAAGCAATTTTAGCAATCGAAAATCAGTGTTTATTCTCGAGAAGACGGTGAGTAATACGAATCCTTCCTTCAGCTACGCTTGTCATCAGATGGCGTTGATGACCTTCATTTTTAACTGCTTCTAGTCTTCGAGAACATTGTTTATATCAAGCCTCTTAAGGGTGTTGTTTCCGAAATGTTTTTTTTTAACTTCGCACGGTTCTATGCCCTCTGTCGTGAAGAACTTGCTAATAATCTGTTGCACAACGGATCAGGGTACCTCTTGCTCTAACACCATAAAACTAATTAAAAAAGCGATGCTGTAAGGTACCAAACGGGGTTGGGGGAGGATCAGATGGTTCAACCAGTTGGCTGTGTCCTCTAGCCGGCGCGCGCAAGTTCGAGTCTCGCTCAACCCATGGGTGTGTGTGAATGTCCTAGAATAAGTGCATGTTAGTGGGCACAATAAGCCCTTGAGGCTCCAATGCCTGTAAGTGCGCAAAAAAACCATACGGAGGAAAATCTATTTAGGAATGTCTACCTACAATGCGCCCTTTTCTATTTACCTTACTGCAAGTGAAACATAAATTCCGGTTTACATTCGATTACTCTGTATATATGTAATGTAGTTAGTTTGAGCTTAATGTAATTTAAAAAGCAAATTAATTTAATTTTTTTTTACTAATGGTTAGCTTGGATTTTTCTAAGTATTTGGGGAATCATGCAGTTGCGGATACAGCTAACTATTTTTAGGGTGGGTATATACAGAGCTTAATGTTGGCTTCTAATGGAGTACCATCGCTAGGCTACAGTAAAGTTTGGGCTTGACGTTTTTGTTACTTGTAAATAATTGTTACTAATATATTTAACCAAACTAAAATTTTTAGTTACGTATTTACATATTTACATTTATATGGAACATAACAATAACAATTCATTATTTGTTTCTTTCTACTACCAGATAAAATGCAATGGGATGGCCTTAACAGCGTAGATTTTGTAAACCCGATTTTGATAGAAGGATTTTTACTTCTAAACAATTGATAAATTTCAATTAAACTGCCAAGAATCATTCGTTTTTGAACATGTTTTCTTGTGCCGTCATCTTGCTTCACGGATACGTAATCTTTTATGCCAGGCATAAGTCGGCTTACTTTGTCGGTTTCATAAAAATTTTGACTACGATTTCAGTTTACCTTTTTTCTTCTCGAAAACTGAAAGTATTCATTTTTAGTGACTAGCTCCTTTACTGTACGAGCACTCGGTGCAAGAAAACTCGCTTATCAAATAATTTCGTGACCAGAAGTCTAGGGCAAGTGTAAGCAAAATAATCCTAACTTGTTTAGAATCTGATTTCCTATTTTTTTTAATTTGTTCTAGAACAGCAACCCCGGCCCTGTGGAACTCATTGCTGCATTCTACTTTTACTTTTTTAGTATCGGAGGCAGGAAAATCGGATTTACGTTCATAAATTTTTATGACAAAGTAAGCTGACTTATGCCTGGCATAAAAGATTATGTATCCGTTGTTTAAAAGTGAAACTCCTATCAAAATCGGGTTTACAAAACTTACGCTGTTAAGGCCATCCCATTACATTTTAGCTGGTAGTAGAAAGAAAAACAAATAATGAATTGCTATTGTTATGTTTCATATAAATGTAAATATATAAATAAGTAAAAAAAAATTTAATTTGGCTAAATATATTAGTAAAAATCATTTACAAGGAACAAAAACGTCAAGTGCGCGGCGTCCAGCCAGGTCGGGTCGAGGCGGCTTCAATTTTGTCGCTTAATATATCAAAAAAAAGTATTCTGAAAATTCCTATACCGATGTAAAAAATCCTGCTCTTTCGATTGGTGCCATTAAAAAAATATTAAACATGCCCTTCGTTAAGAAAAAACACATTTTGTGTTTTTTCGAGGTTGAGTTGACGTGAAACGCCCCATATACGAACAACTGAGTTAACAGTACCGCTTTTTTAATGGAAATTTGCGTCTAAATGTCTATTTTATTTTTTACATATTTATCTACCCAGTTTTGGAGTTTACCGTTCATTTTTTTATTTTTCTACTATTGAAATCGTGGAATTGATATAATAAACTCTTATTTCATAGATAATGACATTATATGGATATTTATTAATAGCATTATTTATTATTTTTAAGTGTGCGGAACGTTATCTGCAATATTGTGGGGTGTTTTTACTCTCAACTAAACGTAACACATATATTGAATTGTTATCAATTGTATATAAATGCCTTAACAACTCAAATGTTTTTCAAAATGTTAAATTGCGTTTAAATGCATTTACGCAAAATTAAAGAATTACCCTTGCTATTAAAAAAGACTAGAAGACTGCGATGGGGAAGGCAACGGAAAACCACCCCATTATGTTTTCCTAGTACAACTAACATGGCACAGACTCAAGATAATAGATTCGTTACTGATCATGGAGATCGGACTCCAAGATCCGGCAGGAGAGGACATCCTTCAAAAAGTAGGGCCTCTCAGGTCGTCAGTACGCGAAATCCCTACACTTTCAATAAAAACACACCTGTCTTGAATACCTACAGACGAACTACTAAGGTAGGTACATGGAATGTGAAAACCATGTACGAAGCTGGTAAAATACATAATACCATCAAGGAAATGACAAGGCTATCCGTAGATATTCTGGGGATCAGTGAGATGCGATGGACTGAATTAGGACAATGCTTAATAAACGAACACAATATTTACTACTCAGGAAACACTAACGGTGAACATATACATGGAGTTGGCATTATTCTTAACAAAAAAATTAGCAGATATGTTACAAGCTTTGTCCCAATCTCTGAGTGAATACTTCTAATTCAGATTAACACCTTCCCCATCAAAACCAATATAATCCAAATATACGCACCAACAGCTGACAAATCCGACGATATAATTGAAACATTTTATGATGATCTGAATAACGTCATGAAGAAAGTAAAAAAGAATGAACTGACATTAGTAATGGGCGACTTCAATGCCAAGATAGGCCAAGGAAGCTGTGGTGAAATCATAGGACCGTTTGGACTGGGAGAACGTAATGAACGAGGAAATCGATTAAGTGTTTTTGCAACAGAACAACAACTAGTCATCACCAACACGTTCTTCAAGTTACCACCAAGACGCCTATACACTTGGAGGTCCCCCCAATATAACCCAGAACACGTCGTCAGAAATCAGATCGACTATATCTTGATCAATAAAAGATACAGAAATGCAATAACAGCAGTAAAGACATATCCAAGTGCAGATGCCAAATCTGACCATAACCTTCTTGTCGGCACGATAACACTCAAATTTAAGAAAGTTAAACAACAACAAGCGAAGAAATACGATTTGAGGAAACTGAAGGATAAAGATATAAAACAAGAAATACAGCAACATATTAAAAGAAAAATCAAAGAAACAGATATATCAGCCGACACAAAAGAGAAAATCCAGAAGCTTAAAGAGACAAATCAAGAAATTCTTGACATATATTTACGCCCAATGAGAGCGAAAAAGAAGATGTGGATGACAGACGACATATTGAATTGGATGGAGGAAAGACGGAAAAATAAGAACAAATACAATACCAGATACACACAAATCGACAAAGAAATAAAGAAAAAGATTAGAGACGCCAAAAACGCTTGGATGGACGAAAAGTGCAAAGAGATTGAATCACTAGATGGTAAACATGACTCTTTCAATCTGCACAAAAAAGTGAAAGAAGCAGCAGGATTACAACGACCAAAGAAAACCGGATGCTTACAAGATAATGAGGGCAATACAATATTAGATGTAAATGAAATAAAAACAGTTTGGAAAAACTATGTTGAAAAGACCTTCGAAGATAAGAGAAACAACGATACACTAAAAACAGGGGACTCCATAGGTAACACAGGACCGGAAATTACTCAAGAAGAAGTGATAGCCACAATAAAAGGGATAAAGGACGGAAAGGCGACGGGGCCAGACAACTTCCACGCAGAAATTCTAAAAAACATGGAGAACGATGAAATTAAATGGCTCACGGCCATGTTTAATAACATATACGAAACAGGAGTAATCCCACTTGAATGGCTTAAATCCACATTTATAACCCTACCGAAAAACCGAATGCGAAAAATGTGAAGACTATAGAATTATTAGTCTAATGAGCCACCTTCTTAAAATAATGCTAAAAATAATACATAGGAGGACATACAAAAAATGCGAAGCGCAACTAACTCGCACACAATTTGGCTTTCGAGACTCATTAGGTACAAGAGACGCTCTTTTCGCCATTCAAGTCCTCATACAAAGATGCAGAGACGTGAACTGTGACGTGTATATGTGTTTTGTAGACTATCAAAAGGCTTTCGATCGGGTCAAACACGACGAGTTAATATCAATCTTAAAAATAATTGGTCTAGATGATAAAGATCTACGTATCATTAACAACATTTACTATAACCAATGAGCGACTATCAACATAGATAACCAAATGACTGAGGAGATCAAAATAGAAAGAGGTGTGAGACAAGGCTGTGTGCTATCTCCGCTACTCTTAACATCTACTCCGAACACATCATGAAAACAGCCTTAGAAGATATTGACGAGGGAATACTCACCAACGGAGAACGGCTGAACAACGTAAGATACGCAGACGATACAATTATACTGTCAGATAACCTAGAAGACCTACAAGCCCTAATAATACGCGTAGCAGAATCAAGCCAAAAATATGGTCTAAACTTTAACATACAAAAAACTAAATACATGGTCATCAGCAAGAATCCAATACCACCGGGACGTCTAATAGTTAACCAACAACAGATAACACGAGTTGAGAAATACACATATCTAGGGACAAGTCTAAACGAACAATGGGATCACTCAACTGAAATAAAACAAAGAATTGATAAAGACAGGGCAGCGTTCATTAAAATGAACACAATATTCAAGAGCCACGACCTCTTAATACCAATAAAAATTCATTTACTGAGATGCTACGTATTCGCAGTGCTCCTGTACGGGGTGGAATCTTGGACGCTGACCGAGGCTACTACCAAGAAGTTAGAGGCGTTCGAAATGTGGTGTTATAGACGCATCCTGAAAATCTCATGGGTCGACCGGATTACAAATAGAGAAGTACTGCGTAGAATGCAGAAAGACTGTGAAATAATCATCACTGTCAAAAAACGTAAAATGGCATACCTGGGGCACATAATGCGTAACGAACATCGATATGGCCTACTGCAACTCATCTTGCAGGGGAAAGTGTACGGAAAACGAGGCCCAGGACGTAGAAGAATATCATGGCTACAGAACCTAAGGAAATGGTTCTCTTTAACAACAACTAAACTTTTCCGTACAGCAGCCAATAAAGCTAGGATAGCCATGTTAATAGCCAACATCCGAAACGGATAGGCACTGCCAGAAGAAGAAGATTAAAAAATAGTTACTAAGAAACTGAAAATATTCTATGAAGGTATTACGCACTGAGTTTGATGATCTTAACATATCTGGTTTCTGGGACTAAGTCCCTACTCTTTCTTTTCTGAAAGTCCTGAATTTGAAAGTTGATGTGCCGATCAGGTGGTTCCAGCATAGCAAAGTTTGAGAGTATGACAGTTTTTTCTGAGCATATCATGGATGACTGACGTATTTAAATCAGGATATAAGCTCTGCAGAGACCTTTAAGAAGTTGCCAGCATTCTGCATGGCCATCGCGATATTTTGAAAGACTGCGAAGAATGTTAAAAGTTAACGTTTTGGAACCATATAGCAATAGTTGCCTAGCCTTGATGTTCGGCGAAGAGCTGGACGTTGAGGTGACTGTTGAGTAGCTCTACTTTGAAAGCTGGGCCATCTACACATATCGCTTCGAAAACGTGAGACATCTTCTAAAGCTTTTTATAGTTGAAAATATTTATAAACTTGTAGATTATCACTAAATATACTATACCGCAATACTGTAAATACAATATTTTTACTTAGTAAACCTGACTCTTATAATGCTCAGTTCCTTAAATTCTATTATGGCTGCAAATGCACCCGCCATGACATTCACCTTAGTACAGGACACGACAAAACTACGAAGATCAGAGAAAGTGAAAGAGACTTGAAACTGTAAGTCTTTGAATCCTTTTAATTGTTACAATTTTACGCAAAGAAACAGACCAATCTACCTTAACGTATACCGCAGTGTCTTTAAGTTTTTTCGAAGTTGCTGGTCCGGTCCGGTTATCAGTCGTCTCTTGCAAAATAAAATGCCAAGGCAGCTCAATACTAATGCTGTAATCGACTGCTGCTCTAACCACGAGTGTCTTCTTTGGCTATTCTACGGTAACAGCCAAATCGAAAACGTCGCACAGATCAAAGTTTTCTCGTTCTTGTTGTTCCGTTTAATGTTTAAAAAATGAGCGGCATAAGGATTTACCATATTGGAGTCCTTTCTAATTCGCCATTCTTTAGAAATTCGCTTTCAGCTCTTCTTCCGAGGCATACTTTGAAACGCCTCACATGACGGCTTGAAAATTATCTACTTTTAATAGATGTAAGTGATACTGTATCTGCGCTGCCATCAGGAAGCGAGTCAGTTACCAATAATCTTGTGTAATAATGGAACGAATTAGAATGTATTCGCTGTATTTTTTCCTTGTTATTTGTGTAGGGCCTTCACAACAGTGGACCAGACCTGCTTTTTCCAAAGTATTACGAGAGAAATAATTTTCCTCGGGGGAGCGATGGGGAAAGGGAGCATTTTGATGTCTTCTTAGTCGCTGAGAACTTCGAAGGCGTAGTTAGTACTGAAATTGTTACATTGACACGACGACAAACAAGATAAAGCTTGAAGTTTTGAAGTCCTCCTAATTGTTGGGGTTGGCGTGGGATAACCATTTTTCGCGCTGCAAGTCACTCTCCAATGGTAGTGTTGGTTAGGGTGGCTAGACAAACGGCCTTAGACTTGTTGTAGATTTCGATAAAGGCGACGATTATAAATTGCTGCTCCTCTTTGTTCGGTCCGTTAAACCTCTGAAATATTTCCGAAAGATACAAGAGTTGTCTTGTCACAATCACGATTTATTTTTTTCACAACACACAAATTACATGGGTCGTAGTATTGGCACGACTCCGTGCAAAGAAAAATAATTTTTCACATCAAACACGTTCGCACTGAATGGATGCGCTGCGGAGGATTGTGGAGTTATTTCAACATTCCTAAAAGATGTGTAGTTCTAAATAGAAATATATATCTAGAGATGTGCTAAATTATTAACACAATGTTGATCAATTTTAGGACTGAATATTTCCAAATATTTAACAATATATGTATACAATAATATTAATATTTCAGTAGAATCCTTTAGTTTCTATTAACTTCTGTATTTGTATAATCATGAATTCTACCAATAAATCACATACCTTTTTTATGTCTTCATTATGGTACCACAGTTATGTTTTGTCGATTTTGACTATTATGGTAATACAAGTCACGTTCAAAAGTGTAAAATATGACTCGCATCTTGCTCGAAAGACGCGTTTTAAAACCAGGATATTTTTGTATTGAAGATTAAATAATACGTTTTGAGAGAATTGAGATTTAATTAAGATTTGTATTTGGTTAAGCATGATATTTTTCTTATCTAAATTAGCTCTTCGCATTATACCTTCTAGTATTAGATTAAATATAGTTGGAGATAAAGAGTCCCCTTGTTTTACTCCTTTGTTTGTTACGAATGGTTCTGTAGATGTTCCTTGAAATCTCACTTGCGTATTTGTATTTAGTAGGGTCATTTTTATCAGTGCAGTCAATTTTCCAAGCATTCCCAAGTGTTCCAGTTCTTTTATTAGTTTTTTTCTATTTATTGAGCCAAAAGGAGGGAGAAATACGATTAAGAAGAAATAAAGAAATAGAAGAAGAACTTGGAGGGGAAAATATTGTCAGATTTATAAAAACACATCGGCCACGATGAGCTGGAAGGAAACCAATGGAAATGATAAGGAAGATCACACCGTGGACACCCTTTAGTCCCAGGAAACAAGGAAGACCAAGGAAACGATGGGAAGACGCCCTCGAAGAAGACATAAAAGTAATGGGAGTACAAGATTGCAGATCGAAATGCAGGGATAGAAAAGAATGGAAGAAAATAACTGAGACTGCCAGAACCAACAACAAACTTTAAAAGATCCAGTAACAAGATATTAATCCACCTCAATAATAGAATTTGAAAACGCCTTGGCGTTAGCCATAATTCTAAAATTGGACGGCTTAATGATGAATGATGAGGGTTAATTTGCTCTATTTTATACAATACTGGCGAGATGGACTGTTACTGTCATACGTTTTTTTTAATGTTTAGCAATGTTATAACCTACTTTTATAGCATTATTGTAATTTAGATAACGGAAGATAATTTTTTGCTAAAAACTTGGCCAATGCTACAAAAATACAGATCAGAATTTTATCCGAAAGCTTTTGTCGTTGTATTTATAACAGTTTGCAGCTACTTATTACTAGATGCTGCATGCCGAAACCATAAATCGGCAATTGGAACATCTGCTTGCAGTTTACGATTTCTAAAGGTACAACCCGCTAAAGAGGCGAAGTAATCTTTATTTATAAGCCTAGTTAATCTTCCGACTATAGAAATTAGAAAACGATTCTTAAAAGGAATTTCAAACGGATATACAACTTTCTACTAATAAGGACGTACCTCAGTAAGGAGTAATCGACTTATTAAGAATTAATCTGAAAATCGCCTGCGGCATTCATAACGCATCTGAAATTATTGAACGAATAACAATGAGTAATGGATTTAAAAAGCTATTACTTTTAAATACTGGGATGCCATTTAGAATTTATAAGTAATTTATAATAACCATTTAATGCGGTTAATGTGTTTAATATAAACAGGATTGGTTTAAACTATATTGTTTACCACACGTAAAATTCGATGCAATATAAATAAAAATAAGTCATAATTCAGATAAAATAACTGTATAGAAAGCAATAAATCCATATGCATCTTTGGGTGCGTTATAGAGAGAAGAGTCAAGCAGAAAATAATTTTAAAATGAGTCGTTTTCGAAGAGTATTGGACAATTTACAATATTTAATAAATTAATATAGCAAATAATATTTTGGCAACATTGCAGGAAGTTTTATTAACTCTGAGATCTTCATTCCTTCAAACAAAAGGTCGTGATTTAGTAAAATTCTATGTCGACATTTGTTGTGTTGAAGAAATTTGGATACATCTGCAACAGCGCTACGCTCTGCAGTGTTTGTCGTTCTCCATATTTGGTGTAACATATCTAACTGCTGTTGTTTCGGAATTACCAATAACCTTTGTACTTTAGTATTATATACGATATAGTGCAGAAATTGTTTCCCCCATTGGATATCGGGCCATCTAAAAGTCACCATTATTATTTGAACGTTCTGTAAGACATATTGTACGTAAAACTATCGCAAAAGCCACGTATTTTCGTGAAACTGTAAAGGAATGTTTAGTTAAAAATAGAAGTTGTGTGTTAGTATTTTAACTTTTTAAATCAGTGGGGATCACCTTCAGAACTTGCTTTAAAATCATCGCCATTTTTACACACCACGTTAGTTATTGCTTTGAAATTAATAAAAGAAAACCAAAGGTCGAGAATAAATAAAATAAATACACCTTATATAATAAATAGAAAATATTTTAAGACAATTCGCAAATATAAGAACGATATAATTTTAAAATGAAATGTCAGCCATGCTTAAAATGTTATAACGGTCACTAGTTGGCATGTGTGTTTAGTACTCTGAAAATTTATTATTACTAAACAGACACTTCAAGAACGTTTGGATATTGTGCAAAAATTTTGTGAATACTCAACGTGCTCTACCTATGCTGTTCGTCGAATTGCTGAAAAATTTGAAGGATTTTACTCTTCACGATTCGAAAATACCAACAAGACGTCAAATGCAAGAAATGTGGAGAATACTGCTACTGTAAGAAATAGCGTTGCATACGCTCCAAATTAATCGATTTCTCGTCGTGCTCAAGAATTAGGACTCAGAAGAACGAGAACTTGGCATATCTTGTGAAAAGATTTGGGTTTATACCCGTATAACATTGCGTTGGCCCAAAAACTGAAGCCACTGGACCATCGTAAGCGCCGTGACTTTGCTGCTTAGGCTTTAGAGCAACTTTTTTTGGAGAGGGGGGCGCGCACTTTCAGGCGCTGCAACCTCAAGGGCCCACTAACATGCACTTAATGCTAGGACATTCACACACCCATGCGAGACTCGAACTAACGCGCGCCGGCTAGAAGACAGAACCAACTGGTTGAACCATCTGAGCCACCGCGTCCCCTTAGAGCAACTTGAAATGGATCATAATTTTAGGCAAAAAATTACTTTTTTTAGATGGTTAAGTGGATATGTTAACATTAAAAATTGTTTTTGATATGAAAACAATATATAAGAGATTCAGGTGAGCCCTTGCATCCGCAAAAGATCATTGTATGGTGTGGTTTATGGCATGGTGGCATCATCTGATCATTCTTTTTCCAAAACGAGGTAGAAGATGGAGTTACAGTGACTGGTGAGCTTGCAATTCATATTAACAGATTTTTGTGACCACATTTAAATGAAATTGATTTGGAGGACATGTGGTTCCAACAAGATGGTGCCACAAGTTACGCTATTAATGCCACTATGATGTATTTCAAAGGTAATTTCAAGGAATGCGACTGTTAGTTGGCCTCCAAAAAGTTGTAATTTATCTCCTTCAGATCGATTATTCTTCTGTTTATGCCTAGTTTGATTATTAAATGAGAACAAGTATGAAGTTTGAAAAATTCAAGTTGTAAATTATTTTAAAATAGTCATTCGATACCAAATCGCCAGGTCGTTGGACATGACATCTCCGATTTTAATGAAACTTGGTATGGTAGTAGCACTCGTAGGAAGAAGCAAAAAACTAATTTTTGAAAAATTTTCGTAGTACTGGTTTTGGAGTTACGGTCGATAAAGTATCGAGAAAATTGCCTAAATTTCTCCAATCTGAATATATTTAAATGCTTATATGATACGCTTTCATATGATATACATCACGACAGGATTCGGGTCTGTTGTGCTGTCGGGGCCATTAACTCCCGACTTTGACCTTTGACATCTCAGAAGCGACCACTTTAAAATTGTCAGAAAAAAATATGTTATTCTACCACTAATTAATTACTTTAATACCAAATTTCATCATGGAACGAGCATGGGTTTATAGCGAAAAAAAATTCAATATATGTGCAGCGTCCTTTTATTTCGTATATTACAATATAAAACTGTCTATAATGCACTTTAGTGATCCATTGAAATTTTCCATCGATATTTCAGAATCAATAAACATATCTCTGCTTCTTTTGCATTTTTTTAAAGAAAGCTTTTACTTAAAGGAGGGCGTACAGAATATTTAGGAAAACAATTTCTTTTTTCAATTTCGTCATTTTGCATAGCAGGATCATTCCAACAGCAGCAGCTGCAGTACTCTATCACACCGTGTCTTTTTTAAACATTTACAAAATTTGCCACAAATGGTCAAATGAGGGCAATAGAGGAATAATGGAAAAACGATTTTGAATATTTTGTTTTAGCTTACGGGTGTTTATTGCCTTTCTCTCTTGTCTTGTAAGTTTTGTTTTTTAATTTTGAATTTATCACCATCCTACTGTGAATTAATCTATGATCACTATTAATGATGAATCTACTTAGCACTGTCATATCTTTGATAGTGATTTTATGTGATGATATAATATAATCTATCTCATTTCGGGTCTTTCCATCTGGACATATCCAGAGCCATTGTCTGTTAGGCTTTTTATAAAAGAAATTGTTCATTGCATATAGATTGTTACTCTCGAAAAAGTTCATGAACATGTCTCCACGGTCGTTTCTATTATCCAGACTATGCTGCCCCACATTTTATTCTTGTGCATCTTTTTGAGTGCCCAGTTTGGCGTTTAAATCTCCTATGAATATATGATCCCTGCATTGTTTTTCCTTTAGCAATTTACTAATATCGTCATAGAATTCTTCGATCTTCTCGTCACTATAATCTTTTTTTGGTACGTAAGCTTGTATTACCTTTGCTTTATTTTTGTGAGATCTTAATATTCTAGTAGGCGACCCTATTCGTTACGGTTGCTATATCCGTAATATCACTTATAATTTTATTTATTAAAAATCCGACACCCCTATATTTTGTTCTTTATTTCCTCTGTATAAAAAAGTATAACTTGAGGCTAGTTGTCTACATTTTTCTCCTCTTTATCTCACTCCGCTTAGGCCCAAGATGTTCCAATTTATTTTGTTTACCTCATATTTTAGCTTCTCCACTTCTTGCGCTGTTAGTGATCTTACATTATAGGTAGCTATGTCCATTTATGTTTGACACTTTTGTTTTTTGCTTCTCTTCGAATTTTTGATCCCCCAAAATTCCTTGAGGCTGATTGTTTTGCCGCTATGGGATTCTGAACACTCAGCCCTACCCATCTGGGGTACTTGAGTTTTAAAATTCGTTCCTTTCATTTCATCATCTTTTGAGGAGGAGGAGAGGGGTGGGCTTTGGCTTGAAATACCACGCTTACCAGACAGCTTGGTGAGTGTTTTTTAGGATATGGGTTGGAATAAATTTGGTTGGGGGTAGGATTAGGATTAGGACATGATTCCTTTCCGGGAGTAGGAGGTGGAGAAAATCAAGACTCGCGTGGGCAGGGCCGTCTACCTGAAGCAGGTCTATCCTCTGCCAGGACCGCAGAGAAGTGCCTACCGCCTACCCGTTCAACCTTACTGTACGAAAATCAAACGTATACTACTGTACTTAGTAACACGCAAGCTTAAATCTAATATGCCGCATATTTTAGCGGGATTCAAATTCTCCACTCCACGCACTACAGAAGATTTGTTTCTTTTAAGCAATCGACAACCCAGGAAAATCGCAAGCAAATTTATATTAACTTGTTTTTAATTTTAAACTTTAAATCAAAAACAGATAAACTCTGATCAATAAAAAGTAATGTTAATATAAGTCTTAATGTTTCTCTTTATTTTAACAGCAACCAGAACAACATTTTCTCTGAGCTATTTTGTTGGCTTGGCAATTAATTCTAAATTTACTAATGTCCTAATAAGGTATTCTCCATTAATAGGATAAATATCTTACTTTAAGTCGGTTGTTCCAAACCTCTACTATGTTTATAAAATTCTGACAAAAAAGAGATATAAATAATATAACCATTTTAACTAAAGCAGAGAAAGCTTAAACCAACAAAAAACTGACCAAAAAATAAAGTATTGCTAATACTGTAGTACTGGTTTTAGGTGTAGTAACTTCTCCGTATTTCGCTTTTCAAATAATTCGTCAGTTTGCATTAGATGAAAAGAATTCGTTTCCGACAGTCCCTCAGAACATATAACTGTCGGGATTGCTAAATTGTCTATATCTACCTGATAAAATGATTAAAGTGTTTAATAAATGTAGTTATAATACACTTTCCTACAGTACCCACTTTCACTTCTTCATAATAATTTAAAAATAAAGATGTTTGTATTTACTGTATTCTGATTTAATACTGAGGTCAATCAGCGAGCTTTTTTGTAAATATGTTTATCATGAGATATGCTAAATGTAACACTAACATAAGATATTTCTCTATTGGAGTTTGGAATTAAGTTAAATTATTTTTTTGTAAAATTAAATGTTTATTTCGAAAAAATATAAACTACAAGTTATTTAAGATAATGTCCATCGTTAGCTACAATTTTTTTCTGTATTTCGAAGCGCTGTTCAGACAGGCCATGCGTCATCGATCGAAACAAATGGTAACGAGAAGAGACAATGTTTAGTAAAAACTATGAATGAGATAAGACATCTCACCTAAGTGTTTCTAAATAGTTTGGGTTTGTTTTGCAATATGTGGTCGGGCGTTGGCGTGTTGGAAAACCACTTTATCGTGTCTTTTGGCGTATTCCGGTCGTTTTCTTTCAATTTCTTTTCAATTTTATCAGTTGTCGGTACCGATCCCCAGTGATAGTTTCGCCTTGTTTCAGCAGCTCATAAAACACTACGTCCTTCTAATCCCACCAAATACAGAGCATTACTTTCTAACCACGGATGTTTCTCTTTGACGTCGATGATGATAATGCTTGGTCGGGTATATATCTGACTTTTCTGCGCTTAGGATTCTCGTAATAAATCTATTTTTCATCATCAGTCACGACACGACGCAAAAAACTCTTCATTTTGTGCCTTCAAAGCAGCTGTTTGCAGGTGGAAAAACGCCTTCAACATCTCTCGGCTCCAATTTGTGTGGCATAAAATTTCCTTGCTTTTGATTAATTCCCATTGCCTTCAAACGTTTATCGACGGTTGATAAAATAACATTAAAGAAATCTGCCAATTCTTCAAGCGTTTGACGTGGATCTTCATCGAGTAATGTCTCCAATTCTGCATCTTAAAACTTTTTCGGCTAGCTCGGACACTTCTTGCCTTCCGTGTCAAAATCACCACTTCTGAATCGTGAAAACCAATACTCACGAGTTAAATTCGATGTAGCATGTTTGCCACAAGCTTCGAATAACGAATGAAGACATTCAGTTGCCGATTTCTTCAAATGGAAACAAAAAAGTAACGTTTCCCGCAATTCACATATTCTAAGTTAAAAAATTATATGGTTTACACTTGACAAAAATCAGACTCTTGACAAACTCAAAATTCAAGCCTAATGATGGTGTTTTTCTACAAAGTTGATTTCAGTATGTACTAGGGGCAAAAAATACTAGTAACGGCAGCTGTTGTGAATGCTTTAAAATAAATTCCAACCCCCAATAGAATTTGATGATTTTACATAATTGCGTCCTTTTCAAGGAATAGATGCAATTTTTTAAATAGCATACGTAGTTAAAAAGGTTCAAGAATAATTAGAGTGATATGTTCGCTGTTGTATGTTTTTTATTTAGCATTAGCCCAAAAATTTTACATTTACAATAAAAACGTTACATTAACTGTATAATCACAAAATCCAGATGGCCATTTTATTAAAATTGTCATTTATAAACGTCTTTAACCATTGAAACCTTTAAGAATGGACAAAAATTCTCCTACTTCAAGCACAGACGACGATGCTCCATTATTGCATTCGAAAAGAAAATACAAATCTACAGGAAGTACAATCATTCCGGGGCTTACCCATGTGTCTACTTCTCCCTCAGCGACCTCAACGGTCTGCAGCCAATATGCAGACACTACGATTGCAGATGACACCATTCATTACTTGTCGCCAGCATCAATGTCTCCGTTATCTTCCAGATCAGTCGATGAAGGCCTATTTCAGTACACCTACAAATCTCCCTCTTTTATGAAAATCCTTCATGCCTTGGGAAGGGTCCCGGAAGGCAGCTATTTGTCGACCAGCATTTCTTGTATCGAGCCAGAGTTGCAAAGGACTTTGGCCATTGTGAAACCAGAAGCAATGCATTATGAAGATGTGATTCTTCGAGCTATTGTGGATGCTGGTTTTACAATTATTAAGGTAAATGTTAAAAAAAACGGTTGTCAATTACTATCGATTTAGCCAAGTAAATATTAGTATTTGTATACAATAAGTAAAAAAATCAATAACTCATAATAACTGCTACTTTGTAAGTCCCTTATGATTTGCATTTGCAGTCTACCTGTTGTGTTTTTGCCTTGCACTGTTCCTTCTATAATTGTTTTAAGAGCCCAAGATAAATCCAACTAAATAGATCTCTTTCTTATCTTTCTCCTACTCTTTCTAATACTTCTGTATTTGTTATTCTATATATTCAGATTATCCTCAGCATCCGGCTGTAGCACTACATGTCAAAACCTTCTGGCGTCTTCCTTTCGTTGATTGCTAGCGCCCAAGATTCTTTTCCACCAGAGTGCTATACTCCAGACGAATGTATTCAGAAGTTGTTATTTAGCTTCAATTGTAATATTACGCAATATTGGATTATTTAGCTTGATGCACTCTGTTTTTTATTTCCTTGTTGCTTCTCCGATCATTTGTTATTTTGTTTTCCAGATACAATTATTCTGTTTCCTCTGTAGTGATGGTCAAGTGCAATTTTTATTGGCTGTAGTGGTGTTTCTCTATAGACTTGGACCTTTAACTTGGTTGAAGATATCGAAGTAGAGTTCTTTTTAAAAACGGACCCATGCGCAGCTAATTTTTTTCTTCTAAGGAAATAGGTGTAACCCAACATCCCATAGAATCTGGGACACCATTATTAGAGCTAATAATGTACGGTAATTTTTGTAGTTTGCAAGGGTATAGGAACTATTATTATTCTTGAAAAGTATTCAAAAATTTTCCTATTTCGTACATCTGGCACATTCGCTCGAAAAGTATTTGATGGATTCTTTCTTCTAAATTCCTAATAATTCTTTTTCGCTAAAATTTGATCAATTCCTGTTACTTTTTTCATATTTCCTGGGGTACTTTGGTGGATTCTAATTAAGTTATCGTATCTCCTCTCTTATCTTCATCGACTGTCTACTAATTCCAAAATAACTTTCTGTTTGCTGTTTTCACTGTATAAGATATTTCTTGTTGCGGCTTCTACGCCCACGCTTCCTGTTTTTATCTAGCCAAAGAAAATTTTTATTGTCTTGTAGGCCTGGTTAACATTTGTTTCTTTGAAAAATTACTTAACTCTATTCCCCTGTATCTTTTATTTTTTCTTCAGGATATTCTTTATTGATTTTATTTCTCAATTCTCAATACTCTGCTTGCTTATCATATGTTTACAGGTTTTTATTTTTTCTCTTTTCTTTAATCAGCAAGACATGCTAGCGCCGGAACATTTTGGAGTTATCCATCCTGTTCTGGTCAGCGATAAAATAAATTGTTACAGATCATCTGAAAAACAGTCGCTGTATTGTGCATAGTGTGGGGCTGTATAAATACGTCGCTAAGAACAAATCGTTGTCGACAGAAAAAGCATTGATAGAATTGGACAACAGAAATTCATTTGGATTGGCTGACTTTTCGATGGTTTATAATTTTTTCTGCAATAGCTACTACTGCCAGTTTAGTGACGGTCGAATCTGGGCATGGAGCTATTCGTTCATTAAATTGGATAATACATTTTTCTTTGTGTTACGAAAAGTTGTTTCCTCTCACTTTGCCTCCCTCTCCATTCTTTCTGTCTACGTGGTTGTATATCTGCATATCTCTGTTTGAACATGGGTGTTTGTCGTATATCTGTGTATCTGCGTGTCTAAGGGCTCATCAGTTATTTAGTAGAATTTACTATAAACATGTGAGTGTAGATGTTAGGTTTTGCGGTTTTATCTAAAAGATCTTGTTTAACTTATTGACGAATTATAATTGATATATTAGGAGTTGTGCAATTTTTGTAATTGTAGTAACAAGAATAGTAAAGGTTTGGTAATCATACAAAAGCAAGTATGGAGTTTAAAATCATAGTTGTATAGTACATAAATTTTAATAGAAATGTTTAAATGCTCAAGTCTTGTAGTTTAAACTAAAAGTGATAACAGCCAAAGCTGTATGTTTAAAGTGTTTTCTGTTGTTTTTCTTAAGTATTATTTTCATAGATTTTGTAAACAGCGCAAAATGTGCTTTTTATATGTTAATTGTTAGTGAACGTAATTTATATTATATATTTTTCTTATTTTATGCTTTTCACTTGTTATCAATATAACAAAAACATTTACAGTTATAGAAGCCGTAACGCAAATAGAAAGGATTAAAGAAATAAATAAAATCATTGAAAAGGGATTGACATAGAAAGAATAATAGAAATAAATTATAAATATGTGTGACTGACACCCACGTACAGAGAGAGGGGGGAGAAAGTGATTGAACCACAATTATAGAAAGAACAGAGGAGTTTCAGAATAAGAGTAGAATAGAACCATATATTTACAATTAAACAGTTAATAGAACAAGATTAGAATAAAAAATCTACATGATTTTTAATAAACTTTGAAAAGGTGTTCCACAAGATGGTAAAAAGTAAGTAAAAGTCTAGGATAAAGGAAGGCAATTAAAAAATTTAAAATATTAATCAATTTATATATTAAAAGCTCATAATTACATAGGAACTAAGAATTCTCTACTAAAAGAATTAATAGTGGAAGAATGGGTGAGACAAAAAGAGTGCAGTCTTGTTCAATGTAATCATGGATGACGTCAAGGTAATAAAATTAGAGATCAACCAGATCTTAGGATTTAACACCTGAATAGAGATAAAAATAAATTAAAATTAAATTTACAGATGCGGAATAAAGTTTTATTAAAAGAAACTTAAAATAAATAAAATTAAAGCAAATACTAATATTTAAATAATGGCAAAAATTGGAACAAGTAATAATAACCAAATAACTAATAATTCAAATAACTAATAACTATAGGCAAGAAGCGGAAAGCAAAACTGAAAAGTGCGTCAAAAATGTATTATAACGTAAAAAAGAATCATTAAAAAAGTTTTAGATAAGACAAATCTATTTTTGCGCTAATTCTGATCTTAAGTAAAAATAAGACCAGAATTCTGAGTATGGAGACAAAATACCTACGAGCAATGTTAGAAATAACAAGGTTGAACGTGAATTAGAGACAACAAAATGCGAAACATGTTACAAACAAAAAAAATAAGCCAGTTAAACTAGTTTAGGATATTTGATGCAGGTAGACCAAAGTAGACAAGTCAAAAAATTTTAAAAAACAATAACACAAAAAAGAAAGAAAAGAAAAAGACTGATATACATATAAAAAGAAAGAAACAGCCAATATACTAGTACAATAAAGTACAAGAACCTGTTTTATGTGTAGAAAAGTTAACAAACGAGATAAACGCAGTGTTATAAACAATTAATGTAGTTACTTTACATCTACCGGTATTCAAGATTAAGGTTACATGACCTATATATGCATGGAAAGTGTATAGCCTTTCTGTATTTGCTTCAAGGCTTTTGCCTATGGTAATTACAAAAAATATTTTAGCTCATGGAAGAAATAGAAGACCTTAAAATCTAGTAAAACAACTAGTGAACCCCAATGAGTCAAAATGGTGCAATTTCTCAGTGAAATACGAACGGATTGATAAATCATCACCAAGAAGTTGAAACATTTACACTGTGCGCGATAGATATTCTATTAATCTCCAAAACATATCTCACTAAACAACCATACTTCAAAATTCGTGGCTATGACATATATAACATCAATTATCCAACTGGCACAGCTAGAGGACGGATTTCAATTATAATAAAACTCCACGAAACTTTCAAGTATTGCTCTGGACTTACACAAGCTGCCAGTATTACTGGTAAAAACTGGATAGGTCCACTAGTTGTTTCCGCAGCTTATTGTCGCTCTGGACACCGACTCAACAAAGATAGTCTTGAAGAATATCTACAATCGCTAGAAAATCGGTCCTACTGGGGGAGACTCCAACGCTGAACACCCCTACTGGGGATCCAGGTTAAATACCCCAAGAGCAAGAATGCTCTTTTCCATTAAGCAACACCACCACCTAGATGACTTGTCTACTTACCGGCCTACCTATTGGCAAATATCCCTGATCTAGTCGACCTTTTTGTGACTAAGGGTATTCCTCTAAACTATTTGAAAATTGAATCATGCTCTGACTTTTTCTCTGACCATAGCTCCATCATAGCCACAATCTCTACATCAGCAATCAGTAAATCAAGATCCGCGATGTTAACCAATCACAAAAAAATTGAGTAACTAATACTCCATTAAAAAGGTTACCGATCACCTATTACTAAACAGATTTAATGACAGCAAAATCAGATTGATACTAAAAGATTAATACGCATCCGATACAATCAAAAAAAAATATCTCGACGAATATCTTCAAGGGCTGACAGCTATAGAGGAGACTAAGTACTCACTCTGAAAAGCCACCAGACGCCTCAACAAACCCCAACTGCAAATACTCCCGACGTAGATAGGATATGGGCTCGTAATGATGAAAATAAAGCAGAACTATTTGCTACCTGTCTACAGACTATTTTTCAGCCATTACCAGGTGTAGATGACGATTAAGTAAACAATTTATTAATGGCCCCATAGCAGCTCTCTCTGCATATAAAACCATTCTCACCTGGCGAAGTTCAGGAAATTAGTGATAAAAACACAAACTACAAGGAGGTACTCATCGAGATACTATACTATCACTAAAAAAAGGAATTACCGCGTAAAGGCATCAAGCTCCTCACCCTCATCTTTAGTAACATATTAAGAAAACAGCTCAAAGTGGTCCTTATCCACAAGCCTGAAAAACCTTCAAACATCTTACATACCCATTAGCCTCTTATCACTGTTCTCTAAACTACTTGAAAGACTTTTTCTGAAAAAGCTCCTACCAATTATTGAAAACAACAGCTCATACCCGACCACCAGTTTGGATTTAAAAATCAGCACTAGACATAGGACAAGTACACAAATTAGAAGATCACATCAATACAACTCTTAAAAATAAAAGCTGTTGCTCTGCAGTTGTCCTTGACGTAAGCCAAACCTTTGTTAAGGTTTGGTACAAGGGTCTACTATTTAAGTTGAAGAAAGTCATCCCGCAATCCATACCATGTTATTCTCAAATCATAGCTTAATAGACGGTCTTCCAAGTAAACTATGGCGAAGTGATATCTGATATAAATCCTATTCAATCCGGAGCCCCGCAAGGGCGCTACCTTGCAGCACGCTCGCTGCGGCCCCTGTTATATTTTTTATACACAGCAGACATTCCTATAAACTCCACTACACTCATGGTAACCTACGCTGATGATACGGTACTCCTTGCCGCACATCAAGACCCTAAAAGCTGCGAGAACCCTTCAACAAAGCTTAAATGAAGTCTGTGACTGGTTTACAAAATGGCGGTTTAAAATTAGTGAAACGAAATCACATTCACTAAATGTAGAGCCACCATTCCTAGAGTTAGTATAAATGGTCAAGCTCTTCCACAAGTTGGCAATGTAGATATCTGGGACTACACCTAGACAAATAATTAATTTGGAAAACCCATATATGGACTACGAGAAAGCAACTTAACCTAAAACTAAAGAACTACTATTAAGTAATAGGCCGAAACTTTAAGCTTTCCCTTGCTAACAAATTTCTCGTATATAAAACTGTGCTGAAACCAATTTGAAGCTGTATGGTATCCAGTTGTGGGGTACTGCTTTACATAAAAATACTGGAACGGTTCCAATCCAAGGCCCTTCGGGTTATGACCAAAGTATCCTATTTTGCGCCGAACAAAGAAATACGGGACGACCTAAAAGTGTTAACAGTGAAGTAGCTAAATGGAGTGCCAAGTATCTCCGTAAATTAGAAACTGATCCTAATCCGCTTGCGTTAAAGCTTTTAGACAACAGTGAAAAAGTGCATAAATTCAAATGTTTTAAACCATTGGACCTTCCATTTCATACTTTCAACTAACTCATTAGATTAAATATCTATTGTAAATATTATTTAATTGAGTTGTTCATAAGAAGAGATGCCAAAGAGCATTCCTCCATATTTTATATCAAATACCATGTTAACTTTCTATCTGAATTGCTTATTGCTGGGTTGTAAATAATCAAATGGAAAAAAGGCTTAGTATATTTGTTTTTGCTTTCTTAATGTAACGTGCGCATTCCTTATTTACATATTCTTTTCTATTTTGTTGTTAAATTTTTAAAAATTGCACTCTTATAATCAATCGTATACGTCAAAGTATTAACTCAATAATTTTCTTGATAGCGATTTTTTCTCTCGCTTTATTTTCTTTTTATGTGTAATTATCACGTGTCATTTTCATTCTCTTCACTGCCTCTTCTAACATTAGTTTGTCTTTTCTTCTTTGTTTATTTTGTTTACTAATTGTTGTGTATTTTTTTAAAATTAATTATCTAGTCTATTTTATTACTTAACATATTTTTCACAATTTTGTAGTTCGTTTACAATTTCCTGTTTATTTTTATTTTTCTTTTCTTGGTAATATCACCTAGCTTTTATATTTAATTTCACTGCATTTCTGATCGCAATATCTGAACTGTCGGTTCTTAGAACCGAAATAAAAATTTGAATGGGTAATAGAGAATGTTCATACAAACAAATTTTTACTTTCATTTTTGTTTAGTACGTATTAATTATAATTTACAAATTAATGTTTTCAGAAACGGTACATCCATTTAACTCCAGAGCAAGTTTCGGAAATCTACGCGCAGTACTATGGAACCCCAGCATTTCCACACATGGTAGTGAGCATGAGCGTCGGCCCAGTTCTATCTCTGTGCATGAGTACTACAAACGCTGTGGCGAAGTGGAGAGACATGGTAGGACCAAATCGGGTGCTTCGCGCGGAATGGTTTTATCCTCTGAACATGAGAGTAAGATTTGGCCTGCACCACGACATCCCCGGCGCACTGCACGCATCCGAAAATCTAAGCGATGCCAACAGGGAGAACAGATACATAAATCCGGAAAGTAAAGTAAGCACTGACTTGATTGACTTCTTAAAAAACAACTTTTTTAGGCGTACTGGAGCCACTAATAACGGACGAAGAGAAGGTGTGCGATTACTGCAACATGTACGTGAACCCCACACTGCTGAATGGATTGGCCGAACTAGTCCGGGCGAAGCCTATAGATCCCATTATGCACTTGGCTGATTGGTTGTTGCAGAATAATCCGTACCAACCGCGGTTTCCACCAAACATTGCCTCAGTGCCAACATGAAGGTTATTCATCATTAATATGAATATGTACAGTGGTCACTGAGTAAATAACTTTAACCTGGTACTAATATAATTAATCCAACTACATATAAAAAAAGTATTACATTTGCAAGAACAATATATTTTCTACTAATAAAATATTCAAACACAATAAATTGTACTGCAAAATAGTTTTTTATACATTACCTTCCGGTAGAGGAGGAACTCTGAAAAAGCGAGCTAATTTTTATTCTATTTAGTTAGAAAAAAGAACTTACGTTTTAATGCTTGTAATATTTTACATTGGGTAGCAGTAATCCAGTTTCTGTGCACAAAGGAGATATGTTAAATAGTTGCATTTAATTATTCAACTATTATTTTAAATAAATAACTGATTAGTAATGTACATTTACGTTAAACCTTGATCTTAAAGTAGATTTACAGATTTTTTATTCAAAAATTTGCCTATCTAAATATATTAGTTTTATTTATGACCCCCCCCCCAAGTTTATTTTCTAAATTTGAACGAATAAGCCAGAAAACACTTACGTTGCATTCAACCGCATTTGCGTAACTAACACACCAATACAAAGGTCCATCGGCACATGAAAGATGCTTAAATGATCTAACATAATATCGATCGTGCGGACGGTAGTATTTGCAGAAGTGTTCAGCCTATACAACAAAAATAAGTGTTGATACTACTGGAAGTGGTAATATTCAATTAATATATACGCACACGACATTCTTGTTTGGTTGTAGAGTTGTGGCACCAATAAGAAGGTCCCCAAGTGCAAGGTTCTCCTCCCATATGTCCCGTATGTCCCATACAATATTCCTTAGCCTGGTTGATGCAAGAAAGACGTGATGACAATTACATGTGGCGATTGATTGATAAGTCATAGCAACTATATTATCTCTCTCAGGAATGCTCGGATTTTATATTAATATTAAAAAAGCAATATAATGTGCGATAGGTACCTTTTAATGTTGTCATCACACGAAGTATGAATGAAAAAAATATGGCAATTGAAATACTTGTCTATGTTGTACTAATTCCATTACAATTTAGCATCTTTCATTAATTAGATGCTGTTAAATCATAGCTACTGAAACAAAACGTCGACCATGATGCAGAAGACTTCAGTTACTTTTTTACTATATTAAAATACACTCGCTTAATATTTTAGTTCTGCATAACTTTCTCGTATATCTCTGCTGTAGAGAATTTCTCCCTAAGCCTAAAAGTGTCATTCTACTTTAATAATTTCCATTAGACACCTACTACCGGGAGATCTACGATCAATCGTAGAATGCTATGCTCGTGACAACATTAAAAAGTATATAACACATCTTCAAGCGTATTTTTAAGAGCAAAATAATTATGACTCGCGAATAAACTCTCATCGTTGTAGTTACAATAACATTACAGAGGATACTTTATGGTAAGTAATATATGAACATTAATTACAAACTTACATGGCACTCTGCTATGGTTGAAGAATTGTAGCACCAATAAGAAGGTCCCCAAGTGCAAGGATCTCCTCCTATATGTCCCATACAATATTCCTTAGCCTGGTTGATGTAAAAAATATGTGATGACAATTACATGTGGCAATTGATTCATAAGTCATAGCAACTATATTACCTCTCTCAGGAATGCTCTGATTTTATATTAATATTAAAAAAGCAATGTAATGTGCGATAGGTACCTTTTAATGTTGTCATCACACGAAGTATGAATGAAAAAAATATGGCAATTGAAATACTTGTCTATGTTGTACTAATTCCATTACAATTTAGCATCTTTCATTAATTAGACGCTGTTAAATCATAGCTACTGAAACAAAACGTCGACTACGATGCAGAAGACTTCAATTACTTTCTTACTATATTAAAATACAATCGCTTAATATTTTAGTTCTGGATAACCTTCTCGTATGTCTCTGCTGTAGGGCATTTCTCCCTGAGTCTAGAAGTGTTATTCTACTTTAGTAATTTCTATTAGACACCTACTACCGAGAGATCTACGATCAATCGTAGAATGATATGCTCGTGACAACATTAAGAAGTATATAACACATCTTCAAGCGCATTTTTAAGAACAAAATAATTATAACTCCTGAATAAACTCTCGTCGTTGTAGTTACAATGAGGTTACAGAGCATCCTTTATGGTGAGTAATATATGAACATTAATTACAAACATACATGGCACTCTTCTATGGTTGAAGAATTGTAGCACCAATAAGAAGGTCCCCAAGTGCAAGGATCTCCTCCTATATGTCCCATACAATATTCCTTAGCCTGGTTGATGTAAAAAATATGTGATGACAATTACATGTGGCGATTGATTCATAAGTCATAGCAACTATATTACCTCTCTCAGGAATGCTCTGACTTTATATTAATATTAAAAAAGCAATATAATGTGCGATAGGTACCTTTTAATGTTGTCATCACACGAAGTATGGATGAGAAAAATATGGCAATTGAAATACTTGTCTATGTTGTACTAATTCCATTATAATCCAACATCTTTCATCCATTAGATGCTGTTAAATCATAGCTACTGAAACAAAACGTCGACCATGATGCAGAAGACTTCAATTATTTTCTTACTATATTAAAATACAATCGCTTAATATTTTAGTTCTGGATGACCTTCTCGTATGTCTCTGCTGTAGGGAATTTCTCCCTGAGCCTAGAAGTGTCATTCTACTTTAATAATTTTTATTAGACACTTACTACCGAGAGATCTACGATCAATCGTAGAATGCTATGCTCGTGACAACATTAAGAAGTATATAACACATCTTCAAGCGCATTTTTAAGAAGAAAATAATTATGACTCATGAATAAACTCTCGTCGTTGTAGTTACTATGACATTACAGAGCATCCTTTATGGTGAGTAATATATGAACATTAATTACAAACATACATGGCACTCTTCTATGGTTGAAGAGTTGTAGCACCAATAAGAAGGTCCCCAAGTGCAAGGATCTTCTCCGAAATTATGCTTGCAGCGTCGCTCTGCCTATATATAACAGTAAGATTACAATTATGTTAAACATTAATCGTCTCATTTACTACGTACGTTAGCTGCTAAAGAAAGATCCGAATTAATTTCTAAAGTGGATTGCAATTTTGTATCATTATATTTTTTGTAAAGCAAAACGATAGAGAACGATACGTATTTAATATGGTTTCTCAATTTAGATCTTAAATAACCCCCTCAAATTAAAAAAAAACACGTAATAGACAAAGTGTATACGAGTGGTCGCCTATAGACGAATATAACTAAAACTGCAGGGCGTAATAATATTATAGAATCTTCTAACCATTCATAATTTAATCGATTAAAACTTACATGACATTGTGTCATAGTTGAAAAGTTCTGACACCAATATGAGGGCCCCCAAGTGCATGGATCGTGTCCAGGTAAATACTTATTGCAAAACTCTTCAGTCTATGCGTAACAAGAAAGGTAAATAAGCACTTAATTGCGACTGTAGTTGTAATAATATAAGATTTTTAATTAATATTAATAACAGAGTCTGTAAGTAAATTTAACATAACATTTCGTTTTCCTGAAACTTATACACACGTACATTGCACCGTGCTATAGTTGATAAATTGCGGCACCAGTAGGAAGGTCCCCAAGTGCAAGGATCGTGTCCAGGTAAATTCTTATTGCAATACTCTTCAGCCTATATGCAATAATAAAAGCACATAACTGTTAATATATAATTCACATAAATTTATAGTAGAAGAATTGTATAAAAAGTAAAGTCTACTTATTGTTTTTAGTTCCTAGTAGTAAAAACTGTAAAAAATGAATTTTTATTGAAAGCTTTATTAGCTGCATTATCTGACGTAAAGTAATACAAAACATTTAATAATTAAAAACGACCAGATTTGCTAAAAAACTAGAAATTAAGCAAACTAACGTTGTTTAATTTGACATCAGAGAACAATTTAAATAATTTACTATATTAATTGTTCAAGAGTATCCGAACCCTCACACTTAAAGCTTTCTATGTGATAATATCATATAAAAAAATCGTGGTACTATGCGTTAGTTATAAAAACATAGTGCCTCGAACGTAGTTTTTTCAGTTTGTTTAAACTAACTCTTTATGGCCTGGTTGTAAAGTGAAAAAGTGAAGATGTAGCTATAGTCGGGTAGACCACAGTATTGACAGAAACAACCACCACCATGGAAGAACATTACTCATCGTGTAAAAAATCATCCACATATTCCGCGGTGCAGTGATTGTCTAACCAGCACCATGATTGTAGGTCGAGAACTGACGCAATTCAGGCTCTATAATGGAAGAACTGCCAATAAATTATTAGATTACTAGTAGTGTTCTACAGTTATGATCTTAATCTTAATTAAAACCTTTAGTAACTTTATAAAGTTATTTATCATGTTAAGAAACAAACTAGAATCAAACTCCTGATTAAATCTATAATAAACTAATGAAAAATCTTTGAATGGTAAAAGTTGTTAGTGAAAAGAGGATCTACATCATTTTCACACGGTACCAGAATCTGGTTACTGAGTGTCTAGTAATTAATTGTCAGGTGGCGTAGTAAAGCGAATTTTATAGAAGTAATTAAGTATTCAACCATTAGTCCCAAACTCCAGCACATCTATTTTTTCTAAAAAAACAATTACTCATAAATAGATAGAGGTTTTCAGGAATTTTTGGCATGAAGCTTAGCCTTGCGAATTCCAGTTTCATAAAAGAGTTCTAAATATGAACAGCGTCGTCAGCGTCTAATTAAACGCGCAGTTATAGAAGAAAATTCTGTGATACGTTATCCTTCAACCTGGTAATACAACTAAGCCTGTGCAGCATTTATCTTCTCTTATGACATTCAAGATGCGTTGTGAAATATTTGTTAACGTTACATTTTTGTCAGTCATGGTGATATCATAGACACTATTTAATCACAAGCACTTTTCTCTAACTTGTAAACTGACGTCTAAGGGTCATCATGACTTGTTGAACAGTTATGAAATGAGCACAGTGTGAGCAGAATGGGTAAATTAAAAGAACTCAATAGCTTTGAGCAAGGTTTAGTTATTGGTGGCCACAAGAACAAGAAATTGGTCAGAATCATTCCAGCCCTCCTCAATTATTACTGACGTAATTGTAAAGTGAAAATGTAAAGGTACAATTATGGTCCACTAGATTGTGGACGATTGTAGTTTGGAGTGACGAATAACATTTTACCATGTAGCAGTCTGATAAAAAGATATTGGCGTGTTAAATGGCGTAATGGTTACTCTCGTAAAACTTAATAGAAATCTAAATGTGGAAGTATCCAAAAACATTCTTACTAATTTTTTCGTTTGCAACATGAAAAGCAATTTAGAGATATATTAGCTTAACAATGGTATAAAGCAGAACTTGTGAGAGAATAGCTTGTAGACAAAAATGATTTGGCCGACCCATATTTCTAACTTGCCATAAACCCCATTGAACACATTTCGAATAAATTAGAAAGCCGGTTTCACTCCAGTTCCAAACGATCCACATTGCAAAATACTCTGGCCACAGCTGCTAAGGAAAAATTCTTATTATTGATTGATCGTTCCTCTGCATAATTATGGCTTTCGTCGAAGCAAAAGGTATTAATGTCACTTACTGGAACTTGCGGTATAAAGAAAATATAATGATAGATTTGAACAATAATAAAATTAAGGACAAAACTAACTCTGAGAAAAATTTTGCGGTGTAATTAATAGGCAGAAGTCATTCATTTGGTGTGAAAAAGTCTAAAAAGGCAGCTTTAAGAGTTTCTCTTCATTTGAACGTTCAACCTTATCTTGCAAAAACAGTGTATGACAAGGAAGCGGAACTTGAATACCTTATCTACTATATTCAGATAACCCTACAAGTAACAAGTAATTCAAACACTAGCAACTTTTTTAGAACAAAGAGATCTTGTAAAACATGAGATTGTTTCCAAGATTATTTCAAATAGGTGCAAATAACTAATGCCTACGTACGTGACATTGTATCGCAGTTGTAGCGTTGAAACACCAATAAGATGGCCCCCAAGTGCAGGGATCTTTACCGTATACATAACAATAACCTGTAATCAGACAATAAAATAATAAAGCAAAACAATTTAAACAAAAAAAAAAGTTGAAAGCAGCAAAATATACAATAAAAATCTCAATATACTGCAAGTTCCTTACCAGAATGTATCAAAACACAAACAAGTGCTTGGAGTAACAGCAACTTTGCCATTACAAAGCTTTAATAACCAATTATTGGGTACAAGTAAATTCTGGAGGAAGTAATCAAGGACTTAAATAAGGTCGTATTGAACATTATGGCCTATTTTCCTTAATTGACCAATTCAAAAAACTACTAATTATACACATAATAATATTTGAAATAGCCAATAAATACGAAATAAGGGTAGCTTATTAGTATCCTAATTGAATAGACCAATTGTGTTACTTAATTTAATTAGAAAACTTTAAATGCTTTATCAGTACATTAGGTGTAATTTTCAAATCTGCGCTTTGATAACTTTTTTTATTAAAAAATATATAAGTTGTTTTAAATTAGATTATAAAAAATGGCAAAAAGTAGCGAATTCCTATGCAAAAGTTACATAATACGTGCGTTTGAACTTTGTGGGATATACTTTTTTTATTTCCAAAATTCTAATAAAACACAAAACAGTAAAACTCGATTAACAGTTACATTCTAAGGACTACAATTTACACTCTAAAAATAGTTCACTGTTAACAATGTGACCTTAAACAATGTTCCGATTGAATTTGGATTAGAACCTGACAAAAATATAATAGAAAATCAAAAAGACCGTAGGTAGCGCAACATTCAGATAGATGAGCGAATTCTTAATCAAAAAAGACACTTTACTTCCACGAATCTCCCATTCGCCAATCTTAACCTGGCTAATTCTATTCTTTTTCAATATTAAAATTTTACTTGAAAGGCTGACTGTCTATATGACCAACATCCAAAAAAATGATTGCACATTACTATAAAAAAAATTTCATTTATCTGATACGCTGAAGCAAACAAAATTTTGTTATTAGCCCGATTCACTTCTATCGTCTTTACAGTCCATTTCAACCGTCTAATGCATTATAACAAATTTTGAGATGCCAAACTCTTATTTCTTTTATATAAATACAAAATCTGGTGCTTATATCCGAAATTCCATTGCTCTAGAACTGTATCGTTATTAAATGTATTTCAACGCAACATACTAAACTGCCAGAGCATTTATAACAGTGATTCGAGAAGAGTTTCCAAGTAATACGATTTTCAAAGCAACCTATATATTTTCCCGATTTGTTAATATAGAGATCATTTTAAATTGCAAATTTAAGGATACAGTCAGATAAAGAGAAAGAGTTGAAGGAAACTTTTATAATACTTTCTTTCTTAGCCACTACAATACGCGGACGCGAGGTTCCAATCGACGTCCCTGTCGCGTCAGAGCTGACGACGATACCTCGGGACACCGCTAAAACTATTCTCAAGTCCAGTCAGTTCGCCAGCTATGTGCGGCCAACCGTCGACGGAATTGAAACTCGTTGGAGCTCCAAACCACCTGGATCAAATGTGTCTTCTAAATATCTCCTTATTCGAGCAAACAATAAAAATAGGACAGCAGACATTTGCAAACAAATTTTGAAACAAACTCTGCTAGACTACGAGAGATATCTTTAGTATAAAAACATTATCTTTTTCATTAGTAATAGTTTAGAAATTATCAAGACTTTTTCTATTTATAAACAATCCGGATGGTAAACATAACCTTCTTCGAGTAGTTCCTAATAATTAAAACAGTTAGTCAGATCAAATAATTTCAGGACATACAGCATTTTGTGGTCTCTTATTGTGCGCTTCAGCAACTACATACAGTAAAAATCAAACAAAGCACTAAATCACAAATGAATGGGTAGATTTCATTATCTGCCTTTTTTAAAATTTTCTAAAACTACTTATTGGACCAGAAAGTACCCTTGCTTTAGACTTTGATTGATATTGCTATGTCTCTGCAATATACTTTAGGAGGGAATCCAAGACCCAGTTTCAATCGCTCAAAAAAATGTCATGATGAGCAAAGCAAGTACAAGTGCAAAAACAGAGTAACGTGCTGATTTTTATGGCTTTTGCTGAAAACTCATGGGACTGTTACCCAAATTGTTAACAATCTTTATCAAAATATAAAATCAATCGGAAGATCACTTATATCTAAATGATCATCTTTGAAACAAGAAAAATAGGTTTTATTCTATGCTTTTCCCGATGGTATTCTCATAAACGACACAAATGGTTTCAGTAACCTCTATTGAACCCAAACAAATAAATTTGATAAAAATATCAGTTTTTTGTAATTACCATTTTACTTCCTCTAACCAACAATTAGCAAAAAATTTTTACGATTGCAAAACTTAAGGGATGTAAAGATAGCATCAAACAATTTTACGATATCGCCATCCAAGTTCAACTAAAATTTGATGGAACTGCTATCACTTTTGTTGCAATACATGGTGTAAACCACTGTAAAGAGGTAAGGCGTAAATTCTATGCTGAAAACATTCCTCCCCCGATTTAAATTAGAAAACCTGCAAAAGTAACTTATGGAGTTAAAAAAATACATAATGTGCAGTAATGAAAACTTGGCCAGTCAACACCAAATAGCCAAAACAGTCGAAATCCACCTAAGTAACCTCCCCCCAAGGTCATAAAAAAATTTGAGAAAAATTTGGGAAAAAGGTCAAAATAGTTAAAATTTATGAGCTAAAATCATTGCACTTGACAAATCATAAAGCAGATGCAAAAAGTGTTTTGCGGAAAAAGGAACAGAATATATCACTATAACGGTAAACAAAAGTAAAACTGTGCTCGAAATTTGAATTTGTGAAATAAAGGCAAGACTAGGTTCCTGACTCATTGTGGCCGGAATAATTTCAGGAAGAGGATTTACCTGAGTGCCATTAAAAGTAAAAATGAATGCAAAAAAGTGTTGAGTTTTTGGTGGAAGACAAAATTGTAGCTCTTTATCTTGGGGGGGGGAGGACCAATTAAATCCTTTACTACAAGATAGATTCAAGTCAAAGAAAATGATAGATTAGTAAATGGCAAATCTATCGATTTTTTGACTTTGACAGGCTGCAGTAGCGTATATTCCAACTTCGTGCTACCATATTGGATAAGTTTTTTAGTAAAAAATTATGTATAAACTACATCATTTCTTCCTTTAAGTGTACCGCTACAACTACTACTAAGAAATTTTGTGATGCAAAGGGAAAGTCGTTTGCATTTAATTTATAAATAATAAAGTCCTGGGCATTCAAACTCAACTCAGTAAATCCTCAGACATTACTTTTTTGATTTTCCACTTTTTTATTTTTTTTGTACTACACATTCTTTAAAACTTGTAGAGCAAAATAATAATAATTTGTACTTGAGCCTTAATATTTTAAAATTTATAGGCAAAAAGTACCCGCATGTATTTTTCTGCTAAATAAGACTTCAAAACATCAAAAATGTTTCTTAACTTGTATATTAGTTCTTTGTCCCTAATTTTTGAAATTCTTCTACCATATCTGTAATATTAGCTGTTCGGTGAATTTATTTCTCTGTAGATTATTTGTTTGAGCCCGAACTGATGATACTAAATCGGATTTTTCCTGTTGCTTTATTGTAATTTATCGAAGGGTTTGGATATAGTGAAGTGAGTTCATAAGGTGTTTACCTGCATCATGGGCGTCTTTGCCACTTTTATGTACGTGGTTTAGTTTGAATGCAACATAAGTAAAGATAATACGCTTTTTGAAAGGAATAGGGTGGGGTTTCTCCTATACTTCTGCTCTTATAATTACAAAGCCAAAAAGTTATTAATTCTCACAAGTAAGTGCTAGATAATTTAAAAAATTGGATTAATAGCACGTATATCAAGACATGGAGTATATATAAAATATATATTTAAGTAAGATAAAACTAATGTTCACTAGTATATACAAGATAATGCTGACGATATTAAAGAAGTACAAGGTGGTTCAAGTATGACCGGGACTGATTTGTGAGTAAGCAAACTGCACTGTGGGCAACTGTGTGACCTTGAGAGAGCGGAGCCATAACCTACAGCCCTCCTGATCATATTAGAACTTGTTCAGTCTTATTTTGGAATTGTTAGAGTGATGAGCGAACAGAAGGTACTGCGGAGCGTGAAACAACGCATTGTGATCAAATTCTTGACCCGTCCGCTGAAACTCACCACAGACTCCAACAAACATTGATCATGCAGACGCGCTTATTCGTGAGAATAGGCGGGGCACTATCATGGAATTTGTAACAATGCTGTTTATCAGTGTTGGTAGTGTACTATCGCAAGGTGGGTACTACGTACTTTGACGGACGCGAACAAAATGATACGCATGCAAGCTACCAGTCTTCTCCTACAGCAGTTTGAAGACGAAGATAGCTCATTTTTGAAATCTATAGTGACCACTTCATTCCCGAGTCCCAGCAGTCACCACGCGAAAGGCGGCATACCAGTTCTTCTAAACCCAAGAAAGCGCGAGGAAGCCGTTCGGCAAGAAAAGCAATAGAAGCATTCTTCTGGAATTGGCAGGGGGTTATCCCTGTATACTTTCTGATGGATGCCAGAACAGTCAATGCAGCTTATTACTCAGACCTCGTGGCAATAGACGTGAAGAAAAAGATCCGATACAAGCGAAAGACAGGTGGAAAGCCTACCCTTCCTTCAAGACAATGTACACCCAAAATGCACGACCAAAACAACAAGGGAAACCCTCCGGAAATTAAAATGAAATCTTCTGCCACATCCACCGAGCAGTCTCGATTTGGCCCCAAGTGATTTCTACCTGTTCGGAAGGCTCAAATCAGACTTGCAAGCCATGCGGTTTACAGACAACTACGTCGTCATCCAGACTGTTTGGGAGTGGATACGACGCAAACCAAAAGCTCATTTTGAATCAGGATGTTTTCAGAACGTTGGAAAATGTATTGACTCCGGAGGGGAGTATGTTGAAAATTAACATATGCAAGCAAGTGTTTGGCAATTTTTTTTATAAAAAAAAATCAGTCTTTAGTAAGAGTATAGTAATTATAGTTCTTCTGCTAGAACTGATATTATTGGACTCCTTATTTTCTAAACACGCACCCTTTGAATTATTGCCTAAAGATTTGTTTTTATAATTCACTTTTTCAACCAAATACTAAATGGTAAAGACGTTTCTTAACACTTTGCATGTTTTGCTGTTTTTTGTGTTTACTAGTGAAAACTAATAAAATTGTTATTTGTGATCAAATATGGGTGTAGTTTCTTAATTATGATCGTTCCAAAACGTTGGATTTCTCGCTGCCAAAATTCGTTGTTAGTTGGTCGACTGGATCGTCATGATCTCGGGTTGGGGGAATGTTGTCGATACGGTGCACTTTGAATTGGAATCAAATGGAAAAGCCGTAAATGCCGAGTTGTACAGCGCAAAATTGGGGTGTTTTTACGAAGTCTTAAAGCAAAACTTTTTAACAAGACAATACACCCGCTCATCGCGGCGCAAAAACCACGGACAAAATTGCTGAACTGGATGGAATTACACCTATTAATTTTGATCTATGGTGCATTTTTTGCGAGGTCGCCATTTTGAGTCGTTTGATAAAGTTGAAAGATATGTCAAGAAATGTGTGTGTAGAAGCCGGCAGATTAATACCATGAACAGATTCGATCACTTTTAAAGCGCTGACAAAGAATCACTGATAACAATGGGGTCTATTTTAAAAAATAGATGTTTTGTAAGCAATCCCAGAACGAACAAACGATTTCATTTCGATTTGGAAAATTCGAAATCGAATATTGGAAATTATTCGACAAGTTTTTTGACAATTCAGCGTAAAATTTCCTAAATCCATTTCAAAATTTTAAAATCCATATTGAAGCGACAGACAGACCGACCACAGAATATTTAGTAAACAGAACTGTTTTAATTCGTTGAAATAGATGTTTTTTACATTAATGCACCATAAAATCAAATTCAAATTAAAATTTGACAATATTTGAAATATGGAAGAAATGCCTAGAAACCCCAATTTTAAGTATACAAAAATTGATTGTTTATCATTTTGTTTATTTAACAATAAACAAACAACATAATTAAAATTTGAAATATTGTAATACTATAAAAAAGCCTAAACCCCAAGTATACAAAAATTGGTTTATCATTATTTTTAATGAAAACACAACAAATATCATTTAATCGCCCAAAAAATAAAAATTATTACTTCTAAACCTTTTTAAACCTTTAAAAATGTATGAAATTAAGATAACACAAATTAGTTATTAAACAATGCTATTAGGACCCAATAATTTTTAATTGGTTATTAAAATAATTCTCACAAATTTTATAGCATTGGTACTATTTGTATTATTAGTAGCAACAACTATAAAGTACTTCTATTTATAATTGTTCTGTATAAACATTTTTTAAATAATTAAAAAAAAAACATTTTTAAGATTTACTTTAGGAAAGGACAGTACAAATGTCACCAGCTCCGCTATGTCATAGGAGACTGTTTACTATCCTCGTCACTTTTTTCCTGTCTCAAACGGAGCCTGCATCACACCCGACTCTATTCGATTGCTTTATGTGTCTTAAAGCTTCTAAAAATCAATGGATCAAGATTCACTTCAAAAAGGTTCATAAACACATCAATACGTTCAGTATCTTAAACCTACATCAAGTCTCCTTTTTCAAATTCCCTTTCTTCACTCATTGTCAACCTTCATAAGAATTCTGAGATTTTGAAGAGAATTCCTAAGAGTGCACGAACCATTACTGCATATGCCTTAATTAGCAAATGATACCTCAGCCTGGAAGAACCTTACCTTACCAACTACGTCCTTCAACTTCCAACCAAGACCAACAAATCACTATCGCTCGTTCCTGCTTATTAGCTGTCTTGCGTTTTCTCCCTCTGCCAAGGATACTTTCGATTTCGCCTGTCTTCTGGTACTTTGGACGATAGAATCCACAGTCAACTTTAACAAGATGAGGCTGGCTGCAATTTCTCGACGCTTTTTACCTGTGTTCTTTAGGTAGATCACTCTTGTATGAAATTCGGGTAGATGTTCCCAGCTTCTTTTCAGGTTGCATGTGATCGTTAAACAGTATATCCCAGTGTTTCCTCCATTCATCTAAGATCTCTGTAATGTTAGTAATTTTCTCATCTTGTTCATTTAAGAGATTCCAGTTTTGAGGCTTGAATTCTCTTGTGATATATTTGACTGCTTGGAAGAGTTGTTTGGTGTGTTTTTCTTTTGGTCGGCATAGTGTTGGAGATCTTGGCATAGTTCTTTGTAGTAATTATTTTTATCGATTCTGCATGAGCATTGAGTGTCTCTATTTATCTGCTGATACAGTTCTTGCCCCTGGGTCTTGTGTATTCCAGTTTTCTTAAGTTTTCTTTCTTCTTCTATTAAGCCTAATGTATTTAATGACATCCATGGTTGTTTAGGGTTTGTTGGATTTGGAGTTGTTCTGTTTTCTGTTTGTATCTTCATTGTTTAGTTGTTCTTTTAATAATGTGTCGGTTAATGCTGTTTGAAATGATTCTTCGTTATTAATTGTCATTCTTCTGGTTACCTTTTCGCTTTGACTGCACTTGAATTTAATGGATATTTTGCTACTGGTGGTCTGCACCGTAGTCTGTACTGGGGTAGATTTTCACATTTCTTATAGTTGTTTGCCATTTTTACTTAATCAAAATAAAGTCAATCTGATTTCTATGTATACCGTCAGGGTGTTTCCAGGTATAAAGTCTTCTGGGGTGGTGTTGGAAGAGAATATTAGATAATATTGACTTGTTTTCTGTGCAGAACTGTATGAAATGTTCACCTCTTATATGGTAGTATGTTTCTGCAGTGATCATCCTCTGTTGTTTCTTCAATTTTGGCGTTGAAGTCGTCAATCATCATGCTTATTTCTTTGCTAGGAAATTGATCTATTACATCTTGTAGTGAGTGGTAAAAGGAGTCTAGATCTTCATAAGTAGGTGCATATATTTTTTCGTGCGATGTTTAAGTTGCATGGTTTTGAACGTATCTTTAGACAAATAATTCTGTCGGTGTGTGTATTATATCCCACAACAGATTTTATGAAATCTTTATGTATTGTGAATCCAGTTAACTGTACTGAGCGAAGCCATAATGATTCTCATGGAAGTAGCAAAAACCAAGGTGGGCTCCCAGTTCCTTCCTTGGTTGGTAGGGGTGGGAGAGGGACGAGTGGTAAATGGGTACAAACGAAAGGGGTGGGACCTGATTTCCTCAAGAAAAGGAAGTGAGGGAAATCAAGAGCTCACATGGGCAGGGTGCGCTAGGGCCCTGTAGTAGGTCTGACCACCACCGGGATTGAGGTGACGTATCTACACGTATATACACTACTTCTAACTAAAAAGATTTCTTATTCTCCTTTGGAGCCCAAAAATAATTGTTTGTTTTTAATTGTCTTCTAAGCATATTTTAGAAGCTTACTATCTTTTTAAGTTTTTTGAAGCTGACATAACTTTTTTACTTTCTATTAAGATTTATTTTAATCTCATAATTTTTATGTATTTCTGTAATGTTTTCTTTTCATTTCAATTACCTTTCTTTTTTACAGAATAAAAACAATGAGCTGTTTTAGCTTACTGTTCAATCCTATAGTTTTTAATTTTATACCATTTGGTATCCGTTGTTTACCTAACACTTTGGGTTCTGCAGGCTTATCCTAGTAGTTGTTCAAATGTTCGTAAAGCAAGTAAAATTTATTAAAAGTACATGTAGTTGGGATGTTTTAGCTATTTATACGTTCGGGATAATGTGAATAGGATTGTAAACACAACGTTCATATCTTCTTTCTTCTTCTTTAGCCTTCTTCAATCCATTTGCGGATGTAGGCCTCCCCTAGTTCCTTCCATCGTGTCCTGTCTTGTGCAATTCTTTTCCATGCAAGACCGGCGTGTAGTTTTACATCATCTATCCATCGCATCTGTGGTCTACCCTTGTTCTTTTGTTAGCCAGGGTCGCCAGTCCTGGATTCGTGCGTTCCACCTGTTGTCCGTTTGGCGGGCATTGTGTCCTACGAATTGCCACTTCAGGCTAGCTATTCTTTTTTCCACATCTGTGACTTTTGTCTTCTCCCTTATCCAAGTGTTTCGTTTTCTGTCTTTTAGGGTTATTTGTAACATTTGGCGCTCCATGGCTCTTTGGGTCTTCATAAGTTTGTCTACATTTCTCTTTGTCAAAGTCCAGGTCTGGGCCCCGTAAGTAATGACGGGCAGTATACAGCTGTCAAACACTTTTGTTCTCAGGTATTGAGGTATCTTTCGGTTTTTTAATATGTAACTTAATCTGCCAAAGGCAGCCCATCCTAGTTTCGTTCTTCTTGCGATTTCTATTTCTTGATTTTCTTTATTAAGTGTAAACCTTTGCCCTAAGTATGTGTATTCTTCTATTTGTTCTATAGTGTTTTGTTCTAGTTCGATATTCACTTCCTCTTCGGAATTTGTCATGATTTTTGTTTTTCGGTGTTTATCTTTAAACCCACTTTTTAGAAGCTTCATTTAGTTCTTGGAGCATTGAGTTTAGTTGGTCTCCATTTGTTGCAAATATTATGACGTCGTCTGCGTATTTTAGATTATTTAAAATTTGCCGTTTATATTGATGCCTTTTCCTCCCAGTTTAGGTATTTGAAGACATCCTCAAGGGCTAATATAAATAGCTTAGGTGATAATGGGTCTCCTTGACGGACTCCTCTCTGTATTGGGATTGGATCGGTTTCTTCTGACCAGTTGACTGTTATTGTAGTATTCTTATATATATCTTGGATTATTGTCATATATCTGTGGTCTATCCTGCTGTTCCATAGATTCTTCTGTACTGCCCACGTTTCGATGCTATCGAACGCTTTTTCATAATCTATTAGTGCTATGTATAATGGGAGATGATATTCATTTGCTTTCTCTATTAGTATCTTGAGGGTTAATAGATGGTCCGTTGTACTAAACCTTTGCGGAAGCCAGCCTGTTCTTCGGATAAATACATTTCTATTTTGTTATTTAATCTTTTCATTATGATTCTTGAGAAAAGCTTATATACTTGTGATAGTAGTGTTATGGGCCTGTAATTTTTAAATCTTGTTTGTCTCCTTTTATATAGTAAAATCGTTATGGCCTCTTTCCATTCACTCACTATTCTTCCAGTTTCCAAACATTTATTGAACAGTGTCTTCAACGCTGTTATTATTTCCTCTTCTCCTTCATTTAATAATTCTTTTGTCAGATTGTCTTTTCCTGGCGCTTTTTGATTTTTCATTTCTCTCATCGCACTAATTATTTCCTCTTCTTCTATTTCTGGCATATCTTCCGAGTTTATATTTGTTATTTTCTTTTTTAGCTTTTCTTTTATTTCTGTGGGAGCTTTTCTTTGGGACTTGTACAACTCCTCATAGAATTCTTTTACTGTAGAGTTTATCTTGTCTTTCTCTCTTACTTCTCTTCCATCTTTATCTTTTATTACTATTATCGTGTTTTTGCCTATTTTAGGTCTCAATGCTTTCATATTTTGATTCTTTTCTATAACTTGTTGAATTAGAACGTCTTGTTTTTTAATTTCATTTTGTCTTATTGTTTTCCTTATTAATTTATTTAGCTCAACAAATTCTACAGTATTTTGTTTGTTCTCCTGTGTTAGCTTCCTTCTGCTTTTCAGCATCTCTTTTATTGTAGATGATAGTGTTTCATTATTCTTGTTCTGTTTTGAGATTATTTTTTGTATTGAGTCTGTAATTGCTTATTTTATTGTTTCGCTAATTTCGTCTACATCCATGTTTGTATATTTTTTATCTTTTAGGTGTCTTTTTATTCCTTCTCGGTATTTGTCAGAGTTTTCTTTTAGTGTTTCGCTGTTGATTTTGTTAGTATTGATCTTTAGTCTTTTACTCTCTCAATTTCTTATTTATATATAATTTGGCCCTGACTAATCTATGATCGCTGCCAATGGTGCAGTTGTTTAGCACGCAGATATCTTTAATGATTTCTTTGTTTCTTGTTAGAACGTAATCAATTTCGTTTTTGTTGTCCCCGTTTGGACTGATCCATGTCCATTTGTTTTGTGGTTTTTTCTTGAAGAAAGAATTCATTGCAAATAAGTTCTCTTGTTCTAGGAAGTTGTATAGCATCTCACCTCTTTCATTTCTTTTCTCATATCCGAAATTTCCCATTCTTTGCTCTTCTTTGTCTTTTCTTTTTCCCAACTTTGCATTGAAGTCTCCTATAATGATTTTGTATTCTGTTAAATTGTCCCTCAGTGCTTTGGAGATATCTTCGAAGCAACTTTCTACTTCTTCGTCTTTATAAGATTGAGTTGGTGCGTATACCTGGACTATTTGCAGAGAAATTTTGTTATTTAGTTCTATTACGAGATATGCAACCCTGTTTGTTATTGCCTTGTACATTTTTATTCCTTCTGCGCTGTTCTTGGATACGATGAAACCTACACCTCTTGTTCCGTTATTTTCGCAGTCTGAGTGATATAGCACGTTGCCTGAGTTAAATCTTATTGATTTCTCTTCTTTTGGTCTAACTTCTGCCAAGCCGACTATGTTCCATTTTATTTTTGATAGTTCCTCTTCCAGTTCAAGTATTCTATCGTTGAATTTCAAAGTTCTTACATTATATGTTCCTATGTACAGTGCTGTATGTCTTGTCTTGTTTTTGATTTTTTGTAGATGGTTCTTTATCGAATTTTTGCCCTCCCCAGAATCCAAGGGGCTGACTACCGAGGTAGTGTGGGATTCTGAACTTTCTGTTCTACCCACCTGGGGTAATGAATCCGTTTTATTTAAATTCGACATTTGGGAGTTTAGAAGGGGGTTTTTGGCCATTTCAACGCCACGCTGGCCAGGCGTGTTGGCGAGTTTTGTTCTTGGCCGATCCTCTGGATACAGACGCCATTTTCAGCCGCCCAATATGGGTCAGACGCTGCTGCTAGTTTTGGTCCGCCCCGGGTATTTTATTTCCCCGGTACCCACCATATCTGGTGAGCATTCCCCTATCCGCCACCCGGGGAGGCGCCCGATGGGGGACTAGCAACCCCACACGGGAACGTTCATATAGTCATTAATATTAATTAGAAGTAGGAGTCTGGAGTATTATATTTATTATAAATAAAGTTGGGAGAATATTCGTATGTGCTTTTCAAATTTAATCAACTGAATAAAGAGTAAATAATCGTTGTAAAGCAAAAAAGTAAGATCGGAGCTATTTTATAATATACGAGAAATGATCATAAGTCATGCTTTTAAGGACAAATATGTCTCATTAGTATATCAGATAGTAATGCATATATCCTTGGTAAGTATTTATTGATTTTTATAAAAGTGTGACAAGGACAGGAAAGGACTGTTAAAAAGCTTTAAGATGTTAAGTGAAGATGAATACCAAGTGATCTATAGAAAAATTATAACAAAATTAAATATGCTTGTCCTTCTAGTTCTTTCGTTTTATTCTTCTATCTGGTTTAAGATTTTCATTGCAAACTTTTTGAATAATGTTCTTAAGGTCTTGCCATCGTGTCTCTGCTTCTGTGTAATACGTGTTATTTAACTTGTCTAGTTCTTCGTTGATCTCATTTATCATTTATCATCTGTTAGTAGATCTCGTGTCTTTTTAATAATTCTTTTTAACCTGAGTGATGCTTTGCCACAAGAAAGTTATAATCCGATCTATGTCTACTTGAGTATATCGATATTCGTTTGACGCAGTTCCTGTAGCGTTTATTGATGAGAATATAGTCGATCTGATTTCTTCTGGGTTGTCTGTTTTTTTCATTATCTTGCAGGGATATCCACATGTATAATATCCTCTCATAACGTCTATACCAAGTATTTGCAATTACTGTCTGTTATTCCTGGCAAAAGTGGTAAAGCCTTTCTCCTTTCTCCCCTAAGCCGTAGTTTCCAATTAAGTCTTCTTGCCGTCCTTCAATGAAATCGCCCATAATAAAGGTGATATCATGACTTTTCGTTGCTTTTAATACCTTCTCTATATTGTTGTACAACTGTTCTACTTCTTCATTATATCTCTTATCTGCCGTCGGAGCGTCCACTTGTAAAATGTTTATATTAAAGGGCTGATCTAGCAGCTGTGCTATCATAAGTCTATCTAAAATTGAGATAAAATTTTCAATATATTTGGTATATTCCGATTCCACAAACTTCTGTTATGCCATTTCTGAGTAATATAGCTTTTAATCCTCTCTGTCGCATATACTTGTGCCTGGCCTTCTTAATTCGCTTATTCCTAGAATGTTGATATTAAGTCCCTTCATTTCCTGTATTGTATTATCTAGTATTTCCTGCCGCGAATAAACATCGCACGTTCCGTGTAGCAATTTTCAGTTTGATTTCACTACTTTGAATCGGGAGATTCTTCGCACCCCTTGCCCATTTTAGAGTTGTCTGGGACTAGAGGCCCACTTGTCTTGGTTTCTCTCCATAGTGATATCCTGGGACGGCTAATTACCTAGAGTAATTAGCCGCTCCTAACCTGGAGAATAGACGCTGTTTGCAGCCATCTAACTGGAGTCAGACACTGCTACACTAGTTTTGGTCTACCTCGGGTATTTAATTTTCCTGGTATCCATCACATCTCATAGGCATTTCTCTATCCGCTACTTGGGAGGCGCCCGATGGAGGACTAGCAACCCCATACAGGTTCAGCATTGGGAAAATTAAATTATATTTTTAACTATTTTTCCTTTTTTCGTTAACAATTTTTTTAGTTTTTCTAATGTTTAGTTTTCTTACCACAACCCAGTGAACTATGGATGGATTAAAAAAATAAACGGAATATTTTAGTACATATAAAATTGTTCGAAAATAGGAATAAGAATTCTATCCTAATCTAGATATACACTGCATTATAGAAATAAACATTATAAAAGAAAAAAACTGGAAAGAATCTCGGGTGCAACAGAAATGAGCAAAATTTTAAAGAATTCATTGACAAAAGCGGACCACAATTAATTTTAAGTGACAAGAAATAAATAATAAATCATGCAACTTTTAATCTCTACAAATTTATAAAAATACTGAAAAGCAGCCAAATATAATTGTTAGTATTTTTTTTAAGTTGTTAACGTAATGGTAAAATTATTGTATTTATTGCAAGTTGGAAAATCCAGTTCCATTAAAACTACATAATTTTGATGGCGTATAGCTATGCCAACGCAATTAAAATTAAGTGGCAGAATTATAGCTCACCTAATGATCACTAAATTAACAGAAAGTCGCGATAAATGATGCGAGTTGCCTCACTTGCAGGTTACAGGTTCCCTGCTAGGAATTAAAAATTAAACCAAGAAATATATAGAACAAACATATGATTCCATAGTATAATGAGTAAAGGTCATAATAATTTGCTAATTCCAATCCAAATTAGCGCATAGATAAATCTGATCACTTTTTTTAAATTTAGCTGCAATTTTGTTCCATCTGTATTTAACTAACATATACTTGGAAAAAAATTTAAACAGAAAACCCTGATTTTGTGATGAATGCAAAATTTCAAGTCAACCTCATAGCAACAGCCAGTCACCATTGCAATCACTAATTATAAGTCAGAACCTTACTAACGAATTTTCACCTACAAAGTCCTTTAAATATGATCACACATTAAAAATTCACCTTGTCATCGACCACTTTTTTTAATCATCATTAGCCATCTTCGGTCCATTTCTGAACATAGGCCTCTTTCATGTTTCTCCATTGTTCACGATTATATCATCATGAAAGGTATTTTGGCATTAAAACACCACGCTTGCCATGCGGGTTGGTGAGTTGGTTTAGGATAAGGTACGGTAAATTTTGTTAGGTATGATAGGACTTTGGGTAGGGACTTGATTTCCTCCTGTTATAGGAGGATAATCAAGAGCTCACGTAGGCAGGGTCGCCACCCCCTGAAATAGGTCTGTCCTTTACCGGGATCGCAAAGAAGTACCTATTCGCTACCTTTTTTTAATAAAGAAAATAAAATCTTATCACTGTAAAATCTACATCCTGTGGAGAATATTTAGTCAACTGTAGCTGACAAGTTTTCATAAGTTAGGTATTAACGAATGTTTGTAAACTAACTTCATAGTGGCATGAGAAAAATTACTGTTGTTGTCTTCTATTACATTCAATATTGATAGAAACAAACTTAAAAAATGTCAAAAAATTTTAGTCGCCACCAGTAAGCAAGCTAGGAAAACAAATTCCTCTCTCGCTAAACGTATAGAAACAAAACTAAGCGATTTAGACATTCCTAGAGCAATATATATTTTGAGTTCAAGCGAGAGCTATAGGAAAAACATCCTCCTACTGATGCTTCTGTATACTCTTCACTGCAGAAGACGATTCTAACAAAGAAGTGGTTACAAAGACAATCAATTTCCTCCTGTGTGAATCTGCACCAGGAGTTAATGAGATGAGATCACAGTATCTAAAAAACTTGTTCTCCAAATCTGTAGACAAAGCTAGGGACACATTGTTGGTATCAATAACAAAACTGTGTAACATTTTGATGGCTGGAAATCTAAATATAGAGATGTTATCAATCTTTTATTATTTCTTAACTCATTGTTATAAAGAACCCTATTTATTCTTCAGAAAAAATATCTCATCAAGAAAACTAGGAGATAAATGCGGCTTCAGTTTGACTATACATCCAATTGTGCAGCGCAAACTTTGGTATTTGGATGACGTAAATGTGGCAGTTTTAAAACTACCAAGGAAATGATCAAAACTATCAGTCTAAAGACATAGCTAAGGAAATGTAGTTTCCAGAAATACTGATGTAACATGCCATTTGTTCATTCCTAAAATGACATTAATCTTACAAATCGCCGCTTTATAGAAGTTTTTCAACATTATAAAAGAAATAGATGATTGTCTCCATTGTAAACCGTTTTGAATCTTAACATGAATTAACTTTCTAAGCTTACTATGATGGTTTACATTTTGACAATTTATTTTTCGTAAATTTACCCTCCATTAACTTCCTTCATTTATTGTCAAATTATAGCAGAGCATCTTACGTTGCTCTCTTTGTCGGGGTTATTTGTATACTCTTCTTCTAAAAACCTTGATCCAGAGACATCTAATCTACAAGTAGTCTACCATTTTCTATAGGTTTAACTCTAAATTTTACCATCTCAAGTGTCAACTGGTTTATTATATTATAAAGCACTGATTTATTACTTTCTGATGGTTATATACAGGGTGTCCCACAAGAATGTTCCAAGAATTCGTGCATAGGATCTTTGAAATAATTTAAGCAAAAAAGTTCTAATAAACCTGGGCCGAATTCTCAATTTTTCTCGAGATATCAATGAAGCAAATTAGAAGCGTTTGGTTATTCTAGCTCTCTTCTTCTTCGCGACCGGTTACCATTTTATCTGAACAAAGATATTTAGTCCGATTTATATTGTCAAAACATTGTGTCGCCATCTGCAGTAGCAGAAGAGTACAGCATCAAACACCCGAACCGTCGCTTTCTGTGTCACAAAGCAATTCTATGCGTTTTTCTTTTTTCCCGGAAAAATAGAATGTTTGTAGCACAAAAAGTGATAGAGATATTCGTAGAAGAGAGTTGGTAGGAGCACCAAGGGATATTGAGGAGGATTCTTGAACTAGTTTAAGAAGAATTTCAGCAGCTACAAGCCAAAGTAAAAGTTCAATCGTAAGGACCCTACATGAAAATGGACTGTATATCTAGATTCCTTGGCAACAAAAGTTAAAATGATGATATTTGAAGGAAGAAGGAAGAGCTAGAACGACCAAGTACTCCAAAGAACCCTAACTTGCTTCATCGGTATCTCAATGACTGTTGAGAATGTGACCCATGTTTATAGGAACTTTTTTGCTTAAAATGTTTCAAAAACCTATATATGGAGTCTTGGGACATCCTGCATATGAGTCTGACGCAAGCTACTCTCCTATCTGAAAGAGGACTAAATGTAAGATAAAACTGCAACATTCCCTCTCTGCATTTATTAGTTCAATTTCTGGTGCTCACAGACTAGTATCTCACATTCTCATAATTATAATAATCAACTCATTGTGTATTTTAAAGAGAAAGCTCTGAAATGTTGAAGCACTTTACATAAAAAACGGATTGCTCCCGTAGCAATTTCTCAGAAAAAACTTATCATATTATTTGTGCAATTACTTTCACAATGAAAGATACCACCTATTTCAGGGTTCTCTACTATCAACGAGTCTGGAGTATGACGACATTTATTACTCTTCTTTAATATCAGAACTATATTGAAAACTGAAGACTTTTATCTTTATTTCTCTTTCATTAGAATTTATAGTAATGATTTTAAATTAAAGCAAATCATTTAGCATGCTTTTGTTTTCCACAGGATATTCAAGAAATGAAAAACGACCAGACAGTATGACCCTGATACGCTGGACTAAAGCAAGACGTCTGTTTGGGAGTGATATAAGCAGATACTCTAGCTCCAATTAATCTACAATTGACTTCTAAAGAAGCAGTTAAGGATGTAAGCGAAAGCATGACAACTATTTAAAAATCAAATCATTTCATTTTGGTAGACTTAGCTTTTGATACAATGGGTGTAAAAGAAGTAAAAGCAAAAGCATGCAGTTTACCAAAGAATGGTACTTGCTTTCAGCTGGTGTATCAGGGACTTCACCAAACTTCTTTACTGTAGAAGAAATGTATGAATTGTAGATTTAAGTTTTTATTGCTTGTAATTTACCATAGTCTTATTTTAACTGTTAAAATATTGAAAAATATAGTAACGTATATGTTCATAGCATAGAGAGGTCACTGGGCTAATAAATGATAGAGAATTTTTTTAATAAAAGTGGCTGAAAGTTAAGAATCACATGAGGACAAATATAATGAGTCTACAGTAGTCGTCTTTTGAAGAAAAGAAATGGAGATAACTAAAAATCAATACAGTTGTTCCCTATTAGAACAGAGAAAACTTCGTTATGGAAGAAAAGGGGAGTTGTCACGCTAAGTATTTCACGAGTAAGTAAACACGAGCAGATTTTAATTCAACTGTGCTGTAATTACCAAATTCACTATACAAAATTCAAAAAATAAAAACCTATAAGTAAAAAGATTGGTTTTTTATATTCTGCACTAACCACTCAAAACTTTAGATTATAGTACCCTGGATTTTTTTTTTGAAACATTACAACTCTGAAACAGGTTATTTAGAAGAAAAAACCACAGAATGATCAACTCGTTTTCATCAATGTATTTGCAAAATGCCAAAAAACTGTTCTCTAGCGTAACATAACTAGTGGCGAGAAAATGACTTTTTTAAAAACTTCCATCACTTTGTGCGTTGAACATTCCAAATCACAGATATATAAATTTAAAAATTCTTGTGTTGCCTGTCTATATGGGCCATTTTTTGCCGTGAATAAACTAATTGAAGGTTTCAAATGACAAAACTATCTAGCTTGCCTATTTATTTCTTTGCATAAGCTTTTCTAGGTCCCAAGAAATAGGAAATTACAAACTATTAACAAAGACTTAATTCCTCTTTCCATCATAAAAAGAATATTATGAGATTTTTATTATACATTTCATATTATCAATTTTTCAGTGGTGTGCATTTGGAGTAACATGACATTACATAGAGGTGTAAATAATGCCTTCAAGTAAGAATTGTACAATTGTTCAAAATTTCCAAAAATATAATGCCTTTCAAGAGCAGAACAAAAAAAGCGCAATGCATAGCTGTATTGTAATGGATTGGACAATTTACGAGAATTGAGTAGACACAAAACAGTTGTAAACTTTTTAAAGAAAAAACTTTTCCCAATTTAACCGGCAATGTGCCCAGTTGTTTTGCATAGAAAGTGAAGTTGAAAATATTTTCTTTAAAAATTCGTGTCCTATTCATAACAATATATTTCAAAATCTGGGGGAAAATTTAAAAAATGCATTTTTAATGCAAAATATTAACATTGAATGTTAAAAAAGATTATCCTCAAATACCAATATGAAAAATGCAAAGGATTAAAATTGGGAATTTTTAGTTCGGACTGTACTGGACAAGGTATTATTTAGAGTTGGACTAGAATAAATTTCATTCAAAATAAGTCTAAATCAAGAACAATATCTCTACAAAACCTGTTAACCATTCTACTGTACCGCAAGTGCCAAGTAACAAAGTCTAGTAATCGATATTCAAATTTCTTAAATTGATGTTACATTCAAGATCTCAAAATACTTACACATTACTAGTGCTCATAAACATCCATTTCCAATATATTTAAATTAAAAAAAAAAGTGAAGTAACTCTATTAAACATCTATTAGGAAATACTACCAGCACTTTTTTATAAATGGTTTGTGTTTATCCATATACAAAACATTCTTGATGGTTTTTCTTTGTGTTCACTCATTTCTTTGCTCTCTTATTACCTGTGTAATTTAAAAGGATTATGTGGAGCCTTGTTACTCCAATTCAACAAGCAATATTTTATAATAAAAAATTCTAGTTCAATTGTGAAGTCTCGTCCATTACTTATTCTAAAATTATAAAAAAATATGTGAGCCGAAGATTCGATACCGATTTACTTTTTTGCTCGAAAAACCACAATAATAAATTGATAACAATGCAAGTTGAAATATTTTATTCAATAACTCATTATTATCACAGTTTATATCCTTATGGCAATCTATGTGGAGTGAATAGTCAGATCTCGGTCTATATAAACTGTGACTGCGAACCTTATTAAGCAAGAATCAATTATAATAGTTCATAAAACTTACAATAGGATTACAGTAAACTAAAGACAACTAATTCAAAAAAGTCAATAACAATATTTATAGTAATAAACACTTTGGTGCAATTTTGCTTCTAGGTACACATCCAACTGCTTAAAAAAACCCAAGTCAAGCGTATATTACAACATTACATTATCACTAGTTTCCTTGCTTCTTACTCCACACATGCTGCTGACAGTGAGCAATTGCCTAAAATATATAAACATAATAATTATAGTCACACAAATAAAATGAAATAGGTATGATTACCCCCGCTCCACACGAAGAGGCATTTTCTTCACTGTCACACCAGTAACCAGGACCCCAAGTGCATTTATTAGAACCGACAAGAACACCCTTAGAAGAGAAGGGATGTGTAAATCGTGAAACACACAATCCTATTTCCTTGCAAATTGTGTTTGGATTAGCAGATTGTGACAACTTGAAGAATATTTGCTCCCCATAGGTGTCGATCAAATTACGACACTGAAAAGATGCACTCAAGCAATTCTAAGGTATTAAATATAATTATTTGTTTTGACCAACCATCTGTTCATATTGCGTCGGTAAAGCTCTGCATGTCTTTTCTAGTACATGTTCAAGCCCATGATCGACATGAGGATTTGCCAAGATCTTGTCCATGATGCTGACAGCAGCTTCACACACTGTACACTTGCGGACGTCTACTGCAAATATAAATCTAATAGCCTATTTTCAGTTTTCTTCCTGCAGAGGACTACTTACACCTAACTGTTTCCAGGTCGGAGGCGCAAAAGAATAACAAGGAGCAAATTTCTGATGGCTGCACAGCCATTTTTAAGAAGTCAATAATTGCTTTTCCGTTTTTGCTTATAAAATCATTACATTCCTTCTCCTGCTCATTTGGCAACAGACTGCAAACCTCATGTAGGGCATTGATAATATCCTTCTAAAATGAAAATATATGAATAAAAGTTATAAAAAACTGTAAATCATAATACACAAACTGCATTTTCTGACAAATTACGAAAACTTACTTTTAGTCTAATTAATTAAGAGTAAAGGGATATGATTCAAATAATAAATAATGAGGATACTTTCAAATATGAGTAAAGAAATGATGACTCACAAACTCAAACATTTTGCTGCATTAAACTCTAGCACAGAATAAATCTTCAATTTCAAACAATATTTGGAAGTTATGGTATTATACAGTACAACATTGAAAATAAATATGAAGAAACCAACAATCATAAGATTAGTCTTGTCACTGTTTGCTCTCACTTGAAGCTCTATGACACGGACCAGTACAAATCGGACTAATAATGTATGCAGTACACATTGCTGCCTTAATTTAAGACAGAATCAGTCAAGTTTATAATGAATACAGCAAATTTAAAACTTAAGTGTTATTAAGGTACAAAATTGTCTTTGAATAACTATTAAAAGATGCAGTAATGAAACATCAATATGCATGTTGTTCAGAAAAATCAATAGACTGGGTAATCTAAATAGGCTGCTATCCATATCTACATAAAGCAAAAGTAAAACAGTTGTACCGTCATAATGTTTAGGACATAAATCCATAATGCTTCAACTATCTCTCTAAGAGGAGTACTTAAAAGAAATTTATGAAAAAATGATCATATTCACTCTGTCTAAAACACATGAACACAAAGATGTGGACTGCCTATAGGGTTGATGGGTGTTTTATTGCCATTTGCCTGGGTAATCTTCTATATGCCTTAGTAAATTTTCAAGAGATTTTTCACTGCCTCAGTTCTGCTGATAGCCTTACCATTATTGTGCGGACACTAAAAGAGTCATCATAGATCAAGTACAATGTACCTAAATATATTTAATTGACAAATAGTGTCAAGAGAGCCTTGCTATTAGTTTTAAAAAACCATGGCCAATCTATGTGCTTATAAAAGGATATTAGACTAAGATTGCAACAACTAAGGGTGATATTTCCATTATCAAAACAGTTAATATAGCTAGGAGCCATTTTGGATTAAAAATTTACTTAGAATTAACCTTTCCAAAGAGTAACAAATTTCCATAGAAAAATGAAGGAAACTTGGTGAGAAAATTGGGGGGTTACTGAAAAATCACTCCATGGTTATATATTAGTCATAAGGTCTATGATTTATGCATTTGTAGTTTGGTAAAGTAAAACCTTCAAGATACAGGCAGAAAAACATCTCAGTTGTATACAAACAAAAGTTTGGTCAGGTAATGCCAACTGCAGCCATAAAAGTTCGTTTAAACCTTACACCACTATATATCTTTATTTAAATAGGAAGTGAAGAGGGGCTGAACCACAATAAGCAATATGCATGGAGGCAAACAAATGTAATTATGTAGGAAGTTGGAAACGAATGCCATTCTAAGCATTACAATAGACATTAAACCTAACAAGATTTCCAAAGAATTTTCAAACCAGAATACTATAATGGAAATACTAGGAGAAAGACAACACAGCCTAAGAACTTTGAGCAAGACCAAAAACAAGAATTCTGATAAGCTAGGCAAGTATAATATTTCAAATAGAAACCATGGTTGTACAGTACTGTACCAAAGAAAGCTAAACCGAGCTATCTAGAAAAATAGTCAATAACATAAATACTTAGGGTGTATTTAAGACAATTTCATCTGCAGTGAAGTCGAAAATAGCATAGAACTATAAGGAAGCTGCAACAGACAGCAGAAACTATAAACTGTCACTAATTAAGGTATGAGGATATACAGGGCGAAGAGGCAATAAACATTTGATAGATTAAGAGAAGATTGAAATGGACATCTGTTAACCCAGAGCCTTTTTTTGTTGTATATTTAACCTAAAGAAATGAATCACAAACAACTAAGCCACATAATATGCTAATGTCAGAACAATGGCTGGCAAAAATGTTTCTCTAAACGCATTAGGAGTTACAGAAGAAGAAATCCGGAAACATACTTTTTGTTATCATGAGAGTTTACAAAGGTTCTTAGTACTAAATTGAAATAGTCTAAACCAGAGACCTATGTCTTGAAAATAAGCTATAAGTAATTGTTAGAGCAGCATAATAGACACATTGAGGTCGAAGCGTCTGAAGCTTCAGCATTAACCTCAAGTTAGATAACTGTAAGAGATCTAATGTTGATTCAGAACTTCAATCTCATCATTGTAGAAATCAACTAAGTTTTGCTAGTCTTTATTGCCACCACACTCTTGAAGAATGGCAAAGTTTTTTTATTGATTTCAGTAGTCTATATAAAAAATGGGATGAACAAGTAAAAGTTTGGATGTGACAAAATGTAGTAAAGTGGTGATGTGATGTAAGGAGACATTTTATTTAATGTTAGTAACAAGCTTTACCACATATATCAAGATCAAACAAAAGAATCGTTCCATTTACCCTTTTTAATAGCAATAATTCCATATCGATGCATGACGCAAAAATAGTAACAAATTGTTTGAAAGAAGTTGGTATCAACATAAAACTAAACTGGATTTTGCTGATCTTCATTCAAGACGCACCATTAAACATTCTAAAATGTACTTTAACACAGTTAGGAATCCACTAGAGCAACCGAAGACTCTTTTGGAGCTAAATAACACTTCAAAATAGCGCATACATATGAAACTTGTTTAGATCCTCGCCAAAATTCATACAGAATTTTAGGAAAGCAATACTTCATATTGAAACACTTTGTTGTACTCAACATATAGAACATGTTATTAATGTTTATTCAAGTTATATAGTTTTTCAACTTTTTCCAGGAAATGTAATTTATCTCTCAAATGTGAAGTTGTTCCACAAATGTTGAAACAGTTTACATTTTAGTATAGAAGCCTTTGTGTTTGCAATGTATAGTCACTTTTTTGTAATTCAGTGCATTAATAAAAATGGATTTTGTATTTTGAATACAAAAAAGTGAGGCGAGTATGGCCATCTATAAAAAAGTCTATAATCCAGTGTTCATATAAAATGAAAAGTATTGGGCCTTTGATGTTAGAATCTGGTCATATCTGTAAATTCATACCTCTGAATAATAAAACAATCACTTTTTCCATAATCTTATTATAAAGATAAATAGAAAAATAGGGAATTTCCTCCCTAAGGAAAATTAGTTTTCTGTATTCTAAATAGAAAGTACCTCGTTTACATTTCCTGCAAGTAATTTTTCCAGCTGTGTCATCACCATTTTGCACAGGGTACACTGTGGCGACTTCAGACCTTCAACTTTCACGGGGGATGGCAACACTTCGACATTCATCAAAGTGTTCACTTGAACTGATTTCTTTCCGTTGCAAAATTTCAACTCCTGGCAAACCTGGCTAGGTTCAAGGGACTCGATTAGCAGTTCAATCACGGCGTCAGCATACTGATCTACAAAGTTGTTGCACTCTTTTCTTATAGACTTCGGGAGGTGATTGCAAACACTGTGAACAGCTCTTTTAATTTCTTCCTAAAAATAATTTCATAGTGCAGCAAATACGTTTTATGACAGAATTTGCAGGAAATTTATTGCTTACCTCTGTTGCATTGTTTTTTAATTCTTGGTCTAGTTGGCTCATTATGAACTCACACAATATGCACAGCTGAGAACCGGAAGAAGACTGAGGGGCAACAAATTTGCCGTAGACTGTACCATCTGGGATTTCATTTGTTGCTGAAAATGATACATATAAAATTAAACAAATATATTTTTCAGTACATTAAATATCTAATTATTAAACACCAGAAATCTCTTATGAACTAAGTAGGAACGTTCGTGCATATTCAGAACCTCCAACATAAAGCTGATATATATATAGCAGTTACAACTACCATTATGAACCTACACTGAGAGCTTATGAAGTTTATTAGGGCATAATGATAAAAAAAAGCCTATAATCCTCATTACTAGTTATGACAATTCAAATGGAGGCAGAACAATATGACCTTGTTTTTTATGGTATGGTCTTGTGGTTTAAATGTATGAATTCATGAATATCAAGACTTAAAAAGCATAATTCAATACCAATCATATAGTGACAAACTGGAATTGGTCCATTTTATTTTCAGTACACCCAAGTATCTATAAATCAAATACTGTAGCTTAAAGATAATAATGGTAAGGCTCTAATGCCCTACAAACTAAGAGGTTAAGGCTCTCATTTGTTTGCTCTCTCTGCTCAGTCGTCGCGCACCGTCTCTGATGCGGAGCGATATGACAAGCACCATGCCTTAGATGACAGCCATTATTATCCCTTTTCGTTTGAGTGAACACAGGTACTCAACCACTTGGACTACTCTGGTGGCACTCATATCCTTATCATATTATATATGTTTAACATTAACTTCAACAATGCAAATCCTTATGAACATTATAGCAAGTGACGTGATTTTAGAAATAACTTTTTTTAATTCTATTAGGTAATAAAAAACTCCTTTCATTTTCATCACCATTAGTATTGCAATCTACAATTGATACCTACACCCGCATTTTGCTATCCTTTTTACTTTGAACTCTTTTAGTGTTTGATAATTTTTTTAGTGAATTGTTCAACAATAATCTTTACAACTTCACTAACAATTTTATGGGCAGTTTTCTGAATAAGTAACTTTCTTTTCCTAGCACATTTCACTTGTTAACCTCTTCATATTTATTCTATTTCTATAAATTGCTAATTTCATAGTAGTTTTATAGTATATAATGCTGGGTTTATTTTATTCTGTTCTGTATCCTAGGATATTCATATACACAATCTATAACATCTTTCCTCATACAAATTTTAATTATATCTTAACGTATCTATTATTTGTTAGAGCAGATTATTATAAACAATAGTATTGTGTGCTCCTTCATGATGACCTAAATAGTGTAAACTGTTTAGTAAACTTAGTAAATTCTGTAATTTTTGCTTGTGCCAAAATAATAAAGGAATGCATTTTAGGCAACTATTTTTCAGTAGAATACAATGTTTCAGTCGGTTAGTTCAATCTACTCCCAATAAATATTCTCTTCTTTTTAGCAGATCATAAACAGCATCTCTATTTTTTATTTTCTGATGTAAATATGTCTGTGCAGCACTAGATGTCGTATATTTTTTGTTCTATGGAAGAATCTATTCACACACAAGGTGAGGAATCTTTTCCATGGATTTCTTTATTTTCATAAGCTTCATAATGTTAATATTATTATCTTCATTTTTAGTAGTGTTCGCAGCTCTTAAAGAGTTTTATGACAATATGTCTTGGGCAGATCCATCCTCTGGACTTGATATTTAGTCAAGCTAACTTACTTTAGATGTTCTTTTAGCTTTTATCCTCAAAAACTTGCTTTACTGGCTTCAAAGTTTGATTCTCATGGACACGCAGCAAACTTATCATTTTTTTTTATAAATAACTGAATAAAGACTTCAACTATTATTTGATTATGTTCCTATAGTAATTCTTCACACCTACTATATATTCTTCTTAATAACCTTCTCTTTCATTAAGATTAAGTTTTGTCTTTTCTGCAAGAACAATGCAATACACTTATGAATTACCTGTAGTTTGGTTAAAATATACTAGATGAAATGCTTTTGGAGGACATCAACATACAAAACATTCCATTTATTAAAGATTATAAATATTTCTTCCAAATATATACCTTTCTATGACTAGAAAGTTAATACTTAATTTACTATTACTCTTACACTCATTGTTATGCAATTTTTTTTTCATCAAAAATTATAAAATCGAATCAGTAGGTAAAAAATATTAAATTTGTAAAATAACTTAAATTGTCCAACCACTATAAATTTGCAGTTTTTTGAGTTTTAATACCTATATGTAAATATAATAAATCGTCTATAAAATAAATAAAGTATTTCAAATTTACATACATCCCATGTTAGCTGGATTGCATGAAAGTTTTGTTTCATTTAAGGCTCAACAATCAAACATATACAGACAATTTAACTGAAACATAGAAGTACTCACCGACACTTCCACCATAATCAACTTTAGGCACAGAAGAGTGTGGCGGGGTCTTGTCCTTGCATACTTTCAGATAAACACACAACTGCTGTGGAGTCATTTCTGCAAGGCAAGCCTCTATAACCTCATCCGTGTAAGTCTCAATGAAGTCAGAACACTCTTCTTGCAAGTTGCCATTAAAGTGTGAGCACAGCTTTTTCAACGCTTTGCGGATATTTTCCTAAAATTTACTATTGAATGAAAAGAATGGAAGGCAGGTGGGGTTGCAATTTATTAAATGTCAAAAATGAACTACAAAACTAAAAATGTGTACATGATGTATTTACTTATGAAGAAATTTCGTTTTCAAAGCAAAATCAGATTCAGGAAACACCAACCTCTGTTCTCTTATTTTGGATCATTTCCTCAAGGCTACTAATTGCAAATAGACACAGGGCACAGTTGGGTTTCTCGCCTTTGTTGCGATGCATAAAAACTTCTACATCATGAGCTTCTTGTGAAGGGCATAGGCTCAGCTTGGGACACACAAGTGATGGATCAATATCCTGAGCTAGTATAGCAATAAAAGCAGGTCCATAAGTATCCACAAATTGGCGACACGTGTCATTTATGGTGCTGGGCATTCTATCACAAACTGCATCTACTACTTCTTTAAGTTTTTCCTAAAAATAAGGTATTATAATCAAAACATCACAGTGTTATACAATAATGTACTTCTGTTTTGGGATCTGTAATCATCTGCTGCACAAAGTGCAGAAAATATTGGCAAAATTCACATAGCTCTGTATTTCCTATGATGGTAAGAGTTTGTGGTACTAATCGTTCAATTGGTAGCTGTGCAGTTTCAGGAGTTTGCAGAATCTGAACAGATGCTCCTCCCTTATGTATTTCTACGCGGCCAACAGGAATAATTTGGCGAGCTGTAACCATGGGATTTTGCACTGTTTCTAATGGCAAAAGTGGCATTATTGGAGCAGACTAAAAATAATTCTAATGAACACAAGTATTTTGTTAAAATAAAGTTTTGATTACATCTTCATCAGAAATATCCAAATCGGGTCCTGGGCAGATATGAATTAGACTACAAACCACTGTTCCATTAAGTTCATCAACCAGAAATTTGTATATAATTGGATAATATTCATCCACAATACTTATGCATTCATCTTTAAAAGATCTTGTCTGCTTGCAAATTCCCAGCAACACTTTGTGGAATTCTTCTTCAGTTGTATCAGCTACCAGAACATCTTGTAGATGTTTCACTAATTGCTCACATAGTGCACAAGGTAAGTCGTCTTTTCTGCTAAAAACAATTCAGTAAATAAGAGGCAAAATGACAATAACACCATTTCTCACTTTAGTGGTACCAAACCAACACTAGATAGAGGAGTAACCTCTGCCTTGATGTGAGAATGGAACGTGACTCTACATTCTCCAGCCATACGGCAGAAATCTTGAGAATTCAAATTTTCTTCTAAGTGCCTGTAAATGTCATTGAAGTAGGTGAGAATGATGTTACTGCAGGAATCGGCCAGACTTCCCATGCGACTGCAAATCTGCAAAAATATTAAGCAAAATGTCATTCAGCCAGCAAAGCACATTACTTAATCGCAATTTGATGTAAATCAATAGTTGGGTTTCTTTATTCACTAAAATTCAAAATATGAAATAAAATCTATAATTTAATAATAACATAATAATGCTGCAGTAACATACAAATTAAAAACGAGTACAAGTCAGATTGATTGCAGATAAAGAATAAATATAAATACATATATACTCATCTAAAGTTGCTTTTTTAAGTTCTTACAAAAGATTATTACCTGGGCAAACGAGACAACTCAATTTAGGACATTTTATTTCATTCATGTTCTTGTTTGTACACTCCATCCAAGTAAAAATCAAAATTTGACATGAATTGTGCCTAACTAAATATAAAAATTATTTGTTATATGCACAGCAAAGCAGTGAGCTAATATCATGAGTTGTGTTACAAAAAATAGTGTGTTTTGTAAAGATGTTGTACAGTGGAGATTATGAAAATAATTACAAATTATGGCTCTTCACAAAATAAAAAAATCAAAATCCAGGATATATATATATATATATATTTGCTCACTGGGGATCAAGACTTGGATTACTAATAATTGTCCAAGGCAGGATCTGTTATATGTCATGAGAATGAAAAAGCTGATTGATAGTTTGGTATAATGTGCTGAGCAATGGCCTAGAATTAAAACCAAAATGCTCTCTTCAGGGTTACACAAACAATAAACTGAGGCATGTTTTTGTAGAACATGAAAATTTTTATACAAAATTTATGAGTAAGCTCAGGGTTCTCGAGAATTATCATTCTGTTTCCATCATGGTCTGGTGGAAAGTCCTAATTTCAGTAAAACAGTGGTAAAACCCTCAGACTAAGCGCTCATATTTGGGCTATGCGGCACACAAGTTGTGTTATGTGCATGTGTATAAATGTATTGAAAATCTATTGCTATACCTTCAAAGTATCAGCAGCAGCACACACTACGCAGAGAATTTCGGTTTGTAGTGGGTTACCTCTTTTCTGTTTACTTTTGATATATTATTACCATGAAATCCACTGGGGATGACACCATGAACTTCAATTTTTGGTAGAGAAATGGCCTTCAGTGGTATTTCCCAACAAATTGTTTCAATTTATCTCACTACAATAATCCCATTCATGTACATGACTGACCTTAGGAAATGTCATCAGGTGATCACCATATAGATCTGGCTGGGGAGTTATTATAAAGTACGCCATCAATTATAAAGGGTGGTCATATCTATTGTATATTCATGATATTATACTCATGCTAACTATATAAGTAAAGTAACACAGGCGGAAGTGCACTCCTTTGTGCAGAAAAATTCATAGAGAAATATTTTAATAAGATAACTCCTTTTTATACACTACACATCCTGGGTTAAAAGCCTTCTTTAAAGAACAAAATATTGGTTCTTCCATGATACTCTGTATTATTGAACATATCTGAAGATTAGTCCTCTCTAGCTATATTTATTTTACTACTTATCACCATACCATTTATATTTCAATTTATATACACATGCTTTTGTGTATATTAAAAAAATTATTCAGAATAGCTAACAAATTCAAATAGCATGTCATGCTTGCAATATTCTTTAATTTAACAAATGCTTTTAAGTAAAGTGTGCCTCTCAAAAATGGTCAAATGTTTATTAAGGGAATAGAAAATATTGTCAAAACAAGTAATTTTAAACTTGAAGATCATAACTTGACAATAAATTGATTCTCTAATTTATTTGGAATTGATTATGATTTGCCACGAGATTTTTACAATTTTTATATATAAAACATCAAGATCTAAAAGCTGGGAACCAGCGTCATTTAGATATTAGAAACAATGGTGCCGAAGAAAATGCGTAGATAAACTAATTATTTATCCTACTACTTAATTCATCAAAAAATAATAAAAACCTAGATCAAATAAATCAGCTTCTTAGATAACCATTTGTTTAATTTATTCATGGTACAGGAAAAGCTAAAGTCAATATGTAGTCAACAGATTAGAGCACTTGGCTGCAGTGGGTCGAGGTTTAATCCTACATTCCGTATGCCTGGCAGATGGTCTATTCAGTCACTAAAAACAATTGAGTACCTGCATTCATTTAGAACAAGAGCCAATAATAAAGTTATTCAAGGTGGTTTGTCATACTGCTCATCAGAAATGAATTGAGGTTGAACATATGGGAGTTTTAAGCTTTCAGTTCGCAGGTCATACCCCTGCTATTTGAGGTGCAGTCCCACTTTTATTATTATATAAGCTTAATTTTAGAAGAAAACCTAGATATAAACATTTCTTCATTGAATTTATGAAAAATTGAGTAGACTGAGTTAAAAGATTAAGGAAACTTGAGTTACAAAAAAAGAACCTGCACACAATGTATTATTATTTTAAATATCTACTATTAATATGTAATAAAAAATCACATTGCATTGACTGGAAAAATACCTCAAGTTAAAATATGCACGTTATTAATACTAACACACTAACATAAGGAGCTAAAGAGCTGAGTGAGCCAAAGCTCCAAAGCTACAAATGGCGTAACATGGTATTTTTAAAATGATTGGGGTTACGTGGCTCTCTTTTAGACCATTATTCTGGAAGCCTAAGAACTTTCTTACTGCACAACAGAAATTAAAATCCGCTTATTTCCTTGGCTCACTCCCTGCATCTCGAGAAGGATTATAACACTGTCAAGGCTTTATTAAAATGCCTTAAAATATTCTTATAAACCTCCAAGATTTTACTAAGTAACCTTGCTACATTTGCCTTTGCTACAGCAGGGTTGTCAAGATGCTCAATGAAAGCATCTGAAGTTTTTAAGTATTTTTGAAATTTCGTTCTAAAACTAACTAAAACTAAACAACTAAAACAATGGGACAGATTTTAAAAAAAGTAAATTAAAAAAAATGTTCCAAGTTGTTTTGTTAAAGAAGACGAAATAAACAAGGACAGTTTTAAGGAAGTCATTAATGGTTCATTTTTTTTATTTTTTATATATATTTTATTTATTATATATCATTAATTCCTTAGCAACAACTAAATCTAGAATTATTTGTGAAAAATGTAAAAAAGAAAATTAGTGTAAAATTACAATTCAAGGATAACATGACAACTCATATTCAGAGAAACAAGGAGAATAGTTCCATCAAAATACATAATGGTAGTACCAGAGATTGTATGAAGTGATAATATGCGAAGGTAAAGAAAATCAACATAAAATTTACACTTTAACTTAATAAACTTAATAAAAATAAATATTTTCTATTTAAAAATTTCTATGCTTTATTTGAATCATTGCATACAAATTAACTCTATTTTCTTAATTAATTTCAAACTATCGCTCTTTGGTTACAAAAACAAAGTTGAAAATAATAAATATTTATGTTATTTTTAAAACAAAACTAATAATGCATAAATTAAAAATGTTGGTCAGTATGTTTATGATCTCTTATCGTAGTTCTTTAGATTTTTCATAAAAAATGTTGATGTAATAAATAAAAGCAAAAATTGTCACTGCAATGAACAACACTGGTCACACTTAGTTAAATCAGATGTTTGCAAAAACATACCATTACTATAATTATAGTGTAAAATGGTTAAGAAATATGCTTTGAGGATGGTGTCTGAGTGAATATCTCCATAATATCAATTTATTTTTTGAGCCATGAAATCTATTACTTGTAATATAGTAACAAGTAGGAAACTTCAAAATAGGCAAAACTGTACTGAATACTTTTTGCTTGGGCCAAGTATACAGATTATTAATTACATTCTATGGTTACAGCTTTAATTATGGAAATTCATTACTTCACATCGTTCATAATACACTTTAATTTGGAATGTTGGTATTTTTGAAGATTTGTCAAATCTCACTCAAAGTGAATACATGTTTGGGCTGCTCAAAGACCAAGGCAAATGAAAATGTACAATAGATAATACATAAGTAGCGACTATGTATATAACTATTTTTTTAATTCATAAACTTTGTAAGTACTAAAAGATGCATTGAATAAATGAATAATATATTCAATTTATTAAGTTATGTAAGGTTTCTTTATCAATTTGTATTGTGTAAGAGTATTGGTTATTTAAATTTTCTTCATAATTTTAACATTAAATTACAATACTTGTAAGGATTTACTAAATTTTCATTATAAATACTTAGTAGAAATTTCCAACATTATTTCAATAAAGTGCTATTCATACCTTCATAAAACCTTCCAAAACTTGATCCCTGCTTGCACTATGAAACTTTTTTTCCACCAAGTCGATGACTGTGTGACAGTCTGCACAGTCATCAGAGCCGTATTTAGCCACTTTGCTGTTAGTACTGGCAGCCTCATGTAGAAGCTCGTGAACGCGTTCATTGTTGCAAAGTCCGGCTACTGAACACACCACTTGCGGATTCATCTGAGAAGCGAGCATATCTATTAGTTCAGGGATGAACTCGTCAGCCAGTTTGCAGCATTCCTCAGCGACTGCTTTAATTGGCAACAATTTGCAGGAACCTTCAAAGACTTCCTTTATTTCTTCCTAAAAATTGTAAATAAGATGTAAAAATTGATCCATAGAGTCTCAAACCACACATTTTCAAATTACGTATGAATTGTATAATTACCTGCGTTTCGTTGCTCAAGAGCTGGTCTCGTGCTTCCTTAACCATCTCAAGGCATGTCTGGCACACACTGCTGTCATCAGGAGGTAACGTCTGGTGCACCCATACTGTCTGAATGCAATGCTTTACAGCATGGCAGCCAGCAGCAGTGCTAAAATCAATTTGAAGATAGTCAGATAAAATTGAAGTAGCCTGTACTACTTATAATAGTAGAGCGATATTATAAGGGGTTGTGGTTAATTTATCAAGTTTTTATATAACGAATACTTTAGTCTTTCTTAAAATTCTTGAAGACTTATTTGATTCTGTCGTTCAAAGTTTTCAATTCATTTCAATATTATATCATCCAAACCGGACATGTTATTGCTTTTGCAAAGTTGGTTACCCCCTTCTTAATTGTCAAAGGTTGAAAGAAAATGTGCTACTATTGTTTCGGTTTATTTTTTATTCTGCTCTTTCTGTAATTGCTGAGCTTTTAATTTCTGTATACACTAAAATCAGATTTAAATTTACCACATTCCGATAGTTAGAATTATTTTCATATTTAAGTGGTGTTAATTGAACAGGACATGTATTGTTAGAGATGTTATGAATATTTTAATTTATCTACAAATAGAAATTAGAAAGTATATATAGAAATAGCCTAAATACAGGCACTATTACCTACAACATATTCTCACACCCCAAACACACATTTCAAAATAGATACAGAAGTCCCAGTACTCACCGGATTTGTAGAGTTAAGAGAGCAATTTTTGAAGCAATGTTTGCATATTAAGGATCTATGAGTATTTTTTAAAAGGTGTCTTAAATGATTCCAACTATATTAGGAGATAAATTATCTACTGTTAATTTTTTATTCTTAAGCTTATGAGTTTTGATAACCTTTTTCATTATCTTACTAGTGATAAAAGTTTGTCCTTATATTTATTATTCATTCTAGGTGTGGTATACTGTACCGAAACTCTGGGCTTATTGTGCACCAAAAAAGAATTTAATGAATTCGACCTGCATTACTGAAAAAATTTAGGATGAGTGCAATCGACATTTCATTTCGCTCTACATGGACAATATGCATTATGTTAAGATGATTTCTAAAGCTACGGTGTCTTGTTAATAGTCCTGTTATACTCTTTAGTATCTTTTGCTTAGTTTTAGCATTTCTTTGGTTTTCTTCCTGGACAGGAATACCATTAGCGTTTTAGAGTTCTTGTCTGTCTATACTTGTGTCCAGTAGGTTTTATGTCTTTCTTACAATAGGTCCCTGATAGTCCTTTTTGCAGTTAAATAAGGAACCTTGTATTTATGTTTGAGACCTATTAGTCTGCTCAGAAGCTGATCTCACAAGTGGGTCAGCTTTTTTGTTACCTTCCTAACCTGTGCCCTGGAGCCCATTCTAAGCAAGCTCTGTTGCGCTCGGTCAGTGTCACCAGCGTTTAAGTACATTTAAGCATGACTTTGGACTGTATTTCAATACTTGCTAAAGCTTTCAACGTCGCTTGGCTGTTAAGATGGAGATTTTGTGTTTTCAAAACTTCTCTTTATCATATATTTTGCATATATCGTTATGGGTGTTATTTCAGCTTGAAAGACTGTATGAAGGTGTGACTAAACCCAGGTTTACACCAATTCAGTTCCCTGTTCTTGCCTCAAACACTTCTGCTCCGAGTGTTCTGCACATTACTCAAAAATTTGCAATTGATTTAGAGATAGATTACCAGAAGCCTAACAAAGAATTCCAGCTTGGTCGATTTTATAAGAAATTTAATAAAAGTAATTCGTATATTACTCTAAACTATTGTGGTATAGTTACGGCAAGTAAAATTAATCAACTTTCCAATGCGATAATTACATATGTAATCATAGTGCTTCGTAAAATTTAGCGAGATACGCACTCTTACTGATTATTATTATTAAAACATAATATTTTAAACCGTGGTTTCAGGTAAGACTATATAGAGTTGTAGTTTCGTCGACATTGCTTTTAGTTTCAGTTAATTAAAAACTTCATTAACATTTTGATCACTAAGAATTATGGCTTCACAGATTAGTTTTACATTATGGGGATTAGTTAGGTACTGGTTTTGGACGCACATCTTCAAGTAATATTTGTCTTATCTCCCTAACTTTCTTTCTAAACTTATAATTCTATCTCCTCCTAGACGCTTCAACTGATTTTCTTGAAACTTGCATACCACATTTACAATTATATTTGATAATTTGGTGCAAAAAATCAGCCTTCTAACTTTAACCGTTTTTGAATTATTTAAATATTTTGATTACAAGGGAAATTCCTCCCAATGTTTCTATTTTTGTAGTGTTAAATGTACGCAAAACATGTGGAATGTTCTACACGACTGCCTGGCGTCTAGATCAGGCTTCGTCGACGAAGCCTGCGGGGTTCTCTTGTAGATCTAAAAGTGTTGCTTGATGAAGAAGTTGGTTTGCTATTAAAGGCAACTTCAGTTTTATAATTTTTTGACATAGTCCCTCCAAAATTCAATGCAAATTCCTCACTTTCTCCACGTTCTTTTGCAGCAATAGGTTTCCTTAATGCCCTCAATCTACATTACCTCTTCGTTTTATATAAGTTTTTGTTCGACCAGAAAAATTTGGTTTTTGATCAGACGGTAATCCGAGGAAAATAGATTTGGAGAATAGAAAATAATTTTAGATCTTCTTCAGTTAATTTTTGCTCAGCGATACGGTTTTCTCCTTCTCAATGTTGTTAATCAGATTTTTTTTTCACTTATTAAAAAACGGATGGCATCACATTTTCAACTGATGGTATGGTGTAGTCACTGCTCAACTCTCTTGAGCTGAAATGTCCGTAAACCCTACTACTTCGCATACTTCACTTATTTGTTGGTATGATATCATGGAGTTTGTCGATCTGGTGCGACAGCTATTTTTGCAACCTCTAAGATATAACGCGATTTTTGATGCTCGTTTTGTCGTGTTTGAATTCGTTTATACTCAGTCCAACTTTTTTATAGGCAGCACATAAATTACTAGATGTAGACAATTTTTTTGCGAATTTACTTTGCTATTTCCTTTCAAAAATATTTGAATCACACCACAAATTCTATTTTTATTTATTTTGTTCTATCACGCTCGTATTCAAAGAAGTGTTAATCAAGAAATTATCGTCGGAATGATTTGTAACCATAGAATATTCATCTATAAGAAGGTAAATTTATGATCACATGTATAGTTGTTGCTCTTTATGAGCACCAAGTTGCAGGTACACCGCCCTCCTAAAAACGAAACACAAATGATAACTACTTACTACTTCAGAGTAGCGTAGGAAGTTCGCAAGTAAAACTATGTCTAAAATGAATTTCAGCATACAACGTACTGAACTTGCAATTTCTGTAACGACCGGGGCAGTTGCTCAATATTAAAAAAGGCAATCCATAAAATGTACTCATAAATTGTTACGAGGGCTAATAAAATATATTATGGCAGATCGTTTTTAATCCGCATTAAAAAAACTATTTTTAACACAATTTGTATCACATGACAACTGCATGGCTAAGACCCTGGTACCGTTTATAAAATATGAACATTTTCAACGAACTTAAAAAGTTCGTTACTGAATTCTATGTCAGTCGGTCTGTCTGTCCGTCGCTGTCACAAAATTATGGATTTTTTAAAATTTTAAAATGAATTCTTATAGGAAAATTTACGCTGATTTCAAAATCGAAATCAAAAAGTTTCTATCTCGAATAGTTTTCGAGATATTCGACTTCGAATTTCGGCAAAATTTCGACATTGCTATTTTATGAGTAATTCTTAAAGAAAATTTTACGCTGATTTCAATAATGAAATCGAAAAAATTCTATGTCGAATAGTTTTCGAGATATTCGACTTCGAATTTCGGAAAAATTTTCGACTACGATTTTAAATGTGATTCTTATAGGAAATTTTACGCTGAATTCGAAAATGAAGTCGAAAAAATTCTATGTCGAATAATTTTCGAGATATTCGATTTCGAATTTTCCCGAAATTCGAAATCGAAATCGAAAGGTTTTTTAAAGTTCGTTCTGGGATTGCTTACAGAGCAATCTCTTCGCCGGCCCCATGTTTCTGTTGACTTGTACAAAATTTGTTTAGTGGATGTCGTTAGATCACATGTTTAATAAACAATCGGTACGTGTCAATATTTAATCGAATGAAAAATAACATTGTTTTTCGTCGTGTGTTAAATAAATATTGGATTTTCTGAATCTTCTTTTGATTATAGCTTCCATGCTGACGATATTTCTGTAATTTCCTAAAATTGTATATTTTCTCAATTTTCATTTGTCTATTTAAATATTAATTACTCCTGTAAATTCATATAAAAGGGTACAAATTTAAAGCGGGACAGGAAGTTCAACAATAATAATCGTCAGCCGGCGGTATTTCTTCCTGAATAAAAAGCAACAAAATGTTAGGATAAAACTGTTCAAAGATTACCAAGTCATATCTGTCGCGTGACATACAACCGCAACGCTTCAAGGCTTGTATGATAATTTTGGTATGTGTTTTTTTGGTGTGTAGGGTGATTGTTAGAGGTAGCACCTCTACTTCCAGTACTGTCGGGCTATCCGGGTAACTGGGTAGTCGTACTGGGGTTTTGGTCCTCAACAATTACTCAACTCTCATTTATGGCTCCCAGTAGCTGTAAAGTTAAAACAGCGGCCACACACCGGTAAACTGTATCGACATACAGGCTAAACTAAATGAGGGGCAACCAGGGGCAACTTACAAGTATTGAATTTAATGGCCCTGGTTGAAATAACTTTTGAAGATGGAAGCGGGTCTCTCAAAAAAAAAAAACTGTAAGTGAAGGTGGAAATCGAGGAGATTGGAACAGCTTCACTTATGGAACCTGATGGCGGCAATCAGTACCGCGATACAGAAGGCAACGGAAAACCACTGTATTATTGTTCCAAGAAAATTACAAGGCAGCACGAAACTTAATTATGGCCCCCAGTCCTCGGCAGGTTTTAAGTAACCAGGGGGTGCTAAGAATCCCCGAGTGGAAAAATATTAATTCAACCATTAAAATAGGCACATGGAACGTCCGTAGCCTATATTCACCTGGAAAATTAGCAAATCTCATCCAGGAGATGAAAAGAATAAATTTACAAATTTTAGGAATCAGTGAAGTACGATGGCCTGATTCTGGAATTCTAAGATCTGATGACAAAATCATATATTACTCAGGAAACCAAGACAAACATACAAATGGAGTAGCAATTGTAATAGACAGTAAACTAAAGCAACATGTCCAAAATTTTATACCATACTCTGACAGAGTCATGCTCTTACAGTTGAAAGGCAATCCTGTCAACATAAATATCATTCAAGTATACGCTCCAACAACGGAAAGATCTAATGCTGAAGTTGAAGAATTTTACTCGCAAATTAGAGACATGGCACGTTTGACAAAAAAAAAGATATAAACATCATAATGGGTGATCTGAACGCAAAAATTGGAAGTGGGGAAGTCAATGACATTGTAGGTAAATACAGCATAGGAGAAAGAAACGAACGAGGAGATCGGCTAATCCAATTCTGCCAAGAGGAAAATTACGTAATAAGCAACTCATGGTTCAAAATGCCAATTCGCAGACTATATACTTGGACTTCTCCTCAAAACAGGAAGGACAACATAGTTAGAAATCAAATCGACTATGTGCTTATAAATAAAAGATATCGAAGCAATATACTAAGTGCTAAGACATACCCGGGAGCAGACATTGGATCAGATCACAACCCCATAATCATCAAAATGCGAGTTAGACTGAAAATAATTATCAAGAAGAAGAAAACAAACAAAAAACTAAACGTGGATAAACTCCGAAATGCAGAAACAAAAATACAAGTAAGAAATAATATAAATAAAGAAATAGCAAGTTTGATAAGTGATGGCTCACAAATAACAGGGAGCACACAAGAAGATATTGATGATTTATGGCAAAAATTGAAAACAACGATACACACAGTTGGAAATGAAAGTCTGAAATTCAAAGGAGAAGAGAACTTTAAACAGAAGTGGATGACGAAAGAAATATTAGACCTAATGGATAGACGGAGAATTGTCAAAAATAGCAATGAAACAGAATACAAACAAATAAATAGAATTATACAAATTAAAATTAAAGAAGCAAAAGAAAAATGGATGTGCGACAGATGTACAGAAATAGAAAGCTTGAACGAACAACACATGTTTGGTCTATATAAGAAAATAAAAGAAGTTGTTGGCACCAACAGAAAGAAAACACAAATGATGATAAGAGATGACAGCAACAAAATAATAATGGACGAAACTGAGAAAATAAGAATCTGGGAACGATATATAGAAAAATTGTTTGACGACGAGAGACCAGAAACAATTATACAAAACAGAGGAGAAGAACAAAAGGACCCACAATTCTAAAGCGAGAAGTAGAGAATGCAATACACCAAATAAAAATAGGAAAAACCCCAGGACCGGATAACATATATATGGAACTAATTAAACTAATAAACGAAGACAACCTAAAGATACTAGTTGATTTGTATAATAAAATATATGAAACAGGTAACATTCCAAATGACTGGTTGGAATCAACATTTATTACTTTGCCTAAGAATGCAAATGCGAAATCTTGCAATGAGTACAGATTAATAAGTCTCATGAGCCATGCCCTTAAAATACTCTTGAAGATAATGCAAAACCGAATATATAGAAAATGTGAAGAAGTAGTGAGTGACAACCAATTCGGCTTCAGAAATGGGATGGGAACGCGTGAAGCTCTTCTGCATACAAGTAATGATGCAGAAATGTAGAGATCAGAAAAAGATGTGTATCTGTGTATTCTCGATTATGAGAAAGCATTTGATAAAATAAGACACATCAAACTCATAGAATGTTTGGAAAACATTGGCTTGGACGAAAGAGACATAAAACTAATCAAAAATCTTTATTGGAACCAACGTGCTAAAGTAATGGTAGAAGACACTGAAACAAACAACGTAGAAATTAAACGCGGGTACGTCAAGGCTGCATACTGTCCCCAATGTTATTTAATCTCTATTCGGAAGTAGTTTTTCAGAACGCCTTACACAACTGCAATTTAGGAATAAAAATAAACGGGGAAACGATAAATAACATAAGATACGCGGATGACAGCGTACTAATTGCAGACAACCCTAGAGCATTACAACAGCTAATTAACAAAGTATACGAAGCAAGTTTACAAATGGGCCTAACAATCAATACTAAGAAAACAAAAATCATGCAAGTGAGTAAAAATCCGAGGGGTATAAATTTTACAATTGATGGCAACGCTTTAGAAGAAGTTGGAAAATTCAAATATTTAGGTTGCTGGTTAAACTCAGATCTAAACTCAAATGTAGAAGTAAGGAGTAGAATAGAAATAGCTAGGCAAGGATTTATAAAAATGAAAACACTCCTGACAAATAAAAATCTAAATTTACAAATCAGATGGAGAATGGTAAAGAGTTATATATGGTCAATATTGTTATATGGAACGGAAGTCTGGACACTAAATAAACACGAGATAGACAAACTGCAAGCCTTTGAATTGTGGTTGATGAGACGAATACTTAAAATCCCATGGACAGCCAGGATTACAAACCAAGAGGTATTACAAAGAATGAACTGTAATAGAGAAATTATAACTACCATAAAAAGAAGAAAAACCGCCTACTTGGGACACCTACTAAGAAATAAAAAATATAACCTACCCCAACTTATCATACAGGGTAAGGTTGAAGGCAAACGCGGAAGGGGTAGAAGGAAAACTTGTTGGCTTAAGAATATAAGGCAATGGACAGGCATGAATGTTCAACAAATATTTAGAGCAGCTGCAGAAAGAGAAACATTTGCCAATGTAATCGCCAACCTCTATTAAGAGAAGGCACGACAAGAAGAAGAAGTTTTTTCGAGATTTCACACTTGCAAAGATAATCGAAAGAAGATTAAATCATTTTCAAGAAAAAGAATAAAAGTATATTTCTTCAAATTAGTTGAGGTATGCGAAAAAATAAAATTCAACAGCAAGAAGCATAGACAATTCATTTGCATATAGTCATTCGCAATTATACAAATTAAAGATAATGTGCGAAGCACCATGTAATTAACTTTAACAAGACAGCAGTCTAATTTATTGCCTTTTTGTCCTTTGTGAGCTTCTTGCAAATGCTAAGCTACATAAATTTTATCCACTAAGGTTACAAAACAATGATATAAATAAAACCAGATATTTTTATACTGCATTCTTTTTTCCAAGGGAATTATTATTTGTATAATGTAAAAAAGTCTTTTTTGGAAACAGTAAACTTAATATTCACCAGGGGTCGGATAAACCAATAAACGGATAACAAAAATAATTAAATAATTCATTCAAAAACATTAAAACTATACTAAAATATTATAGCAAAAATTGTTGACAGGAAGTACAGTTAGAGGAATAATTTTTTTCTAATCTGCTAAATCTGTCGGTTAACAGACTGCTGAAAGTTACGAATAATTGAATTTTACTGTACCTATCTACAGATTTAATTTTACTCTTTCAATTTTATAAAATAGAATCGGCCTAACTAAATATTTTATAAAGACAAATCTCACAATTTCAAAGTACTGTTTATTATCCACAACATTTACATAAATGGTGTGCACACAAGAGATAATAGTAATGTATAATGTGAAAGTGACCTTTGTAATCCTGCAATTCGAAGAAACTTTTGTAATGAAGACAAGAATAGAAAGTTTGTAATACATATCGATGATTAGCCGCTTCCTAGCTTGATTGGGACTGATAGATCAGGGACTCTAGTGAATTCAAATCCTTCTAATTTATTGGAATTATAGCATCTTTAGACTATTAATAAGATGATTAAGAAATAACTTCGCCTGTACCCACATAGATGTACTTTTGATTTCCCATTTTATGAGCTATTTTTCGTTTCCGATTCCAAAAACTGAGCAACGTGACGCGGGCGTCTATAATTTTACAATCGTTATCTGTACATAACAGTCTTGCTGAAAGACACAAGGCTCATCTCGAAAAAGCATGTGATTCAGAGATTTCACTGTACCTTCCAAAACATTTGATTGATACCGAGCGAGCCGCCTTATCATAATAAACTAAATCAAATCATTACAAATGATGGATGATGGCCTCTATGAACCTTTGGCACTAGCTTGAGATGCCTCTTTGGACGACTTAGCGCCCTTTTGGTTGTTGAAATTTTTCTTTACTGTAAAAATGTTTTCTCCCGTAAACATAATTTTTCCGTCATGCACGTACTCAGTCAACAAGCTCCTTGCTTTTTCTCTCCTAACTTTCTTTAAAGCATCTGTTGACAATTGTCCCGTATGTCTTTTATAAGCAGTTAGTCTTAGGTCTTGCATAATATTACGAGACATTGAAGTTTTGGAAATTGCATCTCCCGAGAAATAATTTTCTAGTTACGAAGATGGTTAGTTTAATTCGAACACTTACGGCGGCTTTGACTGACTAAACAGTTCGAAGTGAACGTGATCTTCCATATCTCGGACGATCTCTCGTCTCAAACATACGGCTAATACCGAAAAGATGCAAGGTCTTAAAGATTACATTCTTATGAAATGCTATTACAGCTATACGGTTTTCTGTATCACCCCACTCTATGGGTAAATAATAACACTTGACAAGAAACACAATGCAACTTACAACTTTAAGACTGGACAACTGTTAGTCACGGATATCTCTATGCTATATAAAACAAGGGTAGGTTTGATTTTGTAATAGTAATATTGTAATTGGAATACTAGGTACTTCTATTTGCGATTACCCACAAGTTTAGAAACGTTCCAAATAGTTGATCTTCATTTTGCCTGATCAGGAGAAATGTAAATGTGTTTTATATTTAGTATAAAATCATCATTAATAAGATGATGTATTCATTCAATATAGAGAAATATTTTCAAAGACTTACAATCAACAAATAATGTACCATTCACTTTCGATAAAATTTGCTTATGATGCTCTAGAAGCAAAAACTAATCTTCGGACTTGGACTGAAGTATGCCGTTGGAGAATGGAATAAATGCAAACGTGCTTAATGTTTAATAGTGCTATATCGAGTAATTTACGTTCAGTTTACGCAATAACTGTACGTGTAAGTGTCTTAAGATCTAACTATACTGAACATTTATAATTAAAAGCTGTCAAACAAAGCGTGACTTTCATAATTTTAAAATTACTTAATATTTAACAATTAAAAGCAATAACTATACCCTATTGGGCAAATGCTATTACGCTAACATAGTCGCGGCATACTTTCGACCAATTTTATAGGATTTTCTAGAGGCATTTTTATATCAGACAAATATATTCGTATTTTATTTTTTCAAACTCATGTTTATTATGTATTTCTGAAACTTGCATGAGGTTTTTGATTGCCGTCTTCTTAAAAGATTAAATTTTCACTTTTTTTTAAATTAATATCGCGTGGGTGGTATAAGACTACCATTTTTGTGAATTAACTAGTAGATTAAGTAGTAAGTTGTGCCGCATACGCCTCCTGATAGCTGACCAATAGGTGGTGCAAACTATTAAATTACTTCATGATAATTTATATTTTGACCTATAACAGGTCAATTGTACCCTAAATCGAAAATCAAAACCTCTATGCAAGGTTTGGCAACAAACTGGTTTGAATGAGGTATTTAACTTTTAAAATCTGTTATTTAGAAATCGACCTAGTGTTTGCAAACACCTCAATGTAAAATTATTACTACTATTTATCCATATATGGACTTAAGGAAAATATTTGTCTTAACGTTAGTTATGATAATTAATCGTTAAAATATTTTGACGTAAACAAAACCACATATCATTAAACTTAATGGTACCCCATATAATTACACACAATACCTTCATTAACCAAAACACCCAAACAACTCCATCTTTAATAGTTTGTACTATACGAACGTTTACAAAGAAATAATGCAACTAAACTGATGAGGACATCATAGGGCGTATTCTGGAGTTATTTATATGAAAATTTATTGAAACTGGTTCAGGTGTTTGAGAGCTGAGAATCACTACCTTGAAAACTTTCCGAGGTTGTACCTCAAGAAGGTAATGAACAGATATTGCTAAGGCTCACTGAAGAAGATTTAAAGAAACTCAATATAGTTGATAATAATTTACTAAATTAATTTAGATGAACAACGCCATTGTGGTCGTGCGGTTGAAGCTATGGTTTAGAGGAATCCGGGTACAATACTGGGCTCAAATGCTTGGTGGGTGACCTACTTAATCACTAAAACTAATCAAGAACCTGCGTTCGTAACTAGAAAGAGCTATATTTGACAAATGCAGCAGACGCGAAAACATTTCAAAACTTAGTTCAGTGATTGTGTTGTAATAGATTATACTTTTTTAGCTGTTCCAGGATAATCGGCGCTTTCAACCCCTCAAAAAGTTTCGCGTAGTACAAACCACCAATAGTTTTTTCCTTATCAAGGTATTAAGTCAGAAGGCTTTCTTTCGCGCCCCCAAAATTTAGCCACTATCTTTTTAGTTGATAGTATGTTTTTAAACTCTTACAGCCACTTCACTTCACAGTCTGTTGATCCAACTTTCGTCCATGATTACCGAATGTTTGTAAAAAATTCCTTAGATTTCTCTTAACCAGTTGCAAACGATTAGTCCATATTTGCATACGAATTCTTGTGGTCTATACTACGTTGCATATCTCACTTATCTGTTGATTAAAACTGTATTATAGAGTTTGCTGGTGATTTCTGGCGAGAGAGCTATTTTTGGGACCTCCCAGGCATAATGTGTCTTTAAGGCTTGATCTGCCAAGTTCAAAATAATTTACTCGAAGTCGAAGGACACGATTTGCGTTATATAGGCAAAATCTTAAAAAAATTGAATCACATAACTAAGTCTAGTACTGCACTATTACTTAAACACTTATACGTAAACAACTAGCAAACAATAAATTAGTATTAGAATGATTTCTAACCATGAAAAATCATAAATTTATTAGAAGAAAACATTATAACCATATATACTGCATATTTATTAGATCATATAAAAATTTCTTAACTAATTAGTAAGTTGTATGAAAAAATAGATTGTACATCTTAATAGTAAGCCTAAAGTAATTTTTATATGGTGGTCAATAAATGTTTCGATTCTATTAAAAGGACTGAATAGAATTCTTCTGTTTGAGAACCAAAATTGAAATTTTTGGAACAAGCAAATAAGGTATTAAATTAAATTTCATTAAAGAATACAAAAAGAAAAACTTTATAATTAATCTGGTTATATATTGGTTACAAACAATAAGGTTTCAAAAAGATACATTATTCATTTTCCAGAACCCGTTATGGCTATAGTTCGAAGTTCAGACATCTATTATTTGTTTACTACAATTTGCAGTATTGAAACTCGGATAACATAAACACTTTTTTATATATTATAAACATAAATTTCCTTAACTCAAATGTGTGACTAGCATATTATTTATAACGTGTAATTGTAATTGCTATAACAATTATTCCGTTATCGAATAAGATGGCATCAAATCAGGATTTTCTAATTATCAAGTGAAGAAACTGCGTTGTAAGAATAAAGAAAGCGTAACCAATTGCGTCATCTATTAGAACAATAAACACTTTTCGATGTTCCAATTCAACTTCGTTGTGTTTTAAAATTATTACTCAAAATATTCTAGGAAAATGTTTTGTTTCATATTCATGTAAGATTCATAAAAGTATAAAAGCCAAACTCTTAATTCGCCATATGAAAGCTTATATGTTCTATACTAACAAACAAAATTTCTATTTTATGGGTAGTATTCTGAAAGTAACAGTTCAGATGCTTTTCTGCAATTTACCTCCTTCCTACGTCAGTGGAAACCGCGTGTTTTACGAGATGATGTGTCATCACATTAGAATAAAACATCGTGTCGCGTTTAAGCGTTTTGTTCTCAAAGATGAAAGACGCATAACATTACAAGCATTTGCCCACCTGTGAAGAACGCCTGTACTTACAGAAGCTGAATGCCGGTGGGCAAATAAACGCTCTCTAGGAGTCATTTACGAGCTTTCCAAAAATGTAACTGCTGACCTTGAAATACCTTGAACCAAATCACCGTGCATGCAATTAGTCATTCTGCACCAGCAGCTACTTTATAATAGATCCATATCATTGCAGTCTTGGAACAGATTAGTTTCCAATTAACGCGAAAACCGCGTCAATTGAGTTTCACCTTCGATTAAATTCATGCAGTGCCGGTTAGTCACAAAGGATCAGGAACACTGCGGAAGTTTTTTAATTCGAGAGGATGGTCGGCTTGGTGTAACTGCTAGATGCATTAATGTTGCCGTTGCGCTATCACGGCTAATTTCACCTTCGCCGCGAATGCTTAATGCGGAGGTTATCTTAAAATAATTCTGGGAAACTTTAAGTGTCAACGTCTAAAATTACAACTTACGTAGAAATAGAGAAGGATTTTTATAGTTATGTAGTGATGAAACACAATGCAAAATAAAAAAATCATGAAAATAATACAATTAACTTGGATAAATATAAAATGTATAAAATTAATTTATTTCTGACCACAGGGTCGTTTAATCCAATCTCCGGTTATTTGCATGACCTTTATCCAGATCAAACAGTTATTGCATGGGAAAAAACAATACATGAATGATTCCATTGCTCCATAGGTCAGAACAATAATCTTTTTTAACAGCATGAAGAGCTGCGTACCAAAGGCGGTGACGCACTATGAAAAAGTTCGCATAATTCCAGAAAAGGAATTTTTTTTATACCTCCACTCGTCTTGATTTACTATCTACCAACACCCTAGCGGCAAACTTGGTGTTTTCCATTAAAGCCATTATTTTTGTAGGTTTACGGAATGTAACATCTCACACTCGTCTTAACCAATTCTTGCATAAATTGACTTCAATAGGATAGAACGTCGCCCCGATTTGTTAGAACCAAACGTTCGCAATCTAGCATTTTTATAATACTTCCACACACTTGGTTAAGAACAAATTAATTATTGTACGAGTATGCATACTTTACATATTTAGATGCGATCATCAGAAAATGTTCCCAAACATTAAACTCTTCCCAATGTGAACTATTTTCTCTTTAGTTATTTGCAAGATTTAATTCACAAATTTTACTTATCTCAATATTCAATTTCATTATGACTATTAAATATTATAGAGGTACTCGGATTCGATAAAGAGTTGCATTATTTATCCTGAATTAGATCGAGACTCTCTTGGACCTTAAAAATTGTTTCCATACCTTAAAACAATCATCTATATACTCTCGGTCGTAAATTTCCATTAAGGTTAATGTTTAATGCACTATAAACTTTATGTTTACAGCGTCGTACAAACTGTTAAACAAGACGCAATTCTTCTTCATATAAACTTCTGAAAAATGCCTCAACCTTTATTCAGACGGTATAGATATTAAGTCTTCCTAATATATGCTACACGCCAACAGATATTCCAAGTTTTATAAATTTTTACATACAAAGATAAATCAAAAAGTTATCCCCACTCTAAAAAGGAAATTTTAAAACCAAGTACAAACATGTCAACATAAGATTTCTCATACACTTTTATATCATCAGGTTGCCAATTCCATATGCCGAAAAATGTCATCCAATTTTTCTAAATTAATTTAACGCTGCTTTTCGGACTTCATCATTTGCAAAGCAACGCTCGCCTCTAGGATACAGTTGAAGATCACTCTTATATCGCTCTTTGGACATTAATACTATTTTGCATACATGGGGTGTAACGTCTCATTATCAACATATATTCTACAGTTTTGACGATAAATTTAATTTCAAGTATAATTTTTTGCCCACATAAATTGTGCGACGTCGATAGAGCGCACTTCAATGTTGAACATCTCGCCATACTCACTGATGCTTGAGGATTCAATATTACAGACAGTGTTATCACCACAGAAAATAATGTTATCTCTTCATGCATGGAATGTGGCTCGGATCTATTCTACTACAATATTTAACACTTCTAGGACTTACCACAACTTTTATAATTCTGTCTAAGATTTGGTTGCATTAATAGTTCATCCTTTCTATTTTCCTCTTAGAATAATCTCACTAGAGCTCCTTACTGCGTTTTTCCTTACTAAAACTAGAACTCTTTTAAGACTAATCATATCTACGTTAAAGTTTCATATTAGTTGATAACAAAAACTGATTCTGTTCATACAAACAATTTTCTATACTATTAATTTCCCGTTTTTTCCAAACTAAATTTTACTCTTTTGCATCGAATGCCCAGAAAAGTATTTTTGTATTTTGTGAAAAAATAAAGTTTGAACAGTTTTTATTTTTAATAAAGGAAAGTCTTGATACCTTGTCAGTTTTGAAATTGCTATTATTATTGAACTGCTTATTTCTCTAATCTACAGAACGTATGAAAATCTATCGGCGAAATATTTGGCAAATAGGTCGTCAAAAACAATTTTCTTTCCACGCTCCACTATTTTGTTATGTTATCTTTGTTATATAAAGTTGAGCGATGTGCCAAAGCAAATATTAGCAATCGCGGCTTCTCTAGCTTTTAAGAATTTGTGAATTTGTAAAGACAAACCTATCAAAAACACTTTTCTCGGACTTTGGTGTTATGGTAGAGAATTAGATGAGGATTATCAAAGATACGAATTTTTGTAATTCAAATGTACAATCCATTTTAGCTTTTTCACTGAACGAGTCGAGAAGAACATAGTGTCCCAAAAAATAGACTCACTTTGATTCAATGGTTTAAATTAAAAAAAATATATATGAAATGAAATGAAACACGTTTATAAATATCCAAACATGGCCGATAACTCGAACCAACGGATTCGATATTTTATTTGGAATTACAAAAGATTCAATTTCATTTTTAGCCCGTCGATTTTGCTGGTTTTGTGCAGTCAGCCTTATCTTTGAAAAGGCCATTAGGTGCAATTGTGTCGATTAATTAAGTTATTTTACGTTAAGCAGTCTCGTCGCTTAAGATAATTTTAGATGAAAATGCTGCACCTTTTAGGCATTTAAAATCCATCACTTCAATTATAAACACCTTCAATTTAGAACATGAATCAACATTCGTTCCAAAATGCTATGGGCTCTGAATTTTGGGATTTGTCGTACAGATTCTCGTGAGGATTAGAGTGTTTCCAGCAATTTTCCTGCTTTTGCGGGGTTGGTAGATGACTGTGGTCTTCCTGAACACTCTTTTTGAACACTTCCATCTGTTTCAAACTTATTTATGTGCGTCGTGTTAGTGGTTCTTCGTAAAACTATCTTTTAAATTGTCTTTACACTTATTAGATGTTTTCCTGCTTCCAATAGCATTTTATGACAAATTAATCACCAACTAATTTAAATACTTTTTAAAACACACTGCATTTAGAAATATGTTGCAGTTCTCTAGCAAATTTTGGCACTTGCGTTTTATTAACTTCCACCTCTTTTTTAACTGATACAGATCACGGGTTCTTCGCTTTACATAACAGCAAATTTTCATTTTCAAATCTCATTACTAAGAAAAGTTTTCCCGTTCTTTTTTTTAAGTACAGTTAAGGGTTCATTCGTTTACTGCATCCTTTTCTAATGAAATAGAAGTATAATTTTGTACAATAAACACGGTCCAATGACATACATACAGATTGATGTATTCGTATAATAATTTAATGTATTTTAGAATTCAAATTACTTATTTGTACACAGAAATTCTGAGAATTATGATATAGATAAGTAAGAGTTCTTTGAATTGAATTTATGCAAATAGTATAAGCTGTTCAAGGAAGAACTCAAGCAACCAACTATTTGAGTTTTCCAAACTGTATCTTTCTATACAGTCCCTTCGAAGATCAACCCTCAGTGATTTTCTAGGCTCACGATTTGTTCGCGAAAGTACATTTCTTCGAAGATCTCAAAATACTCTTTTGTCTTCTGTATTTGATCAAATTGTTTGAGTTTTTGCGGTTCTTCCTTTTCAAGGCACTTAATTAAAAGAATTTTTTCGTGTCCCAAAAAACATGCCATCATGACTTTTGCGAAGCTACTTCACCTCATACAATCAGTCCGCTGTTGGGATAATTGATTCGTTTCTGATGTGTAGTGGCAAATCATATTATTACCTTTCTAGTGGATGGTACTTTTTTGGTGCAGTTCACTGTTTGGATTGCTGTTTTGTTTTCAATGCATATTGATGATTTTAACATTCATCCACAGACACAACGTGCCGCACATAATCTATTAAATTCTTTAACATTTACAGGCAACTGATGTTTTCCATACGAATTTATCTTGCGCAAAATTTTTTCATGTGTAATTAATTGTGAAAAAAAAGCGAGCTCACTCAGTCGAAATACTGACGGAATCTGCTAAAACTCACACACTTTCACCCGTATGTCGGCTAAAACCATATTGGAGACTTCGTCGATGATTTCTGGAGTGACAGCTATTTTTGAACATCCAAGACGCGATGCATCTTCAATACTTGTTCTCCCGCACATAAATTTGTCGTCCAATGTAGGTAAAATCTTTTAATGAATTTTATTCGCAATTTTCCGTTCAAAAAAAAAATAAATACCAAGCTCTCAAACAAATTATAGTCAGAATGATTCGTAACTTATAGAATGTTCTTCTAGAAGAAGGAAACTGGTCATATGTGCATTTGTTGCTGTTGATCTTTAGAGATGCGTAAACCAATTAATCAAATCACTTATATTTTAGTGAATGCGTAATTAATGTAACAAATAAACATTTACTTTACAAGTCGTGCTCGTCTTAATAACACATTAAATTTCCAAACGCAACATGTGTAATAATATATGATAGCGTAAAGATTCGCCGAGCATTTCGTAACGTGCAGTAATAAAATTTAATAACACAAACGCTCCATGAAGCCGATCGTTAACCTTGAAGGAGTATCGTAAACTGTCTTTTATGGACAACGTGGCCGAACAATCGCATTACCAAAATTAAAAATTATGTTACGTGTTTACCCCATGCTAAATCAGTTGCGTTACAAAAAACTAAATTGAATGCAAAAACGCGTCATTGTTTATTTTCAAATCCGCCAGATCGGCGTGATCGCCTGGAGAGATTCTGCCGTTATGCAATAGGAATCTAGGTATATGGCTGGCGAATAATTTTTACTCCAACAAACTTGCTTATTTATATTAATTAACTGCGTGTGGTAAAAGTGCAGTTTTGAAATCAATCAGGCAAATGCCACGTCTTCATCGTCGGGCTACTTTAATGCGCACATTATTAGCAAAAGATCAGGAGAGCAGTTTATTTCATAATTAAGAATAATACTTACGTCACATTTTTGCACCAATATGAAGGCCCCCACGTGCACTCCTTGGCGCCCAGCAGATGTACTTTACGCTGCTGTTCAGGAACGGGGGTTGTTGTTGAACTAGATGCATATTCGCCAACTGTAAAACATATTTTAGAATTAACAAATGTAATTAAAAATATACATAATGAAGTTCATAATTAATATACGCATGTTAGGCTGCATTATCTTTTAGCTTCATTTTTAAAAAATAATGACGATATACTGGTAAAATAAACAGATGTAACATAATGAATTTAAAAGTAATTATTTATTCAAATATTTTATTTGCGTTCATACTTTACTCTTTTCAGTTCACTACTTTACTTTTTTTGTTAACGGAGAGAACTGGTTAAAAAAAACTATCATGGATGGTGAAATCATACATACAAAAATACCAAATAAGTGTAGGGTAGATAAACATTCCTTTTCCCTAAAATTGAAGAATTGCCTATTGTTTATTAAAAACACCAAAAACATAACATAGTTCAGTTTGTTCAAATTAATTATCCATACATTAAAAAAAAGACATGTCGCTTAAACAAGACGTTTAAAATAAATGGAGGTTGGAAAATGTTGAAATTTCCTAAATCCTCTGTAGTCTCGGTTTTCCTTACTATTGTTCCTTTGCGACAAACAAGGCATTTAAAAATGTGCGTGCTGCAATGACTGAAACAAGATTTCTTACAGAAAAAAAATAATTTTGGACACTGCTGTAGCTTATTCCGTCATCACAATACATTTCAGCAATCAATCGGTGACCATCCTCAAGAGGGCGGCGAATAACGCGAATATTCTGGTCTTCATTTTCAATTGCTTTTAGTCTTCCCAAAAACTGTTTATGGCACTTGTACACTTCAGTCTTCTTAAGGATGTTGTTCCCAAACTGTGAGTCAAGAGTTAACAAACCTGATAATCGTGACGGACGAGGGTACCTTTTGCTTTAACATCGTGATACTGATTTAAAGAAATGGTAGTGCAAGGTTACGGGAAAAAACCTCTTCAGATCACACTACCTACAACGCTCAAAAGCCGCGCTCCTCTTTGGTCACCTCATAGCTTAAAGAAGTTCCGGTTTATATTTGATTCACTTTCGTGTCTTACTTTCACAGTACAAGTTGCAAGGGAACTTGACTTCGTTTTACATTTCTACAATATGCTGGACCAAGCAAGCATTAATTTTAGAGCGCAAAATCTAGAAGAAACAAATTCGTACGCTTTCGCCTTGAAATTCAACTTACTAAAAAGTATATAAAGAGAAGAGTGATATAAAAAATCCCAACAGATTTGACATTATCTATTAAGAAATACTAGGAATCACAAAATTCATAATGTTATGTAAACAGTGACTAATAAATAATCTGCTCATTTTAATTCAGATTATGTCAAAACTCATTTTAACCGTTCTTTGGCCATGCTTGAAACCAGGAATTTATTCACAAACAATAGAAATACAAGCGTTAAAGCTTGATGCGTTTACGACTATGAAGATTGGTTTTGGAATTATATTTCTAAGAATCAATCGAATATACCATTTAATTCGTGTTTAAAATAGGAAAAAAAACGAACCGAGATTCCACTTTGTTCTGCGTAGTTCCGAATTATTGGTTTTGACTTAATATTGCAGTTTCACTTTTATAGGACTCCAATTTAAAACTTTGTTTAGTGTTTTTCGTTAATTACAAGAGGATCGTTGATGCACTGTTCTAAAGAGTTCACGAAATGGTAAATCAGCTATCTTGTACGTAATACGAAAGGAGTGATGTTTTTGACCCCCCCGCCACCCCCCACCCCCCCATACAATAACCTTCTCTCATAATACCAATTAGTTTATTAATGATACATAATGTCTGATATATAAATATATGATTTTCTCAGTGCGATTCTTTTTATATTTTATTATCTACCGCGCATTGGCTTAGAAATTTCTGAATATAAAAAAAATCCCTAAAATATAGAAAGGTGCACATTAAATTTATGCCAGCGATTCCTTCAAAAAATAATCCGTAAAAAAGCGATTCGTAACAAGAAGTTACATTGTTACCTGGTTCTTCGATGTTAGAATTAAATTAGCCCTAACTCAGAAAGAACTGTACAAATATCATACTTTTTGCTATACCCCGTATACATAAGACCGTTTATTAAGAATTGCAATTCACATGAAAAAGAAACTAGAAGAGGCTAGGTAACATAAAGGAAAATTAAGCAGCTAAAATGATTTTTCCCATCGTAACACATAACATCCAGTCTTGAATACTAAAAACTAAGTCACGAAATCTTCTGTTGGATTTAAAATTATTAGGTGATTAGTGATTGAAATGGAGATCAACGTATGCAGACGTGGGAGGGTTGCAAAGGCAAATTACCTTTCTTAGGGATAAATAAAAAGAATATTGAAGTTAACTGAAAAATCTGTGAAATAACTCAAAATTACAAATTATTTATTGATAGCAGAATTCAAAAAGAGAAGGATCGCACGCCCAATCATCCAAAATTCTTGGGCACAAATGATGCCAAGCAAACCACAATATTTTTGTAATCTAACGGTCAGATCAAATATCGGATAATTTATTCCTTATCGAGTTTAACACAACCTTTTACTATGTGAGCAGTTTAATGAGTAAGTTAGCCTACTCATAGAAGATAACGCTATGACTACAAATCATTTTCATTGACTAACAATTGCTTAAACATAAGTTTGAGTGACAATGAAAAATGGATAAATGATTTATATATTGGAGGGAGGGGGCAAACAGCAAAAGAAATCCAAAAGAGGATTTTATTTATAAGTAGCTTATGTCGGACTTTGGATGAACGAATTAAAACAGGATACCACGAGCATCAAAGATGCACCGCTTTGGAGACTTGAAAACGGTTGGAAAACATTGACAAAATCTATGACAAGGTTTTCACAAACAGAAAAATGAAAGTGTGCGAGTTGGTAGAGGTCATCGGCATTTCAGCGGGACGAAATCGTTTCATTTTGGATAAATAATTACGTACAAGGAAACTTTGCCAAAGATGAGTACGGCTTCTGCTCAATCCAAAATCACAATAAATTCGTAGGCGGTCAGCCAACTGTCTAAAAGTGTTTAAGAATAATTTAAGGGGTTTTTGTGGCGTTTCACAGCCACAAATCAAAGTTGAATGCTCCACTATACACCGGAAACAAATGAGAAGCCCAAATAATGAACTGTAAACGTGATTCTCCAAAAGCAAAATGTTCCCTTTGCTAGAAAGATGATGGCATCAGATTGTAGGACGTGAAAAAATTTCCGATCGACTACTTTGAGAAAAGGAAAACTATTACTGACTAATCCCGAAAGACATTTAATTGTAGAAAAAATGTTAAATCACCGCGACAGCGCAGCAGTGCATTCAGGACGCGCCATGATCAAAAATGAACTAAATTAAGTTTCAAAAATTCTCCGTATCGTTTATTAGGCTATCTAACTCTTTTCGGATCTTAAACTTTCCTGGCTGGACAAAATTATAGGCCAAAGAGGTTATATAGAGCTTAAATGAGTACTTTGAGGATCTCAAAGTAACACCCCTTTCCCGAAGAAATGTTGGGCAAAGAGTTGAACTTACAAAACTCTACTGCCTCGAATTGACGCTAGTTTATCTTTTTAGTAAGATGACGTTCCTGGTCCACCTCAAACATCATTTGGAATATTTAAAAAAATATTGGTGGATATTTTAAAACGTATATAAATGGGGTTGTAAATAAAAACAAATTCAGCAGATAATGAAGATTTTTTCTTTGTTAAATTATTATTTAAATCATGAGTTACTTATTTACCTGGAAACAACAAAACTGTGACCCAATCGTTAGTCAAAATCTTTGAGAACCACCCACTACTAATGTCCTTTGATTTACGAAAAAAGACATTACATTGAAACTACAAAAAATCTACCATGTGAATACAATTTATTGATGTCAACCTTTTGAAAAACAGGCCAATAATGCATCACCTAAAGGACTCCGGCTCCATACCAATGGGCAAGTCCTAAATACTAATCTTACTGTTACAGTAAATCTTATGTTAATACTGAACAATTCATTGGCAAGCCCTGGAGCATTATAACAATCTATTGCTTTTGGGCATAAACTAGGCATAATAATAAAAAATATTCTTCTTACTAATCTACTGCTGCATTTTTCCTCCGATACATTTACAACTAATGGAAGATAGAATTATAAATTATTCATGTACATAAAAGAACTTTCACCTACAGTATCAAAAATTCCTGCTTAAATCAAGCATACGAATCAGACCAGAGCATATGTTGTATGTTTAAAATAAATTAAGAACTCGATTTTTCCTTGTTCACTTCAATACAGTTCAATGAATCTGAAGCGCCATATGTGCATTAAACATTCTTTGATGAAAGCTATCACAACAGTATTATCGTAATGCTCGTTTGCTACGCAAGTTCCAAATTAACTTCTGCGTGTTTGTATTGTGAATCTGCAAGATGCTCCGTCATTCGTTCGCAGCAGCAAAACAGGGCAGCCTGCCAAGTATACCGGCACGAGCCAGATCTGACAGATGTTTACAATATTTTGAACTTTTGATTTGTTTGTAAAGTCTCCATTTTATCATGCCTAAGCAATAACATCATAACCATCCAAATGGTTAATGTAACAGCAATTTGTTGTAGTGCAGCATTCGGATGAAATTTGTCATGGATGCAGATAAACTTGAACGTAACAAAGGAGCCGGCTAGCGGGGGCTTCCCGCAATTGCTGCTGAATTACTGATAATGAGTAATGAAGCAATGACCAAGTGCGATGAATCACATGTTGTTCTTGGAATACGAGATAAATGATTGACGCCTACCACTGCAAAAAATTAATTACGCAAATACGAGACGAATACAAACAAATCTCGTGCGAAACAGAAAATGTAGACGTTAAAAGGGCACAGGTAAATGAAACGAAATGCACTTCGGCAACAGTGATGGCACTCACCCAAAAGGCACACAAAGCCGACGAGAAAGACCGTCCTCATCGTGCTAGAGAGCGTACACCACTGAGAGTTCGTTAATACTAATTCAACCACTGGAATATCTTCAACGTTTTATGTATTCGTCATGTCAGGGTCAGGACAGCTGATAATTTGCGTCTCTGCGGCTTTGCATTTAATGACCGACATTCGGGCAATTTCGAAAGTATTCGTTACAGCGCGATGGCGTGGCGGGAAATCAATACATTCGAACGATCGACAGGATTGAACCACATTACTTACTTAATTAAACATTCATCATGAAAACAGATATTATATGGCGTTTATTTATGATGAAATTGTTTATATTTGCTTATTTTATTATGTGATGCAATTTTATTAAAACACAATTGTCAGTGTAGCAGAGGCGCGAAATTTAAATCATTGGTGGATTTTACTAACCATGAGATTATTTTCAGTTGGAAATTGGGGGAAGTTATCATTTCACTCGTCTTTATTTATAGCTTGCAATCTTTGTGATGTTCGACTTCGGTCATTTCCAAAGTCAACGGTCAGACGATTACTATTTCCACTATGATATTAATTTATAATACCAACAAGTTTTAAATAAGCAAAATCAAAATACCTACCAAACTTATAAATAAAGCAAAAAATATTTCTCTTAAATATTATAATTCTGTGTTTATTACCACATTTAGATTATTTTTTTAGCATTTAAATCTTAAGAATTACGATCCGTGGCGGTCGATTTTTGTATTGTTTTTGTGTTTACATTAATTTTGGTTTGCAATTGTTTTCTACTGGTTTTCTTTTTTTTCATGTGTTCTTTCATCACAAATTTACAGGTTTTTAGATAGAAATACCAGAAGACTTCATGTCACTATTTATGATAAATTTCACTGTAGTTTCTAGCCCTCAGAAATCAAAATCATTCCGCATATATATATACCGGGTGTTCCACAGAAACTTCCAACTACTATAACGCGTTTATTTATTATCTGATTTTAATAATCCATATACCAAACAAAATGCGTTTAGAAACACTACATATAGCAATGAATGCAGATTATCTTTTTCTCGATTATAGTGTGCGAAGAACGTTTGTCAACTTTTTTATTTCAAATTGTACAATATCTGTTTTTTGATAATTTTATAAGAGAAAATTTTCTACTCTTTCCAATAATGTTATAAAACATATACTTAAATAAAAAAAATGTAAAAATCAGAATTTTTTCTAGTTCTCATCATTTCGAAGACATAACCTTACAAAATTTTAGATTTTTAAACCTCGACCCTCTATGTAGGGTAAACGATACAGTTATTAGTCAGCGGATAGTTATTGACCAAAATGTATATACACTCCTATATTAAGAGCATCTTTAACCCTACCTTCGTCGACATGTAATGAAAATATTTTCTGAGTTTCCTATTTCGACGTTAGTTACTGCCTTTGTCACTAGATTGCGATATAATAAACTAAGTCAACTGTCAGATGACTGTTCAATCTTGCATGGGATTTTAAGGTTTCACTAAAATCCGTTAATCACGAAAAATTGACAAAAATTTAGTGGTGGATTTATTTCGGGCTTTTGGGTAAGTTAGAAATCATGTCTAATAAGTTTTTCCATATTTTATATCATGTTTAAATAAGACGCAACCATTTTGCATGAGTGGCCAATAACTACAATTACAAAAAGTAGAATAAAATTTTTTGGCCATGGTGACGAATAACTGTGTTATACGAAAAAAATATTTGCTTTCTCTGTTTGTTCTACACGTTCCATTATACGACGATCAGCTTATGTGCCGAAGGAACGTTTAACATCTCGCATTGGCCAGTGGCCAATAACTCTATTTTAAATGTGGCCATTTACTAAATTTTAAATATTGTCATAAAGCTTGTTTTTTTTGCGCAGATTGGATGCCAAAAGTATCTCAATATAGCTCACCAAGGCTGGAAAATACAAAATGGTTCAGTCTCGTTACGAAGTATTGCAAGGAAGCATGGCATACCATGTGTCACATCGCAATTTAAACTAAAAAAAATCCTTATTCTAAAACTTTATTTGGTCCTTTTCCAATTTTGACGACCAATGAAGAAAATGCCATAGTTAGATGGATCATAAAACTTGCAAAAAAGGCTTTCCCCGAAAAAAGACGATGTAATTGACAGTGTTCGGCAATTTTTAAAGGACAATCCTCGGCCAAATCCATTTACTGATAATAGACCTGGAGAAGGTTGGATGAGAGCCTTTCTAAAAAGACCTGAAATGGTGACTCGCAGTACAGAAGCTGTTACTTCAGCTAGCGCTTGTGTTTCCGAAAACGATATTCGGAAATGGTTTGACGATATTTATACCTACATTAAAGAAAGAAAAAATGGAAACTGCATTAAAAAATCCATCACAAATTTTCAATGGTGATGAAATCGGGTTTCAAATATGTCCACAAACCGGTAATGTTTTGGCTCAAGAGTTGTAAAAATGTTTAAGCAGTTGAACATGGGTCATCTAAAGAAAATATTACCGAAATGTTTACCTTTTCTGTCGATAGAAAAATTTGCAGTCCAATGGTGGTTTTTCCTTACAAACTCATTCTAGAAAATATTTTAATGACGGTTCCGGAAGATTGAGGAATTGGCCGGAGTGAAAATACGTTTTACGAGTATATTGCTAATGTCTTTCACCGATATTTGATCAAAGAAAGAATTCACCTACCTGTGATATTATTCGTTGATGGCCACAAATCACACCTCATCTATCAGTTGAGTGTGTTGTGCGAAATTTTGGGTATTGAAGTGATCCCATTATATCCAAATGCAACACGTATCCTGCAACCGGCAGATGTTGTCGTTTTTCATCCTGTTAAAGTGGACTGGAAAAAATTCACCTTTATACCAATATTAGAAGAAGTTGTGAGGGTTGTATGTTAAACCAGAAATCTTACATAATGGTTTTAAAGCAGGTGGGCTATACCCATTCAATCCTAATGCTGTTGATTACACTTAGAGTCTTGGTGAAGGAAAAAATAGCAGATGATAATAATATCACAATGAATTATTCAACTTTTTCTGAATATAATAGGAAAAGAGAAAGAAAACAACAAATACCAAATGCTGCTACTGATCAGGACGAACAGTTCTTTGTTCTTTATAGATTATGCAAATATTTGAATGATAGTGTTGCCAACGAAAGTTTTCAAAATAGGTTATCTGAAATTTTTGCGCCGGATGATGATGATGTACAAGAAGAATTTGTTGACAGTTTTATGCAAACACGAACAGAGATATTAATGGAAGAACCACAATCAAGTACATCGGCAACTCAAACTCACCGAACATTTGGCCAGAAGCTCCAAAACGCAAAGGCAAACATCAGACGGAAAAACTTCCATTTGAAAAACGTCACAAAAATATAAAGGAATCTTAGAGGCAAAGAATACGACAAAACTTCTTGCAGAACAAGAAAAAGGAAAAGAAAGAAAAAACGAGCAGAATTTAAGGCAAAAAGGCCAAATTAAGACAAAAAAAGTTGACAAACGTTTTTCGCAAAGTTTATTTAGTATATGAATTATTAAAATCAAATAATAAATAAAGACGTTACAGCTCTTCACTCGGGGTGTCAATCTACTTACTCCCCAAGGAGAGCTACGAGTCTTTGAGTAAGATTGACTTTCATGTGTCCTGATTTGTTATTTATAGGGCTGGAATTGAAAGCTTGGCGGGAGATGCATTGGGTTGGGGAAAGTTTGTTGGTTTAAGAGTAATTGACGGTGCGAGGTAATGGGATTTCCATATGATGGGTAAGCTATCATCTACTATGTTCAGGCATTGCGGACTTTTTCCATTTCAATTACCTCACGTACAACCCTGTTGGTGAGATAGGGAAATGGGAGCAAGGTTTTTTTGCTTGGGAAAAGTTAATTTTGTGGCCTGTTTCTTTGTTATGTTTGGCAAGTATCATACCATTATCGCCTTTCCCTACCGGCAGAGAGTGCTCGTATATTTGGCTAGATATTTGCCGTTTTTTGACTTATATAGGTCCTTTGAGAGTCTCCACCAGGAGACTCATTGAAATTCATTGGGGCAATAATCATTCGTTAAGCGAATAAACACAGCTATTTGGTTATTGGTCGTGGAAACCATACATATGTTTTGCCTCATTAGTATACGGTCTATTTTATCGGTGATTCTTTTAATGTAAGATAAAAATGCTTTATGTTGGCCATGAGGGTTTTTCATTATACTAGTTAAGGATTTGTTGGAATATCCATTTTGCAGTAGTGTGGAGGTAATGGTTTGGATTTCTGTTTAGCGGTTTTGCATATCGGAAAGTCTGATGGATCTGGTGATAAGGAATTTTGCAATTGAATAAATTTGGACAGGGTAATGATGGGATTTGGTATTGAGATAGCGGTTAGTGTAAGTGGGTGTTCTGTAGGTAGTGTAATGAAAGCTGCCATTTGAAGAATTTCTTATTATATATGATATTAGTGTGAATTTGGTTTAGATGGAAAAATAATCGCGGAAGGGTGTTCATTATTTTGAAATCGGTCATAAAAAGGTTAGTGATGACAGGTGAAAGTGAGGAACTGATGGGAGCACCGTTAGTTTTGGGAGAACCTAGTACTTTACATACCGTTGTACCAATACGTTGTACCATACGTGTACCAAGAAGATTTGAATACTTTTGCCTTCTAGCTTTTATGTTTGGTATTGATTTGAGGCACACGAAATAGGTGTCATAATATTCTCTAATTCAATGACTATAAATATGCTCAGTAACACTAATCTATAATGTCAGGTGGTCCCAGTGTAGTGGTTAAAACGGCAGGTAACATAGACAAAACGCTGTTATTGAGGTCTTAACAGCTGGAAATTGTGAGCCCATTTAATTAGTGAATTTTGTTACTATTAGGCGATGGGTAAGAAATGTGAAAGGAAAAAGTCCAAACACAACAAACCTGCATAGACAGCTTTAACGTGATAGTCCTTAGACAGCTATAGGTGAACTGATTTGTACTAATCATCTGATGAACCAAAAATGTATTGCTGAAGCTGTTGGAATCTTTTTTCACTAACCGGAAAAAGAAACATTTGATACACTGCAAGGAGAATACTGTGATATGTTCAAATTCTCAGAGTAGAGGTACTAAAATGTTGAGTATAATTGCAAGTGGTGTATATTTATACTTTTCCTAGTTTGCAGAAAAACTTTATTGTTGTTGAAGGACAAGAATGAGAGTATTGTCGACTCTCAAGGTTTTTTGGCACAAGCACTTTGTAACTGCAAAAGAGAAGGATTGCCACATAAAAATAAATTATCAGTCAGAAGAAACCTTTACGACGGTGCTACACATTATTATTTTGCTTGAGTTTGAAAAGAGGTATGCAAACTTCAAAAACAAAATACTTTATGGTATGTGCACTTATCTGAATTGCTGATTTTTAATAGATCACTCGACAATTGGAAACGGATAGCATATTCTATACGTATTACTCTTCGAAAAGTTTCTCCAAGCAGTGGTATGTAAAGTATTAATGACATTTACCGATGTTTAGTTAAGTAAAACCTTTTTAAACCAGGAGTATTATTTATTTATGCACGCAAAATGTGCGAATCTTAATGTTTATGGCCATAAATTGGTTTCGTAAACTACCTCTCGTTACTGTGCAACAATCTCATAAAAAAGACCATCGGACAGTTTTGCTTCTGTCAGAGCTTTAACTATGGTCAATGTTGTTGTCTATTGATTTGCAATGTGTTAAGTATATGGATAATCACCGATGGGGAGGTTATGTTAAAAATTAATATTGACTGTCCATTTGAGAAAATTTTGTTATTGTTCTTCATTGCTATTTAGTTCTTTTGGTTTGCCTTTTTTAAATTTTCTCTTACTGCAACTGTTAAACAGATGTTTGTTTTACATTGGACTTAATAAGGTAAGTTTTCGTATGTTATGATTCATAGTTTATTAATTCGAGTTTCCTTGATCCTGAACGCTCTCGCGGAGTTTCTAAGGGCTTGGGGAGATATACTCTTGGATTGCTGTAATATTTTCATCTGTGTACAGGTCATAGTTACTTTCAAACCACGAAACTCCGAAGATAAATCCCGGTTTTGTATAACTTGGAGCTTATTGATGTGTATTTTTGTAGTCTAGCCCCAAACTGGAGCCGCTTACATCATTATAGGATGTTGATGATTAACAGAGATGCTAGGGTGAAGGAGAAACCTGAGAGCTGTTCTAGCTGACTTTGTCTTATTTACCGCCCTATCAACGTGAGCTTTCCAGATCAGTTTCTGCCGTACAACCAATATTGGCTTCAGAGAATTGGTCAGTGTCGTCGGCTTAGTGGGCTACGTAGTAGAGTGGTGGAGACAATAGTTGGTGATCGCTTCTTCGATAACCTCACGCTACCGAACATGATTCAGAATTTCCTTCCAGAGAGTAAGTACTGGACAAGCTAGATTATCGGCAGCGGGATTGCCGTGGATGTTATCTTGTACCTAGTTGTGCTACAACTTGTCAAAGGGCTTAACCACGTCTAACAAAATCACACTGGTGGATTGATTCTTAGTGTACTTCTCGGTGATGTGTGCCTCTATCATGAGAAGCTGGAGAGTGGTATAGTGGCCATAATGGACTGTCTCTTCGAAATTAGTTGCAGGTTTTTGACAGATGTCTTCAGGCGATTGTGGATTACTTGCTCCACAAGCTTCCTTGGGGTCAATAGGAGACTTATTAGCCAACATTCCTGGACAAAGATTCCTGAGTTCTTAGGTTTGGGGAGCATGATGATGTTCACTATCATCCAAGAACTCGGGTAGTGGCGGAGGATAGCGTTGATGATGGCGGTAATGCAGGTGAACGCCGCCTTCTTGAGGAGAGTTTATAGCGTGCAGTTTATGATGCTTTGCGCAGCTTGAGGGCTCGGATGAGTTAAGGGACTTCCTTGTAGGTTGCTGTATCCAAGTGATTTTAGAACTTCTACTCCTGAAGATAACCCACAAAGCGGCGGACATGATCGAGGTGCTTAAGATCGTAGCTGAGGTCACATTGACGTTTCAGATTGTCATGTAGATGTCATGTTCCCCGTAAATAGATTATAGCGGAAAAAGATGAGTGCGTAATACCTTTATCATCTTTCAAAGTCCGACGCAGACAGGGTTTCGGAATGAAGGTATATTGCCTCTCCTAGGTTTTCAATAGAGCGGATGGTGGAAATAGGTCTGTCTCATATAGATGATAAAAGTTGGCCAAGGAACTGCAAAGCGGAAGAGGGCGTCGTCAACACTGTTGTTGTTTCTAAAATGAGAATAATCGGCTTGCAAGCATTGCCTGTTGCGTGGAGACATCCTTGAATATGGTATTATTAAGAATGTCCGGGTGACCAGTGAGACCGTATTGGGTTGCGGGACTAGATAAATACGTGTAGCGTCTGTACGGTAATAGATCTAATTTGGAAATCTGAACGCATCTCCGCTCTTGAAATAGGTGTGCTCGGCCAGGAAGATATCCAAATAATATCTGCAGGCAAACTCCAAAAACTAATCCTTCGTATGTTTCGGGTCATGTTTTGTAGGCAGGTTGGATATGGACAGGGCAAATGAGCTGCGCATCCAGAGGGAAGCTTGAGTAGTTTGGGGAAGTCTTGTGATTGATACATAAGAGCAGAGATAACTTCATCCGTTGTAGTAAGACTAGAGAATTTTGGGGATGAGCGCCAGTACCTTTCCCATATTCAGTTTTTGCATAATGGCGATGATGTCTGCAAAGCCCCAAGGAAGCTCTTGGGCTTGGCAGATGCAATGACAAGCACGAGCTCAGATGTGGGTTAACTGGGTTGCGTGGGAGCTTGTACTATTTAGATGTAAACATACTTATGTATCTTAAATATGGTTTTACTCGTAATAGCCACAATAATTTATTAAATCAGAATTTACTATATTTACGTTAGTGTGTCTACATATTTTTTAAATGTTCTTTTATTCTTAAATTATCTACTTTTTTGAAAAATGAACCATTTAGAAAATATAGTTATTTATTATTATAGCTATTTTTTTTAACATCGGGACTATTAAGATATCCTTGGTTATACATATTGTTTATATGTGCATGTTTTAGTAATTACAATAATTGTTTGAGAGATAACATTAAATATAACATGGCTTAACGTGTGTTGTTTTTATAGGATCATTAAAATATCTATCACGTTTACATGTATCGTTATATTTATATTTATGTGTTACTAGCGTAAAGTTTATATGGATATGCTAGCTCTATAAAAAGAAATCTAAAAAGTCTTAACCTTCTTAAAACATTCTTTGTTCACATATTTATATTTAAAAATATTAGTAGTTCCAATATTATCATCATGCCGTATGTCTGCACATCACGCCAAAACGACCAAACCGAATCAAATGATTTTTGGTATGATTACTAGTCTTGGTCCTATCAAGATTTTTTTCATTTCATTTTGATGGCCGAATATCTGTGTGATGAGATAATTGGCCATCAAGATGTCTATTTAATTGCAATGAGAGGGGCTATCTACATTAATGTGTAACAGCCACCAGATAACCAGGTAAAATTATTTATTTCAAAAAAAAAAAATTCTCCGATAAATCTGACCCCTGCAAAGTGGGGTGAATGCGACTAGTATTCTAAATAAATTTATTTTCCTTCTAATTACTTACTAATATTTGAATTATTTAGTTTTCTGATGTTAGTTTACATTAAAAAAATTAATATTATTATTTTGGTTATTCTTCAAAGTTTTCTTGAAAAACATGAAAAATCTGATAAATGGATTATTTTATATTTTAATTTTTTTATGATTAACAATGGTCATTCTGCTTCAACAATTTATTATTAAAAGCAAAGACAATCTTTGCTCACTCTGTAGGTTGACTTGATAATGTTGGTATGAAGTAAACTGTTTTTTGAACGCTAACAAAAGGCGGTTTAAATGTAAGAATGCTGATAAAAGATAATATATTTAGATAATGTTTGAAAATTTCAGGTAGTCGTTAAAAATGTGGGCAAGCTAATTAAGGTTGTATTAGTCGCACACAGTACATAATCGATATTTTGTAAGATACTGTTGATTTTGTTTTTATAGGTAAAAATGCACATTTTTATATAGTAAAAATTGTACTCGTTACCTCAATCAGACCAGTGTGGAAAACAATAAACTTGCAGTTTCCATTAAATCTTATGCAAATATCTCTGACACAGAAGGACTTGTGACTTTCTAAAAAAAAAAAACATTGATTAGAATAATATGGACAGTAGACGCAATTGTACAAATTTAGTGGAATATCGATTAACCGATTGCTGGGGAGGAAACTTTAAACTTAACTAAGCTATTTCCGAAGCTTATTTTACGTAAGGCCAAACTTTTGTGTGACCTTATCTTCTTAAAATCCTGCAGAGATCAACAGGTGATGCCTGTCGGATTACGATTAAAACATCATCAGAAATCATCCACCATCTCCCGTATCCTTAAAAAAGCAGAGCTATCTCAACTTAAAAACTCTATTCGCGCTACCGAAGAAAGTTCGCTAAAACGAATGTGGAACTTTATGACATTTTAGGTAAATTAAGTTTCTCCGACATCCATCCTATTATTTGGGATAACAAAACGTTATGTATAACCGAAAAGAAAACTGACACCCAAAAACGTAAATTTTTTAAGTTGTACCAAAATCAACTTTCTAATACTTAACCACCACTAACCAAACCACAGCACATAACCTTTTCGATTACCTGCAAAAGACTTAGCTATTCAGGCTCTTAAAAAGGTTTTTAATTTTGCTGTTATGCTAAATCTCATTCTCACTGAACACATTATATCGCAAATAGAATCATCCATTTTCAGTCTTCCTGAAAACGTGGCAAATAAAACCAGGGAATATGTAGTCAAAATGCTACATACAGCCGTACTACCAAAACCAAATATCAAAGCCTCCGAATAATGTACTCAAAGATTTAAAATTTTACAGGTAAACAAAACAACGTTACAGTGATCCTAAACATAGCAGTACGTCAGTAAGATGCAAAATTTACTTGAATTCTCTGACTATCGCCGTGTATAAACCCTCCACCTACTTCGAAAGAAAAACCAAAACCATCATTACTAATTCAAATCTACCATCTGATACTAAAAAAAACTTCTCACACTCCGAAAAAAATCCTTCAGAATTCCTAAATTGTATGGTCTCCCAAAAAATTTATAAAGTGGATATTCCTTTACGTCCCCATAGCTAGTAATTTTGATTCTCCCACCCATGACTTAGCTAGATAGCTCATATCGTTTCCTATAAATACTCAAAATCTTCCCTATACTCAAAGACGATACAATAGTTAGCTTTGATGTCGTTTCTTTGTTTACCAATACCCCAGTTCTTGATACCCTGCAATTATTGAAGTCAACTTATAATATAAATAACAATATCCTCTCCTTAATTAATTATTGCTTATCCAATACTTACTTTACCTTTCAAAATAAATTTTACCGCCAAACTAATGGTGCTCCCATGGCTTCCCCACTTTCACCTGTCATCGCTAATCTTTTTATGAGCGATTTTGAAACAAAAGCCCTCACCTCCTTTCACCTTAAACCTACCTGCTGGATACGATATGTTGATAACACTTTTGCTACCTTGCGTCACGGACATGAAATTCAAGCCAATATCCTATAATAAGGAAAGTAATGTAATCGGCGGAAATTTGACCTACCCAGTTTTTCACATTTCTGGACGAATTATAGCCTCAGGACACCAAAAAAATTGGTTTGGGCCATTGGTTCGTGTGTGTTTGTGTGTGTATGTGTGTCTGTCTGTCAGTAAACAGGATATCTCGAGAACCGTAAGAGCTACAGACTTGAAATTTGGTATACAAGTTACTTGTAGGTAGGGGACGTAGTGCGAAGCTTTTGGTAGAAATCGGCAAAGCCGTTTGGTCGCAAGGTCACAAAATCGGTCGGAAAGCGGCCGCGAATCTAAACGGTTGAAGATAACAAAATCCATGAGAATAAAAATGATTTGTTATCACGAAACATGAGTTTAAAGTAAAAGTTGGTGAAATAGGAACTCTAAAAAAAATTGATCCCAGGATTTTTGCCAAAATTACTCAAATAGTAGGATAAGGAAAGTCGTGTGATGTTCACACCAGATTTTTTTTTTATAAATTCGCTAATTTCAATCGCTACTATTATTATATTAACATAGTGGCTTTGCAAACTAATATTAAAAATATTTAATTGTTCGAAAATATGATCAAGAAAAAGCTAGACAAAGAAATCATAGCGAATTGGAAAATAAGTATTTTTAGAAATCTATCCGTATTTAATGAAGGGAATATAACTTGCAAGTTATTGTTAAATATTTAATTGCATCCAATAGTCAACAATATAGCCCAACGGTCGGAAATGATGTATCATAGCGCTTTGCTATTTATATAAAACCAATCTGACATTTCTAGAAGCCTCCAGTGTCATTTAGAACTATTTGAAATATGGTGGAAAGTTCAGGAAATACAACAATAATCTATTTGGTAATAGATGTTCTCAATTGTTTGATTGTGCAGTCGCTATTTTATTATGATTAAATTTGGGTGCTACAAGAATCGGGAGAGGAGGATGTCAGCAAAATTGTTATCAAAAGGAGATAACGCTTGAGAAAAATTTGGAAATCACTGTATTATAGCATTGACCAAAGGAGTAATTACCTAAAACTGTTCTCTTCAAGGTCACATAGATCAACTAGAGGTGCAGCAAACAATATTTGTATACAAAAAATATTTATAGGTAATAAATTAAATTAAACCTTTAAACTTGAATATCGAAGGGATATGCTGGTATATATAATTATTCATTTAGACGAACCTAGTGATTGAATATAAATTTGTTTTGTGAAGATATCAAATCGTGCCAGTTCGCAGTAAAATATACTTTTCTTTCTAAAGTGTCTATTTTTGTAGATGCCGGCGACTGTTTTGGCTATACTTCATTTTGGTGTAACACAGGAAAGTCCATTTGTTCTAAATTACTTTAGCCAGGAAATTCATCTACGACCCGGTGTCTATTTTTTTGAAGGAACTTGTAATATTTCTTGCCTTAAGCCGTAAGCTTCTTTTGTGTTTTTTGTGTCTATCATAATCGTTGTTTTGGTGTTTTTCTTTGACATTCCAAAACTTCATTAGTTACATGGCACATCTATGAAATTTTTCAATAAACCAGATCTCAAAGGCTGTTAACTTTTTGGTGGTTCTTTCTGTTAGAATCCAGGACTCGACACTAAAGCAAAACCAAGAAGACATAACATCGGGTTAGTTTTAATTTAATTGACATAGTGAGAAAATAGTTTTTAAAAACTAGACATTTTTAGGAAAGCAGTTCTTGACTTTTCAATATGACTTTATATCTCCCGTGAATTGATTCCAATGATTTCTAAGTTTTGGACCAATTTACTCTATATATTCTTCACATTTCTTTTCTCCTATTTTTTGGATATTTATATAAGTCAATTTTATTAATTATCTCGCGCCTTGGGAGTTCTGTCAAAAGCTGTAAAACTTATCGAAAAAGAGAAATTGTGACCTTAGAACGGAGTAGCCGTACGAACCGAAATAGGCAACTCGAATGTCCCTAGACCTTCTCTACAAAAAATCAACTTTTATCAAAAAGTCAAGGGTACAGCTAGGAACCTTACCTTGTTAGTAATAATTTAAAGAAGGTGTTGAGTACAAGTTGTTTTTCAGTAGCAAATACCTCGAAACCTGTTGCTTTGTTTATTCCTCACGAGATTTAATAGGAGATAGTAAAAAATAACATGTCAAAAATATTTCCAAAAATCCATAAGACTGAGAATCTAAAAAAACAATGGGTTTTACAATAAAGCTACAAAAGGTCTGATGATGGTGATGGTAGACAAACATTATTTTAGATCAGGAAAAATTCAAAATAAGTTAATAAAGGTATTGGGCAGAACTTCCTCGGGTAGTAGGAGTTCTCCATAGCACAAGTACACGAAGGCAATTTTATGCATTGCCCACATTGGGCACATTAAACGATGACTCAGATGGACTATCGATAGCTTTAAAAATTTCTGGGACGGTCAGAGTTTAAAAAAATCAAAAAAATTTGCTTCTCATGCTTACCAACGATATCTGAAAAAAAAGCGTCAGGAACAAACTTTTTATATTTTATAATACAAGTTTACTCGGGGCCTACTCAGTAGCTTTCTATACATACCTTAAACTTCAAGGCTTATTGCTGGTTTCATTCAGTGACTTTCAAACCACTTCAAAGTAGTAAGAACATAAAGACTAATATAAGTGAACTTTTGCTACAGTAGGGCAGTCTTAGATGCCCTAAATACCTATGATCAATGTCTGAGTGTTAGATTAATAGCAGATAAAGGGAAATCCATTGTGTAAGAATTGCAGATGAGGAAAATGTATGCTACATTGATGTCCCAGGTTTTAACCGACGAACAGAAGAAAAAACGCGTGCCGATTTTTTATGACCCTTGAACCGCGTAAAAAGTGAGCGCAAAAGTGGTATCTGAGTTTTTGAATACAATTCGGAGACGAAAAGATAGAGCTTTGAACAGCACACTACCGAGTCTTGCTCGAATGAGCAAATCAAAGATAAATGTGATCCTCATTTTCTTTACTCGAAAGGTGTTGTTCATAAGAAATTTGTACCACCTAGATAAACGGGCAACGCTCCAGTTGATGTGGAAGTGCTTAAACGGCTGAAAAAAAAAAATGGCGCTCGTCCAACCGGAAATCGCCAACTCTTGGATTCTTCATCACAACAACGTGCTAAGACATGCGTCGCTGCTAGTAAGAGAGTTGCTCCAATTTTTTTGGTTCAAATTGAGATTAAAAGGGCACCATTTTGGGACTTTTAAAAATGTACAGGCTGTTGTAATGAGTGCTTTAAAAAAATCCAGTTCAAGACCTTTAATAGAGCTACAACGCGTGCCAGAAGCGCTATATATAATCAAGGATGTTATTTTGAAGAATATTATATGCGTGTAAACATATCTTTAATTTAAACAACGTTTCTAGAATCAGTTTTATTATTTTTTAGACATACCTTGTATTTTAAACTTGCATTTAGTACCTAGATTTTACGTTGATGATAGTTTCATTCTTAATTTGAATTTTACTAGTTTAATTGTGAAAGTACCTCGTAGTTTGGCCAACTGCTCTTTAGTGCCGGTTGCAGTAATTAACGTATTGCATCAACCTTTTTCAAACCTTTCATTTAGAGAAAGTGCACATTTCAGATTCGTTTACTTTTAGAAAATGGGTGTTATTACTTATCCTACACGATTTAGCGCGATTTATAATCTTTAAAATCTGTAAATAGAATGTTGCCAGTTGCTCTGTTATGTAAAACATATTTTGAAAATGAAGTTTTCAACGAAGCATAACAAGACCCCTTTGTTATTGCCGAAGTAACGGCGAGCGTTATAGGGATCCCTGTCACGTACAATTTCTTTCTAATACATCTCAAGGGTTGCGACCCCTAAAAGCGACGCCGCATAGTGGTAGTCCCGTCTCGCGCCATAAACGTCTTTTAAGCCAATTACGCCATCACAACCTCGAAGCATAAAAATTCATTTTAAACTTTTTCCAAGTTTTCTGCTGCAGGAGCCGCCGAGTTTCGGTCGGAAGCAGCGAGCACGTTCCTGATTCATACCCGTGTACCGTAATTCTGGGTATTAGTGCTTAAATAATTTATTTAAATAAACATTGCGCTGCAGAAAATTAATGCAAAACTCGGTAATCTTCAGATTTGTCTCTGCAGAACTATGATTATACAGCGGGAAGTCCCAGTTGGCTTGCTCTCCACGGCGGGGCGCCCTTTCTGCTCTGTTCGCAGTGATCAAAGGCGCGATGACGTGAGCGGCGCGAGACGAGGGACCCAAACGCGTATCCTTATAATAACTCATAATTAACTTATGCAAAATGTATATCGGGCCATTCATTTGAAGCGCAACGCCGAGTTTAGCATTCAACGCCATTTAAATAGAATACTGGGAAGTAGGGTGTGCGATCTTCGTTAGCAAACGCCAAAGTTAATGGAAACTGATTACACCTATACACTTTTTTTAATTTGCCTTCAGCATTTTACGATGTCAATTATAAATTGCAAATTTCAACCTGCAGTTCAGTACTATACAGGTTGGTGCAAGAATAATTGCGGTTTTCAATTATTAAACTTAAAACAGTAAGTTTGAGCTTCGATTAATTTATTTAATCAAAATAAGAACCGTTAGATTCTATGCATTTTTGCCAACAAGAAAAAGGTGTATTAATTCCGTTCGCATAAAATTCTGGTGTTCTAGAACCGATGAACTCTTCGAAGGTGTTTTGGGCTTCTACTTGGCTGTTGAAGACCTTCTTTTGCAGGAATTTGTCTAGGTGCTTGAAAAAGTGGTAATGGACGGAAGAAAGATCGAGTAAGTAAGCCGGGTGAGATAGGGTTTCGTATCCCAGTTCCTTCAGTTTTTGTGCAGTCATTTGTGAGGCATGTGGTCTGGTGTTATCGTGGATTTACCAATGTGGGCCATAAATTTTGCAGTTTTTGGTGCACTCTGTCGATTTTCTGCCAATATTTCTCTGATGTGATGGTTTGCTCAGAGTTCAAGAAGTTGTAAAGGACTCTATGCCGACCACCAAATAGTGATGCTGCTTCGGTTTGGGGAAGTGCTTTGGTGCTTTGTCTCTATTTAGCCACTGAGCTGTCGCCGCCGGTTGTCTCATAGCATTCATTTCTCGTTGCATGTCACAATGCGACCAAAAATGAATAATTTTTGTTGAAAAGAAGTGCAGAGCAGACTTTGTATTGTCGAAGTTTTTGGGTTTCGTTCAGGTCGTGAGGCACCCGAGCTTTTTTTTATTATTCCACTTGGTTCAAATGTCGAACAACTGTTGAATGACCAACCCTAAATTATACCGCAACCTCTCACCTTCTTTTGCGTGAGTGTACTTCAATAATGACCCTCAAATCATCATCTTAAATCGCAGAAGAACGTCTACGACCCTTCTAATCTGCGAGGTTCTCGTCCCCTTGACGAAACTTTTGGAACCAATGTTGAAATCTACGTCCCCTGACCAAATGCTAATATTGCAAATAGTTTCTACTGCTTTACGTCTCAATTTAAATTTGTACAATAAAATTTTTGAATTTGTTTTCTTTCCATCATGATTTAGACAGCCTAAAAAGCACACAAAGCAAACAGGTATAACCAGAGCCAGGCAAAAGACATTTCGATATTTTTTTTATTTGAATATATTTTATCCAAATTCAGAATAAAAGGTGTATTTCAAAGAAAAGATATGAAACGGATATTTTTGTTGGTTGTGTTAAGTTTTCATCATATTTTTAAGAGAAATGAGACAAGTAAACGGTAAAACAATAGGTCAATGTAACTTATGAATACTACATAGTGTATTTGGTATTCCTGTGCCATGCCGCGATAATTCAGTGTCATCAATACGCCCGGACTCATCACATGGTCAACTTATTGCAAACACGTACACATTATTTATTGATAAGGCATCTTGCGTACCGATCAACGCATTGAAGGTTGTCAACATTATTTGTCGCCACACTGCATCCGATCATTTGAAACATTTACCGTTCGGTGGCACAATGGGGTTATGTCTGGAGATTTTCGACAAGCTTTGACATTTATAGTACATCAAGGTCGAGTTGGCCAAGTTACCAATTGTGTAAAGACGTATGAACAATGGAACGAAGTTGTTAAGTACAAACTAACTCAGAATATTAGACTGTTACGACCACAAGAGAAAAGGTTTGCCGAAGGTCGGTAACGGAACATTGCAAACAATACGCAAATATTTGGTAAAATTGTCTTGAATCAATCATAGGTACTGGAGTTATGATTGAGTATGTATTCGGTGATATAACCAAACCTGATATCATCGGTCGAGCTATTTTGACACCACGTAATGAAGATTGTGATAAGATTAACGCAACCATTCCAGAAAAAATCACTGGCTTTTTAATGACATTGCTCAACTTTGACACAGTCATTGATGAAATAATGGGCGCAGAACTTCCAACGGAGTTTCTAAACACGTTGGACGTATTAAGTCTACCTCATCACAAGTGAGATTTAAAAGTTGAATCGATGGCTACGATACTTTGAAATTTAAACGCATCACGTGGCATAATCAACGGAACTCGAGTTCAGATTAAGAGCATTCGACCACGAGTTATTGACTGCTTAGTTCTGACTGGCTGTTCTAAAGGCCGAAATATTCTTATCCCACGGATCAAGTTACGGCCATCAGGCTCCATGTTAGCGTTTGATTTTGAGCGTATTCAGTTTTCTCTACGTTTAGCTTTTGCCATGACGATCAACAAGTGTCAAGATCTATCACTTGAACGTGTTGGCTTATTGCACACATCACTATCACGTGGCAAGAACGCTAAGACTGTCTGGGTTGAGCAAACAGACATTTAAGGAAAGAACCGTGGCTTTGAAGGTACATTTAGTTCAAACATTGTGTTCCTAGAAGTTTTATACGTTCAATAAATAAGCGACTTTAACACTCTACCAACACCGTCCGAAATAAAAACGTTCGATCGAATCGAGTGCGAAATTTTAGAAAAATTGATTGACGCAAAGAATTGGATCGTCCGATATTATTACAATTTAGAAGTAACCAACACAATTAAGCTATCTGATGACATGTCTAAAGTTAATAACGTTAACGCAATCAATTTGATTGAAGACGCAACAATTGCACTGCATAAACGCAAAAAGGTTCTGGCCAAACACAAACAATTAACACGACCAGAGAATTACAACCCCTACCATGAAAAGTTTCACCTTAAAGCAATTGAGTGTCGTTACGCACTACGAGTGATGCGTGGAATTCATTAAGTTAATAAATTGTTTGACTTTCAATATGATGCAATTTGAGTCATATTGGGTTCTTTGTTTTTAATAACCGGGAACACTGACGTCAGAGTTTGAGTGTAAGAGCAAACATATGCACAAGAACCGTCTAGGATTATAAAATTCCGTATGACTAGAAACACTGCTCATGCCTGGCCGTTATTTAAGTGGTAAATGTGAATGTGTTAACAATGGCAAAGGTTCCAGTTAATAAAAGAGATCTGTACAAGAAGTGAGCTGCAGAAGATACCGATTTTCAGGCAAATGACGATGAAATCACCTGTGCGTTAAGTCTGTAAGTATGTCACTTATTTGAATATGTTTAATATTTACGACATTAGATAGATTTCGAAGGACCTGCACGGGAATATTTTTTTTGTCAGATTTCGATAAAATTTGGTACATGGTTGCTTTATTCAATACTGAAAAGGATTGTTAATAAATTTGATCTTCAATTATTTAATCAACTTTCTTCTTCTTCTGGCAGTGCCTATCCGTTTCGGATGTTGGCTATTAACATGGCTATCCTAGCTTTATTGGCTGCTGTACGGAAAAGTTGAGTTGTTGTTAAAGAGAACCATTTCCTTAGGTTCTGTAGCCATGATATTCTTCTACGTCCTGGGCCTCGTTTTCCGTACACTTTCCACTGCAAGATGAGTTGCAGTAGGCCATATCGATGTTCGTTACGCATTATGTGCCCCAGGTATTCCATTTTACGTTTTTTGACAGTTATGATTATTTCACAGTCTTTCTGCATTCTACGCAGTACTTCTCTATTTGTAATCCGGTCGACCCATGAGATTTTCAGGATGCGTCTATAACACCACATTTCGAATGCCTCTAACTTCTTGGTAGTAGCCTCGGTCAGCGTCCAAGATTCCACCCCGTACAGGAGCACTGCGAATACGTAGCATCTCAGTAAACAAATTTTTATTGGTATTAAGAGGTCGTGGCTCTTGAATATTGTGTTCATTTTAATGAACGTTGCCCTGGCTTTTTTAATTCTTTGTTTTATTTCAGTTGAGTGATCCCATTGTTCGTTTAGACTTGTCCCTAGATATGTGTATTTCTCAACTCGTGTTATCTGTTGTTGGTTAACTATTAGACGTCCCAGTGGTATTGGATTCTTGCTGATGACCATGTATTTAGTTTTTTGTATGTTAAAGTTTAGACCATATTTTTGGCTTGATTCTGCTACGCGTGTTATTAGGGCTTGTAGGCCTTCTAGGTTTCTGACAGTATAATTGTATCGTCTGCGTATCTTACGTTGTTCAGCCGTTCTCCGTTGATGAGTATTCCTCGTCAATATCTTCTAAGGCTGTTTTCATGATGTGTTCGGAGTAGATGTTAAAGAGTAGCGGAGATAGCACACAGCCTTGTCTCACACCTCTTTCTATTTTGATCTCCTCAGTCATTTGGTTATCTATCTTGATAGTTGCTGATTGGTTATAGTAAATGTTGTTAATGATACGTAGATCTTTATCATCTAGACCAATTGTTTTTAAGATTGATATTAACTCGTCGTGTTTGACCCGATCGAAAGCCTTTTGATAGTCTACAAAACACATATACACGTCACAGTTTACGTCTCTGCATCTTTGTATGAGGACTTGAATGGCGAAAAGAGCGTCTCTTGTACCTAATGAGTATCGAAAGCCAAATTGTGTGCGAGTTAGTTGCGCTTCGCATTTTTTGTATGTCCTCCTATGTATTATTTTTAGCATTATTTTAAGAAGGTGGTTCATTAGACTAATAATTCTATAGTCTTCACATTTTTCGCATTCGGTTTTTTCGGTAGGGTTATAAATGTGGATTTAAGCCATTCAAGTGGGATTACTCTGTTTCGTATATGTTATTAAACATGGCCGTGAGCCATTTAATTTCATCGTTCTCCATGTTTTTAGAATTTCTGCGTGGAAGTTGTCTGGCCCCGTCGCCTTTCCGTCCTTTATTCCTTTTATTGCGGCTATCACTTCTTCTTGAGTAATTTCCGGTCCTGTGTTACCTATGGAGTCCCCTGTTTTTAGTGTATCGTTGTTTCTCTTATCTTCGAAGGTCTTCTCAACATAGTTTTTCCAAACTGTTTTTATTTCATTTAAATATAATATTGTATTGCCCTCATTATCTTGTAAGCATCCGGTTTCTTGGTCGTTGTAATCCTGCTGCTTCTTTTACTTTTTGTACAGATTGAAAGAGTCATGTTTACCATCTAGTGATTCAATCTCTTTGCACTTTTCCTCCATCCAAGCGTTTTTGGCGTCTCTAATCTTTTTCTTTATTTCTTTGTCGATTTGTGTGTATCTGGCATTGTCTTTGTTCTTATTTTTCCGTCTTTCCTCCATCATATTCAATATGTCGTCTGTCATCTTTAATCAACTTTAACAAAATAATACTTTGTTGTATTCCTGGGCCTACTGCGCTGTAAAATTACTGTGACCATGAAAGAAAATCTTCAATTTTACGCTGTAGACGGACAATAAATTTACTTAATATTTTAAATTTCAGTATGACTTAAAAAGGAAATGTAAACTACTCCAGCATAAGCACTTGACCACGTACCAACACCTTAAACAAGATTCTTCAAATAAGCAAAAGTTAATGGCCGACTTAGGGACTGAAACAATCACTGATTTTAATCGGGAACTAGTCGAAACTTTCCTGGCAGAAGGAATTCCTTTAAATAAGTTGGAGAAGGTCCGCTTCGTAACTTCTTAGAGAAGTACTGCAATCGAAAAACCCCCAATTTAAGGACACTGTGGCAAGTTGTACCCTCAATCCACGAGGACGTGTTAAATGAAGTAAGTCGAGAAATCGAAGACTCCAGGATCCGGATTAACTTCGACGAGGCGACCGATGCTGTTGGCCGCAATATTGCCATCGTAAAGTACAGGCGTCGGCTACTTTATTCATATAGCTTCGTTGGAGAAAACTAATGCCCTTTTTGTGCAAGCTGTTTCGAATTGTATGGCCAGGAGCGCCAAACACCGTGGAATGAGTTTTGCTCATGGTCATGGATAATACAGCTGCTTAAGGCAGGACAAACTCTACACTTTCATCCAAAGTTACTACACACCACCTGCCTAGCCCACGAACTTCACAAAATGGTAGATGCTTTAAAAGAGGCCTACTCATTTCTTCAGAGAAGAAAGTTTTTTGAAAGGTCCCAGTCGAGTTGCGACTTTTAGAAGAATTTTACCAAACACTCCTCTACTTTCCGGAACCAAATCACAAGACGTGGATGGCACTTCGCTCTCTGGTACCCTCTACTACCAATGACATTTTCAAGAATTTGTTCAGGTAATAAAAAAGCTGTAAAACGAAACTGAGTATGCGAGAAACGCGATAAAGGTCGTGAAAAAAACCCTAAAAATTGAATTAACTGCGATAGCTTCAAATTATGGGTTCATCCCAGCAAGTATAGAAAAGATGCAGACAACGAACATACCACTCACTGGTTCGATGTTAGAGATGGCGAAAGCAGTGAAAGAGTCGGAAAACTGGTTAAGCGAGGTGAGGTCAAAAATTAGGAAAAAGATGAGGCCTTGTTGGAGAGGAATGGGGGGGGGGGGCACTAAAACAAATTACTGATACATTGGCAGGCAAAGAAGGAGACGGGAACTTCCTAAGGGACTTTCACCGTGTGGTAGCAGAGAAATACGCTCTACCTACATCAGCTGATGTTGAAAGGTCACGATTAAAATATTTATTAAGCGACTGTCGACTGCCGTTTAAAGTAGAAAATTTAATTAGTCATGTAGTTGCTTTTTTGTAATAATATTAAAAAAAGATAAATCTTTTCCTATGCACCTTTACCGAAAACATATTTTAAAAACTGTAGCCTTCAGCGGCTGTTGAGAATTTTCGTAAGAGATATAAAGGAGATATTTTTTTGTTGTTTTTCGGGATATATTTTCGAATAATAAAAGATATAATTTGCCCGGCTCTGGTTATACAAAACGAATTGCATAAATAAGAGCTTTAAAATAGTATATTACATAAAAATAGTTAAATAAAAGTTTTTCAAAATTAAGTTTCAAAGTTTAAACTAAAAAGGCATTTATTTTTGCACCAAGCTACAAAAAGTAAAACACGATTATTAGCTAATCGTTCGCAAGCGTTGGAATTGAATTAATTTATGCCAGGTAAGTAATTTTTAATGAAAGATGAGTATACTTGTGGTTCACCTTATGTAATTTAAAGTTTTCCGTTTATCTAGGTCGCGGCCGTGCTCTAAAAGCAATTGCAAACACTTTTGAGCAATAAATTAAATACAAATATCAAAACGAATTTAGCAATATGCATACACGCACGCAAAGTAATGTAAATAATTGCGTTTACAGTTAGTAGCATGTTGTGGTGTTGGTTTCCGCAATTCCCTGAAAGTTAGCATTAATTGCAAAATTTAAACTATTCGCAAATTTGGCATATATTAAACTAAATTGCAATAATCGAAATAGGACTGGGATATTATTTAAATAATTTGAATGTTTCTGCTACGTAGGTCAGTAAAGTGAGTATGTTTTGGTTGAATAACTTTGTTTTTAGTTTTTGGTCAATTTTGCTTTGTAGAATGTTTCTCTATCTTCAAAATGCGACCAAACCCATCTTTATCTTTCTATTTATTTCCTTTGTTTGATTGTCTAACTTTAGTATGTTATCCAAGATAAATATAACTGCTAACTATTTCTATAATTTTATCTTCAGTTTTATATATAGCTTTTATTTAAAAAAACAATTCTTGTAAATTCTGCAGGTTGTCAGACATTAGTAGGATGTCATCCGTATATTGTAAATTAATCTCTCTCTCTACCAATGCTTCTACAAACAGCTTGTAACCAGAACGCACACTCCATTTTTATCGCTTTTGTAATTTTATTTTGCTTGTAGCGTTTTCATAGATATTTTTTTTATTAACTTTTGTAAAGATTTTATTATAGCTCAATCTTCTACTGAGTCAAACGCCACAAGGGTAACTTATAGTTTTTAGATTTTTCTATTAAGCTTCATAGTACTTGCAAGTGATTTTGAGTACTGTAATAACTACGAAAACCCACCTGTTCTGGTGGTTAATAAGCGTGTATTCTGTTGATCAATCTATTCGTTATCATTTTTATGAGCAGATTGTATATTTGCGATAACACATTGATCAGTCTGTAATTTTTTAATCTGCTTTTGTCTCCTTTCTTAAGCAGTAATATTATGAATGCGTTGACCCAATTTCGCTTTATTAACTACAGAAAGCATGCTTAAAAGCACGCTTAAAAGGTAGTTAATGACATTACAATCCCGTCTGTTTGTATGCCTTTCACCACGATAACTCAAAAACTAAAGCCTCGATTGACACCAAATTTGGTACGCAATTTTTTTCCGTCGTGTTAGTTCAAGCTTTCGGTAGTTGCAAATTTCTTTTATTTATTTTGTTGCTTTTTCTGTTTCACATATTTCGATTTTAGGAATACCATCTGAATTTACATTGAGTGCATCTTTGATGGTTGTGCGTGTTTTTACTTTGTAGACTTCCTATTTCGGTCTGTAATCTTGTTTCCTTTTGGAAATATTTAGTTTTCTTTCTATTTTTAATTGCTTCTTTAATGTTCCTTCTTATTGTTTTGCTAAATTCTCTAAGAGCTTCTAGATTTTTTTCTCTACTTTTAGTCAATTTTTTTCTTCCATTAATCTGTTTGTATTATTGAAATTTTTTATATCTCTGTTTGTCCTGTCCCTTGTTACTTTAGGCACGGCGTCTTCGATTGCTTATTATTTTTTTTGTTCCCTTCTTTTAATTTATATTTGTCTTTTATTGCCACTTTATTAATTTTTTACTTAATTCTACTTTTTCTCTGTCTTGTTTGTTATTGTAGGGTTTCATTTTGCCCTGCTTTGTACATTTTGTATTTTTGCAGTTTTAATATTGATGGCTATTTTACATCTCACTAACCTGTGATCGCTTCCTGTATTTATTTTATTTAGTACTGATACTTCTTTAATTTTATGCTTGTATGTGGTTATGATATTTTATTATTATTATATATGTCGTAATGACTGTTGCTCCAATAAAGCTTATTCCCGTCAACTTTTCTTTTCTTTTATTTTTTTGTATCAACACTCTTAACTGTCCACTTTAAAATTTTGCAGTTTTATTACAAAAAATCCATTCCTGTTGGTACCAGAAAAGTAAATAATGCCTATATATAAAATGGTGGTGGTGCGTTAAAATTCCGCTTGGGGTCAGTTGATGGGTGAATTGAGTAGCTCATTGACTGCCACTATCAGTCCCAAGCCCGGATAAAGTAGGGGGGGTTTCACAGGTGAGGCTAGAAATCTGTGAGAAAATATCAAGTTGCTCCTAGAACTAATAATGTTGTCTCGAACTGGCCACAATATTAGTGACTTGGCGAGATTAAGAAAAAAACGATTTTTAAAATCTAAGCTAAGTAATGTATGTTGGAACGTAACCTCATTCAACAACAAAGGTCAAGAAGTCTTAATGAAACTAAAAAAACATAAAATAGATATTTGTGCTCTCTTGGAGACTAAAAACAAAAGAATAGTCAATACGATGGTTACATATTAATTTATAGCTTAGAAGGCAAAAATGAAAGAGCCACATCAGGAGTCGACCTAATCGTAGACGAAAGGTTTAAAAATAAAATAAAGGATATAGTATATGTTGGCGATAGATTAGCACAAACAATATTTAAATTTTGAGAAACGATAACAAGTCAAACAATAAGTATATACGGTCCGGACAGCAGCAAATCCCATAAAGAAATCGACAATTTTTACCAAGAATTGCAGCACGCATTCGACAGAATCCCAAATAAGGATAAGATTACCTTACTGAGTGACTAGGTGAATAGGTGATGCAATTATAGATGGTATAAAGAACAGGTTTAAAGAAGAGATGAAAGTGGTGAACAATAATATAGAGTAAGTAGACATTTGAAAACACTAGGGCATACAAATCTTACAGAAACATCCACTCATTAAAAATATCGAAACTAATCACAACATGGTACTGGTATAAATTAAAAACATAGAGCAACATACTTAAAAAAAATCAAAAAACTGAAAAAAACATTAAATTCATCTGCGACGACACGATTAAAAACACCACCAGAAGAGATTGAAATAAAATAAAATAGAATAAGAAAAGATAACGATGTGAATAAATTATTTAAGAAACTGCAGATAGATATAATTCAAGATGCGGAAGAAGCTTTGTGAAACCTTGGTTTAAATGGGAGGTAAAAACTTTAACAACAGAGGAAAGAGCATCTTACATCCAATACAGAAACAAAACAATCATTTGATCAATTTAAAGTTATGAGAAATAAGAAATCGAAAACATTCAATCAATAAAACGGAATTGACAGGAAAAATTTTTAGACGTAAAGCATGATCTCTATGGAAGACAAAAATGATATGGAAGATGTTGAGAAACAGTAAAAACCAATCTATCTATACATTTAAACAGAAAGTAAGCAAAGAAATGTTTCGTGGTCCACGGCTTTTCATTTACACGAGGAGGTAGTTGGGTTCATGCACGCACGTTTGGGCCGCTTATTCCTTACTGAATGGACCGCTAAAGCTGGGCGGCCACGGAAAAAGTCGATACAATTAATAAATTATATGTTTGCATCTTGCAAAAATTTAAGTCAAGGTGGGTGAAAAATTGTTAGCCTAGGAGGCAAAAAATACCTTTTTGCGGGCAACCCCTTAGAAATGTATATATACAAACAACTAAAATAATTCCAGAAGAATGGAAAAACTACGTTTATCAAAGATAGATAAAGAAATCAAAAAAGAAAAAAATCTCTAAATGGACCACCACAAAAGAAAAAGTAACATTTTAAGAAATTCCAGAAGAGTGGAAAGAAGATATAACGGTACCCATATTCAAAAAGGGAACAAAGACTGACACCAATAACTACAGGGAGCTGCTGATCTCAGTACTAAAACTAATGACAAAGATAATAACGAAAGAGATTGGAAACTGGAATCAGTGATGAAGAACAGGGTTTTCAACAAAACAGATTTACAAATACTTTTTCACATTACAGAGAAAGCCATCAAATTTCATAAAGTGGGCTTTATGTGTTTCATAAACTTCTCTGTATTCGATAACGTCCTGCAAGGGGCAAGACCTGCAAACTGATTAAGGCTCCTATATGTTCGCCCCCACTATCCGGTCGTTACACACAATCTCTGATGTGGGTGATCTGACAAGCATAGCGTCTTGGTCGAACGTATTATTGCGCTTTGGTCGAAATGAACACAGGTACTCAATAACTTTTAGTGACTGAATAGACTATTCAGGCATATGATTATATAAAGTGATTACGATCTTTGGCAAATTCTTTATGATAAATATTAGAATAACATGTGAAAATTAGAGTATTGATAAACTTTCAGTATGAGAACCTTAATTAAATAATAACCAAACACGACCATTTTCTCCTTTAACTATCTCATTCTATTTAACTTTTCTTTAATTTGAAATTATACTAATGGTAACAATCCGAAAACAAAACAACATTTTAGAAAGGTTTACATGGTTATAGGAGGTTAATGAATTTTAGTATTAAATCGCATAGTTTTTACAAGACACATTTGAGTTCTAATTAAGATTACTGAGACTAGTAATTTTAGATGTAAAGAGATCTACCTGACATGTTTGATCTAATACTTTATTCATTGTTACTGAATTTTCAACAAAGGGCTGTTAAAAAGTAATTAAAGATTATAAAGAAAGTGATAATAAAACTTACATCTAGTGCTTTATCTTCTATTGGAAATAGCACAAGTATCAGAAAAGATCAGTTAAAGTACGACATATTTTATTGAAACGAACTCTTCCAATAGATATAAATCTATAGATATTTAGTCTTTCTGTAGTTTAAAACAGCGACGAAAAACATTTTATGACGGTGGGTCAAATCAAGTAGTGGTAATTATAAATCCCTGATCAAGTATATTAAGTGGCAATATTTTGATACGAGGAAAAGAATCTTGTAAAGTGAGTAAACAGGCAAATATTTCCCTGAAAAGTCAGACATGACGTACAATTGCGACGTGACTTAAAGCGGATAGTACACTGTACCCTGAGTATCATACACATACTTTACAGACTGTCTTTGGAGGTACGGATAGACTTTTTTAAATATAATTATATATAATTCAACGTAGGCAAACGTTTTTTTTTTTTATAGGCGAGTATAATAGGAAACGTCATTATTTAAGAAAAAAGTGAGATAACGCACAAATTGGTCCTGATGGGCCTAATAAAACTCTATAGGACACCAAGGGTAATAAAACAAATTACAAATGTTCAGGCAGTTAAAATTTATCCATGGTCCACTGTATTGGCGTATAAAAATAAATAAATTATGTTGTGATACCAAACTATACATTTTTGGAAAGCTAAAAAATAGTCCTGTTTTGTCACAACTATGGTTCCCATTTAAAAATAATTTTCAGCTTTTCCAAAACAATTAGATATTAGGACAAGGTTCCCATAAATGCGTAACTAGTTCTTTTTTCTAATTTCTACGGTAATCTAATCGATTTTGAGACACCCTGTACATAACTATTATGGGTTTCTCATCAGATTTTGTTAGCAATAGTTTAACAGTTTATAAGAATCGTACCGTGATAAAATAATTTATAAAATGCTTTATAATTAAATGTAGATTATGCAACACAAATTACAGCTTCATGAAAGAAAACTTTTTTTGTTCTTCAATCAAAACAAAAATTAAATGAAAACCGAAATAAATATTAAGCTCTATAAAAAAGTAAATGAGATATATGTATATATATGAATAGCTTGGTAGTGTTAATTATTTGTCTCCTGAAATAGTATTAACAAAAAAGCAAAATACAAATAAAAATAATACAGAGTGCTAGAATTTAATAAATTAATTATCTCTTAGGCACAACAAAAAAATATTAAAACCAACACAATGTTTATTAATTTAATATCTTTAAAGTGGACGTCGTGTCGTTTTCTTTCTTGCAACTGTCGTCCAATATTAGTTGGCCAATCTAATTTTACAAAATCATTTTTTATTGTATCTTGCAATCTGTGTGTACAATAAGCGAACATATGTTAGTTGGTTTGGGACATGACAGTCTGACATAATTGCAATCCAATGATTAACAATTTGTAGTTTCTACCTTATTATTATACAAGTGATTTTGTTAATGGTTAGTCAAATCTGTGTGGAAGTTCTAGCGGTTTGTGTTTTTTAAGTCTACGCATGTTTTCACTATTGTCCAAAAGGTTAAGAGCTAGGGCGTTTGGGTGATGGTCTAGTTTACTAAGGTAATTATCATTGTATTTCACTATCACTTCCTTTACTGTGTCAACTTTTAAATGACATAGTATGTCTTTATTTCTTACAAAGTATGGTGCGTTACACACACTTTGGATTGAAACCTTTCAATTATTTGAATGTTCGAGTTGGCTGTTGTACCCCATAACTGTATACCATATGGGTTTGAAAATCGTGTTGTAGAAGAGAAGTTTACTTTTTAGGAATAATTTGGATTTATTTCCAAGTAGCCAATAGTGCTTGCTAAACATTTTACCAAGTTGTTTACGTTTCTTCCATGTATGTGGTTTCCAGATTAGTCCTTTATCGAGATGTAGGCCAAGATATTTCACTCTGTTGACTTGTGTTAGCGGAATATTGTTTGCGTAAACTAGTGGTGTAATTTCTTTGCGCTTGGTGAACGTGATATGGAAGGATTTGGTTTCAATGAGTTCAACTCGCCATTGCTTGGTACATTGGATTATTTGGTTAAGGCTCTGTTAAAGGAGCAGTTATAACTGGATTTTTGTCTTGTCATGATGATCTTGTCATCTGCAAAGGTGGCAGTTAGGGTGTGCTGATTTGTTGGGATGTCCGCAGAGTCTACTAGGTATACAATCGGGCCAAGTACACTGCCCTGCGGTACTCCTGAGTTTATTGGGTAAAGGTTAGTTTGGTGCTGTCCAAATTTTACTAGAAAGTATCGTTCTTCCAAATAGGATCTGAGGATAATGTAAAAGTACTGAAGTAGAATTTTCTTTAGCTTGTATAGGAGGCTTACAAAATTAATAAGATATTCTTTAAAATTATAATGAATTTGAATACACCAATAGTTTGTTTATATGCATAAAATTAAAAAAAATGTAAAAAACAGTTTTTGATTTTAAATTAGCGTACTTCTGGTGTAAAACAATAATAAATTTTTTTTTGTATAATAAAGATTAAATACAAAATTTTAATTTTGACAAAAAACCAAAACAGACAAAAAATGTTGTAGCTAATTGGAGCTAACCAATGATGGTTTATTAATTATATAATAATACATTTTTAACACTATGCAAACTGTGTTTCCACAATTAGAAATATGCGTAAGTAACATTTTAGGTATATTTAAAATATGCGAATTAGATTTGGTAGTTACTAAATAAATTGTTTATGCTAAAAATCATTTGATAGTATAAATATTTGTTTTTTTTATAAAACTGAGCAGAACAACAAATTACATATCGAAGTGTGTATACATTAAACAATTTTTTTTAAATCAATTTATTGCACATTTTCTACCTGTTATTTATAGCTATAAGTAAATGTGATTAATGTAAAGTTAACCAGTGATAATTCTCCTAGCGAATAAAATAACTGTTCACTGATTTAAAACATCTGCAGGCCACTGTTTTTTTTAACCTTTTGATTTCAGGTTGAATGAAGAGTTGTTTTGCTTCATCATTGGGATGCTCAGGGAGTTGCTTGAGGTAATTCCTTGTTAGTCTAATAAGCGGTGTACTAGAGTCATCATGTAATGTTTTACTAATGAGGTACCATGGTGCATTGAAAATCATTCCGACTATCTCTTTGTATTATTTTTATATTTAATTAAATATTTTTGGCACACGCCAGAGTTGGACACAATAAATCCGAATAGGTTTTATTATACATCAGTATTTTATTTTCTGTAGAGAGTTTTGATTTACGTCCTATTAGCCATCCCGTTTGTCGAATTTTTAGGTTTATTTGTTTTCGTTGCTGTGATGTGTGCTTTCCATGTGAATTTTTGATCAAGTGGTAGTCCCAGCTGTTTCACCTGGTTGTTCACTGGTAATTGTGTGTTGTTTAAAGTGACAATAAGACACATTATATTTCGGTTGGTGAATGTGGTTTGTGTGGTTCAACTGTAACTCTCCATCTATCCTAACCAAACTTGTATATGATTGAGATATGTGTGTGGGTTCGCAGATGTTGTTTAAGGGTTTTCATTTATGGATATTATGACGGTGTTGTTGGCGAATGTGATAACTGTGGTAAAGTTTGTAGTTGGGATGTCAGTCGTGAAAATGTAATAGAGAAGGGGACCTAGGACACTTCTTGGGAACTCAGATTTTATAGGAAAATAATTGAAGGATTCAGTATTAAATCTTACTTGAAAGTATCTGTCCATGAGATATGATTTTAGGATCAGATAACGGGGCCTGGAAAGGGATGTTTTGAGTTTATACCGAAAACTTTCGTGGCCTATTTGATTGAAAGGTTGTTGAATGTCCAATAAAGCAACTGTACATAATTTTTTCTCTTCAAGACTTGTAAGTATGTTTTAACAATCCTGTGGCATTGTTGTTCAGTTGCGTGACTTTCCCTAAAACCAAACTGGTAGGTTGGTATTACTGAACTTATTCGAAACTGTATTCGAAAATTTATGGTTTATGCTAACTTCCATGTAATCGAATAATAAGCTAATCTTAACACGCGGTTAGCAAAACTAATGCTTTTCTGGCTAATTTCTTTAATATTTGACTGGTAATAAAATAAAAGTCGGAAAATTTATGGTTATTACATCTTGAGATTTCTTCTTTTACGTCAGTTGGAGAGAAAGGTTTAATAAGTAACATTGTTGAGCAGAGGTTGTTCAAAAAGTCTTTAATAAGATCATCGTTATTGTTATTACTAGGTCCAGGTGAACTAAATACTTGTCAGAGTTGTTTGGCAAAGAGTATTGCTTTTTAATGTTCAGTTTTTGCCCAACTTCCGTCTTCTTGCCTTATAGGCGGAATGTGCTATATCGGTTGTTTGAATGATTTGGTAACCTTCCGGATGGCATGGTCTTATTTTGATAGACTGCTGATATATGATTCAAATGTAGCATTTGGAGTATCCTACAGAACTGTTTTTAATTGTCGAGTTAATATATTATATTTATTTTTGTCTATGGGAGTACGACTTCTTTGCCATATACGCCGTGCTCTTCTTTTTTGAGCAACAAGATACTTTAGATATACAGGTATGTTGACCTCGGGTTCTTTTTTATATTTATTGGGGGGACGGGCGATGATCACTCGTAGTGCATTCTGTATAGTTTAGGTGAGATACTGTACTGCACTTTCAATACCGTCTGCTTGTTTTAATTGAATACTTAAACTTTGGTTTTCGTTCATGCAGGTATTAAATACATACCAATTAGTTTGGTGATGTTAACTTGGGCGCATTTGAACGATTTAATAAATGAGTGCTAAATGTAGTGCATTCCAGTCTCCTCCGATAATGAGTTTATCTGCTAGTTGTCTGAAAAATTCTTTATATCCTAGTGTACAAATTTCATGTCTTGGTGGACTGTACATTGCAACGTCAAAAGACAATTGTTAAGGATTGATATAGTGCTATAAATAATTACTTCAACACCATCGTGCGCTGCTCCATCAGGGTGGTTAGTATGGTATATAGAGTACCTAATAAGAAATTTGTTTATTACTGTGGAAAACATTCTTAAAATTATGCCGACTGGTTTATGAGTTGTGAGAATATTGTTTTGAATTTATTTAGGGAGGTGTTTATTTGGGTTCCCAAATCTGTTGTCGGACTGTTTCAATTTGCGCCTCTTGCTATTTATGCATAGGATACGTGGTTTAGTGTTTCTTTATATGTATTATTTCTAATTGTATCTTGATTTTGGAATAATTAATGGATTTTTGAAGTATACGACATATGTCCGCTTGCCTTTTTTATTGCATTAAGCAGGTCCTTATAAACCATACATCTTTTGTAACTAGAGGTATGATCTCCATTGCAAAATGCACATTTAGCAGCTGTGGTTTTAGGTTTCTTGCAACATATATCCTCCGCTACATTTAATGCATTAGTAAGGTCTGGCACAGTATGTCTTAGAGTAATCTGGTATCTGGTATTTTCATGCTGCCTAAATACCGTATTTCATATATTTGTTTATTATTTATATATCATTAGAGAGGTTGCTTAATTACATTATGCTTAATTCATTATGTTACGTTCTGAATGTCCATGTTTTAATTTATCGATAATGTCATCGGTGGAGAGTGAGTAATAGATATTATAAATCACAAATCTGCATGCCTTGTTCTGTTTCATTTGGTAAGTTTAATAACTTATTTTGAACACAAATAAACAAAGACAAATTCAGATGTATTTTAATGTTGCTTTTAGGAAAATACTAGATTGAAATAGGCCCTAATCAGATGGAAACTAGTTAACAAAAACATTAACTTGGGAACATCTCTTAAGACCGCAGATGAAATCGATAAAGCAGTGGAGCATCTAAATCATAGCATACAAAGCGCAGCATAGGACTCCATTCCCCTATTGCAAAAAAGCAATACAAAAAAGATGCTACCTGTGGTAATAAAAAAGCAATTGCTGAAAAAAGAAGACTTTGCAGAATCTGGCAAAATACTAGATTTCGAAACGACAAAAATAGATTAAACAATGCAACACAAAGTTTAAAAGTACTGCTTTAAGATTACAAAAATCAGGATACACAAGATTGTCTTTCTACTCTGCTACGGAAACATCGGATTACTCACTATGGAAAGCCACTAGAAAATTAAAGCGACTTCCACAAGGAATACCCCCAATCCCGAAATCTAACGGAACCTGGGCCAAAAGCGAGCAAGAACTGCCAAAAAAAGGAATAATACTAATAACAGCTATATTTAACGCTATTTTAAGATTGAGTTATTTTTGGTCCAATGTAAGGTGGTTCAAATACTACTCATACCTAAACTAGGGAAACAATCAGAAAAAGTAACTTCCTACCGTCCAATTAGCTTATACCACTACTAGCTAAAATGTTTGAAAAGTTGTTACTTCTTCTTCTAGTGCCAATCCTAACGGATGTTGGCGATCAATAAGGCAACTTGCACCTTGGAAACTGCAGCTCGAAATAATGATGTTGTCGATTTGTTATACCATTTTCGTAGATTCTCCAGCCATAAGGTGTGTCTACGTCCAGGACTTCGTTTTCCTTTCATATAACCTTGTAGCATTAATTGTACCAATTGATACTTTTCACCTCTCATTATATGTCCCAGATATTCTAATTTTTGTTGTTTTATAGTAGTCACAATTCATTCTTTTAAGTATATCTGCTCTTATTTTCTTAAGTATAGGATTATAGTGTGTTGGTTTTTAATTCAATATTTTTTATATGGCAGTTTATCGTGCATAGTGATGTAGTTAAATATGATTTTTGTTTATTTTTTAATTTGTATCAACATAACCCTTTATGTTTTATGTTTTAATTGCTCATATTTCTTCTGCCCTTATTTTTTTTACATCTTTGTGTAATTTTAAAAACGCTATTTTAATTTTAAACAAAACGGATATAAAATCTGGAAAGGCAACTTTCGAAAGAGAAGCAAGTCATGCATGTGACCTTGTGCCCTCCGTATCTCGGGTCAAATGAGAGCTATAGGTCTAAAATATCGAAGAAGATACCGACCTAAGGTATCTACTGACCAAATATGAAGTGAATCGGTCAACTAGTTCCAGAGATATCGTGTCGACAGTCACACACAGACAGATAGACAGTATCGTAATCGCATTGACTTTCGTCTACGCTTTACAGACTTTCGAAAGTTAATAATTAACCGTACGTTTTAGTATAATAAATCTGTTGCTGTTTTCTAACTTTTTTTTCCAATTTTCTACTTAATTAATTAATTAGTTAATATTACACTTTAAGAGAAAGTTCTAAAAATTTCTGTTATATATAATATTGTTTCAAAGCACATGAATAGATATCATAATATTTTCTAACTCCGTTGACTCTACTGTATTGACAAAACATTTCAGATAGCTGACATTCATAAATGGACCGGTGCTGTTTGTAGACGTCCCTATTGTAAGATAATGGGCAATAAGTGCAAAAAATTAACAAATTAAGATAATTGAGTGTGATGTGGTTAAGCCTTGGCAGCTACGAATGAACAGTAATAAACGCATATGGACCAATTAAATCATGCTAATCGTCCATGAATGAAAAGTATATTGTTAGCACTGTTAGGATTACTCTTGAACGAACACACGCCTAATTGCTTCTCTAATTGAAAAATAATAACATTTCTTGGTAAAGAACATTCAAAAACTGACTTACTTATATGTCTTATCTATCAATAAAGTTGTCTTGAGAGAGACAAAGCTTTCCAAAACATCCGTGCATTATACTTATCTCAATTTTCTACAGTAAAAATCTGTCTTCTTTCTCAAAGTAGAAGGCTTCCTTTTTTGAGAATATACTGAGTTACCCGGATATTAAGCAAAATTCAAAGGTAACATTTTTATATGTTCATGTTTTTTTATTCAATTATGTATTCATCATTTTATTTAAGAATATTTCTCTATTTTTCATGCAACTTAAAAATTCCATCATTCCAGAATTTCTCAGGGTTCTGAGTGGAAAACTGAGATGTTTTATGGCGTCCAAAGAGTTAAAGTTCTTCTTGCCGTTAAAAGAATTTTTCAAAATCCTGAATAAATAAATATTTAAAAGTGTAATGCGTGGTAAATACGTCGGGTACGGCAGCACATTCCAGCCAAGCTCCAATTATTTTTGTTGAGTAGTCAAAGAGACATGAGGTCTAGCATTATCCTGATGGCATATGATGCCTTTTCTATTAGCTAATTTTGGACGTTCTTCTTGAATTGTTATCTTTAATTCGTTCATTTTCAAAAATTACTTATTTGAATTTATCAAATAGTCGTTTGGTAGGAGCTCATAATACACAATTCCTTTTCAATCCCACCAGATACAAAGCATAACATTCTTACGATGAAAACCAGCTTTTGAGGAAGCTAATGGTGGTTTATTTCTCTAAATGCAGGACCATTTTCACTAATCGTTTTTATAAATGATCCACTAATTGCTTCAAAAAGGGTGCGTTTTTGTTATATTTGTATAGCGCGTTACTCTGCTAAATTTTTCTCGATCAGTGTCTTGATTTGTTCATCGTCAGTAGTGTAAGGTTTACTCAAACGCTGTTGGTCTTTAAGGTCAAAATCACCACCTCTAAATGGCGAACCACTTTTGAACAGTTTTTTTAGCTGAAGAACAGCGCGTACCTTTGTTGTTTTTGTTTTTCTGGCAATAGAAGAGCAATAAGTGCCTAAAAGCAACTTTGTTTTCTGTGAAAATTAGCTCAAACTTTTTGGACAACCCTAAAATTTGGCTTATTAGCGATTACAATTGTAATTTTTAATCGTTAGATTATGTAGCCTTGTGTTTGTACTTTTAATAATAACCAAATGCCAAAACATAATTTAATCATACTTTTAACCAAATTTAAAAATTACTGGCAGCGCTTGTATTTTTAAATTTAACTCTTCGCCATACAAAATACTTTTTCCAAAAAGTGATGTTTAACTTTTTTGTTTGCAATTTCTCTTCTAAAAAGGTAGCATGGTGTAATTTTTTCCACTAGTTTTCTTAAGGTTAATTAATAAAAGTTTAATTACACTTTTAAAAAATAACTACTAAAGTTGTTTTATATGCAGAAGTGTAAAAAAATATTTTTAAAGCACTGCTAAACCCAAGAAAGCATGGAGATTTAGATTTAAAAAATATTATTACGAATTAAATTCTTTTACAATGAACACCCCATATATGTTATTGTGATCCACTATGATGTAATTAATTTTCTTAAAGCTACCTGGTTATGACCATTTAGATATTGTTCTATGCACTGCAACTCTTTATTTGATTAAAAAAGCATACGCAACTGGCCACCAGGCTAGTTGAAACCGCATTTGCGGATGTGGTAAGCTCATTCGGCATTCAGATCTCGTTTTGCAATGATACAGCGCGGATTCCGTAATACGCAGCCGGGTGCACTTCATGCATATTCATCAAACGGTAATTAATCATCGAGACTGGCTAAGCTAACACCCCTGGAGCACACCCCAACACCCTGCGGGATATTATGCAAGTGTTGTCACTTGCTATTCAAGTTATAAATGGTATTCAATTTCGTCCTTATGGCTACATGTGCTTTTTTAAACTAATGCAAATTAATTCTCTATAACTTTATCAAGCCAAAATATTTTTTTAAGAACATCTACGTGATTACTTATGCATTGCAATAATAATGACTGTAAGTAAAGGGTATCGCTTAATAACTTTACTCCTTTTAGTGTTTTATTTAAAATATTTAAAAATATGTAAAACATTTTTATGTAATTTGGATAATCACATTTTTTTTAGATTAAATATTCAAATTGTAGTTAATGAAATAATATAATTTTCTACAACGTATAGTTGCATACTAATAATGATTTATGAAATGCAAGTTTATTTCGCTACACAAATGTACGAGAGCAGCTTTTAAACAATATTGTGCTGCAAGGGCTGTTTGTGCTTAAAGGGCACATGCGCCTGTAGAGCAAACAGAACGTTTTCGGCTTTTTAACACATAAATCACGACCCCCTCGCAAGACCAACAGATAATAGCATAAATAGCTAAACAACAAATACAATTTCCCGCCACATTATGGGACACAAAGCGGCGGTTTTATTGCCGTTTTGTAATGAGGACCATCTGTTGATAAAAAGGACAGTTTGTTTGACATCCTGGCAGAGGGATGCGTTACGCCCCCAGGGACAGGTTTAGTTCGCCTGGGAGCAACTTCGCCTGTTGTAACGTGCGCGGATTTATTGCATCTGAATAACGTAGTGGCCAGATGTAATTAAAAATGACGCGGCAATTAATTGTCGGAAAAATTCCTTCGCATTGTAAAGTAACTGATGTGCATTTGTAATTTTAACAGTTATTTAATTAAAAATGATTTTAGAAAGTTTAGCGAAAAAAAATTTGTTCTATAGAGTGTTCTAAAACAAATTACGTTATTTGCTTTAAATAATTTTTGATTGAAGTAAATGTTAATGCTTTGAGTGATTAAAATTATTTATTTAGGCTTGGGAATTATGTATGGTCTTTGATCAGAGTTTTCTGTATTATGAAACCATCTTGTCGATTTTGTTGTGAATATTGTTCGTTAGTTATCGAGTTGGTGTATACTTTTTTTAAACATCGCCATAGAAAGAAGTCATAGTGGAGTATAAGCACTGAAACAGTGTGAGTGCAACAACGTATGTGTTCCCACATCGGTGTAAGACAATTACCTTAAAATGATTAATAGCCTAATCAGTGAGTAAATTCGAACCAAAAAAATGTTAATAATTAATATTATTATTTCCTTAAATATAATAAATACAGATTCAAAGGCGCATATTAGATAAATTAACAGCACACTTAACAAAGATGCAAAAGCGTATTATGTAGGCATGCGAAAATCTAATACTATAAAATAATTTTATATATCACCACAAAGTAAAAAAATTTAGATCAAGCAACATAAAAGAAACAATCGACAAAATGATCAACAATTACCCAACAATTTAAGTGAAAAATACGGTCATAAAACCTTACAAATTGTTACTCTAAAAATGGAATCTAATATTACACATTTCAAAACTCTAACAACAAATCCTTATCGGTAGTCATAAAAAATATTTCGTTGTATCTAACGATAGAATAGCTAAAGAGTGCATCACAAAAACTGCCTCTTATTAACATAACATGATTATTGACAAAAGACAAAAATCTCCTTCTTGTAGATACAGTAGAATTGAACTTAGTAACATTTGCAACAAAAAAAAGACTATTAAGTTTATTAAAGTGCCATTAGTGTCAATGGTTTGGACACAATATACTATTTTATCCTTCTCCCGAGGTGTGTGGCAATTAAAATCACACTAGCTGTAGTAAACTAACTTAGAGTTAGTCAAACTAACATGTTACCGGGGATACAATCACCATATAGAGTTTTCTAGTATTTATTTGAGTTTTGTGGCGTACGGATATCAATTGAGTGCTCGTGTTAACAATCGCGCTGCGATACGAAAATGAAAGTGACCGTTACAAATACCTATAATCATCAGAACAGCCAAACAGATCTATCTGAGCTTGCTCTATCACAGCAATAACTGCAGCCTTCCCACTTGAGTGGGTGTAAGGTTAATCCATGATAGTAACTAGATTTTTATATTACTTATTTATACTTTATAGTCTCATTTAAATACTTTGATATGTATCTCATATCACAATATAAACTGTCATAAAATACATAACTACAGGGTACAGCCACAATGACCAACAAGCTTTTTAATAACAACATGTATTATGTATTAGCAAATCCAATAATGTACAATCAATGTGCAACCACAATACATGTCAGCCCCAAATATGTTACTCCAAACCGATAATAACACAACAATTTCATCAACAACCCGCATTTTATAGTCAACAGCAAGCCAGTATTCCGATACCTAATCAAACAATACGCCAATCGCTATCAGAGTTCCCACCGTTAGCATCGCCAAACAATAATGACTGGTAAACTGTTAGAAACAGTAAAAAGCAGATGTTAGAAGAAGAAGGGCACTCAAGTCAAAGTGGAGCAAAAATATTGGTTGAGCAACAACAGATTCAGCTGCCTCGGTGAGCAGGACTCGAAGGATATAAATAAAAATAAACAACAAGAAAAGAAATAAGCGAAACCACGACTTATTTTTATTGCTTAATATTAATGGAAGAATTAAATAAAGCATCAAAAGGATAATATCAAACTGAAGCACTCACTAACGAGCAAGTGAAAATAAAGGTCAAAGATGGTCCTATCCACAGCAATATTATAAAAATATTAATTAGAGCAGTACTAAAAAATGTACATTATTTTCCTAATGTATATAATAATACCAATCATTATGACCACACACAAAAAAAATTGTAACAAAAGTCCGTGCTACGTGAAGTGCATAGGTAGTTACTGAACATCAGACTGCCCTAGAAAAGCCAAAATGAAGCAGTTCAATGTGTTGGCTGCAAATAAAACCTCTCGGCTAATTACAGAGAATTTATTGTCCATAAACAGTTACAACAAAAGTTATTTAGAACTCAGTATGTATAGCTCAACTTAACTTATGCACAAAGTACACAACAAAACAAACTACCTTAATGCAATAAATTCAACGATATCCACACAGCGATATGACAGAGCTCAAAAACATGATGAGGGAACTGATAAGTCAAATGGGTACCCTGATGAATCTCGGCTCCTATTTTTACAAAATAATAATATAGACATAATGCTAGTACCAGACACGCTTCGCTGCACAAAGTCATATCCATATTCCTATCAAATATGTAACACTAGGCATCCCGATGGTTTGCAATTATTATTATAATATAGGCATCAAACACCACGAGCTAGAAAGCTATAATATGAAAAATCTACAAGCAAAAACTGTAGCATTAGAAGATCATATGGGAAATTTAAAGCAATCTATTGCTTAGCAAAGTGTAAAAACAAAGAAAGAATTACGAAGATTATTTTAATACATTAGAAAATAAATTTATCGCTTCAGGAGACTGGAATGCAAAACATTAATATTGGAGTTTACAATCAACAAGGACAGAGGCAGAGAACTTTATGCTGCTATAAAAGCAAATAACCTAACTGCGATATTAACCTAAGAACCCACATATTGGCCTACTGATAAGAATAAGATCCTAGATCTACTACATTTTGGAATTATAAAGGGCATTAACGCAAAACAAGTGAACAAAAGATCCTGCTTGGACCTATAATCTGACCGCAAGCCAGTTTTAATCACACTGTATTCCCATATACTAGAAATACAAAAACAACCCACATTGCACAGTAAGAAAACAAACTGGGGCACATACAGAACAAAATTAGAAAATATCATTAAAAACCCCAGAAGAACTCAAAGACGACAAAAGAAATTTTAACAAGGCTGCGAAGAAATTAAATCAAACGCTAACGCAAATAAAAAATTAATCTATCCAGGAGTACTTAAGTAACTTATCAGCCTCATAAGAAACAGAATATGCACTGTGGACAGAGAAACTGAGAGAGACAAATAATCTTTTCCTTCAATAAAAGATTCTAAGGGTGACCAGTAAACAGAAGACCGTACTATTTGCAAACTATTTTGCTAAAGTTTTCGAACCCCATAACGTAGATACTGCAGCAAACGAACAATAAATTCAAGAATTTGTTAACGGCGTCATATCAATGGATTCTCCATTACAAAATATCAGTCTCAATGGAGTCAAAGAAACAATTCTACAGCGCATAAATTCCAAGAAAGCACCAGGGTTCGACTTAATAACAGAAAAGCTACCACAAGAATTTACAATTAAAGAATTTAACTCTATAGCAAATCTTCAACGTGGATACTTTCCTAAGAAATTATTATTATTATTATTAAAACCTGGAAAAACTTCAAATAAAAATTTAATAACAGTTTACTGCCAATTGTGTTGAAATATTCCTGGAAAGACACAAACTGGTTTTGGAGAACAATGAACTTATTCTTGATCACCAAATTTGGTTTCAGGAGCCAACATGGTACCGCGGAACAGGCACACCGCATAGTTAACGTAATCACCGTAGCATTCGAGAAAAAATGTATTGTTCAATAACATTCTTGGATATCAGTCCGGCCTTTGATAAGGTCTGCCACGAAGGACTACAGTACAAGCTTAAACAAATATCATCTAATATATTTATTATCCTTAAATCCTATATAAATAAAAAATCCGGAGTGCCGCAAGGTAGCGTACTATGGCCTACTCTATATCTCTTATACATAGCGGATTTACCAACAACCAACAGAACTACAGTTACCACATATGCAGATGACTCTGTAGTAGCAACAGTACATGCCAACTCAACAATTGCATCAGAACACCTCAGAAAAATCTAAATAAACTACAAACTTAGTTAAGCACATGGAAATTCAAAACAAATTAACTAAAATCAGTACATAATCCATTTACACTAAACAGAGGTACTTGCCTCTCGCATCTCACTAAACTGCAGACAACTAAATCAAGTAAATGATATAAAATATTTAGGTATAACCGTATGTGGACTGACGTTTAACATAAAAAAAACATATATTTACGAAGAGGAAACAACTTGGACTAAAACTGAGACAAATCTACTTGTTGACTGAAAGGTAATCTCAACTAATATTACGGAATAAGTTACTTTTATAAAAGTCTATCATTAAGTTTGTGTGGACCTACAATATACATCTATGGGACACAGTAAACAATTCCAACCTGGAAATATTGCATCGTTTCCAAAACAAAGTCCTTAGAACAATAATTGATGTTCCGTTGTATGTTCCGAACACTACCATTGGCAGAAACCTACAACTACTTTCAATTATAAAAGTAATTGAACATTCTAGTAAAAAATATAACGTCGGAACTTAATCACATCCAAATGTCTTAGAGAGACATTTGTTTGAAGACAGTGGTAAAGCGCGACGATTAAAACGATTTAAATCCAGTAACCTAATGGATAATACTTAGGATTAGTAAAAATCTGGACTAAGATAATATGTTATCATACCATATGATACCTGCAGGAGAGTATTCATTGAAAGTATCTCCTGCAAGCTATTATTATAAATATTAGGTACTAGTTATAATAATTACTTATTGTCCATATGGGGACAGATTGTAGACGAATTGGAGTTCATAAAAAATATAAAGAGTTTTAACAAAAACACATATTACATAATTCGTACTCAACACAGGCATACGTGGGCAGTTTAAAAAGTTTTGAACAAGTATTTTTTCTGTCAAATTCAATTTTATTTTTTAATATAGTCTTCTTTTAAGTCGATCCACTTTTCCAGCAATGCTCCAACCTCTTTAACCTGCCCAAATAGTAGTTGGCGTCTTGCTTTGCAAAATAGGCGTCTACGGTTGCAGTGACCTCCTTGTTTGATGAAAATCTCTGTCCTCTGAGCCAAACTTTAAGCTTAATAAACAGGAAATAGTTGTTGGGGGTCAGGTCTAATATATATGTTAAGCGGTAAATCAATTCAAACTGAAATTTTGTAAATTTTGGTCATGGCGACTGTCGAAGTATAAGCCAGTGCGTTGTCTTGATCGAAAAGCACTGTTTCCTTTACAAACAGGGTCGTTTTTTAGCAATTGCTGCTTTCAACTGAGCACAACCCCGTTATTGTTTTCTTTTTTTGTAAGTAGTCGATAAACAGAATTTTCTGACTCTCCCCAAAAAACAGTCGCTATTATCTTTCCGCTCGATGAAACCGTCTTCGCCTTTCTTAAAACAGGTTTACTCCCTCCAGTCCACTATTTTGGCTGTTTCTTCATTTGAGGAGCGTAACGGTGGACTTAAGTTTCATCGACAATGATATATCGACGCAAACAGTCTGGCTCGTTTTGGTGAAACCACTTTAGTAGTGCCTTGGAAATTCATTCGAATGAATTTCTGGTTCAACGTCAGCAAGTGCGGGCATCTTTCTCATGTCCAAATCTTTATTCAATATACGACAAAGCTCGTTCTTTCGATATATCCACAGCTTTTGCTATCTTTCTAATCTTGGCTGCCCGAACGCTCATCATCAGCCAAGCTGGTATGATCATGTTTAAATTCAACTGCCCATCTTTTTATGGTGAGGCAAGGTCCCCACAAACGCCGTCTAACTCAACATTAATTTGCGTAGGCATATTGCCTTTCAAATGCAAGTACTAATTGCAAAACGGTATTTTTTTTCCATTTTTACTATAATATCCTAGTAAAAGAGACAAACATATCCAGATTTGGCGAAAAAAAGCCAAGGAAAACAAAAGTGGATTAATTGACGAAAAAGATCATGACAACCATCTTTTGAAACTTAAAAGGAATTTTGCTAATTTATTTTAAGAAAAGCAACACAGTGTAAACTTGTTTCATAAATTTCGTAACGTTATCAAGAAAAAGAGGAGTGGAATATCTCTGCATGATAACGTCCCTGTCCGTAAGGCTAAAATTGCCCAGGTTGCTGAGAAGAACTATGACATTGAGAAGCTTTCCCACCCATCTTAAGGTTCAGATTTAGTTCCCAGTGGCTATGATTTATTTTCAAAATTGAAGAAAGACTTTCGAAGTAGAAAATTCAACAACGATCAGAAGTTACAGGAAGCAGTTTTTTAGCATTTTGTGGATGAACTTCAGAATATTTTCTCAAAGGTATTGAAATGCTTATTTAAAGATAGCATAAATGTGTTCAAATACGTTATTTCTATACCCACTGGAATGCAATAGAGCTGGAAACTTTTGGCGCTTATTTAGTATAAAAGTAGCTGTTGCATTATACAAAAAGGCATGTCCTTTACAAGCAAAAAATATATATAATCTAGTTAAGCCTATGGTATTTGTTAGTTTTTACGGATGTACCATTGATGCAGTTGTCTATCCAATCATAAAAATGTTGCTAATGTCCTGAATGTAATTGAATTGAGGTTGAACATAAAAATTTGCAAAGCCTTCCATTAGAAGACGATATTCTCATTTTCAACAGGGGATTTAGAGACAATATTAAATTAGCTTTGTACTACGAGTGGAGATGCTAATATTTTTTAAGCCCAGGTGTATAACAAAATTTTGCTTTTGAGGATAGAAGGTTGTATTTGGTTTTCCTTTTGAAATAAAATTTCCTATATTTCCAAGTTGAAATTTTTTTATCAGGTTTTTATGTGATGTACTTAAGAAATGTTTCAAATTTTTGCATATAAATAGATAAGGAAATGAAAATTTTGCTTAAGAGATGTACGAAGAATAGATCTTAAGAATAATGTTCAAGAACGTGTAGAAATCATTAGCAGACTAAAGAATTGTTCTATAACTGTAATCCATAAATAAAATCGAAGATTATTGGATTTATTTATCTTTATTCGGCTGGTAGTAACAGACTGTACAGTTTGCATTTGATTTAGAAAAGAAAACCGTTGAGGTTATTGTTTTCCAATGAGAACGATATGATTCTAAAATGAAGTTAAATAAAAACATTTTATACTATTTTGAAGTATAGTCTGTTACATTATGTTTTCAGTAACACATCATTAAATGTTCACCTCAACTTTGTGCACACGAGCAAATTAGATGAAGCTAATTTTTGATGATTTTGTAGAATAACTCGGGTCTAATGTCACGAATTCAGGGTTTAATCTTCAATCTTAATGCATCAAAAATTCGTAGTTTGTTTGCATAGACTATAGATTTAAAATAACCCCTCAAATGTAATTTAAAGGATCTCGGAGGCCAACTAACAGTTGCATTTCTTAAAATTACCCTTTCACCAAACTTTGCTTGCAATACGTCAATAGTGGCATTAGCAGTGTGACATGTAACATTGTTTTATTGGAGCCACATGTCCTCCAAATAAATTTCATTAGGCTTTAAAAAAACTGCTAACATTAATGGCTACCGCTCATCAGTCACTGTAACTGCACCTCCTACCTTGTTTTGAAAAAAGAATAGTCCTATGATACCACCATACCATAAACCACACCATAACCTTTTGCGAATGCAAGGGTTTGTCGTAAATCTCTTGTGGGTTGTTTTCACACCAAACACGACAATTTGTTTATTAACATATCTACTTAACCAGAAATGAGCTTCATCGGAGAAGATAATTTTGTGCCCAAAATTATAATTTGTTTCAAGTTGCTCTAAAGCCCAAGCAACGAAGTCGTGGCGCTTACGATGGTCCAGTGACTTCAGTGGTTGGGTAAGCACAATTTTATATGGGCGTCACCCCAAATCTTTTTGCAAAATACAGTTGTCGTCCTTCTAAGCCCTAATTCTCCAGCACGATAAAAAATCGATAAATTTGGAGCCTCTGCAACGCATTTCTTTCAGCAGCCATGTTCTCTACATTTCTTGCATTTCGACGTCTTGTTGGTACTTTTGTATCGTGAAGAGTAAAATCATCTTCAAATTTTTCAGCGAGGGAGCTAAGAAGTGTAATTATGCGAACCAAAGGTTTCACAAAGAGCACGTTGATTGTTCATAAAAGAACGTCTACGTTCATGATATTTATGGATAAAACCAAACGTTCTGAAAGCGTGTATTTCGCCATGATGAATCGTCTGAATCTACCAAACACAAAAGCGGTAGTTGTAACATTTTAAGCGTGGATGGCATTTCATTTTCGAATTATATCATTCTTATTGAAAAACCTTTTATATATCTAGAATGAAAATTGTAAGAGTGTGTTGCTATGTTTTAACAAAGGCGTGGTACCTTGCACACGCAATTCACGATCCTAAAACACTTATTTCAACAACTTCAGGATAATTTGAGAGATTTCAGTACTCTGGATGCTCTTGGCAAATGGTGTTTTATTACAATTTATGTTTTAGCATTAAAGTCCAACCTAATTTCTGTTCCTTGTCCTATATATTTATTACAGATGGAGAGTGGTATTATTTATGAATAAGGAACTTTTACATATTTTTAATAATGTAGCTTCAGCTTTTGATTAATAAGAAGCTGAGAATGATATCGGTAACTTAGATATCGCAATAATATTTTTTGGTTATAACACGGACCGGCAGAAACTGCAACTACTGTATATACAGCGGGCAATATTGTTTCCTATTCCGGGCAGGTCGGCCAACTTCTGTAACACCGGGGGCAATAATACATCACTGAAAGCGAATTGTGCGAGGTGCGATGTGGAGCACAAAGGGCTGCTTTGTAATGGAAATGTGGACTCGGGCCAGGATACCCACGATCAGGATCTTCCCATTGTCCGACTCGGTTTGCTGGAACGCCTAGGATTATATCTGTTATAACTTCTCCGGCATTGTTCCTTTTCGGGGCCATTACCGTGTCTTTGTATTTTCATGCTAATGTATTAGTGTGATGTTGTTACGGCGCTGTTTAATGCCCATCGCCGAATGCCATCGCCGGATTAGTGCCTCCGATGCTCCGTCAAAATGAAAATTTGAATGATGAGATGGCGCCCCGGCTGAGACACGTCTATTAATTTAAAATGCTCTCGAGGCAAACGTCTTTATACTTGCAACGTGTGATTTGATGCACTTATATTAGATTAAATAAATACGTTTTGTTTATCTCGCTGAAGTAATAGGTAAGGCAACTTTTTAAAGTTGTTTTTATCACGGTAATGATATTGCTGAACATAGGTCACATCGAACGTTTGTATTAGCCGACTTTATTTAATTTATAATTAATTTTATCGATATGGTTATAAATCAATCACTATATCTAATTTATAACATTTTCAAGAGCGATATCAGTTACAAACCAACATATTTATATCTAAATTAACAACGTAATGAAGTACTCGATTAATAAATACATCAAATGAATAAATGGTATAGCATATTGCTCAAATTTTCTGGGAACATGAACAGATAAATATCTTTCTTGTCAAAGGGCTCGATAATTTTCCATTACCTCTAACAATTTTTATAATATTATATTTATTAGTTTCTTAGATTTTTTATTGCCAACATGCGGCTAATTTTTTAAATCTTTCTTAAAATATTTATTAAATTGAATAAATTAAATAATACTGTATAATTAGGTTCGTAGGTCTGTAGAACCTTTCTTTTTTAGTAGTTAATGCACTAAAAATGTATTGACTAGATGGCTAACCTTTCCATTAGAGTGTCTTAGAAGATTTTGGAAATAGGTGGTGCTGAAACTTTTGATTTCTTCAACTATAAGAATAGCTAGTCGTGGATAGTTTTATTGGTCACAAATCAAGACCCGTTTAGGATTGAAGTCATATTACAATTTTTGGAGCAATTTAAAGAGTACTTTATTTTCTGTTTTTAATTTAGAGTTTAAGCCAAGTAATCAAATCGCCTGACAAAGCTCGTTGCCAATAAGAGTTTTTTTGAATGTTTTGTGGGGCTTTTATGTAAACTATATGATTTATTTATATTATACGCCAAGAATTGAGATATTCTTTAAGTCTGTTTAGGTGGTTTTGTAGAAGCTTAAAATGAAGTGGTAATAGGTGAGGAGGATAAGCTTTAACTTGTATAATAAAGCTGAAGTGTCAAATACAATTAAAATGCTCAATATCTAAAAAATTGCAATAAAAACTTTCTTTTGTTTTAAACCCTTTTTGCAAATCTGTGATATTGATGTATTTTGGAGTGATGACCACGAAAACCAAATTGATGTGTTAGTCCAAATTAATGCCAGTCTTCAATCGCTTGACTAGTAGTCTTTCAAACATTTTGGATGACTGAGGCAGCAAGCTTTTGAGACTTTATGGGTTAGGAGAATTTTGTGGTATATCGGGTTTGCGTATCAAAATTATTTATGCAAATTTTTAGGATACGGGAAAGTAGATTAATTTTATCATAATATTATAAACAGTGATTAGAAGTATTATTGCTTTTGTATTGGTAGTCGTTTGAGAATCTATCCTACTATTAGGTCAATCCCAGAAGCTTTGCGAATATCGTAAGAATGCATTTTTTGTTGAATTTCTAATGGCAAAAACGCTTTAACTGGAAAAACCATAGGGTAAGGGGCATTCAGGAGAGTTTGGATATTTTCGTCGTTAATATTAGAGGTGGGGCATTAGCTTTCTTCTTATTCGTTCGCACTTAGTTCCGTCTTGTTCTCTTAGTGTCAGGATGTGGTTTTTTAAATTTATTTTATAGTTTTCCACATGGACTGATTCACTGTTTCAAATATTAAATTCCTCAAGGGTTTGTAGTGCTGATTTTTTATCAACAATGTTTCTAGTTCTTTGCTATATGTGTCTAGCGCGTCCTTTCTGCGCGATGAGCGGTCGGATTTGTAGGGGTTCGTGTTTGTGTAGGTTTGTTGTAGGTGTGCTAGTCCAAATTGTAAAGTTGTCTAATCAGTTTTTGATGAGTTTTAAGAGCATTAAGAGTAAGAATTACTTGGGTGTGATCCGATGAGAGGACGTGTAATTAAATTTAAGGCCATATATTTGCTTACTTCAGTCTATAAACATATTTTTTCGTGAAAAGATAGTATTTTTGTAAATCATTTACATAGCACCTATAAAAATATAAGATGAGACTATTAAATAACAAGAATGGTACAAAAATGTGATTTATTCTTAAAATCCCTTCTTACTTTTGGATTGCTGTACACAGATTTTCTATTTTTAAAAGTAAACTTGTAGGTCTTTATGCATTAACCTCTTTAGCACCAACATTTTCTCTTCTCCTATCTATAAGATAAAAGTGGTTAAATAGAAAAGATGTTAAAAGTAACAATATTTTAAATTTATCAAGTAAGATGATTTAGTACAATGAATCTCTTAGGCGAGAAGCTAATTTATGGACAAAGCGTTGGAAGAGAAAATAATATAATCCACGTGTTGTGATTTCGGAGGCTTGAACCTCTTTTTCATTTTTTCACTTTGAGCAGGACCCAAAAGTACTATTATCTGTCATACATTATTTGTCAAATAATTTAATGCGAATGTTCATTCCTTTAACTCTTTATTGAGATTTTAATAAAATCATTGCAGAGTCGCATAAATTTACTTATTTTATGTATACTATTTTTCATTCAAATATCAATTATAATGCGTTAATGCTCATTCAATTCTGCTCTGATGCTGAGATTTTAATAAATCATTAGAGCAGAGGTAAATGTGTCTTAGCTTATACAGATCTTTATCAATGTATACTATTTATTATCATTCAAATCACCAATCGGCTATTATTTCAAGATTAATAAATTTATTTAAAGTCAATGAGCATATGGGTGTTTTTGTTGTTATGATCTTAGGTTTAATAGTTTTATAGCCACGCCTCCTATAGATCTTTAAAAATTAATAAGAATAAGAAACAAACACTCAAAATTTTATGTTTTAACTTGACGCATTAATATCCTTTTATGAAATTTCAAGACATTCAAAATATGTAAGTTTTGTTTTAGAAAATAATGACTGAAAAATTGATTGACGTCTTTACATTGTGTCATTGATTTTAACTAAACCTATATAAAAATTATAGAATTTTGTTGATGATCATTTTTGTAAACACAAACAAAAGTCCAAAATTATTAATTTCTTTAAAAATAGTTGTATGTACTAGTTTATGAAAAAAATACTTATTTCTATTTGTTTTCTATTTCTTAAATTTGTTTTATTGCATATTAAAATTTGATTGTGTGTATTGTTTGATGTTGGTTTATAATCATAAAATTTTTGGTACAAAATATTTGTGGTAGAGTTCAAGGATACATATTTTCTCAAAAATGATAAAGGCCTAATAATCTAAAGTTACAGATGTCTGTATTGTTGGTAATGGTGCAAGAATGTTTATTTTATTTAGTATGATCCGTAGATTTAGTACAAATGTACGGGCATATCAAAATTGTAGCAGAATAAATAAACTTGTAGTACACTCTTAGTTATTTTTATAGTTGAGGACTTTCTTTACATCCCTTTTCGTTGGTGTGAAGATATTCTTATTATTCATTTAAAATCGTTGGTGTCCATGCAATATGTGATAATTATAAAATATTTTACTTACTATGTTCTAATCGGTCAAAAACATCTAGCTAATAGCTACTTTTGTTAGCACACATTGCTTCAAATTTTTAAATTCGAAATCAATTCCTTATCATCCCTTACTAATACAGATTTATGGTTAGCGATATTGTTGTCATATGACTCCATTTTCGTGTCTCTCTTTATTAAATTATAGAAATAGTCAAACAGGCTAAGGAGGCTCTCCTTTGGTTTGGTCTAGCTTTGTTTGACTTTTCTCTTCGGGAAAGATGCGATCAACCAATTTATAGCTTCTGTTAAGAATTTTTTCTGAAGCTTATTAATATAATCTTCAAATTAGTTAAAGGTTTTGAATAATGTTATGCTTTTTCACAGACCACATTATCTTTTGTGATTTTTTTCATTATCAAAAGAAGTCTGGCCAATAACTCTGTAACGAAGATGCAGCTTTGCTTAGTTTCGGTAGTACGATAAAGATACTACGTCAGTGTAGCTGTACAAGGCAGTTGTGTTATGCGAGACTAAATAAAAAAATTAAACTCGTTATGCGGAATTTAAAGAAATGATACATTCGCAAACAATATTGCTGCTGCACCGCACTAACGATATCACTCAGACAACGCTTACCCACCTTTAATGTCTTTCTCTAAAAAGTTAGAATTTATAACAAGAATGACATGAAAAAACACTTGAAAAATGAAAATTAGAGAAGCGTTAGCCCTATCGTCCTTCTCCTTAACCACTTTGTAACCATAAAGAGAAAAAACTTCTGGCTAGTTCTCATGTAAACTACTACTATCAGAAGTAACATCTAAAAAGGTTCTGTTCTATATTTTTTGTAATGCATGACATGGACTAGAGATTTTCGTAAAGTTTGGCCTGATGCATTAAATTTTACAAAAGCAAAATATTTCATAAGCTTTATTAGCATTTATGTACTTATACACAACTGCTAAAACAAGTAGTTTTTTGCCACACTGCCCCCAGGAAGGGACAGTGATATGAGAAGTATTAGTGATCTTATAAAGATTAACATTATACAAAGATAAACATTCACAGTGTCATCGCTGTTATAGCTTAAGCTATGTTCAATCTTGTAATTTCGGTATTTCATGATGCGTCAAGCGTGCAAGTGCGCACCACTCTGGATAGATTTTCACCGTCTATTTAATAGAATTGATTTTGATAAAAAGCTAGCAGAGAAATCATTTTTTCACTACCAACTTCGTTTGCATTGGAAAGGAGTTAAAGAAACGATGCGTGAAAATTACGCGCCATGATAGAATCAATTAGTAAGAGTACATAATACTGTCTATTAAAGTTAAGATCGTCAGTAGAAAAATTTAGAAGATTAATTTGCAAACCCTGAACGTGGTCGCCAATTCTATCTAGAGAGTAATAAGAATTTTAACACATCGCTTTTTCTCGATCTCATTAATTCTTAGAGAAAACGACAGTGCGTAATGTTTTTGAGCCGCAGCTATTTTAGTTATACTTGGTGAGACCACTAGGTGGATGCCAAAACCAGAGTTTATCTAACTGGCACGGCTATGTTTTGATGCTTAAACTATTCTTTGTTTATAAATATAAAACCGTGGATAATTCTGGATGTTTTAGTCTTTAGTAATTGTTTTTTCACTGCTTTTACTAGTGGTACATTTAGGTTGTATAATAGTTCCTGTTCAAAAAGTGAGTGAACAAAATTGATGATAATAAGAAAGAAAATAATCTAAAGGTAAATTGGATACCAGTAATTTATAATAGATAAAACAATAAACAAATGGAATAAAAATACAGATAATATATAAGGAGAGTTAAAAACCTTATATACTTACAATTATTAAGTAGTCACTAATAAAGCATGGATAAATTTTATGAATATACAAAAATAATAAAAAAGTGCCCAAATAAAAAGAAATCTATAAAATTAAGGTGCGTGTCAAGAGGCATAAAATGTTAGAAGTATATAATTATGTGAAGAAAAAACGTTGAGATAATTAATAAAACAAATTATAAAAATGGTATTAACAAACAGAACACTTTATATGCCATAAAAAAATAAAAGTATAATTTATCGTAGTACTGCAATGTTTAATTTCAGTAACATGTAATTAAAAAAAAATATGAAAAAATTATTGTTAGAGATAAGAGTTATTATAAAAAAATTAAAGTAATTGAAATAATTTTGATGAAACCGTAAAAATATACCCTTATGTCTATATTTATTTATGTTCTTAATATTAGGGATCATAATTTTCATATTTACTCAGAAAATTTGAAACAACTGAAACAAGACTGCTGCTGACATTAAAAGTTTAAAGTTTTCTTACATTCCCCAAAAACAGAATGCCATTTCTATTTAAGAGTTTCTAAATTGAATTAGCACTAAGATTTAGAGTGAGTGAGAAGTCATTTTTATTCCAAGCAATGCCTTGTAAACTTTATTATGGGTACAATTACTTTCTTTTTCTTCTAATAATTCTGTTGCCCTAATATCCAAAATGTAGATTTTATTTGGGAGAATAACTTGTATTTATGCCAGAGTGGTCTAAGTAGTTGAGGCGCGAACTGTGATGCGGACGGACCCGGGTTTTATTCTCGGAGCTTTCTGGTGCCTGGCGGGTGGCCTACTCAGTCACTGAAAATAATTCAGTACCTGCGCTCGCTCGAGCAACAGTAACAATGGCGGCGTGGCGTTGCCACATCGCCCCGCATGATGCGTGACGACCGAGCAGTAAAGTCAGACATATGAGATCTTAACCTCTCAGTTTTTAGGCCGGCTCCCACTCGGGGTGTTAGAGCCGTACCATTATTATATATCTTGTGTTATTCATTTTGTATCTCTTTGAATTAAAAAAAATGGGCCTTTGATATTTACTATAACCGGACCTTTACATTTACTTACACACTTTATGATTTTTTAGACATTGACGTAGAGCTGGTAAATTTTCGTCATATTATTCTTTTCTTGGATTTTGTATTTATATTTAATTAAGCTTTTTGTGTATTAATCTAGGTTATTCCATTTTGTATAGTGTTTTACTATCTTATTTCTATTTATTTTATTTCTATTTATTTAACAATAAATTCAACGTTATTTGAGATATTTATAGAAATCAATGGGCTTCTGCTTTCTGCGAAATTATTAACACAAAAGAAATTTAAATGTTTTTACGGTTCTATTTAATATTGGTTTTTTTATGTGCCTTATGGGGCAGTGTAGGCAATTTTTGTATTTATTATTGTTAATTTATAATAATATCTATGTAACTTATGAGAAAATAATAAATATCATATTTTTAGTCATCTCTCAATTAACTAACTCATTTATGCAGTTTGGAAACAATTCAAACAATAATAAAATGAAAGTATATGCAAATATCTGAAAGTAGTCATATTAGAAAGAAAGTTTGCTCTTTTTGCACAGTGAAAATTGATTTTAGTCATTTGCAAATATTATTAATGCAACTTCTTCTTATTAATTTAGGGCTGTGCCGTTTCAGTAACACTTAGGAATGTTTGGTCAAGTGTAAAATAGTAATATTCAAAATTGCAAGATTTGCAGATACAGAATTTAAAATTCCTTTAATTTTATTGTACATAACAAAGAAGAAAATACTTCAGGTAAAAAATGGAAGTAAGTCCTCAATCATTAGTGATTAATTAGCCAATTCAAATAAAACACTGAACAAATTATATGTATAACATTTAAAGTCGTTGAACGGGTACTATTACTACTTGGAATCGGAGCCACCTTATTCGTGAAATTTTACTACAATAGGAGCATTTTGTTCAGTCGAAGTCTAAGTAAGTTAAAAAAACTTCGAATTAATAAATATTTGAATTAATAATTTTTTTACTAATGACATTTTAATGCAATTTCTAATTAAATTTGCATTGTTTATCTTTCACAAATCCTTTATTGTAATTAGTATACACATATCGATGTTTCAAGTGTATGATTTTGCATTTAAAACAATAGTAGCTTTAATTACTTTTAATATACCAGTAGCCAAAATCAAATCAATTAGCCGCTTTCAATAAACAATAAATTTATTTGTCTAAAATTCTAAGACTTTCAAAAATTTACTGTAAGCTTTGATTTTAAATCGACTGAGTTAGTAAAAGGATCCGCAATAAATCATCCCTAAATTCCCTCTTTGAAGCTCGGTACTATGGTTTTCTACTTACCGACACATTTATTGCTTATTGCGCACCCTAAATAACAAAATACCTACCGAATCTTTTGGATTTTCCAATAATTTACTAGTTGTGATTTAGAGTGTAATACGAAAACGGCAAAAGTTCAAAGGAATAAATATTGTTATTATTATGAATGATAGACGTTTGGCTGTCTAACACAATATTATAAATATTGTGCTGTAGTTCTATAGTTTTAATAGACTTGTGTGGATTTGGTAATGCTTAATAGCATTATTTGTACGGCTGCATTATTCCTATTCTGAATTTTAAAGAAGACAATAAATTATAAGGTTCTGTTTTTGTGTTACGGTCTTAATTCGCCAGCTCTAATGCTTAGATTTATAAATGTCAATATAGAAAACAACTATGGGCTATTTAGCATTATTCAGACTGTCACAATAATTTAAAATTATCTTATTTTATTTTTAACACATAATTTATTTGTTTACAAAGCAAATGTTCAAGGACAGTGAATAAATTCACATGGACAATTTAAAGTTTTATTCCTTTTTTAATGAACATCTTTGAGATAAATAGAAGTATTGGTTGAAAATAAAGCTGCTCATCATTTGGAAACAGAACCTATTTAAATTTTCGTAAAAATCTAACACAAATTTGGGAAAGAGTGTGAACGACTTTCGCTTTGTTTTCGACTAGTAAGAAACGTGATAATACAATGAGGTGGTCTCAGAACATTAATAAATGTGTAGTGGCAAGTGATAAATTAACAAAACAAAAAGTAATTAGCACACAACAAATTTAAACGTGAATGTATTTATTATTATTTATTTCAACAATAATATGTATTTAAATCCAACGTTCAAGTTGAACATTTGTTAATACGTGGCAAGAAGTGACACCTACTAAAAGAAGAAAGATAAATAACCAAAAGATATGTTATATTATCTACAGATAACAAAGAAACTACTGCAGATAAGCAGAAAGCAAAATTTCAAAACTTTCTTCAATATCAGTAACCAATTACCAAAAAAGACTAACAAACTAAGAGAAATAGTAGAAGACAAACAGTACGATACAAACTTTATGAGAGATAATAATATTATCTATAACACTTATCTATTCAAGAAGGAGTGAGCTTATCAAGTAATGAACAAATATCTACATCACACAAAAAAATTGCGAAAAAATTCAGAAATGCAGTTAGATGTAGTTCTGATGCAAGACAACAAATGTCCACTTCAAGTCGGCAGTAATAAAAATATTTAATATGCAATAAAGTATTCAAAATAAAATCGTACAAGTAGAACCTCTAAAGCAGAACGGGGGTACGCAATGCATGCGTTGTTAACAGAATGAACATATAAGTATTTATAAAATGAGATAAAACACATAGCACGTTAAGCTATCAGAAAAGTAAGGATACTCCTGTAAAATGTGTATGATGTGTGTATCCAATGAATTATAGAAGCTACGAATTTTATCAAAGCCTTTTAAAGAAGCCAAACAACATCAATTAGACACAACATCCACCAAAACACAACTAATTCTGTAAATTCTTATCTCACTAATCATAGAACACAAACGACAAAATACCAACCACAAAAATCCATTAAAAAGAAACAGAACATTGTATAAAAGAGAAAACAATTCTCCTACTGTAGGCTAATTTCTAGAACTAGTCCAATAAATTAGCATGATACTGAACATGCTTCCAAGGTTTAGCACTATTGGAATAGATATATTGAATGCCAATGGACTTTAGCAACACAAACAAGAAGAAGAAGTATGTTTCCATCACAACTTTATAATTGTACTCATTATTAGTAAAACCACATACCTGAACACTTAATCTATTATTTCAACCACCCGGACAATATTACCTATGCTGGCATAATAATATTTATAAAAAACACAATCAGCCATTATGAAATGTCTAAATAAGGTAGAGACTTGCAGGATGCAATATTTGAAATTAAACCAATGCCTTACGAGCTAACAATAGCTGTCTTTACTGCCTTTCCCGACACAGTTTAAAGAAAATTTCCTTCAAGCTTTAGAAGCAATGTTTATTGCAAGAGTTAATTTTAACGGTAAACATACTCCGGACAGCTCACAAGTAATAGTAATTTAATTAAGAGATTTGTTGAATATGATTCAAGACGAAACTGCTCTACAAATTATTAGTCTTTGGACCCTCAAAAATAACTGACTCTTTAGATTTTTTTATCACCATGTGAATTTTGCCATTAAACATAACTGTTCTATTACTCTCCAATAATTGCAATGATTAATAAGTGTCATTTACAGAAATTTTGTCCCAAGAATACACTACAAACGTACTATAGAAAAATTATTGAAAAAAGTAGAAGAAGGACTAAATCTAAATATTTGCCTAAAAATCTTAATGATGCAAACGTAGCTTTAGCGACGTTCATCGACATACTCAAATAGGTAGCTTATCAAGGTACACCACAATTGGAAACGCAAAAAGAATTTAATAAACTACTAACAGAAATTTATTGCAAAAAAGAGCATGGATAAGGTGGTATCGTACTCAAATTATTTTAGATAAAACTACATTACATTGCATAAGCAATCAACTAAAGGCAAAAATCAGAAATTTATGTAACAGCTCCTTGCCAACCTGAACAGGTTTGACAATTCAATATGAAAGCCACTAAACTCCAAGAACAAACTCCGATTTTTTCTATATGCTATTATTTGTAAAATAAAATGGTATTTTATATAACTGCTATATCAACTAATAAAGACACTGACATAGGAAACTTTACGGATTATACTAATATTATAATAAAAAGCAAATTTAAGCATGTAGCTTTTACATTAAGAAAAGGGTAATACTCATCTAGTGTATACATATTTATACATATATCCATATAAAGAAATACCACAAGAAGAAATACTACAACGTATCTAGGAGTCTATTTCAGCTCCCGACTTACTTGGAAATAATACATAGTCAAAAAGGAAGGGCAGATAGATGTGAAAACTAAAGAAATGTAGAGAAAATGAGACAAATATAGAATACCAACTCATTTTTTCATATTTATTTTTCACAAATTTATTAAAAAAAAGGAAAGACAGTTATATATTTTTTGACAATAATATATTAGCCAAAATTGCAAAAGTAAAAAATGTAAGGCAGTTATGCAAATGATGATCCTTTAAAATGTGATGAAATCTACCAGCTGTTATTAAATGTGACAAATATAGAAGAGATAAAACCTTATTTACAATAATCACAAACAAATGAGTCAATTTCACATTCTGTGCATTCTGCATGAAACCACATGTTACATTTTAAGCATCGTACCTAAACTTCACCTCAGTTATCTTCGAAAAATTTTCTTTCACAAAAAATGCGCTCATCGTTTATCTTTTAGTGCTTGAGGTATTTCCTCTCATAACTTTAGAATTCTGTTTTCCTTTCTTCGCCGTTTTCTCATGTTTCAGAGACATTCTCTTCCTCCTGATGATTTGGCCTGCTGCTGTTCAAGCTATGTCTGCTTTTACGATGATAAAGTGATCACTGTAGATGTCCCATGATTGTGTGACAATATTTGTCGAAGTATTTAGTTCTTGATGGTTTTCTTCTTGAGGAGATGCGTCACTTCTGTTAAAGAGAGTTAAAGGAGTGTTTTGTTCAACTTTGTCGGAGTTTCCTCGTCATTTATCTCAGTAGCTGCATCAAGGAATTCATGTTTACTGAAGATGTCTTGATTTAGAGGATAAATATCTTTGACCTAAAAACCATTAACAGCAATCTCACCGGACTACACTTTGAGATAGACCCCTTCCAAAATTCTCAACTACATCAAAATTCATTAGTGGCCTGCGAAATGTCCGAACATGTCCGAATATGTTTTCAGAGCCCTAATGTGGGTACTGTGACCGCCGAGAATAAGTAAAACTGGAGACCGGATGGCTTCAGTGTCTTCAAGAAATTCTTGAACCAGAGATTGAACAGATGTGTTTGGATTCACCCAGATGGATGGCATGCTGCTGTAGCACCTGGTGGTACCCCCTTTATAAGCAGTGGACTTATAATCTTACAGAGGAACGAATATCTCACCAGCATCTATGCAAAAAACTGCAGTAATTAATAATCTTGTTTATGATAATTGAAACAACCCCTATCTGGCGCTTTCCTTTAAGCAAAAGAACTTGCAAAACTTTAGACTGTACAATAGACAGTCTACGTTGAGTATTATATTAGGGATATAGTGTTTATTATCCATTTCTTCTTGGAGGATATTAAAAAAATGGTTAATTGATTCTTTATTTAAACCCAGTGCTCTGCTAAGTGCTTGTTGGCTTCCTAAATGTAAGGATATCGTCATGAGGACGTAGACTTGAGCCATCCCTTACCAGCTGTGCCCAATACACCGAAAGTTCATACATCATTTCCTGACGTCCAATCGAGTCAAACCAAAATATCCGCTTTCTAGGTGATGTTTTACTAATAACTCAAGTATACAGAAAATAATAAATATTTATCAGCTTTTTTCTTGAAAGTCGCAGAAAGTTAAAAGTTTGAACACATGCCTACGCTTCACAGTCACTCGCAAAATAACCGTTAGAGCCTTTATCCGCATCTTTGTAATAGCTCTAGATCCTGACGGGAGATAACACCAGCTACTGAGCAGAATTAAACTGGTATTCCACATTTGTACCTTTATTCCATATTTATATCATCTGCTCTACTTATTGTTAGATCAAAATTCAATTTATCCTTAAAAAAACTTTCATTATACAATAAAAATCTGAAGGTATGGAATATAAGTATGGGGTTGTACTGTCAAATACAGTGTAGCCATAATACAAAGAAGTTGATCCAAAATATTTTAGATCTTACCTCATGCACCTTTGTGTGCACCAAACGTCCTTTATCAAGGATGTTATTCAAGCTAAAAGCATAAAACATTATGATAGAATAGAAAGTCATACCGATACTTTATCACCAAGAAAACCAATGGTAAGGAGATTAATGAGGTATCGGCTCTTAAGCTGATGGATTAGCTCATAGGACACAATGTATACTCAGAAGTACTAATAAATGCCTAATAGAAATTGTTGAAATTTTTTTTTCAAAAAGTAGAAACTGCGACAATTTAGAAAAGCATATGATACTGAATCAGAACATTTATTACAATAATTAATAAATAATATTCTCATCATAGTCTTCATAAAAATGAAAAACAACAATAAATTGGCATAATCCCGTGCTATGTCATACATAATTGAACGTAATCTTATTGAGTACATTCGGACAACACAAGTGCGTAAAAGCAAATCTCGTTAAAATCCCAAGCAAAATGACAGATTAACCGAACACAATATCTGACGGCCACTTTGCCACTATCCAGTTAATTCAATGAGCGGCGTGAGGCGCTGAGCAAACAGCGAAGGACGCGTACAGTACCCGGCCCCGCCAACCCCGTGGGCGACACGCGTCTTTGCCTTCAGCACGTGCCGCAGACGTGCGCTGCGGGCGCCCACCCCAAAAGAATCGCCGGCGCAGGAATCCAAATTAGGCATTTTAATAAGCCGCAGCGGCAGGCGCCCCGCTCCCATGCCCGGAGTGGCGCAGCAGCCCCGCCAATATATTCCAAATTAGAAATAATTGTTCTTTATTCGGCCATAAAGTTCGCCAGACAACTTTAGTGCTCACAACAGGCGCCGGTGGTCAGTTTACTCGCTCCTATAACATAATAAAACTCAGTGCTTAAACCCGACCGGACAAAGCCGCGGTTGAGGTAAATTGCCGGCGTGGATTACTCGGATTTGTTTAGGAGCTCCGCCACCTGCAAGGGCAGCCTCGCTTCCGGAACGGAACGCTTCCAAGGACAACGGAGCACCCTATTTACTGCAGGACGCAATTTAAGCCGAACGGAACTGCTTTCGGATACTCGTCCTGTCCTTTGCCGGACTTCCGCCTTTTCATATTAATTAAAGCAAAAATTCTCTCATCTGAAGAGTGTCGAACTCATATTGAAAATGAATTTTTATTTGCATATAATCGGTACATAAACTCACATTATTAACTATTCTAACAAAAAATGTAAAAATCTCTTAAACGTAATATTTATTTACTAAAATAGGCCGTTACTTTTATGTATAGTCTAGTGTTTTGTTTTGTTCTTTGAGTTTACATTATTGTAACGACAATCCTTTTTTGTGCACCTAATTCATCATAAAGTAAAAAAACAGATTTATTTATAAATTTGATTATGCTAGCCATATATGACTATATAAAGTTATGTAAAAGTACACTTTACTGTACCATTACACCCCTATCACGTACCTTTTGCCATTTAATGCTAAAATGATGAACAATATTTTATTATCTTAATTAAGTGCCAATGATCTTGTTGAAAAATCACAGATAATTGGAATACTTGTTCTAAGCAAATTGGGTTTATTTCTTTTTCCGCTGGGTTGAAATGTTAAACAGTTGAAAAAACGTTTTCCGTATCTTAGTAAGTAAATCGTATTTACAAGGTGTTTGAAAAAGAACCATCGATTTAAAATATTTATATTATGAAAAATAATGAACATAGACACTTAAGATTAATTTTATAATATTACAGAACTAATCTTAAAGTTTTTTTACATGCCAAATTATAGGTGCTCAATATGCCCTCTTAGGATGCACGGTAGCCAAATTCGTCCCAAACTTTTGAGAGCATATCTGGATTTACTGCTGCCACGGCTGCTGTTATGTGATGCTGCAATTCGACCACCGTACATAGATAGTTGGAAGAGGAGGGACATAAACGCAGTCTTTTATAAACCCCCACAAGAAAAACTCGCACACAGTGAGGTCTGGCCGATCCATCGTTGTGGAATCTAATTATTCAAAAATTCCCGAACTGCCGGGCTCCAGTCTGGTGATGTCCAGACTTGCTGGAAAATGAAGTCATCCGAATTGGTCTCTAACTATGAGAAAAGCCAGTTGTCCCACACTGAAGTGGCAGGTGAACGAAGTGTGCTGGTGCTACGCATCGACAACCGCGTGAAACTCGATAATTTCCTCTTTCTAACGTACATTGGTCAAAATGGATTAAAAGCTAAATAGTTACATTTTTTTAAATAAGATAATCCTTTTTGAATCATCCTGTATATTAATAAATGTATGATTCCTATTATGAAGTGTTTTCACGATGTATCCTTGATGGTTTGTAATACGAAGTTAATTTTGTTGCACCAAAATCAGGTAAACAGAATAGTGGTGAGAAAAGGCTTACGTACAATGAAATAGTTTTTTTTTATCTAAAGATTTTTATATCTACAGTACCGGCCAAAATTATATTATATTTCAGTTTTTCTTGACTAAATTTTGTCATTCTCATCGAAATCTTTCGAAATTTCGATACGTATTAGCTGAAGATACAGAACAGCGGATTCTCAAACAGAAATACAACTTTGTCTGAGCGAAATAATTTTTCTCAAACGTAGAAACGTCATTTCGAGTGGCTATTCAGCAAAAATATCCTAATACTCCGTAGCATATCTCTTTGCATGTCAATGAGAGTGTCGATGGTGAACTGAGGGATCTTTTGCCACTTCTCCCCCAGCTGTATTCTTTGCCCGACGGCTTGCCACTCGTCCGTCAGCTCTCCCCACACCGGTTACGTGATGTTAAGGTCAGGAGATTGGCTCAGCCAGTCGACGAGCGAACTAGTCCATGAGGTGACTACTGCTATGCTTCGGGTCGTTGTCTTGTTGGAAGATGAAGACTCGACTGATGGAACAAAGAGCGTGGAGTCGCATCTTGTTCTCCAAGTTGTCCTTGTATACGAATCGGTCCAGGAATTTCGAATTCATGCTATTCCGTCACTGCGTAATTTGTCACTCCAGACGACTTGGCTCACCTCCCTCCGTCCGCAATGCAAATAGTCCTTTTCCCATTAAAGTCGCAGCTTTCAATTCTTCTCGCTCATCATTTGTTTCTTCAAAGGTTTCCGTCTGTGCAATCTTCCCTGCTGTAGGTGACGTATGACCGTTTGTATGGAGGGGCTTGGATCCGTGAAAGTATTGATGAGTGCAAACATCTTAATTGCAGCAAGTCGAGGGTTGTTATTTGCGGCACGGACAATGTTCCGATCAGTAGTGCGAGTGGTCACATGGCATAATATTCTTCCTCACTCCTCCCTCAACTCCCCAACGTTTCAGAAGACACTCACTATTGCCTGACTCACACTAAATTGCCGCGCGAGTTCAAACTTGTGTTCGTCTTTGCTGCCAGCCGATTAAGATTTTTTCCTGGACAGGGACTGACAAATTTCCGGAACCTTGGCGTTTTCTCATCACCTACAACAACGTGGAATATAAAGAAGAAGCAACCATAGAAAAATAACAAAAATTTGAAAAAATATAAACTAAAACGCAAAATAATAGAAGAAAGCAAAAATTTGATAAATCGAGGCAAAATCGAGAAATTTTCTGTGATTTTCCAAATCACACTATACTTAACTGACACTTTCAAGCATACCATAAGCTTCATGTCGTCAAATTTCAAGTTGTTTAAACAGCCATTCCTGAGAGAAGTTACAGCAAAAAAGCCAAAATATAGTATAATTTTCGCCAGTATTACATCATGGTATTCAGCGATTATTTGTATTTTTTTCTTCACATTTAGTAAGTGATGTAACATAAATTTGGCGTTTTGCAGTAAATATAGCGATATATCTTTGCGAAATCTTTGAGATACGTGCTTTCCTGATATTTGGTTTTGGTCTCTAGATGATGAACTTACTCTCAAGATGTTAATCGAGCTGTTTTTTTTTAATATTATATGTGTTTGTAAAACATGTTCAATAAAGTTCGCGTAAAAACAACTTAATTATTTTTTGAAATATGTATCTATATCTGTTAATGAGATAAAGACTACCTATTCTTCTTGATAAAAAACGATCGACCTAAAAGATTTAAACGAGTACTTTAATTTGATCAAAATTAAGTTCTTGTCTCATAATAGCATATTACTCCTACAACAAATAAATTTATATCTTATTTCCAAAGGCGATTTCCTGAGATATTTTGAAGGCATTAGAAGACGTTTCTGTAACGACGCAAAAAGTAGCAGGAAAAAAGTTTAAGAAACTGCTTTAAAGGGACCTGAAAGCAAAATTAATACTGCAGATGCAGTGGTTACAAGACTATACATTTGGAAGATTACAAAGCAAATATAGAGGAGCTAGTAAAGAAAAGAAAACGTTGACATGACCACTTAAGATTGAAGTACTGGGCTAAATTAAAAAAATTGGTTAACAAGGGACATTCAAATCACGCCATTGTTTCTAGAGCCACCAATATATTCAATGATAATGTTATTAGTCACAGAACAGTGTTAAAAAGATAAACTCAGTTATTATTGAAAAGGCATTTTAAACGTTGAGAGAGAGAGAGAGAGAGAGAGAGAGAGAGAGAGAGAAACTTATTTTTTAATACGCCTTTGTATTATTTGTATACCAAAATTAAATATTTTTTACTATTATTTGTGTATAAAATAAATTTTAATAAAAAACTTTTAACAGGCTTTGAAAAAAAAGGTGTTTTGTAAAAGATTGTTTTTACTTTATATATAGAACACTATTTTTAATGTTAAAACCTAATAGAAAAATGTTGCTTAAAGTCTGGCTTCTTTTGTGATAATAGGCATATAAAGAAGCTAAATCTTTCCTTTGTTATTAAGGGAGACATTGACCAATTTCTTCATTCCGTAGTTAGTGAAAATATAACACATATAATTAATAACGTCGAATTACACTGCATATATTTGTAGCGCAATTTATGTTGCACTTGCACAGCTTTTGACATTTAAATTGACTTCCAGGGCTGCCCTGCCTTCCTAAGCAACCCATACCCAGTTGCAGAATATACGTGCAGTTTTTTGTAAATACATGGTAATTTTTTATAGTTCGAGTGCACACACAGTGCGGCTGTATTCCTGGAAGGCATTATGTGCGTCGCTCATAGGCTACATCTGGGTAACGCTACAGAGGGCGTTTGAAAATTCGTGGCAATATTGATTTTATGTGTTTTCAAATAATATTATCAAATCCTTCGACTAGCAGGTGAGAGTTTTTAAAATATTCATGTATGAAAAATAAAAAAGGTTTTTAGTTGTCGTTTAGTATTAAACAAATAACTACAACTGCGGCCAAAAGTATGAGACACCCTCATTTTTATTATTTTGCTAATAACTATAAACCAAAGTAAAACGGTATGTGCTTTCATACAAAGTTCAAAAAAAATATCTGATCGACAAAACTTGAAAATGTGTTTTGTATACAAGTATTTTAAATGACAAAGATTGCATTGGCAAATACGTGTTTCGTTATTCCAAAAATAAATTTAAATCTAATTAGACACTTTTTTTGTTATTATCAACGTTTAAACTGTAAAGTTTAGTCTGTTACACATAGTGTAATAAAATAATGTTTAATTTTAACAACTGCTTGGATATTTGGCTCTTCTGGCGTTGCTACGTGAGGCAAAGAATGGATAAAGATTCCCTTCCTGGTGTGTGGTGTTCACAATCAAATTCGGAGAAGTAACAGAATGTTCTGGGGTTGCAAGGCAGTGGACGGTATATAAGAAATTGTTATTTGCGAAAGATGCACAAACTTTGAACAATATATTGCTGTTTTGCATCCACCTTGTTCATACTAAGATAAACATTAAATTTTCTGATTTTCTTGCAACAAATTTGCAAACAGCATGTAGTGGTTTCAAAGAAACAAAGTGTAGCTGTTAGATTGTCCAGTTTGATGGCCAGATTAAAACTCCATTAAGTATCTAAGGAAGAATACTGTACCACCAAAAACATACTTCAAAAGATTCTACAAAAATAATGGAATGCTATTACTCTTGAAGAGTGTCGGAAATTAGCTAGAAGTTTGCCTAAAATATAGTTCCCGTTATTAAATCTAAAGGTGGATCAACAAACATTAAATATCTAAAGATACGTAATAAATAGTAAAGCAAAACTGGTATACTTTTTACTGTATGTTCCATATGTTCACTTTGTTATTAAGCTATTTTTCATTTTTACAATTATTGATTAAGGGCAAATTTTATAAAATGCCCATCTGAAGCAAGGAAGTTTTCATAAAAAGATTGAATTGGTCATACTTAGTCGCAAGTTAACGCGCTTTGAATAGCACCTTTCAGTAAAGTGTATGACCACACTTTTTAATAGTTTTCATTTAACTGGTCGATTATAATAGCAATTACTACCCCTATTATAAAAGCGACCAGAAAGATACTAGAGGTTTTATTTTATACCAAAATGTAGCTTTTCTAAAATTTTATTTGCACATTAGCGATCCGCCAAGGATAATCTTTGTAGGCGTCTAAAGTATATTGATTTAAATCATTATCTATTTAAGGGAGTTACGCCAATTTCTGTCCAAGCTCCTATTTGTGCCTTGCCATAAAATTTATTAGTACTGATAATAAATCGTGAAAGCATTTTCCATCAAAAACTAGGACTTGTTATGACGTGGATAGCAACTATTATAATGCAAGATTTATGCACGTACACCATAACTTCAGAGACAAACATGTGAAGTAGCTGTTACATAAGACATAAGTTGGAAGAGCTGCTTTATTTGTCTATACACTCTTTTACTGTATCAATTTTCATTATTGTATAACAAAATTCGGAATTTTTAAAAGACGAGAAGGCACAAGCAAATTTATATTGCCATAAACAAAAATATTATGTAAGCACAAGTTTTATTATACTTTTAAATTCTTTTAATTATACAGAAAGAACGTGAAATAAGAAGCAAATGCAGGCGTAATATTAAAAAAAAAATCAGGGCTCTCTTTTGCATTTTTTGAAAAAGTAATCAATCTATGATTGATAATCATTGCTTGTACTTTTATCAATTTCTGTTTTTCTTCTATTTAACATTAACCCATTAATGTACAAACAACTGGAGATAGATGAAGTCTAATTTTTTGTGACTAATTACAAAATAGAAATAGCATCAATATTTTTACGGATTTTTTGTTTGTTACACCATGCATTCGATCATAGTTCTAGGACGTTTACATTCCACAGCTCAAATATCTTAATAAATTATTTTTGACTTTGTTTATTCTGTAAGAGTAAAACAATACTCATACTTTTTGAAAATCTAATTGCTTTGAATTGGCTCGGATGACATAGAAGTTAAATATTTTTTCACTATCACCACTACTAAATTTATAATTTATTTTAATTTATGTTATCTTATAATTGGTTTTTGAAAAACATATTTTTAGACGATTTTTATGAGCATGTCCATTTATATGGTTAAGTTTCAAATTCCTCTTATTCTTGAATATAAAGAGAAAACTGAAGAAATATTGAACAACTGAGAGCGTAAAGGTAGAAAAAGAATACCCTGTAGTTCAAAAGAAAATTTTGAAAATATGGTCTGTTATTTGAAGTGTACCAAATCGATAACGACTCAAAAGACATTTGTTTTTTATGCAATGATTAATGCAGAAGAATATGTGTTTTCCTCTTAACAAAAACTACAGAAACACCAGCCTGACTCAGCAAAACTACGATACAATTTTTGGCAGACGCGTTGTTAAAATCAACAATTTCCCCTACTTAACGCTAAGAATCAACACGTCCCAGCTATAAAGACCAAGAAATAGAATATTGACGTTCATTTAAAAACTAACTTTGCGTTGTCATTTGTAACAGACAAAAAATATGTATACAAACAAATTATATCGAAAATCACCTACAAAAATTGTAGATATAATAAAATGAAGAAAATTATAGCTCAAATAATACTGTAAGACACTGTAATAGTTATTTAAAACACGTGTTCTTTTGTATTGTAGCATTATACCGTGACATTAACACGCCGGTTTTTAGAATCGGATAACGTTATTTTTACGTTGACAAAATTATCAAACAGTTCTAATTAAAACCTCTTAAGATACATAGGATACTAGAAAAGTATGGCGCAAACGATGGTAGCACATTGTGATAACTTCTAATGGTCGGTGACGGGTTGAACCCTACACTGCTGTCACCGGGACGACCTCTGAGTGTTAGTTGCGTCTGAACTGTGGTAGTGGAAAAAGCTCATACTACCGTCTTAGTCTAAAACAGAATATCGGGAAATATTGTTCTATAACTTTTTATGAAGTTTAAGTGTTGATCAGTGTTTGGATAAAATGATTTCAACGTTGGGATATGATGGTCCAGACACCATAAAATTGTATTTAGGTGGTATCATGAGCCCCAGAAATAAAACAATCTTTAGATATTCCTACATTGCCAATTGGTACTTCCACTGAGAAAATTTTGTTCCTCGACAAGTGTGAATATAAAAACATCGAGTTATGTTTACAACATTGTAACAAGTGACGAAACCGGCCATTATTTTTATTATACAGGGAACTGGCCAAAAGAGAGAATTTTCTAACGATGTATACTTTCTAATCATTAAAAACAGAAAAAGTTTATTCGATGATTGTTTTCTAAAAATTCAGAAGTGCATGGGATGTGACATTACAAAAAAATAAAGAAATCGTTATGTCTTTGACAACTTTGTTTTTATTAGCTAAAAAATAAAACAAGATAATGCAAACAAATTTTGACACTACTTACGCACTACTTATGTTACATTATTCTGATGTTTATTATTCTCTCATTTTACTTCTTTTATTTTTTCTAAAATTTAGTGTTTTTTTTCTTAACCATTCCAAATATTTTTTCTTTTTATTAGTGATATGTTCTAATTCTTCGCTGAACATTTATTTTCTATTATTTTTCTTTACTTCTATTTCATAATCTTTGTGAATAGTTTTTATACATTCGTATATTTCATTTGTATATCCGTCTATTGTTTTCTCATTTAAGTACATATTCAATCTATTTTGGTATTTATTTTTTGATACTATCTTATCTTAACAGTTCTATTTTGTACATTGAGTTGTTTATTTTGCCTAACTGCTCTATTTAATTTTCTCCTAGTGTTTTATCGGCACTGTTCCTGTGCAAATAAGGTCCCTATAACTGTACTCATGTTGACAGTATGCTCTTACATTTTTTATAGTCATTGCCTCGTCTTACTATTACCATATTTATAATAGATTTGAGCATTTGTATTGGATGGACATAAGTATACTTATAAATATATGGTGAAAGAAGGAATTGGCTATCATTAATCTGTTCTCTGCATAGAATAAGTAGCTGCATTTTTTTTGAACCACTCGTACATTGCCAATTATAACATATATTTTAATAATTGTCTAAATGATTTAATTTTTATCTTTATTATTTTTTCATTTACTTTATCCTTCATTTGTAACTCAATTTCTATTTATTTTGTGTAGCTTCCATATGTTTCCTGGCCTTTTTTTCTTTTTCTTTGATGTTAGTATGACTATATCAAAATTTATTTTTTCGATTTTTATTATTACTTCTTTCCTTTTGATCGCTACCTTTTGCACGTTTCATGTCCTTATTCTTAAGGTTCTTGTTTTCATCTTCTTTACTTCTCCACTTTATCTTTGTTTAACTTTTGTTTTTGTTTTAGTCTTTAGTTGATATTTAAAACTGAATTTTAGAAAAGTTTGCGCAGAACTGCCTTTCCCGGTCTTTGTATTCAAAAGGGCTCTCGTCTTCTGAGGTGCAGATTAAGCCCGGGGATGTTTTATATTTTTATGACTTTTATTTTTCTACATTTTCCTCTTCTTCTTTCATTTTTACGTGTGTTAGGGTATTAATTCCGTTCTGGATTAGGCGCTGCAAGGTTTTGCCACATCTGGCTACCCTTAGTTAGCTCAGTGTGCAGGTCCATGCAGTTGCTCGGGATGTGGTACGAGCAATAAGAGAAAGCCGACTATTGTGCGAGAACCACTTGCCATCCTCCTATTAACGACATTTAAATTAACCGTTTAATTTTACCTAAGAGATATTTTCAACCGTTCTTTCATGTGAAATGAGAAATGAAGAGTTGCTGTAAATAATTTATACTGTAAATCTGGATACTAAAACATGAGTGAACATTTTTCCAATTGTTCTGCTCGAAGAAGCTTGCATAGATGTCTGTCCTCTTGTAATTAGTAATTAATATCTAAAAAGGAGCTTTAAGTCAAAATCCATGAAGCTATAAAAAAAAACTTGTGCAAACAAATTGCTTTTAAGCTCTGGTTGTCTAAAAAATTGAACTATGTAACATATATTATTAACAGTCTGTTTACATATATTTATTAGTGGAAAGAAAATATACTGATAAAATTGAATGAATTGTTAGACTTACACACTGTAACATATTAGAGTACTGTAAAACAGCTTGAGTTTCACATGGGCCCACTACATGTGACCTACTACACCTGTAGATGGATCTAAAGAAATTTTGAATTCTATTTTCGAGGGGTTACCTCCCAGTCTTCATGAATGAATATAAAATAAATAAACGTACTCTATATACACATATGTAGTTTGTAAAAACAAACCAAACTGATAGGCTCTCTAAACCTAAGCTTAATTTTGTGGATAGATGCAATAATAATTCAGCGGAACATTTCCGTAACAAGTATATAACTAAATAAAAGCAAAATATAATTTGAGATTAAATCCACTACAACAGTATAACCGTCTTCGGTTCATATTTAAATATTTAGCAGCATCTGGAACACCCCCGGCCCTGTGCAATGACGATATTGCCATCTGAATTTCAGGAAGCCCATTAATTCCTCCAATATTTCTTCAAAAGCCTGTTCAAACAGGGAGCCACAACGTTTCCATACGAATGCGCGGCCACGTGTCCAACTGGGTGCGTTCGAATTTTTAAAAATATAATTTGAAGCTTTTAATCTCGGCGGGGATAGACACGTTTCAATTTGCATAAACATTTTTATTTGCACTCTTGTTTGAGTAAACACGGGGCGAGGGAATTTCCCTTAAAATATTCTTTGAGCGATTTGATCTTAGTCGCTGCGATCTAAGAGTCCGGAGTCGGAGCATTGAGATTTCTGCATTTTTATAAGCAAGCCGTAATTTCTCTGTGACGTTTGGTAACAAACCGGCGGCCGCAACATTATGCAACACGCGCTTTACAAATTAAAATTTTAAAATAATAAAAGGGTGAGGTACATAAGTAGCGAAAGCATATTGCCTTTGACGTGGCGTAACGTGTGAACGAAGGGTCGCATATTTATCTTACATTTTCAAGTGGCAAGATATACACGACTAAAAATATTATTAAAAAGTTACTAGACAGCTCTGTTTTATGGCTGTTTTCACGAAGTGCGCGCTATCATTCACGAAAGTGTTATCAGTGAACGATGAGCCATAAAGCCGTCGTTTTTTCAATAAATTTTTATCAGAAGCAATTGTAATAAACACGAAGATAACCACCTAAGTCGTTAAAAATCAATTTGCAGCTTTATGGATATTTGATGCGCGGCGGCCAGGTGAGCGGGCGAGAGAGGACAATCGCACGAAAACTCCCAATTCCCTAATAAATTGCGAGCATTTCAATATCGGTTTTGCAGATTTACATTGCTGATTAACTAAATGCAGCAGATTAAAAAGCCGAACGCGAAGTTGGGCTTTCGGGTTCTATTACAGGCAATAATCCCTCCATTTAAAATCAATTTCCAGAGCGGATCAGTGATTTTTAATTTTGGCAAAAACGCCCTGGATTGCTCGGCGCCGATTTGAATATCGGAAATGTTTCAGATGTGTCGATGTTTCTGTTGGCACTAGTTTAAGCGAACTTGTACATATATCGACAAAACGTGCCGAAAGCTGCACAATTTAACAGATCTTTAAGCGAGAAATTAATTCACTGTTTTTTAATATTTAGTAAATAACAATAAAAGTAGCAAATTTTCTTCCTTTTTTGCTAAGATAAAAAGATTTTTTTACAAATATTGAAATTTTTTTACTTGCGTCAAATATTTAAAAGTTGTTAGCACTAAATGAAGTAGGTATATAATTGCCGGCAAAAGCCGGGGTTTTTATCTTTAAAAATGTAGAGAAATGTTGTATATTCTTGGTCAAACACAGAGAGAAAATCTCAGATTTGCACCCTACTACTTCTGGAGTGTCCCAAGAGAGTGAGTGTATTGGGCCCAATTTTGCATACGCTCTACACAACCAATTTAACTACTACCACCTTTGCTGTGGATGAAACGGGTATCCTAGCCTCAGACCCTGCTGTTGCATCTACACACTTCCAGCATCATCTAACTTTGGTCGAGGATTGGCTGAGAAGGTGAAAAATCCAGGTTAATACTTCAAAATCGGCACATGTTACATTTACCAAGAGCTACCTGCCCAGCCGTAACCCTTAATAAATACCCTAATTTAAAAAATGAAGACGTTAAATATTTCGTTACGCATCTAGACCGACGCTTGACATGGGGTAATTACTTTTTCACAAAAAGAAAGATATTTGGCATCAGATTTAGCCAAATGTATTGGCTACTTGGCAAAAATTACAAATGAAAATAAAAAACAAACTTTTACTTTATAAGGCCACTCTTCGCCAAATCTGAACGTATTAATTCACCTGTGGAATATTTTCAGTATGTCTAACATAGAAATCTTTAAAAAGTTCTTGCGAAGCCTCACTATACATTCCAATAAACTAGTAGCTCAACTTTTGGATAAAAGTCTTACACCAAAAAGACTGAAACGTTTTAGACCCTCAGACCTGCCCACCAGGTTTGATTAGATATATATTTTTTCTGCATATAAGATGTTAAAACTTATCATAATCATACAATTAATTCGCTAATTATATAATTAAAAGAATGGTAAATGGAATGTTCTCGGCATGTTTGTAAGTTCACTAGCATATGTTGCACTGTTTATTTATTCTTCGCTTGAAACAGAATGCAAATATTCCCTGAACGTTTGCGTATGGGTTAATAAAATGTTATAATAAATTATATAGACTCAAGAGAGGATACGATCCGAATCACCAAAGAACTCTCAAAAAATTTTGAGCCGCATTTGCAAAAGTTCATCCAAAAGATTATAGATAAACATTCCGACATCAAATACTTTTTAAGTGACCGCTATTTTTGTATCTATAAGCCATATGCTGACATGTTTTAATTATTTTAAAGTGGTTAAAACCTAAATGTTTTATTCGCTTACACGAAGTAGAGAAACATAAATATATTTTTTTGTTCTTGTACAAAAAGGAGATCCGGCCCTGTCAGACGAACAGTAGCAAAGTTCGGTTGAATTATGTTGAGTAATAAACCTAAAATTTTTGGAAAATTGCGTGCTCATAAAACAACAAAATGAGTTCAATAAGTGCACAAATAGTGCGACTAGATAATTAGAAGATAATAGAAAGTAAAATTAGTCTAACGTATATAATTAAGGCTGTTTTAAGTATAAAGATTTACAAAAGAGGAACACGCCAAAATATAATTAACTGGCTTGTAGCTTCTCGGGCAATCTGATAGTGACAACAATATTCAAATACAAATCTCGTGTGTGAAAAAGACAGGAGTAGTTTCAAAAATATTTATTTTAAAATATGCAAGGCAAGCAAAATAGTATAATATTGCAATGTGGAGCGAAGATGAGGAAAATAAGGAGAGAAAACGTGACAGAAAAGAATATGCAGAGAATGAAGAAGATGTTTTTAGGAAAAACGGTAAGTCAGGGAGATCGACAGATGAATATGATGCGATTAATGTGAGAAACGATAAACAAAATGTTCACAGAGATCAAGAAAACGAAAGGAGAGACATTGAGGTCAAACGTCTAAAAAACAAAAAAAGAAGGAACAACATATTGTTGCAAAGAATAATAATATACACAAAAAACATAGAAGAATTAAAGAACGCGATGAAAAATTTTATGGAAGGGGAGTTGACTATAAAAAAGGAGTAAGTGTAGTAAGACTGGAAACCAGATCATGTTGGGTTTGACTTACAAATCAGATACAATAGAAGATTGTAATTTAGAATAAAAACAAACTAAAAATAAAATCAGACAATAATATTTATCCAAGATGGTTTGTCAGAAAGGACAAAAATATATAAAAACAAATCAGGATTAGAACAAAGCAAAAAAGAGAATATAAAAGCAACAAAAATTGGGTAAAAGAAATTATATATTTGAACGGAAAAATGAAGATAGGATAACTAAAAGAGAAATTGAGGAAAGTAAATAAAGTGCGAACTTTAAAAAATCGCAAAAGATAATTTACTATTAGTCGTAATTCAGACCAGGCGATAAAAAAAATAAGTAAATGTAATAATTCTAGTAATAAAAAATATAGTAATTAATACAATAGACGCAAGGGTAGTAAGAGTAGGAACGTGATATAAGAATATTGACATAATAAAACAACAAATTATTAAATTAAGAACATATAATACAAAGAGTATAAATGGTAACGAGGATGAGTTAATAAACTAACTAATAAAAATTAAATATGCACTACATTGGAATCACAGAAACAAAGAGAAAGGGTAGAGAAATTAAAAAAACTATCTTACGAATATTGGATGTAATCAAAAAAAAATGGAGACGGAAACAGCGGCATGGTAACTAGTTGGATTAGTTACTGGATATTCGCTATGGCAGCGGAAAGCGATTTTGTGGACACACAGGACATGATGTAGGCGAAGACGACGTGTAGGTAAGATTTTACAAAATTGATGTATAATGTTATCAACTCATCCGGAGGTTGCTTGTATGTAATAAATGACTATAATTGCAGGTTACAAAATTACTCAAACCGCTGTATTTGGCCAGAAGAAGTCCTTCAAGATATTAAATTTTTAGAAATGAAAGAATGCGGAGAAATGCTAATTAAGTACTATAGATACGCACAACAGTACAAGCTGTCTTCAAAAACTTAGGGTTGTGATGCCAACTAGATGCAGTAGATTGCAGCTTCAAAAGGCCTAAACAATAAACCTGCAAAGCTTGCAACGTATAGCAAAGTGGCGAAGCAGTCTCCCAAATTTGAGAACCCTTTAGTTGACCTTTGACCAATCAGTTTCAAAATCACTAGCAAAGAAGCCTTTTTGGCCACCTGTCGATTGGTGAAAACAGAATTTGGAAATTTCTAGCCGTTTTCGAGTTATTGCTCGGAAGGACGGATGGACAGACAGACGGACAACATGAAGTTAGTAAGTGACTCTGCTTCGCTTCGCCACTTAACAATATCTCCTACAACGATAATTATTAGAAAAAATATCAAAATGTGATGCAGCAATCAATAGTCGTGGAGGAAATGTCTACAAAATTAAATTATAAATGATTGAGTGCACTTTTATCGTGTAACAACTTTTTACTTGCTATTTGTAATCATTTTATGCCCTTTGTTTCAAATATTAAAAGAGCTAATGTTGATATTTTTTGTTTAAAGTTAAGAAAAATGCAACTGCTAAATTTTCCGACAGTAATACGAGGTGCGTTTAAGTTCTAAGGTCTCCAAAGTTTTTCCTCAGTAGTAAGAGTAAGTAGAAAGATGCGGTTAATTTTAAAAGTTGAAGAAATATTTCTGAATTTGTAATATAGATGACAGCACTATACAATGTACGCAGGTCGAATTACCGCTATTGTAGTGAGTGTTCTTGTGTCTACTTCAAATGGCAACGTGTTCAAGAATAAGGTGTAATCATACGTTTTCTCCCCTTGCGTGGTAAAACACCTATCTAAATTCATCGCCAATTGAGCGAGACATGCGGTAAAAAAGTAGTGGATGTTAAAAATTTGTGTTCGTAGGTGCGAAATTTAAAGAAAGCCGAGACAACAAACAGAAGGTCAAAGCCCTGGCCACAAACCAGCCGAACCAAAACCATGATTGCGCGAATAGAGCAAGTTGTTATGGAAAACCCTCGATTAGGTGTGCGTGGTGTCGCCTGTAAACTTGGCATTTTCGTAGGATCTGTGAAGCCCATTTTGCATTCTGACTTAAAAATAGAGTTTTTTCAAAGTAGGTCCCACGAATACTGACCAACAAACACAAAATTGCGAGGGTGACACTGTTTAAAGACAACGCCGCTATGAATGGTAATTTTTTTTTCGTTTTGACGATGTGAGGAAAAGACGTAGATCTCATTTTTCAATCCTGAAACGAAAACGCCAGTCAGTGCAATAGCAGCACACCAATTCACCCCCATTAAAAATTTTTGTGTTATGGTCTCTGCTGAGAAAGTTATGGTGGTCATGTTTTGGGACAGTGAAGGTGTAATCCTAACGCATTGTGCTTCAAAGGGCATTGCAGTAACAGCTAAATTATACGAACGGGTTTTGAGGATAAAGTTTCTTCCAGCTTTGTTTGAAAAACTACCAGGGAATGCTGCACGGGTGCTTTTTCATCAGGACAACGGCCCTGCTCATCGGCAATCTTAACACAGTAGTTTCTTCGTGAAAACAGTTTTACGGAGATGTCTCATGCTCCTACTCACCTGACCTTGCTTCTAGCGGTTTCCGGCTTTTTCCGACCATAAAGGACCGCTGTTGCACCGGCGATTTTCCGGTGAGTAAAACACATCCCTAAAGAAGTGTTCTCAGCGGCTGTGGAATCATGGCGATGATGTTGTAAAAAATGTAAATGAAATGAATGTAAAGAATTTTATCGGGTAAGTACTTCCTCAGAAACAAAATTGGAGACCTTAGAACTTGAACGCACCTCGTATAGATACCAATAAAAATTCTAATTCTAAACTTTGTTTTATTAACTGTCTGCAACAATTATTATAAGAGGCAGTGTTTTTGAGCTTCAGGTTTAGATTGTAATCAATGATTTACAAGAACTATTAAACCCATACAGACTCAAACGGACAATTTTAATATTTTATGATTTGCTAAATTGTTGTAAACTTAAATTTTTCGAAAGTAAAGTAGTACTTTTTCATAATTATTGAAGGAGAAGTTAGGGTATCTAATAGCATTAAAGTGATGAAGGGTTTGAAAGTCCATTTAAATGAGCCAATAAAATGTAGGAATTTTAAAAACACAAATAAAAAACTTAAAAGCAGAGATAATACTTAGAAAGGCTAAAAAGATATGTAATTAAAATTAAAAACTAAATGCTAATAAATGACGTCAATAATAAAGTAATACAACTCTACTTCAACTGTTTGGGATTCTACACTAAGTACTTACAAACAGACTTGTATGGGCAACTAAAATACATTTGCTATAAATTTCTGATTAAAAAAAAAAGGAAATACAAAACTATATTACACCTACAAATATTGATAGATAATTATTGATATATCACATTACAGAACTCTGCGTTGTAGAAGGAGAAAAAAAAAACAGCGGTAATAATATTAAGACTATAGTCAAATGTTCATAAAGTAAAAATATATTAAACACATCAAGAAGCAAACGAAAATTACCAGATCCAAATGATATTATAAACCAGGTGTTAAAATATGAAATAAATAAATTGGAAAAAAAACTTATCCAGAGTATAAAGGGAATTAAAAAATTATTCTTAAAAGGCTTTCCAAAATTTAAATACAAAAATTATTTTAAATAATAGCGGTCCATGCTAGACAACAGTGATTTCGTGCATGATACCATGTTCATAGAACAACTGAATGAAAAAACCATCAAATACAACTCGATCACGTTTTTATGATTTATGAGCATCCAAAAACTTTTCAATATACAACTATAATATATATTATAAATAATGTAAGACAATAATGGTTTAAATGATCTAATCTTTTCAATTCAAACCGATGTTCAAATTCTGTGTTTAGCAACCAAAGAGATAATACAGGAGACTTTATTTCTTCCTATGATGGTGAATAAAATAACAAAATTGACGACTCTGGTAACAAAGACGAGTCTTATTTAAATTTATAAGTACTTGCTAAAGATTTCAAGTAGTAATTTCAATTTAAAAAAAACAAACTCTACGTATAACGGTCGGTAAGGACCTGATTAAACATAAGATAGATAATCAAAGCAAGGTTCGCAAGCAAACCATAGAAATCAATATAACTAGCAGTAGAATATTATAGGACAAATTTAATAAACAAATACAAAAAGCAACAAGAATTTACGGTCTACTATGCAACAAAATACAATACATATTTTTTTAAAAGCTAAAGTTGAAAAATAATAAATAGAAGTGTCATAAAGTCCTTAAAATTCATATTTACCTAGGTATGCAGTAGAAATCGAATCGGATACTATTACAGATACTTTAGAAAAATGATAACACAAGACAAAATTATAAAATAGAAATACAAGATATCAACTAAAAGAAGAAATGGATAACAATCAATTTATTATATTACTAAAAACTACCGTCTAAGATTCAAACATAACCACAATGCCGCTGTAAACGTGTGGAAGATAATTTACAAGATCAGTAGATATTAGTGAAGCATAAAGTATTTAACTAACCAAATAGCATAAATAATGTGTAAATATTTAATTGGTTATGATCTATAACAAAGGTGAGAAAACGACTAATAAAAGACTCTTCTTAAAGTGCCTTATTCATTATTGAATGTTGGCAACAATCTTTAGTGGCTCTTATCAACTCATGTTCTTAAGCTAGAAGCATCTCTTGCGACCTCGCCCTCTTCTGCCTTCAACTTTTCCTTCCATAATGAGCTGCAATGTATTGTATTTGTCATTCCGATATAAATGTCCGAGATAAGCTGTTTTTCTTTTTTTAATAGTTAATAGGAGTTCATTTCTTCTGTTCATTCGTCTCAGGACGTCTTCGTTTGTGATATGCTCCATCCAAGATATACGTAGCATTCTTCTAAACAACCAGTACTCAAAAGCTTGTATTCTCTTTTCTGTATTAGCGTTGAGGGTCCACGCTTCAGCACCATATAATAGTATTGAGTATATGTAGCACTGCACAAATTTGTATCTGGTTGTAAGATCAAGACTGTTTCTATTCTTATTTTTATTTCCGTTTCTGGGTCTCCATTTTCTGTCAGTCAGCTTCCCAGGTATTTGATTTTTTGTGCTTTCTCTATTTGTCGATTATATATTATAAGTTGTGTTTGTGCTATTGGTGTTTTGCTGAAAATCATGTATTTTGTCTTTTTAGTAATTATCTTTAACCCTATTGCGTCTCCTTCACGGCTTACTGCATCCATCAGCCGTTGTAGTTCATCTAGGCTATACGAGATTATTGCGGTGTCGTCAGTATACCTTATATTATTAAAAAGTTTATCGTTTATTTTTATTCCGTCTTAGAAGTTTTCTAGGGCTTTGGCGAAAACTGTCTCTGAATAAATATTAAATAATAGTGGTGAGAGGATGCAACCTTGCCTCACTCCTCTTTTAATTGAGGTAGCTTCCGTATTTTTATTATCTATTCTCACTGTGGTGTTTTGGTTCCAGTATAGGTGTCTAATATAAAATAAGAGAGACCAGGATATAAAAGGAAGAATTCACCGAGGGTTTAAATTATTCAACATATATAAACCATTACTGAAAGACCGGAAAATCACGAAAACAAAAAAAATAAGAGTATACAAAACACTAATAAGACCCACAATAATATATGCAGCAGAGACGATAAGAATGACGAAAAAATAGGAGGAACAATTGCGTATTCTCGAAAGAAAAATTATGAGGAAGATCCTAGGACCAGTGAAAATGGAAGACAACGAATATAGAATAAAAATGAATAAGGAAATAGAAGAAGAACTAAAAGGAGAAGACATTGTCAGGGAAATAAAAGCACAGCGAATAAGATGGCTAGGGCATATAGAAAGAACGGATAGAAATAGAATGATAAAGACAATAACCGAGTGGAAACCAGAACAGACAAGACCACGAGGAAAACCCAAAAATAGATGGAAGGATGAAGTATTGGGAGATTTAAGAAGAATGAACGTAGTAAACTGGAGACGGACCGCGACCAACAGGAAAGAATGGAAGAAAATAGTAGTAAAAGCAAAATCAAGCAAGGACATATGAAATGGAAATCACAACTAAAGGCACTAATCCAGCCAAAAAGGATTAAAAAGCCCATGAAAGGGCGCCAATGATACCTCCCAGGAGGAATTACGGCATACATACATACATACATAGGTTTCTAATAGCTATTATGTCTTCTTGATCAAGACCTTTCTCAGTCAATACTCTCAATAGTTCCTCGTGCTTTACACGGTCGAAGGCTTTTTCATAGTCGATGAAGCACACGTAGATATCTTTTTGTTGGTCACGGCATTTTTGTAGCAGAACTGACAGGCTAAATAGCGCTTCTCTGGTACCGAACCCTTTTCTAAATCCAAATTGGGAGTCGCTCAGATCTATTTCACATGTCTGATATATCCTACGGTGTAAAATTTTTAGAAATAACTTGAGAACGTGGCTCATCAGGCTCATGAGTCGAAAATCATCGCATTTATTTGCGTTGGTTTTTTTTGGGTATAGTGATAAACTCCGATGTCATCCAATCAGAAGGCATTTTCCCAGTTTAATAGATTGCATTAAAAAGACTAACAACAAAAATTTATAGCGGTAGAAGAAAGAATAGACAAAAGACATAAAACCAAAGTAAGCCTAAGATAACAATCAAACCACAGTGTAGCTCAATTTTATTTATTTAAAACATTGTATTTTTAGGTACAATAGCTCTGGTAGCCAATATTGTAAAATTTAATTAAATAAATTTAAACTGCAGTTGATGAAATAAAACTTTTGCAATATTTTTAAATGTTATTCAGTTATAAGTATTGTATTTGCAAAAAGTAAAATATAGTAAAAAAAATTATTTTTTGAATTTTCTTTATTTTCATTATATAAATTTGAATTATATTATAAAACTTCAAAATTAGTTTCATTTACAAATTAAATTATTGTAGTTGTGTGACGAGTCTATATTTTAATCATTAATGATCTAAATTTTAACTACAAAAATTATTTTTAACTATGGAACATGTGCACGTAGCAGATATAAATATCAGTTACCGATATAATAATTCAAGCGACACCATATGCGTTAATCCCATAATCATGTGTGCATCTAACACCCCTTCGTAAGGGCTGGTGCATGCTTGTGTGCACCAAGAACATCCAGTTATCCATGAGGATTGTAGTTAATCCTTATCTCAGGCCGGCGAGCACGACTCGGGCATTAGTGCAGCTGATTGAGGTGTTTGGTCTATGCACTACATGTTTATTTACATGGCCTTAGATGGCTTAGCAAATAATACTTACGTTTCTCTCACCATGTGTCTAAAATCGATGCCGGTAGGAGCTCAAAGCAAACGTCGATAAAACATCAACTGCAGTAAAGCTGGTAATTTGCTGCACCACGATCAAACGCTAATGAGTGTGAAATGATATGGGCCCTTTTGTATCCCATTTATTTGTGGAAGGGTGTTTTCACATTTTACGGTACATTAGCTCCAGAAGGGCAGAATGTGCATCTCTTATTCATTGACTGCAGATTATGAAATCATCGGAGGAAAGGGTTTAGGAGTAAATATCAAAATGTACCATAACTCTTAAGCCCCGGTCATTACATCGCGCAGCGCTTTTGCATCAGAAACTTGTCAGCCTTCGAATTTTATTTAACATATCAGCGTCTGCTTTGCATTCAGATTCACCCCATTGGTTTCCGCTTATGTGACAATAATAGTGTGCTTGGGTGCGACGCTGGGGCGAAATGTTTTATTTTACAATCATTTATCTTAACCTCGCAACAATGGGTTGTCACACAGGGGATGACACTTCAGCCCCGTTGGGGTGGATCGGCCCCAGCCGAGCGGACGTACGCCTGCAAAATATGCTCCGGGCCTGATTGTTGTTATTTGCCGATTACCGGGGGCTTCCCTGGTCTCTGGTGGGCAGTCGGCGAAAATATTTTGCTTTGCTGCATCCATCCGAATTTTGATAGAAAGCCAAAATGGGCGAGGTGTTATAAAAGGGGAAAATGAAAATAGTGATAGGTTTATTTGGACCATTTTTGTTGCTTTTTTATTTTTTATGAAAATCATATTAATTCACTTGTGTCTTTTTTGTAGAATTAACGATTTTTATGTAATTTTAAGTGACGCGCAATTTCTCAAAAAAAGTTTGTGCCAAAAAAATGTGAAACATTTTATTGATATCTGAGGGGTAGGTTATTTTGAGTTTAAACCTCATCGATGTTTGAAGCCAAATAATGAAGTTAAGTATTCCAAGCTCATAAATTACAAATATTCATACATAATTTGATTTTTCGGTATGCTAGATGGTCCTGTAAGTGTGTAATTCATTAATTTAATACAGAGAAGATTAGAAGAAATAAAAAATATTTATTCTTTGAAATATAACCCGTTACTATTAATAACACTTGTCAATTCTTCGGCATAACGTTTGGATTTAATTATGATACAGTTCTGCTGGTTTAGAAGCAAAGAATTTTTTATTAAACAAAGTAAGTCATATACATATCAAAACTACATCCTGAATGTAGCAAAACTTCAATTCCTTGCATTTCTAAAATTTAATCAGTGCGAAGTAGGATCTGAGTGTTTTTGAGGTCAAAATTTAATTTGTGTTGATTAGGGCAGGATGACGAGCAGACTATAGAGTTTATAATGCAATCGTACCTTCAAAGATCATCTAATATAACATCTTATGTCAGATACGGTCATCACAATCCAATAAAGAAGCCTTGTCTCTTCGCGAAACTTATGTTTTTTGTTTGGATGTATTATGAAGAAATATCCACTTGTCATTATTATTTATAATTATATTCTGCAATTATCTTTAGGATTTTAAAGCATATCTTTGCAAATTTTAATTATGACTAGCCATTCGAGACTATTTGTGAATTAAATTGATTTTTCTCAAGTGTCGACAAATTATTGATTTTAAAGGCCCACTTCTTGTTGATGATTTTCGTAACCTTTCTTGGAAATCCAAATAAGAAAGTGAGGAAAACGCTATTTGTCTTTATGCATATAACATTATAGGATAACGTAGTATAACATTTATCTGTTCTTCATCGTTAAGAACAAGCAGTGAAGCTAAGTAACGGTCCTAACCCGAAAGATTAAAATATTACCAGTGAACAAACAAAAAAATCGATTTTCTTTATAACACGACAAGGTGACATCTAACAACTATACTAAATCAACAAATATTAGTATGACAAGATAATAAATAATCTAGTATTTGTCATCAATAACTGATTGGCATCTGCTTGGCAGAAAGTTGAGGACCTTGTCAATGACAGCCTGGAGGATAGTTTCCCATTCCTTTTTTAGTTTCTGGAACTCCTTCTCTGCGTTTTAAACCTTATTGTCTAGCGGCCTCTTTTCCAGTACATCTTACATGTGCTATATCACGTTGAGATCAGGGAACTAGACGAGAATATCGATCCTGGTCCGATAAAAATACTCCAAAATTTTTTGCTCTTATGCTTTGGATTAGTAAATGTCCGTCCATTCGCAAGCGTGCCCAGGCAAGCAACTCTTTCTTGTACTTAAATCAGTCGAACGTGACAGAAATGGCTATTCTGTTAGAGAATATTAGGCTCATATTATGTTTAACAGGGGGAATCTGATACTTGAAGTCGTCGCGGGTGCTCTTGGGACATCGGATCCATGTCATTACTAAACAGCCTATACTTGCTGTAATCCAACCAAATTATCCTCTCTCAGCACAGGTCTAGGTCAAACGGTGCTTCGCCCATAGCACTTTCCCCTTCCGGTTCATTCATAAAAAGTTTGAGCAAGAGACACTATAAAGTTTTGCAGAGCAAATGCGATGGTAGATAGTCCAAATGGACGAAAGAAGCATCAATTTACGCGTAATGTCTTTAGGATTTAACCAGGAATTCTCACAAGAAATACTGCCGATGATCCGAGCGGTCATTCGCGGCCTCCCCACTTGCGACTTCTTCTCCACACCCCCATTGATCCTTTAGTGGCGCAGAACCAACAAGGCTCACTCAGTTGTCAGGCATGGTATGGCATGTTTATGCATATATTTAAACTATAAAAACTATCTGCGTTACCAGGTTTATTAAGTTTATTTAATTTGCAAAATATAAATTTCTACATGACATTTTGAATGTACCCCACTTCGAGAATTAAGATACATTTAGGATAAAAATAAAATTACGTTTTGTTGCTTCTAAAGTAATTACTGTTAAAGGTAGCTCACTCTTGTGAACAAGCATACAAAATTTCGGGCAAAATCATTTTACGAGATGTTATTCAGCTCGCTTGTCACATAGCGTTGAATATTGGAATTACTTGACTTTTAGGGCTAAGTTTATTTACTAGTCCTAATTGCTTCTAGTGATTCACTTTAAAAAGTTTGAGTCCTAATGCGCAATTGCGCCGAGATTATATCCAACAGCGGATGATAATATGATAGACGATTTCAGAATTAATTTTCACTTCTTCTGTCATCATTCGTGCTGAATAGGAAATCTTTGTGAAGTACGTCTGTAGTTGCGGGCCTCTTTTTCGGGAAGTGTTTTCCATATTTTTCTGCCACGTGGCGAGCAACAAGTTAGAAGAAGCCTTTACCAAAAGTTCTTAATATTTGTACAGTTGCTTTTAAAAGTGTATATCATTCAATAGTGATTGCTTTAAAGAACTGTAAAGTATCTCTAGCAAATTATATTAACCCCTTCTGATTCTAAATTCTTTGCCTAAATTTATAGTTTGAAAGATGGTATATTATAAGGTATTGCTTTGCCTCCAGCGGTTTATCCCGTTAAATCACAACTTTTTCAGAAATACATTTTTAGAATTTGAGATTATGAGGTATAACTCAGATGCAAAATTCGTGAAAATTAGTTAGATTATTTCCAATCAATCTTCCTTGTAAAGGTCTACGTTACTTACCAATGGTAACGTTATTATTTACACCATTCTCTACTCATTTTGGGTATTTTTTATATAATCGAAATGTAGTGTTTGCTCTATATTCAAATATTACGTTATTTGGAATTTCTGTTTAGTTGTTCGCTACTTTAATTACCTTTTCTCATTAACTTCACAGGAGTATGTGTATGTATTTGAATTTATTATATATAAGCTTAAAATATATAATTTTCAGGAGTCAGTTGTGCGTCTTTAAGGATATTGCAATCAATCGTTTTAAAATCTATCACCTTAATGAAAATGTATCTCTCTTGGTCTTGGATATGACAACAATACAAAACTTCACAATGTGGAATATCAAATTGGCTTTGCAACAACCCTTTGCAAGTGACAGTTGTGTTTTAGATAAAATTTAAGCATTTTACTAACATTTAGCAGAATATTTATTGATACAGAAGAATCAAAATATGAGAAGGTAATATTTTAGAGACCAGGCACTACAACAATGTACTGTTTACCGATTGTCATATCTTCCTTAAATTTATTTCAAAACGCAATATAAATGGTGTATTAGCTATAAAGCTCATCTGAAACTTGTACTGAAACCAAACGAAACTTCAAGATTAAAGATCTGAAATGTAAATATGTTAAAATATAGATATGAGTGTCTGTATTATTAATTAGTTATATAAAAACTTTGAGCCATTTTGGTGTTTTAATATAAAAAGGCAGACTAATAATCAACTTCTTGCCACTTTTCGGGTACAAGATTGATGCCTCGACTGTTCAAGAAACCGGATTCGTGACCGTTTCAATCGAGATGACGATGAGCCACTTCCGCACGCTTCTCCTTTTGGGCTTCGGTCAATTTATGTGTATGTGTATGTTTGACTTCTTCCAGATTTTGTTGGCAATGGTCTTGAAGCAACAATCGAACCCTTCGGCTAGAATTTGGCATGTCATTGACAGATTCTCTTCGACCATCTGAAGAACAGCTTGACGATCATCTTTCTGCGGACGGCCCGAACATGACTGATCCTCCAGACTGTCTTCTCCGGCTTTGAACTTTGCGAACTAATTCCTAGCCGTTCTTTTTGCAGCCGTATCATCGCCTCAAGCTCCATTAATCTTGTGTGCTGCTTCACTAGCATTTTCCTCTACGCACCATTCGTGCATGAGTAGCAAGCGAATTTGTTCCCAATACAGCTCCATTTTAAAGCAAGTATAAGCAGGTTGTATGCCAAAATATTCGCAAGAAAAACGCGCAAATGAACGATACCAAAACGATGCAATCTCTTTGCAAAAATCTTATTATAAAACCGAAACGGCACAATTTTTTACATAATCTAGTATTATTCATGATTAAATGAAAATAATGCTTCAATTTATATAAAATTAATCACCACAGAAAGTGTAGTAAAGTTAATACATCGGTGACGTTCCGACATCTAACCAAGCAATTATAGCCACATTTACAGACCATAATACAATACTAGCAGTAGGAAGTTACTGAAAAAAAAAATAGAATCGCTAGAGCTAGTTATAAATGAGGTAAGTTCATGGATAAAAAATGACGAATGAAGTTAAATAAAAACAAACAAATACACATTAATTTTATGAACAAGAAGGACAATTACAAATAATACTAAACTATGGGAACTTACCATATGCTAATATAGAAAAGTATCTTGGAATGAATCGTGATATCAAAATATGTTGAAATAAGCATATTAAAAAATATATAAATAATATATAATATAAATAAATATATTAATTGTCAACAAACTCAGTTTACATTCTATAACAAGACACTTCTGTATAACCAAGTAATGAAATCAGTATAAACGTACAGTTATCTACTGTGGGATTATATCAATAAAAGCTACATTAACAAAATTGAAATGTATTGAAGAAAGTGTAGACTGTACCCGTTATTATTGTGTGCACTCATGGCAATTGCTCCGTAGATAAACTTAAATTTTAGGCTCTTACAGGAACAATTTACACGTGTCTATAAGCATAAGGAGGTAAAGGAATAAACAATTTAGATAAATAATAAGAAGAATGCTTATAAAATAGGATAATTTTAAATACTAAATTTAAAATTATTAAAATATATATTAAAATAAGCAAGCAAATAAATAGTCAGCATTTATAGATAAGTCCTTGAAGGTCAACTTGAGTTAGATAGTACTTTAATTGTTTGAGTATGCTACTAAGTAACTGAAATATTAGAGAAATAATCAATAACTAATAATATAAAAGTACCAACTGTTCCATTCAATCTAATAGCTCTTTTCCAACAAAATCAGGCTCTACAGCAGACCAACTAATGGAAAACTGAACGAAGTATGTAAAGTTTATCGACAAACAGAAAGTAGCAAGGGGCAATAGTAAGATGCTCAAACAAAGAACGAGGGGAATAAACTACACGATGGATATAGAAGAACTCGTTTCTGAAAAACGAAGGGCAAGGAAACGTTTACATCAAACGAAAGAGCTAAGTAGTAGACCAGATTCAACCAGCTGACGCAGCAGTTAAACTGCTAAATTAAAAAGATATAAAATGAGATCTTGACCAAGCGGCTGGGCGATCTTATCTATAAAAAGGCCACTAATTATTCACTATGGAGAGACACAAAAAAATTAAAAAAGCAACGCAGCATGTCTTACCACTGAGAAAATCTGAAGGATTATAGGCTCGGGGTAACTAAGAAAATCTCGAACGAACTTCTCAAGCAAATCAAGTCTATCGTGAGGTTGAAGCTACTGCGTTCAATACATATATGGATGATATTCCGAATAAGATAACGACGGAAACTAAATAAAACTTACCTTGCAAAAATCTCCAGGATACGATATCATAAATAGAAAAGTTTTAAAACAATTTTTCAGAAAAGGAATTGTTGAACTGGTCAACAACACCAACACGTGCCACTATGCTAGAAAACTATGAGGAAAACCCGGAAAACTAATCCATAATGTGGTGTCATACAGACTTATTTCCTTGCTACCAGTTATCTCTAATCTGTATGAGAAATAGTTTCTGAAGAGATTTAAGTCTATTATTAACAAAAAAAAAAATCATGCAGGACCACCAGTTTGAATTTAGGAATAAAAATAAATGTTTAGACCAAGTTCATAAAGTCATCAACGTCATCAAAAAAGCGTTTGAAGAAAAGCAGATTTATTCAGCTGTATTCTTGGACATAGTTCAAGCATTTAGTAAGATATGGTTCTAAAGATAGATAAATGATTACCTAAAGGTTATAACTTGTTACATTAGCAACAGACATTTTTGCATTCGACAAGAGAAGTTAGGATGTGCCACAAAGTAGTATGGTAGGTCCCATATTGTACTTACTGTACACTTGAGACATATCTCAAACTTATAGTATTGTGATCTATACATATGCAGACGATACAGGTTACTTTTGCAAGTAGGGCTGAAGTGCTCGAAGTCAATAAGAACTTACAAAGAGTGATGCACAGAGTTTATGCATGGACGAAAATGAGAATAAATCTGTCCAAGTCAATTTTACGTATCGTAAGACCGAGCAGTTATCGTTAACCCGTCGTTTGTCGCTACCTGGGTTATAACGAGGTTTGTCGCGCGTCAGCATTTTGTGATTCTTAGTCAGTTATGGATTTTGGACCTAAATTAATTACGAAATCAAGTTCTATGTATTCAACAGAAAATATTAATAAAAATAATATGGTAAGGTAATGACTAAAACATATAATGGAGGACGTAAGAAAACACAATTTAGGAAGATGATGAAGACTCCGTAGGAATAAGGCATGTTTTCTTCATTTTTCTGTTTTTACGCCGAAGACAAAATAAACACACGGCAGTTACAGTAGCACTAGGTTGTGAAACATCTTCTTCGGCCCCCACGAGTTTTATTACGGGCATATTTAGATTTGTTGATAAGTTTGATCCAGATAACCTTGTTTGTGCATGTGGCTTCATAAGCTGAAAAACTAAACTTTTCAAGAAAATGCGATGTTCTAATTTATCTACTCTATTAGCCAAATAATTTATCTGTGAATTGATTGCATTAATATTTAATAAACAATAAAATACCGTAAGAGGCCATCTGTAACTGGTTCTGGACACCGTATATTGGAATATTAGCTCATCTACTACGTTAGGTTCAGATAAGATAAGAATAGTCACACGCTCACTGCGTGAAAATCTATTAGGTACAAGTTTCTTTTGATGAGGAAAATACTCACGCCTAAGAGGCAACTGTCATCAATTGCCTCTTAGGCGTGAGCGTGAATGAATGATCACTGCATGCAGGAAAAAATATATAAACTCAGCTAAAAAGGGAACAACGGGCCTATCAAACTGCGAATTAGTCCACTTTTACTAAAAACGTGAGCAAAATGTTCATACATTGACAAACGACAGATATATAGTTCCATATGCTTACACCGCGAAATATTCCGCTATGAATTTAGATACTAGATTGAGGTGGAAGAAGCACATTAAAAAGAAGAGAGAAAACTAAGCATCAAGTTCAAAAAGATGTATTGGCTGATAGACAAAAGATCTTCTATGTCAGCATACAACAAGTTAATGCTGTGCAAGTATAAGTTAAAACCCGTTTAGATATATATATATATATATATTTTATCAAGTGTAGAATACTGCTAGAGACAGCAACATACAAGTTATACAACGTTTTCAAAAGAACGTGTTAAGGAACGCAGTAGATGCTTCTTAGTACGTCAAAAATAGTCATCTACATGTACAGCTAAGGGTAGAAATAATGTTGGATAAAATTAGATGATTTCATAACCACAGAAACATTGAGAAAATCTAGCTGCTGATCAGGTTAAAATAGTACGATGGCTCAAGAGGCTTAAATCTTTTGAGTTAGTGAACTGAGTGAGGTGTATAGCAGAGTATACTGCGTGTATTGTAATTTTTGTGTGATAAAAATCTGAGTAATGCCACTGGTTAGATTTAAGATTGTTACTCGTTAGTCAATATCGTAGACTAGTTGTAATGTAATTATGCGCCTTGATGCAGTAAAAAATTTAAAAAAGTTATCATAGATGTTCTCTGGTAAGTTAAAAACAATGATACTTATAGATACCTAGAAATAAAAACTGCGCTAGAAGAATTAAAGAATATCGTCTGAAAGCACAAAATCAAGATCATAAACATGTAAAAATTGAAGCCCTCAACAATACAGAGCTCAAGAAGACAAAACATTTCAATTAGTGTGAAGTGGTAAAAATGCCAGTGTAAAAACAGCGTAAAAGTGCTATCATATGAAATAGGGATGGTAGGTTACTAAAACTGAAAAAGAATGTAAACAATTAGGTAACTTAAGCTCCCCTCAAGAAGCTGTAAGACCTTGAAATGGTAGGGAGGGGTTACATTTGATGACTCCGAGAGAGATGCTGGCGGAAGACCACTTCTGGTAAAGTCACGTATCCTAGTAAGGTCGAGGACGAGAGGGAAAACTAAGGACAGCTCACCCACAGGAGGCACCCTATGGTGTCACGGGAATTGCGCATCCGGGAAAATTTATAGTTACGGACGCTTGAACGCCGGCATCTCGATAAATACCGTAACCGCAGCCCGTGCTTCAACAACCTCTGGAGGGCATACCGGTGGTATGCTGCACGAGGCCTTGCAACCGGGAGGCTTGCCTTAACCGGCCGAACTGGGTGGAAAACACTTCTATAAAAAGGAGAAGAATGCCTCTAAAAACCTTTGGGGCACCAGGCGCACTAACACTATAAATGCCTTTCCCCAGGAAAGGGCGTCACCCTGGGGGTGACCTCACTTTCGACCCATTTCGTGGAAAAAGTATGGAAGATTGCAAACATCTCGGAGGTGATGGCGTTAATTGCCAAAAACATTAACACCAAAACCGATCTAAACAGATGCATCGCAGAACACGAATAGGAATACAAAGAAAACTAGAATAGATACATCCCAAAGCAAACGAGGACAATCGCGGTGCAAGGGAAAGAAAAGGACGTAATGAAGGAAATGAATGGAAAAAGAGAAACATACAAACAAACATAAAAAGTGTCTAGGAAAACAGCAGGGTTTTAATAACAGATAAAACCAAGGCAAGGAAATACACAGAAAGTAACAAAATTATCGCCAAATACCCGGGAATACGCGAAGTAACTGAAGAAAATAAGGGACAAGTAGAATACTTCTTGAGCACTACTAAAACCGTAAACAAAAAATAAAACCAAACAGGAAAATTGAGAGTGGTATATGTGATCCCATATGAGGTAGATAAAGACGAAATAAATGACTTGGAGGAATTATTAATTAATTAGGAGTTTTAGCCGGTAAGAATCCGGCACACCACCTCGCACGGGCAACGCGGCGTCTTACAAAGATTTCTCCTCTTAAAAAAAGGTAACTTAAGCTTAATAGGAATTGCTGATTAGTCTTTAGGTTAACTGCAACAATTTTAAATTTAGAGAATTTCGTTTTCGTTCAAGATGAGGACTAAAGCTGAAAATAGTTTTTTGGGACTCTAAAAGCAGAGAAACAAAACGGCGTTTTTGATATCAAATCTGCCATGTCGTTTGGCAATTACAGGCAGATGGAACAAACATAAGCCTTAATATATATGTTACATATATTCAAGTTAAATATTTTTAACGTTAAATAATTGTTTTTTGTTCATTTAAGTGTAATATAATTTTGACATGCCAATTGTTTGATATCTTAAGCTTTTATAATAACATAGCTCAATTACGATGAAAGCATAAAAGCTTGATCTACTAATTTATTAAATGGAAACTATTTAAACAATGAATATAAATATAATACGCTTACAGGTGATATTATATTATAAAAACGGATGTTTCCGCCCGGGATCGAACCGGGGACCTTCCGCGTGTGAAGCGGACGTGATCACCACTACACCACGGAAACACGCCGTTAAACTGTGTAACAATTTTAGTGATAAAGAAATTTCCTCAATATTAATATATTCTTTAATTATTAAATTTACCTAACAAATATTCTATTGCTTATGTTATTATTTAAGTAATGTATTTATACCAAAGTAATAATTGATTAATAATTTTTAGAAAATGTAAAAAAATTAAAAAATTACAGCGATAAATTCCTTTCATTACTTTTATACTCATACAATTTAATTACATATATTTTTACATGTAAGTCATTGAGAAATTTATAAAATATAAAATTCGTTATTAATAAGCATAACAATAGTTATAAAATAAAAATTTGTTTGTTGTATTAGAAAATTTGTTAAAACTAATTGTTTCCGCCCGGGATCGAACCGGGGACCTTCCGCGTGTTAGGCGGATGTGATAACCACTACACCACGGAAACAACTTATGTGGTTATGTACTATGGATGAAACATATGTGCAGTAATATATACAAATTATTTAAAAAAAAGTTATTAAAACTATCTTTTTATGCTCCTATGTCACAAAAGTGAACTTATTTTTTCGGTGTTACATTTTTAATTATTTTGTGAGCCGACTTATTACATCTGATTTTTATTTCGTTATTATATTTTGTAGTTTTCTTTTAACACTGGCTCAGTATTCAGTTAATTTTAAATTTTTGCGATAAGATGCTGGTTCTGAATCATGATGTCTTGATTTTGAAAGGTTAATAATTAAAGATGCTGATCTATTAAAATAGAAATTGAGGCTCGGGCTACTACTTTTATAACAATGGATTGTTTCTTGTGATTTATGTGTTATTAAACGGTGATTAACTTTTTTTTTATTATATAATTATTATATAATTTTTCTGTACCTAAACTTTCAATAAGCTAATGTACACTATATTTCAAATGTAGTTTTATACAAATTTTCTTTAATAAACTTTAGAAAAAAAAATTTAACCTTTTTTTCCTTCTGCTGATGGCAATTTAAGATTGCTAAATAAAAAAAATCTTTCGAGTTTCTACTTTACAACATTCAAAGTATTAACAATAAAGTCATTCTTTGAGTATTTGATACCATCCTTGTCATTTTAATCGAAAAGAGTCTGGTTTTCAGACATCTATTTTTCTTTCTAGCTTTCTGGCGCTATATTAGGAGTCTTTCGCTACCTATATATGCTTAAATTTGCTTACAGAGCATTTCTGTAAGATTGAATTGCATATATGTATACCGAAAACAATTCCCCTTTAATTGAAATGCTTTTTTCAAAGTTGAAAGTACATTTGCGAGAAAGTAAAAAATATTTGTCTTTTATTTTTTCAATTTATTTACACAAATATAGGGATTGAACAAGTGCCTCATTTCTATGCATAGTCTCATCTCTTCGATGCACTTGGTCCAGTAGTTCACAAGCTTGCGTATTCCCTCTAAGAAGAAACTTTTCAATTGGGCGCCCAACCAAATATACCGCTATGTTTCCACTCCATACTCTGCTTTTTAGATTCTGCCTCATAATAATATGTCTATGTTTCATTTTCTGTGATTATTCTGCTCAAAAATTCTTTACCTTCATTACTATAGCGATCTAGTAAATGTTGGCAGATCTCAACATGTTTGCGCTCATGCTCTACGTTAAACTGCTTTTCCATCAATTTCACAGACACTTTATTGAAGCCAAGCTCGCCGTGGACGATTTGGTGGGCAGAACCATGACCGATCTGCAAAGAACATGTGGCGTTGTCGATGGTAACTCGCCGGTTTGTCAGTGCTATTTCTTGAACTTACTGAATTTTTTTTCGGTGCTGAAGAATAACAGACTGTCCCCTCTTCGTCACACTTATCGGCAGCTTTTAAAGTTTTTAACCTACTCATATACACTTCTACATAGTAGAGCTCTGTCCTCGTATTGTATTGTAAGCCTCCGATTAATTTAAGCATCTGGCACATCTGCTTGTTACTTCTTCTCAATGGACACTGGTAGCGGCGTGACCGTTTTTACATTTACATTTACAGAAGCAAGTAAATAGCAGCTTGGAATGACCACCTAGGATTACATAGACCTTTTAGATTGCATTTCTGTTTACATTTTTAAACTCCTTAATGGGAGGTAAAGACTGGTATGGTTTTGATTGACAGATCAAAGTCGATAAGACATGTTTAAATAAATACCGAGAAATAGCTCTGAATTTGTTTAGCAGCTCTGCTTGTAAACTATTTTCCACGTTATCGTACCTTCTGACTGTAGTTGCAAAAGACTGTAGCTAATGGAAAATAATAAAAGGCGAATTTTCGGTGCCTTAAAACGGAGACTATTCGATTAAGAGAGGCAACTAACAGAACACTAACTGAAAATACCTGTGCAAAATTAAAAATTAGCTCTCAGCACTACTACGAAGCCTCGAAATGTAGACGGAAATCGATTACGACAACGATTAGCGGGAAAACAGACATAGAAAATGGGAAAATGAAACGTTCAAGGCATAAGTGATAAAACTATAGAGGTCACAAAAGAATTAGAAAGACTGTATTGACATTCTGTTATTGATAGAAACAAAGAAGAAAGACCAAGAGAGTGAAGAAATTGGTAATTATATAAATATTTAATCTGGAGTACAGAAATCTGAAAAAGCTAGCGCGAGGGTTTCTATTTTAATTAAACGCAGTTTAAGAACAGCTCATCATCACAGTGATAGTATAAAAGTAAAAATTAAAAACTATGCAAAATTATTAATATAGCAAAATACGAATAGTGGGAGTACAAATGTGGACAGATTGAAGGATTAATTAAAGGTGTACAACTGACAGAAATAAGGGAGGCTATCAGACAATTAAAAACAAACAACACTTGTAAATATTATACCACCTCCCACGCAAGACAATAGTACTTATCACCACCATCTATAATAGCATACTACGCTTAACCTACTTTCCTATGCAATGGAAGTTCGCTCAAATTATAATTCCTATCGACCAATAAGTCTCCTTCCTCTCCTATCCAAGACATTTGAAAGACTATTACTTAAACGAATCAAAGATACAGTTGAGCTCGACCAGATCATACCTTCCTATCAATTCGGTTTCCGTGAGCACCACTTGACGGTACATCAAGGTCACCGAACCGTTACTCAAATAGTGGAATGCCTTGAAACCAAAAAGATCTGTACGACTGCCCTCTTAGACATAAAGCAGGCGTTCGACAAGGTATGGCACCAGAGACTGTTGTACAAAATTAAACTTCACTTTCCAAGCCAGCTCCATTTGCTATTTAAATCATACCTTGCTGACCGGCTATTCCAAGTCAAAATCAACAACACGGTCTCTGAGTACCACCACATTACATCAGGAGTCCCGCAAGGCAGTGTACTGGGGCCACTCCTCTACCTACTTTACATTTCCGACCTGCCAACCACAAACGACGCAGTGATTGCCACATTCGCGGACGATACGGCTGTTCTAGCAGCTAGTGAAACACCGCAGGTTGCAACCGATCGCCTTCAGCACCATCTGGACCTACTACAGGACTGGACCAATCATTGGAGCGTATCAATTAATACTGAAAAATCCGCCCAAATAATTTTTACCACCAGACGAGCCCATAATCCAGATTCCATGACACCCCTTCTCCTGAAAACTGAAGTAAAATATTTAGGGCTGCATCTCGACGCAAAACTCACTTGGAGCACCAATATTAAAGCCAAAAGAAAACAACTCGACCTAAAACTCAAAAACATCTACTGGTTGTTGGGGCCCCGCTCTCAACCTTTCCTCACAGACAAACTCCGTCTATACAAGACCATACTAAAACCCATATGGACCTATGGGGTACAACTTTGGGGCTGCACAAAGGCCTCTCACACCAAAATATTTTCAATCTAAAATTTTCCGCCTGATTACTAACGCGAGGATACCCACCACACCGATCTGAACATCCCAACTGTTGCATATGAAATCCAGAGACTCACCACCACCTACCACCACCAGCTCGTAGGCCACGAAAACAACCTCATCGATCAACTGTCCAACCCACCTGCAATTTACCGCAGACTCCAGCGAAATTGGCCACAGGACCTCATCCACTAGCTTCCACAACCATAACATTAATTATTCGGGAGAATAGCACTGGCTATATCCCCCCACAAGACATGTAATATTCTACTATTTACTTATTACTCAATTAAAGAATAGATTGTAAATAAGCATGAAATAAAAAAAAACTTATAAATATGACAAGAATGGAAAGTTTCATCATAGTGTTTTTTTAGACGATAGGAAGGATCGTAAATATTATAGAGGTTTAAGTATTACTAGGCTAAGCAGATAATTCGGAAAAATGATCCAAGGAAATATCTAATAGTGGACATTATATTAAAGAATATCAGAGTGGTTTTATACCAGGAAGATCGTGTATCAACAACTGATTTATATTATATTAGAGAAAAGAATTTAAAAAAGGGAAAAAGCACATCTTGCTTTTATAGATTTAGAAAAAGCCTACGAGTCAATACCCATATCAAAGCTATGGAATACTTTAGACATATCAGGCATTAATTCTCATTTATTAAGCATTATAAAACAACCTATTATAACAACACATCATACATTAAAAGTTCCAACAATCTTTCCAGTCCAATTACTACTACAAAAAGACTTTGGCAAAGCTGTAGTGTATCCCTATTATTATGTAACTTTTAAGTTGAGGTAGCACTGCGTAACTAGAAGAGACATTGTGAACAAATAGGAAATCTTATAAATAAAAAACCCGTTGTTACATTGAATTTTGCAGCTGATCAGGTAGTCTTTGCTCAAGAAGCCTACGATCTGGTATTTATCTTTATGAGACTATACCGAATATCAAAAATGAAAACTATAAGTTAGCCTGCAAAAGACGGAATATCTTGTAATCAATTCGGATGCACGCTTCGATATACTTATTAATAACGATGTTACTGTAAAGCAAATAGATCAGTTTAAATACTTAGGAGCAGTAATTGACAAACATGACTTGGGAGAGGAGGAAATAAGACATAGAATACAACAAAGCATAAGAATAGTTGATTGTCTAAACTCATTGTGGTGGAGTAAATCCTTATTATTAAAAACAAAGAATAGGACAAACAATAGTACAATTCGTTTTGGTGCGAGGTGTGGACAGTTAACGCAGCAATAACGAGAAAACTGAATGTAATAGAAACCATCAAAGGAGAACGAATTTGTAATAAAACATCAGAGCTCACATGGCAGCAAACGAAACAGTTGCAGATCGAATAGAACGCAGAGGGCTAATATGGTTTGGACACCTAATGCTATAGCAGGAAGACAGATGACCAAAAAGAGCGTTCCAATGAGTACCTTCCGGACAAAATAAACCGGAAGACCACCCAGATCGTGGAACGAGAGGATGAGAGTGAGTACATCTTAAAAAAAGAATTTGACAGTCAAGTCACAGTTTCGACAGCAAAGTTTCCAACAAAATATAAATAAAAGCATGATTTGCCTATAAATTTTTATATTTGTGCCTATAGCCTTCGAGGCTTGTACGACTTATTTTGTCATGTGTAAGAAACAATCTCAGCAAACGAATTTAACGAATTTTCCCACAGATATACGATAAAAAAGAATGTATCTTATAATTATCTTCATGGTGGCAACAGAAGTAGGTATAACTATTAAGCAATAATCTCTTCCACATTTAATTGAGTCTCTTTTTTTATTAAGGGTTCTCATAAATTTACCATAAAAAGAGACATAAAAAGAGGTAGCAGAAATATAAACGAGATTTATAAAAAAATGAGTGTCAATAGCACAAATTAAAGACTAATAATTTTTGCAAAATAATTTGCATTTTAAATTTGGTTAGTTTTATTTATAAACTGTAAGCATTTTTAACGGCTTGCTCTAATGAGCAGACTTTTAGAAAACAGTTGAACAGTTGCAGTTTTAAAATCCTTATTCGAGAAATAAAAATAATCCGGGTAATCCGGCGGCCGGACGAATCAAAAACTGGGCCTTCTCTTCTGCTAGTTATTAGCCGCGCGTAGGTGACAGCAGGGAGCGACAGATCGTTTGAACATGAGAACTTTTAGATATTGCTCCTCCCGGGCTATCAAGATGACATTTTTTCGAACAATGTGGCACTTTTAGCTTTAACAGGTCAGCATTCACGTCGTATGCAGTGTATTACAAAAACAAATCTCTACTTTCTTTAAATCTTTTTTTACTCTATCCTTCCAAACCATAGCATACCAAATCGTTGACTTCAACTCCCATTTAAAATAACAGAATATTTTAATACTATTAGGTCCATTAGGTTTTGTACTCTTATAGTCAAAGACACACATATACAACTATTTTTTCTTCATTAGGATTTCTACTTTCCAGAAACGTAATTCTTAGTTTTTCTGTTTACAGTCCTGCATCGATAATACAGGTACCGACCGAGAGGAGCTATATATCCAACGTAAATAAAAATGGACGATCGCTTGACTGTTTAGGAGCGAGCTAAGGTCACCACACGTTATGAGGGGTGAAATTTAGTTCTTTTTGCAGATATGCTGTTGTACAGTAAAAAGAAGCAATGCAAAAAAATAAAAAATGTTTTACAAAACAGTTGATCATAGACTCGGAGAATGATGCAAGAAGTATTCATCCGTCCATATTCCAGACCCCGGAGAACGTGGCGAGAGTGCAGGAAATGTTTATTCGCAACAGGCAAAAATTAACGTCGGGTAAGACATACAATTTATAATAGTACGTATGGTCAAAATCCCATTACGTGCAGAAACTAAAACCTGAAGACTGCGACCGCACTCCATTCTGCTCTTACTGTGGGTGTGTAGTTAGACCAGCATTTTCTAGGAAGTTTACAGGAAAGACGCGGACCTCATTAATGGTTTTCAAAGAGTCTGGATCTCATTCTCTGTGATTGTTATATGTAGGGCTAAGCATAGGAGGATCTGTATAGGACAAAACTTTCCCTACTGGAAAACTTGTAAGCCGGATTTAGGAGGTTCTCAGTGGTTTCTTAAACGACTTCTTCCAGAAAATTTCTCCCGGTTTCAGCAGCTCATAGTACACAATTCATTTGTAGTCCCACCAAACGCAGAGCATTGTCTTCTTTCCGAAGCGATTTGGCTGTGCCGTCGGTGTTGATGCTTCGCCAGGTAAAAGCCACGATTTTTTGCGTGTGGGATTCTCGAAATATATCTACTTTTCATCATCAGTAACAATTCGGTGCAGGAAACTCTTTCTTTCATGCCGCAAAAGCATGCGGCACCCATTTTCCTTCCTCCGCAAGTTAATGTTGTGTTTGCAAATCATCTTCATCCAATAACACTCACAGATTGGCGTCCTCAATTGTTTTTGGTCTTCCGGAGCGCTTCTTATCCTCTGGAGCGTTTAAACCAATCTTCACAGATAGTTTTCAATGGTCCATGTCCGCCGCACGCCTTCTCAAGCAAACAACGTGCTTCAGCTGCATCTTTTTTTCAAGTTGAAACAGAAAAGCAAGGCTTCTCAAAAATGCTGTTTATGTGGCGCAAAACTCGACATCTTCGTTGCTAGAGAAAATATTTTTGCTTGGGATTTGTGTTAGTATTACGACTGGTTATTGTTAACATATGTCCAAGCTATAAAAAACACAACTTCAGACATGTATGTCGAGTGCAAGTGTCGTTAGCACCATCCATGTGTGAAACCTGGAAACTTAGTTGCGCACTTAATATGACGTGAGGTTGCTTGCCGTTTAAAGTTACAGTATCTCATTTTCTGATTGCATGCATCATTCGATGAAATATTCAATTTTTATTATCAGCAAAGAGTTGTTACAATTTGATAGTTAACTTATTGTGATGTACTTACCCTATTTTTGTATCTTGATGGTATATTTGGCATTTTTCTAAATTGTTTTTAGTCTTTGGCGACTAATAGATGGTGATCGCTTCCCATTTATTATACTGTTTTTTTATCGGAATAAAGTAACTTACACAGATCTTTAATGCTATTTTACACATTGCGTACTTTCTGACTTAGTCAGTTCAAATTATTATTAATAGGTTGACGAATAAGTGCCTTCGGTTTTATTTATTCTTTTGTTTTACAACGGTTTGTTTGATGTTTGGCAAAGTGTTAGTATTTATTAGAAAGATCTTTTTCTGCTCTACAAAACTGTGTTATTTGTTTTTTTGAATAATTTAATTTTTTATCACTTTTCAGGCCCAGAAATGGAATAGCCAGGAGGCAAAAAATCAGCATTTTTGACACCTGCTGTTCTTCGCTTTTCATCGAGGACAAAAAGCTGCCGAAGTCGCTCGGGACATATGCAGTGTGTACGGAAAAGATGTTATAGGCGAGCGTGCAGCACAAAAACGGTTTGCGAAGTTCAAAAATGGCGACTTTGACCTGGATGATGCGCCCCGTAGTGCAAGACCTTGGGAATTCGATGAAGAGCGTCTCAAGGCACTTTTGAAAGAGGACGGTCGCCAAGCAAGTCGCGAATTGGCGGAATAAATGAACTGCGATCATCAGACCATACTCAACCATCTTCATTCAATGGGATTTGCCGAAAAATTTGGAGCTTGGGTGCCTCACGACCTTACAGAAAACAACAAAGAAAATCGCCTTCAAGTTGCTTCACAACATCTGGCCCGCCATCGAGCAACAAGTGGACACAAACAACGTTTCTTGTATCGAATCGTCACGGGAGATGAGAAATGGTGCCTATATGTCAATATGAAGCAAAGAAAGGAGTGGGTGGCTCCAGGGGAAACTCCGAAGCCGATAGTAAAGCAGGATCTTCACCTAAGGAAGACTATGATCTGCGTATGGTGGGACTGGGAGGCATGGTGCACTGGGAAATGCTCAAAAAGAACGCCACGGTCAACAAGGAGCTCTACATTGTCCAGATACACCGCGTGAATGAAGCTATTCGACTGAAAAGGCCCAATAGACAAGGCCAAGTCATCCTGCTCCGCGACAACGCCAGGCCCCAAGTTGCACAAGTCGTCAAAGCCGCCCTTCAAGAGCTCGAATGGGAAATTCTTCAGCACCCACCGTACTCTCTGGACCTTGCGCAAACAGATTACCATCTTATCCGCTTCCTGTCGAACCATATGAGGGGCGTTTCCTTCAACAACGAAGAGGACCTCAAAAACTGGCTCAACAACTTCTTCGACACCAGACCGGGCGATTTTTGGCGGAACGGTATCAATAAATTGGTCGAGAAGTGCGAACAGGTCGTAAACAGTAACGGGGAATACATTATTGATTAATCTATTGTTAAAATTATTGTTTTTTTGTTTAAATAAAACTGATAAATAAAACCGAACGAACTTATTCGCCAACCCATATTTTATAACGTGGGAAACTCCCAAAGTGAACTTATCAGCCAATAAGCCTTCTGCCTACAATATATAAAGGTATTTGAAGACCTATTACTGAACCATACTTTTACTAATTACTGAGAACAACAAATCAATCTTTGATCAACAATTTGGTTTTAGGCAGATGCATTCTATAACTAAACAAATTTATCATTATATTGTTAAAAACTACTTTATTATCCTGGTCAAGGTTGTAACTAACTATACAAAACTGTCCCATAAACGCTGAAGGACTCCAAGGCGCCATCTTCGGACCACTACTATATCTGTTATACTCTACATATTTTTTTCATCAAATGACGTAACGGATATCTTTGCAGATGATTTCGCGGTACTAGTGCTATGTTGTGAACCTTTGTTGGTTTGGATGAGTTATGTAATTCCATTACGCAGGATAATTAACGGTTTCTAACTAATGGGTAAACGTTAACCATCGTATCGAGTAATGAGGCAATGAGGCAATGAGTATGTTTTTCTGTAAATTGCCTCACAAATAATTTTACTAGCGAGATGGAAAATAAAAGAATGTGTTTTTGACATGGACAAATTAATTTTACGGGTGGTTTATTTATTATGTTTGGCAAGTCACTAAGAATCGCCATACTTCCATACGGTCAAAGAATGTTCGTATATGTGATTTGATATTTACCTGTTCGTTTGGCCTTTGCCAAATGTATTTCGGAAACTATGTAAAACGGTCCTCACCTAAGCAAACAGTCAGCTATTTTATTGTTAGTCATAAAAACCGTTTGTATATTTTAGTTGTTTAGTATGCTGCTTTTTTATCTCTAATACCTCTAATACTATATTCCACTTTCATTTGATCGAGAAGGTAGTGAGTTTTGAAATATGTGTTTTTGTTAATACTTTTGAGGATATAGGTTTAGAATTTTTTAAAATATCCGATTTGCGTAAAGGCTTAGGCACTAATTTTAATTTCAGTTTGCTAGTTCTTATTGTCGTAAAGTTTGAAGTAATAAAAGAGTTTTAGTGGTATCAAACTAAATAACGAAATGTCAAAAATCTTTCAAAAATTGAAGTGGTGAAACCCTTGAACCAAATTATTTTACCGCGAAAACCTCTCCAAACGTTTAATGTCTCTACGAAGAAAAAATCTCACCAAGTTGTGTTCATAGCTAATTCTACGAAGGCCTAGACTTTTGTGTAACCTATAGAGAGAGACAAACAAGTTCTACTCTATACCTCGTATCCATTCCATTCACTTAATACGAAGAAACCTTAAAGATATTTTAAACTATATGACATTTTCTATAATCTCATTATTTTATTACAAGCATTAAAACGCTAAGACAAGATAAAAACATAATTTTAATGACATTTATTCTAAACATATCAAATATATCAGTAAGATTTACTAAAATCATCGGACTATCATCAATTACCTAACAACTCTACTGATATCTCTTGATACTAAAAAATTTTAGAGAAATTTTAAGAGAAATCTTCAAGAATTACAAAATTATAGGTCTTTCAAAAATTTACAAAGATAATATTTCTTTATGACCTATTATTATTACCTTTGATTCTCCTATACGCAACTTATCCAAATATTTGGCCAAAATCCTTGACTCTTTTACAGAATAAGTCTCACTATACTTCCGAAACTCCTACCTTTTTATTTTAAATTTTAAAATCTTTTCCCATATGTAAAAACGACATAAGCGTTAGTTTTGGTATGGTCTCTCTGTTTACCAACATTCTTGGTACTAAGGCTTTGCAACGACGCTCTTTCATTAATTGACTATTTATTGTCCAATATCTATTTTATCTAGTAAACAAATTCTGTCTCCAAATCAATGATACTGTTATGAATTTTCAATTTTCACCTCTTATAAAAAAAATTTTCTCTTGAAGCTTACCTGATGGATCTTGACGATACTTTTGTTATCTGACCTCACGAACAATATGATTATAAATATTTGTGATTTTTATGCGTAACTCCTATTAAATTTGATTATATTGACATAAAATCTATCTATATCTTTGTCATAAGGAACGCTCTTTGGAGGTAAAATCTGAAAAATATTTGTGTTTTTTTGACACCATGCTCTAAAGATATAACTATAACTTAACCAGGAATTTGTTGTCTTGTAGCCAAATAAGCACTCAAAATTTTATACAATCCCTTTTTTGGCCAAACACGATCGTTTTTTAAGAGTTGTCCAGTAGGAATATTTTCGCTCCAGAGAAGACCCCATTTGAAAAATTGCCCTAGCATGCATTATCATGAATCATTTGCATTTTATAGGACTTGAAATGTAATTCATATTTCAGTATGTAACAAATATTCTGATTTTAAATGTGTAAATGAACATTTTTTCGAGCTTCGTCTCAAATTTCGTTGAATTAAGGCTTAACTTTTCGAACCATATATGGACCTCTACCGTAGCGTTTGATTATATGATCTGTGACTAGGTTTTATGGTATGAGACACAAATTTTTAATTAACTTTTAAATGCTGTAACTTTCTGTTGCGATTTACCAGCTTCGCAGTCACTCACGCATTCAAATTTTATTGTATCTGATATAAAAATATCCTTGTACACCTAACATAGCATATTTGAATAGTTAAACATACAATTAATCAAACTCGGTAATACTTTATTTATCGCACTACATAAGATCATTTTAATTGCAAGCGTTGCTAAGAATGAATCGAGTGATCCTTTATGTATTAGAGGTACACGATATTCGAAAGATATTGCACATCTAAGTTTTAAATTTTTTATTGTTTGGAAATTCATAAAAACAAAAAATATGTTTTCGCCCGGGATCGAACCGGGGACCTTCCGCGTGTGAGGCGGACGTGATAACCGCTACACCACGAAAACACAATGTTTGAAAGATACTATCCAATTGAATTGTAAACATTTTTATGATTGATGTATTTACCGAATAGCTATTTATATTAATTTATTTGTTCTTTATATTTGGTATTCTAAAGGAATTCTTGTTTGAGATTTTTTAAAACATGCGCCTGTCTATTAACCGTATACAATTATCCGATTGTACATAATTATATTAAAGAGAAGTAAATTTTAATTCCCTCACTTAATATAACACTAAACTTGAGATATTTTTATATGCGCTTTGTCACATTCAGTATAAACTCAAGGTCTAAGAGCATTCTCTCCTTTAATTCATGTTTAGCTTGCTGAATGTGTTGTATTTCGAAAGGCTGCTAGCAAAACGGATTCAATAGAGTCCCTCGCCACTAAAAAATCTATCATCGAGTCATCAGGTGCGTGTTAAATAAAAAACATTTAGTTAGGCGATCAATCTTCTGAGGCCTGGGGGGCAATCACTATCCCTAATTGATCGCTCTTTTCAGCCCTGCTGTTGATGCGGCCCTGATGCTGCCTCTAGAGATTTTTTAACTACTTAAAAAATTCGTTTTACCAGAATGTCCTCGAACGACCAAAAAGTTACTGAATTTATAGTAAATAGTTAATAATAATTTCATTAATGCTTAGAAAATGCAAATTTTATTTATTTATTAATGAAATTGTGATATCCATAATAAAAATTTAAGTTAAATTGTGATTTTACATCTGCTATTAGTCCCAAATGTAAGACTGTAAATTGAAAACTAAGAAAAAGGCACATTAATTAACAACTACAATTTTAGAATTTATTTAAAATGTGGCTAAATAGATGGCTAAATTTACAAAATTGTGTCTAGAAAAATTTATATTTATTTGTAATATATAACAGCAAATAATGTCTTAAAGGACCATATTCTATTCATTATCAACACACCTTCATAATCTATCAAGATTCCTTGAAAGTTGTGGATATTCTTTGCGCAATGATATAACAGATGTTTTCAACAGGTGAAAAATCAGCTGATCGAGCTGACCATGGAAGAGTTTCCACATCGTCTTGTTAAAGGAAGTTTAATGTGTTACGTGCTACATGTGGTTTCTGGAAGATTGCTTGGGGCACCCTCTAACAGAAAGTGTTGTAGTCGATGTAGCTCTGACCGGTAATGTTGCCTCTAACCCTAACTAGAGGTGACCTAATGTTATAACTAACTTTTACCAAAATCATAATACTCCTAGGTTGTGTTGTATGTCTTGTAAAAATGCAGCCTTCTTGCTCTCTTTCTCAGCGTCTATAGCATATTAATATCTAATTGTCATTTCGGTTTCAATATCTGGATTTATCAGAAAAGACAATTACATGCTACTCCTGTGTCCATAAACGCTTTTCTGTTGCCTATTGCAGCCTTCGCTGCTGATGTAGATAACTCAGTAATAGACGCAATGAAGAACATCGTGATAGTCCTATTGCAAGTAATCGATGTCAAACAGAAGTAGATGAAGTAATGGTCCATCATTGTTAAGCTAAAGCACGATTTGTAATCACTAGCCTCTAAAAATGGTGGATCTTCTGGTTGGTTATTCAGCGTTCTGCTCCAGAACCTGGTCATATTTGCGACCAATTCTTTGGTCTATTCCTCTTAAAAGAACACTCTTTATAAAAAGCATCAATATTTTAAATTCGTGACCTTGTTGATAACGTATCCCTTGTCGACAACGAGCAATTCTTACACTGTGCAAGTTACATGTGCCGACAACACTTTTTTGTCCACTTTACACGTGATATTACCACTTTCTTAGACCTCACAACTAAGAAGCAATATAACCAAGTCGCGACAAACATGAATATTTTACTTTTTATGCTTAAATTAATATGGAAATTCTAATTCAAAATAATTTCTTTTTAATGGTGCTGCAATTTCAATAAGCAGTGTATATTAAAATTAACGTTATTTCTATTTACGATTACTGTGGGCTGATAAAATATAATATGAATAATGAGACTAAATGTTAAACATTTTAAAACACAGTTAATAAGTCTTTGACCGATATAAAAAAGTATTTAAAACTAGCATTACGAGTTTGCTTAATAAAGGAAAATGTCAAACTCTGCCCGTGGTTTTATTATCAGCAGATAAATCAGACGAAATAATTTTATAAAGTTAAAACGCTTTTCTTATACAATTATCACTGTAGAAAATAGACGCAAATATAGTAAAATATTTCTAATGTCATATATGTCAGCAATTACTGTGCTGCAAAACCCAGATTCATAAGTCCTCGGATGACTATTCACAAAATGATTGCTGATCAAGACCGCGATGAGTATACTGTTGGGAAAATCACCCCATAAGCTACAAAAGCCTTCTTCACAATCAAGAGCTTGTAAAATTATGACCATTAAAACAAACCTACTAGGAAGACAGTCTCAGCCTACACTCCGAAACAAATTGCTTGCGTACAACGTTGTCTTCAGGTCAGTATGAACGTACAGGTTGCAGCTTTGGAGGACAGCATCGAAATTAAATATTGCTATAATCGAAAGGTTCCAGTCTAAAGTGTTGTGCGCTATTACGGATGCCCCCTGGTTTGTTACGAATAAAGACATCTACAAAGACCTCCAAGTGCCCACAGTGAGTTAAATTGCGCAGTGTAGTGTAAATTACATTCATCGATTGGAAAATCATTCAAATGTATTGGCAATAAACCTACTTGATAACAGCGATAAAGAAGCTGAAGCGCAAAGTTCCACTGGACCTAGTGTATGATAGATGAACATCAACTTGTAATTTAGTTATTTTAGTTACACATTTGTAACAGTTATCATATAGAGACTATTGCTCATTGGGGCATATCTCTAACCATGTCAACGTCGTCAGATTACGCAAATGCTTATTGTTAATACTAAAAGAGATCCCATTGTAAACATTAAACAAAAAAATAAATTAAGACAAACACGATTAAGTCAGTCCAAGCAGACACTACATACATCTTTTTTCCTATTCTCTACAACATTTTAGAATTCATAGACAGCTTAAGTATAATTAAATCTTTCATAATTGAGAACATTTTTTTCTAACGTTTTCAATGGTTAGTTCAAATCACATCTTCCAAATGTCTTTAACTGGAATTTAAATAGGTTAAAACTACAAATTAAAATTTTTGGTTAGATGTGATGTTAGCTTGTTTAACAGAGAATCCTTTTTTCAAAAGAGAAAATGTTAAAATTATCGTTAGCATCTTTTGTAAATATGTCAATCGCTTCAAAGAGATCAGATGCTAGTATGATAAAACGAAATATCACACCTAAAGATATTATATTAACATTTATATCTATTAGTAAAAACAATTAAATAACAATAGTTAGTGCATGTAAATAATTCAACAAATTTACAAGCAAACCCAATATTAAGGTCTTGAGTAATTCAATACCAACGCTACTTATAGGTGATCTCAATAGCAAAAATACTTTATGGAGGGACCGTATGAGGGTTTATAGGAGAAACAAATTAAATAGTTATAAATTAACTCACTAGTTTCAATTGATATTACAAAATATATTTCCATGTTACTTTTACAGACCTGATCCTCAAATGACTTCACCTAGGTAAATTAAAGGTTGTCTCATATGGGAAACGTTTTAACTAAAACTTTGCGTTTAATCGAACAATTCCTTACAAATTAACCGCTTTCAAGAAATGATGATTATATTACAATTTTATCGACAAGTATTACCGAATCCGTACACTTAACAACTGTTTCCACACAAGCAAAATTCCTCCAAACCACATATTATTTTCAATTAATCAAGAAATCAAACTAAGAAAAAAATGGTGAACATGCAAGAATGCACTACTCAAGAATTAGCCAGTTACCAAAACAGTTAAGAGATTGACATATATATAGAATAATACTTATAAAAAATAAATTAACTAACTCTGAATTATCTAAAGATATGACTAGGTAATGTATTCTAGAAAACATGGATAAAGAAAAATTTGCAGAATAAGTTTCTACTACAATTTCTGATAAAAACCGAGATCATGCCAAAGCATTTTAGTTGCATGTAAAAAATTCTCTTTTTCTCTTTCAACCTTCTTTTAATGATCTATTATCTAATTATATATGTAGGTTCCTATCTGTCTTGTGTTCTCTTTTCTAAGCAGGGTTTTTAGTACAGCATTGTGTATTCCATTTATTATTTTTTTTATCACATGTTGTGTTTAAAGGATTGATTCTAGTATCCATCATGCAACAATATTATCTAAGTCAACTGTCTACAAATCAGTCTACTTACTGACCAACGGATACAACTAAAATACCCGACTAACTCAACTTTTTTATGATTATGACTATACCAAAATATTACATCGAGTCTCAACTTATCTTTGGATCACAGCCCAATAATAGTAACTATGAGTACCTACATTATAAGTAAGATAAAACTTCCGACTTTAATCAACCGTAAAACAAACCGGAATTATTTTAAAGATATATTAGAACATTAACTAACTACTAATATCTCACTAAAAACAATTGACATAAAAAATATTTATAAAACACTTTAAAAATTTGCTGCATCAGAAAATACTAAATATTCCATCCTTAACACTGCTAGACGTTTCAATAGACTAAAAGAGTATAGTATGTACCTCTAATTCGTAACAAATATGGATCATGGACAAAAGGCTGACTCCCCCTGTAAAGACGAAAAGCTTATACCTGATTACCAGTTTGGATTTTGAAACGAACATTTCACCATAGAACAAATACCTAGAATAGTAGACAATATTAATAAAGCTTTCGAATCCTAGACATACTATTCTACTGTCTTTTTCAGTTTTAGACAGGTCTGTCATAAAGGTATAGTATTTAAGTTAAACCGGATCATTCCACATTCCAACTACATGATCATTAAATCATAAAGGTATGTTAAAGATACTTTTAAATTAAGCTGGGAAAAGTAGTACCATATTTATGTCTTATTATTAAATGCAGAGACTCGTATGGAGACGTTTTGAGACCTGTTAAAATTTATTGTAAATTACTTTTACTAAATTCAAAGGCACTGTTTTCAAAGATAGCATGGGTGATGAAACCTCACTTAGATATGCATCTCAAAAAGGTTTACTCTGGAGAATCCATATCTGGACAAAAAGAAAACAATTTAAGCTTAAATAAAAGAATGTTTATTGAATGGTTGGTCGCAGTGCTAAGCATTCATTTCCAACAAACTGCTAGTATGTAAAAGCGTTATAAAATCGATATGAAGCCATGGCATCTAGTTGTAGGACACTCTGTCACATTTAAACATTGACATACTACAACGTTTCCTATTGAAGATTTTTCGTATTATCTAGTATGCTCCCTACTATATTGTCAATAAAGAAATCAAAAGAATTTGAATGTGAAAGACGATACAATAAAGTGTATTAAAACTATCTACAGCGACTAGAAATGTATCATAATCCGTTGACATTGACACTATTTGACAATAGGAACCAAGTGCTTAGTCTCAAATGTTTAAAACGTCTAGATGTTCCTTTTTGCTATTACAATTTGGTATGAAGTACCTACGGTATATAAGTGTGAGTAAATTCACGAGGGACGCCAATAGTTTACTTTACATGTAAAGTGCCATTGTTATACCACTCTAGTAATTTGATTTGCTTATTATTATTATTGCAGATTGCAAATAAATGTCCTTAAGAGAAGTCGTATGAACTCTCTGTCTCTATTTTATATCTGTTTGTATTTTTTTGTTCTTTTTCGTCTTATTTTTCGTTTAATTTATGCTTTCTAATATTTATTAATGAGTGTAATTCTTTGATCGAGATTTTTCTAACTATTTTAGTATGTTTTCTTCTATTATTATTTGTATTATGTCTCCCACATTACTTTCTTAGATTCCTTGTTCAGTTCAATTAACATTGGCTTTCTTAATTTGTTACAGATAGTGTTATTATAGTCTCCCGCACATGCCTGTTTATATGCTTAGCGTTTATAGACTATTATAAAAAAATTGGAAGATATAGTTACTTCAGGCGGGCTCCTTTGTCGATCCGGATTATTTTTTTTCTAGTTTTTTGATTGTAATATAGTTACTAATTACGCTTTAAAAATATCGAACGGTTTTTCATAGTAAATTAGACCTATATATAGCAAGGTATAATATTCATTTGCTTTTTTTTATTAAAATTTTGGCGGCTAATTGACGACTCACCGTGTTAAAGCCTTTCAAAAAGTCCATCCCAGAGATTATGAACTAGGAAATACAATAATGTAAACATGTTGGACATACATTTCTTCAATGTACTTTATACAGTCATTAGTAATTATACCAGGTGCATTCAGGTTATAACACCGAGTTTTTTCTGAGGACTGAGAACAGATGGAAACATGCGATTTGTTTCAAAATACGCGTAAATGCGTGACATAAATGGCAGCACTGCACAGTATACAGGACTCTAACGGCAGCGACGAGAGTGAGGACTGTTTTTGATACTTAAAATGGCGACGTTTTTATTACAAGAAAAGCGTTTAATCATTCGTTTTCTCCATTTTCGTGGTGTGAAACCAATTAAAATTCATCGCTAACTGAGTAAGACATGCGGTGATGGTGTTATGGATGTGTCTAATGTGCGTTTGTGGGTGCGACAGTTCAAAGAAGGCAGAACGTTGTGTGACAACAAACCAAGACAATCTCAGCCTCGCACCAGCCGGTCTGACGACATGACCAAGCGAGTGGAGGATCACCGAATGAGTGTGGAACTCATCGCCTTCAAAGTTGACATTTCCGTGGGATCTGTGCACATATTCCTGCTTGAAGACCTAAAAATCCTCGAGTTAAATGCCACGAATGCTGACAACTTTGAAGTGATTTCTCATGCTCCCTCCTCATCTAACCTGGCACCTAGCGACTTTTGGGCGTTTCCAATAATGAAAGACACTGTCCGTGGTCGAAAATTTACTAGTCGTGCTGCTATTGCATCAGCGATTTTCCAGTGGTCAAAGAAGACCCATAAAGAAGCGTTCACAGGGCCATAGAATCACAGCGTCGACGTTGTGAAAAATGTGTACGGCTGCAGGAAGATTACATCGAGAAGTGACACAAGTTTCACAGTTTTCGTGTGATTCGTTTGTGAGAAAAAAGGAGGTGTTATATTATTGTTGAATGTTGGTCTAATTTAACTAATAAAAGGTATTCTTAGTAAAAAGTTATTGTTATTTGTCTTTTTATCATGTGTTATGGGTTTTCTTCTGTAAGTATCCATAAGTACCTCTTAATTATTCTTGATTTTATTAATCCAGATATTGACGTTTTTATTAACTATTATAATTTCTTAACATTGTGTTTAACAAACATATTGTCTTACATAATTTTATGACCACAATTAACGTTACTTGCTAATGGATTATACCACATACGACAAAATAATAATGTCTGGCAAACAACGCTAAGTAGATAATGTCCATTATCTATTTGTTTTTTGCCAGGCTTACACTTGGGTAATAAAAATTATTATTACCTACTGCCAAACGTGTTAGAATCGACATCGACGTATTAAAAACAAAAAAATTATTACGACCAACAAAAATTATTGCCATTAAAAATAAATATATTAAAGATTTGGCTTATAAAGATTTAATACTGCAATAGATTAAGATATACATATTTTAAGAATCTAACAAGAAACCCCTTGTTTTCAAATTTACTACAATGCTTATAGGAAAATTTATAATTTCTTGAAATGAATTAGAACTTAAAGAAGTATAATAAATAATACCGCTATGTATAAAAGTAAGAGGTCAAATACAAAGTCCAAAATGTAATATTAAATTATAAAATTACAATAATGCAGTCTCGAAGTTAATACAATGTTGTTGATATTGGTGACACGTAAATCAGATCTTTAATGTACCCCTAAATGAACAGATCTGGGGGACCAGCCGAACGAATACTAAATCCTCTCTAGTGCATTGCCCAATCTAACAACAAGAAAACTTCATCATACCGATAAGGTGGAGCTTTTTCTTGTTGGAATAGAAAGTTGTTGAAACGCTTTGTCAATTGCGTAAATGGCCATAAGAAGTAATGAGTTAATATATTTACATTTTGAAGACCGCACAAGACATTCAGTTTTGGTAAATACCTTTCTTGTTTCACAACGATAAAAAGACTTTCCGTGTCCGATATACAAAGATTATAATGGTTTACCTTTTCAGTAACATAAAATGTCGCCTTGTTGCTGAGCACCAGACGGTTAGAAAAATTAGTCGTTCTCCTATCGCTTCCTGTATTACCATATAAGAATTGGTCATCGGGCTGTAAACTTTGCACCATTTGTAAAAACACGGTTTGAATTACTATTACATAATCTTCCAAGTTTTGCTTTTTACTGCAGAATACAAAGCCCACGACTTGTTCTGTAAGTGGTCTGTAAGCTACGCACGAAACTTCTTCTAACTGGCTCCTCTGTGTCGTCAAAAACGTCTTGCGGTGCTTTTACGTTTATTAACATAAACCCTCTTCTTAAATTGGCTACACCGTTATAGAGTTACTGGTGACGTAGCGGTTCTCCTTCGTATTGGGTTCTAAATGTACGTAATAATAAATAAGCTCCTAGCATACCCGAGAACACCAAACCGTCGCTATTTGTTAAGCTAATATGTAACTCAGGCGTTTCTCCTGCTTTTCATATATCATTTAATATTATTTCTGTAATATAATTTGTAAAATTTAAAAATAAAATTTTTAAAATAATTTTTTTATAATAACGAAGGGAATCCCCTTTAGATATCTCTACCTACAATGCTTAGAAGCCGCAATCTTCTCGGTTTGCCACATGGTGCGTAATCAACAAATTTCGGATTATGTATGATGTGTCTTTATAGGCAGAATATTTTTTTTAGTATTAATGACTCATTTGTTTATTTTATTAGCCCTTCCCTCAAATCACTACATCATTGACAGCAATAGTATAGTTAGAGTTGACCTTTGACCTTTGACCTGTGTGACAGCAGCACTCATAATTTTTTTTTATATATATAATTTGGTATAATAAATGATATTTTTTGTAGGCCACCTGTAGGTTTTAATAAGAATTAAATATTTGTTATATTTTTATCATTGAATTCCATGTGGGGAAAACCACCTACACCACCAATGTTTAGGTAGCCATCGTGAAGGTCTGGACCACATATAAAACTGAGTGACAACACAATTAGAAAGTCAGTGTAGCAATTTGAATTTGATGGTGTTTAAAGGTCTTTTTTAAAATTACCTTTATAATTAATTTTTTTTAATTAAAATATGTAAAGGAACTGAAATGTTTTTGATGATAGATGTTCGTAAACAGGTCGATCAATAACTATTAAGAACTCCGAAGAAAGTTGAAATGATTTATGAGATATACTTTCAGGGCCCCAAAATTTTGGTATTTTGCGCAAGTACTGCTATTTCTATATTAGAAATAAGAAAGATAAAAATTCTTCATTTCAAATAGGATCTGTTTCCCTATAAAATCTAGACACAACAGCATTTGAAAAAAATCTGATCAAAAATTTAATTTTGCAAATGAATTTTTGGACTTGAGCAAATCGATATCCAATCAAACACATTTCAGTAACGACGCCTATGTTCTTCTGCTTGAGTACGCGAATAAGCAAAATTTTTTTATTTAGGATGTAGAAAAACCCAGTCAGTGTATGGTGGGCAGTCTCCGATAATAGAATTACAGGCTCGATATTCTTAATGAAGACTATCGATAGTTAAATCTGTTGCAGTGTTTCTGGAAAAATTCTCCTTGTTCCAGCAAGACGTAGTTACTGCGCATAGAACCCAAGAACACCTGAATCTTATCTTTAGAGTGTTTGGAGAGAAAATATTGGTATTGGGTGCGTAGGCGAAAATAAAATTAATTGCCAAATTGTTCACCTGATCTAAGCCTTTGTAATTCTTTTTCTTCGAGGTTGTTTTTGTGCAATTACTTTTTTATTAACCAACTTTAAAGAAAGATAGGCTACTGCAGTTGTGCAATGGTGATCCGCCACGTACGTTCCAATCAAACAGTTAGGATGTTCTAAAGTGAAACTCAACAATTTTCAGTTATGTTATCTAAGTGATTTTCGTTGAATTGGACTGTGGGCAAAAGTATCTAATCTTCTTACAAAAAGATCAGTAAATAACGGAAATAGAATAAAATTATGATTGATATGGTTGGCACCACAATTGCGTTTTAGCTTTTACGTGTTTTGTTCCAAATATTTTTACTATAAAATTAAATTATTTACTTTGGATTATTACAATAAAAAATATAATTATTTATTATTTCTTTTTGGGAACATGTGAGTATTGAATGTTTGCATTTATGATATGCTTGCGATGCACCTTTGATGTTTGTAAGGTAGTCAAAAAAGTTCTTAAAAATCGTTGACTACGCTTTACTCTGTCGCTTTAGGACTTTTTGTTTCTTGTAATACTTTGAGTTCCATTAACTTTTAAAAATTATTTTATAGCAATTGAGTGAGATATATTTTTAGGTATGGCTGGTATAAAACGAAAAATCCTTAGAAGCATTTATTGACAACACCCTTAATATTTAAAAATTGGAGTATATCGACACGCAATAGTCAATATATAAAACATTTTTCAAAATGCTTTCTTCTTTTATCATCTCATAATATAGACGGTCACCTATAAGGTACATTTACAGTTCTATTTCACTCTTGAAATAGTTAAAATTGCAAAAGTAGCTTTTATTGTTTTTTGTATTATTTTTGTTTTCCTAATCAAAATCGGCTTGATTGGGTTTCTTGGGGCAAAGATCTTAATCTATGAATATAAGATTAGAAATATAATAAATAACTTTTAAAGATTATTTTGCAGAATAATGTTATTGCTGCCCATATACACATAATTAATTAACGGCTTGTGAATTATATATTAATTATTTTTATGGACTAAAAATTTTAATTTAATTGAAATTAATACTAACATGAAAAGGACATCTACATTTTGACAATAAATAATGATTAGTAGTACTGATTTATTCTTTTGAGCCTTGTTAACTATTATTCATTGTGAACTATTATTGTACTAATTTCATCAGATTGTCTTAAATTTGCTAAGAGTAAGACAAATATTTACATTTTGCTAAAGCTGTGCTTACTTTTCCCTTATTATCAGTGTTAAAAGGAATTATCTAGCAAACGAGACAACACATTAACGGTCTTGTGCATTCTATAAAAACTCTCTTTTATTTGGAGCTTGCACTATCCTTTTCTAACGTACAATAAGGGAAATTTTTCTACTGCATAATATTGATATTTGGACCAGACATAATAGGCACCCTGCAATCATTAGTAAGTTCAAAAACTGTCAGTTACAGAGCAGTTGCTTGAATAAATATATTTTTAAAATACAATTTTATTACAATTAATTATTCTATCAATTTTTTAAGTTGGAAAGGTTGATAAAAAGCACTTTTTCTTTTTCTATACTAGATGTTTTCTTCATTAACAATGATCTTTCTATTTATGTAGGTTAATTTATTATTATCGTGACGTGATGAGACCTCCCCCAAAGGCAAGCCCTCAATATTCTTCTCTAAGGTCAACTGACTATTTTCGTTTTAACCGTTTATGGGCTAGTGATTCCAGTAGTGGATGCAATAAAGATTAGGATGACTTTCCAGATTATTGTGATGCTTTATGTTGTTTCATTTAACTACATCTTTAACATAGAGCACTTGTAATTCTTTATGGAGGGTTTGGTTTGAGATGTACTAAGGAGGATCCGTAATCATACCCCGTATTTTATGGTTTTTCTGAATTATATTTATATTTGACTACCTAGCACATCCCCAAAGTTCTATTCCATATGTTCAGATTAGTTTGATGATAGTCTTATAAATTAAAATCTTGTTTTTTAAAGGTAATTTGGACTCTCTCCCAAGGAGCAAGTATAATTTCTTTACTCTCATATGTTTTCTTTAACAATATGTTCTTACCAATTTAGTTTGCAGTTTATGAGTAAGCCTAAATATTTTGTATTAGTGGATGTGGAAATTGATATATTATTTAAGTGTGGGTGGGACGTTTTTTCAGGATAAAGTTAATGTTCCACTTTCTTGTTTAGTTTTCGACTTAGTCTAAGTGAACCTGTAAATAGTTCGAAGTTTTGACTGGATTCTTGCTGAATGCGAGGATAACCGTATCATTGCCAAATGTACCAATGGTAGTGTCTGTTGCTGTTGGAAGGTCTGCAGCACAGATTTTATAGAGTAAGAAATCGATATTACTGCTTTGAAGAGTACCAGATTGTATTGAAAAGTTTTCGGATATGTCATAATTTACTCTAGTTCTAAATTTACTCTCACTTAGGTATGATTTTAAAAGATAATAATAGGTTATAGGAGGGAGTGTTTGATTTAGTCTAGCAAACCAGTGTCATACCTTGTCAAAGGCTTGGTTGACGTTTAAAAATATTAATGGGCAATACTTTGTGTTGCTTCGTGGTTTATTCATTTCATAGCTTAGGCGAGTGTGTTGGACAGTTGAGTAGTTTTTTCAAAATCCAAATTGATATTGGTTTAGTTACTTTTCACTATTTATTCTGTGTATTAGCAGTCGTTCGAAAAGTTTTGAAATTATGGACAATAAGCTTACTGGTCTGTATGGTGACGTTTTTGTTATGTCTTATCCAGGTTTATGTATTAATATTATTTTAATAGTTTTTATTTATTTAGGACAGTCCTTGAGCCGCAGTATGGCATTAAATAAAAAAGCCAGTAAAACAATTCTCTTTTGCGATAGTTCTTTAAGCATGTTTAGTGTTTTTAAGATTTAGATGGTTAATTTTCTCTTCTATTTCTTTTGCAGTGGTTCCTTTAATAGATGGTAAAATTTGAGGGGTACTATCAGATCTCTTTCTATTGCGTCATCAACAATTTATTAATTGAGAGCATGATAGGCTTCGGTCTGCTATACTGACGTGGGGTGGTTTTGGGTTCGACTCCGAGGTCAAAAGTAACAACCAAACACCAAATGTTCATTCTTTTAATTAACAGGATAGCCTAGCTACCTGACCGGGCAGTACGTTTAATCTAGCCTAGAGTAACGTACGCCTTTGTTACTAAAAACGAGGTAGTACATATAAAATAGAAGAAGACTTATTTATTTTTGAATTGCTTTGTAAGGGATATTAAAATTTGCAAACCTCTGTAGTACTGAACGAATAATACCTTGCATTTGAACGCTGCTAGAATGCCATTTATGACTATAAAAATTGCATATGCAGACATTTGTTGATTTAGTATGTTTATATAAATTATTTATTAATCTGTAAAATCTAAAATTTGTTTTCTAGTTTTTTTTTTACAAATTTATATATTTTTTATTATTTATGCGATTCTAGGAAATTATTTGTATTTTTTATAAATATACAGTCATATGTCATAAACTTTATGGGTTAAGAATATTACAGTTGTGTAGAATATAAATGTATTTAATTTTGTCTCCTACGGTGCAACTTTATTTTTTTAGAACATAGTTCTACAGGTGCGTTTGCCTAAAAATGTATCTGCAGCTTTAATAGACGATAAAGATTTATAGCTTTATTTTTAAGAAACCTATACCACACAGATTTTGCCGAATCTTGAAAGACACTAGCTATGGATCGAACCAATAAGAATCATTCAAAAATTTACAGTTTCAGTCCAATACAAAATAACCAAACGCTATTTTAAAATTACAATAAATATTTAAAAACCCTGCCATTTTATATAAGTTATAAATTATATAAAATTTTTATGATGATAAAAATGTCATTATGATATAAAATGGTTTGTCTTAAATGGTTATATGAGCAATGCGTGTCCAGTGTAAATCTATCACCTGAAATAATAATTAATGTAAGATGCACTTTGTTGAGATTGTTGATAAATAAGAAATAACCTGATAATGTGACATGTTTTAACGTAGTGTTAGTTAGTACGAAAATAATTTATTTAGTACGTTTTAGTCCAAGTTGAGTAGACTAGATATATTCTTATGCTGGAAAAAAGTTGATAGAATTCATGAATTAACTAGCGATTTATTGGTCATAAATACAAAAGTAAAGGGCAATTTAAAAAAGGAGGGATATAATGTTGCAACAATGTCGTCCTAAGTCGGTTAACATGGACATGAAGATATATTTTTTTAACCTGAGAATCGATGGGTCGATAGCTGCATGAAATAAACTTTAATACAAGCAAAAGCAAAGGCGGCAGCAGATGATCTGGAAATACAAAATATTTAATCGTCTATGGGCTAATTAAATAAATTTTGCAACCGCTATAAAATTTTGTAGAAGACACATCCAGTGAAGTTGATAACGTAAAATTTTAAAGAAAATTCATTCAAGCTCTGAAGATAAAGAGTGTGCAAAAAATATATTGGCAGAAAATCGTCTCACAATTTTATATTTTACATGGCTGTAGAGAAAGAGAATCTTAAAGTCATTGCAAAATCTACAAAACCATCTATCTTTCAAAATGTATAAGTTGCTCTATGAATGGAAAAACAACAAAAATGTATAGATCACCCAGGCACTAATATCAGAACGATTTTATTCATCCCATCAATAGGGTGCCTGTGGTAGCACCAGTATATTTTATTATTACTGAAAACAATTCCAATTTATAGGTTGAATTAGATAATATAATTTACAAAACCTATAAGGCTTTGAAGATTCTGATAATATTAATTTTTGACACTAAAAGCAGATGCACATTACGTAAGTAATCTAAAGTATCTATAATTTGAAGATTTCAACCCAAATAAAAGAGAAATACAGCAAAAAAGTCAGTTTATTTGATTTAATCCAATTGTGATTATTTTAAAAAATTAATTTATGTTTTTAATTTTCCTGTTTTTATTCGGCGAAACTTATGGCAGGTATAATTTTTATTTAAACTAAAAATCCTTATACCCTTAGGTGTCGGATTATAACTCAGTTTACAGTACTTATAATATAATATCTAATATAACTTATAAAACTTATTAAACGTAATTAACATTTCTTAATTAATTTATTCCCAGCCTTTCTGTCTCTGTCAGGTTCCTTACTTCTCTCTCCATTGTATGTTCCTATTTTCCGCTGCTAATTTTACCTGTTCCTCCCACTTCCTTCTCGGTCTACCTACTGCGTTCTTCTCCTCTGTTCTTGCTTCGTATACTCTCTTCTCTATCCTATTATCATCCATTCGGAGCACATGTCCCATCCAACCTAATTGCCTCTCTTCTACCAGTGTCAATATAGGTTTCACTTTCAGTTGTTCCGTTATATTTTCATTTCTCACTCTGTCCAGTCTTGTTATTCCTTTAATTTTCCTCAAATATCTCATCTCCATTGCTCTAATTTTACTCTCGTTTCTTCTGTTGATCGTCCAGGATTCGCTGCCATAGATTAACGAAGGTTTTACTACTTTTTTATATACTTCCGATTTTATTTGTTCCGGAATTTCTTTTTTCCTGAGGAACGTGTTTTTCAGTGTGTTAAATATTTTCCCCATCTTACCTAATCTTTCCATTATTTCATTGTCTATTTCTCCCTTGTTATCTATTATTGTACGTAACTATTTGAGATTTGTTACTTGTTCTAGTGTTTGTCCTTCTATATTGATATTGTGTTGAGGGTCTGTCTTGGCAATAATCATAGTTTTAGTTTTTTCTATATTTATTTCCATGTTTATTTTTCTGAGCTCGCGGTGATAGATATTGATATTTTCCTGAAGTTTTTCCGCTGATTCTGCTAGTAGCACCATATCATCAGCAAATAGTAATTCCTGTATTGTTATTCTTTTTAAACTCCAACTTCCCACTTTCATATTATAGCATTCCTTTTTACAGATCTTCACTACATCGTCCATGAGTACTGAGAATAGGAGTGGACCAAGCACGTATCCCTGTTTCAGTCCTATTTTTGTTTCGAATTGTTCTGACTCGTTGTTGTGTGTCCTTACTTTATTTCTATTGTCTTTGTATAGTGTTTTGATGACATCTATCGTGTCTTTACTTACTCCTCTTCTTTCTAGACTTTCCCAAACATCCTTTCTCTTTACCCTGTCGAAGGCTTTTTTTAGGTCAATAAAGCAAATATGAATTTCCTTCTTTTTCCTTATCATTTTTCCCCTAATTGTCTGATTGTAAAAATTAAGTCCTGTGTGCTTCTACCTCTACGGAACCCATATTGTGACTCTTCCAGCGAGTTTTCAATTTCTTCTCTCAGTCGCTTCTCTAAAATTCTACTTAATACTTTGCCGGGTATACTCGTTAGTGTAATACCCCTATAATTTGAGCATTCTTTTATATCTCCTTTTTTGTATAGGGGTAGTATTATTCCTATATTCCAGTCTGTGGGTATTACTTTTTGTACTATTATTTCATTTATTAACTCTACAGCTATCTCTCCCATATATATCAACATCTCAGCTGTGATTTCATCTTCCCCTGGTGCTTTCCCTAGTTTGAGTTTCCTGAGTGCTTCCATGATTTCTTCTTTTCAGATTCTTTGTATCTTCTGTGTATCCTCGTGTCCTGCCCTTATTTCCTCTATCTCTTGTTCTGCATTATTTCCTGATCCTGTTAATTCTTCGAAGTATGCCTTCCATCTTTGCATTATTTCCTTCTCTTCAATTATCACTTTCCCGTTTTTGTCTTATATATTTCTTAGTTTGGGTGGTTTCTTTTGTTTTAAATGCTTTAATGTATTATAGAATAGTTTTTGGTTTTATAAATAGTTTTCTTTAATCCTGGTTCCGAACTCTTCCCATACCTTTTTCTTCGTTTCTTTTATACCTTTCTTTGCTTCGGTTCTTGCTTTCCTGTATATTATAGTCTTCTTCCGATCCAGTTATTATATACTTTTTATATTTTTCCTTCTTTTCTTTGACTTTTTGTTGTATCTCGGTTGACCACCATCTACTTCCGTCCTGCATGTATTCACAATTTTCTTTACTCCACAGCTAGTTCTTGCTGCTTCTAGAATATTTCCTTTAAAATGTCTCCATTTCCTTTCTATATCTTTACTCTCAATTTTATTTTTGACAATTTTCTTATCTAGAATAAGTATTTGATATATTATAGTACGTTGTACCTGGTATTTCTGTAGTGGTCACCGTAAATAAATTTCTGAAATTATTCAAATTTTGCACAAAAGTAATACACAAGTGACAAATTTGGAAAGTGTGCTAGCTATTCAATTGTAGTTTTTCTAAAAGATTGTTATTTAAGTAACTTCAAACAATCAAATATGGTGGTACATCATCTTATTAAAACCAAATGTTAGCAAAAGCATGGCTAAGAGCATGATGTATTGTAAAGGTTATTTAGTTATGTGATGTATCTACAACCTTTTTAGATTACTTTATTTATAAAACAGGCCAATAATAATATCGATGGTCTCTGCCTACGTACATATCTTTAAAGGTTTTTTGGTTTTATGTTTCCACGTCTAAAGTAGATTTTTGTCAGTGCAATTAATTATGAAAGAGACTTGTTTTTTAATGAAATCCACGGTCATGACGATTCTTTAACAATTCTTCTACCAGCTTTATTTTAAATCGATAAAACGCATTTCGATTGAAAGTGATATAGATAGATCCTGTATTCACACGATGTTCTAATGCATCTTTTAAGGTTTCCCATAAAGTTTGTATAACGTCTTGAAATTTCTCACTATCTGTTGCTATTATTAGTTGGTTAGTTTTAGTGTAATTTATAATTAAACTTCTTTCTGTATAAAGCTTTACAATTTATTAAACTACTGCTATTGCATCTACTAATAAATTACTATTCTTCCGTGAAATGCCACTATGAAAATTAACAGTAAGTAACTATATAACATTTTCTAAAATCTCAGCTTCTCCCATATTTATTCCCTCATTTGTAATTAGTTCACTAAGATACTGTATGATAAAACATTGTGTATATCAGAAGAAAAAATTAAGTTCAAAAATGCAGTTTTCCAAACTGTTATTACATTACCTAACATAAATGTACATAATCCCCCGATTAACCAGCTACCTAACCTCTCGCCGAAAACGCGTCCTAACCGAATATATTATGTCCAATATACATTAGTGCTTAAAATTATTGAACCTCTACTAGTACATTTTAAATCAGTAAATAAACACAGGTGAGACCTAACTTCTAAAACAAAATATTATTTTTGACTTTTCTACCAGATTTCCTCTTTTTGATTTGAGTTTCGTGGGCCGTGTATATCCAGCATTTTAATTATTATAAAATTATTCCAAAACAATCTCTGAGGAAGAGTTCGTAATTTGCGCTTATTTCAAGATGACACATCGATCATAGGAATAGTCAGGTTGTCTGGTGCAGTGCAAAACACTATGAAAAAGTATTCTAAAACGTCAAGGTTAAAAAGTGGTCCGAGCGATTTCGACTGAAGTGTGCGTTAAATAACGTTTTTGTCGAGCGTCAACCATTTCTGCCATTGAAAACAACTATTGAATATCGGCCATACGTTAACAACCAACTTAAAAATAGATAAAAAAAATTACATTGAACAAGTTTCATATGGCTGTTGCACTCTGATATTTGTAGTTGGACATCTACTTTAGAACATGAATTTTCACAAATAAGTAATGTTTTTACATGCCAGACTTGATAGTTTTGATAGCTATCAAGCTGCAAATGCTCATCTGCAGTGCATCAAGCGTCAGCAAGAGGCGGTGGTGTAGTGGTTTTCGGAGCAATTTGCACTAAGGATCGAATGATGATTAAGCTATGTGCAATGAACCTATTTTGTTTGTTTTTAGATTGTCCAGAATCGATACAACCATAAGTAGTACACCAAAAATTTGAACAAAGCTTTCATTCCATGGTAAGCAGCAAATGGGCTAAATTCGATAGACTTGGCGTCAAGATAATTGCATTGTTTACAAAAACGGAACTATTATGATATTGTATACCATCGAGAATGTTTGGTCCACTTTATCCAAAGTAGTCTAGAGTGACGGTTAAATAAAAATTAAATAATGCTCTGAGAAAATTCAGCTTTAGCTTAAAATTGTCAACATTTTAAGTATGTCTTAATTTATGTTGTTTTTTGTATTTATGTCTCTTATTAATCAATAAATTATTGGTAAAAATTATACAACAAATGATTATTTACTTACTAAGATTTGAGTCAATAATTTTAAATCCAGTGTAAAATCCTCTATTACCAATCTTCCAAAAGCGCAGACAGTAGGACCAGGCAATGCACAGCTATGTGACTCAAACCCAGTATTAAAACTTTTAAACTACAAACTTTGCAAACCTTAAGACATATTAACATATAATCTGACCTACAAGTGAGGGTAATGGTATAATTATTCTTGAGATATAATATTACATCTGTAAGATAGGAGATTGACCAAAAAACAAAAACTTTCTTAATTCTGTGAAAAAAATTCAAAATTATACTGTTTTCTTAGTGTACAAAAAAAAAACATTACAGTCCATTCACAGTTCCTTTTGCTCTCCCACGAACAAGTTAGTTATACACCTAGCCAAACTTCTTTAGCCTTTTACAAAACAAGCTTTATTATACGTACTATCATAAAAACCACATAATGGCCGACTTTGATGTTATATCGTTATTGACCATATCTGAGATTTTGAAACTTCTGGCATCTACTTAAAACAAAATAATTAATTATTGTCTATTCAATCCTAATTTACATTTTAAAATAAATTTTACCGGTAAACCAATGGTGCCTCCATAAGTTTTCCATTATCACCTATCATAGTAAACCTCTTTATAACCGATTTTAAAATAAAAGTCCTCATTTTATTTTCTCTGAAACGTATCTTTTGATACAAACTTATTATCTTGTCTTGTGAATAAGATGGGATTTTCTTTGCCATCTAAGCCAAATGTATACCAATATTATTAAGTTTACAGTAAAAACAGTTTCTGGACACACACAATGAATTCTTTTAAAGACAATTTAGGCCACACTGTCTATAAAAGATTACCCATACTAACCGTTACTTAAATTTTAAATCGTACCATCCACTTAGTTACAAAATTCTTCATTGCCAGATGTCCCATACTTTCCATCACTAAAAGTAGACGAATTAAAATCGATATCATTAAGAAAACCTTAATACAAAACGGGTATTACAATAAATCTTTAACCCACTACCGTGCCGACTTAGGAAATTTTTTTTACAATGTACAAAAGGCATTACTAACAGAATAGATCACATATACAAATGATTTTCCAGTCAAACAATAAAATAGTTAACTTAGTTCGCTCGACTAAGAATCATTACCTCCACGGATCCTAAGGAGTATACGAAATACAAGCAAAAATAAACCCGCATAAACAAACATTTTTTGACCGTATGAAAGAGCGAAAATTCTTCGGCACTTGCTAACAATAAAGGAACCGATAATAAAATTATTTTTTCAAATCAAAAACACTTGCTTCCACTTCTTATCATACTAGTAGAATCCGTGCAAACAAATAAACTTTCAACTTAGTCATTTCACGCCAAAAAATCTTTCCGCTAAACTTTCATTTCCGTTCCATAAATAATGAATAAAAACACGGAAAAACTAATCTTCTTCCATAAGTCTTCTTGAAGGTATTGAGCTAATTTCAATAATATCAAAGTAGTCGCTGAAACCAAATGATTTATATATAGAGTGATTTTTAAAACTCTCAAAGTGTAGACGTAAATAAATCTAATACAAACCTAACTTTCTTTTTTACAAGCAGCGAAGTAAATGAAGAGGGGTGTGGTTTCTGAACTGCTACAATAAAGATATTTTAAGGAGATTCTGTCCGCTTCATTAGTCAGTATTACAATATCAGAGCAAATTCTCGTCAGATGTGCAACGTATTGTTATCAAGTTTTGTATGATAGAGAGCCCGAAAGACTTTAAAATCTTGGGAAAAATTAAGGCATAGTTCGTGTACGCGTGGCATAAACAATTTTTGGGATGACGAGGAGCAGTTAAAAATGAATACTCGATCGTAAGAAACGCGTAGTGGGCGCTGGTTGTAAAAAGATAAAATGTGTTAGGAAAAAATAGATAGAAATAAGGCAAACGAAGTCACACTGACCAGCTATACTTTCAAAACTAAAGCTTACTATTCCTAACTTAATTTAATGCTAAGGTTTAGTCTAATGGCGGAGCGGACAACCAAGTTGGGCTGGTCGAGCAGCGCTACGTCAGAGGCGGCGGCCAAGGTGTTGGCGGTTAGACAAGAGATGGGCGACAATGCTGGTGGCCCGGCAGCGTAGACGGCCGGGTTACGAAACCAGTGGTAGGGCAGGGAAGCAACCGGTAAATGGGAAAACTTGCAGAGCGACTCGTGGAACGCTTTCGTCCTTGGTCACGGCGTTGATTTTAAGTTCAGAGACAGCAGACAGAGGACGGCTTTGCCACATACACATCCAGGGCGTAAGCGGATTAAACGAAATAAGGTTTTACAGCGGGCTCGTAGATGTAGTACAGAGCGGGTGGATAAGTTGATGCGGAAAAAATACTTGAAGGCGTGTCAACTATCGCGTCTTTTTCGTGTGATAACGCAAGTGCGAGCCGGTCATAGGACAAACATTTTAAAGCTGAATCTAAAAGTTATCTTATCCGATAATGAATGTATTTTCAAACAGAGAGCGTGTAAATCCCCAATTTAAACTAAAATGGAAAAGGGTCGATTTGGCCGCAACAGAAGGTCATTGACGTTTTCGAAAACCAGTGTGCTGGAGAGAATATTGGCATTGTTCGCACCTTTTTGAGAATGAAATTGTTTCTGTCAACTTCTGTATAAAAAAATGCATATTACTGTAAACGACGTTAATTGTCAATCCAAGATGTCATCCTAATTTAAGATAACTCCCGCCCCCATACAGCTGCCCAAACTCGTCAAGAAATTGAAAATTTGTTTGATTACACTGAAACAACCTGTCTATCACCAGAACTGGTTGTTCTGCGGTTTTCATTTGTTTGAAGCAACACAGGAGGTACAGGAAGACAGATTTAACAGCGATGTTTTTATGGAAATGTTCGTGCGCGATTGGCTGGTATCACAATCAGATTCATTTTACGATAGCAGGACTAAAAAACTATTTCTCCGTTGGGAAAAATATGTGTCTAGGTCAGGGGATTATGTATGTTTGTATTTTTATTGTGCTTCAATAAGTTTACAGATATAATTTCGGTTCATCCACGTATCTAGATAACGTAAAGAAATATTTAAATTCAGTAGAAGGTCAGGGTTATCCCATAAGAATAGCCTACCGTTTGTTTGTTAAAATAAATAGAGATGGCGCTGCGCTAAAATAAATTTTTCATGTTAAGAAATTTGTAATGAACGCAACAATTTTAAAAGATTATATTATTTGAAGTAAATCTTGTTTGTAATTTTAACCGTTTTACAGATATTAATTAACCGCAGTTATAGTTAAAATACTTTAAAGTTTTTTATGTTACATAAGTGTTGGATACACACAATGTTCAATAAAGGTATTGTTCTAATATTATGTTTTCTGTAGTTATTAAAAATAAAATATAGTTCAAATTTATTAATGATTTCTTTATAAAACTTGAAGGTGTATCTCACAAAATATTAATATTGTAACTATAAGTTAAAAAATGTCGTTATTACTGTTACTTATATTTTTTATATAATATTGAAACAACCTTTTCTATTTTAAATGTTAAATAATAAGAAACTATGAAACTTTGTTTGTACTTAACCGTAGCAACGTTATTATTTATGTAGGGGTTTTTATAGAGCGCACGCGCTTGCTAAGATTTAGGCATTTGCAGAATTAAGCACCGTTGGTTAGTTTTTTACTAACCTTAACCGCATTTGCATTTAAACAATTTGTAAAAATAATCTAAAGTGTATTTAGAAAATGATATGATAGGCACGCGCAACAGAAATGTGTCAATAATATCCTTCTGAGCGCAGACTACTTTCAGCCTACCGAATAAGTCCGCAAATATTTAATATATAGAGGAGGTAGTCAATGATCAGTTACTTAAATGTATTAAAAATAACGACATGCATTTTACAACTTACGCTTCCAGAATTTCTGCTAAAACCTAGACGTTAAAATTATAAGTATTTTATAGCAAATGATGCACATGAATTTACATACTTTTTACTTTTGTAAATTCTAATTTGAAATAATAGCTTAAATAAGATTAATCTTTTAGAAAATAAATTGATGTCACAAAAAAAAACAATAATAAGGTCTGAAGGTTAAAGGAGAATTTTTTAGCTGCACTACAAATAAGATGGAACAGATAAGATTTTTCAGTAGGTTCAGAAAAGTTCTTTTGTTTATATAAAAACTAGAAATATTGAAAGTTTAGTATTAATTAGTAGAATTTTTTTTAAACAGTTCCTATAGCTACATTGTTGGAAAAAACGGCGGGTTGGTGAAAAAAGTATCGTCTGGGTTACTAATGCTCAACTGACTTTGAAAAATATTATCTATGATTCTTCGAGCGGTAAACATGCAACATTGTACGAAATAGCAGATGTTAAAACACATTGCAAATACGGTGAATATTTTATCGAAACCATACGAATATTCCGCGTAAATTTTGGTCTAAATAGTAGACCAAATGTCAAAACTGCTAAAAGATTGATTACAAAATGTGATGAAACAGTATCGATAATATATGTAAGATTTCATAAGTTTCAGTGTGGAGTCAGGCTTCATAAAAACACTGCTATGGTTAGTTAAAATGATGCTGCAAATTCAAGTCCACTAGAATTGGAACATTTCAAGAAACTCCTTCCACCCAATGTCCACTAGAGACCTTTACCCCCTCATGCGTTCAAAATTCAGCTGACGTAAAAGCTTATGATTGCTGACCATTTTCATCGTTGATAATACATCAGTTTTTTTACAGAATTATTAGGGGTAATTTCAGTTTACCTGAAAGACTATATTTATTAATGAGGGGCATTTTCAACTCCAGGGATCGTTAAACAAATAAAATTTATTCATTGGGAAGTCGAAAGAGTACCGCGTAACTCATACAAAACAGATGCACCTCGAAAGAGTCACTGTTTGGTATGTATTTTTTGTATATGGCAAAAGAGTCTCATAGTTCTTTGAAGATGCTGTGTGTTAATGCCAATCAGTACTGTTACATGATAATCAAGTGTTTTTGGTACCAACTAGGAAACAGATCTGGAACAAATGGGGTTCCAGCAGGGCGGCACCATTTGGCATACAACTCGAGCAGCAATTAATTTATTGCATCAACAATGAACTTAATAGTAAAAGACAAACTGTCTTTTATAGTCGTTGAGATAATATTTTTTAAGGCACCTTGTAGGTTCTTATATGTGGTGGTTGAAGTTTTTTGAATGTTTGTAATACAGGATCTTAAGTTATTTTAACATTTTGGAGCTTCTTTGTTTACGTCAGGTATAAGTAGTTTTAAAAAAATTTTGTACCCCCTGTATGTTTTAAATTTTGTCTTTTGGCTTATTTTAATAAAGTTCCTATTAAACTAGTTCTAGATTTTAAAATTAAGATTTTTAACTAAAATGTATTTTTCAGGGCAATCGTCTGACCAAAGATACAAATGCACCTTAAAGAAAAACTGCGAATTACCTATAGGCCATTTTAGCAGCTTGCCGTTTTTCAGAATATAGAAACACTGCAGCATTAGAACTAAAAAGAAAAGTCAGACTAACGGAGCCTTCTGCAGACTTCAAATCCACATCCAACTTAAAAGCGAACGTTCACTGACCTGCTCTTATACCCTACAATCAAATTTCCGTGCTATCGATTTCCCGCCTGCCTGTCTGCCGGCAGCCACAGCACAAAAATTCCTCGTTCCGGCGGGCCGGCGTCCGAGGAGCCGAGCGTCGGAAAGCCGCGTCGCTCGAGCGTCGGCAGGCGAATCCGCGCGTCACTACGCGTCGCGAGCGTCAGAGAGCGCCATGTTGGACGCCAGCCCCACCTCTATCTGGTACTGGCTGATATACAGTTATCTGGATAGGCGGGGTTTCGCTATTATTCTCTCTTGATTGACAGCTCCTGATAACGCAGTACTTGTTCAGGAGTGTTTTTCCTGGCGCTGGGTTTTCTGTTTTTAGGCGATTCCGCGGCCGCTTTTGTCACATATTGAATTGCGTCGCCTTTCCGGAAGAAGACGGAGCAGGGGGCGCACGTGTGGGTTCGGCGATAACGGGGCAAAAGGGCGCCGAGCTTGCAATTAAATTGCAAATTAATTCAAAACGAATGGATTTGGCAGAAGTTACAAATCAGACACTAAAACTACGAGATATTTTAAATCAAAAGTGAAATTGTTAAGTTACGTTTTTTTTAATTTTACTTCTCTAACATGATAAAGTCAAAAGTTAATTAACTTGCATTACATTGATAAATAATAATTCTCTCATTATTTTGACAAATCAACATTTTTTTAATTTTAATTGATTTAAATAAGTTAGTTGTATCTATATTCTGACTAATGAGAATTGGCTAACTACTTTATGTAAAAATTTTGAAGTTTATGCTAAAATTAATCAGAATGTCTACTGCGCATTAGATAAATGGAGCAACTACCATAAATCACGTGCAACAATAGGCAACCTGAGCAATAAAAGCATAAAATTTTATCTTTCACCTTTCTAAAGTTAATTACAAGGGCAAAAATGTGTATATTTTGACTCTTCAACTACGCCGCCTGTAAACCAGATTGTACTTTGCACACTTCTGTACGCCTTTGCAGCTCAAAAGCAATAATAAATCTATATACGAAGTTTGGCTGAAGTGTAATGAGACTAACCTTCGCTTAACCACAAATTTAATTTATTTAAATTAAGACCATCTTCTTTGGGCGTCTTTTCCGATCTTTGTAAGAATTCTGAACGGTTTCTGCCTTTTATACGTAGATTACGCTCTTCTGGATTTTATCTGAAGTACCAAAATGGCGCTCTTTGAAATGGTTGTTCAGCCGGAGAAATAAAACGAGGGATAAGAACATGGAAAGGTTTTTATTAAGAACTTTCATATGATATATAGCATTGTCGTGGAACGGTACAAGTACTTGCGATTGCTGATCTCTCACATAACACTCTCTTTGTAAGCCTTTCCAGAGCTTTTCGATAGAAAATTTGATTAGCAATTTGTCTTGATGACAAATTCCTTGTAGATGATACTTTAGCTCTCAAAAAAATAACAAATAAACATCAACTTGACTTTAGATTTGCTCAATTTACTTTACTGGGGCGAAACAAGTTTGTAAGGTGTTATTCTTCATTATGGAGTTTTATCTCGGAGTCGTGCCCAAAAAATTAATGATTCATAACTTGTGATTACACGATAGAAAATTTCTGGTGGTACAAAAAATTAAGGCACATATTCCTCCGATTGGCTTCAGTAGTGAGGTTTTTTGGCTTATATTTTTCTGTCTCCAATTATTGCGTTAAAAACTGGTAGATGGTAAGGCGGCTCAAGTTTAATTTACTACTCATCATTCTCAGCATCAATCACACCACAAGATGCTTCCACTCTTTCCACATTGTTGCTCGTTTTTAAAATTAAAGATATTTCTTCACAAAACTCGTGTTCTACTTCTTCATCTTGTGTCATCCGAACACTAGTCGTCTGGAGAGTGAATATTCTTTACAAGTCCTTTGTGAATTTTCCAATTAAGACTTCAAAGCGGCTTAAAGCGTTTTTTCAGTGTACAATAGTTATTTGGTACCCTTTTGAATTATGAAACATTCTTCCTTAACTGTTTGTATTTAACATACAACAGAAGCTTAATTACACCTTTTAGTTTGTTTTTTAAATTTTGCTTCAGTGTTTTACTAGACATCCTTTTTAAATAACCTATATTTTAATTTCTATTGCGAGAAAATCGCAAAGAAATGTAAAATAATTTTTTCAGGGGGAAATATTTTTAGATTTCCCTTTCTTTATTATTTTTTTCAATCATTACGTTTAACCCTTATTTTACCATTATAATTTAACTTTTTTTAAAAGAAAATTTATTGCTCTTAGTTTTAATACATGCTACAAATATTTCGTTAAAGGAAACTACAACTAAACAATAAAAAACTGCGAATTCTGCAATAAAAAGCAAAGAGAGAATATTGAAGAACATCGTTTTACAGTAAAATTTTGCACTTTAGATATATAAAAGCATTAAAACTTCCATTCTGACAAAAAAAAGATAAATTAAGACCAATTCGGAACAGTCATCAAAAGAAAACAATAAAAGCTCCGATTTGTCTTATTTGTATAAAGCTACCAATCACAATTTGGCATGTACCATATAAATAAGATGCCAAGGATGGCCCTCTGAAATTTACATTTATGTCGAATTGCGAAAAGCAATAAACTTTTCGAAACAGACATGTTACGTACTCCTCTAATCTGTAGATAATTTCGAATTATCTTATCTTTTCAGCAAAGGCTTTCCGCTTTTAAAAGGGATAAATTGTAAAAAATAACGTCAGCCAATAAAACGCCTCGATAAAAACCCACTTGGAAAACGTTTTATCGAATTTAAATATCATTAAGTGTTACTCATCTGTTTTCACCAATTTGTTGTAAGCAAACGCTTTCCTTGAGTTAAATAAAGTAAAATAACCCTTTGAATTTTTGCTACTTTAAATGTATTAAAACTAAACTTTATCTTAATTATTTCAAGAAAACAATAAGCAGATGCTCTTAGTTTTTATGACTGAGCATAAAGCAAAAACATTTAATAAATGACACAATTTTCCCTTTGCCTTAAAATAACGAATAAATCATAAACCAACTTTTTACAAATATTTATAAGCTTTTTTTTAAAAAGAAATCTTTTAGCCAAACATTGTATATCTGACAAAAAGTTATTTATATGAATTTTCTTCTTTTACAACATGCAAGATGCAATCATAAAGCAAGCTTTTGTGTTGCAAATATTGTTGCTGAAAGGTTATGGTCATTGCAATTATCAGATAAAATACATTTTGCTGTCCGTTCCGTGAATGCAGCATTTGTTAAACGCTACATTTATAGTAGATTTGAGAAGTACATGGAAAACATGCATATAAAGAGATGGTTTGGGAACTTTAACGAGGAGCATAAAAATATCCACAATTAGCAAAGCGGTAGTCTGCGAGTAACAGTTTAGAAAAGGAAATTGATAAGAACCACCATATTTCTTTATAATATAACACACTTGCGATTTCGGTGGCTGCAGAAGAACAAAAACAGAAAGTAATGAATAATCACGCGGTGTTCCATGTGTTTGCGAAAATGTTTGCACCATTTTTATGACACGCAAGTTTTGTTTGTGCAATTCTTATCTAAAAGCACGACAATTAAAAAACGTCTGTTGTAAGATAAGCAATTGCGTTGTGCGAGCCGGAACACTACTCGTGATGTTCTATTGCTTCGGGTAATTCACAATTTTCCATCAGGAGACGCTTTCGGCTTCAAGAAGTGCAGGTAAAATTTCAAATCGATTAGAAAAATAATTTACGCGCGGTTAAACAAAAGCATTTGTGGCAGCGATGGAGAAAGCCATAAAAAGCACAATAAATTATAGACTACAAGGAGACGAAAACGCTAAAGAGTAGTCTAAAACAAAATTAAATACAAGAAAATTTTGAGCTTATCTTAAAGTACAATATTTTTCGATTTTTAAGAAAAAATTGCTAAAAGCTTAAATTATTGTTGTACAAATATACAAAAAAATTATTAACAAACCTCACTTTCAATCCATTTTTAAATCGCCCCCGCTGAAATAAAATTGTATACTCGTTTTTTGTTTAATTCATAAATAATAGAAAATGGTAAATTCGTTCTTATTTCTATTAATTTGTAAATACAAACAATAATTGTGTAAAGTTCTGCACAGAACTATTCTATATTAAATACTGAAACCAACTTGATGTCAAAATCAAAAAGATGCTCCTTAAATTAGTACAAAGCTGTCTTTTTCTAAATAATTTTTGAAATCTTGTTTCCCAAATTATTCTTCACCCACAAATTTTAAAATATTTGTACTGCTCTTAGGTCTGTTAATAATTATTGAAGCAACTTTAAATTTTTCTATTACAAAATATGCTTTCAAATAAAAAATATTTATAAAAGATGTACACTATAATGACTAAGGCCTATATATTTATTTCTTGGTTGTCAAAAATCTGTCCAAAAATTGCAAAATTAAATTTTGATTTTTAAAAAATTATTGTTCGACGCACTTGAACTAGTTAAAGACAAAAACATGGCCAGTGCAAACTAACAAAATTTAAAAAATGCACTGCCCTACTATTAGATTGTAAAGAAATTTCTATTACAGCTGCGAAAAATTTAATTTTTATGCATATTTTGGCCATTTTTTTGTGCTTATTGTGTTACACCAATCTTCATTTGCATATCCTAGATGGCAATCGACAAGTTTGAGCTCCGGGTTTTGATCCGCTACTGCTGGATGCTGGATGTTGGATTTTTCGCAGCTGTAACAGAACTTTCTTTACAACCTAGTAATAAAGCGTTATAAACAACGTGCACATGTCAAATTTTCAACCAGTGCAGATAAAGTAGAGTAATCGCTATGTCACATATAATAGCATACATCATTTTGTCATTAACAAATGTGAATATATAGCTCAAAAAAGGTTAAAAACATGCTACATAGCTATGAAATTTTAAAGGCTGAAGAAAAAAATTACAAAATCTTCAGAAAATTACCCTGAACCACTAGCTTAAAAATTGTTTCTTTTATGAATAAAAATCAGACCAAAAAAAAGGTTAAAGTGGATAACTCTACCCAAAAAAGATTTTAAAAACATTATCATTAATTGTGAGAGTACAGGTTGACTTTTAAAATTTTTATGTTAGTTATAATATAACTCTACAAATGTCATTCAAAACGTATTTTAGTAGAATTTTCCATAAATCGAATCCATTTTGAAATATCTTTATTACCCGCCGAACGTCTTATAAATCCCATAAGCTTTCAAAATGCCTACGAAGCATTAATGCTTCATATTTTGAACGGGTTCAAGTTTTCCTTTTTTACGAAGATATAAACCGGAATAAATCTTTTACGCGCTGTGAAGTGAATGGAGAGCGACGTAGCTTCTAAACATTGTAGGTAGTAGTATCTAAAGGAGATTCCTCACGTAAGGCACCTCGCACTAATGCTTCTTTAATCAGTATAATGATGTCAGAGCAAACGGTGGAATCGTTCGTTGCGCAACGGATTATTATCAAAATTCTCACGACACAGGGAGTAAACCCGTATAAAATTGAGAGAAAACTTAAAAATAGTTTGAAAACATCCTCAGGTAAGGCAAATGTATAGCTAGCATAAAAATTTTTTGGGGGGACAAGATGAAAATGAAGGACACTGACATTGCCCGACGACCAGCATAACCTGGTTGAACCTACGCATTGTTCACCGTTTTCTCGAGTATGACCGCCGATTAACGGATGATGAAATTACTTTTGAATTTGGAATCCAAAAAATTGAAAAAATTGTTATGTTTATTTACACTACAAGATTTTTAGGAAAAATGTAGGTGGAATTATGTTTTGTCTTTAAAATGGTTTATTTGAGATTTATAAACATAACTCCCTGGTATTGCAAAAGCAGCAACGATAAGAATAGAAGTTGTGTGCTTTTCATGCACTTGCAAACGAAATAACATTAGATTCGTATAAAGATTATACTATTTTAACAATTATTCTGTTTTTTTCCGCCGATATGTGCAGAACCTATCAGGGGCGTCGAACGCTAACACCGAGGCCAGAGAAAAGATTTTTACCGGAGCCTCAATGTACTTTTATTACATTTTTACGTGTTACTGATATTAAAATAATTATTAAATAATATCACATTAAAAATCGTGATCAACTTTTTAAAATGGTACATTCATTAGGATAATAGACCAATTTAAAGTGTTACTTAAACCATGCTGCATTTGAATGAACAGGTAATGAACATGCGAGATTTGTCCCTAAAATAGTGGGCCGATGTTAATAAAATGAAAACAATTTGCGCAACCGCGATGTAACCTGGCAGCAGATGATAGTAGACTGCAATGCGCATGCGTAATTCAGAGCAACTTAAATAAGTGAATCTGAATCAATTTGTGTGTGCAGGTGGAACATTGTTTGCAAAACAATGTAATAAGTGCAGTGCGAATAAAAGCATGGTATAATTTATAGAGTTTGTGGCTAGATATATAAGTAGTCACTTTCGATACTTTCAAGGTTTGAAAATTTTAATTTTTGTGTCGTTCTTATTTTTGCTGTTTTCTGGGAATTCTAAGATAAAGAGATATTATTTTACGCATGTTTTGCCATATCATAGAAAATGCCATATGGAAATATGGAGTGGAAAGATTGAACCTTATATTAGAGTGGTGCAAAAGTTTTTCCTTTTTTAGTGTTTTAAAGAAGATACAAAATTTAAAGTCACAATATATGCCATTTTATTAAAATTACGCATCCATATACGACTACTTGCTTGGTACCACTTTTGTGGTTTGGAATAAAAGTACTACCGGAATTTTGTCTCTACGTGCAGCTAATCGTAAAAGGTGAGTCTATAATCAGATTAATCCGATGGTGCCAAACCAAGACTGTAGGTAGGGTAGAGTAACAGTTAGATTCTATCGAGCTCTTCATATTCTATGTTTCTTTGGATATTATCCATCTGCAACAATATCCGTCTTTAAATGATTTTCATACCAGGATATCGCTGCCTCAACCTTCAAAAACCAATTTTGTGTTACTGGTAATAATTCGGAGAAAGAATTAAAGATCCTGAAAGCAATTTTCTGCACGCGTTAATCCCGTGTTCAACTTGGTCTTGCATTAAACTGGGAAGTACTTCTTTGCATTGTCTGTTGAGTTTGCTTAACTTCTGGAAGTAATTGCTTATTGGCTATCGGAATGGTCCAAGCTCTTGGAGTGCTTATAGCTGTTTCGACAATTTAAAGTAAAGCTTCTCGATTTACTTACTACAACAGACTGTCTAGATAAAGGCCGTATTTGAAGATTAGTGTCACTGTTAATAAGTTTTTGAATTCATTTTAGGTGGTAGGACCTGATATCGTATCTTGATCTTCAACGGCTGCTCTTTGCCCTAGGATCCAGTAATGCTAAAGAACGGACCGAATCTGAACATGTGGACTGGGCATGTAGCCTCCTTTTTTAGCTCAAATTTTAATTTAAAATTAAATTTAGTACTAGAGAGAATAGTCCAAAAACTACGCTTTTTAATATATTGCATAACTTATTAAATAGTTTTTATTTAGTTGTAAGCTAACTACCTACCCAAAAAAATGAAAAAACTTCTACAGCAACCTATAGAATAGAATTTGAACTGGGAGAGTTGGCGAGCTATCCCCTAAAACTACAAGTAAATATTCATATGATGATAAGAATGATATTAATATGGAGCACCTAATACGCCGCTGTTGCCATTTGAGAACACTATATGTTCCAGTTAATTTCGACTAACGTTCTTTCGGGATATCGTGTGCAGATTTATGAAAAAATTGAACCAAGAATTCAAAAAGAAAATATTGACAGAAAAAATTTTCAAAAATCATGTGCAGGTACAAAAATAGATTTGAGTAACACTTTAGTTTATTCTTTTCCTTTGGTTTTTGAACAAGTATTACATTGTTCATATGTAAATACCTTGAAAATATTGATAGGTATATATTCCTAATTAGAAACGTAGGAGGTTAGGCGGTTAATATATCTTGGAACACTACTTTTTTTAAGTTAAAAAAATAAAATTAATGCCAGCAATGGTTTAAAAAGTCTTGTTATAATTAATCTATTTAAAAAACAAAAAATAAAATATAAAAATAATAGTAACAAAAATCAAATAAAAGTAAATTTTATTTTTTACTTTTTATTTTAAAATCAAAATAGTTATCACTAATGTCGTTTCAGTAGCATACTGCCCAAAACAAGTACGATAAAGCAAATTTCAAAAAATATTGTAATTGATTCCAGGCGCATCGAAGGTGAGAGTGGTAAAAATCTCTGGGCCTATGCTTTTAGGGGTCCGCAATATCTACAAAATATTGTTCTTTATATTAACGAGATTTTTATTTCTTTTAAAAATGCTATGAGCGCGCAATTCAAAGAAGCAATTGGCATTAATACACAGTTGGATCCTTTTTCCTTGCACTTGCGCAAAAAAAACCTTCTCATTCATGAGTCTTTCCAAAAGTATTGAAGCATATTTTCAAAAAGTTTTATATATCTGGTAAAAATGACACAAGATATAAAAACGTAGCTTCAGTCAGCTTAAAGTAAGCACCTTAGAAACTATTTTTTGGACGTGGTAAACCAGACGACTTCTACTGGGCCACTGAATTATTGTAGCTGCAGATCCAAGCTTCATCAAATTTTGGATACGTGTTTATTTTGAAAACGATGTTGGCTCTTTGCTAAAAAATTGAGAGCAACGTATTGGAAAACCTTTATCGGTATCATTACTTTATTGTACATTGAAAGGTAGTGACAAAGAAAATGTTCTAATGCTGTAATTTTTGTCGTGATTTCAGATCGTAAGTTGCAATCATAACAATTACTTAGTATTTAATTAAGTTCTACATTATTTACACAGATAATGTATATTAAAACTTTTAATTTTCTTAATTTCAGAGGGAGGATTGTTTATATTTTCAAATATGCAAAATTAGGGCTATCAGATAAAATTTCAATCAATGGAAAGCTGATGCTATAGAAGGTATGGACTGTTCAGAATAGTAGGAACAAATATCCCTAAGATTAATTCTACGTTAACTCTGGAAAAGTATGTAAGATAAATTATATACAAGGAATGATCTGTGTTAAATAAATAATTAGAACGTAGACTAATGTACTGTTTCGCAATTAATAAACGATACGTTGGCTTGTATTATCAGACACAGCCAATTAAAATGGGTAATCATCTCCGTTCTGTGAGAACTGGGGGTTGCAAGACTTAAATGATTACAATTATTTTTAATCGAACATCCACCATCTTTTAGAAAATCTTAAAAAAATTTCTAAAACTCGCACTGAAAGTTAAATATAAAAAAACTCTTTTTTGTCGAAATATAAATTGAAGAAATCAGTAGGAATATATCAAATATAAATAATTGTTTTTACAAAAAATGACTACAAAATTTATATACTCAACTGTGTATTTATCTCACGTGTTTTATACATCTAAACATTTATTATTAGTTGTAGGAAATTTAAAAGTAGCCGATGAAGCATACTGGCAGAAATATTGCAACATATTGCACAGAGCAGTTAACGCGATAGACTTTTTTAAAGTCTGCAATAGTTAACGATGCAGCTAGTAAATTCATAAAGCAGCATATTTGAGTTTGATAAGCACATTTTTCAAAAATTCAAATTTTATTATTATATTAATTAACTGCAGGGAGAAAAAACAACTACCTTGTTGAAAAATGTACCTAATGGTTCGTCTAGTGGCTCAAGCTTTGCAATTTTGCACTAAAGTAAGTTAGTCTAAAAGAAATTTTTGCTGAAATTCAATATTTTCTATTACTAAAGAACGAACCATAGTAAATGGAGGATTGGGGCTTTTTCTTGTTTTATAATTAACAATTCTTATACTTTAACATAAACTGCGATCCTTCGGATTAGTAAATATAGAACGCTGCGCGAAAGGACATTGAGTTATTATTATTGAAATGGTACACTAATTGAACAAACTACCTGAAGATTGCTATAGTGAGTCCAAGTTTCAAAACATCGTTGATTTCGCTTCATGCACAACAATTGGATATTTCGAGAACAAATTTCCACTAAATGCCAGCATTTTCACTAGTACCAAGTTTATCTAATGCCAGAATTTAATCTTGCTCATCAATTTCACCGTCGACAATTCCTGGATTAATTTTTAACACACCACGGAACGGATTCTCAGTTTTGTCGAAAAATTATATTTAGATGAGGAGTATTTTCAACTCAACGAACTCAACAAACTTGTCTTATTTGGAGTTCAAAAAATCTTCATGTAACTCATGAAAAGGAAATGCACTTCCAACGAGTCATTGCTTGATGTGAATTTTGGGCAGCTGGCATGACAGTCCCGTGCTTCTTCGAAAATGCTCTAATTAAATAGCGATCTTTACCTTTACGTTCTTGCTCAGTTTTTTGCACCAAAATAGACAATATGCATCTGGAACAATTGTTTTCCCAGCAAGACGGCGGAACCTGTCATACAGTTCGAGCAATAGCTATAACAGTTTCCTGGATGCAAGCTTTTATCAGCTGGCTATAAAAATAATGTGACCTAACACCCTGCGACTTCTTTTTGTGGAGTTATGGATATCTATATTATAGGCTATCAATTCATGAACAGTTGACGACCTTAAGAACGAAATCGGATGTGCTGTTAGTGAAATTGTAATCGAAAATTTTGTAAAAACCGTCAAAATGTGTGGCCGAAATCGAGGTTCTATTTGCCAGACGTAATTTTCCATATTTAATCGGAGATCCTGTACTCTACTAGATACTAAATAAAATTGGAAAACAAAGGCACTATTGATATGGGTGTTGATATAAACACAAAAAATAATGCAAAATTAGTTTTTTAACATGTGAACAAGCAGCTAGGAGAGGGGGGGGGGAGGCTTGTTGTTTTATATACGACGGATTAGGAGGAAGATAAATCGCTATATTTAGTATTTGAAGTAAATTGCGTGCAAACATAAAACAAGAAATTTGCGGTGTTTGCGCGTAATAATCGATTTATAAAAAATAAAACACCAAACATAAAAAATATGTTTTTCTGCCTTTTTGTTTCAAAATGGGTTAAATTTACCTTTATTTTGCTTTGTACGCAATAGAATTTACTATTTGAAAAGCTAGACTTATTTCACGTGTAATCTTTTTGGAAATAAATATAAATGGACGTTACAACATATCTGAAAGTTGGCGCCTTTCACCACTCCATTTTATGTTGATTTATCAAATAAATCTTTTGTTGTTTTTTACTGTTTTTTTTAATAAATGTTGCAAAAAATCATTCTTTTATCCTAAAGGCAATATCAAAATATTTCTTAGTACCTTGAGGTTGTCTTATAAATTTTTATCAAGAAGATACAATCTATAAAGATCCAAAGCCGTTAAGGGATGCTTTTCGTAACATAATGTAATGAAGTAAATGCACAAATTTTGATGTATAAAATTTAATAAAAATAAGCATCACTTTGCACAAGTTTAACTGAATGTTTGGCAAAAACTTCAAATTTCCAAAATGTGCAGTGCTGATTTCTTACCCAGGATTTTTCTATCTTCAACATTTATTACGCACCCGTCGGATGTGGTCTTGAGATTTAGGATTTAGGTTTATAGTATACATTAAGAAGAATATTGAAAGTGGTAAAAAATATACTTTGCAAGTTCTCAGAAAAGGGTTTTTAAGATGCCCCAGTTTCTGCTAATAAACATTTAATAATATTTTTATATTTCCTGAAAAATTATGAAAACTACTGGAACGCATCCTGCCCAGATTAATTTGCATTTTATGGGAATCCGGTGGTGCAAAAAAGCCTGCCTTCCATTGTGCTAAGATACAGTGGGCCAAAATTCGGCCGAGGATGGAAAAAATCGGACGGGCACGAAACAGGCCAAAAAGGACACGCGCAATTGCGGAGTCCGAGCGCAGAGACGCGCGCCACGGCGCCGGGCGCCGGGCACGAGCCGGGCCGCGCCGCGGATCGTTCATAAATAGCGCAAAATTAACATACCATAAATTAGAAATAAACATGCGGGTCCTATATCAATATGAAACGTGCAAACTGTAAGCACAGTCATATTCCTTTGACTTAACGCCTTCGGGCCCCTCCCACCGTCGATAGGTCCGAAATGCGACGAGGACGGAGCGAGGCGGCGCGGGCGCGCGACAGGGACGCCGACGCGGAAACATGACATATGCACGCATGCTCTTTGAGTTACGCGCGGGGGCGTGATCGCCGGCCGCCAGCGCTCAGGGCTTCAGATAAGAGCGCGCTCGGCCGGCGCGAGAGAGACGGCGCTACGGCGCGGCCGCGTGCGGGGCCGAAACGGCGGCGCCGGAGAGTGGCGAGCGCCGCCGAAAGGACGATGGGAGTCTCGCAGGGTCGGCCCGCGGCCCTATGATGATATATAGAGTGGGCGACTTATGGTTAAACCGCGCTGGGAAGTGGCCCAGATTACAGGGACTTTACAGCATCAAGTCCTAACCCGATATCTGTGCGGCCGCTAAGCGCTTAAGACTTTTTAATACTTTCATAGGATTTCGCGTAAAACCGCCTGATGCGGCCGCATTTGCGCTGGCAGTGATTTGTAAGATATTAACGGACGCGGCGGTGCGGACGCGACGCGGACGGCCCCGCTGACAACGCGCATTTCGAGTGGATGAACGTCGGATTTAGGTACTTTTTCGGATTCTGTACCGGATTTTCAGTGCGCCCCCGAGCCGCCGCGGCTGTGCCGCCCGCGTGTGACCGCTCTGCGAGACGGGCCGCGCTGCCCCGGAGCCACCACGCCGTCCTCGACGTCTATGGTATGTTTCCTCTTTTCCATATCACACATAGCAGGGATGGAGCGGCTGTCGCAATTTTTGTGTCCAAGGAAAGCCCACCGGAAGCGCCGCGGCGAGACGTCGGGCCGCCGCCAAACGGCGCTTCGACGCACAATAAATTTTCATTATCGGAAGTCTAGGTGTAATAAAATCAGGCCTACAAATATTTTACGCGGCCACATTATCGATGATAGCTATTTATCTCTGGGGAAATATTTACTTTGTTTACGACACGGCAATATTTCCAATGAAACTGTTTGTCTGTGCTTCGGTCCGAGTGGGTCGCCAAACGCCGTTTGGGGCAGACGAAGTTTTTTTATGTGTATTTTAAATAGTAAAGTGATAAGGGGGGCATAGAAGCCGGTTGAATACATTAATGGTAGTCTCAATGCGCTCTTCGATGCTTTTCAGTCCAATTAATCGACTTAAAAGTGACTTGTGAAATTCAAAAGATAGGATAAGTATTTCTCCCATTAAGAGCCCATAAAAGAGCTCCCATACCATACAAATGATTTTGCAAAAAAATATATAATTGAACAGGAAGGAGTATAGCCTTTTTGTCTAAATTGTTATCCCTATATGGGTTAGAATTTCACCCGTGGTTCGAATACAACAAATAATTTGACCCCGTAGAATATAAAATGTTAGTAGTCTTTTGGGCCTACTTTCACAGGAGTAGCTGATACCATATAATGAGAAGGTAGTCTTAAAAGAGAGAATTAAAAAATGTAATCGTTTAGGCAACAGCCAGTAAAGTATAGGTGAATCAACTATATACTGTTAAAAAGTTACCAAAGGTATGCAGAAGAAAAAGCAAAAAAGATAAAATTAAGATAATTTATTAGAACCCAATAAACTGCAGAGAGAAAAGACAAAGAAAAATAAGCTAAATAGGCGAAATAAGGCTGTATGTTTTCCTATTATTCCGTACAAATAAACAATAATTTCAAAAGCAAGAAAAACAGTAAGAATAAGCGTCAAGACACTGAGAACACTGGAAAATGTAAGCGCAACTTAATAGAAAACTTACTAGACGCCGATAAATACATACGTTAGAAGTGACAAGTACAAAATAAGTCTAAAATCTAGACAGTTAGAAAGAAAGTTGATGAGAAATAGTCTATTTGAAGCTTTTATTTATTAAAAAAAACATTCAGATGCTTAAAATAGCACTAATAAACATAATTTTTTTCAAAACATTTAATATCTTATGCCACACCACCTACTAGCAACTAAAATAGCATCAAACTTCAAAAATAATACATCCCAATAATACAGGGTGTGTTCAAAATAAAAAGCATTTTCTTAAATAGAAATGCCAAACGGGAGAATGTATCATTCATTTGAGTAATTTCAGGCACTTTGTGATAATACCAAATTAATCAAAGCTTTTGTTTTATATAAAAAAATAACTGATGTGAACAGATCCTAAAACTTGTGAACGTATCTTTAGTTTACTAAAGCCGGGACGTGGACAAAAGCACAAAAATGGGAAAATGTAAATATGAAAAGGGTTAAATCGTTCGATAATATTATCAAAATTTGAGTTCAGATTAATTTTAGTTATTTTTAACTTGCCAAGTTTGTCTTTAATTACTTAGTCTGAAAATAGTGAGACTTTATTAAGTTTTGCATTGTAAGAATTCCGCAACAGCCTCATAAAATTACGTGAACATATGCGAAAAACTTGGACATTAGATGCCAGAAACTGTCGTGGGTTTAGAAGAATGTGCAGACTGGAACTGAGCTTCTATAAGACGAACTGCCGCTATAAGTAGTCAATCATGATATCTTTTGAATAAATGGACAAAGTAAAAATATCTGCGAGGCAATAATAAAAATTGTTATTTGAAAGCTATCACCAGAAAATTATAGATTTCTATTTTATTTGAGATCAGAATATATGCCGAACCATTTTGAAAAGGCGTTTTGTTTGCGCTTTAAATTGTACCAAATTTGACTAATAGTAAAAGCTTGATAAGCAATTTTATCATCGAGGATAAGTGGGCCGTATTTGGTCGGGACGAATAATGAAAAAGTAATCCTTCAACGCAATTTATAAACGCTTCAAACCTTTTTTGATACAAATTGGGCTTGGGTACCTCATTTTTGCAATAGCAACCTGAAATAGCCGTGATGAGGCATTCATAATTTCCAAATTTTCATCAAAAGTAGTTGAAGACTGAAATTTACGTTAAAATAATTTAAAAATTTAAAATAAGCAAAAAGGTAAGAGGGAATTTTATTTGAAAAATAAATAATTGATATTTTTTTGACGGGTCTTTGTATAAGACCGTATAACAATCATTAAAATTATAAACTAAAATTATAAATTATAAAATATCATTACAGTTAGGATCTGCTAGATAAGGAATTGGATTTTTTAATGAGAGAAAAATATTAATAATTTTTGAAAAACGTGGTTTGTCAAAGAGGTTTTTTTTTAATTTGGATTTATTCAGAAAATAACCCAAAAACAGCAGAAATTAAAAAATTTAAATTTTATAAAATTAAATTTTCAGTTTGCATCCGCTCAGGAACGACAAGAGCAAGTTCCGTTGCCGTTCTCAAATTTCCCGAGTTTTCGCTCCTCCGACGCGCCGCAGGAGGCTCGGCGCCGGGCTAATTGCCGTTCGACGGCCGCGTGTTCTTAAATATCCGCTGAGCGGCTGAAATCAAGTAGCCAATCCTGAAAATCTCCAGGATATGTAGAAAAGCTCATAAGCTTCGAGCAAGTCCAGAAATCCTGCGCGATCCGGACACTTCATTGCAAAGCCCCGACTTACCGCGCGTTTTTCTCAGCCACGCTGCTTAAGGCCGCGCGCGACCCGCGCCGCGGCGGCCGGCGGGCCGGCGGGAAGCCAAATTATAAATGCAAATGAGAAAATAAATATCGCGAAGTGATTGGATGAGGGCCGCGTCAAATTAGTGGGTGGGAGGCGGGGAGGGGATGGAAAGCTCGGGCTTAGAGGCCGCAAAGCTCTCATACCGACGCCGGCTCCGTCGCGACGCTCTTTATCCGGTCTAAACCTGGCCAAAGCTGTTTTTAAGCTCCGCGCCTTTTTTTCATGGACTTAACCGACTTTTGCTCTTTGTTCACGTCGCACCTGGATTTACTTGCGATCTCCTAAGTGATCCGGGCCCTGAGTGATTTCGTAACTGATTTGTGCATCCTTAGGAGGATTTTCCGGACTGCTTGGGCCTCCGCGAATTAACTCCGCGATGTCGCGCCGCGCGTGTGCCCCCCTCGGAGCTTTTTAGGGCGCTTCCGGACGGACCGGCTCCTGGAGTGTGTATGTAGCACGGTTGCCTTCTAGTTGCATTCTGTTGCGTTGGAAGCTTTTTTACTGCGCTTTAAAGCTACTGTAAATGTTTTTATGCCTACTATTTTCTAAATAATTTAAATTCAGAGGGCATTTAGATAGCATCTTGCAGAAATATTTATATCTCATATGAAAAATTAAAAAAATAAACGAAAGCTCCTTTAAAATTACAATAAATTTTATTTTTTAACTGTAAAAATTATTAATAAAAAAATCAAAAAACTAATGTATTTAGTACATCTTTACTGGATATGTTTATGGTTTATAGCTAGTTAATACAAATCGAAACTGTAAACATGACAGAAATTTGATTAACAATATAATTGTTATTTATGTATTTTTCAGTGAATTCCAATTGGTTTAAAATAGGAACAAATTAATTTTTTGGACTTTCTAAATAACAAAAGTAAAAGAACAAGGGGAGCTTTGATCAATTGTATTTTAAGCAGCTTTACATCTAAATTATGTTTAAATATGAAAATCACTTGTAAGAAAAACTAGGGTTTTTTTGGAAAAAATTATTAAATCTTTTCCTTACCTTCAAAAATTTCTCTTAAAGTTAAATACTCATCAAGAGATGAATTTAAATGGTGACAATGCTATCTGCTTCTTCATCTTCGATTTCCATAGTATTATTTAGTTATTGGCATGCTTTGTTATCAAATTTAACTAGAAGTAATGTTATAAATGTTAATAACAGTTTAGTTCATAAATTTTATACTTTATAATAATGAATATTAACATTTATATGCTCCACTTCATCAAATATAGTAATGTTAAGGAAACAACTAAATGTTAAAAATACCCCTCAATGATAAACGACGTTCATTATATTGAGATTTATTAAAAGGAAAAAAGAAATGATACAGATTTGTCTAAGCTGCTTCTGGAAGAAATTTCTACTATAGTCTCGATTGCCTTGTAAACTTAATGATTTGCAGTTTTACTATTGTATTCAGCAATTCTCGTGGTTTCATGAGGCTGCTTCCGTTTCAGGTCTAGACTCGCGCTGGTCCAAGCAATGCGACAACGTGCTGGTGCGCCGCAACTTCTTCGTCGCAACTGTCAGTAGAGCAGCACCAAGCTGTATAAGTACTTCGGAATGGAGCGCATGGAGTCGCTGTCGGATCCGGCGCTGTGCCTTCAGGACCTGGTGACGGGCGTGACGACGTCGTCAGCAGGTAGTGATCTGCACAACGTCCACCATCTGCACGATTCCGTGGCGGCCACGGCGTCGGTGAGCTCGGCCATCTCGGGCATCATGAGCGGGGCGTCAGCGTCCGTGCTGGGCCACCACGTCGCGACGCACGACCCGCACCACCACGGCGTCGTGCACCCTCCCAGCCTCCACCACGAGCCGCTAGAGAAACTAAAACGTGGTGAGTTCGTTTTTATCTGGCAGGCTGCCGCTTGTCCTTCTCACTTCTGTTGCTTACGTTCTTAAAGATAAGGCAACGCGCAACAAAGCGTTGCTGATTCTCAATATTATTGCGGTTTAAAGCACTGGAAGTAAAATTTTGTAAGTCGATACACCAAGACAAGCTAAAATCGTTTGCCGACGGAAAGTGTGGCAGCTCAATAATAGAGCCGTTTATATTATAACACATAAAACAGCCGGAAAAAAGTTAAAAAATAGCAATTTTTTATTTAAATAACTTATAAATATAATTTTTATTATTTGTTATTGTTATTCTGTTACACATTTGGTTTAAAGCAGTAAATTCTATAATACAACCATGTTTTTGCTTAAACACTCTGCGAAACTATCTGTTGTTGCTTAATGTCAGTAATAATCATAATAAAAGCAATATAAAACACAGCAAAAGATGAAATTCAAGGTAAAGTTGTGTTTGATTAGCTATTAAGATTCTGGTTTTGTTAAGAAGGTCCCTGCCAATACAATTATAATTTAATTCAATAATATGAGTAAGAGAGTAGTGGAAGAAAATTATAAACAAATGTTATAAAATCTAAAACAATACATAAGCTTTAGCGAGAATATCTACACATCAATTTATATAGGAGTGAATATGGAAGTTGGTCTGTACCAACAAATTCATTAAATCTTCCCTAAAGGTTATGGTAATAATCTTCCACAGAAAAGAAACTAAAAGCAATTTTTATGCTCTGATTTGAGCTTTCAAATTGAATTGTATATTAACATGATTTACTCGTTTTTGGGTATTCTACTATTTCAATATTTAATTACTAATTTATATCTGCTAGCTTATTAGAAAGAATAAAATTACAAAATACAGCCTAGTTGCAATTTATTATTGTCATCTCGGAAAATTCGAAACTAACTACGCATTTTGCTACAATGAAAATAATATTAAAGTTTTAAAACCATTAAAACGAATTGAAGTTTCTACTTGATTACTTGTTTGTTTTAAAATACAGAATATTGTTAATGGCGTACCAGATGTTGCATTAGAACAAGTGCAAATTACTTAATACAGCGACGTAGTACAGATAACAGTTATGGTATTTAAAAAACACATAAGTAAGAATATCATCTTTTTCAAACATTTATCAGTAGTGTATTGAAATTACGAAAACACTGATAAACGATTATTGTGTTTTTCAAATCATCTGCGGAGTTGTCAATTCTAACTTTAGACATTCAAACGAGGTTCTTCTGAATTACCTTCATAATAGTGGTAGGCTCTAACAAAATTAAAAAATCGTCGGCATAAAATTTAAATTACTTTTATATGTAGATTATTTATATTAACTTGAAACTAAATTGGATCTCATGGGGGAGTAAACGCTTGTTTGTTAAAATATGGGAAAACCGTAAACACCAGCATGTATATTTATGGTAACAATAATACTATGAAGAGGAAATACATAAAATTGTAAAACAAATAAAGTCGTTGTAATAACAGAAAACGAATGCAGTCAAATCTTGCTCTTTACAGGGATAAGCATAAGATCAATACAGAAGACATCTTTAATTCCATTCCCAGACATCAGAAAATAAATTTAAAAACGTGCATAGCACTTTTTATGTATTGTTAGCATTTAGTTCTTTGTTAGAGTTCACTCTGATAAGTTTATTAACCCACTGCAAGTCATTGTATTGATAGCGAACATCAAAACATCTAGTGAAAAACTTATCGTCTTCCATAAATGTGTAATTTAAGCATATTATTAATATCAAATTTATGATTTATGTATTATAAATATTAGGGGTGAAAAGAAAACGTTCTTAATAGTGCCCGGGCAGCTGGTAAAAACGAAATCTGTAAAGAATATTATTTTTGTATTCTTATTAAGAAGCAAGGACTACAGTAATGATGTAAAAAATAAAAAAGGTTTAAAATATAAAGTGACCTAATAAATAAATACAGCTGTAAGCTTATAAAGAAATAACTGCGGCAAGTAACGAATACTGACTTCACCAGAATTTTAGCCAAAGCAAACGTAGAATGAATAACAACATACTCAAAGATGCAATCTACAGCTGAAATTTTATTATCATTTAAGTCATATACGATTAGTATCGTTATCATTTCATCAAGAAATAAAACTAATAAATAAATCAATAAAGAAAAAAAAGTAATGATGAATATTTGAATGTTATGAGTGACTATTATGATCACATTTAAAATGTTTTTCAAACAAAAGTTAGAAAGGTAAACAGAAAAAACCCAAAAAGATATATAGAAGACAAACATGAGGGAAAACCTGTAAATCAACGATTACATTAATTACAGAACAAATGTAGCAGAAATGCTTTTTATGAAGTGAAGCATAAACATTGCAATAAATTTAACACAAACAAGTAAAGTATCTGAAGAATAAAATGTAGAAATTAAATTGAAAGTAATATTTGTGTGATGATCAAAACTGCGAACATCAAAAAAATAAATTTTATCTATATTTATAATTTTTTTCTGTATTGCTACCACCTTTTGTGAAATTTGTAAAAGGTAAAGTTGTAGAAGGTTATTGACGTAGTTATATAGTTTGGCGTCTTATAAGGGCTACTCTACAGTATTAATAACTTCTACTATGTTATAGATGTGTCCTTATGTTGGTTGTATTTTTTTTTGTATGTCCAAACAGTAATCTTTATCCCAAACTACAGTAGGGTATTTATGTTTATTTATGCGTCAGAGCCATATGATATACGCAAATTGTATGACTGCAAAGTGTCTGCATGTCGTTTATAAATTAAAAAGTGCAGATTATGCAAGCCCAAGTTTCCAATTTTAAAAATCAATATATAAATGTATAAAACCTTACATAAAGAAATAAGAAGGAAGATTAGAGAAGCTAAGGAAAAATGGTACACAAATAAATGTGCAGAAATAGAAGAATTGCAAGCAAGACATGATGATTTCAACTTGCACAAGAAAATAAAGGAAATGGCGGGAATAAGAAAATCAAATAAAAATAATATCCTCTTGGACAGAAATGGTAAAATAATACCCGACATCAAAGGTAAATTTGAAAGATGGAAAGAGTATATCCAGGAATTATTCGAAGATGAAAGACAACAAGAAACAATAGAAGAAAATACAGAACGAGACAGCGGACCATATATAACAGAAGAAGAAGTAATACACGCAATAAAGTTGGCAAAATGCAATAAAGCTCCGGGTCCTGATGAAATTCCAGCTGAAATAATAAAATTAATCACGGAAGAACAAATAGGCGTGTTGGTGGATTTATATAATACAGTATATAACACAGGAATAATCCCTACAGAATGGCTCAGATCGACATTCATCGCTTTACCCAAAAAAGCCAACGCAAGAGAATGTAACGATCATAGGACAATTAGTTTAATAAGTCACACTCTTAACATATTTCTGAAAATATTGCATTTTCAGAAAGCTAGAACAAGACTTTAGTGAAACCCAATTTGGTTTCAGGAAAGCAATGGGCACAAGAGAAGCCCTGTTCGCAATGCATGTGTTAACTCAGAGATGTATAGATATCAATCAACCAATATATGTCTGCTTCATCGATTACAACAAAGCATTTGACAAAGTCCGCCATAACTACCTCATTCGACTACTTAAAGATAAAAATATAGATATGAAAGATATTAGAATAATAACTCAGTTATATTTCAACCAGATTGCTAATGTAAAAGTGGATAATGAGTTAACTGAAGAAGTACAGATACAAAGAGGAGTAAGGCAGGGATGTGTGCTTTCGCCTTTACTCTTCAACGTATATTCTGAGGAAATAATCAAGAACGCACTGGAAGAAGTATCAATTGGGATTAAAGTTAACGGGAAATATATAAACAATATTAGATATGCAGATGACACTATACTCATGGCAGAATCATTAGAAAATTTACAAAGGATATTAAATCTAGTAGTCGAAAGTAGTGAAGAAAAGGGTCTGTCACTAAATATCAAAAAGACTAAATTTATGACAATCACAAAATCACAACAACGACAAGAAAATATATGGATTAGAGGAGAACAAGTGGAGAAGGTACAAAAATACAAATACCTGGGAACTATTGTCAACGAGAACAATGAATACACAGAGGAAATTAGAGCAAGAATTGGTCAGGCCAGGACCATATTTAATAAAATGAGAAATATACTATGCAACAGAGACTTATGTCTACAGCTAAGAATCAGAATGTTGAGATGCTACGTGTTTTCAGTAGCATTTTATGGAATGGAGGCTTGGACGATGAAGAAAACATCAGTGATCGACTGGAAGCATTCGAGATGTGGACCTATCGAAGAATGTTGAAAATCAGCTGGGTGGACAGAGTGACGAATGGTGAGGTACTCAGAAGAATGGGGAAGGAAAAGAAGTATTGAATACAGTTAAGATACGGAAATTACAGTATCTGGGGCATGTCATGCGGGAAGAAAGATATGAAATCCTACAAAATATCATGCAAGGGAAGATACAGGGTAATAGGAATAGAGGAAGAAGACGCATCTCCTGGTTGAGTAACCTGAAACAATGGTACAATTGCAGTTCTATTGAATTGTTCAGAGCAGCAACGTCGAGAATACAAACAGCCATAATGATAACCAATCTTCTAAGAGGAGACGGCACTTAAGAAGAATATAAAGTACCAATACTCCTAAATCCAAATACTTATAATACGTGGACAATTTCTAGACTGTTTTATTACAGAGATATCATAGTGTGTTATAATATTAGATGTCTTTTAACATTAATTTATAAAATATTTCAGAGCATCATTAAATCAGTTACATTGTCCTAAATTAGTTTGTGAATCTGTTATTAACTTGCCTGTAAAAATCATTATTTTTCATTTTTTATGTTTATGTAGTTTCGCGAAGAATATCGGACAATCGGGAACTCACCTATTTAGCCATTAGAGAACGACCTAATGTGAAAACAAGTAAAATGCTACAGAAAGTTTGATAGAAAATTGAAAAATTCTTAGTTTGCTTCTTTTATTCAAGAATAATTGAGTGTTTGCGACAGAAAACAAAGAGAAATTGTGTCTGAATTTGGTCAGAACATTAAAAAAAGTTTGCGTTATGGGCGATCAAAGTTCTTTTACGAATTGCAACCAAAATGTTTTTTTGAGTGTGTGGATGCAGTGGTGCGTAATTCAGTTATTAACAAAATAAACTGCAAATAAAGTGAGAGGTAAACAAGCACGTGTACATTGCGGTCCAAGCTCAAGCTTGGACCTCATCAGTATTGGTCAAACCAATTTCAGCTAGCTGAGGTTTTAATTACTTTGCCGATAGTTATGCGTCGAGTTGTATTTAGGCTGGTCACCACGAGTAACGACTTATTTTAGAATGAGAAGAATTTCGTGAACTCGGTGCACATGGCGTGATTTTCCTGATTAGCACTTAAAGCAGTTCCAACCGCGATAAAAAGAAGGATATAAAAGAAAGATTAGCAGTAAAATATGCATCATTCTACGAAGAAAGGTATTAAACAATAATTCTCTATGGAATGTCTGAATGTGTTAATTTATGAAGTTTATTTTCAAAGAAAAAGAGTCAATATATTACGATTAGTAAGATTTGATGTTATTGCTTTAGATAATTCAGAGAAACTCGTACAACCTCTTAGCATCGAAGAACCAATAGTTTTGTACAATTTAAAAGACGATTTATTTCATATGATTCGTGACACTCTTTGCATATGGAACATTGATATATTGAAGGAATTTCAGCAAATAACACAATGGTGCATTTAACCACGTGCATATTTAGTCAACGAAAACGGGCTATGCCGAAAATAGATTTATTTTCTTAGCTATTTAAGACGGAAAATACAAGGAAATTTTAAAAGTTTGCTTTAGGCTTTTAAAGAAAAGTGTCAGCAAATCTGCAAACTGGCACGTCGGTAATTAGATTAATGAAGTGTAGCCAAAGATGAAAGTTGTCCACGAAAAATTGGCCGTAATTAGCGCTAAGATTTCGTGTAAACGTGACAAGTGTAGTTAAGATGAAGTCTACGTTTTATACATTATTATGCAATGAAAAGTCGAGTATATCAAGTCGAAATACAAAAATTCCTATAAACTATCGTTTGGTTGTGAAACAAAAATGAAATTTGGTTCAAGATACTCTCTTAGACTTGTTAAGTTCTCTGCACACTAAAGCAAATTTACAAAAAGCCGAAGACAATTTACGCTCTAATTATAAAAGGAACAAGATGCAATCTAAAGAGTAAATAATATTACAAACAGATAATTTTTGTGGCAAGGCACTGAGCAAAATGAAAACACAGATAAAAATAGCTTTGGTGGGAATTAGCAACAGTGCCACAGAGCAAATTATTGAAGACAGGCAGGATCATATGAATATCAAACGAAAATTTGCACATAAACATTTAAAAAAAGACGATAAAACGTCCGACCGCAGATCTTCACTTATCAGTGTAGGAAAATATGAGCTTTAATGTAGATCTGGATCGTGGTGATCTAAAAAGCATTATGGGCGTTATTTTAAAATCATTGCTTTTAAGCACGGCCATTAAGTAATTATTTTCAAAACAGCTGTATTGCAGAAGTCAATCAACAGTGTGTTCACAAAAACTTTAACTGTCGGTTTGTTTAAAAACGCGGGAATTTCGTAAAGTTAAGTTTGCATCCGAAAATATAAAACTTCCTACTTTGTTTTTCGTTCTTTAGCATTTATTGGTAGAATTAGAATATTTTTAGAATGTATTAACGTCATTATTAAGAAATCAAAATTAGTAAGTATAATAAATTGTGAGTTTATTACAGTGTTGTATTTTTTTAATTAGCAATTGCTGGCGTAAGTAGAAACCATTATTTTGAATATGAACCAAAGAGTGCAGTTTTTACGAATAATGGATGGCCAAAACTGATAATGGCTTTTGTTTTTTTGACTGTCAAACATATACTAAGGATTATACTTGAAAATAGATGTTATTAATAAAATACATGCCAGAAAAGATACAATGATTTAGCCAGATTTGGATGACTACGCACAAGACGAGCTTCGATAAGTAAAACTATGCATTTTTGCAATCGAAAGTAAAAAAGCAGTTTTTTGTCCAATTGGGAAATTTAAAAAAAAATATGCAAAGTCAACTAAAGTAAAATTAATCGTGGCTTCATAAAAGGTACATCTGAAACACACTAGAAGAGTTTGGATTGAATTGTTTGGAAACGGTTACGTTGAAACATAAGCAATACAATAAATTTAGCTTTTAAGTTTGATAATTAAATACAACACCATCAAACAAGAAAACTAAAGTACTGGTTCGAATAAGCAACGCCGTTTTACTGCAAAGAGGTACCGAATCTGCAGTTTTATGCCTATGTAATACTTGTGTAAGCAAAAAAAAATTTTTTATTTTTAAAAGTAGAAATCGGATTTAGGATACATGTCGATGTATACGCATATGATTTATCAATAAAGTAAACACAACCTGCTGTCCTACAAATCTCCTTTTCTTTATAAATATGAGAATTAAATTTAATTAAAATTCAGAGACAAATAAAAATAATTAAAATAAAAAGTGAAGTACGGTTATCTCTAATTTGAACGGAAAAGGAAATAGTAAAATAGCAGAACATGAGAACAAATTAATTTGGAGTTCTACAAAATATTCTGGCTTGCTGTTTACAAATTGAACTCCTTACGAGAAGGTAAAGCCCAAATTATTGCAATGACAGCATTTTGAATTTAATTTTGTTGTTCGTAAAAGAAGAATTGTAGATGGGAACAAATTTCACCTATCATAGTCCAGAATATCTGGAAATAAATGTTAAATTCGTTTTAGACTGTTTTTTACTTAAAACGAAGTTAAACATTCAGTTCTGATTAATCAATCAGTTTTATTGTTTGCATATTATACATTATTTATTTTTTGCAAAAATAGTTTTCTGTTCCACATTATTTTTGTAAATAAAATTGCCGCTTTCTATATTTGGTTAATCTACTACTACCAATAATGTCTGGAACTTTAAGTTTTAGCTAGCGGTACTATGCTGTATTATCTGTCAGAGTTTGCTTTTTTGCATATTCCGCTAAACGGAAGTGAAGATATATATAGAAGGTGATTGGTCTATCTCAAACATAATAGAAATTTGAGGATCTACAATCGGAAGGAAAATGGTCAGAGATAAAAAAAAAAGATAAAAAATTAAAGAAGGCTATTAGGCCGAATTTTTATACAAACCAATTGTTAGTAATGTTTTGCTTATTTTTTAGAACTCTTTTGCTTTTTGCCTGTATTTTATTTTTGAATCAAATCTTGATACTTTTTAACGCTATATCACAAGTTTATTTGAAAAAAACAATGGCCTTTATGGTTAATTCTTTATTTCCCGACTATCAAAAAATTGTTAAAATATTTTATGTTTTATTTGCAGGAAAAAGTGTTGCGGCTCAATTTTACTTGAGAAGAAATTATTAGCGTTTGTAATTTTCGCTCCTATCTGTCTTACCAGTAGCTTTCTTTCTGAAGAATAAAAAAGCGTTCCAGAAAAAGTTAGGGGTCCTCCCGTGGCGAATTAAGCATAAATACTTTTTGATACTTCCATTTTGTAATACATTTTTGTTCAAAGGCATTTTAGTCGATGTAGACGTATTGACAGTATTATCAGTAGAATCGATTTTCATGATACGGCTCCAAAAGAGCACCAATTTACACTCTATTTCTCTTCTAGAGACTAAAACTATAAATTTATAAATTTACCAATGGATTTATAAGGTTGCAGTTTTTGAAACTCGCCGTTAATGGGCGCAAATGTTCTCGCCTCTAATTTTTAAATCTTTCGTTGTAAATTTTAGTTTGTTAATGTTTATACAAAATTAATTTTTGCTCTTTAATGCAGTGTTAAATAAGTTTGCGGTGCCTTAATTTTTTAAAAAATTTCTCTTTAGCTCGAAGTGCATAAAAATTGTAACATAGCAGCGGCAAGTCATTTTAACAACTTCAGTAGCCTTTCAAGGCGTAGTTGTATCATATGATCACTACTTATTGTTGGAAAAGTTTATTTATGTATATTTCAATGTAATAATATTTTAAATTTAATGTGTATTTAAAAATATAAATTTAGAAAAAAATAGCAGTCATAAATATTATCACTTAAAGGAAGAAAAGAGAAGAAAAAGCAATTATTTGTAGTTGACATGTTATTCTTAGCAGAAGCGTTACTAGATCTGAAGCAGAAAGAGGCAAATAAGCAAATAAAAAAACGGTTTGAGGAAGACATTCAAAGTTTTAACTTAAAGCGCAAATCCGTTAGCAAAAAGCAAATTGTAGCAAAATAGAAGAATGAAAGTAGCATGATAATTTTGTAAACAATAAAGAATCTTAACACATCATTTACTGATGTTAATAAAGTATTCTCCTGTAATTTCTTTAATGCTTTATAATTGTAAAAAGGAGTGTAGTCAAAGTTGTTTTATGTCTCTTGCAAATCACATGGTAAAAGTTCCAAAACCTCAAGTCCAAGTTTTAACAATTAAAAGCACACAAACCATATTACCCTAGATGAAGATTTCGCACTGCATAAAAAAGTATCCTAATATATGCATATAAATTATAAACATATAAATAATCAAGTATTTTATATCAACATCGATGACTTCCTGCTACTTTTTCGGCAAAAAATTGCCTAAAAAGTAAAACTCATCCTCTCTTGAATGAAAGAAGTCAGTTAGCAAGCTTCGCCTGAAAAAAGTTATATAAGGTTATACATTAGAATGTTTGTAAAATCACGAACTATTGAATGATATCAGAAACATAACAAATAGTCACAACAAAAATGTTGCCCTATTATACTCGAATTTGTTAAAATTTTGATATATGAATGCTGTTCTACTCGGTTCACGTCCATCCTGCAGGGCGATCAACTGAAAACTGATGTAACATTGTTCTCTGAACAATTACAAAACAATACAAATCATCTTGTGTTGTCGACGCACACCATGAATACGCAACTGCCCTGAGACATACGAAATTTTGTGATACCATCCCTTATTTTTGAAAAAATATAGTTGCCATTACTTATGATCCAATTCTGGTATTTAGGGAAATAAAGTCAAAAATTTCAGTGTTTTTTAATTAAATGCAATTAAAAACAAATATTTTTATGCAAATAAGGTTGGTTCTTTTCATTTAATTTAAGAAATGACTAGAAGAGCGCAATCACATTCACTGTTCATTGTTTTGAAGATTGCCAAAGTTATAGCACTCTGTATGTTATCGTTTAAGAATTGAAATATTAAAAAATAGACTCCATGGGTCATTTTAAGTTAATACTAGTAGTTTTAATTATTGCTATTATACACACTGAATTGTATGTAAAAAATATAACTGGTTGCAGCTTTATTCTTCCTGATCAACTCCGATCAATCTTAAAGATAAAAATAGTTTATTTGATATTACTACATTACTTTAAGGTTATTACAGATCGTGTAAACTGTGATTAAAGCAAGAAAATAGAGATTTTCTTTTCCCAAGAAACAGTTTTTTTAGTATAAAAAAGGAAATTTAATTTAAACGGCGGTACTTAAGAGATACAAAATCCAAAATACAAAGTTCAATTACGGCTTCAATCAATATCCCAACTCAATTAGCAAATAGGCAATTGGCGTTATGAGCAGTCAATTCTTAATCAGTCCGATTTCATAACGGGTTCCCGAAAGCGGCCTTTGTCCAACGCAGCCATTAAAAATCAATTTATAATTAAAAATTACTCATCGCCGCGAAAGCTCCTATCGCGCACTCGTAAAAATTCAGTTTTCGGCCGATAAAGCCGGCAATTGATAATTAGTTATCTACAATTACCCTGCCAGCGCAGAACCGCGGCGCGTCACGTGCGGCGTGGCCATACGCAGAAAATTTCGACGCATTCTGCGGTATTTTTAGCGGGAGCTAATTTATTTTTACCTATAAATCGCGGACGCCGCAGCAGTAGCGGGCAAGGCATTAGAGCAGCTATTACTAGATTAGGGATGTTAGGGCCGGGCCCTTGCGCCTACAATCCGAATCGTTCGGGGCGGTTGGCGCAATCACATGGGCAATTCACGGGGAGTAATTAGGCGTAACTTAATCAGACGCCTGGGGCTGCTTCGCTTAACGAACGGCACTGCCTCTGCGCTGCTTGGGTTTAGGCATGTAGATGTAGTTGTAATTGAAAACATTTAAGTGCTAAGCACGGGGTAATTGAAGCGTTTCGCCGACTTGGGTGTGACAAATGCGCTCGGCTTTGAAAAATAAAGTAACGAGCTATGTATGAAAATAAACGATTATATCCAATTACAAACACTTCGTTTTGTTTACCACCCTTTATTATTAGTGAAACAATTTCTAAGGTAAATCTCATCACGACGCTCAGTACATTTTTTAACAAGAAAATGCTTAAGTGAAGTTTTATCCAAAATGGCGGATTGCACTGCGTTGGGGCAAAGTAATTTCTTTTTAACGTTAAAAACAGTGGTTGTAAATTTTAATGTGAACATTAAATTCACTTTTTTAAATTCTTCTTGGTATACATTTTTTTTAAAATTTGCTGGTCCTTCTACTACATTTAAATTACCGTTCCCATTCGTTTTGTCTTTATCAGTACTTTTTACAGAACCTGGCTTTAGCAGTAGTCCAGAAGCCCTCTATTGAATTTAAATCTGATAATTCCCTGGGCAATCCGGACACTAAATTTTTTTTTCTAGAAAGAACCAAACCCTACAGTGTTCTTTAAATTGACTACAGTGAATTACATTCGAAATATTTCGATGCACAACTAAGCTTTTCTATTTTAGGATTAAATGTAATTATGTACTGACTTTTTTTTAATCGTGAAAAAATGTGTTTAATTTTTTTAAACATACAGCACGTACTTTGTAACTTCTTAATCAAAATGATGCACTACTATAGAACTTGTAAGACGAACCGTATTTTATAGAATTTTATATAAAATTGCAAAATTAATACTTTAAACGTGTAAAATTTCGATAACACTAAATGCGTTATATATCACAATTCAAAATTAGGACTAACAATCTGCAAAGGTCATCTCAGCTTATGTATAGTGACTACATAAATTGATGCCAAATTTTATTCTAAAGGATTAGTTAATAATTAACATTTTCAGCGTTATTGCGTCTTTGATGATCACCTAGAAATTGTAAACGTAATCTGAATGTTTCTGAAGAAAATTTACTAAACTTTTGAAATTCAATCGTGGTTTCTTAGTAATTGTAAATCTTAGAAGGTTTTTATATCCATAAATTGAATTTTTTTGGTCTAAAGGATTACTTAATTTGTTTTTTTTTTGAGCTGCAGCTTCAACACAAATGATATGTTCATAATGAATGTTTTGGGATTGATCTAGATTTGATATGTGGAGTGGTCAATACAATAATAAGGTTTTAAAATTGCTCGAATTAATGAATGGATATATTCCTAAATCCCGGCGGCACCATTTTAAATATTACATTAAAATGTCAATTTTTAGCATAATTGTTGAAACCAATACTGCCATAGATGGGTTAAAATAACCACACATCGCATTTTAACAATTTGAAGCAAAATTTTTGTAATAAAAATAAAATGTTTTGCCATTTAAAAAATAATGATGGCATGATGTTTTATTTTGTTGTTGAAAAATGGCGGTTAAGTAATAATTACTAAGTTACTAAAAATTAAAATTAAAAATCTTGATTTTATATTTTGTTCATACTTGTATGATATACTCTATTTGATATTGACGCGATTGTTTTTTTAAATCGCTGTTAAATTTTAAGAATCCCCATCTATTGGTTCTTTTCATGTTTCATTCATATTTTATACTGTTTTTAATTCTTATAATTTTCGCATTTTCTGACGCCTAATAGCTTGTACATAGCAAAATGCAAAGCTTAGAGGACTCTTTGGTGAAACCAGAAATAAGAGAAAAGGAAATACAAGTTTTTAGTTCCAAGTCTTCAAGAGCTTTAACTGTTGAATAAAATAAGCTGCCAACATCTTCCTAAAACCGGATGGGTGTGATAGTAGTCATGTGACACTGGAAATTCACATCGACAAGTAGATAAAAAACTATTTGATTAGATGTGTATCTTATACACAATGTAGGCTGTTGTGAAAACTAGAAATTCATACCAAAAAAGGGAACATAAAGCATAAATTGCATTAGTATACAACAAAAACTGTTGAAACTTCTTAATAAACATAAAAAAGAAAAACTGTATTTATTTAGTTTTGTATTTAATATGAAACAACAAATTTTATATAATTAAACAAGTAATTAAAAAAAGCAAAGTAACGTTATCGCAAAAAAAATTTGAAGGGAAAACATAAACTTAGAAACTTTGCAAGGTGGTAGGCAAAGTGTTATTGCGCCATTGCTTAGTAATGTTCTATGAGTCCCTTAAAACAGAAAAAGTACGGAAAAAAAAAGAAAAACAGCAATATAAAAAATCATTTTGAAGAAGATGTAAATATATACATGCATAGTGTAGCAGTTCAGAATCTTCTAATCTACTTTATCATTGTTCTTATATGTATTCTTCGGTCTAGATAACTACTCAATTTTTATTTTGCCGAATTGTTTGAATACGTTCCTGTGTCTTCTGCATTAGTTTTCTACCAACAAGACTTTTTTGGAAAGAGTTGAAATTTTTTATCCGAACTTTAACAAAACCATCTCCATATCGTATAGCTGGGTATGAGTTGGAGTATTTTTGATCATATCTATCTCGTCATCCATTATTATAATTGCGAACTGCCTGTCCTTGTGCAATATTGTACGCGATTTTATCGATTTTTGTATCGCTGACCGATATTAAGGTGTTCATCTTCAACGCTTTTATTTTTAAATTTGAAAATCTTACATAAAAACAAACTACATTACTAACTGCTCTTCTCAACATGTCAAACATATTTTAAGCAAAAATGTAATTTAGAACAAGTTCAAAAAACTCTAATGGATATTTCGAACGAAGCAACTTTTTGCAACTGCCTACGTAATAAGTTGCAGAATATATTAGTCCCCATCACATTGATGCAATATTGCTACATCAATGGTAAAACGTTTCTCTATATTTGAGACTAATTAATAGGCAAATAAAAATTTTTAAGCTCCTCCTAAGGAGGAAGTACGAAAAAATCCAATAACAAATAATTCAAATTGGAAGCTATTTTGGATATAGGGTTACTTAACAGTTGCTGATTGAAGATTTTGGTCTGCCCAGAAATGTGCTGGTGCTTTCAGCAATTAGCTTTACATTTTCTGAAATTTACTGTCTGGTTTTATCGCTTTATACAGACAGTGATTAAAGTTATTTATGGGATGGATTATGCAGTAGTTGTTTACTCACCATAAATACTTGTAGTTTGTAGTATTTTTTGTAAACAAGTGCAATTTTGTAGTACTGTTATGTGTTAACAAAAGATCTTAAATGATTTCAATAATTTCATTTTTATAGTTTTGAAAAATAAGTAGTAGTCGGTAATTATAACTTGACTATGCATAAATTGTTATATTTTTTTTTATAAATGTGTAAGATATAAATTCCAAGTTCTCTTAATATAAAATTTGCTAGACCTATTACCATCTAGCAAATTAGAAAATTTTAACTAAGGATTGGGCTCTACAAGTAGTACAAAAAAATAATTCTGTAGTATAGTAGAACAATTAAAGAAAATGTGCTCCAATATAAAATCAATTGTAATTATAGATAATTATTAATTTTAATAGATTTTACCTTCACCACATTTTAAAATTATCCAGTATGTCTTTTATGTTATTTTTAAAAAAATTGTATTTCTTTATTGTTGATTATATGTTTTTCTCTTTGTATAACCCAAAAAAATTCATTAGTAGACTACAACTACGACAAATATTTAAAAAGTAACTTAAACTTAAACGTAATATCCAGACATGTACCATAAAAGTATATGGGAAAAACAGGAAAATGTATGTTTAGCCTTTTTAAGACAAAATTGAGTTTTTACGGAAATGACTCTATTGAATTTTCATAATGTACGCATATAAATCAAACTACATCAAGATTAGATAATATTGTTAACGATTTAATAGACTAAATAGTTGGTTTTAGTATCTATTTACACACAAATCTGAAACAGAACTTTCATAATACACGAATTCTGATAAATTTTATTTTTCTGAGAAGACATTTACCTGTCTAATAAGAGATCTGGTTAGTAGAGTTCATTAAATAAGTCAAAGAATTTTTTTTTAATAATAATGGTGAAACTTTAGTTCCACTGGAGTCATGGCGTTTCGAACTACAAGGTTAAAGCTTTTATATGTCCAATCTCACTGTCTGGTTGTTATCACACCTTGTTGGAAGTGTACTCGGTTATTCTCGGTAACTAAGCAGACCACCCCCAAGTACCAAAAAAACAGCTCAAAAATTGAACCCGGATGTGCCCACAACCAACCGCCTCAACCGCAAAACCGCACCGCCCCAACTCTTCTATTGAATTAAGTAATTTCAGATAATGAGAAGTTGTTTTTAAATTAGTTCCTTAAAATCGAATTTTTTCTAGAAAATTTGACGTACATCAATACTATGAATATGTCCCAAGTAATTACAATGTGTGCCAGGTTATTCTTTGCAACAAGCGAATTTTTATCCAATAGAACAGAACATGCTAAAAATGAATTTATGGCAGTTTATCTGCCTTTTTAAATTCAAACCTAAAACGGGCGGAAAAAAGAGCAATGGTTGTAATCTTAGTTGTGACGTCACATTATCAATATTTGGGACTATTGACATGCCTTTAGTCTACGTCCACGTTTTTGAAAGGCGCTATATAAATAACTTATTAGCTAGTGTAACATAGATTTATTCAACTAAATTTTCGTTGAAAGTAATTGTAAGTAAAGTGAATATAAATGTGTATTGAACAAATTTTAGGCATCTCAAAATATACTTGAATTTTGTGCAGTAATTGTTAAATACTCTTTAATTAACTAATTTAAACTATTGCTAATAGAGGATAATGATGTAGAAAATGTCCTCTTTTCTTATATGTTAGTTGGGTTATCCGAATAACTGTGTTTTTAATTAGCCTGTTTGGATGCTTGGATCCTTCTACTTCTAAAGTGCAATAGAAACTTAACTTGCAATGCTTTGTCCAACCTTTCCATTCCCAAATCTTCTGCAACATTAGACTAGACCTCAGTTATGATTTTTCTGGGATAAAAACAAAATTCGATTCGATTTTCTGTCACTTCAATTTTATCATTTTATTTTGTTCCAATGACACAGAAGAAAAAATCGTTTCAAATACTACACGAGTTAAAATACGTGGTTTATTACTTTAAAAAATTAAAATTATAATAACAAAAAATCTATATACATTGTAAAAATTGTACAATATACAAGAAATATTGTACATAGCCTCATTTACCTTCAAAGTAAGCACTTTGGGATGTCGCACAGTTCTTCAGATGTAGTAAACCCATATAACCCACGTTTCATCTCCGTTTGCGATCTTCCTGAGAATATTGGGTTTGTTGGTAGCAGTCTAAAACAAGTTATTAGTATGATGATCATTTTGGTCTGGCAACAGTAGCCTTGGATCAAGATTTGTGGTGACACGTTTCATTCCAAGTATTTCATTAATATTTCACACACAATAATTTTTAGAATCCTTAACTCATTTTTGCTTACCCTGATTGATTTGCTGATCCTTGTTGATTATAGCCAGACACATTCAACATTTTCTAGAGTTTTCGTTGTTACTCTTTCAATACATAAACCGCTTTTAAGACCGTCCATCTCTGGGTGCCTTTATTCACGTTGCACTAAATGCATCATTCTTGTAATGCAGATTCGCTTATCTAAGCTGTCCTCATTTACGCATGCGCGTAGATAGTCTACTCTTATTGGTTGACAGGTTATATCGCTGACTCGCAAATTGTTTTCATTATATTAGCAGATCTCGCATGTTCATCATTTGTGAATTTGCACTTAGTATACGTAAAGATATGAAAAATATTTTGGGAGGTAAAAATCTTTTCCCTGGGCCTGCTGTTAGGTCTTGTGCCAGGTTTTTTGTGTATTGTTATTTACAAATTTTTCCGAGTAATGTGAGAATCTTAGAGATATTTAATACATAACTATTAAATTATCTCTATTTGAGTAAAACAAAGAGAATATCGGATATGAAACTCCATATAAATCAATAAGAAAGTTAGAAATAACTAGGAAGTATATGGAAAATATTTTATTCTCTAAAAATACCAAAGTTAGGGCCGAGTTTAATAGTATATAAGTTGACAGACCAAATGCAAACAGGTGAAACCAAAAATCAGTGGATCGTCATGTTTTATAGGTGTCTTACACCTGTTGATTTAAAATGTAATTAGACGAAATTCAAATTTTCTATGTAACTCAGAATTGTATATTGCAGTACAGAAAAGCTCCCAACTTGAAACATTTCCATAATTCCTTATTAAGCTCAATTTTTTTAAATATTCATCCTTGAGTTTTCCAGAAGTTTTTCTTCTTCGTGCGAGAAAAAAGACGCGAGGCGCTACGCGGCGAGCTGAAAAAGGCGAAAGACAGTTTCCGGGGCAAATAGTCGAGGCAAATCCTCGTGACGACGTGGAGCCGACGCCGCGCGACGTCGGTTACCGACGGCAGGCACAGCCGCCTGGATAATTCGCATTAGGTGGCCATTACCGCGATACCGGGATCAGCCGGTCTTACCGGTAAGCCTCCAGTTAATGAATCAGCCATCTTCCCTTCATTCATCTAACGCGCTTGCTGTTTACCGATTGATTTAACCAAACTTGACTACCTTGGATAGATTATTTAAGGTGTAATTGGCCATCAGCGCGGCGCGCGCCCGGGCCAAATTTGTCTAGGAGTTTAGCGACAGCATTCCGGTTAAACCAATTTACGGCCGCGGATATGGGGGTATATTTCACATAAAGGCGATATTTTACGGTCTCCGTCTTCCCGCTTGTTAGACTTTTGTCGCTTAAATTACGGACGGCTGAGGAGGACGCAGCCGAGAAGAGTAGTTTGTAGGATGCAAAACGAACATGCACGCTATGCTATTCAGTGGCTTTGATGTTAAGGAACAAAATTTATCAAGTTGTTCGTTGCATTATATAATCCCAGTTAGTTTAAGTGTCCTGTAGAAACTGGAAACCTTATAAATTGTCACATTTTAACCTTAGCCTTTTTTAGTGTTCTGAAACCCAATTTATGCTACTAATTAAAATGTATATGGCGTCATATTTCTTTTATAAATAATTTTTTTCGTTACGTTCATGTAAACTCTGTGTCTCAGATATAAAAATTAGATTAAATACAATAGGAGTCGAGCTAAAACTCATAAATATGCTTTACAGGTGTTAGTCGTAAACTCGTAGGTATAAAAGTTCTCTATAAGTCTGACATTGATAGAACGGTTTTAAAAAAGATTTTTATAATTTGGCTAATTTCGTCTTTTTCACTTTCTCTCGTTTATTCTGATTTATACGGAAAAAATCTTTATTTTTTGAGTTAAGAAGGCATATGAAAATATTGTTGATAAAAAATTCAATTTTAACGTGACATATGTATGCGTATATTTAAATATGAACGCTGGTATTTTCTTGGAATGTATTGGTATATCAGATTTGTAGGTTGATGTTTTTAGTTTTGAGTGTAAAATTTTTAACTTTTATTAATAGTCGACTTTTCAATTTACTCTTGGAAAAGTTCATATTCAAAAATAATTGCCCAAAGAAATAATAACAACAAATAAAATTTTTTTAATCAGTGATATATGCCCGGAAGATTATTTCATGTCTTTAAAGTTTTTTTTCTTTTTCTAGATTACTTAAATAAAACCCCCTTGTAATAATAGAAACAAAATAGTGATAGTGTTAAATGTTTGATTAACCATTAGTTAAAATTTTAGCAGTCGCGTAGCAAGAGTCGTTTTGCACAACATTAAAACTTGAGTACCGAGCCGCGATTAAAGTTCTCACTAAAGAAGCTCCCAGTGATATTAAACAATATGTGGATGCTATATACTACCGAATCTTCGCTTTTATATTCTTCTGTAGCGGAATGGACAGTACAATTTCGTTTGGGTCGACGAAGCGCAGGTCAACTACGCGCAGGTCGGTCCGTTGAAGTGTTTTTGGAAGAAAACGTCGTTCATGTTGAGTGCAAGCTGTTGCCAGGATGGGCGTTTAAAAGTAAAAAAATTAACAGAAACGTTAAAGATTTGCGATGCAGTCGTGTAACATGTTATAAATAAGCTCCTTCTTATTAATAAGCTTAGTACCTGGACCTTTATCAGAGGTTCAAAAATAGCAGCGTGCGACCTTTTACGGGTAATTTTTAAAACTCTATCGTAACAACAAAGTGCTTCAATTAATTGTTAGGGGGAATCCCGTATTATAATCTCCTAGCAAAGAGAGAGGTAAAATAGCGCAGACCATACTAAAAACGTCCAATTGGTGGAAAGTTTACGAAAACGACTTTTAGAATCCAAAGGAAATTTTGTTAATAGATTTTAAAGAAAGAAATTTACTACATAAACTGCGCAGCTTTATCAAAGAAAAGAAGAGTGGCATGTCGAGTTTAATCTGCAAGATAACGCTCCTGACCGTAAGGCTGAATTGCCCAGGTTATTGCCAAGGATTGAAGAGCTTTTCCACCCATCCTACAGCTTAGACCTAGCCTGCAATGACTATAATCTATTTTCAAAACTGAAGAAAGATCTCTGAAGTAGGAAATTTAACAATGATGAAGTGTTTGAAGAGACTTTTTTGGGGCATTTTTTATAAATGCTAATTTTAAGATGTAAAAAATACGTTGAAATATATGGAGACTATATATTGAAATATAACCCTATTACTTTAGTCCCATCGCCTCTGGAATATAGTCAACCGGAAATTTTCATTTTTATTTTTGCACCTTTTCAATTTCAAAACGAAGACATTGGAATATCCAGTTTAGAGCCTCCTTTTTAAGCCTATAAATTACGTTTTAAGATCCAGTATTGAATGGGAAACATCTCAACCATTAGTGTTAGCATTTAGAATTGTTACAAAAGTCTTGAAACCTTTGGACGGAAGTTTTCTTCATGGTTTAAATAGTTTTTAAATAGGGACCGTTGTAAATGTCAAGTAACTTCTTTTAAAATCTAAAAAGCAGTACTCTTCCTAAAACTATGGTTGTAATGATTTAGACGAGTTGTGACCAATTTTCTCTTTTTCCTTAATAACCAACTTACTTTAAAATGTTGCTTTTTAAAGATAGCATATCCTGTTGTGTAGCAGAATTTAAAAAATACGATGATCTAATTATAATTATCAAATCCATAAGTTTCTCTATTTTTCTAGAGATCGCTGTCCATAAAAAACTTTTATGCGAAAAACGCGACGGTACATAAGTTAACAGTTACAAGTACGACTCACATTATTTCAACAAATGTATAAATAAGAAAGTATCTAATATTCATATTTAATATTTTATGTAGTTGAAGATCCGCATCCAACTCGCAACCCGCATTTTGACGACCTCTGTCATGGACGACTGATGGAGCGTTTTATGACTTATTAAGAAATATTTGTAATTTCTGAACGGATGGCCGCCTTTAATTTCCAATTTGTTTGTCGGCAAAGGGAGATGGTTATTTACTTAAAAAGTTCTGAAAGAGAAATTTGAAGCTGATAGGTCGACAGAACGGGAACCGACTTTTGAAATATAGTCATACTAATTTTGGTAGACTGCACGGTATCGTAATGCTCCGTTATTTTCAATTCTAATATCAGATAGCTACTAGCATGTGAAGATACCGTCTGTTTGAACAATGCTGCTAATCATCGCACACAAAATGGCGTATTATCACATAAAATAAATTGTTTTGGATTGCTAACAACATTCACCAACTGTTTAGCTTTTCATAAGAACATTCCTATTAAAAGCGACACTTTTCTATAAATTGGATAATTTTTTGAACTTCAAGAAAATCAACCTTTCCGAGGAAATGTTAAAGTAACATCCATTGAATTTTATATTTTTTAAATTTTGCTTACTTTATATGATTGTGTTACTTAAAACGCATTTAATAATAAAAAATTTAACAGGAATTGTTGCTCCATCTATATCTGAATATATAATATTATACAAAAGGCGGTCTAAAAAATTGAGGTTGAACTTAAGTGCAGCACTAACAAGAAAAGGTCAATATTTTAAAAAAAAATCATTTTAATCTACGGTTAGAAACCCTCTATTGGCAAATTGTTCGATCTTGCCCCTGTACCATACCTCCTTAAAGGTGAAAGAACTCGCTACATTCTATTTAGATATTGTTAAGATTATTAAAGGCGGCGTTCGCGCAAGAAGTATGCCACTAAGCGAAACGTATGAAAGTCGGAAATGCAACAGAAGTTCAATTGGGTCAAAGTTATAACGATTCTATCATATGCTTACTATTGGTTCCATTTAGACAAATAGTTTCATAAGTCGTAAATAAAACGAACAACAGCATATATTTAACACATAATAAAAAAGACATTACAATTCTACAAAATTCCACAAGAATTAATTTATTTTTATAAAGATAGAATATTTATTACTACAGAGATATATATGGTTTTACTCTTTTATTACTGGCTGCTTTTCCTTGATTGTTGTTTTCTTGTGTTTTTTTGTCCTGGACACATTTCAATTTCCTTATGTATGGGCTAGAAGTCAACACTTCTTTTTTGGGCTCCTCTTATCTATCGCATTTTTCGTTTTACATTTGGCTTAGGTTGGCGCTAATCTCACCGACATGAACAAGAATTATTGTTTCTGACGGCAAGCTCAAACTAGATTCTGAGCTTTCTTCCTCTTCAATCGCTATTGGATCCTTTTCATTTGGTGCTTTTTCAAGGAATTGATCATAGTTCAAATTGCTAAATTTCTATCGACGGGCCAGATTCCTGTGCCTGAACACACTTGCTGCATTATTCAATGTTGCACATTTGTTGTTTGCTTCAGCAAATAATTGAGTTATAGTCACTTTCTCTCTAAGATAACTCCAAAATCACTTGAAAATTGCTTTATGGTAGAAAATTTGAAATGATTTTAAGACGGCTACGTCTAGAGGCTAGAGTCGATGTATGGTGTGACCAGGAAGTTGCAAGATTAACAAACCGTTCTTTCGAGCCAACTTAATGGTATCCAAGTTTGCCCAACCAACAGAAGTAATACTTTTTGTTCTTTTGGAAGTTTTACATTTTGAATAAAATGCTTCAACCACTTTACAAACAGTTTAATTTTTGTGCAACCTAACTCTGAGTATGATATTAAAGATCCAGGTGAAGCGCCAGTCATATGTGCAAGGTGCATCTTTTGTTCAAGTCGCACTAGTATGATGAAGGTAACCGATGTGTGGTGGGATTTGGGAAACTTCTATTTTTCTCTTCTTTTCTTTCGTAATATATGAACACAACATTTCGACCATGTGACTCGTCCTAAATATTTAGTAATAGTCATATAAAGTAATAAAATTTGAATTTTAATAATAACTATGCACACGTATCTGTTAACTGACTACAAAATATGAACTAAAACTACATTCACTGGAGTGATTTTATTCGATTAAATAATCCACCGCTCTCAACACCAGAAACTAAGAGAAAGCAACCGACATGGAGGAAGGATGCGTCATAGTTTATAGTAACACCACTTGATGTCACGCCAAGACATAATTTCATTTTAAACTGACGGTGGTGCGCTGCGAGCGCCAGTGAGATTTTGGCTACTTTGCCCCATGGGCGAATTAATGTCAAAAATAATAATTATTTATTATCATTGACTTGCCAGAGTCTTGAAGGTTATCGAATATGTCCACATGACTAATCTACCGACTTCTAAACAAATAATTCTCGACATGCTCCTTTAACTTGATCAAACAACTGAAAATAATTTCGAAACAGTCACATAGCTTACAGTTTCTTGTCTTTTGGAATTAAAAATCTTTTTTATTTGTTTGTAGTTCCCGTTTTAGCCGTAGGATCAAAAGTCGAAGTTCTATAGTATATGGACAATTAATATTTGAAATATAAAGATAAAGCTTCTTATTATAGCACAAACACAACAAAAAATGTATAAAAACTAAATTTTTTGCAAATATGGGTGCATGAAACGTCTAGTAAATATTATCAGTATAATTCTGCCTGTTCAATGTTTAATATCTTTTAATACAATAGACAGACGCATAAAGTGTATAATTTTGTTTCAAATTCCAAAATGTCATGTGGAAAGGGGTTGCGAACATCAAAAGAGGGAAAACACTTTCAAATAATAAGATTTAGGTAATCCGCCAAGAGTGGAAAAAAGTGAATGTAAGTAAAAAATAGTAATTGAGTTTCTAATTAAGAGAAGAATACGATAAAATAAAAGCATCCCAGAGACCAAGTAGAATCAAAAAGAGCAACAAAACGGATTCTTCAAATTGTTTTAAATGTAATCGAACAGCTCGTGAAATTGCGGATACTGCAGGAGTTGACACTAATGCTCGCAACGTTAGAGAACGTTAAAAAAGTTTCTTTTCACCAAAACGTAAAAATAAACACGAACTGACATTGCTAATACTTATGTGGATTGGAGGGATAAGTGGAAAAATGCAATTAATTTAAGTGGGCCAAACCGGTTTGCACTTTATTATTATTAAAATCTTTGAAAAAGTCGTTCCTATTACGAAGACCCATGTGTGGTGTATCTATTATGATTTGGGTGGTATTGGGTATTGTGACAAAATCAATAATTTTTTCTTGTCGGGGTGAGTAACATCTGAACACATACCGAACAATTTTAAAACAAAAGTTACTCGCGTAGGTGAATTTCGGCAGCTAAAGATAACATTTGAAGCTGAATGTATGGTTCTAATATCATCTTATCGTATTAGCCAAAATATCTGTAGTCATTTAGCTCGTTAAATTTATAAAGATAGTAAGATGTTCGCATCCGAAAATTAACTAAAAGAAAAGACGGTCCAGGAATGGAGTACGTCACGAGCATTGATGGAAAAGTGATAAGCTAACATCCTTAATAGAATTTTTATATTAAGTAACATGATGGATAATAACAAATGTTTTTTAGATCATTTCTGTATCTGTTTCTTTTACTCATAGTACGGTCATGCTTGTGTTGTAGATGAATAATGCATTTTTACAACTTTAGTGGAAGTAATAGACCACTTAATTTGTTTTACGACAATTTAAGTTTTTCTACTGAATATTTACAATAATTAAAATATTTGTAACACAAGAAAAAACTGTGTGTGTTTATATTAAATCTGTCCCTTATATAGTCTTCTAATCAATATTTACTTTATCTGCATTATCAGTAATATTTTGTGTAATTTTTGTTTAATATATGCCTACATTTAAATCCGTCAATATACTAGGTAATGCATATCACACTATGTTTTTTGATTTATTTTATTTACAATCTTTTTTATTGCCTTTTTTATTTCAAGCTACGTATTTTAAAATTAAGTTGTTAATGTGCAGATGTATTATTACATTTGTTTTTTAAACAATATTTTAAATATTAACATGTTAAAGTAATACTATTTCTGTGAAATTCTAGACAAAATGCTAGTAAAAATTTTATCGCGTTTTCCCGAATATTACTACGCCTAATTTACATTTATTCCCCTTCCCCGTGCTATTTGCTACTCTGGAAAAATCTTTATCTGCGGAAGAGCTTGGCCGAATATGAAAGCAGACAATAAAAAACCATTCCTGCAGATCGAAGGTCGCGGAATGGAGGTGCACGATAGCAAACTTTACTGCATATTGGAATACCAAAGCAGCGCACAAACGCACGTTCTGTCGCGTACATTACCCCGATATAAATATCCGCGGAACAGAGTTGTTATAAAACACCCCGCTAAATTAGTAATTACCCCCGGGGGAATATAAGTGACGCTACAAAAGACATCGTTTGCCTTCTCGGTGCTTGCGGCTTCCACATGTGTTCCCCATTAGGGGGATTCTGTTCCACGCCGCGAGCTCCATCCCCCTCGGACGCGTTTCCGGGAAGGGCGGAAGAGAGACGACGGCGACAGGCCGATAAAAGGGCGGAATGATCGCAACCCTTGCTTATCGCGGATGGTAATGCCGTTCCGAATTCACTCGCATATGGCTGGTTTAGCCGGGATTATACGAGTTTCTTATCCCCAAGGTGCTCTTTTGTAGTCGCATATGAACTCTTCTGGCTAATGGAATTGGCGTAATTTGAAGAAGTTCGCGGGTATTCCGAACTAGAACCGGTGCCATAGCGCGCGCATTAGGGGCAGCAGGAAGCCGTTTGGGGATTTCTGAATCCTTTAAACGGAGGATCCTCTTGTTAGCTCAACTTTTGAAGTCTTGGCTTTATTGCATGTCCTGGGGTGTACATATTGAACACAAACGTTTTATACAACTTACAAAACATTTAGTTATGTGGTTGCTAGAAAAGTTATCTTAACTTTTTTAAAAGTATTACACTTCATATATCTAACACAACTATATTTCTGTCCAAACAATTTAATATTAATGATATAAATGACTGTAAGTCACGCCTATTATTATAGTAGCAATTTATTACACTTTTAACAAAATACAACGATTATGCCAAGAAATAATTGAAATTGTCTAGCATAATTTAAAAAAAAATATATTCAAGTGCTTTGTATACGATTGATATAAAATATTTAAGGAATTTTGGCATGTTAAAGAAATTTTAGTTAAAAAAAAAATACGGAAAGCTAGAATAAAAAATCTAGAACTGAAATAATGATATAATCAGATACCATTCTATTTCAAACATGAATCTATAATCAAAAATAGATTGTGACAAATAAACATAAATTAGATCGGTGTTTTAAAATGAAAGCAAAGATAGAGAATTTGAAGGTATAAAATTAACAGAAAACTATAAATTATTCCATAGTAATATATTTAATGGATGATAATGCTGGACACGAGAAGGAAACTTTTTTTGAAAGGCTTACGGATATTGTAGATGGTATATCAAAGAAGCACCCAGAAAACTGAAAACCATAAAAGAAAATAACTTTAAAACAAACTTACCAAGAAGATAGTATAATACGTTATACCACAATAGGACACAAAATAAATTAATAGGTGTATAAACAGTTACTTAGCTTTTTTTGCAAACTTAAAGTCTTATTTAAAAACAAACAAAAAAAGCTTAAGTATCAAAGTATTCTCCGTTGGCATCGATGACCTTTTGTCATCTTTCGGGTAGCTTGCGAATTCCCTGGTGGTAGAAGCTCACCGGCTTCGACATAAAGTTATCGATGCATTTTCAGACTTCTTCTTCTGTTTTGAAGTGCGTATCAGCCAAGTGATGCTGTAACGACCGGAATAAATGATAATCGGAAGGGGCCATGTCTGGGCTATACGCCGCACGTGGGAGAAGTTCCCAGCCTAGCGCGTCTGTAGCTCATCCGTGTCAAATGTTTGAGGGCGTCCAGCGCGTGGTTGATCTTCAAGACTAAACTCTCCTCCGCGAAATCTTTGGTACCACTTTTTGCGCGTTGCATGACTTACAGCATTCTCACCATATGCAGCACAAATCATTTCGGTGGCTTCAGCAGCGTTTTTCTTAAGATGAAACGCGAAGTGGATAGAAAATCGAATATGATCTTTTGTGATTGCTATTGTGAACACAGCTGATTATTGAAGTTATGTGCATCAAACGCCAAATCGCATGATGTTTCGAAAGACCAAATGTCATTGCTTTAAAACTGCAAGAGGGCGGACTGATACGTTACATGTAAACAGTGATTTGAGTCTTGTGAAATCTAAAGCTGAGAACTTATTTATACACGTAATAGATATAGATAAAGAAGGATCGGCAGAAGATATGTATGAAAAATTGAAGAAAACTTTATTTGACGTAGCGAGTGATGGTCCTGCTATGGAAACTAGAAAAGTTAAATATATAGAAAAGTTTTTGTAAGGTCCAGAGAATACAATAAAGAAAAAAGGAAGGCGTATATAAAATGAACCTCAGGGAGCACACCAGAAATAAGAGAACAGTACGTCCAACTATAAAACTTAGTAAAAGTAAAGGAAGAGAAGAAAAATACAAGTATTGGGATCCATTGTGCATGGATATTGATAACATTATTGGATATAATAAATCAACGACAGCCTGTAGAGCAATAAAAAATTAGAAACAATACAAATAGCGGAGGAACTGTTATACCACCAAAACAATAGATGCCCAATCTTCTGTAAGCACGTAGAAAATTTTATGCATACGAGGAACAACTAGTAGAAAATGTAAATACTGATTGTGAAATCACAGAAAAAGATATTAGTTAAAAAATTTGCACAGAAGATATTTAATAAAATATAGAAAGAAGAAAATATTCTGCAGGAATGGAATAAACCCTATATATGTTCGATCTAAAAAAAAGACAACAAATCCTGCCTTAACTTAGAGGAGTAAGCGTTACTTCATCTATGGAGACACTATTTTCCAGAGTTATAAAGACTAAAATAGAAGAAAAGTGCGTAAATCTAAGTAAAAAACAAAGTGGTTTTACATTGTGTTAGTCAGATAACAGGTCATACATACCTATGAATAGAAACCTAAACATATATAGAAATAGGCAATAAAATAATTCTGATTATAAAAATAAAAAAAGTCTCAAACAGGGTTGCGATTTATTACCATTACTGTTTAACAAGCGCTGGACGTATAGTAAAGAAAATGTCCAGGAATGGGAATTAAAATAGATAACTCAACCTTATACTTTTTACTATTCGCGGATGATCAGATCGTGTTCGCGAAAAATGAAGAATTAAAGTAAAAATTTGAGAAGCGGGGTTGGCAATTAATTAACAAAAAACTCCATTTATGTATGAAGGCAGAAAGGCGCTGAATATTAAAATAAAGAAGAAAGAGATAAAAACTTATACAATTTTCAAATATTTGGGCTTACTTATAACCTTAGTGGATACATGCGAGATTAACGAAATAGTTATCATAAGAAAGCAAGCGACAAAAGCATTTCACGGAATACTTTGGAATAAGAATATCAGTCAAGAGGCAAAAAAGAAAATATTCTATAGTGTGGTAAAAAACATGTTTTGTGGAGGAGAAATATAGGTACTTACAAAGAACATAAGAAATAAAATTAAAATAATAGAATTAAATTTTATAAGGAGCTTACAAGTTCTAAGACTCAGAATTGAACTCAATCAAGACAATGACAGAAAATGGAGCTCACCAATGGTATGGGCATGTGAGATGCCACATGACAGATGACCACAAAAATTGGCCCAGTGCTGTCCAAGATGGTAGACTAACTCTTTCTCGGAAAATCTTTAGAAAAATAATTATGATAAACTAAGGTTTGTAGAAAACAGACTTGAAGGACAAGTAGATACGGAAATAAAAAACAGACAATTCTATGGGGTACAAACTGAAGAAGAAATTTTTTTTATAAAAATATTATTGCTAGTTCTACTCATATTGATTTTAAATATTCAAAATGTACTACTTCAAATATGTATAGCATCTTTATGAGCAATGTAAGTCTTTAGAATCTTTATAAAATTGTTATCAATTCAGCACAACCAGTTTTCAGGGACATTAATTTTATTGTAGTCCAACTGTTTTTTGTGTTACATTATTCTGCAAGCGAGCATGAAGTCTTATCAAAATTTACTATTTTTAAGAAGAAAAAATCTAACATATTTCTATTTTCACAGTAGCTTTCATTTGCTTTTCATAAAAGTAATCTATTTTTATACTTTAAAAATTATTGCATGTTTTCTTTACTACACAAATGTTTTTGTTACCAAAAAAATATTTGTTCTTATTTACAGCGTGTTATTGAAATCTCATTTAACTCATATTTGTATAACTTTATTAAGATGTGAATTAACGTATAATTAGTAGATCACCGGTACCTCTTTATCGGAACCTCGTCTCCAACAGGATATGGTTTTTGTTGAGATGTTTTTTTTTCATAATTCTAGAATTTATTTCTGTTCTGTCATTTGTTAATATTTTGGATTTAAAGAATATAAAAATCTTTTTAATATTACATTGTACTAAATCTTTAAAGGCCTTTTATGCCAAATTATGATATGTTTGCTTAAGTTTAATTCACAACAAAACTATATGCGCGAAGTACAGCCAGTTTATTTATTTTCTTTTTGTTTAGAATAATTGGTTTTACCGCTTGTAATATTAAACTGGTTGTTGTAGACCTATACTTTTGTAGTGAAGAAATTAGTTCAGTTGTATTTCTTTTAAATTCTTTTTATACCCATCATCCCCATGATATATAGCCTGTTTAAACGTTAGCGGTTCTTCATTTATTCTGTTTTCAATTTTGTGTCTGAATTTAAAACAATTGTTTATTTATCTCACATTTTTCTACTTGTGTGTAAAGGTTTTTTTTACTTTCATAGTTTGAATAACTAGCTTACTATACGCTTGATGATAGTACTGTACATTCATATGCATTTGTATCTAACATCAATAACTTACATTACTGATTATAGATTTATTATTTTTTTCTATGCTTTCGACAAGGTTTTCTGACTTATCATTTGGCAAACATCGCCGTATATCTTAATTTGGAATAATAGCTGCTTTACCGTGTACACTTACTTTCCTTTGAGATTCATTCCATTGCAGTGAAGCTATTTTTTTGATTGTTTACACGTATTGCAGTTTGTTGCCCTGTTTAAGGTCATTGTCTTCTTCCAGCACCCAAGCTGGTTCTGTTAAAATCGAATTTTTTAACAGATATCAGCAAGTATTTCTGATAGATGGTGCACATATTATAGGTGTTTACTCGCGTTTACAGAAGCACCCTCAAATATATTCAGTGTGTTTTACTGGCTACTGAAGAACTTTATTGCTCTTCGCTGACCACGTTTTCGATAAGGAAGACTATGCCTAGAACGAAGACTCATCCGTCTTAATCTCGATCCAAATTTTCTTTTCCTCACGCCTGCCGCTTTTCCATGTGCTGTGCTAACAATAAAGGTTTCTTCAAAGTTGATGCTAAGTGTTATGAAAAATTTACAACTTTTCGAAAACTCTAACCAAGATCGGCTTGAATGTATAAGGTGGCGCAAAAATCATCACTCGAATTCCTAATGAATTCTTAAGGAATAAAAGGAATTGGTTTTGCTTGTTGATTATGTTTATTTAAACGTTTAAATTTTTTCCATTAAGTAACAACGATGATATTGGTCAAGTGGCCTCCGCCAGAGTTGATTCACATTCAGACTCATTTTACAGCAGTTTCTATGAATTTTCTCTTCTGGCAATAAATTCTACACTTTTGTCAGATGTTCTCCTCAGATGTCCGTCAAGGTCTGTGGTTTGTTCATAGACCCGTGAATTTAAAAAAATCTAAGGAAAGAAGTCTGGAATGGTCAAATCGGGTGACCTTGCGGGTCAGTGCAAATCGTCAAAACGAAAGATTAAGCGGGCGGGAAAGGCTTGCTTTAAAAATGTCGCTCGAGCAGTGTGTGGAGTTGCACCATCCTGCTCCAAACCCAGTTCGGCAATTTGCAACAGCAAGAAGTAGTTGATCATGGTTCTGTAGCGCTCACAGCGACAGTGTTGCCGATGCCGTTTTCGAAAAAATATGTGCCCTCCTTCGTAAACGCTGCACCAAAGAGTGATTTTGAGAGGATGTAATAACTTCGTGTAGTATATATAGATTTTCAGTGTCTCAGAAACGATAATTTTGCTTATTCACATATCCGAATAAGTGGAAATGCACCTTTTCTTCATTGCGGTCAAGGTTTAGGAGGGCTTGGCTGAAATTTACACGCGATTGGCGATATGCAGACAATAGCTGATGCACTGTTTGCACTTTCTCTTTTAGCTGTAAAGACTGTCTATTGATGCCCATTTGTGTGGTCCATCGTCTAGTTGATGTTTTAAGGTCCTCTTGGACATCGGCAGCTGCAGCAGCGATATTCTCAACCGAACGGCTGCTTTGGGGCCGGCCATGTCTAGTACTGTCCCGTGTTGAGCCAGTCTACTGGAAGCGAGCGGCTAAACGTCGCAGTGTTTGTCTGGTTAGTACCACACGACCAGGGGATCGATTACGAAATTCACGTTGATCCAAAACCACCGACCGATTATTTGCCAAAAACATCGATACAATTATTCCGCGTACTTGAGGAGTACAGCGATTCATGGTTTGTCGACGTCCATTCCTCTTCTGTTTACTTCACAAATGTCAAAGTCGTGATGATATGGGACGCCATTTGCAAAAATAAGAGCACCTTCCAATAGGGCGATGATTTAAATATCACTCTACAGCTTTTGTATCTCGTTTTATCTCTTTAATTTATATCGACTCGTAACATTGTCATCTGCAGTTTTTTTATAGTTACATTTTAGATATCTATTGGATTTTAACGAGAAAAAATCCTATACAATACAAATTATGCTCTATAATAAAAAGCAAAGGTCAATTTTTGTAACATTAGCCAACAAAACAGTTACACTGAGTAAAGACTCTCTGTACTAATTATGTTTTACTTTTACGAACATTAAAATGATTGTAATGTGCTCTGCACCACTTCTGTTAAAATTTTTATGTGTTTCATTATCATGTTTATGTTATTGCAGAACGTTTATTACCTGTAATCGTTCAAATTCTACAATTTTCTTTTACAAGCTTTAACTTTTTACTTTCACCAACAAGCAGTTGAAATTTGTTTCAAGTTATGTGCTCGCCATTTTGTCCATCTGAATTATATCTTTAAGTATGTCATTTATAAAGGTACAAATTATTTTTTTCTTTTTATCCTGGAAAGAAGAAAACTGAAGTGGGCATTTTGTAAAATTTTATTTATTTCCCGTCTTCATCGAATTTGTTGATACAAAACGTTTAAACAGGTTCTTCCACTGCTAATATCATTAACAGGCCGCGGCGAAAGTGTCAGGTTTCACCTACCCGGTGGACATAAATAAAAGCCTTGTAGAGCGACACTGTTCCGGATGACTTGCAGTTCGTGCCACACATCTTAATCCGTGTTTCCGCAAAAATTAGTTCTCAAACGCCCATGACATTAGAAATTTATCATTCGGCGGCCGAAGTGCCGTTTCGCACCGCAGCTGGTGAGCTCCTTGCAGCATTAAACAAAAGCCCGGGATCGGCGAGTTGCACCCAGAAAGCCAACAGATCTGGCTAGGGGTGGCGCAGGAGCAGTCGGGACGTGAATGCGGCAAACTCATAAAATTGCCATTAACTTCGCGCCATAAATAGTGCGAAATAATGGACCGGGCCAACCCTTCCGTAAAACCTCATTTAAGCTCAAATAAGTCACATCTGTCGATGAGTTCGTTCAATAACTCCGATTTGGGTACGTCTTCCAACAAAAGGGTGCGCGCCCGTAGTGCGTGCGTGGAATTAATTGGCCGTGGCTAAACAATTTGCTACGAATAACATGAAAACATAATTAGTTGTTATTCAAAGCTTTGTTAACACTCGATGGCGTCGTTTATGCCAACGTTGCATAAATTCTTTAATATAATGTCTATTGAATAGTTTTTAAAATAATTTTCAATACGAGCACCTATTGTAATTGTAATCATCGTTATTTTAAATGAAACTTTCGCTAATTATCTAGAAAACTCAGTTATCTGTTTTAATTTTTAATTAATTTTAAATATATTTGCTTCCTCTTTCCTCCTTCGTTTCTGATTAACATTGCCTTCTTCATATTCTTCCATTGTTCTCTATTTTGCAGTTTTTGCATCCACGTTCTTCGTATCTTATCGTATCAATATGTTAAAGGTCGGCAACTATTGCTTTTTCCTTATATCTCTAAGTTGCTTGTAGTTTTTTTACGTTAAGGCTTAAGTTTGTATATAGTATGGTTAATATTAACGTTTAAGGCGGCTTATTGAATCGGCATATTGAATTTATTTGTCCAATAGTACAGTTTGTCCCAGATTTATGTTTTGATTGACTATCTCTATGGTTCTGTTATTAGCATAATTACTCTCTGAGAGCCCGTATATTATATTTATTTTAGTCATGTTCATTCTTAAGTTTATTTCTTTGTAATATTTTTATTATTCTAGCTTTTGAGGGTTCTCATTTCTTTAAGATATTTATTTAGTAATATTTTAAGTCTTTTTATGAGAGATTTTCTATCATGTTTTATTAATTTAGCTGTGACATTCTCTTTTTTCGGCGCTCTATTAGATTTCATTTTTACTATTGCTTTTCTGATCTCTTTGGTTTCGATATCTGGAATTTTTTCCAACCTCTGTGTATGTTTGTGGTTTTTTGATATTTGAATCATTTTATTTCTGTTGTTGGTGATCGTTCTGTCGGTCCCTTGTAGATGTTTGTTTTATTTTATCTCCCCCTTTCTTTTCTCTTAGTACCTTTAAACTTGCAGCTATGGAAGTATGCCGAAGTTTCCCTCCACTAGATATCTAGGTGGAGGAGGTGGTACTAAGGTCAGCTACAGATAAAGAGACTTTGGAACGAGAAGGGAATAGGGGGAAGACACTATCGGATTCTAAGAGAGTACAACGAATTTCATTTTTGAAAGCAAAGATGGATTTTCTTTCTCCTATTAATAAATGAATGAAGATTTTTGGAATCTTTCTGAATGCTGAAGAGGCAACCGAGCCAAATATAACTATCTTAACAGATGGTTCTAAAACGAGTGAGGGTACGGGATCAGGTATCTTTTCAGATGATCTGAACCTCCAAGTAAGCATAGCATTAGGCAAATTAACCACAATCTTTGAAGCGAAAGTATTGGCCATAATGCAAGGTGCAAATATAGCCCTTGAAAAGAGTATTGAGAACAAAACAATCAGAATTGCCAACAATAGCAGAGCTTTACTGACATTGAAGAGCTACAAAGTTGTATTTGTAATAATCTTCTAGTGCCAGACTACTCTTAATCAAGTCGCAACAAATTCTATTTTATATGGTAACGAGCGCGCAGATAATATGACAAGGCAAGGTTTAGAATAACTATTCTGTGGCCCTGAGCCGCACTATGCACACTAATAAATCAAGAAACCTACAATTAACATTGTAGTAAATGGGTCAATATAAAGATAAGCCAACATGTAAGGTTGGTTATTCGAAATCCAAGGACTAAGATGTCTAACTTCTGCAGATAACGACTTTTAGTAAGAATATTATCAGGATACAGGAGGTTGCAATTTAGAAAACGAGACGGCAGAGCACGTTTTTGCGAATGTTCTGCGCTTACTCCAATTAGAAGATCCATGTTGAGGGAGTTCTGTCCTAGCATGGCCAGGATTAGCGTTACACCTCTGACGGACATCTTTAAGTTTATCCAAACGATTGGTTGGAGTGATTGAGGGGTGTACGGGCAAAGGAAGCGGATGAGGTAGTACAATAGGTCCAATTGAGACCTAAGTGCACGTGACTTTGATTATCTTCCTCACATTCATAATCCAGAACCTTTAAATTCCATTTTCTTTTTTTTTTTTATTAAGTATTTTTTAAATCTATTAATGTCCGTTCTCTTGTGTTGTTTAAAAGATTTGTTCAATTACATATATTAAAAGAACTTATTTTTCCCTGATTCGCTAATTATATTCGTTTCCGCAATTATTTTTGTTCTGCTACTTTCTGGTGTTTTTTATGACCTTTTTCCGCTGATATTATTATTGCATTTGCAATTTTTCTATTTATAGTACCTATCGAATTTTGTTTTGTTATGTTGCTGTACCATAAATTTCGACTAAGATCTTGTTGATATTTCCTCTTTTTGTTTGTTGAGTATTTGTTTATATATGTTATTATCTTTTCATTTTCTGTTTGTTTTTGTCTCGTATTTATTGTTACCTTTGCCCTTTTCATTGATTACAGTTACGTCTACTATTATGAAATGGTGTGGTGTTGTAATAAAATCAATCTCGTTCTTTGTTTGATTATTAGGACTTATTCATCTCTATTTTATATTAGTTTTTTTGCCCATGATATTTTATAAATGTCTTTTGTTTGTTGTTATGGCTTTCCAGATATCTCATAAAAATCTGTAAAGAAACTTTCTTATTGCTCTAGTCAGTAGTAAGAGTATAAACCTGGATTATTTTAAGTTGGTATTTCTTTAATATTTACATAATGACTCTTAGTGATAGTGTTCATTTCAATTATATTTTTTCTACTCCTTTGTTTATTAGAAATCTTATTCCAGCTGTGTTAATTGTGTTTTTGTTATGTTGGGATTGCGATAGATCTATTACACCCCAGATTTTGTCTTTTATCTCTTCTTCAAGTTTAGTCCCTGAACATTAGTTTTAAGAGTTATCAGTCCTTTAGTAGCCTTGTCTTATTCTGGTATTCTTAGAATCCTCTGATTTTCCGCGCGCTCCACTGCTATCTTGGCGGGTGGCTTCTAATATGTCGGAGACTGAGGGTTGCTTCAATACTACTTGATTTGTGTGGAGGGACGTTAGCTTTAACTCACCTCGCTGATCGGATGGATTGACGAATTACACATGAACAAGTCGATTGCAAGATGACCGTCGCATTCTAATTCAACTATTTCAGGCTGATTTAGATAAGTTTAACAAAAGTTTAATTTATTTCACGTCGTTTTATGACCAGGGATGAAATTCTGGCTTATTATTTTGTCCTTGTATATAAAAAATTGTTAATCCCATGGAAGTATCTAGAAGCTCAATATTAACCACCGAAATATTGAAGTACAAGATTTATCGTTAAAAGATAAATAGAAAATTACAAAATAATCTGCAAAAACATGGATAAGAATAAAATGCTTGCACTATTTATTATGGAATTTTCTTTATTTGACAAACATAAATTAACCTTGCAGCATATGCACTGCCATCTGATGCGTCGCGATTTACTGTTTGTGCTGCAGTTATCACATGTACCTTTTGTTTTATAGATAGCAGCTGTGTAAATTAATTGGTTCTCCTCTCCCGAACTGTTTGTCTTTTTCTTCTTTTCAATTATAATTCGAATCCAAGCATCGTGACCCCTGATCTTAGTTGAGGTTAGTCTTTGCTGTTTGGTCATAAATAGATTATCGATTTTTATGGCTCTTGAATCTCTTAGAGGACCAACCCTTCTTTTATAATCAACTTTGCCTTGTGCGTACAATTTTTCCATCCCCTCTCTGATCAGTTATCCAAAGAAGCGTAATACATCACATTCAGTTGTCAGTAGAAAAATTCGTTAGTGTACTTTTTAATTTTCTTAAAATGGAGAAGATTTTCAGCATACGTTAGTAACAAATAAAGTCAAATGCTTTAGATCTTTTGCGACACGCTGTGTTAAGGGTTTAAGGTATAGAGCTATATACAACAATATAAAATATAAAATATTATACCAATCTTTTATTTGTTTGTTTTGCGATACAATGGTCGTTCTTTATTCTAGCTAATTAAAACAGTGCCGATCTTGCTATCACTGTTCTTCTTTTAATACTCTTTTTGTAGTTAAGTAGGTTTGAAATGTATGTCTCTAAATAAATAATTTTAATTCTTCTTAGTATATTCAGATTATTCTCAAATTTTTGGGACAAAATATTTTGTCTATTAACTATCAGACTAAGAATGAGGCCAGTTTCTTCTGTACATTTCTATGTGCTATAAAATCGATTATTTCTAAACTAGCCAAAGTTACGGTATCATCGACATATCTTAGATTTAAGATTTTTTGGTCTAGCTATACTCTATTAAATGTTAAATAAAATTAAAAAAAACGATACACCCTTATCGCACATCTGTAATTATAGTAAATATTTTTAACATTTTATTTTTGGCATGGACGGAGATACTGATGAAGTAATACGATACCTTGGTTGAGTATATTAAATGTTTGAAGGCTGCTAATTCTATTAAAATCCCTCATAAGTGGTTCTTTTGACAATGTCAAACAACGTTAAATAATCTCAGAAATAGAACATCTCTGATACATTAAATTGGTGGCATTTTTCATTAATTGCCTAATAGTTAATATTTTTTTTTCCAAATACAAAACAGACTATTTTGAAAGAATATGTGAAACTAGATATGGTTTTAAGTGTAAATGGTTTAGGTATGTAAAGTATTATAATTGCGTGGTCACAATTTTCACAAACATTTGATGCTTCTTTATATAGAATTCTGTTTACTTGTTGGCTATATTTAACCTAATAATGTTACGGATTTGCTTTGTTGATTCCCTTAACAACTTGGTAACGATTTTATCTTGACCTGCAGATCAGTTGTCATCCAAGTTTTAAATATCAGCAGGACATACTATTCTGGGCGCAAATGTGTTCATTTAAAACAAAGTATATTTTCATCGTTCATTAAATTTTACAGTATCATTACGTGTCAGACTTATTCTTAAAAGGGAGTAAACAAGACAGAAATTTTGACTCACAAGCTAGTATTATATATACTTCATTATCACTCTTCATAGTTCTGTTAATAGTTATTTGATTACTTACTACCAGCTGGTTTTTACCATTTAACCCCCTTGATTTATCGTTACCCTCCATTATACTGCACGTTGTATTAAATATTATATTTGGTTCTATGTAGGAATTTTTTATCATTAATTTCTTTTATAGAATGTCTTTTATAATTCTTCTACGCCTGTCTGTGTGATTCTTTTTAATTTAAAATTTATTAGAGCTTGCAAAACTTCATATGTGCATGGAAAATTGTTCTCAAAATCTGATTCGTTTGTTACATTTTTTGGTATAATTGATTTTTGCAGTTTTAGCTATATTTTGGTTATTAAAACCTTGTGGTTACCACCACAACTTATCCCAAGAAAAGTTTTTTTATACCTTACCTATGAATTCCGTCTTGTTAATATGAGCATGTAGCATCTGACTTCTAGGAAGTCTATTAGGTGTTACCGCATCTATATGTTTCTAAATATACTGAAAAACATACATTAACAATTTCTTAAAATAGTACCAACGAATATAAACCAATAATTTATCTAAAAAAATCACAATTATTTTATATTGTAAGTAATTTTAATATCAAAATAAATACTTACCTTCGTTTGAATGGTGTTTTTACAATTTAAAAGATTGCAGGTATTTCCTCCATTTAACTATGTAATTATTGACCAATTGTTTTCTAGATTTGGTACCACAAATACTATCTAATAATTTTCGTTTTAACCACATAATTCTGGGTGTTTGTGGCATTTCCCCCACTAGTAATTTCATAAATGATCACAAATTGTTTTATTAGTCAAAGTCGTACGTTACAGGAACAGGAATATGCCTTTCTGAGCTTCGGTAAATAATATTTTCAATTGAAGTTATCCAGCTAGAAAATTATGGTGGTGTACTTAAAAGTGAATTATAAGTGTAAAATGTAACATTGAAAAAGTCAATGCCTATAGTAATATTAATTAAAATACATGAAAATGCACCATCAACGCCAATAAAGTCAAATATCGGGCATTGAAAGGGAAGCCATTTAGTGGCGATAAAGTGGATAGCAAATTACAAGTGTCTGTAAATCGGTGGCGAGAGGAATACTGATGGTGGAATAGGTAGAAATTATTAGTTATGTAGAACAAATCAAGTGAATCTAAATACGGATGGAATATAAATAGTTTGGCCATACGCTACGTATGAGTGGAGATGAAATGGAACCAAAAGGGAAAAAGAAACAAAGGAATTTTAAAAAATTATGAAGTAGGATAGAAAAGAAAACTAAAAATTCAATTTTAGATTTTAAATAAACCGTAATAGATAAGAAGAAATAAGGAAACTTCATTAAAACTCTATGACCCATAAGGGTGTAACAAGGCCTAATAAATAATAATTCTATTAGTAGTGTAATTTTTATAAAATCGTTTATTTCTATCTTATGACTTACTTTATTTTTTTATTTTAATTAAAACAATCTGTTAATTTTATGTTTTATTGAGATTAATTTTGTTTTATAATAGTTTTATTTATGTGAACATTAATAAGCTAGTAATTACGCAAATTATAAAGAACAAAAAAGAAACTGAAAATTGAAAATATGAATATCCATTAATAGTTCGACTAGAAATCATGTCTAAATAAGTGGCAATAAAATACCAGAAAATAAAAGTTTTATATTTCTACAATATTAGTGAAAGAGCTTTCTCGAGTTATGTATAAGGATTTGTTCTGATATAAATGATTTGGTTCAAAATTCTTTTATTTTAATATTTTATTAAATTACTTAAGCATAAATAGAAACTTATATATAAATAAATTAGATTATAATGAGAAGCAAATAAAATTATGATATTTTTTAAACATCTTATATGAATGTATGTAAATAAAAAAATACTTTAGAGCTCACAATAACATATTTTTAAATATAAGATAAAACTAAACGCAATACAATCGAATGAAACATCTGAGAAAAATCACAGGAAAAATCAAGTGGGACTGAATTAAAAAAAGCTAGCATTAGAGATATAATACAACAAAAACCAATAATAAAAAAATTAAAATACTTTGGCCATATGGTGAGAATGAAACCAGACAGAATTACGAGAAAAATAGTGTAAATTGGAAAACGAACCAAAAAACAAAGAGGGAGACCAAGAAGAAAGTAGATGAATTAAATTAGAAAAATAGGTTTAGAAAAGGAAACACGATAGAGGAAATGAGTACTTTAGCAAAAAACAGAAAAGCATGGAAGAAATGGATACAGGTCACGAATATCTCCTCTGATGCCTGAAAAGGCAAACAGGATTTGCGAAAAAATTACATTATATACTATTAATAAAAATTAGGGGCATTGTTGTTTTCTTTTGCTTGATTTTAATTTTTTATTTCTTGAGCCATTCCTCTAATTGGAAGAGATGCTCCTAAAGATTCGAATTTGCTAGTACAGGATCATATGTAACTGTTCCCGTTGTAGTGTAGTCAGTCTTTAGGAAAAGTGATGTGAGATCAGGTAAAGCACTGGACATGGAACACTGGTCTGGAGTACTCCTGATTTGATAGGTTGAAATTCAGATGTTGCATCATTTACCCTTGCTATCTATCCTTTAGATAAAATTTTAATAAGGTATAGTACGAAGCTGGTAGCCACTGTTCAGTTTTATAAAAGCTGCTGAACAATATTTTTTGCATCTATATAGTCTCATAAATGGCATGTACTACGCGATGACACTGTTGGATAGTAAAAGATTTTAAGTAGAATCCAACTTGAGGTTATCTTTATCCAAATGGTGACATGCGAGTTTACATTTCAGTGGGAAAGACTTGCATAATTGTAATTATTTTAACCAGCCATTTGTTGACACTATAATTACAAAATTTTTGAATATTTTAATAATCGTGAACGTTTAATTTTGTTTATCATTTTCTAAAAAGTTATTATGATTTATTTTATGCTTTTATCAGTGAGATATTTAGTTATATTTAAAAGTTTCTTATAGTTTTCAATTTAAGTTGTTATTATATACATAGTATGTCCATAAATATTGTTACACACTTGAATAGAATGACAAAATAAAACAACTGCTTTTGCATATTTTCACGATTTATTAAATGATTATTGGTAAGCGTAATTACAACGAATTGATTCAAAATCGCCACCCCTAGCCCTCTGCACAACTAAAAAAGCATAAAATGCAGCCCCCAGGGGCTCTTTTGAATAAACTATGTCATCTAAAATTGATCATAATTTGTAATATAATGGATTGAGATCTGCTTTACCAGAAAGCCTATCCTTTACTGTTAGAAAATGAGGCACATTGTTGCTCAGCCAAGTTTGAATTGACAGTGTTTTATGGGCGGGTGCGGAGTTTTGCTGAAAGATCCAAAAATGAATATCGATCACTCTATTATAACACACTCTCCACCAAACTACCACAGCTGCTGGATGATGGCTTAGCTGAATTCTTGGCACTAACTGAGATATTTCTTTGGATAACCTAGCGTATACTGTGACATTTTGTTTGATGAAAGATTCCGCTACTGTAAAATGCTTTCATCCGCCACAAAATTTTTCTGCGATCATTATGCGCGTACTCATTCAACAACTTTCTTGCTTTTTTCTCCTGTCTTTCTTCACAGCATCTGTCAGAAAATGTCCCGTACGTCTTTTGTAAGCAGCTAGCCCTAGGTCTTACTCAATAATACGAGACATAAAAATTTGAAAATTTGGATCGTCCGAAAATAATCTTCTGCTTACAAAGAGGATTTTGGTACTTACGGCTTTGACTGCCTGAACAGTCTTTCAGATCTTGGACGATCTTCGATCCTTCCAAAAACAATTTTTAGTCCGATACGCAATCCTATGGCTAATGCCGAGAGATTACAGGGTCTTAAAGTTTACATTATTTTTAGTTCTACATTTATGTGATTCTTTGTCACTCGATTCCATTGGTTATAGACCAATCTCTCTGTTATGTACCACCTTAAAACTGCGTGAAAGATTGATTCCTAAATAGAACTACCCCTAAAGTTGATCAAACACTGATTCCTGAACAATGTGGATTTAGACCTGGAAAGTCGTTCACAGGACAAATTCCAAACTTGACCCAGTATATAAAAGATGGTTTTAAAAGAGGAGAAGTAACAGGGGTATTCAATTATCTGTCAGCAGCATATGACACGGTAAATAAGAGACAATTGCTTAATAAGATATATAAACACATTTCAGATTTCTATCTGGTACAACTAATACAGTGCCTTTTGTCTAATTGGTGATACTCCGTTAAATTTCAATAAAGAGAATGGCGGTAACAGAAAAATGGGCTACTACCGGAAAGCGCGTTGTCACCCTTATTATTTAATATTTTTATTAACGACCAATTAATCAGCCTCGATACAAGAAGTTTTGTATATGCTGATGACGTTGCAATTGCCAGGCACATGAAGAATATCAAACAAATTGAACAAAACTTGAACAACACTCTCCAATTATTATTTATTACCGCAAAAACCAACTTAAACCAAACTCTACTACAACGCAGACACGTTCCAAATTAAGTGGAGGCCAGTGCAACTACAACACTGTTCACACTTAATCTACCTAGGGGTAACTTTATATCGCACTTTATCCTATAAAAGGCACATAGAAAAAACTAAAGCCAAAGCAATCACAAGAAATGAAATTCTAAAGAAATTCACCACTTCAATAGGACTGACATATGCCATAGCAAAATATATATGTCCGGTATTGGAAAGGTCTGTACACGCCAACAAAATGGATCCGGTTTAAATAAGACTTGCAAAATAATTACAGGTTGCTTCAAACTTACAAAATATGAGACTACCTGCACATATTAATCGCAATGGCAACTCCTTCCATACGAAGAACAACAGTCAGTGTAGCAAAACGCACCAAACGTTTCATGTCGAAAATAACACCTTTAACAGGACCGTTAGACAGAACAAGAAAGAAATGTGGCTAATCTCACTTGCTAAAAACACCCAAGAATTTTTCCAGTAACTCAAACCTTACCTAAGGGAAATAGTTTAGAGTAGCCGGCATGGAAAATCCAAAGCTAATATGGTCAAATGGGGATATATCGATGACAGCCAATGTAAATGTAAAATGAAAGAAACTATGGGGCACGTTTAAACATGTTCTCTGTTAGAAGCCCATTTTACTTTGTTTACGATGTTTATTATTTAACACAAAGCAACTATACACCTGAATATTATATTTATAACTTGTACACTTAATAATTGGCAAGTACAGGAAATATATGTATTCCTGCCAATTTATAAGGAAACTGCTTCAGCAACTTCTTGCATATTCTGTGTTTGTTCTTTGTAATTGGCCACTCTAAATCCACCTTCAGTCATTTCTATTTTGTGTAGATACCCCCCACGTTGTTATTTGAATAGCGTCCATATTTTTCTGAAATGACTCGGCTAGTAATCTTATTACGTATAAAAAATTTAAATTTGCACAACAGTGCAGTTATTGGGAGGTGAACAAACCAAAAGAAAAACAACCAGAAGAAAAATTTCGGCAAAGAAGCCTTTGAAGTTTCATCGCTGTATATATATTTTTTCTACATTTCACAGCATTATGAAAACGAATGGTTTGGCCCGAGTTCGGCAAAATACTTCATTTATTAAAAAACTGACTGCAACAAAATTGTCGAAATCATGTAATGGCGTCTTAGTTATTATGCAGTTTGAAATCGGGGATTACATTTTCTTTGCCGCAATCAAAACAGCGGATTACTATAAGTTCTGGATTAAACGCAAAAGTAATGTAGTTTGCGCTAGGCGAGCACGCGAAAGCGACGAGCCAAGTTAATTTTACTTATTCGTGGGAAAGTTATTCAGATGACAATGTTTTGAAGGCGTGACAAGAAATTTGCCAAGCATTAATTCCTCTTAGATCGGTGTAATACTTGGGATTAAAGGATCATTAAAATTGTGCTCCGGAATTATGGCATAAAACTTGATAGCGCATCCAAGATTATCCGGGATCAGGTTCTTAAAGAAAGTACTCCCGATTTATTCCGCCACGCCCGCGGGCCCGGCCGCCTTCTTTCTCCTGGCGGCAGGCGAGACTTAATTTGCAGCATTGTCCGAGATTAACTGGCCTTATTTTAGATTTCTTTTTTTAGCCGGGATTTCTGCCGGCTGTTTATGAAAACAGGCGAAAAATAGCGAGTTCAGGGGGCGCGGCGCTCGAGCGCGCGCCTAATCGCCCTTCATTTTCGAAATCCCGCTGCTCCCTTGATGCGCTAATGTTTTAGTTTATGTGCGCGCCACCTGGCGGCGTAATATGTGACTGATAAATGACTTCCGAAAATCCTAAAGGAAGCCCAGATTAAGGGCTTAGTGGACGTGTCGCGAGCCCGGCGGCGGGAATCACCCCCTCCCCGGCAATCACCCCGGAGTCGGAACGGAGTCAGGTGCGCCGCCGTCGCTTGTAAAACGTGATGTTATTAGTGTTTTAAAGCCCCGCGTGTGAGTGTTTAAAAATCCGGGAAAAAATTGGATGGATGACGGCGAAATGATGTCGTCTCGCACTCGGCGCATAGCAAAATTTCCCCAGATTCGAGTGCCGCATAGCAATTTTCGAGACCCGGTTTATAGGACTTTGCTTTGATACAATCCAATCGCCTTTCCTGTTTACAGCATTCTTCGTACTAATTAAACTATTTATTTATATGTAGATGTAACTACAATATATGCTTAGCAAGCTTTGGAAGATGATGTGAGGTTCAACTTTGAATATTAGGCAGGGATTCGGTTAGGAAAATTCAATCGAGCTTGTTTTATAGAAGGTGTAATAAGTTTGGAAAGGCTGATTTTCAAAATATCTTTGGCTGCCTATGTAAAATTACTAATTTAAAAAATTATTTGGTCTCTGTACTAACTATTGTAATATAAAATATTAATATTGAAAATTTAGTTATTTAACTATAAAGCAGTTTGTTTAATTTTCTTAACGGACTAAAACTCCCCAATTAAAGGTAGTAACCAGAGGTAATTTTAATTATCAACATTTTTGAAGAAAAGGTATGGCAATGGCGCATTATGTATGTTATTGTTAAAGTTAGTCTGGCTTATAAACTTTTTTTACTATCCCCACGTATCGAGCGATTTGTCTGCCATTTCATTTATTGCAGTTAGATGTCATATGGAAAATACCATGGTCGGTATTTTCAATTAAGTATTAAAACTATCAAGTCATAGTTATGTACGTGCATGTATAATTATTTTTGCACGGAAAAAGACATTACTACTACGGCTCATTTAAAGCACTTTATCATGAGTGTTACGACTTTGTGATATAACGGGTTATGTAGTAGTTCGTTGGGATGGATTAGTAAACGATCCTTATATCTGTATGCAACACTTGATTTGTCATTGATCAGAGAGCATCCACTAATATAGCTCTTTGTTTTGAAATCGAAAAATTTAAATATTGGAACAATTGGCCATCCCCTGCAGTGATATCCCGTAAGTCTGTATGGGTTTTAATATGGCTATGTAAGAGGAGTTGGTATTTGTAATGTCATTTAAGTTGTTCGTTCGATCAATCAATACAGTTGTCTTCATTTAAGGCCTAATTGCTTTCGCTGGGTGGAAATGAGTTTATATCACCTTAAACGTCTATCCAGGTGAATACCTATATATTCTGTAACTTCTGCTTGAGGAATTTGGAGGGCAAATGTCTTTTTTAGGTGAAACTGGCCCAAGCTGGTCTGTAAGTTTCTGGAGGTAATATTCGGGTTGGTGTATGATGAAAAGATGGCCGTGTCATTTGCGTGTGTAGCAGTTGTAATCAGTCTTGATATTGTAGTTCAAGTATAAAATTAGGGCCAAGAACACTGCCTTAGTTTGAAATCATGAAGACTGGAGATTTCATTTTGCTGTTTGATGAAGAAATATTTGCCAGTGATGTAATGTTTTAAAAGATAATACATTTGGTGAGGTAACCAAAATTTTAACTTACAGATCTCAAAAGCTTAACGAAGTAATAGTTTCGTTCCATCCTGTTGTGTATTGGCTTGAACTTGTTTAATAGTACAAATTGATGAGGAAGTACTGCCTGCTAATTCTTAAGGATTGGTTTGAAGCGTTTCAGGAATAATATTTTGAATAGCTTAGACAGGGTCGATAGTAAGTTATTATTATTATTATTATTATTATTATTGCTGCCTGAGCTACCTTTCATTGACTGTTCTGTACTACTTTTTCTGTTATCAGGTGATATTCACGATTTTTATTCGAATGTATTTTTTTAAGTACAGCCGTCTCAAGTTTATTCTTGGTAATCCTTTTTGTAGGAAGAGCTATCTGATAAAGTATCTTTATGTAGTTTCACATTTTGTTTGTTTATCTGGCTTAATCTTATAGGAGAAGGCATTAGTAGGGCGTTTGTTGGTTACTTCTAGTCCAGGTATCGTTAGTAGTTCAACAATGGTATTGAAAGTTGAAACATTTTTGTTTTTTGTTGCATTCCATAGAACATAATCGGTAGCTTTCGTAAGAGTTAGGTTGTGATTCATTTCTACCTTTAACAATAGTACTTTAAGTTGTTTTACTTATTTTCGGTTATTTTTTCTTTGGATGATACTGTTTGAATGTTCCTATTTGGTGTTGCTTGTCAAGCGACAGTTTAGATAGATACAGTTAGATGTTCTGTTGTTGTATGTTTATTTAGCGTGGTTTTAATGGAATATTTAAAGTGGCCAGGTCGTCCAGTTTACCGCGATAGAGTGCCTGGTTAGTCTTCTTAGTATATAATGATGGTTTTTCTTGATTTTTTTGTATATTTTTACACATGGTAATGGTGATTAGAGTATGATCAGAAGATAAATCAAAATAAGTGTCGAATCAAACTTTCGAGGGTTACGATCTTTGATGATATAGAAGTTGAGTGGATCTGACAATCCCAATAAGTGAGTCGGTTTATGGATATGTAGTTTATATTGTTTTTTTATAATTTTTGGGATTGAAGGCGTATTAACTAAAATTAACGTCGTCTTTAAGTAATAGTGACGTGATTATTTTTTAGATACTCAAGTAATTTTTATATAATCTTAGCTTTTTTTTTTATATAATAACATACTTTTCTTTATGAATAATTATTTTTGCAAAAACTTGCTTACTTTTGTAATGATATAAAAATAAAAAATATTGATTGACAACTTACCCTATGTTATGCAAATTCTATGATCTTTTCACTTTAGAATGAGAACGCCAAAAACAGACAATAAATCTGAAGATAATGTGAAAGAAGTAATTAATAGTAGTTTAAATAACAACGAACCATAAAAATGTTGATCTTTCTGAAATTAAAGCTAAAGCTCTTATTTTATTTCATGTTACACTTTGTAGACATTTATTGCAAGCAAATTAAAAATTGTCAGTAAACTATTAAAAACTATTAACTTTAATAACAGAACGTCTATAAGTTTATAAGATGTATGGGGGCTTCTAATGGATCAGTGTGGATTATGTCTGATATAATTTTATGGAACATTGTGTATCACTGTTTTGGGTAACCATAAGTTTTACTTGGCAATAAAACATCATTACTATCGCTGCTTTTCTATAATATTTATTACATCGACTCCAAACATTAAATATAAGTATGCACAATCTCAAGATCTTTGGTTTGAAAATAACATCGATGACGCTTTAGTTTTAAATGCCACAACTAGTCCTATAAATAAAATAAACTATATAACCAGAACACTTTTACATACGATCTTTTAGTATATTGTGTTACAGATCAACTATCGACTAATTGCTATATCGTCTCTTCAGCTAGCTATAAGTCAGAAATTTGTCAATTTTCTACATCCTATACGTAATATAATGAAAAAATACCTGAAATGTAACTTTGACTCTTGACAGAAAGAAAAAAGGCTATAAATCAAAAAATCATCTACGAAGAGACATATAAAAAAATAATCAGCAGTTTTTACATATCTCCTAGTATATAACGTCTTAGAGAAGGTACACGAAAGTACAAGCTTAAGAAAACTAAAGAAACATTAAGAAAAAAGATCAAAATATAAAAAAATAAACGTTTTCGTAGAATCTAATAATTTTCTGCCAAAACATATTTTGTTTAATATATACCGAATAATTAAGACAAGGGAATAATAGCCTCGACGTTTCTGTTGACAGTTATAAATTAATAATAAGTTTCCTTATATTTGTTACAGCTGTGATTCTGATGTTAACTAATTTTAAAATGTTGCAAAACTAACATGTTAGTTTTAAATGAATGAAAATGAAGACAACAAATGTTATAAAAATAGTTTGTCACAATTTACTTTGGACACTGGCCAGATGAAAATAAAACCTGCAATATTTCCTTTTTACTTTTTAAATGATATTTCTGCTTTTTTAAAAGGCCACATATTTAAAAAAATGTAAGAATGCTTCTTTTGATATCCCATGTGAAAATTTTTGAAATGTCGGAAAAACAAATTTTTGTTGTAGCTTGCCCTGTTGCCCGGTTGCCTTTATATTATCTGAATTCTTAATTATAACAAGTTCTAAATTACATAAGTTTTATAATAATATATTAGATGATTATAAATCTTGAGAGCGAATTATTCTTCGACAATTCAACAAAAAAAGTTATCCAAAAATTGACAGATGTTTTTCGATTGAAATTTTTAAAACGTCCGTACACATTGTTATATTAGTATGGATGAATATACCAATGTTCATTACACAACCATCTTTATTAAGCTTATTTCTGCTGTTAATCATTCTCTGCAGAATGAAACTTTTACAGTTTTGTCCCGCATAATTTAAATTTTTTAAAATAGTAGCTTTGTGCAAATTTTACTTAAGTTTGATTAATGATTGTTTAATTCACCTAATCTACTACTAATTTGCCCTTCTTTGTTCGAAGAAATTATTTTATCAATTTTAAAAGATCTGTGGGCTTTATCACAGGATTAGATTTTCAAAATTGTTTAAATGTTTGGGTTTATTATTGTGATATATAGAATCTTACTGAAATTTCTCAATCGGGTTGCCAACATGTTCTCAGACTAAAAGCAAGGCAACAGCATTCAGAATGTTACTGTGGTTTTAAGTTTAGTTTATTATGGACCCTTTATGTACAAAAATAGAGGAAAATTTGTGTGTTAAATAAAATTCTCTCTATAGCAGTCGGTCCTCGGCGTTTAAAAGGTTACTTTTTGCTGTTTTTTGTTATTGTAAGTATGGTCAATTATAATAATTTACGTGTTGGTTTAAAAAGAGTTTACTAATTGTCAAGAGTCATTTTCTACAATTAATATAGAAAAAATGAAATGTTTTTTAGGTTTTTCATACAATCTTAATATAACTCTTAAAGTATACAAATTTTTTTAAGTTATTTTAAAACAAAATGGCGGCTCTGTGGCTGACAAGGAAACTCTGCGAGCGATCACCTGGAGGTCGCAATTTTTAATGTAGAACAAAATATAAAAAATATTTTAAAAGTAGATGTAAAAATCTACGTAGGATTTTGTAAAAAATATTGATTTTTACAAAAATTGCGTCAATTTAAATCAATTTAAAAAAGTTATATTTTTACGAAAAAATCAGTCAAAAATCGGCCATAAATTCGTTAATTTTTTGTCAATCGAAAAAATCCTACGTACTTCACTAGAAAATGTCACTATAAAGCTACAGTTAAATTTGGAGTTGACCGATTGAAAATTGAAGGCGCTAGTTGGTCGCCCAACTCGACAAATGTGGTATTGCAAAAAACGCGTTTAAAGTTTCCACTGTTAAAATTTTAAGGAAATTTGTTGTTTACCTTCAATGAAAATGTAAATACTGGAAACATTTAGCCAATTTTAGAAGATTAATAAGTACCGACAGTCTATAATATATTATTAGCCGCCAGATAAACTCAAAATTTAAAAACCGATTATTTGAAGCTCGCTCTCAAATTACTTGAAAATCGGTTCCATGATTTGAGTTTTTTTGACTTTTTCGGCCATTTAAAAAATTTTCCCACATGTGCAAATTTTTGGAAATCATTTTTGAATAGTAAAAGAAGCGTTTTAGCCAATAAAAAAATAAAAAAAAAATTATAAGGCAGTATTACCCCTTAAGAGTGCACATTTATTCCCATCTGTAAGATACTGTCCTATTCACAACTCATATGGAATTAGCTGAAAATCCTTATTTACTATTAGACAAGTAGTTGCTTAGTTACTAATTTTTCTTTTAATTTTTATTATAAAAACTTAAATATAAATTTATTTCCATACTTTATCGTCACCCTGTTGGTGTACTTCAAACAATTTGGTGCTTTTGTTTCCTTTTTTAATTAGAAATACGATTTTTAGAAGTGTATTTTTTATTTTTATGATGCATTTTATGCTTTTACGTGGTTGAGTACAGGTTGATGTAACAAAATTCCAAAAACCGATGCTAGATAACGACTGCTTGATGAAGGCTCATCTACAAACTCTGTTGTTCAACTATGATAGTCGACCAGAACTGGGCTTGTCTTCAAGATCAAAATCTCCTCCATTGAAGCGCTTAAACCATTACACCACTGTTAGTTGAGCAACTTTTCCCTTGGTTTACAAGTTGCTTCTCTCGTGATCAAACCTTTCTTCCAATAATATCGTAACAAAACGCAAAGTTTACTGTTTGTAATCTCGTAATAGTAGCAGCCACCCTGAAAAGTGTTTGAAATAACAGACTACAATTGTCACCACAAAATAACATCAAAACAAAAGTAAAAGAAAAATGCCATTTTTGGTCTTGAGCATGAAATTTTTGGGCAACTTTTTACATAGATTTGTTAGCATATACTTTCATGCTTTTATATAAGTACAAGTACACATCACTGCAAACTAAATCATAACTTTTTCTTCCACTTTCTAGTTATAGCTGACAGATTCTCTACTAAATGAGAAGAGCTATATACCATTACAATACGACTTTACAAGTTCCAGTTGGTCTCAAGAACTTAGTGTTCATATCGACTGGAGTTAGTTGCGAAAATTTGTATGTTATGCTGAAGTACCCTACTGTTTCTATCACTTCCGTTACCTTAAAGATATTAACAATAGCTGCTGCAATCAAATAGAGAACTGATCGCATTAGAATGGGTTTGCTCAAATATTTCTGGTATTTTATGTTACATTTTCTAGTCTCAACTATAAGTATATCTCACTGATGTGCATCGATGAGATGTATTTACATCAAGGTCACTTAATTACTTCTCTTTTCCTCCTAACAGTTTACTTTGTAACTTTTTAAATACACGGTTTAGCGCAAATATGTCATTCTATTTGAAGAGTTGTGTGTATTAAGGTTTTGTTATTTTAAGGAGAATATCTTTGAAGAAGGTTAATGGACCAAATATATATTAATGATTAGGTCATTTGTTTTAGTAACCGTTATTGGTTTAACATGGTTGTGATGCTTATAGGTGCTCCATGTCACAAATAACGATTGACACAGATTGAGAAGCCTCTTTGTTACAAATACTGACAAACTCATTAAACTGCTTTTGAGTTTGTCTTCTTACGGTTAGTAATTCATTGCTTTTCTTTATTTGAACGATTCAGTGTTACAGTTACCACAGAAACTTATACTATCAATTATGTTTATCAATTCAAAAGTAATAAACTTAGTGCTTTAAAAGGTTGCTGTTTTTATGACGGCATCCCAAGAATATCTGGTATTCCAATGTTTCAAGATAATCTTTTACATATTAAACTTTTTAGTACTGCTTTAGCGACTCTATTATTAATATATTTTTATCTTGTGATTAAAAGATATTTTTTATTTATGGGCAAATCAGTATCTTGTTCTTGTTCAAACGACTCATCGAGCGACACCGATTTTTGTTGTTCTTGTTTTGCGCATTTTTTATGATGTGCTCTGTCGTCAGTCTTTATTTTTTTATTGCAAGATGGGTAGATTTTATCAAAAATAAGCAAACCTCTTGCTAGTGAAAGTTGTACTCGCACCTGATCAACCAGCATCTATGGAGGAGCCGCAAAGCTTAGCTTTACGGTGCATGATATAATTTAATAATGGACGAGGGAATTAAAGGAACTGGCCCCTTAGGCTATGGGCTAGTTTCAAGAATAAAGTAATAGGCTCTGTTCGTTTTTGATTGTAATATTTTTTTTAAGTCGAACACTCTAACCACTTAACCAAAGTCCTCAGCTAGATAATTGTCAATTGTTGAATTTATATTTATCATATTATGATTTTCGTTAATAGTTTATATTCGTAAAGTCCTTTTACGCATATTGTATCCAATAATAAAGGTATTTTTAAGAATTTATTTCTTCAGTTGAATTCTGAAGGTGTTTCCGAAACTATTTCGACTATGACCAATATGATATTTGATTGACACCCACATAGTAAGTAATTTAACTAACAAGGACCTTTTAGTTTAAGTCCCGATAAAAACAATTTCCCTTCAACGCAGTCGTACGAATTTGAATCAGCACCAAGTGAAGTTTTGAGTATGAGCGATTTTGATGAGGCATTTTCTAGGAAAAATCTATAGTTTCTGTCATTATACATAACAAAATACAACTATGTAAATGTTTAACAAAACTACTGTTTAAATATTTTTCTTTGGCAATAGAACTTCTACCAAAGATGCTCTTAAAATACTTCTCAAGCTTTCTTTACCACTTTCTTCCATTTTAAATATCTTTGGATACTGAGCTACCACTTTATATTAAATCCAGATCCGCATGTTCTCAATAGAACTAATCTGGGGACATGCAGTTGTCCAGGGCAACAGTTTTATAGTAAAGAAATTAAGAATGCTATAGTGAACTTGCTTAAATACATTTGTATTTAATCGATTTCCTGATATGTTTTTGCTGTATTTTTATTATTGCAATGATTTTGCAAGTAATTTTTTAGTTTGACTTTTCCTTGAGGTTTAATATGGTTAGAATAAAACTAAAATTAATTTTTATTTACTAATATCCTCCCACTTGCTATTAAAACTTAGTTGCTTATTTATAAAATGCTTATCACTATCAGTTGCATTCTTTGTGTCCATTTTAAGTAATAAATGTGTTTTACATTCAAGGAAATTATTGTTCTTTGTATTATTGCAGTTCTTCTATCTGCACCTCTCATGAATAGCTTTCCAAGTAGGATTACGTAGTCATTTGAGAAACAGGTTTCGTAATGTTGTTTTTTATTCTACTATTGATTCATGAAAAGTTAGAGGCAATAGAAAATATTATTGACGGTAAGTAAAAATTTTAAAATTGATTGATTTTGATAAGTGGTGCGTGTAATTGTACATCTTACCTTTTGTTATTTGTTGATACCGAAACTGATTAACGGCCAAGAACTCTAACGATCATAATTCTGGTAAATGTAGTACTGGATAATACTTAGTATAGAAATATTCTGTATATACACAAAAAGACATTTATTGTTTCAAGGATGAGACTTTTAACTTTTAAAATTACAGGCTCAGTACTATGTTTTCAAGAAAATTTTAAAAAGGTTTAAGTCTAAATAGTCATCATTAGATTTTAATTGTGATGTGATCAGAGACGAGTTATTCATTTCTGCAAGATTCCTCCACACAGACCCGACTTGATCCAATCCGATTTTGTTTCCAAAACTTACAAAACACCTTTGAGGAATTTACTTTGATAGTGATGAAGCGGGGCAAGCAGAGGTGAGGTTGTGGCTCCGTCAACAAAGTCAAACATTCTACAGTGACGGTATCGACAAACTGGTCTGTCGTTGGGAGAAATCTGTACGTCACCAGGGTGACTATGTTGAAAACTAAATATGTAGAGATAAAGAATAAAAATGTAGAATGTTAATAAAGTTTGTTTTATTTAAAAAGCTTTAAGAGTTTTTACATAAAAAATCGGAGTCATTACTTTTCAGCACGCCCTCGTATTTTAGTTCAAAATCAGTATTTGAATGTTTCTCAATGATGTTTGAGGTTTAAATATTTTTTGTTTGTTTCAATCGTAGTTTGCAAAGGTTCAAAAAATGAAAAGGGCATCGATGGAATTTCTATACTTGGAAAGATTACACGTATACGATTCTGGTTTATAAACCATTCTATTAACAAGTCGGATAAACAAATGTGACGTAGCTCGATTAATTGTAATATACGTGACCTTTAACGAGTACTTTCTTTATTTGTAGCTATCTGTTACTTGAATGTTTATAATAAAAAAGAATGAGTTGAATTTATTGAATCCTCACAGTAAGTTTTACCATCAAATTGATGCACATTACGACTACTGATATTTTTCTGTAAATGTGATAATATTTAGTATGTTTTATATGTACATTAATTGATCTACCATATATTAATGCCAGCTTTATTGGCAGTGCTTTGTGCTAAGTTTAAGGTGTTATCTAGTTACTACTTTTACTGCTTGAGGTTGGTAATTGAAGTTGCAAAATCTTTCCGCTGTTTTTATTGTTCAATAAACATCTCTCGATTTTATGTCAGTATATCACAATGGCCACGCTGTTTGCTGACAATTACGTTAATGAGGCTCGTATAAACAGGCACATCAAACAAAAGTGGAACTTTTATCGCACATTTCGCAAACAACCCCGCGTGCAGGCGGGAGATTCGCGCGTATCTGAGCCATCTTACACAACTCTCGGGAGTATTTATAAAACTCTGAAATGTGTGATATTTGTGGAATTGTATATCTCTCAAATTATATTTATTCAGCAACACACGAACTCATAAAGGTGGGCAAACAGAGCAACAATGCGATGTCGTGCGTCTGTGCACACATCGTAACATATTTAAATAAGAAAATTAAAGAAATGTACACCAAGGCCCCCCGGTGCCCTTGTTTAAGCTCAGTTAAGTGCGCTTTATATAATGTTCAATTTAGATCACCGTTTCGACTGAAAAAGACCCAAATTAAGGGAACGCCAGTTATCTGCAATTGTGCACTGACGACCTATTGATAAACCTTACTCGGTGTAGTATGCAAAATTATTAAAATACAACCGAACCATTGTTTGCTCGTTCTAATTTAGTTAACTGAACAAGATACTGCCCTGAAAGTAATCTAATAAATCTTCGTGATTTGGCTTACATTTTTGCGATGTTTACTATTTACTATTTTATCGTCACGTTTTCATTGATTTTTACAATTTTTATGTTAAGTAAAATATACAGAAGGAGATGGTTAATCGAAGTCTCGACAGGAATAAATAAATCACCATCTTAAGAGACAAGCATAAAAACCGCCGATCCGTGAAAAGCATATTGAAAAATAATGAAAAATCGCGGAATTTGAAAAATTGCATGAGAATGTAGCAAGTGTCAGATCGCTCCTGTACCACCGACAGCCCCCACAGCTATAGATTAGCGAATTATTCCATCTCGCCGGCCCCATTTTAGTCGCTACCCCATGACGCAGGTTCCCATCCGGTTTTTCGCAAGTTTCGCCGCCGCCGCCGCACGGAGAGTTTGATTGATCGACTGAACTTATAAAAGAGCTATCAATGTATTGAATAAATGTTTTGTGCGCGGCACGCATGAATTAGCTGCCAAAATGACCCACAGATATCATCGGATGGGGAATTAGCGCTATTGTTTAGATCGAAACGTAATTATTGTTGTTATTGCGGGGGAACACGCCGACAGCGGCTAGCGGATTCCTCGACTGGGGGAAATTCGAGTTTACGTTTTTGACGTGGATTCTAATGTCGCCGTAAAAAATAGACAGACATATAAATCGGTCTATTTCGGTTAGAGAACGACATGTTATTTCAGTTGCCCCAGCAGGAGTAAAAAAGCACGAACACGATAAAGGCTCTAACGTGCTCTCAGAAGTTATAATTTTTAAACAGCTAATCACCACTTCGAATAGAATGATATACCAAAAATAAGAAAAAAACGTTTTTCCAAACCCATAGCATTTTCTTGAAAGAAATTTATTATTTATTTTTATGCTTAAGTTGTATAATGAAAAACCCACAAGAGCCTTTCATAATTTTAAGTTCTGAAAAAAGTATTATTTGTAATTTTTAATTAAGGGTAGGTTTGAATCCTAGTCAGTTAATTAGCGCTGTGCCTTCTAAGTTATAAATTCAGTTTTAAGCCTGGTAGCTTTATTAAAAAGTAACTTTTATAAAGTGTATTCCCCCTTATATTTGCTATAAACAGCGTTTGTGATATCGTTCAGTTTAAAAACTACAGGTAATAAATTATCTCAATGCGGTAAAAAATATGGATACATATTATATTGTTTATGAAGCCTGTATGCATTGTTATATTTCCTGAAAAAGGTGAACAACCGCCATATTCAACGGCTTCTCTTTAGGGATGCCTTTTATATTACTTGCAGCAAATAAATCCTGATGCTTAGAAGAATGCTGTCACTAATTAATACTTTACAGAAATAGCGGTTCAGAGCTTACCGCCCATTCTACTTGTAGCTACTTTTTGGAACTGCGTTTCATTCGAGTGCAATTATTAAGGCGCACGCCTCTGCGTTTCTGTGTAAATTACAAGCGGCAAGATAAAACTGAAATATATGGCCGTTATAAATGTTGTCTAGCACTTTCAGTTTTCTTTTGCTAGATGCTTCACTTAGTTACGACAATGTGCTAGAGCGCGCGAGAGGTTAATATCAATTTATTAAGGGCGTTAGGGCTTAAGTCGAGCAGGCTCGTTTCCTAAGGCAAGTGTTTTTTGCTCACTTTTGTCGCTTTTTGCAATGCCGCCCTGTGATTTCCGGAGCTGGAATATCCTGTGGAAGGCGGCGCAGCACCGCCAGGCTCTAAATTTCGAATCAATCTAATATGCGAATAAATCTATAAATAAACACGCATTCTATGCACGGTGTGTTTATTTGCATACAAAATCCATACTGTGTGTAAAGATTAGAGGGTGATTAACTAATGATTGTTTTAGCTTACTGCTAACGCTCCTTTATATATCATTAATCACGGCAAGGATCGGTGGATAGCCAAAAGTGCTTAGGAGCGGACATGTGCGAGGCGAACGCTTTCGACAACCAAAAACAAACAATAATTGCAAAAAATAACTGACTTGGTTAATTTAAAAAGGACCTTCATAGATAAAAAGGTAATTTTAATAAAAAAGTTGGATTTAATTAATTAATTTTTGTTATAATTTTTCTTGTAAAATAATTATCTGAATTTATCACTTGCAATATATAGCTTCACAATCATAAGAAAATGATAATTTTTCAGAAATTTTCCAATAAACAATAAAAATAACATTAATTTACAAGAATAATTAAATTTATTTACTTGAAACTTGTAACTCTCATCAGCGACCTAAACCTGTTGCAGGCCAACACAACTTCTTCCTTGTCCATAGTTCCATAGTAGAGGTCTTTAAGCTGTCGTTGGTGTTATAATGTTGCTCATTAACCCCACACAGGATTACAGTCGGTAATATAAATTGCTATATAGCCATGTTTGGATCTTCCTTGTTTTGTGAGCTGGAGCGGAGTCTTGCTCTAACACGTACTTCTGCCCAGTAGCCACCTCCTCTATCCTGGACTTGACAACTGTCTCCAGTACGTTGATATAACAGTTGGCGACCACTTTCAGGACTTTCTAAAAGAAGCGGGTCGCCATAATATCCCCTTTGCTGCTCACAAGCCCCAGCACCATCACAGAAGCGGAAAAATTTCGTACGCATGACGGTAGACACTTTCAAATCTTCTTGGCAGATCCAATGATGAATTTGGCGATTTACCTTTCCTTCCTGGATAAAGTTCTTTTCGTCTGAAAAGAATTTCAGGATGCCAGCGCTGTTGTATTTGATTTCGTTCAGCAATGCTTGAGTCTTTAACTTCACGTCTATCTTGTTTTTTCAGCTTACAGTTGCTGATTTCTCAAGATGATAGACTTGTAGTGCAGGTTCTGGTGCACTGCTAGACTGACCGTCAACCATGCCACGCCTATTTCTTTTACCCACTTCAGTCATGTTCCGCCCAGGATCCTGATCAATTTGTTTTTCAATATGCGAAACGAATGCATTACTTCTCTTGCAATGAGATCGCATGCTGTAAGTTGCTCTGTCAGCAGTTTCTTTTTCCTGGTAGTTAGATTCCCTGTACTTCTTGGCTATATCGTACACTTGGGTCTTTTGTAGCCAAATACACAATCATTTCTGTGGTCGTTTTTTAATAAATAAATAATAGAAAAGGAATAACATTTCCTAGATGATAATTTACTTTTCCTTATATTTTAACCAACCAAATGAAAAAGTAGAGATAAAAAATAGAAAATTAAAAGAAGACAGTAGATTGTATACAAAAGAAGGGAACGTTAACTATTGTACGAAAAACATATGTTTAATTGGATAGACATTAAATGGGGAAATGTTAAATCACGGAAAATTGTGTAAATTATTGTTTTTAAGTTTATCGTAATAAGCTAACATTTGGTCAGAGAATATACGAGTTATGATTCTTCGTTACTTAAATTTGGAAAAGTAAGTCAATGATAATACTGGACATTCTAACCAATGTAAATGCAAAGTCTTTCACGATTAATGTTTCGATGTATCGTGTTGTTCGTTTTCAGCCTGTTAGGCTGTAGTCGAAGTTTGGAAACTCTTGACGTTTTATCAAGAAGTAACTTTTCTAAAATTCAAGTTACTGTTTTGGGTACTTTCTCTTTTATACTTGTGAACGTGTGGTAGGGATGCTGGTGAGAGACTGACATCATTCACTTTTTCACTATATTATGGCTTGTTTACTTCTTAACTGCTGTGAACCAAGATTTATATAAATAAAATCCATTGTTTCTGTTGAAACTATTTTTATGTTTATAAATTACCACCTCCTCTCGCTCTAAAACTTGTGCTTTTTTGTACTCCATCTTGTGACCAGAATTTTTCATGACATGCTTCAGTAGCAGCTGATTTTTCGGGTTGATTGAGGCGTAGGCGTTGTTGCTGTTTTTTTAAATTCTGGTGGTAATCGTACGGTCCTGTGGTCTCAATGTAAACCCACTCATAGGAACATGGTATGCAGTATACCGCTGGTATTCCGTATTTTGATAGTAGTAGCGATTATAGGTCTGAGTGCTTTTCCAGTCGCTACTTCATCTTTTTGTTCGTAATATACGCTTTGCCAGAAACGCTCACATACCTGCAATATACTTTCCCAATCTATTACAACCATACATTGAATTTACCAGTAGTTACACTTTGTCAACCCCTTTACGACATCTAGATACAAGAGGGAAACTTAATAGTTACCTTTGATATACCGTCCCTGTTCACCAAAGTTCCGGCAAGATGCTCTGAACTACGTGAAGCAGGCCCTCTTTAATGACATTTGGCAAGGCGCGTATTGCAAATAAACTGACAGAGTAGTGATGGGTAGCGTACCCAGCCCTGTAACCACTATTTATTATACAGAGAAGTTTGAAAAACCTGCAATATGGCTAAGATACGTCGATGGCACGTGTGTGACATGGAGATACGGCAAGGAGATACTATCACAGTTTCTAATTTGATATACATGAGTGCCTTGAATACCATGGGACAGAGAGACGGTAGAAAATTATAAATATGTAAAATAATTGTAACAGGGGCGACATGAATCTTGATTCATTGCTCTTAAAGAGCAAAAAACATAGAGTAAAAAAAAGACAAAATATTACCTGCAATGACTCGATTGATGTCAGTAAAATAACCCGGTGACACTAACAATGATCCCCTACGACTATCCTTGCCATACATGTACGAGTACAAAATCAAGAGATCACGGAATAGTTACTGACGTTCTTCAGCGCGACGTCGATGTGCAACCATTTAGAAAGCGCCCGAAGACTCTGATCTCCCGAGGCGATACGGAAGAAGGCTTAGCGCAGGCTCACTAACGGAGAAGAAGCGGATTAGTAGTTGAACTCAGAAATCCTCAACCACGTTAACATCAATGGTACCACTCCGGGGAGTACAAAAAAGCCCACATAAAGTCTTCACCCAGGCAGCTTCTGGGGATGCCCTAGATTTCCGAAGCCGACACTTCACCAGACGACGACTGTACCTACTTGTTTACATATACACCACAGCGATCAGGGTGATGCTCCAGTGTGCACCGCAACAACAGACCAACCAACAAACCCAGCCTGTTCCTCTGGTCTCGCTGCAGTTCGAATATCAAGACTGGGCTATCATCGCCGGATGGTTTTAGAACTTGGATCAGTTTACATTTCTGACAGCCATCCAGAATCTTGTGGCGGTTACACAAAATGACATCAACTTGCTTGAGGTAGTTGCGGGGGTGATATCCTGTACTGATGATGTCATTGTTACTCTTGACATGTTCAGGAACCTCTGAACACTTGAGTCATTTAAACTTCCGTTACTCTAGAAGTGTAGTCTAAAGCTTAGAGGCTTAGACCTAGGTACCTTACATGCCAAGCATGTTGAGTTTCCAAACTCCGACCATCTCCTAACAGCCCGAGAATAAACAACACGATGCATCTAGCCCACATAGTTGTAGTTTTAGCAACTTTTGACTACTATTTGTCTTAAATTGAACATTCATCATTGTGTAGGTAAAGAAATCCTTTTGATGGGGTACATTTTGTGTACGTGCGTAGAAAAAGTGAATTAGAATTATTTCTTTAAATTTATTAAAGCGTCATAAAAATGCGAAGTTCTATATAATCTACGGACTGAAATGCATTGGTCTCAATATCTTGTTATTCTAAAATAAAAGTGTAAATGTTTCGACAGCAATATCACATCTTTTCTGTGCATTTTTGGTAGTTCAAAAAATATATCGCAGAGAAATGAGTCCAGATTATAGAAAGGGTGTTGTAGTATAGACCAGAGAAAATTATAATTTTTTTTCGGGTTTGAGCAGCTGTAGAGGAGCGCGCTATCATTAAATAGTATAACATATCAGATTGCAAAATTCGTGTCTTTTCCGACAATATGCGATTTTATTTCTTTTAAAAGTTGACAGCGCGAATATTTGGGCGACTTCGACGATTTTTATTTTCTTCTCGCTTTAGAAATTGTTTATTCCACGCGTATACTTTAGTCGTTCCCGAACTGTAACCTGAAGTCTTCTTAAAATTTCAGATGATTTTTTGTTGCTAGAAAATTAATAATAATCCGTTGTGCAATGGACGAGAGCATCTCTTTGTCTGGCTTCGAGATACCAACTAAAGAAATGGTAGTGCGGGGTACTCTACGGGGAAAATTCTCTTCAGACAATGGTACCTACAACGCTCAGAAGTCATGCCCCTCTCTGTTCACCTCACTGCACGTAAAATATAAGTTTATGTTTATAATTGATTCACCTACACAAAACATCAACTATGTTTTTGAGTGACAACTTTATACAGTACCATGTTCCCATTTTTGTGTTTAATTTAAAAGCAATTGTCGTTTTTAAAATACCACTGCAACGGTTATTTTCAGAAACAATAACAAATAATTAAAAAATTGTTATAACTAGCTTTACTAATTGCAGTAATTAATTTTGGAATTTTATCAAATCCATTGTCCTTTCCATTTGCCTTCGTAATTTTTTCAGGTAGTGGGGCTAATTCTTGAAGTTATAATTGTTAATTTTCTGTTTTTAAAGTACGTAACTTGTAGTAAAAGTCTGAGATTGTTGTTTAAAACGTACTATAAATTTTTAACAATCAATTATTTGGCTCTCTTCAATCTAAGGATGAATAGAAATATGTATTAAAAAAGAAATATAGTGTACTGAAAGTTCGATACCTTCTTTAAGATATTGATGAAGCTGATAAACATAAAGTTAAAAGCATTTTATAATAACAAAAGTAATATAGCCTACAGGAACATATATAAATTCACACAATCATACAAAGCTTTGAAAATCTTAAAAGCAAGAAAAAGATAATTTAGAGATCAAAAAACATTAAAAAGACATTCAATTGACTTATTATCAAAAAGTTAAAGGAAATATAACGTGTTATAGAAAAGATATATAAGTTGAAAGGAAAAATTCACGGAAACATAGATAATGACGGTTAAAGAACATGGACAATAGAACAGCAAAATTAAAAAATTGTAAATATATTATAAAATCATTGATTGTAGATTAGTAACAATTTAAATAACAAAGGGTTATGTTAAAACTGATGGACAAAAACACGAGAAAAAAACGCAAAAAGAAATACAGCGTAAGAGGAATGTCTTATATGAAGATTATTAATAAATTTATATGTACTTCTGTAATTTGCAGTAAACAGAAAGATCAAAGAAACGGACAAATTAAAAAAAGCCTTAAATGTGAACAGAAAGATTCCAAACAAATTTCAGATAATAAAAATAATAAGGAAATTAGCTCGCGCGACATTTCTACCTACATGAGAGTTACAAAAGAAGAAGAAAATTATGAAGACCCTGCAATGACTTGTTATAGGTATATGATCGAGTAAAGAAAAACTTTGCATAAGAAAAATGTGATTAAATGGAAATTAGAGGTCGATAAATTAAATAACAAAAAAATTTTAGTCATTTTTATATAATTTGCATTTATTAGAACTAATGAAGATAATTTGAAATTAAAATTTAAATAAATGTAATGAAATATCTTTCATTGCGTAGAAATAATTTCACTATGACAAAAGCTATTAATAACCTATAAAAGCAAGTTTAATATAGTAGTAGTAGTAGTAAATCCCATTATTTCCCAGTGGGACATAGGGCAAGTTTAATATAGCAATGAATATTTTGAGAACTTCAATTGTATCAAAAATGTAGTGGTATCAGCAGCAGAAATTTTGACGTTTCAAGAATTATTAAAATAGTCGGTCTATATACACGCACACTTGCTCAGTTCATATTGCAACGACGGGGGAACGCCTCTGAAATTTCAAGATCCTCTAAATTGAATTGTCTTGCCTCAAACGAGACACCTCCTTCGTGGGTAGCGTCAGAATGAATAACAGTTCGGGAGCAGATGCCTAACGTGCAATCGTGTCGAAAATTGTGGTTATCACTCGGTATTTAGCCACTACACGCATAAATCATGCTCGTAAAGCCGTCACCCACCATAAGGTAGCCGATGCATCTTCCCGAGCATGTGTTAAGTTTAGACCGTTTAGAAAAATTTATATCTGGTGACAAGCTCGGTTGAGACCAATTAGTGTAGGAGGAGATGTCAGTGAAATATGCCGACTAATTTTTAAATGCTCCCTGCTATTATTGAACGAATTGGGGGATTAGGCTTGGTGCTTGAAATACTCGCACCCCAACTGGTTTTGGTGCAACCAGTTGTAATTTGACGTAACTCTTGTATTTGTGTTACATTTAAGGCAAAGCTAGCAAAACGGCGAGCAATGTAAAGTGTTGTATTGCAGTTTGGGCCGAGACAGGAGATTTCCGCGACGCCCACTCCGGTATGTCCGGATCCGGAGCGATGGACCATTCCCAGCTGCCTTTCCCTGCAACTCCTAGGAGTCGAACCCGCGACCGAAAAGGTGACAAATTGATGCTGTAGTCTTTATTTGTTAGTAGTGCTCAATGGCTGATGCGGTAGAATTATTTCGGGCAGCAGCTCTCAATCTCCAGGTCGCTCAGGAGGCGCGGCCGGGCCATCTCGTTTCTGTTGCAGAATAGCTGAACTGCTGCCCCTCATGCTTTTACCTGCATTTATGCACCGCGGTGTCGTTAAACTGCTGGACAATAAATTGCTGTCAGCACTTATAGATATTTGTTTGCATAAGAAAATTTGCCCTGAATTTATTGGCCGACACATGGCGGTTAATAAATAAGGATTAGCGCCGCAAAGCTCCGGGATTCAAAAATAAGCTTTGTTTATAAAATTCTTGAACTTAAATTTGTATACTTGACACTCACACATTTTTCTAAAGTTTTTTCTTTTCATTGGGCACTAATAGAATTCAAAGAGGATTAAAACGTTACTAATTACGCAATTTTAAAATAATTTGTTTAGTTTTAAAACTGTAATCACTATAAATAAATCTGTCCAACTAATCCTAACAGTGAATTTACACTTTAATGCTATTTAATTATATAAATAGAAATTATATAGAAGCTATTTGAAATTAACAATTATTATTAATGTATTAAAAATAATTCAATTATACCTAACTCAAACAGATATTTAGTTATGGGTATTATAAAAAACAAAATAGTAAATGCAGGGGCACGGCGAGAGAAGCTTTGTGAAAGCTCATCTAGCGGCGGAGCTTTACGCATACACGATAGGTAGGCGAAAGATGGTAAAAATAATTGCAAGATCTTCCGATCAGAGTTCCAGCCACTTTCCGGGGCTTAGCGGCTGAATTTTTAATCAGTTTCTCAAACAAGCGCGCCAGATCGTGCAGCGCCAGGACGGGGTTGTTTCCCTTTATTTTTAAAGCTTATCGCCGCGCTCCCGTTTATTTTGTTTTAGTGAGGTCAGATCGAATTTAATTTGGGGATTACGTCACGTATTCTTAATTGTTTTATAACGCGGGGATTAGCGCCTTTTTTGGCGGGCGGCCGAAATTAAGCGCGGAGAGGTAGCTTCCCATAATGGCGATATTATTCGATTAGGCGGCTTATCGCGCTGATAAGGCGCTCCTCGGCGGACGACGGCGATAGCCCTCAATGGGGTTTCTTTGAGTCGCGGCCGCCTTCGATCAATCATGGCGATTTTGACAGCTCTCGCGATTGGTGTTTGCCGACATCTTCACCTGCCAGATACGAAACGGTCGGCCCTTTGAATTTCACACACCTTTCCAGATAAAAGTCTATCTAAGATGCCAGTGGTCGGAAGCCATGAGCTGCGAAATCGCCTGCCTTTGTTGTCATGCCGGTAATTAAATTGTGATGCCCAAGATAATGGAAAAGTTTAAGGCGAAGCTTATGATGCTACTTTAGCTGATTGTGGGCGGATTGACGAATGAAGGCCGATAGAGGGATAAACAACGAAATAATAGCGTTTTAATAAAAAAACGCTTTTAGAAGTAAACATTGTATCCTAAGATGTTAGTTTACATAAGAAATTTATGAGTGCTAACTTAGAAATAATGGAAATGTTCTATATCTAAGATAAAATCATTTTGAGCGGGGCCTGGTTAAGGTTTTTCGCGTTCTAAGCTGACAATTTTTCACCCGCCTTTCCCTCAAATGTTTGCATGTTTGGGATGTCATCAGAAAATTATAAAAAAGGTTATTGTTTTGTTACATATGATACAATGTTTACATACATTCACACATCAATGAAGAAAAATAAAAACAAATTTAAAAAATTTTTTTTCTTGGCTTTGGAATTAGCAAACCTCTAGACTATGTCATCAAAAGAAAGACTGTAGAAACTCACCGTTAATGTTGATTTCAAAAAGTTTTTCACTCTCTCAAGAGTTAAAGAGAATCGTTCTCTAGTGCAGCTAGTAACTGCCATATTTAGGAAAATTAAAGCAATGGCAGTAATAGAAAAAGTAGATTATATGTCCCACGACTTCAATAATGCTCCTAGCATTATTGAAAGAAACTTTTGACTTTCTTTTTCTTGTAATGTCTGTTTTAGACGTCAGTTTTACACGTCAGTTTTACTTTGTTTTCTAGCCTTTTAAACTCATCTTTGTTTCTGGGAGTGTTCACAAAAGCTTCTAAAGTACTATATAGAGTAATGAGTTTTGGTGTGTCTATACTTTTTTCTTCAAGCCTTTCACCCATTTCTTGAAAATTTACAAGAAGATTACTATAGGAACATACCATTTAAGGCATTTCAAAACTCTTAAATTTTACCAATATCACATTTGCTTCATACTGTGTGTCCTTAGCCTGACCACTGTCTTGGGTAATGTGTATCAAACCATCAGTGCTCTTGGTGCAAGTTGTATAATGTTTGACTGGCATCAGCACGCATTGTATTCGATTGGGTTGTTGACAAAGCTTTTAAAGATAAGGAATTCCTTTTAAGGTGAGATTGCAAGAAAAGTTAAATAAGTTATAGATTTGTTGTTTAAAAAAAATCAGCCGAGTACTTGCTGCTCTCCGTAACTTCAGAACCAACTAGTTGTAAAGAGTGGTTTCTGCAAAGGATGTGGGCAGAAGATTTACTTTTTTTACTTTAGCATACAGACCTTTGTTGCTAAAATTGCTGGAGCTCTATCCTTTACAATTATTTATATCAAGATCTAGAAAATCGACGGTTAACATTACAGCATTCGTCATCTTCACCTTTATGGGCACAGTTAGGAATGAACTTCAAAATTATTTAACAATAAACCAACCAATACTGGTGTATGCGTTCTCCGTTTGTTAAATTTTGATAAATTCTATAATTTTTTTTAATGGCAAATTGTCTTTCAGATTTTTTGAAGTAGGAATAACTGTTTTGTTAAATGCCATTTCAGGTTTCACCAACTCACGAAATTAATCATTTACGCACCACAATGAGGGATCTTCGAGTAACATAATTGGATCTACCCTCTGAGAGTATTTTCAGAACTTTGTGAGTTCGAAGACTTTTATAGCCGTATATTTTGGATTTAAAGTCACTGTAGTCGATTGCGACGATTGTGATTGCTGCACACTACGTAAGAAAGAAGTGTCTGGTTTTACTATTTTTGATCAGAGCATGGTGACGTTCAAGAGGCTCTTTGTAAAGTTCTAAGTTCTACTCCACTTGTTTTTTTTAAGTCTTCGCCATCTTTGCCGCTCATTATTTAGCCTTTATAATCAATGAAATGTGAATTGAACGACAATTTAATTTAAAACTAAATTTTATTCACAAGGGTTGCGTGGCAGTATAATAATTACATTTAAATCCTGGCGCCCTATAGGTTAATCAGGCCCTGATTTTTAGTATAGAAGTAAAAGGTTTTGCTGAACATTATGAATGTTAGTATAGTTGTCAGCTTTCATTATACAATTCATTAAGGACTGCAGAAGCAAATGTAGTTTTCTTTATTATTAATAATAAATAATTTATAATTGGCTTAAATGTAGATGAGTAAGATTTTTTTACTCGTTTGGTTAAAGTGAAATAAATAAATTAATTTCTGCAAATCACATAAAGCAAGAACTTTTAATTCGCAATTTGCGAATTACAATTTGCATAACGATCACGTTGAAGCCGAGCGCCAGGTAGTTTAATCTCCAGCGCAAACAGCACTTAGAAAAATATCAACTTATCTTCTATTTATCCTCATTGCACGAAACAGTTAAACACGGCCATAAATAATTTCAAGAATCGCTGGCGCTGTGGAGAAATACGACCCGGCTGGCGGATTAGACCGAATGGAGCTAATTTCATTTTTAGCGGAAAATTATTTTTAGTTTAAACGAATTCTAATCCGCCTGTGTCTGCCGTTATTTACATGGCCCTACTTAAAATATCTCCCGACACAACATGGGCTTCGGTACAAGCCGGCGATTTGTTTTGTTGCATTACAGCAGCCATTTTTCGCTGTTGGCAGGAAATCGGTCCTTGGCGGAAGTCAAGACGGAGGCGGTGGTCGGCGTGGAGAGCAACGAAACGGACGAGAGCAAGAACGACAAGAAGACGAAGAGGCAGCGGAGGCAGCGGACGCACTTCACGTCCCAGCAGCTGCAGGAGCTGGAAGCCACTTTCGCCAGGAACAGGTACCCGGACATGAGCACGAGGGAGGAAATCGCCATGTGGACTAATCTGACTGAAGCGCGAGTCAGGGTGAGTAAACAGGACATTTTGTAAAGCAACTGTTTGCGTTCATGAACACTCTCAGTTAAATATAATTATAAAATATGTTCTCCAATTTTTAATTTATTAATAGTAACTAATAACTGATTAATTTAACTGGTGCATTATTATAGCAGAGGAAGAAACATGGCTTTCGCCAATTTGAGTAGAACTATGGTTGTCACTGACAATCGCATAAAGCAATTCACCCAACAAATTACAATCCCAAATATAGCTTTTCCCACAAACGTACATGTTGTACTATGCTAAAATGCACAAAATGCTGCCTACCAATTTACAACTGTTACACTTATTTTAAAGTACCTTTTGATTCACTATTTCAAATATCTCATTTTAATGAAATGTAAATTTTGTAAGAAGAGCGCAAAGTTATGGGAAAAGAGTAAATTTTATGTATAACACGAGTAGATTTTTATATCCTTGGATACAGGTTCTTATCAGATAGCAATGGTTAAAGACAACTGAGGAGAAAAAGAAAATTAACCGTTTTAAAAGCGGAACGCTCCAGAAAGCGAATAGCTAACAGCAGTTAACGTTTCGTAGCAAGGGTATGGTGTTTTAAGACATTTGACCTCAGAAAACCTAATCTCCATTATTTCTCTGTTTTTGTTCATTCGCTGTAGCACAGCTTCATTTGTTATATGGTAAGTCCAAGAGATCCTCAGCATGTGTCGGTAGCATCACATTTCAAATGCTTCTAGTCGCCTACATGCATTATTGGTTAGGGTCCAAGCTTCCACGCCGTATAATAGTATCGATAAGACGTAACATTTTAGGGTGCGGATACGAAGTCGGACATTAAGGTTGATATTACATAACACATTTATCATGCTATTAAAGGCGGCTCTGGTTTTTTCTATCCGGACTTAATTTCTTGGATCTGATCCCATTTGTTATTTAAACTCGTACCTAAGTATTTAATTGTTGGAGCTATTTGCAGCTGGGAACCATGTACATAAAACTGGCCAGTGACATTCTCGTTTTTGCTCACAATCATTACTTTGGTTTTATCTATGTTTAGTCGCATGTTGTGTGATTCGCTTACAGTCGCTACCTTTGTTATCAATTGTTGCAGTCCTGTTGCGGACTCATCGAGCAAAACGGTGTCATCCACATACCGTAAGTTGTTAATTAGTACTCCATTTAATCTAATTCCTTCTTGTGCATCGTCCAATGCCTTCTTAAATAGCCTCTCGGAATAAGCATTAAAAAGTAATGGAGAGAGTACACACCCTTGCCGAATTCCTTGACGAAATTGAAAATCTTCAGATTTCTTATTTTCCACCTGTACAACTGCCTTTTGCTGCCGGTATAAATTGGTGATTATACGAATATCTTTGCCGTCTAATTTTGCTAGGTGAAGCGTTTCGATTAATTTTTTGTGGTTAACTCGATCGAATGCTTTTTCGAAATCAATAAAATAAGCGAAAACGTTGCAGTTTACATCGCGCGCCCTCTGCACTAGGACATTAAGGCTAAACAATGCTTCTCTAGTGCCAAAACCGTTCCTAAATCCAAATTGCGTCTCGCTAATGTTCTTCTCGAGTAACACTAAATAGTCAGAACCAATTACCCTGAATTCTAATTCGGTAAAAATGTTTTGGGGAGCCGAAAATTAGAAAAAAGCACAAGGCTGATAAGAGTGACAAATAAAAATTTATGTTTTTTTTAGGTATATTATTTGTTGCTAATTATTTAGAACATGAGATAAGTAAAATAAGATGGAACATTCTGGGCTTAAACAAAGTGAAACGAAAAAGAGTATATTGCAGATAATTTACCCTAGGTTATATCTTTTATTACAAAAAAAATTAAATTAGTAAATGTGAACGGCTTTGGGTTTCTAATAACAAGACCATTATTTGTTTAAGTACTACAAGCATGTAAAATGTATTTTTTAAAACCCTAGTTTAGAAGTATTTAAAGCAAATATACAAGACAATAGAAAATCATATCTGTAAGAAGATTAGAAAATTTTAACGCAACATTAAAAGTGACTAAAAGCAAAAAGGTAAGTGTAATACACTAACAGGTGGTTCGAATCTTAAAATGACCTTCACTAAATAATTTAGAACAGCAAAATGTTTCAAATTATTTTAATTTTTAAACGTTCGTTTTGTTTTTCAGTAAGCAAAACATTTGTTAGTGTAACATAAATTACCCGAAACAATAATATGAAGGTTGAATCCAGCGATTTACAACACAAAAGTTATTTTAAATACATATTTTACCAACAAAGGTCTTCGCATTAAGAAACGGTCTAACGGTCTGTTTAATTTTTGTAACTTCATCGTCACTTCTTTTGCAAAATTAACTTTTAAATCGCCTGAAACTTCTGCAATTTTTATAAAATAGATAGCTTCACACCACGCAGCACTTTGAATTGAAATCTCTTGATCATTTGGATGTTGGAGCTAATTCCAGCCCGCCACAGCTGAATGGCCTAGGTCCTGAATAGTTTTAAGACTCTACTATATGTAAAGACCTTATTAGAGAAAAATAGTTTAGATTTCCTGTCAAGTAATTAATAGTGCTTACTAAATATTATTCCAAATTGTTTTAGTTTCTTCTAAATGTAGGACTTCCAGGTTAGACTTTTTTTAGATATTCTATTTCAGCCAATTAAGTTAATGATATGTTGTTTAAGAAAACTGATGATGAATTAATTACGTTTGCATTTGGTGAAGTAAAATGACAAAATTTAGCTTTGTAATTTGTAATTTAACACGTCATGATTAGTCCATTGCATTACTTGATATAAGGTTTCTTGGAGGAGATTTGCTAGATCACGATAATGATTTCATCTTCATCAAACGTTGCTAATTTGTAAGTATATTTGTTCTGTAAATGAGGTATAAAATCGAACCAAGAACACTGTCTTGGGATAGTCCTGATTTAATTGGATGCAGCTATTTACTAAGTATCTTTCTTCCAACGACGATTTGAGGAGAGCATAGAAAGTTTGATTTGTTCTAGTTTGTGCAATGGGCACAGGAAAATAAAAATTCGGACAGTAACATCCAAAAGTAAAAATGATCATAGAGAGTGCAAAGAATTGATCACGCTTAAAAAATGAAGAACCAATAAGAGCGAAAATTAATTCAGAATAGGTAATAAGACTATCGGGGTTGACACTAATAAAATTCAAATTATACATTTACAGATATTGAATATTGCAAAAGCTATGAAAGCTCAGATGACCTACAAACGTTTAAAATTTGAATGAAAATAAATTTAGAATATTGCTGACATCCTTTGTTAACTGCATAAATAACTTTATATCATTTAAAGCGTCGGACGCTCTTAGAAGTAGAAAAACAGTTTAAAATACATGCACAAAATGATACATGTATTGTTAGATTAAAAAAATTAGATTTAAAAGCAAAAGGTGGAAATTAATATAACAAGCAGATAATACATCCCAGGAAATGTTTACAGATTTATTGTAACATACGTTTAAGAAAGTTAAATGGGAAATTATTAAATTTGATACGCTGCAAATACTGCTAGAATAAAAATAATATGATGGACAATAAACAAATAAAGCAAAATGTTAAACATAACTAATAAAAATGAAGAACGGATAAGTACACCGAATAAAATTATAGGTGGAAGATTGTATTTGTGGTAATTCAAATATAAGTAAAACTAAAAATAAGAATAAAAAATACTAGATATGATATTTGGTGTAAAGACCATCAATACAAGCTTTAATGGATAAAATTAGATTTGAATAAAAATTGTAGCAAATAACCCTTCAACAAATAGATGGAGAAAACAACCACTAGGTGTGGAATACACAGTAATTAAAGTTATAACTTAAGTAGAACAAAAGCTTTGTTAGATGGGAGAAAAATATTTTATAGTAGAGAAGGCCATATAAAGGGAAAAGAAAAATAGGTTGACCAAACACAAAAAGATTAACTTCAATTTCAAATTTGATTTAAAATCGTAATAGTAATTAGAGGAACAAATTCCAAATAATTAAAATAGCTAAGAAATAAGAAATGTATTTTTCTTTCTGCGGATAATATAAACGAAAACATGGGAACTTAAAGAAAAAAATTCGAAATAAGCAAACAAAACTATTAACAGACACGAAGAGAGAGAAATAAAATGATATAAGAACAATTTGAGAGAGTTATAAAAACAAAAAATGTAGTAAGCCAGATTTCAATTATGACAACAGAAAAATAAGAAATATCAGGAGAATGTAAAAATAAAAAAGTGTTCCGAGAGAATATAAATTGGTAAATTGAAAACAAAAATAAAATAAAATTCATAAAATAAATACAGCGCAAAAACAAGTAATGTTAAAATAACAACTGCTACTAATAAAAAAATATGCATACAAAAAAGAAAAGTGGAATTTTTATCTACAAAATGACTTACTTTCTATAAACTGTCTGTAAACAATTATTACAAAAATGATACAATAATAACATTTATACTAATGAATCCTTATTTAATAACAAAAATTAAATGCCTAAGAACTATCAGCTCATATAAATATACATAATGATAAAATTTTATAAATATTTATTAAGTTTATTATATAGGAAACAAATAATTTTTATTGTAAAAATAACATAAAGTTGGTTTCATTTATAAAAATAATATAAAGAATGAAGAACAAAAGTGCAGTTACATAAACTGTTATTTATTTTCTTGGATAAAAAAAAATAAAGATGTCGGGTTTTGTTGTTTGTTACAGATTTTATTAGAAACAATAGTTTTTTCTTTACTACTTCCTCTGTTACTTTCTACGTTTGTTACCGATCTATACCAATTTTTGAATGCCTATTGACAAATCCAGTTTCCCATGCAACCCAACAACAGGCACATTGTTTCTGTCGCTTCCTCTCAAAGCAGACATTGAGAAGATGTGAATCAATATCCGAAACCACTTGGGGCACTACACAGAAAATGCACTTATTACATTAAAAGGAAATAAGGTGCGGCCGCACTCCTCCCTTGTCGGTGCCTTTCAAGTGCGACAAAAACACGCCGAAAGTTACAACGTGCACGTGGGAATAATACCACTCTTATCAACAAAAATACTTGCGATTATTAATTTATATTGCTGACATCGTGTTTGAAACAGACATTTTGTCGATAAATTAAATTTGTGCATAAGAGTCGTTTGTAATATGTAATTCGAAGCACGTGCTCCTTTTTTTCACGTACAATATTTTTCCACTATAAAGCTACGAATTTTAAATTGCATCGGCGGGACACGAACTTCCGTCTTGTCGCTCTCGAAATTGCAGGCTGCAACCGCCAATTGCATTAATCATGCTGTGCAGCAATTGCACCGAACACCGAAAAGTGTGGCGAAGTACGGCTTTTGAATATTCTATGGCATAAATTACAAAGATGAAGTGCTGGAAATTGAGAATGTGAATACAAAATGAATATGAATAATTGGCAATGTCAAAGTTTCTGTGAATGTTATTACATTTATTATTGAAATTGGGCGGTACTCGTCTGGAAGTTGTTGAAATAGTAATATTAAAGTATGCAATTATTTCAAATGGAGTTTGTCATTAATGAATACTTTGCATTAATGTTATAGCATTTATTTATATTTAATTTACACATTAGAGCAGTTAATTTAATACGCATAATACGAGAATGGCTAAGAAAGTTACCGGTACCACCGCTTAAAAGTTTAGTGTTTTGAAATATTATATTGTACGATGTTTTGAAAATGCTTACATCCTAACTGTAGGTCTGGTAATGTTGCTTGAATGAAAATGAAAGAGGTATTTTAATAATCTTTAATCTACTAGAGTCTTCCTACAATATAAGATGGCTCTTATGTAGTGATCAAAATTACAAGTTACATGGAACATTCAGTTGAAGTAATGCACTGCTAATTGAGTTCCTAACGGTTTACTTGTGCACCCATTGTCATTCATGGATAAATAGGTGCTGTCTATAGCCACGTCTTTTAGAAAATTTATATATTTCAATGCATACTGACTCATTCGTACTTCAAAAATTGGAGATTATGTTTAAATCCATTCAAAACAGAAGTAATAACTTTCTATTTAAAGAACAGGGAATCGAAGACTAAACTTGCTATCACATCGAATAAAATTTTAATTAAAAATATTTAAATGTAACTTTGGGCACGTCACTAACTGTTAAATAACATTTAGAAGGAGCTGGTGCCAGGAGTAGGACACGGAATAACATTATACAGAAGCTTGTGGCACAACATATGTGGTTCTCTTAATACACTGTGAATAGTGTCCGAATATTGCTATTCAGCCTAAATAAACATTTCTAATGTAAATGAGCTAGAATAATACAATGGGAATAGTGATAACGGATATCTATTTGATCTACTTTTAAAGAATGGTTACAGATATTAAGTAATATAACTCTGCTACACCTATGCTGAGCTCAGACGTTACAGAAACTAAAGAAGAAGTTACAAACTAATAACACACTCTGATCAAAGAAGATTTGATATATACCCCATAGCATGATTAATGTCAAGAAGATCCCCTTTATCGCTTGCTGTGAAATATCTGAGTGTTAAAAAAGTATGGGGAGCACCATGGGCAGAGTCTCATTTGGAAATAAATATAACACAAATCACATGTTTGGAAAATCTCCTTGGTTTTGATATACTCTGATCTTTATAAACCAAAATTATATAGAATATGCACAGGTTATGGAAAATGTAAAAGTCTGATGAGACTACACAGAAACTGCAAAATCAAATGGGGGGCAGAAGAACAAAGCATAAACCAAAATTGCTACCAAATGTCCAGTATACTGTGACGATAAAATCACTGAAGATAAACATATATTCTCTAACATCTAAGGCGAAAGGCCGCCTCTTTAACTTATATATTAAATTATAATCATAGTCACAATAACGATATATTAACATTAATGTTAATTTTAGTTTTAATTTAAAGAAGATTATTTAATAAGTTAATTTAAGCTAAAAGTAGGAGGTAAGAAAGGAAAAAACCAATCACAAGAAATCTGTGTCAGACGGATGTGTTCGTTGCTTGACAACTACAGATCAACACCTTAAGTGTATAGTATGTGGACAAACTATTGTTTACTAACCGCCGTATGAAGCAGAAAAATGTCCCTGGAATTATTACAATTATTTTCAAACGAGCAGATGCTTGATTTCTTCTCCAATAGAATGTAAAAACTTCTTAAATGTGGACGCGCGTGTGATGTTCTAGAAAAATAACCACACCCATTTATAGAGAATATTCCAAGCGAATTGGAAATATAAAGCTTAGTTATTAATAAAGTTGCCGCAAAGAGAGACTTTTCAAAATACTCTCGTATTTTAACATTGTTAACAAATAGAGAAATGTGTTTAATCGATTTATCAGTACTTCAATCGGATAATGTTATAAATTAGATCCCAGTTAGATGATGTTCTTGAGAATATATTAGTTTCATTTTCGAAAATAAAATGATTAACTGCATCAAAACCTTTAAAAACGCCAGTTGTACAAAACTATTAATAAAAATGTGGTTTTAGTAGACCGCCTAATAAAAGAACGTCAAAAGAGGAAGGCCCTAAGCATCTCTACAAACAAATGTTTTATATTAACTCAAAAAATTTAATTTAAAAACTTTTCGTTAAATTAAGAGACAAATTTTTACATCAAGTGAAAAATGGCAGAAAATAACTTTATGCCACTAAATTGTCACCTTTAACATTGGCTGACTACTTTATCTATCATTTAAATAAACTTAAATGTCAAATTAAAAAGAAATATGTTAAATCTATGTTATAGCAAAATTCTGTGAGAATAAAAGAAATATTTTTGCTTTTTTGTTAATTCTACTAAGGAAAAATTCGGCAGTTCTGTATAAATGTGTGGTTAATACAGAAGCAAAATAAACAACCAATTATCGTTAATATCCATGGTGTCTTAAATTTGTAGTGTTGAAAAACGTGCTTCAATTATAGAAGAACACTAATTGTATCTAAATAGATAAGAAAAAACAGTTCCAGTTTTAAAAAAAAACGATATGACCAAAAACATTTTATAAAATCAGTTTCAATAAAAAATATTTATAGTAAGAAGTTATTTCATTTACGCAAATAATGCAAACAAATTTGTTAAACAAACTAATTTTTTTGTTAAAAGTTTCTACTAAAGTATTGTTTATAATATCTGATCCTGATTCTTAACTAGAATTTCTACAAATTTTGAAATAAAAATATTTTTTTGTAACCCTACTATTCTAAAAATAATATTAAAACTTCATTTTTATTATTTTTTAGTATATAACAACAATTTTGAGAAATATACTTATAAAGACATACGAGGAGAATGTAAAGAATCTGAAGGGTAAACTACTTCTAGAATAAATTTTCCCCCCACCAAAATGTTCTATAGCAATATCCGCATTTGTGTGTTGGATGATATAATAAAAAAAAAAATAAGTTTTAAAACTAATTTATTATTAACTAAAATTTTATTCTATAAAAATTAAAGAACTTGTAAAATTGAGTGTACATTGTGTTCGTTATTTTTTGTCTTAAGATAAGATTTTTGATTTCTATAGAAAATATTCTAATCTGATTACAGTTTATCGATATTTTTTGTTATTTTTTGACTACCCATACTATTCTAGTGGTCTGCAAATATTCATTATAATTAAATAACCAAACTACCTTACTTTTTTCCATTAGAGATTGGACTTCCAGTTACTTTCTAATAACTTTGCTTTCCATTCTTTCCTTAGTACTTCTACAATTTTTCTAAGATATTTTATCTCTATGTTCTATAATTTGATTGTGATATGCTTTTATTAAAACGTAAAACTTAGAAAAGGACTGATTTAAATATTCTTGCAACAGAAAATCTGATCGATTTGTGCGTGGTTAGAGAAATTATTTCAACGCGAAACCGTGCCTAGATCTCTCATCTAATCATTCTCCGGTTATAATTACGTTTGGTATGTAAGTGTTAACTAAACGAAAATCTCCTTTACTGACCAGAAAGAAAACCAATTGAAAAGCTTTCAGAAACGTGCTAGGTTATTGAACATAACCCTAAAACCAGATACCAGAAGATACAAATGAAGCAGTTAAAATTTTTAACAAGAAAGTACAAGAAACTAGGTGAGAAAACACTCTGGAACAGAAAGAATGTAAAAATCGTTGGAAATGCTTAGTGACAGCAAAAAGAAAAGGAAGAAGGCTACGGAAATGATAGCAAACTATCAGAATTCTATAAAATAAAAATAGGCTCAATCAAGCAACTACACAACTGGAAGATCTTTTAAGCAACTTAAAGAACTAGAATAATTTGATAAGTTTGTTAAATAGAGAAATAACGCATTACTCATTATGGAAAATAATTAAACGTATTAAGTAATCTCGATAAGTTACTCAAGTTATACGCCTTGCGAACGAACAACGGACGAAAAATTATTACCAAAAATCGGGTTAATATATTTGAGCCTTAGCTAAGCTAAGTATCAAACTGAGAAGAGAGATCACTCCGGAAAAACATATTGTTTCCAAATAGCATATTATACAAGGATGTTTTGAAAACCCTTGTCTCTTAATTTATAAGTCTCATGATACTGCTTTGAAACATTCTCTAACTCATTGTCTACTAAGACACTCAGTAGCGTATTCTTTCAATATCATGGGATCGTAATGTTTACTTTACTTCCTTTTCTCCCATCGTACCTCACGGTGTTGGGAATTTGAGCCATTGTTTTGAATGATTGTCTATCCCTTCTCTAATTGATTTATAGATGTTCTCTTTCCACTTTCGTCTGGATCTTCCTCTATCCTTTTTTTCCATCACACCTCATGTTGAAAATATTTTTCGGGCAACGTTTATTACTCATTCGAATCAGGTGTCCATACCATTGTAATCTCGCATTCTTTCCCTGTAAGAGGTGTGATGTTTCACGTTCCAAATCTTGTTCTATTTCTCTCCTGTCGGCGTCGTTCTGACTGCGTCGCTCCGAGGCTCATAATGTTTCTCTAAATCATTTTACAATGCGCGAGTGATTAGCTCAGCCGCATCGGCCCCATTACCTCGAAACAACTGGTATCAGGTTATACACCCTCAGAGTCCGTCTGTTATATGGCAGGGAGTACCGGACAAGTTAGTTGCTACTCGTGCAGGTGGAGTTGACATTTGGGTCCTAGTTGTTGGTGGACTCCTTAAACTCCGTGATCGTAATGTAATGACCAAAATGTCAAGTTACGTGGGCAGTTGGTTAAGTAAATGAGTTTATCAATACACAAGTTTGCATTGGGAGAAATAAGATTGATGATCGTAAATTATTTAAATCCTAAAAAGCGCCTGGATATGATTTAATTGCGGAAAAGGATTTAAAGCAGCGTTCTCATAAAGGTATGGCATTTGTTACTGTTTTTTAACGCCATCTCAAGACTGAGCTATGGTTCGCGTCTGTACAAGTAGTAGAAATTGTAGTCATTTCCAAAACTGTCAAATTAATATGAGAAATTATATCAATTAAACCAGTCAGTTTGTTGCACATTTCATTTAAGGTGTTTGAGAATTCATTTTCAAAAAGGACAAAACTTATATTATTAAGTAACAATTTTATGCCTAACAACCACATTGGGCTTAGGAAACATTATGTAACGATTGAGTAGGTCGATCTGCCACACTAATATTATAAAGTAATGAAATTATACCTTACTGAGCGACATTTTTTCGCAAAATATCAGTAATGCTTACATTTAGGCCCAGTAAACTACGGAGTGTCACTAAGTAGTGTTTTAGACGAATACTTAATTTGTTGTACGTGACCGATCTACCGACAACTAGACTTAAAAAGATTTCACAATTTGCATACGACTATACTAACATCGCGTACCCACCAAAATATGACGTTGCGCTACCTGCAAACAGATCTAAACTGATTAAAAGAATGGCGTAGTAGGGGAAATGAAGCAACACACATTAAATAAATTAAAAACCACAAGTGGAGGATGCGAGAAACTTTAGAATGTGCCTTGTTCGATGAGGTACTTGCTTTGGTCTATAAAGGGTTTTTCAGTGGGGACGCTCGAACTTTGGCAATATATGGCGGCCGTTTTTGTAAAGCTGCAGCTATCAAATTTGGAAGTTATAGTAATTAATGTTGGGCAAATCATCACGAGAAGTTATAGTGTTGAGAAATGCGTGAAAATCATTCATATTTACTATCAAAATGAGTGCTCAATTTGAGATACGTTTCGTGCGTTACGTGATTTTTACGGTGTACACAATCGTCTTGTTGAGTCGACTATTCGTCATTTGGTGGACAAATCCAAATTAACTGGTACAGTAAACAATTAAATAACACCAGTACTTCGTTAAAACGTGAGGTCTGCATGAAACATTGCTGCAGTGAACGAGGATAACCCGAGCCAGTCAATTCCTCGTCGCGCCCAAGAACTTGGCTTTTCGCAGACTTCAACTTGGCGAATTTTACGTCGCGACTTGGGCCTGCACTCGTACGCAATTCAATTAACCCAGGAACTGAAGGTAAGCGATCATAGACAATGTCGAGTATTTGCTGACTAGGCTTTGGAGCAGTTGGGAAGTGGACCCCGAACAGAAAATCATCTTCAGCGACGATGTTCATTTTTGGTCAACAAGCAAAACTGTCGCATTTGGGGAAATTACAATCCACATGGGACACATCAGTTGCAAATGCATCCAGGAAAAGTTACTGTTTAGTGCGAATTTTATGTCCTGCGGCCCGTACTTCTTCCAAAATGAAGCTGGTACCTCCAGAAGACGGCTCTACGTGCCACAGAGCGCATGCAACAATGGATCTTCTGCACGACAAATTCGACGGCATGGTTATCTCGCGTTTCGGCGATGTCAACTGACCACCGACATCGTGTGATTTAACGCCATTAGACTTTTTCTTGTGGGACTAAGTTAAATCACGAGTCTATGCGAATAAGCCGCAGACGATCTTAAAAGTCAACATAACCAATTCCATCAATAATATCGAGCCCGATTTATGCGATTGAGTCATCAAAAATTGGAACCTTCGCGAAGCCGCGGTGGCCATTTGGGCGATGTCATATTCCATACATAATGTAATCGAATACTCTTTCAAATACATTTTTTTAATGATATTTTATACATAACTTGTTTTATTTAATTTTTAAGTTTGAGCGTCTTTAATGGAAAATCCTACAGTTAGGACTAAAATTCTGAAAAGTATATTGGCTTATAGGTTGCTTGTTTTAACTTTCCATAAAAAATAAGCTATATAAGGTTATACTAAAGCCGACATGGACGTATGGAGTCTAATTGTGGAAAATACCCATAACTTGATAACTTTACTATGCCTTTAGTCGAAAGTGTTAAGAATTATTAGAAATGCTCCAAATCATGTGATTCATCGCAACTTAGAAATAAAAACAGTACAGGAAGCAACCATATATTACAGTCCAAAATGCCGCAGTAGTTTGTCCAAATGGATCAGTGAATCTACTAAATAATGAAAGTGAAGTGCACCAACTTTTTAGATTTAGAACTCTGGACCTGATATACGTTTTCAGTTACGTTTTGAAAGGTCAGATTACCCATAACAAAAAATTTATTAAACATCTAGTTTGGTAGATGGTAAATTTTTGAAGGAACTGGATTATTATTCTTTTTGGTAATTACAGTTTATTGATATTTTTATTTTGGGTGATTATAGTTTTGTTTTTTATATCTTTTTGGTTTTTCCTACTCTTACTGCTCTGTAGACATTTATTATAATTAAGTGACTAAATAACCTTCATCAGTGGTTGAACTTGTAGTTGATTTCTAATGACTTTGCATTTTATTGTCTTGTTTATTATTGTTGCTATTTGTCAAAGATACTTTATCTCTGTTTTGTAATATGATTTTGATACTGTGTGATCGAAAGCTACACGTTGAAATAAACCCTGATTTATATATTCTTAATTTGGTTTTCTTTGAAATTATCCTTCATTTAAAAAAGTTTTTCTGATGTAAAGCATCTATACTAAATTATCTTATTTTTTTAAATTAATTTTAATTCCATTTTCTGTTTATTCAACAAATTTTTTGTGTATACTTATACTGATCGTTTTATTTCTTTATTCTCTGGATTTATTTATAAATTATTTGTTGTAATGTTTTTATTCCACTCTTCTATATTATTTAAAATTATTTTACTTTTTTTTTTAAATATAATTAGATTGTCTGCAAAAGTACAGTTATTCGAGATAGTTTTAAATTTTTGAGTCTTATATAATGTGTAGCTGTTTTTCTTCAAGTAAATTTATTGCATTCTATTATAGCTGTGTTAAATAATAGTGAAATTAACATACCTCCCATGTTTTAAGTAGTCGTTTACTAAAAAATTGTTAATTTTATATTTTTGTATTCTCATTCTCTGGATTTTCTTAAACACTACTTCTATATTAATAAATGCCAAGTACATTTTGTGTGTCACAGTTTTATATTTTATTAAGACATAAACTTTGATAGTAATAAAAAAAATCTGGTGTGAACATCACACGACTTTCCTTATCCTATTATTATATATTATACCGGGTCCATCGTCTCGGCCCTGCGCTGCTCTCGTCCCGGAACTTGTTATTTTAAAAAAGGACGAGGCGCGAGTCCAACACTCGAAAGCTGATTAAAATAAACAGTACAAGACAATAATTGACTCGTACTTAAAATTTTGCTACGTCACTGAAGGTAACCGTGCGAGCTCGGCCGCACGGCCTTCGCCATTATCGCCTGCGTGCTCCCTCCTAGCGGCCAAGCGCACTTTTTAGAATTATCACACCAAATTTAATGCATTGCTTTTCTAAAGTCATATGTGTAGCATACCGGTTTTGAACAAACAACTACTAAAATTTGATTTCATGATAATTTAATTAAAAATATTGAATATACTTTGCTAGTTTAGTTGTTTTAGGTCTGACGATGATACTTTTGTAAAAGGGTGTATGTAGATTTACAAAGTTGTAAAGTTAAAACATTACTACACATTTATAGACATAGGTTAAACTGGTATTCATACCCCAAAAATTTATTTTAACCAAAATTAAATGTTGATTTGAAAAGCTTTAAAAATAGCTGGCTAATCTCTATTTTTATATTGCTACAATTATAAACAAATTAAGTGTACAAACTAGTGTATCTTATACTTAATCCTCAAAATTCAAGACTGAATTAGCTGTAGCACTATAAAAATGCCACTAATTTAAACTTTTTATATCCTTATAAAATTTAATTGTTATTCAGTGTTTTTAACTATACCACAAGATTCTTCAAATCATATTGGAGCAGTAGATATTAAAATTAACAAAATAAATTTAAAACGTCAAGATTTTTATTCGTAAGAACAAGGGCTAGAGAAAATTGGTGTAAGCATATATATAACTTACTTGTGGTTTAATTTAATATTTTTTATTTGTTAGTTTTTAATTTTTTACGTTAAAGCATAAATATGTAAATTAAGAGCTTTTTAACCATCCCACTAAAGTGATTTTTTGGCTCGGGGTACATAATGGTCCTTGCATTTAAATCAATATTTTAAGTTAAGGTTATAAAATGTCATTTTAAAAAGTCGCAAGTGTTTCATAAAGCTATAGCAAGATTGGAAGTAAATCAACAACAATATAGACATATCTTTGCCTTTAGCTATCAATCTTCTTGATTGGTTTGACACTACATTATCTGCTTTCATTTTCTATTTTCAGCCAGCTTTCTCAGTTTATTGTAACTGCTGCGCGGCATGTCTTCTATGATCTGAAATACATATTGTAGTTTTGGTTTCCCTCATGCATTTCGTCCATCAACTACTTCTACAATAGCCTTCAAGTTCTTCTTCCTTCCTAGGATATGCCCCATTTTAAGTTATTTATGATTTTTTCGTTTTCCTGTGGGGTCTTACTCATTTTAGCCTTAACAATTTTTTCTACCACCTCACCCTCCAACGTTCACCTAATAATATTATATCTCAAAAGCTTCAATTATCTTCTTTTCACCTAGTGGCGTTCGTTCATGTCTTACACTTGTTAAGTGCTACTTAAACTCCACACCAATGTTTTTAACGGCTGCTTTTTTTGTTCGTTAGATTTTATTTGATTAAAGTAACACATTTTTGTTTGGAAACATACTTTGGCTTATTGTAGCCTTCTTGCTTTTCGGTTTTTTGTTACAACATTTCTACTTTTTTTTATTATATATTTAACTTGCTTATGCTCATATCCGGTTTTACCACGTAATATTGTTTTGTTTTAGACTGATTTATCTTCATTTTATATTCTTTTACTAGCATATTGTCTTTGTAGTTCGACCGTTTTCCTATGAATTTATTATTGCGTCTTTTATGTATAGGTTAAAAAGCGATGGCAATAAGGAGCATCTTTATCTGATCTCCCTATTAATTTCAATTGCTTTGTGTGCGTTGTCCACGTTTATTACTGATGTTCCGTGTACATATTTTTTTCTTGTTTTTATTATCTGCCCTGCGAATGACCTCAAAAAATACCTTCCACATTACTTTATCGAACGATTTTTCCCTGTCGACAAATGCTATGCATATTTTCTTATTATCTCTTCTACTATTAGTCTTGGAGCTCTAGTGTCGCTTTTTTATAACCGACTTTTTTATGTCTCCAAACGGGTCTCCTGTGAGCTGTCCTTTTATTCATTTTATTCTTCTGTATACGATTTTTGTAAATATTTTTGATGCGTCATATTATGTTGATTATTCGATAGTTTTCAAATTTTCCTTTTTTTGGGATCAGTATTATGTTATTAGTAAAGCCTTCTGATGTTATTTCTATTTCATACATCTTGTGTGCTACTTGGTATCTTTGGTATCTTTTGATTATATTCCTTTTATATGTTTTACGATTTTAGAAGGTATGTGGTCTATTCCCACGGCTTTACTTGTTTTCAGATTTTATACCGCTTTTTGCATACATTATTGCGTCTCCCATTTTATCGTCCTTTCTTTTTTCTTCGAGTTTTACTTTTGTTTTTCTCTTTCTTCATCATCATACCATTATTTGAAATATTGTTTCTACTTTTCTGAGCTTGTCTCTTGTTCTGGTAGAACTTTTCCCTTCGTTCATAAATCTGTTGGTATTTTTTCTGAGGTTTTTAAAAAGAGTTTTTAATTTTCGGCATATTGCTTTTACGTACTTTCTTTTTACTTTTATCGATTTTTATTTATTTTAATTTTATTAGTTCCCTATTGCGTTGATGTCTTTCTTTTGTTTTGATGTAATCGAAATTTTTATCCATTTTATGGTTTTGTTTGTTATTTACATTTTTTTTCTCATTATCACCAAATTGTGGCCGCTACCTGCAATTGGCTCCTAAATAACTTCTACAGATTTTTATTAGGTTTTTTAATCTCTGTTTCACTAGAATGTAATCTATTTGATGTTTTCTGTTGTTTCTTGATATTTTCACTTGTATTTTGTGCACACGTGATGTTGGCACCCTAAGTATAAAATATGAACATTTTAATTAGAAAAGTAATTAATTGTGTCAATAATGAAAAAATAAAATTTCTCTTTCATATATTTATAAGCTAATTCTATAATTTCAATTAAAATAAAATTCAAAGTAACAAACTCTAAAACAGTTATGAGTTAAGAAGTGAAATTTTGGCAACTTTTTTGTTCTTTAAACAAGATGGAAGAAGAGAGCCTTAATCTAAAATATAAGAGAATGGATTTTGAATTTCAAAATATTTATAATAGAAACAAATATATAATGACCGTCAACTTTATGACATGGTATCAGAAGGAAGGACGTTTAAATGTTCAAAATAAATTGGAATATACATATATATGATCGTTTTGAAAAACATGCTGGAAGAAGCACTCTACATTTTAGTGAAGCATCCAATTATAAGTACTTATATCTTACAATAATTGGCAGTTTAAATCTTTCAATTTCAAGCTTAAGAGTCTATGAGGTGTTATGTCTACTTGAATCGCCAATTTTTAAATTTTAAATTTTTGTATGACAACCGTAAATTGCTATCTTTATACAGTTCCAGATATGAGAACATGTTATTGTATTTTATCGTTTAATTACTTGATAGCAAAATTTGATTAGAAAGGTTGTTGTTTATCCTATTATTTTAATTTTTCTCAATATTAACTAGTGCTTATCTGTCGGTCGTTTAGTTTGCACTGTATTTCCTAGAGGATTTATTTTGAGCATTAATTTTTATTTATGAATACAATTTTAACGGTTTTCCTACAACTAAAAACAACCTTAAACGTCTGTTGATGTTATCTTATTTTGCACTATTGTAAAGAAGCAAGTCTTTGCGTTTTAAACGCAAATGTTATTTATAGAAAACAATGTCATTTGCTTCAATTTGTGTTATATATAATTTACCTGCAATTATGCACTAAGATGTTTCATATGGCAGAATAATAAGTTTTGATACGTTGGAGTGCCCATCTTTCGTTTTCAGAGACAATTGCACTTTCCCTTTAATAAAGGTTTGGCAAATCTTTAGCTACTCAAAAACACTTGAAGATTTCCCCATTTTTTAACTAATTATTATCACGATATTAAAAAAAAAACATTAAAAGTTCTATTAAACCTATACTTAGAAATAATAATACGTGTTAAACATAATACATTGAGATAAACAAGACAAGTATCCTTGGCAGTATATTTAAGTTCTAACTTGTAAAGAGTGGCCCAAATTAAAAATCCGATTTATATTTTAAGTAAAACGATTCTTGAATTGATTTTGTAAGTGGATTTTATATATAAAAGTTTATGTTTGTCACTTTATAATGCTCTAAAAAAAAACAATTAAATTGTTAACTATTAGAAATAACTAGCAAGCTAAGCTTGTAGGTAGTGAGTATTTGGTAAAGGCAGCTTTTGGAAGTGTCTAATTGTTATGCACGATGCCAAGTCGATATTTTCGGATTTTCTGCAAATTTTAGTTCTTTTCAGATTTTTTGATTACAACTTTACTCATATTCTGATCAATTTTATCGTGAACATATCAGGTTTTGTTCTTGAGGTAAATTGCATGTAAATTGGCGGCATAGATCTTGGGTTTTAGATAAGATCACAAAAAGAAGTCGCACAGTGCTATATCAGAAGATCTTGCTAGCAAATTTATTTTGGCATTTTGTGAAATTAAGCAGTCAGAAAACTGTTGGTACAATAAATCGACTGTATGGGAAGTGGCACCGTCCTGTTGTAACCACCATATTTGTTGCAAATTTGTGTTGCCCAGCTGGTGTCAGAAAACTGGATTATCATGCAACGGTCACGATCACTATTTAGTTAGAACATTTCTAGAATAATCTTTAAAGAAGTGTCAGCGAGTTTTTGGGGGTACATAAGTTTTTTATGAGTTACGCGATGGTTTTGCAAGTCCCAAACACGACAGTTATGTTGGTTTATGAACCCGCCGCTAAATATAATTTGGTTAGCAAGTTCAAGCTCTTACATCAGTTAAATTTTATATGCGTAAGATGCAGGTCCTTAGTGAATATTCGCTGAAGAGGCTTCTCGCACTATCCAATTGTTGTGCACGACACCAAGTCAATGTTTTGGGATTTACAACAATACCTCACGCCGATACTCACGAAGGCTTTCATACATAATGATCCAGTTTTATCAAATATTGCAATCAACCTTCGAACAATTGATTCATTCGGTACACTATTTTAACTACAAGTTCAGACAGTTGACATTTGTTAAAGCATTTGAATTGCCGGCTCCAAAACAAAGAAAGTGCAAAGATTAATTACCGAGTTCAATTTGGCCCATTTTTTAGTTTTATTGTTACTGACTAGTAAATCGTAAAAAATAAATAAATGGGCAGATTACGAATTGACTTCTGTGAAATACTTAATAGAGGTTAGCTTATAATCAATTACGTGTTTTGAGTGTTTTAACAATTTCTACTTCAAGAAATAAATTCTTTGGCGCATAAGAATAGCCAAGCAGAAAACAACGAATTTATAGAATAAATTAATCAAAGGTAGACAGGACATGGAGTGTTGATGACAATTAACTGTGCAAATTAATAACCAAGTCAACAGATAGAGTCTTTGATCACAAAAATCTTCTTCAACTGATTTTCCAGAATTGTGACTGTGTTCAAAAGTAATATTATTATAGATTAATCATGGATTTTTAGATAAAAATTAGTCGATAAATATCAATTTTGAACTAAACCTTTTATATAGAATATTTGAAATTTATGTTTTCAAATATTAAAACATTTACCATATGGGTTAATATAATTGCTAGTGATAATCAGAATTATTTCAATGAAAATGTCCTTTTTAGGGTTTCTTAGTATCTGAATATGTCTTTTTGTTAATGTTAATAATATTGAAAACATTTACTACTACCAATTTATAATTAAAAATATATAAAAATATTAAATAATAGATAATACTGGATAAAGTTTAGGTACAAGTTGTAACACAAAAAATAATTTAATATTTTCACTGTGTACTAAGCAGTGATTGTTAGTCAGCAGGAAAATATCAAAAATGCTACAGGTTGTACTAAATTAATAAAGAGATAAGAGCTCGAGTACATCCTTCGCAATTCCTAGATGCCAGTTTGTCTGTCGCCAAATTGGGTCGCACGTGACAACACACATGCAAATCCAGCCAAACAGTATAGTACAATATAGAAGTAATAGTTCAGCAGGGCAAGTGTGCATGGCAGTCCGCGATGGCGATCGCGATAATCCGCGGCAGATTTATGGTGTTAATCATGCACGGATTAACGTCCCCGTTCGAGCACTAATGTACAGTAGCTGCCGGTGCCCCGCGTACCTGGGCAAGCCGTCCGCTGAGTTATGGCCACTATATCACTCACCGGTGGTTTGCAACCGTCACACTATCTCATTAATATTCCCTGATAAATTGACAACATCAGGGCAGCTTGTGTAGATAATAATGTTGGGAGCGTTTAATCAAGGACTCGCGCGTGGTCAGTGTGGGACGGAATCTTCGAAGCCAATCCGACACGCTTCCGGCAGCCGAGAAGGTTCTTCATTCGCTCTGTAAAAATAACCTCTGCGTATATGATATAAAATCATTCAAATTAGTTTGTTGATTTTTTTAATTTTGAAGCTTATAATTTTGTATCGATGGCTTCCATTTATAGTAATTTCATTCAGAACTGTTTACATATTTTTATATTAGTATTTCCACATGTATTACCACTTTTTTAAATTTAGATTTATTTAGATTTTCTGATATTTTACGCAGAATCTATATGATATTAGTTTTTTTTATTCAGTATAAATCAGTAATCAGAGTACATTGTAACCTATAAGCTAACGGGACGGCTTAAGATATATTAGTTACATGTTGTACAATTTGGTTTGATAAGGTCTTCTTCAACGAAGAGTATTCCAGAAAAATCAATTCAAGGTCTGCTAGCCATTTCCGTTTCAGTCTTCGGATTACCTTATTTTTTAACGGCTTCTTTCATGGATGACCTCCCTTACGCTCATATGTGACATACGAAGGGGCATTAGTAACGACGTTTAATATTTTTGACTGTCATCTTTGGATGATTGCGATATTGGACTTACTGGCATATCGTTCAATTTCGTAAATCCGTATTGGAATAATTATGATTTTATAAAGCAGAAGCTTATTTTTTAATGACAAATGGGACTTTCTAATAACTTGTACATTTATTTTGGTTTCATATCTACTTGTTTTCTTTTCTTGGTAATTTGTTGTTTCCAATTTAGTTTGTTATTTAGTTGGACTCCCAAATATTTGACCGAGATTGCCTGAGGAATTTCGGTGTTATTTATATAAATCAGTGTGCATGGGTCCTTACGTAGCGTAAAAGTCGCATGGAACGACTTTTGTTCATTTATTTTAATTATTCATTTTTTATACCGTACTTGGTGCGTGTTCAGATGTTGAAGGAGAGATGAGGTCTAGCTGCTATTTCTGTGTAAAGTAAGAATCACCGTACCATCTGCAAACATTTCCAGTATGATATTATCGATATATTGGAAGATCAGACGTAAACAATAAATATAACAGTAATCTTAGAATGCTGCATTGAGAGACTAATGGATTAATAAGTGTACAGCACAGACCTCGTAATTTACTCTTATACGGAATTTGCAATTGGTCAGATACGATTCGAGTAATTTATAGAACATAGGTAAACATCTCTGTATTTTATACAATAACCCAATTATGTCAGATATGCATAATTTCTTTGTTTATATTTCTTTTAAGTTTTTTCTTGTATATTAATAACTAAGTTACAAATTTTGTGCCGCATGTATATATTTTTCAATGCCTTTACTTGAATACATATTATTATTTATGCGTTACAAACATTATTGCTCTGCTGGATCTTTCAGAGAATTGATTAATTTCAGTAAGCGATAAAAGTTATTAATTATATTTTTATATTATTTGTGTAACATTCATTTCAATTATATTAAGGACTTATGGTGAAATGGTTTTTATTTAATTTTTACAGGCGTAATCTTTTGACTCTCTTTGGCATTAAATCCACAATATTATTTTCTTTGTTCGTTTTTATTATTCCTTTATTATTTACAATATATATTTTTTGTTGCCTAATCTATTTACTTCAAATTTATTAGAGAACATCGTTTACCCTGCTTATATTGCTTTGTCATAATATCTATTCTGGCCAGATCATATATTAAAAATTGAATAAAAAACGGATGCATGCTATTATGAATGAATAAAATAAACTTTTTTAAACTTAAGGCTGAAAAAACTTGAATATTTTAAATCTAAAAATTTTTAACATAACATAACAATAAATAAAAACTCAATAACAGAAAAAGAAATAGAAGACAACTAAATAAACATCAATGGTGCTATTAAAAGCGACACAAAAAAGCACTTTGAAAAATTAACGAGAAAAATCGACAAATCATTTTGGTTTACTGAGCAAGTAATATTAAACTGTCGGAAAAAACAAGATTTTATTTCAAATGCAGAAACTAACGAAAAATATGAAACAATCTGCAATAAAATAAATGTATTAGTAAGAAAGGGAACAGAATATTGCGATTTTTTGAAAAAAAAATAAATACGGCTTTAACCGCTTGTAAAGCGAATTTTGTAGAAAGATACGATAGCAAACAAAGGAAATAAAAGCAACAATAAAAATAAAGTATATAGATAAACAAACTAAAACATATACACAACACAACAAATAACCTAGAAATAATAATTAGTAAAACCACAAATAGACGATGGACATACAGAAGATGCACTTTAAAAAAATTAAAAACCACATCTTAAAGTCCAGCATCTGAAGGGTACAAAAACAACATAAACTTTTAAGGTACGGAAGGAAGAAACTGATTAAAGAACTAACAACATTCATAAACAAAATAGTAGAGAAGTCACAAGAAGGAATACGATGATGCTGCATTTTAAGAAAGGACAATAGTCTAACTCAAATAATTTCTTGAGTACAACACTAAAACTGACAACAAAAATTATTCCCAATAAAATCTCTTTTTATACACCCTTTAAACGAACAATGGAGCGGGAGATCCTGTAATGACTCAATATTTGTAATCAGAAGAATAAGTGAAAGATCAATTGCGTATAACAGATCGAGGGTTTTATGATTTGCAGATTTGGAATAAGCTTTCGACAGTATCCAATTACAGAATGTAATACACTCATATGACAAATAGCGTATTGGTATAATAAAACTGAATATGTTTATAACAGAAATAAAAATGAAATGAAAATAAATTTAAAGTTAGCTAAACTCGATAAGATAACACTTAACATTCGACAAGAAGATTTACTAGATCTTCTATTATTTAATATTATATTAGATAAAATAATTAAACAAATTGAAACAACAAACGTTAAAAATAGACAATAGGCTGCAGATATTTATATTAAGCTGATGACGTTGACCTAATAGTTGAGAATAAGTATGACCTGCAAAGATGATTGTAGTAGGTTAATACTTACTTACTTAATCCAAAACCTTTCTACCTTTCGGTGTAAGGCTATTGAGCTGAATTGTGCTTTATGGATTCGGGCTTGTCTTGCACAGTTCTCTCCACTTTTTTCTATCCTTTGCTGTTGTGCGAATTTCTTCCCACTTTATGTTTCTTGATTCTGTTGCCTCTTTTAATTCCTCCTTCCATGTTTTTCTCGGTCTTCCTATCCTATTTTTCCCTTTTGGTCTTGCTTCAAACACTTTTTTCACTGTTCTGTTTTTGTCCATTCTTATTATATGTCCCAACCACCCTAACTGTCTTTCTTGCACTGATACCGCTACCGCTTTAGTTTTTAAATTTTCTCTAAATGTTGTGCTCCTGATGTGGTCTCTCTTTGTTTTGCCCTCTATTTTACGCAGGAATCTCATCTCCGTACTTTCGACCCTGCTCCTATGTTTATTCACTGTTGTCCATGATTCACTGCCATAGATGAGTATTGGTGTTACAACTTTTTTGAATACTTCTACTTTTGCGTCATTTGGTACTTCCTTTTTTCCTAGAAAAGAGGACTTTATGGAGTTAAATAGTCGTCCTGTAATTCCTACTCTTTCATTTATCTCGTCATCGAGTTTTCCATTTTCTTGTATCCATACACCTAGGTATTTGAACTTCTCTACTTGTTCCAATTTTCTTCCCTCTATATATATACGATGTCTTCTCTTGTCTGGCGCTATTACCATTGTTTTGGTTTTATCTCCGTTTATCTTCATGTTTTTCTTTTTTAGTTCTAAGTTGTATACATTGATATTTTCTTGTAGGTCTTTCTCACTTTTTCCGAATATAACCATATCATCAACAAAAAGTAATTCTGATATGTAGATTTTTTCCATATTCCAGCTTCCTACATGGTATCTTCTTGTTTTCTTCTTGCATTCTTTTATTGCCTCATCTAATACTAAATTAAATAGCAGCGGGCTGAGTACACATCCCTGTCTTAGGCCTATATTGGCCTTAAATTCCTCCGACTGCTCGTGTCTCGTTCTTATTATGTTTCCGCTATTTTCGTATAGTGCTTTGATTGCTGCTACTTCTCTGTAATTTATGTTTGCTTTTCTAGACACTGCCATATTGTCTCTCTTTCTATTCTGTCGAAGGCCTTTTCCAAATCTATAAAACAGAGATGTATTTCTTCCCCTTTCTCTGTGACCTTTTCACTTAGCTGTCTGATTGTAAATATATGGTCTTGTACCCCCCGTCCTTCTCTAAACCCACTCTGGGTGTCTTCTATTGTCTTATCTAGTTTGTCTCTGAGTCTAGTTTCTAGAATCCTTGTGAATACCTTCCTGGGATACTTAGTAAGGAAATTCCTCTGTAATTACAGCATTCTCTTCGGTCTCCTTCTTATATATGGGTATTATGATTCCTATTTTCCATTCCTTCGGTACTTTTCCTGCTACTAAGATGTCGTTGTATAGTTCTAGTAACCTTTCATTGCCTGTTTCTCCCATGTATTTTACCATCTCTGGGGTAATTTAGTGTATGCCTGGGGATTTTTCTATTTTGAGTTTCCTTATTGCTATATCCAATTCTTGTTTTGTTATTTTGCCTTCTGCGCTATCTTCCTCTGTTAAGTTCGTGTCTTTTCGAAGTCGGTATTTTCCCTCCCTCTTCTTTTTCCAATCCTCTCTGTTCTTCCCTGCTGCCAACAAGTCTTCGAAATATTGTTTCCATCTTTTCATAATATCGTTTTCCTTTGTCAGTACATTTCCTGTTTATCCTTGATGTTTTTGTGGGTGTAGTTTTCTTTTTCTCAGTTGCTTTAAAGTTCCGTAAAATAGTTTCTGGTTGTCGTCAAATTCTTTTTTCATTTTGTTTCCGAATTCTTCCCACGCTTTCTGTTTTGCTTCCTTCACCTTGTTTTTTACCTGCGTTCTTTTCTCTTTGTATAGATTGTAGTCCTCTTCCAATTTTGTTTGTAGATATTTGCGCCAGCATTCTTTTTTACCAGTGTTTTTATGTCAGTTGTCCACCATGCCGTTCTTTTAAAGTCCGTGTTTGTTACCTTTGCCACTCCGCAACATTTGCGCGCTGCTTTTATCATGCATTGTTTTATCGTTTTTCATTTATCTTCTATATTTAGGTAGGTTAATGCAACATAAAAATGTCAGCAATATCAGCAGTAATCTTTAAAGAACTAATTAAGTACAAATTTCAATTTCAATTTCAATCGATAATCAGTTTATAAAAATGCCAATTAAATAACAAGCGTTTATATCGTCATATAATGCAGAAGGAGATACAAAAGAACAAACTGTACAAACAAATAGAATAGCAGGATGTTTAAATGACACTACTTTGAATAACAAACAATGAAAAACTAAACTAAAGTCCTGCATATACCTATAAATTTGTAGATGGACTAGTTATAACTTACATCACCGGGATAGGGCCAGTAATGTGTAAAATACAGAGGTGTGCCCAAAAGCAAGTGAAATGAAAATGTTTAAGAAATCATTAAAAAACGTATACAAAGATTTATATCTAAGTCAAAACACTATGACATGGATTACAAGCAGAAAACAAGAACGAAATCAACATATAATTAGATTGCATAAACAGCAAATAGCGAAATTAACCCGAGAAAAGTTATTGGCATGTTGAAGGAGTATAGCACGTCTAGAAGAACAGCTTATAATAGAGTGGTATAAATTACGACATTGTAATGAAGAAATATAAGCGAAAATGCCTACCATAAAAAAGAAGAAGAAAATAATTGTCATAAATGACACGAAGTGCATTTGGGTGTATTTATTTTAGTTATAGTTTTTCGGTAAAGAATCAAACTTTTCAATACACAAGAGCAAATTGTTTGTTGTATCAGTACTATGCAACAATTCTTTTTTTTATTTAGTACATTTGCATTCGTCGTAAAATAATTGGAGTCTAGCCAAAGTTTACTTTTCTAAGTAAAATTTTCCATTTTTGTACTATTTAATGTACAATTAAAAAAAACTATTATTATGACAGAAATACCACTTATCTATTTTAAATAACACAAATTTAAGCACGCACTGCTGATCGTCTTGTGGATTATAAGTCATTATAACTAATTTGCTTGAATTTTATGTTTGTAATTATCGTACTTATTTTTTAATTTTATTTCCGATCATTTAAATTCATAAAGGTATTAAAAACAAATAAGAGGGCAGACAAGAATTAAAAATAATGAGAAAAGGATAGACCTTAACTTTTTATGATTAGCGAAGGGAAGAAAGGAATAGCAATGAAGAAAAATAATTTTGCTATTTAGGAAGTATAGCGTTAACTCAACACCTGGATAGGGTACAGGAAATGGGGAAGGAAAAGAAGAAAAAGTATAGTGAGGATAAAGGATGGTACTGAAAAACAAACAGATGCATTAGGCCAGCACAAATTGCTGTAAATTGTTAAATAATTTTTTTTATTAGCAAATATTAATAAAAAACAAAGCTACGACAACTTTTAATATTAAAAAAGTACATTGATATATACAGAAGGCAAACATGGATAGAAAATAAAAAACAATATCAGATAATAAAGTATTCAAAAATGAGCAATAAAGATGACATACAAGAAAGTGTGAAATAACAATCAAATAGCGTTAATGAAGGTGAATTGGCCACACCCTTAGAAAAACAACTGGCTGTAACCTGTAATACAATAGGAATAGAAGAAAAAGCAAAGAAATAGTTTAACTAACCTGGAATCAAGTAAAAAGAATCACCATAAATACAGAAGATTAGAGAAAATCAACAAAAAAAATAATAAAGGGATTAAACACAGTAAAAGAGACTAGCACATTTGTCACAAGCATGTTTCACGCTAGGTGCTGTTTGCTTCACTTTAGAAGATACCAAATGTATGATAATCAGTTCTTATAATTTATTAACTTTATATCTATATTCTTCGCTTTTAGCATAAACAGGGCTGAACTACTTTAAGAGTAACTTTTGATGCAATTCTATTACGGTGAGTAATATTTGATGACTAGATGACTTCCATTAATAAAAATCACAGGAAAAATTAATTTGCTTTATTTTCTTAAAGTAACCAGCTGTTATATTCATGTAAAAGCACCGGCACAAGTTTAGTTCTTTGGGTGGAAGCCATTATTTTGGTTTTGTTGTTATATTGCTGGTAAAATGTCGAAATAATATTTTTGCTTTTTTTCAAAAATTTTACTCTTCTGTTCTAAAAGTTAATTTTTTATTTTATACTTTATTGGGTAATGTAAAGCTTTCGTACGAGTATGATGTTCGTTTAATTTTAATTGTTTAACTTAACCGAAATTTGGAATTGTTAATGATTTTTTCTGTTTCTTATGCTTTGCAGTTATATTTTTATTTTTAACCTGTGTTATCAATGCTATTATGTTGTACAATAAATTTTTAAAAAACTGCTATTGTTTAAAATACTTAGTTTATTGTTACGCTTTAATCAATATTTATAAAAGTAATACTTTACAAAATTATTTCACTTATAATCTACTTGAACATTTTTCAAATTAGGGTTTTGGTATTTGCATACACTAGCGGTTGCGGAAATAGCACCAATATTAAAAAAAAGTTACACGCTGGCTAACTACCATTAAATGTGCAGCGTAAGGATATATAAAAAAATTAATAGAAAGAAATAATTTAATGTTAAGTGTTTTACGTTAGTGCTCTTGGTAATCTCAAGAGTTTAAAAAAGGCTTCTGATTATAAAAATTTATCGCAAAATAAATCATTTTAGGAATTTTTATCTAGAAAAATAGTAAATATCTTACAGTGTTCTCATTCTACTATAATCCACTACTTACAAAGAAAAAATCAAGGCCTAATGATTCGAAAAAGAAGCAAGTCTAAAAGGAAAACAAATAATCACAAAGATCTCTTCTTATCCAAAAATTGTTGCTGGAAAATAAATTAAAAATGCAGATTGTATGGGAGAAAACTAATTATAAAAATTAAAAGTGCCAGAATTGGCGTTATGGACAAATTAAGGTAAATTAATTCTCATAAACTTTATTGATAAACCGTACTTGTAACAACGTTTGAGAGAATGATTTACTAATCACTGTGTGATTGGTATTGTTAATCATTGTCAAAACAAAATCGTTCGGGGATATTTTTTTATCATCTTTATAGATTTCCGTTTTTCCGATGGATCAATGAGCAGCGTTTTAAAAAATTACGCTTTTTTGCTATAACTTTAACTAATAGACGAGATATACAAATAAGTTACATATTTTTCATAAACTTGAAATGTGCTGTACTAAGTAGTATTTTATGAAGTTGCCATCTCTATCCTCATCCTGTTTTAGAAGAAATGTCTACGGTCGACACCAGCGACATACATGTGCTTATATCCTTTCTTCTTTAGTATAATACTGTCCTTTCAGTTTTTTCTTCAGCTTAGGAAACGGGGGAAAATCAGCATGAGATTGGGGCTGCAGAGCGGGTGTGGTAATGAGTCGCGAAATTTCAGGCGCTGTAATGCTGCGTTTTCCGACTATAGCAAAGATAAACATTATCACGTTGAAGAATTACTTCTTTCTGCAGTGGAGCCTGAAGATTTTTCAAAAACGTGTTGCCTTTCTTCAAAAATTCAACGTAGATTATGTAGCTGGAGTGCGAAAAGACGATAATTAGTACTTTTTTGTCAAAGCAAAGGCTTTTAATTTTTCGGACTACGACAGCCTTATGGGTGCACCGCATTGATTCCCTGAGTCGTAATGGTATCTCCAAGATTCATCACCAGTGACAATCTGGCGAAGAAAGACGTAGCCTAGCTTTTCGTATTAAGCCAAAATTTGCTCCTTCCGATAGTTTTTTATTCAAAAGGTTAATATGCATAGGACCCATTTTGCGTACGTTTTTCTGTAGCATTAATAATATAAAGAATTTGTTCAAGAAACAATTCCAGCGTTGTTTGCACTTGATGCTGTTCATTCGTAATTGTAAAGCCTTATATCATGCAAATTTATTACATCTGAATTTTTTCTCTTGCACTTCTTGCTTCTGGTACTGACATCTACATAAATAGTATCCATTAGTCGATAAATGTCAATAAGCCTACAACCCTCAGCTTTTAGTAACTCAATAACAATGCGATCCTTCAGCTGTCTCTGTCTCTTACCATTTTGGTCACTGCGGTAGGAGGACTTGATATTTCAGGAAAAGTTATGTCTCGAAGTAATATTATCAAACCTACCGACTAGGAAGTAGTAGTATCATCTAAGATGCGTGTGATGTTGCACCAAATATAATTTTAACATCTGCCTAATTATGTTGTTTACGGCATGTCTTTAATATTTATGGATTTGGAAATCAAATGATTTGATTGTCCAGAAATCCCTTTTATATCTAAAAGCAATGAATAACTACTGATATTTTATAAAAACTAAAATTTGGAATGTAGAGAGAGTGTCTTAGTGTAATGTAGAAAAAATTATTAATTTTGTCCCTAGTTGTGACCGCTTGTGGTGGTAGCGCGTTATTGTAAGCTTGGTTTGGAAAGTCGCATCTCTTTTGATGATAAGCCAAATTTGACAATACTACGCAGCTATTACAGTAAATCTGTAAAAATTCATTTAAGTTGATCAATACAGTTGCGTGAACCTTTCTAGCTGAGAACTGAGTTTTGACAAGCGCAGATCCCTTATTCTGTTAAGCACTCTATACTGGCTTGTTTGTGCAACTATATGGAGCTGAGCGTTGTCGTAAAAAGTGATAACATATTGGATTACCTGAACTCTGTTGTATCTTAGTCTGACCTGAGAAGCAACTTTAGCAACCGTTAATCCGTGGCCATCCACAAGAAGACGGCGAACAATGCGAATATTCTTCTTAGTCACGTCGACGATCTTCATTTTCAAAGAATTGTTTATGAGCCTTTTTAAAGGTATTGTCCAAACCTGTTTTTTATCTTCTTGAAATTTGGACAATTTTACATCCTTTCTGGGTTATAAATTTGATTATAATCCGTTGTGCAACGGATGGGGGAATATTTCTTACTCTGATGTCGTGATACTGACAAAGGAAACGACGATGCAGGATGTCCTATGGAGCAAATCACCTTCCGGCGAGTAAAAAAGATATTCTGGTTTATATTTGATTCACCCTCATATTTTCAATAAATATCAATAATTCCGAATAGTTTGAGAAAAAATTTCTCAATGCACTTTTTGTTGATATACCTTCTAACAGTGAATTCTTTTCTTATATTTTACTTAGTCGTTGTGCACCGACCGTAATATTTTCTCATTTGTTAGTACAGTTAAAAGAACTTTTTCAATTTGTATTTTCATTGGAGTTTTGTGGCTCAAGCAGTGCAGACGTGCGAATGCAGAATGTTTTCAGAGTGTTTTTTGCAATTTTCTCGAGCGGTATCGGTGACCGCGCCGCGCCATCCGCTCCGCGCTATCGGCCCAGCCACATACCTGTGATTAAATAGCGCTAGCAAACAACAAAAATGGAAATGGAGCAACAAACAAGTATCTCCTATGGACAATCTAATAATTCGAACATCAACTACGCACAGGGTGCTCCAATGCAACTTCCACTTCCCACCAACCTTCAATTAGTAAGCCAACCGCTATCAACAGGTAACAATTTTAGCTTACCTCAAAATCAGTATCCTTCCACCAATCTCAACAACAATTTGATGGCAACTACTTCACAATCTTTAACTTTCAACGACAGAATTCTCTATCGAATGACGTCTACTAGTGACTAAGAAACTCAAGAAGTCGTAAATGATAATTCAACCAACACTAACAAATGGCAAACTGTTAAACGTCTTAAACGTCGAAAAATATCCTAACCTATTAAAGAAACTATACAAGTACCTTTAACAAATAGATATAACCAGCTAAATGAAGAAGAAGAGGGAAGCACCCTTACCAGACAAGTAAACAATGCAACCATAAAACTTCCTCCTATATTTGTGTACGGAGTTACACACTACAGTAACATGACCAAAAGTTTAAACGCAGTTGCGGAAACTGAACAATTTAACACAAAAGCTTTAACAGATAACACCATAAAAATAAACTGTCATACTCCAGAAACCTACAGGAAACTAATTCACCACATGAAAGATGCCAACATTGTTCACCATACGTACCAGCCAAAAGAGGACCGTGCCTTCAGAGTGGTTATCAAAAACCTACACTTTACAACCGACATAAACGAAATTAAGCAAGAGCTAGCCAATCAGGGACACCAAGCCAGGAATATTTTAAATGGAAGAAGTAGAGTGTCTAAAGAACCAATAAACCTATTCTTTGTAGACCTCGAGTCAGCGGATAACAATAAAGAAATATATAACCTACGAGGTATTCAAAATAGAATAGTACAAGTTGAGCCACCCAGAGAAACCAAGGGCCTTACCTAGTGTACACGTTGTCAGCAATATGGTCACACTAAAACATATTGTAACAGACCTTACTACTGTGTGAAATGTGAAGCAGCCCATAATTCCACAAGTTGTACAAAACTAAACAACACCCCTGCCACATGTGCACTATGCGGTGGTCCCCATCCTACCAATTACAGAGGATGCGAATTCTACCATACCCTCCTGAAACAACCCAATAATGCCAACAACAGACTTAATATTCAACAAGTACCAGCACAGGCACACCCTATCCCACGACACAGAATAGAGCCAAGAACTCAGGCATAACAGGCCAATACGTACTCGAATATACTAAGAAATCAAAACCACCAGAGGAAAATTCAATTACTCTCAGCACTTTTCTAAATGAGTTCAAAAATATATTCCAACAGCTAATGCAACAAAACAGCTCAATTCTTACCATGCTTACAACGGTCATCAATAAAATTCGCTAAATTTGTACGAATTGCCCAATGGAATGCCAACGGCATCCTTCAACACAAAAACGAAGTAGAGACTTTTCTACATCACAATTCAATTGACATACTACTTGTTAGCGAAACGCACTTTACCGACAGATCCATCTTTCGTATTCCATCCTATTTAACCTATAATACAAACCACCCAGACAACACTGCACATGCAGGTACTGCAATTTTAATAAAAAATACTATAAGTCTCTACATATTACCAAAGTATGAAACAAATCACTTGCAAGCCACTTCACTCAAAGTCAAAGCGTCCTCCTACAAGATAACAGTTTCTGCAGTATATTGCCCTCCTAGGCACTACTTGAAACTCAACCACTTCAGGGATTTCTTCAACACACTTGGCTCCAAATTTATTGCTGGAGGTGATTTCAACAGTAAACATACTCTCTGGGGCTCTCGGCCAACAACTACCAAAGGTCGTGGGCTAGCTAATTTAATCCAGGAAAAAAACTATTTATTTCTGTCCACCGGTAAACCAACATATTGGCCCAGTGATCCAAATAAAACTCCTGATCTGTTGGACTTCTTCATCACCAACGAAATCTCCTCATCATACATGGAAGTATTTCCTAGTTATGATTTGTCATCTGACCATTCCCCGATAATTGCAACTATTAGTACTTTCGTAATTATTAAGAATTTTACACCTAAACTTCATAACAACAAAACCAACTGGGATAAATACAAAAATGAAGTGGAATACCGGATTAATCTAAAAACAATCCTCAAAACCCATAACGAAGTCGAAGACGCTTTGGATGCCCTCACAAGTACCCTTAAACATTCAGTCATGGAAAGTACTCCATCTCTGCCAATAGCTAATACCACAAAATCAATTCCACTTGAAATAAAACATTTAACTGGTAAAAAACGGAAGGCACGGTCTAGGTGGCATACAACACAGGCACCCGTGGATAAAAATATACTGAATCGCATTAGCAATCAATTAAAGGCGCAACTTAGAGATCTCCGTGAACAATCCTTCACTGGCTACGTTACAAGACTAAATAGATTCGACAACTCTATCTGGAGACCAATTAAATCCAAGAGAAAACCAAAATAATACAACGCTCCAATAAAAAATCTTGCTGATCACAACGCTAAATGGGCAAGAAGCGACCAAGAAAAGGCTGATCTTTTTGAAAATCATCTTGCATTTGTCTTTAAGCCCAACAATCAAGATATAAATAATGACATCGTAACAAGTTTATCCAACATTCCACAAACCCCATTTGGAATTAAATCCTTCACTCCACACGAAGTTCAGAACGAAGTTAACCATCTTAACATCCGAAAACCACCAGCTACAGACGGTGTGACGCCAAAAATTCTCAGAATATTGCCGAAAAAAGATATACTTTTTACTACCTACATTTTTAATGCCATTTTAAGACTACCGCACTGGCCTCCAATGCTAAAAACGGCAAAAATAATCTTAATAAATAAGCCAGGGAAAAACCCAAATGACGTAACCTCCTACCGTCCAATTAGTTTGCTCCCTACAATTTCCAAGGTATTAGAACGCTTATTACTACAGAGAGTAAATGCCGATATTTCACCAGATGGGCTTCCTCCCCATCAATTTGGTTTTCGAGCAGGACATTCTACAGTTCAGCAAACACCTAAATTAATCCAAGTTATTAACCACGCTTTTGAACAAAAACATTATTGTACTTTAGTTGTACTGGACGTTAGCCAGGCCTTTGATAACTGTCTGGCATACATGTCTGTTATATAAAGTCAAGGAAACCCACCCACTAAAGTAATTCGACATCTTGAAATCCTAGCTTTCAGATCGCAAATGTAGAACCAAAGTGGGAGATGCCAAATCAGACTATCATTCCATAGAAGCAGGTGTACCACAGGGAAGCGTCTTGGGACCGACCCTCTAAAACCTATATACATCCGACATCCCAACAACCACTGAAACTACTGTCTGCACTTTTGCTGATGACACTGCCATACTAGCAGCTCATGAAGACCCAGCAATAGCATCTAACCTAGTACAAATCCACTTAAATGTACTCCAGGCTTGGTTGCATCTCTGGAAAATTAAAATAAACGAAAACAAATCACAGCACATAGACTTCACTCTAAGACACGAACGTTGTCCTCTACTTTTTCTCAATAACGTCGAACTCCCTCGAGCGATATCTATCAAATATCTCGGATTCTACCTGGACACTAAGTTAACATGGAAAGATCACATTACCAAAAAACGGAAGCAGATTGACTTGAAGACCAAAGAACTCTATTGGCTGTTAGGGAAGAACTCAAAACTTTCCCTAGAAAACAAAATACTGCTATATAAAACAATCATCATCCCTATTTGGACGTATGGAAAAGAAATCTGGGGTTGCGCAAGCAAATCCAATATAGCATTGCTCCAAAGAAGCCAATCTAAAGTGCTACGTATGATAACTCAAGCACCGTGGTATGTTTCGAACCAAACGCTACACGACGACCTGAGGATTCCCTATGTCAAAGATGTCATCAAGCTACGAAGTAGAACCCACCACGATAGATTGGCAGCCCACTCAAATAACCTGCTTCAACCATTACTGGAAAGAGAATACCCACGACGACTACGTAGGCTTTGGCCAGCAGACCTTCTTGTGGATTAAGAGAGTCCTTACTGGAAGAGCTCTCGTCACGTCATTTCAAGCTGAAATTCTGATATACAATTAGCCCATAGAATGTAGTAGTTCTGATTGCTAATAAATATACATCTATAAAAAAAATTTGTATCTTGATTTCTTTTTGCAACTTTTCTTGCAGTTTCACATAAAAAATAGATTTAAAAGAAGCAACAGCGTAAACAATTCTTTGGCAAACTCTACTCTCATTGCTAACTTTTTGCGGTTCCATTTTTTAAATCGAATAAAAATGCGCAATGCAACTTATATATAATTATTTGTTTATTTGTTAATAACACTAATAAAATCCAAAGGGACATTTTTATAGACAAATAATGTCTGATACGCCCAACTCCTACCACAAACACGAAACAAACCGTAGCTGAAAGTTCCTCGCGAGGTACCGAAATAAATAAGTAAAAGTGAGCTTAAATCCAGCTTAATATCTTAATTAGTAAATCGGCCGCGAGCGCTGCGGGTTACGAGCTTCGTATTGATCCAAGCACTCTGCCTGCCCTGCAACAGCCATGGCCGACAACGCAACATGGCAGTGACAGAGGCAAGAAACGCAGATAAGAAGTGGGCAAAGTGAAACCTTAAATAACCGTCAACACTGCATATGCCTGCTAGTCAGTGATGCCGAAAGCGGCACGATAATATCCCATAGCTACTTCATCAATGTATGTGGATGTATGCGTTCCTGAATGTCTCAAACGTTGCGAAAAAAATAAGTTACGGAAATTTTCTTAATTTAATTATAATCTTTAGAATTTTCTAAATTGATGCACAGCACTGTCAATTCGGGATCTGTTTTCTCAGTACAAATGTCTAATTACACGTACGCGTTTAATTTATTAGCACGTTCTGTTACTTTTACCAAAAAATCTCTCTAATAAAGAAACTACACTTTTTTAATGCTCTTTAATTTACAAATAAGTATTTAGTATTTTGTAGCATATACAAATAGAATGAAATAAAAAGATTTGTGCTCTTTAAGGACATTGTAAGTTGTGCCATTTTATAATTGGTGCTTTAATGTCAGCCCTTTATGGAATACACAGGGAACTGATTGTAATTAAAACTTAGTTAGCCTTTTTGGCACCCTGTTTATTTCTTTTTTAGAAATAGAGAACCAAATTCACTTATCGATCTCTTTTTCGGAGATAAAAAGTACGTGTTTATCTATTTTTATTTAACTTCAGATAAAGTAAGAATATTCAGATTACTATCGAGTTGGAGAGGATGATGAAAAGTAATATTTAGAATTACAATTGCTTTTCTATTTGGCGATAAGTTAAGAGGTTTATTCCTTCTTAGTTTGTGTTGCTTCCAACAAAAGTTAAAAATTGATAGTTACCTTGATATAAAATAATGTGAAAGTTGCTTCCTCCACAGATTTTGTGTCTGTACATTTTTAATTTATATGTTTATAATCTTTAATAATCTTCAACCTATACCTAAGCACTATGTAGAGTTTTAAAACATCTTTAAATTCTTTATAATCCATCAAGTCTTGGATATAAATCCTATAAAATATCACTTAAAAATAATTTCATTTTCTTTTTCTTTTGATGTTCTTATTTATAGAGATTTATTATTATTATTTTATCTTATACTCTTTTATTTGCGAATGTTGTTGAGACACGATGTGTCATTGCCTTGAATATTAGTATTCTCACTATTTGCCTAATGTTTTAGATGCATTTCAGTATCGTTATTTTACATATGTTGGTTTCTAAACCGGAAAAGATTACATTTGTCTTGGCCTTACATCCAATCTAAGCTAATTAATTCAAGTTAATACTTTAAATTGCACCTGTTTGGTTTTCCAGTTAAGTTTTTATGGTATCTACCTATATATGTTAAGTTTTGATCGAAAGTTTGTACAGTTTGCCTTTCATAAATCTAATTGTAAGAGCACCACAGTAAATTTTCTTAAAGGTGCAGGGCTATCTATCAAATGCGTTGCAAATTAGTGCCGCACGTGAAAACTAAATTAGCCATGACATCATTGATAAGATAACACACTCGAAAGCGGCCTTCGCTGCAACGAGCTGTCCGTCCAAAAATCTTTATTAGTCCCTTATCAATTGGTGGCATTTCTTCACTCTTGTCTTATCTGCTCGCGCTGTTTATGTGGGCAGGTCAAACGAGGAAAGGCATGGCACTGTTTGTTCAGGTACTCAAGAGCGGCGGCCCTCAAAGGGAAAGGCAGCGAGCAACACATGTAAACATGTGTTATTAAGCCGATAAGCGCCCAGCAAGTAGATTTTTGAAAGCGATAACGGCAGCGGCCGGCCAAATCAATTCGTCGGCGGCGCGTCTTCCCGCACCGCCGCCCGAAATGCGAGCGGCCCAGATGCAAGGCGGCCGCATGCTCCGCAAAGGTATCGAAATCCGAACCGCACATGCACGCGGTCACTCCCAACCAAATGAAAAAGATACACAGGAAAACGCAGCCATAAATCAGATAGCCAGTGGATGGGAGTGGATCTGCTCTGTCCCAGCCGGGAAGATGATGGCCATTTGGAGGCTTACCGGCTTCGGCTGCGCGTTTGCCACGCCATTCGCGTGGTCTGTATTTTTGCCAACGGGCTACATGCTCTAAAGCTTACAAAGGCTTTGCAATTAAACGTGTCGTGGAGAAAAAATCGTTATTACATGACAAGCGATTTCACTCGCACACTACATTTAAAAGAAAAATGACAACAAAATAGTTCAGCTTTAACAATTTCGCACTTTAACAATTTTCAAATTTATACTGCAATTATAAGTTGTCTGGGAATAACAGTAACTCATTCAATGGCCTATTACGTCTCAATTTAAAATTATAAATAAATTTATTTTAGTTGCATTTTAAAAGACAGTAGAGATTGTAATTAAATACCAATCTGATTTTGAGATCATTAAATTTTTTATTTAAATTTTGCCGATTTTTTTAAGAAAAATTACAGAACATCGGCTTATCCCTTGTGTCACTCTTATAATATTGTTATTTTGGAAACTTAAGTTATTTTTACCAATGGAATGGTTGGACCTAAACAAAAGGATAAAAAATGTAGTGTCTGAAAGAATGGAAAACAAAATATTATCACTTTGTATATTTTTGATTCTCGTGGCAACTTCTTATAGTCCCCAGATATTTAATTCTATTTACTTTACTACATGTGATTACATTTTCCTGTGGAGTGGTTTATTTGTGTTGAAAAAATTATAACATCGTTAGCATATGGAAAGACACAAATTTTGATTGGTTGAAATGCTTTGTAACTAATTATTATATATTTCAGTTTCATGCGCTTTTTCTATCACTACAATAAACAATAACACATTTAGGACCTCGCTTTGTCTTACCTATCTATGTGTTCTAAATTTATATGTTATCGTTCCATTCATGTTTACTACATTATTTGTTCCTTGGTATCTATTTTGTATTCTAACAATTAATCTTATGGGCACGTTTTTCTTGTATAATTTTCTCAATATCACAATATTCTCTAATTATATAGTTTGAACATACATTTTTATGTTCTTATTCCGAGAAGAAATCCAGTTTGGTTTTAAGTGAGGTGTTAACAGGATTCGTAACTTGTGTTATTTCTTATGAAATAGTGCGATAATTGTTGTTTTCTAATCCTTAGATATTGTTTGGGTGTTTCATATCTTGTTAAATAATTGTTATGGTCATCTAAGTTCTATTTTTTGATCTTTAAGCGTATTTTTTACATTGAAATTATGTAGATGTTTATATAGTATACGTCTTGTTTCATTTGTTTAGGTACGGGTGCTGAAAGTGTGTCCTCTACGTTCGACCAATAATAGAAGTATTGCTTCCATTTCTCTTTCACTTCTTCTTCATTTAATAATCTTCATCTTTTGCTTTAATTGTTGTAAAATTACTTGGCTTTCCATTTTTTGTCCATTATCTAGCATGTATTTTCTATATTTTGTATGCTTTATAGCTATCTTTTTTGAGGCACTTCTTCCAAGCTGTTATCTTCTTTGTTTCTTTTTATTTATTCGTCTGGAATTACCACGTGTCTCTGTGAAAGAATTTAATATATTTTTTTAAATACTCTCCAAAGAACTTCTATCTATTCGTCCCTTATTGTTGAAGCTCTCTTCCCACTCTTCTATATATAATATTATTGTTTATATTAATTTTTGCTATTAAATAATATTTGTTCCGCTTTAGTTTTATTCTTGCTACTGTTAAGTAGTGGTCCAAGCCAATGAAATGTCTTCTTTTAACTTTAACGTCCCTCATGACGGTATTACTCTAGGGTATTTGTGTATATCTTTGTTTGGATTTGGTACACGCATTATTAAGGCAGAAATTTATCGCCCCTTTGACATTGGAGCTAATGAAATGTTCATCCAATTTTTCGCAGACTTCTTTAGATTCTTCTGCATTATTTCCGACATATTTCCATTTAAATCTCCAATTATTCCTCCGGTGTGATTAACCTTGCTTTGTATTTCTTATCATATTTATCTTTTACTTCCTTCGATTAATTTTCGTTAGGTTCGTAGCTGGTTTCAAAATTAGATTCCAATTAATTAGTTATGTTTTTGAAATCTCAAACGTATAAAACCCGTGCTCTGTCAAATTTCTGTAGGCCGCTGTTCCCACTTCCTGTTTAGTGAAGGCAAATTAGTATAGAAGCTCGACATTTTTAGTGGGTATACGTATCTAGACGTTCCAAGGCGCATTCGATTAGTAAGAGCCTCAAAAAAATGTTACCACAAATTTTTTTGTTATAACGCGAAAGTGCATTTGTGCAAGCAAAAAATGCATTTATTTGATGAGCTTTTTGCAGAACCAAAAGAATATTAATATATTAATATTGCCCAAAATAAGCACATTCTCGGGGCTCAGTGGCTCAGATGGTTCAACCATTTGGCTCTGTCCTCTAGCCAGCGCGCGCGAGTTCGAGTCTGGCTGAGCCCATGGGTGTGTGTGAATGTCCTAGATTAAGTGCATGTTAGTGGGCACAATAAGCCCTTGAGGCTGGGGTGCTTGTAAGTGCGCCAAAAAAGCTCATTCTCGTTATTTGGAGGTTTTGGGTCGCTGATCACAAATACGATGGTTGGAAAGTGCTCTGATGCACTTGGGGAGCATAATTCTGGGGCTGGGAGTGATTTTAGAGAATTACCTCAAGTTTGTTTGTTCTCCGAGTTTAAACTGTCGATGTAACAGTTTTTGAGGTCGCTAATATCGAATATGATGTTTAAAAAGTGTCCCAATGCACTTGCAGGGGAGCATAATCCTAGGGATGGGGGTGATTTTAAGAAACCAGCTCAAAGCTGTTTGTTTTTCGAGATTAAACTGTCTGAATAAGGGTTTTTGAGAGCTCGGCTAACGATGTTGGTTTTCAAATTAAACTCCAACACACCGAAGTGAGAAAATGCCCTGGGGCACTTTGGGGAAATGATACCTTGGGGTACCAGGGTATGCATAGGGTATTTTTTTTATTTGAGTATAATTTAATTTTAATTATTTTTAAAATCGATTTTTTTAGATGCTATTACGAAAAAAATTTGCCTGCACACAGACAACCCTATCAGTGTCCACGTTTTAACAGTATTAAATAAATAAGGGTTTTCAAGGTTTAAAAACTGGTTTTCAAGGTTCTATTTAAGTAAACAAATCAAAAGTAGTAAAATATATTTAAATATAATTTAATTTGATATGATTTTCTTAACTCTTTTTATCAAAGTAAATTGAAATTTTCAAACAATTTGCCGACGATTTAGAAAGAAAAACGTTACAATGAGTAAATTTTACATATTAAGAAAATGCTATCAAATATAGACAGTTTAATTTAAAACAACTTTGGTTTTCAAGGATTCTATTCTAAGTGCATAGACTTTTAAACATCATATTGTAATCAGAAAATATATTTAAAGTTTAATCTGAAAAAACAAATTTGTTCCATCGCATAGATTATGCTAAAATAATTGGGATACTTTCTAAACATCATATTTGTAATCAGCGACCCCAAAAACTCTTATAGACAGTTTAAATCTCGAAAACAAACAAATTTAGGTAATTTCCCAAAATCACCCCATCCCCAGATTATGCCCCAAATAGATTGGGGCACTTTTTAAACATCATATTCGTGATCAGCGACCCCAAAAACCCCCGAATAAGGGAATTTGCTTATTTTGGCCAATATTAAGCGAGGAATAAAATATTCTTTAGGGTGTTTAAAAAATGCATCAAGTAAATGCGTTTTTTACGTGCACAAATGCACTTTCGCAATATAACAAAAAAATATGTGGTAATATTTTTTTCTGAGGCTCTTATGAATCAAATGCGCCTTGGAACGTTTCTATACGTATACCCACTAAAAATGTCGAGCTTTTAGCGTTTTTTTTTACTAATTTGACACGATTATTGATCAAAATTTATCAATTAATTCTTGTCCCATGCCTTTTAAGCTACGTGTATTCCAAGTGGCGCTTTTCTAGAATTCTTTCCGTTGCGCATTTTTGTTTTCGAGCTTGATCGTCGGTCGATACTGCAGTTGGTATGTTCACTATTGTTACCAGTTTTTAGAGAACTTGAAGACACCAACTTGTTCGTCTTTGCAAATGCACGTATCGCCGTTTATTGTTGTTTTCTTGTAAATATTTTTTAGCTTTTCTTTGCTGGATTTGCGTTTCTTTCCCTATTGCAATGTTTCGTAGTTTCTGTTAGATTTTCCTTTCCTCAACGGTATAGTCGTTTACTATTAAAATTTTAGGTTCCTTTAATTTATTTCTATTTTTAAAGAGGCATAGTGTATCATCCTATTCTTCAAACTACCGCTATATTTTTTTACCATACCTGATGTGTGTTTTAGGTGTGATTTCTAACTTCTTGTCAAATAATTCCTGAACTTTCTAGGATTGCTTTCAGAACTTCATTTCTTTGTTCAAATGCTCTAGTTTTATGCGGTATTCTTTTTGCTCTTTTTCATTCCCTCGATTTACTTTGACACTTTCGTCATAATGTTTTTTATGTCTTCCTGTTTCTCGTCTTGGCTATCGTCATTTGTACTGCTATTACCCTTTTTTTCTTAATTTGTGTTATTTCTTTTTCTTTTGTCTTGTTTTCTTTGCTCTATTTGGAATTTTAAAATAACGTTTTTGTTTTGGTTGCTTTTCCTTTGTTGGTACTTTAAAATTTTGCACGGATTTATTTTATACTTTGTTCCTATTATCACTTATTATTTAATTAACTCTGTTAAAAATCGAATTTTCTTACTGAAACCCTCGGTTTCCGAATCGCACTTTAGTTGTCATCGGTTCCCTTTCACCTGTCGTCGATTTTTTCTAATTTTTACTATAAATTTTCTCAAAAGAAATATTTTAGTTCGACAAAGCGGGAGCGCACACATGCTTTTCATGCAGTTGTGAACCTTTTCCTATTCTTTGATATATTAATGTCAAACCGTTATTAAAAACATTAATGTGCTACACGTAATAAATAAAGAAATAAATTAATATTAGATGTGAGAATTAATAGTAGTTCTCTTAAACTACTTATAAAAGTATTTAAAAAGGCGACACTTAAAATAATTCAAAAGTTGACATGTCATTTTTCTCATAATAAAAATAAATTGCAAAGTAACAATAGAGAAGTTCATTTGTAATTAATAGCTAACCGCATTTTTTAAAATTTATGCCAAGCCTGTTTTAGAATTTTAAAATTAGTTATAAAACAATATGTAATGAGGGGTTGCCGATAACAAGTGTGATAACTACAAATTTATGTTAATGAGGTTTAGGAGATGCCCAAAGCAAGTCCTAAAAAAGTAATTTGCTGGTGCTAGGCAGAGCACTCCAAAAACGCGAGCAACAGAACGCGGGCGTAAAATTTTCAATTTCGCCGCAGAGGTGGGCTTTTCATAAATCTGCAGTGCTTACGCCGGAATTTATGTACCTCATCTGCAATCGATGAAACAAAACAAACACATTGGGAATATATTTCATCATATAAAGAGCAATGACAACACAATCTGCAGTGATCTGTGGCGGACGCAAATCCTAGCATTGTGGTACTAATTCTACTTCGCATTGCATTGTTTACGCCGTTTGCGGAGTGACACTGCGGATCGGCGGCGCTCCAAAAAGATGAACGCCCCAATTACTGCTGCGTACCCGCGGTTTGTGTTAGTCTATTTTGCGAAATTCTAAGCGCCTTAAAGTTAGCCTTAAAAACTGGCTGGAAGGACCGCGTAGGCTTAAAGGGGGATCAAAGCGGCGGCACGAAAAGCCGTCCCACCTTGAGCGCGGTAAATTAACGGTCTTTATAAAATCGCCCCGACTTAAGCCGACGAAATCAACGCGGTAGTGATTTATGTCGCTAGTTTAACTAAAATGATTGTATAAATAGCGTAATGTATGCGGCCGCGGTGGACGCCGGTTATTGAGGCCACGGGGCGCCGCAATATATGAGAACCCCCGGGGTTCAACAATGGACCGACTCCGTATGACTTGTTAATCAGCCTACCATGTGATTGTTCAATTATAAGCCGAACTTCTGCATTCTGTTATTGTTTCCGGCATAAACTACCGCCGGCGAGGGTCTAATGAAATCCTATAAACATCGGGGTGCTTTGAGTCTTCCGATAGTGGCTGCGTTTCATTCAGTTTCCGACGCTTAATTTGCGCGGACTCGGTGCTAAAAAACTATTACTAGAAACATTAAGTTTATTTTTGCAAATCAATTTTGGAACAGCTGTTATTAGTTAACACATCTTTTAAACTATAGTTCAATTAAAATGCAGTAGATTTTTGCTATTAAAAATATTGGTTCTATGCACACCCACATTACTAGCGAATAAAAAAAATAAATCTATACCCTTTAATGTAGGAAAACAATTTATTGTATAATATATTATTACAAATCACATAAAAAACAAACACCGGAAAAAATTAATTTGAATATTAAAAATTTGTTTCATCAAAAACACTAATTTTTTTCTCGGGTAGTAAATCTCTCTGAAGACCTTCAAGAAGACTCCAAAGATGATTTTTGAACGTTGGGTGCTCCTTTGTTACTGTTCTGTCCAGCTCATCCCACAGCAACTCTATGGGGTTGAGGTCTATACTCTGTGGTGGTCATATAATCATTTTGATTATTTTTTGTTCTTCTTGGTTTACTAAATAGTTTAAAGCTTTGAAGTATGTTTAGAATATTTGTCTTACATCATTACGAATCCCTTCTTAATTGATCGCAACCCAGATAGAATGGCGTTTTCAGTTAAAATTTTCTTATATTGTTCTTTCCTCATAAAACCATCGTTTTTTACTAAGCCCTTCATATTAGCCAAAGAAAAGAAACTGCACATTAAAACAAACCTACCTCTATTCTTGGCAGTAGGAACAATGTAGTTCTTCTTTCCTTAGTCTTAGACTGAGGCACGAAGATTCTTCATTTCTGACTGAAAATTTCACATTTGGATTCGTCGGCCCATAATACGTTTTGCCACTATTTAATTGTCCAAGAACGATGCTTTTGCGCTCACTGAAGCCGTTTAGTCTTATTACCACGCCGTAGCAATAGTTTTTTGGTTGCGATACGACCATGAAGATTAGCCTCCTGAAAATGCCGCTTTATTGTGCTGACTGATGTTTTATCACGTCCCTGGTTAAATTGTGTAACAATATACTTAATCTTCTATTTTGCTTACTTATCAGTCTGATAAACTGATCTGCATTGAATGTTATTCGTGATGGACCACGGCGATGGCGATTTTTAAGTCTTCCTGTCTCTCTATAGCGTTGCAATGTAATATTCACTGTCGAAGCACAAATCCTTAATATTTTTGCAATCAGCTGTTGAATGCAAAAATTCAAAACGCAAATAAGCGACACAAAGTCTGTTGATAAACGGGGAAGTTCGAAGTCGAACAGTTCTTTAATGTAAACAAACATCTAAAACGCGTGATAGGTACAGAAAGAATGACTCGAATGTTGAGTGACAGTTCAAAGACGTAAAAACATTATGATTTTTTTATTCTAGTTTTCGACCCAACAAATGCTTGTGAAAAAATCTACAAAAAAAATCTACAAATCGTTAATTATTTTTATTCAAAACAATATTGTCTAAAGAGAACGTAAAAGGTTAAATGAAATAAAATTTTACGAAAAATATAGTTCACTGAATTTTAATAAGGTGTCCATACTTCCATGAGTGGTAGTGTACGTATAATGCATATTTTATTGTTATTTTTTACTTTGCACCTTAGAACTGTAGATTAATAAAAATATTATGGTAATTAATTTAACTATTTAACTATTAACTAAAGTATTTGTTTTAATTTAAAAAATATTAATTAAAATTTTGAAATTTAAGCAGACTCTTTTTTATGTATTTCACTAAGTTTAAATTTTAAATAAAATACTATATTTTAAAATAACATTTTATAGCTATGTTATGTAGTATATTAATGTGCTCTTCCAATTTGTGTTTTGCACATGTCCAAGATTGTTTCTTGATCAGAAAATTCTAAAATGATTCGTTTCATTCTTGTAGTTTTCAAAGTATGCCGCAAGTTACTACCATAATCGATGTTAATTCCATAGTATGAACCTATAACCAGCAAGTGGTATATCAACGCATCTTCATATGAAGATTGCTTTAAATGATAATGTTTTCTTTATTTCAACATTATTTTTCCCATAAATATATGCGTTTAAAATGTTAAAATGATTGTGACCACCGACATTTAACAATTATGAAGGTATTTTAAAAATTCTTAACTCAGAGATATTATTGCCTCAAGGCGTATCAAATATGTAGATATGACATTCTCTAACTCGTTGGCTATCACAACATCCAAAAGTGTTTTCTCGTAATATGGGAAGTGACATAGACATTTGATTGAAGTTACTCCGTCTACGGGTGGCAGTTTGTTATTTCTGAGATTATTTTACATTTATTGTATTTTACAAAATTATGAATCAAACAAGAAAATATTTTTAAAGTTAAATTTTCCTTAAAGATGTCTTTGTTGACATTAATGCTTACATTTTTTGCACTTTTCCTTAAAATATAAAATAATTAATTATTTGTTTGCTGCCTTTCTCTAGACCTATAAATGACCCGTTTGCAGTATTGATTTCACTTAACAATTTTAATTTAAATAACATTTGTTATTACATATTGTACCATCTATATTTCGTTACATCATTTTGTGTCTTAATTTAAATTCCGTGCTTTTTGTTATTTTTAGTGTTTACATTATTTTTCATCAATTTGGTGCTCAGTTTTATTATTATTATTTATACTAATTTTACATTATTTTTTATTGCGGACTAACAAGAACATCTTTTATATAAGTATTTATGGACAATTTTAAACTTAAATTTGGATATTTATTCTTAAATATTTCTGTTAATGTCAATAATTACAAGCTATAATTAAATTATAGCATTTAAATTTTAATACTTTTAAAAATATGGCTTATATATATTGCAATTTGTAGTAAATTTGCATAAATACATTTTCTAAATAAATAGTTGCGTCAACCAAAAATTACCATTGAAGTTTTTGCTTTAAGTGATTTTAGGATATTTACAATGTTTCTATTCAATGTTTAATATATTGGATTTTAAATTATTCACAAACACTTGTTAGGTACAACGTGTTATCATATATGGTCAGAAAATTTACTGTTTATCATTATGGTATATTATAAGTGAAACTAGCCGTTTCCTAATACATTTTTGTGATCGAACAAAGCCCGGATGGTGCAATAAGAGCCGATTTTGGACCCTCTAGTAACTACTAACTGCACAAGAACTTTTATGAATTATGTTTTAGAATTAAGGTTTCATACACACCAGCCTCATTCAACATACAATGTAATTTATCGTTTATGATTGTTAATAGTTGGCTTGTCGGTTTAAAAGCACTATTTTTCAATTTTCGTAGCAATTGCTTTTGAATTTCTAATTCCTTTTCAAAATTATTATATGTAGATTTTTAGTTTATTACTGTAATATTGCGTTATTTAGGTATATATATATATATATATTCTAAAAACGTCAAAGCAGCTGGACCAGACCAGATTCATAACGAATTTTTGGAACTTCTAAATGAAGAAAACATAACATTACTTACTAATCTTTTTAATGCAATCTATCAAACTGGGAAAATACCTTCTGATTGGATGACATCGGAGTTTATCACTATACCCAAAAAATCCAACGCAAATTAATGCGATGATTTTCGACTCATAAGTCTGATGAGCCACGTTCTCAAGTTATTTCTAAAAATTTTACACCGTAGGATATATCAGAAATGTGAAATAGATCTGAGCGACTCGCAATTTGGATTTAGAAAAGGGTTTGGTACCAGAGAAGCGTTATTTAGCCTGTCAGTTCTTCTACAAAAATGCCGTGACCAACAAAAAGATATCTACGTGTGCTTCATCGACTATGAAAAAGCCTTCGGCCGTGTAAAATGCGACCAACTATTGACAGTACTGACTGAGAAAGGACTAGATCAAGAAGACAATAGCTATTAGAAACCTATACTGGAACCAAAACGCCACAGTCAGAACAGATAATGAAAATACGGAAGCTATCTCAATTAAAAGAAGAGTGAGGCAAGGTTGCATCCTCTCACCACTATTATTTAATATTTATTCAGAGACAGTTTTTGCCAAAGCACTAGAAAACTCCGAAGACGGAATAAAAATAAACAGTAAAATTTTTAATAATATAAAGTACGCTGACGACATCGCAATAATCTCGGATAGCCTAGAGGGACTACAACGGCTGATGGATGCAGTAAGCCGTGAAGGAGACGCAGTAGGATTAAAGATAATTACTAAAAAGATAAAATACATGATTTTCAGCAAAACACCAATAGCACAAACACAACTTATAATATATAATCGACAAATAGAGAAAGTACAAAAATTCAAATACCTGGGAAGCTGGCTGACAGAAAATGGAGACCCAGAAACGGAAATAAAAATAAGAATAGAAACAGCAAGATCAGCATTCCAAAAACCCAAGAAACTACTTACCAACCGCAGCTTTCGTCTTACAACCAGATACAAATTTGTGCAGTACTACATATACTCAATACTATTATATGGTGCTGAAGCGTGGACCCTCAAGGCTAATACAGAAAAGAGAATAAAAGCTTTTGAGTACTGGGTGTTTAGAAGAATGCTACGTATATCTTGTCAGAGCATATCACAAACGAAGAGGTCCTGAAACGAATGAATAGAAGAAATGAACTCCTATTAACTATTAAAAAAAGAAAAACAGCTTATCTTGGACATTTATATCGGAATGACAAGTACAATACTTTGCAGCTCATTATGGAAGAAAAAGTTGAAGGCAGAAGAGGGCGAGGTCGCAGGAGATGCTCCTGGCTTAAGAACATTAGAGATTGGACCCACATGAGTTGATAAGAGACACTAAAGATTTTGCCTCGATTGTTGCCAACAATCAATAATGAATAAGGTACTTTAAGAAGAAGGTATTTTTCTAAAAAGCTTGTTACTTAGTTTATGTAAAATGAGCAATTGTAGTAACAACATCGTCTTCAAGTTAATTTTTGTTGTTATTTTTCGAGCTATATATTTTATTTTTTTGTGATGATACTACTAATGGTTTTTATGTAATGTCCATACTTTTAAAACATTTTACACAAAACTTTTCTCGTTTTAAATTTTTTTAAATGAAATTTCTATTATTATTCGTAATCGTTTTCATTTTTTAAAACATAACTATTTGAATACACTTATAGGATCATCCTAAAAATAGCAGTTGACGCAACTACAAGTTCGAAACAACTATAGCCTAGCTAATTGAGTTATAATATTTTATGGTAACTAAAATATGTAATTTGTGCAAATCACATGTTGCCTGGTATTCTATTTTTGATTCTTGTCTTTATTCGCCTTAACTGATTTACTAGGTTATGAAAAACTCCTTAATGGCTGTGAATAATTAAATTTTTTTACACGAATTAGTGTCAAAAATAATAATAACTGTTGTTCGAAGTATTAGTCGCGCGCCTCACAATACCTTATTTTTCAGCATCCCAAAGCTTTTTGCAGCTTCTCTTGTTGGCAGTTTCCGTTTCCGATAATAGTGAATCAAAATTCGAAGTCCAATTTTGCCAATTGCCAGCTGAAATCTAAAGATAAAAATTTTTACTACGCAAAAATACAAAAAATGCATAAGAAACTTATTAAGAAACACCTGGCATTGAAAATGAAGGGCTCCGGATTGTTGTAAAAACCACGTCTAATGTTTTTTTATTTATTGGTTGGACCATACCAGCATTTTTCTTATAAAAAGTTGTAGTTGGTTAAATTAAACTAAGTTATTGTTTTAATTTGTTTAAGCTTGATTTCGGATTGTCGCTATAGGTCACATTGGATATTACAAAAACAAACAAGTAGATTACATTTTTGTTATTGTATTTGCAATATTTTTAAATTTCTATTATGCTTTATTGATCTATGACGTCTTACGCAGAAAGTAACTATTATGGTAGATAAGAAATGAAAAAGTGTGTTCCGAAGTTATGACTTTTGAAAGAAATGAAAGAATAATACGAGTAAACTTTGATACTCAAAGAAAAGTGTTAACTTTACTTGGCATATATGTCTAAGAAGAAAGCAAGAAATAAGAAACAAAGGACACAAATATGCAAGTAACATCTACTCAAATGGATATGTTGTTATAGCTGCAAATATAAACGCAAGAGTTAGGCACATACCAATAGAAAAGGTAGTTGGAACTTTTGAAGAAATAATAGCAAATAGTAATGGGTTTGCCACTTTTAGCAACTTTAAGATAACGAATACGTTATTTAGTAAAAAGGGCGTTAACAAATACACGTGATTAAAGAGAAATATCTTTGCAACATATCTTTGAAAATGAGCAACAGAAACACTAGGAGAAAGATATAAAAACTATAAGAAAAAAGGCCCAAAACATAAAACGGAGAATTATAAGAATTAGTCAGTGAAAAAACACAACTAAGAAATAAACGAATATATGAAAGCAAAAGAGCAATTAAAGACGCCCATATAAATTAGGACAAATACATCAATAAAATAGAAAACAATGTCTAAGGACATAAAAAACTGCTTGCAGAATTTTAAACATTTAAATAAAGAAAATAAAGACACGCTAACAATTAACATAATTAATAGAAGAACATGGACAAACTACCACAAAGAGGACGAGGCAGTTTAAAATAAAATGAACATTAAAATACTAATGATCTATAGCCCATAACAATAGACGAGTTGAATAAAGCAATAAAAAGATCAAGAAACAGGAAATTTATAAAATCAAGTATAGAGGTACATTACTTAAACTTCGTTTACTACAAGTAATTGTATACTTACTAAATATGTGTTAGAACTAAAATTCTCTGACGATTGGTCAACAGTTAGAGTATTATTGCTTTTCAAAAAGAAAAAAGAAAACCAAATCTATCGTAACAATTATAGAATAATAAACCTGTTTAATTTGTATTATAAAATCTATGCAAAAATTATAACTTTCCAAGTTTAACCAATTGCAGCAATTATGTAGTAGAGTAGCAGAACGGCTCCCGCAAGCAATACAATATAACATTCTTTAGAGTTATCTAAATTTAAGATGTCCACGGCGAATATGAAGTGTTGATCTGGAACGGGTCTAATGGTCTGTGTAATTTATCTAAGGTTCTCGGGTTATAAGGCCGTGGTCGGAGTTTAGAAACTCTTAACGTTTCATCCACAACTGCGGCAGACATTTTCAGAAGAAAATATTTCTAAAACCACGGCTTTATAGCCCGAGAACCAACCACACGATGTACCATAGCACCACCCGTGAAAACCTTCGCATCTATTTGTTAAGGAAGAAATTCAAGAATTCAATCTCCGAGTCTAAATTTTTATTCCCAGATCAACAGGCACCGCATTATTATTAGAGGATAATTTGCTACAAGGAGGGCAGTTTTTATCATTTTTAAAAAATTTTAATTTCATAATTATACATCAAACAAATAAAAATGCCTGGTTTAAACTAAATAATTAAATTTAATAGATGAAAGAGTTGAAAATGTAGAATTGCAGGAACAAAACTGGGGTAGTTTTCTGCTTTATAGATATTAAAAATTTATTAAATGTGTCATAAAATGGAGATTTTGTTTAATAATTATAACATTACGGGGGAAAAATAAAATTTGTCTCTGTAGCAAATCCTCTGATACTGACGATTTCATCGTAAAATCACAAATGGCGAGATATTTGCAAAGGTAAAAATAGAAGAATATTTGAATATGAAGGGACAAAAAGTTTGATTAACTAAAATTGAATGCAATGGTTTTCAGGTATTAAAACATCCAGAATAATTTGTTATAGAAATTAGTAAATATAAATGACGATTTAAATTGAACTTCAAGATGGTTTTCCTGAATAAAATAAAAAATATTGGAACGATGCAAATTTTATTGCTATCAGTATATAATACAGACTTCCGTAAACGCGGCTCTATTTCAGCAATACACGTCTGATGCTCTTTCTTAGCGCCAGAATCGTAGCAGGTTTGTTGACATAAACCCTTTCGTTTAAATACTCCGAGAGATCGCAAGACCCCTTTCTGAGATAACATGACCAAGAAATTTGCTTTAAAGTGTTTCGGGTGCTGTGCCTCCATTTTGTTGAAACCATATGTCATTCAAATTTAAATCGTCGGATTCATTAAAAAAAAGTTGTTCAGCATCTCCGAATAACGTACTGTCAATGGTGTAGCGTTGTTAACTTCGTCCTCAAAAAATCACAATCAAATACTTTCTCCATTTTACTATGCACACTGAACAAATAGATGCAGTGATTTTTCGTGAATAGCAAGTATTTAGATTTTCACTGCCCCATATGCAACAATTTTAACAATTTACAATGTCATTCAAAGAAAAATGAACTTTATCTTTCAATATGAGTTTCTTGCAAACATTAGCATTAACTGTTGTGTTTACTAAAACCCAATGAAAATTCTTTGTTAAAATGCGTTGGGTGTGTCGTATGAAAGATTGAATTGCTGCGAAAGGTGACTTGCCCGAACAATATTTTCATTCGAACGACCGTTGCGTCGATAGCGAATTTTTACTTTGTCAATAAGTACACCATCTTTTTTAAAATTTTGCGCTAAATCACGAATTGCACGGGACGTTGCACATCATTGCGCCCAAACGATGGTCAAAGTTTCTTTCTGGTAATCATATTTGATAGCCTGTTTTTAATAATAAACTTGAATGAAATTGATGATAAATTTGTCATGTCTTTAGATACCAACTATACAAATACAATTTCCAAACGGTACTCAATTCAAATCCAAAAGTTCACTTTGGATCTGCATGTTTTTGTAAGATTTCCATGACGCATTTATATTAGAATCTTATATCATAGTTTGTAATTATCCAACCGTCAAAAATTAACAAAAGTAGTTTGTTGTAGTTTATTTTATTAATACTGCTAACTAAAAAGTTAGTTGTAAGCGGTGCAAAATTTTTAAAGAAGCTTATAATAGCATTTTATGCCTAGTTGCTGACTGCTGATTTTAAACCACTCAAATGTAATTAATTCTAGGTACCTCTTACTTAATTTTCCACAAATTTATGACAGAGCTGATGCAAGGGCTCGATAAGGAACCATATCAGTTCTGCCCGTTAAAACAAATACTTTTATCTGCACGCCGTGAATTACGCATCGCGCTGCGTTTCGGCGTGACGAACCGAGCGGCTCGACCATCCGGTTTAAAGTCCGAGCTAATCGGCGCAGCTAACTTTTCATTACATCTAAAGAACGGCCGGCTAATCTCGTTAAGTTGCATCCAATTGAAAAGCAACGAGCAAATTAACCTGATTTGTATGAAAGACCGAGAATATTAGTTCGAGGCGGTGCGCTAAGCGCGCGGCTCCGGTATTGCCTCGCCAGATCCGGGAAATCCCCGCAGATCCGGGGCCTCCGTTAACTGCCGCGCGCTCTTCACCGGAATTTATTTTTAATGAAGTGCGGTTCCGGATGCGATGTAATACGTGCGCGTATTGTTTTAAACGCGCGCTTTTTCGTTGCTGTGAATATGCATTTTGGGCTAGAAACAACGGAATCTTACCAAAATAAATCAAAAACATTAGTATGAGCACAAACAAATTAATACATTAAGAAGAGTTTAACTTATTGATTGAATGAATGAAATCTTAGCTGTCATTTCATATTGTTGTATAAAAATATATTTTAAAGACTTTTTTAAATCTGTAACTAAAAAATAAAGCTTTATAAACTTAAAATAAAAAAAGAGCCGTAGTGATCTAGTGGATAGGTCGCTAGATTACTAAACCCAGAGATGGGGGTTCGAATCCCGCTCCAGCCAAATTAATCGTCGATTCGTTTTTCTTTTTTTAATTCCATTTTTAGTGCCGTCGCACATATAACCCTTGTAGTATTATTTACATTGATTTTGCAACTCATGAAAATAAACGTTACAGCTAAATGATCACTACCCTTTTTGAATTGATCACCACGCAAAATCCCACAAAGACATGCTGTTTTAGTGTTCATCATATCTTAGAGTGATGGACATCGTACGTTTCTAGTAAAGATTACATATTAAAAATGTGATTCTAACGTAGTGACTATTTTGTAGGCATATTGTAGTAGATCGTTACGAAATATTAGGTGTATAAATAAGTTCTCAGCTTTAGATTTCACAGGACGCAAATCACCGTTTACATGTAACGTATTAATCCGCCCTCTTGCGGTTTTAAAGCAATGACATTTGGTCTTCCGAAACATCATGTGATTTGGCACATAAATTCAATAATCAGCTGTGTTCACGATGGCAATCACAAGAGAGCATATTCGATTTTCTATCCACTTCGCGTTTCATCTTAAGAGAAACGCTGCTGAAGCCACCGAAATGATTTGTGCTGCATATGGTGAGAATGCTGTAAGTAATGCAATGTGCAAAAAGTGGTACCAAAGACTTCGCGGAGGAGAGTTTAGTCTTGAAGATCAACCACTCGCTGGACACCCTCAAACATTTGACACGGATGAGCTGCAGACGCGTTAGGCTGGGAACTTCTCCCACGTGCGGCGTATAGCCCAGACATGGCCCCTTTCGATTATCATTTATTCCCGTCGTTTCAGCATCACTTGGCTGATACGCACTTCAAAACAGAAGAAGAAGTCTGAAAATGCATCATTAACTTTATCGTCTCGAAGCCGGTGAGCTTCTATCACCAGGGAATTCGCAAACTACCCGAAAGATGGCAAACGGTCATCGATGCCAACGGAGAATACTTTGATACTTGAGCTTTTTTTGTTTGTTTTTAAATAAAACTTTAATTTTGCAGAAAAAAGCTGAGAACCTATTTATACACTTATTAATAAACTGACGAATTAAAAAAAGAGATAAGGAGACGTACAAATGTGGACAGAGCATGCGAGCGCGCCCATTACTTTATGTTCGAAGCGAACTTAAGTACTCAATTATTTTTAGTGACTAAATAGGCCACCCGCTAGGCATCAGAGGGCACCAGGAATAAATCGAAATCGGTCTGCACCATATCGCAGTAATTCAATCGCGCGTCCACGCTGACGCTTATAAAAGAAGATATATATATATATATATATATATATATATATATATATATATATATATATATATATACTATCTTATAATGAACATGAAAACTATATGTACATTGAAGAATTATTTGGCAAAGGTATAGAAAATTAACGGAGTAATACTATATGAAACTTATTTTAACTTCTTCTTAAGTTCACGACCATTTCTGTCAAAACCTTAAATGATGGAATTATTTGGCAAAAGGTCATCGATGCTAACGGAGAAAACTTTGATTCTTCTTCTTCTTAAAGTTCCGATCCGTTTCGGATGTTGGAAACCATGATGGCAGTATTATTGCAACTGTTTGCCATCTTGATTTTTTCTTGGAAATGCACTTTGTGCCTCTAATCAGGTGGTTTTCCGTTGCCTTCCTGATCCCAATGCCGTTGATCTTCTTATCGATTCCTCCGCCTTCGAGGGCGATTTCTCACCCTCTGGACAATAGGGTGCCCATCCTGACCAGGAGTCAGGTTTGTTTGCTTATACCGGCGCACATTCGGTCTCCAGAGCTACGTTTGCCACCAATCCTTAGGTGTTCCCATCCTTTACCACGGGGAGGTGTAGTTGGAGTTTCTCTATCATTGAACTTAAGACCTTACGGCATTTCTTAAACTCTCCAGATCTTATAAAGGACAATACTTTGATACTTAAGCTTTTTTTGTTTGTTTTTAAATAAAATTTTAATTTTCAGAAAAAAGCTGAGAACTTATTTATACACCTATAGTTCCGACTAAGAAAACCATAATGTTGCGAATCCATTAAAAGGAAATCACCTGGTAGATCTCATAGAGCTAGGACACCCAAAATTATTGCAACAGCGAGGCAGACTGTTGGCCTTGGAAATATCTGACCAGAGCACGTAGAGAATTCTACACTGCGATCTCAGGTTCCATCCGTACAAACTGTTGATGATCTAGGGACTTAAAGAATGTGACCTGTACGCCCGGCAGACTGCTCGAGAGAGCATGTTGGCAAATGTTCCAGCTGATGCTGTTTTGCTCAGTAGTGATTGATTTTTATTTATCGGTCTGCCTCTATAAGCAGAATTTTTGATATTGGGCTCCACATTCATCATCAACTATATGAGCCACCTTTCCACAGTCAATATGTAACTGTTTGTTGTAATGTTACGGAATTAGAACAGACTCAACGGACATAAAAATACATTACCGTGGTTTCAACAGGATGTCGTTACCGCACATACGGTGCAAATTTCTCGAGAAGTTCTGGAACAAAAGTTTTCAGGTTCCCTTATTTTATTATATGATAACATCCCATGACCGGCTGGTCAATAAAACCTTGAACATAGTTTAAGTTATTGCAGTTTCGATAATGGGAGATTATTCTGACGGATTCTGTACAAATATAAAAGGGAAAACTAAATAGTAATATTTAAATTCCTATTTTATCCTTAAGAGATCTGCATGCTTGGGTGTCAGAGTAAAATGGACACTAAGTGATAAGTTGGCAATTCCAAATGTAAAAAATTGCAAACTACCTGCACCTAAATAAGATTCTTAATCATCTATAGATAGTTTAGCACCATTTAAAGCACATCACGCTTATCTGGATGTAAATATCGGCATAATTTTAGCTATGAACGAATGTATCAGATCCATGTGACTGTAGTGCCTCACAACGAGGAATAAATGGGTTTTTAAGAATACCCTTTGCCAGCAGTGAATGGGTTGTTACTCATTTAGAAAAAGCGGTATGTAATCAGTACTGCTAAGATGCTAAGATTTGGGTAACAGAGATGGGTTTATGACCATATGATTATTAAGGTTCTGTCATTTTTTAACAAAAGTCAGTATTGCCAATTTAGTGACAATGATGGAAACTTGAATGATAAGCTTTTTTATCAGATTCTAAACCATTCGGAATCGGTATAATATTACGTAGTGTCATTTAGTATAGTAGCGACTCATGTTTAATTTTGTGTGATAGCACAATAAATACCGCAAAATATATTAAAATTTTGGATGACAATAATAATAATAATAATAATAATAATAATATATTCGTTAAGAAAACTGCTTTTATGAAAGTTAGCGTCTTTTGTCATTGATTGTATTATACTACTGCAGGGAAAGAGAAGCCATAAATTTGAATTTGACCATGGCCCAGGCAATCTCTAGATATAAACCCGATAGAAAAATTTGGGCATGTTAACTATTAAAAAATGAATAGTGAATAGCTTCAGTAGCAAAGCAATAGCATTTAAGAAAACGATAAACGATTTAAGTCGATATCATGCTCCAAAGGTTAAAAGCATTATATAAAAGTAAAAGAGGTTCAACCAGGTATTAGTTACAGATTCTAGTAAATTGGTTGAGTAAGTACTGTATTAAAAAATTTACCGTTTAAATTTCATATTTATCTGTTTTGTTGTGGCGCACGAATGTAGTAGTACATATAATGTTCGAAACGATTTCCGCAGTTAAAGATAAACGAACAATTACGCCTCGATTTTTGCTAAATTCCCGACGATTCGGTATGAGTTGTTTAAATAAAATGAAGATCGAGAAAATCGAAAGACACTTAGTGGACTTTTAGAACTGGGGTAATCTATTAAAACATTATATATAAGATTATATTAAACCATTATCTAGAAACATCAAATTACCTTGTATAAATTAAAAGTATATCATTTTAGAATGTTAAATTTTCATTGAATTTTTGATGATCAAGTGGTATGATTTTACCTAATTATCTATTAATTTCTGCGAACTTTAATCCATGTTTACTTTAGTTAATGATTAGCAGTGACTTATAATAAAAATCTTTCTTCCTCGTGATAAATAGAATTATAAGAAGTGGTTCACAGAAAATTAAAGATAAAATTTTTATTCATAAAAACTTGGAATTTCAATTAATAAAGCGATTTGTAGGAGCAACCATATATTTTTGCTAACTCTTCAGGTCAGTAAAAGACGTCAATTTAGAGTCGATAAAAATGGTAATGAAATTTTTGACTAATTTGAATATTTTAAGGCGGAATTTATCAATAATAGTTAAAGAGGCCCGAATAAATGGGAATCTGAGCGGGCTAAGGCTAGTAATAGATCGCATTTTTGTGTTCAATAAATAAAGCCCATTTTTAGTCGCTTTAGCCGTGCGTGGTATTGAGTTTGTAACATTCAGGGGTAAGATTTCCACTCGGTTTTAACAACTTGTAACCTATCGTACCTTACCAAATGCATAAAGGAATTATTTGCCGTATAGATATAATGAATTTTCAGAATGCACTCACTTTTATCACAGACCACCATTTCATGAAAAAAACGTTCAATTTTGAATCTGGATAACAGAGCTTTCTCGCGTTTCTCTATATTGTCTACTATGAGCACATGCGAAGCCCAGCGATCCTCTTTTGAATTTTCCCCAAATTTTGTAACTTAATGCAGAATGTTTGCTGCATGCCTTTCAACTTCACAGCTAATTCTCTCTGGGTTTGGAATAGATGATCGTTCAGTAACTTCTCCAAATTTCGTTTTCCAACATTTTATTAATCTTTCAGATTAAAGTTTTTGTTCCGGAATCTCTGGAATCACATTTTAGATATGCAGTACATTCATGTAAAATGATTTTATTTGCTTTGACCGTGTGTATTTTGTCCTTTAATTAAAATGCAAAGCCCAAGCAGTTTATAATGTGTTGCGTTTCAGATACTAATGGTGAATTATTTAAGATTATATCAAGTATACATTCTGATTGTATCGTTTATTGTCTTTTAGTTTTGACAACAAACATTTTTTTCTTAAATGCATAATTAATTTAGATGCGTTATTGCAACATAAAAAAATCGGGTTTTAAGTACAGACTGATCATATCCAAACTCAAAAAAAGAATTAAAATAAATCAAAGCATATATTGGACTTCACAATTGGAGTGCTATCTATATCAACGTGATTTTTGAGTAAAAAAAATAAGACTGACAAACATAGAGAAAAAGTTAATATTAACAGAAATGGTTCAAAAATAATAAGTATGAAATGTATTAAAATTGATGGTTTTTGTTAGTTTACAAAGTTGTAGGCTAAAGAAAGAGTTACAAATAAACTAGAACATTTTTTTAGGATTATTTGTGGCGGATGCACTTTTAATTGTAATTGCAGTATTATTAGTTGTCAAAGTAGTTATATTTGTGTATTAATGTGAATGAAACTTCATTAAGTTAAATACTTTTTAATACCAGAAAAATAGTGCAACATCTTCGAGTTGCACTAGTCACAGTTATAAATTAAATAATGAGCAGAAACTATTTATATTTTGTGTTTTTTTATTATTAATATAACGTAGTGGAGAAATATCGTAGAAACTTTTATTATATACTAAAGTTTTTTTTTACCATTAATTGTAAAAGGAAATACTGACACAACCCCTAGATGTAAAATGCGTGCAAACTTTTTATAATTTTTGTGTTAACAGTTTTCAAGTTTTTTTCACCTACGACCGTCGGTTCAACTGAGCACAAATTATTCTTATAGATTATGTTAAATAGTATTTTAAAAGCAAATAAATTATAAACTCAACAAAGCCGTGCAAAAAAACTGCAAGAGACGTATCTATACGAATTGAAACTTTTATAACACATTGCAGCCATAGACACACAGACATGCAAACAACCAAATCTAATAACAAACTTTCCAGGTTTGATAGTAGCAATATTTTGGAATTAAATTGAAATTAATTGATACAAAATGGCAAAAGGATGCCATAAGTAAAAATTTTTATTATTATAAAAATAACTATAGAATAAGAGGTGTAACTTCAAAAGTAAATAATGCTTTAAGGAAACGAAAACTGGAATAGAGTAGAAGAAATTAAAAGGTGGAAGCAATTTTGGGAAAGTAGGTATTGCAGAAATGAAGAACTTCCAAAAATTAATAATGTCTTTCAATAGAAGAAAATAAGTAAACCATAGTGTTATTCGATTCGCTTGAGCGATTTCTGTTAAAAGGTTTTAATACCAAAATTTTTAATGACGTCTGTCTCAAAAATATCAATCCAATGTTGTTTGCAGGGTTACGATATAACCTGGATGAGGGCGGCCTATAATACACATGCATGAATAAGGCTTTACTTGCTGAGTTACTTGGGAATTAGATACCATAAGTAACATTTGAGTGCCGCATTTGCAACGATTGAGCGGTTATAGCAGTGAATTTGCATCAAATTTTATGCTGGAACTCTATAGGTACAATGTATATAGAAAAAATAAAGGCATGCTACCAACAATTCATAGATGACCGGGAGCTTGTTAGATCTGATCCACGTTCAGGAAGACGAGCAGCGTACAGCACACTGAAAAATGTTAACCTTGTATTGGCAAAAACAATAAAAATTGGCGACTACAGTCGCAAAATTAGAAAATTAGTTGGGAATTTCAAAAATATAGTTTTGAGGAAAAATTTTGTCAGAAAAAGAAGAAATCAAATATTAAAATGGCAAAGCTAATGTGACACAGCAGTTACGATTAAAAAAAAAATGATATAGAATATTTTGAACTGTCTTTTGTAACATTTTTACTAAATATATAGATTTTTTATAATTGTATTTTTTTATTAGGTGTGTTGAAGTTACATATAGTTAAGTACCACGTAAATCATGTTTTAGTACAACTCAATGGTGTTATCTCTTTTTTCAAAATATATGATATTTGTAATAACCATGTAATAACTATGTTATTGAGCCTCATTTATTAGACAACCCGCAATAGAATATGCCAAAATTTAGCAAATTAAATAACCTAATTTTTTATATTGAATGATATTTGTATCTCTTAAGGGTGTTGTTTAAAAACTCACGTATAACACATATATACTTTACTGTTTATTCAAATTGCAGAAATAAGAAAAAATGCACATGGGCTGCATCTCATTTATTATTGACGTGCCCCAGTGATCCAACTAAATTTTTTGGGGATCGTGAATATCGTCGTACCTTTATACAATGATATTTCAGACGTTTTATATCGCTAAAAAATCAGACGATTGGCTTAATCGTGAGGGAGTTTTTACTACGTTTTGTTAAAAAAAAAAGTTCAATGCGTTACGTCTCATATATAATCGAGCGTTATCTTGTTAAAAGATTGCTTAGAACACCACCTGAAAAAAGGAAGTACCATGGGCTGTCAGACTTCGTCTATGTAAGTCTGACTGGTAATATTGTCTCTAACTCTGATTAAATATGACCTGCTATCATAAGTAACAACTTTTGATCCTTTACTCCACGCCTACAGCGTGTTAATATCTAAACATCGTTTCAATTTAAACAAAATCTGGATTTATCAGAAAAGACCATTTTATGGCACTAGTATATCTACAGATGCCTTTCTGTTGTAATCTTCATTATTAGTGCAGAGAAATTAGTGATAGTCGCAAGAAAGAACGTCATGCCATTAGTCCCATTACAAGTAATCGACGTCGAGCACAAAAAGTAGACAATTGGTACCGTGTAATAGTCTACCATTGTTGGGGTAGGGCACTTGAAGTCGCGCTGCTGTCTGTAACCGCAAGCCTTTGAAGATGATGTTGATTAGTTCTCTTGCGTACTGCTGTAGACCTTGGTCTTTGCGAGTGAGTATTTTCTTCAACCCACGGGCTACATATGGTGACCAATTCTTCGGGCTACTTCTCCCAAAGAAACATCTCCTTCATGTACGTCCTCTTTCAAATTCATAACTTGTTGAGGATCCCTTGTCGAGGCATTCTTACATATGGCAAATCTGAATCACCGAGAACACTTTTTGTCTATTTTACACGTGATATCACTAATTCCTCCAGATGTCACATCAAAGAAACAAAAAAACCAAATCTCGGACAGACAAATATTCTAATTATAGAATTCTTAATTAAACATAAAAGTCTCAATGCAATATAATTTATTTTTAATGCAACTTCAAAAACAGTAGTGTAGTAAAGTCACTTTTGGACTATTTCATTGTGACTTCTGAGAATACACTGAGCGAGAGAAATATAGACATGCTTGGCAAGAAACTCAAAAATGGAAAGAAATAAATTTATCATTGCAATAAAAAGAAAGTCAAGTAAAAATCGTTATACACAACATGATAGAAATTACAACGGATTTCATATGAAACATGTATAGTATTATTGTTATTACCACTTTAGAATTTTTTATCGACACAATGCTTTCCCATAAGTGTTTTTCCTTACCAAGACCGTATAAATACATATTTACTGACATCGGCCTCTTTCATCACGTATAATCTAGCATTAAAAGTTTTACGTCAGCTTAAAGTTGAAGCTAAAAAGTCTTAGTAAAAAATAAATTTTACAACTTTATCTTAGTTTATACCAGAATTTATAGCTTGTTAAATTTTGAGTTTAAAAGGAAACTATGTTTGTGCAATTTGCATTTTAATTTTTAACAAGTGGCCATTGGAAATCTTTACAATAATGTCCAGTTAATTATTTCTATGGTTACAGCGATATACCAAGAAAAACCTAAAAAAGTGAAATTTGTATAACGTTCGCACATTTTTTTAGACAATCAAAGCTAGTTTTCAATTGCTTTCTCAAAGCAAGATTATCTTTTATCCAGTAGTGAACAAGCGAAGCACACATTTTCCTGCAACTTACTTAATTTTCAAATCTTCTGGCAGAAATTCTATGGCGCGAGATCTTTGATCGACGATGTCCTTCTATGATAAATGATAAACAAAATTTGAATATTGCATGCAGTTTACGTAAATTAGCCAAAAAATATAGGATATTGCATTGATAAGTTCAAAGAATAGATGCTCACCAACTACCTGTGCTAGAAAGAGCCCGCCATTTAGAAGAGAATTACGTTTTTTGGGTTCCCCTTACTCTTATAACATTTTTGTGCTTATTATCAGTTTGTTTTTTCTTTTACCTTTTGATATACTACAGATGACTAAAATAATTTGTGTTCTATTTTTAAAATTTTAGAAAAACACCAGCAAATGGTAGTGTTGGCATTTATTTTGTCATTATGCTATGTACCAAATGACCTGTAGAATCACGAATCACTGCAGAATCAAATAATGTTCGGGTGTAAAAAAATATCAAAACAGAGAACAAAAGGTTACATTTGCACCATTGCATATGAGTATTGGAACTGCAACAAAACTATACTAGGTGTTTCTTTAAACCGAGGTCTTATCTCAAAATAGTTTTTTTATCAGACTTCAAAATAGTAATTTAATCTCGGTGATCGTCTGGATAGTTGTCCATTATTAATAGTGACCATTTGAGAAATAAACCAAGAATTATCACTTTAGAGATTACTAAAATTTTGAATATTAACAGTACGTTTGCATTTGGCCATTAAAAAAAACTTGGATACTCTACCAGTTGAACATGCGGGTATTGCAATCTTTGATAGACAACAATACATTGGATCGCGTTTATGCGGCTATTTATCTGCTTAAACGTCACAAAAGAGTGTCTTTTGGAACGAGTAATAAAAGTGGCAAAACTGGAACTTGTACAGTAATGCACAACAAAGCAGCAATTGAAAAAGGTAGATGGAAGTCCAGAACCCGCGATATCCAATCAAAGTGATATTGCCTCTTTGGTGGAAATGAAGGGGAATTATTTTCTTTGAACTTCTCTTATTTGACGAAATAACCGCAGTAAATAAATACAGTAAGTGATTTACCAAACTCAACGTAAAAATTTGGGAAAACGTCTGATTTTGATCACTCGATACTGTCATCCTCTATCATGATAAAGGGAAAACATATATCGCTCAACCTATGCTGAAGGAGTTAAAATGAGAATTCACCAAATCTTGCTCTTCAGATTTTAATTTGTCCCGGTCTTTATACAATAGTATTTAAGCTATTTGTGCAATCATTGAGTATATCGAAACATATGTAAGTATGTTTAATGATTTTACGTCCGTTTCGAGAAACGACTTGCAAAGTTATCGATTTGGGCCGCGATGAGCCCAAGCAGCGGGGAAATATTAGAGCGGCACGTCTTAATTCCCGGCGAAAAAGCGGGCGCAGTCGGGCAAATTACTGTTTAATAAGCAGATCGGCACGCGCAAAGGAACCCTCCCGAAATTCTGCCGTGTTAATCAGATTAGTTTCGCCGCACAGTCGCACGCCCCGCGTACGCGCGCGATCGGCAACTTCGGCGTCCCCATCGATCTTCATCTCTTTCGCATCCGCCCTTGGAAGCGAGATGAAGAGACGCCGCGAAATACAGTGAGCGGGCTTGCTTCGCCGGAATTCTAACGTCGCGATGAGACACACGGCGATCAGTAACGAGGGACCATTTATTTGCCATTTGGACTCGCATGCCCGTGATTGAACGGTCAAGCGTGCCCTCCAATGAGCCGTCCTTAACAGTATATAAATTAAGGTATTTGTCATGCCTTTCTGGCCACGGCGCCCGTTCCGCCCGAACAAAGCGCCCTTTGCTATCCATGAATACATACGGCTGCTCCGTGATTAATTTTTGTAGTTAACTGAATTTACAGTACACCGATGACATAAAGTGATTCACTTAAAGCTATCAAAAACCAACAGTTCGTCCTTAGATCTGATTGTTTCTATTAATAAACATTTACTAGTCATTGCAGTGAGCAACAAGTTTTATGGCTTATATTAACTACTGCATAACTTAATTATCACCGCAGTTGTTTACATCAACCTAACGAAAAAGGTATTTTATAATAATTGTCTTTAGAGTTAATTAACTGTTTACGACTTAAGGTGATGATGACAGCATATTATGAGGCTAATGATAAACTACTACTAAAGAAGGGAACTAAAGAAGTAAGATAAAAATATTTTGTTTGTTCTGATTAACCATAATCCCCAAATTGATTATTTAATACTATTCAAATACGCAAATTAACAGCTATCCGTATGTGTTATTATTATTATATTACTTCAAAGAAGAATTAAATGACGTCAGTTAGCCATGAAATAAAATTTTGAGCTTAAGAAAATGAAGAATAGTAATTCACTTACAGAATATGTAAGCATTCTTGATAGCATTGACAACTATATAAATCTAGAAAAAAATAGCAACAGGAAAATATGAAAAGGAAATTTAAAAAAGAAGTTTACTAAAAGAAAATGAAACGTTAGCAAAAACTGCGAGACAAAAAGAAAGAGAAAGAAAAAGGATATACAGACTGAAGCAATGAAAACTAAAACAAAGAAACAGTAGCTTCAATACAGGATATAAATGCAAACAAACATTAGGAAAGGCACTGAAAAAAGTAAAACGGATGCTGCCTGGGAGCCCTAATAAAAGAAAAACCCTAACAAAGCATTTGGCATTAGAAACAATGTCTGAATTATTGAAACCAGGCAATAATAACAGTAAGAGAGTTAGTGTGTCAAATCCAGAGCATAATACGATAACTGAATTATTTAACAAAGATGATGTCAGCAGGGAAGCTCCAGGGAAAAGGGAAACCAAAAGTGTGAAGGATATAACATCAGGGAAGAGAGAAATATGTCAAAAGCGCCATATGATATTGATAGTAAAGGAAGCATTTGCTTATTACAAAGACCTTTATCCAGAAACTTCAATCCAGAAGAATAAATTTTATAACATGTGTTACTATCTTCAGATACGCCACATAACGTTTATTTGTGTAAATACAATGCAAAGTTTAGTTTTTTTAATTGGTGCTATTCACAATAAATTTGTAAATTTTCTTGAGTCTTGTGCTAAACTGTTAGAAACAGTCTGTTGTGATGTAACTAACGAGACATGTATGACCAACGACTGCATGAGATGTGAAATCGATTTGAGTTTGTCCTTATTATCTGTTTCTCAATATGTCGATATGGATAAATTTATTCTGATATGGAAGCAATGGCAAGATATTTATGGTCGCCCTAAAATTTTTAACAAAGAAGCATCACTTCGGACTGCAATTAATACTCTTGAGAAACAATTCAATCAATTCAAAATTTATTTGTATGTAAAAAGAGTTGAAGAACAGTACATTCAGATTGAATATAGTTGTAATTTAAGTTAATTTCGCTGAAAATTACTGTTTGGTGTCACAAGATGAGATACAAGCTGCTGATTGGTCACACAAGCAAGTAACAATTTTTACATGTGTTGCCTGGTTAACTGACCCTACGGAATCATTCGTAATAGTTAACCTGACCCATAGTAAATATGCCGTTTATGTTTTTATAAAAAAAATTAAGAGCACTGCACGATAAATTTACAGATATTAACAAGATTAATTTTTTTTCTGACGGTTGTGCAGCACAATTTAAGAATAAATACACTCTTTCAAACTTATGCTTTTTTCCGACTGACTTCGGCATCTCTGCGAAATGGATTTTTTTGTCACGTCTCATGGTAAAGGGGATATAGATGGAGTAGGAGATTTAGTTAAAAGGTTGGTGGGGATGGATGTAAATCCGAGAAAATCGGAAATAAAGAGTGCGTATGACTTTTATCAAAGCGAAATAGAAGATATTAAAGAAAGGTGACAAAAAGTATCCAGAATCTCCCAGATTTAATTAAAACACTGTTTTAAGACCGAAAGTCCGAATCATTTAATCAACAAATGTACTTTTGAATCACCAGGAGATTTATGTAGCATTTTCATTTAGTCTAAGCTTCTATGTCGCTTGTTAATTATCGTTTATGTTTTGTAAACCTTTCCATTGTCGGTTTCATTGGTTAATAAATTATTTTCTCTAGAATGAAATTGTCCCGTCCGTTATGTCTTATCCGTTATTCAATTTAAAAATTAAAACATTTTTTCTATGACTACAATGCACATGGTTATAGTATTCAGCATTAAGTCAGCATCCAAAGAATGACATGCAAAAGTTTCAAAGTATTTATATGCTAAATAGCAGATTTTGAAAGAAAAATCTCATATTTCCAAATTATAAAATTTTCCTGTCCCGTCCGTTATCAGTTTCTTTTAATTACTGTTAATATGGAGAGACGCCAACAGGAGAATATTTCTGTGGTTTAAAGTTCTAAATTCAATAAACATTTGTATTTATATCAGTTTGTTCCTTTTTATTATGCATCACTTAATTCCTATTATTTAAAGGTGCTAATGTTGTTATTTAACTGAGGTAATGTGACAAAATGCATTTAAATTTATTATAAATTTATATGTTAAACATATTTATGAGCCTTTTCCTCTATCTATTTAAGCAAAAATTGAAGTGAGCTAAATAGATAAAGTTCGAATTAATCAAATATACAGCACCTTTGCCTACATTTTAGGCTTCCATACCTGAAAAGGAAGCCTAATGAAATCGGTATCTGCCCGTCGCGACTTTCAACTCGAGAACTACTAAACCTAAAGACATAAGGAGGGTATTATTCTAAAGGCTATGACCTACCGGGTTTACATCCGCGATCTGGCATAGATGGGATGTCCTACAACAATGCAATAAGGGTTTTTAGCGGACCCAACTTCCAATATGTCATTCTTTATAACTTTTGATCAAAGCAGCTTCCAAGCTGGAGATCAGCTTCTATTTCTGTCATTTCTGACATCTGTTACGCTTTACAATTTTTGATCTGTGATAGATAGAGACATAACGTTTTCAGTATTCAACTAAGGACCATTAAGTTAAGCCCAGACGCCAAAAATCAGCCTGGTCGGAAAATCTCGAGACCGATTTGACCGGAAGTGGCCGTACATTTTTGTTTATGTATAGAAGCCACGGACATTAGTGGAAAAGAAGTTTCACGTCCGTACTTGTTTACATTTCAATAAAAAGTTTAAATATTCATCGAACTCCTTTTGTGGATAACAAATTGAATTATCTTTATTATTTTGAATAAAACATTTCATATAAATCTAATGAATTTGTTAAACAATACAAAGTCAAGCAATTTTGCATTTTTTGTTCCTTGAAGAAGGTATAGACAGAAACTTGAGTCATTAACATAATGTTTAAATTGCATTTCAATCATAAATTGCATTTTATTTTCGTTTCAAGAGTACGGTAGCTATAATCTTTTTAATAAATTGAACATTCAAAGCTTTGTTAAGTCTAAAGCTGGCGAAGTAACCTGGATAATAAAACATTTATGTAGGTTACTTGCTTTCATTTAAAAGTTGTAATATCTTTAATTAAAAAACAGGAACATGGCAAGAACAATGTAAACAAGATCTAGCTTGCAATATCTATATCTGTTGTTTGTTCCAAAGGGGTCTGCTTCCACTAGTCTTGGTAACCCCATTTGCAAAATAATACGGTGGAGTTGGTATATTAGTTTAAGTATTTGTAAAAATCATTAACTAAATAGAAATATACATGTATACCATATTAGGTTTATGTAGGGTGGCGTAAACTGAATTTTACGATTTGAATTGTGGGCCGTTTGCGTTCTATGAACATTGAAAGTTTGTATTTGTACAGTTGGCATCTAAATACCTAGTATTCCTATAAATACTGTTACAAAATCAAACCTATTCTTGCTTTACACAGCATCAATCTATGACGTTGACATACGGTTAAAATTGTTAATCTTAAAATTGTAATTTATGTTGTATTTCAAATTTGGTTATTTACTAATGGAGTGGGGTGACAAAGAAAACTGAATTAGTATAATATATTATATATTAGTATTATACAAGTGTCGAACTGCAAGTGTAAATTTTAAAACCCGAATCTTCTCGGCATTAGCCGTATGTTTGTGTATCGGGCTATAAAATTGTTTAATGAGGCTGGAGGTGTCGAGGATCGTCCAAGAGCTGGAAGACCACATTTAGTTGGGGTTACTGAGGCAGTCAACGCCCGAATTAAACGAAATCCTCTTTGTAAGCAGAAGATTATGTCTAGGGAGATGCAAATGTTTAAAATTCCTATTATTAAGCAAGACTTAGGACTAGCTGCTTACAAGATACGTACGGAACATTTGTTGACAGATGCTCTAAAGAAAGGTAGTAGAGAAAACGCAAAAATGTTGTTGACTGAGAACGCGCTTAATGGCCACAGAAAAATTTTGTTTAGTAAAGGAATTCTTTAACAAACAAAGTGACAAGGTATACGATAAGTTGTCTGAAGAAGCATCTCAGGTAGTACCAAGAGATCATAGCTGTAATGGTTTGGTGGGGGTGTATTACGATGGAGTAATTAACATTCATTTTTGTGAAAAAGGAGTCTAAACTTCGGCTGTGTATCAATAGTACATTTTGGAAAGTATAGCAAAACTTCTGAATCACACGTGAATATTTCAGCATGACCCGTCCACGAAACCTGGTTGAGCAGCAACGTACGTCATTTACTAGCAATAGGGGAGTGGTCTTTTGGTAGCCCTTGATCAAAAATTTACTCAAAAAGACCCTAATTGATTCTTTGAAGCGAGCCCTGATGGGTCAATGCTTTTCCAAAGGATGTAGCTCATGGTGTTATAGACGAGTAGCCCGGACGTCTTAGAGTGGCAACCTTGAATAAATCTGTTGTAATTATACTTATCAATAACCATTTAACAAATTCTGAAAAAAGTATGCAAAAACAGTTATACGTGTTATTTTGTCGTTTTAATTAGTGTATAACAGTATTTATGGAAAATGTACATGAAAAAGTCATGAGGGCACCTTATACTCTGTAGCAACACATCAATATCATTCAAGTTTATTATGACAACAGACTATTGAGTGATAAAGCTGATTTTTCTTTAAATGGCTTTGTAAATAGTTAAAATTGTGGCACTTGAGGTAGTGAAAACCCACATGCATACAATTCACGAAAAAACAATGTTTAGTGAGCATTGTAGACCGAGAAATAAATAGCCTGTACTTCCAGGCAACGCTGTTACTGTAAATGTCGTACGCTGTTGGAAAAAGAAAAATATCTTTTTCCAATAAAACCAAGAATGTGGTTTCAACAAGATGGAGCCATATGTTACACAGCATCTAAAACACTCAAGTTACTTCAAACCAAATTTCCTGGTCATGTTATTTCGCGTCGATTGGCCACCGCGGTCTTGAAATCTAACACCTATTTGAAGGAAAGAGTTTATATTAAGAAACCTGCTAGGATTCCAGCGCTAGAAGAGAACATCAGACGTGAAATTGCTAAAATAGAACCGCACTTAAATTTTCTCTAAAATAATGGTCGTATGTTAGAAGAGTTAAGAAGGGCATTTAATCGACATCATATTTTATACGCAACTAGTACGTCTGTACTTTACACTGATAGCAATGAAATTTGTCTCGTTTCAATATTTTCTGTTTTATTCCAGAAAAACTTTCTAAAGTTCAATATGGGCGACCCTATACCAAAACAAACCATATTTATAATTTGTGTTCACAACTGAGTAATAAGAAAGTACGAAAAAACAACATAAGATGACGCATAGACAGATAATTATAAAAATCGTGTAAACTGATATAAATATCTAATTTATATCTTTCTTTTTGTGTTTGTGTTTTCAATATTTTGAAACATGTTAACATGCTTATTTCGCATACATGAAATCTTTGCTAATCTCCTCGAACCTCTTTACAGCGAACTCATAACCCACCCCACATAAATTTAGCATATTTTAGAAGAACTGCATGGGGTTAATGTAGAGGAACGGATATTCAATATCCGGCGAGCTTCGAGGAGCATTCGTCATTCGAAAAGATCTCCGCCGGAAAGCCAGTAAGCTCGGAACAGCGGAATGAGTCGTTAAAGCGAAAGGCAGCGATCTAGGCGGAACGACCGCGAAAAAATCATTTGGCCCAAAGACAAATACCGGCGCCTTTAAGGAAACGGAGCCGGCGCGCGGGCGCGCCGCTGTTCCCGTGGAGTGCCATTTCCTGGGGGATATAAATGCCGGAGGAAGCTCTCCTTTGTTTTTAAGATATATGAATCCGCGCTCGGTAAATTGGTCTTTATAAAACGAGCCACCATTTTCGCCGTCATCTTCTATTACGCGCGTCTTCCATCTGCAACCCCTCGCGGGCGCGGGCCCCACCGGATCCCCGACCCGTGGCCAACGACCCATCTAATTGCGGCGGCAGAATGAAGATCGACGAGCGGCGCGATTGGCCGCGACGGCGCGAAGTTATGTTTGGGGGAAGCGTTGGAACGGATTGCGAAATTCGACGGACGTGCCTGCCTATTGAAGTAAATAACCGGGGAGGAAAGTGGAAATGCATAAGGGCGAATTTACACACACCGCATTCCAAAAACGAGATATCCACTGCCTGTATTTTATTCGGCCTGTGTAAACTATTTATATTTAGTATAGTGCACTTTAATTTGTTTGATGTATTGATGGTTTTGTGACATTTGAAAAGTCGAACTGCAGAAACTTTTCTATTGAAGTTAATTGTAATTAATAACCAAATAAAAATTACTCTCTGCTTATCATGATTGTCGTTCCACGTAATCACTATGCAATCTTTGATTTGAAAGAGTATAGTTGGTTGCATATCTTCTGTAGGTACAGATTATATAAATCTAGTAAATAACGGTTCATTATTTATACATGTTTTTTATTTGTTAAAGTTTTTAATATCTCCACTGCAAGTACATTTTGTTCGTTATAATGAACTAAACTGAAATAAATGTTGTGTTATATAAGAAAAGCGACATTATATTATGGATAGCTTAAAGAAGTTAATTAGTATGTATTTAAACTTTTTGTGCTAAATAAACTACTATAACGTTAATTTTGCAAATCCGCTAATAGTGGTAATTTTAATACCGATATTTTATATTATTATGGTCGCAAAATTGAATAGGTATATAAGTTTTAAACTTATTTTGTGATAATATTTTAATATAAAAAGCTATCACGCACTGCTGTAATGTGGTGATGCTTTCGAGTTTTATCATAATTAACTTAAAGTTAAAATGTCAATAAATAACGCTGACTGAAAATGTTCTAAGTAATTTTCTAGCTATCAATCCGACCTTATTTATCATTTTTATCGTTTCAACTGCGGCTGTGACCAATATTTGGATTTTTGCCCAGTTTTCACAGAAAAATGTGACAAAACGTCAGATTAATATACTAGGTTTTCTAATATTGTTAATATTTATATTTCTCTTAGAATTATGGCGAATTAACATTTAACAATGACTTAAATAAATCGTAAATTTGTACCATTTATTTTCTATATACAAAAAAAAACGTTAAATGATGTATTTTTAAAATCATTTATTATTATCTTATTATACATTTTTAGAGTACATCCCAAACTCTATGTGTGTACACATCTTCCCAGTTAACATTAATTGAACTACAGAAAATTTTAGTTATAATAATACCCGTCATGGCATTTTAGCTAATACTTTCGTAATAAAAAAAATAAAGTACTTTAATACTGCGTACTACTGCAGTAATACAAGGCAATACTGTGTACGTTAATAAGGCTTGTATATAGTCTTAATGTAAGCTGCAGATGTATAAAAATTCTCTAAAAATACTCAAAATTTGTATAATACAAACTGCAGTAAGCGTTCTCCTCTTTATATATATCAAGTAATGCCAATAAAGTCTAATATACTAACAATAAGATTGAAATGGTAGATTAAAATTTAGTTGCTCAAAGAGCTTAATCAAAAATACCTTTCTAACCATCGGTACATTCAATTTAACTTACAAGAAAAAATATGAAAATTATAGAAAGTTCAATATAATAAAGGAGAATGTAAGAAGTCGAATTTCCGGCAAAATAATTAGAAATAACACTACAAGCACAAAAAACATGTAGCGAAGTACTTAAAAAAAACGAATAATACAAGACGAGTGTGAGAATACACGAAGAAAATTGTAGAGCCGAAAATAGACAAAAAGCATAAAAATGTTGTGGTCAGGAAATTGCGTGACATACGAGGTGCATTAAAGTTAAAGTACTCAAAAAAGTTCAAACTTTTGTTACTTTTCAACGTAATTCTCGTTTAGACGCACACATTTTTCACACCGTCTGCTGAGAACACTTTTTCAGGAATATGCCTTATCCACTGAAAAATCGCGGATGCAACAGCGGCTCAATTGTAAAATGAGCGCTGACGGAGAGTGTCCTTCATGGTCGGAAATATATGGTGGCATCACGTATCAACATGTTTGTCTATCAGCAATTATGGAAAAACAAACTCCACAGATCCTACGGAAATGCCAAGAGGCGATATCACGCACATCTAATCGACGGTCTTCCATAACAACTTACTCCATTCGCGCAATTATGTTTTTTTTCCAGCTGGTTCATGGTCGAGGCTGCTTTGGTTTATTGTCACATAATTCCCAACCTTTAAACTATCGCATTTACGCACGCCACATTTTTAACATTTGTAACGCCTTCACCGCATGTTTCACTCAATCGGAGATGAACTTCGATGGAGTTTCACCACTCAAGAGGAGAAAACGGATGATTACATGTTGTTCTTGAACACTAAACGTCGCCATTTGAAGTATTCAAAAAAACACTCACAGCAATGGCGGTAATTTAACCTGCCTATATTTTATTCTATTTCCCGCGTCTTTTAAAATTGATCGCATATTTCTACTTGCTCTGACTACTGAGAAAAAAAAATTGGAGACCTTAAAACTTAAATCCACTTTACATAAATTAAAACAGCTAGAAACGAGACTTAATGAACGACATGCTAAGACTAATGTACGTATATTATGCTGCCATATAAAAATAAATTATTAGAAAACTTAATCCTTTCAGAGCTCAGAAAAGGTTTGTTTTAACTGAACAATTAAAGAAAATAAGAAAGAAGCATCATGTAACGCATTGCGAATTCTAAAATTTCGTCGGAAAACTATTTGACCAATTATAATTTATAACAAAATTTTAAAAGTGGACGAGGAGAATGGAATGTGATAAAAATCACACCGTCTTAAGGACGATTGAAAAATCGTAAAGAAGCGACAGTCTATACTAGAGATCTTATAATTCGATCGACAATGCGACTATCGTTGGATAAGCACACAATTTAGAATTTATTAAGCAAAAGTGAAGAATTATTGGTTGAAACAAATAACGTTTTAGACTACTGTTTAAGACAATGGGAGAAAGTTATCTAAGAAATTCTTGTAAAGATACAAATGAGCTTATGATACTTAACTGGTGGTGGTCGATGTTGCTCCATAGCGAAGAAGATTGTATAGATTATTACTATTAACTGGTTGGGAAAAGAAAAGACTCATATATGTGCATACCAAGAAAATAAAGTAAAAAAAATAAACACAAAATAAAAAATGGCAATAAAAGTTCAACATTTTATAAGAAAGAGCGCACTGTACCTTAGTAAATGAGTAAAAAAATATGAAAGTAAAATATCTACTCCATAGTGTGTGTTTGTTTGTTTGTAACTAACATTGCAACTCCTCCTACAGTTTATGAACCCATCTCAAAGGTCAACCTCATTCAAACCGGCTTGTTGCTAAACCTTGCATAAAGATTTTAGATTTTTGATTTAGGTCACAGTTGGCCTGTTACAGGTCAAAACATAAATTATCATGAAGTAATTAGACAGTTTGCGCCACCTGTCGGTGTTTCATGCACTACCTGGCAAATTCTTGCCGTTAGTAGGCGCATGCGACACAAGTTTGATTTACGTGGCCCGTCTTTGAAACAAACCTTTTACTAGTCATGTGTAAATCTACTTTTAACTAGAATACACTAACATGTTTGAAAAGGTTTGTATAACGCAAATTATTAAATAACTTTTATATATACTAATTTCTAAAACTGCTACTTAACGGGCAAAACTGGGATAAAACGGTAGCTGCTCGAGTGAACTTATTATGGTAGAAACATTAGAACTCCAACAAGGATTAATAGTTTTACACTAGTCTACGAGTGTATGAAGCAGAGAATTTGTAGTTTAGACTACAATTAGCAGGTAGGTGCTTGCAAATATATTCTCTGTGCAAAAAATTAAGGCGAACAATGTCTATGCTAGTTCTTAGAGAGAATTCTACATTTGTTACATTTCAGATTTTAATTGTAATTTGTCTGGCAATCAGTTAACGCTGTCGCTTCTGGGCGTAATGGCCTGGGGCGGTATTAGTCCTAGTATTAAGTTCAAAGACACACAAGTTAACTTTTTTATCAGTTATACGTAGAAACTTGATAAATCGTGAAAAATCTGCAAAATTGTTGTGGAGAAAATTTTTTTAGCACTAATGGTGAAATTTTTTTTGTTTATTTATTAATTGTTAAGCAGTAGCTTAAATTCTGCATAACTTAATTCGAGCGGGTTTTGGACTTCTTCCTAAAATATCTTAGACACAATTTTCTTATAGGTGTCAAATCTAAGAAACTCACACAAACATTGATGCAAAGCTAAGCAATTGATGAATTTATATGATTTTGATGGAAAAACTATTTTATGTAGATCCTTTCAGTATAACGTTTTGTCCAGTTTCAATTCAGAGATTTAAATTTTACCAGTGTTTGCTTTTGTATCTGCGCTACTTAATAATTTTTGATGATGCTTCTTCAATGACAATTAATGTCATATTTGAATTAATGTCAGAAAATAGTTTTATCTTCTACATAAACTTATGGATTTTGGCACCCCTGTCTTTTAGACTATGCCAGATATATTCATTAACAAAGTAGATTTTGACATATAGGAATTTTATGTAAACATTACTTTTACTACTTTTCTAAGAAAAACCACTGACCTAAAATATTTAAAATTATTTTTCACGTAAAAACTGCGTGCTTAAAAGGCAATATAAAAAATGTGCTATTGTAAACTGCATGTATTTATTTTTTAGACCATTATTGCTATAGATAACAAATGTTGAAGATTAGATAAGTGATAAATAATTAGATGATAACATTTATAACAATAATTTAAGGTTCAAAGAAAAATTTTGTATTTTGAGACTTCATATAGATATAACTTATCAAACATTACGTATTATCTCTGTATTAAAAAACACATGTGCAATAGGAACTTCACTTTCAAATCGTATTCACCACACACCAGCAGCTTATTAAATGTAATTAAATAGTGATAAACTAGTTTCCTTTAAAAGATCAAAAGATAATAATGTTCAATTCTCTAATTTATTTATTTATAATTTTATCATATAGTGAAGCTAACCGAAATGAAGCGTGTAGTTCCTGCAAAATGTTTAGTTATTCCGTTCATGCCCAAAATCTCTACTAAAACATGGAGAAACTTACACAAACGTTTTTGCTGCATCTGGAATTATAATTTTGAAGCCCATAGAACTTCGCACGTATATCAATTTCATTGCTGTTAAATTATAATTAAATTAAAGCGGGTAATAGCTGTTTTATTTTTGATGATCACGTCACAAAAGTGAACAAGAAAAAATCGACACCATGTGATTAATAAAGGTCGTGTATTTGTTATTGACACAAGCTTTCGCGATACCTACAATAAACAAGAAAGAGCAACCAGCTGCAGTTGCAGAAATTATTGAAAATGAAAATACATTATACCGTAAAGTATCTTAAAACTGTTTTGGTCTTTATGTATCCTATTACAATTTCTAGAGGTTTCAAAACAGAGTAACACTCTACTGACACGATCTTTTAAGCAATATTATACGTAATACGTTTTCGGTTATTTAAAAAACAAAGAAATTTTTTTAATAGAAGAAATTCAACGCTAAATTTATCAAAGGCTATTTCGCCCTTATTTTTAAAATCTTTCAGAAAGTGGTCGAAACGGAGTTTGGGCAAGTAAGTTGAGTTCTTTTAATTAAATGGGGAGAAAGTGATAGAAGATGAAAAACACAAAAATCGACTCGGATAACAGCTGTCGTATAATGAATATACGATCAGTGAAATGTTGAAATTATTAAATCTAGATTTATAGCTATATGGAAAGCATAATTTGCAGCATCAAAAAAACTGTGATTGATTTTGCACCTACAAAATTGTATTTTAAGCATCGTTAATGGCGTTTTATAGTACAATCTCTGGATGTGCAGGAAATTGTTAATTTCCTTTTGTAAAGGAATATTTTTTACTGAATAGTACTGTTTGTTTCAGGTGTGGTTCAAAAACCGCCGGGCAAAATGGCGGAAACGCGAGCGCAACGCGATGAACGCCATGAATGCAGCAGCAGAGTTCAAGACGGGGTTCGGGACGCAGTTCAACGGTCTCATGCCCACCTTCGGAGACGAGTCCCTATACTCCTCGTACAGCTACAACAACTGGGCGAGCAAGGTGCCCAGCCCTTTGGGAACCAAGCCCTTCTGGCCGGTGGTTCCTTCTAACCACCACCAGAGTCCCGTGAACTGCTTTAATTCCGCTACTTCGGTGGCTTCGATGACGGGAGCGGCGAGCTCCATGCTTCCCGGGGCCATGGGCACCGGGCTGACCACAACGCCGGGGGCGGTTGCTGCCCAGCCCTGCCCGTACACGACGCCCGCCAACCCGTACTCCATGTACCACCACAGGGCCGCGGCGGAGCCCTGCACGGCGATGTCCTCCAGCATCGCGTCGCTGAGGCTGAAGGCCAAGCAGCACTCGGGCTTCGTGGGCTACTCCAGCGTGAGCCCGGTGAGGACGAGCTCCGCGGGGTTGTCCGCGTGTCAGTACGCGGGTAGCGGCATCGGGGTGGGCGAGAGGCCCGGCTGAGAACACGAACAGCCCTTAGGGGCCGAACTAAAGCACGAAGATCAGGACGACTGATTAATGTATGCGGCGTCGGTGCAAACATTTTCGTGCTTCAATCAGTGCATCGGTGATAATAAAGTCAAAGTGGTCGACGACGGACAGCCCGTCGACGCTTGCAGTTAAATAGCAATAGAGAACGCCATAGTTCTAACGATGCAAATTAGTGTGGTTTCTAGCTGTACATACAACTTGTAAATAATGAAACGTCGTTTTAAGTGTTGATTGAATTGACGATTAGTAGGTAGCTCGGTTAACTGATATGAGAATGGTAAATCACCCTTTAGGCAGGAAGGGATCGCGAAAACCACTAGAAAAGTGATTGTTATGAAGTCGTACATCAACTTTCCCCTCGCGTTAATTGAACCCTGCGTAATTTTAAGTAAATGTCTTAATAAATTTTGTTCGTTCAGTATTGAACCTTTGTTACCGATGGTTTCTGGAGCGTTTCGTGCCATATCAGCTGTCACGCCAAATGCATAGATGGTTACCGTATGCCAAATGCAACCAAAGATTTTGTTAGATTTGTAAATTATTTTTGAAAGGCGAATTGAGATTGGCGGGTCGTGGCGACTCAAGTACAAAGGCTGCGTAGTGCAATGTATATAATTTAAGTACGCTCACGAACACACACACATACATTCGAATGTACTTACATACCGACCTTCACATCTGCTGTAAGATATTCCTTAGATTACATAGTCGAAACCAAATAATGTACCTAACTGATTCTATTATACTCTATGCATATCGTTTGTAATTGTTCAATCATTTCAGTCATCTAGTCACAATAAAATTATTCCATATCGAATGTGTCTTTTATTAACAATTAACTAAAACATGAACGTTGGTTACCACAAAAAATTATAAAGATAAATGTGGCAGCTATTCTAATATCAATAATATTTTTTAGATATAAAAATGTTAGAAAAAAAGTACGAGAACAATTTATTTTCTAAAACGAATTATGTATTAACTTAATAATTGTTGCCGATTCCTATAGACATACTGTAGTTGTGTTTAAACATTTTTGCAGCTATATCTAGAAGAATGTATTAGCGTTTTAGTAGCTTAAAACAATTTACAGGCTGAAATATATGTACAACTTTTAACCAGTGTGGAGCTAGATGCCTCTAAGTACAAATATACGGATGGTACAAAGTATTTAAAGAAAGTCAATAAAAAATACAAAATGCCCATGTTCAAAGAAGCCCATAAAAAAGCATTACTAAAGATAAAATAAAATATGCCAATATCCTTTATTGTTCTTAACAAATAGTTGAATAAATAACCGTTAGTAATAAGTCTATAAACTAGGATCGTCTTTATTATAACAAAATTACTGTAAGACGGGTACCAAAACTGTTGAATTTTGATGAAGATATAGGAGTCGCAAAGTTAATGGAATGTTACTGCATTTGTTTAAAATGAAGAAACATTTTACTGAAAACTTTACCACATTACACAAAGTACTTTCTACTTTGTATAAAGTCTAAAGAGATTGAAAGCAACGTTTTTTAGGAGGGGGAAGCAGTAGATGAGTAATTTTTAGAAATTTTTCACGTAGCCAGAAAACAACTAATATAGAATATTATAGTGATCTGTTAGGAGCAATTGATCCTGTTTACGAGTAAAAACGAAGATATATTCTGGTCCGAGGGGTAATTAGCTTTGAAGACAATGTTAAATTACATGCAGCACAGTTAACGAGGAGTACACTACATACGTTGAGCTAAAAAGTCCTAATTCAGACATATTATTCTACAATTTTTATTTATTTATTTGTTTTCTTCTAAGAAGTTTTAGAAAGTCAACGATTCGAAGACAATAATGTAGTAGAAACGCTTGTGTACAATTGGTTTGCAATATAATCAAAGATTTTTGCTGAATTTGTTAAAACAATGGATTAGAGAGATTGAAAAGATATCTGAAGTTCTAAATGTTCGTTTGCTTTTTTGTTTAATTAAAAATAACATAATTTAGATTCTTATTTGAACTGCTCTCGCAAAATTTACTACTAACATGTATTTTTTTATTGAAATTTGAAGTATGTAGATGTTAAAATACAAAAATAACATCTATAAATTAAATACTATTAATAATTACTCCGAAATAAACTTCCATTATAGAAGGTAATTTAAAGTAAGAACACTAAATTAATTCTATTCTTCATATTATTAAGCAAATCTTAATAATAATTAATTTTGTTAATAAACTATACTTGCATGAGTCGCATACTCTATTTGAGATATATTGAATATACATAATAGTTAGGAAAGCAACAGTAAATTCTCAAATTGACAAACAAAACTATATTCTAGTAATTAGAAAATATTTGAATTTATTCTGTTGTTAGTTAGCGTTTTGCTATACAAGATAATAAAAAAAATTTAATATTATGTGTTTTAATGTGTTTTTCTTCATATAGTCACTACACATTATCTGTTTAGAAATGTAAATTTAATAATTATTTTTAATTTAAATTATACGGAATTTTTATCTACTCGTCAAAATAGCCATTCCTCATCTGAGTCCTTATTTATTGTGGCATAAAATTCCATTTCCGGCCATTTTAAAATTAAATATTTATGTTCATGTTAAGCAATCTTTAATAGCGTTTGCAATCTTTAGAGAAGGTAAGAAAACTTCTGTCGATAAGAAGACGCTAATTTAGAGTTCATGAAGTCAGTTATGCATTTTTGATTTTTACGAGCGGCTAAAATTGTGAATTTACCAAAATTGGATTAAAGAGACCGAGAAAATCAACAAATCTAATGGCTAGTTTTAGTTGAATGAGGCAAAGTTTTGTCACTTAAATGCAAAAGTAGTAGTTTTACATAGTTTTAACAATGCGTAACATATCATTGCAGTCCCACTATGCACAAAATTTGCCACAAATGTTAGGTGTTGCAATCGACATTGACGACCCACTAGAATTAATCCACGATTTCTATAATATATTTACAGTTCGTCACCTACCACTATTTTGCGCGTCGTAAAACTTTATAAAAAAAGGTAAGTCTTCCTTATTGTTACGTGGGGAATTCAAGCACTTCTTTTTCAAATTTATTCAGAATTAATAATATAAGAAAATAGAAATGGCAACTTTCAATGTTGTAGTTAATTATGCTCGAGTGTGGTAGAACACACAAGTATCGTAGTAAACAACTTCTCAAAGTTATAGTTTCCTAATTTTTTAGTTATCGAAAACATTCAGCATACTCAAAGTTAAAACTTCCTTTTTAGAAGCTCTAGAATCTGAAATTTTTGCACATGGCATGAATCAAACATACGATTAAGGCAAAGACATGGGGAATTTAAAGCGCCGAATCAGAACAATACTCGATAATCGAGTGATCGTCTAGCAATTCTACTTTCGATATATTAGACACTATACAATTACTTTAAAATACCAATAAATCAAGAAGAGTACACCAAAAGTATCAGTGTAATATATTTATTTGCTTAAAAAATTACAAAAGGCCAGTCTATTCATCTACAAAATAATAGTTTTAGGGGACATCGTTGAATGAGTTCTCGTCATGCTTTATTATCATTTGTTAAGACATAGATTGCTGATCTTAACTTATAATTTGTTGTAAAACTGTTAATAGGTTAATAATAAATATAATATATTTAATCTGTTTAAAAAAATAATTTGGGATTCTTTTATACATTCGTGCATAAAATGTTGCAAACACTATAAACAAATACAAGATTGTCTTACAGTAGATATTACAGATGGTATTCAGATTAATAAAACTTTCAATTTTTGTAGTAACGTATGGCAAGAAGCTTAAATCATAAAGCTAAAAAACGAAAAAGAGCAGAGTAATTTTACAACCTAAAATATCAGCCCATTATTACCAATCAAACTTATCCAAGCATCTGGAGGTAATGTCTGTATTTAATTAAGTCGTGAGAAAAAAAATTTAAAAATTTTCTGATACATGATAAATTAATTCGATGTAAACCTTAAATATTATGATGAATAGATATATTTTTTTACACTTAAAATTTTAGGTGGTGTTATAATTTTTTGTAGTTTGTTAGATAATAGTGCAACGTTTCCTATGTGCTCTTGATGACTTACTAGCATGTGGCCGAGAAACCGTCACTCTCTGAAGAAAAACATATACGAATAGAAATAAAAAACATAAGCCAATTTTGTAGTATCCAAACTCAAGAAACTCGAACTGATAAAATACAACCAGAAATTACAGTTCAATATTACAGATATTAAAAATGTAATAAAAATAATATCCGCATTACATTAATCTCTGTACAATTACATGAGGCTATTTTAAACAAACAGTTAATAAAAACAATCGCCAATAATAACATTAAATAATGCGATATAGAACTTGCAGAATAAAAAAAAATATCTGTAAAATTTGCTCAACAAAAAAAAAGTCAGTGAGCTTAGTACCATTCATTCATCGTGTATAATAAAAATATCCGTTAGATAAAAAAAGATTTTGGCAAAAAGCTATAAACTAGGACGGCTCCAAAAGATTATATAGAGTCTGCTAAACATTAACAAATCCAAACAAAAATAGGTCGAGCCAACTAAGGAATTATCACTGGTTTAAGCACACTTTTCAGAATTTTATGCAATAAATGGTTATCAACTTAATCTCATATATGTATTTCATAAAGGCATTTAAGGGAATTGGCAATTGTCAAACAATATAATAAATTACAATAGTATTCAGTGTGTCATTGATTTATTCAAACCACATAAAACACCTGACCCTGATGGGATTGTATAGGTACTTGTACTATTACAGCAAAAGAAAACCATCCTTGTATTAAAGCTTTGTAGTGTTCCAAGGGCAAGCCTAGGAACAGCATATATTCCCTCGGCTTTGAAGCGATCTAAAATAATTTTTATCCTTAAATTTAAAAAATCTGGTGTGAACATCACACGACTTTCCTTATCCTATTATTATATATTATACCGGGTCCATCGTCTCGGCCCTGCGCTTCTCTCGTCCCGGAACTTGTTATTTAAAAAAAGGACGAGGCGCGAGTCCAACACTCGAAAGCTGATTAAAATAAACAGTACAAGACAATAATTGACTAGTACTTAAAATTTTGCTACATCACTGAAGGTAACCGTGCGAGCTCTCCCTCACAGCCTTCCCCATTATCGCCTACATGCTCCCTCCTAGAGGCCAAGCGCTCCCCCCATCCTCCCACAGTCGGCCCGGAAGCTCTCCGAGCGCGCTGTGATTGGTCCGTTTAATTAATTTTTAATCGGCTATAACTTATTTATTTGACCTCGGATCAAAAAATTTCATGGTAATTTTTTGTTCGTCTCGGTCTGATCTATCCGGTAATAGATTTCCCGAAACATTTTATGAACACCCGGTGTATTAATAATCCTAAGCTTCAATTTTTTTTCGAGTTCCTATTTTACCAACTTTTATTTTAAATTTATGTTTATCTCATGATAAAAATCATTTTTATTCTTATAAATTTTTTGTATCTTCAACCGTTTAGATTGGTGATCGCTTTGCGACCGATTTTGCGACCTTGCGACCAAACGACTCGGCCGATTGTTACCAAAAGCTTCACACTGCGTCCCCTACCTACAAGTAACTTGCATATCAAATTTCAAGTCTCTAGCTCTTACGGTTCTCGAGATATCCCGTTTACTGACAGACAGACAGACAGACAGACAGAGACACACACACACACACACACACACGAACCAATGGTTCTAACCAACTTTTTTGGTGTCCTGAAGCTATATTTAGTCCAGAAATGTGAAAAACTGGGTAGGTCAAATTTCCGCCGATTACATTACTTTCCTTATAGGATAAGGAGCTGGGGCTGTGCTGCAGGCTACCAGCGGGGTCACAGGTGGCGGATAGTGAAGGGCCTCTAGATATAGAGGTTAACTGCGAAATAAGCAAATTATCTGACGAATAAGCAGTCCCCGACCAAGCAGACCGAATGATCGCCGGTATAAGTGATCCCCCTGTATGAGGCAGGGCAATCTCTTGCCCTTGGGATGGGAAACTGTCCCAAAAGGCGGAAGAATCACCACTGGTCAACGGCATGGGAATGCAGAAGGACACGGAAACCCACTGCATTAAAGGTCTTAAGGACATTCCTAGTACATCAATATGGCAGACAAGCTTAGAAATGATAAATACACTGGTCGCGGACTTCGGAGTCCGAGATCCGGCAGGGGGAGAACAACCACGAAAGAATGCAAACTTAGCACCCCTAAAAAGAAAAAAGGGAAGACGTTCAAAATAAGTACGTGGAATGTAAGACCACTTTATGAGGCTGGAAAAACCCATAACGATATCCGAGAAATGAAACGACTATCTATCGACAACATGGGCATCAGGTGGCCGGGAACAGGTCAATGCCAAGATGAAGAACATACAATCTACTACTCTGGAAACAGCGAAAATAAGCATGAAAACGGCGTCGGAATTATAGTGTTCAAAGAAATGAATCAATTCATCGAGAATTTGTACCAGTTAATCAAAGAATGTTAATAGTTACTTTATGCACAACACCAATTAAATGCAATATCGTTCAAGTATATGCTCCAACAGCAGAAAAAACCGAAGACGAAATAAAATTATTCTATACAATATTAGACGATCTTGTTAGAAAACTCCCGAAATAAGATATAAACATTATAATGGGAGATTATAACTCCAAAATTGGAAAAGGGAAGAGCGGGGAGTTAGTTGGTGGTTATGGTTTGGGAGACCGAAATGAGAGAGGAGATAGACTACTTGCATTTGCACAAGAACACCAATTGGCTATCATGAACACCTTCTTCAAACTACCTGCCAGGAGATTGTATACCTGGATATCGCCTCAAGATAAACCTGGAAATGTGGTCAGAAATCAAATTGACTATCTACTAATAAATAAAATATTCAGGAATAGCATACAATCAGTGAAAACTTACCCAAGTGCTGACATAGGATCTGACCATAACGCTCTGGTAGCCAAAATAAACGTAAGACTGAAGAAAGTAGAGAAAAATAATCGTAAACAACAATACGATACGACGAAATTAAAAGACAACAACATCAAAATCCAAGTAGCAGCTACATTGAAGAAAGAGATTGCGAACATAGATACCAGTAACAATATTGAGGTAAAGCTGGCAGAATTCATAACAGAAAAAATTTACAAAGACCACTTGAAACCGACTAAGCCTAAAAAACATTAATGGACGACCGACGAGATTCTGTATATGATGGACGAGAGAAGAAGATGTAAGAGAACCAACATAGAAAAATATAGAGAAATATAAAGAAATATTCGGAAAGAAATAAGAATAGCTAAGAGAAAGTGGCTAGAAAAACAATGTAAGGAAATTGAGGAATTAGAAAAGAAACACGACCATTTTAACATACATCGTAAGGTAAAATAAGCGGCAGGTATGGTCAAACGCAAATTAATTGGACGATTGATAGACGAGGAAGGAAATATCATTATAGATAAAGAAGCAAAAATAGAACAATGGAAAGACTACATTACAAAACTTTTCGAGGACGAACAGAGGGGTGATCCGAAACAAATAGCATGTGTAACTGGACCATATATAACAAAGGACGAAGTACGTGCAACAATAAATATTATGAAAGATGGAAAAATGGCAGGCCCGGATGGAATCCAATCCGAAATTTTAAAACTTTTTGACGATGATACTATAACATGGATAACAAGCATCTTTAATCAAATATATGACTTAGGAAAAGTACCCAGAGAACGGCTCAAATCAACTTTCATTGCCATACCAAAAAAACCAAGCGCGAAATACTGTACCGATTACCGTACGATTAGCATTATGTCATATATTCTTAAAATCTTTTTAAAAATAATACACAGACGAATATACAAGCTCTGTGAAGAACAACTATGTGAAACTCAATTCGGATTCCGTAACGCCTTGGGCACTAGGGAAGTTCTCTTTGCTGTACAAGTTATGTTTCAACGTTGCAGAGATATGAATGTCGATATTTAGGCTTGCTTTATAGATTATCATAAAGCATTTGATAGTGTTAAGTATGATAAACTTATTAATGTGTTGGAAAAAATTGGGATAGTTGACAAAGATCTTCCAATCATAACTAACCTCTATTGGAATCAATCTGCATACATTACAATAGATGGAAATAATTCAGACGAGATAGAGATAAGACGAGGCGTGCGACAGGGATGTGTTCTGTCGCCCCTGTTATTCAACATTTATTCTGCAAGGTATAGATGCTGCTATATTATTAAACGGAACTATAATGAATAACATTAGATATGCGGACGATGCAATTATATTTGCGGACAGCTTCGAAGGTTTAAAAGAACTCATGTCAAACATTGAAATAGTCAGTCGACGATACGGACTTGAAATGAATATACAAAAAACAAAATACATGGTTATCAGTAAGAATACAATTCCACCCGAACCCTTAATAGTTAACTCTCAACCAATTGAAAGAGTAACATCAATAAATTACCTAGGTACGTCGATAAATAGTTAATGGGACCACTCTAAAGAAATAAAGTGCAAGATTAAGAAAGCCAGATCAACATTTGTAAACATGCAGAAAGTGTTTAAGTCTCGAGATCTAAACTTGAATACAAAAATTAGACTATTAAAATGTTATGTGTTCTCTGTCCTGTTGTATGGAGCTGAGCCTTGGACGCTGACGGAAGCATCATTGAAGAAACTTGAGGCTTTTGAGATGTGGACGTACAGGAGAATATTGAGAATATCTTGGGTCGACCATGTGACGAATGTTGAAGTACTACTAAGAATGAATAAAACAACTGAAATAGTAAAAACTATAAAAATCGGAAAGTTACAGTATTTCGGACATATTATGAGGAATGAACAACGTTATGGGATACTTCAACGGATACTATAAGGTAAAGTGCTAGGAAAGAGAGGACCCGGACGCAGGCGCATCTCCTGGCTAAGGAATTTAAGATCTTGGTTCTCAATGATAACCGAAGACCTCTTTCGAACAGCCGTCAACAAAGTTAAGATCACCATATTGATCGCGAACACCCGAAACGGATAACGCACATGAAGAAGAAGATAGGATAAGGAAAGTAAAAAGACTCTTTTGTTTTACGATAAAATAGAATGAAAATTTAATTATTAGACATGTTAAAAAGACTTACTGATAGGGATCTTACTTCATACACAATATACCTATACCATACAACAAAATTATATGACAACACGTTTCATCAAGACGGCGAAGAGAAATGAAACTTACCAAGATTATAAGAAAATAGCACTAAGAGCTTTTTTTGACATTGTAGAAGCTTTTGATGACTCTTTCTATAAATCACTGTTAGCAGAAGACACTATTTATAGGTAACATTTAGTACGGCAGAAAAATACAGTCAACTCTATATGGTGAAACAGTGGAAATAGTTGTCAAAGGATACTTACAAAGAAATATTTTTTAATGCAGCCTTTAAACTTATATAGAAAGCTGTAAGCATTGTGTAGAGATGGTGTGTTAAGAAAACTTAGATGTAAATCCTCGAAAAGAATCGGCGGTACCTTCTACGAGAATAATGACATTAGTAAATTGAAACTGTCATATCTCTTTAATTAACAAAACAGGAGACTAAATAACTCAGCGTAATTTTGAATGCAAAACTAACCTGACATTCACATATACAAAACGTTGTAAATAAAGGAAAATAAACTCTTATGGCTACAAAGTGAGCATTGGGAAAACATGAGGACTTAGACCACGCAGTAGACTATTTATATATTGCTGCGGTGAAACGTATGATCACTTATAGATGATTAATATAAAATAATAATAAATCAAGATGAATTTGACTAAACTCCAAAAACTTGCCTGCTTTTATATTATAGGTGCAATGGAAAACATTCTAATTGTAGTCATGGAAGCTTTACTAAACTTGTCTCAATTTGGATATCTTAGTGAAAGCCAAGGCAAGGACAGCTTTCTACAGGCTAAGATCCAATAAAACTTGGCAAGCCGGTTCTGTTTTTGATCATACCAGGAAAACAAAAATTATGAGTAACCTATTACTGAAAATCAGTAGTTCCACAATGCCACCTAGACAAACATTTAAAATACTAGAATCCTAATTGGAATGAAAAGCATGTATATGAACAGTATCGGACTAAAAAACCAACAATGAAACTAGAGTTGAAATATTTTAGATCTTAATTTAAGGAAAAACATGATACAGCTTTAAAATAACTTATAGGCATATGTTTGCGTGGTAACTTCACGGGAACTATCAAGCTAAAACATATTTATCCTAACAAATATCCAGGCTATATTAAAAACCATAGTTTGTTACTACAAAAATTTTAAACTGGTTTGAAAATGTGTGTAAATTCTCATAACTCTTGCAAGCTACAATAAACTTAGTTTTATGCCGAAGCATAACGGTATACCAGGAAATAAAAGCATTAGCAAAAAAGGGATTAGAAACTATGTTTACTAGATCTGAACCAATGTTTAAAGTAACCAAAACCATAGTTTTCAGTTTGAACTGGATATAGGAATTACACTAAAATCAATGAAACCGAGTTAAAGTACTAAAACAAAGCAAAAATTTAATTAAAACCTTATATAAAAAACAGATATGCTAGAAACTGGGTTGATACGCGGGCACTGCAACCTACGTCAGCATATGCACAAAATCGGTGCTTATAGAGAACACACATACATTATATTCGACAAGCAAGCTTTATCCCGATAAAACTTCTGGAACAAAACTAGTTGCTGGGGATTTCTGATAAAAAAATCGTTGAAAAGGACTAGTCTGATAAGAACGCCAAAATAAGTAAACAAAAAAATTGTAGATAGATTCGAATACATATCTTTCCTTTTTCAATTCTCCGCAAGTGTTGATGGAATTATTTCTAATTTTTAAGTTATATTTTTTGCACATGCGGGTCTGCTATGTATATTTTATTTGTTTCAATATATTTCTTAAATTGAAATTATAAGCAGTTTTATACGCCATTTTAGCAAGTATGTGTATCTAACGATTATAAAAATATGTACTGCACGGACTGTTTGTTTGAGGCTCGCGATCAAATAATTCTTTTAGAACCATACATATCAATGCGTCTATAGACATCTCGTTATGCACTTTTTAATTTATTCTTTTTACCCTATTAAGTGCGTACTTAAATTTTTGCAACTTGGCTATACTAAATCTAAACTTACTGATGCGTTTGGTTCTAAAAGAGTTGTTGATGATCTTCGTTAGTATATCACTAGAATTGCTGAAAGTGTACTTTATTTACCTTGAGCAAAAATTAATTTGTTATAGAATTACAAGGGGTTGCTCGCAAAAAAGTGTTTTTGGTTGACTATTTTTCACCCGCCTTCCTTCAAATTTTTGGAAGGCGAGAACGTGAAACAATTTATTTACAAATGATAACAGTAGAATAAATCAGTGAGGTGACCTGAAGATAGGCAACCAAACGTACGCTCAGAACTCAGTCACGCCACATTTCGTATCAGCTGTCTTTGCTTACTTTCTGTTCAAAAGTATATTAGATTTTAAGAATAATTTCTAATATTTTACTTTGTTTTACTCGTTTGAGTTATATTATTTATTAATCATACATTTTTCGGTTGTTTGGAAAAATATTGGTTATTCTATTGGTTTTTTTATTATAAACCTACAGAAATGAGATCAACACTAGGACGACCGGTGCAGAATCTTTAGTATAAAAATATTGAAATTCTTAAGTATTTTGTTATTGATTTGAAGGTGTGTTTGCGCGTTTTAGTGATTATTTTCGTTCCGTTTCATAAACTGCGCTTTCTGATTTGGTTTATTTTAAAGTAATAGTTTTTCTTTAAACGGCTCTATAAATTTCTTTCTAAATCAGCTAAAAAATATTAAATACCTGCAACTAAGGTTTCTGCAAAATATTTATGATTAAGTCAGGTAAACAAAATAAATGTTCTTCCAAAAACCACATATAACTTAAACAAATTCTTCTTTGACTTAAGAGTTTTAAATTTTTGCGCAAATCCTTCATCCTTTTTTAAGCTGAGTTGTTATTCGCATTAGAAATTATTTTAGTAGTTTTAAAGAATCAAAACTTTTACTTCATCACTGAGTAGCTCATCTGTAACAACACTTTATTTCAGAGGAACAATCGAAATAGAAATTCACTCAGGTTTTTAGTGTTCTGGTAGTACAAACTAATTAATATTCTGCAATGTACCATATTTGCATTAAATTTGTAGCTTTCAACCAATTAGAGTACTTTTAAAAATGTACTTACTATTCAAATATTAATGCATGTAGTGTTTAGTGACTTGGAAACGATGTTATGAATATTATCTAGACAAAATCGCGAAAAATGCAGCATTTTTATCACAAATTGTCTGAAGTGATGAGTTTAAGTTGAAAACTCAACTAATTTACATAGATGCACCTACCGGATTTCTTATTATGTGAACTACATGGAATATCAGCTTTGGAAATTCTAAGCCCATTTCTTACCACACTGTCATTGGTGATAATTACCTAAATATGGTGTAAGAATGCGCTGGTTTGTGTTCTTAACAGTCGTTTGATGACAAAAAGATTTATTTTTAGCTATTATCGTAAAGTTTAAGTCTGCCTGGATGCAACTTTTCGTATAAGAAGAAGTGTTTACTGAATTCTGCGCGGGTTTCTAAAACTCCACACCAATTTACTCTTTTTTTATTAGTAAGCTTCAAAGATCTGCTACATAAAACCAATAACAACCAATGAGCTGAAAGAGGAAATGCTTCGTAACGTTGTAGAATCTATTGGTCCGCATTGTCGGCTCTGAGAACAGAGGTCGTGGTAATTTTAAATATTTGTAGCACGCCCCTAATTTTAATTACTATTTTTTTGTTTGTACCATGAAATATTATTTTTAATTTAATAAACACTGTAATTATTGTCATTTAAAGTAATAACATTTTTGCAACCGGTTCTGTTTAAATAAGAGTTGTTCTAAAGACCGTTTCTCCTTCAGGCTATTGATCTCAATATAACGCCTGTTTAAAGACTTCTATATGCGACAAATATATCAAATAATCTGACTTAGTAGCAATCACATGTTGAATATCTATACTTAAATGGTTAAAATTTATGCGTACTCATGAAAACATAAATAATAAATGCTGTAATATTAAAATAATTAATAAAAAATAGGCAACATTAAAAAAAATGAGTATCAGATATAATAATGCAATTTGTATTTTATTATTAAAAAAATATTATTAATGCCACTATATTCCAATAGTATTTTTTGTTACTACTTAGATGACTACAAAATTGCCTTTTAATAACCATCATAAAGTACCATGCCCAGAAAGCAATAACCAATAAGGACAGATTCGCTAGTCCGAGCATCTAAAGTACATTAGCAGCCGCCGCTATTTTTATTAGCTGAAAATGCATTGTAATGTAAATGCACTTCGTGTAATTTTCAGCAATGAATTCGCCCCATCAATCACTGCTGCTAAATAATTCCGTCTGCTTTAGTTTTATGGCGCTGGCTGTCTTGTTCCGTCCCCAGCGAAGCTAATGGGAGAAAAAGGGACAGAGGCAGGGCTGTAATTAATTTAATGAAGAGACGCAGTTAATCACAGAGGGACTGATTGTGCTTGTACCGTTCCAGCCTTTCAAGCAACAACAGCCGTCGGTGTCAAAGCTGATCGAGGGCATTTACTTCGTGGTGGAAGCGGCGTTGCTTGGACAAGAAAATGAGTAGGAAATTATAAAAATGTCTTTGCAACTAAACAATACAACCATTTATTTATATATGTCTCCAGTTACAAAATTGTTTTTGTACTAGAAAATGCACCAGCCCATATAAATTACATTAAAAATTATGGGATACTCACCATCACTCAGGTTGTCGCACATGTGACATGTCGTAACGGGAATGCCAAAATATTTCAGTTGCACAAGCCGAACCAGAAACGTATGCAAAATTAATTCAGCAGCCGATGCCTCCTGAAAAGATCCCCTATTCCAACCACCCATCGTGACGCAAGCAAACCCAGATGTTCTAAGGGTGGTGTTTAACCATTATTATGCTGATCGAGTCGTGATATGAGGATTACACTTGCAATAAAAGACACCCTGGCACATATCAATGCAACCTCAATATGCTCGGCCGCTTATTTATGACGGGAGCTGGTGACATGGTGCTCCACCCACAAGGGGCCCTCACAATCATACATACAAATGCGTGTTATGGCGTTACAGGAATGGCAATCTTAATCTTTATTTAATGCACGGATTGCGCTTAATGTGTTATGTTGTCGTAGGGCTAAAGCTAATACAGAAACGATGATAAAATTACCTATTGCGATTGTTCTATGAATAAGAAAAAACGCATATCGGATAAATATCAGAAAATATGATTTAAGCGTATCTTTTACAACCAGTAATCTAATTATTAGTAAACATTTTTTACATATAGTATTATCTAAAGCCAACAATTGCATAATAAATTCGTTAAGGTTAGATGTTTTATTAACTTTCTACAGCAAAGCTTATAGTAGAAAGTTAATGAGATTATTATTCTGTCTGTCTGTGTGTCTGGAGACAAGATAACTTCTGTTCTATCCAACGGATTCACTTCAAACTTGGCATACATTCATGGGATTGATTTTCAGCCAAATTGGTTAACGGCAACCAGAAGTGACCATTATGATTTCGCACCGGTTTAGAAAGTTTCCTTTCCGGTATTACACCGTTCTTGTTTTAATCTATTTTAATAAATTTTTGATTAGATGTGTTAATACTTATACTCTACAGAATTCTGCCTTTAATTGTTTTACTCACTTCTTATACTGTTTGTTTTATATCTTATATCAATATGAATTCTTCAGGGTAGCACTTACTAGTAACTGATGAATTTGGGTTTATGCCAGAATTTAAATATTATGAGTCTTATTGAATTCTATGAACCCTATTTTCATTTATTTAACCCATTAACAAAGTTGTTTTTGTATTATTTCTTGATTAATACTGGTATGTTGTAAAACTAAGTTAAAAAACAAAGATAAACAATTATTTTCACTTAACATAATTAATCTTTCAAAATGTGGCACATTTAGTCTAAAAACTAATACATTACTTCAGTATAACAGGGTGGTTCAATGGGTACGCTAGATAAGATTGTCATTTTAAATAGTTGTGCTTAACTTCCCGGCCCCAAATCTGCATATAAAAAATTTCCTACCCTAGCGCGGTACTTTTATCTCCGCTTCGAAGGTCAAAATTATAAAATTTCAGAATTCGTGATTTCGAGCGACGCAGTGGGTACGCTAGATGAGATTTTCATTTTTAGTTAATGTCCCTAACCCCTAACTACGAATATACCGATAAAAAGTCTTATAATATTAAAGAGCATTAACTATGCTCTCTTAAAAGTTAATTTTGTGTTTACTGTTCAAAAACGTTCTTTTCGTAAATTGTATGTACAATGGCAAAATGCACTACAGAACACAAAACCTTCGTTGTTCTGACGCACCATGTTAATCCGATTTAAAAGTTTGGTAATTTAATTTACTAAATAAATACCTAATAAAATTTTTGTTTTGCATGTCATCAAGCATACGCATTGGGTCGATCTAATCATGGAATCTTAAATTTTGCAATTTTGTCCTTCGAAGCGAGAATAAAGTACCGCGCTAGATGAGCAAAAAAAGTTTTTATCGGTGGAGTTGTGGTCAGGGGGTTAGGCACAACATTTTAAAATAAAAATCTCAGCTAGCGTACCTATTGGGTCATCATGTATTAAGAATAGTGACAATTAGTAAAATAAATGAATTTAGACACAAATTATATAATCATGACAAAACTAAAATTAAATATACTAACAGCAGTAAAATAAAATATTTATGAAAACAAGTGAATAAAAGTGTAAACGTTTTAAACAAAACCCAATTAACTTAAAAGCTGGGTAAACTGCAGCAAATTTTGACTTGAGTAAATAAAAAAGTGAGCTCAATCAAAAAATTTTTTTAAATAGGTCGATCTATAATACATTTTTAAAAACATTTTTATTGTAACTTCTCTGAACAATCGTAAAACCGTCACGTCATTTTCAGCGGTTCCCTTGAGTTTGAATTTCAGAACCTTTCAATTCTCTCTAGAACCACGCATTTGAATATAATGTGGAGTAAATGGGCATTCACGGTAGTTGAATAGGAGAAGTCATACAGCGAACAGTGGTGCAAATAAATTTGTGTTGTTATAGAAACCGTTGACGGTTGTGTTAATATTTATAATTATTGCGCATTTACATTTCTTTTACTATAGAGGTTGAACAATAAATGTTAAAAATGATCGTGATTTGTTCAAAAAAAAACAAAAAACGGTGGTGCAGAATACACAAAACGTTCTAAGGCGCGTTAGAAGAGTATTAAGAATCAAGAAAATGCACTATTTTTTCTCTTGCAGTATACAGAGATTGTTCATACTTGTGGTCTCAATGCCACATGTATTGCACACAGATTAACTAGCTTTTGTGATATGTTATGTGCTAACCAACGACGACGGGAACTCTTGTTGAATGAATTTTGAAGTATATTTCTAACTGAGCCGTAAAGGTGAAGAGATAGCGAATGATATAATGTCGAACGTAGATTTTCTAGGATTTGATCTAAATAACTGTATAGGACAGAGCTACAACAATGCCAATAATATGTCTGGGTGCTATAAGGATCTTCAAACTAGAATAAAAAAACTACATAATTCCCTTGCACGAACCACTTTACAACTAGTTGGTTTTGCAGCTGCAGAGAGCAGCAAGTACTCTGTTGAATTTTTTCCTTTAGAACAAATAATCTATAATTTTCTAGTTATTCACCCAAAAAATGAGATATCTTTCAGTTTTACCTTAAAAAAAGCTCTTTATTGTTAAAACCTTTGTCAAAATCACGATGGAGTGCTCATTCATGCCAGTCAAACATTATACAAATCATGCTAAGAGATTCTAGATGCTCTGACAGAAATTACCAATGATAGTAATTAGAAGCACAATATGAAGCAAATGTGATATTAGAAAAAATTAGAAGTCATGAAATGGTAGTAATGGTATGTTTTTGGAACAATGTTTTTATAAAAAAAATAAAGTTCACTATTTTATACAGTATTTTAAGGGCTTGATAAACGCTCTTCGAACCGAATATGGGGTTTTAAGACTAGTTAAGGCTGGAAAACAAAGCAAAAATGATATATGAAATTGTCTATAAAACAGATACTACAAAAGAGAGGAAGCTAAAAGTTCCTTTTAGCGATAGAAGCATGTTATGCTGCAATCGACTCTTTGAAGCTCAACTTGGTACAAAAGAGAACAATTTATAAATAAATACATTTTTATAAAAAATCATTCAAATAGAAAATGGAAAAACACAACAGAGGGCAAATTAGCTATTGGAAAAGTATGCTTCTGGTTTAAAAAAACATTTCCTAAAAATAAGTGCATTTACCAAGCATTTTTAAGGATTGAAAAGGAATTAATAAAGAGAATATAAATAGCAAACTAAAAACATAATTAACTGTCATTTCAAGAATTTTTCTAAATATGGCAGATACTACTACTGCACTGGAAAACAACTCTTTTCAGCTTTTTATAGTGGAAAACCTTTTTGAAATTAACGCTAGAACAAGAAAAAACGGCAGCACTTACATTTTTATTTATTGAAAGCAAGTTTCTTTCTTTTGATGACAGTCCAGAAGTTTGCTAATTCTAAAACCAAGATAAGAAATGTTTTTTTAATAAATGGTTTTAGTTAAAATGGATAATTTTTTATTTTTATTTTTTCATATTATTGTGTAAATGTATGTTAACATTGTATTGAGATATACGTATGCAAAAAATTGAATATGAAATAAATGTACTGTATAAACAATCAACTCCTTTGTAATTTTTTATAACGTCCAAAACATGCAACAATTTGAAAGAAGGTTAATGAAAAATTGTTAGCCTAGCCATCAAAATCTTAATAGGTTGCACACAGTTACTTTAGCACACTAGAAGTAGTCTTATGACCAATTGCACAATATTGGATCAAAGTAAATTTTTGCATTACCTTTTAATTTGGAAACCAACTACGTTTTAAGTGTCAAATGCTTTAATCTTCTTTGTCATATAAAAAAAATCGATTAATTAGTGTGCGATTGTGGAAAATTGTGAAGTACTCTTTCCAGTTTTTTTGAACCCAGTATTGGTTATATTTTTTACATACTTCCATCTTTTTTTATTCTATGCGATTCTTATCCATTGCTTTTTTCCCGATCGTAGTCTTCATTGTATTATTTTACTGCCCTCGTTGTTGTCTTTTTAAATCATACTATATTATATATAGTTGTTTTTTAATCGTGTTACTTTTTTTATTACGTCTGTTATTCTTGTTCTTTGTCGAATCCATTTGTTTCATTTTCTGTCTTTTGCCGATCTCTCCATAGTTCTTTACGTAAATTTTAACTTTGTTGTTGTCCTTGTTTGTGCTTTACATATGGAAACAGAGAATTACATTGGTAAAACCCTTAACTCGTGAATGGAAAAGCATTTCTGCATTTATTTATATTTCTTTGTTTTTTTTTGCCAATTTTATTATTTGTCCAATATATGTATATTTAATTAACGTTCTTTGTTAACGCTCCTTTTATACAAACAAGAAACAAGAAAAGTAAAAAGTTATTAATCTTTACCAATCGCCGTCCTTAAAGTTATTAATAATTGTATAAATTCTCTAACTGATCAAAAAATCTAGACCGTGTAAGTGTTCTATGATTTAGTAGTTTTTAAGCACTGAGGAATGTACCAAAATATCCAAACTAATACGTATGCAAATGAAATACACTCAATTCCATAAATTAGTGTTTCTTTATGTTGCGATGGCCTCAGAATATAACAGCTAAATTCTGTCTCTACAAAATTTTAAAAATTAAAAAATGAAACAATTAAATGATTTTAGAATATTTTGCATTTGCTTTCAACTATTTGTCATCTTAATACATATTACAAGTAAGGGATTTTTCTGATGAAACTTCTAATTTATCGATGAATAATTGTTTGCATAAAAACAAATATTTTTTATTCGTGTGTACCTCTCTTCAAGTAAACAACAATAGTTAACAGCATTGGTAGCAGCACTATTTGGTAAAATTTAGATAAGAAAAAGAAAAAAAACCCAGGCTTTGAAATCTTTATCAATTTATTTTTGATATTTTTTAACAACATCGCAATACGAGATAAACAATATATAATATAAAAGTGTAGTCATCTCTGTTAATTGGTAAGTTATGCTTTAAATTTGTTTACAATATCTTCCAATTCATTGACTAATATGCAATGAGAATGTTACATTAGGAATAATTTACACGTTCTATGTCTCTACATTTGTAGCTCTATTGCAATAGTAAATTAAAAGTAGTAGTAATATGTATTAGCAATACTAACAAAATTTTATATTCTTTAAATGGCACATTGCAAATATATGTAAAATAAAGCCTGCACCACTAAATAAATTAAAAATAATGATATTATAAAACCTGTGACTTAGATAATATATTTCCTAAAGTAGCCATTGTCCAATATTTTTGGAAGAAGAAAATTTATGTCGGCTATAAATATTACAAATTGAATAATAATTTTTGAACTTAACATTTGGACTGTAAATTTGTTCATAAATAGAACATGTGATCCTAAGCAAAGTTTAAATAGAAATTTTATTCTCTAGAAATTAAATTATTCTTGACTTAAATTCTTCAGTAGAATACATTACCGCATTCTTGAGCATACTCCAGCTAAAAAAACATCAATTAAGATTAAGATAATAGTATCTAGGGTCTATCAAATTTCTAAGTATTTCAATCCGGCTCCGGAATTTCTGATCACGTTAAACGACTAGCAAAGTATAATGTTTCCAATTTTATACGAATAGCGACTGTTTGAGATTAAAATTATTAGATTTGATGATTGCAACCTTTCTTGCAATAAAGAATTAGTGACTTTCTTAATGGAAATACAGAGTTAAATGCGCTGAAAAGCAAGAAAGAAACAGCACTGAATTAAAAATATGTTAGTTTTAGTTAGTCATTCATAAATAAATAATACACAGTTTAGTTCAACATAAGTGGTAGTAACATTTAAAAATACAATTAAAGAGCCAGTTTACCTATTACTTATTATTCATAAATAAACTTTATTATTTAATTTAGAGGCTGTTAAAAATCGATTGTTTAAATCAGGTTCGCTAACAGTTAAAAGTATATATCGTTAGTATCAGGAATTATGTTTATTATAAATATGGAATATTAATTAAGAAAATAAAATAAATGCTTTATTTTACTATAAGTGCGTTTAATGTGCCCACGAGGCCTTCTGTAAAAAACAGAAAAAATAACCAGAAAGCTGACTGGTACAGAAAAAACAAATGATTACAATTTAAATATTTGAAAAAAATATATCCAAAATCATTTGATAGCAATGTTTTTGTTGCTAAAATCTATAATATATTCTGTGTCCTAGTTTACAGTCTTTTTCTTCTTCTATTCTAACCTCCGATTCATTATTCTCAAACAGCGCCTTCTAAAGTAGCTCAAATTATTTTGAGACTAAGCCAACTAAGGGAATTAAACGAGTATATAAAACAAACAACAAATTTACGTTTTCTTTGTAATAATAGACATAGTAGTTGCAAGATTATTGTTACTTCAATAATTTGTTGAGGTCTCTCTATGCTTTGTATACTTCAAATGTCGACGTTTAGTGTTCAATAACAACGTGTGATCATCCGTTTTCTTCTCTTGTGTGGTGAAATACCCATCTAAATTCATCGCCAATTGAATGAGACATGCGGTGAAGGTGTTACGGATGTCAAAAATGTGCGTTTGTGGATGTGAAAGTTTAAAGATGGTAGAGTTCTGTGACAATAAACCGAAGCAGTCTCGGCCACGAACCAAATGGGTAATCCTTACGCATTGGGTTCCAAAGGGTACTATAGTGACAACTAAATCATACGAACAGATTTTGGGGAAAAGTTCCTTTCAGATTTGCATGGAAATCTACCAAAAAAGCTGCACGGTTGCTTTTTCATCAGGACAACGCCCCTGCTCATCGGAAAATCCTAACTCAGCAGTTTCTTCGTGAAAAATTTTGAGGTGATGTCTTATGCTCCCTACTCACCTGACCTCGCTCCTAGCAATTTTTGGCTTTTTCCGACCATGCAAAACACTCTCCGTGGCCGCTTATTTTTTAATCGAGTCGCTGTTGTAGACAATACCTTTAAAAAGTGTTCTTAGCAACCATGAAATCATGGCGACGACGTTGTAAAAAATGTGTACGTCTAGACGAATGTACGTTAAGAAGTAATAAAACTTTCAAATTTCTTGACTAAATAACTTTTCAGAAAAAAAGTTAGATACGTTAGAATTTAAACACACCTCGCATTGTCAGAAATATTTACTAAACGAAAATTATACTTCTTCCGCAATTTTGCTGAATAAGAGTCAAAATGTAACTGGTAAGATTTAACCAAATTATTTATATTTTTTATTAAACAGTTTTGGTGATAAAATACAAGCTAATAAAAACAAAAAGTACCATAAATTCTATGAAGAAATTTGATTATTAATGAAGACTATATGCATTTAATCTGGTTGAATAAAAAGTTTTTGTGATTATTTTCTAAAAAAGTAACTAGCACAATTTATGATAAGGAACAAATGGAATGACATTTGAAAGTGGAGTGTTACAACAAATTATTGATAGTAGAAAAAATAACTACTAAATTTTTGCGACTGTGTAGTTCTATTAGAAGCAGTTGTACTTGAAGAGCATCCAAGAAAAGAAAAATAGTTAAAAACTAAAAAACAAATAATTTAAGATGTACTACAGTTATGTCATTTGGAGTAAAAAATATAAATGTCATAACATTTGTTTATAATTTTTATATACGCTATTACTACATTTGAGAAAAATTACAATGATATCATTTAGAACATGCTTACAACAGTTATAAATAAAAGAGCCCGTTAAGAATCAAACTCATTAGAATTGCACTCTGCAACTCTAACTTAGTGAAATAAGAATTCGAAATCATCTTCAGCTTTAACAATATCGATATTCTTCTTATGTAAAAAGCTCACTTTATCGCATGAATCCATATAAAAATACCGCACCATCTTAATTATCACACCGAACATCCGGATTGTATTGCACATGGAATCATTATCATCATTATTCGAAACTTTATATTCCACAAACTACCAAAATCTAAACAATTTGTTCTTAAAAACCATTGTAATAGAAGTAAACAAACTACCAAACCCAATTATAATATCGGAAGTCTATTGTCCCCCTCTATATAACAACCGAACCTGTACTACAGTCATTCTTTGATTCATTAGGGTCGGGATTTATAGTTAGCGGGAACTTTAACGCAAAGCATACCCGATGGGGCAGTAGATTAATAACCGTAGAAGTCAGAGGATTTAATAAACTTATAATCAATAATACATGTCTACACATTTTTCAACAAGTAACCTAACTTACTGACCAATGGAATCTAAGAAAAGTCTGGATTTGTTAGATTTTTCATTATTAAATAAATTTCATCTATCTACGAAGGCATTACATACAATTGTGATTTATCATCCTATCGCACACCAGTAATTACAGTAGTTAGAAAAGAAGCCAAACCAATGTCATGTAATAGATGGACAGATTGGAATACTCAAAAAATATGTAAACCAACACTTTAATTCTGACAGCATGTACACTACATCCCAAATTGAAGGTCGAAAACCAACAGCACAAAACTTCTCTAAAGAGACCATATAGTAGAGTTAACGGAAAAAGAAAAGCTACCACAATCTAGCAATAATCACACGACGAGAATTAAATGAGGCAATACAACAGTACGTTTCAGCAATATGTAACTTCTCTTTTTAAGGACAACTACAATATATAAAAATCTACAAAAGGAATCAAGAGGTCACAAATGCATATACAAAAAAGCTGACTTATTTGCACATCTAGCAGAAGTGTTTTAACTGGACACTAAAGAAATAGAATTGGAAATAGACAGCTTACATGAAGTCTCACTACAACATTCATCCCCAATCCAAAATCTTAAAGTCGATTAGTTACCAACACCTTTAAAGGCCAAGAAAATAGAAACCATCGACTGTCCTATTATGACCGAGAAAAAAATTGTTGAAAAACCTAAGTTACGCTGAAGATAGTAAACAACAAAGCATCCCGATGACAAGCAAAGGCTCAATCATGCGACTGAAAAGCTGAAGAAACTTCTCTGATATCCAAAACACATCAGTGCAAACATACCTGCAAAATTTATCACCGACGAGAGCCAGTGACTACTCCCTTTGGAAAGCGATCAAGAAGTTAAAACAACCACAAAACCACATGACGCCCCTGCGCCTCAGAAATAATACTTAGGCCGGAAACTATCCGGAAAAAGCCCTTGCTTTTGCAAAATATTTAGAATCTGTAGTTTGCCCATTTTATTCTGGGAAACAGGAGGAAAAGAAAAAAAAGCTAAATTTCTCGAATCCGCCTTCTAGATATGCTTATCAACTAATAACTTCAGGATCAACAAAGTCAAGGCACTAAGTGTGGATCTAAATCCTCAAAAATCACCCGGTTATAATTTAATTACGGTTAGAGTGTTGCGAGAATTATCAGAAAAAAGTTTCAGGTTCCGCACATATTTAATGAATGCTGCTTTAAGAGTAAGGTATTTTCCGGAACAATAGAAAATTGCCAGAATTATATTAATACCTAAACCTGGTAAGTTGGTTTAAGTTTCTACAGACCAATTAGTCTTCTGCCGATTGTATCAAATTTTTTACTACGAAAATTAACACCGATATTCGAAGATAATCGTCTGTTACCAAACTATCAAATTTGGGTTCTAAAATAAGCATGCCACAGTTGAGCAGGTACACTGTATGACAAACAAAATTTAGCAAGACTTTAAAGAAAAACGCTACTGTTTGGATGTCTTTCTCGATATCACCTAAGCATTAGACAAAGTATGGCATCAACGTCTACTATGTCAAATCAAGAATGCATTGCCTTCGGATTACTACTTCCTTGCTTTCCATTGGCGCTAGAGTTCCTTAAGGGCCTACTTTTATATCACAACAAGAACTAGAATTACCACATTCGCCGACGATACCGCAATGCTGACTCCAACATAGCCTCTCACATCTCCAAGCCCACTTACAAAAATTAGAAACTTGAACCAACAAAAGGCGCATAAAGGTAAACGAAGGTAAATCGGTGCATGTGATTTTTACTTTGAGAGGAAGTACCTGTCCACCTGTATAATTTAATAATAAATAAATATTGCAAGATGAACATGCTAAGTATCTAGGCATCTATTTGGACCGACGAATGACATGAAAGAGACATATATAGATAAAGAAAAAGTGGCTTGGTCTAAAAATACAGAAAATGTACTGGCCCTACAAAGAAAATCTACAGAAAGTAAAATTTTATTATACAAGACAATATCAAAACTATCTGAGCATACGGCATACGATTCTGAGGCACAACTAGTAGTTATTCTTTCTTTATTTATTTTTTCCCATTTTGCCTTACAGAGTTAGGTTTTGTAACCATTTCTTGTATTCTGGTCAGTTGTTAGCCAGCCTTTTTAGTTTTTGTTCTGATTTTCCTCTCTTCCTTCCAATTTTGTCGTCCTCCTCCTTTTTTTCTCTTCGGTTTTGCCTTCATAACTTGCTTTGCCAATCTCATGTCATTCATGCAGAATATGTGTCCAAATCATTTAAGTTGTTTTTGTTCTAGTAGTGTTACTTCTACTGATTATCTTATTTTCATATTTCTAATCCTATCGAGTTTTACCTACTGTCTTCCTGAGATAACGCATTTCTGCTGCCGTATTTTACCGTTACTTTTCTCGTTAACTACCCAACTTTTAGATCAGTATTTTAGTACTAGTAGTTATACTTGTTTATATATTTGTAATTTGGTCTTGATTCCTACTTCTCTTTTTTTGATTAGTGTACCCTTTAAAATTGTTTTCTAGTTTATTTCCGAATTTCTGCCATATAGTACGTATGCCTTCTTGTACATATTGTTTTGCTTGGTCCTTTTTTCTTATATACTCCCTTCTATCTTTTTCTGTATTTGTTCTTATGTAGCTACTCCAAACTGTTTTTTTATTTCACTTTTGTTTTGACTTTGTCATTCTACTATCTTGTTCTTTTCTTACTGCCTTTTGTATTGACTGTGTTCATTCCAAATACTTCTTCTGCTGTGCTGAGGAGTACTGTTTTAAGATTTCACATCTTTTATTTAGGTCCCATTCTTGTGCCAATTGTTCTTCTTTTCTTGTTATTAATTTTTGTGTAACCATATCTTAGTATTGTTGTCTTATTTCTGGTTTTTTCAGTTGTTCAATATGGACCCGTTTATATATCGTATTTTTCGTTCATTTATATCGTTTCCATCTCCAATCTGATATTAGTAGTCTATGGTCTGTGTTTAATTCAGCTCCTCTAATGTCCTTCACATGCATTACGTTAGATCTTATTTCTCTAGAGTATACTATGTAGTCAATTGTGCTCTTTACATCTCGTGCTTCCGCTTCAAATTTAATTTGGTGGATTTTCTTATGTTTCAATAGAGTATTTCCTATAACTAATTGATTGTTACTACAAAATTCTATCATGCCGTTGCCGTTTTTCGTCATTTTCGCACCAAATTATCCCATAGTTCCTACTCCTTGTGTAGCATCGATTTCCATTCTTGTATTCCAATGTTCTGTGATTATTATTTGGTTAGCTATTCGACGGACCTTGTGTAGGGTTCTTATTTTTGACATGTATCTTCTGTAGGTGCGTAGAGCTGAACAATTCTGACCTTTCCCTCTATTTTCGTTATTACATACATAAATTTGGAGCTGACACTTTCTTCTGTGTGACTTTCTAGTTTATTCCTGGTGTCGCTATAGTTCCCACACCTTCTTTCGGTCTTTCATTTGGTGCTACTCCTGAGTATCTTAAGGAGTGGATGTTATCTAGGGTTTTCTGCGCATTTCCTTGTTTTAACTTTACTAAGGCCAATTATGTTGATCTTGTATTTCTCCATTTCTTTTATGATCTCTACTTCCTTTTCATTTAGTGTTTTGACGTTCCACGTTGCTATTCGTGTCCGTTTTCGTTTTTCTAGTTGTCGTCTTTTATTTCAGTTCTTTCCGAGGCTACTGTACTTACTTTGAATCTATTTAAGGGCCTCGTTACCTCGGGATAACTGGGGTCCAGTTATACCTCCGGATACTAGGTCGTCAGAGCCTCGTTATCTAGCAGAGGATACTGCGTGCAGGTGAGGTTGACATTTGGGTAGCTGGATGTTAGCGCCATCCCTTACCCTCCAGCCAGCAATTCAAATATAGATATTTTAAGGCAACTCCAGTCAAAAATATCAAAGTGTATAGTAAATATTCCTTGGTTTGTTCCAAATTATGTCACCCAGCGAGACTGAAATATTCCCTCAGTTACCAAAGAAATTCAAAGATACAGTGTTCGTTATCGAGATCGACTCGGTACATATCATTGGCCAAAAGTGTTAGGCATCCCATAATTTACTGCGTGTTTTGATTTTAATAAAAAATAAAACAACTTTTGTTGATTAAACTGCTTTATTTATTTGTATGGAATAATGTAAATTCTCAATATTTTGTTGGTCTACCCTTTGATTTAATGACGACGATTATTTGGGGGTATGCTGCGTACAAGCTTTGCACATTCAGTTGCACTAAACTTGTTTTATTTTTCTAGTAAGGCATTTTTTAAAGCTATTTTGGAAGTTATGCTGTGCTCTCCGACTTTACGTTTCAGAATGCCCTGAAGATGCTCGATTGGTTCCAGACCAGGGGACTGCGCAGGCCAATCTAACAAACCATCACTGTTAATTCTAAATCAGCGCATCGTGGTTGCTGACTTATGACAATGAGCATTGCCTTGTTGGAATTTGATACCATCTAAGTTAGTGTCACCAAAAATACGCATTAACGAAGGCAGTAGAGCAGTTTGTAGAACATTAACGCACTATTTACTTTTCATACGGCCTTCACAAAGGAACATTTTGTCGACATCATCGGCAGCCGCGCAGCCCCAAACTATGATGCTGCCTTCCCCGTGCTTAATAGTCAGCACCACATAATTTGGAAGATATTCCTCGCCCACTCGTCGTTTTCCGAAAGGGGTTCCCAATATCTGTAAAGAGACAAATTTAAAAAACTGTTATTTTAAAGATATCGGAGTAAAAATAAGTAACCATTGTTATTGTTTAATTGAAATGGTGTAAAACCTTACCTCAAATTGGACCAGACAACATTTGACCCTTCTTCCTCCGTAAAATGTTGGTATCATAAAGCCTATTGTAGGCGTTCTTTTTTTTTGTCTCCTGAAAGCCACGGCTTCTTTCTGGCTTTGCACCTTTTTAAGCCCACTTCTACTAGTTTTCTTCTTGCCGTTCGAGCACTTATTGGTTTTTCAATTTCTTCCGAGAAGGTTGCAGCGATCTCAGAAGAAGTTTTTTCCGGTCTTTTACAGACTCTCGTACAAGTTTTCTGCCCTAGCGCTTGGTATTCAAGCATTTTCGGCCCGTTCTTGGTTTGTTTGCGTGGGGGCTAATCTCCACAAACCTTTTAATAGCGCATTGCATTGTACACCGCGAATCTTTCACCAATCTCGACTTGGGACTTGCTTTGGTCGTGTAATAATTGTATTTTTACTCACTAACGTCACTACTTTTTGCCATTTTCAGAAAAAGAGACAATCAAATTCACTAATCAATTAAGTACAAAGCCTTCTTTACACTATGAACTGCAATTAGAGACTACTTAAATATTGAAGAAAATCACATATTTGGTGCATCGTGTTATAACACTGTGATCTTAGTTTAAAAACTATTGACGTTTCGTACACAACTGCGTCGGGCATCTTCAGAAGAAAATCTTATAAAACTTTTTTTTGAAGATTTTCTGAACTCCGATCACAGCCTTATAATCCAAGAAGCAACCACACGGAAATTTTTGTACATAAAATTAATATTACTAGTTGTTGACAGTTGTCACATAATATTGCTCTTAATTGTTAATGTAAAAAGAAAGAAATTTTGTCAAAACTGCAGTTTGATAATAAAGAAAATGACGACATTATTTTTATTTACAGCTTTTATAACAGCAATGCTTTAAAAGGTTGTCGGGAATATCAAAGAAAATTCCCGAATAGATCTCATCCATTTCGTCGTGTATTTTTCGATGGATTTAGAAGACAGCGACAATGTGGAATTGGCAATCGTCATACTGGTGGTGTAAATATACGTTACAACGCTGCAATATAAGAAGAAGTAATTGATGTAGTGCTTGACAAACCAGGTATTAATACTAGAAGAATTGCAACATGTCTGCAAGTTTCTCAAAATTTTGTTTGGAGGACTTTAAACAGGAAAGTGTTGCATCCTCGCCATTATCAGCGTGTCCATTATTTACAACCAGGAGAGGAAGTACAAAGATTGGCACTTTGGCTATGTCTTTTCGAACAGCACGAGCAAGATCCTAACTTTATTCGTACTGTTTCGTGGTACGACAAAATTACTTTTACTAGATACGGTATCAATAACAGTTACAATAAGCATGTATAGTCAGTGCAAAAGCCGCACGCATGTAGAAGACACATATTTTCGATTAACTCGTGGTGTGGGATGTACAATAGTCGTCTACTGCCAATACATCTGCCGTATCGTTTAAATACTGCGTCCTACTTGGAATTGTTAGATAATAACTTGCACGAGTTATTAGCCAACGTTCCACTTGCATTGCGCAAAGTGACGTGGTATTAACACGATGGTGCACCATCGCATATTGCAAGGTTTGTTGTAGAATGGCTAGACAACCAATTATTTAATAGAAATAATATAGATGGGTAGGCTCAGTCCACCGTTGCCTGTCCCAAGTCAGGATGAGAAAGGAGGAGGGGGAGGAGTAAATACCTCATTAAAAAAAACAGGGTTCAATTGGCCCGGCTGATAGTACCCTGTAAGGGCCCCTGCCTATGGTTACAGGTGAAAAACGGCCAATGGCTGGAAGGCGGATGAGAGTGACTACTCCAACGGCTGTAAAGGCAGACGAACCACAATTGCAATAGGGCAGCAGCTGTAGCAGTACTGGATGTAGGTGGTAACAAAATTTTGTTGGTACAGCTACATACCAGGCACCAGCAGGCGTAAATGGTATCCATTAAGCCGGCTGCTGGACTGCGATATGGAAGGAAAGGAGAAACCACCATATTAAATATTTCTCAACGGCAGCAACTATGCAATTAAATAATGATGGCTCCTTCTGAAGCAAAATTTTCCGGAGTTAAAATAGTCCCACAATCGGATCTCCGGGTGGCGAATGGTTTAGGAGGGTTTATTGAAAAGAACGAATGTCATAAATGCAAACAAAATCTCCACAATAACAGCAAAAAGCAGTTAATAAAAATTGCAAATTGGAATGTACGATCGCTGGGAATATGTGGAAAATTAGAAAACGTGAAGCTTGAAATGGAAAGACTAGATATCGGTACACTTGGAATGAGTGAAATCAAATGGCAAGACGAAGGAGACTTTTGGAACGGAAACCACAGGTTAATTTACTCAGGGCACTGCGATGGAACAACAGGAGTAGGAATTGTATTAGAAAATCAATGGGGCAAAAGAGTAAAAAGCTATTTATTATACAGCGACAGAATCATGTTAATCAGGTTACAAATGAACAATGAAGACTTGGTTATAATACAAATATACATGCCAACAACGGGCTAGTCTGATGAAGAAGTGGAAGAAGTATACGAGCAAATAGAAGAAGTTCTCGAATACGTAAATAAAAAGGATAATTTAATTATATTAGGTGATTTGAATGCCGTTGAGGGAGAAGAAAAAGGAAACAATGTGACCGGAAAATATGGATTTGGTAAAAGAAACAAAAGAGGGCAGAGGTTAATTGATTTCTGTGCAGAAAAAGAATTAGTTATAACCAACACATTGTTTAAGCAACCGCTAAGAAGAAGGTATACTTGGATTAAACCCGGAGATACAGATACCAAATTGACTTCATAATAGTGAGGAAAAACAGCAATCACAAGTAATGCAAAGTAAGACACACCCAGGTGCTGAAGTAAACAGCGACCACAATTTAGTGTGTATGAAGTACAGAATAAACTGAAAAAATTTTACAAACGCCCACACATAACTAAAAAATGGGACACAACAAAACTAAAAACAAGAAAATATAGGACAAACAAAACCTAAATAATGACAAAATATCTGCTACTACAACTAACGATAGATGGGAACAATTAAAACATGCGAAAACCACAGCGGCAACCGATACTTTAGGGTTACCAAAGAATGCACCTCGAAAACCATGAATAAACGATAATGTTATCAAATTAATAGAAGAGAGGAGGAAGTACAAAAATTCCCAAAACGAGGAAATTAACGAAAAATATAACCGTTTAAAAAATGCCGTTAATAGAGCAGCCAAAGATGCAAAACAAGAATGGTTAAATAATATATGTAACGAGATAGATGAAAACCTGAGTAAAGGAAACCTAGAAAAAGCATACAGCTTAATTAGCTGATATTTTGGCGACTCCAACATGAAAGTAAATGCAATACAGTCAGAAGACGGAAAAATTTTAATAGAGGAAAATCAGATGGCTGAACGATGGAAACAATGTATTGAAAAAGTGTATAGAAGAAGACACAGGAGAAATAGAAAACGGACAAGTAGAAGAAGATAATTTAGGCCCAAGTATAATGAAAAAAGAATTTGAAAAAGCATTGAAAGACCTTAAAACAAAAAAAGCGTATGGCACGGATAATATTCCTACAGAATTACTCCAAGCATTAGATAGCAGAACCAAGGACATTTTGTACCTGCTAATTAAAGAGATTTACGAGACGGGAAAAATACCCGTTGATTTCCAAAAGAGTAGAAGGGTAATGTTACCAAAAAAGGTAAAATCAAAAAAATGTGAAGACTATAGAACTCTAAGCATTCTATAACATTCCTCCAAAATACTTACCAAGATTATTCAAAAACGGATAGCATCTAAAATTGACTCAAACCTTTCAGACGACCAGTTTGGTTTCAGAAACAACCGAGGAACTAGGGAGGCCATTTTATGCCTCAGAATTATAATAGAGGAAACTGTAAGATGTAATAGACAATTATATGTTGCTTTCGTATACCTAAAAAAAGCATTTGTTAATGTAAACTGGAAATTATTGATGCAGATACTAAAAGAAGCACAAATAGATTATAGAGCTAGACGTACAATATACAATCTATACAAAGAACAAGAAGCAGAAATAAAAATCAACAACAGTGAAGTTAAAACAGCTAAAATCCAAAAAGGTGTAAGACAGGGGTGTAATTTGTCACCATACCTATTTAATGTATATATAGAAAAAGCTATGGAGGAATGCAAAGAGTTTTGTACAAGTATTAAGGTAAATGGACAAAGAATACAAATGCTGAGGTTCGCGGACGACATCGCAATCATCTCCCCTGATGAAGCTAACTTAAATAGATCTTTACAATGTATGGAAAATATATTACAAGAAAAATATAAAATGAATATTAACAAAAAGAAAACTGAAATACTAGTGTGTTCCAAAGAACCTGAAGAAATTAACATCAAATTGAACGGCGTACTTTTTAAGCAGGCGAAAACATTTAAATATCTAGGAAGCAGAATAACTCAAGATGGAGGAAGTACAACAGATATTAAGCAACAAATTTCACAAGCTAAGGCTACATTTAACGAGAAAAGAAACCTTCTATGTTCTGATAACATTCGTCTAAACCTTCAAAAACGATTAGTAAAAAGCCTTATATGGAGTATAGTTCTATATGGGTGTGAAACATGGACGTTCAGCCAACCGGATAAAAAAGCTATAGAAGCGTTTCAGATGTGGTGGTGGAGAAGGGTATTAAAAATAAAATGGACAGACCGTATTACAAATACTGAAGTGCTAGAAAGAATCGACGAAGACCGACATTTATGGGAACTGATACAAGAAAGAAGACATAGATGGCTAGGACATATATAAAGACATAATCAATTTATAATAAATGTGATAGAAGAGTAAAGGCAAGAAAGACCAGGAAGGGAAAGACCACGGCTTGAATTTATAAAACAAGCAATAAAACACGCTGCCACTGATAGTTATAGCAACATGAAGAGAATGGCCGGCGATAGAAACAGATGGAGCACTGCAAACCAATCTGCGGATTGATTATTAAGAAGAATAGGCGTAGTCCAGTTCAGTGGTCTATTCGATCATTTAATTATTTTTATTTTTTTAACAATTATAATTTGTTTAAACTGAATTTGTGTCCAAAATCTCAATATTTAGCATAATATACTATATATTTCAATAACAATTTAATTACGTGTATTCGTGTATTTCTCTTGCTTTATAGTCTAGTGGATAGTTCTTGCCAGTATTACCTTATTATGTTACATTGTATGTCACAAACAAAAAAATAAAATAAATTAATCTTAGAAGTACCTTTCAAATATATCGACAATCCAAAAAAAAGAAAATAATCTATAAATGACTTTTATTTGCACAATTACTATAAAATAATAAAGAGAAAATAAAAACATATAAATTGGTACTTGTTTATTGTGATTTCAACTTTTGTAAATGTTCTCAAACAAAACATAGAGACTTTGTTGTGCAACTATGTAACTGCCCTCTTGTTATTCATAAGAGTTGCAAATGTTACGGCTGATTTATAAACATCTCCAATTTATCCACTCGGCCCTTTTCAACAAAATCTTACTATAAGTGAAAAAGAGATTTATATCTTCGAGTTTTATTTGAGGTTCTTAACTTGATTGCTCGGATATACAGAGGAAATGGCCACGTTCGAGGCAGAAACTCGTTAGGAGAGGATTAGATATCCAATGTACCGTGCATCTACAATGGAACCACATCACATTTCGTTTACAGTTGTCATTGCCTTCTTCCTACTCGTTGATTTAAAAAGGAAACTGTTATTGCTGCCCGCTCGGGCTCAGAAAAATAATTTACCTGATTAAGACTCGAAGACGGAGCGGGACGCAGGGAGCTCAGCCGAATGCCATTTGGGCGAGAGTGCACTTCGTACTGTACGTTTCTGGCCGTTAAGGCATCTAATTTCATCGCCGACTTTAATTTGCAATTAACGGGCGAATCCCCTCGGGAGATTTAATTGACTGAATGGAGTCGAACTTTAAAATCTGCAGTTAAATTGGAGAAGTTTAATTTTCTTGAGTGATCGCTTTTTGCGATGACTTTGTTTCTTCGTTTGTTCTGCGCTTAGGGGGAAATAAATTGGCCGGTGCAATCTAAAATACTGCGCTTCTGAACAAACTATGGCGAAAGATCGAACAAAGGAATGGCCGTTTTCAGTTACAATGAGCATAACCTATTTAGGGCAGCCAAGGCTAACTTTTTTGCGAATTCAACGATATTCCGAAAGTACAGTCGCGGACAAGCGGATAGCGTTTCTAATCACTACCAAACAATATATGAATCGGAAGAGTCAAGTTTATAGCAGCAATTTTCCTATTTTTATATCTGTTTCATTTCCGTTTTATGTGTCTTATTTATCCACCCTTGCACACGTCACTTCCAGTATTTTACAATCTAATCATGGGGAACGCACTGAGGTAATCCTACGTTATTTCTCTTGCTGTGTTTCCAATCCGCCGTCGGCGCGTTCCGTGGTAACTCCCCCATTTTCCGGCGACTCCGACCACGAACGCGCTGCCCGGCTGTACGATAGCTGCTCTGCAAAGTTCCCTTCCGAACATTTGGATCAGAATATAAAATAAACTAACACGACCCCCTATACATATTTCGTTTTGTTTTTCGAGGGATTCACTCTTTCTGCAATCTTATTTCTTGATTGCCTGCCGAATTTACAGGCGAAGTTCGCGTTGAAATTTGAAACTATTGTTTGAAAAGGAGAGACGCACCTTAAGATATCAACATTTAGATCTTAATTACCAATAACAATTTCTTTGCTTTGAAACTCTATAAGCATAATGGTGCTGACAATATTTGCATATATAAATAAATCCCTAAATTTATTTTTTTTGGGTAGTAAATATACCATTGCTCTATGTATTAACAAGTTCACTTTAAAATCGTTGCATTATTTCTAGTTCTATTCTCTTTATTTTTGGAAAGAAAATGCGGTCTCGAAAATTTTACGCCAATGAAAACAGTTTGCGCAGTTGCAAAGTATTCCGACACTCAATGAGAGTGAGCTATAATGAGCATGCGTGAATGAAAAGGAAGGGATCTTGGAAATTAGACGTCTGCGAGTAAGCACATGTAGTGTGCAATCGTCATATTTGCAATATCTGAATGAGTAGAGTAGCAAACCTGCATCAAGTCTGCCAAGGTAAAATATTTGTTTGCAGACACTGTTTAAATGATTAAAAAGATTTTCAAAAATAATGCAATGAGCTGTATGAATAAAAAGTGTTCTACCTTTTGGAAGTTCAGTAACGAGCAGAATACTGAAAAATACTGAACGGCTTACAATCAACAAGGATCGATGATTGGCCAAATTTTCTTAAAAATGTCATAAACGGAGATAAGACGTGTGACTAAGGCTATGGTCAAGAAATAAAAGCTTAGTCATCCTAATTGAAGTTTCCATTATTCACATATAAAGCAGGTGTGTAAAAGTTGCAGATGCGTTAAGTGTGTCATTCGACTGTACATATTTTGAAGAAACTGAGGCTACATACAATATTTATTATATTTTGTACCATTTTTACATACAATTGCAATGCTTCTACTCTTAAAATGCTAAATAAAACGCTTAAATTTATTCATAAATACTCATTTAATTTAGTTAAAACAATTTAATAATATTTATGTATTTACTGATATAAAATAGCACTCCATAACTGTATTTATTTATTTACAACAAAAGTTATTTCCCACTAAAATATTTTATTTTGCTTTCACTAATTTGATTTCATCGTGCTGTTTTGCTGCATGCTATTTATATCTCCAGAACCTGTTCTGGAGCTTTCAAGTACGCTGAGACATTCTGGAGTATGTCGCCCTGTTCTAGGCCTCGTGCATATAGAGGCACCGCATGGGTCCTATTGAAGGCATTACGTTCGCTGTTCGACTATGATGGCACGGCGACGACTTCGGTATTAACTGCGGACTTCACGAGATGACGGTATCTTTATAGCAGCGTTTGGAAATTTGTTAGGCTATTTAAAATTAATTGATAAATAAAAAAAGATTGTGTAAGTTAATCTAAAGCAATAAATAAATTAAATTATCTATAATATAATTTTTTAATCCTCTACACTTTACGACATACGATATATAATTTTTAAATGTGTATACAAGATTAAACCAATAGGACATCTTGTCGGTATCGGCAATTCCTTATTAGATTGCACAGCAAGTTAGCTTTACCAAATCGACAACCTACGATTATCAAGAAAATGACCCTGGAATACGAGCATAGAACTGCTATACTCGAATCTCTTCACGTCGGATAATCGACTACAAAAAATATTGCGTAGTTTGATTACAAAAGGAGGAATAAACTGCTAAAAGACAACTTACAGCAGGCGATGTGATCGCTAGACAGGTGATTAAATTGTCGGCTAATTGAAAGAGCAGATCAACCAGAATCCTGGGCGAAGCATGATTGACCTGGCAAAAAATGGGCCTGGCGAAATCGACGGTCAGTCTGGCAGTGCATCAAGACCTGCATTATAAGTTTTTCGTCTTGTTGATTGAGAGGATCGAAATGGGCAGAAAATTAAAAGCCCAAACGCTTCTGAACAACATCAAGCACATTATCTGGGACAGGAAGGTGAATCGCAAAAATCACCGTTGAATCTATCAAGATGCCCACATCATACATACATTTTTTTGCCTCTATAATGAGACTGGGACTTATGAGTAACGAAGTAAATGCTATTGCACACCACTATTTTAAAGAAAAACAGGAGGTGGTAGCTATGTCAACGTGCTGGAAATAGTTGTTAAACACTGAATAGAGCAGGTGATCACTAGGTGGTATTACGTGTTCCAGCAAAACTTCGCTCCAGCCCATAAAGCATAAAGACCCAGGTACGCCTATATAATAATTTATATTACCACTGGTGTCTCGCTTTGCGGCAAAGGTCAATAAGAGGCATCATAACACCAAGAACAGCTTAAGAGCCTCCATTATGGAGGTAATGACACATATGGGCAAGGAGAAAGTCATGTTGGCTAGCAGCAGGTTTAGCTCCCGGTTAGAGAAGGTCGTGACCGCTGATGGGGGCTACATTCAATAATATGATTCTCAATCCTATTTACTTTAATTGTTCCAAGTTTCATAATGATAAATTTAATTTAATTTTGTATCTTTTAATTATTTTCCAGATTTATCTTGTTAACCACGTACTTATAAGAATGTACTAAACAGTGACTTTTAACTGTAAATTAAATTTGATTTATGATTATTATAATAACATTAACAAACAAAGAACAATTTTCTTTAACTGCCAAACATATACTCTCGATGTAACTAAATAATTTCAAGTTTAAGCTAAAATTACTAACATATAAAATTATCAAACATCAGTGGCGTTGTATGTTTACATAATATATACATAATCAGAATAATCTAGTAAAACATGTGAAATAAATGTAAGTAAGAAAAGATTTTCAAAATGTTTTAAGTTTGTTATTAGTGTTTATACTTTTATTCGCTCTTTTTTTTAAATTAGAGCAGCATGAATGTAATGTGCTCATGACCTTAATGTGCCTTAAAAATTATAATAATCGATTATATGTTAATTGAGGTCTATTGATGTAGAATAAATTCTTCATTCAAAAATTTCAAAAATTCAACTTTCAAAAATTTTTGTAAAAAATAATGAATTCAATTTTTTTATGGAAAACAGCGTATTTTTCAAACATTATATCTACATTTTTTAAACCCGGATCTCAGAAATTATATTTTTATATTAAAAAACTTGACACATTTTGTGCCAATTGTCTCAGATATATCATTCTTGCACACTACAGAGTTAATAGGGTGCTCAATGAGGAGTTTTAAACTGACTCAAATTAGGAAAGGTAAAAGTTAATGTAACGAAAAAAATTCTTTTTGGATGCATTAATTTTGTTATACTTAACTTGTGGGTTCTTGGAAGCCCTGAGGTTGGAAAGTATGCGTCATTAAGACGCTTTTAGTATGTTGTAATCAGCAGGTTAAGCAAATTTCGCAGTTCATTATTTTTTAAAAATATCAAAGACGGCGTTGTCAATTTCCATTTATGAAATAAATTTTAAGACGACCTCGAAGAAGTTAGGTGGCGTTCTGAAACCATTCAACAATTGTAATCCATCTCTGGTGTTGGGACTGCAGCGGAATGTGTTGTGGAGCTGATGCAACCTGGAGTAATCGCTGCTTAGCAAAATGACGACTTTGAAATCGCGGAATATCTCCTGAAGTTGGCTAGAGAGCGATTCTGACAGTTGGCGCAGTTAGCAAACATACTTCGTTCCCTACATCAATAGTCTGTCTCGTACTTCATGTACTTGGTGTTAGCGCGACTTTTGCATTAAGGAATAAACAACTAATGTATTTGACGTGAGCAAGATCAATGTGAATGGTGGGCATCAGTATCAAATTAGCAAAGAATCTGTAAGTGTGGAGAAAATGTCAAATTTGGGAAACATTTAGAAACTCAATGAGTTGCCTTGAATGCCTTGAAATGCAGTTTTAATGGTGCCACATTTTTATGACAAAATAAAAAGAAATAAAAGCTAAACCCGACAAAATTAAGAAACTTTGAAAAAGAGTAGAACTCTAAAGCTTGCAGTCAAGAAAGAAGAATGAATGGTAAGCTTATTGTTTTAAAAAAACAGAAAGAACATTTTATAGAAACAAAAAATAGATAAAAATAATAAATTAATATAAACTTAATATAACTATGACACCAAAAATCTACGCGAGGAAATTAAAGTGGAAGGAAAAGTGAGAATATAAAAAATATCTTGAAATAGAATCAACAATTTAGATATTAATTCAGAGTGTATAAACATTCCTGAAGAATTACACTTAAGAGAGTCATAGTTACGACCGCAACAGGGGGAACTGGGGGGGGCTGTTAAGCCCCCCCAGAACCAGCCATATCCTGCTGGTGTCGGAGGCAGTACCGAGTACCCTTATTGCCGAGTCTCCAAACACGAACCGGGAGGTTAGCCCTCCTTACAGTGTAACACTCACAAACGCATGTACTCGGACAATCGTGCAAGTCGAGGCTGGGAAGCTCAGGTACCGAACCATGACCACTAAATTTTGTCAATCAGTGAGCCGGAGACAGCACGGCGCCACACGCCAAGGACCGACATGGGCCGGTCAGGCTTTTGACGGGTGGTGGGGTAGGCCGAAGCCCCCCCCCACTTAAGGGCATGCGCTCATACGAGGCTAACCAGGCCCTCCTGTCCCTAAAAGCGGTGCCACTACCCCTAAGAGTCCAACACCATCGAGGGGGAACCGAAAAGCCCGCCTCGGTTGGCTTCCCCCTCCCCTTAGTCCTCGTGTCGGTAAGGTTCCCTTACTCGTTTGACGAGTACCCGTCGAGGTCACTCACGTGATACCTCTACCCTCTGTTACTACTAGCGGCATCCGTTGCCCACAATTGTGGGATTGGGTAGCTCCACTAGCAGTTTTACGGGTATCTCGCGCCACGGGGTGAGACGCACTACCCACTCGTGTCGGTAAAGTTTCCTTTACCACGTTGGACGAGCGGCCGTCGAGGTCACTTACGTGAGCCTTTACTTCACATCAAGTTGGTGCTTTTCGCATCCGTTACCCACAATTGTGGGATTGGGTAGCTAGAAGCACCTTTACGAACCTGCGCCGTGAAGTACACGCAGGCCCACTCGTTGGACGAGCAGTCGTCGAGGTCGCTTAGGCGATCCTCTACCACATATCGCTACTGCTACCGTCGCCCGTTGCCCTCTGTGCAGGGATTGGGTGGACTGCTTAGCAGTTTTAACGGGATAACGTCATGTGGTCTGACGTCTCCGCATTTTGTTGAAAATATTTTAATATATAAAACTAGTGAAGTAGCAGAAGCATTATCTTACAAAATAGAAAAGTAGAAGCAGAGAATACACTTAACGTCAAAATATATGTCACAAATAAAATATAATAATAAATAGAAAAATAAACTAAAACTGGTTACGTAGAAAAGAACAAGTACAATGAAAATATCAGATAGTAATTATTATACATTATATATGTAAAATAATATATCAAAATAAAATATTTTACTTAAAAATGATTTCACATTATTAAACGCCAATGATTGTTGAAAAAAGGTGGCATACTATTCTCAAATGCTTAGACCAAACATAAATATTAGAACAATAAAGTAATATATTTAAAAGAGCTACCAATAATTAAGTATGTAAAAGTACTATAATACTGTGAAATAATAGTAATAGGCCAATGAAACTTACGAACGTTATTCCAAAAAACCCAACTAATACAAGTGGCTGAGAAAATAAAATTTATAAATTAGAAATACTAGAAATCAATAAAAATCAAATAAACGAATTTTAGAAAAATAAAAGCTATCATATACTTAAACATAGAAGAAAGGACCTAAAGAAAAAACATATGTAGCGGTAGAATTGAATGTTTGTTAATAGAATAGAAACCAATTAGTGGATGTAAAGGGAGTACAAATAAGTCTCCGCCGTTTGACAAAAGATGGACCCACAAGTAAGTTATGGTTGAAATTGTCAGATGTAAAACGTCATATCGTAAGGTTAGACATCTGGCAACACCATAACCTCAAAAATATTAGCGATTTTGTATCAGAATCATATAATTTTTTTCGTGTGAAAATGTCGATTTTTGAGCCGAATAAGGGTCATTTGCGGAAACTTCTGATTTATTTCTTTAATTTGAAGAAATCTGCAGCTGAGGCATATCGAATGCTTTTGGAAGCATATGGTGAGGCTGCTTTAAGTAAGAGAAGTTGTCGTGAGTGGTTTCATAAGTTTAAGCACGGTGAGTTTGACGTTGAAGACAAAGAACGTAGCGGAAGGCCGAAATTGTTACGAAGACGCAAAATTATTGGAGGAAGATTCCTGCCAAGCGCAAGAAAAACTTGCACTTACATTAGGAGTGACTCAACAAGCAATTATACATCGTTTAAAATCGTTGGAAATGATTCAAAAGCAAGGAAATTGGGTTCCCTATGAACTAAAGCCGAGAAATGTTAAACGCCGATTTTGCACACGTGAAATGCTGCTTGCCAAGCATAAACGAAAGTGCTTCTTGCATCGTATGGTCATTGGTGATAAAAATGGATCCACTACGATAACCGAAAGAAGAGGAAATTATGGAGATCACGTAGCCATGCTTCAACATTGACAGCCAAGCCGAATATTCATGGAAAAACACTCATGTTGTGTATTTGGTAAGATTAGCCTGGTATCGTGTATTATGAGTTGCTCAAACCAAACGAAACCATTACTGGGGCTCTCTACCGAACACAATTGATAAGATTTAGCCGAGTACTCAAGGAAAAACGCTACTACTCCAGACACGACAAAATTATTCTCCTACATGATAATGCTCGTCCACATGTGCGGCGCTGGTAAAAACCTACTTGGAAACTCTCAATTAGAAAGTCCTACCCCATCCGCCGTATGCACTAGACATTGCCCCTTCTGATTGTCACTTGTTCCTATGGAACATGGCCTCTCTGAGCAGCACTTCACCTCATGTAAAGATACCAAAAATTGGGCCTATTCGTGGATAGCCTCAAAAGATGAAGCGTTCGTCCGACGCGGTATCAGAAATATGGGAAAAAGTAGTAGCTAGCGATGAACAATACTTTGAATAGAACATAAGGTTCCGTTCTTTTACAATAAAAGCCTAATTTTTGATAAAAAACGGCGGAGACATTTGTACTCCCTTTATTATAATGATAAAAATAAAGTAAGGTAGCAATAATACAATATTATGCTCCACTAAGGTCTCAGGGTACAAATTAAAATAAAGTTCTCACAGCCTAAATAGAAAACAATGAATGTACTATAGATAACAAAGATATATGGATATAGATGGAGCGACGTTGATGACTATAATTTTTAAACATGCTTGCAATCGTCCCAAAAAAGAGTTTTCTTAAAAGCATTACTCTCAAACTGTCTTAAGTTATCTCAAAATATCAAACTGTTGTATGTTTTCCGTGGCAGGTTATGATATGGGGACTCGATGGCTCAGCAGATTCAAACAGTTGCCTCTGTCCTCTAGCCGGCGTGCGCGTAACGCGTGGGTGTGTGTGAATGTTCTAGACTAAGTGCATGTTAGTGGGGAACAATAAGGCCTTGAGGCTCCAGTGCCTGTAGGTGCGCAAAAAAAAAGATTGTGATATTGACTAGAGAAGTTAGAGTGCTATGTAACCAAGGGGGGTCCTCTTTAGGTACCCTTTCTTAAATCACTTAGAAAGCCCCGTTTTCTCCGTACACTTCACAGCTCGTAAAAAAATCTTAGTTTATATATTACTTAATCACATGCATGACAACTACAAAAAATGTAAAAGTTCTTATTCATTACATAAAATAGTCTTTCTCAGTTAAAATGACATATTTGGTCTTATTCTTTCATAGAAAGGCAAAATACTAACTACATAAATTATTTTTCCTATTCACGTGATATAAATTTACCTACTTTGCAATATTAAACATATACATAAAAATAGTATCCTGACTTTGAGTACAGCTTTAAGAGTCAATATTTATATTGTTTGTCTGTGAATAAATGCACTGATAAAGAAACCTTTATCGTATTTGTAGCGTTACATAAGCGTTAAATGAAAAAAAAACTTGTATCGATCCAATAAGTTGTGGAACATTAAAGACCATCATCATATTCAAGCGCACAAATGATAAGTCTATAATTCAGTGAAATCAATCCTGAAAGCAAATAATTATAACCCATGAAGTAAATTCAACAGCTCCATTATCGGAAGAAACTTGAGTTTTGATGTTTTCTAACTTTTTATTGAAAAAATAATGTTTTCAGACCTTTTTTTTAAAGATCAGAAATTGTAAATGACTGTTAGAAAAGTATACGAATGATTAACATAAAAACTTGTTTATCTCCGAAGAAGCTTCACAACTTTACTGTTCAGGAAATTCAATAAACAACATGGCGGAATTTATAGACGAATACCTAGTAATGCTTCTGAACTGATTTCGTGGATGGGAAACATTCAACTCAGTCATGGCTTAGTGTGGATCTTCCCTAAAAGGTTACTGATTTTTATTCAAAAAAGTGTCAAACGTCACTTGAAATCCCTTAACAATTTGTTCTATAAAACGTTGCTCCAGCGAAGTACATTCATAGAGCCAAAGCACGCAAACGAGAATCCAAAAAAATATATCATAAATATTGGACTGGCCGTCCGGAATATTTAATTTGAACCTTTTGAATGCGAGTACTTGACTTCACAGGTAGATAAACGAGACTAAATATTCGAAATATTGAATCGATTTCTATATATCCCTAGTATTTTATAATGGTCGAACCGGCAACGCCGTTTATCTGTTTCCAAGACAACTTTTTTGCACGTGTCGCTTACCATATGTGTAGATAAATTAATAAAAATTGAAATTTTTTTAAAATTCTATTTTATTAATTTTGCACGCCTTTATTAGAAAAATATCTCTATTTACTGAAACTTATTCAAAATACTCTTTATATTTAAATCGTATTTAGCAAATTTTTTATTATTAAATTTTATACTAAGTAGAAATTGTATGATAAAATATAACTAATATACATTACACAATTTTTTTCAGAAAAGGAACCCAAAGATAAAGCAAGGGTATTAAAACAAACTAAATGTAGAAACTTTAAATGAACGATTTTTAATGGCTTCGCGTGGCAAAATTTATTTCTTCTGTGAAAGTTTTAAACCAGGCTTAAAAGGCTTTCCACAAAAAAATTCCAAAAATGTTCTTTTATTGTCTGACAAACTACAAAAATACTATTGCGGTTACGCAATATTAAAACAAAAGAACTTGTTGACAAATTGGAAACTATGACTAAAATTAATTAGAAATAGTTACAGTAGATACAAAAAATAGCTTGTAAGACAGTTTGTTAAGAAAAAGAATCTACTAGAAAACAAAATGCGCTTATTCTGCCAAAAGAAACGATTGACCAATACAAAATGTAATAAAAGCAAAGCTGAATAAAATAAAAAAGGGATAAAAGCATACTGAAAATACAGGGCCGTCGAAGTAAATCCAGAAAATAAATAACATTATAATATAAGAAACTTTTTTTTATTATTACATACAGTGCAAATTTACAAGCTGCTATAAGTAAATGGGATGAAAGCTAAACTACAAGAGGAGAAGCTGTCCAATGTCAGCACTCCAGTGAGTATAAAAGATAAAGATGATTATTTACTATGTTTTAATTATTATCTGTTGGCCATCGTCGTTTCAGTCGCCTTCTGACCTCGGGTGGATCTCTCAGTTGATGGACTAAATCATTGGGATGGCCAGCAAGGCAGTCTAGGTATTTGGCGGTTAGTATGGAAATTTCGCCTGCTGCGATTGGGATGCCTGAGTTGTCATGTAGAGTTTTGCTGGCGTACCATGGGGCGTTGAATATCATCCTGAGGACCTTCGACTGAACTCTGTGGATGATCTTGGTGTTTGAAAGCTTTGCACATTCCCAAATCTGAATGCCATAAGTCCAGATTGGCTTTAGAATACATTTATAGAGCAAGATTGTATTTGCTGTTCTGAGCTTTGACTTGCGCCCAAGAAGCCAATGCAATTGTTTAAGTTTTAGGTTGATCTGAATCTTCTTCGTTGTTATATGTGGTTTCCACGTAAGTTTTTTTATCTAGTATGAGTTTCAAGTATTTAACTTGATCGACAATCGGTAATTGAGTCCCATTAAGTGAAACGGATGGATAGTTTGTGCGTTTGTTTGTAAAGGTGATTTGAGCTGATTTGGTTTGATTTACTTGCACGCGCCAGGTCTGCAACAAATCTTGAAGGAGAGTAAGATGGGTTTGTAGTTTCTTAGTGGCAAGTTGGGGGTTGGTATCGACAGCGATAATTGCTGTGTCGTCGGCAAATGTGGCGAGGGAGGTGCTAGGTGTGAGTGAGATATCTGCAGTAAAGAAGAGATATAGGAAAGGTCCTAAGACGCTTCCTTGAGGTACGCCTGAAATGATTGGATGATAGAAAGATGTTGCAGTGTTATATTTGGTTTGGAAGTATCGATCATTCAAGTATGATTTGAGTAAAAGGTAATACGGGGTAGGAAGGTTGAGTTTGAATTTATACAGGAGACCGTCATGCTAAACTCGGTCGAACGCCAGGAAGGCAGCTGTACAGAGTTACTTTTCTTCTAAACTTGCATGGATGATGTTTACTAGTCTATGACTCTGTTGAATGGTGGAATGGTACTCGCAAAAACCAAATTGGTCGGGGGCGGCAGCCTTTTTGCCACTTCCTTCTTTTTCCATATTTAATTTAAAAATTACGCAGTTTTGTACGCAGACTAACACCTGCCATTTTTAAAAGCTCAACCGTAATCTTATTCTGTCCCGCTGCCTTACCATTCTTTTATCTTTTAATCATCGTTTCTATCTCTTCCCTGCTCAATCCCGGTGCATCCTCCTCTTTTGCTATCTGTCTATTTTGGATTACTGCTATGTTCCTTATTTTGTTTCCCACCTTATTTTCCCTGTCTTTATTCAGTACTTCACGGAAATACTCAGCCTGTTGTACTAATTTTTCTTCGGTTCTATCTTCTACTTTTCTTACAAAACAGAGATTTTATTTTAACATCTCTTGCTGCTTGTTACCTACAGAATATTTTTATTCTTGACTAATGCACTTGACCCAGCGGTTATTCGACTTCTTGACACAGTCTTTCAAAGCTGCGACAAATTTATTTTAATTTACTGAAATATCTCAAATTGTATTTTAATATCGATTTCAATTTAGAGAACATGAAAAAGTCAGGTGGTACTATAATAAAGTATGGAGGTTAAATAAAAACATTCTTTTGATTTTTCGCGTAAAATTACTAGCTGCTTTTCAGCATTAATAACAGAAACCAATTAATAATAAAAAAGCTTATATTGACATAATATAGAATATAGAAAAAGCTACGTTTAGAAATGTAAATCTGCAAATCCGAAAACTGAAAATTGTGAAGTTCCTGTCATAATTAATTAAACTTTAATGTTTTGTGCGTAATCTGAATAAACTTTGAACATTTGCATTAAAGTTTTAGTTTAGAACAAAGCAAATTAAAGTAACATTACAAATTCAAATTCTGCTATTACATAAAATAATAAAGTGTTTTGGTAGAAATAATATTACCGTAATAATTTGTATGTATTGTTGAGTACGGTTAGTGCAGTCGTTAAAATGTAATAAAATGTGTTAAACAAAATGGACTTAAATATCCAATATTATCTAATTCTAATTGTTTTTAAAATATAGAATTATTACTAACACCATGTTGTTATTTCTTTCTCCCTCGTCATTTAGACGTATCAATTTTTTCTGTTTTGTATGATCATTTAAGGTAATTTTTTTGAACATTACGTTTTTAACCCGTGTAAAAGTTTATCTTTTAAGAAGTAACCCAAACTAACAAAAAACTAAATCACTAAATTGTTAGAAGACTTCAAATATAATAGTAGCAATATCTTACATTTGCAATATACATTAGATCATCTAACACTATCCTCCGGCGTTTGATAGTAGACGATATTAAAATTTCTAAAAGTGCAGAAATATTGCTCTCAATCGAGCAAAATAATGTGTTCTGTTCCTTCACAAAATGGACTGTGTCGGGTTCTAAACAAGTAACACCGAACCAATCATAGAGGTCAAAACTTATAGTAATACAATGTAAGTATGAAGATCAAACAAGAAACGTTACTAAATCGTGGTGCATTTTTTAGAGCTATAAGTTGGACCATTTGTTAGTTCAAAGTACTGTATAATGTACATGACATTGTACGTACCAGCAATTCTTTTACATTATACAGTACGAAATTACAATCGATGCATTATTGAAAGCCAAATATTTTACAACCTTATATAGAGTGTTTCACAATAACGTTCGAAATTTACAGGGCATGTAGTACGACCGAAAACAAGTTAAAAGTCTTGATATTAATAGGTCCATATATCCCCTATCATGCCTAACCAGGTATTTAGACTGAAAGGCTATTGATGTCTGGATTCAACGACATTCTTCCCGTAGCCTTTCTATATCATAGTAAACGTCTGGATACGAAGTTATTGTGTTTAATATAAAATTTTATTGTGTGGTGCTTGTGATGTGACGCTCAATTAGCTGTTCACTTTGCAAGCGACCCGCACTCTGTAAAGGCTCAAAGGCAAATGGGCTACATCTAACCGTTTACCTGACATTCCCTGCCAACCGTCAGACCTAAAAGCCCTCTCTCTCCCTCTTCCGATTCTTCTGCTTGGGTCAGAAAAATTAGTCTTACTATTTTCCCGACGAACCTTGTGTAATCGGTTTTTATAAAGTCTATCGACGTTGTCCTATTTTCAAACTGTTCCTTCATCTTTCTCAATCTTAACATTGCTCTTACTGTAGATTTTTAACCCTCAATGTCTTTTTGACGTTGGTTTTACGAGTTATTCGGGGTCTTTCGCGATTTTGTTTGTTTGGAGCCCTTTATTTATATGTTGCTCCATAAAATATTATACTTATTGTAGATGTGGCATTTTTCCTAAATTTTATATCACTATATTCCGTTTAGAGGTTTTATTATTTTCCTTTCCTTGAACTCGTTAGTCCTTAACCATTTTCTAATTCAAGGCTATCTGATGTTTCTCCTAAATACAAATAAGTTGATTTATTTATGTTTTATTTTCCGAGTCGTATATTCTTTTATCGATGAATTGAAAAGTGTACATAATTTGATTATTCAGTGGTATGTTCGATTCGTTTTCTAGTTTTTAAGGCCTGTTTTACGTAATTTTTAAGGTAGGAGATAGGCACCATTTCTGTTTGAGGTCTTTATTTGACATAAATTCTTTCGTTACTTAATTTTTTATTTTAATTGTAGTATTCTTATATTGTTTTCAGTGGTTTTTTTTATTAGTATATTATTTAGATTTGTCAATTTTAGCGTTTTACATAGCTTTCTTAATGAGACTTTGTTATACCTTTTAATCCAGTATTAATTTTCTTTTCCATGATTTGTTTTAAACACAATAATTTTATATGCAAGATCAGCCCCAAATTTTTTTGTCGTTCTTGCCGTAGTCTTGATATATCATTTTCCTTACCACTTTATTATATAAATCACTAAAAGTAGATGTTTGGCTGTAATGGCTCACTGGTCATGATCATTGTTCCTCTATCCTGAACCAGCACAGTACCGGTAAGTGCGCTAATAATAATAATAAAAAAAATGTAGATGTTCCTGTGATTTTTCTGTAGTTGTCACAATTTTTTCTGTTGCCCTTTCGTGTATTTGAGAAAGGTAATCAATTTAACATTCTTTGGATATTTTTTGAGTAGTAATGCAGAAATCGTAATAACTTTCTGTTTATTTCTTAATCAAATTTGCTGTCACATTTCCTAGTTCACGTGCTTTGTTATACTTCATGTCTTTAACCGATTTAAATGTAATTTTTACGGAGTGTTCTTTGATGTTAATGTTTATGTTTTAGTTTCAGTTAAAAGATTTTAAAAGTGTAATGGTTATTACCTGTATGTTATTTTTACTTCTATGTACTTTAATGTTATTAATACAACTACATCTTTCTGCACTTTTTGTTTTGGATATATGTTTTAATTTCTCGCATTTTCTGTTCCATATTTTTTTGTTTCTCTTTCAACACTGATTATTTCACTTTTGCTCTTTTTATGTATTTATATTTATCAACATCTTCTTTTGTATTCATACACTTTCACCTTTTGTTATGCATCTTTTAACACTTTTACATTATTCATTTTTTATCTTTTTGTTATAGTTTTTATTGTAGTAAAAAATTTGCAGTGTCATTTGCGCATGCTATAGTTCGTTGTTAAATTATGTCCCGCACATATAAAGTGCAGGAATGATCCCATAATATTATCTAAAACACAGCTGACTTAATTTCAAGGCATTATCATTGTTTTTAGTTTGGAAGAACTGATCACTAAAATATAATATTTATTAATAAGTTTTTAAGATAAGGTAGTAATAAATAAAGTGAATAAGTTTTAACTTGTATAATAAGCCAAGGTGCCAAACATGTTCAAAAGTTTGTGCAATATCTAAAATGCTACAACACAAACATTGTTTTTTTCTAACCCCTTATTAACTCGTTTACAATTATGTGACACGCTGAATTGTGGAGTTCACAGAAGCTAAATTGAGGTATCGTTAGTATTTCATATGAGTATTTTGAACAGTAATATGTCAAATATTTTAGATAACTGAGATAGCAAGCTTATGGGACTATAGGAGAATTGGGTAGTTTCCCATGTTTGGGTTTTAAAATTGTTTAATTTTAAAAATGTTTAAAATTGCGAGAACATGGGGAAGTAGATTAATCTTATTATAGTACTATAAATATTGATTAGAAATGATATTGCTTTTTTAGTTGCTATCAGATTTGTTCGGTTATTTAGTCAAACCCTTAAGCTTCATAAATATTGAAAGAATTAATTTCTTGTTAAATTTCTGATGGAAAAATCGGTTTAAAAAACGAGTCATCTTAAAGGTGTATCTAGAACAGTTTAGATATTCTTATCATTAATTATACTAAGACTGAATTCTGGCGGGCTAAAAGTTTGCACTTACTGTTCAGCAAAGGTATTTTCTTTCTCCTGATCTTGAATTATTGAATTATTGAGTTTCGTATCTCTTGCAGTGTTGATTTCTGTTCTTTGCCATATGCAGCTAGCACGACTTTTCTACACGATGAGGTGTCAAAGGAGAATGGGTCTCGAATCGAAAAAATGGGTACTCAGACGAAATCTATGTCAATCAAAAGCCCTAAAAATACTGGAGCCTCATATAGTGGGTAAGTGAGGTACATTACGACACACATCACGTGTAAGCAGCATCCAACTGTATGTACTCCATTCTTGCAAGTGCAGAAATACTCTGTTACGAAGTCTACACCTGTCTTTGCTTGTCCAAACAATACATACACAAAGTACTTTGTTCTGTTCATGTAGCGACAATTTATTTTGGCACGTAAAAAACCGGCTCACTACATGTTATTCCGTGCTGACCAAAACTTATAGTAAGATTCACTGTAGCAAGCTGAGTCTCATAACTACTCTCAAACAATTGCTCTACTGTTATACCATGTTTCAAAATCATATTAGAACTTTTCCGTTTAATAATGTTCTAAGTGACGCCAAGTCAGGCCGCAGTAGTTGTAGACCCTCGATGTGATTTGAACATTTGCTGATTGTCACCAGGACTTTTATTCCACTTGGTTCTAACCTTTAGTCTCGTCTTATATTCCAGTTAGAACTTTTTACAGTTTTATTACGCGAGAGGCCCAGCGTCCATAGGGTTTTGCTATTCCTTCTTTGTAGAAGTAAGTTGTTTACTTAGAGTTGGTGTAGATGTACTAGTCCAAACTTCTTCTTAAGTTGTGTTGATTACTGCACTATCAATGCCTACGATTTTTTTTAAGTTTAGGTATTTTTATGTATATATTTAATGTATTGCTGAAAACTTGTCTAAACAGTTTTTGTAAACACAAGTCTAGGTGAATTTAGTTTTATAATAATATAAATACTAATAATAAGGACTACGGTAGTGTAATCCAATAAGAGGTCCCAATTAGATTCAATATAAAATTAGTTAGATGTGATGCCGTTGACGACAAAGAAGTCTAGCAGGTATGAAAGTTTATTTTGGTCCTTAACCAGTAAGTTAGTTTTTGCCTTTAAGTGTTATGCATTGTAAATCCCAATAAGTTGAATGTTGTTGTGTAATTCAATCAGCATTGATTGCATGACTGAGATCTAAGTTCAGCATCAACGGGAACTACTAAAGATTGAATTTTGCTTGTTTGAAATAAAGATAATGCAATATTGTAGGGCGTGTTTTAAATAGTATTCGTTCGGTAAGGTATGTTTCAGATATAGTCATTATTTATTTGAAAAACATTTCTGTTTTGTGGTTTGTTGAATCATGGTTGTTAGAAAGTGCTATACACATTGATTAAATATTTTCTAATGGAATAGTTTGTTGATAATAGTTGACAGCATGTTAAATATTATATTGTTCTGGTTAATCAATCAATTGAACACTATTTTGAATTTAATAAAGAATTAATTTAGCTGGTTGTTGAAATTGTTATTTTGATTAACTGTGCCACGTCTTATTGAAGCTTTAGTGTGCTTAGAAAAATCGGTTCTTCTTTGGTGTATTGATTGATTTGACATTTGTGTGGATGATGTTTGAGTTTTATCTCTATTCTCATAAGTACTTTTTCTTAGTTTAGCTCTTATGTTTTGTAATTCTCTGTACACTTTGCAGCCTTTATATTTCAAAATCAGGTCTTTTTGCAGAGTGCATATTTTGCTGGAGTGTTTTTGAATTTGGTTGAGTTGTGGTTATCCCCACACTTAACACATCTGTATGGTTGTCTACAGTAAGATCTGAAGTGGCTATACAATTGGCAGCTCATGTAAATGTTGCTTTTTGTGGAATACTTAGACACTTGTTCTAGTATGACTTATGAAATCTATCTATAAATACTATTAGTGGTTATTTGCTAACCTAATTCTATATAATGTTACACAATCTTTTTTATTTCATCTGACATGTTTCTTATATGTTCATTTAGTTTTATCGTGTCATTTTTAAGTACTTTATTGTAAAAGGTTTCTTCTTCTGCGACTTTGGACGGATTGTTGATCATGTTTTTATTTTATATATCTAAATGAGAAGAGATTAGGATTTTTAGGAAGGTTATTTGGATTGAGATTGACATTTTTATTAGTACTCTACAGAAGATTGCTGGTTTTGAATATTTTGCTGCTAAATTGTTGCTGTTAATTAGTTAATAGTTTATATCAATATGAGGTATAGTTATATTAGTAGTTTGTTGCATTGATTTCCCTCGCTTATTTGTGAGCAGAAACAGGACTGCTAATTTGAATTGACCGTAGAGAAGCAAAAGCGCAAGTGCTTATTTTCCAAAAGTAAAACGGGCATTGAAAATAAAATTAATAATTTAAAATAGTTTCTGTCAATTTAGAGATATTTATAAAGATATATATAAAGTTGTAAAAGATTTAGTAGAAAAAAATACTTGAACAAAGAAGTAAAAGAGCAAGAGCGATTTTAAGATGGAAAATCAAAAAGTAACTATTTTTGTACTGAAACGGTTTATAGAAAAGAAGTTAAGTTTGGGAAGAAAAGTACATCTCTTGTTTCTTGATCTCAAAAGTGGTTATCATAATATTACTTTAACTAAGGGAAGTATATACTACACTCTGATTGCAATGATAAAGGAACTATATAAGAGAAACAAATCAGTCATTAAAATAGAGATCACTTTAGTAGATTGAATTGAATTATCAAACAATTAAGAAAAAGGTACTGTTTATTTTTAAGTTTGTTTAAAATATATAATAAAAAAGTTTTAATTATTTTAATAAAGTAATGCTCCAATAGCTGCTAGAGTATAGGTGATTAAATGTTATACATATCGCAATGGGGAGTCCGGTCCTGGGCACAAGTGTAGTAAACACAGCTGATTTCGCGTGTTCAAATAAAAGTGATTTTACAATAATAAATTCAGAATCTTAAGGTAAAACACCCTGCAATTAGTGTAACAAGATAGCAGCAAGGAAGAAACATTGGAGTAAGGTAGGAAAAGACAATTTTAAAGTCATTTATAACGAAATTTAAAAGACGGCAAGAAGCGGACGACGACCTCCGCGGAGCTGATCCGGGTCAGCCGCTTACCGCGCCGTACATATTTTACGCAGAGTAACAGGCCCGGTCTTAAGTTTTTTCACTTTTTCAACTGTCACGGTAAAAATTATTAAAACCACTCGTAGAAATGGAAGAAAACAGTACAGAACCACAGAGTATGATGAAACTACAGGAAATAAACAGAAAATTAGAAAATATAGAAGAAAGTAACGGGAGAATGGAAAAGAAGTACGATAAATTTCAGGAGGAACTCAATAAACTAAAAAATGATAACGCAAAATTGAATACGGAAAATAAGTCACTGAAACAGGGACTTTTACTGCAAGAAAAAGAATCGAAATGTTAGAGAGGAAATTAGGAAAAATAAAATAATCATACACGGAGTGGAGGAGCAATCAGAGGAGAAAGATATACTTTTAAAAGAGAAAGTAAGAGTAATTTTACGCGATATGGACATAGTTATGAATATGGAAGAGGAAATAACAGAGATAAGAAGATTAGGAAGTGAACAGAAGGGAGGAAGAAGACCAATAAGTTTAGAGTTAAGAAGCTGGAATAAAAGATAGAGATTCTAAAATCAACAAAAAACTAAAGGGCACCAAAATCTACCTAGAGGAAGAATACTCAAAAGAAATCCAGGAACAACGGAGGGAATTAATATATGAAACAATATAGGCAAAATGGCTACCATGCCATCCTAAGATATAACAAACTGGTAATAAATGGAGAGGTAGTTACACTGGATAGACTAAAGCAACTGGATAAGCAGGACAGAATGAGAATGGATGATGACAAAAGAGGGACGATCCGGAAAGTGTGCAGAGAAAGAGATCCCAAAAAGGAAGAACTATGAGCCAGAGATCTCCAGAAAGTAACGATGAGGCGGAACTACGAGAAAAACTAATCAAGATAACGAAGACGAGTAGATTTTCAAAAAACGAACAAAAGTAGTTACAAAGCAATCTCCAATGACGACAGAAGAAGAAACGGCTAAGAAAAAGGTTAAAGATGCAGATATGAAGAAAAAATACAATTATACAGAAACAGCATACAAAAACAATACAGAACACAAGAGATCAACGAATTATGATTCAATAGCAAAAGAAACAGAAACAGGAAAAAAATACGAAAAAACAATACCAGCAGTAAATAAAGACGTCAATAAAGTAAACATAGGGACATGGAATATAACGGCGTTAAACGGAAACGAGATAGAAATAACGGAAGAAATGAGCAAGTTCAAAATAGATATTTTAGGAATAAGCGAAACGAAGAAACAAGGAAAAGGAAATATAAAGCTAACGAATGAGTATACGTTATATTACCCAGGAACAGATCCGGGACAAAGAAGTAAAGAAGGAGTAGGAATAATTATCGCCGATAGATTAAATAGAAGAGTAATAAAAGCAGAAACAATTAATTCAAGAATAATGGCAGTAGAAATGGACCTGGGTCAAATTTTCTACATAATACAAATATATACTCCGGTAGAGGGAGCAGAAGTAAATAACAGGGAAGAATTTTATGAACAACTACAGAGGACAATAGACAGTGCGAAAGAAAAGAGTAACAAAATACTGATAATAGGAGACTGGAATGCTAGGGTAGGCAGCAACATAAATACAGGATTAGGCAGCTTGGGACAATACGGAGAAACGATACAGAACAGAAACGGGAAAAAAATGATTGAATTCTGCATAGCAAACAACCTAATAGTCGGTAATACTTTTTGGTACCAACCACTAGAAGAAAAGTACACTTATGTAGCAGAAGAACGAGGAGCTAGAAGCCTCATAGATTACGTGGTATACACTAGGGAACTAGAACAAAAAATAGATGAAGTGAAAACAATAGTAGAAGCGGAACTCTCCACCCAACACAGATTGGTGAGAGCATTACTAAATGTCATAAATATTACAGAAGAAGAGAAAAAAGAATACGAGAGAATACCAGTATATAAACTAAGAGATACTGATAGGGCAGAAAAGTACAAGAAAAGCATAGATGCCGAACTCAAAAAATTTGAACTAAAAAGAAAGGCAGGGACAGTGGAAGAAGTATGGAAAGTATTCAAAGAAACATTGACAGATCTGCGGAGTAAAGAAATTGAAACGGGACACCAAGAGGACCAGATGGTGGAACGAAGAGGTAAAGAGAGCAATTAGAGAGAAGAAAAAAGCATGGAAAAAATATATAGATACCAAAAGTCAAGAGGACAAAGAAGATTATATAAGAAAAAGAAACAAAGCCAAAATAGACATAATAAAAGCAAAGACTCAATGCTGGGAAGAATTTGGACGGGAACTAGATGAACTATACACTAAAAACAAAAACAATTTTTGGGGAATAGTAAAAAAGTTAAGAGGTAATAAAGGAAAAGAAGTAAGAGGAATAAGAAACAAAAACAATGAACATGTATGGAAGGAATACTACGAGGAAAAATTTGAGGAAAACCGAAACCAACAGGAAGAACAAGATGAATACGAAGATACGGATGAAGAACAACAAGAAAACGCAATAGAAATCGAAATGAAGGATGTAGAAGAGGCAATTAATACACTTAAACTTGGCAAGGCAGGGGGAGCAGATGGTGTCGAGGCAGAGATGGTAAAAGTCATGGGCCCTGAAGGAAAGATATGGATACATGAAATATTTAAGAAAGCATGGAAAGAAGAACGGATACCGGAGGATTGGGAAAACAACATAATTATACCAATCTACAAAAAAGGAGAAACAGGAAAATGTGAAAATTATAGAGCCATCTGCCTTTCCTCTACAGTATTCAAAATGTATACGAAGATTATGCAAAAGAAACTCATTCACTACATAGGACACAAGCTAGCCGATGAACAAGCAGCATATAGACAAGGAAAACAAACTACAGACAACATACACATAATAAGAAATATAACGGAGAGAAGAATAGAAAGAGGAGGAGAGCTGTTTGTGACACTCATAGATTTAAAAGCAGCGTTCGACAATATAAAGAGAAGTCACATATGGAGGTATTTGGCAGAATTACAAACACCAAGAAAACTCATCAGAAATATCAGGAACATGTACCAGAATGTCAAAGGAAAGTGCAGATGAACGGAGAATCTTCAGACACGTTCCTACATGACAAAAGGAATAAAACAAGGAGATAGCCTTAGTCCACTGCTATTTATAACACTGATGGACAAAATCTTATTAAACACAAGAACAAAAACACAGCATCTGCAAACACAAATAGGACATTACCAACTAAGGCCAATCAAAGTAGACAATTTAATGTACGCAGATGACATAATACTCATAGCAGACACCCACAATAAAATGAAGGGACTGGTTAAAATATGGAGCGAAGAAATAGAGAACATGGGTATGGAAGTAAACACTAACAAAACAAAATGATGATTATAAATAACAAAAATCAGAGATGGTAAGAAGAATAGAAATAAACGGAATACAATAGAAGTAGTCACAGCAGTAGAATATCTTGGCTCCGTAATAACAGATGACGGAAGAATAGAAGTCGACATAGCAAATAGAATGAAAAGACGAGGAACATATACTACGCAATAAACAAACCAATATTACAAAAACAAGAAATAGACAAGCAAGTGAAATTGAAAGTTTACAACACAATAGCAAGACCAACATTAACATATGGTAGTGAGACATGGACCATAAACAAAAAGCACGAAAGCAAGATCAATGCTGGTGAAATGCAGTTCCTAAGAAGAATCGAGGGGAAAACCAAATGGGATAGAGAGACGAACGAAAGAATCAGACACACTCTAAGACAAGAAGGAATAATGGACTTTATAGAAAGAAAGCAACTAAGATGGTATGGCCACATAATAAGAAAAGATGAACAATCGCTACTAAAAAAGATCACAGAGTCAACAGGAGAACGAAAGAGGAAAAGGGGTAGACCCAGAAAGAGATGCTAAAGAAATCGGTATCAAGAGGGGTAAAACATTGGCAGATATGAAAAGAATGGCAAAGAACCGGAAGGAGTGGAAGCACTGGACCTCATATCCGACACCCTGAAGGGGTATAAGGAAAAAAGAAGAAGAAGAAGACATATCGCAATTTACAGATGGTTCAAAGCAAAGACCTTGGGTATATGTGCCGAAAGCTCCAAGAAAAATATAATAAATCCAAGACTCACTATGGACATAAATAAAACACAGTATATGCCTTCAACACAGATACAGAAGACTTAGAAATATATAACAATCACTTAATGATCTAGAGCATGGAATATAAATATCTAAAATTAATATTTGCTAACGATAGAAAGGACACTAAGAAAATTTACACTCAAAAAACAATATCGCAAAAAATAATAGGAGTATGGTGTTCAAAAAGGTAATGGAAGGGAAGAGAGTGTCCTCAATTATGGGGAAAATTTTTACTTTATTTAAAGACTACGGGAAAAGAATAAAAGCAACGAAATGAATGCACTACATAATCGGAAAGAATTTCCAGAATTGCCAAAATAACAAATAAACGCGTTGAAAGGTCACAAAAAATATCATCTTAGATATAACACCTGATACTGCAACGCTGAAAGAATGAACCAAACAAAAAATATATTTATCTGAAACCCGGAAAGAAGAAAGAAAAGAGGTCGTTATCGAAAAATTTGAAAGGATGAATGTATAAAGTGATAAGCGAAAAAAATGCACATATTAGCACCGGAATAGCATTTTTGTTAAAATGACATTTTTCTTATTTTTAAATAAAACACCCTGTATATTTTTGCATAAAATCTTAATTAAAATGACTACATTTTTATTAAAAATTAATAAAAACAAAAATAATAAATGTTTTAGCCATTTAGCCCCATTTAATAAACGTAATTTATAAGGTTTCGTTACGTAACCTCTTTAACATCCTTTAACCATGGAATAATCTATGCAAAAGTGACAAGAACTCCTAAATTTCCTTTTCAAGCAGATTTAAACTTTTCTAATTTGATAAAATCAAAAGGCAAAAGAGAAACACAAACTTCTGTAACTTTGCTAATTGCTTAATTAAAGTTTGGTAATCATTGAAAGGAACGTACAACAGCAAGGTTCGCCTACATCTTAATTGCTTCTAATGAAATAAATACAAAAGGGAGCAAACCGATAATGCAGAAACTTTCAGAACGGCGCTGCGTTTGAGGATAGTTTTAAAATTAAGCATATTGAAATGTATTGAAAAGCCATTAGGTTAAATACCGCGTTAATTTAAGAGTAAGCTTTTAAAATCGCGCAAAATTGAAATAAAAAGCCCCGGATTTAAATAACAAGCCGCGTAATGTAGGTACGGATAAACCGTTAATTCTCATCCGAAGAATTATTGTTATCGAAACCTGTTTATTCCGAAAGTCCTTGCGCCGTTCCGGCGGCGGCTTTTTGCGGGCCGCGCAAAAGTTCCCGGCATTACTCTAATTCAATTGACCACGTCACGATCTTGCAGTGACAGCAGGTAAATCCGGCAGATCCAAGAGGCTTACGATGGCACCTGGCATCAGCTGCCACGGAATACGGAAATTGGAACGAGACAGACTTAAGCAAAGGCCATGAATTAGAATAAGATGGCGAGGGATGTGGAAGGTAAGTCAGATAAGTCCGAGAGATTTGCCTCCAAGTCATTTGATCCTGGGAGAAAATTTGTGTGTTGTACGTTCTTACGCTTTTTCTCGAATCGGGGGATAAGGGAGATAATTATATCGGCCCAGGGCGCTTCCTTATGGTGATGGATTTTTCGAGGCCGCGCGGTGCACGCTGTAACCACCGTGTGCATCGTAAAAATTAATTTATCGCACTATATTTAAAATTAAGAATCCCGGGTTTAATCCGGAATTCCGGGTTTACGAGCGTGACATCCCGGCGCGGCTCGTACTCGTTACATTTTGTATTTACAACGTAAGGTGTTGTACAGCATCCAGTCGTTACAGATACGCTCTTAGATCATAGTAAGTGCATTATGTGAATAAAATATATATATTTAATAACAAATCTATTACCCCAGTTTTTAAAATCAATTTTTGTGACTTATGAGGTTACCTACTGATTATTTTATTTAGATGCATACAAAATTAATAGTTATTTAGAATTATATTGTTTTAGCAATAACCTTGTACACAAAATTACTGTAGTCCAAATACAAAGAACTGTTGTGTTTTATACTAAACCCGGGGAATGAGGAAGAATTTGTGCATATTATTAGTTTTATTTTTTTCAGAATTTTTCGGAGGTGATTAATAGCATGGTCGTAGAGCTTACTAAGTCTATTGACCACAACTTGGTTTGGATAGTATTCCAAGACCGTTATTTTGGCATGCTCTTACTTCTTCAAAAGCTCTTTAATTGCAAATGTCGGAATTGATTTTTATCTTCTTTTTCAGAAAGCACAACTTGCTGAGCTTCTTAGTGTTCTTAAAGTTCTTCTGTCGTCAGACAATTATATGTTCCATTATGAGCTCTTCAATTTCATCTTCATTCACCTCCATTTTTAGATCTCTAGCAGTTGTCACATTTTCATTCGTAATTTCAGAGACATCATCTCCGTCTCCCTGGATGCTGGACAGACATAGCTTTCGCCAAGCAGAATATTGACTACGCCTTTTCAATGAGCCGGGTAGCTTCAAAAAAAAATTTTTCCAAAACATTTTTAATGCCATTATTGAGAAGAACTGGCTGAAAACACCAATGAAGCGAGTGCACAATTTCTTGAGACCCGCAATAATCTTATAATTCATTGGCCGAATAACAAAGTGGTATTTGGAGGCAGACACTAAACCTTCAATTAGGAAAAGTCATCCAGCAAATTATCTTGAGCTTTTTAGGGAGCCCTGGTCCATAGCAATAGTGCTCGAAATGAAAATTCATTGGTCTAAAGATAATCGTTGATCCTTGGGGCACAAACATTAAACAGCCATTCTTTAAAAAGAACCTGCGTGAACCATGTCGTTTCATTCAATCTTCATATCACTGGCAGTCTTTCTTTAATTATTAAATAGTAATAAATGTTTTAAGATTCTCAGAATGATAGACAAGAAGCGGCTTAAGCAAAATAACGTCAATTGGTATTTTATGGGTTTATGCCCAGAAATATTTTTCTCTTCTTTCGTGATGTTCGGCATGTTCTTTCAAATTAAAAATTTGTTCTAAGTAAATTCTACTTTTTAAAGAAATTCTTTAAATTTGAGGCTAGTGCATTACCACATGTTAAACGTCAGATATCCTTTTAAACTTTGCAAACGAGCCAGAATCCTTAAATTCTACCTCCTCATGTGATGAATGTGGAGTTCTTCAAAAACTTCTCTAGCTTTTCCATGAAAGATAGTTGCATCTCTTTTCAATTGACTTCTTTATCTAAACTTGTATAAGAGCAATCTTTCCATTTTTTCGTGAATGCCGCATCTTTGTTTCTTAGATGTGATTTTCGTTACTCATTTGGCTGCTTCAATCTTCTTAATTATATAGTTCTTAGTTAAGATTGTGTCTACGGTAGACCTATTCAATCCGCACTGCTTAGCAATATCAAGCGTCTTTTCTAACTCTATACCTTCGCTATTATTACCTCTTGCTTGGTACTATGATAAGCATAGTTCCCGACAATCCACTCGTTTTAGGCCCCATAAAGTTATCATTTTCTTATAAAAAAAGAGTTTAGAAAACAGAAATTAACTACCACACAAAAAGATTATATTATGTACAGTCGAAACCTCGTTTCAGAAACTGTTTCTATATAGCAGTAAAATACAATTCTATAAATTTACCGTAAGCTATTCGTTATCCGAACATACGTATGATGTCTGTACTGTTCGTTAACAGATTTTGTTTCAAAACAACCTTTGTATACTTTATGCTTATAATACAAAAATTTAAAAAAGTTATGGAATATTTATGTTTATGCTTACTTATTTGTTGTTATTCTCTTTAATATCTAAAACAATTTTTTTTTAATATTAACTACCCAAAAACTAGGTTAACCTACATTCAAAACAAAATTGTGAACTATTTAAAATGTTCGGTTTAAATGTACATTTAAAAGCAGTTAACGATTTTATTAATTCGTTGCTTTAAGAAAAATAGTTACCGATCAGACTGCGAAATCGCTCTACTCGACGTCAAATTTGCCTAACGTCCAGGAAACCCGCGATTCGGGACTCTAGTATTGTTTAATTTGGAAGATCTTGACGCGACATGCGAATGGTATTTATAGGGAGCGAGCCGGAGTCTGGATTCTACCTTGAGAACCCGGACTAGTCCGGAAGCCGTGCAAAGCCAAGTATGAGAATAATGTGCGCCGGGATTGTGGCGGTCGTTTACTGAGCTCGATCAAAAACACGTTACATTTCAAATGAAGAAATAGGGACTGAACTTGGCTTTCCTGGATTTTTCAGATTCTCATCATGTACGGATACCCTTGTCGTCCCTTTTATTTATTCATGTCTGAAAAAGTTGCCTTAATCCGCCGCAATAAGGTATGCGAGAAAGGTTTACGGCGCGGCTACAATTTTTTTCCGGAAAACTGCAACACGATGTACGACCGCGAGGAGGTAAAGAAGTGGTCTTAAATCTTCGCCTTCTTGGGTTGCAGTGTCACCAGCTATTAATGTGCACAATAATATACACGGGTAGTTACAAGATAAACCTGTTCGACCCTTCACGAATTATTAAAAAATCATGTCTATTTATTGAAATTTAGTTTCAACTTATTGAGAACAAAATGAGAAACTAGCGAAATGAAAAATAAGGAAACGAATTTAAAAATTTCGTTTTTAAGCAATTTTTATGCCTACGCCTGTAAAATATATTGGCCCTTTCGTTAGTTCTTGCGCTATTAAAAAATAAGTAACAAATAGCTCCTAAGATATTTTGAAGTTTTCATCAGCACCATGCTAATAAAAACGCTAGGTAATGGTGACTCAATTTGGCGAAATAGCAAAATTTGCATGTTGTTACGTGAACTTTGCCGTATTTTTAGCTGGCGTCCTGTTGCGTTTGCTAATATTGAGAAAAAAATTGTTTAAGACCCTGAGTTTATGTTTTATCTTATTTATCAAATTCGTTTTCTTTGTTGAATTAATTGAATGCGTATTTCTATATTTTTAAGTAAATAAAAAAAATTAATTTTTGGTGACAAATAGTAAAACACATGCATAATATGGAAAATTTATTAAACCCGCAATTCAACAACGATAAATTTGAATTACTGAAGAAATATAGCTTTTTTTGAATCATTCCGTGCGAGATTGATAGTCGCCCATTGATTGTCTGTCCAGATAGCGGATATGGTTAGTGCTGGGAAAATAAAATACTCTGGGGGCAAAACTAGCAACTGAACAACAAATGGTTGTCTTACCGAATCAGCGCTGGTATAAGCGACATCCTTCAGTATTGCCAAGAGTCTTTTGTCAAAGGGTAGACAAACAGATAGAAAGTAAGGCACTCTTTTGCTTCGCGGATGGGAGATTGTCCTTAAAGACGGATAAATCACAAAGTAGTCAACGGCATGGAAATGCAGGCAACGAGTAACCACTGCAGTAAAAATCATTTTGGACATACCTAGTATAATCATCATGTTAGATAGAACCAAGCGAAAAGCCCTCGGTCCCCGGCAGACCTTAGATGGTCAGAGGGTGCTAAGAATCCCCGGGAGGCACTTAAAAATTGGAACATGGAATGTTAAAACACTTTTTCAAGTTGGTAAAGTACATAAGAGAATTAGAAATAAGTAGATAAACATAAATATATTATTACGAGTTAGTGAAGTCAAATGGCCAAGTAACTGTAAATATTTCTCTACTAATGAGACTTTTTCCTTTTTGAGCAGTAGCGATCAACAAAAGTATTCACATGGAGTTGGTTTTCTAGTAAATAAAGACACTAATAGATCAGTAGTTAACTTTACTCCCGTCTCAGAGCGAGTAATGGTATAACAGTTACAAACACAAAAATAAACGTAAAAATAAATATACATTGACAAGCGAATATATATATATAAGTAGAAGAATTCTACTACAAACAAATAGAAAGAACGATAAAGGCTGTGAAGAAACACGAGGTCATCATCATCATAAGACATGCAAATCTCTAATAGGAGAATACGGGCTAGGTGAACATAATAAAAGAGGAGGAAGATTAGTCTAATTTGTTCAAGAAAAAGAGATACTTATGATCAACACATTATAGAAGCTGCTCTCTTGAAAGTTGTATATCTAGACGTCACCCCAAGATACAGATTATGATTGGGAGAAGCATAAAAGCTGTCAAAACGTATCTGGGTGCAAATGTAATTTTCGACCATAATCCGGTAGTGGCAACATTCAAATTAAGCCTAAAATGAGTTAGAAAGTATTATTGGATCAACAAACAAACTTTTCAAAACTTAGACACCATGAAAGAAAAATAAATAATAAACTACAAGCAATGCAAAAACGTTAATGTAAATAAAGAAAACGTAAACGATAAATGAAATAACATCAAGAACAAAGTACTGGAGATAAGCAAAAGAGAACTCAAACACACTGAGGAAAATAAGGAAAAGAGTGGATGACCCAAGAAATATTAAAGAAAAGAGGAGTAGCTAAACATAAAGAATAATACATCAACAAATTGAAAGGAAAGTTAAACTGGTTAAATGAGAAATGCTTGGAAATTGAAAAGCTCCAAGAACTACACTAAAACCCCTCTTCTGTTCCTCAGGAATTCCACGTACTACAGATACCTCCCGTCCACTGAGATGTCAAATTACAACGGAAAAATACATCCAACATCACACCGACCGGCTTGGGTCGCCTTCGGCTCCCCTTCCCCATCTAGCTCTGCGAGGCTGCGTTTTCATTTAAGGTAATGCACTCCTTAATAACATTTTGAAACACGTTCAACGACACCCAACTCGATACACTTCCACAGTTTGAGTTTTGAACCCATTCTATAAGTATACATTTTGGGCCCCTAATTTATCATCTAGAAAGGGTCGCATCGAAATTTGTTGAAATAAGGGTTCTTTTGTTTTAAATGTGGATTATTTCTGCCAAATATTTTTACTGGTTTGGTAGTAAATGAGCGTCTGTCTAAAACATTTGACCCCCAGTTCAGCCCCTGTGGGGGGTTGGATCAAAAAAACCCGAAACGCGAGTCCTTTCAATTTAGCCAAAGATCATTATTGTCAAGTTTCACATTTCTAACTCTAGCCGTTTTCGAAAAAACCTAAAACTTTGGATCTCCATTAGACCCCCATTATACCTCCTTGGGGGGCGAATTTCGAAAAATCCTTTCTTAGTACGTCTCTAAGTCATACAAAGAATAAAACCCTAAAGTTTCGAGGTTCTAGGTTCGGCGGGCTTGTTTCCAACTATAGAGACCTGCGTTATGTTGGGCGTAGCCTTGGCAAGTGGTTAGCCTAACCCGTTAATTTAGAAAAAGAAGAATGTAATTCACAACCACCGAAGGCGTTTTCATGATACGACCGAAGAGCATTTGTTGTTTGCTGTTACTTTTGACCCGGGAGTCAAATCCAGGACTGTCGCGCGCCAGTATAGCATATCGAAACTTTTACCTCATAGTGAAAACTTGCTACTAGAAAAAGGAAAACTCTAAGGCAGTCACCAAATCTGGATAACAAAAAAGTAAGAAAATAGTTCAAAGAAAAACTCAAACAAATAAACGTAGAGAAAAATGCAACAAAAAATACAGACGGTCGCGAAACAACTTTAAAACTAACGTAATCACAACTACCAAAGAAAAGGGAGATCGGAGACGGAAAACTTTGTATCAAAATAATTATTGTTTGATGTAACATGTTCCTTTTACTGTTAGTTATATTAACACCCAATTAGATATTTTTAGCATTAAAATCATTAAAAATAAATTTGTCATGATATTTTTGAAGAAGATAGTGGTAAGTTTCCTTTTTAATATTGCATCTTAGAGGCATGCATTAATATTTATTGAACTCTTAGCTTTAAAGTTTTCTTTCGTTTAGTGATTGACCACTTTGAGTTTTTGTAATTTTGAAATTCCCCCAGCTAATCGATTTTTTGGGATTTTCAAGCTTTTGTTTGATGGCTTTGTTTTCCCCAATCGGCGATTTAATTTTTGCATTATTATCTAAAATTTTACTCTATGTTGATGAAGTCATCATGCTTAGCAACTGGCTTCTTTTGTACTTTCTGCATAACTCTCTTCAGTACAGGTAGCAGAGCTGTGATGTTTGTGTCTGGTCGCTAGTACTTCTGGTTTTCTTGGATTGTTGCTGGTTTACCGGTAGCTTTCTTGCGTTTGGTAGCTTTCTAGTCGCCCTCAAAAATCAAACAACAATGGCTTAAAGTATTATAGCTGTTGCAAGCTGCACTCTGCAAACTATAGAGGTCGTGAAGTAATATAAATTCTTATGTAACAAGTATAATTTATTTAAAAAGCTGCACACAACCAACAATCTATAATCGATAATTTTGAATATATTACAAACGAAATATAAGTACCCTTTTTACCACGTTGTAGTTAGTTAGAACCTCTGAAAAGCTACCTTTTCCCAGAATTAAAGGATTATTCAAATTGAAAGCTTTTTAAATTTTAAATAAATCAAACATTGTCTTGATGCAAAAATTGAACTTTTATTGGGTATTAAAATACACAATTTGAGATTAAATGTGGAAAATTATGTCTGATAAATGACCACCTGACTTCGGCTGAAAATCTTAATTCTTTTCACAATTTTTTATGTTATGATCATTTTTATAGATAACATGTGCTTCTTGAGTTCGTCAAATACTAGTGGATTGTCAGCGTAATTGAAATGTAAGTAGTTCTACAAAAATAAGTCGCACGATGTTAAATTAAAAGATATTGTTGGTCGTAAAATTGGTAAATGGGGCTACCTTAATTACCCACTTTTGTTTCAAATTTATGTTGTCCAGTTGATTCTAAGAAAATTGGGTTATCATGGAATAGTAACGATCATCATTCACGGTTACGAAATATTATCTTCGAAAAAGTATGGGCCTATACGCCATCTGCTTAAAATTCACATAAAACAGTGACTCGTTGGAGATGCATTTGCTTTCATGAGTTACGAGACGATTTTTCTCACCCCAATGCCACAATTTTGTTTGTTTATAATCCTGTCAAGTTGAAAGTACGTTTTATAGCTGGAGATAACTTGTCGACCAAATTAAGAATCCACTTTATAATGTTCCTCAAATCAAATGATGATTAGTCCACGGTCAGAATGGTCCGCAAATTTAAGCTTTTGCTTTAGTTGAATTTTGTACAAGTTGCAGGTCTTTACTAAGTATTAGCTGAAAGTAAATTCTCCAACTCTATAATTGCTGGACATGATGATGAGTCGATGTTTGAGGATTTACAGTGACACATTAAACCATGGCAATATTACGGAATCTTACCACACTGGTACTGACAATGTAAGGCCGTTCTTTATATTTATCACAGAATCAGTTACATAAAATTTCAATTTTCGAACAGAATTTCCTTAATTTTGTTTTAGTCCTTCATTTCAGTTCTTAGAGTTTGGATGGAATTTTCATATCCAATAATTTAGACAATTAGAAATTTTGTTACTTTATATACCATTTACCAAAGTAGTTTCTGACGTCTTTTTGTTGTGCATTAGCTTTTTTATTTACCGTTAAACTTCTATGCCCTAAGAACTGTGTAAGTGTAGGTGTATTCTAGTATCCAAGGGTTATAAGTAAAGCCCGAATATTCAGGCAAAATGCCTAAAATGCCTAAAAATGCTTATTTTGACTATTTTTATTTATAAATGCTTTTTTGCTTATAACAGTTATAACTGCCTATTTAGCCACATAAATTTGGTTTTTCATAAAATAAATTGCAACAAAAAATACCATCTTATTATTAACTACGTTAATTATTTGTTCCGGTAATCTGTTAACCCTTACCGAGAATTCGACATGAAAATGTATACCTACTTTAGTAATAATGCCTACTTTGTTTGGTGATTTGCATTCATTTTCATTCACACAAGGTTTGTTTCTGCTATAATGCCGAAAGTGCGTTCCTCTGTCACCGATAAATAAAATAAATTTGTGCAAGAGTTTGAAACTGATATTTTTTCAACTGATGGTTCTTATGCAGGTACAAGTTTATAGCGTGAATATCTCTTTAAACATTGTTGCAGGTTTTCTCGCATATTAAACCAAGATTTTTAAAATATTCCAGCTCAGACTCGTGATCAAACCAGATTAAGTTAAGTCTTATCCGACAGTGCTTCTATCCAGTGTACTGATATTGAAATAAATTCGTTAGTTGTAAAAAGTGACACTTTATTAATTAATTCAAATAAATGTTGGTAAAGTTATCTGCTGAAAACTTACAAGGGACTAGAAGAGAAATGGAGAAGAAAAGGATTTTTATTTAATTTAGTCAGATAATTTAAACAAATTTTAAAAAACGTAACATTCTAAATGTTTTAATTTTTTTAATTAGATATTTTTCTTCTACTCCGCGGTACTTAAGCTTGCAATAAAACATTTTCAATGAAATCCGTTATTTCTTTGGTCACACTGTAATTTTCAAGCAAATAATTTTATGAAAATGCGCGTTCAACAGTTAAAATTGTAATTTAAATCATTATTCAAAACTAAAAAGGGCGCTATTAAAAATAACTATATATATATATATATATATATATATATATATATATATATATATATATATATATATATATATATATATATATATATATATATATATATATATATATATATATATATATATATATATATATATATATATATATGTGAAGTGATAATGGTTCGGCACTTGCCAAACACCACAAACAAACAGGCCACAAAATTAATTTCTCTGGAGCTAAAACCATTGCCCCCATTTCCCATTTTACCAGCAGAATAGTACGTGAGGCAATTGAAATAGAAAAACGCCCACAGTGCCTCAACACAAGAGATGACAGCCACTGTTTGTCACCTGTCATGTGGAACTCCCTTATTGCTTCGCACAGCCAATTACGCAACGCCCTTAATCCTACAAACTTTCCCCAACCCAACGCATCTTCCGCCAAACAAACTTTCACTTCCAGCCCTATAAAAGATCAAGCAAGTCACACGAAAGATCAGTCTTATTCAAAGACTCATATCTCTCCTTGGGGAGTAGGCAGAGACCCCGAGTGAAGAGCTAACCTCTTGAAAATGGCATCAAAGCCGATGCCGAAACATCGAGAATTTTCCCAACATAGACGGTTCATGTGAACTATTATATATATATATATATATATATATGTATGTATGTATAGTTATATATATATAGTTATAATTATAATTATAATTATAATTTAAATATGACTTCTGGCATATGACCGCCACGGCTGGCTCGGACGTAGTCTAATCTGGAGGTCAATAATCGATGACTTTTTCCAACATTTGTGGCCGTATATCGGCAATAACGCGGCGAATGTTGTCCTCCAAGTGGTCAATCGTTTCGGGCTTATCGGCGTAGACTAGCGACTTCACATATCCCCACAGAAAATAGTCTAGCGGCGTTAAATCGCACGATCTTGGAGGCCAATTCACGGGTCCGAAACGTGAAACTATGCGGTTACCAAACGTTTCCTTCAATAAATCAATTGTGGCACGAGCTGTGTGACATGTTGCGCCGTCTTGTTGAAACCGCAGCTCCTGCACATCATGGTTGTTCAATTGATGAACGAAAAAGTCAGTAATCATGGCTCTATAGCGGTCACCATTGACTGTAACGTTCTGACCAGCATCGTTTTTAAAGAAGTACGGACCAAAGATTCCACCAGCCCATAAAGCACAACAAAGAGTCAGTTTTTCTGGATGTAACGGTGTCTCAATATACACTTGAGGATTACCATCACTCCAAATACGGCAGTTTTGTTTATGGACGTATCCATTCAAACAAAAGCGAGCTTCATCGCTAAACAAAACTCGCTTAAAAAATCGGGATCAACGGCAATCTTGTTTTGGGCCCATTCACCGAATATACGCCTTGCTAGGTGATCGTGTGGCTTCAATTCTTGCACGAGTTGGATTTTGTAAGCACGCAAACCAAGATCTTTCCGCAAAATCTTCCATAAAGTGGATGGACGCATATCCAATTCCTGTGCACGATGGCGGATAGACTGATTCGGGTCTTCCTCTACGCTACGCTCTACAGCAGCAATGAGTTCTTCTGTACGCACTGTACGACGTCTCTGTGGATGCGTATTATCATTTAGAGTAAACGTGGTGAGAAAACGTTCCATAGTTAATCGAATTAATTGCTCTGATGTACGATTATGTTGACCGTAAAATGGACGTAGTGCGCGATACGTATTTCGAACAGAACCATGATTTTCAAAATAAATTTGCACAATTTGGAAGCGTTCTTCAGGCATCAGTCTATTCATGTTGAAATGCCAAACCAAACTAAACATAAATCACTCGACAGCTGACAAAATGGCCGCCAGCTAAAAAAGTGTTGCCAACTTAAAGTTTTATATCTCTATAAAAACACCCATTATAAATATTTTAATTCTAACATCGTTTTTCTTGTTCTTTTGTTAAGAGTTCTTTTTAATATACTGCTGGTTAAATTACTAACGACTGAATGAAAAGGAAGACGCGAACACAAAGAAGCGCACACATTCGGATACATTTTGACGATTTCTGCTTCCACCGCCGAACAGGGGAGAGCCCAGCTCGCTTCTCACTAGCCTTGATTGGCTCCAGTTCCGCTAATCCCACTTTAGCCCCGGCGGTCGCTCCGGGAACCCCGGAGCATCCGGAACTTGGGCCGCGTACACACGCCAGTTTTCCGACTTCCCTTCATTATTCAAGGAGACCATTATGAATGAGTAATTATTGCGGCAGAACTTTATCAATTTGGCAGCCGGTCCGCCTATGCCCCGCAACAGTGTACTGCACCCGGAAAGAAATAAATTATCCAAAAGAAATCTCCAGTTTCTTTATTTTAGAGCGCGGCCGGAAGATTTATGCGTTACCGCATCGACGGGGACAAATGGACCGAATAATCGATACTGATAGCGAAACAGAGAAAGATTTATCGCTCACACACGGGCCAGAAGAGGACGTGACGCGCCCGGATGAAGTTGAGTTAATGTAGGAGCGCACCGATGTACCGAGCCAACTGCTTAGAAGTAACCCCCGGAATTAATCGAAAATATTGTTCGGCGTCTGCTTTTAAAATTTCACATGTGTCTTGTCTTAGAACTTAAATACTAATAAAGAGCGACAGAAATATACCATCGGTACGTTTGGTCGACGTCTCCGGCGCTGCCACGCTAATCCCACTGGAGCACTTTGAGGGGCAGAAAAGGTGTGTGCGTGGTAAGACGTAACAGCTAAAAGCGTACAACGCCACTGTGAAGGAGTTCGTGCTGCACGAAGATTTTGTTTATGAACTGTATTAGAACAAATATTAAATGTATTTTAAATAAAAACTATCAAAAACTTAAGTTTAACTGTCTAATTGCTTAAAAAACGGAAACACTAAGATGTTGAGAAAATTTTGTTTATTTTTTGTTTTGCAAAAATATATTTGTTAATAATTCGTACATTGCATATTGTATTAGTATATTATTTAATAAAGAACCAGTAAATTTTTTAGAAAGACCTATAAAATGCGTTTTTTAAATTGGATTTAAAAGCTGTGCTTTCAAAATTATCTCTTTATAAGCGTAAGAAAAATTACGTACTGTAATAGTTTTTTAATTATGCAATTTCTTTCAGCAAAAGCCAAAAGATTATATAAATTTTGTTAAACTATTAAAAATGAAAATAAAATTGTTTCGAATTCTTTAACTTATAAACGGGTATTGTAACCTGAGAGGAAAGAATAATAAAGTAATCAAAATAATCAAATAAAAAAACTGGAAGCTTTTTTTGGTAGAAAATAAATAAGTTGCCACGGATTTTTAACCCTAAGAGTATCGTAAATTTAACAAGACCTCATTGTTTGTTCTATTATTTGCAATAGTAATGGAACTATACAATAAAAAATAAAACTTTACAAATATCTTTGTAGTTATAAAAGGTTTATAACTCTCGACGTTCAATTTCCAGCAATCAAGACATTGTGTTGCAAAAACTTCTGGTGTTTTTCTAAGCGTAGGCTAAGTCTTATACAAAATCTAGCATTTGCAAACAGAGAAACGGCATTTTAAATACTTTTCCTTCTTACTGAATTGTCCTGATCAATTAATCGTTTTATCAAATGTATATTACTTAATGGGTTTTTATCAGAATTTAGTTCTTATTCCCTTTTAGAGTAAAAATCAGTCTAGTATTATTTATTTTAAAAATTACCCCAGCAGAAAGAAATCGTGGTTTTCGTAAAATATATAATCCTAACCTACATATTAACTTTCAAAATTTTCCCCCCTTATCATCACAATATAGAGATTTTAAAAACACAAACCAGTCATCGTAAGATTTATGGTAGCATAAATTCTTATTACCCAACATGCTAAACAAAATTTCCATTTCTAAAAACTAAAAACCTCCGATTATTCTTCAAAAATGGGGACAAACTATGACAAAGTTTGAATATGTTTCTTAGTGGTGTAACGCATTTTACCCTAATTGAAAAGCAAACAACTAATCTAAGAAATACAATGTGAAAAATATTTCCATCATTCTATAGGTGTATAAATAAGTTCTCAGCTTTAGATTTCACAGGACGCAAATCACCATTTACATGTAACGTATTAGTCCGCCCTCTTGCGGTTTTAAAGCAATGACATTTGGTCTTTCGAAACATCATGCGATTTGGCGTTTGATGCACATAACTTCAATAATCAGCTGTGTTCACGATGGCAATCTCAAAAGAACATATTCGATTTTCTATCCACTTTGCGTTTCATCTCAAGAAAAACGCTGCTGAAGCCACCGAAATGATTTGTGCTGCATATGGTGAGAATGCTGTAAGTCACGCAACGTGCAAAAAGTGGTACCAAAGATTTCGCGGAGGAGAGTTTAGTCTTGAAGATCAACCACGCGCTGGACGCCCTCAAACATTTGACACGGATGCTGGGAACTTCTCCCACATGCGGCGTATAGCCCAGACATGGCCCCTTCCGATTATCATTTATTCCGGTCGTTACAGCATCACTTGGCTGATACGAACTTCAAAACAGAAGAAGAAGTCCGAAAATGCATCGATAACTTTATCGTCTCGAAGCCGGTGATCTTCTATCACCAGGGAATTCGCAAGCTACCCGAAAGATGGCAAAAGGTCATCGATGCCAACGGAGAATACTTTGATACTTAAGCTGTCTTCGTTTGTTTTTGAATAAAACTTTAATTTTGCAGAAAAAAGCTGAGAATTCAAAACGCTTTATCAAAGTGATTCGTCAATTTTTGCCAAGACAAAAATTAAAACCAGATTTTGGTGGTAATAAGGCATATTATTATATATAATATGCCTAGCGTTAACATATTTGTCAGCTGGTACGGAAATTTGAACAAACTGATGGTGTTAAAGATATTCCAAGATCTGGCCGTGGTGGTACTGTTTGAACATTGGAAAATATTAGAACATTTCAACAAAGTGTGTGAGAGAATCTCGGTAGTTCGCCTACTGCTGAAAATGAGAGTTTAAAAAAAAACTCATAATAAGCGACAAGGCTATTTTTTATTTATCTTGATATACGAATAAGCAAAACTGTTATACTTGGAATGCGATAAATCCTTGTGTTCTCCAAATGATCGGAACATCCACGTTGGGTTACAGTTTGGTGTGGGATTGTTTTTGAGGAATGATTGGATCCTATTTTTGAAGGTCACGAAGAAATTCTCCTTTAGTTACTGGAAAATGTTACTGTAACATAATAAAGTACTTTTTGGTTACTTACAGTAAAAAAGTTTTGCATTACTTTTAGAATTCAGAAAAGGTTGATATTTAACGCACTAGTGCTATATATTTTCTTGCACTTTCTGTGTCACTAAGGTAGATAATCATAATATACTTATATAAAAAATGCAGCAAATAGTGTAATTACAATAAAATATAATGAGAAAATAATTTTGTTTTAGTTAAGGAATTATATAGGTACATAGGTTTTGCTTTTGTTATAGGTTTCCGTTTAGATATGATATTTAGAGGAAAATCCCTAAATATATTTGTTGTTTTCGGATAATTTATAGATAAGTAAACAATAGTTTAGTTTTATAGGAAATGTAAAGAAGTAAAAATAATTTTCTCAAAAGACGTTTGGCTAGTTTTGGGCAATAAAAAATGTTTATGATGTAAATTAATGAAAAAATCGCCAATTTCTGGTGATTATGCTGTAAATTGCAGCTGCAGAAATTATACTACCACTGCTTTCTTCACGTAGTATACGCAGTACAAGAAGACCGGATTTTTTTTATTGTATAGAATTTATAGGAGCGTTTTTATCAATACACAAAATAAAAATACATAACATTGAATAAATGACCAATTTGTTAAGGATCTTAAAAAAGCAAACTTGTACCGTGGTGGCTTAGTGGATAGATCGCTAGACTACGAAACCAAGAGTTGCGGGTTCGAATCCCGCTCTCGCCAATTCAGTCGCTGGCATTTTTACGGCCCAGCTCGACTCAGGCTGCAATAAATGAGTACCTGGAGGTCAAACTCTGGGGTAATAATAGGCGGTCGATACGTAGCGCTGGCCACGTTACTACCCTTGTGTACCGTAGGCTCTAGATTGTAACAGATCTTATCCTGTTACGACCCCAAAGGGCCTTCGAGGCCTATTACGGGGAACTATTATTAAAAAGCAAACTTTTACATTGAATACCTCAAGAAATAATCATATTTTTGAAAATTAAAAATGTTGTACAAGTAGCAAACTTTTAATGGCAGCTACAAGCTGCAACCACTGATTTTTGATAACAACTAACTGCTGTAAATCGCTGTTTGTACAAACCAAAGCAGAATATTCTAAGAATATTAGTTATGCTGTATTCTTGTGATTTTTTACCATAACATTCCAAAAATAAGAAATAAAGCTCTTTATTTTTGTTTATTTGTAATATTTACCATTTTATAAGAACACAAATCTGTAAGCAGAAAATACGTTTAGGAAATGTACAAACCAAATAAATATTTCATTTTGTTTAACTTATTTCATTCTTTGTTTTACTATTTATAATTTAAAAAAAAATTTCCAAACCTCCTGCTGCCATTATCCATTATGTATAAAGTTTCCTGTCGTGCTCAAAAATCTGAACCTCGTTATAGAAGAAAATTATTTTAATTGCAAAGCAATGTGAAAATTTCTAACTCTTACCACACATTACTAAAATACTCGCAAACAAAAAATATAGTACCATATTCACCAAGTGAAGGAGGATCGTCTTAAGAAATCTTCATCACTCTTGTTAAAACAATTAAAGAAGATTTACAAAGAAACACACATTTAACACTAGAAATATCTAAACCATAAAGAGCAGAATTAATAAAAATCCATTGTCCCTACTTTATGTAGACTAGAGTCTGCGATAACAAATAACGATATTTCCAATCTCAAATATCTACGGCATAAAATTATAAAAAACACACGATTTCAGGTATACAGTCACATGAAAGCATATTGCAACAGACTACGCTGGCGTTAAGTGAACACTGAAAATCCTTACACGCCAAATTACATATATTTTGCAGTCTACTGAGAACTTCAAAACAAGTACTACTCCAATAAAGTTTTACTATAACAAAATGAAGACGTCGTAAAAATCTAATTCCAACTTAAAGTCATTGTCAATTTTCAGTGCTAATAGACCAACTATTTATTTCAATCAAGTCTCAAATAAACAATATTTTAAATTTTAATTCAAACCCTTTTCAACAAACAAACAAATCTGTTTTCATGAAAATTTTAGATAAGTTTAAAAAACTTTTCTATGAGGGCATTCAACAAAATGCTCATTACAATCATAAATGAAATTTCTAAAAGTAGCCGCATGAAACATAAATGGGTTCTAGCATCCCAGAAATTTAAATAGGAGCTTTCCTTAAAATAAATACTATTGACATTATGTTGATCTCCAAAGCGTAGTGTACAACAAGAACGCCTGTTAAAGTACTCCAATATTCAATTTACTACATCAAGCACGCAGTTAAAATAGCTTGTGGTGGAACATTTACCATTAGAGAAGAAGACTTAGTGCATCACAAATTGGTATAATTAAAAAAGGCATATCCAAATTTCCATTTAGATAATATTTGCAGTATACTCTCCTCCACAAGATTTGTAACGCTCAATTTTCTAATTTTAACAAACTCTTGATTTATAATACTGGATAACTGCTGCAATTCCTAACGCGCCTACTAGGGGTTCAAAACTAATTACTCCAAAAGGAAGCAAACTTTACAAAGACATAACTAAATAAAACTACATTACAAATGGTATCTCGTCCAATTACACTAATTTAAAATTCTGTTACAATCTTTCTTTTGGCCACTTCTCCATTATTGTAACCGTTGACGACCATTTAATTATAAAGCAACGTATTAGTATGCTACACAATTGGAATTCTTATTCGTAACTATATCTATAAAAGAAATTTAAAAATCAGAATAAAGGAACCAGAAAACCTTAATAGAGTTTTAGACTACCTAATAGAAACCATACAATATTTTACCCCCTATTGGTACAACACTAAAGTCAATATCTTTCTAGATATTAAGAAGTGAATTGCACAAAAACAAAAGCTAGATCTACCTGGAATTGCATATTGGATAAAGGCAAAGACAACAAATTGGCCATTAAATTAAAAGTAAAATTAAAGAAATTTAGGAATAAAATTTTACTCATATATTTCTACTTTAGCCAAAAGTGATCACACAATCTGGCGACCAACTAAATGTTTTTAAAAAAGTAATTGGCTATTCCACAAATTCGAATTGGACGAAGTTTTTGCATATCATTTTGCACAAGTAAGGAACTAGAAGGTTCTCTGAATTTATCATCCTAAATTGATTTAAAAAGTAATGACGTTGTTACCTAGAAATAAAGGCACCTGGAAATAATAACCGAAAAAGAATAGTATTAATTATACAATAGTTAATACGGTATTTCGTTTATCCGATCGCTTTAAGAAACTTAAAAAACAAAATTGTCATTAAAACTTAGAAAGCCAGCATATCGTCTTATAAGTTTACTGTTAGTATTATCTAAATTGTTGAAAAAAATACTTTTCTAATCAATACATGAAAAACTAATACCTAACCATTCAGCAGTGTCACCACGTAGCGAGCCAAATAAACCTTGTAAGACCAACTCAGATAAGTCACAATAGAATGTGTTAGATCCCGTTTTCTACCGCCTCTCCCGTACTTAGATACCAATAAACCTGCAAAGCTTACAACGCATAGCGAAGTGGCGAAGCAGTCTCCCAAATTTGAGAAATCGCGTTCCCGGGTTAAAGGTCACGCAGTATTTCAAAGTTTTATGTTTAAATTAATCAGTGTTCAAAGACGAGTTGAATGATATGCTACATGTCCTATGTTGCTATTTTGAAAATTTGGAATCGTAAAGGTCACTATGAAAAAGCCTTCGACCGTGTAAAGCACGACGAACTATTGACAGTATTGACTGAGAAAGGACTTGATCGAGAAGAAATAATAGCTATTAGAAACCTATACTGGAACCAAAACGCCACAGTGAGAACAGATAATGAAAATACGGAAGCTATCTCAATTAAAAGAGGAGTGAGGCAAGGTTGCATCCTCTCACCACTATTATTTAATATTTATTCAGAGACAGTTTTTGTCAAAGCCCTAGAAAACTCCGAAGACGGAATAAAAATAAACGGTAAACTTTTTAATAATATAAGGTACGCTGACGACACCGCAATAATTTCGGATAGCCTAGAAGGATTACAACGGCTGATGGATGCAGTAAGCCGTGAAGGAGACGCAATAGGGTTAAAGATAAATACTAAAAAGACAAAATACATGATTTTCAGCAAAACACCAATAGCACAAACACAACTTATAATATATAATCGACAAATAGAGAAAGTACAAAAATTCAAATACCTGGGAAGCTGGCTGATAGAAAATGGAGACCCAGAAACGGAAATAACAATAAGAATAGAAACAGCAAGATGAGCATTCCAAAAACCCAAGAAACTACTTACCAACCGCAGTCTTCATCTTACAACCAGATACAAATTTGTGCAGTGCTACATATACTCAATACTATTATATGGTGCTGAAGCGTGGACCCTCAAGGCTAATACAGAAAAGAGAATACAAGCTTTTGAGTGCTGGGTGTTTAGAAGAATGCTACGTATATCTTGGACGGAGCATATCACAAACGAAGAGGTTCTGAGACGAATGAACAGAAGAAATGAACTCCTATTAACTATTAAAAAAAGAAAAACAGCTTATCTTGGACATTTATATCGGAATGACAAATACAATACATTGCAGCTCATTATGGAAGGAAAAGTTAAAGGCAAAAAAGGGCGAGGTCGCAGGAGATGCTCCTGGCTTAAGAACATTAGAGATTGGACCCACATGAGTACACATGAGTTGATAAGAGACACTAAAGATAGACAAAATTTTGCCTCGATTGTTTCCAACATTCAATAATGAATAAGGCACTTTAAGAAGAAGAAAGGTCGCTAACACCAATCAGTTTCAAAATCACTAGCAAAAAGCCTTCTTGGTCACCTGTCGATTGGTGAAAACAGAATTTGGAAATTCCCAGCCGTTCTCAAGTTTTTGCTCGGAAGGACGGACGGACAACATGAAGTTAGTAATTGATAACAAATAACATAATCATACTGGAAACCGATAGAGATCCTGTAATAGCCAGCTTCTTTAATGATATGTTTACTTAATTGAGAATTGACTAGAAAAACGGAAGACTAAAGTCAATAAAAAAGCAGTACACATAATATTTACGCTAAGACAACAAAAATGTTCTTGAATAAAAATGACTAACTTAATAATACCACAAACTAATGAAATCAAATATGTCGATGTGTATTTAGACTCCAAACTAACTCGAAAAACACATATACTAAAAAATACAAAGTAAATGAGCCTTTTTTTGTTGAGAGCCGTTTGATCAATATCTCCGGTAGCACTACAACCTCACAGAGTTATTGTGCTGGTTTCATTTTCATTGCAGTATTCTTTTCAGTATCCTGGTACTTTGTACCAGTTTGTGTAAGTCCCTTATTAAATAGTTGCTTTATTCTTCTAGATTAATTATATTAAGCCTCACACTCGCACATGATACAAATGGTTGTCTTTGTTTCCCTAGCACATTGCCTGCAACTCAGGTTTCCATTGTACAGCCCTATTTTGCTAAGGTGTTCTCTAAAGACAATGTCTGTGAGAAGGCCCATAATAGTTCGTAGCTGATTTCTGTTTTGTACTAACAGATGTTCAGTTCGTTTCCGAGATGATCCTTTTATAAAAAATTTTTCATTTCTTTGCCCCGGTATATTATCCAGTATTTTTACGTTGTTCTTCAACCTTTATGTAGAGTTGATATTTTAGTTCATCAACTTTTTCATTGCCCGCAATTTTATAGTGCTCTGGTACCCACAATAGAGTTAACTTGTTGTGGTTCGCCAAAGGACTAAGTTCTTTGAATTCCCATTCTAGCTTGGATGTTAACATCGTATTCTTTAATATTTTCAGAAATGCCTTTCTGTACGTGAAAATGTTGATTCGCCTATTTCCTAGCGCAGTGCAGTATAGCAAATATCTCCGATTGAAAAACGAATACAAATTTTCCTAGTAGAACACTTAACTTTACATTTTTACAGTATATACCTGCTGCCGTTCCAGGCCTAGTAGATCTGTTCTGTTGGATAAATCATCATGATAATATTTACTGGGTCCTTGTTTCAGATATTGTCTGTCACTAGGTTTTCATTTTATGCATTTTATTTGCATGGCGATTAATTTATACCTAAAATTTATGTTAAGTTCAAATTTGATTTCATTTATGCATTTTTACCTAATATTAACCTTAATATTAGTCCAATTTCATATGATCTGCTCTTACACCTACTATACCTTCACTCATATGTCCAATTTTCATATATCCCGCTTCCATACAATATTTGTAAATAGATGTACTGCGCTATTTATTAAGAGCCACTGCTGCCTCATCCATAATTTAAAATGAAGAGAGGGAAGTTCTAGCAGTGTCTCCATTGCCGGTGTTAGTGTTGTACTTATGGTACCCGTTATTTCCAGACAATCAAGTCTTTCTATTTTACTCCTTGGATTATCTTTGACCATCATACTAAAGTTGCATAGGTTTGACCATCGCGGTGTATATCCAATACACAGTTTTGGTTTTAGACCCTATGTTTTTCTATCAACTTGTTTAGCTAGCACTAGTGTTGTCTCCGCTTTTCTTTTGATTTTTTGGATATATTGAGTTCGGATAAGTTTTGAGTCTAAAATAACTCCAAAATACTCTACCTCACCTGATAATTTTATTTCTAAATCTAGGAGCCTAAGAGGTCCTAGTTACTCTAGGTTTCTCCTTCCTGTGAATGCTACTATGGTATGGGACTTACAATAATGTACTTTAAAGTTAAGCAAACGTATTGGTTATCAGGAAGAAAATTACCACACTCGATTAAAAATAAAGTACTGATTTACAAAGTAATAGTAAAGCCAGTGGGACGTACGGTCTCGTGCTTTGGGGATGTTTAGGTCAATGATATGTGGCCGTCATTCTACGTTTCCAGTTAAAGATATTATGTAATTAACCTTGGTTCGTACTACACATATTCGTAACTATATATAAAGATTTAGGCATACCTTTCGTTAAAGAGGTCATTGAGCAACAGGCTACTAAACTCCAAATAAACCGAAAGCATATTCAAATGAACTTCTACAACTCTTACTAAAAGCAAAATATCCCAAAAGGTTAAAGAAAAAATAGCCATGTAAACAGTAGCTTAAGATTGTTAAGATGAAATATACAAAGTTTGTTGGCAATTAGTTTAAATATTTATCACAAAGACATTATTAGAAACTTTCAGAATGATCTACTACCGTCTGCAACATTTCTAGCGGCAAGTTTGAGTTCAAATTCCTGAACCTTCTAAAACTGCGCGTTTAGATATAACGCGGAGTAGTCGAATATGAGAAGTCATACAGCGAACAACAGTAGTGGAAATAAATTAGTGTTGTTATAGTAAACGTTGATAGTCAGTAGTATTATAATTTATAATTATTGTACAGCACTGCAGCTTTTGTGGATAAAGTTTAGTTTTAAATTAAATCGTCGTTCAATTCATATTTCAGTTATTATAATATTTAAATAATAAGTAATCAATATTTGTTAAAAATCGTTCCAGAGAGTCTTAAACGACAGGTTATTGTGATTAAGAAAATACCAAAATAGGACACTCTTTCTCACGTAGTAAGCAGTAATGGTCGCCATCGCCTTCTGCGACTGCAAGCTGTAGTGCAGCAAATGTATAATTGCAGAATTATATCACTCAATAACTCAGCATTGCTCATGAACTTCGAGAGTTGGTGGCCTACAAGGGCATTCAACAAAACGAAGACTCTGACTTTAATCTAAAATCGAAAAAACAGTACGCCATTCGAAAAGATTTTGTACCAATCAGTTGTTTTATAAAAGGTTAATGAATGAAGAACGCATAAAGCGAAGTAGATTGGTTTATTCAAAATTAATTGAAAGAGAATTTTGTGGGCTCTGCAAACTCTTTGAAGGAATGACGTTCCTAACGGTTTGGTGATTAGAAAAGTTACCATGTAATAAACTATCATGACAACAACTCTGAACATAGATAGTACATTTTGGAATTTATTAGTAGAGTCCGAGTTCTATGTGAATTTTAAAATAGCAGAACAGTACAAGAAAGAAGCTTTGTATTGGCGAAATGTTCGCTTAATAGTTGTTGAAGAGGTGTTTCCTCGTGGTTTTCAAGTAAACTAAAAGTTCCTTTTGGTGAAAACAAAGATGAAAATTTACGAGTGTTCTGTTTTGTGATACAAAAATATTATGCTGCACCAGGTTCTCTAAAACTTGATGCAAAAAGAATAATTTATACAAAAATACAGAAAGATTTCTAATTTTGGATATCTATGGGGAATCGAGAAAAACACAAAAAGCAAAGAAAAATTTTAAATGGCTCTGAAGAAATCCCAGACATAACTATACGGGAAATAAAGAAAGCTTTGAATGAAATGAAAAATCGTAAAGCTGCTGGCGAAGACAAAATAATGACTGAATATATCAAGAATGGAGGAAGAAAACTAATGTGAGTGCTTAATAACTAATAATATACCAAAGGAGTGGGCTAATGCAGAAGTGATATTACTATATAAAAAAGGAGATAAGGAGGAACTGAAGAATTATAGACCGATTAGTCTCCTGTCACACATGTATAAATTATTTATCAAAATAATTGCAAACAGACTCACTCGTAAACTGGACAATTATCAACCTATGGAGCAAGTTGGATTTCGGAAGGGATACGGCACTAACGAGCATTTACAGAGTATCAAACACTAGTACTAGACTTTGTGGACTATGAAAAGGCTTTTGATACTATCGAATTAAAATTTATCTTTGAAGCTTTAGACGACTGTCGCGTTGATTCCCGTTATTCGCAATTAATCAAGAATATATATGACAAAGCCACCATGCACATTAAAATGGACGGCGTAACAAATAAAATTAAACTAGAAAGAGGCATACGGCAAGGGGATACCCTTTCTCCGAAGCTGCTTACTTTAGCATTGGAAAATGCTTTTAAGAACATTAATTGGACAAATGAAGGAATCAACGTGGACGGAGAAAGTATAACAAATTTAAGATATGCGGACGACATAGTATTAATAGCCAAAAACATCGAAGAAATACAAAAGACCATAGAGATACTCAACAGGGAACAAAAAAGGTAGGCTGAAAAATAAATAAACAGAAAACTAAGATCATGTCTAACACTCTTTGCGATACAGAAGTTAAATTAGATGGAGAAAAGCTGAAAAATGTAGAATCATACATATACCTCGGGCATACGTTAAAAATGGGAAAAAAAACCAAGAGATTGATATTAAAAGACGTATTAAATTAGCTTGCTCAGCATTTGGAAAACTTGCATCTATACTAAAGTCGTCAAAATACAACCTCAAATCCAAAGCTAAAGTTTATAACACCTGTGTACTTCCGGTATTAACATATGGCATTGAGACGATGGTTTTCACAAAAAGAAATATTCAAAAACTACAAATAGAACAGAGAAGTATGGAAAGGAGAATGTTAGGCATCACATTGGAAGACAAGATAAGAAACACAGAAATCAGAAAAAGAACAGGACTGGAAGATGTGGCTGAAAGAGCAGCAAAATTAAAATGGAGCTGGGCCGGGGAAGAGAAAAATGGTCCGGAAAACTACTCGACTGGCGACCAAGAATGCACAAGCGTAGTATCGGCTGACCACCTGCTAGGTAGAGCGACGACATAGCACAAGTAGCAGGAAAACTATGGAGACGTACAGCAAGAGAAAGAGAACCATGGAAAATTAAAGGGAGGACTATATCCACAAGTGGATCTAAAAGTCTGAAGAAGAAGAAGATGGGGAAGCACTTAAATGGAAAAGGAATATGGCAAAGGGCATATCAGCTATTACAAAGTATGCTTCTAATTTAGATAAAACATTCCCTGAGATATGTGTGTATTTAGCAGCATTTTTAAGAATTAATAAAAAATTGACGAAGAAGATAAGCATACCAAACCAAAAACACTAGTAGAACCACAAAGACTCTTAACATTATAGAAGTCCTGTGACGTAGTACTTTTTCCAATATTGTTATCATTCCAAGAATATTTCTAAGTATTACAGTTACTAATTGCACTAGAGAACGATCCTTTTCAGTTCTTAAGAGAGAAAAAAATAACGGGCTTTGCACTTTCACTTATTGAAAGTGTGTTTCTACATAGTATTTCTTTTAATGACATAGTCCAAACCTTTACTAATTCTAAAGCTAGAAAAGAAATGTTTTTTATATATTTTTAGATAGAATTAACATTTGTTACAAAAATTGAAAATCCAATAAATATTTTGTCTAAACGATAAACTTCTTTTTATAAAGAATGAAACAGACAACGATTTGAAAGAAAGCGGGTAAAAAATTGCCAGCTTAGTGTACTAGAAAACTTAATTATGCTCTGGTAATTAGTTTGTAATAAATGTATGTCAATATGAGGATATACACCATTGGATGTCATCATTTACTTATTAGATAAAGTGCTATTAGCTCATAGAATGTTTAGTTCTAATTGCTAATCAATTTCTAATTTAAGAAACATTTATTTCTGAATAAGCTACAAACTTCTAATTAGTAATATATAGCTATATATCGCAATTTATCATCTGTTTATTTCAATAACTCTTTTAGAAACTAATCGTTTATATAAAAACTTTAAGCTGTAAAAAATACATGTTTGTACTATATTCTACATTATTATAATAATATAAATAAAAGTTTTATGTTTTTAATTTATGTTTATAAAAGATTTGTACTATTGTGAAATAATGATTAACACAATTGAACTACGGAACGGAATCTACCTGCACAACACAAAGAAAAACGTCGAGAAAGCCGCGACGGTTTCCTCGGAAACGGACACGCTGCCATCTTGAACGCGCGTGGTTTTTCAGCAGCGAGGGGCACGAAGCATTTATCATTTTATATTATTGCTACAATAAAACGCGCGCCCTGAACGATTATTCATTTTGACTAGAACAAACAGCGCTGATTTACGCTAGGACGCTCACTGGATTTCAAATTTACAAAGAGAAGAGTTAGTTCTTACGCTGGCTGGGTTTTATCAAAACCGCGCTTCCGCCCTGCCCGCGCGGCGGCGGAACGTGAGCGCCGCTTTTTCTTCGCCGGAAAGTACCGACGTTTCAATTATTTCGCGAGATTTGCTAATCGCATCTCACGGGTGCGTTGGTTCAATTGCGGATGGCGTAATTATGTGCCCCCGGTGCGCCCGGCGCGCCCCGAGGCGCGGGCTACCCTCCGGGGATTACTGTTCCAAACAAGATTATAACGCAATCACAATGTAGACAAGAGCCGAAGATATGTGATCTCATTAACTTTATTCTGTCTGGATATTTGATACTGTTGCGTTTATTTGTAGCCGCCGTCTGATAACGTCACGTGAGAAGGGACAGACGCTTTACATGGGCAAGGGCTCGGAGGGATGTTTTGTGTCGTTTTTTTGATATGGGTCGCGAATTGTCGTGTCGCATGAATTTCATAATTGCTCCCGCAGTCTTCACCTGACGACAACGCTCTGACATGGCAAAAGTCGCACGTGACGTGGAGTTTTGTGCTTTTGAAAACCATCAAAAGAAAATATTTAAATTGCCGTTGATTAAAAAATCTCTACTACTACAAAATCTACGAAAGTATAAAAACCATTTTATGTTATATCATTTAATAATTTTTTACTTTCTTTCGAAGCAGATATAACAATTAATTCGTCATTTTACTACAATACATGGATCTAAAGTTTTTAAACCCACACAAATGCAAAAAATTTAACATCAACAAAGGAGGAGGACAAATATGCACAAGTTTTAATTTTTTTTATTTATAAACAAGATTATTCAGGGCTCGCAAGAATAATCTCCCCTTTCGAAACAGCAATAAAAAGAGCAAGATAGATTCTTTTGAATGCTTGCCTATTTAGTCATTAATCAGTTTTGAGGATGATATCGTCCAAATGTTTGCCCGCACGAGCGGTTCATTCTTGCAGTTTCGCTTGAAACTTCCGCATTGCTTTCTGAGTCATTTCTACTGATACTGCTGAAATCTTGAGAAATGCATTCTTTAATTCCTCAATTGTCTACGACCTGTGTTGAACAATTTCAGCTGTCCCTACAAAAAGTAAATTGAAAGGGGACAGGCCTAGTGACCTAGCCGGCCATGGGATGGCAACATGTAGTGAGATGAATCGGCCTGGAAGCATTTGTCCCAGAACTTTTCGAGAAATTCTCTCCGTGTGTGCGGTAGCGCCGTTTTGTTGAATCTATTTCCATATTTGTTGAGCTTAGACTCCAGGAAATTATGTTACATCGCGACATAGAGGGTAGGCGTGACTGTCACACCCTGATTTTAATGCCTATAATGCCAAATCCGTAACTCATCAAAGAGTTACACACAACTATGGAGTTGTTGGCGGTTTTGAGAAGCCCAATACCGAAAATTCTATGTATTGACGCAGCCCGCTAAATGAAAATGAGCTTTGTCACTACTGAGCATAACAGTATCATCATAGAAAATTTGTCAAAATGTACTCGCAAGCAGCCTGTCGGTCGTACCAGTCACATTCTTTAAATTCTTGGATTACCAGAAGTTTGTATGGATGAAACATGAGACTGCAGTGTAAAAAATTCTCTGCGTGTTCTAGTCAGATATTCCCAAGGCGAAAGCCTGCTTTACTAGTGCGATATTATCGGGTGTTTGAACACTGCGAGGTCTACCGGGCGATTATTAAATTATGGTTCTCTTGATCTTCCGTGACGATCTACTCCGAAAAGCCTACGAAATAGCCGTTGCGTTACAATCACAGAATTACCATTTTTAAAATAAGTCTCCAACAAAAACATGGGGTGTTCACCACTCCGCGCCATGATGAGCTTAAAATGGCGTGCCTTGTGCTGCTCAGGGATGTATAGCTCGATCGCTGTCTGCCAATACATTGCGTACTGCAGTCATTTCAAAAGAGGAGAACATTCTGCTAGACCCTGTATTTAGCATTAAAAAAATATTATATAAACATATAATAGAAATAGTAAAGATAAAACTGCATCTACAAAACAAAAAACTTAAATTGTACAAAAATGTAATCCAGAAGATAAAAGTCAATTAATAATTATCTGCAAATTAGTGGTTGCAAATCATGCACTAAATATAATATTATCAAATAGTCGACACATTTAGGGTCAATTTCTTTATTAATGTTGCCTTTAGGTTGTCCATTTATGTTCATTTCTTTTTTAAATATCTCGACAGAAAGAAGTCAATAAATATTATTGTTTTGCTAGGAAACATATTTTTATAGGGTGTGCAATGTGCGATGTAGCATCGTCCTGTTGAAACCAAATGTCTGCTATGTCCAGTATATTTTTATAGTGCTCTTCGCTTAGCATAAGAGCATTTCTAACAGCATATTCATTAAAATATTGCCACTTTTGCATCAACTTGCGTACCAAACAATTATTCTGCAGCAATGTAAAGGTTGTTCATATATTGGTTAAGGATTTTCGTGCCTCCAAATGCATCTATTTAATTTGTCGATAAATTTGATTAACTCAGATAACTTTTATTTCCAATCACCAATTTTTGGTAAAAATTGAGGCCGTGATTATGGAGGTCTGAAATCTAGTCTCCAAATTCTTGGGGCAGCTATATTTTGTATGCAAGTTTATACAGAGCCACACTATCACGCATTGCAGCAGTGTTCTCATTTGTTGAACAGTGAGAGAACGTTTTCAGATTATGTAGTTACATTATTTCAACCCAATAAGTCACATAATTTATCAATGTCATTGTAGTGGATGACTGGTGTTCGAAAACTCTTTTAAATTACAGCGTTTTACATTAAATATGCCAGGTCTAGTCTGCATGCTTATTAAAAGTGAACTGAAAGACCTAAATGACATCCTGTGAATGTAATATAATTAGTTTGAACATACTCTATAAATGGTACCGCTGAGTCAGTACACAACAAAGTATTAAAAAATTTGTGGATTTATAACGATAAAGGCATTACAAATAAATATTTTTTTAAATGAAAAAAGCAGTAGGATCGCATAATAAATAAATTACAGTAAAAAACATTATGTACATTGCATGCTATGCAGGAGGTAAAACATTTTGAGAATTCTATTGACTTTGGGTCATGTTAGAAAACGTTTCAAGAGTTGACAACGTAATTCACAAATAAGTTTGTAATTTATGTTCCAAAAAAGTTTCTAAACTTAAACTTGTCAACTATATCTAAAATGTTTTACATAACCATTTACTTCAAAATAAGTCAAAAGCCAACAAGTATTTACAATAAAAAATGCGTAAAATTCGTCGAAAAATCTTCGTAATTTATTAATCTTGCATTTTTGCAGGTCCAAAATACACTTAACGATCAATCATGATGTAAAACATTCCCAAAACCATATTTCATCCTAGGTAAATTACCACCCGAGGATTATCTTTCCTTGACTGAAGTTCCATCCTGTTTGTTGCTTCTATGAACATTCTCAATGTCTTCCCGCAGATAGCGTGCTATACTGCCCTGCGAAACCCTCCTCCTTTCTCAACCGGGCTTGGGACCGGCAACGGTGGAGTTAGTAAAATAGCAGTTTGTAAAATTTTGTTGGTGACTTTCTTCCCTCTCGCTTCTTGCCTTCAGTAATATTAAAACAATAGATACATGGCTAAATGACTGGAAACATGTTACCAAGTAGCACAATTTGTTTCTTTATTGCTGGCACCATCTGTCAACAAGTAATAAAATTCATTTTTTTTGTTACTTGTATCACCAATTAGCACAATTTCTTTCTTTGTATTTTCGAAATTTTCAGCTATAATCCAGAGACTGCTAAATGATTCTAAATATTTTACTTTTCGATTTTTATGAGCAACAAAGCTCGATGAATCATCATTTTCAAACTTTGTTGACTATTAAGTACAGTACTGACCATATGCACCAATGAGAGCCAATTATTTGGTGTTATCGTCAAATTGTAAGTAGTACTGTTAAATGCTACGTGGCTACATTGTTATTTCTACCAATAATTTCTTAGCTCACAATTTTTTACTAATATTAATTGTGTTCTAAAAGTGTCATTCAAATTAAAGTAGATTCTACTAAAAGAAATGCTAATTTTCTTTATGATACAAAAGATGGCTTTCGAAAGATAAGGTGTTAAGGAGTTTTATAGTTAAAAAGAGAACTTTCTTTCCCAAACCCAGATCAATTTTAGACCGAAATCTTTACAGTGTTATTTAAAAAGTTTCTGAAGACAAGTTTTTGAAAAAACAGGCATATAACATTAATATTTTATTACTCGTTAATATTCCGCAAGAAAAAATAGGTATGTTTATGTTCCTAGATTTATAACATATGTATGTTCTTAAATTAAGGCATTATTTTTGATTGATATATTTTATTTACGTTGGATTGTTAACATTATAAATTGTTAAGTGAATTGTGCACCGGCCGAGCGCAGCTAAGTTTCAGTCTCGCTGAAAATTCATGGATGCCTAGGGTGTCTTAAATTTTGAATTTAGATGTTAGAACGTTATTGAATATTACCTTAGGATGCGCAGTTGTTGCACGATAATAAACCTGTTCTCAACATCAGGGTTGTTAAAGAATTCTCATTCATTAAGACTTGCCTAAAATTAGTCACTCTTCTTAAAGTCTCAACGTTATTTTTATTAACAGTTGTCTTCCTTCAAGCACGCAATATGAGAACGTACCGAAGCGATGGTCAAATATTTTAACCCTCAAGGGCTATATAACAAAAATTAAAATACACCCTGTGTTGAAATTTTCAGAAATATTTTTAGATTCATTATTATTAGTATTCATTAAGATAGCTTTAAGTTGATAAGTATATTAATAATTGTTATGATTTATTGTCAGATTCTTTATCTTTTTTTTAAATAACACGACCAAAAATTACTTAAAAATGATTTTAAATTGCAATGTAATAATAAATCATATAAGAATAAAATTGCTTATGGAACAGAGCTTGCAAGACAATACTGTTATTCGTTACAATCAACTTTATGCAAACCCCAATCAACAAAAATGCAACAAAAGTGTCAAAACATATAGAAACCAATATTCGGTCTGATCTTATCTATGCCAAAACACTAAGGATACTTTGTAATGTGTACACAAAATGCAATATTTTTAGTCGCCTCAAACACTCATAAAAATGCGAAACTTTATCGTAACTTCACTTTTGCTTAATAGAGAGTTGAGATATTTAAAATCAACAAATTAGGTGTACACCATAAAAACTGCGTTCCGTTGAGGCTTTAAAATAAAAAATGACAGCTTTATAAAAACCGCAAATTCTAAAATGTTAATTAACTCTTTTATTTTAGTGTTTAATCTTTATATTGATTCCGGCTTTAGTTTCCGAAACGCACGGGCGTGTTTTTGCTCTTGGCGAATTTGAAAACGAGCCTACTTGCGATCCACAACGCTCCGTTATCTTGAAATGTCAAGTGTCGTTCAACTGATAACTGTAATCAGAGGTCAAGTTCAAAATTCGTTCAACACAGAATCCTATGTACTACAATATTCCCCATTCTATATGCAGTAAATTTAAATCATGTTTCCAATCGGAAGTGGCAACGTTTTAGCGCCTCCCGGAACACTCGCAATAATAAACAACCAAAATATTCCAATAAACACGGGATTTACCTATAATATTTCAATTGCTTCGCACCAATAAATTACGAAAGTTGTGATCAAAACGAAAATAAACATAAACGGCAAACTACCGAAAAAAAAAGAAAGAGAAATCCATATACCTACTTCTAGCACATCTAGAATCAACCAAACAAGTACAACAAACAGATATCAAATTTTAGCCCAAACGAAAAATAACCATAAAGGGCACGAACAAACCACTAACAATCAACAATTAAAAATTTCTAAACCACCACCAGTGCATATATATAGGGCATTAATAATTGAAATAAAGTGGTAGAAAATATTTCAACTGTTATCGAAAAAAAAAACAATATTACACTAAGACAATGACTAACGACACATCATTTTTTCTTCAGACTCATATAAAAATAATTAGACATCTCAGAAATGAAGCTATTGTATTCTACGCATCTCAACTCAAAGAAGATCGATCACATAAAATATTCATTCAAAGTATTCCACTCCAAAAGACGATATTAAAGAAGAACTAATTAAATTGGGACACACAGTGAAAATACCATTAATCTACATTACAGGATAAACAAAATAAACTCTGCCACTGTTTACTGTTGATCTTAATTAAAAAAATAAGAAATCATAAGGTTTCAATTAAACTACCTAAAAAATAATATCATACCACAATACAGTACGAATACACGAAAAAGGACGGCAACAAACAAAGCATAATATTACACCAAATATACCTGCCAAATATACTATTTGTGACAAGAGTCATCTGGCAAATTATAAAGGATGCGCAGTCTATAAAGACTTACAAAAAGGCAGAAATGGGTTATTTAACGACCCAACCAACAAAAAAAAAACAAAACACCTAAATAATAAATATACTTAAGGGCAAGCGAATTTCCTCTGATCATCGAACAACTACTCCCAATAATGTAACTGCAGGTCTATCATGAAATGAGCTAACGTGTGTGCAAGTGGTTGCAGAGACAAACAACGCCACACCCAATTAGCAACACTTCAACATTAATGAACAACTTTTACCCAGAAATTTAAAACAAGTTCACGCAGTTAATGCACCAGAACGACATGATTCTTAACTTGCGTTCTTGGGTCATTAACAAATTGGCTTAAAAATGTCTTTATCACTAGAAATCGCATTGTGGAACGCTAACAGTCTCACAAACCATGTATAGAAGATAGTAACATTCCTTCAGTTACAAAAGATAGATATTTTACTTATATCAAAGTGCCATGCAACACCAAGAACAACAATTAAAATGCAATACTGATCAGTGTACTTTGCTAATCACTTAAACAATATTGCTACCGTCATCGTAAATCATTTAGTTGCACGCTATGAGATACAACTTTACCGAACAAATAAAATTCAAACTACCTGCATAAAAGTGCAAACAAGACTTTGTCCATTTGTAATTGCAACGATATACAGTCCACCAAGATACTCTATCACCACTGCAGAATACGAAGGATTCTTCCAGTCTCTTGGGGACAAATTTATTTTGGAGCGTGATTGGTACGGCGATCAACATTTCCAAAAATTGCAACCTTAGAAATGCAATCTTGATTATCACTACTGGTACGCCCACTTACTGGCCGAGTGACACAAATAGGTCACCGCACTTATTTGACTTTATGGTAGGGCCTAGTTTTAATCTGCCTTCCGATAATTAGCCAGTAATTATCACCGCAAGCACAATTGTTATCCATTAGGATGCTCTTTCAAGATTTTGTTCCAAATCCATTGATTGGGAAAATTTTCAAACCCAACTCGAGTAAACGATTAATTTTAATATTTGAATTAAAACCAAGCATGTCTTGGACGAAACAGATCAGTATTTTACAACCATGATATAGGATACTGCACGGAAGGCTACACCAACTCCAACACCTGTTTTACCTGAAATTAGCAATACCATTGCATATCCGAGAGTTTGTCATTACAAAACGTCCAGCTAAGCAAACATGGCAAAGGAGTAGAAATGTGCAAGATAAAACTACAAACTACTTATAATCGGCTTATCCATCAGTTTTACAGCTTTATCCTCACAACCCAATGATAATATTTCCAATGTTAAAGTATTTCTTGAAGCTTCTTGCCAACTTTCACTTTTTTTGAAGGCGTTTTCACCAACAGAAGTTTAAATAAAAATAATTAATATTCCTAAAAAATTAATTACAACTTCATAATGGGAAACATTTTTCAAAATCTTCCCAGATATATATATATATATACACACATATATATATGGATATATATATCATATATTATATATATATATATATATATATGGGTGAACAGCGTCTAGAATTTTGGGTAAATCTGACGTTTCGGTCTGTGTGACTGCTTGATCTTTTATAGGGCTGGAAGTGAAAGTTTGTTTGTCGGAAGATGCGTTGGGTTGGGGAAAGTTTGTAGGATTAAGGGTGTTGCTAATTGGCGGTGCGGAGCAATAAGGGACTTCCACATGACAGGCAAACCTGGCTGTCATCTCTTGTGTTGAGGCACTGTGGCCTTTTTCTATTTCAATTGCCTCACGTACTATTCTGCTGGTAAAATGGGAAATGGGGTAATGGTTTTAGCCCCAGAGAAATTAATTTTATGGCCTGTTTCTTTGCTGTGTTTGGCAAGTGCCGAACCATTATCGCCTTTCCGTACGGCCAGAGAATGCTCGTATATTCGGCTAGATATTTGCCGATTTGTTTGACCTATGTAGGTCTTTGGTCAGTCTCCACAAGGTATTCTACACTCCTTGGGATTCATTGGGGCAGTGATCCTTTGCTGAGCGAATAAGCCCAGATATTTGGTTGTTGGTCGTAAAGCCCGTGGATATTTTGCCGCATTAGTATGCGGCTTATTCTATGGTGATGCCTCTGATGTAAGGTAGAATGCGTTTTGTTGGTCAGGAGGGTTTTGGGATTGAGATTTAGTGTTTTATTTATATTTTGACATATTAGTTAAGGATTTGTTGGAATATCCATTTTGCAGTAGGGTGGTGGTAATCGATTTGATTTCTGTCTGGCGATTTCGTATCGGAAAGTCTGATGGATCTGGTTATGAGGGATTTTGCAACCGAATGGATTTGGGCAGGTGGTGATGGGATTTGGCATTTAGGTAGTAGTGAGTGGGTTCTGTAGACAGTGTAATAAAAGTGTCATTAAGGATTTCTTGTTTGAGAGTATCTAAAAAGGAAGGGAATTGTTATGTTCAGTTTCCATGGTAAATTTGATATTGGTGTGGATTTGGTTGAGGTGAAAAGGAATTCTGGAAGGTATCATGTCCATGAGGCCAGATAACAAAAGTGTCATCGACATATCGTATCCAGCAGGTAGGTTTAAGGTGAAAGAGGCAAGGGCTTTTGTTTCAAAATCGATCATAAAAGGTTAGCAATGACAGGTGAAAGCGGGGAACCCATGGAAGCACCATTAGTTTGGCGGTAAAATTTATTTTGGAAGGTTAAGTAAGTATTGGATAGTCAATGATTTATAAGGGAGAGGATATGGTTGTTTATATTATACGTTGACTTTAATAACTGTAGGATATCAGAAATTGGGATGTTTGTAAACAAATAAACGACATCAAAGCTGACCATTGCGTATAGGGAAGGTTTTCAGAATTTCTAGGAAATGATAGGAGTTTCGGACGTAGAATGATGCCTGCTCTGTGAGAGGTTGGAGAGTCTTGGCAAAGTATTTGGCTAGGTTGTGGGTGGGAGAATCGAACGCACTAACTATCGGCCGTAAAGGAATGTTCTCTTTATGAATTTTTGGGAGACCATACAATTTGGAAATTCTGGAAGATTTTTCTCGAGGTATGAGGAGTTTCTTGGTATCGGATGATAGGTTGGAGTTAGTAATAAGGGTTTTGGTTTTCTTTTCGAGGTAGGTAGTGGGATTATTAGGTACATGGCGATAATCAGAGGATTCAAGTAAATTGCGCATCTTACCGATGTAGTCCGCAGTATTTAGGATCACTGTAGCGTTGCCTGTATCTGCCTGTAAATAATAGTAATATTATTATTTTCTTTTAGAGCTTTTAAGGCGCGTAATTCAGAGGCTTTGATATTTGGTTCTGGTAATTCGGCTGTACGTAGCACTTTGGCTACATCTTGCCTGGTTTCATTTGCCACATTTTCGGGAAGGGTGGAAATGGAGGATTCTATTTGGGATATAATTTGTTCAGTGGGAATGCGCTTTGATGTTACAGCAAAGTTAAAACATTTTTCCAGAGCCTGAGCAGCTAGGTTGCTTACAGGGTAGTCAGAAAGGTTATGTACCGTCGTGTTGGTCAGGGATGGTTGGGTATTGGGAATTCTACTTTGGCACAACTTGGAAAGTTTGCGTTTCTGGGTGTCAGTTTTCTTTTCGGATATGCACGATGCTTTGTCGTGTATAATCCTAGAGAAAGCATCCCAGATAATAGGATGAATTTTGGAGGAACTTAATATATGGAAAAGGCCATAAAACTCCAGATTGGTATTGGCGAGGTTTTTACGGGTAGCATGGATGGAGTTTCTAAGTAGAGATAGCTCTGCTTTTTTAAGGATACGGGAGATGGTGGATGATTTCTGGTGATGTTTTAATGGTAAACCAACAGGTATCACCTGTTGGTCTCTGCAGGATTTTAAGAATGCAAGGTCACACAAAAGTTTGGCCTTACGTAAGTAGGCAGATTGAGACAACGAGTGAAGAGCTAACCTCTTGAAAATGGCATCAAAGCCGATGCCGAAACGTCGAGAATTTACCCAAAATAGACGCGGTTCATCCCGTGAACTAAGTTGTTTAAATATATATATATTATTATTATTATTATTATTATTATTATTATTATTATTATTATTATTATTATTATTATTATTATTATTATTATTATTATTATTATTATTATTACTATTACATATTAAGGAAAAACGCAAACAACTTGATCTAAAAAGAAAACAATTGGAGTAGTTAATAGGCAGCCACTCCCAACTTTCATTATCTAACAAGTTGCTCCTGTATAAAGCAATAATAAAACCCATCTGGACCATCGGAATTCAGCTCTGGGGCTGTGCCAAAGCTGTATCATGATACTTTAGATTTAAATCTAAAATCTTACGAATTATTACAAACGCCTCCTGATACGTAACTAATGAACACTCCACACAGACTTAAACATACTTTATATAGCTGAAGAAATGCAGATATTTTCACGTGCATGTAATCAAAAATTAGCTAACCATAAAAATGAGTTCATCCTGCAGCTCGTTAACACTCTAGCAACCAGAAGACTGAAGCGTCGTTGACTGGCTGGATCCCCACTAATGTTATATTACCAAATCATTTGCTTATTGCTCAAATACTGAGAAGATTGTAAATATCAATTTAAAAAAAATCTTTGTGTTACATAGCAACAATTTTTGATAAAGTTTGTAGATTCAGCGATGCAAAATCGTTTAGCTTTATAACAAAATTAGTGAATACAAAGACAGTATTCCTTATATCACTTTATATTTATATAATCTAAAGTACAATAAGCGATGTCTAATAAACGAAATGTATGCAAACTATTCTGCCACAAAATTTACTTGATTTTAAAAACTTGTAAGGTGAAGATTATCTTTTCATAATAAACCTAAAATGAAGAGCAGATAGGAGAGAATGGTAGGAAAAATTACAATAATACTACTAGTTCCACTGAATCTTATACTATTCCTTTGGAAGATCGAGTGTTTAGCAAAATTTGCCACCAGCTTATATAAACTGAACATCCCAGTAGCAGCTTAACATTAATATGCTAAATTACATTTTCCTTTATAATTCCAAAATATAATCTGCAGACCTTTTACACTGCAGCTAAAAGTATGAATTTGAGGAGATAAGTGAAACAAAAAACACCACAATGTAATCCTCTAAGAAATGTGGACAAATGACTAAAGTGGCCATCTGGCTAAACTTATTAACATAATCGTACAGGAACTTACTACTAAATTAATGAATATTTTAATTAAGCTTTCAAAAATTATGTTCTCTATTGGCAACATTTAGAATTTGTAAGTAAGAAGTAAGAATAAGTAAGTATGCTGTAAGTTATTAGCTTATAAGAGAATGTGATTTGTGATAATGGATTTGCATATTCGCAAAATTGGGGTACTGGGATCATTTGGGTTTCAGTATAGTTCTGTACATAAATATTTTGTTGTTTAGCGAAAGCTTTGATTTTCTTCAAAGAAGTCATTAATCTTTTTGAAATTTTGTGACAGGTTGCTTTTATTTATAGTGAATGCGCTTTATTCAAGTGTGTGTTTTACCAAGATGAAGGCCGAAGCACTTTGTTTCTGTTGATGCAGAAATTTGTTCATTACTTATCGTTACAGGTGGACATACTTCACACCTCATAATAAATGTGACCTAAACAAATTTTCTTGAAAAAATCTTTATTCGCCATTTAATGTACCAATCTTGAAGCAGTTTGGGATGGTTTTGTAGGTTTTAGGGGGCTTTTAAAGGGTTTTAATTAATATGTGGTCAGTTTCAGGTATATCTGCTGCACAAATAATGAAAATTAGTGGTCCTGATGGTCCACTCCAGATTAAATAGGATAGAAGTTAAAATGTTGATCTGAATGTTTAAAGAAAAATTTCAGTGAGATCAATACGACTTTGTGAGGAGGTGGTAGTTGTGGGACAATAAGTTTTTTAATTTAAAAAATGCAGGGTACCTTATCAAAGGTTTGGGTAGTCGTAAAATAATTCACACGGATATGATTCATTTCTTTATTATTCTTAAGTTATAAAAAATACAATACTAATATTATTATTAATTTTTTTAAATAATAAAATGCATTAATTATATTTTATTATAAGTTGGAAAGATTGATACTTTCAGGAAAATGAATTTGGTTTTAGATTAACATTTTAAGAAAAAGGGACAATAAAGAGCTTAATAGTCTTAATGTTTGACATCAAAATAATTGTAGCAATTATGTTCTTGATGTACTACAATATGATAATAGATAATTAAAATAAATCATAGTACTCATTACGCTTTGCTTTATAGCTTGTAATTTAGTGTACATCAGAATTTTTTGAGCTACCACTATTTACCAAGCAAACCGTCAACAAAACATTATAAAACAATATAATTAGCAAATTGCGCAAATTTGCTCTATTATCTGTTTATTCAGCATATGCTCGGCGAGCAATCGCAGTAATTACCAACCGTTACTAAATCACATCGCAACCTCTCCACTAGTCCGCAAACTGAAAAATCGACCCGGATTAGTCCGGGCCTTGTTTATAGAACTAATTAAGCGGCCCCGGTTAATCTGCGCCTATATTAGCGCATTTCGACATATGTAAGCGATCTATGCATATTTGCGTATCAATCCAGCGCTTCTCTTAATTTTGTGACATATGCAAACGATTTTTATTGGCACCGCATTTTTAAGCGTTCTGTCAATTTTTATTCGTGGCCAAATGTTGCTATACGGCGCTTATCGTTCCTAGTGTTTGCTCAACACTGTGTCTTCTATTTGCCCAAGTTGTTCCGATTCGGGGACATATTTTGGTAGGCAGGGTAAACACCACCTTCTGCCTTACCTGTTCGAGTGGCTGACACTATTAGCCACAACATTAAAGCTTGCAGCAGATTTGTTTGCGCAAACATCGCGTAATTGGTGCACCTTTTGGTAGAATATTTCTGATCACAACAGATTTACTTATTACTTAGTTGAAGTGCCATAATTTGCTTTGTAAATAATTAAGATAGTGTCAAAGTCCAACTAATTCAACAAGCACAATATTAAAAGTTTAATTTAATCTCACTTGACAAAAACTAAAATTTCTCATCAATAACGATAAAAAGTGCTATTAGAACGCAACTTCAAAAAATAATTAATACAAATTCAAAGCTTTCGCCAACTTTTACATTAGTAAGTTTGACGTGAGCAAAAAAGTAAAAAGACGATCAGTTTTGTCGAAAATAATTTGACTTTAATTTTTGCATGAATAAGTATTTTGTTAATAAGAATAAAATATTAAAGTTTTCAGCTATTTTCAGGTACGCTAAATATTTACAAAAATCCCACAAAACACAGTAAATATTTTTTGCATTGTAATAATAATTAAAATAAAAATTTAGTTATTTTTTGGTGTACAAAATCATGAAAACAATGTACAAAATTTTAAAATAAAAATCTGTAAAGTGTAGATTATGCCCGAGGGTTTAAAGTATTTTGTTGCAATTACTCGCACTATTCGTTTTCAGTTCTGATCGTTTCTGAAATAAATCATTGCAATCGTCAGCCCGAATTCAAATAGGTTCCGTGCAGAACAAAAACTTAATTAAAACCGAGCACATCGCGCGCCCACTTCCCATTCGCGAGAGCGGCCAGAATTCATCAATCAGCAGGCAGAGGCAGAAAATATCTGCATAAGCTTGACACGACTCGTTGCTCCTAATTATGCACGCAAAGATTTCTCGCTTAATTTAGTCCTACCGGTTCCAGAGTTCTCGTTCTCTCGTCCCATTCCACTCGGAAACTTCCTTTCGCGACGCCCCGAGGACTGTGACGCTTCCGGGCGGCGCGGCCGCGCTCCGGTCACAGTCCGGGCGCAAGGAAGAGGTCTCCATGGAAACCCGCTCCAGAAGGGGACCGCCATTTTGTCCCCGACTCCGGAGTTAGCGAAAACGCCACAAATTTATATCTGCCTCATCCAGGGCTCAAAGGAGATCATTACCAAAGCTTTCTACTCAATTGCGGATCGCCTGGAGTTTGATCTATTTGTCGACGCTCTTTACCTGAGCTTTTATCTTCATCAAATTGTTTTCATGGATTTTTCTTTTCTTAGCAGCGTGCTGCCTTTGTTTTTTGCTGGCAAATTTGCCTGCAATTGGGCCTGCATGCGGCGCCGCAGCAGGTATTTGCTCGGTTCGCTGAACCTGCTCTAAATGGATCTTTTCGCTAACAAGGCGCATGTAATTGTCGCGAACCGAGACTCGGAACTCCTCAATGTAGCGGCCAATTGTTACATTTGCTAATTGCTAATTGAAATAAAATTTAACTGTCAAGCATAAAAATCAAATGGAGAATTTGCTTTGCAAAAGGTGCAAAAGTATGCTTTAGTGGAACTATAAAAATTAAACGTTAAGCTATATACTTTAAAGCAAACATTAATATAACGTAAATAAAAAATCATTCATTAAAGAATGTAAACGTCGTAAAAATATATAAACTATCTAACATTAAAAAAATATAATTGCAATAACCAAACATTTTAAAATAGTTCTGACTACTTTTGAATATTCTAAAAAAATTAAAATAAACGATTAGCGGACTTAATTTTCTAATTTGAAATAAGCACAAGATAAAATTCAATATTAAACCCAGAGTTTTCAAATCTTACACAAATATCGGCGTAAACTATTATTCTCCAATTATGAAAGAAGCACTGAGAAGACCTCCAACAAAAGAAAATTTAGTAACAAAAATTATAAAATTGTTAAACGTGTTAATATTTGAGTAAAACAAAAAACTTTTTAATTACATGCATATAAAAAAAGACACCAATTTCAGTTCCTTGTAAAACGGTGGCCGCGCGTGCTTTTTATATCGTTCGAAATGCACAGTTGCTGCAATAAACAAAGCGTGCGAGCTTGTAAAGCCCGGGCGGTGGAGTTTCATTTAATAAAATCGTATAAAAGGGTTATCTGGTGAAGTACGTAGTCGGACGGAACCGCGAGCGAAGCAATAAAGAAGAATTATTAAGGAAACCCGTGAGCTGGCAAATCCAGTCAAACTTAGCAGCACAAGTTGGGGATCAATGGATCAAGCTGTGCCGCTGCTAAAACAGGCTTGCCCATGAAGATTCTTTTAAATCGTTTTAAATCGAATTTTAGTGCGACGCCTGATTAGTGACGGCGTCGCTTGTGATCGACGCCCCTTTCGCACTATTTAATGCACATTATTTAGGTACAGATAAAAATGCACGTTGTTAAGCTTAAAAATGTTTCTATCGGTACAAAAGTTCATCTCCTTTTATTACGACATTGTGGATGTCCACCATCAGAGTATCAGACGGAGTCAAATTTGATGTTAACATTTTTTGATAGGCTCTAGCGTTTTAACTTTATCTGCCATCTAACGGAAGTGCAAGAAAACGGGGATCGCTTGGCAGTTCACTGTGGCCGGCTTATTGATTTACTACACTTAATACACATCTCTAACATACTTTTTTTAATCAAACAAAAAGAAAAAATTTGAAGTATTGTTTTATTAAGAAACTTTACAGAAAGTAACTTTATTTGATAATTCTAGCAAACTACTTACTTGCTCATCATCTTAAATAAATCTTCCTTAACTAAAAAAAAATTACGCAAAACACATATAGCGCTATGAAATTGCAATGATTCTTAATTATATGCTACTATCCGTGTGGTTACAGAAACCCATTGTATCTTTTGAAGCTTAATTTTGCGATCACAAATTTTTAAAATAAAAACCAAGTTTAAAGTTCCATTTAAAAAGTGTATTTTGCTACGAAAAAAATATAGCAAATAAAAATATTATTCAAAAATAAATAATTTAAAGTTCTTAGTTCACTAAATAAATGTTAGAACAATTTTACTTAAAAAAATTAAGCTGTGTAAATAGAAATATCTAGATAAGCAAAACAGTCTGGAGTAGGATGAAAATAAATTTTTTTTACTTAGATTGTATGGTCAAGTAGGAAGACTTTCAACTATGATATGACAGTTTTACCTTTTTTTGGTATATAGTTTGTCAATTAAAAAATCTGAGACGTTATTTGTAATTTTGTTGTTTTGGTCGGATCGCCAAAAATGGGAAAATTAAAAAAGAAATAAAAACATTGTTGCAAAATAAAAAGAACACTTATGCATTGCTAAAACAATCTTCTTCAAAGTCTTGCATTGAAATTGGTTTTTAAGAACAACCCTTTTCTCATAAAGCCCCTAATGTGTCTGTTTGTCGAATTGGACTCGAGCACGCTGCAATCAGCTATGTTCTCATTTATGATAGAAGAGGATAACATTAGTGTGACTTTCAGGCTGAAATTTCCTCCTAAATGTGGGCATGACGTGGCCATGCACCCATTCTTCAATTTAGAAGTCATTCAATCTAATTAATTGGATCCTAAAAGACTGATAAACAACAGTTTCTTTTTGTCATTGAAAGTAATTCTTATAAGTTAAAATCTTAGAATTGCTCATTTATCTTTTACAATAGGACTATGTCTAAATGCGTTTAATTCTTTTTTTCATTTAATTTTTTATTATTAAATTTTAATTCAAGAATGCATTATGCAAGTCACGATTAAGAAACTAATTTTATTACTTATATATTATGAGAAGATATAGAGTAGGCCTACTCAATCAGATTAGAAATATTAAAGTGTGATAATATGGAGTAGATCTGTTGTATTTCTTATTGTTACGTTTCTGTTATGTTCAGAAATTAACGTCAAATATTTTTTTTATATTTTATTTATTAGCAATCAGAAATTAACATTCTATGGGCTAATGTGATAACATAGGACCTTAAAATTAAACAGTCCATGGCGGGATGGGAACTCTTACAGCGAGGAGTTCACCTACTTCTCATTTGAGATCAATAGGCCAACATCTTTTTAATCTTCTGGCATTGTGTTGTAGTAGGAGTGGTTGCATGAGTGGATTGGCTGAGATCCTAGTCGGATATGATGATTTGCGCTACGCTCTTGTATAACAGTTTGGACGAACGGAATATTGAGGTCATCGTGTAACGTTTTGATGGTTACGTACCATGGTGTGTCAGTCATCGCCCTAAGGATCTTGGATTGTGAGCGTTGGATAATATTTGTGTTTGACTTACTGGCGCATCCCCATAACTCAATGCCGTAAGTCCAGATAGGTCTGATTATTATCTTATAAATCAAGATTTTATTTTCTAGTGACAAACGGGATTTCCTTCCAATCAGCCAATTTAGGTCCTTAAATCGTAAGTCAATTTGTTTCTCCTTCTTTAGGATGTGCTTCTGATCGAGGTGTATGCCTAAATAACGTACTGAAGGTAATGCAGGTGTAGGCATACTAACTGGTGGACAATGGCCCTTTTTTGGCGTAAATGTTACTTGAGTTGATTTACTCTCATCGATTTTTATGTGCCATCTGTTTATCCAAAACAAAATTTAGGTGTGATTGCGCATATGAGGATGTAGTTATTGGATCTTCATGCAACGATGACTGTATCGTCCGCGAAGGTTGCGATTGTAGTATTAGGTGTAGTAGGTATATCTGATGTGTACAGAAGGTAAAGCACGAGACCCAACACACTGCCCTGTGGAACTCCAGCCTTGATAGGAAAATTGTTTGAGAATTCTTCATTTACTTTAGTTCGGAATTGACGATCATTTAAGTAGGATTTAAAGAGTTCATAATAACATGGAAGAGTTTGTTTAATTTTGTAAAGTATCGAAAACCATGCTTATATCAAGAAGTACGGATGTGCAATATTGCTTGTCTTCCATGGATTTGTTTATTGTTTGTACACCCCGATGGCACTGCTGGATTGTGAAATGGGAATGACGAAACCCAAACTGGTGGTTTGGAATAACATCAAGGAGGGGACTGATTCTGGGGAGTAGAAGTTTGGAAATAGTAGATAGGAGACTTATAGGTCTGTATGAAGAAAAATTGTGTGGATTTTTAGCAGATTTGGATATTAATATTACTTCGGCCACTTTTAGCTGGGTAGGCCAGTAGTGTAGACGAAGTTTTCCGTTAAATATATAAGTAAGTAGTAATAGTTTTTCTAGAGGGTTCTTTTAACATTTTTGGAGTTACTTGATCAGGTCCAGGTGATTTTTTGGTTTTTAAACGAGTGATTTCTTTTTTAATTTCGTTGGGGGTAATTAGTTTTAAATTCCCAGTTATTTTGCATATCTGCTAACATCTCTTGTGAAGGTACAGCATTTTGAAGGCTAAATACTCCAGCTAGGTATACAGCAAACACGTCGGCCTTTTCTTTGTTGCTTCTAACCCAATTCGCAGGTGTTGGAATATCAATGCGAATTGGGGGATTAGCTTGCGTGGGTTTTGCAGAAGCCTTTATTGGTTTCCAAATAAAATTGTCATAACGACTGAGATTAGTAACGTAATCCTGAAATGACTTGTTTTGCGTTTCTTTAATCTTAGTTTTGAGTTTGTTGCTTAGTTGATTGTAAATAGTTTTGTCACCTGGTGAATGAGATCGATGCCATTTTGCTCTGGCTTTTCTTTTCTCTTTGATCAGTTTTTTAATTTCAAGTAAGATGTTATTTCGGCTTTCAATTTCGGCGTTCCACGGCTTGCTGCTTGTTGTAAGAGTGAAATTAGTGTATTTATAGCTTCCTCTAATTCAACAGTACTCTTCAGGGATACTTTTAGATCTACAGTTTCATTGAGTACGGCTTTATAGACTTCCCAGTCAGTCCTCGAGTTGTGTAATCTGGGTATATTTTTAACATTTACTATTGATGTGGCAGTTGTTGCATTTATAGGCGTGTGATCCGAAGACAGGTCATAGTTCGGTTCTATATCCATATAGGAGCGAGCAATTCCATTTGTTACAAAGAAACCCAGCAAATCTGGTGTTTTGTTTAAATCAGTCGGCCAATAGGTTGGGGTGGCCGTGGATAGGAATCTATACTTTTTCTCTTGTATGGTTTTAGCCATTTCTCTGCCTTTAGTAGTGGTCAGGCGTGATCCCCATAGAGTGTTCTTAGAGTTATAATCACCTCCGGATATAAATTTGGGACCAAGGGTTGTAAAGTAGTCTGTAAAGTTTTCTTTTTTTAGGTTACGCCGAGGTGAGCAGTAAACTGCCGAGATTGTTATGTTGTATGGTAGTGCTGTGACCTTGATTGATGTAGGTAGAGGTAGTCCTTTGCGTAGCCTAGTAGTTCATGATCTTTAATTGATTCCTTTATTAATATTGCACTGGCAGCATCCGCTGTGTTGTCAGGATGATTGGTGTGGTAAAATTTGTAATTTGGTATCCTAAAGTATGATCTATCAGTTTCGCTAATTAAAAGTATGTCTACTTGGTGTTGGTAAAAAAAGATTTTTACTTTTTCCTTTTCCATTAAACCGTTTGAGTTCTATAGAGCTATTCTAAGTGCTTTAGCAATTATTTCTTTCCTATCAGCATTGCAAAAATGTTCAAAATCATGCTGTTTTGTTGTATTAGTTGTTGGAACATGTTTTTAAATTCATCTAGGAATGTCTCAAGTACTGAGTTCATGTTTGCGGTATCATCGTTGTACTGCATTTGGGGGGCATTAATTGTATTATTCTTGAGTGCATTGGCATAGCTAGTTTTGGGACGTGTTCGATTAGAAGATACGGGCAAAAAGTTTACATTCTCTGGAGTTGGCAGAGTGTTAACCGCATTGTTAGAGACTCGAGTGTTTTTATAGAGACGATGGTAGTATTCACGCCCTTTATAATTTGCGGGATGTGCACCCCCACATAGAGCACACGTAGCTGGAGTGTCCTTGCTTTTTTTGCAGGTTATAGTGCTGTTTGCACATTTGACGTAGACGAATGGACGGTTACAATAAGTTTTGGAGTGGCCATATAACTGGCATCTCGTGCACCGAGTAATGTTGTTATTTCTTCTGGGTGGTTCGATTTGTACTACACTGTTTAGCAAGTGGCGTATTTTGTAAATGTCTTTATTGTTGCTTGTTGGTTCAAGGTCAACAAAAAACATATTTAGAGGAGCTTTAGTTTACCTTTGTTTAACATTAACGATATTTCTGACTTTGTGGCCTAGATTAATGATTACATTTTTAATTTCTTGGGTGTCTATAGAGTGATGTAAATATTTTACCACGATTCTATAAGCTTTATCTTCCTTAGGTTGATATATTATTTTAGATTCTAACATGAATTTTACCATTTTTCTTTACGTTTCCGGACTATTACAGTTAATTTTAACAGTATCGTTAGCTAAGCTTCCAGTAGTATACTGTACTTCTTCTACAATATCAGTTAATTTCTTCTTCATCTCAGGAAAGTTAGCCACCCCGTAAACAAAAATAGGGGGAGATTTTGGAATATCTTCTTGAGTGTTGTTTGTGTTTAAGGGTTCGTCATTGTCTGTATTTAGAATGTCATAACTATTATTCAAGTTAGTTTCTTCCACTACAGGTTGCTTGGTTGGGAAATTTTTTCTTTTACATTTAACGCCTTTCACTACCTGCCATCGGTTTTCAGTAGTTGAAATGACAGTCTCCTCATCACTGGTAGATAGCATTCTTTCAAGCGGAGGATAATTTTTAAGCGATTTCGATTGTTGGTTTGAATATTGTTGTATTTGTTGCTGGTGCTGTTGTGAGTTTTGCATTTGCATATGTATTTGAGATTGTTCCTGGTTCTGTGAAAAGTATTTAGTGTTTATAGGCATTGAGTTATTCGATGATTGTGGTAGATTGTGGCATTGTTGAATTTGCTATTGGGGAACACTGCGTAGAATTTGGTGGCGGCACAGTTCGATAATTATTGTTTACAACACCAGGGCTGTTCCCCGCTGGCAACATTTTATTATCTGGTTCAATGTGCTAGACTGATAAGAAGTTAAATTGTACGTACTTGAATAGGTATCACTTAGCAGGCGATGACCGACCTGGCGGACAGCCTTTTATCTCGAATGGTACGGGCAGCCTCGAACGTCTCTAGCACCAATATTTCTGAACGCAAAAACATACGTCCACCGCCTTCGAAGTATAAGCGCGGAATGAACGTCAAATATAAATATAAAAATAAAATACAACATATAGATGGGATGGTGTACATAGAAACAAAAACTGTGACTAAATTGTCTAATAGAAGAAAGAAACAATCAACAGAAGAAAATTAAAATACTGCCTAAAACTTTCAAAAAAGGTGTTAAACTAGAATTTATGACAATCAAACAACGTTTGAAAGCCATAATATTACCTGGCAAAGTGTGACTCCAAAATTCTTGCTTACAGTAAATCATCTGGAAAAGAACGAGCATGGGCAGGCGAAAATTTAGAGAGGACCTGGAGCTATCTTATATTTCCTGATAAAGTACTCTTTTGGATTTGGTCTCTTCTGAAACGGTTCTGGTTTAAAATCGAAACAAAACTACTTCAACTTTCTATTAAAGACCCTGTTAAACTGAAAAACTTAAACGATGTAATCCGACGCAAATGCTATTAGAATTATTTGATTTTATATCATTATCATAAAGTACAATAAAATCTTTTTTGTATAAATAGTGATTTAATCGAGGTAGTATCCTTAAAATCCTTATGGTTTGTTAAGCAATTGTCAAATGTAATTAAGTTTGTTGATTTCGTATAGTCTCGCTATGTGACTCTCGACTATGCTCGTTAATAGGAAATTGCCGCTTCCATCTTTTCAGTGATATTTATCTCTCTCATTCATTCCATAACTCTGATTAAAGATAACTAGATTAGTGACTAGGCGATGGTGATAATTTTTTTTCGTAATTAGTGCCCCACAACTTGCTTGCAAAGAAAACAAAATATCTGAAGATTATAGCTCCAGTATTCTTTGTAGTTGGAAATAACACAATTTTATTTTGCTGATTTAGACATTTTACAACATCTACCCATAAGGCAGGTCCACTGCAAATTTTAGTGGTAATTTTTAAAGCATAATTGTTCTCTGAATTAATAGTTAAAAACGCATATGAATATTTCTTCTTCTTTTATGTGGTTAAGAGGTTGACGATCACTGTAGTTCATGCTTCACGGTCCTCTGCCTTGCGACATATTTGTTCTATAGTTCTTAAACGTCCAGTCTTTTACATTCCACATCCATGACATCCGCCTTCCTGCAATTCCTCTTTGACTCTGGATTTTTCCTTTCATAATTAATTCTCTTCTCAACATATGGCTCAGGTAAGCCACTTTCTTTTTTTTATGGTGGTAAATAATTCTCTGTCCTTGTTGAACCTCCTTAACACTTGTTCATTTGATATATGCTTAGTTCATGTAATCTTCAGCATTCTTCTGTATAACCACATTTCGAACGCCCCTGTTCTATTTATCGTGTTAATTTTCAATGACCAATATTCCATTCCGTATAAGAATACTGACCATATGTAGTTTTTTGTCATGTGTTACTTATGTGTAAATTGACCTTCAATTACTGTTGTCTACTGAAGATTATGAATTTAGTTTTGTCAATATTAATACTTAATCCCATGTCGATAATGTGTGTATAAACCTTGTTTAGAAGGCTTTGTAAATCTTCAAAGGTATCTGTAAGTAACACAGTATCATCCGCATATCTAATGTTAATCGGTACACTATTAATCTTCACGCTCTATGCTTCATCGCCTAATGCTGCCTTAAATATAGCATCGAAATATAAGTTAAACAGCAAGAGGGAAAGGATGCAGCCCCGTCGCACTCCTCTGCCAATCTCCACTTCGTTTATTAATCCTTCCTCCAGTCATATTGATGCTATTTTTTCCCAATGTAGGTTTTGTCGTCTACTCTAGCTGTTTTTAGTAATCCTATTAGTTCTGTATGTCTCATTTTGTCAAACGCTCTTTCATAATCAATGAAACAAGTAACCACGTTTTTTTTTAATACTTCACGTGTACTGAAACCATTTTGAAACCATTTTGAAACCAAACTGGGTATTGTCCAAGTATTCTTCACATTTTCTTCTAATTCGTTTATGTTTTTAGGAAGTTGATGCATAGTAATGCGGAATTTTTTAAATGAAATATGCCTTGAAAATAAACACGTTACAGTGATCATTCGGGAGTGCAATCATAGTCAACTTCAATTAACCGATATCTATTTATTTGGCAGATGATTGATTTTATGGGCAAAGCTGTTTTTATGACATTCTATGCTTTCACATCGGACATCATCTCATGTAAATTTTCATTTCAGCGAGGGTTGGCGAGGTAGTCTTTAGAAGTCTTAGTTAGAAAGCGGAATGAATGAAATAGCAGGTCCCATCCCTTGTTTGCACTGAATTCAACCATATGACACCGACACGGGGGGCAAAAGTCGTTGTGATGGAAGACGATGTGGATCTTTTTTGCGTTCTTTTTGTTTAAAGGGTATTGCGATCAATCTAGATCAGATAAACGTCACTGTTAATGTTGAACGGTCTTTTGCCACTTCTGTATAGTTTTTAAAAATAAAATAATTATGCAACACTACTTCAAAGAATCATTTTATAATCCTTTTTATAAACGTTAAAGGCTCTAGGTTATTAATTTTATATCATTTAAAAACGTGTGGTTTCAACAATAAATTATTATTTTGAAATGTGATCAGAAATTGACACCCCTTAAACGTTTCCTAAGATGTTGTTTTTGATCATTGTTAATGTTCAATTTTTGAAAAACACTTTAGTTAAAGTAGATGCCTACTGTGTTAACAATAAGGATAAAACAACTCTTTTACCATCTATATAATTCAATAATTTATGCAGTACTTTATTTGAATCATTTTATTATTGTCCATTTTGTCATAATTTATAATTAAATGTAATTAAATTAAAATATCTGCTCACAAATTCATTGATTTATAATGAGCACGAAATGATTAAACAATCATGGGGTGATGCAATACCATATTACATATTAAAAATAAAAGACTTTCAAATTAACAAAATTGCCCTAATATGGTTACTTGTTAACAAATGCTAACCTGTAATTATAAATTTTATAGCTTTTTGTAATTTTCAACAATTTTTAAAGTACAGTAAATTTTCCTAAAAGTCTTTCAAAATTTACTATTTTCTTGGTATTTAGACCTCGATTCTGTTTTTCTTCGCACAATTTAAGAAGATTCTTTGGAATTCTTCAAACTGCTGCCCGTATTTCACCTAACGTAAGAGATTTAGATTTCTTACTATTTTTATCAAACATATGTTATTAACCCTTTTCTTTTTTGTTTTTTACTATATTTTCTATATAGCACTAATATCACATTTCTCTCTCACGTCTAATACTATCTATTCTTGTTTTTTCAACTATTGATCATAATATAATTATTTTTATTGTTATTCTAGGTATCTATTTTGCCTTCTCAGCCTCTCTCTCTATATATATGTATTTCTCTTTCCATACAATTTTCTTTCAGGTTTGTAAGTTCTTTTTGTGCTTGTTTCTTTACTATGTTATCTAAGACCTTATTGCTTGTTATTGTTGTGCCAAGATAATTAATGCGATTTACCAATTTAATTTTTCAATTGCCAGCTTGAACTTGACACACTCATATATTATTTTATTTATGCAGTGACGAACATATATACAAGGTGTCCCATAAGGATGTTCCAAAACTCCGTGTGGAGGTTTGTAAAACACTTTAAGCAAAAAAGTTCAAATAAACTGGGTCAAATTCTCAATCGTTTTTGAGATATCAATGAAGCAAGTTAGGGGTCTTTGGGACTGCTTGGTCGTTCTAATATTTTATTCTTGCCCCAAGTAATTGTCATTGTAGCTTTGTTGCTAAGAAAACTAGATGTAGCGTCTTTACAATTGAACTTTTACTTTGACCTCTAGATGCTGAAATTCGTCTCACACTGGTTTGAGAATCCCCTTCAATTTCTCTCAGTACTTCTCCTGTTGACTCTCTTCTACGAATATCTCTATCACTTTTTCTGCTTACAAACGTTCCATTTTCCCAGAGAGAAAGAAATTGTTTTTTGGCACGAGAGTGACGATTTCGGTATCCGATCCAGTATTCTGATTCTGTTGCAGTAGATCAAGGGTAAGTCTAACATATATTTACGTTACGCATATTTGCGTATATTTACTTTACACGCCTTAATTTGTGCAATTATTCTGTGTCTGGCAGGTTAATGTCTAAGAAAAAAACAAATCATTTTTATTAAAATGTTTTGTTATTTCGTGTTAACGGCTATTTATTTATTCCAGCGCTTTATATTCAGTATGTCTTTATTGAAACCAAGTTGTAATAAAACTAAACGAAAAAACGCTGATAAACATCGAAATGTGGCAATTGAAATATTTTTGCTGCAAAGAAAAAGATAAAATAATCTGCTTGATGGGCAATAATGCTATTAATGTAACAGTTATATAACATTAAACGTCATTATAAACAACATAAATAAAAATAATGATTACAAAAGATTGATAAGACGAGCAAAGCTGAAATAGCTCAAGTTGGATTTCAATATTTTTGGGGAATTATTGACACTAGTACTGATGCGTGGTACTACTACAGGAGAAGATATATTTGATTGTGTTTATGAACTTCTGCAAAAATACAACTTACCCCTGTCAAAATTAACTTTTGCAGTTACAGACGGCTTTTCTTCAATGACCGGAAAAACAAGGACTTCGCGGCATTACTACAAAAAAAAGATGAATTTTGTGATGGATCCAACATTCATAATACACACTGTATTATATATTAAGAAGTACTATGCGCGAAGGTAATAAATATGGAAAATGTGTTGTCATATATCAAAAAAGGATTTAATTTTATAAGATCTCGAAGCTTAAATCAGCGACAATTGTTCGCTTTCTTAAGTGAATTAGAATGCGAATATTCCGGTTTGTCTTACTATACCGAGGTGCATTGGTTATCCTACTTCCAAGATTCTTAAACAATGGTAGGATTTGAGTAAAAAATATGCCAGTTTTTAATAACTTAAAATCAAGGCACAAGCTTGTTTTCTAATCTAATATGATGGTTTTAACTAAACACTTAGACGATTTAAATTTAACCCTGCAAGGAAAAGATCAGATCTTTGCGAACTTGTGTGACAAAGTTAAAGCATTCACATGTAAGCTAGTTCTTTGAAAAAAGCAGTTGAGAAATAAAGATTTAACGCACCTTTCGACAAGCAAAATGAACAAATCAAGTTTAGGTGAAACTGCATCAAAAATGCGCAGAAAAAATTTTAAGTCTTAAAACTGAATGTGAAACAAAATTTGCGGATATTCATCCTTTGGAAGAAAAATGTTCTTTTTTTTATTTCCTCAATATATATAGAATCAGTACCTAATCATATGAAAGCGGGGGTGATTGAGTTCCAGTGCAATTTAAATTTGAAGGCAAAATTCATTGAAGATGGTCTGTCTGAATTTTATAAATGTTTACTAGTCAGATTTAAAAATCCGTATATGAAATCATTTCTGTGTTTGGAATCGGTACGAGCAGGTATTTACACTTATGAAACGAAATTTTTCCTTTCAGATCCAGAACTAACGACGTTTAACTTGGGTCAGTTTTGTAATCAGTGCGAGCAATATTTCCCCTAAAGTAGAAAAGATAGTAGCAGGGAACAGGTGCTAAGTGTCAGGAAGACAATATTAAATTGTTCTTACCTTTTTTTATTTATGTACTATTTGAAATAAGCCTACGTTTCTACGAATATTAAAGTTTTTTTGTGCGGTCTACCTAAACTTAAACCTTTTTAATTTGGCTCATGTTAGTCTTTGAGTTTGACTGCATGCATACTGTAGATGGTTCTGACAATAAGAATCAAACTAAATTTCTTGGTAACCATAAGCATCAGGTAAAATAATGACCTGCCGCGGGAAAGATAAAAAACTAGAACAGTGGTCGCCAAATCTTAGATCGCGAGCTCCCGGTAGTTCGCAAAGGCAATTCTGGTAGCTCACAACGTATTTTAAATTTTAAAAATACAAGGGCGTAAAAATTATAGAAGCTCTGTAAGTTTCGCAAATTTTTATAACAAACACAAGCAGCGGCAACACTGCAGTGAGCAATCTGGCGTCCACCTCACCATGCTAGAATCGACTAGAACCGACCACCGCTCTAGTATTCGAGAACGATCTGGGTTGCTTTGAACGGGATAAATACGCATTGTCCAGCTGATCCGGTCCTTCCTGTCTGGTAGGAGGTTCTGGATCAAGTTCGGCGGCGTGAAGACATCGGAGAGGCGTCTCCGAGCCGGAGTCCCCCAAGGCTCGGTACTGTCCCCCGTACTATTCAACTTGTATGTGCGGGATATCCCAACGACGCCTTCCACGACGATAGCCCAGTTCGCAGATGACACAGCGGTATTGTCAAGCTCGCTGAGGCCCTCCCTGGCAATACGGCATGTCCAGGAGGAGCTAGATAACATGGAAGATTGGTGCGACCGGTGGAGGATTAGGATCAATCCACCAAAAACAAGCTACGATGGCGCGGTGACATCAGGATATACCCGGACAGGATATACCCTGGAGAGAAAAGGCACGATACCTCGGAGTGACCATTGACAAAAAGCTTACCTGGAGAGTTCACGTGGACAACATGGTGACGCGAGCCAAGGCAGCCCATCTTCGGACCATCTTTGGCGCTCCGTGGTATGTACGCAATACCACAGCGATGCCGACGTGCCAACCATCCAGGAGTATATCTCCCAGTGCGCCCTACAACTCCATGCCAGCGTCCAAGACCACGGAAATCCAGAAGTCCGTGGTCTCTACAACTATGACGTTGACAGGGGCGCCCGCCACAAGCGCCCGAAGATCCTGATTCCCCCGTAAGGCGGAGCGGGGCGGCTTGCTTTCCTTCAGGCCAACCAATGACCACCAGATGTCACCGTTGGGGGTTAGGGGCTGGGACCCCAGAAACCCCCAATACCAGATTATGATGAAGTGAAGTGAACATTCCACTCAGTTTAAAACTGAACGGCGCTTAATCAATGTCCGGCAGTTGGGTTAGTAGAGAAGTAGAGAACAATAAAAAATATTATTGCAAGCAGTAGTAAGAAGGTGAAGACTTACCATTTCCATTCGGAATGGGAAGAACAATACTTCTTTACAGAAGTTAAAGGTAAAAATGTATGTTTGCTATGTAATACTTCTGTTTCCGTTGCTAAAAAAAAATTAAGAGGCATATTAAAACTATATATACGAATTTTGAAAAATCATTCCCATTACATTTTGCCACTAGAACAAAATTGAAACAATTAAAAACCAATTAATTGGACAACAGTCAACATTTTTAAAAACAGTCGACAAAAATCAGGCTGCAACTGAGACATCATAGCGTGTCCCAGATAATTGTACAAAAGAAGAAACTTTATGAAGACGGGGAAATGATAAAACAAGCGTTTTTAGAAGCTGCAGATTTATTATTTGCCAACTTTGGAAATAAAGATGAGATAGTTTCAGCTATAAAATCTATGCAACTTTCTGCTAATACAGTGATGATATGAGTAGAAATAATGAGCAATATTTTTTTACAGTTAGGAATTCACTTAGATAACTGTATTTATTTTTTATTGCAACTGGATGAATCAACAGATGTGGTTCACGCCTCTCAGATGGCCGTGTTCGTCAGGATGGTTTTTAGTGATCTTACAATAAAAGAAGATCTTTTAAAGTTTATTCCACTGAAAGGACCTACTACTGTGCAGGAGTTGTTTTTTTACTTTAAAATATTATTTCTTCTGAGAAAATTCCAATATCCAAAGTGATAGTCTTGACAATCGATGGCGCTTCAGCTATGGTGAATTTTGATAAGGGTCTGGTGGAGTTATATCATAAAGATGAAAGTTTTCCGCAATTTCTCTTTTACCACTGCATTATCCTTCAGCAAGCATTATGTGGAAATTTTCTAAAACTAAACAAGTTATGAAATTGGTAGTAAAAATTGTGAACAAGATTAGAACTCAAGCGTTACAAAAAAAGATTATTCAAAACCTTAGTCGATGAAATTGACTATCAATACGGGGAGCTACTTCTTAATTATGAAGTCCGATGGTTAAGTAGAGGACGAGTGCTGAAACGTTTCAATGATGTCCTATCTGCCATAATTCAATTTTTCAAAAAACGCAATGAACCGATTCCGGAACTGGAAAATTTAATCTGACTTAGAGATTTTGGTTTTCTTGCGGACATTACAAAAAAATGAAATGAACTTAATTTGCAGCTTCACGGGAGAGCATTTATCAAAAAGCTTAAGTTTTGGGAACAAAACCTAATCAACCGCGATGCCAAGCATTTTCCTATTCTTTCACAAAAGATGTCTCAAAATCCATTGGAACCCTACGACAGTAAATATCATCTAGAAATAGTTTCTAACTTGAAGGCTAATTTCAAAAATAGTTTTAAGTATCTCAACGAAATGGTTTCAGTGGCGTAATTTTTTTGTTTCACCTTTCGTATAAATTGCTATCCAACAGTTTGCAACTTGTGTTATGCAGAACTTTGGCCGAACACATCGCTACAACAGAAATGGAAGTGATTGCGGTTCAAAATGGTTTAGTCTTAAAATGGTTAGTCGAAAGTACAAAATGTATCTGGCCTATATTAAGTAAAGAAAAATATTCAGTTCTATGCCGTGTTGCCTTGAAAGTGAAAGCGTTATTTAGTTCAACCTATTTGTGTGAATCTGCTTCCTCCAATATGAAGTTTATTAAGAACAAGTACAGCAATCGACTTACAAATGAACATTTGGATAATTGTATTCGAATGGCTGTATCAGACTATAATGCAAACATTAAAAGACTTATTGATGAGTCTGAGTGTCAGCCTTTTCATTGAACATGCATTTTTTGAGGTCAGTGTGTCTGCTAGCGACACGATAACTTCCGTTATAATAATCGGATTCACTTCAAACTTGGCACACTTAGACCTTAGGTCAATACCTTCTCCTCCACTGAATTTCAGCTAAATCGGCCAAAGGTCAAGGGGTCAACGGTGAGGTCAATCTCGCATGTTTCTGTTTAAAATAGTATGTAAAGGGTGTCCCAGAATTAACGCAAGATTTAAATTTGCCGCCATTTATGCAGTAAAGTGTTGACAACCCTAAAACAAAAACAAATCGACAGTTGACAGTTTAGGGTTAGTAAAAATGGAGCGTTACACGATAGAACAACGTGTCTTCATTATTGAACAATATTTCAAAAATAATGAATGCTTGGCGGCCGCTGTTCGAAAATTTCATACAAAATATGGTCGGAATAGTGTTTTAATTTCGTCAACTGTGAAGAGATTACTTGAAAAATTCCAAGAGACAGGATCCGTTGGAGACCCCAAATACACCGTCCAAAAAGAAGCCGTTCAAATGTCAACATCGAAGCAGTGCGTGAGAGTGTCGGTGACAATCCAGGAACCTCAATTCGGCGTCGTGGACAAGAATTGCAAATTTCAAGAAGCTCTCTACAGCGTATACTCACTAACGATCTGTGTCTCCATGCTTACAAAATTCAATTAACACAACAACTGAAGTCTAATGACCATGCACAGCGAAGAGAGTTTGTTGAATGGATTATTGAGTATCAACAAATGGATGCTGATTTTTCGAGCAAAATCATCCTAAGCGACGAAGCATATTTTCACCTTGATGGATTTGTTAATCGCCAAAGTTGCCGCTTTTAGGGTTCTGAGAACCCACATGTGATTGTCGAAAAACAAATGCATCCACAACGTGTCACTGTTTGGTGTGGCTTTTGGGCTGGAGGCATAATTGGACCATACTTTTTGAAAATGAGGCTGGTCAAGCAGTGGCTGTTACTGGTGCTCGATATCGCGACATGATAACACAGTTCTTTTTGCCGAAATTGGATGATATTGATGTGGCCAATATGTGGTTTCAACAAGACGGTGCCACATGCCATATAGCTCGTGAAACACTTCAATTACTGCATGAGACATTTCCAGGTCGTGTACTCTCTCGTTTCGGTGATCACAATTGGCCCCCTAGATCGTGTGATTTAACACCATTAGATTTCTTTTTATGGGGTTATTTAAAACACAGGTCTATGTCAACAATCCCACAACCACGCGTGCATTAAAGGAGGAGATTCAACGTTGCATCAACGAAATTCAGCCACATTTATGCAGAATGGTCATGGAAAATTTCGACAAACGAGTGCTTATGTGTATGCAAAGCCGTGGAGGCCATTTTCCCGATGTGTTATTCCATAAATAACCCTATCCTATGTACTTTATGATTCAATAAAAAAATTACAATCAAAAGACTAAAAACTGTGTTTTCTATTTAATTCAAATCTTGCGTTAATTTTGGGACACCTTTTATTATCAGTATGTATTAATTAGTAAAATAAATACATGTATGTCAAATACAACTGTGCATTATTTCATTTAGGTTGATTTACGTCGCTTACGACTAGGTAGCCCACTTTTTATTCCAAAATTATCAAATTAGCTCAACACATTGAAAAGGTTGGCGACCACTGAACTAGAACGATCAAGCGCTAAACTTCTTCATCAATATCTCAAAAACCGTTAAGAATTCGACCCATGCGTATTCTAACTTTTAGTTTAAAATGTTCCAAAAACCTATACACAAAGTCTTGGAACATTCTCAGAACACCCTGTCTAGCAGGCGTGTAAATAATTCTCTCCCTGTTGTACAATGTGTATTTTGGAATAGGCCTTCTCTTTTATAATTAAGTTAAAAAGTATAAAACTTCTAGTTCTAGCCTTTGTGTGTTATCCCCTTACCCTTCTGAGCTTTCTGTTAATTTAGTTTTATAATGTATGTATCGATGTCTCTTATTATGTTAATCGTATTTTTTTAGATTCGTTTTTTAATATATTTTTAATACACTCAAAAATATACTCTTGTCAAAATCTTTAAAATTTACAAAACACAAGAGCAAGCTTTGTATATTCGATCCGCTTTTCAGTTATTTGGCGCACCTGTCATCTGGTTTTGTCTAAAGCCTTGTACTTTTTCGGACATATACAAATATGACAGCTTTCTGGTATTATTCCGGCAAACAATTTTCGACTAAAGTAATCCCTCAGGTTTTTTATCGCTTTTTTTAATATTAGTAGTCCAATGCTTATGTTTCATTAAGATGGGACTAGATGCCTTTTTATTTTTATGTACTTAAATGAGTTTCTTATATCCCCGTGTGTTACTTAAATTGCGGCTTGTTTTTCCTCAGGATTTCCCATACACATAAGTTTTTAGACTCTATACATATCTCGTTTAATTTCTTTCTAATAGTTTTCTTTGATTTGTCATTTTGTGTTATTTTATTCTTGTATATATTTGATTCAGTATTCTCTTATCTGCTATTCTTATGTAATACGTAAATTTCTTTTTATTTATCTTTTATATCAGTATTAAATTAGAAAGATTTTTTTTTGTTTAGCTATATTTTTATTTTTCTCGCTTCTATTTTTTATATTTATTTTAATATATTTACCATTAATAAAAACACGTTTTATGATTGGCCAGTGCATTGCTGATCCTAAGGTTGTTTTGTATTTTGTCTGCCCAACAATTTCCTATTGTCACTGTATGCTTCTTTGTTGAATATTTGTTTGACATGTGGCATTACATTTACATTTTCTATGGGAACGTTTAGGTTATTATTATTTGCTACTCTTGCATTTCTTTAAAAATGTTTTTTCTCATCTATGTCTTATTATATCTACGATGAGACCATGGATGGTCTTGCCTAGTATTTCTACATTTAACCTCAATATTCTTAGGCTTGTGCTTTTTAACTTGTCTATAACACGCTTGATTTTGTCTGCAGAAAAGTACCGGCTCCCGCAACTATATTATTTTTTTCGTTTCCATTATATATAAGAAAGTATTTATTCATTAGTATGGTATTTTTTTGTTTCTATTATGTTATGTAGCCAGGCGATTTGTTAATCGTGTGCATTCAAAAACTTTATGTTTCACTCATTAATGCTTATGATGGTTTTCTGCTGAGTAGTCACAGTTAAAAACTGTTTATCTGCAAACCTTTATATAATTCTGCCATTTTAGTTTTTTTCACAAGAATTTTATGTTTCATTAAATTCAAAATTTGTTTAACAAAGAGTCTTTCCTTGCATGGCTTTTTCTAATCTAAAGTTTCTGTTCTAAATCCAGATTTTCCTACAAAAATTTTCTCATACATTTTATAAATGACGCACCATGATAGCTTACTATGCTAGAATTGTCAATTTTATATATCAAAGTTCATAATTATTTTGATTCCTCACAGACTTTTGTTACTTTTTATTCTAATAGTGAATGATTTTCCACATATAAGTTCTTTGCTATTTTCCACTTCTATTAGTTTTTTGTTTTTCCTAGAATTCTGCTCCGCTTGAAATTGCTAGTATTTATCTCTGAAAATAAATAATACCCTGACTACTCCAAAGTCCATGGAGTGTTTATCTCGTCTACTTCAAAAAGTAGCCTAAATTTGACTAATTCTGATAAAGTTATTGCTTCCCAATAATATTTTTTAATTAATTTATTTTTGCGACTCTAAATTCCTTGCTTAATAACGTCCTTCATTTCACTTGAGTTGCTTTTATTTTTAACTTATGCTATGATTATGAGGGCATGATTAACCCAAAGGAAGTGTAAGCTGCCGCCTAAAGTGCCAGGATTTGGGGGGCGAAATATTTTGAGTTGAGTAAATGAAAAGGTGAGTTTAATCAGAGAAACTTTAAATAGATTATAGCTATTAAACTTTAAAATTATACATTCATTGTTCATGGAAGCATAAATTTTTTTTTGAACATTTATATTGTAGCAGAAATAACATATCAAAAGAAGTTATTCAGAAACTTTCCAGAATGATCGATTACCGTCCGTGTCATTTATAGCCGCGCCCTTGAGTTCAAACGACAGAACTTTCTGATTCATTCCAAAACCGCCCATTGAGAGTATAAGGTGGAGCTGATGAGCATTTTCGACAGTCGAACAGAAAAAGTCATATAGAGAACATTTCAAACAAATTAGTGTTGTAGCAATCGTTGAATGTTACGTTAATAGTATTATACCTTATAATCATAGTGCTGCAGTGCAGTCTTTGTGCATGAAGTTTAGTTTTGAATTAAATCGTCGTTCAACTTACATTCCATTTATCATAAAGACTGAACAATGAGTGGGAAAGGGGGTTTGTTAAAAAAATAAGACAGCAAAATACAGAAAATGCCTCAAAAAGCGTTTTGGATGGTAGGATGATGTAATAAAAAAAATTCAAAGCTAGACACTTTTTCTTACATAGTAGCAATCACAATAATCGCTGTCGACTTTAGTGACTTCGAATCCAAATTGTGGTGCATAAAATGTAGAGCTGTCTTATAAAAAGTTAATGAATAGAGAACGCAGCAAGCAAAATTAGTTGGTTTATTCAAAATCTGGAAGAATAACGTTCCTAGCAACTAAGTGGTATGGTGGTTGGAAAACTCGCTATACAATAAACGATCATGATAACAACTTTTCGTAAAGCTTCGAGAAGTAAGTAAAATGCTTCAATGGGAAACTACAAAGGGAACAAAATTTAATACTCTTAGTACTTTAGAAGTTTTTATAAATATATAAGTTTTCAAGACTAAAAAAAGCAAAAGTGATGTGTGAGAGCAGGCTAAAAGTTTCTTTTGGTGAAAACAAAGATGAAAATTAAGAGCTTTCTAGACGATAGTCTTCGTTGATGGAAAGATATGCTGTAATTGATTCTCTGAAGCTCAAAGAACAATCCGTATAGAAAGGCGTAAGAATTTCGAAATTATATAGGAAACTATTCAAATGGAAAATAGCACAGGACAGAGGACGAATCAGCTATTGAAAAAGTAGGCTTCTGATTTAGATAAAACAGTCTCTGAGGAATGTTTGCATTTGGTACCACTCCACTTTTAAGAAGTATGGGAGTTACTAACTGCACTGAAAAACAATGCTTTTTAGCTCTTAAATAAATGAAAATCTTCTTGAAATCAACAAGAAAAAATGACGAGCCTTGCACTTTTATTTATTAAGAGTTTTCCTTTTCATTGCATAGTCCAGAGGTTAGTTAATTTTAAAGACAGACAAACAAATATATTTAAATAATAGTTTTTTGAAAAAATGGACTGTTTATTTTTCCCTATTGTTGTGTAAAGATTGAAAAAATTAAATAAAATGTAGTCTAAACAATCAAGGTTTTTGTAATTTTTTGGTAACATCACAAATATGCAAAAATTTGAAGGAAGGCGGGTGAAAAACTGCCAGTCTAAGACGCCAAAACCTTGATCAGACCCTAGTTTTTATCCATATTAACCCAAGTTCCCTATTTCTAACTTTATTACTCCGTATTTGTTTTTTTCTCGTAATATATGTCTTTAAGTGTGTATCTGCCAAAAATGTATTCTGCATGAAATTAAAATATCATCTATAAGAACTATAATACTTTCTAATAATAAAATTTGCAAACAATTTCGATGCCAATGGCAATGCTGTCGCAACAATCAGATATGCTGTTAAGTAATATTTCTCTGTTTTCGTTATTTCTATTGAACAGTTGGTTGAGTCAAAATGCGAGCCATAAGCACTTTTATCAATAAAGTCAAATATGTCGACTGGCACTATTCTGTCTTTAGTGTAAGCTGTGATCTCTTTCCAAATAATCAGAAGTCAATGTAATGTGAAGACTAATTGTTCGCCATGTTTGAAGGTTGCTGAATTAAAACCTGTATATAATTAATAATCTGGTCGATACAACTGTGAAAACACTCTTTAGGGTTAGCTAAAATGCCAAATTTGTCACTTGTAATTAGTATTCCCTCACTTATAGTTGCGGTATTATTTACTTATACTGCAAAATAAAAGGACTGTTTGTAATCTACTACATCAGTTCAATCTTTATTTTATTTGCCTTTACATACCAGTTAAAAATAATAAAATATTTATTAATCCTAGTTTTTGTAATAATTTGAACTGGCATTGCATCTATCCGTCAGGTTACAAAACAGTACATAATTTACAAGTAAACAAATGGCATCCGTATTAGGATAGAAATTTAGTTTTGCCAAAAAACGGCTGGCCAATACTTATTTCAGGAACACATTAACTAGTACTATTTATTAATTTATTAAAAGCACAATAAAACCTCTTTAAAACATACCTATATTAATACTTTTTAATACACAGTTTAAAACTGATGACATATATTTATGTCCAGATTTAGATCTGATCGGCATTTAAATGCGATATTTAACTTAAACAGACCTGATGATTTTCTTAATTTTGAAACGAACACATGGTCTTATGTGACCATTATCACAGAATTTTGACCATTTAATAATTGTTGAAACTTACATTAATTTGTAAGCTTTGACGGCATTAAAATTTTTGCAAAACAATTTTTTTAGTGGAAAGTCGTAAAAATCAGCATATGCACGTGCTGAAACAAACAGGTGTATTTACCCTTTGCTAATACTTCCAACAATTTAACCTATAATAAATACAACAGTAAGCTGTCATATAGCGGCTTCTATACAGACGAACCACCATCAAAGCAACCTCATATTCGTTGCGCAAGCGTGATTCATCCGAAATTCTGCATACATCATGCCTGTATTGTGCCAGTAATAAAGAGCGAACACCACAAACAGGTGCCACCATTGATGCGAGTGCCCCAAGTAGTCGAACTTTCCAGCGCAAAATCTTTCTGGGATCTTCGTTATGTATATGAGGAACGCTGTTCCGCTTATGAAATACATTCCTAAAACTCGAGGCAACAGTAGCTGTAAAATAAACAAGCTTAGTGTGAAACACCACATTGCATATTAAACTTACGTTAACGACTGGGTTTTCAAATCCTCCCATCATCAAAGTCCAGTGCAAGGTAGGAACAACTCCGTATGCAGCCCATAAGACAAAGATGATCATCTTGGTGTTAGAATTCATGTTAAATTTCGGGTGTTGGATTGCCATGGCGATGGCAAAAATCACTGTTATGGTTAGCAAGTAAAAAGTCAACATATTCTAAAAACAAACTTTTATTATTGTTTAAATACACATTATTTAGCAACTTTACCTGATGACACCAAAATGCATAGTAGATTCCAGACATGTAAATAGCCAGCAAAGATAAAGCAATCCCAAACAAGTCCAACGTAAGGAAGCAGTTAAAATCATGTTCAGATCTGCAGGAAAAAGTATGGTATAGAGCGGAGAGTGCCATACAGGCCTAAAAATCAAATATAATGTAATTGAAATAAGGTTATCAATATACAAAACGATCTACCTGGAAACAAAAAAGTAAAATTACAACAAATAGTTTATCTAAGAATGAAGTATGAACTTTCAGTAACACCACATCGTAAATAGTGAGACCTAAGAACAAGACAAATCCAAATATATGGGACCATATATTAATTGTTTCATTTGTCCACCAAAATATGCTAAAAAACATAGTATGAATAATAATATTCATTCTTAATTAAAAGAAAGAATTAGAAATTCTACCTTTCTATACATAGTTTGGTGTTCAGAATTCCCCTGTAACCTGAAAGAATAAATGTGTTGTGCTTTTGAAACACTGGGGCTTCTTCATATTCTAAAAGTCGCATCTGCTTTTGCGATTTATTGTCGTACGGTTCTCTTTCTCGCGCGAAGCTTTTAACTCGCTCGTACTGCTGCTGTCCGATTGTACACGGTCACTTAATAAGGCTTCAGTGTGCCCAAATGTTGATGAGTTCTGAAAAAGTATAAGGAGTTATTAATATTAAGTACCTCAATTAGTTGTTGCAAAATATTAAATACGCAACTTTTCAAAGCAAAGCTGAATGATTAATGCTATAATTTTTTTTGGGTACGTTTATTTAATAGCTTGGCTGAATTACGGCACATTCTATTATTCTGATAATGACCTAAAAAGCTACTCACGAAGCAACCACACATGTCATAAATGGAAAGGGAACCTTTTGACCAATGCATTCGATAGAGCACCAATTAAGACACACAATAAGCTAAAAAATCTTTTTCTTTTAAAAATATCTGCGAAATATTCGATTTTCAAGTTTTTGGAAAAACATAATTAATAATAAATTCTGATAACCTACCAAGAAACGGGTGGTAAATTTGGACCTATCGTTGAATAACGTACGATAAAGCATTTGCTGCTACAAAAAGCGGAAAGATGGATATAGTTACTTGTGAACTGTTTATGAAGTAAGTTTTTAAAAAGCTCCTGTTAGACACCGAAGAGTCTTGTTTTGCTTAATGCATGGACCCCGTTCACAAAAAAGGTCATATAAAATAATGGGTAGGAGATGACAAGATTTTTGCGAAAACTTCAAAGTCGGATATCTCGAAAACTATCTGAAGAGGGAAAGATTGTTTTTGTTTATTGTGCGTCTTAATTAGTGTTTCACCGAATGCAGTGGTCAAAAGTTTTTCTTTCCATTTATAACACGCGTGGTTGCTTCGTCAGTATAACTACTATTATATGCTAAACTTGCAAAACATTAAGAATAAAGCTGCATTCATTACTAGAGGTGAATGAGATTTGTTCACGTTATAAAGACATTTTATAGCCGGAACCATGTGATTTGTTTTCTTGTAAGTATTTTGAAATTACAAAGCAAACCAAAAAATATGTGGCGATTTAAAATTTTCACTAAACAAACAGTTATATATAAAAGCACACAGACAGACAAATAAAACTACATGCTTTTTCATTTAATTCAAAACTTAGCTATTAAATAAAAACAGTATTACATTAGCCATCGTTGCTACAATTATAAGTCAAAGAATTCGTTAGCACAAATATCTGCATAAAAGAAAATTAAACACAAGAACGTTTTGTTGCTCTTTAAAAAGCCTCTTATCAAAGTTCTATATCATATTATACACTAGAGAGATATAAGGCCAATAAATAAAAAAACTCTTTTTAGGCGTATGCCTAATTACATAATATAACATTATACAGAGTCTGGCAGGGAGACGTTACGTTTTTGGGACTGGTATAACATTGGTAATAGGCGAACTAGCGCAAGCGAAATTAATGATATGCACTCGTTAGTTGTCATTTCAGTAGCCGTGGAGCCCTGGACTCTCGATGATGCAGACACGGCGAAGATTTCGAACTCACTTTATTGTTGGTCGACGTCTCATCTGGCCTAATAATATCGAAATCTTTTAACAACTTCAAATGTAAGAAACTGAGAAATAAAACAGCTCGTGGAGGTATTTGACCCGTTAGAAAACCAGAAAACATCAAAAGAGTTTGATCAAGCTGTGAAGGCCAGCTTTGCCGTTCAGTAGTACAATACGCTTACACTTTGCGTACATTGGACAAGTCAGTTCGCCGAGTGTTGCACTTTGATCTCTAGTTTCAATCTTACAAAATCATGGTTGTTCAAGAACTCACGGAAAATTACTGTATTCTTATAAGGAATGACGATGCTAATTTTCAATTATCGTATACTATAAATAAACAAAATTGCTGGGATTTAAAAACTGGATAAACACAGTAGTTGATGTTGATTTTTGCAAAAAAAAACTCATATTGAGCGATGAAGCTAAGTTTCCTTTAAAAGGCTTTGTACATTGTCAAAATTATGACAAATGGAGTAGCAAAAATCCACATGCTATTTACGAAAATTAATTCAACCCCCCTTAATAACTAGAAAGATAATGTAAACTAACTACGTAGGTTTGAATGCAAATATTAAATTACCAGTTAAACTTTATTTAGAAATTGAGAATTAAGTTATAACTACAAAAGTTAACAATAGTTTAGTATATCTGATTATTTGAACTCGTCATAATTAAAACCAATCAACAAGATTGTCAAGTTATTGAAGCCTCTTTAACTCTAGGTGGGATAGGATTGAGCTGGATATCAACGCCATGTTGTCTGCGAACTGGGATAGCGTCATAGAACGCATGTTCTTGGCGTAAATGTTGAAAGGAGTCATAAACAGTCTCTCTGATGACCTCACACTGCCAATGTTGACCCGGAACCCTCAACTCAAGAGAAAAGACCAAATCAGCTAGACCATCGACAGCGAGATGGATGCCGAAGCTATCTTGTAAACTAACGTGTGCCACACCTTGTCAAAGGGTTTGGCCACGTTTGAAATACAGCATTGGTAACTTCTTTCTGGCCTTGGGTAATACGTTTCATTGCCCATATGAGTTGAAGCGTAGTGAAGAAGCCTGGACACAAATCTAACCGTCCTTTCTGGCTTAACTCGAATCTTTCGATGATTATCTTCAGACTGTGTAGTGAATGATTGTCTCCTAAAGTTAGTTATAGGCTGATATTTCGATAATTTAAAAAAAGTTGCCCGTCTTCCTAGTTTGGCGAACATTATCACATCCGCCATCTTCCACTGATGGGGAAAGTATAACAATCTCGAGATGACGTTTGAAATAGTGGTCATGCAAGCGACAGTTTTCCGTGAGACAGCTTTGATGGCAAGGTTGGGAATGCCATCTAATCCAGGCGCTTTCTTGAATTTCAGAGTACGTTGTCAGCCACATCAAATGCCTCCAACTTGTTCTTTAATCTATGTGTCAAAACTAGGCGACGGCGGTTTTAATATGCACAGCAATCCTTTTGTACACTCGGTCGTCTTCGGGATCCATGATTTATGCTGTGAACGTCGTTGCGACCAATTCTTCTGTTGGGTCTTTTAGTTCTCAAAGCAAAAGTTTTGTTTGTAGTGAAATAGATAGAATCCTGGATGGTGGTTTTGAGGCAGTAGACTGCCTCTTTTAAGTCGTCTGCGGAGCGAATGGTGGGGCGATCGGTCTCAATCTGACGTATATATGATGAAAACCAGGCACGAGACAACGTCGGCTTCTTCCGGGGTCTCCAGGATTAGAAAAATCGGGTCGAGATCTTAATCTAGTTCGCTCAGGTTGTCTAACGCATGCTGTATAGGTATGACCTTGAGTTTGAGCAAGTTAGGGGCATCTGGGTGTCCCATGATGCGGTAGTAGATGGATTCGAGGAGAGTATCTGCCACCAGACCACGTGGTCAATGTGTGCAACATTAATCCGTTCTGGTTTGTCATTAAAATGCTCAACAAAGGGTACTTCTAATGTTAATTTGCTATCCAAACATAGTACAATAGTTGTCTTAATTTTCAATATCCTTGAAAAGGAATATCCAACTCTTAGTTGCAGAACACTGAACTGTTTTTGATTATCCTATCTTCGATTATCTATTTGTAAAAGTACGTATTTCAGTACAGTCTTTCTGAATATTGTTGCAGCCACGATTATCAAATATTCTGGCAAACAGATTTTTCATCAACCTTAATTGAATTAAATATTTATTTTTCTAAAGATCAAAACTTTCTGCTTTTAGTATTTTTATTTACTCTTGGTTTCTCAAGTTTAAATGATCACAGAAATGAATTGTTGGAAATAACTTGATCAAATGATCATTTACATTTTAATATGGTAGAAGACCACATAGAAGAAGTCCCTTAAATTCTTGAAAGTGAAGGTCAACATGCAATAAAATCACAGAAAAACGACAAAGCTCCCAGCACTGATCACATAACCAATGAGATGATGAAGGCGAGACTACAAGAAACAGCAACAAAATTGACCAACCTGCTCAATGTCATTTTAAATACGGAATATATACCCACACAGTGGACAACAAGTACTATAGTTCTCATCCACAAAAAAGGACACAGATCAGAAATAGGCAACTATCGCCCAATAAGCCTGATGTCTAATGTATATAAGGTATTCTCAAAAATAATACTTAATCGTATCACCAAAAAAATTGATGAGGAACAACCAAGACAACAAGCTGGATTTAGATCAAGATATTCCACAGTGGACCACATTCATGTAGTGAAACAGCTAATCGAAAAAAGCCATGAATACAACTACCCACTATACATGGCCTTTGTGGACTATAATAAAGCATTTGACTCCTTGGAACATCACTACATCTGGGAAGCCCTGAAAAATCAAGGAATTGAAAATAAATACATAAGGATAATGAAGAATGTATACACTAACAGCACAGGCAGAGTAAAACTAGAAACAGGCGAGGAAGCCTTCCCCATACGTCGAGGTGTGAGACAGGGAGACCCACTCAAAATTGTTTTCGTCAGTGCTAGAGGAAATCTTTAGAAAAATAGAATGGGACAACTTCGGTATCAATATCAATGGAACAAACCTGAACCATCTAAGATTTGCGGATGACATAATACTCATAACGGATAACCCAGAAGACCTACAAATTATGCTCCAAGATCTGGCACAAGAAAGTAAAACGGTGGGACTAACAATGAACAAAACAAAAACCAAAATAATAACAAATCGTTCCCAAAAACTTATCAAAATAGAAAAAGAAGACATTGAATATGTAAACTCCTACATTTACTTGGGACAACTAACTGCATTCAGTGACCAAATGGAATTAGAAATAGAGAGACGGATTGCCAACTCATGGAAGAGATTTTGGACACTCAAGAAAATTATGAAAAGTAAACAATACAGCATAGCAATGAAAAGAAAAATATACAACACCTGTATACTACCCATACTAATCTATGCTTGCCAGACTTGTGCAAACACACAAAAACAAGACCAAAAACTAACTACATGACAAAGAGCAATGGAGAGGAGCATACTGGGCTATACAAAAAGAGACAGAAAAAGAGACACGGACGTAAGACATGTAACAAAAATAGAAAATGTTGTGACCAAAACAAAACATCTCAAATGACGGTGGGTAGGACATATGCTCAGAGAAAATAAAAATAAATGGACAAAGCACATAACAGAATGGACTCCCCGATTCCAAGCCAAAAGAAAAAGAGGAAGACAAAGAAAAAGATGGTCCGATGAAATAAAAAAAATAACAGGTCCATTATGGCAGCGAACAGCTAAAATTAGGAAAGAGTGGAAAAAGCTAGAAGATGCCTACGTGTCGTAAAGACACGCCAACACCGAATAGAAATATTTATAATGCAACATAAGCAATTAACTTATAAACTATTGGCAAATAAAGGATATAATAAAATAAAAAATGGGACCGGCGAAGAGATTGCTCTGTAAGCAATCCCAGAACAAACTTAAAAAAACCTTTCGATTTCGATATCGAATTTCGGGAAAATCGAATATCTCGAAAATTATTCGACATAGAATTTTTTCGACTTCATTTTCGAATTCAGCGTAAAATTTCCTATAAGAATCACAATTAAAATTGTAATGTCGAAAATTTTCCCGAAATTCGAAGTCGAATATCTCGAAAACTATTCGACATAGAATTTTTTCGATTTCATTATTGAAATCAGCGTAAAAATTTCTTTAAGAATTACTCATAAAATCGCAATGTCGAAATGTTCCCGAAATTCGAAGTCGAATATCTCGAAAACTATTCGAGATAGAAACTTTTTGATTTCGATTTTGAAATCAGCGTAAAATTTCCTATAAGAACCCATTTTAAAATTTTAAAAAATCCATAATTTTGTGACAGCAACAGACAGACAGACCGACAGACCGACAGACCGACAGACCGACAGACATATAGAATTCAGTAACGAACTTTTTAAGTTCGTTGAAAATGGTAGAATTAAATTTTAAATATAAGTATGCTGGTAAACCACTACTGAAAACATTGCTGTTACTGCCCACGTCTAATTGGTCGCAGATATGTTTATTTGATCTTGGAATTAATATTAAGACTGAGCAAAAGTGTGCTGGCAAAACATAATAAACTTTTACTTGTTGTTGAGTACAAGGCGACCGATTATTTGAGTTTCAAATTTTAGAAATTTTGTAATTACAAAAGCAAAGGGCATTAAATTGATTACTAAAATTATATTTATTAAATGTCTTTGAACTGTTCGTTAAGAACATTGGAGTTCTCAAAAGAAGGCTATTTTTACCGTAGTTGAAATCGGAGTCGGAAGGCCCTTTAGTAGGCCAGTAATGTCACGAGAAGGTGACATAGCAGCTGCGGTATTCGATCGAGGCTTTGCGAACGTATAGCGACGGGGCTCTAAAGCGGAACCTACCCTGTGCTTCCAGAACGGTGTAAGCGATGCTTAGCGGCGGAAAGCGGTTTGAAAGGTAACCTCCGGTGGTTACTTCTCGTACGAAGTGGTGGCACCGGTGTCGTTTGGCGATAAGGAGCGATCAACAGTAACAGATTCGCTCTTGATGGGTAAGTGAGCTCAATTCGGGTTCATATATTTGCCTTAGTATAAGAACAGAAAGTGTAATGTAACTGGTGATGAAATAATTTACATTTGAATAGATTTGAGCAAGATCACGGTAAAATGACATTTAGAAAGCCCCTGTTTACTGTCAACAGTACAATATAAAAGCTGCCAATTGAAGTATTTTTATTACAAAAATGTCTAGAAATGTTAGTAAACTGTTTTTTCTGTTTCTATAATAAATTAGATGTGTGTATTTGGTTAAGATGGGAAATGAGTTTTGAAATGTGTCTTGTCTATGAGGCTAGATATCAAGTACTATCAACATATTCTATCAAATGGGTAAGCTTAAGGTAAAAGTAGACGAGAATATTTGCTTTAAAATCTGCCGCAAGAAGGTTTCCTGTGACAGGTGAAAAAGTGGAAAATTCATATGAGTATCATTAGTTTTGAGGTAAAATTTATTTTGAAAGAAAAGCATTTATTAGAGCAATAGTTTTAATATTTTTCAAATTGTATGTTAACTTCAATAAGTGCATCATCTTAGAATTTAAGATATTGGTAAATAAGTAAATAACATCAAATCCGGCTCTAACATTGTCTTTACGTCGTATAGGAAACGTTTTTAGTAAATAGAAGAAATATCGATAAAATATAGCTTACAGCATACGAGCTTAAAGAATTTTAGCAAGGTCGTTAGCTTAATGATTTGGGTTAGTAATCAGGCTTTCTTTTCCAGATAGGCGGTGGGATTGTTATGATGATAGTCGGATGAATTTAGTAAATTTTCTATATTACTACGTATTGCCTGGTTTCAGTTGTTATATTTTCAGAGAAAGTGGAAATAGGGGATTCCTGATTTTGGGTAAAAAGCAAAAAAACTATAAGCGGTAGAGCTACTTAGTGATGGTTGGGTTTTGGGTAAATAATTTTGAGACAATTTGTAAAATTTACGTTTTTTTGGAATACATCTAACATGCCATATATTAACCCACTGAAGGAATTTAAAATAATATAAATATTAAATTATGGAATATACCATAAAGTCTTGAATTGACTACACTGATAATTCTTCAGATTGAGTGCAGAGAATTTATAACCAAAATACATAGCTCTCCTTTCTTAAGGTTATTGTAATGGTAATACTTTAGTCGTAATTTAACAGGAACTACTTGATCTTTACTGCTCTTTCGGAAGAACATACACATATGTACGCACCCACCCACACACAAAAGCAAGCGTACACATACACACGTGCAGGAGCTTTTAATTTTTTTATTTCACCAGTCAAATTCATGGTGGAACATAAAATTTATCATTATTAACTTAAATTACATAATTAAAACTTATTAAAAAATTATTTAAAAAATCAGAAGCTACAGAAATGGGCGTCCTAAGACGAGCAGCTAGAACATCGAAAATTGAACGAATCAAATGACAAAATGAAATAAAAGAACAGATTGAGGAAAACTGATCTGGTATGGTCATTTGCAGAGCATGGATGAGAAGAGTCTGCCAAATAAAATAATGAGATGGATGCCAAAAGAAAACCGTAAAAAGGGAAAATAGAAAAAGTCACAGATTGTTAGAATAACGAAATATTATATGAGCAGTAGAGGACTAAAAGAACAACTGCTACAACCGAAATTAATGACGATTAGGCATCGAACAACGTCGAAGGATGTGATAAAACCATATATATATAAGAAAATCTTCTAAAAATCAATTTTTAGAAGATTTTATTCTGAAGATGTCTATCGCAGTTGTGGACGAAACGTCAAGAGTTTCTGAACTCCGACCACGGCCTTATAACCCGAGAACCAACCACACGATGCACCCTAACACCGTCCGTGAAAGCCTTCACATCTATTTGAATTCTGTGTTTATTATTGAAGCAACTATTGAGGTACTTGAACAAGTTTTCCATTCAAAGAATTCGCACGGAAAAGCGAAAAGATCGCGCAGAAGCTATAAAAGTTGATTTCTAAAACATATCCGGTACACTGTAACTGTCCACTGGGATGGCAAACTGTTGCCGGCTTTAGACGCACGCAAATCTAAAGAAGAACGTCTACCTATAGTTATTTTGTATGATAATAAAGAACAACTTATCGCTGTGCCAAAATTGGACAACTCTTCAGGAAGCAAACAGGCACAGGTAGTTTGGAACGCTATTATTGACTGGAATCTTAAAGATAAAGCGCAGATTCTCTGTTGTGATAATACTGCTTCTAATACAGGTCGTATTAATAGTACCTGTGTGCTTCTCGAACAGAAACTGAATAGAGAAATGCTTAATTTTGCTTGTCGCCATCACGTCTACGAATTGGTATTAAAAGGCGTGTTTTAGGCAAAAATCAGCCTTAACATTCCATTTTTCAAAAAGTTCCGAGAAAAATGGAAAAATGTCGATTCTGAGGGAATACAGAGCTATATAGAAAAGCTATCTTATCTGAATGTTTCAGAAATTGACAAACTGCTAGAATTTTACCGAACTAAATTGACTAAAGAAATTGCTAGAGATGACTATTGAGAATTAATAGAGCTTTCAATAATATTTCTTGGTGGAGACACAGAGAAGAAATTTAAGATTCGGCCTCCAGATGCCATGCACCAAGCTCGATGGATGGCGAGAGCAATTTATTCATTAAAAATATCATTACTTAGCTCTCAATTCAGAATTTCAAACAAAGATAAAGCAGCTCTGTTAGACGTTTGCTTGTTTATCGTGACATCCTACGTCAAGCCTTGACTGCAATGCACTTTAGCGGTAAAAGCACCTTACCAGGATTTGTGCTTTTTGAAGGCCACGAAGACTTACGAAACAATCGACAAAGGCGTCTCAAAAGCAGCTTTACAGAAGTCCTGTCAGCATTTATGGTATTTGACAGATGAAGTGTCTGTCTTGTCTCTAGTTGACGATGACGTAGACCAAGAAACTAAAGTAAAAATAGTTGCTAACTTTGCCAAAGAAAATCCATCAGCCCACGGTAAACGTTATATCCCATCGAAAGAAAAACTTTATGCTCCAGATTACTGTTAGTCTGACAAGTAAAAATATTAGTTGTCCTTTGTTTTCTTTTATTACTTTGATATATGACAACTGTTCTCTCTTTTTAATTTCAGAGAAAAACATCGATGACTTTGTTTCAATCGACTCAAAATTTATGACAGTTTTCTGAACTAGTGTCCTACTTTATGGTCAAATAATGCTTCGTTTCAACAAGCAAAAAAGAAGGTGCAAACACTGAAATCAGTTAACAATGCGGCTGAAAAAGCGGTTAAGTTAACGAAAAACTTTCACTGTTGAAGAGAAACAAAAGCAATTTTTATTGCGTTGCGTACAAAAACACAGACAGATGTAACCTGACTGTAAAAAAACAAACTTTGAAAAGAAAATTTAATAAATAATAATTTTAATGATAAATGCTTAATAAATGTAAGATGCAGGTAAAACAGTGTTTTATTTACTAAATAAACATAAAGTTCTAAAATCCCTCTATGGCTTCCCTATTAACTTTTCTGTTGAAAGTTTAACGTCAAGTCGGCACGGGTTATCGTTATCCGATCGCCATAATTATTTCAGTTATTAGGGGCAAATGGAAAAAATAGAGGGTATGCGTATCTCAATTCGAAAATAAATTTTTCGCCCTTATAGCCTGGGACACCCTTATTTTTTTATTAGACCTAAAGCAGCAGACCTATAAGTTTCCTAAAGGAACAGTTTCTCTTTCATATCGGTAAGAATCACAAAGGTATTTTTCAAAGCCACATTTATCGGATATCCCAACACCTTGTGCTACAACGTTTTCAAGTAATTCTGTACGTAATCCTAAATTTAAGTTCTTGGTTCTTACCTCTTGTGCATGAGTTTCAGTCTATAACTGTGACAGGAGTGAGAATTTGCCATTTTAAATCATCTTTTTATGCGTATTTTAAATGAGATTCTTTACTTTTATTAGAGTTTATAAAAGTATATATAGATATATAACCTTTGGGCCAGGTTTCATGATACTACGTGTTAAGTTTTTCTTTCTTTTAACTTTTCAATAGCAATATAATTGTTTAAATATATCACATTGTATTTTTTCTACTTATTTCGTTTAGATAAGCAAGATAGGCACCGTAGCCTTAAGGGCTTATTGCGCCTACTAAGATGCCCTTAAATAACTTCATACTACGATGTCACATACACCCATTGGTTGCAGCGAGACTCAAACTCGCCCGTACCAGCTTGCGGACAGAGGAGCAATACGTGTCCCCACTACGCCAAAAGCGGCGACACTTCGATTAGATTACAAACTACCTTTTCGCCAAAACCAAATGGAAAGTATTTATTATATTTGCAAACATCAGTCGCGAGAGGGAATACATATTTATATCTAGTGCGTGACGCCATAAATACAAAATATTGAAATGCTTGAAAATTACGGCGGCCCACGGAATATAGCTGAGATAATATCGAGGACCCCATTTTCATGCAGGTTGGTGCACCACCACAGTGCGGGCTTAGACCAGCATTTCCCATAATGTTTTTATGGACGTTATTTCTACTGTGTTCCTATATGTTTTGGGAATTTGTATAATATCATTTAGATGCACGTAACTTAGAGTAATATCGAATCGATCTTGAGATGTTGTATTAGGCGCAAGAGTAACACTCAAATATTTTAATGTAGACCAATATTGACACCAGTAAGGTATCTTGTAGTATTTCATTACCAAGTTCCAAAGAAAGGCAAACAGCTCAGCTTTGTTAATATTTAGAATTTTACCCTTCTCTACAGCACACAGAGTTTATTGAAAATTCAAATAATCAGATACAAAATTTATTATGTTAAAAAACATATTCAGTTGTTACATATATCACATGTCCTTTATAACACTGTTTAGGAACTGTTAAGCAGATTAAAGTTTATATAATTTTTGTAATACGCTTACTTTGTTTCCCCTTATTACCTTTTCCTGTATTTCTTTTTTACTTTCGCTTGACTTCCTCTTGAATAAATGATTATTAAGACTACCTAAATACATCTTCAACAGTTGCACTTTCTTGAAATTGGTAATCTTGCTTTTTCAAATCATATCTCACTAATATATGATAAAAAAATCATGTTGTTGCTAGTCCCTATAATTACATTCCATGTAGGCATCACTCTATGAGGTGATCCTCGTACGAAAATTCTTCTGTAATTTTTACATTTTAGACTTGCAGGTTGTGGGATGCAGTGGCAGGGTTAGTATGTGATGCCAGGACAGCTGTGTCATCAGCAAAAGTGGCGGTTGTTGTTGTATTCGTGGTGGGAATGTCAGCCGTGAACAGCAAGTACAATATAGGTCCCAGAACACTGCCTTGGGGAACTCCAGATACAGCGGGCTGTAGATTCGTGAATTCGCCATGGTGGTTCACGTAGAAATACCAGTCTGATAGGTAAGATTTTAGTATTTCGTAGAATTGGTATGGCAGAAGCTTTTTTAGTTTATATAATAGTCCTAAGTGCCAGACCTTGTCAAATGCCTGGGATACATCTAGGAATGCCGCGGAGCAATATCTATATTCATCAAAGTCGTTGTATATTTGATCTACTATTCGGTGGATTTGTTCTACAGTTGTGTGTTGTCGTCGAAAACCGAATTGGTGATTGGATATTAATTCTTTTTTGTCCAGTATTGACTAGAGTCTTTTTAGAAGTAGCTTTTCAAAAACCTTAGAGAGGATTGGAAGGAGGCTAATTGGTCTATAGGAAGCGGGATCAGTAGGTGTTTTTCCAGGCTTCTGTATCATTGTTATTTGGGCCACTTTCCAAGAAACTGGATAGTATCTAACAATGAGGAGGGCGTTGAATATTTGGGTAATCGCTTGGACAACAATGTCAGGAAACTGTTTGAGGATCTCCCAGTGATAAGGTCGAAGCCTGGTTCCTTTCATAGGAATTAGTTGTCTTATTATTACTTGTACTTTTCTAGGATCTTAATTGGTTTAGATAGGAAGACTCATTGATAGGAGGTTGTAGCCTTGGCATTATTTTAGCATCCTACTTCAGATGCCCTTAGGAATAAGGTTTGAAAACATACTACGATGCTCAGCATACACCCATTCGGCTTGCAGTTTGACTCAAACTGCGCCCGTGACCAGCTTGCGTTTGATAATGGGTGATTGCATTAATGTCCTTTTAATTTTAACCGCTTTCCAAGAGCGAGTAATCAGAGATTTCCGTAGCTGTGAGATTTCAGACTACCTTTTCGCCAAAACCATGATTTTGAAAGTTGCTTCTGATCGAGTAGTTTTCAAACATCAGTTCGCGAGAGGGAATATTTTCGGTTATTTATATCTTAGAATTAAGCGTGACGCCATAAATGGCTGAGGTATTGAAATGCTTGGAAGATGTCGGCTGCCCATGCAGCTTGTTGAATTGTAGTTGAGTTAATATCGATTACAGCTTTTCTATGTCGTGTTTGGTTTTAATGGTATTTTTAAGTTTATGTTATGTTAGGCTTAGATTCGAAATAGTCCCAATTTGTTTTAGTATTACATAGTATTGGCCTCGTTTGTACATGTGTTATCTTTGAATGAATGTTATTATAAGAGACCAATGGTCAGCAGCTAGTTCTAGATACGATTTGATTATAAAGATTTGTATTTATCCTTTAATAAACAAAGTCGATCTTAGATCAGGGTTTTCCGGCGATTTGTAGGCCAGTAGGTCGGTTCCCAGTCGATAAGTAGTTTAGATTATTTGCTTGTATAGCTGCTAATAGTTCCCGTCCATCGGTTCTTGTTACTCTCGATCCCCAGTCTTGGTGTTTTGCATTGAAATCTCCGGCCGCGATGAACCTATTCCTAGACTTTTGAAGTAATGAGAGTATCTTGTTTTGTTGAGTATTTTGAGCTTCTATAAACAGCGGATATCTTCATGGTTGCTATTTTGTCATTCGACTTGGATAGTAGTAGCTTGTAAATGTTTTTATTTTAATCCTTTATAACACTGTTTAGGAAATGTTAAGCAGATTAAATATCATAACTTTTTCTTTTTTAACTTATCTTTATCTCGCTGGTCCTTCACTTGAGTTATTTTCCCCAAGTTTATATAATTTTTGTAATACGCTTACTTTCTTTCCCCTTATCACATTTTCCTGTATTTCTTTTTTACTTTCGCTTGACTTCCTTTTGAATAAATGATTGTTAAGACTACCTAAATACATCTTCATCAGTTGCACTTTCTTGAAATTGGTAATCTTGCTTTTTCAAATCATATCTCACCAATATATCATAAAAAAATCATGTTGTTGCTAGTCCCTATAATTACATTCCATGTAGGCATCACTCTATGAGGTGATCCTCGTACGAAAATTCTTCTGTAATTTTCACATTTTTAAAAGTCAATTATAAATTCAAAAATAATGAAAGTAGCATAGAAAGGTGTCGCTTTATCTATTTTAATGTTTGATAATCTAATATTACTTTAAAATACAATTGAGGCTATTTCTTATAGATCTGATTGTTACATAATAGTCGGCTAACTAAATGATAATGCACTATTTATCAAAAATTTTACAGAAATCATGAATAAAAACTAGCAAACTTTTTCGTCAATTAAAAACGTCAACGGTCGCTGCAAAAATATGGGAATATTAGTGCCAAGTGCTGCCAACTTGTGGTGATTGGTTGAATTGCAAATCCAAAGTAATCTTAATTACACTATTTGACTAAGGAACACTTTAAAAAATAGTGGGAAATGTATACGAACTTCTTAGAAAGAGGTACTTCGGATTACCTTCAAATAAAGGGCTAAGATAAAATATACAACTGCACCTAACAGCAGTTATTTATATTAAACAAAATAGATGGCGTTCTAAAGTGAGCTACGTTATGAGGCTAGAAAAAATTAAATTCAGATTTTAATGTTGTAGGAATAATAATTTACATTATAAAGTTTTGCTATAATAAATTTATGAATTATGAATATCAGCGTACGCCTTTAATAATGGCGTATTTTGTTATGGTTTCAGCAAACAGCTCAATAAATTTAGTCACTACCTCTTTCGACTGCTGATGCCCTGGTGTAAAAAGAAGCTCAGTAGCGCTGACGTTTTAAGACTGACAACTACATATAGCGTCAGTTAAAGACTTGACAGTCTATTTTTGCCATATCAAAAAATAATCACTAAATATTAATTGTAATATAAATATAAATTATTAATGCAAATATTAATAACGAAATAATGTTCGGTTTATTGAAATTGTAATATCCAACATTTCATGAAGTCCTGATAGTAGAATTTGTTATTAAAGACGCAAATCGGCGATTTGGCTAGCGATCTCAGGGTACCCTTCCTTCCTTACTCGCAGATTCCTATTTATATTTAGATTCATATTTATATAATTAAATTAGAATTAAATTTTTGTAACTAAGTACTAATTAAATTGTTATTTTTTAACAGTTAATGTTAAATTGTCCTGCTGATGTAAGGATGTTGTAAAGAGTGTAAATATATTCACTAAGATAGGAAAAGTTGGTTATTATAATCGGTTCACCAATTCGCCGACGATAGTTTTACCAACAATAAGAAATTTAAGTTACCGGAAACAAATAAAAATAACATGAAATAAAACGAAAGAAATGTCAAAGATCATTTATCACATTTTATTACAAATCATTCAGTTGCGAGAGATAGACCGCATGTCCGTTGCCGCTGATTCATCAGATACCATTATATCTTAAACATACTAAATAGTGTCCCACAAAAGGTACTCATATATTAAGTGACAATAAATGCTATGTTTATTTATTTACAATTGACCCTAATAATAGCTAAGTTTTGAGAAAAGAAAATTTGATATAAAGTATTATGATAAGAATAAAAACATTAAAAAAGTTCAACGACAGTTTATAAGATGGATAGAACTATTTACCATATTCGTAAGCAACCTTCAAAACGATTACATACCATCTACGCAACAGAAAACTCCTTTTCTAACACCCACAAAAATTTGTACCTGAAATGCTTCAGGAGCTAGAAACCCCAAAATAGAGTAATAATCACATTTTAAAGCGAATCTATGAGAGATAATGATCCTTGCTGGAGAGTTGAATTCTGAATAGTATCTGAGCAAATGTGCGGAAGATGCAGCATTTACATCCAAAATTATGGACAATTAGCCTACATTTAAGTTAAATGGCTCAATTAATCTATAGAATTGCACATACTGTTTTTTTTTAAATCTACATGTTACTACAATTTGTACTTACTAAGAGTTGCAGTGTGGTGTGGAACATTAATAATAATGGTACGACTCTAACGTCCCACGTGGAAGCATGACCTGCGATCTGAAAAGTTAAGGCTCTCATATGTTCGCTCTCTCTGCCCGGTTGTCGCGCACCATATCTGGTGCGGGACGATGTGGCAAACACCGCGCCTTAAACGACCACCATTATTACCCCTTGTTCGAGTAAAAGCAAGTAGTGAATTATTTTTAATGACTGAGTAGGCCACGCGTCAGGCATCAGAGAACACCGGGGAATGAATCCGGGTCCGTCAGCATCGCGGCCCTCCCCTCAACCACGGGACCACGCTGGCTTGGTGTGGAACATTAGCATGGCGAATTCTCGGAGCACTATTTTTTACTAAACTGTTACTGGTGCTTTTTATCGAAACTCGTTGCAGAAATTCGTTGTTCCATGCTTCAAAGAACTGTTTGGCGACAAAAATAGTTACTTTCAGCAAGATAGTATACCTACTACAATCATGATGTGTGGGGCTATTTAGATAATAGTTTTTCGAACAAATGGATCGGGCGAAGAGATTGACGTTCCCGTGCGTTTGCCAGACCCACTCAAATGGATTTTTCTATGAGGATATCTCAAAGATAACTTTTACTGTGCCAAATTAACAATCAATAACCTGAAGGAAGAAATTTAAAAACGATGCCCCGCAGTTCCACATGAAATGATTCGTAATGCTGTTGATTCCATTAATCTGCTTTGTTGGCGGTGGTTTAAAAAATAAATACATTATTTGGAACGCTGTATATTTCCTTGTAGTTTTTTTTTTTTTTTGTTTAGAAGACAAATAGATTTAGCAGCGCAGGGCCGAGACGATGGACTCGCGCCTTGTCCTTTTTTAAAATAACAAATTTTTAGACGAGAGTAGCGCAGGGCCAACTCGATGGACCCGGTATAATATATAATAATAGGATAAGGAAAGTCGTGTGATGTTCACACCAGATTTTTCATATCATTATCCAAACTAACGAACAAGCGTTCTCCACTATTTTGTCATAAGTCGTTTTGGTTGTATGAGGTCAAACGTTACTCCAAAAAACTTTTTTGCTGTTTAACAATACTATTTTGTTATTTCCCACAACTTCTTTTAGTTTGTTGAAATAGCCGCAATAGTCTCTCTCATTTCTAACAAGTAATGGTGAATAGTTTTTGTAGAAGTCCAACAAACATAGCATTAAAGTTGAAAAAAATGAACAATGCAAAGAAATAAATGTAACGATTTAACACGTCAACACTTACTGCTCAATGTGTTAACTGAATCAAGGGTTGGTTTATAGTTCGATTTTATTAAAAAATCGCAATAATTATAAATATCAGAAAACAACATTGACTTTTCTGGATACGTGTTATGTACAGAGTGTCTAATTTGCTTTCCAGATCGGCGTTTTAAAATAATTTTAAACACCAATGAAAATGTTGTAGCGCAATGTAGAAAAGAGTTCGTTGAATGAGAAATTAAAAAACATGTATTTGTGGTGTGGCGTCTAAATGTTGTAACATGGAATAATGATTCGCCATCCAATATCCCTTTTCTGCTTTGGTTTGTTATTTGAGTGTTTATCCATGTCTGCAAATACAATAATATACTTTGTAAGAACAGATATATATTTTTGTTCGTATTTGTTCAAAAACACAATTGGTTCATGTCAAGAGCAATTTCTATAGTTCATTATTTAGGCGTTGTTAAAGAAATTAGATACCAAGAAGACTTTATTAGACCACTATGCAAAAGGTCATCCACAAATGTCTAAAAAAATCGATTCAAAATGTAAAGGTTGGTTTAGAAGTAATTGTTAACGTTTTTCAAAAAAAAACAAGACTAATACGTACGTATCTCCGTCGTCTACGAGTTAAAAGAACCCTGGCAGAGTGAAGAAAATGGCATTACATTGATGACTTCAAACATTTCTTCAAGAAAATTCGAATATTTTAAAATGTAGTTGGCATTTGACAGAGACAGGATACTTTTTCTCAAAATTTTCATACTTAGGAAAGTGGAAGTTCCACGTAATGTAAAAGGGATCCGTTTCTTTACAGAAAACGAACATTAGGTATGAAATGGGATATCTCGGCGACACAATTTTCCCTATCTTTTTCGATACCACCATCATAGCACATGCAACTATAGAAATTTGTAATAATATTGTATGTCAAATAGACAACCAGAAACCTTATTTCCAATAGTATGAAGTGATATCTCACACATTACACGCCAGTATGACGGAAATGGAGTATTTTTCACCGACCGCGTCACTTCAAAAAGGTTTTAGCTATTGTGCTGTCCCGATTTAACGCCAATTGGTTATTTACATAAATATTACCGAAATACTACAAATAGTAACAAAGGATGTACTGCCCAGGAGTGGTCACCGATTAATTTATTGACTACCCTCTCCAATTTTTCAAAAAAGTCATTTATTCGCGCCTGCACCAAGCCACCATTGCTCTCCACATTCTACCTTCTTTCTAATTTGGCTTTAGAAAAGGGCACTCGGCTTGTCATCAATTATAACAAGTCAGTGAACTCATCGAAACAGGTTTTGAAAACAAACACTATACCGCTGCTATCTTTCTGGATATCGTCCAGGCCTTCGACAAGGTTTGGATAGAGGGACTAAAGAAAAACTCCTAACTCATGATATCCCACGCGATCTTCTGGTCATCATTTTCTTCTTCCTGCAAAATAAAACCTTTTCCGTTAAAATAAATACCACTCTCCGAAACAAAACTCATACGAGCGGGCGTGCCACAGGGTAGTATCCTCGGCCCGCTCTTATTCAATATATACACCTCCGATGTTCCAAAGATTCCCGCAACACTCGCCACGTTCGCCGACGATGCAGCCATTATAACGCAAAATGCAAACCTAGAACTAGCTATACAACATCTGCAAAATGCAACTGATACCTTCAATAAATGGCTCAAAAATTGAAACATCAAACTAAACCCCACCAAATGTCAATGTAAGATTTTCACCTTGCAAAAAATAAACAACCCACATTCTATTGTCATCGATGGAATTAACATACCCTGGAATCCCAGAGACTCATCCCAATCTCATACCAGACTCCGACAATTATATCCCATTTTAAATCGTAAAACTCCACTTCAACCCGAATGCACCATCATCTTACTATATAAATCCATCCTACGCCCCCTGGCACTCTACGCCCCTCCTGTCTGGAGCAACACGAGCAAAGCAAATATACTCAAACTTCAACGATTCCAAAATAAGGTCCTACGAATCACCATTAAAGCTCCATGGTTTATCCGAAACACACTCCACCATGAATTGGGTGTCCCACAATTTAAGGCTATATGCTTTAGACCACTAGGACATTCTTCTCAAAAATTGCCGAATGTGAAGGCGCAACTCACTTCAACCTTGGGCAGCGTAATATTCATCACAGATTGAAGAGACAACTCCATCAAGATATTATCCCAAATGAAGAAACCTAGCAACCACCGCCTTCGAGTTTCCGAGGCCACCACTACCTGCCTCCATGTATTACATACTGCTACTTGTAAAGTCTAAATTCATAACGCATATAATGAATATATACCATAAGTTTTAGTCATATTTAACTACTTACACCTGTCATGAGTAACAATGTAATATTGATTTGAAAAAAAAATCTTTCCTTATCCTATTATTATATATTATACCGGGTCCATCGTCTCGGCCCTGCGCTGCTCTCTTCCCGGAACTTATTAATTTAAAAAAGGACGAGGCGCGACTCCAACACTCGAAAGCTGATTAAAATAAACAGTATAAGACAATAATTGACTCGTACTTAAAATTTTGCTACGTCACTGAAGGTAACCGTGCGAGCTCGGTCGCACAGCCTTCCATTATCGCCTGCATGCTGCCTCCTAGAGGCCAAACGCTCCCCCCCATCCTCCCGCAGTCGACCAGGAAGCTCTCCAAGCGCGCTGTGATTGGTCCGTTTAATTTATTTTAATCGGCTATAACTTATTTATTTGACGTCGGATCAAAAAATTTCATTGTAATTTTTTGTTCGTCTCGGTCTGTTCTATCCAATAATATAAATTTCCCGAAACATTTTATGAACACCCGGTATATTAAAAATCCTGAGCTTCAATTTTTTACTTTCCTTATCCTATAATAAGGAAAGTAATGTAATCGGCGGAAATTTGACCTACCCAGTTTTTCACATTTCTGGACGAAATATAGTTTCAGGACACCAAAAAAGTTGGTTTGAGCCATTGGTTCGCGCGCGTGTGTGTGTGTGTGTGTCGGTCTGCCAATAAACAGGATATCTCAAGAACCGTAAGAGCTAGATACTTGAAATTTGATATGCGAGTTACTTGTAGGTAGGGCATGCAGTGTGAAGCTTTTGGTAAAAATTGGCTGAGTAGTTTGGTCGCAAGGTCGCAAAATCGGTCGCAAAGGTGTCACGAATCTAAACGGTTGAAGATACAAAAAATTTATGAGAATAAAAATGATTTGTTATCATGAGATAAACATGAATTTAAAATAAAAGTTAATAAAATAAGAATTTGAAAAAAATGAAGCTCAGGATTTTTAATATACCGGGTGTTCATAAAATGTTTCGGGAATTGATATTACCGGATAGATCAGATCGAGACGAACAAAAAATTACAATGAAATTTTTTGATCCGAGGTCAAATAAATAAGTTATAGCCGATTAAAAATTAATTAAACGGACCAATCACAGCGCGCCCTGAGAGCTACCGGGCCAACTGCGGGAGGACGAGGGGGAGCGTTTGGCCTCTAGGAGGCAGCATGCAGGCGATAATGGGGAAGGCTGTGCGACCGAGCTCGCACGGTTACCTTCAGTGACGTAGCAAAATTTTAAGTACGAGTCAATTATTGTCTTGTACTGTTTATTTTAATCAGCTTTCGAGTGTTGGAGTCGCGCCTCGTCCTTTTTTAAAATAATAAATTCCAGGGCGAGAGCAGTGTAGAGCCGAGACGACGGACCCGGTATAATCTAATATATATTTGTCTTATCTCCCTAACTAAACTTATAATTCTATCTCCTCCTAGACGCTTCAACCGATTTTCTTGAAACTTGCACACTACATTCACAACTATATTTGCTAATTCGGCGCAGCCTTCTAACCTCAACCGTTTTTGAAATATTTAAATATTTTGATTACAAAGGAAATTCCTCCCAATGTTTCTATTGTTTGTAGTGTTAAATGTACGCAAAACATGTGGACTGTTCTACACGATTGCCTGGCGTCTAGATCAGGCTTCGTCGACGAAGCCTGCGGGGTTTTCTGCTATATAATAATAGGATAAGGAAAGTCGTGTGATGTTCACACCAGATTTTTTTCGAGTTTCTATTTTACAAACTTTTATTTTAAATTTATGTTTATCTCGTGATAACAAATCATTTTTATTGTTGTGAATTTTTTGTATCTTCAACCGTTTAGATTTGCGACCGCTTTGCAACCGATTTTGCGACTTTACGACCAAACGGCTAGGCCAATTTTTACCAAAAGCTTCGCACTGCTTGCCCTACCTACAAGTAACTTGCATACCAAATTTCAAGTCTCTAGCTCTCACGTTCTACGCACGCACGTATCACTGTTCACTGACAGACAAGACAGACACAGACACACCACACACACACACACACACACACACACACACACACACACACACACACACACACACACACACACACACACACACACACACACACACATGAACCAATGGCTCAAACCAACTTTTTTGGTGTCCTGAGGCTATATTTCGTCCAGAAATGTGAAAAACTGGGTAGGTCAAATTGCCGCCGATTACATTACTTTCCTTATTATAGGATAAGGAAAGTAAAACAGAGTTGTCACTTTCAACTCATGTTATTGCGTTATCACAAATTGTATTGCAATATTTTCAATGTTAATAAGATCATTAGTCTTAAAAATAAATCATAATATTAATGACAGTTGACATCGATTAAAATTGTTGAGGTAAAAATTTTAACTTAATTAAATATTTGCTTTAGAACAATTATTATTTTAATTAAATCGTATATAACACAAGAAAATATATCTGTGTTAAACATTGTGATAAATATAATATTAAACGATGACACAAATTGTATATTATATTATATTAAGCAAACTAAATATTGCATAAATTAGTTTTTGATCTGATAACTCTTGAAACCACTATTAGATGAAGCCGATTTCATCAAGTTTAACAATCTCATGCATATATTAACGCATGTTGTTTTGTTTATCAAATTTTTTTAAATAATTCAGCTACATTGTAACATACAGTAAATTTAATGCGAGTCTAAAAACCATTAGCATTAATGGGTTATGTTAATACTAACTTATACAGCAGTAAGGTTTTAATGTATGTATACAGTTAATTTGTATACCATAGCTGAAGCTGCTTTCGCACCTCCCACAGCTCGTTACGATCCTGGTAGCAAAATATACCGAGTAGAGAAGTTGGCGGTAACTTTGCTATTGGCAGAAAGGGCGCGCTAGTATATATCCGATAAAGAATTTCAAGTTCCTTTGTTATAATTTTAATTTTGTTATATTTTTGTTATAAATGAGTAATGCCAGCTTGTTGTACACGTTCACAGTGAAGGCCATTAGAGTACAATCATAAACCTTGATCTTGTTTACAACATTGTTATCAAACGTATTTTGGAAAATAATATCCGTTTATCATTTTTTGCTATATTCAATAAACAAAATTATAATGACATAATTATATTTTCTCGGAATTAAAGCTTTTTACTTTCACTGATTATTTATTTATAAATTAAAGTGACATTTAACTATCATATTTTTTTATTCGTGTAATGCTCAACTAATAAATCTTAAAACGACCAAACAACAGACTAATAGAAGTAAGAACGTTTTCTTGAATAATATAGAATAAAATTTAATTAAAAAAATAATATTTTATGAATAAAACTACCAAAGTCCTATGAAAGAGCATATAAATTTATATAGTGATAACCATCAAGGTCATACAAAATAATCAAAGACACGAGAGATCATAAGATATGAGGTAATAAAAAAAAATCTTATCATAGCGACTGTACCGTGACCATTACCTAAGACAAAATACCCTGAAAAATTGTTAAGTTTAAACATCGTTTTAAAAATATATTAGTTTTAAAAAATAAGGTCTTGAAAGAATGAATTAGTCAACTGTTAAACGGATAGCCAAAATAACATGTAACAATTTGAATGGGCGGCCAATGGTCATTAACCATTAGTAGTATCATCACCTAGCCTCTCTTGCCCACTGCTGGACGTAGGTCTCCTCTTGTGTTCTTTCGATGATTTGCCAAGTTTTTGTCCCGCCCAGAATCCATGGCACTGACTGATTTTGGATCAGTGTGAGATTGTGGACTAGGAGCCCTACCCACCTGGAGTACTTTCGTTCTTAAATTGGCATTTCCATTTAGAGGGTGTTTGGCATTAAAACGCCACGTTTACCAGGCGTGTTGGCGAGTTGGATAGGAAAGGTAAACGGTGGGAGGGGAGTTGGTGTATTTATATGTTTGTTGGGATTGCAGGTTAGGACATGATTTCTCCCAGTATTTAAGAATGAGGGTTAGTCATGGCTCGCATAAGGCAGGGGCGCATCCCTGAAGTAGACTTGACTCCGTCGGGATCACGGAGTGCGTCTACCTGCTACCTATCATTAGTAGTAGACTTCCTTAAAATAGAAAACATAAGTTTTAAGTTTATTATAGAAAATTAAAAAATCTAGCGACGGTCAGCTGTCTACCTTTTTACAGATAGATTTAGTGATAGCTACAAAAAAGATAGCATTTTCAACAATGACTTATGGCAGTTTAATAATTACCATTTTGAGTTGTGTATTGTAACTCTGAAAACGTTGTCTGAATTATCGTGACGTTATTTTGGAAAACAGACACCTGCGCGCCGCTGGCCATATGTATATTCAATGCCATATTGAAATTAAGATTATTTCTTGACCATTGAAAAGTGCACAAATAGTACAAATTCTAAAAACTAGAAAACCTTCCGAAGAGGTATCTTCTTATCGACCGATCAATTTCTTTCGTTTCTTATTAAAATAGTTAAAAAAAATTCTTTAAAAAATTTAAACCTCTCCTACAAGATTTCATTCCAGAACATCCGTTTGGATTTAGAGAGCAACACGCTACTATAGGGCAAGTGCACAGACTAATTGATTTAATCTACAATGATCAAGATCTAACTGAACTACAAATTTAACAATAACAGACATCCTTGCCGATAACAGAGTTATTATGGCACCTAACAACAACCCGGATGTAGTGTTATATCACTTACAAGACTGTTTCACTAAAATCTAAACTTGCCTCAAAAATTGGCGCATTTATGTGAATGGAACAAAATGAAACATATTTTACTTTACTTGAGGATAATTATTCTACAATTTTTTTTAAACATCCTGCAACTTCCACAAACAGATGTGAAGTATCTAAGTACTTATATAGACCAATTACTTATATGAAGAAAATATATCTGGAATAAAATAAAGCAACTGTTTATCAAGTTCCTCGGGGAGTATTGATTAATGTGTCGCCGATTCGAATTATCTCTAGACGCAAAGTACTTCTAGTAAAGCAATATTAAAGTCAGTGTAGACCTATGGGATACAGTTCTATGGTTCTGCTAATAACTTCGACCTAGCACTACTTCAACGATTCCACTTAAAGGTACTCCAAGCTTATCCATGCACGTACCAACCATTACTGAGGAAATCAGAAAGAAATAAGTTGCTTCTATTTTCAACGAACTTAAAAAGTTCGTTACTGAATTCTGTCTGTCTGTCGGTCTGTCGGTCCGTCACAAAATTTGAGATTTTTCAAAATTTGAAAATGGATTCTATAGGAAATTTTACGCTGATTTCGAATTCGAAATTAAAAAATTTCTATCTCGAATAGTTTTCGAGATATTCGACTTCGAATTACGGGAAAATTTTCGACATTACGATTTTAAATGTGATTCTTATAGGAAGTTTATCGGTGAATTCGAAAATGAAGTCGAAAAAATTCTATGTCGAATAATTTTCGAGATATTCGATTTCGAATTTTTAAGTTCGTTCTGGGATTGCTTACAGAGCAATCTCTTCGCCGGCCCCATGATTAATATTGTAAACTTATAAATACATCAATCCACTACGTAAGTTAATTGACGTATCACATATGTAGACGTTACGTTGATAACATAAAAAGTACCTTATGGTCTATGTTAAATCTGACATATTTATAACTGAAAAAGTCAATTGTCGTTATCGTGGAAAATAATTTTGAGTTGGGACTGTACCTTTTGTGCGTAAGATAGTAAACAAATAGTTGTGACCTATTTTAGTAAAGCGCTATCAAAAGTTAAAAAGCTATGTGGTACGACTCTTGGTCATAGCAAAAGATTGTAATAACACTCTTTATAATATAGTGCCGTTATAGTTTCAAAAGGATCAAATAAAACAAAAGTCGACTATAATTTCATAAGACAAAATGCTAAATCCGTAAAATTAAAAATCGTGTAGTAACTATTTTGAGTGATAAGGAAAATCAACATTATATAGAACAAAAAAAAAACTAAAAAGAAATAGGTGTTTATCGGTTTATCTACTATGAGGGTACTGTAACTTATAATAGCAAGCGCGAATATAAACATAAATTTAATGGTCCGTCTAGTCTTCATCAAAGTGCTAAAAATAAAGAAACATTAAGTTACTTCATAAGTAAACAATTGCTATATTGCATTCAACAAGTAAATGTTTATTTATGTTATGACTGACTATCGAACAGAAAAAGGCGCTTTCTATTATAAAATGAGCTTGCTCATAGGCGACGACTGTAAAGTAAATAGTTTAATATTTTAATAATATTTGCACCTTTACTCCCTATATCTGCTTTCTGAAACACCTTTGTATAGACAGCATTTAAGCAGACAATAAATGTAACGGCAAATAATATACCGTTAACGAATCTCGTTTTGCAAAACCCATTTTATATTATGCATATGTCTATAAAAACATCAATATGCTATTTAATGATTAAATTATCCTTTCAAATGATCGACCAACCAGTAGGTTATTGATGTTAAATACGCTTATAAGTTAATATTTTACTACTGTAGAGATAATCATTAACCAAGTACGGACATGGAACTCCGGTTCCACAGATTTCCGGGGTTTCTATACATAAACAAAAATTTGCGGCTACTACTAGTCAAACCGGTCTGGAAATTTTCCGATCAGGCTGATATTTGGCGTCTGGACTTCACTTATCGTTCTTAGTTGAATACTGAAAACGTTGTCTCTATCACAGATCAAAAATTATAAGGTTTGGCAGATGTCAGAAATGACAGAAATAGAAACTTGTCTCCAGCTTGGAAGCTGCCTTGATCAAAAGTTGAAAAATAAAAGGACGGACAGACAGACGACATTACTCTCTATATAAGGCTTTTCATTTTAATGTATAGCAATCTAAAAGAAAGGTTAAATTACTTATTCATGTGGATAAACCTGAACCCATTTTAAATAATTTTAAAGCTACATTTTGAATATAGAAGATTCATTGAAAACAAATTCCATTATAATGTCATTTATACTTTTAACAGTTTGTAAACATACAAAAACTAGGTGTCCTAAAATAATTCTAAATTAAAAGTTACGCTGTTAAGTAAAAGCTAAGTACCATATATTTTTTAATTTATACATGTATATTTACAATCTACTTTTATATAATTTGGAGTAATGGTACCTAAGGACTGGGTCACTATCCTTTGAGGGGTCCTAAATTTCCAAAATAAAACAAAAACGCCTGGTTAAGACATTTACTTTTAATTCTTGTAATGTAAATAAAAATGTGTCAAATAAAAATTATGTCTTAATTTAATTACTGAACGTAAGGATGTGGCCGTGGCCGTAGCTTCGTGGTTACGAGCTTTGCGCCACTGTCTACGACTCGGTGCAGGCGAGTTCGAGTCTCACTCAAGCCATGGTTGTATGTGACGTCTTAGCGTTAAGTTAGAATTAAGAGCATGTTAGTAGGTACAATAAGCTCTTAAGCATTACTATTTTTTCAATCTGCGGAACATAACAAAAAAACATTATCCGTTTTAAAAAACATAAAAAACAAATTACAAAGTAAAAATATATAAATGCAACGCATGTGCTTGTTTTCAGAAACTTCTCAAATTTGGGCTGTGTATTTGACGCACACATTGTGACATAATCTTTAAGTTCGATGTGATTTCCCCTTTTGGTTTAGTAGTTGTCATAATATAGAAATATTACCAGTATAAATATGACATTGCAGTTGTAACCAAACACTGGAGAGTTTCATTCACTAGCTCGGGGTATTCTGGCACCTTTTTGGCTCAAAACTGACGTCTATTTTGAAAAATCTAGTTCTAACATTCAAACTCTCAGTAGCAGCAGTTTTTCTTTCACGTTCGTTGAAAACTCAGTGCGTTAAAAGAAATTATTTAAAAACAGACTCAATATCCACCTGTAATTTTCATAACCGTTTTAAATTTGTTTGGAAAGGTAGTTACAGATGTTATTTTAATTTGTGGAAACTGATTTGTATGCCTGCAAAATCGTGTTCAGTACTTATATTATACTTAGCTCCACTCCGATGCACTCACCTAAGCTTTGTACCTTACCATGAGATAAGGAAGGAGAGGGATGAAGGAATAACATTTTGTTAAAAAACCTAGATTTAGATGACCCCGAATTATAATATCCCGTAACAGTCCGTTGTCCAGAGTAACAAATAAAAACCACAATAGCAGAGAGGCGAAAGAGAGAAATTTCATGACAGAAAATTCAGGGATTCTGACAACCTTGATTTTAGGATTTGTACAAAATCAATGGCAGTATATAATCCTCAGTTACAAATAGTGAGGGTTCATTATCAAATATTGTCCTATTCAAGGATTATATCAGGATTTAGAATTCTAATACATAGGATTCTAAGAATACCAAAATATAGAACAAAAGTTAGGAAGGCCCATAAGCACAGAAGTTTGATAAACAATCAAATCTTTAAGAAAAAATAACAAACAACTAACGCAAATAAATGCATATCAGAAAAAGATTGATAAAAGTAATACCAAAGACTGCCTCCAGAAGAACGTTAACTGTTTATGACGATAGATAAGGATAGTAATATAGAACAACAGTCACCTTACAAAAAAATAAAATACACTATAGAAACCCAGATTCCTTAGACCAGGAAGTAAAGCGCAAGGACTTGTCAAGTATGATCCAAAGAGCGTTTAAGAGATATCTTGTATAAATTCTACAAACACAGGGTAGATTTTAAAAATGCTAAAATAATCGGTACAACTTGCATTTATTGATTTAAAATAGGCGCACGATTCAATTCTGCGAGCAAAGCTATGAAAATCTATAAATAAAATTGATAACAGCAAACAAAAACGTATACCAAGAAACAGTCTAAATTTAAAAAAATAGAACCCAACAAACAACATTTAAGATATCAAATGGGTTGTTCAACATCCACTTTCTTCAAGATTTCCTTCGGAGACAAAAATGCAAAGGCATGGAGGTCTCATTTAGAAATGTACCATTATACCTTCAGTTTCTCCAATAATCAGGTGGTACTTGCATAAGATGAAGATGACCTTAACTTTGTGGTTCGTACACTCACTGAAAAATATTCAAAAATGACCTTAAATTCATTTTAATAAAACAGAATTCTCGATGGTTGCACGAACGATAGAAATCACAAATTATGGTAAAAGAAGAGGGAAAATGAGTGTTAGGTACCCAGACTTCACACACTCAAATGAAGGGACTACCACAGAAGATATGAAAAACAAACCAGGTCACACAATATCATACATAAAAGAGTTAAATCGGATACGCGCATCACAAAAACTACAAAAAGGTTATATTTAGCATCATAATTTGAGGTTTAATAACATAAGACACAAACAGCTGCTTAATAGCATAAGTGGTTTAATTTTGCCACAATGATTATTGAAGTTTGAAGTTTGATAATCTGATTATTCCAGGTCTTTTTTTTTACTTCTGAATTCAGTTGTACTAGAAAATCTATTTGGTATTCCACAATAATAGTCTAATTATAATTATACCTTTACAATCTCAGAAAAAAAGGTCATGACATTTCTAGGACATAAAGCTCTCTTTTTTTTAAAGAACGGGGGCCGTCACGTTTCTACTATTTTAAGGCTTCTGTACTTTTGGATATCTAACAGTGTAACCATTTTTATCAATGGCTACAAATTTCCTAAAAAAATTTACAGGCTCTCGTATACACAGATACAAACACCTTTTTCCAATTTAACATCAACTGTATTTTTATTCCACAATCGACATATGCGGCATTCATCCTGCAAACATTTGACATGCCTAATTTATTATGCAAAGTGTAATGCACTCGCTTATTTGAGATGATCCTGAGTTCAACTACTCCGTATACCCTCATATTTGAAGACACAAACTTACTTAATTAGCACGCATTTATATTAGTTCTAGGAAAATATTTCATTACCTCACTAGGCTCGATGTTAAAGTATTCACTTTTATAAAATTAACTGAAGTATTAATTTTGCACATAATTATTTAAAATAGAATCTTATATATTTTCTGCAACAAATTATGTAATAAAATGCATGCAAAATTAGAAACATTAAAGTGTCTGGTCAAGAACTTTCCTGTTTTTATTCAAATTTAATTCAACTCGTTCTCATGTATGACGAAGTATAACACTTTCAAGATGCTTGAAGTAGTACGCTGTGATTGCATTCCTATTTAGGCAGATAAAAACACCAATAGAGATTTAAAAAGTGTTGTCGATCATAATACCGTTAGCACCTAGCTCATCTAACAAAAATGGGCATGCTAATATTCGAATTCGTCGGATAGTGACAAGGCTCAAACTGCATAAATGGCTAAGAATATAGAGTGTTTCATTAATATTATGTGCAAAAAATATCACCACGACTTAGTATTGAAAAAGCAATCTACCGAAGCAGTTGACTGGTAAGTTCAAGGAAAATCGTCATATTTAGAATATTCATGAATTCTATTCGTAAAAAAAATTTTGGAAACAAATAATTCTTTTATGCTAGCTGATAATCTAATAAAACAACAAATGAGGATTCATTAAAATATAATGCGTGTTGCCATCAACCTAATGGTACTGTAGAAGAACAAAGGATTTATATACTAAACTCACAAAAAATTTAATATAATTAATTTATTTAAAAAGCGCTACAGATTTTCACTGACATATATATCAAATAATAGATAATGTTGTAAAACATCAACTTATATTATGTAGTACTTGACATAAAGTCAGTTAAGTAAGAGCGCGTTCGGCATAATTAGCAGTTGGTAAAAGGTATCGCCCTAATTCTTTCGTGAGTCAATAGAAAGAATCTTTACTTTTTCGCAAAAGATTCAGCTGGCATTAAATTCTTGCTAGAGAAACGCGTAAAGCAACATGAGGGCCACATATGCAACGCGCTACGAGACTGCGTTCCTTTGTACCCACTGAAAGATCCTGAAAGATCTGGAAATGTCTCTTGTAACGGCTGCTAAGTACATGAACAAATCGAAAACATTCGTCATCAAGTGGATGCAGCGATATAAGGAGACAAAAACGATCTATGACTTACCGGAACGCGGCTCAGTAGGCAAAGTGTTCTCTAAAGTCTAAAAACAGATGGTGAGCTGGTTTTCGCAGAACCCGGGCTTAAACATTGCATCAAGGAGCAAGGTGTAGTTATATTCGAACCCATATCCGTGCATGCGATACCAAGTTCCGCGATTCTGTGAATAAACCTTTGTAAGGTAAAATTTCATGTGACGAAGGACTGGCTTGGGCAAAAGACAATATCGACCGAGATTGGAGCAATATAATTTTAATGTTTATTATCACCCCACGAGCCTGGTCAACTTCAACTAGCAGGATGGTTAAACACCCAGTAAAAGTACATCTTTGGGGACTGCTTCTCAAACTAGGTTTCGAAATGTTTCATCTGCTTATTTACAATCTAAATGCGCAAAAAATGCTCGAGATTTATAAGAGATATTTTTTACCGACTCTCGAACGTTGATTCATCAAAAAAAACAAACAAACGAGGACTAGATCTTGCAGGAGGACAACGACCTCAAACACCACAGCAAGCTTTGCATCAAGTGCAAAGAGCAGTCTGGCATCGTTATATTTGATTAATCGGCGCAGTCGCCCGATGCAAATCCGATTGAGAATGTGTGGGTATACACCAAGCACAAGCTTCTTGGATGAAAAGTGTTCGCTTTAAAGCAGTTCACACGAGAAGTTCGTAGCATTTGGAGGTCCTTGCCGAACTAATCCACCATCAATTTGGTCGAAAGCAGCCTTCTAGTTTTGTTGTGATTATTCCAACACGCTACTATATCTTTTATAGCTATAAATTCCAATTGTATGTCTGGTCTTATTCATGATGCACAGAGTATATAAATATGCAACCTTATATCTTAGACGTTGGTGTCATCTTTTTCAGTTCGTTTGTATTAGAAAGTTGCATAGATTCTTTTAAATATGGAAAATCAAGAAACGTATTTATGACATGTAAAGTGCATTGTTTAAAAAAAATCCAATGTTAAATACTGCAACCAAATTTGCACAGTTTATGGGAGTGATATTACAAATATTATGATAGTTCATACTTGGTTTGGGAGATTTGAAACTGGCAATTTTAATCTAGAAGATGAAAATCCTATATGCCGTTCATTAACTATACATACTATGTTCATAAATATTGTTACGTGCTGATTAGAATGACAAAATAAAACTGTTTTTGCGTAATTTTCTCAGGATTTATTAAATATTTATTGATAAGCATAATTATAACGGATTTGTTCAAAATGACTACCCTTAGCATCTACACAAGCTTTAAGACATTCAGACCACTTGTCTATGATTGTACGCACTACATCCATTGGAAAATTATTTAATGCACCCGTCAGAGCTCACTTCGAAGAATCAACATTAAAGTGTATTTGTGAGCAAACTCTGTTCTCTAAAATTCCCTATAATTTGTAATCTAATGGAACTGTTAGAAAATGAGGCACATTGTTGCTCAACTAAGTTTAAGTGGACTGTGCGTTGCGAGCGGGTGCGGATTCCAAGGCTCGAAAAAAGCGTGCAATTCAGAGATTTCACTGCACCCTCCAAAACATTCTGTTGGTACACAGCGACCGAAGTTATTACTGCCCTTTCACAAAAATGAATGTCGGTCACTCCATCGTAACAGACTCATAAAACAATTATAGCTGCTGGATGATGGCTTCTCTGAACCCTTGACACTAGCTGGAATGCTTATTTTGACGATCTAGCGTATACCCTGTCGTTTTGTTTGTTGAAATATTCCTCCGTTGTGAAACCTTTTTCATCCGTAATCAAAATTTTTCTGTAGCCATCATGCACATAATAATCAGCCATTTATTTAAATCATCTAACAGCAAGTTTCTTGTATGTTTTTTGTAAACAGCTGGTTCTAGATCTTGATTAATAACATGAGTCATCGAAGTTTTGGAAATTTGCATCTTTTGATTCATAAACTTCTGCTTACGATAGGAATTTAGTGTATTATGGTTTTGATTGCATAAACAACCCGAACTAAGCGTAGTCTTTCAGATCTTGGTCGATCCTCGACACCTTTAGCCTCATTAAACAAATATATGGCACACAAACATACGGCTAATTGTGTAGCGGGTGGGCACTGTTTTACGATCCCAGTAAGTTGGCAGATCAACTTCAGGGAAGCGACCTTGCCTACGCAAGCCTTAATCCTCTGGGGGAATAATAAATAATCTTATTTTATCTCTTCTTGTACCCTAGTCCAGCTCAGGAAAGCAACAGAAAACTACTTGGAGTCTAAATTATATTTCCCAAGATAATAATAATGGCTGAAAATCATAACAAGATAGCCGCTACTCACTCCTTAAGCGGGGAAGCGATGTCAATAACTCCCCCGTCATTTGAGAGAGTTGTTCGGGGTGTCATAAGCAGAACTTTTCCGTGCCTGTACATCAAAAATTATGATTACCAATATGGTCTCCAACTTTCAAAAAAAAAAATAGGAAACGACGAAACAAGAAGATGCGGCTAATGCTGGGAGGTTACAGGGTCCTAAATATTGCACTTTTTTCAGTTCCACACTTATGTAATGCTATTCCAGCAATTCTTTGTTAGCCGAGTCCATTAATTTAACCAAACTTAGCAAGAAGCATAATGTAATATACCACTTTAAGACTTGAGAATTGCAAACTGAGAATAATTATCTCTTGAAGTCCAGCTATGTCAGTCACTTTAAGGTGTTGGTTCCGCATCAATTGGCAGAAAGCAACACTCTTAACTGTGTTTCCACATGTGAGTTACTTTTTCAGCTAAACGAAATAAAGAACCCTAAATACTTAGTTACTGGGGATGAAACTTAGATCTTCCATAAGAATGTTAACCGAAATAACGCTATTGATTCTGTGATAAAAAAAACTTGAATGTCAGTAAGGCCAGATCTTCGCCTAAAAAAAAATTTGTTATATATTTGAAGAAATTGGAAAGTTGTCATTTATTATGAGTTACTTTCATAAAGCGCATCATTAACTTACGAAATACTGTTCCCAACTTAAAATTCTACCTCTCTCTGTACTCCGAATATTGCCCTATTGTTAATTATTTGATTAAACAATTTTCTTTGTAATAGAAGTTTTAGTTCAATAAATTACATAAAAATTTTGGGAAGATGACTTCTGGAGAGATGGGGCAGAATGAATTGCATCTACTATACATTTGAACAGACAGTAAACAAAGACAGCTGATATGAAGTGTGGCGTGGCTGAGCTCTGAGCGTACGTTTGGTTGCCTATCTTGCGGATCGTTTTGCATATCTTACTTTCGTAAGGTCACCGCACCGACTTATCCCACTGTTATCATTCGTAAATAAATTGTTCCACGTTCCCATCTTCCAAAAATTTGAGGAAAGACGGGTGTAAAATTGTCAGCCTAGGACGCCAAAAATACCTTTTTGCAAGCAACCCCTCGTATAATAACAATCTAAAACTTAAAATATTGCACTACTTACTAATAACACGAAAGAAATTTTCAGGATATTCTCATGAAATACAGATAAAATATTAAAATTGTCAAATTTTTCGTATTTAAACAATTTTGCTAGGCAATACTGTAGATTATACACATATTTTTGATGTTTGAAAAGTTTAGCAGTCTCCCGTGTGAAAGCTTTTAGACAAAACTAACTGAACTTTAACATATATTGCAGAGAATTTTATAACTGCAATTGTGGCTTGGGTCATCGATAATTCATAAAATATTGAGTGCATCGATCTGTTAGACCGCTTGTATAAAATTGGTTAAGTTGTGTAGCCTCCGTTCAAGGTCAGTTGTCACAATAAAGCAACCGGCAAGCAACTGATTTGTATGCAAAGATACTACTGAATTCACTTGATTATCGCGCCCATGACCCAAATGATTTGCGTAATAATTAAGAATTTCTCCACTGCGTCTTGACAATCTGGGTTGTTACAGTAATTTTGGAATTCAATAGCAATAAGGTCACCAGTTCATGCACTATTATTGCTGTTTGATAATTTACGAGAAAACGGCTGTTTTACGTGCAAGCATTTGCTTGCTTTAACAAGACACTGATAATATGTAATTGCGTCTATACGATACAACAAAATACGTCAGAGCGTAAAATAAATTTCCTAAAAGCATTGTTAATTACTTTTACATGTTCCGTTCAAGTGCTAAAAGTTTTGAAACCACGTAATCCCAATACGTAATACGGTAATTTACATATAAATATTTAACTATAATTAAAATAATTTGAAGCTTTCCCCTTAGATAACTTTTGCAATGTGTTTTTTATTTTTATATTAAAAATTATTTTACTCTTATTAAAATTTAAAACAAATCGGTGGCTTTACAACTTTTTATTTTATTAGTAATAAGTACGTTTTTAGTTATGTTTTGGATTTATATTTCTAAGCACTTGGGACTTATATTCTATTGATATTCATTCAAAGGTATACGACATAAATTATACAGGAGCTGGTAGAATAATTTCTCCTTATTTTAGTGCCCTTCAGGGCAAGGAGTGCGTTTGTATTAGACATTTTAAAACTTGTGATTCTATAATAATGATGCAGCGGCTATTTTGTAGGTCGCCACGAAAGAGTTCCGACCAAGAAAACTACAACGTTGTGGGTAGATAATTTTCCAACAGTCTGCTTAAGCATTCAAATAGAAATCACCCGGTAGACCTTGTAGCGTTCAGACACCCGAGAATATTGCAGCAGTGACAGGCGGTTGTCATACTGCCACGTTTCGACGCTAAGCATACTGTCGCCTTGGAAATATCTGACCGGAGCAATCTCATGTTCCATCCATATAAACTGATGGTAGTCCAGTAAATGAAAGAATGCGACTGGTACGGTCGACGCCAGTAGGCTCTTTGCGAGGATGTTAGCAAATGTAGCAGTGAAAAAGTTTATTTTTATTTATGGGGCTGCGTTAATCAGCAGAATTTTCAGTATTGGGCCTCACAAAATGAGAAATCTTTTCACAGTAAGCGTGTAGCTGTTTGTTTTTGTATTTCGTAAGCGTACACAATCTTTACTTGTTAAAATTCAACCATCATGCGCAATGGTCTATAAAGGCACACATTATAAACAAAAAATTATTGTCCTGTGAGACCGTAATTAAAATTACAAAAACTTTCTTTCAAGTTCATAAATAACTACAACACAAATTTTACCTATTGTTCTCCAGAAACGTTTTCAAGCCGATCACATCCAATAAGTCTACAGTCATCCTTCCATTGCAATGTTTTATATATGCTTCATAAAAGAGCATAGCAATTCTCCATTTATCATGTGCTGTTCATGCCCAACCTATTTCTTATATTATTTAGACATGGAAATATGGTAAATCTCCCCAGTTAGAAGCATATGAATCTCTGATATAATGCGCTATAATATTCTAAGAGGGAAATTTACGCTGTAAACTATTAAGTTAAAGACATCATTGTCCTAACTGATAATAGCCGGGTTGCAATAAAACTATATATAGTTACCAGATCAATTTTAAAGTGATATAGAAATGTCTACATAGAATTTATAACCTTTGACTACAATAATCACCCGCGCATTATAAACAGATTCAGAGAAGTAATATGAGCCTCGGAACAGGACGGTCACAACGAAGACGACAGGAGCGAAATCGGATAAGATTTGGAACATGGAATATCACATCTCTAACAGGAAAAGAATGCGAAATTATAGATGAAATGGAGAAATACAAGATTCAAATACTGGGAATCTCAGAAATTAAAAAGAAAGGAAATGGAATGAAAAACATGGACAAAGGATACACGCTCAGATATGCGGGCACGCCAATCGGAAACAGAACAACAGAAGGGGTAGGAATACTCCTCAGCAAAGTAACCAAATGGGAAGTCATAAATTCCAGAATTATAGCAATAAACTTACAACTTCAAGAGAAGGTCGAAATAATCCAAACATACGCACCCACGCAAAACGCCACCGTACAAGATAAAGAATCCTTCTATGAAGACCTGCAAAGATCCATAGAGAAAATACAAAACGAAAATAGATATATACTTATTATAGGGAATTGGAATGCTCATATAGGAAATAACATAGAACAAGGACACGGAACAATGGGAGATCATGGTCTAGAAGGTGAAGTAAATGAAAATGGCGAGAGAATGATAGACTACTGCATAACTAACCAACTACTAATAGGAAATACATGGTTTAAGCACAAAATAATACACAAAGTAACATATGAAGCAGAAGAACTAGGACATAAAAGTACGATGTAAAGGTAATAAGAGGGGCGGAGCTAAATACTAAACACAGACTGGTGATCGCCGACACAAATATTAGGAAACCGCTTAAAGAACGAACGAAGAGCTGTACAAAGATCAAACTGGAAACACTAGAACACCCAGAAAAAATACAATAATATGAAAACAAACTAACTGGAAATCTAAACAATTTGGAAATACCAGAAGCCGAACAAGGAATTCAGTGGACTATAAACAAACGATGGAAGGCTTTTAAAGATACACTAACAAAAACAGCAGTGGAAGTCTGTGGAGAAAAAGAAATAAAACATGACCCAGTAGATAAACGAACAAAATGGTGGAACGAAGAAGTCAAGAACAAAATCAATAACAAAAAAGAAGCCTGGAAGAAATATATAATAAATAAAACTGAACAAAATAGAAGATACTATCTAGTAAAACGAAACGAAACAAAGGAAGCGGTAAAACAAGCAAAGAAAGACACATGGAAGGAATTCGGTGGAAAGATAGAAGACAACTATATAGAAAACCAGAGACAGTTTTGGAATACAGTTAAGCGCCTAAAGGGAAACAGCACCAAAAGTGCGGAATATTAAGGATGAGACAGGAATGCCACAAACAAGAAATACTGAAAACATGGAATGACCACTACATAAAAAGATTTAAAGAAGAAGAAACAGAAATACAGAGAGAAGAACAACCTCAAGAAGGAAATGATAATCAAGACACCGAAGAAGAAATAGCAGAAGAAGAAATAATAGAAGCCCTGAAGAAAACAAAAAATGGTAAGGCAGCAGGAGAAGATAACATAGCTCCAGAAATGCTGAAAAAAGGCGGGCCGACCGTAATTAAATGGATGAAAGAGATAGTACAACAAGCATGGAATACAGAACAGATCCCGAAGGACTGGGAAAATAACATAATAATACCCATTCATAAAAAGGGAGACACCACAAATACAGACAACTATAGGGCTAAATGCTTATCCTCAGTAGCGCTAAAAATATACACAAGAATAGTTGAAAAGAGACTAAGAAATGAAACAGAAGACAAACTAAAAGAAGAACAAACTGCGTTTAGACCAAGAAGACAAACGCAAGAGTATATATACACAGTAAGAACGATAATTGAAAAGCTATTAGAGAAGAAAAAAGACATCTACCTACTCTTCTTAGACCTAAAAGGAGGCTTTGACCAGGTACCACACAGATACATCTGGAAAGCATTGGAAGAACTAGAAGTAAGCCCAAAACTGCGGAGAACAATAAGGAACATGAATAGTAAAGTAATTGGAAAAACAAGATTAAATAACCAAGTATCGGAAGAACTTAAAATGGAATTTGTGATATACATGGACTACATAAACAAAAAATGCAAATTAGAAACAAGAAACACCCACATGGGATACCATAACCTAAACCCAGTAATGACACAAAACCTAATATATTCCGACGACATATTACTCATGGCAAGGAACAAAAATCAACTACAACAAAACAAACATATGGAAAAAAACACCTAGAAGAACGTGGGGTGACCATTAATATAGAAAAAACAAAAGTAATGCATATCACAAAACAGGAAAACGAAGAAGAAATAGATATACAAATATACGGGAAACAGATACAAACAGTGCAAACATACGAATACCTAGGAGTACTAATTAGTAAGGTTGGAAGAATAGACCAAGAAATAAAACACAGAATAAACAAAGGAAATAGGATATACTATCAAGTAAACAACACATTGATAGGGAAAAAAGGAATAGGTATAAAAGCAAAAATGCACTTATATAAAACAATATATACCCCTACACTTCTATACGCTTTCGAAACATGGGCGATAACAGACAAACATAAATCCAAAATAACAACCGCAGAGATGAGGTATCTAACGCGGATTGTGGGCAAAACAAGAAGAGATAGGGTCCGTAACAGATCCATACGAGATGTACTAGAAATCACACCGTTGGTAGAAGAAATAAAAACCAAACAGCTACAATGGTATGAACACCTGGTCAGAATGAGCAATGAACGATACCCAAAAACCGTTTTTGAAATGAGATGTGATGGAAGGAGAGATAGAGGAAGACCCAGACGAAAGTGGGAAGACAACATCAACGAATCAGCAAGAGAAAGAGGACAGACCTTAACACAAATCCGAACCCTTGCAAGAGATAGATACTCATTTAAACAATGGCTCAAAACCCCGACACCGTGAGGTACAATGGGAGAAGAGGAAGTAAGTAAGTAAGTAAGACTACAATAAACTTACACTTTTGTGGGTACTGGACCTAGGGGTTTAGCAAAAAATAAAAAATATAAAATATTAACAAAAAAGAAAATAGACTAATTTTCTGGACTTTGGGTAACCTAAGCACTAGTTGGTTAAATCATTGAATCCATAAAATTTAATAAATAAAATTAATATAAGTGAGTGAAAATATTAAAGCACAGTAAAAGAGGGTTTAAAATTTCGTTTTAATAAATTAGGAGATAATTTAATGTAGTTAAACAGCAAGTTTGACTAGTAATTAAGTTGATTTCCAATCACTGTAACGTATGCAAGCATATACACCATAACATGTATTAAAAAAAAAACAATTAATAGACCTTACAACGAAGATAGAAAGCAGATCTGTAGTCAGTTAAGTAAAAACGTGTTTGGGTTAATGTGTTGTACTCTATCAAAACAAAGATGTTATTGTATTAATAATGTGTCCAGTTCCCACTGACGTCGATAATTACCTGGTATCTTCAAGGCAAGGACTTACAAATGTGACGGATTTCTTCCACGAAGCTTGTACTTGATGTATGCCCACACATTCTCAACTGGATTTGCGACGGCCAATCAAATGTAACAATGCCAGACTGCTCTTTCCTCTTTTCTTGATGAAAAAACGTTCGCCAGTCGGTAACAAATATTTATTATAAATCTGGAGCATTTAGACTATACGTAAACAAATGCAACGTTCCGAAACTTAGTTTTGAGAAGTAGTCCTAAAGATGTATTTTTATTGTGTTTAGCGGTCCGTCACACCAACCTGTTAGTTGATCAGGCTCGTGGGACAATAACATACCCCCAAACAGAAACTTCGCTCGGAAAAATTATATTGCTCCAATCTCGGTTGATACTCGGCCAAGCGAGTGACTTTGTCGCATAATTTTCAATTAACAAAGGTTTCTTCACTAAACTACGGCATTTGATATCATTCGCATGGAAATGTCCAAACTGGATAGCTACGTACGATATATCTACACCTTTCTGTTTTAATTTTGAAGCTCATTGGCGCCATGTTAAGCCCGGGTTTTGCAAAAACAAGTTAACGATCTGTTTTTCAATTTTAGGAGACACTTTACCTGTCGAGTCACGTTCCAGTAAATCATCAACCGTTTTTGTCTCCTTGTGTCGCTGCATCCACTTGAGAACGAATGTTTTCGACTTGTTCATGTACTTAGCAGCCGTTCCATGAGATATTTTCGGACCTTTTGAGTGGGTACAGAGGAACACAGCTTCACAGCGCGGCGCTCAAGGTGCTTTATGCATTTTTCTAGCAAGAATTCAATTCCAACTGAATCTTTTGCGACAAAGCATCAATAACAAAGGTTCCCTCACAAAAGAATTAAGGTGATTTCTTTTACTAACTGCTAATTAGGCCGAACACGCTTTTACTTAACTGACTGTATATATTGTACAAGATGTATTCAAGTTTTAAGATCTCTAAAGTAATCTGCGTCTGAGCGTACACATTTTTAATAACGTCGTCGCCATGATTCCAAGACCGCTGAAAGCACTTCTTTAGGAGATCGATTGGAAGACGAGCGGCCACGGCAAATGTTCGTTCATAGTCGGAAATTCATAGCGGCATCACATGTTAACATGTTCTCACATATTCCTACTCGCTCAGCCTTGTTTACGTCGGTCAGCGTTCGTAGGACCCACCTTAAAGAATCTTTCTGCATTTTCAGGTCATCATACAAAATGGACTCCATAGATCCTATAAAAATGCTAAGTTCAGAGGCGATATCACGCACACCTAATCGACAGTCGTCCATGACAATTTGCTCCACCGCAATCATTGTTTCGGTCCGGCTGGTTCGTGGACGAGGCTGCTTCTGTTTATCATCACACATCTCTGACATTCTTTAGACTTTCGCGTCCACAAATGCACATTTTTAACATCCATGATGCCTTCACTGCATATCTCACTCAATTGGCGATGAATTTAGATGGGCGTTTCACTACGCAAGAGATTAAAATGGATGATTACAGGTTGTTCTTGAACATTAATCGTCGCCATTTTAAGTATACAAAACAACACTCACTGCAATGGGGGTAATTCGGTCTGTGTAGATTGCATGGTAGTGCCATCTATATTACAGATTCAGAAATATTTCCCACGCCCTTTAAAATTAACCTCATCTTTCTACTTACTCTCACTGCTGAGAAAAAAATTTGGAGATCTTAAAACTCAGACGCACCTCGTAGTATACCGAGAAGCTCTTGTCTAATAAAAGTATTGACTATTTGAAGAAATAAATTCGCTAGAAAAGACATGGTAAAAAGACTTTTCAGTTTAATAAAGATGGGTACACATTCTGATTGAACAAATGAATAAATCGGTAATACAATAAATTTTAATAATAAATTAAACAAAGCTGTTATTTTCTATTTATTTTCTCTTCGTTTTCTTACTTTTTGCTTCTACCAAGTTTACGTTCTTCTATTCATAAGCTGTATCTCTTTACTTTGTAATTGCATCATTTCCTCCTATCTCAAACACTTCAAAATTCATTACCTTATCTACAAGTAAAATTTAGCTTTGTTTTTTCACCTTATTTAGTCAGAAATTCCTAATAAATATTACGGAGTTTTCTATTAAATTTAATACCATTATCACTGCATTTGTTACCATTTCCGCTTTTAACATTCTTTGTTTATTTATTGATAATTAAATTATTGATAAAATGATCTCAACTGCTTTTAATTTTCTGCATTCTATATGCCTGTAAAATTACTAAAAAAAACGATTTGCTTTATTTTTATAAATCAAATGGACATTTTCCAACTTTAATCATCTAATTCACATGCTAACCATTTCTACTGATTTTTTGACATTAGATTTGAATTTCTTTCTTCTGAAAGAAACTATCCATGTTGATTTTGTTGTATTACACCTTTTTACTAAACAAATATAAGAATACAATTTTCTGACTATAAAAAACATTTTTTCCGTAACTTTGATCCTTCTACTATACTTTTATTTATTTTCAGTCAGTTGTATACATTCATTATGCTGTTTCTCTTTAATATTAATAAATACAACATTGTACACTAAAATAGAATTTCTTTTTAAGTACCCCTAATAGATTAAATTTAAAATAAAAAAAGTATGTAATTATGTGCATAGTACTACAGCAAATAATTGGATTACTTAATAATTATGGAAATACCGCTAAATATAATGGATTTCTTACTAATTAGCAATTAATGCATAACAACGAGTTTTGGCTTTTATTAACCTAGAAACAGTTTCTTTTTCCTTTTGATCAAATTATTTAAAATTACTCTTACGAAGTCGTCGCCTTTCGCTGTTTGTTTTCCGCCAGCAGTTGGCAACTCTCACTGCGGCCAGTAGGTAACCCACATTCAGTGAAACGAAACATGCTTCGGGATCAGCGGAAAGAAATCAGTTCCGTTAGCTGGTTTGCCGGCGAGAAGAAAAATGCGACTATCGCCTTTTTAGGAAAATTCCAAATTAAGTGGCACATCCATTATTGCGCAAATAATAGCAATTGTAGCCGCCACACATAGAGTACGCAAACATAAAAGGGTCGCGGTGAAATCTAAGGTCGAATTAATCAAGGCGATTCAGCGACCTGCGAATTGAATTAAGTTAACTTTTACAAGAAGCGGCTATTGTGTTTAATTTGTAATTTACCCTCCATAGAATGCGGAGTCTGCCGAGCGCACTTGATGGGAGGCGATTAAGTGCAATTTGTGTCATAAAAGATCTTAACACCATTGGAGCTGTTACAGCTAACGAGCGTTTTCATTTCCAATTACGGCCGATTTCTACCTTTACTTAGTTATTGCCCTTTATGTTTCTTGTTCACTCATAAATTTTATTTTAAATTTGGGATTAAGTAGTTTATTTAATATGACGCATATTTTAATGTATTAGTATAATTATTGTACCATTCGAAATACATTATCCAACTAATTTTACAGTTATAAGTCTAAATGTTGTTATTTCCCTATTAAAATATTATTCATTTTTTCGACTTAAAAATATATTATTTCCTCATAAACAAAAATCATTCAGTCTACATCACATTTATAAGCCAAAACTTATAACGCCAGGCTGCAACTTCACGAGTAAATTAGCCGAACCGCAACCAAAAGTTGGATGTTAATCTTAAAATTGTATATATAGACTGTTTGGTAACATTGAAGAGAATTTAAAATCAAGATGGCTTACATGCTAAACCAATGGTGAATTGAAAGCATAACTAATTGCAGTGGAATTTTCTTCGCTGTTCAGCAGTTTTGTAGCAATATTGTAATCGTATGAAAACTAAAAATATTGTGTAAAAATGAGAGTTGTCATTATTAAACATGTGGAGTAGAAAAAACTACACAATTAACCAAAATTAAAGTCACGCGCTTGCACAACGTATTACAATTTCGCGAAGACATGTTCGTAAATGTCGTACACTTTTCGGCCGAAACGAAGCGTCCTATCGCACAGCCACTGCAAAACTAACCAAAAAACTCCAATCAAGTTTCGGATATAAAAAACCCAAAGCCTGCTCAGTCAGCCATACATCTGAAAAATTTTGCAGAAGGTCCGAATTTATTGATTTCAAGACGTTCGCAACAATTGAGCGTCTCGCAAACTAAGATGCGACGTATATTACGTAAAAATCTAGTCCTAAAAGCTTAAAAAGTCAATCTCACACAAGAACTTATGCCAGTAGATCATTAACAAGCTGTAATTGAATCTTGAAAATGTAAGAAACTAACGTCCAGTTTTTCAAGAAAATTTTCTAGAATGATGAAACCTATTTCCGCATCACGAAGTGCATAACTGTCACATCTGGGGTCTGAAAATCCAGAAGAGATAGTCGAGAAACCTTTCCATCCAAGAGTTAGAGTTTGGTGCTCTTTTTGTGTTGGTGGCGTCTTTGGTCTATATGTTTCGAGAATGATGCTGGTAAGACCGTCTTAGTGAATGATGTGCATTATAGTGAAACGTTAACTGACCTTTTTACTCAAAAGTGGACATGTGAAACAACTGCGTTATTGCACAATAAATTTCCTGGACTAGTAATTTCTTGAAATGGGCACTTCAATAGGCTCCCAGATCATACGATCTAAAGTTAATGTTGACGGTAAGATCAACGTCAATGCATTAGTAACAATTCAAGCGCTCAAAGACAATGTAGGAGCTCCCGAAATCGAATCACATTTGTGCGAAAACGTTGAGAAAAATTTCCTCAAGAAAATGCCTATAAAAGAACCGATGCAACCACTTAAAAGATATTATACGCCATATTTAATGGCAAATTTCTTTCTCTACATTCTTACAGAAATATCTCAATAATTTTAGGGAAAAAAAAACGTTTTTATAATTTAACACCTCATTAATGAAAGATTCCTTTCAATGTAATTACAAAAAATTAAACAAGCCACGATAATAGCGTTAGAAGATTAGAAACGCCTATTAGCTGTGTCTGCAATGTACTGTCCACCAAGATACAGGCGCAATACAGGACAGATTCATTAAATATTTTCAATCGCTAGGATCAAGATTTATTTCTGGAGAAGACTCCAATGCAAGGCCCCACCAATGGGGCTCCAGATTATGTTCTCTCAGAGTTAGAGTACTACTAACTTTTACAAATGAAATACGTCTCCACACAGTGTCTACAGGTAAACCTACCTATTAGCCATCCGATCCGAAAAAAATCCCCGATTGTATAGATAGCTTTATCACCAATAGTATTATATAAACATATACGTGGAAGTTATCTTAATCCTAAATTCAGTCATTATGTTGAAAACTAAGGCACTACAAGTACACACATACTTAATTGATTGAGAAATGATAATAAATATGCTGTTAAAACTACTACCGTTATACTACTTTATACCGTTTAAATGCAGTAAAATATCAATTTCTAAAGCAAGATCTTCCCAGGGCAATCATGGGAAGATTGCTAAAAATAGAATATTTTGCAAACTGTGGCAAACCAGCATTATCAAGAGGAAAAATGAAAATATAATAACGCAAGTAGAGAGTTTAACAAATAATAAATATACACAATAATGAAGCTTGTACAAGTTACCTAGAAGGGCACTGAAGCTAGTAATTACTCTCTTTGGAAAGCCGCTAAACGCCTTAGACAGTCACAGCAAACAATGCCGCTGATTCGTAAAGATGATTGTAGCTAGTCTAAAAGCGATGCTGAAAAGATAGAACTGAAAAATCGGAGCACCTATAGAAAGTTTTACGGCCAGTGGAAAATATATAAGGATCAGACCACGATGAAATACGGAATCACTTAAATGTACCCATACAATTATCACTACCGATTAAAGCCTTTGCACAAAACAAGGTTACGAAAATAATTGCTGCTCTCACTGTCAAAAGGTCACTAGGGTACGACCTTAGTACAGGACGAGTCGCAAAGGAGTTGCCAAAAAAAGGTATAGCATTAGTAACGTACATTTTTAACGGCAGATTAAGAACTAGTTATTTTCCTGCCCAATGGGAAGTCTCAAAGGTTATCTGAATTTTTAAGCCAAATAAATCACTTAATGATGCTTCTTCGATAAGACTCTTACAAATCTTAAGCATAAATTTTAAAAAACTTACTTAAATCCTTCGTAACTATTCTAAATAAGGAATGTGTAATACCCGACCATCATTTCGGTTTTAGGTAGCAGCACTCGACAGTCGAACAGATGGATCATGTAGTAAATCATATATGGCGTTCAAGAATACAATACTGCCCAGAAAATTTATCAATGTAAATCAAGCATTCAATATTTTTTATTTAATATTAAAATTATATTTACATAAGTTACTTCCTGCTAAGGCATGAAGAAGAGATCACTAATTTAATTTAATAGTGATAACCAGGAAGTACTATAGTCTCACTTATACAGTCAATCTACCAACCAATCAAAATACATAAGTTACAGAATACTTTAGACCAGGTTTGCCAATATTTAAAAAAAGGTCCATAAAGCTAAATAAGGCAAAGTCTGCTCTAGATAAAACAAAAATACCATCGTCTGACAATGCTAAATATCTGGTCATTCACCTTGTTAAAACCTTACCTGTGGGACTGTCTACAACATAATCTGAAGTTTAGAAACTATTATTGTTTACTAAGTAGGAAGTCTCGGCTAAGTTTAGATAACAAGGTGTTAATATATAAAATTATTTTTAAACCCATCTGCCTATATAGAATCTGGATAGGGAAAAAGCGTCATCCTCGGAAATCTCGTTGAAATCAACCGGGTGATCACTTTCTATGTTTCTTTATGTACAGAATTTGCTTAATACTCTCAAAGAAAATTGTATATAGTTGATGATTATAAATAAAAAAAAGATAAGTAAACAAATGCCGTCTGCATAAATAAACAAAATCAATTTTTTGATATTCTGCTGAGAGCATTTAAGTATCCTAATATAGAACGGTACAACACAGCAAAACAAAAATTTTGTGTATTCTCCTCAGTGCCTTGTAGAAGGTGTCCGTTAACCCTCAGAAATGTTCTCCTGTAACTTTTGCCGCTGTGTATAGGACATCATACATACATATGCATACAGGATGAATGCTAGCCATAAGAACAAACTTCTTTATAGAAAATGTCCATTATGAATGAAAATATTTTGTGCCGTTAGCCACCCGTTAGGACACATATCTCAGATACGGTGTGTTTAGACATTTATTTTCATTTGCAGATCTGTTCTAAACTAAACATGTGTCATAAAGTGTTATTAAAATGACCAGTTATTCATTTCAAAAACAAGCAAAAAAGACGTCTAGTCAAACGAGTGAAAATGGTCGGAAAGCCACACAAATTTACCAGAAGACCGACTTTCCCAGGCAGTAGTCGAATCTCATTTTTTTGCAGCAATGCCGCTCAGTGTAACCAGTTGAGGATCCTATATAAATATAGCTATTATTCCTATCACTTGCTACGTGTACGGGAACTATCAGGAGAGATCTTCTTCCATGAGAAAGATGTTTGCAACAAACTATTACCATTATGAGATAAAGTAATCTTTCATCTACATAATAGTCATCTATGGCCTAGACAGAAACCCGATAGAATGGCTGAAGTTCACCATCAACAGCAATTTAGTATCGATGTTCGAGTTGATAATTGTGATGATCATCTAGTTAGATCAATTGTACTTTCACAATGCCTCAATAGCCGTACAATTCCCGATGGACTCTCTAAAACAATCGGAAGTACGATAGCTCATGCGCCTGATGCATGCTATAACCCAGCTCACTTCAGCGTGAACATTCGCAATTATCTAAATAACGGCTTCTTAGACAGCTGGATTCAACGAGGTGGTCTTGCTGCAAGAGCTGCCCGGTCACCGGACTCCTGAGCCTTTGAGCGTCATGTTTTTGTTACCCACACACTTGAACAACGTACAATTTGAGCGGCTGCCTGAATTCATAATAGACACTTTCACGCTTGCATAGACCCCATTGAGGGCACTTTAAACACCCACTATGAAGTTGTCAGAAATAAATGGCGGAGTGTCGTGCAATTCAATTTTATGCAACGATCCAGTATTACGAGCTCACTCTGCATTTCTAGACACACATTCCTTCTTCTTCAAGAATCACCCTCAGAAGTTGTTTGTATAAGTAACAATCAGTCTGTTTGTGTACATATATAGATATTGTTTTGCTTTTAGCCTTTTCGAAATCAACACACAAAAATTTGCTGATTACAATTATTTTTATAAATAATGTACAAAAGTCCAAAGAATGATTATTAATTAAATAATTATAAAAAAAATTTCAACATTCAATTTTTCTATTGTTGAAGATAAATATTGCAACTAATAAAAAATAATTAAACTTTAATAATAAAAATAAATATGTTGTGTGACAAGTTTTATGTTGTCAATTACGTAAATTGCGTGGGTTTATCGAATCCTAAAGAATTCCCAATGTGTGATTTAAAGCAAAAATAATATTTAATAGAGCCCTGAAGGAATTAGGATGGTTAAAAATTATGAATTGCACTAACAAATAGTACAAAAAAAAAAACGTTTTATAAAAGCAATTACATAAATTTTACTTTTCACTCATCTCGGAACATATTGAGAAGAGGATGAGACTAGTTATAAATTTTTAGCTCATTGGGCAGTACTAATTGCGCCATTTAGAGATTATAAAGCAAAACAAAATTTCAGATTTTTAAATTATAGCTTACACACATAATATTCACATGCTGATTCATACTAAAACGCAAATTCGAACGTGCAAGCCTATAAATTTTGAGATATTACATCTTATTATAACATTTTCAATGTTGAATTTTATTCGCATGAAGTGTCTGATATTAAGACGAAATTGTCATCGTAATTTGTTAAAATACACACTTAGCACATAAATCATTCCAGCTTTTTTCCTTTCTAAGTTTCACTAAAACTTTATTTTTGTAAATCACAAATGTTGTTCTGTGGTATAGGTTAATTTTGAAAATTTGAGCAACTGCCATATTGGGTGATTTATGCAATTGAAACAGGACACTGAAAATGTTTCTAAAAAATATATTTTAGAACGTGTAGGCTTTGCATATTTGAATTTGTCCAACACATAATAAGTGTTTCTGAGAAGTGGTTTATCTGTAATTTTGAAAAAATCTAAAGTTTTTCAAAAAAAGCTGAATAAATGTTCATGACAATTGAAGTTAAAAATATGTAACTACTTTGATTCTCTTTTTCCTTAAGCTTCCGCGTGAGTTAATTTCATGAGTTTTTAGCATCACTTTACATTTTCTTTATTTTGAATGGTTTTAAACTGTATGATAAAATAAAAACTTAGTGTCCTAAAAATGTTCACTTATATCAACATTGAAAACACATTTAGAGCAAAAAAAAGAAGGTACACAAAATATTTTAATTTGTTTTAAAAAGTAGTCAAATTTGTAAAAAAATCGCCACAATTTAATTTTGTTGCAGATGCAAGGGCTTACTGTGCCTACTATCATGCAATCTTGCTAGTAAAGTACTACGTCATATAATATACACATACATATCTATACGTATAAAAGAGAAAGCCCTCACTCTCCGACTAGCTGACTGATTCATCAGCGCCCAGTCTAAACCTCCAAATCTAGAACCTTGAAACTTTAGAGTTTCATTCTTTGTATGACGTAGGAACGTACCAAATTTTTCGAAATTCGCCCCTTCAAGGGGGTCTAATGAGGGTCCAAAGTTTTAGGCTTGAGTTAGAAACGCAAAACTTTGCAGGAATGATCTTCGGCCAAATTGAAAAGACACGTATTTCGGGAATTTTTGATCCAACCTCCACAGGGGCATCATTTCTGACATTTATTACGCCTTATAACTTTTGATCTGTGACAGATAGAGACATAACGTTTTCAGTATTCCACTAAGGACCATAAGTCAAGTCCAGACGCCAAAAATCGGAAAATCTCGAGACCGGAAGTGGCCGCAAAATTTTCGATTCCGATCGCTAAATTTTTGCCGCTATTCACTTTTAAAAAAATAAATGGCAGTATCTGGGTTTGCTGTAACCTTCTAAGTTGTGACAGGTCATCTCTCTATAATATTTAATTTCTCTAAACAGATCTCCTTACATACTTATTAATGATATTTGGCAGGAATAATCTATCTTAAAATTAGAGAACCCTTGTTTCAAAATTTATTAATTTCGGTTCATGTTGTTAGACGGTAAGAAATCCGAAGGAGACTCGAGCCGATTATATATATATATATATATATATATATATATATATATATATATATATATATATATATATATATATATATATATGATTATCCAACAAGACTCGAACTCGCCTCGCCTACGTTCCCATACAGAGGAGCAAATATTTTTGACCACTACGCCAAAAGCGGCGTATGCCGTAACGTCCACAAAATAGTTCTTAATTAAAAAAAAATAATTAAATCCCTCTTGTTAATGGTTAACGTTGAAATATACTGGTTCAAAGATTCTTAAATAGACATTTAATTATTTAAAAAAATGACTACTTGAAATTTGAACCACTTTGTGTGGTGTGCAAAGGTTTATTAAAATTGGTTGATAACATAAGTGTAAAAATAAAACTAAGAATGAAATAAGAAAATAATGTTCGACTAAAAATTAAAAAAATCAAAAATAGTGCAACAAAATTGAAATTGAGACAAACTAAGAAAATAAAAAATAGTACACATTCACAGGGTCGTCAAAGTACATCCAGAAATTTTAGATTATGTTGTGTCAAAATTAGCAGAAAATACGACGAAAATCGCCCACAGAAATTATTGCGTGATATGGCTACAAAAGACCCAAATTTGCAACATAACCAAGAAGCAGAGGATCTGTCCATCAGGAGGCGGTGACTGCTGACAGGAAAACACACAGCAAACGACCTGATCGCAAAGGAAGTGATAAATACCGTCTGCGAATTAAAAGAGTTCGATCAGATCCTAAGCGAAGACTTGCACTGCAAGTCTTTCGTCCTGAGGAGCCGTCAACTTGTTAACTGAGAAAAGCAAGATAGACAAAAATTTAAAGAAGCAAGCTTTGCTAAACAAACTCAAGCATAACAGGTAATTTTCAGATAAAAAATGTTTAATCCAAGACAGGGAAGTAAATAGCTAAAATAATCATTGAATTTGCCAAGATGCCTCTGAAGTACCTATCGTCATCCATGCAAAAGTTTTCTGCACCTGTGATGGTGCTGGGGCTTGCAAGCAAAGAAAAAAATGTTATGTCTCTGAAGCAGGCTTACAGGTGATCGCCCACAGCCCATAGCAACATGCTAGGGACAGTTGTCTGGAGATGGACTCTGGGAGAGTACGTGTTCTAGTCTACATGGCAAGAATGACCCAGGCATTGCTTTACAACACTTTGTGTTATCACTAGTCTCCCAACTTATAGTTGCCATTCAGTCCCGACTGTAATCACTGCTACCTAGTACGTAGTAGTCTCCATCATGCAGGTATTGACATATATAGACAATGAGGAAGTTGTGTTAATATGATTTTCAATATTATTTCCTTTAATTGTGTTAAGTTTCATAAAAATTAATTCAATTTTTCTTGTATTTTAATGTTATTATTTTCATAGTTTATTCATTTTCCGAATTTATCTCGACGACCCTGTAAATAACGAAGAAATAACAAAGAAGTACGGAATTGTGGTGTCATCAAACCATATAATCATAGATTATCAATGAAAAATCAAAAATAAAAAAAAACAAAAAAGCCTTAAATAATACATTTGAGGTAATGGTAGAATGGGAAAACCGAGGATATCGCAAAACACACGAAGAACCTAAAACGATAAGAGCGTATAGAAAGTAGTCTAACGCGTATAATAGCAATTATAGATAATGCTTAAACAGTCAAACGACGGTTTAAAAAATAAAACAATGCCTTAATTTATTTGTATACAACTAAAGATTTGTTATTAAAGCAGAGGGTCAATATATACACACCAAAATATTGAAAATCCTCACACAATATCAACAAAAGTACACTTCAATATGTAAATAGGAATTGGTGTTAAAGATAGACTTCCCTTTTTATTGGCACACTGTTAATTTAATCAAAAGTCGTTGGTTGAAACGCGAGCTGCGGTGTGGACAGATTCGGGTTTATTTCGCGAAGCTCTCTTACGTCTAGTAGGTGGCCTGCTCAGCCACTAAAAATAATTGAATACCTGCATTCAATTCGAATAATGGGTAATAATGGGAGTCGTCTTAGGTGCGGTGCTTGCCACATCGCCCCGCATCAGAGATGGTGCGCGACGACCGGGCAGAGAAGGCAAACATATGAAAGCCTTAATCTCTCTATATGCAGGCCGTGCTCCCACACGGGGCGTTAGAGCCTTACCATTACAATCCTTTTCTATTTTGATTATTAAGATAGTGTTTTGATACCATAAAAGTAACTAACAAAAGCTCAACACACTCCATGCCAATATTCTAAAAGTTAACAATGTTAGTTTATATAAATTAAGTAAAATAAACACGTTATGTCTATGTTTAACATATAGAAAAAAGAAAAAGTCGCTAAAACAAATGTAAAATAATGTAAAGGTTTGATATCTAAATAGAATATTGGGATCGTTGTTATGCTTAAAACAGTTGTTGCGTTTTTAGTCATCTTTTATAAACCGTTGCGGTTCGTCTTGTTGTAATCCGCGTTCTAATTTAGGTGTTCATCAAAGATTGACTAGACTTCTACAATAATAAGAAAACTAGAACCACAGACGGTGTTAAATTTGATTGGAAAATTTATGGCCGTGACTTGCCGCTTATGTTAGGACGCGAGAATTAAACTTCTATAACAAATAAAAAAGAAAGTTGCGGGGCCTTTCTAGGCCAAAGAGCTTCACTCACCTTGTCCGTACAGCAGGTTTCATTGTCGTTACTGTCGGTCTTCAGAATATCTGCTTTGGGAGGCACTGTGACAGTCATGGCTGCTCCCGTTGTCGCTTTCCTGCTTCCTGTCGAAACAACAATACCTAATTATGCGGCTGTAAGCATATATTGCACACATTGCGACATTTCTCTATTCAATGGACAGTCAAACAGTTGCCATTATTTCACGTCACTGTCAACTTTCACCGCCGTCTTTTGCTCGTTTATTGTTAAGCAGTGAACTTCTGCCTGATTTTATTAAAACTCAAGTTGCCTAGACTAATTGAAGATATCTACACGTTTCTTTTTGTGGAAACGGAACTGCGTTGTGGTGTTGAGTAATAAAAGTGCGATGATTAATGGCCCTTGGAATTCCTAATTATTTTCGCCATAATTACGCAGGTCTGACTATTAAATTAAAACCGATTCAAGTGTAGTAGGTCAGAAGAGAAGGAATATTCCTGTTTGAGTGCGTTAATTATGGTCGCATTTGTAAACCGTAATTAATTTACTACTGAACAGTCCATCAGCAATAAAATGCTATGAAGATAATTTCAAAATTTACATAATCTTCAGTTTGGAGTAAAATACTTAATACGCTATATATATTAAAAATTATTTGATGGTAGTGTTTTTTCATTATTTAAAATTCCACAGAATGTCCACATTACGAAAATTAACACACTTCTATGTCTATCTTTTTGGCTGCACAAAGAATGTCAAGTTTATAATTCATTTCCACATACCTGATCCGTGACCGCTTAGATTTTAAACTTTCATATTGAAGAATTTATTCTTGGCATAAACCAGCGAAAAAGTTCGTTGAGGCAATACAACCTTTCTGCAGAATGCGTATAGCTTCGCATTCTAGACAGAAATTAGAAAGTTCTGCGTTATTTCTCCCCCTTAAGATGCTAGTAACAGAAGACATGGAAAATCATAAGGATAGTTGTCAAAACAAATGTGAGTGGTTAAAACTATAAATAGAGCTAGAGAGAAGACAAAGAGGGAGCATTTCTGTAAGTTTCATAACATTTCCAACACAAATGTATAGAATTAATATGAATCATTTCTTTCAAAACCTTTAGAAGTTTAAAGCTGTCCAATTTAAAATACCAATATTCTAAAAATTCAAAATAACTTCTATATCAATTTGGTATCGAATTCTACAATCTCATCTACAAGGTTGACGAAGTGGTTCAAATGTCACTCAAAGTTATCTTCTCAAATAGAATGAAATAGAATGGATCAGTGACGAACGTAGAAAAAAGACTTCCTCCGAGTGAAAAAGTAAATGTGTTAGCAGAAAACGTAACCCTCAAGTATTTTAGCATTTTCAAAATCAAATTTGTATATCTAAATGCTAGGGTGCCCCAAAAGTTCTGCAACGCTTGTGTTTATAGTGTAGTATCAAGTTGCATCTTAGGATTTCAGATGGTTTTGGGCAAAATTGAGTTCCGAGTTTTAATGCGCTATTTCTGGAAACGGGGACTTTCGTCAAGAAATACTGCAAAGAAAAACTACTCTACCGTCTCTAGATGGTGCAAGCGCTTCGATTCCGGCGACATGAGTCTCAAAGATCAGTTTCGTTCCGATCGGCCGTTAAAGTTGAATAATGGAGACTTGCTTGAAACGTTAGATGAGCCTTTATCGAGTACTTCAGATTCGAGATTAGTTCTTGAAGTTGGTAAATCAACAGTTGATCGCTTTCTCCAACAGCTTAACTTTGTGCACCAGAAGCCCTGATAGAATCCGCATGAACTCACTGAACCGCAAACTGCAAAAAAGTCGCGATTTTTCGCCAATTGATCAACATTTCTTTGAATAACAGCAAACTGTGAAGTCGGACGAGAAGTGGGTTTCTTTGGTCAATCACAATCCTCAGAAGAGACCACGAGGCCAAACTTTGCTGTCGGTTCCACATCAATATTGTTTCGGCGAGAAGGTCATAATTTGCGTTTGGTGGAACTTTGGAGTTTTGCACTTAGAACATGTGCCAAACGGCTGCATTATCAATCCCAAACTTTATTTCTAATAGTTGGACCGTGTCTACGACAACTTGAAGGGGCAGTACCTGACCACGCTTTGTTTCAGCAAGACAATGCCAAAGCTCACACTGCCAAAAAGACTACGGAGAAATTTAAAAAGGTAAGCGGGGTTAAAATTCTTCCGCGTCCAGTCTACAGTCAAATGCTGCCTCTTCCGCTCAACGGAACACTTTTTGCATGATCGCCGGTTCGAATAATTTGATAAAGTTGAACACTGCGGCAAGAGTTCTTCGATTCGAGCAAAAGATCGTAGAAATGACCTCTATTTCGAAGGATATTTTTTGTTATTTTTAAATATCGCTAAAAATTATTTTTTTGCAAGTGTTGTAGAACTTTTGAGACAACATATAATAAAATTCTCTTTTGCTTCTTCATGTGACTTTCGGGTCATCTAAATCTCTGTACAATCAAGATATTTTTACAAAATGCAAACATATTGTATTGGTCATTTTTTCTTCTATTAACAAATGGAAGGAAGTTTAGATATTGAACATAGAAACAAAAAAATATCGACAAAAATAAAATCTGAAATATCAACTGAATTTATAGCAAAGCCCAAAATAACGTTAAGATTATAACCTCGCCTCCAATAAATCTTTAAGGCCCTAATTCTAAGAAAATAATAACAAAGTACAGCATGTAAAATGTTTAATGTGGGCTACATTAAAGTTATCATATTATTCTACCAACATTCGTTGCTGAAATGATATATAACTACTCCAAAAATAAATCTTAGTTCAAGAAATCTTCAGCGACATTCGCCTCTATGTTTAATTTCATATGTGAAATAGTTACAGCACTTTTTATTTACATAAGTTTTTACCTTTTTTAGATTTCTAAAACATCTATAGGTGTATAAATAAGTTCTCCGCTTTAGATTTCACAGGACGCAAATCACCGTTTACATGTAACGTATTAGTCCGCCCTCTTGCGGTTTTAAAGCAATGACATTTGGTCTTTCGAAACATCATGCGATTTGGCGTTTGATGCACATTAACTTCAATAATCAGCAATCACAAAAGAGCATATTCAATTTTCTATCCACTTCGCGTCTTATCTTAAGAAAAACGCTGCTGAAGTCGCCGAAATGATTTATGCTGCATATGGTGAGAATGCTGTAAGTCATGCAACGTGCAAAAAGTGGTACCAAAGATTTCGCGGAGGAGAGTTTAGTCTTGAAGATCAACCACGCGCTGGACGCGCTCAAACATTTGGCACGGATGAGCTGCAAACGCGTTAGACTGCGGTGTATAGCCCAGACATGGCCCCTTCCGATTATCATTTATTCCTATCGTTACAGCATCACTCGGCTGATACGCACTTCAAAACAGAAGAAGAAGTCCGAAAATGCATCGATAACTTTATCGTCTCGAACCCGGTGAGCTTCTATCACCAGGGAATTCGCAAGCTACCCGAAGATGGCAAAAGGTCCTCGATGCCAACGGAGAATACTTTGATACCTAAGCTTTTTTTGTTTGTTTTTAAATAAAACTTTAATTTTGCCGAAAAAAGCTGAGAACTAATTTATACACCTATTACTATTGTTGCATTAAATTTTCTATTAAAAGTGTAATTAGTGCCACTGAAATATTTAAAATAAAGTAGGAAGAATTCGGTGATCAATCTTTATCAAGAAAAAATATGTTCTGGTGGCCCAAATTTTTCAGAGAAGGTCGTGAATCCGTAGAAGATAAACCTAGTTCTAATCGTCTATCAACATCAATAATCGAAAAAAATATCAAAGAAATTAGAAACAAAGCACTGATAAATTATCCTTAGACTGTAAAAGAGCTTGCTAAAGATGTTGGCATGTTAATAGATTCAGTAGACGCAATTTTAAGATGTGTTTTGGGTTTGATACGTTCCTTAGCAAAAGACAGCAAATCATTCGTAATTTTAGGCCAGAATTCAACAAATACTGATCCACAAGCACCGTATTCGCCAGACATGTTTCTATTCATCTGATTAAAAAAAAACACTTCGAACAACCCAATTTGATTCAGTTGAATCGAAGAGAAGGAAATGCTAATGGAAATTCCAGAGTGAATTTGAAAAGTGTTTCCAAGATTAGATTAAACATTGGCGTAACAGGAGAAAATTAAAGAAAGCAAAATAAATTTCTATGAATAAATAAATAGGATGTGTTTTATTCAAACAGCCATCTGACTCTTTCTACAGAATGGGTATAATGCTTTGGTCATTAATATAACAAAACCATTATTAATTTTATTTTTATAATTATCTAAACTAAATATCAATATATTTTTTTCCATAAAAAGCTAAGCTGATGTAAAAAAATTACTTTAAATTTTCCATTTTGCATCCCCTTCATCTATTTTGTTTTATACATTGTTCTATATAAGTTATTTTCAGATGGACATCTCTATATTAAAATGCAAGTTGTAAAACCAAAATAATATTTAAAGCTGATATAACATTTTGAAACAAATAAATAAATTAAGATTTGTCATTATTTAATGTAATATAATAATTATATAATGTTAGTATGTATGTGTTCTATCAAAAACGTTATTCACATTACACACCTTCCGATCTTACAAAACAAGAAGTGTGGAACACTACAAAATTTGGTCATGTAAGTTTTAGAATATTTTTTTATCAAGTTTATTACTACTTAAATAATTAATTAATAAAAACTCATGTCATTCTGTAAGTGTGGATTACTCACTAAACATTTGGCTTCATCAATTTCATCATATTCGGAATCTTTTCAGACAGTGCTTTATGTGCTTATTGCCACTTGCCTTAAAATTTACGTTTTTGTAATCAATTTTATATTTCTTAGTTATTATAGCAATCTTTGAACCACTCTACAGCTGTCAAACTGTAACGACGTGTTGCCAAATCAAGTCAGCAGAGAACTTTGATGTTGTCGGGTAAACGGCAATAGTCGTTTTTGTAGCCGCTCTTTCCTGTTGGTTGTTTTGAAAATAACAAAAATTTTACTTCTTATACCGTACGAGTAAATTCTATTTTAGAAATTTGAATTAAAATTTCTTTTAGGTACAATCTGTTTGTGTCTTTACATGGTGTACTTAGCTAACTGGTTAAAATCAGCTTCATTATATTACGCCCTCTATAATAAGAGAAATGTACTTCATCAAAAGTTCGTTTAATTTCTGTCAACGTAATTTTGTCAAATATGTTGGGGACAATTGTGGATTTGTATAATTTAGAACCTGTGTAGTCTTAATTATTGTGCAGCTTGAACAGACAAATACAGAACTCCTTTAAAATAGTTCTTTGTTACTCCCTTCTTATCTACAAAGCAGCTTTTCTATCACTTCCTTTTTTAGCACCATCGCCTTATTTAAACTATATAAGAGTGATTTATCATTATTTTACCAATTTTAAGAAGTTGTTGCCAACATTCAATAATGAATAAGGCACTTTAAGAAGAAGAAGAAGTTCTGCTGTATAATTTTACACAAAAAAATTTAAAAATTTTTCAGATTTCCATTTTGACTGCAGCTTATAACACTTTCACAAAACTTCTAAAATAAAAATACTGCAACGTGCTAAAATGTTGCCGACTTAATTTTATGGCAGAACAAACAACTATAGATTAGCTCAAAGCGTCAGACCACCACTCGACCAAATTTTTTGGTATCTATGTTTTATTGTACCATAATACATCTAAAATTCATTTATACCACTGCAATATACGAAAAATATCATTTAAATTTGATATTTTGAAGTTAATTTAAGTAAAGCTGACAGGACTATCTTATATCCATCACCTTTATGTTCAGAATAATTTTAAAAGAATTCTTTCATAAGCCTGTAACTTCTTAATTACAATACAATAACAATAAAATAGTAAACAATACCATAAAATATTTATTTCGTTGTCATGGCATTCAAAGTGAGAATCCTCTGTCACCTAACATTTTGAGTTTTCTATGCTCAAGTCAATTTTACTTTACAGAAAATAAATCTCCATAATATACATATCTGAAAAACTAAGAATCCGCACATTACGTTTTACAGAGGGTTCTTCAATAAAAATTAGGGAAGTAAATTTTAAAAATTTAAAACAATAGCTTCTTTAAGAGAACCTACGTAATTGATTGTAGATATTTATACATGGTGAAATTTATTACATTTAACTGTAAAGGTAATTTGTTAACAATAAACTTTATTGGAGCATAACCTTAGATAATATATGGTTTCAACAGTAGTTTTGTTACGTTGGTGTTGGTTTCGAAATAGTAAACTGACTACCCAAATAATAAATTCTGGTATCATTAGTATACCCATAAGCGAATTTAGTTTGAACTACTAATTACAAAATTAGGTGTGGTATTTCAATATTAAATGTATGTTATGGTTTAGGGTGACTTACAGGTCTGTCTCGATTGAGTAAATATTTTTTATAATCTAAATGTATTTTTAAAATCAAGAGAATCAAATAAAAATTTCGTTTTTCTTCTGACCATTTCAAAAATTCTATAAATAAGAATTAGAGTACATGCCGTATGTCCCCCCATCATTTTAAAAGAAGAGGTCAAAAAGTCAATTAAATCATCTAAGTCGGGGAAAGCAATACGACTGATGCTTAATGACAGTGGGATTAAAATACTACCCGAGCTAACATATATAATAACATATACAACACTAGAATAATTCTCACAAATAGCTTGTTTCGACTTTTATAACTCTTCCTAAAACCAAAAATGCAAAAACATACTTGACTGCAGGACAATAAAAAATTTAATGGGCTTTAAAAGATTAGAAGATCGGACGGTGGGAAGAATTAGATATCTAGTTTCGATTTAGCATACGAGAAGCTCTGTTCAGTCTGCGTATTTTTCTATAAAGATGTAGGGGTGTAAATAAAAACCTATACACATATACTTCTTGGATTACCGTAAATCCTTCTGGGACATCAAATATTCAAGGTTGAATCAAATTTCACAAGAGATAGGTGTAGACTTTAAGAGTATCAGATTTATTGGGAATCAAAACTCACATACTAATGTAGACGACAAACTTTCTGATAAATTGAATATTAACAAAACAGTAAGACAGAAATCTCTATTTAGATTATATATTCAAAGAAGCTCTGCATAAAGTCAAAGTGTATCTCAACATGAACTGCCAAATTTTAAATAATTTGAAATACGCCGACGGCACTGTATGATTAGCCAAAACCAAAAAAAAAATCTGCAGGTCTTAGTAAACAAAGTGACAGAAAGTAGTGAAAAGTATGGATTAACAATAAACTTTATGATGATTTTTAAGTAACTTTTAGAACCATCTCAAAATGTTCATAAAATCAACCAGACTGCTTGGTGGAAACTGAAAAGTCAAGACAAGTTTTTGTTAAAATGCGAGGTATAGTAAGTAATAGAAATTTAGATCTACAACTGCGACTACGATTTGTTCGGTGCTATATATTTTCCATTTGAACACTTGATAAAGCAAGCACAAAAAAGTTAGAATTGTTCAAGATTTGCGTTTATCAAAATTTCCGTGAGTTCATTGAGTATGATATGACGAAGTACTCAACAAAATGAGGAAGGGGCCAAAGATACTACTGTACATTAAGAGAACAAAACTAGAATACCTAGGGCATGTACTTTGACATGACAAATACCAAATTTCCCAAATAATAATGTAAGATAAAATCGAAGCCAAAAGGTGTGTTGACCGTAGCTGATTAAGAAGTCTCAGAAAATGGTTTGGAGTGTCCAGTACTTCAAGAATTTCAAAAAGTTTATTTAAAAACTTTGGTTACAACTTATTTTCTGAATAAATTGGAGATATCTGCACAATGGATGATGACTAGTATTTTATTTTTGATGGTAACCCTAGATTTTTAAAGAGAATATTCAAAACTTATGTTTATGGTAACAGAAAAGTTTTGTAATATGGCCCAAACGATGGTTTCACGATGTAACAAGTTAAAACGTGCTAAGACCAGTTTGAATTTGCATTTCTTCGGGTGTTAATCACTCCTGAATTGCATATAGCTTCAGTGTTGATCAATGTTCTAAGTCATTTTTACGAGCCTATTGTTTCTTGCGTGTGCTTTCGCCGATAAGCAAACAGAACAACGCGTTTCGAGGTCTCAAGTGATAATCCGAATTTTATGCTTATGATGTGAAAAATAGGCTAAAAGATAACAAAAACCTTCTAATGGTGTAAACGAATATGCTTAGATCCCCAAGAAAATGCAAAAGAGTTGATTTGACGATTAGCTTTAAATTATGTAAACGTGCAAGAGTGTAGTGGAAAGTATTTTAAAAGAATATGAAAATTAAAGGCATATTTCAAAATCTTCCTATGTGTTACTTGAAGGATAATTGACAATTACGCAAGCGTACATAAAAATATCTACTCATCTGTAATGGTAGCATTTATTGCAAATAGATATAGGATGATTCAAATTAAACTTGAAGATTTAAATTGCGCCCCGGTTACGCGCCATGAACGTTAGACGTTCGCATTTGTAGAATTGGGTCCACCAAAGACCACCAGACATGTCGTACATTTCTGAACTGGGCGAGAATGCGTCAAAATTTTCGCATCTCGGATAGTGAAAATCCACGTGCTGTCTACGAAAAACCAATGCATCCACAAAATACACCGTTTGCTGTTCATTGTGGACTGGAGGACTCATTGGCTAGTACTTTTTTGAGAATGAATGGCGATGATGTGCGCTATTGGAAGATTCTGAACTTTTTTTCAAATGCAAGCAACGATTTGAACTTCAATGACATGTGGATTCAACAAGATGGGTCTACATGTCGCACAGCACGTAAAACACTCACTTTACTCCTAGTTACCTCTCAGAAAGAATAATATCGATTGGCCAACGCGGTCTAGTGATGTAGAATTTTTCCTCTGGAGCTATTTGAAGAAAAGGGTTTATGTCAACAAACTTGCTACGACCCGGGGACTAAAAAATTTCGCTAAAAGAACAATCGTATGTCAGCGGGGTCGTAAAGGAAATTTGACCGATATTATATCGAAAACAAAACGTATTTTAGTCGAATTTAATTACTTTATAGAAATTTAAAAAAAAACTTCAAATATGCTGCATGAATAAAAGTAAATTTACCTACTATATCACAAATGGGGTTAAAGAGTGTTTTAAATATTTGTAATTACCACCTAAATTTCATTTTACATTAATTGATGTTTTAGCTTCTCTATATAAAAAAAATACGAACTGTAAAAATTTATTATCCACTTGTGCAAATTACATTTACCACACCTTATGTAAACTAGAGATTTTAGCACTTAGAACACCATTTGTAATAACGTTGACAAAACAGGGCAAGCAAAAATCGATTGCTTATAATTTTGCAGAATGTCTGTCTTTCTGTTCTTTTAGCATTTTAATTATTTTATTTTTCAAAAGGATTGTAATTCATAGTAAATTTTTTGGACAACAATAACCGTATAAAAAGAACTATTAAATAATCATTAGAAAAACAGAAAACAGAAACAAAAATCTAATATTTGTGGAAAATGTTTACGCTTAAAATTTTTTTTTAATTTTTTTTAGTTGATCGAGATACCAATACCAAAACAAAGAACTTGCATTAATTTATGATAATTGGCTAATTACACGACCAAACTGCTGAATTATTAATTCAAAACAATTATCCTAAAAAGTTTGCAATTAATGCGATTTCAGCTTGTCGAGATTTAACACAGCGATTACGTCCCAGCGATGTTGTAATACACAAATACTACTTTTCTCACTGCAAACATTTCAAATTCCAGCGCCGCGCGATTCGCTTTTTACTTCTCAAATTACAATGCTGCGGCTAAAATCGACAAGAACGGTTTCGCTATCGGTTATTTAAAATTCGAATTATCTCACTTTATATAGTATTCAGTGCCAATTGAGAATTTGTTTACGATGCAAATTTCATCGGCGCCTTAAAGTTTGGAATGATTAGGAACTCACCTGGCCAGACACTCAAAACGCTGCTAAATTTAAACAGCACGCCAGCCTTGAAAATGATTTCCCAAACAATAATTGAAAAGAAACCTTTCTAGGGAAAACATGAAATGTCGAGAGACCGCTGCGCAGAACGCGCCACTTGCGCAGGCAGCAGTGAACTGAAGAATCCCGCGGCAGCGCGCGCGAGCGGGTAAATTATTGTTTCAAAACTGTGGCCTCGATTTGCGTTTTCCGTTTCGTTTGAGTCGTCGATTGCGTCTGAACGACAGGCGTCCTTAGCCGCGTCAGAAGCAGCAGGAATGTGCAAAATCAACGAGAAAGAACCTGGGGACAACCTAAATGATTTGCCCAGTCATTCCGATAATGAGAAATTGTTTTTGTTTGCGTGAAACTTGCGCCAAGCTGGCGTGCTTTAGAACACAAAATTGTAAATCTGCTGGTTAGGAGACAATTAATCGCTGTAAAGGTTTGCAGTGGTCGATCAGAATCGTTATATAAGATCACTACGTAATTTCCGTGGTACCTTTTACTGATATTGTTTATATGCTTTGTGCTTGACTATGGAAATAAGTGAAGTGCATCTCTAGTGTTATATAAAAGCTAATTCGTGGTCGAACGGTTATGATGTTTGACTACAGTGCGAATAAACCTGGGATTCAGATATCCTGCGAGTCACTAAAAAATTAAATACCTTCGCTCAATTCAAACAAAAGATAATAATAAAACAACACACATTGTAAATGGTATATATAGTTTTCAGTCAATGCTCTTTCGCGGAATGTAAAGCTCTCAATATCACATAAATACTGTTACAAAATCAAACCTACGATTGCTTTGCACAACATCAAAATATCAATGAGTTTAACATACGGTTGTAATTGTCAAATTGCCAAGTTGTAAATAAATTACATGATATTTCTTGTCAAGTTTAGTTGCTTGCCAATGGAGTAGGGTGTAATAGCATTACATAAGCGTAATCTTTAAGACTGCATCCTTTCAGCATTAGCCATATGCTTGCCCATCCAGCTATAAAATTGTTTAATAAGACTGGAGGTGTCAAGGATCGTCCGAAATCTAGAAGACCACTTTTAGGTCGAACTGTTCATGCAGTGAAAGCCCTAAGTACCCGTATTAAACAAAATCCTCTCTGTAAGCAGAAAATTATGCCTTGAGAGATGCTTCGTTGTTTCATAATATTAAGCAAGACCTAGGACTAACTGTCTACGCGGAACATTTGATGATAGATATTTTAAAAATTGCCCTACACTTAAACTATAACAAAATCGATCTTCTGATCTCTGAAAGAGCACGGAAAAAATATTTATCAAAATACCAAATTACATCATCTATTACACTCATCACCCTGACGGAACGGCGCACGCAGACTCATTTATCATCATTAGATCAACCATGTCCTGCAATCCTTCAAAACAGATAAAATCCAAGCTGCACCACTGAAACTACAATCACTTCCTCGACCAATAATTGTTGCACGGTACATTCTCCCATTCTCCCACGGTACACTATTTGCGACGGAAGATTAAAACGACTTTTTTAGACCAAAATTCGTAGCAACTAGGGACTGAAACTCCAAACACACAACATGGAAATCTAGAGTAATCACACTTAAAAAACGCAATCTGTTCAAACAACTTAACTTATATATCTATGGGAGAACGCTACCAATAAAAATTCAAATATCAATGCTCCCTGCCAGTTATCGTTACCTATTCCGCCTATTTTACCAATAAAAGTTCGCCAGTAAATCAACAAGACCAATTCGCATAAAGTTCTTGGGTATGACCTTATAGTTGGAGAAGTGCTAAAACGTTTACCAAGAAAGGCACGTGTGCTATTAACAACAATATTCTTCTTCTGGCAGTGCCTATCCGTTTCGGATGTTGGCTATTAACATGGCTATCCTAGCTTATCTTGAGTCTGTGCCATGTTAGTTGTACTAGGGAAAACATAATGGGGTGGTTTCCCGTTGCCTTCCCCATCGCAGTCTTCTAGCCGATTAATCTGAAGTGATTGTCGTCTAGAAGTCTCTGTTGTTGGGCCCTTAAGGAAGTCATTCTTCAGTGGTCACAACACAGTGATGTAGCTGCTGCCCTACATCATGCCAGTTTTGGTCCGCCCCGGATATTTTATTTCTCCGGTACCATCCATATCTGGAAGGCATTCCCCTATCCGCCACCTGGGGAGGCGCCCGATGGGGGATCTAGCAACCCCGCACGGGAACAACAATATAAAATTTCCGATTTAGTAAAAATATTTACAAATAATTATGATTGGAAAACCAGGCCAACTGCCCACCGAACCTACATCCTATTCCCGATCAGTCTACTACCACTCATGGCAAAGATATTTAAAAACTTCTCCTAGACAGAATAATCCAATTAACACCCATCCACCGATTACATAATCCCCGGGCATCAATTTCGATTCAGACAAAAATATTCAACAATACAGCAACGCCATCGAATTGTAAAACAAATCAAAGAAAGTTTCAAAGAAAAATGATGTATGCTGCAGCATTCCTTGATATACAGCAAGCCTTTGACAAAGTGCGGATCAATGGATTTCTGTACAAATTAAAAAGGCATCTCCCTAATCCTATATACCTAATATTAAAATCCTACCCGAGTGAACGATACTTTCAAGTCAAAGTCGATAACGCATTCTCTGATTACCACCTAATAAAAGCTGGTGTACCACAAGGTAGCATCCTTGGCCCATTTTTTTACCTGATCTATACTGATCCGATTAGAGCATCGGGAAAGCTACAAGATCATCTAAACAAATTATACGACTGGCTAAGATAATGGAAAGTTTAAGTCAACGTTGAAAAATGCTCATGAATTACGTTCACCACAAAACGAATTAATTTTCCTCAAGTAAACATAAATAACACCCCTATCACAGTAAAAACTACAATTAAATATCTTGGCCCGCATTTAGATCAAAAGTTCATACGGAAAAAAGCGCATTAAAGCAAAAAAAGAACCAACTAAACCTAAAAAAGTAGCAAAAATACACTGGTTATTAGACAAAAAAACAAAACTAACATTAGAGAACATATTGACCATTTATAAACTATACTACCAGTTTGGACCTACGGCATAGAACTGTGAGATTGCAGTAAATCTTCGAACACAACAATATTACGACTTTTCCAGTCGAAGATACTTCTCATAATGGCTGACGCTACCTGGTACGTGACGAACCAAATTCTTCATAATGATTTCGGGATAATTTTCATAAATGAAGTGGTCAATCTATACGCCAACAAATTCAAATAACGTATTACTGAACACAATACCCAGCTCATAAAAGAGTTATAAGTCAACCCTTAGTTAATAGAAGACTTAAACCACAGCGACCAGAGGACCAAATCCAACAAACAAACAAAAAATCAATACAAGTAGACACATAAAATTTTAGATTTGTTCTAGCTTTGCTCCTTAACCCGTCTCCCTCCCCTCCTATTCTTACCAAAGTAGTTTGAATATTTATAGAAAAGAAACATAACATGTAAGCAATAAGGCAAATTTTCTTGATCCAAACAAAAAAGTTGGGTCTCCGACCGTGACGGTTGACGAGGGATGTCAAATAAACTGTTTGATTCAACTCATTTGCCTTTAAACCACAGTCTAGTCAGCAGTAATATTACTTACCACACAGAACATGGCGACGATGTGACACATTCAAAACGTAATTGTGGTAATTTTAGATTGTTACATTAAAGTAATATTTATATCTAATTATTATTTTAACTTGATAATAACGATTTATATTTTTTCACAGTTCTAACTCCTCGAGTGGGGGCACGGCCTGCGAATCATAGGTTAAGGCTCCCATATGTTCACCTTCTATACCCAGTCGTCGTGCACCATCTCTGATGCGGGGCGTTGTGGCAAGCACCGCGTCTTAGACGACCGCCATACTTGCCTTTTGTTCGAGTGAATGCATGTATTCAATTATTCGCAGTCCGCACCTCAACCGCTTTGACCACTCTGGCGTTCGACCCGAATTATAATCAACCGCAATTAAATAAATTTTTGAAAGATCTATGTATAACAAGTCTGAGGACACGAGATCAAAGGTGTCGTCATAGAGTGACGTTAGCCATGCTGCGCCTGGACCCTGCTCAGTGGTAAAGCCAGAGATACAAAAACGCGAAATTGTAACTACTGCTTTATTGCTCCCCGCAAGACAAGCGACTCCGCCAATCACCGCCCTCGGCCAGCTCCGTGGCACCAGCCGCAGGATCCAGCATCAACACCCCGAACATCGAGGTTGGACCGTCATCGCGAACTGGTTCCAGGATATGGGCACCACCATGTTGTACAGATTATTGCGACAGCTGTCGAGAACTCCACCAATTTCGTCGAGGTATATATATATAAAGATAACGTCAAAACCGTCCTTGGCATGTTTGGTAACCGTTAAACGTGCCTAGTACACCGAGATTCCGGCCGTCTAAGAAGCGCCTAAAAGGCCATCAACCCTCCAACGGCACGTCTTCGTAGAGAAAAACCGTTAGGAGCTCAGTCCTAGGTACCGTGTTTGACAAACACGTCAACGTCAACGTACTACTTTACTCTGCAATTTTACAGAGTGAGGATCGCTTGCGATCTGAATAGCTGTTTGAGCATCGCGTCATGAGCCAAAATGCAGCGCAGTGTCGATTCGGGTAAAAAAACTACGTAAAAGATATTTTATCTTAAGCACAAATGTTTAGCACGAAAAGAGAACGTTGAAGATGAACAACAATATCTCACAATTCGAACAATGTGATTAAGATTAAAACAGTTGAAGACTGACCGACGTTTGAGTATCATATTGATAGCAAATAAAGTAGGACTTTCAAAATTCATTGCACATGAAATCGTTACGACAGAATTGCAAATGCGAAAAGTTTTTGCAACGACGAACAAGAGAAATACCACGTGTCTATTTCTGTCGAGCTCAGTCAATTTGAAGCATCATTTTAGAACTGTTCAAAATGTACAGGCTGCTATAACTAGTGCTCTAACATGACATACGGCAGAATCGCCGACAACGGTATGCTAATAATAAAGAATGTTATTTTGAAGAATATTAAGTCTGTATAAAAAGATCTTCAATTAAACGAATTTTTATAATTAGTCTCATTACTTTCTGGACGTACCTTGTATTATAGACTTTCTTATTTTTCTGGCCTTATTTCGTATACCTTTATAAAGACGTTAGATATATTTCATTTCTTTGTTTTTTTTGGCACTTATCTATGGATCCATTTAATCCACTCCAATCTATTTGTAGACAATTTCTTTATTTTTAAATTCTCTTTCTTTCACATTTCTACTATAACTTATATTCAGTCTTCCTAGTCTTCCTTTTTGTCTCTATTAACTTGCATTGCTCTTTTAACAAGTTTGTTTTCCTTCATTCCAATTACACGACCTAGTCATTTAATTGTCTTTTTCAATTTTCTTTATTACTGATTTTTATTTTATTCCATTTCTGATATTCTAATAGTCTTAGTGTGTTTATTCACACATTTTTCTTATATATTTCATTTCTATAACAATTCTTCTTTTGACATTCATCATTATTAGTTTTTTTGCGTATAATTATTTTTAGTTTAAGTTTCTCAATTTCTTAATTTCATATGTTACATATATTCGCGTTTTTGTTACTAAATCTGTTATTAACATAATATCAACTGCATACAATAAACTTTCTATTATTATAGGTATTAAATTTATGGTTTTACTGTTTGTTATTGTTGTCTTTGTCATAATATTTCTTAAAATAAATATGTTATCCTTAATTTGTCTGTTTGCTCTGTATGCTACTTGATCGTCTTCTAAGTGTAATTCTATAATTTCCCTTGTTTTGTTCTAAACAATTCTTATGCAGACCTTAAAACACGTCGGGGACAAGCATATCGCTCTATAACTTCCACAGACCGTTTAGTATCACTTGTAGATTGCTTTATTACGTTGTTCCCAATTTTTTGGTATTATATTTGTGTTTTAAGCTTTGTTATATATTTTCCAAAACCAAGCTTTCCCTCCTTCTCACATCCACTTTATCATTTAAGGGTCTACGTTGTCTGCTCTTCTTGCCTTTCATATTTTAATTTTTTTAATTTATTCTTCTATTTTATCTTTTCTTGGCTTTATATCGTGGTAATTCTCACGTTTATTATTTGTATTTGTATTTAATGGCTGATAACATGCATTTTTCCATATCAAGTTAATTTTTAAAATAATCTCTCCATGTTTCTAAAATTTAGCGTAATATTGCTTTTATTGGGTTTTTTATCTTTTCATTGCTTTTGTTTAACACCAAAATGTCTTTTTTAAATTCATAATTTAATTCTTCTACGAACTCGTTCCAATTCAAGTGCTTTTGTTCCCTGACTTCTGTTTTAGTATGATTCCTTATGTTTAACACTGTATTCTATCTCGTTTTATTTTACGTTAATAGACTTTTCTATACTTGTTTTTTCATTTTTATTTCACCAAATTCATTTATTCTTCGTTAGCCACGGATTTCTTTTGCTTTATTATATAATATATATTTAAACTTCCATTTCCTCCTAATGACATAGCATATTTAAGTTTTTACTGTTGTTATCTGTGTGTTCCTAATATTTTTATTTCACTTTGATATTTTTTGATTTGTATATCGCTATATTTATATTTTATATTACAGCTATAGGAACTAAGGGGTACAGTCCAAATCACGAAAAATAATGCACAGGGATGAGGAGCGTTCTCCTGGCATCATTCTACAAAATTTGTCTCCATTGCTCCATAGTCAAATGCTGATAATGATGCACCAAACCAATGTTTAGCGTTAACCGTGCTTAGGTTGAGCTTGTGAGCGTCCACACGACGGCAAAAACCCATACTTTTTATTTTGCGACGAACAGTCATGGAGTTAGTGGTGACATCAGAAGAACTTTGAACTTTTCATCAGTATCCTCTTCAGATTTTGAAGTCTCCGATCAACTTTATGCGGCCTACTATATTTCACGGTTGTTTCGCATCCTAGCCATTTCATTTTATAATGACATCATTTATAGTTTAATTAGGCACTTGTAGCAAGGCGGATGTCTCACAAACAGATTTGTTGCAATGATGGCAATGATCATGCCACGTTCAAAATATTACCCATTGTCTGTCCAACGCACATATATGATCTGAAAATGTTATTATTTGCACTTTTACCTTGCCAAATTTACTTTTCTAAGGGGGTACCCATATACTGCAATGGAAATTCACCATTTTGAATATTTTAAGTCTCCGATATTCTGCAACATAAATTAGAACTTATTAATCAAGGCAATTCATGAATTATAAAGCGTTTCCATTGTTTGTGTAACATGTTCCTTGTTAGTTATTTATTGAATAATGCTAATAATAGTTTCAAATGCTGAAAAATAGGCCTCGATGGTTATCGATGTATTTAAACTTTCAAATACATAGTGGGGTAATTTCCATTTCGTTGGCTTTAACAAGTTAGTTAAAATTTTTAAATGAAATACACCCATAATTGACATCACATTTAATACAAACTAATTTCATATCGTTGAGTATCAAAACGGTGCACTAGAGGTTGCTTAGGTCACTAATTTGAAAATTGCGGCAGAAACTGTATCTGAGTTTAGAAAATCTCGAAAATTCAAACTGAGATACCTCAATAAGTTAGCCAATTAACATCATTTTCTAATTTACTAAACAATGTGAATGTTACATCATACGTGTAATATAAAATCCAAAAGATTTACAGTATGTGACAAAGTTTTAACTTTATAAAACGAACATCAAGTGTTACGGATTTATTAGTAAAATATTTGCTCTATTATTTCCTCCTATTCTTAAAACTTATTGAATAAAACCCACTTTGATGTTGGTGTCAATCAGTAGATGTACAATTACTACTAAAAGCTTTAGTTAAGAATATGAAAAATCTATTAGGAGAACGTTACATCCCTGTTTATGATGAACTAATGTTTTCAAATCATCTGTTGTATAATAAGAAAACAGATAGATTTAGTAGGGCAGATCTTAGAAGTGGTATGAGAAGATATATAGCGTATGTATTTATAAGTGGGACCCTAAAAATTGAAAAAAATATTATTTCACATGGCCAAGACAATGGTTTCGCAATTATTGCTAGCATATATATCAAAGCACATAGAATCGGTCGAATGCAGATGAACTAAGAAAGAAACCTTATATTCGTACAAATGACGTATGCTTTTCTGTTAATGGACAGCATACATTTTCTTTGTAGGACGTTTCCCATTTATTTATACAGGATGGAAAGAACGAAATCGCCTCGTAGAAGTACATCAAAGATGTTTTTATTATTAGGAATTCTGAAGATAAAAAAGGATGTGTCCCATAATAAGTAATAATCGTATGATTGTTGGAAAAATAAACAATTCCAAAGTTACCCAGATTACACAAGTTTCAGCTTATTAACTTTCTTGGAAATGGCATGAATATCAAATAATTTTGGACACATACTTTTCTTATCTTCGGAATCTAAAAAATAATAATCTTCAATGTGCCTCCATATCAATGCCGACCTTAGCTATGTCACCAGCTCCGTAATCACCTGGACTCAGCGTCTTATTAGCAGATTCAACCAATCGTCTGCCTCGCCGCCAGAGCTAACACTTTCGTCCGTCTTTGTCACTTTCCGATTCCTTAGAATCATTTTCCTCTACCTCATTGACCGATTTTGCTTATTTAACCGAGATATTAATTCAACAGTTATTGTGTGCAGTTCCAGTGGCGAATTAATTAAATTTTATTTTGAAATATTTAAAGTTAATTTTGTATTCATTAAATTTTTTAATTAACGAAATATTTAATAGAAGTATATGCACATTAAAATGAAATACTTTATTTTTTTAAATTGCATATAGTTGGAAAATAAAGCCAGCATATAAACAATACGTTTCCGTGGTGTAGTGGTTATCACATCCGCCTAACACGCGGAAGGTCCCCGGTTCGATCCCGGGCGGAAACAGTTTTTTCTCCATTATGTGGATTTAAATACAATTTAATAAAACCAAAAGAGCTAAACAGTACAATGAAATATATACACAGTTGTAAATTTGGCGCTTTTACGTTTTCACACTTCATTTACTATTTAGATGAAAACGTTCTTGGGTTACAAGGTACCGAATGCACCAAACTAGTTGCCAAAAAGCGATTGAATCCAAAAACAATCTACAGAAAAAGACGGGGAATTTAAGATTTCACTGTATACATAAAGTGTTTAAAATCTATTTTTATAGGTATCTAACAACTTTCAAAACCGTACAATGTTCAACAATAGGTGCAACTGTACTTAAAGAATTAAAAAATTATGTATGCTGTTAAACTGTTCGTTAGTGCATAAGCACACGTTTGATAATAACAAGTCTTCAGTTCGTTCTTAAAAAAAAATGAAATTGAAGAAATTGGTCATAATTTTGTATGAGGAAATATTGGGCAATATTTAAGAAAACCAAAAAACTATTTTCTCCCTATAGCTCTGTTTTTCCAGAATTAATTTAAGAATAGATCTATAGAAACACAACTATTGTTTATTGTTTGCCTACGAGAGAAAGGAAATGATAAGAAAATTTTATTTTAATCATTTTTAAAATACTAAATTTAATAAAAAAATGTACATTTTATCAAGCATCATTTGTTTAATTCTAATTTTTGATTTTGGTGTTATATAGTACTAAGCTGTGTTGCAAAGTTTGAACACGTTTCTAGAATTCTTCGAGTGAAAAGACGGACACTTATGTAAAATTTGAATTTGCGCAAATACTGAATAACAAAAGACTACAAAAATTTCAATATCATTGACCTAGTAAAGTATTTGATCTCGGCAGTTTTCAACACTCCTTGATCAACGATGATTTTATTGAATGTGACTTAACACAAATTCATGTTCCGATTTTTGGAACTTTTAACACGTTTTTTTTCACACGCCGTAGTTGCGCCACTCAACTCCTTGCAATAAAGATACAATTTTTTTTCATATTCTTTGGAGACTCTTCTAAAAACAAAATCTTCATATACAATGAAATATCCGTAAGTCGAATGCCAATAATTCAATCCTTACAGTTGTTCCTGTCAAATTAATATTGCACTAAAATGGAACATGTTCCTATAATTCAAAGAGATAATTTTAAAATATTCGTTTATTCAAACTCATTTGTTCGGAGCTTGAGGTAAATTTTAAGTAGATTTTTTTATCTAAAGTGCGTATTAAATAGTAAACATTTAAACGGATCATAATAATAATCAAAGAGAAGATTGTGGAATCATTTATTGATACACAATCAAATGCTAAATTTTTTTTAGAAATCTTCAAATTTTTAGACGATCAAAATTCTTGTTTATTTAAAACGTTTAATGATTTGTTAAGAAAAAAGATTATGTTATTTTGACTATTTCTTTGGTCCTCTCTCTCTCTCTTCATGGCGCTACAGTCCCATCTGGACCTGGGCCTCCCGTATTTTTTGCCTCCAATCTTCCCTGTTTTGTGCACTAATCCTCCAGTTTTGGATGTCAAGAATTTGCTGTGCATCTCTTCTATGTTATCGGACCATCTTTGTCTTGGACGGCCCCTACCTTTTCTGCCTTCTATTCGCCCTTGGAATATTCTCTTTGGTATTCTTTGTGCTTCCATTCGTTCTACATGTCCTGCCCATTTCAGTCTTAGTAGTTTTGCAAATTCTACTATATTTGCCTCCTTATGTAGTTGTCTCAGTTCAAAATTGTACCTTATTCTCCATATGCCATCTTCTTGTACTGGGCCGAAAATTCTTCTTAATATTCGCCTTTCAAAACGCAATAGTGTTTCTTCTGCTTCTTTGGTCATTGTCCATGACTGACATCCATATGTGACTACCGGTCTGATCATACTTTTATAAATCTTTAATTTTGTTGCTCTTGTTATGTATGATGCTTTAAAGATTGATGTTAATGAGAAATATGTTCTATTCCTGCTGTTACGCGTAGTTGAATTTCTTGTGTTATCTTGTTTTCACTATTTATTTGGGTTCCCAGGTATTTGAACTGCTGTACCACTTCAAAATTTTTGTCCTCTATTGTATAGTTTGACCTAATCTTCTTGGGGTTTTACTGTTAGCATTTTTGTCTTCTGTTCGTTGATCTTCAGTCCCACCTTTTGTGCTTGTGTTTTTATATTTCTGTATATGTCCTTGACTTCTCTTTCCGATCTTGCTACCAGGTTGATATCGTCCGCATATCCGATCACTTGGTGTGACTTGTTAATGATGGTGCTGCCAGTGTTGCCTGTAGCTTCTCTAATTACTTTTTCCAGTACTAGGTTAAACAGTATTGGTGCAAGTCCATCTCCTTGTCTTACCCCTTTAGATGTTGTAAACATCGGGGAGATTCTATTCTGTATCCTTACCGCAGCTCTAGAGTTTTCCATTGTCATTCTTGTTAAGCTAATTAATTTATTCGGGATGCCTAATTCTTCCATGATGTTGTACAAGCTGTTTCGATCTATGCTATCATATGCCTCCTGAAAGTCAATGAATAGTTGAAATATTGGTATGTTATACTCCCATGCTTTTTCCAGTATTTGTCTTGTTGTGAAAATTTGGTCCATTGTAGATCTGCCCTGTCGGAAGTCGGCTTGGTATTCTCCAATTATGTCATTTCCACATACCATTATTTTTTGTTGTAATATATTTGTGAAAATTTTGTATGTAACACACAGTAAGGATATACCTCGGTAGTTATTACACTTGTGTTTATCTCCCTTCTTGTATATCGGACAGATAATTGCTGTGTTCCATTTTTCTGGCATTTCTTCTTTATTCCATATGAGGTTGATTAGCTCTTGAATTTCTTTGATTAGTGCGTCTCCCCCGTACTTTATTAACTCGATTGGTATGCCATCGATTCCCGGTGCTTTGTCATTTTTCATTCTTTGTATGGCGGCCGCTACTTCTTCTATTGTGGGCTCTTTAATTTCCGGTTGTACGGTATCTCTTGTTATCTTTGGTATTCTATCGTTTCGTTCCTCTTGTGTTAACAGCTCTGCGAAGTGTTGTCTCCATTGTTCTATTACTTCATTTTCTTGTGTTATATATTTTCCTTCTTTGTTTTGCACATTGAGGGTCTGGGGTGGAAATCTTGTTTGGTGTTTCTGATGATATTGTACATTCTTTTAACCTCTTTTGCTTCTCTTGCCTGTTCTATTTCATCTATTTGTTTATCGAGGAAATCTCTTTTCTTTCTTCTCATCAGTTTCTTTACTTCTCCTCTTAGCTTTCCGTATTCTTCTGTTTTCCGCCTGGTCGGCCTCTGTAGCAGTTTCTTTTTTGCTTCATTTCTTTTATCTATTGCCTTTTCACATTCTGTGTCCCACCATGTTGTTCTTGGTTTCTTTTGTATGTATCCTATGTTCTCTTCCGCCGTAGCGACAATAATATTTTCTATTTGCTTCCATTTTTCTTCTACTGAATTTATCAGTTCCACGCTTACTTGGTTTCGTTTTTCTTTAATGCTCTCTTCCATTTTCTGTTGGTATTTCGTTCTGTAGCTTTCATCCTTTATTTTATGTACATTGTATTTCTTATTCCTCTGCGTGGGTATAGCTCGAGCGTTATCTATTTTGCCCCTGAACACTGTCTTAACTAGCATGTGATCAGATTCACTCATCGCTCCTCTCATTGTTCTTATGTCTATACAGCTGGATTGATGCCTGTTTGATATTAAGACATGATCAATTTGGTTGACTGTCCTTCCGTCTGGTGATATCCACGTGTCCTTATGTATCCGTTTATGTGGGAAGGTTGTACTTTTAATTGTCAGTCCCTTGGCCGTCGCGAACTCCATAAGTCTTTCCCCATTGTTATTTGATTCCTTGTGTAGGCTATGTTTGCCTATGGTGGGGAAATATACTTCTTCCTTGCCAACCTTGGCATTTAGATCTCCAATAACTATATGTATATCATTGCTGGGTGTTTTCTGCATTTCTCTATCTAGTGTCGCATAGAATTGCTCCTTTGTGTTATCTTCTTTCTCTTCTGTTGGCGCGTGTACCGAGAACATAGATATGTTGTTAAATTTCATTTTAATTCGTATGTATGATATTCTTTCATTGACTGGTGTGAACTGTAGTATTTTGTTTTTGACTCGTGGCCCTACTATAAATCCTGTTCCTAATTCATGTGTATCCTCTGCCCCGCTGTAATATATTTGGTGTCCTAATTTAGTCAAACTTCCACACCCCAACCACCTTATTTCTTGTAGGGCTGTTATGTCCATTTGATATTTGATTATTTATTTCATAGTCGTTTCAAGAGCGCCTATTTGATATAACGTTCTTACGTTCCATGTTCCGATAATCATATCCTTTTCTCGCCGTTTTCGTCTTCTTGACATCCGTCCGTAGTTCCGAGGCTCAATATGGGTCTTCACAACATTGCTTTTTTTACAGGATAGGGGTGTTAACCCTACGCCCAACCCTCCTCCTTTATCCGGGCTTGGGACCGGCAACAGTACTTACTGGGCTACTCAATTCACCCAGCAGTTACTGCAGGCGGAGTTTTTCTTTGGTCCTAGTTTCGTTTATACATGAAGATGAATCTTGAATTATCTGTAAGCGCAGCTCAAGCTACAAGCCTACCTAGAGCAACTAGTTTTAACAGGTATAATGTCAATTATGACAATCTTTAAATTGTGGTGCTCACTTTGAACCACAGAACATATACAACGTCAATGAAACGGGCGTAACCACTATTCAAAAGCCTGACAGAGCAGTTGAAAGACGTGGAACAAGGTAGGTACGCACGTTTACCTGTCTTTCCGCAATCTTCAGACTACCTCCACTACCCAGACAAAGTAATACAAATGCTCTTTCAAAATCAACATCATCAATCATGCGAACCTGGAACCAAATATTCGTCCTAGTTATGTTGATTTGACGATGCATCACACTAGAAGTAAGCCATCAGCACCTAATCCGTCTACAAGCGCCAAATCTGTATTCTCACCTGAGGAAATTCAGCCCAAACCAAAAGCTTCTCCGCAAAAAACAGGAACCAAAGATGGCAAAATCAAAAAGCTTGCAATTTACACAGATACGTCTGAAAAGCAAGCTATTACTTAAACCATCTACTGAGAAAAGCAAAGGTAAATGTAAAACAAAGAAAAAGAAGGCTAATACACCACCAGCTGCAGAATCAAGGAATTTGTCGACTATAGTCTCACTTAGAGTATACAGATGGTGATAGATATTATATTTGCCATAACTGCGTCTAAGTCTAAGTCTGATTAGAAGTTATTTTGTTGATTTGTTTGAATATCTGCAATGAGTCTAATTAATTATTGTGTGAGGCTAAAGTCATTTTGTTGATTTGTTTGAGTTTAAACTTTTTTATTATATTCTTAATTATCACTTAGAACTTATTTTACTTAATCTAGTTCTAATTTAACTAATTTAAGATAAAAAGAATTACTAATATTAACTTGAACTGTAATATTAATGGAAAAAATACAGAAAACCAGAAAGGAAAAAAATCGATTATATAATAAATGGCTAAGACAGGAAACTAATGAGAAACAACATCAATATAAGAAAAAAGTAGAAAACTAAGAAGAAAAATAAAATCAATATTGGGGAAGGAAACGTAGTCAAATAGAAAGCTATGTTGGTGGAACTAGATCAACTAAAGTGTGGAAAACAGTCAAACAAATGAAAAAGAACAAAACGAACAAAGTACATAAATTGATAACAATCATGGAAAAACCATTTTGGAGATTTACTTACAAAGAATGTGGAAAGTGAAAATGTGAGGAGTGAACAATCCAAAGTATCAACCTATAACAATATTGTAACCAATATACAAGAGGAGGTTAGTGAACAACTAAATAGAATGAAGAATGGAAGATCCCCTAAGCCAGGTGACATTCCCATTGAGTTAGTAAAGTATGGCGCTACTAAAATAATAAAACGTTTAACTATGTTGAACAATTGTTGCACAAAGATAACAACACCAGAGGAGTGGAAACAGGCTTATATTGTATCAATCTTTAAAAAAAGAAACAGACAAAACCCAAATTGTTATAAAGGTTTGAGTATAACAAATACTATTAGTCGTCTCTGTAGGAAAATTTTACACATAAAAATAACAAATACTACTAAAGGCCAAATAAGCGAAGAACAAAATGGTTCATATGGGATTTGTTGATTTGGAAAAGGCCTTTAACAAGGTACCACAGGGAAAATATAAAAAACATTAAGAGTAGTTAATATAAGAGATCACATGTTTGCAATTGTTCAAGATTTGTATACATAAAATAAAGCTTATGTCAAAATTGGCAAGCAATTATTGGAACTGATAACTACGACAAATGGGTTGAGACAGGGATGTAGTTTATCCCCATTATTGTTTAATTTATACGTCGAAGTAGTTTTGAATGACCAGACAAGATGCTATCGAGGAATGGGTATACCAATTAATGACGACCGACTGTTTACTATGAATTTTGGTGATGATCAGATAGCATTGGCACAGGAATCCTTCGATCTTGAGTTCATGCTTAAAATATTATATGAGGAATACTATAAATGGGGATTGCAAGTTTGATCAAAACCGAAAAATTGGTCGTAAACAACAACGTGACTTTTGAGGCATTAATTAATGATAATACGAGGGGTTAAACAAGTGGAAAAGTTCAAATATTTAGGCGTAATAATTAACAAAAACGGACTAGGGGAAAGAGAGATTAAATATAGCATTCAAGAAGGAAGGAAAATAATTGGCTGTCTTAACTCCCTATTGTGGTATAAATGTATCTCTAATCTAAATTTAAAAACGTATCGGACAAGTGATGGTAGAGTGAACATTGTGCTACAGGTTAGAAACTCCGTTATGAGCTACATATCCCATATTAACATTTTCTACCTCGTCACCTTCATTCGTTGTATCTGTCTTTCGTAGTTAACTCCATAGCTTTCTGCTGCTCGTTGTAAAGAAGTCTCTCTTTTGACTTCACCGTAAGCGTTTCCTAGACATCTGCAATGCAAAACGATCCCAGCGACAAGACAAAATAATTTACATAAAAACAAATTATTGTTTAATAACCTTTAATGTACAAAGATTATGCATGCGAAATCTCAATACAGTAATTATCTTCTTCTTTGCATGACTAGGATTGTTCCTAGTTGTCAGCTTCTTAGTGCGTTTCTGTTTTGGTTGATTGTAAATTATCTTTCCACCTTTTTTGTGGTCTTCCAACTGGTTTTCTACTATAGGGTTTGTTGTGTTTACATACAAAGTGTGATAAAAAATACGGTGAATATGAATATGAAATTTGAATTAATATCTTTGGCTAGCGATGCATTTATTCCAACACTGATTCCATGGTTCGAAGCATTTCTGGTAGGCTTTTTTCGGAAGAGCCTTCAACTGCTCCGTCGTGGCCCTCTCAACGTCGAGAATGGTGTCAAAACGTTTTCCTTTTTGCACGGTTATTATTTTTGGGAAAGCCAGAAGTCGCATGGTTCCAAATCCGGAGAGTAAGGCGGATGTGGACAGGAAGAAATATTTTCTTCGACCAAACACACGATTTTTCTTCTGTTCGTCAGTCAAATTTCGCACTCATTCGTTTCATTTGCAAATTTTCGGTTAAAATGCTTTGCATGGATCCGTACGAAATGTTCAGTTATTCAGAAAGCTTTCGAATAATCAATTGCCTGTTTGATCGGATCATTTTCGTCGTTTTTTGCACGTTTTGAGGTCGAAGGACGTTCCGACCGTTGCTTGTCTTTTCAGCTCATACCCACCTTTAAATCGCTCATACCACTTGTAAATAGTCTTTAGAGTCACCACATTATCGTCATATGCTTATTTTAGCATTTCATGAGCTTCTTTGGTACTTTTATTCAACTTAAAACAAAATTTAATGTTAACACGTTGTTCGAAATTCTGGCTCTGGAAGCCGACTGACAAGTCACGACTTGTTCAAACTTGGCACTGACTATCTCAACAAATGAAGCTATCAGATTTATTACTTCAAATAAATGTAGCATCAGCAGTTGCTGCTATAAAAATATATGTGGCAGAGACCGAAAGAATTGGAAAGCTTGAATAGATGAAATATCAAAGGACACCCGTATAGGTAGCAGGGAATGCACCGAAGAAGAAGAAGAAAAAAGCAAAAAAAAACCTATTTTCGGTCTATTATTTCCAGAGAAATAAGCCAAAATGCAGATTAACACGCATGTTGATATGGTTTTTCATCTTTTGTATGAGACTTTTGAAGCGGTAAGAAATATAAAAGTCAAAATTTGACCGATAAAAACAAATTTCGCGATTTATGCAATAAAAAAGATAAATTAACCGGTTTTAAAAATATAAAAATTACGTTAAAATACATTAGAAATCAATAACAACCGATAAAGCCAAATTATATTTAAATGCGCCTCTTATAAAATGGTTTCTGAAGTAAAAAAGCGGAAACAGAGCTGGCAACGGTCCAATTCTTCAGGCGAAAGCTGAACAGCTGGAACAGATACTAAATTTATAAGAGTATAGGTTTAAAAAGTACCATTAGTGTTTGCTAATTTTATTAGACGATGTGAATGGGACGTAAGTACGTGTAGGCAAAAAATGAGCGCATACAAGAAATAGTAATAACGCTAAATTTTAAACACAAAAATTGTGGCAGAAAATTGGCAAAGCAAAAAATAGTAATACTAGTTTATATTAATATGAATGGCAGTAAAAAATCTTTTAGTATCAAGAACTTAGGTCTCCTAGTATTAAAAAAAATATTAATAAAAATCTCAAACAACAAGCAGCCTATTTGAAGAGAAGCTCAAAATGTTGAATGTGGAACTGGAAGAATCGACTAAACATAGCCATTTTCCTTGTCAATTGTTCGGTAGAATCTCAGTGGTCTGCTCTGTAAAACATTTCTACCAATGAATACGACAATACTAACACCCATGTAATAATAAATTACTCGTAATATTCAAAACAATCTTAAACTTTTCCTTATCTGTTCTAAAGAAGTGTGGATATATATTAATTGTATATGTATAAAAAAATGTTAAAAAAAACTTGAAACATCGTCATATGGTTGTTTGCACACTCTTGCGCACTTCCAAATTGATATCCGAAAATTTGCTAGACATTTCTTACGTTTGGTCAAAAGAGTGGATTTAAAAGATAAAGCTATTAATACAAGATAATAAAAGGGGAATACACGCTCTAAGTGAACCCCTCCACATTGTACTAAAATTTCCAGATCAGTAATGATCTCTATGCGATTATTTTTGGCCAGATTGATAGTAGATAAAAAAACATAATCAGATAAAAAGTCAATTGTATACTATTGGACTATGTTAAATTCACACCCAAGAAAATGTTTGTGATATCTGTTACCATTTGGCCCATAGACTGGTTCTGGATTACATTTCTCGTTATAACAGAGTGGCTAACATCTAAGAAATATAAAAATATGAATAACCAGAAAGCTGACATCCTTTGCATATATTATGGAACACCGAATTTTATATAACACAAGATAATAGGTCATTCTGAAGTAGAAAAACTTTATACTTCAGCAATTTACCGCTTCATTATTTAGTACTGTTGCTTCATAGTTTCAAGTAGAAGAGGGAGAATAAAATTTTTACAGTTCCATAAATAAACAAATCCTAGTTCATGCAAATGTTAAATAGGTAATGCCCGAAGAATGATTCTTGACAGAAAATGATAGAACATATGTCCAGAAATGCATGTGTAGATAGCAAACTGTTCGTTGTAAAATTTTCAGTTTTACCGCATACTTATAAATGTCTTTTCACATGCAAATATGCTCTTAAATGGACTTGTTTGGTTAAGTGCAAATAGAATAATCCGTTTTCATGCCAAGAATAAACAAATATGATTTATACGTATAGCAAGCGAGTCTAGTCTAATTTTTCAGTCGTAATAGAGGAGAGCGGAGTAATCTGAATCTAGAGCGGTCTGATTAGTGCTGCAGCTTGGCGGAGTCCGCCGTAAATTCATTGAAGGAACGAGCGCCTTTTTAGCTGTGTTATTGTGAGTGGTGTGTGAAAATCAGTTTTTTCAGAACTGTTGTTAGTAAATTGGTGCTGATATAAACAAGAGGTAATTAAAATACGTTAACGTTTAGAGTAGTGAGCCTAATATCATTAGATTCCACGTTTCTTTAGCTATTTATTAAGTAGGAAAAAGTTTTGTTGCTATGGACATTTTGAGTTTAGAATGAGAAGTTTCCACAAGGTGCCGTTTGAGGAAATTTGGTATTGCCCCTAATAGTTTTTTATGGAAAATTTTTGCGAATAAATAATTATTGCAGTTTTATTATCGCTGAAATATAGATTATTTATATAATGCCTTCTTAATACTCCGTTATACTAGAGAACATTTAGAAAACTGTTCCACGAGAAAATGCTGCACAAGAATCGCAGAGGAATAATAAATAAACGAGTAATTGCAGGTTATAAATTATTTTAAAGAAAATTTCTCGTGACGATTTTTTTAAGTTTTCTAGAATCAAATTCTTTCAATAATACCGGCAACAGTTGCTTATAAAACAGCTTCTCACGCGTCATCTATTAATTACGTTAACACTTCGGGAGGAAATCAAGAAAATCTCAAATGACCAAAACATGCTAACGTAAATAATACATGATTCCTACATGTTCCTCAAAAATGTCTTAGTATAATGAAGGCCAATGAGTTCTTTTTTTTGGGCCTACAGATGGCGAGACACCCTAAAAATACCAGAAAAGTCAAGTGGGATGAACAGTCCATGATTGCTGCAACGAATGACGTGAGAAACAATGTCAAAAAATTAGAACAAGCATCAAGAACTTATCAAATGCCGGTGGCCACTCTTAGTGATAGACTAAAGAGTGGTGAACTGAAAAAATCTACCATTAGGAGGAAAAAGCTTAGCTAATAAAAGTATTATTAGCTAAGCTTTTATAGAATTTCATTGGTCGAACTGCGGCACTTGTATACAGAGAAAAACAACATCCCAAATGACTTCAACAAGTCTTCCATAATGGCAGGGCAAGATTGGCTTTAACTCGAAGATTCGTGTGAGAAAACCAGAGGCAACTAGTGTAAGCTGCCTTTCAACAAAGAAGAGGTCGAAATCTTTTAACATCTCTTCTGTAATGGAGAAACAACTTTGATATATCTCAAATTTACAACTATGATGAAATGGAAATATCAACCGTCCAAAAGCCTGGAAAAATCTTGGGACCGAAAGATAAAGCTAGTAGGAGCGGCAACGAATTGGAAGCGAGAAAAGCATTACGTCCGACCTAACTCGATTTATTATTATAGCTCTAACGGATGGATAAATGAGGAGTTATCCATAACGTGGTTAAAACACTTTGAAATTGCGACCCATCTTTTTAATAATAGATAACCACAAAAAATACCACATTAACTGTTTATAATCTTTGCAAAGTGAACAATGTAATTATTGTTACACTTCCACCACACTTCTCTCATCGACTCCAACTTTTTGACATTACCTTTTATGGACCTTTAAAAGCTTCTTTCAACAAAGAATGTGATTACTTTATAAAATTACATCCTCATCAAAAGATCACCCCTTACGATATCGCCGATATCTTCAACAAAGTTTACAACATAGTACCACATATAGAAAAGGGAGTGAGTGGATTTGCAGCTGCTGTTATTTATCCCATTGAATCAGAAATGAAGATTTTGCTGCTTAACCAATAATAGAGCAAGAGAATCCCCTGTTACCAATCATAGAATATAGTATTCAAGAAGGAGAAGGCAGCACTTCAGCATATATTTCGATTGAAGAGAAAACCCTAAGCTTAAGTCTAAATCCACTTAATCATAAACCTGGTAGGAATTTCTTCACAATCTGCTTCTGGAATAACTCCTAATTTAAAAGTGGTAAAACCTGGTTCAAGACAGTACAATTCAGTAGTTTTTACACGGACATCAAATAAAAAACCCTTAAAAATGCACCTGAAGGAAAAGAAATACGGCTAAAAATAAAAGATGTACAGGAAAAGATTAAGGAAAAGAAATTACTAAAGAAACTTATAAATAAAGAACAAAACCACGAGAAAATCTAGGAATAATTCAAAGGTTAACAATACCGAACCAAAAGAAAACAAAACCCAAGAAAAACTGTATCTAAAATTAAACTCCCAATACGACTTCAAAAGAAAAGTCCAGAAGAAAGATATTTTTTGAATAATCATCGAAAGATAAAGATAATATTAATGAACCATTTTGTGATCTGACGACCTTCATGAAATCTTCTGGAATTTCAAGAGAAGGGTATAACCCGAACGACATTTGTATTATGTGTGGTAAATTCGGTAAAAACAAAGAACTCTGGTGAGTGTCGTTTGTGTTTTAGCGGGATGCACTCAGAGTGCAGTGGTGCAGAGGCTGTATAAAATTTATTTTGTGATTTTTGTAGGCGTGAGTTCGCATTTGATTCTGAAAGAATAAAGAAATGCATGTCGTCGCTCCGCTAAAAGATCAAGTGCTGCAACAGTTAAATGATAGTGAGAGGTCGGCAGGTCACTTTAGGTCTATCTGGCCTAGGTGACTTCACCGGTAAGTGGATAACCACTTTTATTATCGCGCGAAATGAATTTCACGCAGCCCACAACGAATGTAGCGTTCGGATGCCCTTTCTAATCAGACACCAATTCTTTACGGCAGACACAATTATTATCAACCTCTTTATCCACTCCAGCAAAATTCTTTCGCCTTTAACCCTGATAACTTACAATCATAAATTGGTTTCCCCGCTTTTACTTCTGCATTTAATCAATATGTTGCACCTGAAGCTACACCGCTCAAAATGCAATCAACACAGCGAACTTCTAACGAAAATCAAGAACTAATGCAAGAAAATACTTACGTTAATATGCAGGAAAATCAGTCAACTACTGCAATTAAAATTCAAACAAACGAACTAAAACTACCGCCAATATTTATATACGGCGTAACTAAATTTAAAATCATGGTAGACAATTTCGCGAAAGTTACCGATAACGAAAATATACCATACCAAGGCCCCAGCAGATAAAATTCAATACCAATTGATGATATACAGGGTTTGTGTAAAAAGTATCGAGAAAAATTTCGGAAACTAGATTTATTTGAGATATTGCTACAGCACATCAAAGTCTTCAAAGTACATCCCTTGAGCGTCGACACGTTTTTACCAGCGGCTTTTCCACGACTCGAAGGCTCCCTGGTAAGCGGATTCCGGAACGTCCTTAAGGGTACGCGTGCAAGCTTCTTTGGTAGCACTTAGGGTCCCATGGAGGTGTCCTTTGAGGGAGAATTTCACTTTTGGGAATAGAAAATAGTCTGCTGGTTTCGTCTCCCGTGATTATGTTGTTCAAAAAGCCAGGGCCTTCTTTAATGCGTTGCAGAAGGTCTTTGCAAGCAGACACACGCCTCTGCTTTTGGTCGTCTGTCAAGACCTTCAGTGATAATGCTGTGCACTGTCATCTTATCAATGCCATTTTCATCTGCGACCATGCGCACACTTAACCGACGGTCTGAATTCAATACTTCACACACACGTTGCACGTTGTCGTCGGTTCTTGAGGTCGATGGGCGTACAGAGCGGGGCTCGTCCTCCACACTCTCTCGGCCATCTTTGAAGAGCTTGTGCCACTTAAAAACCGCAGTTTGTGACATGCTTTCATGCCCAACGTTTCCGTACCCGATTTCCCCAGTCCAACATAAAATTTAATGCTGTTCGTTCGCTGCATTTTGCGCTTGCAACTAGTCATTCGACAGGCGTCCACTAAAAACACGATTCAGCCTGAACGAACGCTCGCAGGGGACTGGCGCTTTACGTGTCTAAAGGTCACATCCCCCATTACCGAGCATGTGCGGTGCGAGCGCGCTCCGACGTACAGTCACGTCAGGAAAAAATTGTTTCCGATACTTTTTATACAAACCCTGTACAAGCGGATCTGGAAGAGGCTGGTCACAAAGTTCGCAATATATTAAATATAAGGTACCGAATAAGTAAAAACCTCTTTCGGTGTTCTATGTCGATCTAGAACCCAAAGAAAACAATCATAAAATCTTTGAGCTGAAAGGCATCTGTGGTATGATAATAACCGTCGAATATCCTAGGAAGAAAAGTGGAATAATACAGTGTACTAGATGACAATACTATGGACACATTAACTGCGTGAAATGCGGTAGGTTGCACAATACTTCCACATGTATTAAAACAAGAGATACCCCAGCAGAATGTGTACTCTGCGGCGGCAACCACCCGGCCAACTATAAAGGCTGCAAGGCCTGTTAAGATCTCTTGTACTTAAGAAGTAAATCAAGCCACACATTCCAACATAGTTCTAATGCCACACGATCACTCTCCAACACCCTTCCTGAAACCCGTTTCATCCCTAATATCCCTGATACTATAAACAACTAGTAACGATCACTCAGAATGTCTTATGCGTAGGCAACTTCTAAAACAATAGGAATCGGTACAAAAAATGACTCATTCTCCATGATTATTCAGCAATTGACCTCCTTCTTATCAGAATTCAAAACCATGTTTTTCCAAACACAAGATTAAAAATTTATTGTTGGAGGTGACTGGAACGCAAAGCATGCGCACTGGGGATCTAGATTAATCACCACCAAAGGCTGCAACCTGCTTCGAGCAATGAATGATAACAACTACATACATATTTCAACTGGTAAACCCATCTACTGGCCCTTTGATACGCAAAAATCCCTGATTTGCTAGACTTCCTCATAGCTGCAGCAATCTCTGAAAACTACTTTCATTTTAAAGATAACTATAGCCTCTCATCCGACTATTCTCCTGTCATTATAACCCTTGGCACAGAAATAATACTCAAACTAATAAATGCTACTCTGTGCACTCGACTAACGGACTGGAAGCAATTCCAAAACTGTAATCAAGATAATATTAACTTAAAACAAAGAATAAAAGAACTTAAAGATTTAGACAAAACGGTTCGATACTTCACTAAATTTATTCAGAAAGCAGCATGATTGTCCACACCTAAATCCAATGTAATACAAGCAACAACTAACATAATACCCCTCCAAATCCATGAACTAATTGCTGAGATAAGACTGGCCCGAGGAAGATGGAACAAATCTCGTAATCCTGCAGATAAACGAATTTAAAACAGATTAACCAGAAAATTCAATAACCTACTGAAAAAACATCAAAATTCTGGTTTCAAAAACTATATTACAAAGCTAAACAAAGAAGACTACTCTATTTGGAGAGCCACAAAAAAGTTTAAGCGTCCTCAAATTAACGTAGCACCAATATAAAAACAAGATGGGGAGATCTGATATCCAAAAAGCCAAAGAATTTTCTCACTATCTCTTAGAAGTTTTCTCACCATTCGACGAAGTGCCAACTGTAAACTATGAGGAAATAGCTAATTTCTTAGATATTCCTTGCGAGTTGTCACCACCAATCAAGCCGTTTACCCCTAATGAAGTCAGTAATGGTATTAAGAAATTAAGTAAACATAAAGCGCCAAGTTACGATTTGATAACAGCACAAATCCTGAAACATCTTGCAAAAAAAGCTGACGTTCTTCTAACCACTATCTTCAACCGGATGCTCAGACTAATTTACTTTACCATACAATGGAAATGCGCACAGGTCCTAATGATATTTAAGCCGGGTAAACCAACACACTTAACTAGCTCATATAGAACGGTCAACCTGTTGCCCCTCCCTAAAAAGCTATTAGAAAAGCTTCCCCTAAGTAATCATTTCAGATTTAGGGAACATCAATCGACAGTTCAACAAGCCCACCGAGTCGTCAATTTGATAGCTCTATGGTTCGAGGAGAAAAAGTTCTGCAGCGCAGCCTTCCTAGACATCAAACAGGCTTTCGACAAGGTGTGACATGTCGGATTATTATACAAATTCAAGCAACGATTACCGAGCACCTATTATCTTCTGATAAAACCATACCTTACCGACCGCTACTATACCGTAAAACACAACAATCAACTCTCTTCATATCACCCAATAAAAGCAGGTGTACCACAGGGCAGCGTCTTTGGTCCCTTCCTGTACCTCCTTTACCCATCTGATATCCCAGAAACTAAAAATATCTCTATCGCTACAAACGCCGACAATACCGCGATACTTTTCATACATCAAGACGCAGCTGGAGCTACACTACATCTACAAACACACTAGCATCAACTCGGTGATTGGACCGACCTTTGGAGAATCAAGATAAACGAAAACAAATCTGTACAAGTAATATTTCAACTAGAAAATCACATATCCTATAACATTTAAGGGCATCCATCTACCGGTTAAAACAGAGACAAAGTATATTGAACTCCACCTAGACAGACAGCTAACCTGGTCCCCACAACTTACAGTAAAGAGGAAGTACACTGATCTAAAATTCAAGCAAATTTATTGGCTATTTGGACATAAATCCAAACTCTCAACTGAAAATAAATTCCTGCTGTATAAAACAATGCTTATGTCCATCTAGAGATATGGTATCCAACTCTGGGGGTGCGCCAAAAAAATAAACATAATTATACAACGAGCACAAGCAAAATTCTTCGATCCTTGGTTTGTAACTAACCGTACCCTACACGAGGACCTCAACATACCGTTCGTGACGGATGTAATAGAAAAATCAACTTCAGACTACTTTGCAAAATTATCCGGACATAAAAACCACATCATCCTGCAACTCATGGATCCTCTACTAACAAGAAAGCTGAGCAAACAATGACCTATAGATCTGAACTGATGAGGAATTCAATTCAAGTCATCCCAGTAAACCCCAAGGGAATAATCGCTGGATGAAGATCCTTACATGTCTGAACAGACTACATTTTTAGAATGAATAAAAAGTATTCATATCGATTAAAAATAATTCCTAGCTTTATGTTCACATATTTTCACAGAAACAGTTGATTATGTCATTTAAGTCATTAAATTAATTAACTTCATAAAAAAAAACTACGTAATTCGTCCTACATTCCTTACTTATCTGATCCCGTTCATTCGGTAATGCCCGGATTCACAGGGCAATTCCAAACAGTGTAAGCTCTTACAAAAAAATTCTAAGAAAACTTGAACTATAAAATCAAATGTTTTGTGTTTTTTTAGTAGGTAATGAAACAAAGTATCTTGCTATAATAAATTTGTTAATGAATTATTACAAATAATTAAATAATTAGTAATTTCTCTTAAGTATTCGGAAATACCGCGCTCTCCTCTACAGCTCGCCATTTACCGTCTCATCGTCAGGAACGAACTCTCAATGCACAACTCCCTTAATCACGCGCCAATCACCATTTTCTCAATCTAGTTATTGCCGATTAACTGTGCAGTTCCGGACATGTTCACATGGATTTTTTTTCTTTTCCTATTAAGATTGATTACCTCCCTATGTTTGTTCCTATAATTAACATTCATCTTGTATCAACATACACACAGGCGCGCAAATACACGCAAAAGGGAGAGAGAGAACAAGGTCACATATATGGATGGCAATAAAAATATAACTGAAACTGTTCAATTGGTTTACAATTCATTACAAATTAATTGCAACTATAAACAAAGAATAGTTCTATCAATAAGACCGGCATCCTATCTAACAAATTTAATTTCATATTAGACACACAGACCATTAAGATCTATGGTAACCATTTGCAGAAAGCGCATTGAGGAAAAAACTACATTAGAATCAAACATTTGAATTAGGCATCAAAATAGACTCTAGTAGACTACAGTATAGGTATAACATAGCTTTCAATAATGTAAGACGAGTATGCAATAGGTCAGATAACCATACAACTCTAAAAGCATTGGCAAACGAACATATTTCATTCAAATATATCTAAAAATGTACTCGGAACCTTTAAAAATAAACTGCAACAGAGTTATTAATTGTGAATATTAGGATATAACGGATTTATAGAAAACGGAAAAGCAAATAATAAAACTAGTATCAATAACCTACCTGTACTAGGACCCTGTTGAGGTAAACACAAAAAAGATATCAACAGATGTAAGCAGATAAAGAAGTTGAAATGTTCTTAGGAGTTCGACAAACACAAACTGCTAAAAGACGCCAGATATAGCGACCAATCATTGTAGATTGTCAAATCAGCAAATTTTATGAATGTTGTAAGTTTAGAAAGTCTCATATTGTTGAGTTCCTTGAGTGCCTGAAGGATTTGATAAGTTCCAATTACCATATTTATTCTCTGTATGAGAGTGAGTTGAAGCTCAACTAAACAGCCGAATAAATGCTAAAATGCTCAAAAACATCATTCACCTATTAAGTTTGTCCTTCCTCTCCATACATTCACGAACTACAGTTATTTGAGCACATATTTATGAAACTGTTTAACAACTCTTATAGTGAGTGATATATGCGACTTTTGGACGAAAATAAATATCAGACTAAAGTTTAATAAACAGGAGATTGCAAGGTTTGCTACTTTTGATTTTACGTAAATTTTTAAGAAAACAATACTATTTTCATGATCAAATATAAAACCAAATAATTTTCTATGATCAAAATTTTTCACCAATCAAAACCTCAACCCTCGTCTCCCCAATACAGTAATTTTAACGTGGATCTGATATACAATCAATTTACTGACAATGTTAAAGTGGCAGTTACGCCATTATCACTGATTTTTGATTCTTTAAAATAAAGAGCTTGTTGAGTAATGTTGCATAACAAAAGAAGAAACATTTGTACAGGTTCTTCTTCGAAAAGTATGTCTAAATCAATAAAATGGGAGTAAAAATATCTAAAAAAGTGAAAACAAACTAAACAATGTTTACAAAGAACGTTAGAAATAAACATATCCTTTATACTTGGAATCAAATAATGTGGATTAATTCAGTGTGAAAACTAAATCTCACCAAGGGTTTATACCAAATTTTAGTGTTGACAAACCATGTATTTGTAATTATTACGTTGTGCAATTATTCATTATTTTGCTGACCAATACTTATGTTATGAAGCGTAGGGAGTGTTGTGATCTCCTGAATGTTTTTGTGTATCTGCCAACAAATTCTTATGGTGACAACACTGAGGACTCCCTCCTCTATATATTTTAAATTACCACATTTCGTATTTTAAATGCATAATTGGGTGTCTAATTTTATCCGCCGTTCGTTAAGGCGCTTTTTTGGGTTGACTAAATCAGAAAAGGTTTCAAGTAACCGTTTGGGGTATTTAAATTATTTTTCAAGCATTTCACCCTGTTAAAGAAATAATAAACAATAAAATATACAGTGGTACTGTTTTTAATCTTTCTAAAGCTTTTCATAATAATTTTAAAGGAACCAGAACTTCTTTACTTAACAAAATTTAATAATATTAATAGCCAAGAAATTCAAGCGATCTAAGAAACAACGAAGGCTATTGTTTAAATGCAGTCTTTATCACAAACTGCACCAAAAAATTTAAGTAAATATCACAAAAGTATGGTGTCTAAAATTAAATAAAAGATGTGTAAAGGAAAAGTTTAAATTTAAACCTTGATCACAGATAGAGCTATTACCGGCAAAATATTTTTATTTTTAAGATGGTACGACTTTCATATGCAGTAATGTAATATCTTAAGTCATTTAATCAAAATAGCTATAAAACAGGTGTCTAAAATAGGCAACATTTGTGTATTCCGTAGAAAAGTTAAAAACAAATATTATGCAATGATAAAATTCTTCATAGAACCCACGGGGGTTGCTGGTCCCCAACTGAACGCCTCTGCAGGTGGTGGACAGGGGAATGCTAGCTAGATATAGTGGGTAGCAGGGAAATACCAAAACCAGCACAGGAGGTAACTTTAGAATGACATAATTAATGGCTCCAACCAGTAAGTGATTTCACCGAGAGATCCCCGGAGGTGAAGAAACTGCTGGTGCAGTCAACAGGATCAGGATATGAGGAAATACCAAAACAGATCAACAAGGATATCTCATAGAATGAATAGTCCACACAGAAGTGATAGAGAGTCCCGAAGGAATATTAATAAACTAATATAGTAACTAACAGGATATGGAATATTCAGAGTATGTTCACCAGTGGCAAAGTCTATATTATAATCCAAGTAATTGATCGACTAAAAGCTGTTATAAAAGAACTTGATGAAACAGAATTGCCCAAGAGCACACTGTACACTATTCAGGCAATATTGAACCTAATTACAGGAATGGGGACAGGTTTATTATATCAAAGTACAGTAAACCTTCTGTAAAAATTTCGTACCTGTTTCAAATAGAGTAGCATTGTTAAAAAGCAGTACAAAAACTTTTGACATAAACATCGTCCAAGTAAATATATGTGCTCACAGAAAATTCGAAGAACGTTATGTGCAACTAAATACGTTAGATAATTTAAAAAAAAATGAGACGTAAATATCATTTGAATGCCAAAGTTAGATAAGGTAGAGACTTAGATATAGTCGGTGACTGGGTTGGGAAAAAGAAACGAAGCGAAGATCGTTTTATTCAGTTTTATAGACACAAACCTCGTAATAATAAATGCATGGTTAAATTAGCAAACCACCATCACAAATAGATTTTATAAATGTAAACAAACGCTACTGAAATGCAATTACATACAAATATTTCAACGGATGATGTACCAATTATCACTAAAATAAAAATTAAACTGGTACAGAGAAATTTAAAAATAACCAAATAAACAACAGATAGATACATAACAGAACACTCACCACTAAAGAAGACATCCCCAGAAACAAGATGGGATGAACTTACTTAAGTCATCCAAATAACATGCAAGAAAAATTACAAAAAAACATCAAAATTGGAAACGAAAGAAATTCTGCAGTTGATGAATGAAAGAAGACTAAATAAAACAGAGACATGTGGAGATATAAAGAAATCGATAATAAAAACAGGAAATAAGGAAAGCAAAGAAAGACTGGATCGGTAACAAATGTCAAGAAATAGAACATCTTGAGCGAAAATACGACAAGAACATAAAAGAAATGAGAACTACAAGGAAACAAAAACTGAATAAATTGATTGATGGAAACATAACCATCGAAATCTACAAGAAAATAGATAGATGGAGCAAATACATAAATAAACTTTTTGATGTTCGACAACTGTGTGGCATATAGTGGTTTTCCAATACGAAACGACAAAGTAGAACACGCAATAAAATCAACGTGTGCGAAAATCTACAAAATGTTAAGTGATTCCAATAAATTCGAAGATATAGTTGTCAGATTATTCAACGACTTATATAACACTGGTATTATAACTCAAAAATGATTAACTTGCTATACCAAAGAAAACAACATCTAAAACCTACAATGATAACAGACTAATAAGCATTATAAATCATAAACAAAATATTCTTGAAATTCATACGCTTTAGGACATACAAAAAATGTGAAGATAACATAACAGAAACCCAATTTGGGTTCAGAGATGCCTTAGGAACAGGGGGGAGATCAAATTCTCGATTCAAGTTCCGATTCAAAGATGGGAAGATATGAATTATAATGCACATATTTGTTTCATTGACTTCAATAAGTCTTTTGACACCATCAAGGGTGATAAGTTAATTGGGATCTTAAGAACAACAACCGTTGATGAGAAAGATTCAATTGATTCTTAACCATTATTGGAAACAAGCTGCTAAAGTTATAATTAATTACAAAGTATCAAAAAAGTGTATAACAAAACTGTGTCCGCTCTAGTATTCGTTTATTCGAAGAAAATCTTTCAAAAATCAATAGAGCAACCAGGAAGAATTAAGAATATAATAACAATATACGTTATGCAGATGACGCTGTCATGCAACAACCACTAAGTAGAGTAAAAATATACTCTGAATCATACGAACTAAACCCGAACATCTTAAAAACGAAATATATGCTATCAAAATCAAGATATAACCGGAAGTTCCAAGTGTTGACAGACAAATAATTGAACGAGTAAAAACATACAGTTACTTGGGAACTACTATCTATGTGATCTGGGATTATAGAGGTAAAGTGCAATGACGTGATGGCAAGAACAGCCTTTATAAATATAAAAAAAATATTTCTATCCAGGGATCCAAGCTTAACTCTTAAAATAAAAATACTGCAATGTTACGTCCTCTTCGAGTATGGAAATTTGGATGGTAAACCAACAGAATGAATCCCTTCAAGATGTAGATGTACAGACACCCAGAATTTCGCACACAGAACACAACGAACGAGGAAGTACTGAGGTGACTACAAAAACAAAAAGAAATGTTTACAATCAAAACACTCCAATAAGTCATTAGACAAAGTAAATATCGTCTGTTACAACTAATCCTTCAGGGAAAACTTGAATTGGAGAGGTCCAGAAAGAAGACGCCATTCCTAGCTGTGAAAGCTTGGGACTGGTTCAGATTAACGTCAATAAAACTGTTTCGTCTGGGTATCAAGTGAGAATTGCCATGGTTGTGGCCAATGTCCACAACAGATGATATCAAAAAAAAAGTAGAGGATCATCTAACACCCACAAACTCAATTGAACTGATGAGTTTAAAATTTTTGTTGTATTTAAAAGCGATTTCATGTGAAGGATATTTGAAACGTTTAACAAAAATTATTGCATAAATACACATGGTATTAGAGAGTTCCAGCGGAACAGTTGTAGCTAAGCTAAAAATACTTGAAAGGAACCTACAAGTTACATATTTCGAGTCATGATCAGCAATACATCAGAAAAGAGTTCATGTAAAATGTTCTCCATAGTTTAGTTGCTCAAATTTGTAACTGCAGATTTTAGATGTTAGATCTATTATAACATACTTAAACAGGCAGCACTCAAAACTAGTCAAAAGCAGATTTTTTGGAAGCTTAAGTGATGTTATTTAATAATTACCTACAAAATGATAAAAAATAACTGTAAATTACTCTTCCTATCTTTTGAAATCCACGAAAAAATACTCTAGACAAAATCTGGTTTGGCTTTAAAGTAAGAATTGTCGAAACATTTAATTTATTCCCAAAGATGCGCTACTTTTGATTTCCGTCTCTTCTAAAAGGTGATTCTTCCTAAGTGGTTAACATATTTGGTTAAATCTCGATAATTAAACTGTGCAAGGGTATCTGCTATCTTGTAAACCTTACTTTAACATTGTTGGAATAATTTTCACATAAACAGTTCCCATTGTTAAGGCAAGGTTTTTCACAAGTAAGAATAGCTTCTCGTTTTTTATATAACCGGTAATTTAAAAAGTAGCAATATAGGACATATGAAATAGAAATCATATTCTCTAACTTAATCATTAAGACACCCAGTAGTGTTTCTCTGCAATATTGGATAGCCCTTCTGCAATAACCAAAATAACAAACGACATGGATGTTTGGTTGAAGCAAAGTGCTGTTATCGAGTTCCTATCAGTTGAGGGTTGTAGGTCCATCAATATTGATCAATAAATGAGTACCATCTATAGCAACCCCTGTCTGGATATCAGTACTGTTAAGCAGGAGCAAGATGTGAAAGTAAAATCCGGACACAAAAAATTAAAAAATTAGGCTCTTGATGTATGGACAGCACCAATTGCATAGGTATGTAAAGCAAAATGTAGTTAGAACTATTGCAAGCCTACATTATCTATAGAATGAAAAACTTGTAAATGTGTGAACAAAAATAGTGATTTCACAGTAATGACACTCTTGGACAGAGAACATTTAAAGTTCATAGGAAATATATAGCTTAATGTTTTATTAATTTTATAATAAAGTTATTGCAGAGGTAAAGTTCAAAATACTCAATTTTAAATTCACCAATTTTACTTGGCAAATTAAAAAGTGAACCGTGACCGAGTCAAACTCTACATAAACAAAATAATCTACTTAGACAGTACCACACAAAGTTCAAATTTGTTTAATTTTATTTTGTAAATAATATTTTTGCCATCTTCCAACGTTTTTATCTTAGCGTAATATTCTAAGATTTAATTATATAGGTAACGTAGAATAGCATTACAAATCTGCAACTTCACATCAAAATGTATGGCCTTGGTTGAACAAGCTTAAAAAACCACCAGTTTTACGTAACATGAAAAGCCAAATTTTCAAATTAACTTTGCATTTCATTCAAGTTTATTCTCCGTTTTTAAAAGTATTATTTTTGAGTACAAACTCATATCAAGTTTCTGCAAAATGACGTCTGCATTTAATAACCATCATTTACAGACGTCGAATTCCAAACTGCAGCGTGTTGCGCGATTCGCCGGGATTTACGATTGCGAAACGGTACCGCGTGCTAACCGCGTCTAACGGTCCCGTGAAAGTCAGTGAACTCCGCCCGGCGGGTCCCGGAACTTTCAGGCGCAGCAGGTGCACGAAAAAAGCTCACCTTCGCTTGATAGTAATCTTTACACATTATATTTATGTATAAAAGTGTTTTACAAGTTAAAACAGTACACAGGCAATGAGGTAACACAAATTTAGTGTAGTGGCAAAATAAGTTATGTATTGCATCACAAGGGCCTATTTTTTACAATCTACTTTTATCATTTAAACGAAACGAACGCTCTGCTAGTCCATAAGTGAAGAAGTTGCAAGGTTATTGTTCAACATGTTCCTTATCAGCTATAATCAGGTGCGTAAACTGCTAAGGGTGACCACCTCTTTTTATGCTGTTATTAATCCTATAAAATCTATAGTAACACATGCAAAAAGCAACTTATCTATAAAAAAATTATACCAGGACCCGACCCTATGAAACTGGAACTTTTATTAATATATCTAAACTGTTGAGCAAAAACATGTTCTTTCTACGATGTAACTTACAGTTATATAAATAAGGACCTATTAATGTAGCTGAACTGATAATTAAAATGTAAAGTTTTGGATTCAAGCTATTGATGTTAACGAAGATCCATCCATCGCTTCGGTCGCATCTTCATTATCAACAATCTGTTAAATTCGAGAGATCGAGAAACGTGTTGGCAATAGTGGGTGGTCACCCACACCACTTATCTAGACTTCCCCGCTTATGAAACACATCTGAAGGCAGCCTCGCATTAATTTCAAATTCTGATTATAATAATTCCGGTAATATCTTTTCAGAACGGTAAACAGCAGTAGTAGATTCAGAATGAAATCGTTTATTATTTATATTACACCTAGCTGAACCACAAAACCTACAAATTTAATTTATCTAAGTTACATTAGTACATGAGTGTGTCACACACACGCAATGCGATGAAAGTCCGGGACCCGCTGGCGGACGGAGCAGAGAGACGCTTACGCACACTTAGAACAGCTAGCAGATGGTAAGCAAGCGACATCTGGGCTCCGGCTACGCTCCGGAAATGTGCAAGTGGGTAAAGAAAAAACGGAACTCAACGCTAGTCCTTACAACCACAATATATTAAATAAAATACGAAATTGAATTCCTAATTACAATTGATATTCATCATTGAAACATTAAAAAACCACCAGAATATTGTGGCAGAAGGTGGAGGAAGGGAACAGTTTGAAAGTAAATATACACAGATGAAAATTAAACGCTAGTCTGCTGGGCAGCATCCCTTCCAGTGTTGTTTAATTAAATAAGTTGTTTTTCATTCTAAGTGTGTAGTTTATAGGTCGGGGGCCGGGTCATCACATAGCATATTTGCGAGTCCACTCGCGCGCCAGCTCGTTGTACTTTTCCCGATCCGTTTTGTATATCCTAGCAATTTCTGGGACGAGTGGATCGTCTGGGTTTGGATCACACAGCAGCGAGCAGATAGATAGCAGCACTGAAACAAAAGTACATCAACATTACTGGAGCATAATGTATAGTAGCTTCATAAATTTTAAACAGCAAATTTGGAACTGCATAAATAATGGAGGAACAATTCGATGTAACTGTGGTATTGATTGAATTAAATATTAGTAGCATTAGAAACGCCTACTTAACTGATTTTAGGCCTCAATATAGAGCAGATAATTTCTTATTTATAGGGTAAAAATTTCATTTTATCGAGTTTCCAATTTTGTTTTCATTAAAAAATTCAATTAATTTTTGAAAGCTACACGTGCATTTTGTAAAGTACCTTTAAATCACGGGTTATTTATCCAAATTGGATGGACAATCTAGGAACAAATCATCAATAAGCATGATACAGATTTCATTTAGCTATAGCTTTCGTATTACATTTTATGCTCAACACCTACAGATTTATAAATTTCAATTAGGCCATAATAATTTAGACGTACAATCGACATCAAGGTTGCACAACATATGGCGAAGTAATAAAATGTATTACATAGCAAGCCGAAGTTTGCAACCATATATTTTTGTATTAATACAGATATTCTTCATTATGTCTCACATTACATATTGGATACAGAAACGTGTTTAGGTAACAGTAGTACAATAGAAATTCAGACCAACATAAAAAAAAACAATATAAAAAGTGTATGTGATAATTCATGTTTAACAAAAAAAAAAAAAAAAAACAAATAAAAACAGATAACCTTTTGAAAATGCAGTACACAAAAATTATAAGTATTGTGGGATTGTGATGGTATTTAAATAAAATTATATCATCAAGTAACAAAATTATCACATAAACTGCAAGTTTCATGTTTCATTAGAATTAGTGGCAAAGACTCATACATATTGTCTCATTTCATTAGGTTTTTGGTAAGTTCACTTCTCAAATTTCTATGTGAAATCAGAAAATTAACAGACATTCACAAATCCACAACAGATCATAACAAAAATGATTTGCAATTATTGCAGCATCCCCCCCCCAAAAAAAGAAAATTGGGTTACTCTAGTGTATTCAAGATTCCAACTACAAAAGCTATTGTTTATATACATTTAAAATACAAAACACTAAATTTTGTTCGTGTCTGTCACAAGAACAATTGAAAATCCTTTCATAACATATGAATTGGAGATTTCTTTGCTGCAAACGCTCTACAACTCAATTGTCACGTACCGTTCTGTACCAACAGTGATTTTTTACAAACCAAAAGCAAAAAGTTAGTAAATCAACAAGCTGACCTCTGTGTAGTGATCTTGAAGGGAAGAATTCAAAATTTGAAAAATGTACCAATTTGGATTTATATGTAAATGTACATCATTAATAATGCCTCTATTAGTAGTAATTAAAATTAACCTACTTTTTTCTTTGAGAAATAATGCGTTTCAAACGACGATTGTGGCAAATAGGTATCTAACGAATTTTGGTCTTCTGAAAGGTTCTACAAAACCATTCAATTTAAATTTGAAAAACTAAAGAATTTCCATACTAGTATTTGGAAGTTGGACACTAATTCTACTTATGAATAGATTCTAAGGGCACCAATGACGTTAATTTTAAATGAAGAAACATTCAAGGCCTGTTCACCAGTCAGCACTTTTGACCTTTGACCTATTCAGTTCTTTCACCTAATATTGACATCATTGTATTTGTTAGGACGCAAAATGCCCACCTATCATATATAGAACTTGTTTTTAAAGCAATTCAAATACTACGTTTTCATTTAACTTAAACCATTATTTAATGCCACCACCTTTGCATTCTTAGGATGAGTTTTGACAACTTTTTCCAGTCAGGAATTTTCGGAAAGATTAAAAAAAAATTAAGTCGGACAAAACTACCCTTGTCCCACATTTGAGTTTAAGTACCAAGGAATATTTTTACCTTAAATTGCTTGTAGATAAGACATCACCGAACAACACATTGGGGTTGGCTAATATATAAAAATGTTCACAATGAGATTTTGAAAGATTATAAATATAAAACATGGGGCCGGAGAAGAGATTGCTCTGTAAGCAATCCCAGAACGAACTTAAAAAAACCTTTCGATTTTATCTGGAAAATTATTCGACATAGAATTTTTTCTTCATTTTCGAATTCAGCGTAAAATTTCTTATAAGAATCACATTTAAAATCGTAATGTCGAAAATTTTCCCGAAATTCGAAGTCGAATATCTCGAAAACTATTCGACATAGAATTTTTTCGATTTCATTATTGAAATCAGCGTAAAATTTTCTTTAAGAATTACTCATAAAATCGCAATGTCGAAATTTTCCCGAAATTCGAAGTCGAATATCTCGAAAACTATTCGAGATAGAAACTTTTTGATTTCGATTTTGAAATCAGCGTAAAATTTCCTATAAGAATCCATTTTAAAATTTTAAAAAATCCATAATTTTGTGACAGCGACAGACAGACCGACAGACATATAGAATTCAGTAACGAACTTTTTAAGTTCGTTGAAAAGTCAGAGCCATGAGCATCTTAAAGCCTTACATTCATTAGGGTTCGCTAATAATGCTCTTTATAACTCACTGATGCTTTGTCTTCAACAACACTTTCAATTTTCTGGTTTTCAAAGTCAAAACAACGCAACATTATGCTGTTCTTAATGTTCCCTTATACTGAAATAAAGATATGGGGAATTAATAGCAGCTTTTGCAAAAGTAGCTCTAGTTTGATTTTTCTAAAGCACAAGACAAAAATGTAGGTAGTATCGTTGAAAAACTAGAATAAAATATGTATGGTAAAAATAATAAAAACATGTATTTAATAGTATAGTAAAACAAAAGTAGAAAATTACCAAAGATTAGTTGAAAAAAGACATCATCAAGAGAAGAATCCAATTAAAAATATACAGAGAACGTTTTAAAGTTAAAATAAATAGGTGATTTTAGAACCACAATGTTCTTAATCAAACTTACAAACAAAACTGGTAATAGCTTATTCCTTCATTTTAGATGTTTTACAGTGTTGGCCAAATAACGAAGGAGAAGAATCATGTAGAAAGAAGTTAGGTTTGTGTTTTATGGTAGAAAGATTCAACATCACGAGCATCCACCTAATTAAAATAATATCAAAGGACATTTAAACACGTTCAGGCATACTGAATGACACATCACCATATTTTCTTGTTTTTTGGAATGCTAGATTAGCAAAGATGGGTCATCATATCAAAGCAATGATTTCAGGTTCAAAATTTTGCTCTTCAATTGACAAGTCATTTTTGGAATAGGAAAACCACTTTTAAACTTATAATTTCCTCAAAGCACATCCTGCCACTTCCTGCAGTATTATCAATGGATTTTGATATTCAACATCAGTAAATTTTATTAATAAACCTTTTTTGACCATGTGACTGAAACCAATTTTACAAATTCACTAAAGTTACTTGCTAAATCAACAAAACTGAATCTACTAAGTTTATTGGTCAAATGTGTGCTGCATTTGATTGGAAAGAGTAACAAAAGTTTTATTTACGATTTTTGATATCCATTCACTTCCTAATCGTCCAATGACACATTTAGCCATTAATTGTGAAATATTCAATAGTTCCTAATATACATACTACATAACTATATATGTAATATCAACAAACAGATAACCAATTTTTTAATTAAAAATCGATTAAAAACTGGATTACCTTTGCTATTTTTTAAATAAGTAGAAAGTAACATTGTTTTATTCAAATGTTATACATACGTTATGTTCTTTGAATTCAAGCAGTGAGATCAAAAATACTATGCTAAACGACAAAAGCATTATTTTACTTTACATAATATTGGTGATGGTTAATAACATCCTCGATGTTGCGTACTCCTGATGTAAATAATTTTGAGCAATGTTAAACGGATTTAAAATTGCCAATAGTGACTTGCTCTGGTTGACCTAATGCAAACGAATGGATTTAACAAAAGTGATCTTAGGGCACCACTACTTCATACAGTATAATAAAAACGAAGTGACGGATCAAGGCAAATGGCGGTATTAAGTCAACAAATGACATGATTTGTTCTTTTTTTATGCAAGGTATAAAACTTTTTTTCTTTTTATATAGATTACTAATCTATTTTTAATCACCCAGTCGCGCAGTGCTGAGTCATACTAGGCATACCCTAGGCAGCTGGCTAGCCTAACCCATTAATTTAGAAGAATATACTTCACGACCACCAAAGACGTTTTGCATGACGGCTGGAAAGCATTTGATGTTTGCTGTTGTTAATGACCCAGAAGCTAAACTCAGGCCCGTCACATGCCAGTGTGTTAGAAGCCATTGCATTGCGACAGTCGTGCTCTAGTATCAAACTTATGAGTACTTAACAGCAGTATTTCTCACAGGAAGATCTGTTGTCCTAAAAATAGTGTGAGCAGTGTCATAAAAAACCGTTTACTTTTAATCTACTAAATGGATAAATTCTAAAAAATTCCTGTCTCAGTTTCATATTTGCCTAGAAATTGATTATGTTGTTACAATACACCCCATATAACGCGTTATAGGAGAATTGATTGTATGTATTACACTCTTAAAATTGAAATCAATAGGGAAATCCCCTAATTTTTTCACGGACATCAATTTCAATTATCAGGGAATTATTTCTCTTGCAAATGCAGATACAGTGCAGTATTGTTGTTTTCTTAATAGAAACTATTTTCATTAAAGCAATTTGGTTTAAATGAATGTGGATGTAAAAATAGTATATAATAAAGTGCCTTTTTGCTCGCCTGATTTGTGTTATCATGATTGGGCATTGTAATAACTATTAAATAAAAATAATTTTATAATATGTAAACAATGTAGTTCTTCCCTTTTGTTTCTGCAAAATTTTATTTCTTAACTATATTCATCGTAATGCACTTTTCATATAGGTAATACAGAACTTATGCATACATAATGACTTCTGAGTTTAGCTTAACATAGTTTCTATATAACACAGTACTAATTTTGGGTTTCTTATAACGCGGTACAAATTAACCGCGTTATAGAAGAATCGACTGTACTACGCAAAAATGGCGATTTTGGATTTTCATGCGGAACAGATCCCCAATTTGGATATTAAGTGTCTGATCTGATGTTTCTTAAATAATTCAAACATTATTCAGTGAAACATAGCTATGAGTGTGTTAATCATAACTTTTTTAAATTGATCTGCAAAGGCGAACTATTATAATGTAGCTGGGGAATTGTTATGACTAGTGCACTAATAGAAAACAGTCACCCTGGCAGGACTCAACTACTGTAAACAAAATTACAACTAGTCTGCCGTTTCAGTCTTCACTACAGTTAATTAGCTTTCTCACAGTTCAAACCATTAAATTACAAACTAATTTATGTTGGAAGCAATAAAAGTTTGCTTAACCGCACAGGAATTTACACTTACTTAAATTTACTTAAAAACAAACTTGGTGTTAGTCTGTAGACGTAGTAGCATAATTATCAAAAAGCAGCCGATTTAATTACTTTTTAGCGCATTTATTTTATAATACTTTACGTTGATATATTTTCAGAATAAAAGAAGTGCATTGATTATTAGACAAATATTTAACAAACTGCGTACAGATAATCGGTGATGATTTAAAAATAAAAACAACACTTAAGGACTGGAAGGTGATAACCAGTTTTAAAAATAGAAATTGTCTTGATCAGATAAAAAAATTAACGAATAAACTGTCAAACCTATTAGATGATTTATGCAATGAAAAAAAATCAAACTAAACAAGAGAATCAACTTTAACAGCACAAGAAGCTAGCTACACAGTAGTAAAATATTTTGACATTTTTATTACTATTACCGTGTATTCAATTTTTTTGCAAAATTTCAACTTTAAAAATGGAATGTATTGACGCTTTTAAAGACATGAGAGGATATGAAAAAAGGAGAAAGACAAAAATGCAAAAAAGGGGAGAACAATTATACAAAGTCTTGGAGATGCCGAAAAAAGACCCTTAACTCAAGTTTAATTTAAAGGTCATACTGATTAAAAGCCAATAAACAAATGTTAAGTCATAAAAACGAGAATGACCCCAACTGAGCAAAACGTAACACATCTGCAAGGAATGATTAGGTGTGATGATTACAGCACCATACGTTTCATGCTTGAGAGTTGCAACCCCCCCATAGTGCAAAGTTATAAAACCTATAAATCTTCAGGAACAGTAATAAAGAACTTAGCTTAATATTATAAACTACATAGATGTGGGGGTCTTCAATCCATTTTAGGAAGCTTGATAAATGAAATTCAAAAATTAAGAGAATTGAAACTAAATACGTAGGTTGAAAGAATGTAGGTTTCTTTACAACTGGTCAAAGCTGGTCTAAAATAGTAAAATCTATAAGTTTATATCTTGATCTGCAGAAAAATCTGATGATGACCTACCGAGTGTTTTGTGTTCAAGAATTCCAATTTGATTTGTCTGCAGTTTTCTTTTTGAATTTTGAGTACATTTTACGTTTCAGAAGTTTTAGTTTTTAGTAACCATTTAAATATTATAGCAAAAATAAGAATACAAAATTGATGACAGACATGATGTAGATATTTGCGCAGGACAAATCTCTCTCTGATATTCTTAACAATAACCCTTGCAGGAGCTGCTCATGTCAATCTCAAACTTCCATCATTTATACACAATTGCAGCATCTGTGGTTCAGCAACGCTGAATCAAACTTCTTGCTGTCTGGCAAAAAATCAGATAAAATTTAGCACAGTTTCTTCATTAGAATAGAGACATCATTTGTAATTTGAAATATTCACTCCTAATTTCTCAGGGAGATAAAAAGAAGCTAAATACTGTTGACCAAATTCATACAGGCAACAAGATTTTTCTCAACTGTGCATCATGCAGGACTTATGTGAAGGCGTTTTGTTGCCATGTCCAATGCCCAACCTATTCTCTCAGTCAGCAAGAATGCTATCATTGGCAAATAGGACAGAGAGGATCATCAAGTCTATTTGACATCCTATTGCCACACGTATGCCATTACTTCAACCTCAAGATGAAACTTTCACTTCACTTACATGATCAGAGAACTCTAAGCCTACGTTTTATTTTCCATCAATTTTAGCTAGTGTATTATGTATCATTAGAATTCTCCCAAATGACAGTCAAACCAGCAATGCATGTATCCATACAGTTTTGTGCATATTAAGCAGCAATAGGAAAACTGAAGGGCTAACACTTTAACCAACCATCCACCAAGACCTGGACAGAGGTAATATAATGTTCCTATCTTGCTGCAAATTATTCTTCCACGAACAGCTTTAAAATTGTAGACATTAGTGTTCAACGCGCTTTCCAATGAGTCTTCATGCTTGGTAAGGTTGAGAAATTTATCTTGGCAGCAGATCAACTGTTGCACTTCAATCTCCGTCAACACAGAAATCCAATTTGCTGTAGAGATTCGGCTTGTTCATTTTAAGGACTATGTCACATAAAAATGAAAAAGAAGAGACAGCGACCATCAACAGAGTGAAAGCAGCTCTTCTGAGTTCACTTAAAAACAATTCTCAACACTACCCCACTCTCATCGGTGACAGAAGTCAACTAACTCATCATGTTCTACAGAGTGCACTGTTCAGACCAACATAGCCTTTGCTTTTGTGATGTAGGAGCATCTGATAACTGAGTGAATGACTATTGTGCAAGAAGTTCAAACGTTTAACGTTTTGCAATTTAATTTATTAACAAGCAGTTGAAGCAAATCAAGTTATGACTGATAAAATAATGAAAGGTTTAAAAGTTTTATTCCTTATAAGCATCTAGAAGTTATAGAAGAAGTGAAAACACATCAAAAGCAATTTTTTTAGAACAGTACCAAAAGATTGAAAAGGACTGCAACTTTAACACAAGAAACTAAGAACATAAATCAGGTGTATCAGGATCAAATCAGTGTATCCAGAATGATAGCAGTCAATGGAAAAATTTTTAGTAAACAGAAAAAACATCTTAAAGCTGTAAAATCAACGAAGAAAACATCTGTTGATTTTAAACGAATATTCTTAAATTTGATACTACCGATGTAAGAAAGTCAATTTCAAGAGTTCTTTTAAAACAATTTGTCATTATGAACATCCAATATTGGGTGTATAATGATTCAACATTATTTTGCCCAAGTTTGACATCAGCTAAGCTCAGCTTCTTAAATAAAAATAAAACTGATTACACCCAAGACAAATATTTCAAACAGTTCAAAGTGTCGTCTGAAAGAAACATGAGGGAAATCAAAAACCACTTCCTGCATTGTTAGAAAACTTCAGAGATCCATGATACAAAGAGCATTGCAATGATACTATCTATAACCATAAACGACAATTTTTTATTAATCATTTTGATAACATAAAATAATCGGTAAATAAGCAAAATAAATGTAACAGAAACTTCTAATATACCCACCTGTGCAACCATAATTACTTTTACACAAATACAACAAAGGATGATCTCAACTTGACTGGCTGATTCAGCTAAGAACAATCTGATCAAATATAATGATTCATAAAATTCTAACAGAATAGAAGTACAAATTATGCTAATTATTAATCACTTTCTCCTTCGGCAGGATCACCTGAAACGTAATTTAATAAAACCATGTGAAGAATGCAATTCAATGTTCACGAGGTGACTTGTCAGATAACGCAAATGAATCATCTGCATTGGTCACATTCCCAGATATTAATAGCAAAGTGATAAGTGGTCCTGTCCTGCAACTGCAGTTGCATTAATTGAATTTTAATTTCAGCAAAGAGATAACTGTTAACGCCAATCTGGCCAAATTCCAAAATCACACCATCAAAGAATGCCTAATAGGGAGCAATGACCCTTCAAACAAGTTTTTTCCAGAAATCAAATTCATTTTCGTGCATTTTAACTGTCAAACCTTTACTAAGCAAATATCCTGGTTGTCTGCTTCAACAAGCATTCAAAATAATAAAGAAACAATGTACAGGTTAGAATTTATAAGCTGTATAAACAAAACAAGCTAAAGCTACATTAAAAAACTTGCATCATGGTCATCGGAAATAAAATAATTCGATATGCAGTTCAACATACACGTGCATTACATTACTGTTAGTTTACATTATTCGGTTTCCTTTGTTAGAATGAATGGAAGTTTGGAAACTTACCCTTTGAAATAGTTAGTGCTGGTGACCACTGTGAACGTAGGATATCAAGGCAAATGCTACCGTTACTGTTTATGTTCGGGTGGTAAATTCTAGTGGTGAACGCCACCTTGGGCGGTTTGAATGGATAATCTGTGGGAAAGTGGATCGTTAAGAAAAATACTCCGCCTTGGTATGGACTGTCAGGCTGAAAACAAACAGTCGATTAAGTACTGCGCACAGGTATACTGCAAAAGGGATGCGTGAATTAGGCGACGGTTACAATAAATATTAATGAAAGAAAATACACTTACTGGTCCCATTATTGTGGCCTGCCAGTGAAACACTGCAATACAGAAGAGGTTAATTTTCAAATGCCACCCAAATGGGTGCATACTCACGATCGTCTCCGACTGGTCCTGCAGAACATTGTGCTGGAGGGTCTCTGCCGAGGTCCTGTAATTCCTGCAACAGATCAGGCGAGTTCAAGCATGTCACAGAGACGCATGACAGGTTAATAATAGCTGGGGGAAATGGAGGCCCTAATATGGTTAGGTTAGATGGAGGCTTCGTTGATAAGGCCGGCCTGAGGGTCAAAAATAACACCCCACCTGGTGCAGGGAGCGGAATCGGAAAACCGTACGCGTCGGGGTTATCAACCGGATCCATTTCGGGGCGCGCTATATCCGGCACCTTCCGGCGTTCGCTGCTCGACATGATTACGGGCAAAGCGAAAACCAGAACAGCTGTCCAAAGGCATAACCTTACAGGCGGCGGTGCACTTTAGACCGTTGCACAACGCGAAATGCGCGCAAATCGGGCGAAAAAGGCCGCGGACCGCGCGAAGCAGCAGGAATTCCGATGGACTGCACCGCACTCGGGCAAATCGTTAAGGGCGTTTGGCCCGCACAAAAGGCGACTCAGCGCCCGAGCCTGACACGCTCGAGGCAAACCCCACGCGCCCGCCGCTTCAACGTACCTTATTAATTCTTTTTAAAGCCATTTGATGTGGTGTTTGGAGGAGACACTGGCTTCTCACCAGACAACGATTCCGCGAGCCGAGGACCTTTGATAGGTGATTTTAAAGATGGCCTCCTTCAAAACTACGAACCACAACGCAAATCAAACGAAGGACGAACGAAACGTACCCGATCACTAGACACTTCGAAAAAATTGCGAACGCTCACTGCGATGCTGCAAAAGCGCCTTTTACGATATCCGCATTCGCCCAAATTGCAAACTGGAATTACTCATACAGGTTTTTCTATTCCGATTTTAGTAAGAAAGGATGACGGATCACTTCCGTGGCACGTTCTGTCGGTAACCGCTGGTGCAAAAGCACAGCCCACTGTTTTACCGAGAATTGCAGGTGCTAGCATTAAGTGATCCATTATTTCACAGATGGCAATCGTCTGAGCGCGAAATTTAAATTAAAGGAAAATAATTTCTTTGTTAGCCAAAACATATTTTAAATCAATTTATTTTTAATAAGCCCATTTTATTCCATTCTTATACTCTTTTTGTAACCTCAACAAATTTATTAATAAATTCCTTAACTTACCAAGTACGTTAAAACAATTTTGGCATTTTTATGTAATATCAAAATATTACTATAGGGTTCTTCTGATCACTCTTAGATTAATTTTTTTCGATATGGATCTTGAAAGTTTCCACGGATCTAGTAAATATTTGTTTAGTTTAGTCTTGATGGGGTGTATCTTTCTCCTGACTATGACTCTCTATCTAGTAAGTCACTTCACAAGCAACGTTAAAAACGAATATGAATTTACTGGTTGGAGGACTCACTTGAATCGACGAAGTACTACCCAGTACCATGCAAAGTAAAAAGTACTCTTACACAATGTAACTCTTAATGATTGAATTTCCTCACTGAAAAAATATTAAGCATAAAGAATTTCTCCAATTCTTTTAATTTATCAAAAATTAATACTTTTGGGTGGCAAGAAAAGGTATGGAAGTTTGGATCACCTTCAATTCTTTTTTTATTCTAAGAACTATAAAAGAAGCTACAGTATGCAAAATGTTACTTATCCAATCACATAAAAAAGCCAATTTTTTTATCAAATATTCCAAAAGTAGAAAAGTTTGAACCGCTTTTAGTTTATACTGTGAACATTATCTTTATTTAGTATAAAAATTAGTACATAATATTGAAAAATTATAGTAAAACTTTGGAGACCACACTACTTTTCATAAATTCGATATTGAAAGGAAAATAATTTGAAAAACTTGGCACTCAGTTTTTGATACTTTTAGCACTTGTGTAGCAGATACTTTTCTCTTTTGATATTTTATCGTATTATAATATTTTCCTGTAGTCTCTTCTCCAAATTCACTTCACTTGAGGAATAAGAATTTTTCTTGAAATGGAACTAACTAAAAATTCCAGGTGGTCAACTAATTTTCTTGCTAATGGCTTACTGTTTTTCTTTTTGGCCGACCCAATTTCCTGCATTTATCCTTATGTGCACGTCTATGTGAGGCTTTTGGTGTTCTTTTTCCTTTCTTGTCGTTCACCTTTGGTGATGGTTTTTTGCGAAGAAATAGGCTGTTGAGCTTTTCTGTGGAAAGTTTCAGGTATTTTAAACCGACTCGGTAGTCTTCCTTGAAAACGACATAAGTACATCAATTACTCTACACTTAAGCCTACCTACCTCAGTAGACGTCAATAGTTGATCGGTTACAGAGAAACATGAAAATGAAGGAGTTAAACACACTGCCCTTCTGCAACAGCCTTCAATATGGTGCTAGAGCATATGATTAAAAAATAAAAAAGGTGCTGTAAGAATAAGAAGGGGAAAATTAATAGCATGCAGATGCCGTTGTGCTAATAACAAAAAGGGGAAATAATAGGACATAAAATTGGACTAACAATAAATAAAGCTAAAACAAATATTATGATAGTATGAAAAAATAAAAATAGGAAACATTAAAATAATAAATTAAACTTATGAAAAATTTGACTAATTAAAATATCTAACGATAGAGGGAAAGAAGCAGAAATAAAAAATAGAACAATAGAATTAAATCGAGTAGTTCATGCCAACAAAATTTTTTTAAAGAATAAAATTGGGGATACATACCACCTTAATGAGACCTATGTTACTGTACGGTGCGGAATATATGACAAAGGCCAAGAAATAAGTGGAAACCTAAGAATAATGGAAAGAAGGATTATAAGAACGATTACTAAAGCAATATCACTAAATATCTATAGAATAAAAATAAACCAAGAGTTAGGATAAGAAATAGAAAAGGATATCGTTAGGGAAGTAAAATAAAAGAAGGCAAAATCATTAGGGAATGTTATGAAAATTGACTAACAAGTGGCAATAATATTATATCAGAATGGGCACTACAGAAAAGTGGACAAAGGGCAGACCAAAGTTAAGATGCTTAAATATAAGAGTCGGAAATTTTTGAGGGAAAGTTAAGAACTTGAAATCATGGTCTAAGATATGTAAAAAATAGGAAAATATTATATGGGGTTTGACTTATCCCCTAAAATGATCTGGAAAGCTTTAAGGGGCGGAGTGTAATTGTGATTGACATTCAATACAGTGATCAATTAATCTTTCTTAATTATGTTAAAAGGCACTCAGTTTTCATCCTCAATGGTTTCAGGAGAAGGGTGAATTTGAATTAGAGGACCTCAGCAAACTTTTAAGGACGATTTATTTTGAGGTAAAATATTCATCATCAGAGCATATAATAACAGTTCTATCTAGTCTTCTTAAATCTAGAGAAGGCCTTCTTTGGAGTGGTTGCCGCAATATAGCTGAAAAGCGTGCTGAAGACAAACTAGTCTTCCCGGCTAATTGTAGAGCCGCATTTATTACAAATTCGAAGATACTTACATTTAGCTCTTGGGTGTGATGGGCCGCGTGTGAGGGGAAAACATATATCGATTTTGTTTTCTGATCCAAAATTTACTACATTGATTGGCTTGTAACTGGAATGACCATTCGGTAGGAGGAGCAACTTATTTTTTATCATGGCCTTGGAATAAATCTATGCTACAGATATTTTAGCAGGAGTTTAGCAAATATCCGACCTTTGGGTTGACGAACAATTAAAAAATCCGTAGACTATTCAGCAGTCAATTCAAAAGTGAAAACACTAGCATAATTGCAGCAACTCTTTCTCCTTCTCTTTCTCTCTCTTCTCTTTGCTGACAATTCTGCTGTCCTAAAAACAACAAAACATTAACAATATTTGTGTGAATATGCACTTATCCGTATAGCGGAGCGCCTGAAGCGTTAAAAACATAAACGGATTACAGTTACATTGAATGAAATTTAAAAGAAAAATATGGAGTGTTTAGTTAATAATATATATAAAAAAGTTTTTATCTATTTGAAAATTGTGATCTCAATTTAAAAAAAAATTGATAATTGCAATAATTCAAATAGTATAATACATATTAGGCAAATGTTTTCTTCGACTTCATTTATTTGAATGTTAGGTGAAGTATTGAAGGAACTATTTTCGCTGCACTGTAGACATGCAACACTACAGTATAAGCCACTCTTCCAACGTCCACAAGTAGCTCCACATGCCTTTTTGCAATTACAAAATAACATTTGCAATAGATTATCCGGCGCTGGTAATTGATTCGTTGTTATTGGGATGAACGTGCTATTGGAATACTTCCATCCCCAATTTTCAATATCTACGTCATTTGCTAGCCATATCTGGATTTGATGACAAGTTATTTTATATTTTCTTTTATACTTACACTTAGTTTTTTTCCTTTCTTACCAGCTACTTTTAGTGATGTGCTTTAATAAAATTGTATACTGTATGAGGAGAGCGGTGATTTTCTGTCCAAAAAACCGAAAAAAATATTTACATTATCTTTGATAAAGGACTGTGCTTTTAGAGCTAATTCTAATTTTAGTTTTTATAGATACCTTTCCTAATTCTCAGCAAAATCTTCAGAAGCATCTTCATTTTCTGTAATGCTAAATGTATGTTTTGTTTGCTTCAATGAGTTATCCAATATATATTCCATCACTTTTTTTCATTTAGTGACTGTGTTTTTATGTAATAAATAAGTATGATAGAGTACATATAATGCAAAAAATAATATTTAAGGTAACGGCACCTATAGCGGACATGGCACCAATAGATGACACTTCGTGTTAAAACTTGAAAAAATAAGAAATATGTTTTAAATTTGACGCTTTTTTATTTGCTAGGATGGCACCTTGTTATTGACGATAGCAAATGAGCAGTATAAACAAAGCCAACCATTTTGGCAAGAGAAAGTTTGAAATTATCGTAAGTACAACAACGAAAACGTCACGAAAACTACGTTTGCGCCCTTATTAAAAGAGTTAATCGAAGAAAAGGATAAATCAGCCTTCAATTCTGTAGAATGGATTTAGAAAGTGTGGACTTGTTCCATGGTGTCCAAAGGCAGTACAAATCGATCGAAACCCGAGTGCTTCTGTGATAGACAGCTTGCGAGTACGGAAAAATGATCGTCTGGACTGGCTGGAGTCAGTCGTGGGTTCCAAAAAAGTGAAGTTATTTCACCAAGGGATTGTTGATGTAGAGGATAGAAGTCTATTCGCAGTGTGGAAGATCGCCTGCACGCAAAGACTTGAGACCGAAAAATCCGGCACACTGCAAATAAAGTTCTATCCTCTACATCAACATGTGGGTATTGAAGTTCCAGCTGAGGAACTTTGGTGGTTCACAAGTCCAAACACACTCGTGCCATCACTTTTCAAAAGGAGTCTTTTGAATCCTAAAGCTAAAGAAAACCAACGCGGTGGTAGGAAGCCAAGAGAAAAAATGCCTAGTGTAATCACGTCAGCAGAGTGGACGTTGTATACACAAAAAAGTCTGCTGAGAAGGAAAAGAAGGAGGAAGAAAAGAAAGCACGTTTGGTAGCTCACCTACAAAAGAGACAAGACAAAGCTAAAGCTGCACAATTAAAAAATGTCAATAGGAAACTGTTCCCTCAAAAAAAAAATCGTGCAAGAAAATCGCTTTACTCCCTCGACACAGATTCAGAGCATGAATCGCTGATAAGCCTAAATTCATCTTCAGGCGGTAGTGACTCGGGTAACGATATTTCAGGCGCTGAAAATACTGGACTGTCACTGCTTCCTGCTAAAAAAGAGAAAGGTGAATTTGTAACGGTGCGCTACGACGAGAACGTCTTCCCTGGAGTAGTGATAGAAGTTCTCCAAAATGGTGGTAAGGTGAAGGCAATGAAAAAAAAATGGGCGGCTGTGGAAATGACCAGAGAGGGACGACATTTTATTTTATAGCTGGTCGGACGATATTTTAGGCCACACTTCACCGCCTTCCAAATTTAGTAGCCGAAGGGAATTTTTTTCAGTGCCGGAGTTAAAAGAACTTAATTAGACTAAGTAAATTACTGAATTTTTCCAATTACTTAAGTTAGTACAAGGTACAAGTTTGATTTGAAGTAATTAATTTCGAATTGTACTTTTTTTGTTCAATTTTTAATACAGTTCAGTTAACTAAGTACCTGTAGATAACATGTTTGTAACCAAATAATTGTTGGGGAATAACTGAGAAGAGAATTCAGGGATTTCTAGGGCTGTAACAATTAGAAAAAGTTCAAAAAGTGGGCTGTCATCTTTAGGTTCCAAAAATGTCATCTCTAGATATCGTCATAGTTTTCACTGTCCACTTCAGGTGCCAAAACCATATCCAATATAAAATTAAAAAACAAATCCTACGCTTAAGTTAAGGATAAACGTGCATCTTAATCTGTTAGAGGAAGACACAAAGATCGTAAGTAAACATCTATCTTTGTTATTTGTTTAAAAATGTATGTGTAGAAAAAGTAAAAAAAAAATCCTTATAGTGTCCACTATAGGTGCCGTTACCTTAATATGTTTAAATATTTTTAACAAAAATGCTTATCTTAGAAATTGAAAAATAGTATGGAAATAAAAACAGACATCATTACGTGATAGTGGTGTTTAAAGCATAAAATAAGAAACGCGCTTCAATTTACTTTCCAAAGGTTTTATGAAGAGTTGCATTTGCTGAGGTCAGATGGAGATTGGGTTTTAAATTTTATATTTCATAATTTGTCTTCATTACACGGTTAATTTCTAAAATTGTTTTGATTATTTGGTGCTTTCCTATTTGGTTTCCTTTACCATTTTTGTGGATTTTGTTCTTCTAATAAATTTAAGATTTGAATTAGTGTAAACTCTCTTTGATCTAGAAATAGCTTTCCATGAAATTTCTTTCTCCTCTGCTTCAAACTGGCATATTCTTTAAGCCACTGGAGTGGAGTTTCCTGCTCTTAATTATATAGCTTGCAAAAAATATTTCTACATATTATTCAGAGAAAAAACTTGTTTAATGATTTCTGTTAATTTCTTTAGTTTAAGATTTAAGATTTTGCAAGAGTTTCTTATGAGGGATCATGAATTAGCACTTTGGATAATTTAAGCCGTGGTTATAATTATTATTAATCGCCCCATTGCATATCTCTTATTTTATTATTGCATACCCAGTTGTTCACAAGACAGAGTCTGTTGTGTTCTACTTTATATTAATTTAGAACAACGCCCATTTTGGTAGTTGTAATCTTGAGTTTACCTAACTTTTCTTAAGTCTTCAAGATCTAGAGATATCTTTTCAATAAATTTTTTTCTTCTGTTTTAAGATAGCTGATTGATATAGCCAGTCGAGAAACATTTCATTTTATTTAAGACACAGCTTGCAAAAAGGGCCATTTTTAACTAAATTAGATAAAATGTTTATTTAAAGACTCTTATTAATTTCGTTAGATGGTTTTGCTAACTTTCAATATTTATCTAAGTGTAATAATTCAAGCCCATGAGTGGAGGTTCTTCTTTTTCATTACACGCCCTACGGAAATCATAATTTTTTGACTTTACTTTGATATATTTTATTATATTTCTGTAGTGTGTTCACATTAAGCTTCAAGAGTTTTCCAGAGGTTTCTTGTGAGGGATTATAAATCAGCATTTTAGAATAATTTAATTTTAGTGGTATCTTTAGAATTTACAATGGTTATTAACTAGCCATTTGTATAGCTCTTATTTTATTATTGTATATGCAATTATTAATGTTAGTTTTAATTAAATAAACTACAAATTGATTCCAATTCCAAGACTGCCTACTTCTCTATATCTGATATCTACACCAAAGAGAGTCTATTGTGTTCTAGTTATTATATATCAACACTAGTTCTTAGGTTATTTTTTGCTTTATGCTATTGTTTAAATTGACTTTTTCAGATGATTATTTCATCGTTTAGAACTCAAAGCTAAGGTAGCCAAATAACTGAAACCTTACTTGTCCTTGAATTATTGCACAGAACTTTATGAACCTGCCGTGTACCAATGTTTGCACGGGGTAGCATCTTAAAAGTTATTTATTACGATTTATTATTTTTTACAATAGCGATGTTAACGTCGTGTGTAGCATTATTTAGTTAATCTGTATTGGGATGGTTATGTAGATTTATTCTGTTGCTTTTAACCCTTAGATTACTACGAGAAAACATGTGTCGCTTGAAGAATAATAGAGACACCAACAGAACAATAGTGATTCTAGAACTCACAACCTGTTTTTCTAGTGGTTTAAAAGTCAACACACAATAGTTAATTCCGAAAATGATCCATATATCTCAGAATTTCCGCTGTTCTGAAAAGGAAAACAGCTATTTATTACTAGATGCTTATCTGCCATACACTTACTTGCGCATATCAGTCTTCAACGTACTCTTTTCCGGGGTCAATATATTTTTTTCCAACGTCCTGGAAGCACCATGGTGCCCGTTTCAAAAAAGACTTTTGGTTGGAGGCGTATCCACTCCCGAACAGCCTGGATCACGGCGTCGTTGGCCAAAAACCGCATGCCTTGCAAGTCTGATTTGAGCCTTCCGAACAAGTAGAAATCACTTGGAGCCAAATTGGGACTGTACGGCGGATATGGTAGAAGGTTTTATTTTATTTTCTGGAGAGTTTCCATTGTTGTTTTGGCCAAATAAGGGCGTGCATTGTCTTGAAGGAAAGCTACCTGCTTTCCACCTGTGTTTCGCTTAGATCGGATTTTTTTATTCACGTCTTTTGCTGGAAGATCTGAGTAATAAGTTGCATTGACTGTTCTGGCATTCATCAGAAAGTCTACATGGATAATCCCATGCCAATCCCAGAAGAACGTTGTCATCATTTTTCCTGCCGAACGGCTCCTCTGCGCTCTCGTGGGTTTGGGAGAACTGGTATGCACTACTCGCGTGGGAATTGATGGGACTCGGGAACAAAGTAGTGCATCCACGTTTCATCGGTGGTCACTATAGACTTTAAAAATGCATCATGTTCGTCTTCCAACTGCTGTAGGAGATGACTGGCAGCTTGCATGCTTACCATTTTGTTCACGTCTGTCAAAGGGCGTGCTACCCACCGTGAATTCATTTTGAGATAGTGCAGGTGGTTTTTCACGATGTCTTCTACCAATACTGATGGATAGCGTTGCTCTAAATTCTTTGACAGTGCTGCGCCTATTCTCACGAATAAGCGATTAATGTTTGGCTTGGTGACGGAACAAACACTCAAACACACGGGTCCGTGAGAGATATTCTTCCCCATATTGTTTTTTTCAACGAGAAATTTGATCTCAGTTAATTTGTCCACGCTCCGCGGTACGCTCGTTACTTTTGCAACTCCCAAACAGGACTGAACAAAAGGGAGGGTGGAGGTTGCGGCTCCACTCTCTGCTACGCAGTGCGGCTTGTTTACACGGTCCCGGTCTTGTATCCCCACCTTTATAATCAAAATTTGGCAAGTAAATGCATTTTTTGAGCTACTATTATCCCCCTGATTGTGGTCGGTCGGTTATATTCGCCTCGATAGTATTGGAAACACGTTTTTCTTTATTTTTAGATTCACTTCTATTGGTGTTATTTTTTATTTTTTTAGTCTCGTGATAAGAGAATCCGAAGAAGATTTGTTTGAAATTTTCGTAGATGTTTCATCAGATAAAAAATACAAGTCTAACAATTATAACAGAAGTGAAGATGAACATCCTTCAGTAAATTCACATAAAAATGTTGATCAACATTTTATCAACATAGACAATAAGGTGACTTCAGATGAAAGTTCTAATTCTATTATAGCATGTCAAAGCAGTGATCAATTTGATGCTATTTGTTGTCCCACTTACTGAAAAATGATGGAGATTAGAAAACCAAACAGCCACATAAAATATACATAATGCAGAAGCAGATCGTCAAAAGTAGTAAAACTTCTGCTGAACGTAAGTGACCATTTGTGGCTTATATGAATACGGGAACTGTTCCTCTGTCCGAGCCCGTGCAGACGAGTTCGAGTCTCATTTATTGTAACTCATGGGTGTATGTGACGTCCTAGCTTAAGTTCCCAGTTATGTGTAAGTTAGTAGACACAATTAAAAAAACTGATTATTTGCCCATCGGTGGTATTACAAGAAAACTATGCTCAAGAAACAAAAAAATAAAAATGAAAGAGAATCAAAACTATTTGTATCATGTATTCTATCATAATAAACTTTTGTGACATACACTCTTGTATACCATTTTTTAAATAAATTATTGTATATACTATTGGCTGTTTTTGTTGTCCTTTGGCCAGAATGGTAGTGAAACATATGGTCCCAACCAATGGAACCGTATGTCCCAGACTCCCACAATTTCCCCCTGTTTTTATATAAAATTTCATACAAAGTTTAATTAATGTGTAATAAAGAAAACCCAAATACATGATCAAATTAATAGTCTAAGCCTTAAATTAATCAACCCACTTAAAAGCAATACATTTAGATTCTACAGACTCGTAAAATTTCAGATATTTTAACATTCTCTTGCCTTAGCTGGAAAGATTCTCTTTGAGAATCCATAGTTTTCCATAGTTACACGATTAGTACTTAGAAAAGTACGCTAGTATTAGTTAAGCAGCTAAATTATGCTGATGACCGTTCACTAACATTATTGGCACAAGATGTCATGATTTATGTATACATGAAAGTTTTAATGGTTAAGCTTGTATTATTTAGCTGAATTATAATTCTCAGAGACATAACAAATCTCATTTATAAACTGATATAAGTTAAATTTTTATAGTAAATATCAACTCACTACTTGTACTGTATGCAACTTTTCAAAGCGTTTGCTTGTCTTTCTATCCATTTCCTGTATGCTAAATAATATAAGAACAATTTATTTGGATAGAACTGAAAGTGAAAATTATTAAAATATAGATCTAATATTAATTTCTTATTTTCAAGTAATGTTAAGCAAGCTGTTCCATTAGGATTTTAGGTATTGAGTATAAAGACGCTTGCATCACTTAAAAATTATATTTATTAATTAAAATTGATTGTACACATCTGCCAATTAGAAAAAAAATTGTTTATTTCTGTAAGACGGAATCTGAAAGTTCTAGAATTAATAACTTCATTGAAAGTGCTTTGTAAAAATTTACTAGATTAATAATCTGTTGGAAACAGCTCCTGAGGAAAAGATCGATGGGGTAAGATTTCATAAACCAAGTAATTTAATTTTCAATTTGTGAGACATATAGCTAGGATTGTTATGAACCAAAATTTGTTCTCTTCGAGTGAGTAATGTTGGGCGCAAACAAAGTAACTTTTTATGTACCATTTTACTTGTGTATTGTATTTATTTGTAGTAGATAATGTAATATAATAATAATAATTCGTCGACCACCAAAAAGTGATCATAATCTACTTTTTATACAGCTTTGGTTTAAAACTGTTATTTTATTTTTTTCGGTTTAGCCACCACGGTAATAAACGCTTTCGATTGTTATAGTGAATTCATTTTTTATCACGTGCATCACTGAGATCAAGAAAGTGATCATTTTGTTATGAACTAAAAGCTCAGGATAACCTTTAAATTAGCGAATTGCTTCGTGTTCTTTTCTATGTGCCATCCGTTCATTCAGCTTTTTTATTTTTTAATTAGGCTTGAATGTTGAACAATTGTTGAGTGATTAGCAATAATTTCTTTTACCATCTCTCGAGTTGCTTTATATAGGTCCGCTTCCATAAAGGCTCTTAAATCTCTTTTATGTCCCTTGCCAGATTTGCTCACAACCACCAAGAAACATGAGGCTAACACCCGCTTCATCAGAACTGGTGAAGAATAGTTTCTTTTCAATCTTTTCCTGCTTAATTCATGTTCACTTAAACGTATCCTGACTCTTCGAGAAATGTTACATCAGTCAGAGTAATTCCGAACTTACTTTTTAAGACAATGTTAGTGACCCTTTATTGTTAAGAGCAAACTGCTTAAGAAAACGCTTGCCTCTTAGATTAATATATTGTTTGCATTCTTGCTTTGGCCTTTAAAAGTAGGACCCCTCTTCGTTAAATTGTCTAATAATGCAATTCAAAGTAGTGTGATTTCTCCGTATAACATTTGCAACCTAATGCACAAAGCAACCCTAACGAGTATAGTTGATGTTTTTATGGCTCCTTAACTGTTACATTATTTGGACATGTTCTTCAAATTAAAACATTCGTAAGAAATAAGAACGGTAAAAAGCTTAGCCAAAAAACTCGTTATAATAAGCAACTTGTGAACAAACTTTAAACCAGAGTTTTGTAAAAGAGACTTTAATTAATAAAATTAATATAAAAGGTTGCAATTACAATAACAAAGAATATATCTGTTTAGTAAAAATAGTACAAGATATGAAAAACTTTTATTTAACTTTGGCCTCTTTTAAAGTAAGCACTTTAAGGTGTCGAGCACTCATCTTCTTGTTGATTGAGTCTTCCAGAATGTGATTTCCGACTACTTCTAAATTGTTTCATTGATTTTATGGTAAACTCATTTTATTGTTCCTGAAAGCTTTCTGAATCATCCGAACGCTTTTGCGGACAAATGTTCCAGCTTCGCACTAAATTTAATACAGAGTTCCTGTTCACTCTATCAGTCATTGCAAATGCGACAATTACACACTACTTGTATTTACTCACCGACGTCTAACTCTTAACATTCGCCGGCTGCCAAATTATATCGTAGTCATGTAAATTAGTCTCATTACGCTAACATTGTTGGGTGTTTTTTTGACAGACCTCGTATGCATTAAGTTCTGTTTGGATAAAGTATGGATATATTTATATATTTATAATATTTATATATTTATAAATTAAAAACGTCTGAGCTTCCAAGTTTATAGTTTTTATTGTAAACTGTTAATAATTTTCTAATAAACTTTTGTTATCGCCCAGTACAGTAATTTGAATAGCATCAGACTTAAATATATACAAAAATCAATTAGTGGTAGAATTGTAAATTAAATACAAGCAAAATTAAAAAAATATGCATTGAATTAGATAAAATATGTAAAGATCAAATAATCAAAAAATGAAAACTGTCCACAAAACGCGTGGGATAACATTTATGAACACACAAACATAATGAACGAATGTGATAACTTATTATCATTTAAAAAATAAAACATAATTTTGCATGTCGGGGTATATTCATAGTACTAAAAAAAACAACTATCAATTCTTTAATTAAAAAAAATTGATGGTTACGGATTTTTCTAAAAATCACATTAATATTCATTTTAATTATGTAATTTTGCCCAAAAGTTTGTTAAGTAGAGTAAAAAATAACCCACATGCATTTTAGTTATGTTTGCAACTCTAGAGCTAATTAAAACAATACATTGTAAATAAACGTTGTACTTTTACTCTACACGAGTAAGCTTTATTTGTGAGCGTAAGCAGTAAACGTAATAAATGACAGTTTTACATAATTTTGTCTAAAAAATAGTTCAACATTAAGCAACTTTTAGGTAATAAAAAGGCTGTCTCATTTAGCAGCATTCTAAAACTGTATTACATAATACCAACGTACTAAAAATTTACATATGGTTTGTGTTTTAAAATTGTTTAATTTATACAAATTCATATAAAAATTAAAGACACAAGATTACTTTATACCTGTTATTGGTAACAACTATAAAGTACAAAGTGATTAGTAAGTTCCAATAGAATCTTAAGAAATAAATCTTTATAAAGCTTCTCCTACTGCCGCTATTGAATATACTAAAGCTTTTTTTAATTTAATTTATAATTAATACTTAGAATTCAATACATTCTATGAGCTAATGACTTGTATTGATGTTATGAGAGCTCTTCCATAGAGGTCCTATTTTAAATCTCGACCAGATCAGCTAAGTCTGAATCTTAGAATCTGCGTAGTCGTTATGGATTGCGCCGTTTTAGCAGTGGCAGAAGCAGGCAATTTGTGTGGATTTCCATTCGATCTACTTCTTGGCTTGATAACATCTTCAACATAAGAAATTCGGAGGTCTTCATGTATTCTCTGGTTTGACACGAATCACGGTACTTGGGCTGTCATACAGATAACATTTGATTATCTTGTTTGTATTAATGCAATGTTGGAATTGTTTGCGCAACCCCAAAGTTCTATTCCATACATCCATATTGAAATTATGATTTTCTTTCCCAAGCCAGTAAAACTCTTTGATTTTCAGGTTTATCTGCTTTTTTATTGGGAATATGATCTTTCCGTGTCGAAGTGAAACCCTAGATATTCTGTGGTGACCGTTAGCTCAACATTATTTAAGTAGATCGGAAGACTTCTACCTTTTCTTAAGGTGAAGTCGATACATTGAGATTTATTTACGTCACCATTACCGCAGTACGTTTAAGTGGGTTTAAACTAAGATTAGAAGCTACTACAGGATTCTCGTGAATATCTAAAATTGCAGTGTCGTCAGCACAAGTTTCTATAGTCGTGTCTATGGTTGTTGGAATGTCTGATGTGTTCAAGTTATAGAAGGCTGGCGTTCCCGTGGAACTCCTGCCTCAATTGAATGATAACCTGAGCGTGTTTCACCCACTTTAGTTCTGAATCTGCGGTCTGTTAGGTAGAATTTCAAGATTCCATAGTATTGCAGCAGAAGGATTTCTTTGATTTTGGGGAATAATCCGTTGTATCACATTTTATCAAAGACATTTAAGACAACAGAAGTGCAACATTATTTCTGCTTAAATGCTTGGTTGATTACTTGGGTTAATCAATGAGTTTGCTGAAAAATTACAGATTTTGTTAATGAACATTGTAAGCTTGTTGAGAATTGAGCTGTTTTGTTGCATTAACTGTTGAAACATATTCTTGAATTCTGCCAGGAAAGTGCTGAGAGTGACTGTGTTATCTTCTGATGAATGTTGGTTGTTTGATTTTCTTAGTATGTTTAAATAGTTGTTATATTGGTGTGACTGTGCTGTTGTTTGCATTCTGTAATTTATCAATTGGTGTTTCGGTTCTGCTGCTTGGTGAGTATTTAGTTTATTGTTAGCTTTATTGGTTTGTTTAAGAACGGCATGGTAGACTTCACAGCCTCTGTTGTTGGGTTTGTTACAACTCGTTAGATTATGTGCAGCTTCACATTTCACTCAAGAGTAACATCGGTTGCAGTATGTTTTTGAGTGTCCATATTAGAGATACTGTATGCATTGTGTCAAACCTTTGGTTTTTCTGGGTGATTCAATTAGAATTATTCTATTCTAAATACCGTGTAAATTACATATTTCTTTATTGTTATCCTCCGGTTATAGGTCGATGAAGAATAAGTCTGGTAGTTCTTTAGACGTTCTACTTTTTTCATTAAGAATGTTTCTGACTTTATGCCTCTGTTTACTTACCTTCTCTTTAATTTCATATGTGTCTGTTGTGTGATATAGGTTTTTGATAACAACGGCGAAAGGACATTCCTCTTCGGACTGATATATATAATGGATTCTGTTAGAATCTTTCATGTGTCGTATTGATGTCCAGTATGTTTCTGGAGTAGAAAAGTTTATTTTTATAGTGCCACCGGATAGTGTTTTTGTGCTAAATTGCTCGTTTTCCACAATTTGGTTGTGGTTTTTTTTTATTATTTTTTGATAATTTGTGACTCCATACACAAATATCAAAGAAGGTTTCATAATAACATTATTTTCTTGTACAGTGCTAGTACTTGGTTGGCCTTGTGAATCTTCTCATTACTAATAGACGTCATTCTATATAACCTTCTGTCGTTGTTTCCCATTTATTGCGAGGAGGATAGTGAGAAAGTATCGTTTTGGTTAAGCGATGAAAACTGGTTCTGAGTAGGTAAAAAACTTTTATGTGTTTGTAGCGGCTAGTTTAAAAGTTGAAAGTTACCCACTTGTGGAATTGGTACTGGTACAACATGTACATAATTATTGTTTGGCTAATTCAGTTGATTGTAGGCGAATTCCGGACCGTTGAATGTAGGTAACATTTTACTTATCTATTTGGCTTATTTGTGCCAGCGTGGTCCCGTGGTTGAGGGACGCGTTGCGATGCTGACGGACCTGGGTTCAATTCCCGGTGCTCTCTGATGCCTGGCGGGTGGCCTACTCAGTCACTAAAAATAATTGAGTACCTGCGTTCATTCGAACAAGGGGTAATAAGGGCGGTCGTCTTAGGCGCGGTGTTTGCCACATCGCCCCGCATCAGAGATGGTGCGCGACGACCGGGCAGAGAGAGCAGACCGTGCTCCCACGCGGGGCGTAGAGCCTTACCATTATTATTATTATTTGGCTTATTTAATTTTATAGATGAAATTTAGTTAAATTTAGTTTATCACAAATGTTTATAACGTTTACGGTCGGTCACTATCTTATCGCGATGTAGTTCTAATGTACACACGTCCGTACGATACAAAAGTCGTGAGACCACTATAGTGAAGATGAAAAATAAATTACCAATTTGTGCATTTACACTTACTAGTTATTTCTCCATGCGTCTAGAGTTATAATTCTAAGAAAAATAAAGACAGTCATGAATGGATATTATTTTAGCTTTTAGGCAACTATTTGGTTTTGTTTGTTACACCCAACACATGTTATGCAGATTTAGAAACCAATGTTTTAACAAAAGGTCGCCATGTGTTATTAATTTTATATTTATTCTTTCTGATGTCGGTGATTTCCTGTTTTTGCTTTTCTGTCATACATCTCTTAGTTCTTCTGTTGTTACTAGATGGTCCGTATATGGTGTTTTATTGATAGATTCTTCTTTGATGTTTAGAAGTTTGTTACTTTAGCACACTTTTGTTTGTAATGGTTAATCTATTGGTTTTTCTATACCATTTATATATGCTTGTTCTTTTTCATCGCTGTTAAGAGTTATTATTAATTTATATGCAGTTTTGCCTCCTACATACATTACTTTCTACGTTATTTATAAATCCCAGTTACATTAATGTGCCCTAAGTATAAGAGATCTTTTGTTTATTTCGAAAAAATCTATTAGTTATTTTAAATCTATTATAGGTACAAAACTCGTCTACATTTATATATTGTTCTCCTTTTAAATTATTGATCGGTCATCACAGATTATATGGTTATTTTTATGTTTATTTCGCTTTACAGTATATTGTAAAACTGTTTAGAATTTTCTTCTATTCCTTCCTTTAGCTCACAGACGCCGACTATCGTTATATGTATCTCCTTTTGGTTTAAAACCTTGATATTATTATTCTTTCCCAATGTACGAACTCTATAGCATGTTTTTCCATTTTTAATTTATCACTAACCAACGCTTAGCCTGCGCTTTTTTATTTCGATCGACACCGCTGGATATTAAGGTATATCTTTGCAGATCTTTAGATCCTATTTGTTTGCCTTTAGTTTCCGTTATGACAGCAATGCCTATGTTTCTTCTTTGCAATTCATTTTCTAGTTATATTTCTTTCTTTTTAATCCTTGAACATTCAACTTGACTATTTTTAGCCCACTTGCTCTTCTTAATTGTTTGCCCCTCTCTAAGTTGTTTTTGTCATTATTAGATCTATTCGTTTTTCCACGGCAACCTTTGAGCTTTCGAGTATTTTGTGTTCTACTATGCAGGTTGCCGGTTTGAACGTTAGTGGGATTTTTAAATGACCTTATCTGGTTTAAATTAATTTATTCTGTTAAACAGTGCTATATCTTGTGGTTGTAGCTCTTCAGCACACGATTTTAGATAGAGAACTATAAAGAATAATGAAACATCTGCTTGTAGCAATTTTTTTTAGCAGAAATTGTCTTCATTATTTCACAAATAAGATACTGACTATATTTTTTCACTATGCAATGTATTATCTTTCCACCACAAGCTTAAAATACACTTGCAGTTTTAATATCTCTAATGCTGATTTGCAAATTCTACTTGTATTTGTCCCATTCTATGTTTCTCCGATTTAGAAACTCCAAAATTGGCTTACCAATATTCCATAGCTGTTAGTTACTGAGAACTTAAATGAAAAGTTGCCACAGTTATATTAACAATCTTAACATGAGCCTTTATGTTAAAAATTGGTTTTTTCTTTGCTCATCATATCAAAAATTAACACAAATAATAAATTTGCAGATATTCTTGCCCCTTCTATTACTGTTATTGCTTTTCTATGCTGCAAGGTGAGCTTGGAAATAATTCTAGGCACGAGTTCTATTATAATACATGATTTTGCAGTACTTTATTACCTTCTGTAATTCAATCGATAGAAGTCGATTGGACGAATCAAAAGGAAATTATACTGAGGCGAGTATAATTTCTCTTAGATTTTGTTTCATTTGTGTTTTAATATTAATTACAGCTTGAAAACTGCAACAAATATTTACTAGTTTTAAAACAACAAGTTCTTTCTTAATGATAATGCAAAATCTAAAATTATTATGGTTTTGTTGTGTTTTAATTGACTCTTGGCCGTTTAAAAGTCAGTACTTGCACTCTCAATATCCAAAGTTTTTGAATCTTTCCTTTGCCAATATTTTTTTGAATTTGAGGCTGCAATTTCCACTTTCTTTGTTTAACTGCAGGATAAATTAATAGCTATATATATTTACTATATGTCTCACCTTATGTTGTAACAGGTTTAGCCCATGACCTTTATCAATACTTGCAAAACGGGAAAAAAGATATTTTTCTCCACATGGGTTTTTTCTGATTAGGCTTGTCTTGGTATCAATTGTCTTTCTACACTTTAATTCGAGGTTTGCTTTAAGCTTTTTAGGCCTAATTGATTTCTCTGTAGCCCTATCTCCCTTATAACATGTCCTCTGCGTTCAGAAAACATTAGAAACTTTCTTTGGACGTTCCATTAAAGTTAATTTGTCTTTTAAATAAATTCTAAAAATAATATTTATCTACAGATTAATTATAATCTTTTAGTTTTTATTGTAGAGGGAGATGAGTTCTGATCTGAATTTGTTTCGGTCTATCGGAATGGGCGATAGCTTGGTTTGAATGTGTTTTTATGTATGGTTACTGCCATAAATAATAACATTTTATGTTAATGGTTGCACGTAATAGAGTGTTTTTGCTTGATCTAAGGAAGTAACCGCTAAAAACTAATTTTCTAAGGAGCCACGTAACCCGTTGTTTGGTTTTCCATGCTATTTAAATATTTTGATTTAGATTTTCACCTCTTGCTCTAGACAATTAAGCTAAAATCTTCTCACTCACCTTTCTGTCCATGAGATATAATTACAGGTAACAGGAATAAGTGTGAGGTATAACGAGTATATTTACCTATAGCAACAGTAGTAGACAGCGTCGTTTCTTCTAGTTGAAGTGGGGGATTAGTTTGAAGAGCAGTTGTTACTTAGGCCATGTTGTAGGTTTTAAATTAAATTTTATCAGTATGTTGCAGACTTAAGCTGCTCAATTTGGATTACGGCTGTAATAGGCTTATCTTTACCCTACCTATGAGATGTAGCTAGATCACTAGCTAGATACCATGGGTTTCTATCCCCAACTTGGGCACGTACTAGATGAGTATCACTACAAGGATAGTTACCATCTGAGGAATGTGTAGAACCAGAGTGAATCTAAATGATAAAAATAAACATGCGTCAACATATGAATGTAAACGCAAGCAAATTTTAATAAATTGTACAAATATAAATTAAACTTGATGTAATATTCGTACGTGTCTATTAAAGTGCTGTGTGAGCACCTTCAATCCTGCGTGACTTAAGTAAACTTCTATATCAATAATTAAATATTAACTGAGAGTTTTGATAATTCTCTTGTATTCTTCTTGTTAACTTCTTGTTTTTCTTTTCTCCTTCTTCCCAAATTTTCTTATTTTCCATATTTTCTTTTCTTCCGTCCCGTCTTCTGATTTCTGTCTTCTTCATCCTCTTTTCCTTCCTTCTATTTGTTTTTATTTTTCTAAAACACCGCTGTTATGTACTTTATAAATTTTTGTAAGATTTAGTTCTTCTCTTTTGCCGTCGGACATCCCCAAGTAATATTGCTTTCCATAATTATATAAAAATTTTTATAAGTGGCGTCCAAAAATCATCAGACAGTCGTCAAATTCCCTATAAAAATTACGCGTCGCTTGTTTTTATGTCGCATGTATTTAGTTTTATTATTTCCTGTGCCATGTGTCGCATGCTTTAATCTTTTGGGTTTCAATACCTCACTCTTACTTGGACCTCTTACTGATAAAGTTTAAGCAATGAAATCAAACAATATTGCGTCACTTTCTATTTATATGTTGCACTAGTTCGAATGTTTTTTATCTCTCTCTGCCACAACCACCTTAAAAATTGCCAAGCAATAAAATGAAAAGCTCGTTATTTTTCACATCTAATGATGTGGCGCATACTTGGTGTTTCTGGGATTCAATATTGCATTATTATTTCCCACTCTTATGGGATGAATTTTAAGAATTAAAAATCAAATTCTTTCAATATTCAAGAAGAACTGAGCGATGTTAAGTAGTTCAGTTTGTTAGTCAAAACACTGGGATTTATCTGTTAATATATCTGAATTCTTAATAAATGGACTATAACATTCAGAAGCACTGATACAATCAGTTAATAGAATAAACCAATATGTGTTCAACTTAAATGGAATGAAGACTGTGACTTACATGCTTGTGCCTCCATCATTCTCTGCTATTTTGCTTTTCAAAAGCTGCATATAATTATTAACATCCTTTAACGTTTGGGTGGGTAAATTTTTTAAGGGAGTGAAGGGAAGATAGAAGAAGGTGTCAGAGTAAAGGTATACAGAAAAATCAACATTTATTTAACTAGATGATTACGCGTTAATTCTGGTCTGCATCAACAAAAATATTTTTTAGAGCAGCTGCTTAAAAAATAAGGTTGGGCTATATAAGCAAAAACCATCTTTATCTTCCTTGAGTTATTTTACTGAAGATTATAGTATCTTATTGCATCACTAGATACAAACTTATATAGTCAATTCACAAGATATTCGATATTTATTTTAATAAATTTTGTAACAAAAATGTATATAGCATATGTTCTAGTATAGAATGGTATATGATAATTAAATGTTTGTGCTATTTTATGGATACTCACCTTATCGCAGAAGATCATTTCGGAAAAATGCATATCAAAGGTCTTCTAACGTTTTACGAATTTTAATTTAATGCACATCATTTTGTAAGATGTTACCATAATTTGGTGCACTTTTCTTGTCAGAGATCTTAAGACGTTCTAATTAACTACTTTGTTACATCGAACATTTGTTTATTTAAAAATGTTTGTAGGCAACTTTTATTTTTGTTAGTGATGTTACTCAAAGTATACACAATTTATTGTAATCAAATTTTACATATTTATATGGGAGTCTTAGTTATTTTGAAGTTATTCTTGGTTCCCGACGTTCGAACTCGTATATATAATCTCCATACATTTTTGCGTTCTCAAATTTCTTTCTATTATAGTAAGGGCTCCACAGTTTATTGTAACCCAAGTATACGCAAATCATTATTGCAGCTGCGCGAACCAGGGGACTTGAACTTTTCTTAACAACCCAGTCTCGGTAGAAGTCCATATCCTTTTAGGCAGGATAATGCTGATGATTATTTTGCTGATTTTTTCTGCTCTTGCTGAAACACTGGCTTCCAAATGTAGACCCCTCCTGCAACACCCAAAGCAGTTAACAGTGCTAACTCAAAGCCATTTAGCATGAGCAGTTTCTTAATTGGCATTCCCGAAAGATGAAAATGCAAATGATAATTTTATGAACTGTTATGTAATGTCAAAAATGGCGTGGCTACTAAAGATGCTTTGTTTTTAATAGACGTATTACTTGCTATGTCAAGTAGGCAACATTTTTAATAAATCAGAATATGACTGACAGTATTGCACCTAGCACCTAGAGTGGTGATTTTTAACACAACTTTCATATTGTGTTTGGAAAGTAATTGATTTTTTCCTGAAAGCTAATAAAATGATTATTGATTTGCTTATATATGGTTTTTTAAGATAATACTGTGTGATGTTTAACCATAACTTGGAACTTGACCCAAGGATTAAATGTTTATCTATATATTTTATAGTCTTTATTTTATATTTTGTTAAACGTAATTTTTTAAAATATTCTTACAACTTATTTAGATATAAGTTTAAATAGAAACTAACGTCAGTTTGATAATTAAATTAGAATTGTAGATTATAAATTTGGTCCATAGTAATCAAAATAGGTAAGGTTCTTTTGAAACTCGCTGCGTTCCCCCGTTGGATTGCAAGAAAATTCTTTGTTATACATATTGTTTAGCCTGGGTGTCTCCAGATTCCTTAATTAAGATTGAACCAACACTATCGATGAAAGAAATCGACTCTTCACAACATGGACTTAGTGTCTGAAGGGCTAGCGCTTTGAAAATGAAGTTTGAAGATTTTATAACTCCATATTTCTTATGTTTGTGTTTACAAGTTATTTCTGCTATGGCTCCAGCATTAATTGATGTTCGAGCAAGATATGAGAGGGCGAGGGTGTCTACAGAAGTTACGTCCCAATTCATATTTTGGTCTTTTGTCCACCGCACTAGAGTTACTCCGTCTGGTCTTTTACCGTCATATCTGGATAGTCGAATGGGTTCTAGAGTGGCGTGTATATGTTCTAAAGCTAACCTCGTTGTATTATTTGATTTAGTTCGCTGTATATAGTAAATTTTCTTTGATTTTGGACCAGGGCAAACCATGTGTATCAGTCTCGCTTACCAATACGCCACAGTCACAGTTATGAGTTTTGTAAATTTGACATCCTAATCTTAAGACTACGTACGTTTGGAAATATTCGTTATCCATTAGAGTACCAACATACCTATTGCGGATGGCAATGCTTGTAACCACGCTCGACCCGCGTCGTTAAATAGCACCGAAACGTACTTTGTCTTTCAACGAGGTGTAATCCAGATTGTAAATTATTATTTTCGTGATTTTGATTGTCCTAATGTTGTATATGAGGAATTGGCGTACTGTCAACGTAAAATTGTTTTCACAAATCCATAGCTTCGTCCAAGAAATGTATAGCAACCTTAACGTCTGTGTCCACCTGGCGGAGAATTTGAGAGACAAGGTAATTCGTACTTCGAGTTCGCCATATTTTATTGGAAGTTTGTGTCCACCGCAATATAGATATTGAAATATTCAAAATATTTTCTAAACTACGATGTAAAAATGTATCCATTTCCGACGTAACATCGCGAAACTTAAAAAAGGGCTCGTTTGTAAAAAGTAAGTCAACTTCGGGACGTCGAAACAATTTTTAAAAGAAAGTACGCCGTGTGAGAAATCAGACTTTCCAATCGTTTAATCATAAGCTGCAGTTGGTCTGGCTTTTTTCAGCTTGTATCCTTCTTCAAAGATCGGTGCTTTAACTAGCTCTAACTTTTCTTTACTCATAATTCGGATAACCGGTGATAGTAAATCAAATAATTTGACGTTTTTATTTTCAGTACCAAAATAAAAAAATAACTCGCACTTGTCTGGGTTAATGTGTAACCCAATTTCTTTAGCCATGTGGATTAATCTAGTAAAATTTTCGCATTATCAGCTAACGTTGTGTCATCAAGGTATCATCCATTGAGCTCTGTAGTCATTGCGTCAACTATAGGATGAATAGTAAGGCTGCAGCAGATCGACCCAAGGAGATCTCCTGGTTAGGCACCTGTCTCAGATAAAATGATCTTCTTTCCAAAAAACAAATGTGTAGGTTTTGAGTAGCATTGACAGGAAAGGGAGTAGAGATGGTACTTTCCACTAAGTTTAAAGTATTTACAAAATAAATTTTTACTAATACTTTTGTTTGATTTTGTAGTCGGTTGACCCATGTCCTGATGGTGTGAATGCAGCTCTCACATCCAATTTTTGTAACGAGTTTTAATTGGTTTGGTTGTAGATCATTTACCAAAGTTGGTTGTACATAAAAGCAAAAAAGCACTACCAACAGGAATAGGGCGAATGCTACCATCTTTCTTCGCTAATGCGAAGCGCCGTACAAAACTGGTCATATTTCTGGATTAAGATGTTCTGAGACAAGAAAATTGCATAAGTTGGTGATCGAAGTTAAAGTTCGTAGACCTGCTTCCCCCGCTGTTGTAGAAATGACATCTTTCATATATTGTGGCCGAAAGTCGTCCATTTCTGGGGCAGATCCAGTAGCAAATGAATTTATTGCTTTTTTAACAGATAATTTAGAAAAAAGGTGTTATAATGTCTTCTACTTCAAGTTCTGGACCACCGATCACTTGGTTTGTACGAGAGTGTTTGGATTATAATTTTTTGAATGTGTTTTTATTAAAGGGGACTAGTTTGCCCTCAGAACAGAGTATTTTGATCTCACCTTTGATATCAAAATCATTTACTTTAGTTTTAATCATTCTTTGGGTTGTCATTAGGTAACTGAAATCTTGTAACATTTTTTTCACTTTGGAGGTTAAAGATTTTTTACTTAAATTTCCGACTATATATAGCGTTTTGAAGGCAAATAGAAGGAGATCTGTCCAATCTTGGTTGAATTCTTCGCTTGTTTATAATTTTGTTTGTCTGCAACGGTAAAACGGACATCTTTAGGAATCATTCATAGTGTTCTAGTGTCAGCTCTATCAATAGTTAAATTTTCAGTTAATTTGCAGACTGTCATTTGTTCTGCACAGTTTCAATGGTTTTCGGAACTTAAACCATGTTTCTTTTTTAGATGATGATAAAGTCTATTTTGGCCTGTGAAGGTTTTTTAAGGGGAAAAAGGACAAGGTAATCGTGTAGATTCTGTTCTGGTAAGAGTATTCGGATTGGAAAATGTGGCAGACATTTAAGTGAAAAATGTGAAAGGGGTAGAGAGACAGGACTAAACCCACAGCTTCTTTTTTAACTTTACTAAACGAATTATTTGAGAACGAATGAAATCCACATATTCGGAATGAAACACTTCTTCGCCAATGTTATACATAATCATAGGTTTTTCATCGCCTGGTTTCCTACATAAACAATAGAGTTTTTAAGCAGCGTCCGTAGTATTCGAATCCTCTGCAGAAACTCCCCTACCAGTTGGAGGCCCTTTTTGAGCAACTTTAGCCTTCATAGCTTCAAGCGCCTCTTATTCTTCTCGCCCCATTTGTTGGAGTGCCATATCATTGTCGGCAATTTCTTCTTTATCCTTTTTGGGGCCTTTAAAGATTTCTTTCCTGATATTTTAATGACACATTTGAAAGGGTCTTTAGATTATAAAAAAATGATTTTTTAGAGATATGTGCAGGACAAACAGGTTTGCAGCATTTCGGTATCACATATGCACCTCAAGATAAAAAAAACTTATAAAAGCAATTTTGAATATCCCTTGGAAAAGTTTATTCTAAATGTTTAGCTCAGATTTTCAATCATACCTTACACACTTCATCTCCCATAATTATTTTATTCATAAAATTTAGGTCACTTATTCATTATTTGATATCTGCTAAAGTAAAAGACAAAGCTTCTTTTGATTAGTTGATATGTTGTTTAGAGTACATCTTGCAATCTTGTAAAAGACAGACTTGTTATTAGTTGACAGTCTGCTCTTAGGGTAAAGGAAGGAGCTGACAACCGCTTCAGCTATCTTCACCATATTCATCATTCTATTAACATAAGCTCTATAGGTCAGTTTTCGGTCTAGGATTACACAAGTTAGATAATTTCCTCCACCAGGGTATCTCTCTTCGAAAAATTCTAAGGTTTGTCAGGTTATTTCACTAGTCAAGTGATCTTCTGGTGGAGAACAGGACCGTCGAGCTCCTACTAGTTTTCTAGGAGATCCAGTTCCTCATATAACGGTTTTGTTACTATAGTTGGTTTTAGCGATCTTGACAATACTGCTGTGTTGTTTGCGTCCTGGACCAATGTAGTAGTAGTGTAATGGAGGACGTCATCGGAATAGCCCAGACGTATAGGTTTTAGCGGGACGGAGTCTCGGAAGATGCCAACTCGAAATTTTCTTTCAGATGATCTTATGCCACCGAATTTGACATAGAACTTTCTTTTGGAAAGAAACACGTAAGCAAACTAAACAATCAGCAGCCGGATTACGATGGAGCTATCTTATACACCTGTTCATTGTACTAAACTTTGTCGAAGGATTTTAATCACGCCCAAAACACTACATCTATGCTGTTTTCTTGATCTAGTTAGAATGGCTAGTGGGGAATCCAAACTAACTCACTAAAATTAGTTAATGTCCTTCGATAACTGCTTTTGTGGATTAGTTACTCTACAAGCTTCTCCACGATCGATAGTAGACCATCTTCTAAAAATTCCAGAAGTAGCGGAGGTGGAGAACAGTGTTGGTAATGGTGTTGACGCAATCATCTTCTTGGGAGAGCTTGCAGTGCAAGGTTTAGGATGCTATTTAGGACGGGTGCTTGGCGCAGCTTAAATGCTCGGAGAAGCTAGATTTAAGTGGTTATAGAATGCTCGCCCCTGACAAAGACGTACAAAACTGTGGATATGATCGAGGTGGTCAAAGTTGATGTCGCACTGACATTCTAAGCTATCAGTGATGATCTCAGATTTATCTCGGGCAATAAAAATGACTCCTCGTTCGCCGTAGATGGATAGAGACGGGGAGAGTTTTGTAGAATCCTAATTATCTTTAAGAGACTATTATCGTCACATAGAGCATCACGATGCTCTGCAACGGTTCTGTCAAGTGTTCCCAGGGTAAATAAAACCAGCTTGGCAGAAGTGGGAACTGGTGGCTAGCTACTGGATATTTGATTGCTGGCTGAGATAAGTCGAGGTTTGTGCCGTTTGGACATAGGTGCGCCCAGTTATTGCAAAGTTGCGCCCCAGGACAAGTTTTGGAAATTTAGCGTGTTCCCTGTAGCTGATAGAATATATGCCTGCGTAACTAGCACAGACAAACAGAATACTGCTTTTCTTAACGTAGTCTTCCAAGTGGTGATCCCCACTGCACTTTACGTACTTGGGATGAGGGGAGAGAGCATAGTAACACTGTTAGCTATACTTAAACTTTTAACACCGGTGTTACTGATTAGTGGTTTTATTCTTACAAAGCTGATGACTTGTGACTACTGCTTGGCCAATCTGTCTGGTATTAAATTAACCTCCACAAGAACGAGGGATTTTGGCACTTTGTACCTCAATCTCCACATCTGTCCACGGAGATAACTGAAATGCTTTGGTTAGCCAGATTATTTTTGATATTCTCGTTAGTGAAAAAAGTGGAGATTTTCCAGACCATGGTACATAGGAGCTTTTTGATGAATAACAGAAAGGTGTAATAACTTATTCATCCTACTTCCATCACTTTTCTTATACCAGTGATTGCTTTTGGAACAAGGGTAAATTAAAACAGATTAGCACATTTAAAACAGTGAGGCGGATGACTAGTAAAGTGTTGTAAGTCTTGGGAAGCTTGAGCTAGCTCTTTCGGTAGAAATGTCACCACAAAAACCTTTATGCGAAAAGACATTGAGGTCCCGCTTGGTGCGAAGAAACATTTATGCGGGATAAGTGATTGTTCTCGCAATAGTGTAAGACGTTACCATTGTCATTCTTGGCATGCAAGGTTTCTGGGACTAAATCCCTACACTTTTATCTTTCGAAAAGCCTGGCGTTGAAAAATGGAGATTGCTATTAAGGCAATTCCATCAAAGGAAAACCTCAAAAATACGCCGTGTTATTTTTAAGTTATTTTTAAACATGACAAAAGTAGCGTTAGTCTGTCGAGACAGTCGGTAGCGTTTTAAATGTCTGCCACAATGTTATGAATGTAGAGGTGCCCACATTTTAAAACCATCCAGCAATTGTAGTAACGCGCACCATAGATACACGGGATTGTTGGGGTTCAAAGCATTCCTGAGGGTTAACGCAGCTTAGAGGTAATCTGGAGTGGCCGCTGGTTGGCATTTCGTAAAGCTGACCGAGTGTGGGACCTGACATACAATTCATTGGTTAAATATGTACTAATACTGTTTTGCCTTACGACATGACACTAGTACCAGCGCAAATACATTAATTGTTCTTACTCTATAAATCTAAATTTTACACGATTGGTTTCTTAAAATTTCTTAAAATTTACCTGCCTCGGCATTCCGGAAAACCACAAAAACCTGAGTCAAGGCAGACGACTCGAAACCGTTCATATTTCCGAAAGGTTTACTATTATACGCAAAGAAATAAACTAATCTACTTTAATTTACGTTGCAGTCTCTGATTGTGTAGCCCTCTTTCTTCAATTTTCGTCACATACCAGTTTTAATTTGTCTAATCTCTTCACGCTCATTCTAAGTTTGCGTCTACGTGTAATCTCTCTTATCGTTCCACGAATACCTCAAGGGCCGTCTACCATTCGCGTATTCCCAAAAGTCTTTCGATTTCCTCCCTTTTGTGAGAAGAATTTTTTTGTTTTGACCCTGGTCTTCTTTTTTGTGTTGCATGTCAGAAAAATGTGCGACTTCCTCACACTTGCAGCTACTTTAATCCTTCTCCGGTTCTCAGATTCTCATGACGTATGATGAAGAGTTGCGACTCCAGTGGTAATCTGGACGGTGTGTCAGTTAAAGCACTTTGCCGCTGGTCCGCTATGTCAAAGTAGAGATGGATATTTGTGAATGTCGCTAGTTTTTCCTGTTCCCATTTTACTCTTGTTCTAGCTTGTATCTGGTTCTTAACAAGTCTCATTGGAAACGTCTCGAAAATTGATGGTCTAGGTCCTGCCGCTGCTTCTTTAGTCACCTAATTGGTATGTTCGTTTTCCTGGCTCTCAAAGTGCGCCTTAAACGAGTGGAAATGGTTCTCGGCCTCGGACAACAGGGTCTTCAACAAGTCTTCAAACTTCGACTTGCTGAGGGATATTACGGCGTATATTAGCACAGCTACTCTGTCGACATATCTTAGGTACTTCAGAATATCTATCAGCACCCGCTGGAAGATGATGTTCTAGTATGTGAGTTTGGATTGCCCAGGGTAAATCTCTTGTTTTCTTTGCAAGATTACAAACTCGGTTCAGCCATTCTCTCACGATCCGTCCGCATACACATGTCACGCTACAGGCTCCTCTTAGCGAAATGGGATGCTATCTCTCTCGGTTGAGTTTCCTTTATAAGCTTTTGCTCGATTGCGCTTGGCTGCAGCTCCAGCTCCTCTCGTAGTTGTTGCTCCGGCCTGACTATGAGCCTGCTCTGGTCTTCCGAATTCTATAAAATAAAATGTAAAAACTGTATCTGATACAATACTAAAGCCGTTTCGGCGACTACAGTATTATGACAATGTCGTCTTAACTACAAATATTTGCTGCACGCTAAGCGTCTCTAGTCTTTCCGACTTTTTGCATTCTCTCGCCCACATTTGGGTTGCGTATAACATCGCCAGTTGTACTGCTTTCTCAAATACATATACCGTCTCTTTCCCGCAAAAGTTCCATATTAATCTGCCCAATTTGACGGGAAATTTGTTACCCCTGTCACAAACCATCCACGTCTGACTTTCTACTTTAAGGTACCGGATATGATTAAGTGAGAAAGTCTGCTTCTCTGGCCGCATTCCAAAAATACAGCTTCAATCTTTTTAAATTAAATTTTAATTTTGTTTATGATTTGGGCGCTCTAAGCGCTTCATGTCCTTATAGACTTTTAAATTGTATCGCCCGCAGTGACAACAGTATCGTCTGAAAACTTAACGGCCCTACATTCTGCAACTGAACACTAAATATACTTTTATTCGTCAGTTTTAACTTTACGGACCCGAAGCACGAATCTCGGGAGCAGCCCCTCGTTACGTATCTCGTCGTGACCCCGTTTTCTGTTTTGACCTGCACTAACCTCTCGGTGAAGCAGCTTACTGGACGAGTTCTCTTCTGATGCTAAAAACTTCGAAACCCTCTTGCGTGGTAAGGTTGGTCTGGACTAGACTGATGCGCTCTGAGTTAGAGTCTGGCGGGGGAGAAAACAAAATAAAATTAACATCAGTTTCTAAATTCACCAAATTCTTCAGAGTTGCTCCGGTTAAAAATTTATTGGTCATTGAACGTACGAGGGTAAAGTGAAAAGTTCTTGGCCTGACACACAGATGGTTCCTGCTTGGGTGCATGTGTCATTAGTTCGTATGACTAGTTTCAACTTGTTCGCTCAAGTAGTTTGTTTACACGAATTTTTTCAGTAGACATATATGTTTTTTTGTTAAAATGGATAAACTTAAATATCGTGCGGTTATAAAATTCTTCGTTTTGGATGGATTAACCCCTAAGGAAATTCATCCGAAGTTGACAAAAGTTTACGGGGACTCTGCTCCTTTCATTTCAACTGTTAAAAAGTGGGCAGCTGAATTTAAACGTGGTCGCACATCCCTCGAAGATGACCCACGTGAAGGACGGCCAAAAACCGCAACCACACCGGAAACCATCGAAAAAAGTGCATGATATCGTGTTGGACGATAGGCGAGTGAAGATGAGTGAGATAGCTGAGACTGTGGGGATATCGGAAGAAAGGGTGCGAAACATCTTGCACGAAGAATTAAGGACGCGAAAGCTCTGCGCAAGATGGGCGCCGCATTTGCTGAATGCTGATCAAAAGCAAATGCGCAAACGATTTTTGCAGAAATCTTTGAACCGATTCAACAGGGATCCTACAGATTTTGTGCGGCGATTTGTCACCATGGATGAGACATGGCTTCACCACTACACGCCAGAAACGAAACAATAGTCCAAGCAGTGAGTGGGAAGTCGGTGGTTCAGCGCCAAAGAACGCGAAGTCAATCACATCTGCCGGAAAGGTGACCAGCGTGTTTTGGGATGCGAAAGGGATCCTGTTAATTGATTATCTTGCAAAAGGCAAAACAATTACAGGCGAATATTACTCCAACCTTTTTGACCAGCTGGATGCCAAAATTCGCGAGAAGAGGCCTGGCTTGAAGAAGAAAAAAATCATCTTTCACCAGGACAACGCACCTGCGTTGGCGATGGCAAAACTGCGGGATATTGGGTATGATTTGCTCGGTCATCCCCCCTATTCTCCTGATTCCTATTCCCAAACTTAAAAAAATTTGTTTCTGGGAAGCGTTTCGCATGCAATGAAGAAGTTGATAAATATTTTCACAATAATCCAGATTCTCACTTCCGAGAAGAAATACTGATGGTGGAGAGGCGCTGGATCAAGTGTGTTAAAGTCAATGGAGATTATGTAGAAAAATAAAATCATTTTCAACGAACTTAAAAAGTTCGTTACTGAATTCTATGTCTGTCTGTCGGTCGGTCTGCCGGTCCGTCACAAAATTTGAGATTTTTTAAAATTTGAAAATGGATTCTTATAGGAAATTTTACGCTGATTTCAAATTCGAAATTAAAAAATTTCTATCTCGAATAGTTTTCGAGATATTCGACTTCGAATTTCGGGAAAATTTTCGAAGTTACGATTTTAAATGTGATTCTTATAGGAAATTTTACGCTGAATTAGAAAATGAAGTCGAAAACATTCTATGTCGAATAATTTTCGAGATATTCGATTTCGAATTTTTAAGTTCGTTCTGGGATTGCTTACCGAGCAATCTCTTCGCCAGCCCTATGTTTTTTTAACTGAAAGTCCCAGTCTTTCATTGTCAGGCCGAGAACTTTTTATATCTTATTGTTAATAAATTTTAACAGAATATTATAGTAATGAACGTCTAGCCATTAAATAATTAAAAGCTGGCTTGTGTTACAATTGGGACTATGTTTTAAATAATTTTATGTATATATACCTGAGAGCTCTGACAGATTCTTTTAATTATAGGCTCAAGTCAGCACAAGGGCCCATGATACCTTTACTGTCTTACACCATTTAACATAATCTTCGTCCTACTGGATTTTTGTCGAAATTTGTTTAGATGCAGAGATCCTTTGTAAGCAACATTTTATTTAAAACATTAGTTTAGGCTCGTAATCCTCTGCAGAGGTTTTGTTAATAACGACAATGTTCTTCAAGAATACATACTCTTTATTTGACGTCTGTTCAAATAAAGACAAACTGCTGTAAACCGGTGTCAACTTCTATGGATAATTCTCGGAGAGTTTGTTAATGGTGAATAAGAAAACGATATCGAATTTACTCTGTCTGGGTCTATAGGAGGTCACTGACCTACCTTACATTCGTGTGAATAAGATAACGCAATGTTTTCACAGGCTTGATGACATTTTTATACACGATCTTAGTTCATGTTTTAATGTGTTTTAGAGTACACACCACGATCTTTACTTCAAGCAGCAGTAACAATATCTTTCACTATACTTACTTCGCTTTTGACACCACTCAATCGGCTTACACTAATGCAAACTATTCTATAATGCTGCCGCTGACTTATTTACAATTTTCGTATTGCAGTGACCTTATGTTTATTATTTTCTACTACTTATAGTAATATAGGGTACCCCAAAAGACATGCAGAATTTGAACTGTGTGCAATTTTTTTCTGCAAGTTTGGCAGCGTTCTGCTTGGTGACATTTTATAATAAACACATTGTGGTTAGTCAATATTAAACGATGCTCGACAGAGGAGCGACCGATGATGTTAAAATTTATTACAAGCATTGATAATGTTTTGTCGAGACTGTGAGCAAATTAGGTGGTATTTTCCGAAAGAGACTAATAGCCGAATGGGTGCTAAAGTATGAAAAACTTGATAAGAAAACGTTCTTTAGCGATGGGGCCCAGATTTTCTTTAATGTCAATAAGCAAAATTATCGATATTTGGGCTATAGAAAATTCTCGGGTAATTCAAGAATGGCCTATGCATACTCATAAAGTAACGGTTTGGGGTGGATTCTACGCTGGTGGAGTGATTGGAGCGTTTTTTTTTAATGAATAATTTGGACGTCATGAATGACTTGTGGTTTCAGTCACCTGTCATGCCACGCGTGATTCAATCCAATTGTTAGGGTCAAAATTTAATAGGTGGCTTATCTTCCGAAACAGCTAGGTAAACTGGCCGTCAAAACCTTGTAACCTCACACCGCAAAATTTTATATTCCGAAGATTCGTGAAGACCAACGTAAGGACGATTCCTGAATTAGATGCAAAAATTGGAACGGTTATCGACAAAATTGGTCAAATGAGCCATAGAGGGCATTTTCCAGATATCCTGTTTCATATTTAATGTCAATGTATGCCCTTTAAAACAATACCATAACTTTTCCAACTAACAATTAAATAAAATGTTTTTTTAATCAAATACTGGGTTTGTTTTGGGACATCCTTTATTACTGTTATAAGAATATTTGTGTCTTAAAAGAATTTCTTACCGAATAAATTGAAATAAAACATTTGAAGCAGATTAATAAAAATTGTTTTTAAAATTTGTTAATAATATGAATATTTGCAATTACCTACTTTTTTAGCAAATCTTAGATACAAATGTATATCTAATCTAATGAGGCAAATAAAATTTATGAGCTCAAGTTAATCGGTTATGTAATAAGGTAAGAGTAAGTGGACGATCAACATTATATGGAGCAAAGCGAAAGTGGATCTGCTTACAGTTTTTTTATCCAACTGAATTCGTTTTCGCCCACATATCTAAAAAACACACATTTCATCAATTTCACTATTTTTATAACGTAACATAAAAACACTATCTTGAAGATCTAAAACATTAGCTTGAATGAGACTATAAATAAATGTTGTATGTTAAACAAATTTATTACAATAACTATTTTATTCATTTAAGAAAACACAAATCTGACAATTGTGATTGGTATGCTTTACTTTATTAAGCTATTGTAGGTAGTCATAAAATTTTTAATTATCACATTAGCTACCATAGGTGTTTGATAATTATTATCAACATAACGGCATGTGAGTAACCAAACTTCTGCTTAAAATTAACGCACCACCTTATTAAATTTACATAATTACAATATCAGATTTAAAATTAAAATCGAGGCTATACGAAAACTTATAAATTAGGTTTATGTACTAATTTCTCAAGAAACTCGGGAAACGTAATCTTATTTTGAACCATTTTTTGCCGACAGCACGTGGATGATAATAAAAAAAATTAGAAACGATAGAATTAATAAATTTAATGTTAAATGTTAATATAATACATGCCTTTCTCTATTCCTACTTATCGTATTTATTGTCTTTTGGCATACTATTTTCTGAGAGTATCATTCCATTTTCTCTCCTCTCTTCTCCCTCCTCTCTCTCTCCCTTTATATGTAGCAATACAATATATGAATTCTTCTGTTCTATTGGAATATTCTTTCCTCTGTTCATTTCTTGAAACATTTTGGTTAGTATTGTTATTAGTCGATGTCAATCACACTATTAACTCTATTCTAATGTTTCCGCAGGCGCATTGATTTATTATTTTTACTGTTCTTTATTGCTTTTGTCACATATTGTACTGTTATTTCTGTTTCTCCTATAATTTTTTTGAATTGTTGTATATGTGTTCTTTTCTCTTGTAGGAATGTCCCGTAATATTTTCTGTTTTTCAGGTGTTGTTAGATTTAGCTTGGTGTGCTCTTTATTTCTTGTCTTAAGCTACGAATTACTGTCCAGGCTTCTTAAATTAATTGAATCTCATTGGACTACTTATGCTTCTACATACATTGTCTCTCTTATTTTACTTGCTATTTTATTTGTCTTCTACATTTCACATACATTTATCTGGATTTTAGTGGTTTCCCTGTAGCTATTCCAAATAATTTTTCTTTTTAGTATTTATCTTTCATTCTAATCCGTCATCGAACTCCTCTTTTCTATTATTTATTTTTTTGTCTTTTACATTTTCTTGTGAATGCTAATGTTTTATGCTCGTATATTTTTGTATTTTGTCTATGTAGTTTTATACTAATTTTATAAATTAATTATTTTTTATTAACTTTATCCCACATTTGCAACGCGTTTGTCTATTTCCTTTTGATTAATACGCGTACACCACTTTTTGTTTTTTCGCTTTTGGTTACTCCACTCCATAAGTTAATGTAGTTATCCTATGTTTTCTAGTCTCTTGTTCTTCCTGGTTTCTGTTAATATAACTTTTTACTTTTGCTCGGTAACTCTTGCACATTCGATATCTTTATTCTTTAAAAAATGCAGTTGAAGCACGTCATTTGCTTGAGGAGGAGTACGTCAAACATGCACCATCGAAAACTACCTGTAAAGATTGGTTTAAACTCTTCAAAAGTGGGGATTTTGACACTGCGGACAAGGAGCGCTCTGGAAGACCAAAAACAATTGAGGACGCCGATCTGCAAGTGTTATTGAATGAAACACAAGATCAACTTAGGAGGCATTAAGCATGACTCGCTAAGGTATTTCCAAACGTTTACATGCCATGTGAAAAATTCAAAAGAAAGAAAAATGGGTGCTGCATGAGTTGACTGAGAGACAGATGGAAAATCCAAGAGTCACTTCCAAAATTTTGCTTTTTCGGCATGAAAAAAAGAGTTTCCTGCATCATTGTAACTGGCGATGAGAATTGGATATATTTCAAGAATCGTGGTTTTCACCTGGCGAAGTATTAACATCCACGGCACGACCAAATCGCTTCGGAAAGAAGACAATGCTCTGCGTTTTGTACGACCAAAAAGAAATCGTGTACCATGAGCTGCTAAAACTGGGCGAAACTGTCAATGTGCATTGGTACCGATAACAACTGATAAATTTGAACCATGGATTGCTCGAAAAATGGCCAAATGGGACACGAGTGATATTGCAGCACGACAATGCTCCGTGCCGTCACACTTCTATCGGCTAGGACACCATCAAAACGCTGAAATTGGATCTGCTACCGCACCCGTCGTATTTGTCAAACCTGGCCCCTTCCGATTATTACTTGTTCCGGTTAATGGTGCATGGCTTGGCTAGGCTACCTTTGGCCAATTTCGAAGAAGTGCAAAATTGGTTGGATGGATGGTTTCATCCATGAATTGGTACAAATATGACAAAAGTGTGTAGCTGGCGAGAGATGATACTTTGAATAAACCACTTTTTGTATTTTTCTTAAAATTTTTTATTTTTCATTGCCTTCATCAACATAGTTGCGCACCTAGTATATGGAACTGCCTCTCTTTCCCTTTCGATTGGAGTTTTTCCTTTTGAGGTGTACATTTTTATTTAAGTTTGTTCTGTACTCCTATGATTTTTATTCTGCTACATTTCCTTCCTTCACTTTTATTTTTATGTGTTAAGATGTTAATTTCTAAAGTCAAAATCCCTTCACTTGGAAGACCTGTGAAATGAGCCGCTCGTAACCGTCCATTCTGGATCAGGCGCTGCCACGTTTTGCCATAGCTGGCGTTCCTAAATTTAGCCTGAAATAAATTCTAGTTTCCTGGAATATGGTACGAAGAGCTACAAGTGAGAGCTGGATATCCTTCAAAAACCAGTTGGCAAGAATATCCTTTGTCAACGATATTTTGCTTCTGTAGCATAAACCTCCATCCCGCCATTAAATTGTACAATTACTTTGTCTACTAGTTTATATATCACATGCGTATAAGAACTTTGTGTTTATTAAAGCAGATTTTTATGAAATAATATAGGTTTATTACTAAAACAAATCCTTGAGAAGACACTAACTACTCTTTGCCAAAAATACTCATGTTCTTCATTGTGTTTGTAAAAAAAACTTCTTTTAATTATCGTGAAAATACATATACAAGAACTTTGTACTCTCTGATAAGTAATGTTTTTTACCCATCTTCTGGTTCTTAATACAATTAAATTTAAACTTATTCTAACTGTTCAAGACTGTATTACAAAATTTTTAGTAGTTGCTAACTTTTATTTTTAAACACTACCGCTGATTCTTTTGTCTCAAAAGAGGGTTATTTAAAAATCTTCCATCACTTAGATTTTAAAGCAAAACATTTAAAAATAAAAAATATTTGGTTTATAACAAATTAGTGTTTACATTTTTTTGAATATTTTTAACACATTTCTTATTTCTGCTCCCATTGAAGTGATCGTAATATACAAACTGTGCTAGAATTAATGGCAAAAGTATAATTTGCCATTAGAATCTTAAAACTTGGATGTTATTTTCTTCAACACATTTTGCTTCTCTATTTCCACATTTATGGAGATAGCACTGAAAATAATTTGTGTCATTTTATTTAGAAGTTGGTCATTTTTCCTTTACCTCATTGACAAACTGAAAATAAATTTTCTTCATTGAAAAATAGATGCGTATTAAGCAAAACCCAACAAATAAACTAAATAGTCTAAAATGCCAAACCTTCAGTTGAATAAAACCCGTTCTATGAACAGAAAATTCGAAGCAATGCATTGTTATAATAAAGTAACTCACTCTGTTGTTCTTCCTTTCCTAATTAATTATTTTAGCTTAACCAGAATCTTAAAGTAATATTAATAATACTGGAGTGGTTTGACAAATAATTTGGCTTTATATTACGAACAACAATTTAAATTTTATAAGAATTTTAGATTGAAGTTTAATGCATTGTCCAAATGGTTATCCAGATTTCTAATTCTCCCGCAAAAGTCAGTTGATTTGAGGTCCCGTTTCTTCGTTTGATCTGAATTTTTCTACATCCATGAATATTTTGAGTTTCAAGAGCAGTATATAATTCTAAAAAGTTAAATTAGGCAAATAGAATTAGTGTTAAACAATTTTAAAGCTTGGTTACATCAATTTTGCTCATGAATTAAATATGTTGGTACGTTGCTGCAGTGGAATAGTACTTTTCTGGTCATTGTGCTTGCAGGAATGTCTTTGCTTCTAATTGAAGTTTTTAGAGATCATATTGGTGCAAATTTTATAGTTCAATCGGTCGGTTAAAGTCCGTCATACAAACTCTTAATCAATATAGTATACATGCTATCATATAAGTGTTTAATAGGCGGTTTTTAAAAATAATTTTTTACTTTTTCCAAAGTTTTGTTTATTTTTTCTTATCTATTATTCTTTGGTTTTTTATCTATTTAAATTCCAACGCAGAAGGTAGAATCTTGATTTTATCTATCATCAGATCATTCAGCGGTTATAATCACACTACATGCTTACATCTGAGAAAAACATAATTGTAAAGCAAATTATGGATTGGAAAGTATTTAAAACAATAGTATATGAGCTACCTAATTTGAGTATACTTTTTCACTAAAATAATACAGCATGGTGATTTCTGTATTATTTTAGTGCCATGTAATAACAAAACAAAAAAATTACGAAAGATAAAGCTTGGAAAAAAGCATGATAGAAAAAGTGAAAACGATAAGAGGAGCTTTAATAAAGCAGCAAAGGAATTAAAAAATCAATCAATACAAGAATACTTCAATAACCCGTTACCATCAAAAGCAACACATTTTTTACAATGGAAAGCCACAAATAAATTGAAAAGGCTTCAGATATATGTTCTACAAATTAAAGAGCACAACGGTAAATGGGCTTAAAGTAACAAGAAAATGTTTGTAAACCACAGCAAATGTTTCTCAACAATATAATATACATACTGTTGAGGAAGAACAAAAAATTTAAGAATATTTTAATATACCATACCAAATAAAACGAGTTTTTATAAAGTTGAAAAGATTCCTTTACTGGCAAGATATTAACTTAGACCTTCGAATACGTATGTTAAGATGCTATCCTTTTCCACATTGCTATATTGTTCAGAGGCGTGGACATTGAAGCAAACAAATACTGAGAACGTTCAGGCCTTTGAAATGTGGTGCTATAGAAGAATATGGAGAATAGCAAGGACAGAAAAAAACAATACAGAAGTATTACATAAAATTGAAAAGAAATGTGTAGTAATATACACAAGTAAAAAGAGGAAATTGCAGTATTTGGGCCACATATTGAGAGGTGAAATTGCTGAGACTAATAATACAGAGAAAAATAAAAGGTGTAAAAAGCGTAGTCCGAATAACATCCTGATTACGGAACTTAAGAGTAAGTATGGTTGTAGCGAATTATTGAAATCTGTTGTCAACAAAATACAAATCGGTATGATGATTGCTAATCTCAGATAGAAAACTCTAAGCAAAATTTACTTCTTCACAGTTATCATTGTTACATTTAGTGACAGTTCAGTACTAGCTATATAACACAAAAGATATCTAAACAGGTAAGCTATATTTAATCTTATGTCTTATAGTTAATTGAAAGAATTAAACAAAATTAATTTTGTTATATTTATTTACATGTAACAAAGAGCTTTGTAACCAATTTTGAAACAAGAATTGTCAAGGTCTCATGTAACAGCTGCATTACATGTACTAAAATAGTAAATAATAAATCCTTTCTATCGGTCGATCGTTTAGAGCAATTCTCAAACACTTTCCCTTTAATTACATATCGCATGTTATCGACACGCCCCTTCCTTTTTTGAGTGTCTGACATTGAACCAACATGACTATTGGACAGAATCGAAGGAAAGTTTAAATTAATATTCCATTGAATGTTACATCTAATTATTAAGAACTAAATTGTTATCTTGTTTTCTTAAAGACATTAATTACAGTTCAAATATAGTTATATCACTGTCATCGCTCCTGTAGTTATGTAACGCATATCACAATTCTAGGACAAACTCAATCGGCCGTCCTCAAGCGCTTTCATGCTTCAATTTCGTTCATTTACAGAGGTGAAAGGCACGCGTCTGCGTGCTGACATTGAATTTGAAAAATGTTGGCGTGGCTTGCACAAGCCGCGGCAATTTAATTAAAGCACGAATAGTGGAGCACGGATAATAAACAATAATGATTTCTTTAGAGCAATGATTGCAGCATATTAGGATATAACAATGCTGAAACGAAAATTTCCTAAATAGGGCAAGCATTTTTAAAATGGCTCAGAATAATTTGCTAAACATTCATAATATCAATAATTAAGTACCGTATATTACAGTTCTCTTAACACCTTAACGGTAGAATAAGGTTTTGATTATATATAATATATTACAGTTCTACGTGCAATTGTCAAGAGCTGCACAGTAATTGATCAAATACATTTTAATGTTATAACTTCTAATGAACTGGATTAGCAGTGTGATAAGATAAAGGTCTTGAAATCAGTTAAAACAAAAATTATTCAATTTTTGATTTGGGATTCCAAGCAATTTGTATTATTCTGGTTGTAACAAAAGTGCAATGTTACATATTACTGGTGGTATTGAGAAAGTAAAAATATTAATATTGTAGTTTTTTTATCTTAACTTTTTTACAATTTGAAAATATCATTTAATATGTAAATTAATTTATGGAATATTTATAACTTTGAACAAGACAAACTGTATCTCAAATATGGTAAGTTTATTTTACATTATGTCAATTTCCGTTTTTGATTTCTATTTGGTTTATTCTATACAATTAAGTTTATGCTGACGCCTTTCTTAAAATTAATAAGTCGAAGGAACGTTAGTACGAGAAAGTGTACAATATCAACGAAGCGTTATTTAAATAACAAAATTAACTAAAAAATTAAAATTTTTCTTGTAGTCGGTCATGTTGTGATGTCAATATAAGGTAGACATACATTAAAACTAGCGACTTTGCCTACGCAATCTTCCGATTGCCATTATTTCCTTGAAACTTGAAATATAGGAGCTGTGCTGGTTTGACTCTTGAAGAATAAAGTCGTACGGTGGTCCGATTCTCCAATATTTCAAATTATCTGAACACGCGCTGACCCCGAGTGGTCAAGTGCATATGATAGTGATAATCGTGCATATTTATGCTTAATTGACAGCGTAAGTTTATTTTTAATAAGTATTTTAAATGTTTTAAACTAAACTATTTGATGGAATATAATGTTTCCTATTACAACTGGTAATCTAAATACTTTTATAGGTATATCACTCATTTTCTCAGAAATCAATCAACAAATCAGTATCAGCTTTATTTACTACCCCAGGTAGTCAACAATCCTTTCACCTCATTTTACATATCAAAACCCTTCACCTGATCTACCCGCGAACGCTTTTTTTACGATCTAAATGTAACAAGCCAAAATCCATTTATGCTAACAAATAACCAAGCTCCCATTGACGAAAACGCAACCAACGAAACATCAAATAATACTCATTCCTAGCAAGTTATCAAAAAAAGAAGAAGAACCAACAGATCTATTGGAAGTATTGTGCTAGATCAATCCTATTCCAGTATCAAAAATAGATACGAACCCCCAAATGAGGACTCAAAGTCATTGCAAACAGACAGCAATGTCAACATTCCCTAAGCCACCATCAATTCACACATATGGCATCACAAATCACAATCAAATGCTGCAACATATTTCTATAGTTGCCGAAACGCTAGAAAATAAAACGGCAAAAATTAATGCACATACATCGAATACATACCGATAATTTGTCAGACACCTAAAAGTCGAAAAGTAATCCGTCACACGTATCAACCTAAGGATGAACGCACATACAGAGTAGTTCTCAGGCACATTTATCATTCAATACCTACCTAGGATATTAAGTCGAAACTTGAACAAACAGGACATAAAATACGGAACATAATGAACATAAGACACAAGATAACTGAATATCCACTTCTACTTTTTTATGATGATCTTCAATCTAGCGAAACTAGTAAAACAATCTTTGACATAGAATTTTTCTGCAACAGTAAAATCAAAGTGGAACCATCACATAAAAAAACTGGAATTATTTAACTATCAGATGTCAAAATTATGGTTACTCTATAACCTACTGTACCAGGAAATATATGTGTGTTAAATATGGGAAACAACATGACTCAAAAACGTGCGCAAAATAAAAAACCACACCAGCTAACTGTGCTCTATGTGAAGGGTATTATCCCGTAAATTGCAGGAGTTGCTCTGTTTACCAAGATATAATAAATGCAAGAAACAAAACATTCAGTAATCCGACTCGCAAGTGAAATATTATGCAACCGTTAAACCTACTTCATGTGCCATCACCGCGATAGCTACTGAATCTCTTACTGCCACAACAATAGTAACGATCACCAAACTGACACCGGAAGAGAATTAACAGTCTTCTTAAACAAGTTCAAGAATATGTTTGCACAAATTATGAACCAAAATAATATCATGCTAAATCTCCTGTTAACCCTAGTTACAAAACTAACCAAATAATGGCTAATATAATACAGATAGCTACTTGGAACGCAAATGGTCTTCTCAACCATAACTAAGAAATAATTACCTTTCACATTTAAATAAAATTGATGTGTTTTACTCCATTTACAACACAAATCACCCAAATGGTATAAAGGAGAGCTGCAGTAATAATCAAAAACTGTATATCACAAACTGAAAAATTCCAAGCTGGTCATTTATAGGCCCTGCAATTTACTCCCCTTCCAGACATACCCTCTCTACAGAGGAGTACACTCAATTCTTTCATATTCTATGAAACAGATTTATTGTTGGAGGAGACTGGAACTCTAAACTTATAACACCAAAAGGTTGAAACCTCTTCAGGTCAATTATGACATAGCACTGAAAATCGACATATTGGCCCGCAGATCTAAATAAACATTTCGCATACAATAGCTACAAATTCAATGCTGATTGAACCAAATAATGATCTTTCTACAGATCATGTGACAGTTATTTTAAACTGAAGCATTTGACCTATCAATAGAAAAAACAAATCGATTAGCTTACATTTCAGCAACTTATCCTTAGCACAATTGATGTTTAACTGTGCCTAAAATAACATGAAGACATAGATCAAGCAATATATTACTTTATTACTCTCATCCAAGAAGATACCTGGAAAGCTACGTCTACTGAAAACAAACACATATGTAATACAAACAAAATACCGAAGTACATACAAAAAGTAATCGCTGAAAAAAGACGAGCTTGGAGTAAATGGCAAAGAACTTGTAATACCGCTTCAGGCGGTCCTATTGGATTTCCAAGATAATTAGTTTACTAATTATCTCACGCATCCTAACCCCGAAGATAACAGCATTTAAAGAGTAACTAAGAAATGTAAAAGAATTTATGTCAATATAACACCTATAAGAAAAACTGATTGAAGTTGGGCTAGATCTTACAAGGAAAAATCCGATACTTTTGCTGAACACTACTGTATTCCAACCCCATAACTCAAAGGCCGAAGATAAAGCTATCAAAGGAAAACGTTTCATATAAGCTATTTTCGCCTAAGGAGGTCCAGTTTGAGATAAATAAAACGAACAACCATAAAGCACCAGGTTACCATCTCATTACAGGTCAAGTAGTAACAATGCTAACAAAAAAAGGCCGAGTACTATTGATAAGTATACATACTTGGATGCCAAACCTATCCTACTAACCCCTTTTATAGAAACTTGCACATATAATAATGGTACTTTTTTTTGCTTCTCTTGCGAGAAACTATTTCTCAAATGACACAGATATCTCATCTACTTCAACACCAGTTCGAATTCCGTGAAGCACACTCCCCAATTCAGTAAGTGCATAGGATAGTTAATCAAATCTCAAGAAGCTTTGAAGAAAGAAATACTGTGGAGTTGTATTCTTAGACGTTAAACAGTTTGATAAAATCTGATACATTGGATTATTTTACAAATTAAAAAGGCTTTTCCCTAGTTATCTACTACTACCTTCTCATCAAGTTCTATCTTTCTGACTGATATTTTACAGTTAAATATAACAAAGAACTCTCTAACTATTATCGTGTCAAATTTGGCGTTCCACAAGGTAACATTCTCGAGCCCCTCCTTTACCTTGTTTAAATAGTTAACTTACCAAAAGATACAGGCACAATTATTGCCACTTTTGCTGATGATACTGCAACGCTATCGATACATAAAGACTCTCAACTAGCAGCCGCAAATCTCCAGCATCATCTGAACATCTTAAACAAATGAATTACTAAATGGCGCATTAAAATCAATCCGACTAAATCAGTGCAAATGACTTTTACTATTCCATTTAACGCCTGTCCTTAAATAATGTTCCAATCCTTGTTAAAACAGTAACCAATAACTTAGAATTACACCTGGATCAACGTCTTACGTGGAAAAAATATCTTCAAACTAAACTTAAGCAACTAAACCTGAAGTTTCGCCAAATTCACTGGTTATTTTGGGGAGAAATGCCAAATTATCAATATCAAACAAACTGCTGCTTTATAAAACTATCCTCAAACCTATATGGACATACGTAATACAGCTGTGGAGATGTGCTAAATCTAGTCAAATATAAACGACCCAACAATTTCAATTTAAAACCCTCCGTGCCGTAGTGGATACACCATGGTATGTAACTAACCAGACATTACACGAAAACCTTGGCATTCTTATTGTTACTGAAGAAATTCACCGATTTACCCAGAATAATCAAAATAGACTTTGTGGTTACGTAGACAATCTAGTCCACCGACGTCCTTCCCGTAAGAAGATTAAATAGAACGTGACCCTGTGACCTGAGAACTCTTTAAAGTGAAAGGATTGCTACAAGGGTACTACTGCTAAATGGTTTCTCTTAACACCGCTTATTTGTTGCCATTACATTTACTTAATACTCCATGTAGAGTAGAATGTATTTACAATTACAAATAAAAAAATATAAGAGATCGATTTAAATAGGTAAACTACAAATTATAAAAAACTTCAAAATTTTAAAGCTTAAACTAATTAGCCGTTGTAGTACCCACACAAATTAACAAATATATGTTTGAATACAATCCAATAAATGAAAGGTTTTTATAATTAGACCTGGACACCAGACTAGTATGCTCATATTTTCTACAAAAACAAGAGGTTACCCACAAAAAGATATTTTTGGCGTCCTAGGTTGACAATTTTTCATTCGCCTTTCCTCAATTTTTTACAAGATGCGAACGTGGAACAATTTAAAAATGATAACAGTGGGATAAATTGGTGCGGTGACCTTATCAAAGTAAGATATGCAAAAGAATCGTGAAGATAGACAACCAAACGTACGCTCAGAGCTCAACCATGGCACATTTCTTATCAGCTATCTTTGTTTACTTTCTGTTCAAATGTATAGTAGATATCAAGAAGGAAAATTACGATTACGGGGGTTAATTCTTTCAATCTCCGACGAGGCATTAAATAAAGACAAGTGTGAATAACAAAATGGATTTATTACCAGGAGTCAAGTAGAATCAATGGTACTTTTCCACATAGTTACCATGAACACTGAGATATTTGTCATAACGGTGGACGAGTTTTCCAACATCCTAGTTAGGATAGGTCTCCACGGTGTCTTGATGCTCTGTCTTCCCAGACGTCACCTTAGCTCTCGAAAAAGTTAAAAGTCATTTGCGCCAAGTCTAGGCTGTGCGCCTGGTGATCGAACACTTACCATTGAAATAGTGCAAGAAGCTGTTTGGTTACCACAGAAATATACGACGGTGCGTTGTAACAGACCAAAATAATTCCAGAAGACAACATGCTTCTTCTTTTGTTTTGAATAGCTCTTTACAGTCGACGTAATGTCTGACAATACATGTTTATACTGATTGTAGTCCCCGGGTCCATATACTCTAACACAGTAACACACATTTCTGGTCCCAGAAAACGGTGGCCATGGTCTTCCTTTCCGTGAACGTTTGTTTTAACTTTTTGAGTTTGTTCGGGGAGTTTGTGTGTATCCATCGTTTGGATTGTTCTTTCGATTATGGATTGTTATAAAAAATCTAAGTCTTATCTCCTGTGACGATTGATTTTAAATTTTTCCTCCCATCAACGTAATGTGCGAAGGTTAAGGGGCTGATGCCATAAGCCGTGGGTTGTGGTCCTCACGTAGCATTTTGGGAACTCAATGGGCACAAAGTTCTCGGTAGAGTAAGTGTACCGTTACGATCATGTACAGAGGTGACCTTCAAATGTCCGAAAAAGCCACAGGCAATTCACTAATATCTCTGTCGAGCCACTTGTACAACTAGCTGAAGAAGGTTTTCACTAGCGACGGACTTGCGTCCTTGTCCACTTTTATCATAGAATATCAGTTAGGCCATCTTTAAATTTTCTACACCATTCTCGCACAATACCATCATTCATAAAGTTTGCACTGTAAATGCAGCTCATTCTTCTGATGTGCTATTACCTCTACCTTTAGAAAACCAATAAAGCTGCGCAACTCGCACTTAACGAGAGAATCAATCATAATACTGCTACGTTAATGGGTCTGCAGCTTAGCTCCAACTGATGTTTTGGACTCGGTAGTGACAGATGTTATGGTGCCTCTACTGGTCACTTACCAGCGCTATCGGATGTTGAAAAAAATTAGCCCTTGTATTATGAGAGACTTTCAAGCAAAAATTGGATACGTAAACCATAAACATATAGAAAACGTTGTAGGTAGAGACGACATCAGTACAAGGAATTAACGAGATAAAAGTTTCATACAAATGTGGATTAAAAAAAGTTTACTGTAACCAACAGAAAGAAAGAACCACGGAAAATGCTTACATGGATAACATAGAAAGTACATAAATATTATTATATAAATAAGATGAAGATTTTGAATATTCAATACAAATATTTATCCTAGCGCTGAATGCAGATGTAATTACGGAATACCGAATGAAATTCATAGTGGTTAAATAATTAGTAATAACCAATATTTATATCTACATACAAGAGAGGCAACAAATAAAAATGAGATAACTGCCGGCTGATAATTCTTATCTCACTTGCCTGCAAATTCCATAATACGTAACGAACTGAAATCAAACTTTTTATATTTCAAAAGCCAACTTGTTGAACAAATAGAGATTTATTGATTACGTACAAGTACTTGGAAACACAAACTTAATGATAGTAAATCGAAAGAATAATATACTCGATATCAGAAATTTTGAAACAAGATTATGTATTTCTGGGTGCAAATAAACAACACTGGGAACTGGGAATGGTTAAAAACGTAACAGCTAGGGTAAAGTTTAGAAAAATAGACAAATAACACTCAACACAAAAAGGAATTAGAAGACTTCAGTACTAATAGAGGAGGTAACGTCTTGGATTATTAAAACAAACGAATGCAAGAAGATCGATAACTTTAAAACATAAGCTTGGAAGAGGACGTTAGTTGTAGCTTAGACTTAACGAAGAAAAATTTCTCAATTACAAATAAATCACAACGATTATTAAACCCAATATATAAAAGAATATTAACTTACTTTTGACATACATACATACAAGCTGACGAGACGAAAGCTCTTTAGAACTGGTGATCTAACGAAGAGTATCTAAAGCAACAGAACGATCGAATAAAAGAACTAACAGATGATATGCTGCATCAAACCACTAAGAAGTACGGAAAACTAAAAAAGTTGAAAGAAATACAGATCTTTTTTATATATTATGTATTACATAATATTAGTTTATATATTTGTAACTTACAGGTAGTTTAGTCGAACAATTTGAATATTACTGTATGATAATATCTGTCTTATTAATTATGTAGACTAATTCTACAAGTATGCGTAAAAAATAGGTCATGGTTTTGCTTATTAATTAGTAAAGGTATGAGAATTTGTTTTGCTAATTACAAGAAAATATAATTTAATTTTTGAATATTTGATGTGTTCATGAATATGAAATATCTTTATGGTTTCCTTAAACAAAACAAAACAAAACAAAGTAAATCTAGAAACAGTCATACTCTTATTTTGGTTTTATCTTGCTCTAATTCTTACAGCCCCACTTGCTATCAAAGCGTGCATTTTTTAGTAATATTACAGCAATATACCATAATTTGTAGCAAATTTAATTTATTTTCTGATAAATGTGATGATTTCGTAATATGTAGTGAAGGTGACTGCTATTCCCACACATTATATTTTATAAAATCATTGCCAGTATGCCCGCTGCCACTATTTGATTTTCTTCAGTGATGGTTGTCAAGGTGTTTATGGCACGTGGATGTAAACTTTTCCTTTCAGATATCGTCGACTAGGAGATTTAACTTATTAGGTCACCTTGTAGGCGGTCCCAAGCCTGGAGAAAGGAGGAAGGTTGTGGCGTTGGGCCAGCTATCCATTGTATAGAAAAAAAACCCTACCTATTGATTTCAATACGCCCGTAAATTAAAAATTATGTTACCTCAGACGAATAGAGCAGACACCTCGAAATTTTGCATTGCCAAGGCAGTGAGTCTAAAGGCATCAAAGGAAGAAAGATTTACATGTAAAAAACCTATTTGATATCAGATACCCGAAATCAATAAATAGAATATGCCGACGAAAAAGAGAAAAGATCAATAGCTATAAGAACTCAAACTAGACAACATGTATGCATCAAAGAAAAAGAAGTTATGACAGAGATCAAAAAATTAAGTGGAGTACCTAATCACTAAGATGCCAAACTCGATAATCCATACTAAAAAGCAAAACATGAAAGAAGTATATTATCACATTCGAACAGTACAATGAATGAATTGTAATAGCTGACATAGAGCTTTATGGACAACCAACAACTAACATAGACATATGTGCAATGTATAATAATGCTGGGAACAAAAATACGAATGGCTTCCTTAGAAAACTGATCGCTATTGTAGAAGGTGTACCAAACCATAAAGAAGTAATCATAATGGTAAACCTAAATAGGATAGTAGAAAAAAGCAACTGACCTATTGGAATAAAAGCCCTATTGATTATTATATATATATATATATATATATATATATATATATATATATATATAATATATCTTCTTCTTTCTCTTTGTCCCCATTTATACCTCACGGTGTTGGGTTCTTTTATCCATCTCTGAAGGTGTTCCTTTCTCTTGCCATTTTCCGTATTTCAGTGATGTTTTTTCCTCTTTTCCTTGCCATTAGTGTTTTTATATTCCATGTCCCTATTCGTATCCTTTGTCTTGCCGGTCGTCTCCTATTAAGCAGTCCTGTTCCGAGGCGCTCGTTTTTTCTCTGAATCGATTATACCTCGTGTAGGTGATTGGCCCAACGACGAGGGCCCGTTACCTCGGGACAACTGGGATCCAGTTATACCCCTGGATACTGGGTCTCCAGAGCCTCGTTAGTTATCCAGCGGAGGGTACCGCGTGCAGGTGAGGTTGACATTTGGGCGACTAGATGTTGGCGTCACCCCTTACCCTCCATATATATATATAATAATAATAATAGTTCCCCGTAATAGGCCTCGAAGGCCCTTTGGGGTCGTAACAGGATAGATCTGTTACAGTTGAGCCTACGGTACACAAGGGTAGTAACGTGGCCGGCGCTACGTACCGACCGCCTATTATTACCCCAGAGTTTGACCTCCAGGTACTCATTTATTGCAGCCTGAGTCGAGCTGGGCCGTAAAAATGCCAGCGATCGAATTTCCGAGAGCGAGATATATATATATATATATATATATATATATATATATATATATAAAATATATTTTATTATCTCTGTAAAATCTCCAAGTTGGAGTTGCATGTGGTTCCCCACAATTGCAGCCCGTACGTCTAGACAGGCTTTAGTATACTTTTGTAAAGTACTACCTTGTTGTGTAAAGTTAAGTTGAATTTTCTTCCTAATAGCCAGTTCAATTTAGAGAACTTTAGGCCCAGTTGTTTTCGTTTAGTGAGAATGTGTTTTTTCCAAGTTAATCTGCGATCAAGGTGCATACGAAGGTATCGGACGTTTTCTGCTTGCGGAAGTGGTGTGTTATTAAGGGCAACTGCTAGACATGTTTTTCTTCTGAGTGTGAAGGTGACTTGGGTAGACTTGTTTCCGTTTGCTTTTATACGCCAAAGCCGAAGCCAGTCTTGCACTTGGTTGAGAAAGATTTATAAAGTTCTTGATGCAATAACAGGATTTTCGTAAGTTGAAAGTATTGAAATATTATCTGCAAATGTAGTCGTGGTTGTAAGGTCGGCGGGAAGTATGTGTGTCGTGTACAGTAGGTAGAGCACGGGTCCTAGTACGCTCCCTGCAGTACACCGGAGTTAATAGGGTGTAATTTTGTTACTTCATCCTGAAACTTCATCTGAAAGTATCTGTGGATCAAATAGGATTTGATCAGGTAAAAATAAATGTGTAGCAGATTTTTCTTAAACTTATACAATAGTCCCGCATGCTAGACCTTATCAAAGGCCTGTGTTGTGTTGGAAAAGACAGTGAAGCAATATTTTTTCTCTTCAAAGGCCTGACTGATTTTGCTAACTACCCTGTGAACTTGTGCGATGGTGGCGTGCTCCTCTCTAAAGCCGAATTGGTGTGCTGGTATTAGATCATGGTTTTCTATAATTGGTTTGATTATTCTCAAAGTTTTTTAAAAACTATAGATATTATTGATAGTAAGCTGATCGGACAATAAGATATCAATTTTTCAGGAGACTTGCCTGGTTTAAGTATGAGTATTATTTGAGCCACCTTCCATTGTACCGGAAAATAGCTCAATCTTGAAATAGCATTAAATATACACGTTATTAGTTTATATCCTTTCTTTGGCAATTGTTCTAGGATTTTGGGTGTAATTAGGTCATAGCCTGATGCTTTTTTAGGATTTAGCTAGGACTTAATTAACGATCTTACTTCTGCAATCGTGATCTTTTTTATTGGTAGACTTAGTTCATCTGGTGTCTCTAAGTATAGTTGTATTTCGGCTTTTTTTGGTTATAGTGCAGAAGAAAAGGGTTGAAAAACATCTATTAGATGTGCTGCAAATATATTAGCCTTTTCTTGCTCACTCCTGGCCCAATTTCTATCAGGTTGCCAAATTGGAGGGACCGCTTGCTATGGTTGTTATAGTTTTCTCGTGGCCTTTTACAGGGAGTAACATGTTGCTTCGGTAGCTTTCAAATTTTGTGTGCGTTGTTGAGTCTATTTTATTATCATTTGGGAATCTAGTATTCTACAGCCATGACTGCTGACACTAAAACTGGATGTCGTCACTTCTAATCACTGATATAAATTGGTTAGGAATCGTAGCTATTATTAGGCATAAGTTAATACGCTTGAAATTGTATTAAATAAAATTGGAATGAATAAAATTTAAAGTTATCGCGGGAGCGTTATTACTTGACCCGTCGCGCACGGAGATTAGCACTTCCTTATGCTGCGAAGGCCAAATGTGAACTCATAGGATATAACTGAACAGCATAAAGTATCCCTTTCTCAACGTTAGCAATTTGTCGAAATCTTTGTCCACCAATGTTTAATCGTTGAGATTTAGCGTGTCAGTTTTCCTAAGACATTTTGCAATAGCTTCAAACGTTTTACAATTTGGTATTCTTCTAGGTGTAAAAGAGGTTTTCCGATCAAGCTGATTTTTGGCTTCTGGACTTGACTTATGGTCCTTAGTTGAATACTGAAAACGTTATGTCTCTATCTATCACAGATCAAAAGTTATAAGACGTGACAGATGTCAGAAATGACCGAAATAGAAGCTGGCCTCCAGCTTGAAAGCTGCCTTGATCAAAAGTTATAAGGAATGACATATTTAAAGCTGGGTCCGCTAAAAACCCTTATTGCATTATTGTAGGACACACCACCTATGCCAGCTCGCGGATGTAAACCCGGTAGGCCATAAGCTTTCGACTGATACCCCCTTTATGTCTTTAAGTTCAGTAGTTCTTGAGTTGAAAGTCACGATGAACAAACAGATGTCCGCACCGATTTCATTAGGCTTTCCTTTCAGGTATAGAAGCCTAAAATTGAAGAGCCTTCATAGTATTAACTCATACGTAAACGCGCAGAACTAGTAAAACATCTTATTTACTTACACAAACAGTGTTTAATACTAATCAACACATTTAATAACAGATGTTTAATTACCTATCAAACAAATAAACGATAAACAATTGTTATCCACCGCTATTAGATTAACTTCAAAATTTCCTGTAGAGATGTTCGGGTTGAGTGCAGTTTCCTTTGGTCTTTCCGTGTCTCCCTGTTTGGAGTTGTGAGTAATCCATCAGCTGAGTGGACGAGGGAGAGCAGGGTTTTCCGGTTATGACCGAAATCATTTCGAAGGACATGTGTGTGGACAATCTGGTCACGTCGCGGAAAAATGTGGATGGGGCTCGCGAGTGCTTTGGTCGGGGGGGTTGACTGTGGAGGTGCGTCCCGGCCGGTTCTGGGATTGCCTTGGGGTCCCCATTCAAGTTGTTTTGAGTTTCTGATTGCGTCGGAGAATTGAGGGTGTGCCAAGCGGCTTGTGATGTCTGCAGTTGCACGTGTGTTTGATCCTTTGGGAGTTTTGGCTCCGACTGTTTTGTTGGCCGAGATGTTTATCCTTGCTGCTATCACAGCTTTAACCGTTCAGTTGCAATGTGCACATAAACAGCAAGATATTCCTAAGGATTGGATCAGCATGGTCAGTCCCTGCGTTAAGCAAATGAGGACGCAGATCAAAGGTAAGCTCAAGGCAGCCATCCAGCACCTCGCCATGGGCGCGCACTTCTCCAGAGATACCATCAACAGACCTGGTTTTGCCAAGCTGTTTTTTGAGGCAGCCAGGGAAGAAAGGCAGCATACGATGAAACTGATATCCTACGTGCTTCTGAAAGGAGAGCTCCCCTCGAACGTCAGCAATCTTATCAAGACACATATCAAATCCCCTATCGTTGATTGGAAAGACGGCGTGGGCGTTCTGAAGGATCCTTTAAAGCTGGAGGCGTCTGTCTCTAAGAAAATCCAAGATGTCCATAAAGTTTGTGAAACTCCACAGAAAGCTGGACATTACTTCAATGACTATCATTTGGCAGACTACTTGACTGGAGAGTTTCTGGAAGAACGCGATCTGGCAGAGAAGATTTCTAACCTAATAAAATGATGAACAAGCATGGTGCTTTGGGCGAATATTTGTTCAGCAAGAAGTTGCAGGATATATAGATTTGAAATGGGGGGCAGGAGACACCCAGTAATTGTGTCCAGGGCTTGATAACCCCTCCCTTTATCCCAGTCGCTTGTAAATAGCTAACCAGGTTACTCTTTCATTTCATTTTAATTTATGTTTTAATTTGTTTTATTTGAAAGGTTGTGTTTTCGTTTTGACTTTAGGATAGTTCTGGTTTCAGTTGCCTTTTGTTTTGTTAGCATTTTTTTGGAGAGGTTGTTGGTGCGTTGTTGCGTTTGTTGCATTGCAAGTTTGTTGGGTTTGGGCTCGGAGTCTGACTGATCCTCGCTATAGTTGTTGGCGCAGAAGGCGGTGGCTTGAGGGGTGGGGGAATGTTTGGGTCAATAACCAATTTCTTTTATTTGGGTTTTAAAATAGTGTCGGCCGTCTTGTGGCTTCTTCTGTACGCGTTTGGTTTAATTCGAAATAGCCGCGGCGGGTTTATCCGCCTGCGCGGCGACGTCGCTATAAAAGCGGAACTGTTACGGCCGTTTTGGTGTAGCCATGATGGTTTTGGAAACGTCCCACCTGCTTTAATTTTTCCATGTGCATGAAACCGTTTTCACCGAGAGTTCGCCTGCGTATTGGATTGATGGCAGGAGTTTTCACATCCCAGAGGTCGTTTGATACGAGAGTCGATATTTCCCGACGGAAAAATTCGGTCCGTTTCCTTTTGTATTTGACCCAGCGAGGAAAGTAAAAATATCGTGTTGTAAACCTCGGACACGACCAGCTAAAGGACCCACATCAGGAAAGACGCTTCCGATCGACCCCGCAGCGAAGATTTGGGTGACTTGTCCTTTTTTACGCCCACACCCTTCTCTCCTCTTCCTTGATTCCCCCTAATTACATTCCCGAGGAGCCGATTCCTGCAGGTGAGTGTCTTCCAGCTTTTTGGCCTTTTGATGGAAACTCCTTTGTTTGAAATTAAAAATACGATACAGTCTGCTTAAACCTGAAAATCTGGTCCTTCAAGTCGGATCTAAAACAACGACCTATGGATATTTATTGTTCACTTTTAATTTAAAACCTCTGGTTATAAATTTTTTTTGTTTATTTTGTAATAAGGGGCACGCCTCTAAAATAGCGCTGTGCAATTTTGGAATTTCTCTTCGAATAAAGTTTTTAAGAAAAATATTGAAACTAGACTTATGATAGAACTGTGTATAATAAATTGTTTATCTTGTACTCCGTATTTGATTACTATTTCCGCTTATAAATTTTTCGTTAGTGTAAATCCCTAACATCTAAATATTTACTTTATTTTTCGTCTGTGCTAAAATAAATTGCCTGTGTTTTGTTTCTTAAAAACAGAAATTGTACTTTGCAAATACAATATATGGTTTTATTTTACGTAACGGGTTTTAATACTGATTTATTGTTTTTAATGAATACTTTACGATAAGTATCTATGTATTTACAGCTCCTCTTTTCCTAATTATAAACTAACACTGTTTTTTTGGTTAGAAATGTACGTTTTTTGTCTGACCTTATATATTCAAGACTTTCTGTATTTAAACGACAAAAAATATGCAAAACATTTTGAAAGTATTAAGGTTTTTGAAAATGACCACTTTTCAATGAACAAACTAATATAATAGCGAGCAATTAGTTACGCATCTGACAGTATATTTAACTGTAATATACGCATTAGTGTTGCAATACTAACATGCACGCTTTTTTGTTAATAATCTTTTAAACGAAACATTCTAGTCTACTGGTGTAACTACAGTGAACTTGTCAATTGCAACTCAAGGTCTTTTAGTCAATATGAATTTACCCAATCTATTTACTTTATATTTTATTTTATATTTACTTATAGTTTAGCAGCTAATTTGGTTTGAATTATTAATACTATAGAAAATAGTTTTTGGGTAGATAAACGTTAATAGTGATGATAATATGCAAATTTATTATTTATATTTAGAAATGTTCGTAAGGTTAAGCAAATGACTTGTATAAATTAAAAGACCTTTTAATTTATTTTTTGTAAAACTTAATTCATTGCATTTTTTACTTTAATAAACGTTAAACATTTACAAATTAGGAAATTTAAAATTAAAACATTTTGCGTTTCCAGTCGCTTCTTAACTGCTGAACAATTTTCTCTTCGTTGTGAGTCTAGCATTAAAGTACAATTTTTTGTTTTTTTCATCGCTTTGAAGATTAAAAATATTTAGCCAACTCTATCCCCACATTTCATTAATTTTGTGATTTGCAGAAAAAACGACGTACGCATTCACATTTAGAAAGTTATCTCACACAACCAGCGCAGGCGTTTTGTTTTAATAACGGTTTGATGCTGCAAGAACGAGTCGCTGACCAGCCACTGGAACATATCGCGTATTTAGCGACAAATCTAGGAAACTGTCACGTTCATGAGGAATTTTTATTGCTCTACTCTAGCTATTTATACGTCGCGGCAACGCAACTTGTATTTAAGTTATGGGAATAAATTACACTGGCAAACACTTTAATGCACGTACTCATAAGTTCTTAAAACTCGAAAAGCTCGACGATTCCTTCCCAAAACTTTCGGTTGCCTCCGAAACTGAGATTCCGGCGTTCTCCTCGGCGAGCTGTTTCACGTAGTCGTTGTACGCCTGCAGCTGCTTTTCCGATTCCACAGGGCCGACTCCTTGCGCACGCACGAACAGACTTTCCGCAGCAGGAGGGCGCCCGAAGCCACCTGGGGCTTCTGTAACGCCCCCAGCTCGTTGCAGCAGCGAGACCTCTGGGCGGCTGTTAAATATTGGGCTTGTAGTAAAAGGCAGCGCAGACGAATCGCTGTGGAACACGAAGTGAGCTGGAGTGACCGGGGACAACTCGGCAGCCGTAGATTGCAAGTTGTACGTTGTTGGAGCTAGGGTTGAAAATTTTACGTTCACCATTTGACCTGACGGGGTGATATAGTTGTAACCCAATGTCCGGTGGAAATGGTTATAGCTGAAGCCGCCGAGGGGGTGCCGAGTGATGTACTGACTGACAGCTCTTTCAGCAAAAAGAGCAGCCAGCATGAATGTACGTAGCTGAAATATTCAATAATTAATTGTTGTAATTAACGAGCGTTTAAGTCTGCTTACCAGAATGACGAGCATCTTGGCAAATGAAGTGGCGGCGTTCGATTCAGCCGATCATATGGGCATGAAAGCGTTGTCCCACCATTGGTGGTGGTGGTTCGGATTGGCATCCGGAATCTTGTGTGAATTTTAAATTCGATTATCATTACTCATCTAGTTCTGTTAGCATGCAAAGCTTTTGCTGTTTCATTAAAGTGCTTATAAACTTGTGCATAAATACTTAATATTTGAATAATTAATTTTGTATTTCCGTGAAAAGGAGTGAAAAGGACGAAGGTCAATAAATTTATTGTCACTACAAGTTCAAGAAAGGCGTTGGAATTGCCTTGAGCATTGTTGCTGTGCTACGAGGACTTACCCAGAAAAGTTATTTTTAAAAAGAATTGCGGTTTTTAATTTTTTAGAATAGAGAGAATTAAGTAAGCGAAGAGTGGAAATACATGTTGCGTCTACTACGAACAGTTGCGGCAACTGCTAGCCAACTTCCGTAAATCACGATCTGATCCAGTTCCCTACGTGACACGCTCGGACTGAAACGAAAGCGATTCGTTAATTGGCTGCATTTCGTCGACTTGGCTCGATTACATTAGGAATGAAAGACCAACGCACGCTAAATAGCTGATTAGTTAGTTGTTTTAACACTAAATTAAATGTATTAGTATTTTAAGACGCAGATGTTCTACAGAAGTCACGTGCTTGCCCAGGTCTTGCTTTCCCAGTTTTTATATCTTCGAAAACAAACAAAAATTATTGTTTGCACATCACTGCAACCTTGACCTTTTTGGTCTTTCCAGACAATATAGACAATGAGTTTATCAATAAGTTGTTCATAATTGATGGCGTAATTAACACCTAGATTTTTGATATTTTTGTTTATTCATATTTTTAATAGAAATAAATTTTACTTTTAGGTATTTACTAGTTTTTGACATTACTGGATAGTTTCAGCTACTTTATACTATTATTCAATTCATTAATAGTTTTCTATATTAACGTTAAGTATTCTTCAATTACGAGGGTGAATCAAATATAAACGAGACTTTTGTTATTAACGCGCAAGAGTTCTCGCTTCGTCAGGTGTTGGGTAGGGATGTCAGGAGTGGGGGAAGCAGTCTGTCAGTACCCGTCGTGACAATGTCTGAGCAGGAGGTGTCGTCGTCAATTGCGCAGCGTATTATCATTAAATTTCTCGCCACGGAAGGTGTAAAACCGTCTGAAATCCCGAAGAGATTGACTGCGCAGTTCAAGGAAGAGACACTGTCACGAGCTAGAGTGTTCGCATGGCACAAAAAGTTCGTGGAGGGTCGTGAGAATGTTGAAAATGAGAGCCATGATCGCCGATCTCGCACCAGCACCACCAACGAAAACATCGTCCGCGTTCAACAATTTATTGAGAGTGACAGGCGTCTGACCATCGATGATATTGTATCTGAGATTGGAATAAGTTATGGCAGCACTTTTTCATCACAGAGGAGCTAGGGTTTCGTAAGGTGTGCGCAAGGTGGGTGCCTCGCCTTCTGACAACTGAGCAGAAATTGCATCGTTCACAGTTGAACACCCTCTCTACAGCCCTGACCTATCGCCCTGCGACTATCACCTATTCGATCCTCCCAAGGAAGCCATGGGAGAGCATAGATTCGACAGCGATGAGGAGGTTGAGGTCTATGTGCGCAATTGGCTGGAAACACGACCAACTTCATTCTACGAGGAAGGCATTTTAAAATTAGCCACACGTTGGGAAAAATGTGTTTCTAAATCAGGAGATTATGTAGAAAAATAATCTGCTACTTTTTTGTTTCAAGTTCAAATAAAATATTTTTTAAAAAATAAGTCTCGTTTATATTTGATTCACCCTCGTATATATGTAGAAATATTCAATCTATTTAAGTTAAGTACCTTAAAATTAGATTAGGAAATATTTTAAAAGAATGTTTAACTACCGATGTCATCGAGCAATTAGTAACAACTACTGAGTAAGAATCTAAGCAATATAGCTATAGTTTTCCACTTTCTTAAGTGAATTCGACTTAAGCTTGTGATTAATATGTGCCCGATCACCCCCAGTCGTGTGTTATTTAATAACATTATAAACTAAGGTGTCAAAAAAAACAAATGGAAAACTCAAACAATACATTTTATTAATACAGCACTTATTCAAATTCAACTAAAACCTACAATTGATGCTTATACTGTTGTATAGTAAACCTTTAGGGTATTGACTAAATAGTTTTGCGTTTTCTCGGGTAATCTTCGTCAAATTTCTGTCCCCGCTGACGTTAACTTGGCTTTGTTGTCAGATAATGCGATTCTCAGTCTGGACACTGGTCCAGCTATAGCAAATGTTCAGTTTGTTGGTTTTCTTTCCACATGGTAATTGTACGTACTCGAAGACGAGCGGCACAAAAACATGTTTCTTAACCTTAATGTTGTTATTACAGATAGGTAGAACTCTGTCACTCAAAATTTTAATACATCAGGTAAAAAAGTTGCTAAATGCCTCTGAAGAATTTGATTTTTATGGGCGTATTAATGTCAAATAATACTATTCTTCAAAACACAGCCCATCATTATAAACGATTTTTTACAGCGCTTTGCAAGTTGGGAGATTCTAAACAAAGAATTCTTGGCATATGATTCTTCAACTTGTTCAAACGACTCAAAATGTTTATGATAAATCGGAACAGGGCATAATTAGAAGGTACAAGATAGGGGTTATAAACTAGATGTGACAAGACCTAAATCTCATTTAGTCCAACAATTTTGTCTATGGTCTTTGCACCACGAGAATGGGCGCTTTGCGAAGCAGAGCTGCTTTGCGGTTGGTTAAGGTTGGATACAGCGCAGTTGCTCAATCAAATTTGGAACCAATTCAAAGTGCACAAATCTACCAAACCAAGATCGTCCAACCAAATCAAGTAATCCACCAGACTTTCATGCAATTGGCTACAAAACTCCACTCTTTTGTCGGTTTCTGCTTCAGTCATTTCGCAAGGATTTTGCCTTGGGTTCTTGTAAGCAAAGTTGAGTTGACGCAAATGACTCCAGGCAGTTAAGTGCGAGACGTTCAAATAACAACTTGTACGTGCTTGGCGAAGTTTTGTCATCCAAAGCAATTTGCAAGTGTTGTTCATTCAAAACAGATGGTCGGATAGAATATAGTTGATTTACAAAAGCCACCAAAATCAAACTACTTGTACCATATCAAACATCGCAAATATCTTTTCCAGAATCTCTTGTCGGTTGTTTGGCAACTGCTATGTGGAGTCCAAAGATAAAAATTGTTACAATACCCTAAAGACGAAAGTCAAGAAAAAATGCTTTAGGCATTTTTCCTAATGATTCAGATTTATGGTCTTGGCTTATTTTATCGAATCAAATTTTTTGCAAATAATATCCCATATCATATTGTATAATATAGCGAAAGAATGTATCATCTAATTACTTAGACGAACATATCTAAAAAGGACAGTATCGTCCTTATTGCTTATTGTGCCTACTAATATACAACCTCTTAAATCATACGACGTCACATACATCTATGAGTTTTCAGCAAGGCTCAAAATCGTCCGCGCGTTGGGTCCCCGGACAGTGGAGCATTCGCTCTTAACTAGTGGCCTACAGCGGCGACCTGACAGTTTTCCTTACTACTGCTCATTTTATTCGTTTCGGTAGAATTCTTTGAGGCAGGACTTAGAAATGCTGATTATTTAACGATTATCTAATATTGAGTAATAACCCAACTCACTATCGGCAAGGGCTTTTTAAACTTTACGTGCAGGAAATTAATTAATTTAATGATATTTACTGATATAAAATCACACTATGAGTTTATTTATTTGCAACCCAATTTATTTTGCACTTCGGATTCAGCGGCAGCATTTCACCTCTTTCTAGACCTGCGGTGGTCTCAACGGCAGCTATCCATATATTGAAGGAATTATGTTCGCCGCTCGAACGTGGCAGTACGGCGGCAACAAAAACGGCAACCCCTGTGTTAGCCGCGAACTCCGTAAGGCGATGGTGCTCTCACGATGGCATTCCGAAATTTGTTACAGCGCATTTATTTCTCGTTACGAGGCACTACGATCAGCTTGGCTTATGTTACACCCTCGGCTGAAATCATCTAAATATTTCATTAATTTAAGTGTGGTATAGTTCAGACAACACTAAACTGTCTGATGATGTTTAAGAATGTTATTTAAATAATTTACTTGACCAACTTTTACTAAGGATCTATTTTAGCCTAACATCCTAATATGTGCAGCACCCCAAGTACTTTGATAAGAATAATAATTGTGTTATAGGCAGTATAAATTTTTTTATTATTTATTTAATTGACGGTACCAATTACTAGATAAATTTAATAAGGGAAAACTTTGAGGTAACGTGTTGTTTCTGATACCTTGAAAATTTACAAATTTAAAACATTTTATTAATTAGTAATAGGACGATGTGTGCAGGTTATATAAGATAACTTTGTAATTAGTAATTAGTTGATTATATAATGAGATAATGGTTTCTTTCTTGAATTCTTTAAAAACCCATCGGTTGTTTTGTGATGATATTTAGAGCTTTTAAAGGCATATTTAAAAATATGTGAAATAACAAATGTAGACAAAAACAGGAATATTTAATATCAAATAACTATTACTCCGTTTAAAAATAATAATTTACAAACTTATGGTGCATAAAAATTAAGCATCTTCTAATACATAATAAATTATAATTTTAACGAAAAGCGTAAACATTAGAAAATTGTAATATTGTAATATTGTTTAACGTTAATGTTGTTGTTTCGTTTATTAGAATAAGAGTTGATTGGCAAAAAATTATTATGCAAAATAAACCTTTCCGATGATTAATTCAGATCAGTATATAAAATGAACGGCAGATACATGCAATTGTGGAGACAAAGCTTTACATAACTTAAAGTACTGTTTATAGAAATTGCACCAGTATTAAACACAAATTCTGTTACATTAAACTGCTATTATATTAAATTAAGCATATTATAATCAGAAAATGATTAAAATTTGAGAACCATATTTTATTGTGTGTCCAAGATTCGGTTATATCGTTTCTTAGACGTGTAACTTACACAGTGTAAGAATGCCTCATCGTCGATAAAGGGTACACTATCAACAAGTTAGCCAATTTGAAAGAAGGCGTATTGTTGACCTACATGAAGATGAGGTGTTTGTTTAGGAGAAATAGATCAAAAAATTAGTCGCCATATCAGTACTCTGGTACAAGAGTGTTGTCATCTTCAGAGGGTTGCGATTATAGACCATAGGGCGACTACAACTGCCACAGCACAACAATGGAGGACTATTACACGGTGCCGATTGTCTACCTTGTGATTACCCACAATGTAAGTAACAACACGACATCCTTTCTTGTCTTTTTAAATTTATTTTTAGGTCTAAAACTTCCACACTACTACGAGGGTAAGGTGAAAAGTTCTCCTGCTTGGGTGCAAGTGTCATTAGTTCGTATGACTAGTTTTAACTTGTTCACTCAAGTAGTTTGTTTACACGAATTTTTTCAGTAGACATGTTGCATGTTTTTTGTTAAAATGGATAAACTTGAATATCGTGCGGTTATATAATTCTTCGTTTTGGATGGATTATCACCTAAGGAAATTCATCCGAAGTTCTCAAAAGTTTACGGGGACTCTGCTCCTTCCATGTCAACTGTTAAAAATTTAAATGTTGTCGCACATCACTCGAAGATAACCTGAAGGACAGCCAAAAACCGCAACCACACCGGAAACCATCGAAAAAGTGCTTGATATCGTATTGGACGATAGGCGAATGAAGGTGAGTGAGATAGCTGAGGCTGTGGGGATATCGGAAGAAAGGGTGCGAAACATCTTGCACGAAGAATTATGGATGCGAAAGCTCTGCGCAAGGTGGGTGCCGCATTTGCTGAATGCCGATCAAAAGCAAATGCGCAAACGATTTTCGGAGCAATCTTTGGACCGATTCAACAGGGATCCGACCGATTTTGTGCGGCGATTTGTCACCGTGGATGAGACATGGGTCCACCACTACACGCCAGAAACGAAACAGCAGTCCAAGCAGTGGGTGGAAGCCGGTGGTTCAGCGCCAAAGAAAGCGAAGTCGATCACATCTGCCGGAAAGGTGGTCAGCGTGTTTTGGGATGCGAAAGGGATCATGTTAATTGATTATCTTGCAAAAGGCAGAACAATTACAGGCGAATATTACTCCAACCTTCTTGACCAGCTGGATGCCAAAATTCGCGAGAAGAGGCCTGGCTTGAAGAAGCAAAAATCATCTTTCACCAGGACAACGCACCTGCGTTGGCGATGGGAAAACTGCGGGATTTGGAATATGATTTGCTCGGCCATCCCCCCTATTCTCCTGATTTGGCACCCTCAGACTTTCATCTGTTTCCAAACTTAAAATAATTTATTTCTGGGAAGCGCTTTACATCCAATGTAGAAGATGATGAATATTTTCACAATCATCCAGATTCTCACTTCCGAGAAGGTATACTGATGGTGGAGAGGCGCTGGATCAAGTGTGTTGAAGTCAAGGGAGAGTATGTAGAAAAATAAAATCATTTTTTAACTGAAAGTCGCAGTTTTTCATTGTCAGGCCGAGAACTTTTCACCTTACCCTCGTATTATATATTATTAGGTCTTTATTGAATCTTCTTTCCTTGTTAGCGACAAACACCAAATCGTCTGCGTATAACAGTTGTGAAACTTTTAAGCCCTCCATTTTTTAGTGGCCCTATTTGAATTATTTTGCGGTTCTTTTTGCTTCTCTGATTTACTAATCTAAAATTACCGTGAACAGTAACGGACTCTAAAGACAACCATGCCTAAGTAGATATTTAGTTTTAAACATTCGTGTTTTTTTAGATGTCGCTCTGATGAAGTTCTTCGTTGGTTTGTATAGCGAATTTACGTCATTAATCATCATTTCAGTCACTTCTCTTTTTTTCTAGAATTCTGAACATCTCTTTTATTTATTTAATTTATAGGTTTTTCGTAGCTACATGAAACATCTCCAATCTCAATAATTGCTTTTTTACTTATTTGGTAGGTCTAAAGTCATATTACGATCTTTCTAGCGATTTCTCCAAAAACCTTCCTCAGTCTTTTTTCTAATACTTTATCATCATATACTTTACCTACTATGTTAAACCAACGTAGTATTTTATTTGACAATCCTTACCATTTTTTTATTTTTTGTTTTTAGCACATCGGCGATTATCTAATCATATCTTAGGGCTTTTTTATTTTATTTTTATTGTTCTTTTTTGAATTATTTATATGGTCATATCATCTAACTGTTATATATTTTGCGTACTCACTAGGCTTGTAGTGGTTTCCTTCCAATCTTTCCTGCTTTCCAATAAATTTTTGCTATATTTTCTCCGTTTCTCCAGTATCTCTCCTTTGTCTAGTAACACTTTATTTTCATACTTTTTAATGCTTCTCAGCATAGTATTATTATTTTTTGTTTTTCTTGTTTTCTTTATACGACGTTTTTATTTTCTCTCCGGAATCAGCCCAGGTCTTTCGTTTTTCTTTTTTCTGTTAACCTCTTTGGTTAATGTGGTTAATGTTTTTTCAATATTTGCTTCTTTCCTTTAACTGCTTCTTTAATTTCTTCTGTCTATCAATGTGTTCCTTTATCTTGTAATTTTTTATGTTCCATGTGTTTTATCTGCACTCATTAGTATTACTTTTTTGAATGTATCCCATATGTATGTTTATCTCCGTTAATTGTCGATTTAGATAGACCTGTATTTCTTTCTAATATGGTCTCTTTCAGTTTATAGCACCTTATTTTTTGTTTATATCTTTTTCTTTTTTGGTCTAAGTTTATCTTACTGATATCAGCCCAGTAAGAAGCGATAGCCATCTTTTACTTTTCTTAATACTATTATTAATACTAAAAAGTAATTTATTATATTTTTTACGTCTGCTCATTAATTTCTTTGTCTTAAAAATGTGAGTTTAACAGAGTTAACCCATTTTCGACACAAGATTATTTCTCTGTCCTCTTTTAATTCCTTTTCTATATTGCTTCAGACACCATTTTACTTTTTTATTTTTGTTTCCAAATTAATCATTTATGAATCTGTTTATTAGAACATTACATTTACCTTCGTTTAGTTATTATTATAGCTCTTGAGAGAGTCGATCCATATGCCACTATCATTAGGTACTCGTAGCAATTTTCCTATTTTTTTATGTTTGCAGTTAAAATCGTTGACTAATAATTTTTTCTGTCTAACAAATGTAATTTTTATCGATTATTGTCATTGTTATACGAGCTTTTGGAAAATTATCTTTGTTAGTACTCCACTACAACCTTTCAGTATCCGTTGGGTAATTTTGTAGTGTCATTGGTTTTTCTTCCTTGTGTACTTTATATTTCCTTACTTATTTTTTTTATTCGCGCCAATGTTTTAACGCTGTTGGTTTTCTGAATCTTCTGTAACTTCTTTTTTGCATCGTTAAAATATATATAAATTTTACTTCCTCGATTATAATCTTTTTGTAGCTCATCAATTTTGCTTATCTGTTCTTTGGCAACTTTTCTGATTTTGGTCTGCATATCTCTTTTTAGGAGGTCATATCATTTCCAATATAAATTTGCACGCTTTTAACTTTTATTTATTTGACATTACTTCTTGTTCCTTTTTTTAGTCTTCCATCTAAAAAATATTTACAGTTATCGCGTTTTTCCCATTTGTCACGACTTTTTTTGTTTTTCTGTATTTAGCCTCTCCTAATTATTTTACAGTTGTTCAGTTCTTCGCAAGAGTTCATATTTTTAATCTCCTCCATTTAAATAAAGTTAGTGTCAAATGGGTTTTCTGTTTATATATTTTTTTTTATAAAATTCTTGTTACTTTCTTACATTTCTTCCACTACTGGTCAAATTCTTATCTTTTGTTTTGGTAGAGTATCTTTAAGATTGCCAAACACATTATATTTTTAATATATTCTAGCTGTTTGGTAACTTTGTCGGTAGGTTTACTTCATTCTCACAGCAACCGACCTGGTCTTGTTCACTACGTCGTTTTACGTCCTACTCTAGTTCCGTGTTTTAAAGTAGCTTTAAACTATTACATCTATCCATACTAAATTTTATATGCTCTCCGTGGCAAGTGGTACTTTTCACTGCACTTTGTCCCGTGAAAATAACTGTAACAGAACCCACAAAGCTGTGCAAAATCGAAGAAAAATAAATAAATCACATAAGGCAAAGCGTTGATGAAAACTTATGAATAAGATAAATGGAACGGCACTCCACGTGGTGTTAATATATGGATCTGTTCAACAGCAAACAACACCTAATAACTAAGAAATGCTGAATATTTCTTTATCTTCCGTGTAACTTGGCTTTTTATTATTCGTATCTAAAACCGCATGGCATAGAATTTTTCATATTTTATAATGATATCTCTTAAAAAAGGCGATATGTTGGTTCGTCACACTTGATACTATGGTTTGGGACCACGCGGAAATACACGAACGATCGTCGTATCTTTAAAGCACACTGCAACTTTAAAAGCTTAAATTAACATTAAATTATTTATCCTACTGTTTTAGTTTTTCTGTTTTTTTGCAAATTAGGATTCATTGGTATGAAACGGGTATAAACAGCTGAGCACCACAGAAATTACATGAGAAAACGAAGAACTGCTGAAAAAGCTCATTTTACTTTACTTTTAGCGTTGGATTAATATCGTAACATTATGATTTAGATCTCCCATTATGTTGTGAACTATTTAAAGCATTCCGATTTTTAAATGCTTTATCTATGCTTATAGTATCGCCAGCGTGGTCTCACAGTTAAGGGGCGGATTACGGTGCGGACGAACTCGTGTTATTTCTCGCGGCTCTCGAATGCCTGGCGGGTGTCCTACTTAGTCACTAAAAATAATTGAGTACTTGCGTTCACTCGCACAAGGGGCAACAATGGCTGTAGTTTAGGCGCGGTCTTGCCTCACCGCGCCGCATCAAAGATGGTGCGCTACAACCCGGCGGTAAAGTCGAATATATGAGAGCTTTAACGTTTCAGTTCGCAGCCTTACCATTACCATTATGCCTTTAGTAGGTTGTCATAATTCAGAGTAATTGGCTTTATGCTCCGATCTATTTAAATTTACATTCCAACCGTTTTGATAAACTTTATACTTAGTTTACCACGCATCCTCACTGTGTATAATTACAAATATGACGGCTTATTTGCTATGTAGATAATTTTTGCTCTATTAATTATCTTCACTAAAATTCGACTTGTTTATTATTATTTTTTTAAATGAAACCCCTATCTATTTAAACCAAACGAACGTAGACAGACAAATTTTGCAGTAACATGTTAATAGTAGTTTGTTATATAAATTTTGTAATTTATTTAAAATATAAATTATTTGCCTAAAATTATATTGATAAATAGTCCCAAAATTTGCGATAATGCGCTAACTACCTAGGAAAAAAAAGTAAAATGTTCTATAATACTACTGAAAAAAGCAGTTGAACAGAATTATACACAGATAAAGAACGCTTTTCACATTAAAAATATAAATTATAAATTTGTACCACAATATCATATTACTAATAGGTAAATAGTCTGTAATGTTTAGACTGTGCAAAATTGTTTAATACATTGCAGAACATTTTATGCATTTGTTTTGTATATTAAGTCTTTCCAAATGAATATTAAATTATAAAGTTGTGGTAGTATACTCTAAAATTTTGAACAGTTTTATCTTCTATCTATATGATAAAAATTAATTGCATGTCAAGTTTTAGGTTGGTTTAATTGTTTCCGATTTATAAAAAACAGACAAAATTAATATTTTGTTTGAGTTTAATTATATGTTCGTAATGAGGGACATTTTTTACCTTTAATTGATGATCAAACCTCGCCTAGGCGTTTTTATTTAAATTAATTATTGATAGCAAATTATACATAAATGAGGGGTTGCCCGCCAAAAGGTATTTTTGGTGTCTTAGGCTAAATTTTTCGCCTGCTTTCCCTCAAATGTTTACAAGTTGGAAACGTATACATTTTTAATTGGATCGGCTTTTGCCTGGATCGGAAATATGGAACAATTTAATTTAGCGCCCATTCATAATGGACGTAAGCATAAGCCGCCAATAAGAAATACGTAACAAACAAAGTTGAAACAGTGCAAAGTTTATGCGTTCGTTCATAATGCACTCCCGTAATTTTTACGTTTGACGTTCAAATGTAAGAAATAACTAAAGTTGAAATAGGTTCAACTTTACGTATTTTTTACGTTCATTTGCAGTAATTTTTAATTTTTTCCTAGATTAATGTTGCCAGCAGTAACAGAATGTTTGTTTTGATTCTGACATTGCATAGCCTAACTTTAGTATTGTCGACATTTTGGCTTTGTTTTTATAACGGATAGGGAACTATTAATAAAGTTAGTAAATATGCATTTATTCCTACTTCATAAAGGGGATAACAGGTACAAAAGCAACATGATTATGCAAAATGCCTGGAAGGACATTGATGCCGCTACTGAGTTTGGGCATGCGCAACTTTCAAATGTTTACATAGAGGCTTACGTACATTATACGTATTTCTTATGGCCAGCTTATAATTACACTTATTATGAATGGGCGCTTATAATGGAAACTTCGCTCGGCGGCAGCAAACCAAATGACAGACGCGTTTTTTGCAGCCCGATAGCCGCAGCCTCCAGACCATTCTACAAAAAGGCTTTAAAATATTTTGATATCTAAATCATTTTAATTTTTTTCGAAATTTATGCCAAAAATCAAATGTGAACCAGACAAAACAACAAAATTTGACTTCAACTACTGCATTAACTGTTTGGAATTAATTCTATAAACAAAAAGTATTTTGTAATCGTTTATAAAGACAGTCAAGTAATGAATTGTTACATGCGAACTATGATATTAAGATACTATACTTCCAGTATAATACAGAAGGTTACATAAATTTGTGATGAAATGTTCAAACTATATTTAGATGTAAAAGGTATATTGGTGTTTCGGTTAATGGTAATTAGCTCTGTTGAACAATACTTTACTCTTATAACTACAATTGAGCTACACTGTAATTATATGTCGAATATGTTAGAGGACGTTACCAAAATTTTTTGCGGTTACATTTTTTATGTAATGTGAAATTGTATTTAAATCATCCTAAATTTATGAAATACCAGATATAATCGCAACTCCAATTTAGAAAATTTTTCTAAACTGAATTCATATCTCGTATAGGTATTTCTAATGTTCTTAATTAGTGGTAACATTTTTATTTCATAATTTGTATTTACCAATGCTTGATTTTATCATCACGAGCAAATATGTGGATGCAGTAATATTAAGAAATTAAGTTTATTTATATTTTTGTAGAGGGCGTTCCGACAATAACATCGGCTTTAATAAGAATTTTTTTTAATGGTGCATATTTTTAAATAATTACAAAGAATTAATATTTAATTAATAATATAAAAAAACAATATATAATAATGACATACACGACTTGATTTTAGTACGGTTTGAGGTTTGCTTTCGTAAACCTGCGATTTTCCAACTTTTCAAAGGAAGAAGTCGCTTGGTTTTCAGCCAGAGAATTTTTTGTGTAGTAATATTAATATCTAAACCAGACAAACCTCCAACCGACGTAGCGTCGTACAGACCTATCAGCTTATTGCCTACAATAGCAAAGATATTTGAAAAGTTTTTTGCTACAAAGAATATTGCTCCCCATTGATAAAAAGGAATTAATACCAAAAAGTCAAGTCGGCTTTCGACAGCTACACTTTACGGTCAAGCAGATACATCGAAGTAGACCATAAAAATAAAGCATGGCCTAAACATCAAAAGATATTTCACGGCAGTATTTATAGCTATGACCCAAGCGTTTAATAAAATTTGCCATTCTTATTCCCTATTACCTCAGGGTAGTGTGCTTGGTCCAGTGTTATACATTATATATACAGCCGACCTACCAACAACTAAAAGTACGGCACTTGCCACCTATGCCGACAATACGGTATTAATGGGTTCACATCACAATCTAATTGTTGCTTCGGGATGCTGCAGAACCACCTTAGTAGAATAGAAGAATGGTTCAAAATATGGCGCATCCGAATTGATATGCAAAATCTTCAGGCGACATTCACAACCTGAAGATTAATAAGTCTCTCCATACGATTAAATGGACATATTCTTTCACAAAAAGAGAAGACTAAATATTTAGGTATCTATCTCGACCGACGTCTAACATGGGATTCACATTTATGGCATGAGAGACTTCAGCTAGGTCTATCATTTAGAAGATATTACTGGCTTATAGGACGTAATTCAAAACTGTTTATCGCAAACAAACTTATATATAAGGTTATAAAACCTTGCTATGGTATTCAAATATGGCGTGCAGCTAGCGACTCCCACCTAGCAAAACTGCAGCGCTATTATTCTAAAGTACTGCGAATTGTAACGCTCCATGGTTTGTGCCAAATCAGGTTTAAGGGACAATAAAAAACCCAAATCATTTAAAAATTGAACTACTGACAACCTATCCGGATAGAAAACTGAAACTCCATGACCCGCTGGATCTATCACAACGCTTCTAAGCTACAATTTATTTTCAAGTAGTCGCAACTAATATGTTTTGTATTTTCTATTCTGTGTATTGTATTTTTACGTAAAGTTTTCCATAGAATAAACCCACACTCTGACATATAAATTATTATAACCACGTCTTTTACTTAATATCAATACTGACAGCATGCAAATAATCTTGATTAGATCTTCTTTCAATACGTCATATTCTGCGGTAACACCACATTTCAAATGCTTGTAACTTGTCCAAATGGTTTTTCTTAATCTTCCAAGTCTCTACTCCAAAAGGCAAGACAGTAAACACTTAACATTCGCATATTGCCCCTTCAAAAGCCATTACAAATAATTCGTTTGTTTTATTTGTTGAGTTAACTGAATTTTGTAGGTGTGAATGTGGATATTTTTTGAGAAAATAATCTACACACAAATTCTCATGCTCCATTGTTGTGAATAGTTTTTCTGGTTTTAACTTAACACATAGCGATGTGTTCAATAGATCGGCTGAAGAGACAGCACCTAGGGTGTTTTAATTTTGCCTCGAATTTATCTGTAACAAAAAACATACCAGAATTTATAAGAATGGTGCTGCCAATCCACATGGAATTTAAATCCAATGGTCTTATTGGAACATCTTTAGTTAGTGTCCGATAAGTTACGGCGTTTGGCTGCGATGGAGACGGACTCACAATCAGATGCCTGGCAGGTAGCCTATTCAGTCGCTAGAATAATTGAGGATCAGTGTTCTCTTCAAATAAAGTGTAATAAGGTGTTATTAAAGGTCCGGTACTTGGTACATTGCTTCGTTTCAGAGACAGTCCTCGACGATCAAGAAATACTTATTTACTATAAAAAATAATTTATTTAAAGATAAATATCTATTTATTTATTAGGAAAAAAACTGTACACTTGTTTTATATTGGCAATTTTTAAATCAAGGGAATACAGAGAATTACAATTTATTACACAATTCTTGGAAGTATTGGACTACTTATTCCATAGCTACTTTAATGACGCGCGTTACGCACTTTCCATCTACTTATTGTGGTTCATACCGAATACGGATCAAAACTTGGGACATGAAGGTATTAAGAATGATGTGGTTGCACCACTTGTAACTACTTTCAAAACGCACACCCGTCTTATCTAAGCATTTATCGCTAGTTTCGCACAGAGAATGTCCTTGTCCGCAATTTAGAGTCTTCACTTGGCGACTGATTTCCCAGGTAAAAAATTTTTTTATTTGACAAAGTTCCTTTACAATTCACCGCAATAACTGTAAGAAATCATATCAGCTAGTTTGCTGAACATTTTTTATAATTAATATGACTTTTGTTTAAAGAAAAATATTTTATATACAGTTACTCTGTAGAACTCAAAACTAAATATTGCGCAAGCAGTTTTATTCCCATTAAAAGAAGGTTAAACAATTTTTTTGAAAACCCTCATTAGTTTTTATTGTAATGAAGAATGTAAATTTAATTAGTTCCGTACATTGTTAATTACTTCAACAATTTAGTGAACACTATTCAAATTTGAACTGCGATGTGGCTGGGCATTACAAGAGTAAAGGAAATTATATAACGCGTAATTTTTATTACTCCTAAAATTTAAAAAAATATCTAGGGTGTTAAGATCACCAGTTTAGGTTTCCTACAGAAAGGTTAAATTACAATCATAATTTTGGTTCTTATTAAGGATTAAACGATAAAGATTTTTGTTTTCTGATGCTAAAAATCATGTTATATTTTCATTTTGAAAGAAAAACTAGAAAGCCTTTTTTCACTGACACCATTTCTAGCATCATTGTTATTTTAATATTTGTTGCGATTTACCCTCACTTGGAATACTCAGGCTAATGTTTCTTCTTCGGAAAAGAGTGTTAGCGATCATTAGGAAAGATACTACTGTTTGGATGACATTCTATACTAGTCTCTAAGCCAGGATAGTCATCTTCGATCTAGTCGACAGCGTTATTCAATTTTGCCTTGTAGTGCTAGTTGTAATAAGTGGTATTTGGAGTTTCGCATAATGTTTGGATGGTTTTTACACACTTCGTTGCTTTTCTCATTTTCTATAGTACTTTTTTATTACTGCATCTATCTATCCAGAAGATGCGGTGCATTTTCTTGTAAGTCCACATTTCAAATGTTTCGATTTTTTTCACTGCTTTCGTCAGTGTCCATGTCTCTTTTCCATAAAATAAGACCCAGTAAACATAGCATCGTAATTCAGTGTTGATCCTATTAAAGCTCGTTTGACTTTCAACGATGCGGCCGTAAGGCCAGGTGTTAAATGACGTTTAGTGGCACGGGACCTATCAGCCGATAAGTTATCTACTACAGTCAAACTTCTCTTTCAACCTTTTTGTGTCATAATACCCACTTTCCCGTCAAAATTATTGCAATGCAAGTAACAACAAAACAAAGCGTATCTCTTGATACTTATCTGAACCCAATGTTGCTACTAATATTTAAAAAAATAGATATGCATCTTTTAGTCACCTAGAAGAAAATTATACTCCTCAATCAAAAACTGCCAGAGCGCAACAATCAAGTACAATCTGAACAATGACACTACCTAAACTACCTCCTATCTTCATATATATAGAGCGATTAATCTTGACCAAATTCCAAGAACTCTAGTTGGTATATCAGAAGAAAAACATTTTATTATCAAAGTCTTATCAAACAACGTTGTCAAAATTTCAGGATAAGATCTGATTTATACAGAAAACTTGTTAAATTCATGCAGGAATGAAATATTATCCATCATACATATCACTTGAAGAAAGAAAAACCCCACAGAGTTGTAACAAAACATTTATATCCTACAACTCTAATTATTCTTCTTCTTCTCCCTTCCATATTACCTTCTCAGGTGTCGCAGTCGGATTAGCACAACTCCACTTCAAGATAACTAGAGTTTCAAAATAAAGTTGTCGCTATAGAACTACTAAGAAAAAACATTGAATTGGTATAGTGCTTACGATGTCAACAATAAAATCATGCTAAAAGCTACTGCAATCGAGCATACGCGTGCGTAAAGTGCAGTGGCGCACATTATACAAAAATCTGCAAGAAAACCCTTGATACCTCAGCAAAAAATATTCTATGCGATAGTGCACATTGAGCCAACTATAAAGGGTGTCAGGTATACCGTAAATTACAAAATAAATATAATATGGAACAAAGTCAACAAAGAAAACGCATATCTGAATATACCATAAATAATACAATAACCAGCTTACCTACGCACAACTAACTAAAAATAATGCTACATTACTTCAAGATAATACAAATATAACCCTTTCCCACTTTCTGCAAGAATTTAAAGAAATGTTTAATCAACTAATTAACCAAAACAACATAATACTTAACATATTGACTACTAACGAAATTTATAGCCTTCAGCCAAAAAAATCTGAAATTGAATTATTCTTATAACTACGCACCATAGACATACTACTGGTATGGGAAACCCACTTCACTGATAAATCATATATAAAAATACGTAGTTACATACTATATCCCTCTCAGCATTCAGACGGGACTGCACATCATCTACTCATGAACTACCAAGGTACAGCAGAGATTTTTTGCAAGCAAATACAACCAAAGTGACTATGCAGAACATTCTGACAATAATATCTGCTGTATACTGTCCTTCTAGGTATAACATCACCAAAGACCACTTTCAATCGTTGAATCCCTAAGTCAACTGTTTATTGTTGGCGGGGACTTCAAACCAAGCACGTTAACTGGGGATCAAGATTGACAACGACTAGGGGACAAAAGTTGTGAAAACTTATTAATGAAATGGAATTTTAGTCAACTTCACTGACGTAAGACCAAACTTTGATCTAACTTCGGATCATACCTGTTATTGTCACCATCAGCACATCGATAAATAAAAAGAAACGCAAGTCAACGCTGTACAATAAGACCACTGTCTTGATGTACTATTTTTGACTGCACTTTTAAAATAACTTAAATAAAAAATAGGAAACCGTATTTTCTCGGTTATAGTCTGTTCTATAGTAATATGACCACTGCAGTCTTAAAAAAATAAAAATATAAATAATTTGTTTCTTTTATTGATATTATTGTGGAATTATCTAATATCTGGTTCAATTACCTCCTTGAACATATAACTTTACGCCTTTTTTCATGCTGTCGACGAGGTTCTATGCATAATCATTTGAAGTGGCAGGTGCTTCACCTTGTACGTTGGCTTTCGTTGGGGTTTGCTTTCATATATAGCTACACATCTTGATTATCATCATGATTAACATCTAGGAACATATAAACATTCTAGCATAGTGACGATATTTTGTTGTTTTCACGCACTGCACAGTTTCTGCGGCGTTTAGGATCATTGTAACTTTACAGCACCCAACTTGCTCTGTAAAAAAAATTTGTGTATCCTTCAGCAAGCATTTCTAATAAATGGTATACATTTTCGACGTTTAAATTGTCCGTAAACAGAAAGAGCCAACTAAAACCTCGTTTACAAAAGCCTCCCCAAACATGCACTTTTACAAGAAGTTTTATTGTGAGCTGAAGAATCCTATTACTCTTCGCTTGATCATGATTTTTATAAGGAAAAATTATTTTCTGTACATGAAAATAACATTGTCTCAATCTGATTCAAAATTTCCTTTACCCACGTCAGTTGTTCTTCTACGTGCTTTTCTTATAACAAATATTTCTTTAAAGTTAATAGAAAAAAACCTTTTTACAGATGTGACTTTAAATTGTGATTAAAAGACTTAAATTTCTTTTTTCCCTAGTCTCATCTGGAGACAGCCAGTGGTTGTCTCCGAAAAACTCTAGATCGCTTTGTACTTTTTTGTTGTCGTGACGCAGGCTATTTTTCTTTCCGACAGATCGTCTACATTCCCAACTTCTAAATATCGCTTTACCTACCTCTTCACGAATCCTTCCGCGTATATTTTGTTTTTATTGTCAGACCAACAAAGAAAATTGTTATACATGACATTTGTAATATAGACTAACAATTACAATAAATGGCTTGGCAAGACTATTTATAACGTCTTGTTTACAATAATTACAATAATAAATGTTGCAATTAATAGTTGATTAAGTATGAGAAATTGACAATAATTGAAGATCTAGGGAAATCACTATTTTCGTCAGAGGCTATCTAGATCCTGTGGTAGTCTTCGTTTTAATCTACCATGTATGTTCAACTGGCACAAGTTCTAGTAAAGGACACCGGCACATGTTCTCGCGTTTTGTAGAAACTTTTTAGTAGTTTGACGAATGAACTCGTTCACATGAGATACACATAGCTCGTAGTGCAACTGGTTCTTACGAATTTACCACGGCGCGTTCACTGCTATTCGTAAAACTTTGTTTTGGAATCGTTGATGTTCGTTTGCGATGTAGTACACCAGACTGGACAGACATAGAGAATAAATGTGCGTAGTAGCGTTTTGTACATTAAAATAGTGCATTCAGGCTTCAATGTTGACTTGCGATTAATCAATGGATAAAGTTGCCTTAACCTATTGTTCCAAGTATACTCCGAGATATCTGACTGCCGAGTCCGTTGGATTCTATTGTATGGGATTGCCATCAATGATGATATTAGATACGGTAGCTATTTTTCTTAAAGTAAAGATTTTAGTCTGACATTTCGTGGGGTTAATTTGAATATTCCAACTTTTAAACCAGTTAGTGATTTTGTGTGCGGATTTTTGTAATTGATACACAGACTCTTGGAGATCGGCATTTTGAGTGATAATTGCTGTGTAGTCTGCAAATGCGGCTATGGATGCTGTGGTTATCAGGAGATCGGATGTGTAGATGTTAAACAGCAGAGGTCCTAGTAGGTCTTGCGGGACTCCAACATGCACTTGTTTAGTCTCAGATATACAAGAGTTGATCTTAACCACAAACGTTCTAGAAATGAGAAGATAATTGCTAACATATAGTTGGGAGCATTTGTGTTAAGGAGCTTTTTCTATAGGTCTTCGATCCACACCTTATTGAAGGCCCGAGCAACATCCAAAATGAGGACTCTAGTATAGTATTTGTTGTGGTATCCTTTTTCTATTATTTCAGTAATTCGCTGGAACTGATGATAAGTTGAGTGTCTTCTCTTGAAGCCAAATTGAAATGGGGGTACTATGTTTTGGGTTTCGACGAATTCTAGTAATCTAATGTAAATAATTTTTTCTAAGATCTTGGACAGTGTAGTAAGTGGGCTTATTGGTCGCTAGTTCTTAATGTCTCTTTTGTTTTTCCCGGGCTTGGCGAACATAAGGATGTGTGCGTGCTTCCAGTCGCGGGGAATGTATCCAGTGCGGAGGCTAGATGTACCAGACATTTTTGGTCAGGTGTTATAAGATCGTGTTGGATATAAGATCATGATCCAGGTGATTTTCGCCTGGGCAGGGCAGTTATGATTTGTGCTATTTCTCTCGGAGATGTGGGACGAATGTTTTTGGTTATGGCTGGAACATTTCGTTCAATATGATTAATTATGTGGAGACCGTGTGTAGGATTACAGATAGCTAACGGCGTGAAGACATGTTCTAGGTGTGTAGCAAATGCTTCTGATTTTTCATTGTCTGTGTAGTACGCGTCATTGCCATTAATTATAGTGAGCAATTCTTCATGTTGCTTTAATATTCTTTTTATTGTTTTCCACATACCGGGGTCGCCAGGGCCGATACTTGCTATATGTCTTTGATATGATTCCAGTTTATATTCGTCGAGTTCCTTTTTGAGACGATGAGTTAAATTGTTTAATAGCCTTTTCGTTTCTGGGTTTCTGGTTCTTTGCCACTGGCGTCTGGTTTGGCTTCTTGTTTTAATGAGCTGCAGTGTATGATTGAGAATATGGTTATTATTTGCGAATCTAGGTTTGGTAGAGGTTATAACTGATGATTTTACGGCAGCCACAATTGATGTGGTGAGATTGGTTAAGCGATATTTATGTCTTTTTGAGTCTCGCAGGTGTTCGGTTCTCGAAGGTTGTGATCTAAGTTTTCTTGGAAAGTATTTCAGGAAATTGGTTTATTAGTGAGGCTTTGGGGTGGTGGCCTTACTAGTGGCGTGCTGAGTAAGGATGCTAATACCGGTAAATGATTGGAATTAAGTTCCATTATAACTCTTTGATTGATCTGCTTCGAAAAGTTTTTCTGCGGGACGATATCTAGTATGTCTGGTAGATGGTCTGTGCGGTAAGGGAAGTAAGTATACTCATCTGGAAGCAGGATTTGAAAGGCATAGACAGTTGAACAATGATCGAGTTTGGTGCCTTCAGGATTGGTAGCTCGACAACCCCAAGTGATATGTTTACAATTAGTATCTCCCACTACTAGTATCTGATCAGTTGTATTGAATAGAATCTTTATGTCATTTTCATTTAGTTTTTTATTTGGCTTCCTGTATACGCTGTAGATAGTTAGGATACTTTGATCACTTAGTTTAATTTTAGCTCCAACAGATTCAATGGTAATGTTTGGGATTTCAAGAATGCACGAGTGTTTAATTTTTTTCTTGATAATGATAGCTACTCCTCCGGAAGCAATTCTGGAATTTCTATCTTTACGATATACGCTGTATCCTGGTATTTTAAATTTGCCATTTTCGGATAAGTGAGTTTCGGTGAGACATGCTATGTCGATGTTGTACCAAGCCAAGAAAGCTACGAATACTGACTTTTTTGGTTAGCGATTCCGTTTGAATTCCAGTTGAGAATTGTAAAATTTTCTATTGCTCGCTGGGTCCTAGGGTCCATTGAACAGAAGAGATAATATGGTGATTGTAAAGAATGATTTGATTTGTGGGAGATAGGGTGTTATTAATTCTAAGATAATTTTCGTTATTCGTTAAATCGACGGCGCACACTAAAAGTAGTTTTTTATCTTTGGTTAGTAGTCTAGTTACATTGATGACAGGCAAAATTTTTAATTCTTCTTTTATTTCAGCAGTAGTGATTGATAGCGGTACATTTTTAATTACCACCGACAGTGGTTTTTGATTTGGGTTTTGGAATGTGTGAAATATTCTGTTAAAGTCCGGTAATCATCTTCGTTTGATAAATTGATTCGAAGCGTATTTGCGTTGCACATTGTAGTAAACGTGCCGGTTGCCTTTTGTTCGATATATGCAACTAGATTTTTGTGGTTAATTGCATTGTGCAAATATATTGGTGGAATTTTAGGTTTATTAATATTAGTAACAGGTTTGGCTGTTTGTTTATTTGCTTCTTTAGTATTAGTGTCGCTGTCATTTTGTGAAGGCAAATAATATTTATTTTGCGTGATTAGTTCTTCGGTGGTCCACATATATCGTTTTTGTGTGTTAATTGGTCGCTTTTGCGCTTATTTCGCGCTCGTTGATCCATTTTAAAATCATTGGTTGATATAACGATGTTTTATAAAGTTAGATAATATTATAAAAATGTACTCGCAATGCAGGCTATGAAATAGCTTTAAAATCAGCTGCGTTGCACTGATAGCGGAGCGTACACGTAGTGCCCGCACCGTTTCACTGCTCGCACGCGAATCATATACTTTGTATCCGCATTATAAGGCAGTTTTTTTGTTTGATTCGCTGCCTTGTATAGCTTTAGGAATTTTGTATTTACTATAAAGAAAACGAATTCACCAACATTAACGAAATACTGATTCAAACGAATTAACATAAATGGAGCTGCGGTACTTTCTTGTCATGAAGACGTTTGTAGATATAAATAAGTCAAAATATTTTATAGTACCTGTAAATGATATTAGCTAAGCATCGCAAATTGTTGATTACGGTATCTTAAATTAAGATTTCTCGCGGAAAGGAACGTATAATACGAAAGTGTGTTCACGATAAAATTATAACAACAAATGTTGACTGCTACAGATCTCAAATAACATGATTTTACAAACTATCCATTGCAGTTTTGATATGTCACTAAAAACAACAACTGGTAAAATGAAGAGTGATTTTATTGCTTTTTAGGGAAAAATGTAGAACATCACTTTTAATACCGTTTATTAATGTATTTATGGTCTCAGGCGTCGCATTATGCAAGGCTATTTTCGACTTAAATTCTTGTACATCCTTAATGCAATCTTGGGTTTCCCGCAAATTACGTTAAACAAGTGCCTAATAGCGCTCTATTGGTTTTAACTTGAGGCAGATAGGGAGATTGCATTCACAGGTAACAATATTAATGTTGTTTACGTTGTACCATTTTTAAGCTTTTTTACAATAGTGGCAAGATTCGGCCAAAATATTGTAGTCACAGTGTGTTTCCGAAAGAAAGGCAATAAAAGTGCTTGTCGACATTCTTTTATATAGATATCTTGGTTTATTATTCTGTCACAGACGGTGCGCTTCTTAACCCACATGTACCGATCGCCTGCCACACCAAAATTTTCTTTGGATGTATTGATGCCTTCTTTGTTCGCAATTTTGCGTCTACACTAGTCGATCATCGGGAACATAAAATTATTGGCCGCAGCCTTTACTTAAGAATTGTTTGTATAGCCTTCTTGCTAGTAATTTCTTAATTTTCTGTCCTGTCTGATCCTTGCTGATCTTTAAATACTTTCAAAATATTGTTCCTTTTGATTTTCTATATTAATCCTACCAATACTTGAAAATGGAAAGCCATTTTTGCTTCAATCACCTTTTTTTTGAACTGTTCGTTTGTCATTCCTCTTTTTGGAATACTTCCTGTCTTTTCTCCACTGTTAACGTTCTTTTAAACCGTAGGGTGACATCACACGCCAATTTTTTAGTAAATTTCAGTTCTCTAGCTATGTGTGCGTACGATACTTCGCTGTTTTCTTCAAACTTGTAAATATTTGCCACATGTTAAATTTTTCCAATGGCATTATTTATTATTATATATTATATATATATAGTAAATGACTTTTGACAAATACTTTAATAAATATATTTTAAATTTATTACAATTTTATCGTAAACATACTTTAATCAGATATTTTACTCAAACTAATACAATATACGTTTTTCTTAGCGTTTGAGATATTCTTTATAGAATTACATTTGGAATGTTTTTTTAGGTTGGTGAAACATAAATAACATTTATTATTATTATTTTTCTTTCTTTAGTATAAACATTGACAGAAGCTAATGTTTTTGAAGCTGTTCGAATGTACTAATTCAGTTAGATAGATTGATCTACCATGCAGATATTTTGTCTTCAATGATTTTGTGAATTTTTGGAATCAGCTTCTAGACCTTTTGTTTGTATTACATTAAGTTTAATGATTTTTAGTTTTATTTGTATTTTTGATAAGCAAGTGAATGTAATTATATAATTTTTATGCAGTTTTAACCACACCTTTTTCATTTTTTACTTTTGTTATTCTATTTAATCTCTGTTGCTTTATTTCCTGTACACAAAGTGTTCTAATTATATTTTTATTTGTTGTGCTAATTGAAAACATTATATTTAAAATTGCGTTATTCAAACCTCTCAGTTGGATTGCTGCTACTAAATATCCACATTTAATTTACTTAATTCTTTTAACGTTGCTTTCTTCTAATAAAGAAAAACATAGCAGCGCATATACACTCCTATTTATTGAAATTAAAACACCATCATATAAACACCTTTGGCGGTCGTAAAGTACATTCTCCTTCTAACGGGTCAGACTAGCCACCTGCCCGGGATACGCCCAACATGGCTCATAGTACTACACGAAATGTGTAGTTAGAAACAGGCTAATAGCCTATATAAGAGTAGAAGAAGAAGAAGAAGAAGAAGAAGAAATGCACATTAGTAACTAAAACTTTGCAGATTTATTTAGTGGTATAATATGGTAAGGCTGTACGCCCTGCGTGGGTGCACGGCCTGCGAACTGAGAGGTTAAGGCTCTCATACGTTCGCTCTCTCTGCCCGGTCGTTGCGCACCATCTCTGGTGCGGGGCGGTGTGGCAAGCACCGCGCCTAAGACGACCGCCATTATTACCCCTTGTTCGAGTGAACGCAGGTACTCAATTATTTTTAGTGACTGAGTAGGCCACCCGCCAGGCATCAGCGAACACCGGGAATTGAAACCGGGTCCGTCAGCATCGCAGCCCGCCCCACGGGACCACGCTGGCTATTTAGTGGTATAAGACAAATAAATAATTAATTACAAATCATTTATCCGTAAACATTTACATTATGTATATACATGTATAGCGTCATCTCAGACACTTGTGGCTACCTCTATTCTTCTTGGCATCGAGTCAAACAATGAATGAAGGAGATCTGGATAGGCTGCATGCCTTTAATTATTGACACACTCCCAAAATCAACCAAATTTCTTGAAGGTCGCAGCTACTGCTGTACCTTTCATACGATGATATTCCAGATATTTTCCATCAGTGAAAAATCAGGTGGTCCGGCCGGTTCAGGGAGAGTTGCCCTTTGACTAGAAATAATCTGCTATCATAACTGATAGCTCTCCATTACTATAACGTCTATAGTTGGCGTTGTATTTTTCATAAAAATGCAGTTTTTTTTTACTTTTCTCCACCCTGTATTAATATCCAACTATCGTTTAAATTAATATAAAGAATGTTCGGATTCATCAATAAAGATGATTTTCGCTTGGCTTTAAAAGTTTTACGATTTGCTATCCTTCTAGTGGGAAATGTTTCATGATATCTTCGAACAGCAGCAGCACCATTTTTATGTACCTGGCCATAAATTAAAAGCATGTCTTTTTGTTCCACAAAAGTACACACATTTATGGTGGATAATAAAAAATTAAAGCCTTTAAAGCATTAATTTACACGAAAACAAACAGAAAAATAGAAAAATACGTTACTTATTTACACAACAAAGTTTAATACTGGTGCATTGTCTGGTTGGTTCTCGGGCCTTGGTTAGAGTTCGAAAACTTTTGACGTTTCGTCCACAACTGCGACGGACATCTTCAAAAGAAAATCTTCTATAAATATATAAAAAATTATTTAAATAATACATTTTATTAATACGACAAATTGAAATATTTAACTGAAACCTATAATTAATACTTGGCTGAACCTTTTTGGTTGTCATACAATGCTTTTAATTTTTATGGATTAAATCGCCAAGCTATTATTTTCTGGGGCTTTTTGTGCCATTCTTATTTAACCACAAACATTACCTCAGATTTGTTTTGTTAGTTCGTGTGCTACAAGATTTTAATCGGATTCATGTCTGGAGACTACTTCGGCCATGATAAATGTTAAATTTGTTACTCCTTTTTCCTTGCAGTAGTTGTACGCGGGCGATTTTTCTTAACGAAAATGTCACTATTAAAAACACTTATTACATTTTTATGGATTTGTTGGCGTGTAATCTGCCACCATATTAAATGGTGACACACTCTGATAACTTCCCCATATTTGACAGTCTTATAAAAAATATTATTTGATTAATTGAATGAACGTCTCATTACTCAAGTTCTACCACTGTTACAAAATTAGCACTATCCGGAAAAAATGTTGTATAATTTTGTCGACGCTTTTTCTGGAAGGATGTCAGCAAAGATTTATTTTTGGTGACGCACTTGTATAGCTCCATACTATTTAAATAGCGTTGAGTGAAGTTACTGCTTCCTTTGACACCTGCGCCAGCTAGGCCGCTGCTCTTCAGGGTCTAATAATTTCTCTTATCACTGCTCTGCTTGTTATGTTCGTTTCGGGGATACAGGGAAGTTGGGGTCTCATTGTAACGATAGTTTATAGCTTCTTTTATATGTAATAATAACCCTACGAACTGATGGTGAAAATATTTTTAAATATACATTTATTTCTTGCAGCGAGACACCACGATCAACTACTTTATGATACACACGCTACTAAAATCATCTAAATCTTGTATACAGGCAAGTGTGGTATGGTTTAAATAATACTGAGATATCCACAGAATTTAATAATATAATTAGTAGGTAGTTACTACTTTGAATGAATTATTCTAATAAAAAGTATAATTTCTCTCTAAGATAGGTTTTTAAAAAAATAAGAAATGCGTATTTTTGAGTTTTTTTTAAAATTATCATATGTTAGATAAAAATTAAACAGGTATTTTCGTCTTAAGATGACGCAGTAGAATTCACAAATCTACGCTTCGTACCTAGAGAAGGGAGAGTAACAGTAATACAAACGTCAATCGGCAATAACAAACGGCTGCAACCAATAATGCGCACTCACGTTCCTTACGTCACTAGCAAAATTCAAATTATACATTTTGTTACCTAGGTATCTTAAAAATTGTTTTACATTTTTGTGATACAATTTAATGGAAGAGTTTTTATTTAGTGTATATTTTAATCTGACATCCTGATGTATAACAAAGTCTAACAATAAAATATAGAAAATTTTAAACAAAAATATATAAATGAATATAAATGTATAAATAGCATTAAATTATTATTAAGCTTCTCACGTCAGAGTATATAAAACGGTCAGAAATTTTGAGGAGAATTGAGGTACAGTTTGGGACCAACACCCTTGAAGAGACTCAACCCGACAATAACCTGAAGACCAGCGTGACTGAGAAGAATATTTGCATTACTGGCCGATTTCTCAAGTATGACTTCCGACTAACACATGAATCCTTTATCTTCTCGTCAAAACAGCAGTAGGGATACTAGAAATCATTCTATGCAGTCTGAATCTATCGCTCTCTAATTGTTATTTGTTTGAAGGACTAATAAATGATTTGAAAGACAGAGAATTGACGACAATTTATATTATATAATATCGGGCTCAAAAAATATTTGTTAAAAAATACACTTATAAGTTAAAAAATTAAGTAAAAAAATAATTTTGTACGTTTGTATTTTCATGATGTTTCAATAAATTAATTATACTTGATTCATCTACTTATAATAGACGATTTTATCATTTTTTAATAACAATTTTGTTTCAAATTAGTCACAAATAATAATTTTCTTAAATGTTGTGGTGACTAGTACTACTGCAAATATGTGCTATCCGACTTTACAGCGCAGAGATAAAGGAGTTTGATTAGACTGCATTTTAAAGTTAGATGTATATCTTACGTGTCTGATAAAAAATTAAGTGGTTCAGCAAATAGAACTTTGTGATTTTATTACAATAAATTGAAAATGCCTAAAAATATTTTTAGAACATGCAGAACTTTGGCGATTGCCACCTTTTTGTCCATCTTCTTAAAGTTTTTTTAAGGGTATTCTCTTGTTAGTCATTCTAAATGCGTGTTGACTCCATTGCTCTATTTTTTTACAACTTTTGGTATTGTGTTTGCCCTCTTACTGTTATATATATATATATATATATATATATATATATATATATATATATATATATATATATTATATTAGAATTTGCCTTTTTTCATTTTAAACTTTTCGCCTCAGGTGAAATTGTTGTGCCTGATGAAGAGTGGGTTAAATTGCATGCCAAATTTAAATTTTGTGTCTTTATTGCGGTCGGTTATTATGATACTTTAATAAATATCAGCTGTGATTGTTCCCATTAGTAAATATGGAATGCTATACGTAAGAACAGGCAGTTATTATTAAAACGCTTTGCAAATACGGCGAATATTTTAGGAAATCTGTAAAATTTCTAATTAAAGTAGTACACAATTATCTGAAGATTAATTACAAAATTTAATAAAGCTGAATTGGTAATGGATGCAAGACTTCACAAGTCTCAGCATGGGGTAAGGTTCTGTGAGAATATTGTCGCAGTTAGTAAAAGTCTCGGCCTTGGCATCATATATAACAAATAAACAGTTCGAAAAGCTTTCTTCAGTGAATATTCACCTTCATGAGTACAAGATTCAAATCAGACGAAAGCTTAACTTTGCTAACCATTCTCGCCGTTAACAATTCAATTCTTTTTTAAAGCATGATGAAGTAAATTCTCAGTTAGTCGAGTAATCATCTTTAGTGATAAGATCCATTTTCAACTTGACGTGATCGTAAACCAACAAAATTGTCATATTTGGAGTTCGAAAAATCTTGGCAAAATTCATGAAAAGCAAATGTGCCCCCAGAGAGTCATTATTGGTATGAATTTTGAGCAAGTACCGGAATAAATTCATAACTCTTCGAAGAATATACTGAAAATGCTGTAACTGTGAATGGCGATGGCTGCTGATACACGATAACGCAGTGTTTTTGGTACCAACTAGGCAACATGGATCTGGAACAATATGGTTCTGGCGGGACGGCCTCTTCTTCTATATAACTTAACCAACAGCATTTACTGCACCAACAATTTTTTGGTCGCTTAATTACAAGAAATCATTTAGCCAGCAAGATGTAATTTAACACACTGCGTGGGGTTATCTAAAGTCTAAGATACAGGGTGGATCCAAAAGTAGTAGGACTGATTTTTTTAAAAAAATATATTGAACATTTTGGTACATCGACTTAATACTCTTCAAAATAGGCCGCTTGGGCATCCACACACTTCTGGTAGCGAGCCTTCCAGGTCGCGAAGGCCTTCTGGAAGTCGTCCTTCGGGATGCTGTTCAGCGCCCTCGTCGTTGCCGCTTGGACTGCTTCCACCGAGTCGAAACGTTGCCCCTTGAGCTGCCTCTTGATCTGGGGGAACAGGAAGAAATCCGGCGGTGCCACATCAGGGCTGTAGGGGGGGGTGTGTGTGAGTCAACGTGGAAACGCCGAATTTGGCCAGGAGATCCCTCGCAATCCACGCGCCGTGGCACTTTTCTCATCGACAAATCCTCTGTGATGATGTGTTGGACTGTCCCGTACGAAAGATTCAGCTCATCTCTAATTAATTTAATGCCCAACCGTCGGTCAGAGTTCAAAAGTTGCTTAACTTTCAGCACATTGTCACCCATTCGCGAGGTTGACGGACGCTCGGCGCGTTGGTCATCCTCGACGAACTCCCTCCCCTCCCGAAACAACTTGTGCCACTCAAATATCGAAGAACGGCTCATGGTATCCTTCTTGTAGGCCTGCGTAAGCATGTCCTCGGTCGCTGATTTTCCAAGTTTGTAGCAAAACTTGATGGCGTACCGCTACTCCAAATTTCGCTCCATCGCAACTGACAACGAGGCGTCACAACATGAGGTCACTAAAACAATGGTCTACACTAACGCACTAACGCACACAGGCGACTGCCGCAGGTCGAAACCTGTTCCGAAGGCTCCCCTCCATAACATCCGGCCTTGTAGACCCCCCTCCATCGCTCCGCGCGCGCAAAAAAAGCAGTCCTATTACTTCTGGATACAACCTTGTATACACCAGCAATCCACACACAGTTGACGACCTCAAGAACAAAATTTGACGTGCTATTGATGAGAGTGAAACTGTGGAAGTAGCCAAGGATAGCAACGGAAGCCGTATTTAATCGCAAACTGTGTACTTTAATACACAATAAAAACGCAATCATAATAGCAATTTATAAGTTGTTTTATGCACCCTTTAGACTTTAAATTTACTGTCTACACACATATATTTGTTTTATTGTTGATTTGGTCTTTTGTTGCACATGTCTCTACACTGATTTACTTAAATATCATTATATATATGTTTTATAACTTTTACTTCCAATTCTAATTTACACTTTAGCGGCTATTTTGCTGCTACTAAGGTTTCTGTTTTTTTTCTGAAATAATAATTATTATTATTTCCAAAAACTTAAAACAAATAAAAAACTATACACATAATTATTAGAAATGATATTATCTACCTTAAATTTAGAAGGATGCATTTAAAAATGATAAAATCTGTTCGAGGCATGTAATATAGTTTAGCAAAAACAATTTACAAATTAACAAGATACAAAATTTAAAAGAAATGTTAATTATTAATTTTGTAGTAATTTCATATAGTAAAAAAGCAACCAGTATCCATAGCATATCATAAAAGACATTGGTAAGTATTATGATACACTTATGCGGTAATAGTTAAATAACTCAAAAAATAACAGGTAATTTGATGCATAGGTAGAGTTTAAAAAGTTGCAAATTTTATTGTATTTATACTTATATTATTTTCAAAATAAGTTTTGTATTAAAATAGACAAATTTGGTAACTTAAATTACAAAAGGATTCTAATACCATTTACAATCTAAGTTAATTTTAGTCGCTACATTTAAATGCGCGTTACTTTTGAGTTACAATTATTTAATGCGTTGTAAGTACAGCTTAGTAAGATAAAATGGTGTAGGTTATCACATTCAATAATAAAAATTTTAATATAAATATGAGAAAATTAGAGATTATTGCCCCTTTAGCATAGGCAACTCTTTTTACGAACTTACTAAAAAATCATGAATGGTGGAATCATAGCGCAATTAATTGTTATAGCAAGTCTTTCATGCAAAGGTGCAAAAGTGTTTTAGATTGTAGTACCAAGTTGAGTTAAACAACATTCTTCTGATGAGAATAAAATATTAACTTTCAAAATGAGGATTATTATATTTATATCCATATTTTATAATTAAACGTTTTAGTTGTGCTTGCAGATTACATTAGATATAAAACAAACAACTGTGACATTTGTACAGGAAAGAAATTAAATCTATATTTAATGAAGTGTATATTAAAATTATTTGAGTACTTTTTAAATAAGAGGAAAATTTAATTAGTGTTTTTTATTTACTTTTTTGCTTTACTCTAACATTCTATGTCTGTTGTCTCCAGGTCTTCATTCATTTTCTATAGACGTTTTTTTTCCTTGAAATTTCTTTAACCTCTTGGATAGTTTCTTCTCTCTCTCTCTCTCTTTATGTTTTATTCCCATGTAATTTTTAGTTTACCATTTTGTTGTCATCCCTCAGTTTCTATTGTTTATTTATTTTAGATATTTGTCTGCAGTAATATCAGTTACACGCATATACCACCTTAGTGATCAGTACTTTATATTTTGATCCTATTTTTTCTAATTTTTTTTTAACTTTTTTAAATATTTTTTCAGATTCGGTGATCTTAGGTACATTCCACGATTATTATGTATATAGTAATGCCGTTTTATTATTTCTTTTGTATTTATTTAATATAAAATTTTGCTTTGTTTATACAATTTCTTTCCATTTTTGTTTATTATTTTTCTTTAAATATATGCATTTTTTTCGCTGCAGTTGTGCTTTTTTTTAATAAGGACAGGTTTTTCTACCTTACGTTTTCAGGTTTTATTATTTATTTATATTTTCAAATTATTGGAATGGAAACAGACAATTGTGGGCAATGATAGACAGCGTAGTTTCTTTTTTTTAGGTAGGTATGTATACAAGATTAGTAGTCGTGTTCGAAATACAACCTCAAATTCCAGAATTGTGTTTTGTTGGATATTAAAGTTCAACGACGGTAAAGATTGTATTCAGAAAAGCAAAAACAGTGGCTATCCGATTTGATAATGACAAACAGCAAATTGCAATTGATATTACAAATATTTGCCTTATAAAACATTGCACACCATTATATCATTATTTATGACGACGTACAGCAAAATCATGTAGATATGACAAGATACTGCAGTTTTACAGGAGTAAAGATGCAAACATATAGCCTGAATCGCTCTAATGTCAACCTCATATTTTTGCGGTGTCCTCCATTTCCACAAACGAAGCTCTGGAGGCCGAATATTGGCGGTATAACCACAACCTACACACTTCTATAAGAATAAATAAGATGTACAAAACAGGAATAATACCAGAAAATTTCAGCAGAAACATAATAGTGCCAATTCTACTAAAATATATAAAAGAATAGGAAGAATAATATCAGACCAACTCATAGACAGTTTGACTTCAGAAAAATCTCAGAAACGAAAAAAAGACTTCTAGTCTTAAGAATGAGATTTGAGAAAAGAATAAGAAAGGTTAAACCTACATTTATAGCTTTAGTTTATTTGGAGAAAGCTTTTGACAATGTAAAATGGTCTACACTATTTGATACTCTACGGAAAGTAGGAATAAAACACAAATATAGAATAATTATAAATTCCTTATACCACGGACAGAAAGTAGTTATAAGATAAGAAGATACCCAAAGAGAAGCATCAATACAACTAGGAGTCAGACAAGGATGTGCGTTGCCACCACTCCTATTCTACCTTTATATAGAAGAATCAATAAGTAAACACGGAAAAAATAGATACGGTGATACGCTGATGATGTAGCAGTTATAACTAAAAGCAAACAAGATTTACAACAATCATTGAATGCAGTAGACTTAGTTATGAAGGAATATAATATGAAAATAAACACAGTTGGGTTAAGATTAGAAATGCTCCGTTTATGTATTTTGGGTAACTAAGTTTTCCATATATTTGAATGACTAATTTAAAAATAAATTACTTATACCTCCCGATTTCTAAAAAAAGCCTTGAAACCCAAAAATTAGACTTTGGAAGAAAAATTACTTTTCTTGTAAATAAATATGGTAGCAAACCTTTTAGCTTACATTAATAACCGAACATTAAATATTTGCATATAGCCTTAAAAATACTTTTCTTCAAATTACTATTGTCATCCAAATACTTGGTTGTCGAATAATAAGTTGTTGTAAAAGTTCATGTTATTACTTATTGATTTATGCATCAAGTAACCTCAAACACAAGACAAAAATAATAATCAATCTTGCAGATCTTATTGGCTTCGTTTAGAATTTTATCAATTATTACTTAGTGACAATAAAACTCATCAGCTAACATTTGACAAGTTATTGACGATTCTTCTTCAACTCAGTTGATGACGGCTTGACCGTCGAGTTCTCTTGGACCTCCAGATGTTAGATATTTGATATTGGATTGCCAGTCGATTGCTTTCTTCTTTAAACACCTTAAATAACATCTGAACTGTCACTGGCTTCACGTAAATCTTTCTGACAGCTTCAGAAATATTTATTGAGAATTTGTATTGAAAATTGAAAACCTAGTGAATTTACTCATCTCCAAGTTCCAACTCGAGCAAATTATATAAGTGTTGCATATTGAAATACATGCAAAGTAAAATACATACTAAGACTGTAATTGGCACCCAATTTAGGCTTTCCACTTTAAGAGTTGATTGATATAAAATTTTAAATTAAGTTTCTGGGTGTTTATACAGGTAATCATTATATATAAAGAAAAACTAGTTCCATAAAAGCTAAGGTCTATTGTAAAATATACAAAAATACTATTTAGAATGAAAATAAGATTCTTAGATGAAAGTAACAGAAAATAAGAATGTACAAAATAAAACACTGACATTAAAAATCAAGGACAGTTAAAACAGTAATGATAGTGGAAAAAGATGAGACTGTAAAAAGAATACTTAAAGCGCCAATATATAATAATAAAACAAAAGAAAGTCCAAGAAAAATATGGAGTAAAAATGTGAGGAACTCGGCCATTAAGAAATAAGTAGAGCGGAGTTAAGTAAAAACAGGAAAGGATAAAAGGATCCATGGAGTATAACATTAAAGGCATAATTCAACAGTCCCCCCTTCAGCATTACACATTTAAGCTTAAAAAGTAAGTAATGTCTAAAAAAAGAATTTCAAAATATTTTGTTTTAATGCATGCATACTTTATGAAAATATTTTTAATTCCCTAATCTTATATTTTTAAGTTTAACGACTTGGTCTGAATGTTAAATGCATCAGTTAGATTTTGAAAGAAAAGCATAAATAAGCTTTAAAGATATGATCAGATGCTGTATGAGATTCTACTTTATAGTCTTAACATTGATTTGCGTGTTTATTAGTGTATATACACGGTCGTCGAGGTAAATTCTGACATGTTTTGTTATATTGCGGCAAAGCTAAAAAGCCGCCTATTAAGCAAACCGACAAATCAGTTTTTCATAACTAACAACTATACTTCAATACCTTCGTTGGATCTATCAAGATGCCTCTAAAGCGCCTATTGTTACGCATACAAAATTTTCCGCTTCTGTGATTGTAATGAAACTTGTGAACGCTTCTTTGAAAAAGGCCTAAAGATAACCACAGACATCCACATCAACACGTTGGCGACAGTTTTCAATCCCTGGACAGAGGTGGGTGTTGAAAAATGATATATGTTCCAACAGGATTTTATTCCAGCTCACAAGACAAGAAAGACCCAGACATGGTTATACAACAATTTGCATTACCATTGCTTTCCCGTCTTGTGGCCACCACCCTTCAGCTCCGACTACAATCCTTTAACTAGTGCGTGTCGAAGCGAAGATCAATAAAAGGCACCATAATACAAATGACAGCTTAAGGGCTTCCATTATGGAGGTAATGGCACATGGACAAGGAGGAAGTCGTATTGGCTGGCAGTAGGCTCGAGCAGATCGTATTCGCTGATGGGGGCTATACTAAATTAAATATGATTTTCAACATTTTAATGTTATTTTTATTGTTTATTCATTAATTAACTCAACGACCCTGTATATACGACATTAAAAAGGTTTTGCAATATACTTTTAATTTTCGTAATCTTTCGAAACATTTTCTAACATATCCTATGCAATTTTGCATCATTTGAAATCAGTCGTCAAGCCAACTCTTCTGTGTTTCCTTAAGGATCAGGCCATTAGAAGACCATTAGATGCACCATCTGGTTGTAGATCAAGGCATAAGATACACAAAAAGGGATGTAAGGTGTCCACCAACATCCTACGGACTCAAATGCCAACCTTACCTACACGAGCGCTGATAACCTAAATCAGCCGGTATACCCTGTTAGACAACAATCGAGGCCTGGTGATCCAGTATCGGTGGGAATAGCCATAACAAGTTCCGAGGTAACGGGGCCTATCTTCGTCGGGTTAATCATCCATAAGATAGAAGAATTGATTTAGATGGCTTCGGACTAAGACGGAATAATTCAAGACGGACGGCGAGAAAAAGAAGTTGAGATTTGATACGTAGAATGTATGGGAAGGAAAGTTAAAACAACAAAAGAAATAAGAAAATACAAATTAGAAATCTGGGGTTAAGCGAAATTAAAAAGAAGGGTAACGGAATGCAAACATTACAAAACTGGTATGTTCTAAGATACCCAGAAGCAAAAACGGGAGGAATAAAGGAGAGGGTCGGAATAATAATAGAAAGGGCAGTGACATACTGAAAAGCGATAAGCCCGAGAGTGATAACAATAGACCTTCAATTGGAGGTAACCATAACGTTAATACAAACATACGCCCCAACTGAAAACTAACCAATCGAATAAAAAGAAATCTTCTATAACGAACTACAAAAAAGCGGACGAAGCAAGGAGTAAAAGTAAATATGTAATGGTAATGGAGGATTGAAATGTATGGAGAGGAAATAAACTAGAAGAAACATTAGAAATCATAAGCAGAGTAACAAATCCTAAACAACAATGGCTAGTTAATCATCAAGTTCTATATAGATAACCAACTCCTGATAAAAAACATTTTTTTCAAATAGAAACGAATACACAAATCGACATTTGAAAAAGAAGTTATAAAAAGCGTCATAGACTATAGAGCATATAACACCAGTGTAAGATATGCAAGGCTAAACGTGTAAGTGATACTAGACGCAGAATTAACAATAAATCATGAACTACTAGTTACTTAAAAAATATAACTTAAAAAAGTACGAAAATAGAAAATTAGAAAATAAACACACAGAAGCAAGATATAAAGAACTCCAGCAGCAGAGACTAATTGACCAAAAGGAACATAAAACAGAAACAAATACCATATGGGAAAAACTAAAAATGATTTTACAAAAAGTAGCTAAAGAAACCTGTGCAGTACAAATAATTAAACAAGGACAAAAGAAAATCAGATGGTAAGACGCAAGCATAAAAGAAAAGATGAAGAAAGAAGAGATAACTTAGACACAAGACAACAAAGAAAGATACAAAATAATGAGAAACGAGATAAAAGACGCAGTTAAAGAAGTCAAAGTAAAAATATGGGAGGAATTTAGAGAAAATTAAAGGAAGTTCTGGACAATAGTAAAAGAATTAAGAAAGAGCAAAAGACAGCAAGTAAGAGGCATAAGAAATAAAAAGAATAATATAAAAAACAGAAATCGGAAAAACTTTTAAAGTTTGGAGAAAATGCTATGAAGCAAATTTGACAATTACGAAGAAATTGAAAATAGAACATTACAAGGAAATGCAAATTCTCAGCAACAAAAAAAGAGGAACTTAGATAACACAAGAAGAAGTGAAGTTAACCGTAAAATCTTTAAGAAATGGAAAATCCCCAGGAAAGATAAAAACCGCTAAACTACTAAAGCATGGGGAAGGCAACGTAATAAAATGGCTCACTAGGATATACCGTCAAGCTTGGGAAATCAAAGGAATATCAAAAAATTTGTAGAAAAATCTAATAATCCCAATACATGAAAAAAGCAACATTGTAGAACCCAAAAACTTTAGAGCAATAGGTCTGACAGCAGTAGAAGATTAAGGGAAAAAGTTAAAAAACAATTAGAGAAAGACCAAGCAGCTTACAGACAGGGAAGACAAACACAAGATCACATTTTTACCCTCCTGCATGATAATGGATAAGCGCATAGAAAAGGGTAAAAGTTTATGTGTGCTCTTTATTCATTTAAAGTCAGTGTTCGATATGGTATCGAGATACTTTATATGATAAACATTAAATGAACTAAACGTAAAGAAAAAAACTAGGAAATCAATAAAAAGCATATAAAAGAACGTGAGAGGTGCAGTTGGATTGAATAGGACTTGCTCAAAATTTTTTAAAATAAACATACAGAACAAGGGTATAGTCTGAACCCACTCTTGTTTTTTTTGGTAATGCACAATATAATAAAAAAATACAAGAGAAATACAGGAAGGCTTAAAGTGGGTAACTAGAACATGCAACTAGTACAGATACAAAATCTGGTTTATGCCGATGATATAATACTATTCGCCAGCAATGAAAGAAACTTATAGCTACTATTAAACGATTGGAAAGAACAACTAGAAATAAAGGGACTGGAAATAAATGGAAACAAAAGCAAAGTCATGAACATAATCAAAAGACAAGGAGGCCAAAGAAAGACTTGAGAATGAAACTAAACGTTAGAACAAGTGGAAACCTATGAATACTTGAAAACAACTATTTCCAAATACGAAAAAATAGATAGAGAAATATTAAACAGAGTAAGCAGAACAAACAAAGTGTACTAACAAATCAATCATACGATAGTAGAGAAAGAAAAGTGAGTAAAAAGGCGAAACTACATCTTTACAAAACAGTCTACATCCCAACACTAATATATAGAGTTAAAAGCTGGACCATGTGTGACAAACACGAATCAAAATAACAGCAGCGGAGATGCGCTACCTGAAAAAGATACAAAGCAAGATAAGATAAAATAAAATAAGAAATCAGGTAATAAGAGAACAGCTAGAGCAAGGACCTTTGATGCAAAAAAATAGAAAATATTTAACTGAAATGTCTGGGACATGTTCAACGAATGACAAACAATAGACTACTGAAACAAACATATGAAACGAGAACAAAAAGCAGGAGACCGGGTGGAAGGTCAAGGAAAACCTGGGACGACAACCTAACCGAGATAGTGTCAAGACGGAGGAAAATACTAAGAGAAGTGAATGGTATGGCAAGAGACAGGAACAGCTCTAGAAAATGGACCCAGACCCAAACACATAGAGGATAAAATAGAGAAGAAGGTACACAAAAAAGTCTTTTCTCAGAATAATGTTATTGTCTGTTTACACATGTCCAAATATTCTATCTGTCGAGTTAAGGCATCTTTGACAGACGAAAATAAGCATTCTACGCCAAAAGTGTTGCCCAGGCTAAATTTTCTTCTCGAATTTTCAGTACCACTTGAATATAGTCGTACGATGAGAACAATAATCTCTTAGCACAGTCCTTCAGATGGCAATCAACATATAAATCGCGTACAAAGCTGCAACGTCCAATTGTATTGAATTTTGTTTTTTATTCAGATGACAGTGCGAGCTCTTTTCACTGTCATAATTTAGGAGTGAGAATCTAGAGGCTGTTCGGCCAGCTGCTGTGAAGATTTCGTCAAAACGTGCGATCATTCCTTGTGCTGCATTGCACATTTTCCAAATACTTTAATGTTTTGCATCATATAATATGGAGGTATGTTCATTTATTTTAACCTTATTTGTTGATAATTACACTTTATTTTTAATTAGCAAATATTAATAGTATTTTTACAAATAACTGACTCAAGTTAGCGTCCACAAATAGAAATTAAAATAATGCAGTGGTCCAAATTATCACAATATTAAAAGCTCAATAATTGTAAATGTATGAATCGGTTAGTTTTAATTTGAGCCCTGTATTTTAATGAAAGTTTTAACAAAATAGTATAGCATAGTGATTTATCGAAATTTAATACTTTTAATGTTATTTCAAGTACGTGAAAGTGTTTTATCTTATGTTTATGTCTATTTTTAAAGTAACATGTTTTAAATTAATTTCTGTATTTTTATGTGAAGGAAATATTTGAAAATAATAATTTTATTACACAAATGAAATAATGCAAAAAAGTTACATCGGTACGATAATCATTAGATTAGAAATGATGTATCCTTTAAAACTGTTCCGGTTCAATTCAATGTGTACAGGTCAGCTATGACGTGCTATACGGAACTGCCTATATCATTATTTCTCTTGACAAATGCATAGTTCTATGATTAAATTACATTGTTGTTACGTTGAGCGCAACGCCCTAATCAATTGTGGCAACATACAACACACAGATTAGTAACAGTGTATTTTTTTGTAAACGTGACACTGCAATTACTTTTGATATTTGACGTTTTCGAACGGAAAGCGTGTAATAGGAACTTGTTTCAGAATGTCACTTAACTAACCACACCTTCACGTGATCTTGATCAGCACAGGTTCAAGAGCAACCAAGCCTTTAGCAATTTGGACTTTTAAGTGCGGCTGCTTATTTGTACTCTATGGCCTGCTTTATTTATGCAAATGTATTCAGTATATTTTTAGTAAGCAGAAAACAGTTATGGTCACGTTTCTTAAGAAATCCGGAAATAAAACCAGTAATATCGCAATATCTAGGCGAGTTCTAATGTAAACGCCGCCGTAGTGGAAACATGTGCACTCAAGGTTGTAATCTGTGAAATGCGCTTTCATTCGTTCTTTGTTACCATCATAAAAAACTTCTTTAACAAACATTTATTTATATTTTAGTTACAATTAAAGATTTATTAAACTATAGGTAGTAAAGGAAACTTAGTTAAATCACACTTTGTTGAAGGTATAGCTAAAACCGTCTGGTGACCTATTAAGGGAAAGCTTTCCCGGGGGATAGAATCGGTGAGGGGCGGGAGTGGTTTCATAATCATAATTAGGCGGGTTGTAGCTCTGCTGCTGCTGAGGGGGTGGGTTATATTGCGGGGGAGGTGGATTGTACTGCTGGGGAGGTGGGTTGTACTGCTGGGGAGGTGGGTTGTACTGTTGGGGAGGCGGGTTGTATTGTTGTTGGGGTGGGTTGTATCGTTGTGGCTCAGGTGGAGGGTTGTACTGGGGAAGTGGAGTGTACTGAGGCTTAGGAGCTTGGGGTAAAACGGTCGGTGGAGCTTGAGGGATGTGATCTCCAGTGGCGTGGAAGCCGTGTTTGCCAGCAGTGTAGCTTACAGTCCTCTTCTGGCCGGTAGGATCCACGTAGGAATAGGTGCCGCGTCTGCTGCCATCGGGTAAGCTCTCTTCTTTAAACTGCACACCATCTTCCTGGGTGTAGGTGGCTCCAAAGGAGCCATCTCCGCTCAAGTAGCGCTGCTCGCTAAGAATGGCCGCATTGCGTGGGTCTCCGTAGTGTTGCTGCCCCACTGTGGCACCGACGACAACAAGCAAAGCCAGCTGCAAAAGGAAATGCATTACAATTAATCCGGTAATTTGCCACTTAATCACTGTAGCTGAAGCTTGACAGCGAATCACTGCACGGTCACTAGGATTCACAGCGCAACGAGTGCCGCGGTTGTTTAAGAATCGACACGTATAAAATCCTTTGTTCGAGGCGGGATACTCACAATTCTTTGCATGGTGTTGTTGCAGCTCTGTACCGTCTACCAGAACGGCAAACTGTAACTGACCCTGTCCTGGCGCTTCGAAAGCTTTATATCCCGGCTGCAACCTTGGTGAATGCGACCCTGGAGATACACTCCCTAGGAGAACCGCTGGATTCAAACATTATTTGCTACCTATTTGATAGCAATAAGGATAATTTTGGGCAGGAAAGGCAAGTAGGGAATTAAACCTGTCAAACTGCTATCGAAACACTAATTCTTCTTCAATAACATGGTCCGCCTGTGTTTAGAAATTACTTGGATAATATTGAACTATAATTCTAATTAAATTTTAGTTGTACGTTAATCTTGTGTTACTCTCATTTTACTTTGTTGTCAACCAAAACCAATCATCCGAATAAGTAATTGACGATAGCCGCAGATGCAATTATTACTGTTCTCTTTATAGGAACTGTTACTTACATTAGAAAACTTTCTGTAAAATATTCAGAAATTGCACGTTTCAAGCGCAATAAAACTGAATTTTGAAAACAGAGCCCGCATAACCTTATGCATACGTAATAATAAATTAAAGCCAAATTTAATTATTGCAAGAAAGTTTGAAATTTAACGGGGAGCTAATAATCTTCTTATGGAATTATACGCTCTTTCTATGCAATAACAAACAGAAATCGTTAACCTTGGCTGAAAAGAACTACAACTGCTCTAACAATCTTCCCATATCCATCGCATCATATTTTATCAATATTCAAGGTAGTAGTTAAAAGAATTTTGAACGTCACCGCGCTCGCACTTCCTGCACGTGATCTATTGCATTAAGAAATTACACTCCAGCCACATGATTACGCGCCGCTGAAAAATATATAAATATTAATGATGATCAAGCGGTCGAATATTCCAGAATATTTCTAAATGCTTTGCAAAATTAGCAGACGTTGGGCAAGTTGTCATGAAAGTGTAGAGCGCGCGAAGGAAACATCCCGCCGTTACGGTTTGTTATTTTTGTGGAATGTTGGTTAATTATGTTTATTTTTTAGGTGAAGATGGAGTATTTATTTTAGAATATAGCAAAGATCTATATGTGTGACTATGTTCTCTTCTAATTCTAATATAAAAATAGCAGTGCTAATTAAAGTTGGTTTAATTTATGTAGCTACAATTAGTTATATTAGAAAATATTTCTGTAATTTTGAAATTTCTCTATTTTTGGAAATTCGCCTTTAATAGTTACATTTAATCTTGTACACATTAAATTTTTTAAAACTTCAAATACAATTTTTTAATTTGTTGTTGCGTAAAGGTAATTATAAAATTCTTCTACTAATATTGGCAAACAAGCTCAAGATTATTAATAATTTAATGCATTTTGTGTGTTTCATCTTTAAGTGACTACAAAAGTTCACTTTCACAATATCCTGATCACTGATACAAAAGGTAGAAAATTTTTGAGATACTTTGTATAGTGTAATGTATTTTTAAAATATTTTTCTTTTTAATTTAAATTTAATTGTTATAAAATATTATTTGCATTTTTAATTTTTTGTATAAACATTATTTTGAACTAAAAAAGTGAAAACTTCTATGTCGCAGAATAGCTAAGAAAAAAATTTACAGAATAATAAGGTAAAATAAAACATAAATGAAGAATACTATTAAGAAATCTTTGAAAATGAGTAAGTCATTGGTAATTGCAATTTTAATTAATAAACTACAAATTAGCAAAGACGTGTTACAATTTTGCAATTGATATCCATTACAAAATTTTTCGTATTATTTGCATAAATTCTATTGCAATTATTTTATACATTTTTAATGAACATCAACTAAACAATGGAGTATTTTGTTTAAAAAGCTAAATTTTCGGATTAGATAAATTTTTAAAAAATAAAAACATTTTTTAATTTTTCTGAAAGATTAATCATTTAATTTAAAAAATTAAGAAATGTTTTCCGCCTAAAGTGACGTAATAGGATAAAGAGCTGCACACATTGCAAGTGGAAAAAGGAAAGTAATATTAAATGCAACCAATAATACACGCTCTTATCCTATTACGTCAGTAAATAATGCTGATTTTTTTTCTGTTTGATTTGTGCCAATTTTCCTATATATTTTTAAGCTGTAATTTGCAGAAACCTTCTATTTTTTGTGGAAGTGTATTAGACTACACTTGAGAGCAAAACAATCAACTCAGCAACATGCTTGAGTTTTGAGAGAATGTGTATCCACTCCTGTAACATTCCAAGTAAAGTTTGTTATACTATTTGAAAGTTTAAAAACTGTAGTTTCAAATGATACCACTTTGATTGGAACCGGACCTGTTCTGACAAAGTTATGGCTCTAAAAATATATGTAATACAAAAGAGTTGAAAGAAAAAAGGTGATTATGAAAGGAAAAAATAAGATCCTCAGTTGAAATTAATTTAATGATTTTTTTCCAATACATGGTGTTACCACCTTTACTTCTAATTGATGACTTTTTCTATGATGTCTTTAGGAATTAATTTCCAATCTTCAATCAACGCCGCTTTTAGTTACATCACGCTCCCTGGTGTAATATTTTTGGTCCAGACTCTTCGCTTAAGCTCATCCAAAATAAGCTCAATTGGATTCAAGTTTGGGCTATACGGAGGCATACCGATGCTATACCGACGTCATCCAGGTAGATAGTGGTCACTCGCGCGGTGTGACATCGCGAATTGTTGTGCATTAGCATAAAGTGCTCACTAATAAATCCCAAAGACGGAACATGTTCTTCTAGAATGTCCTTGATGTAGCGGTCCTTTGTTAAACCTTCTCCGCATCCTCCACTAGGCACCTACTTAGTTTTTCCGTGCATGGAAATGCCCGCCCAGAACATACAAGAGCTACCTCCATATGCGACAGTTTTTTGAATACAGCGATGAGCAAATTGCTTCTCTGGCCTTCTATAGACGTTTCCATGTAGGCACATCTCGGTGAATAATATCTGACTTCAATGGCCGAGGTCCCAATCGAGATGTTCGCGAGCAAATTCTAGTCGCCTTTGCTTTTGGACTGCAGTCAGCTTGGGACCTATAGCTGCCATTTTTGGGGTTAGGTTGGCTGCATTCAGTCTTCTCACTGTCCAAGCGCTGGCGACCACACCTCTGACCGCACTTAGTTCCTGATTGAAGTCAACACCAGTCATATGTCGATTTCTGAGTGATATTGAGACGAGAAATCGATCGTCTTTCTCCGTTGTCAGGCGTCTACGGTCGCTTCCTTGCCGGCGGACGTAGCCACCAGTTTTCTGGTACCGACGCCACCCTCTCGTTTTAATCTCTTTCTCAATAGTGCAATTGCCTAGGCTGCTTCGGCAGCTGTAGTACCCATTTTCTTGCAAATCACTTGAACACCTACGTCAACTTCGGATAAGTGACTGAGATGAATAACTGATTGCAAACGTACTATAAGCCAATTGCAGTCGTCGCGCAAGTATGTTCCAATTAGCAAGATTCGTAAAATGCCGTTCGTAATGCATAGCAATAGTTTTTTAAAGCTCAATATTAAAAATACTCCGGGCACGTTAATGATTTTATTTTCATTTTCCTTAGACTAAAACAGGAGACGTAAATGCGCGTGCTGCTAGTGAATCGATTGTAGTATGGTTTATTTGATCTAGGTAAATTACTTTATGAATAAAATCTAAATTCAAACCTTTATCAAGTTCTTTTATTTGTAATATTAATCCGCTAGTTGCCTTCATTTGTCAGCATATACGACCATACATGCACAAATTATAACAACGCTTTCTTGAAAATTTTTAATCAAACCTTGTATTATATACATCCAAAGGGCAATTAAGTAAATTTGTACATTCGATATTTAGCAATTTTAAACTGCACGTTGTTTCAGCACAGTAAAAAATGCAACGATAATTGAAAAGGGAAAGTTTTTGCTGCTAGATTTTTGCAAATTTTTATTTGCATGCGGTTTGTTTATTGTCGTCAACCTATGGTTTGCCGTTGTTGGCCGCATTAATTAAATAGGTATCACAGAGAAAGGCAATTATACACGCCGTTCTGATCGCCTTACTTTAGTGATTTTGCAAAATGTCAAGTACACACCCTGGTTGCAATACCACAAGGCTTGCCACAAACTTGAGTTCGTCTACGAAACTTCGCCACGCTGCTCATCACCGAAGATGTCATTGCTACCTTTTTGTTTGATCATTCCACCTTCTACTTGATTACCGATCCGACCTAGCGTAAGCCTGTTTTATTTATTGCAATCATTACAATTTTTGTAGAGAACTGCGAAGCAACTAAAGAGCGGCAGGCAGCATTGTTTGAGAACCTCTGCCGAGCAGGCGGAGGTGATCTGGTGTCCGGATTCTGGGACAACACACCTTGCGCCGAGATTGTCCTTTGTTCCGCCCGCTCTACATTTGCGTGGACTGCGGGTTTTACCCTAAAGGTAAATATAACGGAAAAACGAATGTAGTAGAATCACTCTACAAAAATAAATTGACGCCACTTTAATATAAATTTCAACATTTTATTTGATTTTTATTCAAAGCAGCCCCCTCGTTGACTTAATTTATAAATGCAAAGCAGACCGGCATTGCCAAAACCTTCAGAAGTGAACAAATTTGATGATTTGGTTGATCCAGATTGCCTTGTTTGCGAGCGACGAAATCCGTGGCCGAATGGCCTCGACTTTAACGTTTAACAAATCATTAAGTCGCACATATTTGCGGCCAAAAAAGGTAGGTGCTTTTTAGAATCTAACTGTATAATTTTTGTAACGCTGTGTAAAAAGTATAAATCAGTAATCAGTTATATGCAACAAAAATGCAAGCAATTTATCTGAAACTATTACTGGTTTTCCATGTGAAATATATACGAACAACTTAATTAGGAATTCTTACACCTAAGATTTAAATACCTTTCGCACACTCCTTACGGTAACTTGTAGATGGTCTTTAATTGCCCCTGTTTCGGGTGCACTTCTGAAATGTTAATTGAGACTTACAGTTTTAGGATATCTAAAAGTTTAAATAGGCCACTTTTTAAGTTCCTTGTCGAATATTTATAGTGGCTCAAAGGACGGTTTGACGGTTACAGAAAAACCCGCATAAATTAATGCTTACCGAAGAATTACTGGGCGTCAAAATTTGATTTAAATGTGAAAGGGGGCGTAGTTGGTGCTCGATCAAGGATAAAGAAAAAATGAAAAATACATTTACCGTTTGATATTTTATAAGCATCTTTGTATCTCTTACCTTTTATCTTTCAGAGACATTCTTGGATTACACCAGTGCTAAAAAGCTTAAGATTCTAGGCCATCCATTCTCAAATGGGTAAGAAACAAGTCGTCGCATAATTTGAACTAAGGTCTAAGCAGAATGCGACACACTGTATGGCCAAAAGTATCAGGACACGTATGAATAGAATGTCGGCCAACTTTTATGATAGCATCAGTCATAACTTGTACTCATCTAAGAAGACTCTCAACCAGTTTTTGAGGTATGCTCATAGGAATTGCTTTCCATTTCTCAATGAGAGTTATCACTAAAGTTAGGCGATTTGGTCTGGGGCGTTATCTTTTGCCGTGTGGACAAAACAGTTATCCTGTTGGTACAGGAAATATTGTTGGCCAAACTGTTACTAAATAATTAGAAGCAAAGGGTCAAGAATATTAAAATGCATCTAAGCGTTTATCTTTCCGGCTATAGAAATTAAGCGGTCCGGACCGAACCACGAATAATGCCAAATCATGATGGTTTCTTACTAAATTTAATTGCTAATACAATACATTTTAATGAGAAGCATGTTCCTGAGCCGTCGCTAAACTTGGGTGATTCTATAGGATTGACAAATGGCGTAGCGAGATTTATCACTCCAGAGAATTTGTTTTCTTTGCCCCACAGTTCAATGGTGATGAGCTATGAACCATTGTAAGCGACTTTTGGTATTGGCCGTGTTCATTTTAGGCTTGTGAGTGACTGCATCACCGTGAAAACCCTTGCTTTTCAGTTCCAGGCGAACAACCAAGGTACCAGCGACGAGGATGATTGCCACCAAAACATTCGATTTTTCATTACTACCCTATTTGACGGCTTTGATCATTAAGTTTATCTGATCTATCACTTTGCTTCGCTACTGTTTCACATCATAAGCGTTACAATTTTATAATACCATTATTTGCAAGGTCAATATTTGTTGTAATGATGTAAATTACTTAACTCTAGCAACTTATACATTGTTTGTCCAACATGCCTTTATCTGGTTTTTGCAAGATTATAAAGCAAGCGTTTTATTTTAAAACCAAGACAACAATTTAGCGTTTCTACTGTTTTAACGTTGTTGCATTAAATTTATGTGTAAAGCGGCTCTTAAACTAGGCAACCATTTGCGAAAAATTTAGTAAATATTAGAAAAAATGTAGTTTGATACATCTAATGAGCAAATATCTGCGTCAATGATCTGTTGTCAGTTGTTTTTACTCATATTTACTAAATAAAACATGACGCGGGTAAACGGGAGTCCCCACACCGTTTACCCATAAAACTGAGGGTGGAGCTACCCTATCCCACATCTGTGGGTAACAGATGCCGCCTATAGTAATGATGTGGGGTAGAGGTTCACGTAAGTGACCTCGCCGACAACTCGTCAAACGAGGCAGGAGGAATCCTGCGGACACGAGTACTATCGACTGGAGTATTTGCTACATCGATTAGGCCCCAGGCCTACGGAGACGTTGGACCACATGAC